>CM053983.1:10283279-12915779 GCA_028641955.1 Protonibea diacanthus | reverse complement strand
CAGCACATTGTACAATTCAGAATCCCATTGGTGATCTTTATTGGCTTAATGTTATGATATCACAGATAAAAAGACAAAACTTGTATCCTTCATAGAAATTGGAGAGAAAAACAATGAAGACAACAAACTTTGTTTTTAGCATATGTTATAGTAAGAATTGAAATCAAAATAAGCCTGTGATCTAATGTTTATTGGATGTACTGTATATTAAAGTAAAAGGCTTTAAAAGAGTTTTGGGATCTGAGATAAGATGTCGACAAGTTTAGTCGACCTCCTCAATAGTTGGCCCAGAGGAGGAGCCGCCTGCTGCTCCACCAGCGAAGCCACCAGGCATTCCTCCAGGCATCCCTCCTGGCATCCCTCCTGGCATACCGCCCTGGTATAACTTGGAGATGATGGGGTTGCACACCTTTTCTAGTTCCTTTTGCTGGTGATCGTACTCGTCCTTCTCTGCAGTCTGATTGACAGAAAAAACACAGAAGTTGTTTTGAAAGGGAAGTAGAAACATTGCTTCACATTGTTTACACCATAAGACAGATGTGCTTTAAAAATGTGACCCAAAGATGAAGTTTTTTGAGTTTTATTAATAATCATAGTTCATAGTAAATTGTTTTTTACCTGGTTCCTGTCCAGCCAGGAAATTACTTCGTTGCACTTGTCTACAATGGTCTTTTTATCTTCAGGGCTGATCTTGTCTTGGAGCTTCTCATCCTCCACAGTGCTCTTCATGTTGAAAGCCAGAGACTCAAGGGAGTTCTTAGCAGTAACCTTGTCTCTCTGGGCCTCATCTTCAGCCCTGAACTGCTCTGCCTCCTGCACCATTTGCTCGATGTCTTCCTTGCTCAGACGTCCTATGGGAATGGGAAATTGAATATTTAGAATATATATTTTTCATTTATTCTCTCTGTTCATGTGCAGCATTCTTTTTGCTTTTGAGCTACATTATCTTTTAATGCTCCTTGGTCATCTACCTTTGTCATTGGTGATGGTGATCTTGTTCTCTTTTCCAGTGCTTTTGTCAACTGCAGATACATTGAGAATGCCATTTGCATCGATGTCAAAGGTCACCTCAATCTGAGGGACACCTCTGGGTGCAGGTGGAATACCGGTCAGCTCAAATTTGCCCAGAATATTATTGTCCTTGGTCATGGCTCTTTCACCTTCATAAACCTAAAAAATAAAATAATTAATAATTAATAATTAATTAAAATAATTACTCAAATCATATTCTGATGCATCAATCAAGACTTTCAGGAATAGGGGGAATCGTTATTTGTGTTAAGGTTGTCCTACCTGAATGAGCACACCAGGTTGGTTGTCTGAATAGGTGGTAAAAGTCTGGGTTTGCTTGGTGGGGATGGTGGTGTTCCTTTTGATAAGGACAGTCATTACTCCTCCAGCAGTCTCAATTCCCAGAGACAGGGGCGTGACATCCAACAGTAGCAAGTCCTGTACGTTCTCAGACTTATCACCAGCCAAGATGGCTGCCTGCACAGCTGTAAAGTGTTTCCAAATGGTAAAATTAATGCCATGATGACAGGACCATTTTTATGTAAACCATTTAATTGTTTTAGAAATAATATGACTAGAAGACAAGAATAAACATAAATGCCTTTGAGATACCCACCTGCACCATAGGCCACAGCCTCATCAGGGTTGATGCTCTTGTTTAGGTCACGGCCATTGAAGAAGTCCTGTAGCAACTTTTGAATCTTGGGGATACGTGTAGAGCCACCCACCAGAACAATGTCATGGATCTGGGACTTATCCATCTTGGCATCTCTCAGGGCTTTCTCCACAGGCTCGAGGGTTCCACGGAACAGGTCTGCATTGAGTTCTTCAAAACGAGCCCTGGTGATGGAAGTGTAGAAATCTGCTCCTTCATAGAGAGAATCGATCTCAATGCTGGCCTGGGTGCTACTGGAGAGGGTGCGCTTGGCGCGCTCGCATGCTGTGCGTAGACGACGCACAGCACGCTTGTTGTTGTTGATTTCCTTTTTAAACTTGCGCTTGAACTCAGCAATGAAGTGGTTAACCATGCGGTTGTCAAAGTCTTCACCACCCAGGTGAGTGTCACCAGCTGTAGACTTGACCTCAAAGATGCCATCCTCAATGGTCAGAATTGACACATCAAAAGTACCACCTCCAAGGTCAAAGATCAGAACATTACGTTCCCCGCCAACCTAAAATGAATAGTAAGAATTATTTATGGGAACCAGAAATTTGGTTATGGCTTGCACTGGAGTGATTAGTAACCTTTTTGTCCAGGCCATAAGCAATGGCTGCAGCAGTTGGCTCATTGATGATGCGCAGCACATTAAGCCCAGCAATGGTTCCAGCATCTTTAGTGGCTTGACGCTGGGAGTCATTGAAGTAAGCAGGAACTGTAATAACGGCATTGCTCACAGGCTGTAAAAACAGGAATTCTTTTTAAATGACTATATTTTGGCACTTTGCAAACAAGTGAATCTTTAGATAAGGTTTTCTGATAAATGTGTAACTGGTGTAGCTATTAGTTACTATTTCCTGACAGTTGATCTTATCCTTGCCACATTTTTGTCCGCATTAAACAGAACTACGATAAGTCATGTTGCACATAGAGTTACACTTGATTGTTTGTTACCTTGCCAAGATAAGCCTCAGAGATCTCCTTCATCTTGGTGAGGACCATTGAGGAAATCTCCTCAGCGTAGAAAGTCTTGACCTCACCCTTGTATTCAACCTCCACCTTGGGTTTGGATGAGTCATTCACAACCTTGAAGGGCCAGTACTTCATATCTGATTGCACCACCGTATCGTCAAACTTACGACCAATCAGCCGCTTAGCATCTGAGGGGGATTTAAGAGAATATACAATAGAATGAGAATAATAATTTTGCATTACTCTTGTTTTTGCTTTTTTGCCGTTGCAGTCCTCACCAAATACGGTATTGGCTGGGTTCATGGCCACCTGGTTCTTGGCAGCATCTCCAATCAGTCTCTCAGTGTCTGTGAAGGCCACATAGCTGGGTGTGGTCCTGTTTCCTTGGTCATTGGCAATGATCTCCACTTTGCCATGCTGAAAGATTCCCACACAGGAATATGTGGTGCCCAGATCAATGCCTACTGCTGGTCCTTTAGACATCTTAGATAAAAGAAAAGAATAGTAACATGTAATAGACAGTCATTCCAGATTTCTGGCATTGTCTGCGGATAAAACGCACAAAAATGGGCCTCATCATTGTAACATAAATTCAAATTGCCATCAATAAAATGTACCTGCATTTGTTATCTGTAGCTGCGGCCCGCCCATACCATAACCCCCCACTACCACCATGGGGTACTGACAGTGTTAACATTAGCAGACTGCTCTCCCACATGCTGACTCCACATCCATGCTGACTGCCATTTACCTGGTATGGTGTAAGCATGGATTCATCTGTGAAGAGTTCACTTCTCCAAAATTCACATTCAAGTCCGTTATGATGACGAACTGAGTCAGATCATGACACCAGTGAGGGTGATGAACACTCAAATGAGCTTCCTTCAGACAGTTGGTAGAGAATTTCTTTGGCTGTGCAAACTCTCTTAGTTATAGATCTTTTATTCTAACCCATGGGTACAAAAACAAAAGTGTTGCATTTATATTTTTGTGGAGCGTATAATTAATTTTCATGTTTATGATTGTAATAGTTTTGTACATATACAAGTTCATACATATGCCCCTACATACTATGTACACCCACATACTGTAGGTGTATCTACAAAGGTCAAATCAAATCAAATCAAATTTGTATAGCCCAAAGTCACAAAATACATTTGCCTTGGAGGGCTTTACAATCTGTCCAGGGAGTGACACCCTCTGTCCTTAGACCCTCGGTTCGAGTGAGGAAAAAAAAAGGTGTACCCATCCATGCTATTTACATAAGTCCAGATGCATGGCCACGTGAGGCTCGTAGTGGAGGGGCATATGGTGTAGTGGCTTAAAGCGCCTCCCGACAGGCAGTGGCACTCTTTGATTCCCTCTCCACACTCTCTCCACTCCTCCCTCAGCAACATAACACTAAAGTGTCTCAGTCAGGCTTGTTATGTGATGTACTGATCTGGGAATAGTGATCAGTGTATCTGTTTTCCGACAGCTGGCTCCAAATAGCTTACAGTTACTATAATAAGTGTCAGGGTATCTACATGGAAATGAATGGAAGGTGACTAAAAATGAATGTATCAGTGTCTAGTAGGCAAGACTTGCATGGTTCATATTAAAACTGAGGATGTAAAAAAAAACAAAAATGCACATAGAAAACTACAGCTTTGAGGCACAGTAACAAACATATTTGATTAGTGAGGAACTCAACAAAAGCCTCTTGTTGCCTGTGGCTGCGGTCTGACAAAAACAGCAGACTGTGTCAGGAAGTACAGCTTTCTTAGAGGCAGAGGAAATCACAAGCATACAGTTAAACATTACACCAAATAATACAAAAATGCAAAAGTACCCTGATTCAAGTTTAATGATTTTTAGAAGATCTTTTTTGTTTGTCTAATGGTAGAAAGTTTTTTTTTTCCTTTACAGTCTGAAAACTGCTTCAACTGCAGACTATTAAATTATTACTTGTTATCCAGTTGTGTAACACCGCACAGCAGAAAATGCTGACATAGTGCTGTTGCATCACTGCCTCTCCTACACTCATATCTAAAACTTCGTTGTCTATGACAACGACTTCTGTATTTATTCTGTTTTACTTCTGTAATAGCCATAACTTATAGGAACAAAAAAAAATCCTGACAAGGTAAAATCACATCCAACTGATTGCTGCTGTTGTGATTTAGAAAATAATCATTAAAATAATCAGTTTGCTGGACAGTCACTGAACTGTGTGGCTTTTCATAGGAATCCTTCTTCAGTTTGTCATGCCATTGTTTGACAGAAACCATGCAAACCTCACTTATTCGGGATTACCTGTCACATTTGGTGGTTAGGCTTTTAAAGCAGCAAGCAAGACAGACTATGAAGCCAGGCTGAGTGCAATGCTTCTTATAAACGGGGTTACCTTGCGCCGTCAGATGTTCAAGACTTGAGAGTTTACTGAGTTAAAGTGGTGCTTTGTTTTTGCCTAGCACACTCCTCTCCAGCACTCCTTTCCCTCTTCAGGCAGGCGGACTAAGAGGACGAGTGTCTCTGCTCCCCAGTGTATATAGAGCACTGGACAGGGAGAGCCACTCAGGGTGTCAGGTGACTCCACCAAGGAAAGTTCTAGACCCATGTTCATGCTCACTGACTGGATTTCCTTGAAATAAATCTTGCTGTTGTTACATCAGTAAAGTGAGCAAACGAAAGAAAGTCAAATAAAAATGGCAGCTGACAGGGCTTTGATTTGCCATCCAAACCGAACATGTTTTTATCACTGTATGAGCGTTGGTCTGTTAGGACATGAACATGGGTAGTGTTGTTCACATGTTCTGCATTGCTGCGACAGTGAACAGTACACAGTGTTACAGATGAACTTTGTATAAGTATTTTGAATATCTCTGGATGGCCTTAGACTTCTGGAATCATGTAAAGTGTGTATTTATATATGTTTGATCATAAAAAACCTAAAATCTCAGCCAGATGTTAATTCCATTTGCAATATAGGAGCTTGTGGTTAGCTCATATTATTGGCTCACAAATTCTTAGCAGTCATGTGTTTTGGTCATGGAGAATAACTGCAACTACAGTTGCACGCAACTTACACAAGTTGTGTACTATTGTGTGTTTTTGAGGTCGTGTTTCTCAGTGAGAACTTTATTTTTTGCAATCTCACATTTCATATTCAGTGTTTTACTTTTTTATCCCGGCACCGGTTTGTAAATTGGTAGTTATAAAAGTCAATGCTCACCTCCTGTGAGTCTATAATGTAAGGTAGGAAAACTGAACAGAAATATTGCCCACACCACGTAGTAAACAAAGTCCAATAGATTTATGGAGGAATCCTTTTTCAGGCTCCTTACATTGTGTGCAAGATCATTCTCTATTTAAAACAGTTGTGCAGTAAGTTTTCCTTCCCCTTACTGCATAGCCCCTTTGCTAGGCCTCGAAAGAACTGGATGTCTATTCCTGTTACATAGGCCTCTCTGACACATCTGACACCATCTGGCATTAAATATAACTGCAGTTCGTTACAGACACCACCTGTTGCAACACACCAGACCTTAGTATTCACACAGCCTGTCAAACAGCAGTTTTCCTCTTACAGTTGAGTGTTGCATAACCTGGAAAAACAAATCCTTGTCTGACTTACTAAGGTATTAAGCTTTAGCTTTTCATATGCATGGATGTTCAGGAGAGAACCAAAACACAATAAATACTGTACATTTATAATAAACAGCAAGAATTAATCAAACTTAAGACAAGCAGCCATCAGCGCATCAATTTTCCCTCTGAAATAAAAACTAAGATAAAGAACATGTGCCATCACTACTCCAAGTAGAGATTAAAGGTCCCCAGTTTCGAATTACAGTTCCATGAACAGTAGCTATCACTTTAAAACAAGTAAACTACGAAGTTGATAAAGAAAGTCCTCGTCTTTGCTCTTGTGTGCTCGGCAGTGTCCATTCATGTAGTCCCAAGCACAGCGCTTGCAGTAGTTGTACAAATGGTGTTCTGCTTTCTTCAGTGTGCTGTTCAGGTCCAATGTTCCCTGAAGGCTGCACCAAAAATGCAAAGTTTGAATGAAAATTCATTAAGAAATAAACAATCCCTTTTTTGTGGGGTTTTTCACATCATAGCATAAAGACTAACCTGCTCGTAAACTGGATGAGCTGCACATCATCCCTGCACCGCAGCAGAAACTCTCTGTTGTCTAAAAGGATGGCTGCGCAGATGAAGAGTTCAAAGGTGAAGTCGGTGTTGATAGTCTGCATCTTAGACTTTGAGCCGTCCTCTGCAAACATCACAAGATGGATACACTATATTAAACTCAGACAGCCCATCACATTCAGCCTTGTTTATTCTGCCAACTTGAGTTCTGGGTTTTACCTGCGCTGCATCTTCGTGCAAGCCTTTCCTGATAACGGGCTCGGTCTACTTGTTGGGAGATAAGCTCCAGGTGGTCACAACTTAAGATCTCGAACAAACGTAACGCGTCACTGTGTTCAAACTCCCTCTGGAAACCGAGCAGCAGCCACCTTAAAAGAGGGACAACGCATGCAGACACGCACAATAAATAAACGTGTATGTGGATAAAAACCAACGGTCAGATTAAGAAAAATACCTAAAATTATAAAATGGTACTAAAAATCTACACAGATCTACCTGTGGCAGAAGGTGAAGCTCTCCATGCTGTCTGTGACCAAATGAGCATAAAGCGGAGGGTCCAGTTCCTTCAAAAGGGCTGCCTCCAACTCTAAAAGACATTAGACACAACTCTTTCACATGCTTATACAGCAGAATCTATTCTAGACGGTTTTCTTTGCAGTGGTCTGTAGTGGATCTATAGTCTGTTTTTGGCCCATGTATTACATATAATATAGTGCTTCTTTTTGAAAATCACACCTATTTTTCGGTGCAGACCATCAGCCCTGAAGTCCTTGGAGAATTTCTCCATGTAGCAGGAGAAACTCCAGAAGGTGTCGACTTCGGAGTCAAGAACCTCTAGGAACCGGCTGCACAGGTCGTTCATTCCTTGGGCATAACTGACGTCTGGATCAACAATCAAGACAATTGGTGGACAAACAAACAGTTAGTGTCTTTATTTGCACAACACACAGCCTCTAGTGTTGTCTGATCTAGTCAGTATCAATACGACCTGAAGTGAGACTTATTCTTTACCTGGATGAAAAGCAGCATAAGTGATGAGGATGTCTCTCAACACCAACAGATTGCCTGAACCTTCACCCCTGCAGACACATAAATTATTAGTATGACAGAACACCTCTGCAAAAAATTTTGCTCAATATGTGGGGCTTATCACTGACATAAAGCGTATTCTATAATTATGAGGACGTTTTAGGTTATATTTATATGTATTATTTTGTTGTTAGCAGCGTGTTTATATTAAGTAAAGGCAGTTGGACTAGGCCTGCAGAAATTATCTTTGTAACTCCCAGTCAGGTTTGGTCTGTTTTTATGTTTATTTAAAGGGCATACTACAGCTCACAAGACTACAAACTACTGTTTACTACAAGTTAACAGGTAGAAAATGCTGATATCCTGTAGACAGCTGGTTGTAAATAATTCAAAACACAATGAGGTCAATGAGCTTAGATGTGAAACAATATGACAGGATTCCTGACTTTCCACCATCTATTTATATTATCTTTTAATATTCATTTACAGGGTCAACTGAGACAAGCAGAATTATGTGTGAATGAGCCCTTTTAGCTGCTTAAAACAAAGACCCCGGCAGCCTTCATATCGCGGGTCAACAATCAATTTTCATCCTATCAACTATCCTTTGATTTATATCTTAAGACTCACAGTCACTTACTGGTAATAACTCAGGTCTCTGTTTGTTCTTGGCACATCCTTGTCAATGATTCGTATGGCTTCTCTCAGCTCCCCTTGGTCAAATGTGACCCTCTCAAACAATATCTGGTGACAGGAGGGAAATATAGAGATAAATACATTTGATATACATTTGAATACAGTTCTTGAATGAGTTTAATGCTATCTTGTTTTTGCACTGATGGGAATACTAATATACAGGCTGTAAACTCAGTAGTACAGACAGAAGTGTTCAGCTAGTATAAAGAGGTGAACTGATATGATCTGTAAATACACGATTAGAAGTTTGCTTAATATAATTAGATCCTGTTGTGCAATTTCCCTGCACACACGTCACTCCTCCTACTTTAAACCTTTTCTCTCCAACCAAACAAAACCAAAGAAAATATATTTAATGGAACAGAAACATTAAAAATAAATAAAATGAAATAAAATAGAAAAGATAACGCTGAGATATATCCATTAAAATTAACATATATTTAAATCATCTCACCTGTGCCTGAAGCTCCAAGAAAGCCAGTCTATCTTGGACCTCCTCAGGCTGGTCCTGGGTCTGTCGCTCGGCCTGTGCCTGTCTCTGGTCAAAGTACCTGACTGCAGCCACCAACTCAGCTGGAATAAAGATAGGATAATGTTGTTATTTTAAAAAAGACAAAGAAGAGCTTCCTTCACTGTGACGGAGTTAGTGTATGTTTGGACTTTTACCATCAGTGCCATTGAGGTGTAACCTCACAGCTGATGGAAGAAATTGCTGCCACTTTCTCTTCATGACCCGGTAACGTTCGGCCAACTGCTCCTGCAGCAGAGAACGCTCTAAAGCTGTTGAGCTGCACGGGTACATCCCAAACAGGAAACGCCACACCAGGCCACGCTCAGAAGGCGACACGCCACCTGCGCAGGGATTGAAAACCTTTCGATAATTTACAGTGCTCAATATAACTGACTCACCAGTGTCTGAAAGGTTATTCCAGCTGTTATTATTCAGTCAAACCAAACCCTGAATGAATCACATGCATGAATAAGAACTTGGAGCTGAGAAAAGAGGGGATCTTTAGGAAACAATCACCGGTCTAAAATTTGGTGAACTTTAGCCTGGTTTCACCAGGATATGAGATGAGGATTTGAGATGTCTTATGTAATGTTTTGCTCTGCAAGTTCTTTAATCTTTGGTTTCAATGTTAGCATGGATGGAATGTGTCTAAAGGTCAAAAGGGCGCAGAAAAGGGTGAGTTTCCACATTCCTGCTCATTGACGTTTGATTCAATGTGATGTTTTACCCCATGTGCTGCCGATACCTTGAGAACTAGACAAAAAAAAAAATCCAATCAGCATACCAAGATAGTAATAGGGCCAATGGAGTGTAAACACATCTATGCACCGGTGGTACCTTTGAAACCTTAATCCAGAGGAGTCTTCATGAGGTCCACACACATCACTAAATGTTTTCGAATCTCATGTGATTTCATCCTGCTTCCTAGAAATCTCTCTAAATGGTATGTTTTTTTATCTCTGTAGTCACGCTGGCATTCTTTGCTTGAAGGCATCCGGCAATAGATTTTAGAGAATGGTTTAACTGTGGCTCATGTCCTGAAGCAAAGCATCACTTGACTTCCTCCTGGTCTGGTGGAATGGTCATAATTCAGTGATGCATCTTGACACTTCTGATCATAAAAGTCCTTTCTTGAACTGTTCACCCAGACAAAACATTTACTGCAAAGCAGTTTTATTTTTCTAGACATTAAAGTGGTAAATTATTAAAATGTTATGAAAAGTTTATTCTCCTTTATTTAATGAGACAAAATCAGAATAAGTAACACAACAGAAATCATCGTCAGTGATCTGTAGTAGTTAGTAAGTATCTTAAATATCAAAAAATATTATTGTTATTCACTGAACTGTTGAATAGTCTGCGCTGCATTCAAAGTTCCATATCATATTATTGTATTAATAATGAATTATAGCTACAAGTAATCTTCCGGATTAGCAAAGATCTTAATGGGATTTATCGGATTATTCAATATTTCTGTTTGGCCTTTGTCATGATGCTGTGGAAAGTCACTTAAACTTGCAAGCAATCACAAAGCATGCAACAGACAGATATGCAGATCTACCGTTTTTGAAAATGTGCACCCTCAGTCTTGACTCGTCCACCCTCCCCTCGGCGTCCATGACCCCAGGTAAAGTGAGGCGTGCAGCGGGCAGAGCAGGAGAGCTGACCGGTGCGACTCCCCTCTGGAAGCGGACATCTGACTGGTGAATGTGCGCTGAGCTCGTCTCTCCCCCGGCTGTCGGTCGTGGACTCGCGTTATTCAGATCTTCCATCTGTGCCTGCAGTATTCGCGATCACACCACGCACAGGTGAAGAAGAGAGTGACTGAGGCGCCGCATCCGCAACAGACAACAAACAGTCATCCACCTTATAGGCGACTCATCCAGACGCTTCCCATCTCCCTCTCCCTGTGCGAGCTGAGCTGAGCTCCTCAAAGCACGGACGAAATAGTTTAGGATCAAAAAGGTTTGTTGAAGTAGTTTCAGAAAAGCAATTCCAGCCCCGTTGAATCTCATTCAGCCAACTGGGAGTCATATGACTGCACCTTGAGATCCGAGTTTAGTCCCCACATTCCAGGTGGAGTCGGGACTTCAGTGCCAAAGTTCACAGTGGATTTGCCAGCATGTTTCACGCCACCTAGTGGTTTTATTGGAGAACACAACAGCATCAGTTCCCCAGGATAGTTTGCTGCAACAGTGACAGCAACCGACATGCATGTGTGCAAATCAGTTCCTCTTTTGCATTATTATGAATTTAAAATGACCAACAAAGAGTATTCTTAATTATGTTGTAATTAGTTTTCAATTAAGCCCAATTAGAGAAACATTTGCTGCTTTTCCCTGTTGCTCATCTACCTTTATACGTGGCCATGTTTGAATGTTGGGTTTGGAATTAATTGTGGAAATTTACAGAAATAATGGGTTAAGTGTTGTGGAATACAATAAGTAATAAAAGATTTTTATTTCACCCCAAGCAGCTCAGGGCCTTCACAATCTGGATTGAAGGTCTCATGAAAGATGATGTTTGACTATTGTATTTTGTGATTTTGCAATACATGTCAAATGAACTATTAAAATATAATCCATAATCAGTTTTAACTATTCATAATCCTCCAGCGGCTTCTACATACAAATTCAATTTAGCACCAGTTTTTACAGCTTAGCCTATTGTGACAATTATATCTACAAAGTTAGAAGAACTTTCCAAAGTTTCTCCACACTTCTGAGAATTTTTGTTTTTGTGAAAGAAGAAGAAGAAGAAGAAGACTAGAGTAGAAGTGTCCAGAGAATATTAGCCTTTACATCCAGCACAATTTACAGTACAGTGTGTATTTTCCAAATCATGTAGAAAAGTCACAGTGTCTACCCTCAAGGTTCTTGATGAACATGCGGATAGCATATACCCTCAAAAGAAAAATGAGAAAATTGTGCTGTGGCCAGTTTTCACTTTTCTGTCCCAACTTCCTTTTTTTAGATAACAGCGCTGAACAACAGGAAATACACCCAAGAATTTCACATCAATGTTCAAAGTGCTAATGCATTTTGACATAACTCAACGAAGCTCTACGTCCTTTTCTGGGGCTCTCTCACAGTGAGTATCTACTTCACGCAGTAAATAGGCCAGAACTTTGTAGTATGTAGGCCACCAGGTGTGACAGATAGTGCTATAAAACCGAAATCATGCTAAAATTTCAGGATTTTGTCAGTTAAACTCAGAATGTCTCTCTTAACTCAGATGAAGCTGCCGGGCCTCATTGATCTTAGTCTCATAATGATCCTGGCCTCTCATTCAAAAGGTGGGTGACAAATTGAGTTTGATGTGTTATGTTTTCAATTTAATACAAACTTTATACTTTACTTTAAATTTAGTATGAACTTTAATATACATAACTTCTGTTTGGGTTTTGAACGCAGGTGAAAAATGGACTATTCATGTTGATCAACGGATTAATGCAACAGTTAACTCAGATGTGACCATAATGTGCAATTTTACTATGGCATCCGAATTCGCCACAGAAAATCCTGAAGTTTACTGGAAAAAAAAAAAGAGAAGTACCTTTGATACCAAGGACAATGACAAAAACGCATATGTTTATCACCCAAATGCTACTTTTGTGCTGAAGAAGTACAGCGGAAACACCGAGCTCATTGGAAACATAAAGAACGGAAACTGCACCCTCAAGATCAAAAAAATCATGGAGAGTGATGACGGTATCTATGTGAGAGTTATTGCAAATGACGGCTACAGTTTCTGGAACAATCTTGTCACCATTACTGTGAATGGTAAGCGTTTCATTTTTAAGTATAGTTATTTGCTTATGAGCAAAGGGAAATTTCAATTAATACTTTACATGTTTCTCCCGCATGAACAGGTAGTGTGCCAGTCCCTCCTGTACCAGGTATATAACCTTTCATTTTTTAATGATCTCCTTCACATTTATATACTTTGTTTCTGTAACTCTTAAATATGCCAACAGACTATATATGACTTTCTCACATGGGTAATATAGGACTATAATGAAAATTGTCACCTAATATTTATTCATGTATTTTTACAGATAATGCAGGATTACCCACCTCTGAATTAACCACAGGTAAGTTTGAGATTTCTCCAGTTGGTTTCTTCAGACTAATATTTAATGTGTCAAAAATCTGTAATTCAGTTTATTGGGAAAGGTCGCTGCTCACAGCATTTTTCTTCACAGAGAAAATGACAGAGATGCCACTAACAACAACAACAACAGAAATATATATAGCCATCTTTGTACCAGTTGCTGCACTTCTGTTAATTATTCTGGTCACTGGAATTGTCTTTTGGAGAAAGCGCAGGTAAATTCACTAATCAATCATCACTAATCGTTCATAAATTAAGTGTGAGGCTTGCAACCAGCAAATGTATATATTTTTTTGTTTGTTTCATGATTGATACTTGGTTTTTCTTGGCCTCCACTCAAATGTGTTTTGTTAATTGTATGAATGTATGTGCACTCTTTCTTTTTACATTCATCTGCTGAAGGGGAAACGTTTCTCTGTACTCAGTTCTCATTTCAGTTTCAAGCATGCATGTATAAATGTGACTTTTTTGAAAGAGAAGGAATGCTTGTTATGTGCATTTGACACCGTTTAAGACGCCTCATAGCAATAACATATTTTCACAGGTCAATGTCTATTGCCAGGGAGGGCTCTGGATATTATGCAAATTTTAGAAGAGCATCATCAAACCAAGACAACAGGTTTGTTTCTTGCTACAATGGTTAAATCAAATTAGCATAGACATATTATATTATCAATGTGTATATGTACGAGCAAAACAAGGAGTTTAATAAAGTTAAAACTGTAATAGTTTAATACATATGATGAAATTAAAGATGCTCATGCATACTTTTGACTCTAGAGGAAACCATTATTATTAGCATGTCAATTGCAGACGCAATTCAAGCTCCTCATCATGACATGACAGCATTACAAGCTGTCTTGTCATGATGGTCCGTTTCTGCAGTAAAGATGTCATTGTTACACTCTCTTGTCTTTTCAGAGACGCATCTTGCAAAAAACAAGACACCAAAAACCTTCCTGAATCAAAGAACATCGATGAACCCGTTTACATCAACTTGGAGGTACAACCCCCACATTTGGTTTGGATTTTAATATTTTAACATTTGTTTTGTGCTCTGGTAGATCCACAGTGATCTGTAAATTGTGATGCACATACTGACAG
The DNA here is from genome assembly GCA_028641955.1 of Protonibea diacanthus. Classification (NCBI taxonomy): domain Eukaryota; kingdom Metazoa; phylum Chordata; class Actinopteri; family Sciaenidae; genus Protonibea; species Protonibea diacanthus. Next base: position 12,901,551 of record CM053983.1, on the reverse strand, counting down.
TGGACTGACTGAACGTGTACGTGACATGTTATTGAAATTGCCCCTTTTTTTTGTTTTTTAACACATCTCAGGCTGTTCGTCAGCTGTTTCGCACATACATGGTTCATTAAGTGTGAACATTTTCAAAATGTACTTGTATTTCTTTTTAGTGGCTGCATGAGGAACTAAAATGAGTTTGACATGCACTAGATGACAAAGAGACTGGGCATTTAGCTGATGATTTTCAAGAGTGATTAATATAAGTGCAGTACTTTTCCAAGATATCCAACCTCACAAGCAAAATAGTACAAAACCATCAACTATAAAAAAGATTCTGATCTCACAGCGTCTATCATATCAAACCAACACAATGCAAAGCTCCACCATTTACTCTAATGTTATTAGTACATTTATTTACCAGTTCTAGAGCACGTGTTTGCTAATTGCTCTTTCTCCTGTTGTATTTTAGTGTCATTCATAAGCCTGTCTTAGCATGCAATATCTGGTCATATTTTGATGACATACCCTTATTGTTGTGGAATTTTTCGGCAGCTGTTTGGGTTTGCTTGGGGAGGGCAGGTCTCAGGCTAGCTCAACGTTGCCTTGCAACCAAGGTAGAAGGAACTGGCTGCTGTCTTCCTAGACAATCAATAACAATAATCAGACAACAGTGTCTCCAGACTAGAATGTGCTGACGGTAACACTAATATGGGTAAACACTGATCTGACCATTGATCAGCAATTTCTCCACAACACTTACTTTTGGTATCTTTGATATTTGCACTGAAGTAGCTTCTGTCCTTGGTAGTTTTACAAACTTTTATGTTTTCTTGTAAACAAGCAAAATCATTTTATGCTACTAAGAAAAAGAAGAAGTTTAACAAATGTTACAAATTCACTTCCCTCCTACTAAAACATTTGCAAAGCCAGTTCTGAGTTTGAACCCAGCATTGTTTACATCACTTGCCTTTGCTCACTTATTGTGTTTTCTTGCTTTACTGCCGCTCGTCGAGCAGTAGTGACATCACTGTGTGACAACATTGGCAGGAATATGTATCACATGAATGTGCGGGTGCATCATGTAAACATGTAAAGACATGTATGACAAGGTCATACAAGGTCTAAAACTCCACAGGATGGCTTTAATGTAATCTGACTTCTGTCTTTGCAGGTCCCTCCAGGTCAGATGCATCAAAGCGACGATCATACAGACAATGTGTATGCAAATGTCGATTATTTAAAACAGTAACTGTATCCCAAGCCAAATCTATTTATTATTTTTGTATCCTGTATTGTATTGTGCACATGTTTATGCACATATTTGTACCATGGTGTGGTGGATGCATGGCAACAGGATGATAGTATCACGTGGAAGAAAGGATTCACAGCTCCTTCTAAGTAATTTTATCATGTAAGAGTATATGTCATCGGAGAATGAAGCAGCAGAGTTACAATTTCTTTATTTACTTTGCTGGATAAATTGTGAGATCTGTCAGTCAAAACTTGGATATTTATTTACTTTTGTTATCAGCATGTTCCATTTTCATGTTAAACGCTGTACAGATCGTTTTATTTCAAAAGCAGCTTGCACGTTTATATTTTTATTGGTTGCTGTACTTATTTCTTCTGTCTATCTTAGCCATGTAAAGATCTCTTTTAACTGTATAGTAAGGTGACATAGACCTTAAAAGTATTGCCTTACATGATGATATAGGCTCGTCTAACTCCTTTGAATGGTTGTTTTTCTTATTGTTTCTTAGACCTGTTAAGTCTGTCAAAGCTAGCTGCGTATTGCACCAATGGGTGATGCACATTTAGCACATTTTGTAAACCGTTTGTAACATCTCACAGATGGACTTCTGTTTGCTGTCAACCACATTGATGATATCTTGCAAACTGACCAATAGGCTGAGAAGGCTGGAGTCACAGGCTGTATAACATCACATTTTGTATTTCGCGACATGATGCCTCACGGTTTCTTCTAGTGTTTCTCAATGTGTTTGCCAATTCACTTCCTGTGTTGTCTGTGCCCGGGATGAAACTTCTGTTTTCTCTTTCAAACATTTATACCCATTTTAACAACTGTACCAGAAATAAAAGGTGAAAAGTTGATTGTTTTGCTTGTCCTCATTAATCTGTAGTTCACTCCTCTTCCACAGCACTGCAACTGTATGTTCACTCCTTACTTTTAGACTCAAACTGAACTACGACTAGCGCCACAAGTGACGTGATTGCATACACACGAAGAAGGAAATACAAACATATTTCCTTCTTCATTTCAGGCACATTAATAAGTTGTTAGTTATCAATCCATAAAGAGGCTGAGTTAAACAAGAAGTTGTTTTGTTTTTACAGTGACACATCATAATCTGGACATAAGTAGTAGAAATACTTCACCGTTACTGAGAAAAACTGAATCCACACACTGATATTTCGTGCAAACAGGCTTTGGATGCTAATTTACACCAAACAAAGGAGGCTGATAAGATTTTTCAGTGGAACACTTTGTCGACTTTTTGTTGTGTCAGTTCCTGCATACTTGGCACAGGTTTATCCAGGGCTGGCAAGGCCTTGACTTCTTTTCTATTGTTTTGTAATGTAATGTAATGTGTAATTCTCTGTTGTTTTTCAGTTAACAGACTGTAAATTCATTGGAGTTGCAACCAACTCTAAGGAGTTTAAAGTGGAGGAAAAACACAGTGTTACATTCAACAGCTATTAAAAATGCAGAATATGCAGTTTTGTGTTTTATGATCTCATTTGTCTGAGCATCACATGACTTTCCAAAGTGTGCCTGGACAGCAAGGCTGCAAAAAATGTGTCTGATATTGATTTCCTCATAAAGAGATGTAGTTAACCGTGGTATTTCCCTTAACAAACGGACTGATAAACGTTTAAAACAGAATGTGTTTGTGTAAATAATTTCTTATAATACCTTTGACCTTTGAGGGCCTTTAGTTTAGCTTGAAAATGTCTTTGACATCACGTCTTAACACCTCTGTTGACTCATCTTTATCTTATAAACGGACAGTAGCTTCTGAGTATTACTGGAACTCAATGTTCTTAAAAAGTAACATGTTAAACAGAGGACAAACATCTCTTTCTCCTTCGCTTCAGCTGTAGCTGAATAAAGGTCAACTCACACCATGAGCTCAGTGCTTTGTAGCATTTTGGTAACAACTTGCAATTATGAAGGGTGAAGCCAGACTATAAATATCACAACTAAGACAAATATCACAAGCACTCTAAGTGAAGGCGTATTCATACAGCCATTAACAGGATCCAGAGGTTAGTGAATTATTTGCATGTAGAAATACAGAAACACAGTTTGAAATATTTTAATTTCCTTTTTGCTTGTTTCCTCCTCATCAGTGATGCAGCTGAAATTGCGGCTTTCCTTTCTGCTGTTACACGGTGAGTCTCAAATGAAAATGCTCTTGAATAAAAGACTTCATTTTCATCTTACACTCAATCATAAATCGACGTTCTGTCTTGATTTTAGTGATTCATGATGTGCAGGCTTCTCCGAGCCAATGGACTGCAAGTGTACCAGCAAGGATTCCTGCCCTGGAGGGTTCCTGTGTGGTTATTCCCTGCACCTACAATTACCCCAAACCCAACTCAAAAAAACCCCTGAACAGGTGGAGAGGCTTCTGGAAGAGAGGGAACACAATCGTCTCAACCAGTCTCTCCAAATGGAAACTGTTGCCAGAGTACAAAAAACGAACCACGTTTTTGGGAAAACTGGCATCACGCAACTGCACCATGCAGCTGGATGGTGTCAGGCAGACTGATGTTGGCCCTTTCTACTTCAGGATTGAAATGCCCCAATACAAGAGCTTCTCCTACAGAAAACACCCGGTATCCCTCGATGTTATAAGTGAGTATTGTAGAGATAATTTCTATATTTTTTTAGCCAATACACTAATATTTTATTCATTGTACTGTGAGTCATGTTGGTATCATATTTCCCCTCTGCAGGCGATCCACCACCTCCATCTCTGACTGTGAAAGTGAATGAGAAAGTAAGAGCCTCCTGCTCTGTGTCTCACACCTGCCCAACTAAGCCCCCTCTATTCTCCTGGAGTCGCCCTGGAACCGTCAAGCGTCACTTAAAGCGGCTGAATAAATGGACGTGGCAAGTGGTGTCAACACTGACGTTTGTCCCTCTATTCACTGACTACAACAAGCCTTTAAACTGCAGCGTGCAGTACAGAGGAGGGAAGCAGGCGAACAGCTCTATGATTCTCAGAATATGACATGAGCACAGCGCATGACCTAAATGTCACCTTTCAGTCAGTAAATGGTGGTAAATGTCATTTATGTATAGAAGTTCCACATTTGCAATTTGATGTTTCAACTTCGCTTTCAGAAATACTTTCCTGTTTCCTGCTTCTCTAAAAGTTTCCGATCTGATTAGCATTACATACTATTTAAATGTAACTTTCTTTGTATGTTAACTGTTTTTAATATGTATGATAGCCAGAGAGTGTTAGAGAGTTACTTTGTCTGTTTACTCAAATTATACTTTTTTTTGTTTGAATGTGATTTCAGTATTGCTGTGTAAAAACTAAATAAATGTAATAATAATCTTACCCTACTAGATATCAACCCATTGTATGGTTTATATATAAGTGCATCTCTTCAAAAAAACATGTACAGATATATATATTAAACCTTACTTTATGTTGTTTCAGACTGCAGAAAAATCCATTGGTTCCAAACTAATGAACAGTTCTCTATATGAATATCCTGAACTGTTTTGATTGATGGGGGATATCACATTTTCTGAGCACAAACAGACATTTTTGTGCGATTTGGATGGCATGTGGGTGGATATTTTGTCCATTATTTTGATTCTACAATGCTCAAATGCATGATGTAGTCCAGGTTAGGGACACCTAGATCACGATGAAGTACTATACTGCTTGTTACATGTGTGTTTTTTTGTTTTTAATTGTGTATTGGCAATGGAGCTATGCTTCTATTTGTAGTTAAATATTTGTTTTTTGCAGTCATTTTATTAGTTACACTTAACTGCTAATACAACAATCCTGCATTAAATCCTACCTTATGAATGCTATAATGTTTTTTTTGTCTAAACGGTTTCAGAAAGGAGGTGATTGAACGATTTAGCGTTGTTATACTGAGGAGTGTTTCATATTTATAAATGTGATGGACAGAATACAAGACATCAAACCCAATGAAAAAGAAATTTTAAACTTTGCTGCTCATTATAATGTCTGTGCATTATAACACTTGTTGGCTGAGATGGTCACTTCAGTACTTTTGTCAGTTACCATGTGACCAGCTTCCCCTTTGTACTTCCTGTCAATTTATTGGTGACACACAAACAAGTGTTTTTCCACACTGACCCAAACACACAGAATACAGAATATTTTTATTGTTTTAGTTTATGAATACAATCTATGATGGTTCATGAACTGTTGATACACACATGCAGATGTACAGTGCAGTCTTTCTTAAACTCAAGTGAGTTTATAAAGAGTAAAAATGATTCTTCCACAAATGTTTTGACTGGTACTCTTTTATAAGGCAAGTGCATATGCATTATGTTCAATCCATCTGTGTTGTTACGCACAATAACCCAGTTGCAGTACACAAAGGTCGACACCTTAGCTGTTTGTGTTATTCAGGAGGAACTAAGCATGACAGCTATGTTCTTATTTGTCACTTTGAAAAGGAGGAAATATAAGAGAGGTCATAACTTCTGCAATACATGGTACTGGATGATTTATACTGTAACAATTAAGAGGTATCAAACAAATTTGTAAGTACACTATTAAAATACTCTTCACGTACAACACATATACTGTAATACTGTTGATCAGACAAAGCATGAATTACAAGAGACAGAAAATAATGATATTTTTAAGAGCACAGTCTTGACCTGCTTTGTCCCGAGATAGCCTTTGTTATGATTTGGTGCTATATAAATAAAACTGAATTGAACAAAATTTAAAAATAACACATATATACAGAAAATAGCATCATTTTTTTTACATAATTCTCTTGACCCACATCAGGTAGACAACACGCAGGGGGAATGCGGCTGTTCCTCTCGTGAATTCAACGGTTACATGTTGGCATATATTGCATCATCGTAGCCAGTCTGTGTTGGAAATGAGATTAAAGTCACTTTGTTCTCTGTGCATGTAAATAATGAATGAATGAACAAAACTTTACATACCTCTATGTTGCCATATACAGCAGCATTGGTATCATTGATATAAACCGCAGAGCAGTGTACATCATCATCATACTCCTCTATTCTGAGGACAGAATGCAGAAACAAACATTTCATCACAATCAAATTTACCACATAAGCACACACAAGACCGTGCAATTACATTTTACATCATAAGGGAAACTTTAGCTCAAATAAAATTGAGTCATTAATACCTTTTTGTTACAGCATAGTCAGGGAGCTCCACAGCTTTGCGTGCCGCCGTGGTGCTCATGTGCAATGGTGGTGCAGCTCTAGATCTCCTCCTACTTGAAGAACAATAGTTTATAATTTAAGACCTTGAAAAAAAAAACAATTGGCACATGCAAACAATGAACACAGCCTATTGTACTTGATAAAAAAATTGCAACCTGAGCTTCTGCATCCATAGCTGGTAAAGTGATGTGGTACTACAATTTCTAGACACATGACAAAAGTGTACATACTTATAGTGTTATAGCAGTCAGGTTTGATTACTGTAGTTTACACAATTAAAGAGAAAAACTGAAACTTTTGAAACTTTACTGTCAGTGACAGGAAACATTTAAAATAGCAACTTACCATTTTTTAATAACTCCCACTGCCATTAAAATGATCAATAAAGTCACACCTACTCCAACGCCGATGATGATATAAAGTCTCTGCATGTTACCTGTCCAAACAGAAAACATGTGGCATCTTTCTCTGTACTGTACAATTCGTGCTAACAGTTCTATGGTTTGTGTATGTTCAGGCAGATCCTTTACTTTATGATGTAAAAACACTGGCCATTGTATGCTTTTATTTTGATATATTTACATTAACAACCATGTCACCTGCCTGTCTTTTTTGTATTATTGGAAAAGGAGATATGAAAAAAGGAATTAGCAAAACACAGTTAGCAGAAACACAGTTTCGACCGTTTGTTGAATTTGTGAAGTTTTCAAATTTTTTGTTTTGTTTTCTGATTCTGACAACAAAAAAGCTCTTAAGTTCTTTTGGTTTAAAACTTTTTTGATTTTGGTTTCAAATGAAAAATTGAACTACCTGAACATACAAGGATCCACAAGTCATGCATATGTCATGCGTTCTGGAAATTATAAAAACTTCCTTACTGTTCACAGGTAACATGAGAGTGGCATTGCCCTGTGTGTTGTTCGCCAGACACAGGACAAATGCATAGGATCCAAACTCTGCCTGCAGTGTCCCAATGGTAAAAGGGCCATTTTTCTCTGTCTTGGTGCTTGGCAGGATTTTGTCAGAAAGCAAAAAGTGAATCATGCTGGGAGGCTCAGACGCCACAATGCACCTACACTTCACCAAATCTCCATTTACGGAACAGGAAGATGTGGAATTTACCTCAGGGGCATCTGTAAGGACAATAAATGTAGTTAGAGTATGATTAAGCCATACTTTTATTACATTACATATTGTCAACAAAATGTCAACATATTACGTATGTTGTTTCATTGTTTACTTACATGACACAGTGAACTGCACAGGTTTTGATTTGCCTTGTCCCTCTGTATTGTTGGCAGTACAGTACAGGCCTCCTGTGCGGTGTCTGGAAACATTTAGCTTGAAGACGTTTCCCTGATACAGTTTAGCACCAGTTTCATCGTGCCACTCGTAGCTGTGGGCTGGAGGGTGAGCATCACTGGAGCATTTCAGCTCCACAGCTTCTCCTTCCTTTACGTCTGACTTGTATTGAACCTTCACATTTAGCGGAGCATCTGCATGGAAACATATAATCCATAACACAATGTTGAGACTCTTTTACAAAGTCAAAGCTGAGCTGATGTCACTGCGCATAAACAAGCAGGATAATAAGAGTCTAAAGCCTGTGAGGCTTTAAATAGGTGCGGCGGTGCTTTGAGATATTAAATGCTAAATCGTTAGCATTGTGTAGCAAGTGTATACACTGCTAAAGCTGCTAAGCTGTATCTCAAGAAAAGAAGTCAGTGTCCCCCTAACAATCTAAGATTTAACACTGTCCCTACAGTGACCTCAAGGCATATGCTTGACCCTGTGTGGGACATAAAATGTCCTCACAATAACCTGAGACTGATGGCTGAAGTGTTATTAATTTTGCAGACATTTGGTCATGAACCAAATCATCAGATGATTCCAAATTTGGACCAGATGATTGCCCTAAAGGAAACCTCAGGGGGTCACCAAGGTTATTACAATTCATCCTCACAGAGACATGAATGTCAGACAGACAGACAGACAGACAGACAGACAGACTGACTGCTAGCATGGCTAAAAAGCAATAAGAAATGGACAAAATAACAAAACAATGACAAAATAACTACAGTTCATCCAATATAAAGGACAGCAAAACAAGACAGATGAATACATGATGACTGTAAATCCTCTGACTCTGACTAACCTCTGACCTTTTAAAATACTATATACTAGTGAAAGAGTCTGGGTTATATTACATATGATCACCCTAAAATTTCTGTCTGTCTTCCTGCTTTTTGAGCTTTTATTTTGATAGAAACAGGAAAGTGACATTTTTAAACTGTGATATACTTTTTAAAAATCTATACTTTAAAAAAAACTATATTAGTAAGTATTACTCACAGTATTTGAAGCATCAGCTTATATCATATATTACTTACATTTTACTCTGAGTTTCTTGGACTTGTGTTGTGTCTGCCCTCCTCTGTATGTTACATTGCATTTTAAAGGCTTGTTGTGATCAGCGCTGGTAGGGTGAAAGCTCAGAGTAGATGTTGTTTTCCACTGGCCACCTTCAAGCTCCTGATGTTGGACATGTGCTTTCTCAGAGTGACTCCAGGTGAAGGTGGGAGGAATGGCAGGGCAGGAGTGAGTTACAGAGCAGGATGCAGAAACGGCTTCACCCTCCTTTACCTCCTCCTTCACAGAGAAACTGACTGGATCTGGTGCATCTGTAACAACAAGAATATGTTAAAGGAGGGCATTTAGTCTTTTGAAATGTCTTTTCAAACTTTGTAGTCTAACTTCGTGTTGTGTTGTCAATGTTATTTTTTTCTTCTACCTCATCTATTGCCCTCATTCAGTTCAGGTTCAAATATCTTCACTTTGGTATGTGACTTAATGTTCTTCCCACACTAATTTGACATTATTGTCATGTCTCAAATTCAAAGGTTTTCAGTCTGACCTCAAGTTTTATGGCAGATAAAAACTGTTGACTTCTAAAAGTCATGTGTCTATCCACAGGCTATTTGGAGCGAAGAGAACCAGTTAGCACAAATAAGGAACTGAGCGTAGTTATTGATATTTGAAACTTGCCTTGATAGAGCAATTCGTTTAGCGTTATAAATCATTTTTACAGTCTTGGTGGGTTTGTAGGAATGTAATAAAACATAATGAAATTTCTAAAGTATAAAAAGTAAGTCAATGACATGAGGAAAGAAACAAAAAAATAAAAATAATATTTTTTCTGACTAACTCTGGATCAGCACAAATGACTGGTGTCAGGACACATTTCTTAATAATTTTAGAAATGTTGAAGGGAAAACATCAGTGGAACAAATCTAGGATTAGAAAGAGCCTTCTATAAATATATAAAGGCATTAACTTGCTGGTAAAGATGTTTGTTGAAAGTTATTAATTTTACTTACTGTTCATTGTAATGGTAACTTTGTTCGTTCGATAGGAATAGCTGTTATAGTTCTTTATTTCAATCCTGAAAAGAAAAGGCCCGTGGTCACTTGATTTAAGATGATCAATCTTCAGTGAACAGTTCTTTTGACTGATGTCTCCCAGCAGCTCTATCCGTTGCCGATATGGACCTACGATTTTAGACTCCACTGGGTGATAGATGACCTGAGATGTGCTCTCTTCAGTCCAGATGCCAGTAAATACAGTGAGCGTCCTGCCAGGATCTGGGTAGTCATATGAACAGGGGATGACCACACAAGATCCAACGAGACCTTTAATTGAGGATGGCACCTTAGCTGTCCAAGATGAGGCTTCAGTTTGAGTAACTGCAATAAAATACAGGGAAAATGTGACTGGAATGAAACAGAGAACGGAGGAAGGTCGAAAGATAAAATAAAACAATCTGACTACAAGAGAATGTAACACACCTTTGAAGCAAAGGCACACAAAAAACGACGTCCATTTCAAAGAATTCATCCCGTCCTCTGAGGGTCAGACCTGCAAATAAAATGACAAATATTTTCTGGCTAGTGGTGTGCCGCTGTCATTTCCTCCTGTTAAGTGACATGCCTAGTTTCCATTCCACTTTTAATACACCCACAGACACTATGTTACACACAAAATCCGCAGCCTAATATTGGGGAAGTATATTGTATTAATCATCATTTATTCTTTTCTTCAGCTTTGTCTTGTGTTGTGCTGAACTACTGTCACATGTCGTATATTTTTAGGTTTTACTGTCGTAAAACAAAACAAAAAAGGGGATATTTGAGATTTTTTTTTTTTCATTCTGTTTTAACTTTCATTTCTGTTATGCATCCCTTTACTTTATCACAGAGGATACAATCCTGCTGCTCCCACTTCCTCCTTCGGATATTCAGGAATTTGATTTATTTTAGTCAACAGCACTTCTGCAATTCTATTTATGTAAGGCGTGTTAAGTACTTTATGAAACCTAGACTCTTTGAGCTCATTGCCACTGATCACCAACCCCCTGCGTGTGAATTTGTTCTTTTTTTTCCTGACAGACAACTGGAACAGGAGTGACCTTCAGAGAAGACCACAAAGTGTTGCCATGTTCACTTAGCAAGTATGAGAACCTCAAACCACCTCACTTTAAAAATGGACCAAGAGACAGAATTAGCTTTAGACTTTGAAATACCTTGACAACAACGTGCTAAGTTATAACACAATGATATGACACCCACGGTACACAAAGATGAAACATTTTCTTGAACAGAAAGTGCTAATCGAAAGCAATAACATGAAACTGAAAAGTCTATAGAAGCTGCAAATGATCCCTCTTTAGACTTTGCTTTGGTCAATTGTTTGCATTTATTTACAAGCATTACATGTACAAGCATTTATTTCAACCAATTCATATTTGAGAAGTTCAGCTAAATAATTTTCTTTTTAGATATTAGCATTTTTTTCTAGTAGGAAAATGACATTTACTTTACCTCAGGGTCGGGGTGGGTAATCGGGAGAATGCACTTTCACTTCCTTTTTGGGCTGGTCGAGGAAAAAAAAAATCTGACTTTTGTCACGTCTAGTTTCTTTTTAAATACACACGTTCCGCATCATCTACCTTACACCGCAGCCTGTGCATGGGTTGTACCATGTGAGGGCGTTCTCCCCTCCCAGATAGAGTTGGTTGGGTCCATATAACCCGTGTTTTCCAAAAAGTTTTCTCAGAAGAGGAAGAGGATGATGATGAAAGAGGCCAGGAGGGGCTAAAAAGGCCAGGTTAAAAAGAACAAAGGCCCTGGAGGAGGAGCCGAGCTGAGGACAGACACTAGTGGCAACTAGTAAAGAGAGATATAGGCTTAATGATTAGCAACTTGATTATTGGTCTGATATTGAACGTTGTAGAAGTGTCAACCTAATCACAAGTCAAATATATCAATTAAAACATTTTCTATTTGTATTACCCAATACATTGTGATTCACAGACTTTGAAAATGATGCAAATATTGATAACAAACCTCATGCTTGATCTGTTCAGGCTGTGCAGTAAAATGATTTTTTTGTAGCCTCTGAGCAGCAGATTAGTCTGTCCCCCACTGAAACCGATGATGAGCCCATAATTAGCCATGAGGAGGCCATGACTGACAGGTAGAGAGGATAACAGAGTAAACAATATGAATTAAAGTTATTTGATGCAAGAAAGAGCAGTGTATGACAGCAGTACACGATAAACCTATATGCCTTGTTTGCTCTGAAGTGGGTGTAGTAAAGGATCACCAATCAACAATATGATGCCCATGCAGAAAAATGAAAATGACCATGACAATGACGGCCCCCCATGAGATCTCATTCGCAACAAATTCGGCCTACTGCCTAATGTGAGTCGGACACCCCTGATATATGCCCTTCTGCCTTTTTTTATGTTATGCAATGCAGGTGTGTCAGCTGCTGAGAGAGGAGATAAAACTTGAACGTGAATCATAATTTCAATTTGTTGAACCATGGCAAAAATAAAAACTACATGATAATAAGAGCTGAACTGTTGCTCCATGGAAAAAATGGGCCAGTCTTGGGCCTGAAACTCCCGGGCTGAAAAGTGGCCCCACTCCAGCCCTAATTAATCATCATTTATTCCATGCTTCAGCCTGGATTACAGTACCAAAGGATCACCCTTACCATCTTATCACAGAATATTACTAGTACTCTACTGCGGTACTTAGTACTTTAAATACTGCCAATGGGCCGTTCGTTAGCACAACCCTACTCTTAGTTAATTTGCTTAGTTTCATTTGCTTATATATAGTTTATTACTTGCACAGGCTGCGTGTGAATTTGTTCTTTTTCCTGACAGACAACTGAAAGAGGAGTGACCTTCAGAGAAGACCACAAACTGTTGCCATGCTCACTTAAGGTATGAGAACTGCAAACCACCTCACTTTAAAAATGAATCAAGAAACAAGAATTAGCTCAAAGGTTGAAGGTTGTATTTGTCCATCGAGCTTGCTTACATGTTCCAAACTCTATTTGCTTCAAAGAAAAGACTTTAAAATACTTTGACAACAATGATCCATGATCCATGTTACACAAAGATGAAACATTTTCCTGAACAGAAAGTGCTGATCGAAAGCGATGACATTACTTTGGTCAAGTGTTAACGTAAAGCATTTCCTTCAACCAGTTCCTATTTGAGATGTTCAATTAATGAGGAGGAATTCGTTTTCTTATATAGAGAATTTTCTAGCAGGAAATTTACATTTACTTTTCCTCACACTTCAGGTATCACAGGTGCAGCGATGTGAAATCAAGATATCCTTTTCTCAGTGTATGCCTACAGCTATTGAGATCACATTTGTGCTAAGATCTGAACACAGTTCACATCATGCAAATATAAATACAGGAAACGTGTTAGCTTTTGGGTTCACAAAAAAGGGCGTTCATTTTCACCACTTCCTCTTCACAAGTTCACACGTGCAGTCATATGGTGAGTGAGATAATTGTCTCAGCAGAGGCCATCAAGGAAGACCTGCTGACAGTGGCATTACAGGGACATTTGGGGGTCACCCCTTCAAACATCACAACTGAGAACATCTCCTTGCTGAGTTGTTGCGTAGAATTAACCGTCCACAGTCAATCATGGGCCCTGATCTCCAACAAAAGCAGGGTTCACTATTTCTCCTCTTTTTGGGTGAAAACTGTCGCTCTCGTAGGCTGCTAGGTTAATGTAACAGATGCTGCGGCTGAGGTGGATCTTTTTCACAGAACTCTGCTTCCTTTTAACTCCCCAGAGATCATCTTCATACTGGGTCAATAAGTCATCCAGCTTGACTGTGTCCTCTTTCTGGCGTCCCCAAGACAGTTTCTTTGGAGTGGGAGTAATGAAGCTAGTAGATGCTGAGTTACCCATAACAGGAAATGTCCCTGAAGTTTGCAAACCTGTGAACCCAAAAAAAAAAAATCAAACAACAAAGATTATTTATCAAATATATGTCTGTCAGAAATCAAACTATACACATAAAGTCCACACACTTTTTTTTTTTTTTTTACCTGGTTAGTGATGTCCCTCCTCGCAGAAGTTCCAATGCTGAATGACAGGAGCTCAGGATACTCCATTTTAAAGACAGTCCTGCAGGGCAGGTTGAAAGCCTGATCTCATCTGCCATCAAAGGAAGAATCGTTTGTATCTCCCTGGATGAGATTAAAGACAGCAGGAACAATATAAGTTAATCACTGCTGATTAATGCATCTTACAATTGGTTTGCATTCATCAATAGGTTAATCAGTGACTGGGAAATTCCTTTTAATCACACACACAATCAAAGACTTCATGCAGGCCGTCATGTCTTGTCTTGTAAGTTCTTAATGATCAATGTTTCATTTACATTTTTTGATCCAGGTTTCATTTCTGTGCTGTATGTGTACTAACTGTAATATAAAATATTATATAACATTAATTATTAGTGTTTTCTAGTTCTGGTTTCTGAATTCACAGAAGAACACAAATGACACGAATAGAAAGATAGACAGCTTCACACGGACATTGCCACATAGGCAGCATTTAAATCTTTGTAACAAAACGAGGCGTCAGTTTGACAGAATATTTCAGCTGTCATTAACAGCTGCCACTGTCGCTTTATGACACATGACACATTTTACATTGTGTTGACACATTTGGCTTCTATACTAATCTAAATCTAAATTTGAAAAAAAAGTGTAACAGACTATTATCACTTCTTGAACTTCCAAATCAAAAGCTTAATGTTCATAAATAAAATCACAAATTTTGATGCTTGGTACACATGAAAGTGTAATGTCAGTGCTGCATTGTAACCAAGTTGATACATATAAATGACTGGAAATGTAATCATTGTTAAAGATGTACAAACAATGACACAAACACTTTTTTGAGTTATCAGTTATTCAGTATGTCGCTTACAACCGTCAGTGACTTCAGCTTCTCTTAAACAGTGTTAAAGTGCCATCATCTGGCTGACATGACTAAATGAGCAGTGTGCGGCCAGTTTATAAAAAAACATCCAAGGCAGCACTCACCGTCCAAAAAAGGTCTGGTCATGTCTGGTTAATGAGCTATACATTCTTACTACACAGTCTTACCATGTTGAATATTTCTAAAAGTTGAGTGTAGCACTCACTCAAAGTACACAGAGTGAAATTTGTTAGAACTACTCCCCGCTGTGTATTATATATATATATATATATATATATATAGGTAATACCTTTGTCCTACACAAAATCTATACAAACAAAATATATACACTACCAGTCTCATACATACGCCTTCTCATTTAATGTTTTTCCTTTATTTTCATGACTATTTACATTGCAGATTCTCACTGAAGGTGTCAAAACTATGAATGAACACATATGAAATTATGTGATAAACAAATAAGTGTGAAATTACTCAAACCCTTGGCCTTCTCTTAATGAGCTTCATGATGTAGTCACCTGAAATGGTTTTCACTTCACAGGCGTGCCTTGTCAGAGTTAATTTGTGGAATATCTTGCCCTCTTAATGGGGTTGGGACCATCAGGTGTGTTGTGCAGAAGTCAGGTTGGTACACAGCTGACAGCTCTATTGTTTTCAACTGTTAGAATTCATATTATGGCAAGAACCAATCAGCCAAGTAAAGAGAAACAACGAGCCTGTTATGTGTTAAGTCCATATGTGTTCATTCATAGCTTTGAGTCTTCAGTGAGAATCTGCAATGTAAATAGTCAAGAAAATAAAGGAAAAAAAAAAAAAAAAAAAATATATATATATATATATATATATATATATATATATATATATATATATATATATATATATAGATTTCAAGTGTGGTGGAGCTTATAACACATTGTGACTGTCTGACTGACTAGGTGTGCTGCTAAGGTTTCTAAACGATTGTTCTGGTCATCAGATATCCTACATTCACACTAGAAGGCAGAGCGTGTCACACGTTGGCTATAATTACACCTGAGAAAACCAAGCCCTATCTACCACACTCACAGCACAGCACAAGTGTTAGTTTCTAAACAGAAACTGTTTACATACTACTCCTGCTGTGGAGGAACTGTATGTGGAGGAATGCATTACCGATCAAGCAATGATGAAGCAGTCACAATACACTGCAAAATTTAATGTAAATTTAATGTAAGAAACCAATGAAACAAATGAATAAAATGTAATGAAAAGAAAAATGATGTAACACTTTCTATGATGACTAGTTACTTATGGGGAATTATAATGCATTCATAATGCTTTATGACTACACAACAGTTATTATAGATGTCACTTATGATTGATTTTAATTTCAAGTGTTTGGTGGAAATGATAAACCCCAGGGTGACTGATGGGGCTTTATAACACATTATGACTGCCTATACTTACCTATACACAGACCTCATAAATCTAGTGTAGTAAGGACTCATAGCATGCTAATCTCTACAGTACAAAGTACAAGTTTGTGTAATGTATTTTCATGCTGAATCTATGCTACATCTATGCTTTAGTAATGAAATCTAAAGGTACAAAACTTTCTGTTCAGCTGCCAGACTGTAGTTGGGAAGCAGAGGAGTGTGCTATGTTTTCCTCCAGGGCCAAAGGTGACACTATTTTCGGGGTTTAACCACTTTCACTTCTTTACAGCAGTCAGACATGAGAGCTCTATGTTTCACTTAGACACACTGTAGCCTTTATTTTCAATCAGCTGCAGCCTCCCACGTCAGTTGGGTTTATAGTCTTTATAGTAGGTTGGACCTTCAGAGACATCAGAGGCTCCTGAACACTTTCTTCCCTCCTGACCTCACCATTGACCCTCGACTTCAGCAATTTCTCCATAACAATTAACATCATCTTTGTGAACTTAGCTTTGTTTCTTATCAAGCTGCAGCTGACCTGGTTATCTCCAACAGTTACAATTTTTCCCCCTAGACAGTAGGTTTTATACAAAACATTTTGACTTCTTGTATAATAATCACATGTGATGTAGCACAAGTGCTATAAATACATGAAAATACATTGTACCTTACTTAACATTAACAAAAAAAACAACAACATTATATTACAATGAACCATGAATGATTATATTGATAATTTACATGAACTGTTATAGCAATCTATGAATCCTTACTACAGTTGATTGTTGAGGTGTGTGTAATCATAAGAACTAGTCAAGAGAATCCACCAGACACTTTAAGTTATGATTCATCTAGAATTATGCATATTTATAGCAATCATAAATCATTATGAATGAATCTTTTGGTTTTGACATTTTTTATGTTCATTTTGTTTTAAATTGAGATTGAGATAGAACACTGTTAGGTTTGGTGCTCGAGTTTCTAAAAGGTCAGTCATCATCATCAGAAATCACACATTCACAGTAGAAGGCGGCATGTTTCACACACTGAATATAATTACACAGGAGAAAACAGCGCTGTCTTACAGCTGGTGCTATGTGGTGCACAGCGCAAATGTCATTGTTAGTTTCTATCCAGAAACATTCGACAACTCATTTTCACACCTTTCTAGTGTCAGAAGCAAATGCACTTGTGCTCATCTAGGCACCCATGGGTTTATCTCTTGTTATACACAGACACAGTGACAGAGCTTTGCTTCTCAATCACATTTAAACATGAATGCATTTGTGTATGCAGTCAAATGTTGGGTTGACTTGTAGATGGGAAAGGCATATTTGTGATCTGTGAGTTTTTTTGGTTTTTTTTTGCAAGGTGTCA
Source organism: Protonibea diacanthus (assembly GCA_028641955.1). Lineage (NCBI taxonomy): Eukaryota > Metazoa > Chordata > Actinopteri > Sciaenidae > Protonibea > Protonibea diacanthus. Next base: position 12,883,988 of record CM053983.1, on the reverse strand, counting down.
AACGAGGAGTGGCAATAATATAGCACTACACATAAAGAGATGCATACAAGTTATGAAAGTGTTGAAAGATAAGTAAAGTTGTTTTATAGTGATAGATTGATCCATAATGAGTGAGTGGTGAGTAAATGGTACATGTTGTGTACTGTGGCTTTCATTAGCAGAGGTTGTGCACACACAGAGGACACTGAAATGTCCATCAATATACAGCTATTAATGTAATTCAGGCAGGTATGAAACATGATACATTACTGTAAACTGTGGGCCTTGCTGGTGGGGCATAGAACCTGTTGACCTTTATATCCCTATTCATCCTTTTTATTAGTTAATTCTAGTAATGACTGATAAAAACTTGTGGGTGTCAGTTTCAGTTTCAGTAGTACTGTATTAATGTATAAATGAATGTATAATGATGTTGTTCAGGTGTCACTGAATGTATGAATGAATGTGGGATGAGCCAGCAGTGGTACTTTTCATTAATATAACCCCTTTGGACCTTGTGCGCCACTTTGTGCCCAGATTATGTGCCGTTTAACTAGTAAAAGTGGAGTTGGACATGCCCTAAATGTATTTGTGCCATGCACTATAGATCGTTTAAGAAGAACCAAATGTATCACAAGTCAGCTGATGGCGAATAAAGCTTTCCTGGTAGACTAAACTAATCTTGTGTGGTGACGGAACAAACCAAAGTGAACACAAAATAATGATAATTTGCCACATTAGTCAATGTTTCTTTATTAAGATGTTCACACAGTGTACAGACACAGCAGAGATGATGCTAAACAGATAATAAAAGATGTAAATTAAACAAAATAAAACAAGCAAACAATAATTAGACACTTCTTTACTGTCTTCTAAATCAGATTACAGTACAAAATGTGCTTGTCATGAAACTAGATATCTAAAATATTCATGCTTTGTTCAAAGATTTTTTTTTTTTTTTTTATCGTGTGTTTGATTTTTTTAAGTTGCTATTAAGCTTATCTCATTTTCCTTAAGCTAATATATGAATAACATGAAAGCAAGCTGATCAACCCAAGTGTGAGAGAGAGGCCTCCATCAGCTGTGGCAGACCGTGATAGCCAACAGACTTCTGGTTTCTTTGATGACCTGAAAATACAAAAAAAAAGTGCACATTTGATCAAATTATTTATGTTTGACTGTTAGTGTTGAATTCATTCAGAAATTAACTTCAATCAATTGATAACGTGCAAGACAGTGGGGTGAAGAAATACACTTGGCATTAACATACATCTGATTATCTTTTCTTGTCAGTGCAAAGTTTGAATGGACGTAGTGCCGCAACCAGAATGCAGTGACTGTGTTCAGATATCAGCAAAGAGCAAATGCAGTCTGTACAGTGTGACCACATTCACAAACAATTCCACAACAAGCTGAAGGACACCTGTTGATGTACCTTCCTGCTGTCTCACATAAACCAGACAAATAGCTACAGCAAAGGCCTCCCTCTGTAACAAAAAAAAAGTACACCAGAGTTCGTAAGTTGTTTAAGTTCTGGTAAGAATTTGGAGAAATAGAGAAAAGCTGTCAACACGCAGTTGACACACCCACAGACCAAGTGTGAATGTGGTCTAAAAAATATAGCACACAACAGAATCCAATTCAATACAATTCCCTTCCACCACTGCTCATTTTAGAAAGGCCACGGCAAGAAAACTGAAAAATACTCTGTTTATGTCATAATGTGCATTCAGATTGGTTTACGCCAAAGTCTCACTAACATTCAGACCAGTGTTCCCACCTTGGCGTCTTTGTTGACCAGCAACGAATTTAGCAACCTTGCAGTTGGTATCGTGTGAGGAGCAGCAACTTTGAGCAAGGCCCGTGTCTCCACAGTTGCCAACTGTTTTCCAATAAATGCAACTAGCACTAGCTCCAAAAGTCACTAACTGTTATCAGATGTTGTCAAACACTATTTTGAATAAACCTGCCACTGCCTGTGAGTAAGCATGGTGTAACAGGAGAGGGAGAGACCCCAGCGGAATTGGCAAAAGAGCTATAGAGCGGGTATGGGAATGGACATTACAATACAATATATATTTATCACCTTTTCCCTGGTCTGAATAAGTTGCTAAATTTGTCACTATAGTCACTTTTTATAAATAAAATCGCTGAATTTAATGAGAAAGTCAACAAATTGGCAGCACTACTTCTATCTCACTCTATTTCTGGAGCTCCGGATTAGGATATTCCTAAATGTATGTTAGTTTGTTAGTATGTAAAAAAGTGCCAGATCTGGATCATTTGAGCCCACTTTAACCCCAGTGCAACCAGTGAATTGCCATGTGGTCAATATGAACAATTTTCTCTACACCAAAAGTGTTTGAATACTTTTAAAAATGCATTTCAAGTTATTCTTCTTCTTCCTCTTCTTCTTATTCTGTTAAACAACATCATTTATGAGAAAAACCGGGTGGTCTCACCTATTTCAGTGAAGTCGTTTTTTCCACTTCTCATCTCAATGTTCTGTTCGGTTCCCGAATAGAGCACAGAAAAAGGAGAACAGAAAATAAGATATTATTAAATATAAACACAGATCTTATCAAAAACAACAACACAAATACACGATACTTCTGCAAAGACGTCTGAAATGATCAGCGGTGCATTGGTGTATGACTGTTTACAGTTATCACTAAATTATCAGAGATTTCAGATATCTTGGGGACAAAATGTATATCTGCATCTCATGCATATGTACATCAAAAATTTCTCACCTGCGAGACATTCTGGAAAGCCGGTTCCAAACACTAAATGTGACCAACAAATAAAGAAATACATGAATCGCATTGTTGTAAGAAAATGCACACCAATGTTGCACTACAAACTGAATCGGATCAGTATTTTTCTACTAACCTGCCTTCTTGACTTTGGAGTTGTGCAATTTGTTGCCTTAAGAAGACAGAAAAATAACCTTTTATTCTGAAGCACAGAACAAACTTTTTAACTCATTGACTGATACTGTTGTCTATACTGGAAGTCCGTCATAAACTCACTTGTACTTTTTCACCATGAAAATGCAGAAGAACGCAAAGATCACAGCAGTACCAAGTCCCACCGCTGCTGGAATGATGATGTGGTTATAGTTTTCTGTACCTGCAAACACACACAATTTATGTCAGAGCCATTCTTATTTATAACGACCAAAATATCCAGTATATTAACTTCAAAATAAAGGACATTCTCAAAATCTTCTAGTTATTATTATAATATTATATGTGGCTATTTTGATAAATATTATATCATTGTCATGCCAATAAATCCAATGGATGACTACTCCCAGTATTAAGACTTTCACTGCAATAATTAAGCTAATAAATTACAGAGTGAAAAGATCTCACGTTTTATGTAGAGTGTCATTGCTGAAGAGGACGTCCTCCTTCCGTGAAATTCTGCTGTGCAGGTGATCTCACTGTGGTCATCCTTCTCCCTAAGAATGAACGTCAGGGTCGACTGTACCTCCCATAGGCCAACAGGAAGTTGTCTGTGGACCTCAGTGATATCATCTGCGGTGCCCCTACTCCATTTCAGTTTAGGAGCATGGGAGGGACAGGTGTGTGTGACTGAACAGGTGAGAGTGTAAGGATGATCTTGAGTGGCTTTTTTTGGGTGACTGAGTTCAGGTTTTGGAACATCGGCTATAAATAAAAAAAGGCAGAGATAAAGTAAGCAGTGAATGGTTGTAGCATAGAACCACGGATTCATGAAATCTTGGAAAATGGTGACTTACGGAGCATATGTAACCTGACACAACCCTCAACGAAGGAGAACTTTTCCTTGGGGGCTACATCAATCAATTCAGCACGGAAACAGAAAGGGCCATTGTCATGATCTTTAATGTCAGTAATTTCTAAGGTACAGTTGCCCTGACCCAGCTGCCCCAACAACTTTGTCCGGCCCTTAAAATTATCCACAACCTGTGTTTGGTCGTCATAATAAATGCGTTGATCCCACTGATTTTTAAGATGCCAGATCGCTCTAATCTTGGAGGTGGGCTGTTTTTCATTGGGATGGGTGAACAAACAGGGTATCACAACACAGGATGAAACCAGGGCGTTAAGGTCTTTGACAACACTGGCCGTCCATTCTCCACCAAACACGAGGCTGCTACTAGCTGAAAGAAAATTAAGGGAGAGACAAAGAAAGAGATGACTTCCAGGAGGCTTTTGGGTTTTTTTTTAAGTAGAGTGTATTTGGGAATGAGACAGGACTGGTTACCTGCCAAGAGCGCACAAAATATCATCATATTTGTCGCTTTGTCCATACTTCTCGGATGTTTTGTTGGTGTTGTTAATGTTGCTGTTAATAAAAAAGAATAAAAAAAGTGAAAAAAACAAAACAAAACATGCAATATCAGATGAAAATGACAGTGTAATTTGAAAAGTGAAACTAAGGTGTTTTTATATGTATTTAAATATGGCACTACTGACATTATTGTTTGTTATACATTATGCTGATACATGCCAAAGTGAGGAGAAGGAGATGGGGAAGCAGAGCTAGATCTAAATAATACAAACCATGCCTAAGATCTCTCCCTAAAGTAATGTAGCATTACAGAGACCTGGCTGAATTCACTCTTTTCGGCCTACCTGGTAACTCTAGATGGCATTCAATTTGTGAGAGCAGACAGGAGAGCAGACAGCTGAAGACGGACAGGAAAGTAGGACTGTTTTCTTAGCTGTGGTGGCGGGGAAAGTGGGTTAATTTAAGCCCAGATTTCCTTTTTTTAAAATCTCATCCAGCAAAGGGTCTGTTATAAACTGTATAAACCCTGTGTTACAAACAGTGACACGCAAGACTGCTCTTGCATATGTAGCACACCCAAAAACAAGACTATAGCACTCACACGTTGTCACTTGACTTCTCCTGTTTGGCTTCACAGTAAGATGTAGAGATGTAGATGTAAGAGTAAAGATCATTATGAAATCAACATTAGCCACAGAAGAGCTGCAGATTTTGCAATAAATACTAACCCACAGCTATGCATTTTGACAGAAGTATTCATTATTCCTTACTCCACTGAACAACTGTGTCACGCCTTCACCATCCTAGGAGGAAAAAAATGAATCCCGCAGAACACTACTGAATGATGCGCAGCAGAGGGGATTTAGAAGTGGGTCTACCCAATGATGACTGAAAAATAATTAGGCATACTGTGTGTACATGGTAGCGAGAGAAATGTAATTAGATTGAGAAACAATTAGGATAACAATTGGGATTAAAAAAAAAAAGAAGAAGAAACGGATAAAAAAAGAAGAAAAGAAAGAAGAAAATATATATACCCTGAGCTTTTATCACACCAAAGTATCCAGAATTGCCAAGAAATACATCAGAAACACTCAAAATAAAATGTTCAAAGCAAATGTACGCAGCCTACTTAACCATATAAAAGTATAATTTCTGTGCATATTAGTCATCAGAATCTTACCTGATTTTACGGCTGATCACAGCTGTCTGCTATAATTGGAGTCCAGATATGAGTTAAGATCTGAAGTGTGTGGGCAACAGAGAGCACTGCAGACAAGACTACAAGAAAATCCCCTTTCGTTTCTTGTGTGACAAGTAGGTTAGAAACATGACCCTGACATCCTTCCTCCTTTGTCTTTTGACATTTCAGAAAGTAATCACTGTTTTTTTTTTTTGTTGTTTTTTTTTTGGTGACTTTAATGTAATTGTTTTTTGTTTAGTTTTGTTTGATTCTGTTCCAGCACAATGAATTCAGGAGCAGTGACTAAGTTAAAGTGTTTTAATGGCATTAAATGGGGAAGTGGTGAGGGGAGTCTTTTAAAAAATAAGCAAACAAAAATAATCTTTAACAGGATACTTTTCTCTTTGTGTGCTTGTGGATGCATTATTAATCTGTTGTGCTGTATTTATGAAAAACATTGTAACTTTGAAGGATAAACCAGCGAGGTCTCACCACATGTGTGGCTTTAATAATTTTTCATGTTACGCATCTGCTCTCCGCAGAAGTTAACAGTTGCACACAAGACTGGACTTTGGCATATACACTGCACGCAGTTTGAAGGTGTAACATCTATAACACATGAAGGATGATACAAAACAAGCATGTTGGGAATGTTGAAATAATATTACAACATAAAAAGAACAAACAGACAAAAATCAGTCATTCAATTAATAATTACATCAAAATCACGAACGAGGCAAAGGGCTAGAGTAAATTATATTTAGCTATAACTATGGAGTTTCCTGGCATGGGTGCTTTTGTAGTTTTTGTAGCTTTATGTAGTTATTTTGTTAAAATGGTGATACTATTAAGAAAGAAAGAAATTCAGCATGTTTGTACAGGGTGAGGCTTCAGCAACAAGATTCAGCAACGAGGTTTTCCGTGATCTTTTTTTTTTTTTTTGACATTTTACGTTTTTAACGCGATTATATCTGTGCTGATATCAGGCTGTTGAGTTTTAAGGTAAATGAGAGACACCTGACGTTCCTTCAGCAGACACCACGTGATTTCCTCAACTGTAGAGCCAAGCTGTGAAAAAGCCCATGAAGGAGTAAGAAGTAATCGCTGCAGCACACTCAAAGACATATATTTACAGTATACTCTAACAGCTCAGCCAACTACTTTCGGTTCCCTTTTTCTTTTTCTGTTCATTACTCATTTGATGTATATGTGATGCACCTGAAATTTAAAATTAAATTCATTCTCAAAACTGAGTCTGGAGCCAATACACAGTCTGATCATTTCTGACTACACTGAAAGATCACTAATAGTAATACTTAAAATTTACTTTATATCTTTTATATCGTCCTTTGAAAACCTAATTTCAGACTATCAAACAACAGGAATAATTCTACCAGGCACATACTGAAGAGGTCTATAACTCTCATACTACGCACATAGAAAAGAGACCACCCCCTGCTTTCTACATCACTACTACTACCCCTACTACTACTGCTACTGCCCCTAAAACATCTGCTTTCACTTCACCCACACAAAGACACGAAAACGCAGTCACTTCGGTTTGTGGTTTTTGCTGTTGCCTGTTCATGTCTTTGCAAACTTAAGTGCAGAATTCTTCAGGACGTATTCTTAGTAGAGACCGACAGCTCAGATTAATAACATCATCAGGTAAGATCCTGTTAACTCTGGTAAATTATACTTGATTATGGTACAACAAATATTTTATGTTGAATATTTCATTTAGAAAGTTAACATTAATATGTCTTGGCTCTGGAATAATGAAATTTATATTTATCATCATTGTTTCATCAGTGTGTGTGATTTTTAAAATAGTCATGAGAATTAATATGAAATGAATAATTACTGTAGACAGTTATGAAAGGAATTATTTTACTTTTTGGGAGAGTTAAATTATGGCTAGTGTAGAATGTGTTGTTTTAGATGAGCATATCTTATATCTATATCTTATGTGTTTGCTGTATAAATAAACTGTGAAGATAATTTGCATGTTGAAGATGTAGGTACTGGTAGTTGTACTACTACTATTATTCTGATTTAGTTTAATTTCTTTTAAACATACTTAAGTGCATTACACCAGCAATAAATCCGAGAAGTATGGACAAAGAGAGAAAGATGGTGATATCCTGTCTGCTCTTGGCAGGTAACACGATAAATCACCTCTTTGTTTCCAGTCTCATTCATATATACACCCTAGTTAATGAAACAGAGCTCCTAAAAGTCATCTCTTTCTTTGTCTCTCCCTTAATTTTCTTTCAGCTAGTAGCAGCCTCGTGTTTGGTGGAGAATGGACGGCCAGTGTTGTCAAAGACCTTAACGCCCTGGTTTCATCCTGTGTTGTGATACCCTGTTTGTTCACCCATCCCTATGAAAAACAGCCCACCTCCAAGATTAGAGCGATCTGGCATCTTGAAGGCGATCAGAAAAAACGCATTTATTTTGAGGACCAAACGGAGGTTATGGATAATTTTAAGGGCCGGACAAAGTTGTTGGGGCAGCTGGGTCAGGGCAACTGTACCTTAGAAATTACTGACATTAAAGATCATGACAATGGCCCTTTCTGTTTCCGTGCTGAATTGGTTGATGTATCCCCCAAGGAAAAGTTCTCCTTCGTTGAGGATTGTGTCAGGTTACATATGCTCCGTAAGTCACCATTTTCCAAGATTTCATGAATCCGTGGTTCTATGCTACAACCATTCACTGCTTACTTTATCTCTGCCTTTTTTTATTTATAGCCGATGTTCCAAAACCTGAACTCAGTCACCCAAAAAAAGCCACTCAAGATCATCCTTACACTCTCACCTGTTCAGTCACACACACCTGTCCCTCTCATGCTCCTAAACTGAAATGGAGTAGGGGCACCGCAGATGATATCACTGAGGTCCACAGACAACTTCCTGTTGGCCTATGGGAGGTACAGTCGACCCTGACGTTCATTCTTAGGGAGAAGGATGACCACAGTGAGATCACCTGCACAGCAGAATTTCACGGAAGGAGGACGTCCTCTTCAGCAATGACACTCTACATAAAACGTGAGATCTTTTCACTCTGTTGTTGAATTTTGAGGATATTCTTTATTTTGAAGTATATCTACTAGATGTCCTTGTAAATTCTGTCTGTTTGCAGGTACAGAAAACTATAACCACATCATCATTCCCACAGTGGTTGGGATTGCTACTGCTGTGGTCTTTGGTGTTCTCTGCATTTTTATAACAAAAAAATACAAGTGAGTATTGCACTGTCACTAACTGAGATGCAGAGAAAGAGCAAGAGAATATGTATTTTCCTGCACACAAAGTATGTGCTCCTTAATAAAGTGTTATTGGTTTCGTTCTGCTCAAGGAATCGCATTGCAGAGCTCCAAAGTCAGGAAGGCAGGTAAGAATGCTCTAAAGCAGATTTGGTTCATGGTGCTACACTGATATCACACACTTTCAGTTCTTCTCGTTCATTATCATAATTTGTTGGGGTTTTTTTGTAATGTTTAGCATGTGGAACCGACTGTCCAGGATGTCTCGCAGGTGAGAAAATAAAGTGGTTTGTTTGTGGAGAACTGGTAAGAATGCTGTTGTCCTGGTCATTTTTAATTTTTTATTTAATTTTTAATATGTTGATGTATAATTTATTCTCCGATCATTTCAGGATTCGTTCTGGAGGCTCAGAACCATCTCAATCTGATCACAGGCAAGAAGCTTTTTGAGGAACTTCATCTCTCTAAATGCTAAATTTATTTTTCGTGATAAGTTCTGTACTCTCCCTATTGCAGATATGCAGACACCCCACTGTAACTTCCTGTCCTCCACTGTAATTGCTGCTGTTGCTGTTGGGTTTGAGATATTTGCTTTTACTTATATGCCCTACAACATTTACATAGTTTCTGTTCTTCTTTTTTCAAGCAGAAGGTCTGTCTGGAGCAGATTTTCTAGGTAAGATAAGCCTCTGCTAATAAGATAAGTAAGATAAGTTCCCCCTTTTTATTTAATCTCCTTTCATAGTTAAAACACAATGTTGGCTTTGACATAATGGATTTTTGTTATATTGAAACTAGCACATCTCACAAGTTCATTTATCATACATTATATTCTTTTTTTCTACAACAGAAGGCCTAAAGGAGACACAGTGGATTTGGGTCATATGTAAGTGTGCTAAACGTATGAACATGAAGTATCTTAATTGTTGGTTTTGTGACTGTATAGTGACAGAAATCTTAATCCACAGGTCCAATAATGTGAATTCAAAACCGTGTGCTGACCAGAAATTCTCTAAGCCTCGTTTCCCATCCCCCAAAAGGTACTCGTCTTTGGACCAGATAATAAAATATAAATATAATGAATTGCAGTCTGTGTCTGTGCAATGTCTAATGTATTTCAACGTGTTCTCTGTCTTCTTGTTATTGCTGCCGTTAATGGGCCTCAGCCAGCCAAAATCCTGCAATTACAAAGAGGTATTTTTAAATTGCCAATAATTTTATTCCCAACAGAGCAAAAATATCAACACCTGTGACAATAATGACCTGTGAATCTCTTACAGGACCATGATGATGGTGACGATTACATGAACACTGCAGACCTCAACGTCTATGGAAACCTCTGAAAAGAAAGCCTTCAAACCACAAACACATCCATGCTTAGAATGATCATGTACCAAGTACATCCGATATTTGCTGTTATGTATCGTCTTGTTATGCATGACTTAACAAGAAGCCTGGCTCAGACAGCAGATTTTGTTAGAGATTCATGGAGCCAGGCTAGCTGTTTCGCATCAATTCCAGTATTTATGCTAAGCTAACCAGCTGTTTGCTCAGACATAAGAATGCTCACTTTACATTGTTCACAAAATGTCAAACAATTTCTTTAAAGAATTTACATAAATATGTACTGTATGACTAGGCATAAACTCATATACAGTGCTGGTGTATTTTATGTTTCAAAATCATTAGCAAATATGACTAAACACAGATTTGATACACACATTATTGTTCACAGAAGGAGAACAAATATGGCTTCATAATGTATGGAAAACAGAATATATGATTTGCTGTAAGACCTACACATCTGGAGGAAATAATTTTCCAGTATTAAATGTTTTTTGGTCTCTTGGTAATATGTATGAACCCAGTTTGATAAAGTCTAATGTTTGATTTTAAGTCTTTTAAGTATCTGTGGTTTTACAAGAATATGAACATCTTTTTACAGCACTTCCTATGGTTGCTAAATTTTACTCTCCGCCCCACATTTTTGGGCGAGGTTTCTTCTCTAAATCATGTGTCTTTAGGGAAAAAGGTGCTAAATTTCTTCAGCTCAATCCAGCGGTAAGTCATTCTGATCTTTAAGAAAAAAAAAAGAGTTTTTCATGCATTTCACAACTTAGGTTAATATTAGCTTCCAGGCAAAAATGCTGAATTATAGGATTTAGATTTTAGATTTTAGATTAATAATAATTATTATTATCACTATTAGTGTAGGAGTACAGGGAAGTTAAGTTGTCTCTCTCTCTCTCTCTCTCTTTTTTTTTTTTTTTTTTTTTTAGCTTTTCATTATTATACCATATTGCCACAAATCAGAAGTAATTGGCCTTAAATCGATCATCATCATCTTCATCTCTTTTTGAAACAAGTGGAATAATCTAACTGCATTAACAACATAGTTTTTTTTGTTATAGAAAGAAATATATAATGAACAGTTGTTGATAGATTGTGTTTTGCTATGATTTAAAAAAAATATATATATCTCACTATATCCCTATGTAATCTGTATGTATCTTATGTATTCTACCACCGTCATTACTGCCTATTTTGCCATTGTTTTAAAAATGTGATTTTCCTGCTTTATTTAAAAAAATAAATACGTAAAAGATTGAATGTGCCCGTTTGTCAGTACATGTAGGCCTACATGATGCACAGTGGCAGACCGATTTACAGATTACTATTTTTTAATCAGTACAAACTCACACAATATGGATTATTACTCCTACTCCGTGTGACTTCCCCTCAGCTCCGGCAGTGGCTGTCTGGGGGCAGTCCCAAGCCGGCTGTTCCGGAGCTCCGTACTGCGCCGTGCTGGACCGTGCTCCCCCACCGCGTTGTGCCTCTGTGTCCGCTGCCTCGAACCCTGGCCTTGGCCTTGGCTCTGGCCCTCTCGAGATTGAAACCTACAAAACAGAAAATCTTGTGCTGTACTGACTACATTTTGACTTACTTACTTGTGAGTCTATGAATCTTTCCCATGTTCGTCGCCCAGCTTTATGGTAATTCAATTCTAAGTTGTTTCAGTTCCCTGCTACCATTGGAGCTCAGAATAAATCTGTTTTTATAAAGGAACGAAATGTAAGCGTTACTTTATGTGTAACATTGATATCTAGTGGTTAAAATGGGTACTGCAATCCAAATAAAATGAAAATAATGGAGGGTCATCTCCACCCATCGCATCTTCCGCAGATGTTGGCACATTGAAGATGCTGAACCTTCATGAGCGCAAAACGAGCACAACATGGTTTATTTTCTGAGTCTAACTTCAGTCTGTGGCGGAAAATAATGACAGAAAGGAGTTTAATTTGGTTTGTGCTTGATTTATTGGGAGAGAGAGAAGGAGAGAAAGACAGAGGGAGGTCATGGAGCTTTTTAGGTCAGGCAGAATCTAACGTTAACTTTGTTGATACACTTTGTGGCTGTAGCATGGTGTGTTTGTGTCAAATTTATTTCATATCTGACAACCCTGAAACATCAACATGGGCAGTGTGCGAAGAACATACTAGCTGTAGTATTGTTGTCAGTAGTCTAACGTCACTGTACCATCGTTTGAATCATTCATTCATTTTTGTTTTGCACTGTGGACCTGGTAAAACACAGTTTTGTTCCTGTGTACTGAACTGAACTGCACTGTGCATATGGATGAAGTATCTTTTATGTTAACATTAACATTGAAGACTATATGTTTTATCTTAGTGTAGCCACATTTTGCTTTGATGAAACCATTGAATGAGAATCTGTGTCCTAATTTCTCACTGGTATTGTATATTTTAGGCATGTGGTACCATCTACAAGATGTCTGGATGTAGCCATTTCCTCCTGAGCCTCTGTATTCTAGGTACTGTAATTCTGTGCTATTCAATAATTGTTAATTAAATGGAATCATTGGCCTTAACGACTATTTAAATTTGTCTTTTGCATACTTTTGCAGGATACATTTTCGACAGTTCCAGGGCTTGGCATGTTCAGATGCCAAGAAATATCAAAGCATTGGTGGGTTCTTGTCTTGTCATCCCTTGCCATTTTGATTACTACCGGTATCCGCCTCAGAGACCAGATCATGTGGTTTGGTACCAGTATGTGAGCAGCGGATATCCTTTGGTTTATGATAAGAACCCATATAAAGTCATTGACATGTTTCGGGGAAGAACATCAAGGGCATATACTTCAAGCGACAGCAAGGAATGCAGTCTTAGAATCAACCCAGTGAAGTGGTCTGACCACAGACAGAAGATTTACACCTGGGTAGATCCAGAGAATGTTGGGAGAAGTACTTACCGATTCTTTGATACAACTGTAACGATTGAAGTAGTGGGTAAGTTTCCTTAGTGAGTAAATTGTTAGAAGGCTGTATATTAATTTTCATCAATAATTTTAGACATTTCTTTTGTAAAGGCAGGGCAGAGGAACCAAATATTCTGATCTATGGCAATGCGAAGGTTGGACAGTCCGTGACAGTGGAATGCAGTGTTTATCACACCTGTCCCACTTCTCCACCCATTCTGAGTCTCAACATCCAATCAGAAACACCACGTTCATCTCAGAGCTCCATGAGTGACAGCAAATACAAAACTACTTTGAGGGCCACATTGAACATAGACAGAGACCTCCAAACTGTGGAGTGCACTGCCAAACACTTAGGTAGTCACACTACAAGAGTTTCTAAAATATTAAATGCAGAATGTACGTGATGGGTATATAAGAATATAACCATTACCATACAAGAATACATTTCTTTTATGTTGACTATACATTTTTTAACATTTACCATTTGTGTCTCAGGCTCCTTTTTACCCTTGACAATCCAACCACCACCCACAAACGAATTTCTTGAAGGCCAGGCAAGTATGGTAACCTGCACTGCCTCGTACACATGCACAAATGATTCACCAACTCTCAGATGGAACTATGGTAGCATGCCAGCCTCCACTGACACCCGCAAGACAGGAAGAGCTCAGTGGACGACTGTCTCTACACTGTCGTTCACGGCATCAGCTAACGATGATGGACGCTCCCTGAGATGCTATGCACAATTCACTGGGGGTCAGAGGCAGGAAGTGAGCATCACCCTACGGGTTAAGAGTGAGTGGAAATGTTAATAATTCTCTAACATGGCAGAGCTGCAGTCCCAAGACAGCCAAAAAGCAATTTATTGCAGTTTTTAGGCCTCAAAGATGAGGTAAAATAAATAAATAAATAAATAAATAAATCTGCAACTTTGCTTCAGAGGTTTCCTCTCTTTACAGGAAATATGCTCTCTCGTGGTTGGTCCTTCACCACACCTGGCAGCATCACAGGCATGAGAGGCTCATGTATCATCATTCCTTGCAGCTTCTCCTACAGCACCTCCCAGCCTGCTGACCTCCGAGTTATATGGTACTTGTTCCAGAGCAATCGATACCCACCCGTGTTTGACGAAAGACAGACTGTTTTTAGTAAGTTTAGGGGGAAAACCAGCTTGATTGGATCAGTGAAGGAGAGGAATTGTAGCCTTAAGATTGATGGGCTGGAGATGTCGCACAACCAGGACAGAATTTACCCATGGGTAGACAAGAACCCTATTACCTACTACCACACAGTGGGTCACACTTTTTATGACAAAACCTCTCTACTTATTGTTTCAGGTAAGTATCTGGATAAATGAATTCACCCTTTTAATCATTTCAACCCTAATTCCAAAATATGCCATTCTCCAAATGACTATCCTTGCTTTGATTTCATAGACCATGCACAGGAACCTCAGCTAAACATCGTTGGTATTCCGAGGGTGGGAGAGCAGAGTCAAGTGTCCTGCAACGTGCGCCATACTTGTATCTCTGCGGCCCCTGTCTTGACCCTAAATGGTATATCTGGATCAGACCACACTGTGGACACTCTGGTGTCTGACGGCATTTGGGAAAGGAAAGTAGTGCGAACTTGGACTGTAAAAGAGCAGGACCAGAGTGTGAAGTGTACTGTTAGATACCAGGGTGGTCAGCAAGCCACAAGTGAGCTCAAGCTGAATGTTGAATGTGAGTACAATGTGAGACCATGTGTTCTTGGTGTTAAAACAAAAATGCTTGTATTTAGATTTAAACCTCACCATCACGTTTCTGCTTTAGGTCCGTACGAAGAAATCAAAATGACTGAGAAGCCAGGCGAGGCAACAGAGGGTGTGGCAAAAAGTGTCATTTGTTCTGTTTCCTACAAGTGCAAGAAAAATAGACCGACTATTGTGTGGAACTACAAAGACATGCAGAGTTCATTAAATACCAAAATGATCTCCACCAATACCTATAACACAGTGTCAAATCTGACCTTTATTGGCTCTCTTGGGGATGACGGAAAATCTTTGATCTGCACTGCTCAGTTTATCACTGGGGAGACCTCAGACTCTGCAACCATTAGTATAAAAAGTGAGTTCCTACATGTACATGTCAAACACAGTGGTCACTTTTGAGGGAATAGTTTCATCTGGGAAATATTCTTATTTGCTTACTGTCATATCTGTCTGTTAAATATGAAGCTACAGCCATCAGGTATATGTTCTGGCTTTGCACAAAGACTGAAACAACGGGAAAAAAAAATAAAGGTCCAGTGTCTAGGACATACTTCTCAATATTAGAGTCCACCTGCAAATCTACAAATAGATACCCCATTTTTTTAAACAGTGGACCTTTAAAATTTTCTGAAATGGCAATACATATATAAAAATATATATAACTCTTACTACATGCTGTAGTGTTCTTGATAATACAACTGTGCCAAAAAAAAACAAATAAGTATATGTTGCAAAATGCTGAATTTGAACAATTGAAGACTTAATTAATAATTGATTAATATATATCTTTTTTTCTTCCAGAATATGAGAAACCAGTTGAAGAAATAGATCCACATGAAAGTGGGTAT
Organism: Protonibea diacanthus; assembly: GCA_028641955.1. Lineage (NCBI taxonomy): Eukaryota > Metazoa > Chordata > Actinopteri > Sciaenidae > Protonibea > Protonibea diacanthus. The sequence goes on along the minus strand of CM053983.1, from coordinate 12,868,392 downwards.
ACCCAAAATTCATCTTGTTGCAATGTTATGTCACAAGCTGACTGATTTCTAGACATCCCATCGTGGCTTGTTTGTCTCTTTACAGCGTCCCACATTCTGGCTGCTGATGTCCCCTTCAGATTCACCGCCCTGACAGACTCCTGTGTGGTGATTCCCTGCAGCTTCCAGTATGAGGAAGATGTGCCCCTCACACGTGGCATTTGGTCCAAAAAAACTGGAGGCATTGTTTACCATAACGGCCGGAGCCAAGTGCTTGACCATTTCAAAGACCGAACCAGATTATTAGGAGATCTGAATGAGGGAAACTGCTCATTAGAGATTGATAATATCAAGCCTTTTGACAATGGCCCATTCTGTTTCTATGCAGAGAAAGGAAATGACAAATACAGATTCAACAATAGCTGCGTGTTTATTGTCATGAAAGGTCTGGAATCAATACTAGAGCTCCTTTAAATGTGCCAAGTCTTATCCGTTTGCTTTTTAATTGACAAAATACTCTGCTGTGTTTTATATGCTCAGCTTCCCTAGAAAAACCAGTGATGACCCAAGTCCCGAAAGAAGTCGATGCTGGCTCCACCATTAGTGTCTCGTGTTCTGTGACACACACATGTCCATCACATCCTCCAGTGTTCTCATGGAGTGTCCCTAACCTCACCAGTGAGGTCACACACACTGGGTTACCGGGTTCACGGGGCAGCTGGGAGACGACCTCCACCATCACTTTCATGGCTGCTGGAGGAGACGGGGAGAAAAGCCTAACCTGTACTGCCACCTCCTGGCGTGAGAAGCAGCAAGCCAGCACAGTCAAGCTGACTGTGAAAGGTACAAAATTCATCTTTATATGTCTTGTAGTTATATCATATATTGAGTTGTGTATTTTCCATAAAGCAAGAGTTCAATACCACTGTTGTAAGCTGCTGTTGTTCAACAATTTGTTTAGGCAACTTGTGAAACTTTTGTGAAAATTTACTTGTGAAAAATGAGTTAGTCCACAACTAACACTGCCAAACATCAACACAACAACACAAGACATAGCAGCCAGCTAATATTATTAACTAGTACAAATGAACAGTGGTACAAATACTAGCACTCCTCCAGAGCTCACAGTCCAGCAGCCCGGCTAACAAATTGAGCTAACATTAGCTAACAGCACCTATAGTTTGCACCAGTTTACTTTACTGTCCATCAGGAAACTCAGTAAATCACCAAGAGTTGAGGTAGCACAGCAGGAGGATATCAGAGGGGAAACCAGTAAACATGTTCTCCATAAAATATGATCCAGTTTCATCGGAATCAGTGAAATAGTTGGTGGTGTGTGACTGAGCACTGTAAAGCATTACACCCTTCTTCTGGGAGATTGTACCCCCAAAATCTGTTATTTTATGCTAGAAAAATTACAAAATGTTGCCTTATAATACATTTTTATGAGCCTTAAAAATGTTCCTACATCACCAGGATCACAGATGTACCAGTTGAGAAGCTCTCTCCCAGTGTCCATTCCAGTCTCAGCTCTAGTGCTGATTGTAATTATCTTAGCTGCAGTGTTTGGAGTGATCATCTGTAGGAAAAGGTAAAGAAAATAAACCTCAATTCAGTTCTGAATGCTATTATTGCTATTAGTTGTGTGTTGTCAAATTGCATTCTTTTTAATCAACAGGAAGCACTCGCAGACACCGCCACCTCGACCAGAGAAAAGGTGTGTATGTTAGCCTTAAAACGTGCATGCATAATAATGACGTAATTGATGACTAGGTTTCAGTCAGGAACACTACATGTATAATATGCATAATGGTAGCTGTGTACAGTTACTGTCTACAGTAGCAGTCTAGGCTTTGCTCTTTGAAGAGTTTTAAAGGAATCAAACCAGCACGATTAATAATAATGATAACTGCCCTATAACAAATATAAATAAACATTAGACCTCAGTTAAATCAGCAATACCAAAAATGGGACACAAAGAGCTGCAGCGTTTTAGACTAATATTTCAAAAAGTTTCTAATGCTAGCGCTGTAGACGTGCATGGATATAATTGGATGGTCGGCTGATGCCTAAGCCAGTCATTGTGAAGCATGGATGACGCAACTGATGCAAGTCAATATTTTGTTTGTCACTGAACACATCCTGAATTTCCCTCAAAAAACAAAGTAAATATTTGTCTCTGCATTTCAAACGTTCACAGGCGATCACTCTGGGATAGATTATCCAGGTAAGCTTGTTTAAAAACTACCTCATATCATGTAAGATGAAATCACTGATGAGCTTTGTGAACAGCTTTTAGCTTCTTAACATAAATTCATTTCATTAAAATGTCCAGGAGAAACTATGAAGGCAGGGAGAGACCTCCTCCAAGGCCGGAAAAACGGTTTGTCAGCACATTGCATGTTTTACAAATGGCAAATGGTGACAAATGGTAACACTTTGCTTTCCATACAGGAGGTCCATTTGGAGCCGCTTTTCACGGTAAGAACATGCAAGTGTAAACATTCCCTTTTAATTCCCACATGAAGTGACTCATGTTCACATTTTTACCCTATTCAGTCGGGCAGAGGATGGGTTTGTTGGCTGGCAAAAGGAGAGGAAATCCAGGTTGGTGTTCTCACAGGAAGTCATTCTGGAACAGATTTTTCAAGAAACCATTTTCAACCTTCTGGTATATGATGAATGACTGGGTAAAGATACCAGACATCAATTCAAAATGTCAATTAAAATAAAATATGTATTACACTTGCAGATGCCGAGATGACACTGTGGAGCTCGGCTATTTGTAAGTTTATATAACATTCCTCTGCTACATCACACAGCCCAACTTGTTTGGCACAAAAACTGATACTGAGTGATTCCCCTCTTCCTCCTATAGAAACACCACCACTGTTAACTGTTCCAACCCGATGTCCAAACCACGCTTCCCATCCCCAAAGGAGTGAGAGAACACAGCTGTCCTCCAATTTAAAAAAAAAAAAAAAGTGTTTCTTTTCATTGTACACTAATAATCTGCTTTTTAAAAATTTGTCTGTTTGATCTAGTAAACGGAGACCTCCTCGCTCTGCCAGGCCTGAGGTTAGTAATCGATGACTCCTTCACTTATGGCTTGGACTGCCTTCCAGTAAAGCTGATCATTTGTATTCTTTTGTGAAACAAAACCTGCACGCAACACTTTGAGATTGTAATTAATTACAGTTCTGTTGCAGGATTACCATGTGTATGACAACTATTGAGTTCTTCAAGACACCTTGGACACATCACATGCTTCCAGGACCACGATGGTGTTTTATTATTTTATGATGTCAGTCTTGCTTTGCAGATTTCATTTACTTCATTTATAGAGTGTATATCAGCCGTGACTTATTTGCTTACATTTATGTTTATGCCACGTGTACAGCAGTTTGCCCATCATGAATCTTTGTACATATCGATATGCTTACCTGCAACAAGTTTGAAACAGCATCCTCAATATATGACTGAAACGATATATTTTTTTGTATTTTTAACGTTGAGAGAAACTGAGTTTGTCTTTTTGTAACATCAAAATATTTCTGTTCATTCCAAAATTATTTCTGATCAGTTTTTAAAGGTCAAACTTCAATACTGAATAAGTGAATTTGTGCACCTGTTAAATAAATGTGACAATAAATATGCTTTGCTCTTCTAAACTGTGAGTGGTGAATGACGGGCTAACTATAGCATAGGTCTACTATTGAAAACAAAACATTTAAATAAAGCGTGAAAAAGATTTATATTTAATTTGACTATCCTTACAAAAATGAATATTATTATCATTAGCTGCAATCAATCTCCTGACAGAAGTCCTCATTTCCAATTATAGTCCTATTTTTTTCCTGATGTCTCACCGAGTGGTAAATAGCAATCTGTGAAGTTCTCTGTGACGAGTGAAGGTTATAAACCGCCTGTTATATGAAATGTCTCCACTAGATGGAGGTACACTGCCCAAAGTTTCACACAAATTATCCCTACGCACTACAAATACACTGCTATGGATGAACACAGCCTGAACAGACATGACTAACTAATAACCTCTGATGAATAATCAATAGTCACTGCTGGTGGTGTACTGTACTTATGTACTTTATAGGTCTTTATTTATTTGATATTTGTTGCGAATTGCTTTTGCAGATTCAGAATTTATTCCAAAATATCAACTAATAAATTGGGATATTATTGGATGGATAAAACTACCCAGAGGTATATAAAGCACTACATTTAATCATCATCATCTGGGATGATCAAATTCATCAGAGTCATCAGTGTAAATATAATATACAGACCCTAGTTGGGGATTGCTCAGTATTTGTGCCGTTCATATCAAATTATATTTAGGAACCCATTGTCATGTCTTGTCCTTGTTTGGTGCACCAAAATACTAATATTTTATTAGTAAGTAGTAGTATTAGTAATATTTTGTAGTATATACAATATTTTAATGTTTAAATAATAATAGATAGATGAAATAAATTAATAAAAAATAAATTAATGTCACCACTATTATGAAGGCTGAATATCAAAACCGACAGTAAGCTGGTGGCTCTTCGCCCGTCACGAATTACCCCTGTACCTGAGTATCCTCACTATGTGACACAAATACCAGAAATATTATTTGCATTTTCAGAGATTTGAGAGACTGACTGAGAAAGAATAATAATATAAAAAAAAACCCTCAAAGAAAATAAAGAAAATACATAGCAGAATTTATTTTGCAAAATATTTCTTGTAATTCCAAAAAATAGTTCAGATAATTCCAGTTTTTCAGGTTAAACATGATTCATAAAGGTTTTTAACTAATTAGGAAACAGTCACAGTTTAATACTAATGTCTCTATATGATCTATATAAAGAAAGGAGAATCAGGGAGACGATTGGCTGTCTAGATTAGGCATCTTGGCTGGATGTCTATATAGTTATTCTTAATGCTTGCCCCCAGGTCAGATTTAATTAGATGCCCCTCAAAAGCAGAAGAAAGGAGGCAGCAGAAACTCTCACAAAAATTATGCAACATTCAACATTTTTTACATTCTCCTTGTTTTATGGAAAAACAGAAAGTGTTGTTGGCTATCACTCTATGCAAGACAACATGCAAACAGTAAGCAGGTTAGAAATTTTATGAGGCAGGAAACACGGGGGGGGGGGGGGGCTTGCTGAAATTTCCAATATCTCACTTGTTGGTTCATAAGATAAGGAAAAGGGTGTGAGCACTATGCGGCAATGCGAAGATAAGAAGAGCTTGTCAGTGATGCTGCCATCGGCAGTTAAGAGAACATGATGAAAGAGACCAACGGTGCCACCAGGAGCAGGAGGCCAGCACTTGTGCTGCTTGCACTGTTGCAGAAGTTACCCTGACAGCAAGTAAATGTTCCTCCAATGGCTCCTTTAATCTCTGGATTTATCGTACTTAAACACAACTGTTTGGAGGCACAGCCCTTCACGATCTTCTGTTTACCTTTTGAAAGCACTGGAAGAAAGAAAAAACTAATGTTAGTGTGCTTTAGTACTACTAAAATCACTAAAAATCAAACCCTCTGAGCTGCAGAAATATGTGGAGCAGAGTTAGGTGTTTAATGCCGTTAAGGTCTGTTACCTGTTTTTGTGATGCAGTGATCCTCATTCCCCTCGCAGTTCAGAGTTGCAGTGCATGTTGGCCCATTGCAGCGGTAGCACTTTTTCCCATTAGGTGTGGATCTGCTTGGCTCTGTAACATGGAGCATACATTGTGCATATTGTTTTTTTTGATGAGGTAGAAGGTGATGCAGAGTAAAATCAGACTTGTTTGTTGACATCTGAAACATGACAAATGCAAACAACACTACAGTCATCATGGGCTGAGAGTAGTCTTCAATTTTGTAACTAAATGTCAACTTTCAACCAAAATATCTCTCAGTGCAAAAAAAGCATCTAAACATCAATAGTCTATATAAATAAGTCACCGGGGGCAGGTTGGGTGTTGCAGAAGTCGGTGGTGCAACACATGCTGGTGATTACGTGTCTGCTCATTCCAAAGTTGATCGAGCTCTCGCCACATTGTTCCTCTAGAACACAATTTTTCATTTGGAGATCAGTCGTTCTAATGCCACCTGCAACAAAAGAGTAACCTTTGTAAACTGGACCAGTGCAAAAATGTTTTACATTAAAAACCACGTTCCACAAAATACTGTACCTGCATATGAAGAGATTCTCTCTGAAGCACACCGATAACCCTTGGAAGAGCATAATTTTTCTGTTTTTTCGCAGGTTCCTGAGGTGGTCGGTATACATTTATTACATCTCAGGGTGTAAGCTGAAAAAACACAAAACATAGATTCAAAGATTCAAAAATCAAGATTATTATTATTATTATTATTATTATTAATTATAAGCACAGCTACAAAGATGTGTTATACAGTCCGAGGCTGGTTGTTACGTGCAGCTCTGACATGTGTGGGAAGTTTTTCTTTCAGCTCCATCAGAATAGAAAAAAGGCCAAATTATCTATACACAAACCACAAGTGATTAATAAAGGTGAATAGCAGTGACAAGAAAAAGTAACCAACAGCAAATAACAAGCACATGTTGACATGTTATCTGACGTGTGACCCAAGTCTGCAGCATTTGAAAAGGCAAATGTGGTAATTAAAAAAAAAATGACATTCCTTTTTTCTCAAAGATTAAGAACAGAACAGAAACTTGCCTCCAGGAAGGAGCACAATCCCAAAGATCAGAGTGAGGAGATGCATTTTGTGATGGCAGGATACAACTAAGTTTTTCGTTTGTTACGGCTATAAGTAGCTCTCCTGTGAGGGAGTTATCTTCAACCTCAGACCACTCCCTCCTCCTGAGATAGTGACGCAGCATGGACCTGAAAAAGCAGTGTAGGCCAAGATGTTTTCTTATCGGTTGATTACAGCCACCACTGACATACCATTTTTGAAGCATTTTCAGTTTACTTATCAAGTGTTTCCACCAAGAGGGTCTGGCTGCAGACTTACAGTCTCAGGCTGCTTCTGGTGCAGGCTCCACACAGGCTGCCTGCAGTGCCAGGACCGGAAATAACAATAATAACCGCTCATTGACTCTGCAGTGGAAAATACTGTTTGCCACTGACGGCGGGGTTACTTTGCAACTTACATGCAAAATAAAATAACATCACCCCCGTTATTTCAAAGTAAATAAGCATATTTTAAACAAACTGATTATTTCTACCCGTATGATTATTGTTATAAAGATGTGGCTGCATTTTGATCATTTGTTTTTGTCCAGAAAATAAAAGTCAACTTTGGCCAATATTGATAGACTATGTTGTTTGTTAAGCTGCTATGGTATAAATGATAAACAAAACAACAACTGCCAACAAAGTGGAATATACTGTTTGTATGTATTGTATAAACATTCACTGGCCTCTGTCAGTTTTAAAAACTGTCTATCAGAGATGACCAATCAGGTTGGAGCAGTTCCAGGAGCGTTTATCGTCTCAGCATGGAGACCTTAAAGAGAAAGAACGAAAGAACGAAAGAAAGAAAGAAAGAAAGAAAGAAAGAAAGAAAGAAAGAAAGAAAGAAAGAAAGAAAGAAAGAAAGAAAGAAAGAAAGACAGCTTGAAGGATATAGGAGAAGGAACAAAAAAGTGGAGAAATTAAGCGGTTACTAGAAGACTTATAGTTGTATTCCCATCAGAATGACAGATATCAGTATAGGGTAAAGAAATTCACTGAGACTGATCATGGTATCAGGTGCAACTTGAGAATAAGTGCTTGTTGAAAGCTAAGGTGAACAAATGAGTTTTCAGTTTGGATTTAATGGGTACGGTCGGAGTTCTCCCCTGCATGTTTTCTCCGTGTCTGCATGGGTTCTCTCCGGGTACTCTGGCTTCCTCCCACAGTCCAAAAACATCCACTTAATAGGTTAATTGGTAACTGCAAATTGCCCCTAGGTATGAATGTGAGCATGCATGGTTGTCTGTCTCTTTGTGTGAGCCCTGTGATGAACTGACGACTTGTCCAGGGTGTATGCCAGTTGGGATCAGCTCCAAATTTAGCTGTTTCTCCAACATTAGTGTCTCTAGTTTTAAAGACCGCAACAGTGAAATATGCAGGGAAGCTGTTCCAAAAGAGGGCGGTATGTACTGTACATAATCACCTGTATGGGTTAAAATATACAACCCTGATTCTACAAAGGTTGTCATGCTTTATAAAACTTGAATTTAGCCTGGAGAACATGATTTCCAAAATGTAGACTTGTCGGACCACAGCATGCTTTTCAGCTGTTTACCTAAACAGATGTTTTCTGAGCATTCCACAACTTTCCCAGTCTTTCGTGGCTCCTTTCCCAACTTTTTGGAACATGTTGCAGGTATCATATTCAGAATGATGATGACATGTTTTGTCTTCATACTGTATTTGATTAAATACAGGTTGAAAAGGTTTGCAAATCTTTATTCACATTTTATACAGCGTCCAAACGTTTTTGGATTGGGATTGTTTCATAACAAGTGAAATAAGCATATACTCATATTAAAGATGTTTTTTTTTTTTTTTTTTTTTTTTTTTTTTACAAATGGTAGTAAAGTAAGTATGCACAGAACAGTGGTGTTAAGGAACTAATTCAGAGCACATAGAGTAGAAATAATGGTCTTTCTAGGTAAGCCTTTTCATTAAAAACATTTTTTATATATTTTATTTCCTGCAGGGATGTGTGAAGACAATGACTGCTACCAGAGAAAGAAGAAAAACAACTGATGTAAACCAAAGTTGGGCCAGTAAAATGCAAATGCAGGTTTTCAAGACTAAGTCTGCTTACCCAGAATTTATCCTACACTGATCAAGGATTGAAAACAAGGAAGGAATACATACATTCATTTTGCTTTACATCAGTGACACCATTTCACATTAATAACAGCACAACATAATGTTATGTTTTATGTTTAATATGCACTATGAGGCCCTGTGAAAATGAGAAGTGATATTGCCATCTGCAGTTAAGAAAATGTGACCAAAGAGACAAACAGCGCCACCGGGAGCAGGAGGCCAGCACGTGTGCTGCTGGCACTGTTGCAGAAGTCACCCTCACAGCAGCTGAAGTTTCCTTTCATAGATTCTTGAAACCCCTCACTTGTCTTACCGAAGCACATCTGCTTAGAGGCACAGCCCTTCATGGTTGTTTTTGTACTTTCGATCGGCACTGAGAGAATGAAAATAATGTTAGTCTCCTCTCATACATCTATCAAAACCACTATGAAGAATGCTCTGAGCTGAGGATATATGTGGAGCAGAGCTAGATGTTTCATGTTGTGGGCCTGTTACCTTCTGCTGTGACGCAGTAGACCTCATTCCCCTCACAGTTCAGAGTTGCACTGCACTGCGGGCCATTGCAGTAATAGCACTTTTTACCATTGGAACTGGGTCTGCTTGGCTCTGTAACATAGGGCATAAATTGTACATATTGTTTTTTTGGGGAGGTTGAGGGTGGTGGAGCGGTGACTTCAGTGTACTTTTATTCTTCATTGCCTTTTTCAGGTTATTTGGACATGGACCTTTGCTTGAAATAACAGCCATTAGCCTGCCCTCCATCCATGACGTATATGTGTCCAGAGTCGGGAAATTGGCAGGACTCTCTGCCATCCATCACGTCCCGATAACAGCCTGTTTGAACTTCTCCCCTCTGGGAAGAAGTTCCCCTCTCAAGTCATTTTCTTCATAATTAAAGTATTATTTCTCAAACAATATCTGTTCCAAAGATATTGTTTCAGGTTGTAATACACTGTTGCCCATGAAGCTGGCATAAAATATTTTTACCTCTTCTCATGAAGTGACAATGTGATCTATATCTATTCTAGAGAGAGTGTATCTCCTCAAAATTGATCAATCTCTTCCAAACATCAAAAATTAAACCACAATTCACGTATGATGTGTATAAATGGGAATAAAAAAGAGGAGCATGTCTGAAAACAAAATTATTCCAACTTTATAGGCAACAGGTGTACTTAGACTAGCATCATCTTTTACGGCAGCCATCATTTTAAAATTTTAACTGTCTGCTCATACAACTAAATGCCAATTTAGCCAACAACTGCTCTCGGTGCAAAAAAGCATCTAAATATCAACAGACAATACAAATACGTTACCAGAGGTATGATTGGTGTTGCAGAGGTCGGTGGAGCAACAACTGGTGGAAATTATGTATCTGGAAGTTCCAAAGTTGAGTGAGCTCGCAGTACACCGTTCGGCCAAAAGACAACCTTTCGTTTGAACGTCAGAAACCTTGGAGCGACCTTCAGCAAGAGAACAAACTTTGTAAACTGGACCAGTGAAAAACCTTTTGATCGCACAAAATACCACAAACATACCTATGTATAAAATGACTCTCATGGCAGCACATTGATCACCCGATGGAGGGCATGCTACTTCTTTGTCTTCGCAGGTTTCAGAGCCATCAGGTACACACTCATAACATTTCAGGGTGCAGGCTGATAAAACACAAAACACAGACAAGTTCAAAAAAAAAAAAAAAGTCTACTTCTCTTTTCTACAAGAGGTGAACAAAACACATTAATTATGACTATGTTTTATCATTATTATTATTATTCATTATTCATTATTAGGTCATTACTATTAATTAGAAACACAGCTACAATTACAATCCACTGTAATTATAGAGTAAAGCTGTGCAGTTCTAACATGCTTGTTTGCAGAAAAGAAAATAGGTCACATCACCCGTTCACAAACTGCAAGAGAGGCACAAAGAGCAATAGCAGAGAGGTAACAGGTAACAGAACAGAAACTTGCCTTTAGGGAGAAACACAATCCCGAAGATCAGAGGAAAGAGTTGCATTTTGTGATGGATCAAGTGAGTTTTCGCTTGATCTGTTACGGCTACGAGTAGTTCACCTGAGAGGGAGTTGTCGTCATCCTCAGACCACGCCTTCACTTAGTGGCAAAAAGTGACTTGAAAAAGCCTGAACTAGATTTTAACCAGCTTTCAGTTTGATTTTCCTGACCTGTAAAAACATAAAAGTAGCTTTCTTTGTGCAAAGTGGTCCATTGTATATGATGAATTCACTCTCTTATTCACACTGTACTCAAATTACAGAGGCTCCAGTACACGCGAGCAGTCTCTCTCTCTCTCTCTCTCTCTCTCCACAGAAGAAATTCAGATACTTTAACCCAATATTTACAATACAGTACTTTTACTTACTTTTATTCTCTACATTGATGAAACAAGGTCAATTTTGTGTACTGCATGCACTATTTCAGCTGAACGAACCCAGTTGAGTAAAATAAATTAACTCAAATATAGTTCTAAGTCATGCTAGAGTTCTTGTAACAGTCTCTAGGAATGGAGTCATTTCAGTCCACCAAATAAAAGCTGCTAAAAAAGCTGCAAAGAGGCCTTGAAATGAATTACTAAAGATGAGTTCAACAACACAAACTTGCTTTTGAGTAAAACGCTCACTACCAATGTGTAAGCTTTCACTCAGAGTTTTTATCTCGGGACAACAAACAAAATGTCAAACAAAATATGACTGTCAAAATGCACGTAAGTATAGGCTGCTCTGAAGCTTTAAATACAGTTTATATGAGATAAGTCAACATGGTTAACGTCACACATTCTGGCAATACTTTGCAGGTAGTTGGCTAAGATATACAAACTTCTTTAACTCTGTTTGGCTTTGATGTATGGAGGATTAAAAGTGTCAAAATTAAATAAATCAATGCATCATTAAATAATTACTTAAATGTGTCATTAATTAATTAAAATTGGAATTAAATACATAAATGATTGTTAATTAAATTATAATAATTAATTAAAATACTGATTTATTTTATGTAAAAATCATATGTAATTATTTCACTATATCCATTTTCATTTCATGATTTCCATTTCTATTTCCAGGTCCTGGTGAAATGTAAATGTAAATAATGAAATGGAAATAGTGAAATAATTATATATATATATATTTTTAAGCATATTTTTAATGTTTTTTTTTAAACGAATCAGTATTTTAACGAATTAATTACACATTTAATAACACATGTATGTATTTAATTCCAATTTTAATTAATTAATGACATCTTTAAGTAATTATTTATTTATTTATATAAAGAGACAAGATGTTCATAGAAAAAACACTTATTACATTGACAGCAACATCATTATGGAGGACTTAAAGTGCCAAAATTAAATAAATAAATATATCATTAAATAAAAATAAAGAAAATAAATTCATCATCAAACAGGTTAACTATTGATAGTTAATGGGAACTGAGAAATATACTACTTTTAAAAAAACAAGTACAACATTGGTGAAAAAACAGACAGGGGCCACCTCATCAGGACTTGTTTTCCTCAACTTAAGGGACAAGGGACACTCTTTCAGTGACAATCATGGTCACATTTTGGGTAAGGAGAACAGGTGGCTTGAAAGAGGAGTAAAGGAGGCTATCTTTGTACAAGTAAAGAAACTACCCCTCAACATATGTGGAGGCCCCAGACACCACATATGCCCCACCTACAACGTTGTGCTTTCATCCCTTCAAAGGAAATTGAACAACAATTCACACTTGACCTCATGTGACGCCAACGCCCATCATCCAGATGATGATCATCACAACAAGGAGCATTAACTAACCAAGTCAAAACAATGGCGTGGTTAACGAACAACTAAGTCCAGTTGGAAGGTTATTCCATAATTATGGAGCCCTCCTAAAAAGCAATAAACTCTTGAATTAAATTCTGTACACCACGAGAAATCAGTGTAATGAGGTAAGAATAGGGGAAATATGCACATAATTTCCGAGTTTTGTAAGAGCCCTGTAGCTGCAGATTTGTGTACAAATGAGAGGTGGTTGATTGATTTCTGGGGCAGTCCAGCAAATAATGAGTTGGAGTCATTAGATGGCTGTAGACAAAACTATGACCATCTTTGAATGAAAGAGGAAAATGCTGGATCTGCCATCCTAGTTGTTAGTTGTTTGTTACATTCTCCATTGGTTTTCATTCCCACCAAACTGGATAGACAGAGGATGGTGTCGCCCTGCATTATACATGACTCTTCACCACCGGCCGGTCTTCCATTTTCGCCTGTAGGGTTCAAATGACCGTCTCCTCTTTCAGAGCCACGTCCATGTCGGAACAGCTTTTGTATTTAACAGCAGTTAGACCAAGGTGTTAGCAGAGCAGGCGGCTGTATTCAGAGAGTGCCAAGGACTTTTTCAACCCATCCCAGATACGAGCTGTGTGGTGAAACCTGTAAAACACAACAGAGTTATAGAGACCAGAGACTGTATTCCTCTTCATGATGATTTAGCAGAAACAAAATGTTATGATTATCAAAACCCCATGTCTCAACAGTGAGACTGATGAATCTGGGGATTTCATTGTCTACATTACATGACATCATTAAAAGATTCAGAGCATCAAAAGAAATCTCTTCATTCGGGCGATAAGGCCGAAATGTTGTTAAACGTTTAATGCTGTTTTTGTGATACAGTGATTCCTCATTCCTCTCATCCACCAAAGTGATAGCACCTTTTCCCATTGTGACTGGATTGGCTTGGTTCTGTAACATGGGGCTTACATTGTACATATTGTTTTCTGGGGAGGTAGATGTGACTTCAGTGCACAAGGATATATGTATATGTGTGAAATCATACTTGTTTGTTGACATCTTTCTGAAGTTTGAAACATGACATGGAACCAACACTACCTTGGGCAGTCATCGTGGGGTTAGAGTAGTCTTCAACTATGTCAACTTTCAACAAAAACATCTCTCAGTGCAAAGAAGCATCTGTTATAGCCACTTTGGATGTGTGCTATAGGTAGTCTGTGTGTGCTAAGATGTGAATGCTGTTGTTGCTGTGTCACCTGATCACCACACTATAGTATAGCCTACATAGGTGAGTCACAGCCTGACAGGATGGAGGGAACTGGGGACGCCACACATTGTTTTTTAACCTTGTGTGTGTGTGAGCGGGGTTTTACTGCGAACGAGGTACGTTTTGCCAGGTTTACGAGTTTCATTTTTTTTTTTTTTTTTTTCATCCATCCATCCGGCACACACGTTTTTTAAATTGCATATAAATAAAACGTTAAACGCACATTTCATGGAGGACCCTTTTTTTTTTTGCACCACTGCGCGTTGGAAATATCAAGTTTCCTCAAGTGGCTTTTTTGGTTGCTGGATTGCCACATACATTTTGTGGAAAAACTACGCTTTAAATGATGGATCACGGTGACGCGCGACAATGAATGGCATCAACAAGCGAAAAGGGATTATTCATCACACAGGTGCTTCACGGTTTGTGGAAGAGACTGGTCTTTAACTAACAAGCTGGACACAGGTAAAGCCTACTACAAGTGTGAATAAAGACGGCTTGGGGTGGCTCTGCTCTATCAATATCAGAAGAAGTGATACAGAAGTGAATGCACCTGTCAGTCAAAGTGAAACGGAAATGAGCTTGGTCAAAGAGACTGGTCAAATTCACGCTGAAAGATATGAAAGCAAAAATATGATCATACATTAGTATAAGTCCAAAAGGATAAAGAGACTCTACAAACTAACAAAGAAAACTGAAAAAGTGATGAACTGATCATTGACTATATGCGGACTATGCAGATGCATAGGGCCCTGCAGCCTCCAGGGGCCCCCAAGCCGCAAGTTCAGCTTCAATATATTTTGGGAGAATTAAAAGTATCTGTCTTTATTTGTAGTCAGTCAAACTCCCTCATTTGCTGTGTAAAGCACTTCCATGCTGTGCCTATGCCCTATGCTCTATGCTATGGGGGCCCCCTGGTGGCTGCAGGGGCCTATGCATCCACAAATAGTGATGAGTTCATCACTTGCTCAGTATTCTTTGTTAGTTTGTAATAAGCACAACTAAGCTGCTATGATAGGGAAGCTGTGTCCGTGCGTTTGTGGGGTATTCAACTCGAAACCATCTTTGGGCTGAGCTGTCACACAGAGAGTGACGTCTGCAACAGGTATGACCTGATGAATGACAGCCGTCCGCCATGGGGAGGAGGAGAATGACTGCAGGCACCGTTAACAATTGCATCACACATAATAGCTTTTGGTGATTTCTGTTGATATTGTGAAGTGGCCTAAAACGTCAGACTTGTGGTTATACATACCACAAGCAGGGGTTGCAGTGTTATATGTAAATGTTATGTCACCTTGTTTTTTAAAGTTTACTGTTTTCCTTTTAAAACGTAACAGACTGTTGATCATCTGAAAATGTTAGGAATCTCTTCTTCGGAGTTTGACAAAATAGGTCCCCCCCACAAACAGCTAGAAACGGCCCTGATGTGTCCTAAAAGTGTGGAACCTTTTTGAGTGTGTAAGCAACAGAGCTGCACGAATCACTGAAATTTTTATTACCAGACGATGACATGTTAAAACAGAATGAACGGGTCAAAACACAAATGAACTGCAACAACAACAACAAAAAAAATAATGCAAAAAATGAAAGAGTGGTTGCTTGATGCCAAGCAGCAGTTCAAAAATGATGATGGTGATGTTGATAAAGCTGATGATTATGCTGTGCCAAATATAACTGTGATCAATGACCTTTTGTTGAAGTTCAGTTTCTATCAGATCTTTTCTGGCATAGATGGATTTGGGAGTACTTACCACTGTTACCTGGAACTACAACAACAGCTTAGCCCAGGAGACATGTTATGTCATTGTAGCGGACTCTACTGCCTCTTGTGGATCTTGGTTGTTAGGAAGGTACTGGAGACCTTTCTTGATGCGCAAGGACTCGTGCTTTCTACCAAGGTCCAAACCAAATGCAATATCCTGGAGCACCAATCACTAAGATTTGTCTTCTGCAGGAAGCTCAATAAAGACTGATCATCATATCTCACCATATCACCAATCATATCTCATATCCCAATAATAGGGTTACATCTGACCCTATGGACACATTCTTGAACATTACAGACCTTAAATTGGTTCCACTGTTGTATGCTGTAACATACTAAACTGGAAAATTTAAAAGGTAGAGAGTCAGCTCCTTCAACTATACTTTATCTTTACAGTTTTAATAGGGTCTGAACACATGATGGACTATTAATGTACTAGGATAGAGTGTGACTAGGCTGCTGTATGAAGCTACCTGTGTGTGGCTTCCATTATATCACCTGCTTCCAAGATCATGAGATAAGTCTACAACTATTAGAAATTCTAATCAAGTTTATCGTCTCTCTGTCTCCCTCTCTCAAACACACACACACACACACACACACACACACACACACACATCATAAGAAATAACATTGCATGGAACAGGAAGCAGAAAAATTCTCTGAAAAGGTGTCAAGGCCTGCATAAACTGCCTGTTATATATAAATGGTCCACTACATGGGGCTACAGTCCTCATAGTTGTTTCCCACAAAATGTCTACTCTCTTCACATTCCCTGCCAGTTATACATGCCCAGTAAATACATTGTTATAAAAGGGGACAGGCTGAATATTTGACTACCTAATTGTGATTTAGATTCTGGGAATAGACATCATTAAGTATTACTGTAGGACCATCATCTTTTATTAAATCTATCTTTCAGTAAACACTCCCACTAATAGACAAAATTCCCGGAAATACATTTTTTTTTCTGAATGATGATAATTTACATGAGCCATTAGTCCATATACAATTTTACACATGTATTTGTCTCATTATTGTTTTGACACTTCTGTCACATTTTGTAATGATATTTAGAACAATTAATGGTGTCCTTGTTTTATGCAGCAACTACAATAATTATCTCTACCACAAATGCCACATGTTGGAAAAAATCTTTACCAAAGGATGAAAGAGTCCAAACTTTATTTTGGACTGGGGTTGTATCATAACAAGGGAAATAAGCATGTACCCACAGAAACAGTTGTGTTAAGGAACTCATTTAGACACTGTTAATGGCTGGAGAGCACATAAAGTAGAAAGAATGGTCTTTTTAGGTAAGGAGTAAAATTAGGGCCAGAAGCAGTAGGAAGGGAATCACAACTACATCCCATTCTCAATCTTACTCAAGTGTTTCCTTTGAAAAACATTTTGTATACTTTTCATTTCCTCCAGGGATAAAGAGTGATAGCTACCAGAGAGAGAAGAAGTGGAAATTTCAAGAGTAACTCAGCTTACCCAGAATTTACCCTACACTGATTAAGGATCATAAACAAAAGGAATACATCATTTCACATTGATAATAGCACAACATAATGTTTTATGTTTAAAATGCACTATGAGGCGCTGTAAAAATGAGAAGTGATGCTGCCATCGGCAGTTAAGAGAATGTAACCAAAGAGACAAACAGTGCCAGCGGGAGCAGGAGGCCAGCACGTGTGCTGCTGGCACTGTTGCAGAAGTCACCCTCACAGCAGCTAAACTTTGCTCCTATAGATTCTTGAAGCGCCTCACTTAGCGCACCGTAGCAGATGTTCTTGGAGGCACAGCCCTTCGTCTTCATTTTCTTCTCTGAGAGAATGGAAATAATGTTAGTCTCTTCTAATATATCTACTAAAAACCCTCTGAGCTGAGGGCATATGTCGAGTAGAGCTAGATGTTTCATGTCGCGGACCTGTTACCCTTTAATGTGATGCAGTAGTCCTCATTCCCCTCACAATTCAGAGTTTCCTTGCATCCTTCTCCAAGGCAGTAATAGCACTTTTTACCATTGGGACTGTGTCTGCTTAGCTCTGTAACATAGGGCATAAATTGTACATATTGTTTTTCGGGTAGGTAGGGGGTGATTGGTTTCAGTGAGAGAGATTTCAATGCATGTTTAATCTTCATTCCTACCTTTTTCAGGTTATTTGAACAATGACATTTGCTTAAAAATAACATAAGAGATTTATGCCATTTGTTTGTCTGACGATTTATGTAACTTATTTGCATACAGCTAAATGCCAGTTTTCAACAGAAGAGCTCTCAGTGCAAATAAGCAATAAAATATCAATAGACAATATAACTTTGTTACCAGAGGTATCATTCTTGTTGCAGAGGTCGGTGGGGCAACACTTGATGGAAATTAGGTGTCTGAAAAATCCATTGTTGAGTGAGCCGTCATCACACATTTCTTCCGGAAAACAACCTTTTATCTTCATATCAATAAATCTGTTGGTACCTTCAACAAAAGAGCAAACATGAAAAAAAACTAAACTGGACTAATGAAAAATTGTTTTACCACAAACATACCTATGTATGAAGTGACTCTCATAGCAGCACATCGATCATGCAATGGAGGGCACATTAATTCTTTGTCTTCGCAGGTTTCAGAGACATCAGCGTCACAACTATGACATATCAGGGTGCAGGCTGATAAAACACAAAACACAGACAAGTTAAAAAATAACAAAGTCTACTTCTCTTTTCTACAAGGGATGAACAAAATAAATTATTATTATTATTATGCCATTACTATTAATTAGAAACACAGCTACAATTACAATCCACTGTAATTATAGAGTAAAGCTGTGCAGTTCTAACATGCTTGTTTGCAGAAAAGAAAATAGGTCACATCCCCTGTTCACAAACTGCAAGAGAGGCACAAAGAGCAATAGCAGAGAGGTAACAGGTAACAGAACAGAAACTTGCCTTTAGGGAGAAGCACAGTCCCGAAGATCAGAGGAAAGAGTTGCATTTTGTGATGGATCAAGTGAGTTTTCGTTTGATCTGTTACGGCTATAAGTAGTTCTCCCGAGAGGGAGTTGTTGTCTTCATCCTCAGACCACGCCTTCACCTAGTGACAAAAAGTGACTTGGAAAAAGCCTGAACTAGATTTTAACCAGCTTTCAGTTTGATTTTCCTGACCTGTAAAAACATAAAAGTAGCTTTCTTTTGTTGAAATTGGTCCATTGTGTATGATGAATTCACACACTCAATTTCAGAAGCTCCAGTAAAAGTGATCAGTCTCTCTCTCTCTCTCTCCACAAGAGAAATCCAGATACTTTAACCCAGTGTTTACATTGCAGTACTTGTATGACTTACTGTACTGTACTGACCAGTGCATGTATTGATTCCTTGCTGCAAGTAAACTTTAATGAAAGCTTACTGAAAAGTCTTCACTGATCTACAACTAAATCCAGCTGGAAGGTTATTCCATAAATGTGGAGCTCTCTTGACAAATACTCTTTACCCTCTGTCTCACAATAGCAAGCGGTAAACTCGAAATCAGTGTAATGAGGCAAGAATAGGGGAAACATGCACATCATTTTTGAGTTTTTTGAAAGAACCCATAGCTGCAGATCTGTGCACCAGTTAGAGGTGGTTGATTGATTTCTGGGGAAGTCCAGCAAATAATGAGTTAGTTATGAGTCATTAGATGGCTAGAGACAAAACCATGACCACCGTTGAATGAAAGAGGTAAATGCCACTTCATTAATCTGTTATACCAGGATGGATAAATAGCCTATGTTGTTTTTCAGTGAAATGGTGGAGTGAGAGGTCTACACAAAATATCTTCTGAGGGTTTTCTGGAATTGAACAGACGACAGCTGTCATCATGTGGTCATACAGAAGGCACCATAACCAAGGTGCGTTGCCTGATTGCCATTTTGGTGTTTTGAGTGCTTTCATGGTGTAATGCTGTGCTCTGTGTTGTGAAAGGATTTAACACAAGAGAACACAAGAGGAGATTGAAATTGTCCTTGCAAGAGTGCAACAGGTCTGCACGATGAAAAGACAGAAGTTTAAGAGTCACACAAAATCTTTCCACTTCAGTTGCCTTTTATTTCTGAGCAATTGACATTTACACTTTTTTCACGTTTTAAAGACAATAAAAATATAACTTATAGGGGGCTATATTTTCATCTCAGAAAACGTGTGCACCACCAGTACAGCAAAACCATATTTACAACATGACAATCTTGAGTGCAGCGGTGTTTGTTACATTTCCTGAGGGCGGGGATAGGCAACTTCCCGGCATGGAACACTGAGACTCCTGGATAGACAGAGGATAGTGTCGCCCTGCATTATACATGACTCTTCACCACTGGCCGGGCTTCCATTTTCACCTGTAGGGTTCAAAGGGCGGTCTTCACTTTCAGAGCCATGTCCATGTCTGTTTATGTGACATGTTTACCGGCTCGCACAGCTTTTGCATTTAACAGCACTTAGGCCAAGGTGTTAGCAGAGCAGGCGGCTGTATTCGGAGAGTGCCGAGGACTTTTTCACCCCGTCCCAGATACGAGCTGCGTAGTGAAACCTGTAAAACACAACAGAGTTATAGAGACCAGAGACTGTATTCCTCTTCATGATGATTTAGCAGTTTGCTTTTACAACCCAATTTCCAAAGGAGTTGGCACGCTGTGTAAAGTGTAAATAGAAACAAAATGTGATGATTATCAAAACCCCATGTTTAATCGAAAATAGGACAAACACAACTTATCCAAGGTTGGCCATGAGAATTCTTATTTTGTTTCTGTAAAATTATGACCCCTTTTAAAATCTGATGCCAGCATTATTTCAAGAAATGTTGGGGCGTTTTCAACAAAAGACTGGAAAATTGTGAAATACAAGAAAACATCTGGTGGAATAATCACTTAATAAAAAGAACATCTCAGAGAGGCTGATACTTTCTGAAGTAAAGATGCGGAGGATGCAACAGTTAAAGAATAGTGTTTCTCAACGTAACATTGATGAATCTGGGGATTTCATTGTCTACAGTATATAACATCATTAAAAGATTCAAGAGAATCAAAAGAAATCTTTTTATGCAAGGGATAATACCAAAAATCAATATTGGATGGCCGTGGACATCACACTTCAAAAAGTCCACCAGTATCCAGATGATAAATGGTTTTACAGATTGTTTATGTTATGAAATGTTATTAGGGTTATTTATTTTTATTTTATTTTGTTAGTTATTTTTGGTGTTGTGGTTCCGTATTCAGCTGAGAATTATTTCAGCAGTAGTAACATAGTAACACGACAGGATGCACTGCACGGTTTTGTGCTGACCGACTGCTCTGGTTCTGGGAAGTTGGTGGGTCGGTATGAAAACGGAAGCGAGCGACAGGACGGGATTTGGACGAGCGGTAGAAAAGTGTAGATAGGCCGCCCTGACTATAAATTTAAATATTTTCACTGTGTTAAAATAAATTATTTTCAAGTGAACCACATCCCATGTTTTTCCGGCTGCAACACATGCAAACACGAAACTGTACATAAATCAGATCCAGAAACACTGCTGTCCTCTGTCGTGCTCATGAGCTCATTTAAGAAGGACTGAGGTGAAAAAAAAACTGTCCTGTGGTCTGATGAGTCTAAATTTGAAATTCTGTTTGGAAATCATGAATGCTGCATCCTCTGGGCTCAAGAGGAGAAGGACCATCAGGCGTGATATCAGCACACACTTCAAAAGCCAGCACCTGTGATGGTATGGGGGTGCGTTAGTGCACAAGGCATGATGGGTGGATAAAGTCAACATTAATGCTGAATGACGTCTATAGGTTTTGGAGCAACATATGCTGCCAAATAGATCTAGAAACATCTTTTTCAGGGAGAGCCATGCTTATTTCAGCAAGACAAATGCATGCCAAACCACATTCTGCACGAATTACAACAGCACGGCTCAGTAGTAAAAGAGCCCAGGTTCTAAACAGACTTGTCACCTACTGGAAATGTTTGGACGTACGAAATAGTTAGACAGACAGGAAATGTGTCAGCAGACAATTGTTTTCCTCTTTCTTTCTCACCAGTACTAGTGCAGCTGCGTTTGTTACATTCCCTGAGGGTGGGGGAAAAGCAACTTTCTGGCATGGAGCACTGAGACGGGTAGGTTTTATAGGTTTTCATTCCCACCAAACGCAATAGATAGACGACAGTGTCAGCTTGCATTATACATGACTCTTCACCACTGACTTGTAGGGTGTAAATAACAGTCTTCACTTTCAGAGCCAGGTCCATCTCTCATGGTGGAAAAAACCCACAGAACACATGAAGGTTCTCACACCCCCAGTGAAAATAAATGGTTAGTGAGCAGAGAAGAATTTGATGTTTACCAGTTCTTCTCAGTGAGGATGGTGTGTGACAGCTGACAGCGAGGCATGGCCAGTATTTGGCTGCGGAGTTTGGAAACCATGGTGGAGAAGGCAGGGTGTCCTCTGTACCCCGGGAGAAGCGAGAAGAGTGGATATGTACCCGATCCTAAACATGGAACAAAGATTAACTCCCATCTGACACGATATACAGGAGGACAACTGAGTTTTGCCTTAAGTGAAAATAAATTCTCTATAAACCTGCTTTAGTTAAATTATCGTCCCCGTCATTCTCCTGCACAGGAAGAAGAAACATGTTGACTTCAGTTGCCAGATAGTCGTGTCCCAAGCCTGGGAAGATACTGCAGTCTAGCATGGACAATGTACCTAAAAAACAAACCAGATATCATGGAACGAAAGTAACTATCTCTAAAATAACCACACAGTAAACAATATTTATTTGAAGAGAATATTCTCATGCTTTTGTACCTTTATATTTGAGGTGAGAATGGGCCATTAATTTGTCCACGACCATATGCATGTTTTTCAGATTTCTTGGGCAGAAATCATCCCGTCTGGCCTTATTCTGGAGGAACACTGGATGAATTGAATCAAGACACAGTTTAACATTGATATCATTAAAGCTGGTCAATATGTGAGACAGTGTTTCCACATCAGAAATTCACCTATATGAGGATAGTATTCTGCTCCATCGTCATTGCCTGAAGAGCCAGTGCTGTCATGACTTGCAGATGGAGTGGAGGGTTTCAACATCTCAGCAGTCTGAAGAAACCTATTCACAAACGCAACATGAAACTTTCTGTGTGTGTGTAAATATGGTATCCATATTCTCAGTGTAACTGTGGTGCCCAGCGCAGGGGAAGCATTGATGTATAAGGTGGGGCAATGAAATATGGAAGTCCAGTCAGATGCCAAAAGACTGCACAATGATTAGAAATAAATAAATATAGAGATAAACAAAGCTAGTCACTGTCTTGTATTTGCTCATGTATGATCATGGTGATTCTGGTCACCTTTTTGCACATGCACAAAGGTCAAGTGTGTGGTGGTGGTTCACTACTCCATAACAGTGATCATGAACAGATAATGACGCAGATGAATGAGCCTCAGCATGCTGGACGGACACAAAGCAAGTCATTTTAACAAGTCTGGCTTTGCCTCAGACCAACTGAAAGGGTAACATTACTGAGCTTATGAAAAAAGCAGAAGACAAATATCCTCTCAAGCTACAAGATGAAATACTCAACATTCCTGCAGTGGTTGGGGTGGGGGGGGGTGGGGGGGGGGTGGAGGGGACTTCAAGTATAACATGACGTAAACATAACACAAATCAATCACAGATGAGCAAGTACCGACCTGTAGAGGTTTAAGTCTGTGAACCAGTCTTGAACCACAATGACCACATGGCACACTGTAAACAGGAAGGCAGCGATCTGAAGAGACTGTTGACACATTATACAGAGAGTCAATGTGTGCATACAGAATTATTGAAATGACCAATAAACAATGAATTGGCCGGCTACTGACCTGCATTTCAACATATGTGTGAGGGAGGTTGTACTCTGGAGGCAACTTCCGATCATTGTTGATGAGGTGGTCGAGAATAGACGGGCTGAGCATTGGCTGGAGAAACAAATAATAAAATTTAGCAGTCTAATCATAACTTAATTCTATACTGGGGTGATATTTCAATTCACGCAGTTCACAACTTGCTTACATTCTGACAGCAAATTAAACATACGACTGTCAGCGCATATGTGATATTTCATTCTTACCTGTGTATCCAAGAAAATGACTCTCTCCTGTGTGATGAAGAAATCAATTCCTGTGGTCTGGTTTCCTCCTCTTTCCTTGATTTCTTGAGTCTGAGCTCTGAATACATAACCCCTGTGCAACAAACAACCATGCTTACTCCAAACAAAGGACACAATATCATCGGTATCATCCATCACTTACTATTCCAATTAGGCTGTCTCTTAGAGTGCAAGTCATAAATGTTGTGAGGAAGAGAAATGTATTACAACTTTTCTCTGAAAAACAAAAAAACAAAACAAACAGCAAAACATATAATCTCTCGAATATATGGTTTTCTGGTGTGTGGACAGTGCACAGCATCACAAATGTTGAGTGACTGCAAACAAAACCAAACACAACACACACAATCATACAGCAGCAGATGGGTTCACTATGTTGCCCCCTTGTGGCCAGAAAGAGTACCATCACTTTTTTTTTAAGCACAGCTTTAAAAGACAACATTTTGATGGGAAGAATAAACAAATGTATTTATTATTGATTTGTGTTATTTTAACATGTGAGGGCTGCTTTTGAGGCTTCCCTTTTATTTACCTTTAGATTTGTCACACAATTATGTAATAATACAAGATTTAAGCATTGAGGCTACATTCATGATTTTATTGAGAATTATTCTAAAGTTTCAGGGCATCTCCGTAACCATAGTAACTCACAGTGCCAGAGGAAGCCGCTTACACAAATATATTCCAGTCCAGACCGGTGTCGTTATTTCAAACATGTAGCATACAACAGGAGATTCTAGTGTGAGAGGTGTTCTCGTGTTGACAGCCTTGTAGCCTCACCTCCTCGTACACTAAACTGGCAAAACGAACATTTTTTGTTTCAAATCCATCTTACATTTTCAGTTAATATGGGAAAGCTTCCCCTCATCACTACCTTTTAACTGCGATACTATTCTTTTCTTATAACTCTTTGTGTGGTGTTATGACTAAGCTCACCTTTGATCTTCTTCAGGAGTGTTGGCAGATAACAGTGACATGACTGTAGATTTCCCTGCTCCTTGCAGGCCAATCACTCCAACCACCAACATGTCTGTCTGGTCCCTGAGATACTGCAACACATGACGAGAAAAAAACAACTTTTGTACAGTATAGCATACTGAAAACATGATCATTTCCATCATGATCATCAAAAAAATAAAATACAATACCTGTTCTTATTGAACATTAACTCACCTCCATGGCACTGTCACACCAATTCATCTGATCATCAACTAGTTTAATGCTGTGCTTCATCTTCTCTGGAGGGAGGAGTTTAGACTGACCTACCATGGCTGGAAGTCAAATGAAAAGATTTAATAAACACAACCATGTAACTGACATTTACAGTAGAAAAAGAGACATTAACTCACGGTCCACAGCGCTGCTCGATGCAGAAGAACCCATTCCTCTGTTTTGGATCTGGTATACAGGCTGGGTTGGTCGCTGCCCTTCCTTCTCCATCTTTGAGGGTCCAGGTCCAGAGGGCTGAGCTGCCGCCTCTGGAGGCGTCCCCGGCTTTCCTCCATCATCTCTGGCTTTCATTAGCATGATGGGCTTCTCCAGGACTGGCGCTCCACTGACAGATGCATTCTGTGACGGCTTGGCCTTGAAAACGATCCAATGACAGCACAAGTCTATAAATCACAGCTGGTGGATCTGTTGTTACAGTTTGTATTATTATTTCTGATCATAAATTATTACACAGATATCCGAGACAAGCTAACTCACCCTTTCCCCGGGGGGTTTTGCAAGAATTATGGGCGTCTTCTGCATAAGAGGGCCTGGTGGATCCTCACTTCCATCCTGAGCGAACATGTGAAAGTAAGTGAGTTACTGTTAAGAACAACATGTAAACCAGGAGTCAACCCAGACATCATTAATGTGAGTATGTCTTTGTGTTACCCTTCGTTCTCTCGGTTGGTATTCTCTATCGCGACTAGGTCCGGACAGATTTTGGCCCGGAGGTCCAGCATCTCTGTCACCCCGGCGTCGCCTCCTCCTGCGTCCCTGACCGTACATCCCAGGCTGACTGTGGCCGGACTCTGACATGTCGCTCCTCACCTGGTTCACTACAACAGCACACCTGGCGTCAACAGTAAGCTAGCTAGCTGACGACGGACCCTGTTCCAGACAGACACAGGCAAAGGAAAGTGTCACTGAAATATCTCGGAAACTAGAACTCTTCTCTGCTCTCAGCTGGTCATCCTGTGCCCATTAGTCTCGTTTAAAGACGTTTAAAGTTAATTAGTCGTGACTTCGTTACAGTGCTCGTCTATGGACGTAAACAACGTTTAGCTTAAGCTTCCCGTTGGTGCGCTCTGGTACGCTTGTTTTAAAACTCGGAGTTGACCGCTGTAGGACGACGTTGGAGCGGTTCTAGAATATCAACGTGCTGAAAGAAACTCCACCCGCCCGAAATTCTACGAATTAACAATCAAACGCATTTCGTTCGTCTGGTAAATTAAGTCCTGGTGAAACATCGCAACAATATGGTTAGTTCCGCCATTTTCTCACATTTCCTCGCTATTCTATATATTTCTCTATATAAAATAATATGGCCATATAACATAGAACATAATCTTGTTATACGTGTTCTACGACTTTGTGTTTGTCTTTGTCAAAAAGTAAATTAATGATAATCGCCTCCTGTCCTGTGATGTGAGGTTTCTTAAAGGCGCAGTTCACATATTACTGCACACCAGTGACAGTATAAAGAACACATGAGCGTTGTCTTCTAGTTTACTTCAAATTAAAAGAACAAAGCATATTGATAATTTAAGCCTGTTTTTATTTTCTTAAAGAAAATATACATATATATAGAAAATATACATATATATAGTTAAACGCGTGCTAAAAATTTAGTTGAATCAAATTATTGATTAATTTCTGTTTCTCGATTTTCGAATCTGATGCATTCTGGGAGATGTAGGCGCCTCTCTTCCGGTTTAAAACGGATATGGCGGTGCTCGGTGTGTGGACGCCATCAACAAAATTACTGCCTTCAAATGTGAAATTTGAAAGGTTTTTCTGCTGTTTAACATGCTGAGTCGCATCTGTAATGAAGCCACTCATACAGATGGATGTGGTCCGCACACAAGTCTCGACCAGGGGCCCTTATTTCTCCGAAAACCCAAGTGATAACATGCAAGTTGACGTTAACGCTAGCTAGCAATTTGTGTCTCTAAGTAACGCACAGTAACGTTAACTGACTGGGACAAACCATTACCCTCAAAGTTTGGAGGCGGCTGATTGATTCACCTGAGGTCTGTGCTACAGGCAGCCGTTTTCTGGGCCAGTACGTGGACAGAGGTGAGTACAGATGCTCTGTGCAGGTGGAAATGTAATATATTGAGATTACATTGTTCAAACACAAAAACCCACGACGGGATGTACTGTTAGCTTCAAGTGGGAAGGAACGCATCACTAACTAATGGGCTGTGCTGCTAATGAGTTTAATACACAACTACACTAGAGCTACAACTGATAATTACTTTAATTATTACCAGTTTTCGATTCAAATTGTTCACCTCTCACAGTTTCTCAAACTTCTTCAAATTGCTTATTTTATCTACCAACAGCTCACTAATACATGTATGGAGGTAACAGTGTTATAAGACAAAAACAGCAGCGACATAAGAGCCTAACGGTGCAGCCCTGTTAGCAAGTGTAGCAAGGCACCGGGGGAGCTAAGTTCTGATGTGCTAACATGCTAATGTTAAGCAGATATATTGGCACAAAACACCAAGCACGGCAGAGGGCTGTGTCATTTTGCAGATGTTTAGCCACAAACCAAAGTATTGAATAAATTATTAAGTCATTTTGACGTGATGATTTCAACGCAACGTGGGAATTCAGTTATTACAGCTCTTCCTGGATGGGAGGGGCTTGGACATCTGTGAGATGGTTCATAGCAATATAATAACAATTGGTAGTTGGTTCAAATGAAGTAGCTACTACAAATTATGATGTGAACTGATGAATTTATACTGTCAGTCAGTTAATTCGCTCTAAAATACACGTAGTGATGGTAGTTAAGGTGGTTAAATCGTTATCTGGAGACTAAATAGCTCAGTCTTCTGTGATTCGAGTGATGTGATGCTTGTATGAAACCTAATTTATATATTCATTTTGTCTGTTCTGTTTTAAATCGCAGGCTACCCAGAGTTTGCATAAACCGACTCCTTATGTCTGAAGACTCAAGCAGCGATGACGAATGGTCATGTGGATCCACAAAAAGGAAATGTTGGGAATGTGGCAAGAAATTCAGCAACATTACAAGTTTGATGTCACACTACAAAAGCCACAACATCAAAGCCACCTGTCACATCTGCAGGGTTACTTTCAGACGCCTGACGTCCCTCTCCGCGCACTTGGATAATGCGCACTCGCCGCCGCTCTGCAAAGAGTGCAGTCAGTCGTTCAGCAACGTGTGGGAGTTGAACAAGCATGCAGAGTCACACTGCATGGGCATACAGTCTACAGCCATATACCAAAGTCAGAACAGTGACAACTTTTCTAATGATGTGACCGCACAGCAAAGCGCAAACACAGTACTGTGTGACTCAGAGCTGAAACCTCAACAAACAGCTGAGATGAAGCCTGCGAGACCTGAGACACCTGAAAACAGTGTGGAGTATATAGTGGGTGAAGATGATAACGATGTTGACATGGAAAGGGGATGCGAGAAGGCAGGCGATTCAACAAGCTCTGAATCCGATGATGAAGATAAAATGCACTCCAAACCTGCGGGGTCTTGTCCCGATGATCCAGAATCGGATGGTGGCTCAAGTTCAACTGATTGCTCCAGTGACTCTTCTCCACCATCTAAAAACACCCCTTCAGTCCAATCTAGTGTTAATAGTTCAGTATGTGCTAGCTGTGGTAGAGGACCATTTAGGTCTGTGAAGCTCCATTTGCTGCACTGTAGCGGTGTGAGGGTGAAATATCAGTGTTCGCTGTGCAAGGAGCTCTTTCTTACTGAGACGTCTCTTAACGAACACTACATGCCTTTGTACACTTGTGACGTCTGTGGCCAAGTTTTCTCTCACGAGACGGCGTACAATAACCACCAGTGTCCCAAAGGGAGCAAATCACCTTTGGCGCTCTTTTGTTCCGAGTCAATGCCGCAAGCATGTAACATATGCAAATGCTTTTTCACCTCTGAGAAGACTTTGTTTAGCCACGTCGCCAGAGTTCACACATCAGTGGTCAGCACAAAGGTATGCATCATTACCAAGCCATCAGCACTGACTGATAAAAAGGTCTTGCCAGGTGTCGGTGGCACAGCAGCCGAGTCAGCAATCAGTAGTCCAAATGTAGCCGACCAGGTCATTAATGGAAAGCTCTGTGTTGGCCATACCTATACAGGGTCACTGTTGGACGTTGTGAAATCGAGCCTTTCCTCTCTCTCGACCTCCTCCTCTCACCCAGGCAGACCTCCTGAACCGGTATGTCTGTTGTCTGCTGCCGCACCTGTTAGATCGGAGAAAGACTGTGCACTAGGTCAGCCAAGCAACCAGCCTTCAAGCGGTCTTCCCGTCCATGGTGCCACTGACGCAACTCCAGCCACTGAATCTTCCGACCGTGCCCCCACCCCAGCACCCGCTATTTTGGCCATGTTTGAGAACGACAGCCAGGACGTGGCTTTGATGAAACGTATGAACACCGGCTGGCGCTCTAAGGCCCCTTACCCTTGCAGGCAGTGCGGTGCCATCTTGCGGCAGCCATCCTTCATCATCAGCCATCGCTACCTCCACCGAGGCCGCCGCACCCACCGGTGCCAGTGCGGCAGAGCTTTCAAGCACCGGCTGCACCTCCTGCGACATTGTGTTCAGCATGCCGAGACCAAAAGCTACATCTGTGTCAGCTGTGGGGAGACTTTCACAGGAGCAAAACTCTTAGCCAACCATATGAAGGGCAAATCCCGTTCTGGACGTAAACGGAAATGTAAAGTTAAGACAAAGTGCAGAGTGCCCTTTACGTGCGACTGTGGACAACTCTTTTTTAGGCCTTCGGCTTACATATGGCACCAACTTCAAAACAGGACAAAAACTAAACGATTGAAGAAGCCCTTGAAATGACTTGAAACACCAACTATCATCTATCTTTTTAATCCATGATTTCTGCTGCACAATTTTTAAAACAAGGTGTTAAATCAAAAGGGATCCTTCACGCGTCATCTGATTGTCACTGTTGAAGTTTAATTTTTGTATAACCGAGCGTCAAAATCAAGGCAAAATCACACACACACACACACACATTCATTCTTAATGGCTTTTAATTATAAGCATGTCCTGGATGGCTGTTATCATGTTTTCAGCGTGTGCAAATGATACATAGTAAACAGGGTTTGAACAAGTTCCTCAAAACTTCTTTTGACAACACACCAGAGAACTGTTTTTTTTTTCAGTATTGGCTTAAGTTAAAACTCCAGTTTATCCTCCAGAGAGAGTTAGTCCAGTTTTGCTAATTTTTCCCACAAAGTGCATTTTTAACAGTGAGGTTTGTACAGGAGCTTCTGTCCTCTTGTTTTTTTGTTTGGTTTTTTTTCCAGATGTTGTTTCAGTTGTTTTCACTGCAGCCAATTCAAACAGTAATAATGTAGGGGGGGATTTGGGGATTCAGGCATATGACTTTTTTTTTTATGGTTGTTACACAATATAATCTTTAAAATTTTAATGTTAACGGTCCACATATTACATTTTTAGTTCACTCAACCCATGACCACTAGATGGAGCTGTTTGGATGTTTAAAGATGAGTTTACAAGGCAATTTACGCTCAAGCTTCATTGTTCTCAGAACAGGTGTAAACTGATGATTACAACCCTATTTGTAGACATTAATATATGAGTTGACGTATTTTTAAAATCCCAGACACTTTGAAATAAAGGTTTCTTCCAACATTACTTGAAGTTTACTTTCTTCCCTCGTTTGAGCATCAAAACACAACATTTCATTCACAATTTACAGAGGAAAGCAGAAAAATGCGGAATCTTGAAATTCATTTCTTTTCAATAAGCCTGTTTTTAAGCAATAATCGACCTGGTAACCATTAAACTGTGTGCTGATGAAAAAGAGGATTGCGAAGAGGGTTTTTTTTTTGTTGTTGTTTTTTGTGTTTTTTCTATAAAATGATTAAGCGTACGCTAAAACATTGCAAGAAATTGAAAATAAAATTAAGATGAAATATATATACATCTTATTCCACAGGAATAAGGCAGTGACAAAGTCCATCAGTGAAACCTTACAAATAGCAGTCAACGAAGCAAGCCCTGGACTGGTCTTTGACAGTGTGGATTACAAGGCTCTCCATGGTCCCTGTTTCTCTGTGCACCGTCACAAATATAACTGGTGAAAACACAACAGATTTCTCAAAATGCACTGTTGATTCTTTCACAGTGAATGGAAGTCAATGCTATGAGTCACTGTGCAGTGCACACCGCACAGGGCCAGAAGATGAGATCTTTAGTAGGGATGCCAGTCCTCCAAGTGGTTCAGCATGTTAAGAGTCTGGAGCAGCTCTGGGTGGAGAGGATTTACCGTCTCACTTTCATGGATACTGTAGATGAAAATGCTGAAGACAATCATCTGTGTCCGTAACGAGTGTTTGTAGCCATGTCACCTGCAAAAAAACAACAAAATAATTGTTTATTTTTCTTAGCAGACACGGCTTAGATACCACATCCTGGGCTGTGTTGTTAGCAGATGTGCAAAGCATCACTGGGAGTGCTAAAGTGTTGTTTACCTGATCTCGGGGTTGCGGTTGCGTAGCACATGTGACAGCAGCTCAGAGGTCTGATGGAAGCAACGACTCAGCTCATCCAGCTTCTGCTCCATGGAGAGTATTCGCTGTTCCAGCTCCCGATAGGAGTTATTCCAATTGGCACTGAGGTCGCACATGATCATCTGCATCTGTTGAAATCAGTCGCGCAATTCAGAGGAAAAAATGTTTTTGTATTTACAAGGGAAAAAACACTTTGGGGTCAAACTTAGGCTGTAAACCTGTCTAGTATTACTGGAGTCTGTGCAGACATTTTAAATATATGTTCCAGATTTATAGTGAAGCTTTGGAGAGTCGATGTCTTACTGACTGATTGACACGCTGTTATATTGCGCATGTGTGCTTCACAGTTTCAAGCCAAATCACTGGGACAGTGAGTCGAAAAAACACCCCATTGTTGCCAACTTAAAAACTGTGTCACTACATTTCGCAGACCCTTTACCACTTGATTTCAAGGAAAGGAGCCAATAGCAACAAATCTGGTTACTCTTTTTACTCCTCTATGCTCGCCGTGGCTGTGGCACAGCTGCATTCAGTCAGTAAAAGAGAGCAACGTGTTCAGTTTACAGACTCTTACTAACTGATTGTAAAGTGACCATGGCATGGTTTACGTTTGTCAACTTATGAAGGGGCTACACTTGCAGTCTGGAAAAACTAGGCTTGTTTTCCATATAAATCAATCACGAAAATGTGTTTTAAAACTCACAAATTACACATTAGTGCTTCTCACTGGGTAATGTCTTTATATCTTGGGTTTATTCCACATGGAAAACCTATCAGGGCCTATGAATTCCTGACACAAATGAATCCTGAGACATTTTATGGAGATTTTTTAACAAGCATTTAATGTGTCTGAACACCTAGCGATAAACAGCAGCCTGTAAAATACCGTGTAATAGTCTATGTAATAGTCTATCTAAGTAGTGAGGGGGAACGTTGTCATCTTATTTGGGGTTTGCCTTTCCAATGGAACATGTACAAAACATTCCAGCGACAGCTGTCGTTTACCTTGGGGAGGTCGACCATCTCACTGACGTAATCTCTCAGTTTCCTTTGTTTGAGGCGTAAATGCCGAAATCTGTGCAGACAAGAGAGGTTTGATAGATCTCAGTCATGTGGAAGTATTTCAAACACACGTAAGTGTGTTTTAATTACGTTATTCCAATGTAAATGCTCCAATACCTATCTGCAGATGGAGTGTCGTATTTTTGGACAAATCCTGGCACAATACAGAACCCCTGATTTGTGAAGGAATATGCTGACAACCGAGTATTCCACTACTCAACATGCAGGAGTCATGCTGTGTTTGTTAAACAGCTATAAAACGTTGCTAGAAGGTTTTTGACATATAAAGGTGGAAAAGGCCTAAATGTAGTATCTTCAACCCCCCCCCCCCCCCCCCAAAAAAAAATAGACACGGACACTGATATTGCAATCAACCGTTTCTGAAGACATTAGAGTGAAAGAGTTATGGTCTCATTACGGTATATTGTTCCTAATCCCAAGGTGTGGAGGTCCCTTCCACTTTCCGTAATGTATTTATTTATAGTGGCTGTGCCCGGTGTTAAGCAGGAAGTACAACCCTTCCACCCTAACACACACACACACACATAATCCTGTTGTCTGAGTAATGAACCGTACTATCACACTTTTGGACTTCCTGTGTGGTGCAATTCACCGTAGTTGTTCTTAGAAGAGGAGTAGAGGCTCAATAACAAGGAGACACAGCTCAAATGGAAAATGTAATGGTTTCCATGTTCTGTTTCTTGATGAAGATGTACAGCATGTTGTGTATTACTGTCAAATTATACTGTAAATAGTAAAAAAAAAAAAAAAAAGTCTCAGATCATTGGCTTGAATTCTTGATAATAAGCTTGAGTGGCTGGAGGGTGGACCTTCTGTTCACACATGCCCTGCCCACATAAAACAAACAAACAAGTCTAATTAGTAATCTAAATTAGCCATTAAAACCCGTTACTCTGTGGTTAAGCATGTTGACATGAAGTTAATGACCTGTAAAATACACATGTAAGGCATACATACCACCACCCACTTACATCCCTCGCCTAGACAGAAACACACATCCTGCCTGAAGGTATCATTTTGCGATACAGTAACTCACACTCTGATGGCTTCCAGAAGGCATCTCTGGTGTCTTCGCTGCTCACCGCGGTTGCCCTTCATCAGGTTTGTGCGATGCAGAAGCCAGCATTCTCTTAGCACATTAGCAGCAGCGTGGCGGATCTGGTAAAGAGACAGGAAAACATAAAAACTGACTGATCGAACCCGTTCCAGGAGCAGAAACATGGTCCAAAGACCATCAACATGAAGTCAAACTTGCAAGTTTCACTGTCAAAACTATAAAGCGTTTATTGTGTTTTCTAGACAGAATGTGGTCCATATCAATCATTTTAGTACAGCGGTAAGAGCATGAGTCACCCAAACCATCTGATTAAATCCAGATAGTCTTTCCGTTTCAAACAGTTTGCTCTGTGATGCTGATTTCAGATAAAGCGAACTATATATATCATGTTTTCACTGAGATGCTTAGAAACAAGAGTTTGAAGTACGGGGCCATACAGACTAGAACTAATGTTTAGACACTGCAGCAGTACTCCAGTATCACCTTTTTGCACTTTTCTCTTTGATTCTATTCACGTCTGTTTGTCTTCCTGCACAAATCACTGTAACTGCCCTGTGATGATGTCACTCTGGCCCTGTTGTGAGGGTTATTAATAGAGGCTGTCAGTGTCTGCATCCAGATGTCTTCCCTTGTTCCCATCAGTGTAAATATGGACTGCACTAGATAGTTAAGAAGAATGCACAACGTAAAAAAAACACACACACACGCACACACAAGCGAGAACAACTATAAGCAAGATGCACCTAGTGACAGGATGCAGGCACCAGGAGAAAGGAAATGATTGTATTCTCCAAAGCGGTGCACCAACCAACCACAGTCAGACACAGCTTTACAGTTTGGCGAAAAGCTGCAGCACTGCATAAACTGCACAAACTGAAACTAAGACCGTACAAACTCTACAAATCTTGACACACGTACACGTGTATTCCTAAGAAAATTTTTTGGCTTCATGACAACATTTTCTTGTAAGCTTTTATTTATCAGACACCTCCTCCTTCCCATCAATAAGCAAACACTTGAATCCTGTCCAAGTCTACAAACACTGTCCCCTGCAAGCCACTTCCATACACACTCACAAACACACGTAAGCTCAACCAGTTTCCTGCCTGCTGCTGCACCATCCTGAACTGACACAAGTTTCTTTCCTGACAGAGATTAGATGATTTCCTCTGTTTGACGCCTTGAAAATGCTATAAAGAGGTTGGCGGACCTCATCCCCTCCTCTTTTCCCACACAATCCTGTCCTCTGGTGTCTCTTATTTAAGGAAAAAATAATTATAATAAGACTCAAAAACCAAAACATGCATGCAACATGGAAAGTAGTGACGCGTCCATCCTGACAGGTCCATCCGCTTTGTCATTTCTCTTTTTTTTTTTTGCCTTGCTACCGCAGTAACCTCTGATGGAAAGGCGAGGAGTTTACTAAATGTTTAGATCAGGAAGTTTACTTGATTATTAAATAAACATATCACACAAATTCTGCAAAAGATAAGGCCCACTATTTTTCAGGTTCTCAATAAAGTTTGGGCACACCTTCTCATTCAATGTTTTTTTTTTTCTGCGTTGTAGATAAACACTGAAGACATCACTATGAAATAACACATGGAATTATGTGGTGATTAAAAAAGTAAAAGTAAGATGTGTTAAAGTAGCCATCTTTGGTTTTGACGACAGCTTTGCACGCTCTTGGCATTCTCTCAATCAACTTCACGAGGTAGTCACCTGCAATGGTTTTCAATTAACAGATGTGCCTTGTCAAAAGGTAATTAGAGGAACTTTTCGCCTTCTTAGTGCATCTGAGACCGTCAATTGTCCATCCATAGTATGGCAAGAACCACTCAATTGGTTCTTGTTATTGCACTTGAAGACACATTCAAATGCTATGAAGTACCTGGTTCTCCAGGTGCATCATACCATAGATAAAGGAAACCAAAACTAAAACTTCTTTTGGTAAGAACAACAAGTTCATTTATAGAAAATTCTGAGACTTCTTGTTACATCCATCATGTCTTTGTATGAGGTATAAAATAAGGTGTATGTGTCTGCATGTGTGGTTTCCACCGCAGGATACGGAAGTTGAGGTGTGATGGTAGAGATGCTTTGCAGGTGGCACTGCTCACAAGTCACACCTGCAGGCTATGCGAGGACTATTTGTTCAAGAATGAGATTGAAGCAGTGCTGCATCAGGTGACCTGTAGCCTCCGCAATCACCCAACATAAACCAAATTAAGATGATTTGTGGATGAGTTGGACCACAGATTGAAGGAAAAGCAGCCAACAAATGCTCAGCATATATGAGAAGTCCTTCAAGGCTGTTGGAAATCCATTCCAGGTGACGGCCTCATGAAGCTGGTTTAGAGTATGCCAAGAGTGTGCAAAGTCTTCATCAAAACAAAAGGTGGCTACTTTAAAACATTTGACTTTGTTTATACCTTTTTTGTTTACCACATAATTCCATATGTGTTATTTCATAGTTTTTTTTTTGTTTTCAGTGTTACAGGAAAATAATATAAATAAAGAAAAAACATTGTGTCCAAACCTTTGACTTGTACTGTATATTGAGCTGTTAATGCGTCGATGATTGTATGTTAAGACTCTATTTTCATGAAATCATCCACAGAAAACTGTTGAATTATGCTTTATGGTGGCTCTCCCATTTAATACAAATAACATATTTTGGATAACCGTCAAGCATTTTTCAAAGCATAACAAAGTGTTTTATTTTTTTTTTTTCATTATGTTATTGTTGTCAGGCAATGTAGTGCAGGCTTTTCAAAGTTTTCTGCACTTAGAGTTGTATTACCACGCAATGTTCCAGTGACTGTGACAACAATAAATACAGACATGGTGTTCATTGTGATGGATTACCTAACTTAAACAAGTTTCAAGTTTCTGCAAGCTGTTTTTTTTTTTTTTTTTTTTTTACAGAAAAGGGGGAAGGTGCACTGAAAAATCTAAAACATACAGCACATTTTGAAATAGAGTTAGCAGTAACATAAAGTGCACATCATTTGTAGTAAATGGGCCAAAACATGCAAAAATATATCATGTTTGTCAGAGCTTGTCAGGCTGATGCAAATGATAAGAAAACGCAAGCGGAAATGGCCATGCATGTACATCTAAAATTCACATCTCCGATGAAGAAAATTGTCCGTTGCAAAGAATCAGTGAGTTCTTCTTGTTGACATATTACAGAGGTTTTCATAATATAAACTATAAAATTAAAATACATACAATAATTAAAAATACTTATTTTGCTCTTACCCGTTTAGAGATCTGGATGTCCAGCATGAAGAAATGCACATGTTTTTCTCCTTTGTTCAACGCCAGAGTCTTGGTAACGACTGCTACCAGCATGGCAGTGCAGGCTACACCCTAAAACCCAACAAACACGCACATGTTGGCATGGTTACTAATATGTTTACCCTCTGTTCTTCTTCTTCTCAACAGTTTCTCAATAATAATGAAAGCTTTGGATGTTGATCCTGAACTCTGTAGTGACATCAAAAAGGCAGAACTCAAGAGAAACTGATGTTAACTTTTTTTAGTCTGATTTTAAGGCTGAATTTGTCCAACAGTCAACAGAGCCTTGTGTGTTTTGCTCCACCATCCCTCTCAAGGGAAAGCACTTATTCAGAAAACTGAATGTTGGTCTTCATACCTCATATGGTTTCATCCAATAAATCAAAGTTATATTTATACAGAGAGTTCAATGGTTAAACACAGGCCTCTGTGGTACTGCTATAGTGCTGGTTTCCTCTGAGAATAGCGTTGTGCTATTGCTGGACAGGGAACTACAGAATGATGGTGAAGATCCAGATGGGCTGCAAAGCGAATCACATCTACATAGTCCCACAAAAAGACACGTCATAGGAAACACAGACAAAAACACTGCACTGATTTCATGTAAGATAGATTGCCAGTCTTTACCTGTTTTCCTCATTTCAGCTTGCATTAGAAACACAGAGAGAGAGAAAGAGAGATCAAGTATGAACATGAGAAAGCACAAACCAAGTTTCAAATTTATACTCCAGCAGCCACAAAATATCTATCATTACACTGTCTGTGAAACCTGGGAGGTACTCTTTCCTTGGATCCATCCACACACAGTGATGGCATGCAAACAGTGTTGTCAACCCCTGAACACAGCTGCAAATTGAGTTATGGCTGGAGTGAAGCAGAAGTGCTGACCAGAGAGGCTTTCAGCCATATTACAGGTGTGAGAGCCCCTGTGACTGGCTCCCAGAACTGCCCTGATGGGAGAAGGAAATTTATTTTTTCCAAATCACTGGCACAGGTTGGCACACCCTCCTGTTGTAGTTGTGCCAAAGGCAATAAACCACCTAAAAATGGATATGGTGGAA
Source organism: Protonibea diacanthus (assembly GCA_028641955.1). Classification (NCBI taxonomy): domain Eukaryota; kingdom Metazoa; phylum Chordata; class Actinopteri; family Sciaenidae; genus Protonibea; species Protonibea diacanthus. The sequence continues at coordinate 12,830,337 of CM053983.1, read as the reverse complement.
AGTTTTCCCTTATAAGGGGGGGGTGGGGGTGCTTATAAAAACAAGGCAGATGGAGAAAGAGAGAGGGAAAAGATTGTTTTCCACTCTGTCACAGAGGTGTCTAAACCGGACTCGTGCCCACATTCAGAACCACAGGGTGACTCTTATCTGCTTGTACCAGAATTTAACGAAGCAGAGGTGAGGTATGTTGCCTGTTCAAACACACAGACACTCCTTGCTCTGAGTGACTTGTAGTTTATCTTACCTTATTGTAGCTCCTTGTGTTTTATCTCAAATATGATTCCCCATCCCTTTAAACCTCCATCTCTATCTCTGACCCTCCCTTACACCTTTGTGCCAGTCTTAACCTTGCCACTCCTTCGGTCAATCATAAAAATATGATGTAGTCTTCCTGTAGTAAAAGCATTGTGTAATCAATTTGAACCGACTATGACACCTTCTCTACTTTCTCTCTAGGATATTTAAATGTATTTCTGTTATTTTATAATGAGATAAACAATTAAGCAACATGTAACCTCTAACGTGAGGTATTTTACAAGATCTCCATTGTTTTCAGGTTGTGACAAGAGTCTGCACTCAGCATAAACATCCCGTTCCATACAGATGTTTTGTGTGTGATCTAAATGACACGCGCAAGGAAATGAAGGCATTCGGGTCTGTCACCACCTCTAGGTTATTCTGCAATAGAACAGAAGAGAAATGAAACAAAGTAGAGACGATGATATGGAAGAGTATAGAACGAAGTAATAGCGCAGAACGATATGGAGCAAAACAGAGGGAATAGAAGAAATCAAAACAGGACAGAAAGAAAAAGACTGAAATGAGGATGGAATGAAATAAAATAGAGGGAAAGGTTAAAGACAGAACAGAGGAGAAATTGAATAAAAGTGCAGGTGGGGGAAAATAGACCTGTACCAGAACACCGCAGCAAAACAACATGAAAATGAAATGATAAGAACAGCAGCAGAACATTTTTTTGCCTTATCAAACTGGTAGTTCACACAGATGTCAGGTGGCTTGTTGAGGAACAAATACAAAAGTGAAACAAAGATAAGACGCCTCCACCACAGCTGACCTTCTCTGATGAGAGGGCAAGTAACAGCCACTCAAGAAGAAATTACATGAGTGCCTCAACAAGTATTGCATGTTTTCAAAACTTCAATATTGCATGCAATTTAGGTAGTACTTGAACAAATATATTTTTAAAACCGTTAAAATAATTTTGAACATTACATTTCTCAATTAACAAACTAGTTACCATAACTCCAGTTAGGAGACACACTGCCTTGCCACAGCTGGTCTTGGGCGATACATCCCCATAGCCAACTGTGAGGAAGGTGATAGCTATGAGCCACAGAGCCGTGTCGATGCGGCCAGTCGTTTCTTGGGTCTTCCTGTAGGAGAAAAGAAAGCAGAAATGAGACTGAGTCATGATGAATCATATTAAATGCATTCTTACCTATCCCCATTTTGTTGTGAGCAAAGACAAAAGTCCTGAACATCAACAAAACCATAATCCACTTTCACATCACCCAACCATCCTCAATCTAAACATGCGTTACGACTCAACTGCGTCAACTTTTGTGTACATAACCACGTTTTACTTGAAACAACAATGTACACGCAACATGTTTAAGTTTACTTAGTTGTGTTGAGCTTGGAGGTATCAGCGTGACCAACTACTCTATCTGAATTAAATAGCACTTTTATTTAATTTAACAGTTTTATATAGGAACATTTTTTCCCTTTACAGGAGTGTGTCATACTGTATATAATTTTATATTGCAATCAATGCTGAATATGTTTTTATACAGTACGAACCATGAAACACTTAATACCCACAATAGCCTAATATAATCAAGTGATTTTTGATTGGGACATTTCACATTTTGCATGTTGAACTGACCTGCTGTCTGTACATAATTGGAAGTGTACTAATTGATTCAACTGGCTCCCTATAATTAATACCACAAAACCATTTTAGATTACAGTTATATATCAGCTCCCTTCTTGAAAAGTTAAACAAACCATGGGATGTGTAAAGTAAAGCATTAACCTGATGGCTCAACCCAACCCATTGATCTGTGAATCATGGCTCAATGAATTCCACTGAGTCAACTTTATGTCTTAGATACAGCAATAACGCCTGTTTTCTGTGCACAATGAGTCTTCTGAGTTTGACATAGGTGTTGTCTGTTAATCAAACTGTGTTATCATTGCTGATGCTTACAGTACTTAGGAAGAAAGGAAGTCAGTCCTAGTGTAAACTTGTAAAGCATTATAAAGTCCAGTCAGTGTACACTGGCAGAAACCACACAAAGAGGTCAAACAGTGTGTGAATGTTCATCTGTCTTCTGGATGTGGTAATCAGCTAACATGGAAAATGGCAGGTGTAACAGTTCAGTTGAAAGGTTTGGTGGTCTTATCAGCCATCAATCACAGGGTCTTTTATTACTTCTGACAAATCAAAACATACAATACGGAGACATGTGAAACTGAAGGCAAAGCCTCCAAGTAAGGTTCAAATGAACGGATGACCTCACTCCGTTAAAACAGCCAAACAGACTGCCGAGGATAAGGCTGACATTTAGTTGGCTCACGTTGTTCGAGTAACAAAACAGAAAATCACGATTATCAAATCAGTTATTAGAAATTCATTCTGAACAGGGAAGTCAAATTGACCATCAAGGTTCGCGGAGGAATGTTATACTACCGTGATTTTGTTTTGTTTAATGTGCGTGTGTGACGAGCGGTGGAAGTTTAAGGAAAGATAGTAACAGACAGATTGGTGCATGTATGATTTACCTTGTGAGTCACTGTTTACTCTATTATATGAGTACTAATAAATGCCATTCAGAAACATGTTTCAGAAATCAAGAATTTGAAGACTCTATTGACTCCTTTGCACAAAAGCCTCTAATAACGAAAACCCTGACAAAGTTCTCCACTGAAAGAGAATTGAGAATAAACTCTCATTTGATTGATTGGAAAAATGTGCTTTGGGCAGTTACTTATTTGTTCAAACCATGATAACTGTGGTTAATGTACTCTTTCACAAAGGACAATGTTAGTATTAAGACTAATATACTCATAATGATTATTGCGGAAAGCAAACAACTGGCATTCTTTTGCCGCTATTCTTTTTTTCCACGTGTTGAGTCCAGTCAGTATTTGTTGAGCAGGAATGGCTCTCTCTCTCTAGAAACTGCCGAGCAAAGATTATACTCTGATATGTCAAAGGAACGCTATTTTTGCAGGCTGGTGAAATTTGAAGTTTTCGTCAATGATAGGTCAGCCACACTTCCCCTGCAAACTGCAAACAGAACCAAACACTGGCTCTAGATACGGATTTTAATGACCACTATAGGTTCTTCTTCTTGAAAGGGCTAAGCTAATCATCTGCTGGCAGTAGCTTCATAGTTAGCATAAACAAGAGTGGTGTAAATGATTTCTTAATGAACTGCTGCAAATGATCAGTAATTATCAGTAGTATTTATGAATTACAGTGTATTTCAGGATAGATTATTGATTGATGGCTTTCCTATGTAAAGGTCCAGTATGTAGGATTTAGTGGCATCTAGCGGTTAAGTGCTAGTTGGCTATGGAGAAGTTTCTCATTGCAGCCCCCTCACCTCATCCTCTTCTTCCTAGCATGAAGGAGAAACTACAGCCATGAAAAACACAAAAGGTCCTATCTGGAGCCAGTATTTAATTTGTCCATTCTGGACTACTGTAGAAACATAGCAGTTCAGGCTCCATAGATGTCCTGCAGTCTCTCAATCACCGAGGTTGGTGGTTGCAAACTGTAGCCTAAAACACCACAAGTCAGATTACACATTTGCAGGTTCTCTTCCCTACCTCTCACACAGAGTAAGCATCCAGGATGCAGTGAGCCAGAAGAAGAGAATGAAGACCAGCAGCGTGCGTCCGGGGTATTTGTTCATCAGCACTTTGAGAACAAAGCGGAAGGTGAAGTTGATGTTGTTGAGCGAGCCGATGCTCCTGTAGGAGGCGCTCAGCAGCACTTTGCTGTGCAACAGGATGGTTCTGTGCACCAAGTACAAGCGAAGGAACATCAGCAAGGATAGCAGCAGCTCCATGTCCATCAGGGGCTCGTTGAGGTGGTTGGAAACACAAAGCGGAGCTGAGGAAGAGGAGTTGACGTGGAGGCCCACCTCCCAGTACTTGCCAACAGGATGGATGACACAAACTAACAACTCCAGAGTGATCATAAGAATCCTGTTGCTGGTCATGGCAATACGCCAGTCCACCTGGTTGTGGTCAATGATGAACAGCTGAAAGATACCGGAGGACAGTAAAGACAGAGAACAAGAGAAGAAAAACATGATGAAAACAAGTGATCACATAGTAAGGTTAATACTTTAATATATAATCATCCTTATAGAGAGCTCCAAAATAAAAACACAACCCAAATGTTTTAAAGAGGAAATACAAAAACGAATCTCCTCATGTGGAATGGACATTTGTGGGTGTGTGTTTTAAGCAACAAAAACAGGAAACGATAAAAAAAAAAAAAAAAAAAAAAACACAAAGACAGTAGTTTGTTAATTTGTATGGGCAGTTCACACACAAGGAAGTGAGAATGTGTATTTTCTTAATATATAACTGTGTTGTGGCTAGTACATCAGACATGGTTCAACACTGTCTGCATGTTCGTCTCCACCCTGAACCTGCCCTCTGTTATCTCTTCTTCACACTTGCGTATGGACCTCACTTGTATCAGACACACATGACTTGCGACTGAAAACACCGGAGGTGAAAGTATGATCCCAGCAGCCCAAAACAGTAAAAGATACGTCAAGTTCTAACCTTCAGTATTTACGACTACTGTGAACACACACAGTGCTTTCTGCACTTGTTCGTACAGCACTCTATTGAATACGCATGCTGTGAGTGTGAATGAAAGCAAATCAAAGATTGTTTACCCTGTTTAATTTCAACAAAGTCCCTTCATGTATATTGAATTCACACACAACGGCAGCGAGCCATGTGGATTGGAAAAATATCGCAGCTGTAATATTATGCATGCCTGTGTGGGCTGAGGTTTTTCATCCAGTTTTTTTTTTTTTTTCTTTTTTCTTTTTACGCATCCAGCAAATATAACACAGATAATCAGTGTTGAGGCTACCATCAGTGGACCGAGAGCTCCCTCTAAAACTATTGCCCTCAAGTATCTCTAACAAAGTATCACTCTGACCACACTAATCTGGAACAAACATAACTGGTATAAAAAGTGATGCACAAAATATGGCACGGTGAGCCCTGAAGATCAACAATGCACCTACGTATGCACACACACACAGGCTCTCGCTCAGCACATCACGGTAAAGTCGTACAAACTGTTGGAAACAAAGGGGAAAAGACAAACTCACCCTGATGTCCTTATAATGGAAAGCTATAATGAAGACCAGGAGACACCCGGTAGACAGGCTGATGGAACAGTTGATGATTAAGGCGATGTTTGAGCCCTGGGGAAGGAAAAAAGAGAGACAAGGGAGATAAGGCGTAAAAGGAAGGTTTTCTGCAACAGCTGAGATTTGATTTCTTTCCAATGTTCTTCATTATCAAAGTTTTTGAAATGTCCACTGTGGTAATAATAGGAGAGGAAAGAGTGGCAGAATATCCATCTTACGTGTAAATAATTGTTAGTGCTTCCGGGGCCGGCCCTAGGCATTTAGTGGCCCTAAGAAAAAATTTGTCTGTGGCCCCAAAAAACTCATAGCGTGGTCAACAAATTGCACACACCACTCATAACTGAATGAATGAACACATGCACACAACAGAGATGGACAAATCACTAACATCAAATCTCTTGCTGTATTTGAGGGTTGGCAAGTAGCTACAAACTGTTCAAGGATCATGGAGGATGTCCAGAAAACAAAGAAACTAGCTGTTATTAAACAAGACTAAGTCATTAAAAGGTTACACAGGCACTTTATCTTCTGACATGTTTACAGCCAAATGAAGATATTAACCAGAGGACCCGATGATACATACCAATCATAATGATTTGCACACAGGACAATTTAACATACATCATATTTTCATGAGGGAGGGGCTTGGAGGCTTCCCTTTTTCAGATTTGCTTTCAGATTTGCCACGTACACCTATGTTATAATACAACATTTAAGCACTGAGGAACAATGAGGCTACATTCACGATTTTATTGAGAATCACTATGAAGTTTCAGTGTTCCTGTAACCATACTAACCTACAGTACCAGATGGGAGGGAGAGGCGTTGTGCTGCTGCCAGAAGAACCGCGGAATAAAGCCGTTTTGTCAGGCATGTTCTCACAAAACTTGACATCTCAAAATACCAGTCAAAAATGAATTGACAACTAATGTACAAGTGTTGTGAGAAAAGGATAAATTGGGTGAGTCCCACAACATCAGTCCAAGTTAATGTGTGTCCCTGCCTAGCAGTTTTGGCCCTAAGCAACCGCATAGCCTGCTTATGCCTGTAAGGAAAACTACTGAACTAAAAGTTCAAAAGAGAAGGTAACTTGGTAATATACAAGTTAAGCCATTAAGCTCGTACCTGGCACAGTATCGTGAGAAATGTGTCTACATATTACACTGTTATTTCTTTGATTTCTTTAGGCCGCTAGTTGGTTATTTTTGTGTCATGCCAAATATTCGGTCCATAAAGTTTAAGGACCACCGCCTCACCCTCTCCTTCCAAGCGTAAAGGAGAAACTACAGTGCCAGCAAAATGTGCAAAAAAACACAAAAGGCCTTATCTAGACGGGAGAAACATGACGGACTCTGTTGAAGAGGTATAGAGGTATATAGGTATAAAAGGCTCATTCAAAGGTAACAATTCTTATTTACAGGTGAAATATATCTTCTATCTTCTACATAATCTTCTATTTTTAAAAATTAGGAGAAAATAAAAGAAATTTAAACTCATTCTAGTCAGTTCTGGTAAAATATCAAAACTACATTATGGTACAGAAACAATTAGTTGATTAATTCATTACTTAATTAACAGGAAACGAATCCTCAACTATTAATAATCAATTAACTGTTAAAGACATGCATGTTAAGATGCATCTATGACAGTAAAAAGTCAGTAAGAAAATGTTCCCCTGTATTTGAGCGTGCTTTTCACAATGAATGCAATCAATCTCTCTGCTCCCAACGTGAGTGTTAAGCATCTTTTCTTTCTAATGAAGGTTTTGTCAGAGATTTCCTTTCCATAAAAGACGAATTCATTTAAATGGAACAGCGTAATTGTAGGCTACTCTGTAATTCTTGCCTTTCCAAAAGGAGCTTCGCTATAAATTTACAGTACTTATGCCTAATGAAAGTGGAATTACTGATTCTGTAATGTACTCCAAATAAAGTACATAAAAAGCCACTCAATTACAGTAACGAGAGTGCTTGTAATTAAATACTTTCCATTCCAGGGAAATGACAGCTTGAGACAAAGATACACACAATGATTTTGCCCCTCATTGCCTGATATGTTTTCACAAACTGAATTAAGAACTAAGCATCGACCTCTGCCTTACCCATCTTGGTGTCAGCAGGTTAAAGAGCACCTATGCCCTTGAATCATGTATCTCCAAACAACTGATGTAACAGCAATGAAAGTTTTTACTGGGAAGTGCAGTTTAATGTGGTTTACAGTCAAAAAGATAATTACAAACTTTCAAAGTTGAGGAAACTTGAGTGTGTAGGTGGTATGATGTGACGTCCGTTGGCAAGGTACGCCATTTTCCACAGTTTCTCCCGTAGCATCCACATCATGTCTGTATTTCGTCCAGGGCTAATTAGAAGACCCCACAAAAGCTCAACATTTCACCGCATTCCATAACAGAGAGTTCAACAACATGTTTCTTGCCGAGTTTCTAAAATTGTTTTTGTAACGTTTTCCTGTTGGAAACAGTCATTTCTGGCCCTGTGAACTTAATTTGGGTTAACTTTAACACAGATTGTTTCTCATAGTCTTGGATGAACAACAAGACACCATCACCGGGACAGGCCACCCAAGACATACCAAACCATTAAAAAAAAAAAACGAATCCAGTGCAAAGGAAGGTGATCTGTTTTGTATGCACTATAATAAATAAATACTCCGTAAGAAATAATACATGCATCTGACTTTAGTTTTCTAATTTGCTTTCTTAATTAAAGAGCTTTCATGACGATTCTCGATGGTATAGGTCACTCTTGGGAACTAGAGGTGTCTTGTAATAAATTTAAGGATAGGCTTACAAATAATATCGTGCAAGAATTTTATACTAATTTAGTGGGAAAAGAGACACCACAACACATATAAAAAAAAGTGCCACCAACAATATAATGACATTTTGAAAGAATACCACAATAGGAGTGACTCATCGTGTTAGTCAAACACTGCACTGCAGACAACCGTGGTTATTTCTTGTCTACTGAGGATTAAAATCATGTTTAAGGAGCTACAAGTGGTGTCAGGTAAACACTGTACAGGACAGGTGTGGTTGATAAGCTGTCAGAAATTAACAACACTGCACACCAGTAGAACCAGTTTTCTATTCTGGTCCTTGGGATCTTTCATAGGAGTACAGTGGTTTGGGACAACTGCCACAACAACAGCTCATTTCAATAATTTCTGCTCTAAGGGGTAAGGTTGCACAGTGAAGCAACCCAGATAACATTCACTCAGCCACTGGGCCACTTTTGGTAGTCATGGTTAGAACCAGTGATGCAAGTAAGTTTTGGCTTATTTTATATGGGGCATAGCTGGCCCGTATGTAGTGGTGTAGTGTTTGATGGTGTGTGTTTGTTGCTTGTGGGCCAAATGTGGCTGATACCAGCGTTGTAGTCAAGACCACCAAAACCGAACATGACCAAGATTAGAGTAAATAGTGCACAGGCACAGTGATATCCCTGGATTTGTGGTCTAGCTCAGTTGGTAGAGCAACCGCCCCATGTATGAAGGCTCAGTCCTTGCCGCGGCAGCCCAGGGTTTGAATCCGACCTGTGGCTCTTTCCCACATGTCATTCCCCATCTCTCTCTCTCCCCACATTCCTGTCACTCTGCAGCTGTCTCTATCAAAAATAAAACTTGAAAAGGCCAAAAAACATCTTTAAAACAACGGAGACAAACAAAAACCAAAACCAATGCGGTCAATTTTGAGGTGATACCTTCAGGCTTCAGACCAATCTCAAGTGCGACAACACTGACTTTTATACAGGATGTTGGTATCGTAGTGGCGTGTTACAGACGATGCAGGTGCAGCATCAAGGCTGGGATTGGAAGATTGGGTGACTTTCATTTATTTGCATGCAGACTATAGTATGTAAGCCAGGTTTCAGTGTGTGGGTGAAAGTCACAACCACAATAACATGTTATGTCATTTTACAGAATATGCGGGCTGCTTCACATGAAATACCTTCATATAAATGTTATAAACTTTTCATTTTAACAAAGAATAGGACTACATTGCTACGTGCCAGGGTGTTTATAGGTGCTCTGATATTGAACTATTACTTCATTGTGATCAAATGTTAAATTTCCATTTCAACATTGGAGTTCATTGTTTTAAACTCAGAAAATTGTAAAATAATAAAAAAAAAAGAATGAAAATTAATATCCTTTTTTTATGCCAAATCATTTTTAGATCATTGCAGTGGCTTATTTCCAGGTACAACACTTTTATAGGTGTATACTTAGCAACTAACAAGCAACTAAAATTAATGAGACATAACTGGCACACGAGGAAATTGTCATCCATTACACATCGGCTCTTTCATCCACCCTTGGCCCTGGACTGTTACTTTAAAACAACAAAGCAAATAACATGTAAATCATAACAGGAGAATGCAGGCATGAAGTAGCTTAACAGGGGATAAAAAGCTAAAGGTTAAAGAAGAAAAGAAAAGGTGATGTGCAGAGTCAGGAATGTTCAATGCAAGCAATTAGTACAAAACAGAAACAACGACATATAACGTACTGTATATAAATTAAAGAGGACACAGTTATAGACTTCAAGTGATAAGGCGCCTTTCTACTGACTACTTAAAGTGCTTTTACACTACATCTCATTCACATCCCCTTTCACACATTCATACACTGATGGCACTGGGTGCCTTGCAAGGTGCCAGCTGCTCCTCAGTTTGGTAGCTAATCATTCACACGCAATTAGTATCTTTCCCAAGGACAATTTGACATGCACCAGAATGAAAAAGACAAGAGACACAATTTGACAAACATACAGGGACATAAGCATGCAGTGATTATGTATGATGGCATGTCTGGTTGGTTGGATACTTTTTAACTAAGTTTAAGGGTTATAAACAAATTAACTGAAAGAACTACTGTAACCAAATCTGTAAAGGTTGTCTGACCAAAAGATGTTTTCATCCCCAGGACAACAAAGTCCCCTCTTACAATTGATCTGACTAACTTATCCCAAATATTTCTCTGTATTATAAATCTGATACGTGAAGGTGTTAATCTGTTACAAAAAGTGCCATATCGAACAAACATTGTGACATTTCATAAGATTTTCTCAGCAAAATAGACAATATCTAAGAAGTACGTTTCATTAATGGTCGTCTGTATATTTTCTTATGTTCCTGTTATTTAAATACTGTTCATCATTTTCAGCTTTTCAGTCTCACTGTGTGGATATTGTGAAATCAATCCTGGAATGTTGTCAAAGAGCTGCAGAAAAGAGGACACACAGTTTAATCCAAGTCGAAGTGCGCACTCCTGGCTCTAACACACCCAAAGTCACCCAAAGTCAAGACATAGAGACTTTTAGACTGGCTATGCAAACACTCTAATTATACACTAAATGATGTGGAAAGATAGCCTGAAGTACTGTGAGCAATCTCGCTGCAGGGGAAGAGGTGAAATGTGGAAAAACGTTCCATAAATAGCCCTGTTTTTCGTGCATAACCATGAAAAGATAATCTTAAAATATTACTTTGTAGACTGGAGTTATCTTTGATAGGCATGCAAGTTAGGCGGCTCCAAAATATCCTGCAGTAAACTTAAAAGTGGCTTTAAAAAAAACAAAACAAAAATAATAACACTGAAGTGAACAACCGGCCACTTTTATTAAGCCCACCCCCGTGTGACCAAAAGTCACGTCAGTCCGCTGGGGAGGGAGATGTCACAGCTCACACTCATGACTAGATCATCACATGAGGTTTAAAGATGAATGTTGGTTATATGGTTAAATCCGCAATGCAACCACTCCAAAATAATATGCTTTAACTGCGGCAGAGAGCACTTTTCCAGTGCATCAGCATTTCCATGGTACCGAAGTTGATGCCTGTTGTTATGAACAGACAACACCTGTTCTTGGTTCACATTTGTAAACTGGAATAGTAATGTAATATTCATGCCAGCGCCGTTAATTTCACAACCATGTTTCTCCTGGTCCAACTCTGTGAACGCATCAGGCAGATTTTTGAAGATCAGGCCATGTTTCCATAGGTTTCTGAAAAGATTGTAGCTGATGCGAGTTTAGAAATGTGGGGCTCTTTGACACTGTAATCAATCACTGACTTCACAGCATGGAGGTGGTCTGATGTTTTGCGGCATGCATGAGAACTTTTTTCCACATGTGGAACTGGCGTGTGCTGTAGGAAGTCAGGGGGAGTTAATAATTTGTTGATTGTGTGGCCTGGCATTGTTATCCACTGAGATCTGCATGTTAATGTCATGAGGCTGTGCTACCAAATAGTGTGTCTGGAAATGGAATAACTAATCAGGAGGTCAGGGAGGTTCAAAGCCCAGGTGCAGGATCTGCTGTTGTGCTGCATGGGGCTTGGGCTGTCAGGCAAGCTGTTATGACAACAAATATATAGAGCGACAGTGTGGTTTTCTGCACCAGTTATGACAAATTATGCTACTGAGAGATGAGGTGATAAACGAAAAAAATGGTTGAATATGAATCTATTAATTGGTTTGGTTTTACCTTTATTGTGGTTTTGTTATAACCTGGGTGAAAATCTAGACTAAGCCTAACCTTAAACCTAACTGTAACGACTACATAAGGCGTGAAAGAGGAGCATGCTTTAGTTCCACTGCAGGAAAAAGCACTGAAAGAAAGACTATGGTGACTGATTCTTCTTACAATCTGATGATGAGTTCAAGAGTCATCACTAAAACGTCTCGACCTGCTGACAAGACAACTTGAATTTAGGTCAGGTTTATGTCAGAGATTTGGCTGATTTACAGAGGCTGCACAGCTGTGAGTTGAAGCAATTTGCAATTTGTGTTCAAAAAGGCAACATGTCCCATCAGCTCACGTGTCGATTTGTTTCTTTGGATTGATATTCAGAAGCAGAAAGCATCATACTAAGCGCTGCATTGCAAACAGGGATGGGAAACTTGCTGTAAGGCTACAGCTTTAAGGTTAAGTGTCACATTTCAAACATTTCCAATCTAATTATCTGATGTTGCATTCAGTTCACACGCGTTAAAGTCAGCCTCGATCAACACTTCACTGAATTAGACATTAGTGGAGTAAATTTCTTGAACTTACCGGTTTATAAACCAGGGGACATATCTCGGCGTGGATTATCATGAGCAGGATCCCGAGCACAGCGGTGCCCAAAGACAACACGCAAAGGCGCTTTTTATCCTCCAATAAAAACTTTCTGTCTCGCAGTCTGTAGAGGTTGTCTCCCTCCATGGGAACAGACCGCTTCCCGGAAAGTGACAGCGGCACGGACACTTCTGCTGAGTCCCCGCCGTTTCGACTGATCGAGCCATCGCAGTTCACACAGTCCACTTTAGAGCAGCCGTGCAGGCTGCAATTTGTCATCTCCATCTCCAGAGCGCAAACGAGACGTCCTCCTGTCCGAGATCTGTCCGCAGATCCGTCCTCTGACTGTCCGGTCTCCACTTTGCTGTCGTCTCGAGTTGGGGAAGGCATAGTCGGATGGGCGCACTGTCTACCAGACCCGTCTCTCGTTTGTCGCTCATCGAAATAACGGGTTTACCAAAACACTTGGCTTCTAAATACACCCTCACCTTAACACTCCTACCAACCGGCGCGGCGTGGTTACGTGCACCGATGCCATTTGGACACGACAAGAGGACATGCACTCCTATTTGCATGCATTTTGGGAGCTTATGTCGGTGAATGATTAATGCATTCTTTGTGTGCGGTGTGCGTACATTATATGCATGAATGTCGAAATGTCTGATTTTATCTTTTTATTTATTTCTCCTTGTATTTTTATCATCATGGAACAAACCACACGGTTGACCGCCTGATTTCACTGTCAGAAAAAACGAGGCGCAATATAAGCAAATAATGAAATACATGGGGCCTCTCGTTACATTTTATTTGTTTATTATTTGTTTATTAGTAGCAGTGACGAGCACGAGATCCACAGCAGCTCCACAACGACATCTCGTGGTTAAACACCTTCATCCTCTCCCTTGATGCAGCCCTTTCAAAACATTGGTCAAGTTTTGACTACCTTGGCAACAATTCCAATCTGTCCCGACCTTCACGCCTCACTTACCCATTTTAAATAGGAATTTTCTCCAGTTATGTTCTCCCCTTTTGAGAATAATTGTAAATACTTTAATAGTTTATTGATTGGCATACTTTCCATTCTTGTTCTAGCTGCCACTTTCTCTTGGGTAAAGTAGTCCTGTCTTGCTGTATTTTAATGATTGCAGCTACAAAAGATGTCCTTTCATTTCCTGCAAATCCTCCATTGGCCAAACACAAACTCTCCCCTCGCCCTCTTTGACCGGCCTGCGCAAGGAGGAACAGCGTCATGGCCTTGGGCTAAATGACGCACCAAGCACAGCATCCTGCTGTTCCTGCTGAAGGTAACGATCCACACAACCCTGAGTGACAGCATAATATTGTGTGCAGTGTTCAGACTGACAGGGCATGCCAAGTCGAAATATTTTTAGCTGAGTTTAAGTGTTGCTCAAAGGACCAAGCAATGGAACCTCAATCTCTCATATCAGATATGAGTTGAATTGTCTGCAATAAGAATATTTAATGCAAAACATGTGAAAGCAAAACATTAAAGCACACGGCTGAGCTTCAAATTTGCCAGGGCATCAAATAAATATGCATCAATATAATTAAATAATCACAGTACATGAGGATCAGTGAGTGACACTCGTGCGCAGGATTTATATAGCTGTCGCAGGTTTTCATAGCAAGTTATTTACAATAAAAACTTTAAAAAACACACAGCTTTAAGCAGGCCATAAAAAAAAATGATACACCTGAATAAGAAACATTAAACATATTACTGACAGCAGAGAGAGTTTTAAAAACATATTGGCGTTCTGAGAAGTTACATTTGTAATATACAGCAGCTACTGTTAATATAAAAAAACAATATACAATTTCATGTGTTAGCTGTGACTTGAGAGCCATCCAGTGGTGGCCAAATAAATTACAACAATACAACAGTGAGGTTAGAAAGTGTGCATCAGTCTGTGGTATCTAAGTTACGTATTATTTACAAGCAATTTAGTAAAAATATTCTTCTTAACATACAGATATTTTCCACTCCAGCTACAATAGATTAAAAACCCTGAATCACATTTTACATTGATTATTACACATACATCATGGAGCATATTTGGTGAGAGAACAATGACATAATAACAAATATGTAACCTGAAAAGACAATTATTTGGCATTAAGGATATTGCTGCAAGTTCCTGAGTTAGTCCTAGCACCCAGTGACTAAAGTCATTCTTCGTGTGTACAGTATGTAAAACAAAAACTGCAGTGCAGACCTGACAGATTAAAGAACAGTTTTCACTCAAGTTCAGTATTTTCTGTGCGGTAAGACATCAATTACAAGTAACCAGAAATTCAGGAATAAAAAAAAGAAAGAGGAATTATTAGAGGTTGAACAAAGAACAACTTTCAGTTCATACAGTTAAAAATGTTCTTTTCTTGGCCCAAGTTTAGCTGAACTCAGAGACCTGACACAACATGGCTCAGTTGTAGGAGCTTAGCACGCTCTATCCACCTTCACCTAGCACATCCTGGACGGTCTAACCCTTCACAGCTCCCCACGGCTGCAGAGTGGCCTGAGGCAGAATGAACTGTGGAGACGGCTGCGGCAAGATGTAGTAGCCAAATACCTGCTGGGGTGGAGGGGGCGGTGCTGGAGGCACACACACTGTGTTCAGAAACACTGGGGCGCCTTTCTTGTACTGAGGCCAAACTGGTGCAGGGTGGTAGAAGTACTGGAGACTAGCAGGGATCTGAACAGAGAGACAGAGAGATTGGAAGGAGTACAAGAGATAAGAAGGGGATGGTAAAAAGTTTCCAGCATGGATGATAAACACACTTTGTCCATATGGGAGGAATCAATAGTACTTTCCTTTCTAGAACAAGCAATAATGAAACTTCAGCACAATGCAAACAAAGTCCATAATAAAACCAAAACCACATCTCAGTGCTTTCAGGCTACCCTCCCTGTCTGTGACAGTCACAAGCCCATTTGTCCCTACTGAACTCCTCTTTATCCATGTGTAAGACTTATTTTATTTACATATGTAAATAAACAATATTATATACAATATTCATAACTAGGTTTTCGTGATCACGATCACCTGAAAATAAGGCTTGTTTTACCTTTAACCGCTTTATTACTATGTAGAGGGTTTTTTTTATTTAATTGGGGAATACCAACAGATGGGAAAGATAATTACCATATTTCTGACGTATTTGACCGTCTTCGGCCCGTCTCCATGTCGCTTCCGAATCCTGGGAACCATCACTATGGTGTAATTGTCGCCTTCTGCTTCTTCCTTCTTGCCGACCTCCTTCTCAACATCTTTTGCCACCTCCTCCTCTGTGTCACTCGACGCAGTGGAACCACAATCTGAAGAGGTAGCAGAGTGGTAATCTGATGTGTCCAGGTTTTCAGAGTCCACTGAGGAGTCATCCTTTTCTACTTTCACACCCTCCTCATCTTCTCCTTCCTCGAAACGGGCTATTGTGAAGGGCCTGCTGTTCTCTCCAGATCTGTGAAGAGGGAGTAGATCATTTTAAAACCACACACAAGTCATTTTTTAATTCAATTGTCACCCATACTCCTACTTTTTATTTCCCACATGGAGTTAATCATTGCTTCACGCTATGCATCATGCCCTGAAACTCACTCATGATTCTTGTCTAGACTGAGAAATGCCTCTTGGTTGTTAAAGCTTGACTGCCGGTGTCATTCTTTGCCTCTGCCTCAGCAGGCCAGCTGGTGACTCACCTTGCACACACCTCCAGTGGGTCGATCCACAGTGTCACCTCAGGCGGAAGGCCCAGCTCACTGGGTGTGAGCTCACTTTCCTCACATGCCTTCAGGACCATTTCATCACAGAGTACTCCGTTATTTATCCGGATACACCTGTGGATTAAGCGTTGAAAATTATATGGTTGTCAGACGATTATAGGGATATTAAAAAAAAAACACATTCAGAGACTCATATTAGTAATTACCTGTATGCTTGGCCTTTGCTGGGGCTGTCAGGGTACCAGTGGTCATCATATTTGTCACATAAAAGTTCCTGTAGCTTCTCAGCAAACAATTCTGCTTTGGCTTCATCAAGCTTGCCACGTGCCTTGGCCAGGCGTTTGAGGAAGTTGACTCCAGCCTTCACCTCTCTTTTCATGGCGCCTGTAGATATAGATGAAGAGAAAAAATTATAATAATTTATTACGCGTGTATGGTTATGTGGTACTGTAATCACACACCCGCTCACATTTTTAGCATTTAGAGGCAGTGCGATTTGAGTAACACTGTAACTTCCTTTCAACGAGATGTAGGAGAGCAGGAACTTCAGCAATAACAGCACTTCCCTGTGCAGTTGCCCTGAGTCTTCTATTTTTATTAGCTTCAAGGGAGCTGTGTGTGTCAGACATTTTATAGCTATGGACATGGTTCTGTATTGATAAAAGGTTAGAGTTTGTATTCAGGCAAACAAGATGCAAACTACTGCCGCTGTGTTGACATGCAAGTATTCTGAAATGCAAATCCAATGAGCTCACTGGGCTGTTTATCCTCTGATAGCATCTCTGTTTGGGTTGGGTGTCAATGTCAGCTTGACCAGAGAGAAGAGCATGTTCAACAGAGGCCATGGAAATTCAAACGGGTTAACACTCAGCGTACTAACGTCCTGTTGATGTCCCTGACGAGAAAGTCTTGAGCCTTGAACTTTGATGTGCAGTCATTTGTTATTGTGGCTTGAAACACACCACTGCTGCTTCAGCCTGTGTAATGTGTTGTGAGAGAAAATTATTATTTGCTTGGGTACACGAAGCCACAGTCTACACTTAAGAGCAGTGATGAGACTGTGACACAGCAAGCAAGAGTAAGAGTAACTTAAAAACCCTAACAAATTTATATTTACTCCATTACTCGAACTATGAGAGCATCTGTATGTTATTAGTCTTATGTTTAGATGTTCAAACAGTAGCTTTGATATTCTAGTTAGTTATTAGTCTGCGAGGTAAACAGGGTCAAACTGCATGTAATCTTCGGCTTGTTGTTGTTGCTTCATCAGTTGTACAAGTCTGTTTGCTTTCCGCCCTTTGTTATGTCTCTATACTGTTGGTATACTGATGTTTGTATACATTACATATATAAAACTGAAAATAATTTTTTTTTTTTTAAAAAAGTCTGTTTGCTTCCCATCACTCAGCAACACAAGCAAGTGTTCAGTCCGACATTCTTACCAACAGAAAATGTTTTTTCTTGTTGGTTGTGCAATGTCAGATTTCTGCTACGACTGTGAGAAATGTCAAAGCAACCTTGTACTATTACTCCAAGGCCTTGCACAATCAAAACAGATAAGGTGCTTTAGCTGAAAAAGCTTTTTAATGAAATGTTTTCATTCCCTTTTATCTGCCGATCTTTAATATTCAGTGTTTTATTCAGCTTCAAGTGTTTCAGGAAATAACATGTGGACTAATTAAAGAGATACTTTGAAAGTTTTGCTATATGTTAGTGTCCTGCCGTATTATCAATTAATATTTGAGTTGTTTAAACTACGTGTCTCCAAATTTAAGGTGCTCAGATAAAGCGAACTAGGGCCGTAACTAATGATGGTTTTCCATTATTACACAATTTTCTTGAATAATTAATGGATCGTTTGGTCTATTGAATGTTAGAAAATAATGAAAATGACTACCATGATGTCTTAAACCGAAGTTTAGAGCTTGATGTAAAAGAACAAAGACATTTGTTGTATTTCTTTG
Source organism: Protonibea diacanthus (assembly GCA_028641955.1). Classification (NCBI taxonomy): domain Eukaryota; kingdom Metazoa; phylum Chordata; class Actinopteri; family Sciaenidae; genus Protonibea; species Protonibea diacanthus. Next base: position 12,812,118 of record CM053983.1, on the reverse strand, counting down.
TTGTTGAAAGAGTTTGACCTTTGAGCAGTGACATTTCGAAGATGAGTAGTTTTCACAGGACAACATGAAACAGTGTTGATTCATTTCTTTTGGTTATACTGATTTTTGGCCCTCTGACAAGGTGTTCAACTGACAACATGTGGGCTTCCCACGAATAACTACAGATTATTAAAGCCAGCCGACATGGGTCATGCTTTCAACTAGCTTGCATCATATCCACTTCACCATAAACACTTTTAGATACTACTTGGACAAACTTGGAGACATTCACATCACTGAGGGCGTTTGTTTTTCCTGATTACTTCACCTATGCATGTCATTTCTCTGAACTAATCAGGGGCTTGGTGATGAACTAAAAAAAAAACACTCCCAGCCATGAGAAGCAGAGCTGACTTCTCAGTCTGCACACCATGTTTACTGTGTGTCTGTGACCTACTGCTATTATCACAGACTCTGCTGATACTGTTTTGATTTTTTTTTTTTTTTTTTTACATGTGAAGAAAGACAACAACTTGACCCATTTGCAGACTCAGAACTGCCCTGCTCTGTTAACCCTGCAGATAAACTGTGACACGCGTGTCCAAATGTTGGTGCATTGTTGGAGGACAGGCTTTGTGTGCCACCAAACAGCTTGCAGGTGTGCTCAATGTGCGTCCAGCATACCATAAATTCATAAGTATGTCTATAGGTAGTCCAAACAGCTTGTCACAAAAGTGTAAACAGGTTTGAGCAGGGGGTTAGTAAATGTGTTTGACAGACAGGTACACTTGAAATGTGCTTGACCAGTTATTTGGTGTGGTTTCGTTGATATTCACTTTGACTGACAGAAACTTGTTTTCGCGTCTGTGTGAAACAAAGGACACACGACAAAGCAGCAAATACACACTCAAGGAGGGGACACGTGTTTGTGTATGTGTGTGTGTGTGTGTGTGTGTGTGTGTGTGTGTGTGTGTGTGTGTGTGTGTGGTTGCTCATGATTATCTATTGCAATCAGAAAGAGAAAGAAAAAAAGAAAAAGGAAAGATGAAACGACAGCTCACCCTTTTTAGCCTCTCCGCTGTGATAAAGGAAACTTCATGCTACATGCTGGAAATAACGCATTTGAGGTTTCTGACAGTGCGGAAACCCCCCAGTGGAAATGAGCAGAAAAAGTCGACGGTGTACTTGTACGCTCACATTTTTTGACTTACTACAACTTGTAAAGGTTAATTTAGTGTCATTATGAACCTTATATGTATTTTGAAAAGTAACTGTTTGAAAATATTAAAAAGGTGGCGTAGTTTAAAAAAAGTTTTAATAGTTGGTCAAACATTCACATTCAAAAATGAAATGAATCGTTAAAAACAAACAAAACGAGACACAAAAGCTAGTGACGGACTTAAAACACATAAACGACGACAAATTACGACCACGCAAGAAACAAAACAACAAACGAACCAAACAGGGTGCTTTAAAACAGCCACAATTACAACAAAAACACCTTCTCTAATATAACACGTCACAATGTGCCGAAGCGTGAGGGTACTCACGTTAAAGATAAAAGCGTCCGACAGTCGGTGAGCGTCCTCGGCTTCTTGTTTCTCTCGTCTCGTGGCGTGCGTGCCTCGTCTGCGCTCGGTCGTGTTGGAGTTATTATGGTCAGCACATGTTGCTTCCTTGTTCTCTGTTCTGTTCTCGGTGCTGCTGCTGGTGAAACAGAGACGTAACATTACCGTCAGGGTGACTCACTTCCTTTACTCAGAGTCGTGAGCAAGAGCTGACTGGCTCGCGGGCTCGAGCGACACCCCGCCCGGCCCAAATATGGAGTGTCAAGGTAAACAGCTGAGTGGGGGATTTCAGTCTGTTACAGCTTGTTCCTACCCACGAAATACCATCATACTACCATTTTACTATGCTGTGATGACATGTGATGTGTATCCGAGCGAGGTGATAGTGACCTCATTGTTCTCGTAGGCCTACACATGGCACCCTTTATCAAGGGTTTACATGTTGTAACTAATTCCTTAATTCACGGATAGTGCAATGATTTACCCTATAAGCTAATAGGGCTAATAAGAATATCTTTTTGGTTGACTCTAGTAAAAAATAGCATTACCACAATGTGGAGCTACTCTGTTTACAACAAGCTAAAATATGTTAGCATCATCAGCAAAACACTGCTTATAACTAAAAAGTACTCATGCAGCACGTCCTTATCAGTGTTGTTATGCTATGTACCAGAAATACTGATGCAACATTTATGCAATATTTAATCTTATCTTATAATGTACTATAAAAAAATGTATCTGTTAGTACCCAGTTGTCAGGGAAATAAAAGGAGTGGAGGAAAAAGGTGGACCAGTGAGTAAAGTACCTGAAAAAGAATATACTCAAGGAGAGTACCTCAAAATTGTACTAGAGTACAGTAAATGTACTCATTGTAACATTACATCACCAGTGAAAACTCCCTTGACTGGTTTGGTCGTTAATAACTGTCACACAACTCACTCAGAAGAGAGAAGAATCCAACATTAGACATGTAGAGCGCATAACTTGTATGTTTAGCAGTAGTTGTAGAATCTTTACTTAAGTAAAAGTACATCACAGTGTAAATCTACGCTTATATAGTTTTTTTAGTCTGAATATCAGGAAACTTTTTCTTCTGGTGTTTACTAGTCAATTATTTATTAACCACCAATAAAGTTACTGATTAAATGTCCTTTAAATGGGGGCCTTATTAGAAAGTACTACTCTGATTTTGTCTTTTCATATTTCTGAGTAGTTTTCCTTAGTGCTCAAAGAAGTACTCAATACCATTATGTAAAAGTACTCCATTATAAGTAAAAACCCGACTTCAATCATTTAATTTAGCTATAGTATATAGTAGTACTCATAATGCAGAGTGTTATATTCATTATTGTATGTTTTGTATTATCATTATTTATTGTAAAATGATATAGTATCCTATTTGATTCCTTTGAATGTAGACAACTGAATTAGAGACACTTTTCTCTCTACTTCATATTTAGATGTTTGGTCAATTCTTTTGTAATAATGTATCATGGTTTAAATATGTTGAATTACATTCTACAAAGTAGTAACTAGTATAGTAACATGAGTAAATATATTGTTCCTCTCATGTAGATTATAGGCTGTTTTGTTGTTTTCCAGTTTGAGTTTTATGAAACAACGTGAACATACGTAATTTAGCCCATTGAGATTAATCTGGGCTTGTTTTCAAAGAACTGTCCCATCTGCTGTAGTTCTGTCTTACACAACCAGTGCTCTTTTGACCACAGAGCTGCAGCCATAACAAGCTGTGAGTCTGTATGTTTAAGATCAATAAAGCGTCCATAAATACCAGCAGTTCACAGTAACACAGACAGAACGACTGCAGCTCTAAATCACACAGTTCAGACTCATATAACATTAAATATTAACAAGCTAGTACAAGTATCTATCTATCTATCTATCTATCTATCTATCTATCTATCTATCTATCTATCTATCTATCTATCTATCTATCTATCTATCTATCTATCTATCTACATGTATCTATCTATGCTGTTATATATTCTCTGTAAGTGAAGTGTAATATATTTAATATATAACGAATTATATTAAAAACCTGCAACCTACTTTTACTACAGTAAAAGTATGAGAGTAATATGATTTTAATATAAGATAAATGGTCTAAAAGCATCAAAAGCAAAAGTACTCATTATACAGAGTATATTTGTTGGGGAGTTTGATCATTCTAACGGTAGTGTAGCAATGCATCATAAGTGCATATGTGTTCTATGTTAAATCTGAATTTGTACAGTTGTAATAAAGGTTGAAGGTACTCTAGTTTAGTCTTAAATGGAGAAAAATATAAGAATAAAGTGTTAGAATAGAATAAAATGATGTTATGAAGGTTTATTCAAGTAAAATACAAGAACCTTTAAATTGTACTTGAGTACAGTGTTAGAGTAAATGTACTTAGTTTACTCTTTTTATTATATTGATCGTTGTGTTGCATTTCACTCCTCCTAGCAGTGTTCATTTCTCTTTGTGCCACTAGAGGGCAGGCTGGTTTCTTTCCTCAAATTGCATCCAGTTAAAAACGTTTTAAAAACACATTGCACCTAAACAAAGCAGGAGCTTAATTACTACTCTTCCTCAGTCTTCATTGCTACATAATCAGGTATCAATTCTCCTTTTCTCACCCAATTCCTCTCTGTGTTAGCTGTCAACAAATTGTGTGTCTTTTAGACAACAATTTGATTTAAAAAGGGGGTTTGCAGGACTTTTGGCCTCATATGGTTGTCATATGAAGAATATATAAATAAATAAAACATCATTAGCAACATTATGTCTCTGCACAATGTCAGTATTTTTCTCTCATTTCTCCTATTGCCCTCTCCCTTTTTTTCAATGCCCCACTTTCTTGTATTTTTCACACTCCTAACAGTTACAGCAGTGTGTATTAGTGTCAGTGCAGGTACGTTGAGGACAGTGTGTCAGATCTGTGTGGATTTTTTCTCCACTGCTGCCTCTACTGGGTCACACTCCCTGTCCCAGATGCCAACTCAAGAGTAAATTATTTCTGAGTGTGTGTGTTCCAGAGATAGAAATAGATAGATAGAGAGAAAAAGGGACGTGAGTGGGATGAGAGAAGTAGAAAATGTTGAACAGTGGGTGTCTTGGGTATTGATTAACAGTGTTTTGACAACTGATGGAAATTAAATTGCCTTTCCTGTCTTTGTTTGCCTACCGTCTCTCTTTCTCACTCTTTTGCTGTTGTTGACCTCCTTCCCACTCCATCTCCTTGTGGTGAACCTCTGCAGGCAATGCATGTCGTTAACTATAAGACTGATTGCATTACAATGTCTTTAAACAAGCAATTAATTTTCTCAAAGAGTCACAGGTCGTTCTGCTGCTTTCTTCCTGTCTTACTAATCTTGATGTTGCCTCTCAGACCTTCTAGCTTCTGCGCAACTTTTTTTTTTTTCTTCAACTGAAAACTATTGATTTTCCCTGTCAGTTTGTCATTTGTGCTTCTCAAACACTGGCCAGTATTCTGCTGTGATAATGGGAACCCAAACCGGGATACATCACACACACACTCACACACACACACACACACTTTTAATGTACATACTTCTCACAAGTGTCATGATTTTTGTAGATAAGTATTGGAAATGAAAGCACTTGACCTCGAAATGTGATCGTTCTTTTTCAGGAACAGCTTCTCTCTGAACACGTCTGGTGGTATCAATGAAGCCCACACGCATACACCACATGCAGCCTGCTTCGCCTTTAAAAACATATTGATTTCTCTCTTTCGCAGGGAGCTTAATGCAATCGATCGGCCAGGCCCTTTCAAGATCAGCGCCCATATAAGCATCTCTTCCCCTAACACACATGCTGCTTCTTTCCCCTCAGGTAATGACTGTCCTTGGGCTGGGGGAATAGTTTGTCTGCATTAAGACAGAGAAGTGTTTCTTGTGGCATCCAGTCCTCCCTGTCCTCTCTTGGTCCTCGGTAATGTGGTTAAGCATGGAACGTGTATTCACCTCTTCGACAAAAGGTATGAGCGAATGCAGCACGCACCTCCTTTGACCTTTATCATCTACCCATCCCCCTCCCTCTTCCTCCTCCTCCTTCTCCTCCTCCTCCTCCTCCTCCTCTCCACCTTTCAGTGGGTCGATACCTATTTGTATTTGCAATGCATTAGACTAGTGCTCTCTTTTTAGATTGAAAAAGTTGGCTTTTCTCAGTTTGGCAGTTTCCAGGCAAATCACACATGTATACAGAAGCTTCTCATGAACATTTTCCACTTTTATCTCATCTTTTTATGGCATTTTAAGATCGTCATAATCACATTCATGTGTCCGGTTAGCTCTTTAAAAGAAATCAAAGATGCAGAGAAATTCTGAGAGACCCTCAGTCCCAACTGACATAAAGGATCTACATGGTTGTCACAGAAACAGCCACTCATCTGCTGCATGAGCTTTGGCAGTGGTTTAAAACCCGTGGGTCTGAACCTTCCAAGAGGTCACAAGAAAAATTGAAGGGGTCATGAGATGGTGAATAAGAGAAAGGAGGAGGAAAAAACATTTCTTCGTCACAAAATTGTGTTTGATATGGAACATTCAGTCTCAGTATCATCAGTCTTTAGGTCAGAAGTCACCTCACTTTATTTTAGCTCTGTTTGTTGTTTTTAGCAACTCCAGAAGGAAATATCTGGCTCTTTAGCAGCTAAATTCTGGGTTCACCACTAGTTGCTAACTTTGTCTGTCTGTCACCTTTCACATGCAAATCGTCATTTTTATCCATTAATACTGTAAAAGATCATACTAATTATAGTGCTCCAAAAGAATTCTTAATTGTTTGTGGATTTGTATATGTACTATTTCTGAGAAAAAGTTCTGCAGAGGTCGCTTCACTGTTATGGTTCAAGTGTTGTATGTGCATGTCATGTTGACATTTTCTTTCCACTCATGTCTTCTCTGAAGATAACACACTCACTCTCCACCCTTATGTCTTGTTGATCTAAGGCTTAGACTGGATTAAACCAGCAACAAAGTCATTTTTCACTGGATTTAATTTGGTTGGAGACTTTTTAATTGCCCATATTTCAGTTCCTTTTCTTGGTTCACATGGCTGCAGTCTAAACACAGCATACATTACAGCTCTAACCAACTCCTAAGTGCATTAAGCATAAACAATAAAATATACAAAAGGATAAAGAATAGTGTAAGTAATAAATAAATCAATAATTGTTTAAAAAAAATAGGAATCCAGCAAACTTCAAGCACACTCAGTTTCAAGTAATTCTCTGGTTTTACCAAACTTCTGCCTTAGGACCAAATTACATTTCCTGTTTTTTTTAAAAAATACTCCCTCAAATTCACCAAATTTACCCACTGCTGAAGTTTTGAAACTCAATATGAATTTGAGAGTCACAGCCCACTTTCAAAATGTGACTGCTGGGAAACTTTGTGATTTTCCTTGATGATCTTGTGTTTTTTATGTCTTGGTATAACATAACACGTGTTTTTGCAGGCCAGTAATTTACTACTACTACTACTAATAATAAATTTCAATAATAATTGCCTAACCTCAGTTAAATAGCCATCATTATTTGTTTATTATTTGGAACTTTATTATCCATTTATGTGCTTATCTTTAGACAAATTTCACATTGAAAGACTTCCATTGTTATGTTAGTAACCGAGGGGTAATGAATTAACATTAATTGAACACCTTGTCTATTTTTGCCATACTTAATTCCAAATTGCGATGTATATTCCAGGAAATGTGTTAGAAAATAATAAAAAAAAAAGAATGACCTTTTTCCCAGTAAAACTTATAGTGGTATGAAGGCAGAGCTATGAAAGCTTGAAGATCATTTGAGTTGATTCTTTTCCTTCCCTTCAAAAACCCTTTGCTCTTTCTTCTTCTTTCTATGATTTTGTTTAACCTTTTGCTCAAAAGTTATAAATATGCTCTCCAGTTACATGAGACTTAATGTGAGACGTTGATGAACCTATGATCCATTGTGCAGACTCTGCATACACAAATGCTCAGGGACTACTTGTATAATGTAGAACAATTTAACATATGCGAGTCTTTGCAGTGAGAGGCGTCGGGTGGTTCAGTTTACCGCATGCCCCCGCTGGCCTACGATCGAATCCCTCTAGAGCTCCTGACTCCCCTCTGTCTCCCCCTCTGCTGTCTCAACAATTAAATCAGTCAAGGTGAGTAGAGTGCCCACTCTTTCTCTTTTTCAGTAGAAAAATAAAATAGACAAACACATAAAGGCATGAGGTGGTATAATAGTCCACTTTATGACCCACGATGCAGACGAGTTGTCTTATTATGAAACATTTCACCTGTATATCACCAGTTGCCATGGAGATTTTGCGCAGATATGTGAGTCTCTGCTTAATGGTCTTACCTTAACCTTGCACTTACGCTTTCATGATGTTACAAACACACGGGCATAATTTATACTGCAATCAATATTTTAACAGCTTTCTTTCACCTTTCCTGCACACATATCAAGGATTCCTTCAACACTGGTTCATCCCTTGACAATAGTGAGAAAACTTGAGCTCTGAAAAAATGTATGTTTTTTAGATGTTCCTGTGCCGTACATCTTGTGTATTTCTTGAACTGATTTCCAAGTCTTCCAAAGCCTTGAGCCACCATTTACAAACCTTTCCCCTCCCCCAGCTGCATTTCTCTCTCTGCCCCTTTTTGCCCCTCTGTCCTCTCTCTCTCTCTCTCTCTCTCTCTCTCTCTCTCTCCCTCTCTCTCTTTCTCTCCTGCAAGCTGTGTCTCCTTCCTGTGTGCTGGGGGGCCAGCGGAGGGGAAGTACACAGAGAAGGAAAAGCACTCTCTGCACTCTCCGAGTTCAAGTGCACGGGCTTAAAGACACAGCTGGCTTCAACAAAGGGAAATATGACAAGGGGAAAACAGTTGTGGAAAGGCAGAGTAATGACCCATTGACAAGGCGGTTGTGTGCACGGAGACAGTCGAGGGATCATTTCACAAGAAAAGGGGGGAAATTAAAAAAAAAAAAATCTGAACAGGAAAACGGAGAAAAAATGTCTCCTCCCCTTTTCCTGTTTCCTCCCTTTTCCTCACGTATACTCCCTCCCACCTTCTTTTTTTTTCAATCTCCCTCCCTCTCTCACTCACTCACACGCACACACACAAATACACACACGATGACTGATGCCTTCTCCCTCCTTCTTTTGCATTCTCCGTTTTCTCAGCTCTGCAGCACTTTTGTGTGTTTGTCTTCTCTGTACGGCACACGGTGGAACCGGTTCTGCACAGCTGAGGCACAACGCTGTGAGGAAAAAGTACTAATCCTGTACTTTTTCCTCACGTCGTTGATATCCTTTGTCCATAAGGCATGTTTCCCTTCAAAGTCCTGAGCATGCAGGGGTGAAGAAAAGAGAAATGGTGTCTGAGGAAGAGGAGATGAGGCAACGGTGGATAAAATGTGACGAGACTGGAGTGAAATAGAGATGCAAGGCTGCAAGTCAAGAGGGAAGGCACTAACTCGAGAGTGAGGAAGAGGGGACAGAGAGGAGGATTCAAGTTGGAATCAGGAAAGAAACGCGGGAAAAGGTAAAAAAAAAAAAAGGGGGGGGGGGGGCTGACCTTTGCAACATAATCTTTAACTGTTTTATATTATTCATTTTAAAAAGAAAAGTAATCACATGCGCACATTATTCCTGTCTTTTACTGTTTTGCCGTCTATCTGTCTTGATTTCTGTGTTCGGCTCTGCTATGGTTTCTGTTGGTTTGTGCACCTAAAGTCATTTTCCTTCCTCCCTCTCCCGCTGGAACATTTTTGCCTGTCTCCACGCTTCTCCTATAATCCAGCCATGCCTTTTATCTTGTATTTGCTTGACATAATATGTATGTTCGCTGAAAGAGCTCTTGCGAGAAATTGAGCTCAGAGTTCGTCAAAGACTCAGGCTGGGTTTGGGGCCCAGTTCTTAGGACGAAGGGGAAGGAGGAACGGGTTCGGGGCACTTACTTTTGTGCTGTTATTGTGTGTTGATCACTGTCTTTGTAAAGCTTTAGGTGTACTGAACATTCTGTTATAGGGTGAATGTTTCTGACCTAGTTTTGGTTCATGCTTTCAGCTGAAACTGTAAAAATATAACACAAACTATTTGAATTATTTGGCCATCATCCTCCCTACTCTGGAATCGACACGTCCCACCCTCTACTTCCCTTTACTGTTTGTTTGTGCTCTCAGTATGTGTCCCTGATACACATGACCAAACCTCATCTGTATGGCTCTCAACGTCCACTAACACCTAAGTTACTACTCTGAATACCTTAATGCTTTGCGCCCAGGCAGCTCTCACCTCATCCTCGTTCCTCGCTCTCAGCCTCCATTGTTTAATATAGTACTGTTCTCTCCCGCGTGTGCGCTCGAGAGCCTGTGATATATCCTTAGTTATCTATGCTTTTAACAAGCCTGTCCATTTCCATGGAGACTTGATATGAGCTCTCAGTCTCCGTACCTCTGACTGAAACCAACTCACAGAGATACCCCGGTTGTGTTTCTGCCAGGGTGTGCCATCTGGCAGAGGGCAGAAAAAGAGTTTACCCTGATCGGTGGATCGGAGGCTGATTGCGAGGATAATGGTGGTCTTGATAACTGTGTTTGAACGCAGGTATATTTCAATTCTTAATACTGGAGCTGAAGTCCCAGACAGCCGACCTTGATGATTGGTGGCTGGTTTGCACCCATAGATTTTGGCCGGCTAGCAGGGAAGGACAGTTAAACACACATATTTGTTTTTTTTGGTGGAAGATGATTGAATTGAACAATAAAAAAACAAAAGTGGTTTACTGATATTGATACATTTTATTCCAGATGTTATGCTGGTACAGGATGGTCAAATACAGAGATGTGGTCAGTCGCACATTTGGCCTTATTCATGTGGACAAATTTCATCTTGTGCTTGGAGCTGAAAGAAGAACTTGGATAAATGGTAAATGGACTGTACTTATATAGCGCCCATTCAAATCGCTTTTACACTATGCATAATGAAGTCCCCTTGACCAGTGAAATTCAAGTACTCCTCATTTATTTCAGCTGTTCAGGAGGAGCTATTAGTCTTCACTCACATTGGGGTGAAACATTTAAAATACCAAATAAAGTGCAAATAAAGGAATTAAACTGCACAATATAATGATTATATTTTTAAGAAGGTTTTGGCCCAAAGAAATAGCAGCAACAATCAATGCACACATAACTAATATGCTGATAATGCATGAACTATTTTCACCATCAACTAATCTGAGCAAATCTTCACATTTGAGAATTGAGGATCGGTGAATTGTTGGTACTTTTGTTAAGAAAATGACTACTAGATAACTATACTGATCTGGATGCTCTGGATTGGTGAGTGGTGTGATGTTATCCAGCAGTGGGAGCTCAATGTGACACTTTAGCCTGCACAGCTAAAAGTGGAGTCACTGCATTTATCCAGTGTCCTCAACTCACTGTTCAAATATACCAGACAGTTTATACTGTTGACTTTCTTTTGGCATCAAACCACTTGTTTTTTGTGTTTTGTTTTGTTTTTTTCACTTCTACACGTGCTCAGTTTTGTGCTATTAAAGCGTCAAACCCATAGAGTTTCTGTTACATGTTCTGATGCTTGTATAGCCTGCTGATAGTTTGAATGACTGACCACTAACTATTTGAATATTCTGTAATAACAGGAAAATACTATTACTCTTGCTATTTAAAATCTGTGGTTTGTGAATCAAACATGAATCAAATGTTGAGCTTCTCCTTTGATTTACCTTTTGTTCAATTTTCACAAATCCATTGAAAACACGAAGACTAAGAAACTGCTGTTGTGGCATTAAGACAGTCTATCATATCATAAGACTTGAAGAATATGAGCAGTTGAGGCATTCAGTGTATCTCCAAAGCAATTCATCTTTATAACAATACTGAATACTTTGACAGAAATAATTGATTATCCTGGCTTATTGTCCCGACAAGGAATGTATCAGTTATTTAAAACCTCTCCAACTTCAGGACGCCACTTACTGACCCTGGGACATCTAAACTTTAGAGTGCAGGGAAAGCCATTAATGTCTTCACTTTATAAAACATAACTCGGCCTTCGCTATCAATTATGTAGCTCTGGTGTGAAAGGGATGGGAAAACGGCCACACACAACAGGCAGCGGGGCCCGGCATGGACAGAAAGTGCTGCACCATGTGACCGCTGTGGATGTACTAACGCTCTCTCACGGTCTGAGTGAGAGCTATTCCCCCTGGACTCAGTGTTCCAATTGCATCAGTGTTTGTCTGCCTTCTCTAGGACATGGGGCTGAAATGGGGCTGGAGCTGAGAGAGCTCCATCTGGACACCCAGAGGGCTTTCTTACTTTATAAGCACAGTGCTGATTATGTTTTACCAGTTTAAATCTTGGACTGACATGAAATTTGCTCAGGTTGCAGGAGGTGTCTTGATATTTTTGTCACTTGCTGGGCGATGTTGATATTGTGTGAGGTAGACTAATTATTATTATATAGTTGTATTGTTATATGTTGTACTCATTACAATTTTCTGACAGCTGTAGTTACTAATTGCTTACTAAACATATGGTTATCTTAATATATGATATGATATGAAACATAATTAAGATAAATCTGCCTAATTAGCTTCACCTCAGCCAACTCATGCTCTTACATGCAATACATAAATAATACTAATCCAATATCCTATTTTGAAATATGTAGTAACACATTTGTATAACAAATACTTTTACTTTTGATACTTCTAGGATATTTTGTTAATACTTTTATACTAGCTATATTCTCTATTAATTTGTTTTATGCAGAAGATTTGAATACTTCGTTCACTACTGATAAATAATATATTTTATTGTTGTTTTACACACCAGAGCTTGGCATTATACTTATTTGAAACAGAGTGACGACAATACATACTGGCTGATGTTAGTGTATGACAGATATATTGGTGTCAGTGTTTATTTCTGTCAATTAATACAGTAGCAGTACAGAAATGTCAAAGATGTGTTTGACATAGTTTAGAAACAGTGTCATCATTATAGTTTGTCCATAGCTTATTTTTCAGCTGTAAAATCTCCCACTCAAGACATATCTTTGTCAGAATTCTTTAAAACATTGAAAAATGAACCAAAATATCTTATTTTTAAACTCAAGTTTCAGTATCTATCCATCACGGTGGCCTCGCGGCTAAGACATGTACCACATTAACTGTCTCCAGCCCTGTCTGCCTCACTTTCTCCACACATTTTTTCTACTTTGTGGCCAAATACTATTAATTAAAGGCAAACAATGCTTCATAATCAATCTAAAAGATCACTTAACCAATCTTTAAAATTTACTAGATGTAATTGTGCACACTGAAGTAAATATTAATGTCCTGTCTGTTATCTCAGATTTCTCTCAGATCACATGCTTCAGTAAGTAATAAATCCAAAAGTCTGGCCGCAAAAAAAGGACAAAATTACAGTACAGCCCTATTCACAATAGATTCATAAATTCTCCCTGTTTGCCTCCACAGTCAGCTGATGAACATGATTTAGGAGTAAATGTCAAACATTTTTCCAGCAAGCAGCAAGAGAGCACTTCTGAAAAAGCTCCATTCACATTTGCTTGCATATTGTGAGACCGCTTCATTGTCGAGTATGTGCCGAGTAAAATTTGCCTACGTGATTTCTGGGTATTAGACTGCAAATTACCACTCGTTAGCGTTTGGTGATGATCATGTGCAGAGCCTAGCTCTACCACGTTGATTATAATCATGTTTTTTTTTTCTGCTTTTCATTCCTTCGACTGCAGTCTTAGAGCCTCTTCCAGCAACCGATTTGATATCAATGAATAGTTTCCTCATGTAGAGGCCAGGTGGCTGCCTTGTGCATTCAGATGGAGGCAGAGGTGGTGAGGTGGGGGTTAATATTTGCAGGCTGTAGGAATGTGTTTGGAGTCAGCAGTGAGAATTCCTCAGTTGTGCATTAGTAGGTCTCAGCTTTGCCTCTTACCTCGCCAAACTATCTCGATCCCCCTTTTTTCCCCTCTTCCCCCATGTCTGTCTCTCCCGTCTTTCACATCCATTTCTCATTTGATCTCCATCTTTGTCGCCACGTTCCTACCTCTGTCTCGCTCTTTTTCTGCTATGTTCTGTCTCAAGTTTTGATCCTCGCCATCTCCCTTCTTCTCTCGGGCTTCAGATGTCTATGAGACATCTGAAGAGCCTCAGGAGTTGGGGGTTGGGTAAAAAAAGTGACAGATAGTGAAACTCTGTGTGTCTGTGAGTGTGATAATTCTAGCACAGTACTATCTATCGGCATCGTGTCCTCTTCACTATGTCAGTCATGTATGATTCCTGGGGAATGGGCTTTTTCATGTCGTCAGGCATTGTCTATTCATATCTTCTCATGAGTTAGATCACGTGTGAACCAGGATATGGTCACCACCTGCCCACACAGTCTTTGTCTTCAGCATTAGATCAGGTAATGTGATTGTCACTTAGCTTTCCTGCTCAGGTAAAATCAGAAAAAAAAAACATAAATTGTACATGAACATCTGAAGTTGAAACAATAGTTTCAACAAGAGGGATTTCTCAACATTTTGGGAAACATACTCGACATGTTTGCTTTCTTTTTGAGATTTATATATAAAATCGTAAACCCTCTCATATCTGCCAGTTAAATATGATACTTTAGTCAGTTAGCTTAGCACAAAGGCTGGACAGGGGGGAACAGCTAGCTGGACTCTCTCCAGAAGTAACAATATCTTCCAACCAACACCCTTTTTTTTTTAACGGATTAAACAAATACGTTTTGTCACCTTCAAACTTGTTACCAGTCTTTGTGCTGAGCCGACTTAAAAGGTAGGTGTAGCTCCATTTTTTTTTTTTGTGTACAGATTTGAGAGTGGTGTTGATCACCTCATGTATGCCTCGCCAAGAAAGCGAACTGTAATTTCCTCAAATCAGTTGAGATTAAGTCAGCATTCAGATAATTGTTTTAATCATTCATCGAGCACATTTACCTAAAATTAGCTGGTGTCAGCTACTTAAAGTTTTTCTTTAAGTAATTTGACGCCGCTCGGTGAATTAATGATGGCCGCTTCTGACATTTACAATGACCGTTTGAAAAAAAATTAACTGAATAAAAAATAATCATTAGTTGTCACCCAAAAAGTCTAAAAGTTTATAGATCAAATGGTTTGAAGTATCACTACGTCTCCTCAGGCATATTGATGGCATTCACAAGGCTTTCCATTATGCTTTGCGGTGATACACATGCTCTGCAGTGGCGTCGGAGGTGTGAGTTGCCCGCGTCACACGACGACACCTCAGAGTGTGCCAGCTCTCTGGTGCCAGACAGAGAGGAGGAGAGGTGGGTACAGTGTGAAGACAGCGGGTAAAAGAAAGATGAAGGCATAAAGAAATGGGCCACCTGTGAGGTGAAGACAAGTGGGTGAAAAAAGCAAGTGTCTGAGGGAGGAAGGGGGGAAAAAAAGGAAGGTGAATGTGGAGGAGGAATCATTTGTGTTTATTGTCTGTCTGCTCAGTGAACCATTAGAAAATGAACCTCGTGGTTCAGGGCACCAACAGTCACCTCAATGGCTCCATACCAATAAAAGTGAGTCAGTCCGGTGGCAAGTAGCAACTGGTTGAAATGATGGTCTGTAAACGTGACACATCAGTACATAAAAACAAGCGTTTACAAGTCAAAGATTCTGAAGTCAGCCGTGGATGTAAAACCTGCCGTTGCCGGCTGTTCTTTGGTCAGCGTGGGTCGTCAGGGTCACGTCTGTAAGATGAAAGGAGAGGCTGCGGTTGGTTGCTTCCACAGAAGGATGGAAAGGTCAGGAAGTGGCCCCAGCACAAACACCAGACTCATTGTTCAAGTTCAAGGTAACATTGAATGGGGTTTTCATTCAGTTAGCTCAGCCCCCCGTCCTCTGATAAGTTGCTGTTTTTAAAAGGGTCGTAATTAGAGGAAAACACCGCCTTTGGCAACGTCTGACATTGGTGTCATGCTGTTATAATTGTTAACTAATTATGTCAATTTTATTTATTTCATTATGAGTTTTGAGGTGGATTGGGCAGAGCTGGCTATTTGATTTGAAAGAATTAGTTGGAGAGTATCGTTTTAAAATATTGTGTGTGTGTTTTGTGTGTGTTGTGTGTGTGTGTGTGTGTGTGTGTGTTTTGTGTGAGCTTGCACGTGGCCAGCGTTCAGGTGTGTCCACTCTCTAACCTCTCAGACAATGAACAAGGTCACAGTCAGGGGGTCAGATGTCAGGGCGGCATTTCCCCTCCTCCACCTCCAGCAGCCTCCCTCCTTCCCTCTCTGTTGTGTCTGTTCGGTCGTCAGCTCCTCATTAACTCCTCACAGGGGATTTCCTGTTCGCCCCCTTTGCTTCCCCGTTCCTGTTCAAAATGGAACAGCGTATTAGCTCTTTTTACAGAATATGAATAATTAAATCCTTCACAGCTATTGTGCTGAATATGCAAAGTAACTGCCTAAAAGTTGTAGCTACACATTAGGAATGAAAAAGGTAGGCAGAGCACGACTGTACTAGCTACAGTGCCAAACCTTTGGGAAGTCTAGTGCTGTAATTGATGACTTTGTGCTCTCACTGAGCACCGTACAATGCACACACACACACACACGTATACGCACAAACACATAATTCAGAGTCTGACTCACCCCCTTTAACAGAAAGTCAATAACAATACAGGAATGATTAATCAGTCCCTCTGTGGCCCCTCCCTCTCTACTCACCACCTTCTTCCACTTCTCTTCTCAACCCCATTCACCCTCTCTCTCAGCTCAGTATTGATCTGAATGCATTTGCTTCCCATTTATCTGCTAGCCCCCAGGCCCCCCCACCCCCATCACGTAAACACTGCCACTGCATCGAGCGGTCACAAAGAACCTCTTACACAGGAGTGTCTCCCGTGCGCACGTGCAACACACACACACACACACAAGCGTGCGCACATGCAGCAACAGCGAACACACGTTAGCGCGCGCCATCTGATACTCTGGTAGGTACTACACTTTAACTGCATAGCACAAGAGGGATTTGGCTTGATTATTCTGGAGTGCTAATTAGAAGGGGTTCTTCTCATGGCGCAGGTGCATTATGTGCGCGTATTCGTGTTTGCATGTTGTACGCACTAAACACAAGGCGGCATTCTTAAAGGTTTAACTGACAGCTCATTGAACCCCCCCCCCCCTGCTTTCCCCCCTTACCATTCTGGTTGGTGGCACACAGGTTGCCATGACACCAGACTGTTTTGTCTGCCCTTTGACCTCTTTAAGGGGTGCTGTGGTCAATCAGGCATTACATGCGAGGGGCAAATAGAAGGGAGGAGAAGGAGGGGGGATGCATTTCCTCTGTAAAAAATGAGGTCCAAAAGGTTCCTCTATACATCCGCTTTGTACAGAGCAGAAGGTAGGGAGCCTCCGAGAGGCTCGCAGTGAAACAAAGACACATGTGCACATACAGACATGGCAGCGCTTTGCAAGGGTAAATGAACTAGGCTGGAGCTCCCAGGGGGTGGGGAGTTATTATGCTCATTGTGCAGTCGGCCAGCTAAAGCTGTTTGGCTGCTTCTTTTGAAGTTATATTTATCAAACCGGAGCAGGAGGCTTAGCACTCCAAGCTGGTGCATTGCTTTGTCCACACTGCAGAACGCATGTGTGCATTGAGATGGCTTTCAGATATCAAGATTTAAAACACCCTTCAATGCTGAGCTAAACAATCTCATACAGAAAAAAAATAAATAAGCCTGCAAACAGATTTTGTGTTACAGTAATGTCCCTCGCTATATTTTCAAGCAGTGAAACATTGAAACGCATTTAATAGAGTCATAATCCTCGCAGCGAACATCAAGTTTTCGTCGTAAGCTGGTTGCTGATCATGTTGGGATAATTTTGTAAAGATCCAAATATTTATTAATGGCAGCACTCAAGAAGCAAATTACAATACTTGAGTGCTGAGTGCAGCTTTTTAAATGAGGCTAATTATGATGTGATTTCCTCTGCAGTGTGAATTAGTCCTTCTGTTCTGTCAGAATCTATACCGAAGTGATTTGGACTACACCTGTCCGATTGTTTGATCAGTTTATGGATATTGTTTGTTTATTGATGAGCCATGTTCTGCTGATGGTAGATGCTTTCCTCATATCCTCCTCAACACGCCGACATGAAAAGACTTACATTCAATAGAGCGTCCTCATTGCATTACTGTGCGTGTTACTGTGTGTGTGCGTATATTTTGACTTTGTAGATGAAATGCTGCCTCTCCAGAGCAGCTCATGAGTAAGTTGGGAGCTTTTCACGGTTTTGTCCAGCGACACTTCAGCTGTTGCAGAGCTTGAACCTGTGACCTCTTGGTTAAACAGTCTTTCTAGTCACAAGCTCAGCTTGTCTCCCTCTAACCTCTGTGTGTGTGTGTGTGTGTTTCTGTCTGTCTTTTAGTTACCGACCGCTTCATGCATGAGGAACACCCGGCATCCTTTGACAAGGGAGTGATCTCAAGGTAACAACATTTTTTATACTATACATTTCACTTATCCATCTATCTAGCAATGTTAGCTTGAACTATAGACTACATGATTACATCTGTTGCATTTCTTCTGCCTATGCAACAAGGTTTATCTGTGTTGTATTATGCACACAAATTGAATATTGGCAGATGATTAGATGATTCAATCTTTTGGCAAACAGTAATAGACGAGTCAGAATGTCATGAGAAAATCCACACATCAGTCAAACGTGATATTAGTCTGAAACACTGAAATGGGTATTCCTTTTTGTGTCTCATGTGTACGCCTTGTTACACAATGAAAAACTAAAACACGATAGGATTCATGTTCAAGTGCATTTTAAAATATGCAAACATTTTAGTGTTCATACGCTCCAAGTTGTATTTTTCATTTGTAGACTGAATCTTTGTCCATGCCCACAATATTTTGTCATGATGAAATGTTATGTTTGACAAAGCTTTGCAAGTTAATTGACATAGTTACTTTCTAGTTTTCTAACAGGTATCAGGCAGCTTGCGAAAACGAAAATATCGTCTTACATAGAAGGAAGATGAATTCATATTTTAGCAGCTGTTATTTCATTTTCCACTTCTTGTACAAGTTGTTTTTGTGAGAGTGGAATATTGAAAAGCTGCAGTCAAAGGTGCCTTCATTTTTGCATTTTGCATTTCAGTGAAGTAGCTCGGTGCCACTGAAAGTGTCTTTAGTTACGATTCATTCATTATCTCTGTATCTCACAGTTTTTGAAGGGCTCCGCACAAATTCACACACACATTGGTGACTAATTTAAGCCCTCAAGCATAGTAGATTAGGATACCTGTATCGAGCTATAGGCTTTTTATCTAAAGTGGACTGTTTGTCCTTGAGTTATTTGGCAAGAAATTATCTCATGAGATGATTAAAAGTTATCAAATCATGTCTTTCACAGTCTGTTAAATATGAAATAATTATCAAGCTGATCAGATGCTGTAGAAAAGCTGAGATCTCAAATTTATGACTCATCTAAAATTAGATTTTATACACCAACTACAAAATAGAATGCAATTACGCTTCAAACTAGGATGCCATTGCTTCTGTGCTTTATGTGCTTTGGTAAAATAAAAGTCCAACCCGTTTTTTCTTACCAGTCACCCCACCACCATCACACACACACACACACACACACACACACACACACACACACACACACACAAACACATCCACCGCTTTAAAACGTGAATTCTTCGTTCATGCATTTGATTGGAAACTTTGAAAGGGAGGAGCTCCGAAAAACCAGACGCACCAATCCCAGCATACGTAGATTGACAGCTGTGCCATAGCAACAGTTTGGCTAGTTGCCAGGCTGTTAGGGTTGCCAGGCAAAAGGTTCCCATGGCAACATTCATTTTGCCATCTTGGTATATGAGGCTGGCATCTACCAAAGCAGATTAGTGTAGGATAGAACATTGCTCTCACCTGGAAAAAAAACCACACACACCCATGCATATTTCAGCAGATCAGGGCATCACTCTTTAAAATTACAAATTGATTCAGAGATGTTGTGTGCAAAGCTGTAACCAAAGGCAGTGGCCGAGGTGATACACAGAAATTTGAACAGAAACTGGGCAGCTTTGGCACATGTTGGAAATCATCATTCAGCCTTGACAAGTATTTTCCATCTTCCCATTTCCCCTGAGTTGCATCATGTTCGTTTCATCGCATACAGTATAAAAGCATTGAAAATGAAACTGTCTTGTTGTGCTGTACCGTGGATATTCGAATTTTTTTTTACATGCCTTCAAGGACTGTAACCCTTAAATGATATCCCAGAGTTTGTAACTGTATTTGGATGATGATCAAGTATGAGAGGAATTATAAACTTGAAGTGAGATGCCCATATTTATGAATCATGTTCTTTTATAGTGGAGTAGTCTTTCACCGCTTAGACACTCAGACAGGCTCGCTTAAGGGTGGAGTGAGCGAGGGAGAGAGAGCGAGAAGGATAGCTGACATTGGCACAATTACACTGCATTTCTGCGTGATTTGACTGTGAAAATATTGCAGACGCGGGGTATAAAGTAAAGGGAGGTTGTGGCGGTGAAAAAAGGCCGGCCGGCATGTGCGGATAGAGAAGGCAGGAGGGGGGTATGAAGACAGAAGGTGGTTAAAAGGGTAAGAGGCGGGAAATGGGGACCCATGAGGGCTGAAGCAGAGAAAAGGTTGAGTGAGTGAAGAGAGGGTGGGGGGGAGAGTAGGGGAGGAGTGTGTGTGTGGGGGGGGGTGCACTCTGGGACAGGAGAGTGAAAAGGGACTGGGAGCGGCAGACAGAGGAGGATTAAGACTCTAAACACATACCAAAAAAGAAAAGAGGAGGAAAAGATAGGAAACAAATTCACCTGGCAACATTTTTACACTCACACCACCATGTTACCTGATTGGCTAAGGGGGGTTTGAGCTCAGCTATCTAGTTTCATCTTCTTTCCTCACAGACGTTGTGAATCCGTGCACAGCTCAACACGAGGTCTGTCGAAAAGATAGGTGCGGCCTATGATCTTAAGTCCTTTTCAGTATTGTAATACTTCTTTGTTGGAGGACGGATTCTTTAAATCCCACATGCCAGGAAACGTTTTCATGCAGAGAATGCAGAGCTCCCGCATACGGCTCTCTTTTATTAATGCTGCAGACTCGGTAGATGTTTTAACTTCACGTTTTCATTTAAATATTTGCAGATCTGAAATCATCTTTTTGTTGACATCATTTGTTAATATATTTCGGTTTTCTGACGGCTCGGCTGAAACTCTTTTAACCGGCATTTACATAGCATATCATCTTGCCCCAGTTACGTCTGAATCTGTGCTCAGAGTAATGTAACACTCCTGGCTCGTAGCTGTTGGAATGTAACATTGTGCCAGCAAACGTGGTACTGTGGCATGCAACATTTATGACTCCTCTACAAAGAGGATTCACAGATCGAAAAAAAAAATAAAAAAAGAAGTTTTAGTTTATGGGTCCTTTTTTGTTGCACTTGGTGTGACGTGAAGGAAATTCCATTTTGTCTGTGGAGCAGAAGTCACCCAGATTTAGATATCACAGCTGACAGCAGACTTAATGGTGATGACAGTGTTATGGCAGATGGCATTAAAGTCCCATGAAAAGCTGTCAGCTATTAAGTAGAATCAGACAGCTGATTTGGATGAAATGCCGCAGTGTGTGTGAATATATGAGTGTAAAGCCAAACAATATGGCTTAATAAGACGGAGTTAGACACAAAAATAGCTGCAGATTTTTTTTTAAACGTTTATGAGGGGGAAAGATATGAATTTTGAAGAGCTTGTGTACTTGTAACTTCTGTATATAACAGAACAGCCAAACCCCGATTGTTCATGGACGGCATTTTGTAGTTTTCAGAGGCTCGTGGCATTGAGAGAACAGGGCACAGATGAGAAGAATAGAGGAGGAAGTTTGCACAGTCACCAGTAGAGGGCAACAACTCCTAAGAAATGGATGGAAAATACTATGAATGAACATTCGAAATGCTGTCTCTGTAGTACTCACACCTACATGAGAGGTGTAGACGTGTGGACACAACTTGTGTCTGATATTTTGTCTTACATCTTCCTACAGTACATTTGATTTTATTGTCTTTATCTACCACTGGCATCATCTCATGGTGCTTGGTGTATACAGTATACCTACTCTTAATGACAACCGCAGCCTTAAACCTGAGCAGCCATTTCTGTGGCATCATGGCCACTGCGGCACTCGGTATAGGGACCCCAGACTGTAGAGAGTCCAGAGTCCAGATTTGCTCCCCAATTTTATGTTGTAGAGCAGTAACATGCATCTCTTCAGGCAAAACTATATCAGTCAAACCCCTCTTTTCCGCCAAAGTGATAAAAATAAGTCCAAAGTAACTACATGCACAAATACATACACCACCAGCTGAGCTCAGGGAGAAAACGCAACACTTTGTTACATCAGAGAATCAAAATTTCTTTGCCCAGATCCAAGACCAAAGAGAAAACCCCCAGCATGAAATCATTTTTAAGCAATAACAAAGCAGGCACAAAAGACAATCAAAGGGGTGAATCCTTTTTGAGTCTGCATGTCTCAAAACCCACTAAATGATTTAGTGACAAGAATATTGACTGTTTAAGTATATTGCTCACACAAAAAAAAGTGAGGCAGAAGGTAATTGGCTGACTGGTAGACAGAAGCCAGGCAGGTGTATACGGAGAGTATGTACACAGACGCCTTCGTCCTGCTGATGAAGATCTTGTCTGGAGAGCAGCTCTACGGTCTGTGCTCTGCAGTGTGAGGTAGTTGGTTGTATGGTTTCGCATAATAAACAGCACGGAGATAACTGTACAACCTTCTAGCTTTCCCTGCGGAGTCACTTCTTGCCACATCTAATGTACCCCCAGCAGAGAGGTAAGTATGTTGTTACTCCGCCAGAGGATCTCCTAGTGGTTAATGACATGGCTCGTCCTTTTCAACCGCGACGCCTTTTTAGACGGCTTGCCCTTTGGGCGAAGCCCTAACTTCCCCCGCATGAGCTTGTGTGTCATTGTGTGTGCAATATTTGTGGCACCTGGACAGGAGGACCACCTGCTGTTTGACAGGTTGTTGGTTGTACACTGGTAATCAGTAGTTCCTACCGCAGCAGAAATACCTTAGAAAAACCTAAGATGCTACATCGACGTCAGATAAGGAATTGTACAAAAATGACTAGTGTTGAAGGGGGGCCTGAATTTAATTTCATTTTTCCTTGAGCGTCCTATTGACTGGGAAAAAAAATCTGTAATAGCCTCTCCCTAATAGCTCAAGACAAAATATTTATATATGGTAAACAAAGAAAATCAAAATAATCCCTGTTTTTGAGAAAAAGACACTCTCAGATTACAAAGTAAAGCCCTGATACCAGACAGCAATGTTTTCCTCTGCATATAGCCAAACAGGCAAACTTGTGAGTCTTTACTGTCCCTTCAACAGAAAGAAAAATTAGGCAACTCTCGCCCTTTCCTACCCCGACATTTCTAATTTTCAAACAGCCCCTAATGAAACACAACATACAACACATCATACATGTAAATTACACCAGTCACATACATGATACGCCCCGCTATGGAGATCATTGACTCCCTGCCTGTGCGTGGCAGCAATTCATGAGATCGATGCATTCCTGTTACAACAGGTAGAGGAACCTCGTCTGCCTGACATACTTCTACACCACATGCTACTTCCATGTTACCACTTTGTGCAGTCCTCTCCATCCACACCAACGCACACTATCACAATCATTTTTCCGGTTTCATTACACCACCACCTCGCCCCCCGTCCCGTCCCCGTCCCCGCCCGCCTCCCTTTTCCCCTCAGTATGTCAGACTGGTGGTTGAGACAGCAGCCATCTGCAGTGCGTTATAGCCAGCTCTCCTCCCCTCCTGGAAGTGGGGAGGGGAAAAAAAGGGGGCATATATCAGAATTGTGCTGATTCGGCAGTGTCAGTCGTAGCGTTCTTTATCATCCACCGCACGACGCTGCGCTCCTGCCAGAAGAGACAGCTGAACGTCTGACAGTTGCAAGGTGTGTGGGGCAAGGATAATGTACAATGAGCTATCTTCCCTGATTCGTTGTGCCTCTGTCTCTGTATCACACACCAGTATAGGAGAGATTGTTACCAGTGACCGGTTACACTTGGCTCATTTTTCAGCGTGCTGCTGCACACTGTGCATATGTGTGAGCAGATTTGTTATACAAACATATTCTCATACGTCCACACACACATATGCTGCTCTTTCAAGGTTGGACCTATGAGTAAAATGCCACAACCTCACATCATGGGTTACGTGAAGCACCCTAAAAAAACGCCCTGTAAAGCACAATGCGTATGTACGCCACTTTGTTAAAAACAGGTGTGATGAGAAGGAGTGTGATGCCAAAACGATGCTGTCTCCGATCTCTCGGGATATAACGGAGAATTAGAGCATCCCAATCCTGAGACAGACAAGGCAGACACCATCCCAGACTGATGATGTCATCCCTGCGAAGCACTCCCAGTGCTTTGTCTCTCAGTGGCACTGCAGAGTGCAGCCGCAGGCACACACACACACACACGCACGCACGCACGCACACACACACACACACCTGTCTGACATTCTGCATTTGTCACTCACATTCGGACACTTCCCATGCCAGAGAAAGCTGCTTTTTTTCTTGGTTTTTAGACTAAATTGGACAGAAAAGAGAGCAGGAAGAGACTCCTGCACTCTATAATACATTCACGATCACAATGTATGTGTTGTAAATGAACAGGATTCTGTCTTCCCGACATTAATGCGGGATCAGAAAAGAAAATATCTGCTGCGCAAGCACATATTGTACAAGGAGCTCGCATTCAGTGCAAAGGGACGTTGCACAACTCGCAGTGCACATATTACAGCAGATAGTGTAAACACATTCAGCATGTTGTTTTTATGCAAATTTAGGTGGCATGGCATTCCAGTATGATTGCGGCTACGGAGGTGGATGTGAAGAGCCCGTAGTGCATCGGAGCTGTGAATAAGACAGTTAAACAGAATAGGATCAAAGCAGGAAATAAATTCAGCTGTGCAAAGTGTGTCTGGAATACCTGCTGCTGAAGTGGCACAGATTCGTCTATAGGCAGTGTGGGTACGTGATGAATATTCATGAGGTATTATCAACATATACTGTAGTGTTTTTATTCTAACCTACATTTCTGAAAGGTTGGATGCTCGTCTTGCATATTTATGAAACACAAGCCTCATCTTTAAGCCTATTGGAAGGGAGGAAAGATGACAGTCGATTCCCATCATGTGTTGTATGTCAACAGATCGATGTGCTTACCTGTCCCTTAATTCATGTTCATTTCATATTTTTTTTTCATAGCCAGGGTGTTAACTAGCTATCCATCATAAAGGTGTTATCACAGGCCTCAGTCAGACTGCTCGCTCCTTGCCAAAAGCAACGCATTTTCAGTTTACTCTCATTTGCTCTAAATGTGTGACACATGGGTGATATTCTCTGTTGTACAACATGGTCAGAACACTTTAGGGCCATTAATGATGCTTACACATCAAGTGTAGTGTTTACGCTCCATCTCGCTGAACAGACAGCCAATCAGTGGGTCTAAATTAGATTTACTTTCATTTCTGAATTTCCCTCAGGGCCGTATGATTCTGTTATCCAGCAAAGACAACTGCAGCCCTCTGTCCTCTTGGAGAGTAGCACAAATATTGGAGTCAAACTGCCTTCAGACATGGAGACTGACTGAAATAATTAACGTATTGAAAAAAAAGGTCAGAGAATTGAAAAATATTACACAAGATTAAATATGCAAAACTGTTGCAAATGCATACATTACAAGGCCAGACTATGCGTGCAGGTTTTTAATCTTTTTTTTTTTTCCTCAGTATTTCATTGTGTTTAATTGTGTCTGTCTCAGCACCATCTGGATTTGTTTGGTTGTACCGTACAGCAAACTGCATATTGTCCACTCTGATGTTAAGCTGTATAATCAAGACACATTCTTGTAATTGGCAAAGCTTTCCACGATGGGTTTATTTAGTGTTTGATGTCACTCCAGCTGCAATTTACAGTTGTGTTGGAGCAACACCATAAATCCCGTAATCAATTTGATGATGCTATGATTGCTGTACACATAGGAGGAGGCAGTAATGTCAGGCTCTCAGGTTCATGAGACTCCTGGGCTTCATATTTTCTCTCTTTTCTCATCCTATTAGAGATTCTGACCCTCCCCCTCCATCCCCACTTTCTGCTAGCCTCTCTGCCACCCTACCTCCCTCCCCCCACCGTCTCCCTCTTCTCTCACACACACATACACACACTGTTCCTCTCTTTCGTAGACACACGCGCGCGCACACAAACACACACATGCATGCACTCACTGCACTCTTATTCACTCTCTCTTTCCATCTCTCACACGCTCACACACATAGCTCACAGACTGGAGTGTGTGTGTGTGTGTGTGTAGGGGGGGGTGGGGGGGTTTCTGAGCTAGTAGACGTGAGGCTCAAAAAACGTGAGGAAAAAGAGGGAGATGGAAGGAAGACGACTAGAGAGTGTAAAAGAGGGAAAGAGAAGAGACTTTGAGGTACAGTGAAAGCAAAGGGAGACGACAAGAGACCATGAATGCAGCACAGAGGGTAAATGAGTGTGTATGTGTGTGTTTGTGTCGTCTCTAAGTGTTGGATGGCATGTGCACCGGGAGGTCTGGTGTGTAAGCGGACATGTGAACGCACAAGTAAGCAAGCTTTCCCTGTCTTCTTTATTTTTCTCGTTTGCAGCTCTGTGTGTGTGTGTGTTTGCGACGGCAGCCCTGCAGAGACAAAAGGTGAGGAGCTGCGTGGATGTTAGTCAGGTAGGTAGGTAGAGAGCAGAATAATGGAATCAATACTATTGTCTGTAACCTACCTGCCGCTGGGCTCTCTGTCTGGCCCCAGCATAGACCATCAGAGAGAGAGAGAGAGAGAGCTGAGAGGAAACACAGACTCACTCTGACTGGGAAAGAAAAGAAAAGAAGAGGCGGGCTGTGAGGTGATTTCTCTTCTTTTTCATACATTTTCACGTAAAAGGTGGACGTAGTCTCAGGATTGTATGTTGAATTTTTTATGCAGAGCTGGCATGCATTTTCACCTGAAACTTTTTCATCACTAATTCTTCACGTCCTTTCTTTTGACATCATGTTTTGCTATTTGTGCATGCGTGTGTGCACTCTTCTGGCTGTATATATTTGTAGAATAAATGTGACATTTTGTCTATGTTTCCACACGCCGAAATGAAAAACCTTTAGTGTCTATGCTGCATGTTGTCGACAGGTCATGTTCGCGTTACGTGTGCATGATTTATTTTAATTTCCTTTAACTACTCAATTTGTAAATCTGAGATGGAAAAAGGACGTCTGGAATTTACCTCATTATCATCATCTTTTTTTCAGATCAGGCAGGTAAATTAGTCAAATTAGCAGCTGTCAAGGAATTTAAATGTTATGACTGGCAGTGTACAATATGCATTTACACCTGCTGCAATTACCATTGAAAGTGTTCAACAAAGAAATTACCACGTCTGATGTACTACGTGATTTTGCATAATTAACTTCCAGTTTTATTGATACTGACATGAATGACAATGTTTTAAACAGACAAAGAAAGCAACCTCTGCTGCAGACAAATCCATAATTCATTTCGAGGTGAAGTTATGACAAATGTCTGCTATTCCCCGTGGCCTGATCCAGCTGTCATGTCTGTCACATGCGACATTAACAGAGACGGTTTCAACATCACACTCTCTGTATTCTAAAAAATCTTGAGGCCTGTGTGTGGCTCATGAAGTCAACCTGTAGGTAAAAGATAATGTGTGGTAATGCAGCTCAGTTTGATGCAGATCGTGACGCAGGCAATTTGCACCTTTTTTTTCACATCGACACCGAGGTGTTTTAAGTAATGCAAACTTGATCTCCTGATATAAAATGTGCAAATTTCCCTTTTACACAACATATGAACATTTTTAGTGTTCCCCGGTCACTATGTGTCATTCTGTCTGTCTACCAGCGGGTGGCATTGGTGGCATTGGTTAATATTTCTACGCAATGAATTTTCTTTTTGTCATAACTAAAATATACAGAAAATCTTTCATTGATATGTTTGTATTTATAAAATAAAGACATTTTGATATTGTCACAGTTTTACACAGTCTAAATGTCCTTATTTTACTTCATTTACAGGTGGATGTATGTTTTATATGCCCTCCTTGTCTTGTCTTCTTCTTCATCATCTTACCAGGTAATTCAGAAGCTCTAATATTATAATACATAGTGTGTATGACATGGTTATAAGAAACATTTGGACTGTATGTCATTATAAGTGCTGTAAAAATAAAGACTGTAACTCAGTGTAAAGTTTCTTTAACATTAAAGAGTCAGACCTCAGCATGTATCAAGATAGAGAAAAAAGAGAAATATCACTTTCTTAGTTATGATTTATGCAAAGATTCTATGGTTTACGTAGTTAGGGTTAGGATAGTTTAGATTATGAAGCCAAGATAAATGTACCTTTCTTTGACATGTAAGTTATGTTCTAGACTTTAACTCTGCTACGAATGTTTCGTACATACTGTTGAAGCTAATTTTTAAAGCCCCTTTAGCTCACTGTGCTCCGAAAAGCTATTAGACAATGTAATTTGTCTGTGCTAGCTCAATAAATCATGTTGAAAACATTGTGTGTGACATTTATCAACAAATCTGAAGAGAAGTGTTTCTCCCAAATTAATTGCGTCTCCTCCACAATGTGCACAACTTCGACTGAGCCTTGCTTTGAAAGATGTTGTTTTGCTTCTCATTGCTGCACTGCAAGGTAAAAGATCAGCGTGGATGAAATGTAGACAGTTACGTGATGATTATGTTTTAATTGAACTGATCAGTTTTGCTTCTGTTCTGCAGCAAACCAGGAGACCGGTCAGTGCCGCAGAATCCAAATGTCGGATGAGGTCATGTCTTTGTCTCGATGCAGGGACTCTGCGGTTCTTTGTTTTAATACGTTTCATCTCTGCGTTGTTTTTTCTGCACATGTATGCTGAAATCTTTTAAGATTTTTCTGTATTTAAACCCTCCCTGTGTATTTTAATTTCACAGTATGCCCCTCTGTCCCTGAGACCCTTAACCTGTGAGGTCAAAGCAGGTCACAGGTGAGGTCCTCGGGAACAGGGCTGCATTCAGTTTCAACGTCCTAGAAAAAAAGGAGCATTTTGTTTAAAAAATGATGAACATTTAACTGCCCTGAGAGTTGATGTTGCCCTTAGGTTTCCTTTCAAACAGCTTTAAACACAAGAATACTCACAGTGTCACATTTCTTGTGGCTCTAATATATCTTTGTCTCAAGCTGTCTGCTTCTTCAGTTTTTTTTTTTTTCGTTATATGTTTACCTGTCATGTCATGATCAAGTCTTGTTAGGTTGGACAAGGAGAAGAAGAAGTAGACCCCTCCTCTTTCAACACAGACACTCTCAGGGGGCTAGCCCTATTGGCTGGCTTTGTGTTATAGCCCTCAATGAGGGCCAATAGGGAAGACAGCCAAGGGTTGTGACCCCGTCATTTATGTCAGCTTCAATAATCAGTGGAGTTGCAGTGGTACATGTGTGCATGTTTCTCTACTCTGTACTGGAAATGCTGCTCTGTCTTAATAAAATATGAAAAAAAAAGTTGTTTAATGTGTGTATTTATGAAATATATATATATACAGTCTTTGCTTTCATTTTGTCCACTTATATATTTCTAGACAGAGCCAAATGGCTCACATTTTATATAAAGCACCAGTTACACCACTTGAATGTAAAGTGACAACATCTTTATCATTATTTTCATATTCTAAGTGAAAAAGACTGTGTCATCTTCCACATGAATAAAAAGTTTTTTTTTCTTTTTTTACAACTAGAAATTCTATAAAGCTGTGAATGAGGAGATTTTACACTCTTATAAACGTGCATGGGGAGATTATATTAAAGTGTCTTGTTGCAACACATGCTCTATACAAACAGACACAATTAAATGCATTCAAACACACACACACACACACACACATATTTGGGATTTTCCATGTTCGATCGCCTGACTAGCTATCTGACTTTGGCAGTCCTGGAGCAGACTCTTGCCTAATATTGATTGGCTTGTCTGTGTGGAGACAGATGAATGCATTAGTACCCAGCTCACCCTGCCACTGAAAATATATTAAGTTCATGTATTAGGCACCCTGTCTGGTTGCCATGGAGATGCACCGGGAGTGAGGGACCAGGGAGGAGAGGGGGTGGGGGGAAGAGGAGGATGGGAGACGAGTGGGGGATACAGGATGTGATGAGGCAGTCGACTTGATTTGTAGTCCCGCTCCCTCTTCCTCTTTTTCTGCCTCTCTCTGTCACTTGTGTCCTCTCTTACTTCTTTGCTCTCCTCTTTGCTTCTTTGTTTCTCCTCACTTCATTTTTTTTTGTGTGTGTGCGTCTTTCAACGCTACTTTTTGAATTTTCTAAACTCCACCAGCAAGAATATACACTTTCTCTTTCTCTTCGCTCACTGTTCTATTGATTTTGTTGACCCTTTTATTCCTTTTTTTTTGTTGTTTTGGCTTTCATTCTCTGTCTCGCCATCTCCACACCACCAGTTAGACTTTTATTCTGTGTATATTTCTCTTGGGGTTTTCTTGCCGACACGCTTTCCACTTTATCCCTCCACGTACATAAGCATTTAACTCCCTCTTCATCTGCCCCTCTCCTCCCCACCACCGCCGCCGCCGCCTCCCTCCTTGGCTCGCTCCATCTCTGTGCTCTGCAGTAAAACTGGTGCATTGAGGCAGCAGGAAATGGGGACTAGAGACAATAGAATGGAGGAATGGAGGGAAGTGTAGAGAGTAGTCTGTGATGCTCTCCTGTCAAACCCGGGCATAATTTCAAAATCTCACTTTTAATCTCATACGGGATATGCACATAAACATTCAAACGTTCTTCTTGAATACATTCTATTCAAGGAATTTATAGTCACCGTGAGACCAGGATTTGAATAAAAACAGTTCAAACATAAACCTTTGTTTGAGTTTGATGCCTGTGCTGAAGAAAAATGTGCACATCTGCTTTGTGGCTCATGTGTGTTAGCCTGATGTTCAGCACCTCTCTAAGCTGCTATCAGTGCTTTGTTGATGTACAAGACACCCGTCGCCTGTGCAAGGGTCACATTTTGACTGAATACAACATTGTAAATGTTGATGCCTGCTACAGGAAGCTGGACCGTATATTCAACAACGATGAGGGAGTAATTGAAGCCGGCAGAGTGGGTGAGGAAAATGATCTTTTAATATTTTTCATCCAGGCAAATGTTGTAAAATGCGTTCAAATACTAATTCAGCTCTAAACAGCAAATGATGATAGCATGTGTAGGTGTACACCGTGAGGAAGTTGGTTTACCCTTTTGTGATATGTGTCCACTTTCAAGGTAATGGCTATGACAAACAGCTGAAAGAGATTCTGAATGCAGAGATTCTGCCCATCGTGGAAGAATTCGACGAAAGGCTGAATAATGGTAGCTAAACACCTGCTCTGACAGACACATAACCGACAAGTAAATGAGTCTTTAGAGCGTCAGAATTATAAAGTAAGGTCAGAAATGGAGAGGGGATAGAAATGAGAAATTTCAAAATGATGCCCTAAAGCACACAATTCACCAGGACGTGTTGAGCCAAATATTTCTGTCTTCCCCTCCTCCTACTCCTCCTCCTCCTACTCCTTTCCATCCATCAGACGCAGTCTATGAGAAAAGGTTGCAGACAGCAGCAGACAATTTCATCGCAGCTGCCTCCAAACTGCCTAGAGGTGAGACATGGTCTGCACCCCTTTTCCTTCATCTTTTCATCTGTAGTACGGCCCACATTAGGTCATTACAGCTCCCTCTGATCTCTGTACTCTCTCTATAATAAGCTAGTTACATTATTACAGCCTTTCGAATGGAGGATAAAGGAAGCAGTCAGGTTGAACTGACTCGTACTTGTTGGCACTGAAGTCATCTAATCGTATTAGAATTTGTTAATCTAAGTTCATCTTTGTTTTCACAGCCACTGGATGTGTCCCTCCATGTGGTTCGTATTTTTTTTTTTTTTGTCTCTTCAGTGTCATCATTTCTATAGACAAAGAAAATCTTATTCCATGTATCAGTGTTACTTTCATGCACCCATCAGGTTACCAGAGTGCAGACAAAATATACAACTGCATTACCTGCAGTTATGACTCCTGTGGATTCCCTCTCGACTGTCCAGGTGAGTATTCATAATCTGTCCAACATAATGGATTACTGATACTGTTACACTGCAGTTTTCAAATGTACTAATCTAGACTTGACACATCCTTACATAACTATATTTTCACTCTTGATCCTTGAAATGCTTCACTTTTGATCCTTGAAATGCTCTTAGCACAAAGTCAGGATTTGAAAAAGAGACCGAGGCAAGGTTTTATTTCCACACATTATATCTTTTGCACAGAGCCCCCAAGGTACTCTTTAAGTCCTTGGCTTCTTTATGCAAGGTGACAGTTGACTCCCACACACGATGGTATTCGTATCAACCCTGTACAGCACAGCCACTGTTTAGCATATCATCACTTTTACTCCACTCCTCTGAGACTGGGCTTAAGTATTATCATTAAGGAGGGCTCAGACTGCAAGAGCTGCCCCCCTGTGAATGTTATCTGTGTGTGTGTGTGTGTCTGTGTGTATCTGTGTGTGTGTGTGTGCATGCGTGTGCCTGCCTATGTGCGTGTGGGTGGCTATATGTTTATTTCAGTTAAAGAAATTAAAGTAACAGAGAACAGCAGGAGCAGAATGTGGTGCGACGTGCAATTTCGTTTACCAAACATTGACGAGGTGATCTGGAGGTTTGCAGAAGAGGTATGAACCATTCAGGGTCGCTGCAATACCTTTCAACAGATGGTTCAACATTTTGTGAAATATGCATTGCGACTTTCTTGCCAAGAGTTTGATGAGAAAATTGATGTCACTCTGTCTGTTGAATATAAAGCAGGAGCCAGACCACAGTTGGCTTAGCTTAGCATAAAGTCTGGAAGCAGGAGCGTACAGCTAGCTTTGCTCTGTCATAGGGTAAAAATAAAAATAAAAGTGTACCTACTAGTAACAGGTTTGCATAGTATTAAATTCGACTTGCCATAGTAGTGTGGATTTATTGGCTACGGGGTGAGCATAGGTAAATAGGTAAATGTTGCCATGTTGTTTTACAGCTGCTCACGTATCATAAAAAAGCACTCTAGTAAACAAGCTAGTTAGCCATTGTGCTAAAATAACATGAAGCAATAGGATTGACACACATTCTGCCCTAGACAATCTATTGTAGCACAGAAATAGATGCAGTGTCATGGTTTTGGGTTTCCTGTTTTATTTTGTAACTCTCCACTCTCTGCGTCTGTAATTTCACTTCCAGCTTGTGTTGTGTTATGTTTCCCGCCAGTTTTGATCCACCCTGATTAGTTTTTTTTTACCTGTGTCTTGTTATTCCGCCTACACTTGTGTATTTAGACTGTGAGCTCCTTGGTTTGTTGTCTGTCAAGTGTTCAGCCCTTTTTGCTTTGTGAGCTTTGTTTTTCTGCTTCTTACTGTACCTTTTCTCTTGGACTTTTTTTTTTTTTACCTTTGCCTTCCTCACCATCCTGTAAGTTTTGGGTTTTGTGTCAATAAATAATTTTTGGACTTCACAAACTCTGAACTCCCATGGATTCCCCTGGCCTCCCCTCCATCATACCATCACCACCCAACACTGCATAACACGGTCTTGTTGGTTTAATATTACAAAAAAAAAAAGTCTAAAAATGTCAGTTTCTGATTTTATGGAATGTTTGCACGCAAAACTAATTCTTAGCCGGTTTCCTGTAATGTTGTTGTTGCCAGACAGCAGATAACTCAAGAGAGATAACAGTACTCAGTGGACTCCCTGTAATGAGCCTCTATGCTAGGCTGAGCTAACTAGCTGCTTGCTAACTTCTTTAACATATAAATCATAACATTCTTCTCATCCAACTTCTGACAAGAGAGTTAATAAGCAAACTATACCTTTAACACTACTTTTTTTCTAGCCATATTAAATCAGTGCAGATTAGCATAGCAGACTCCTGCATACAGTATTTGTAAGAATTTATTCCTGAACAGGTGAAAACCCAGCAGGTGGATCAGTTTAAAGAAGTAACTTCAGGCGTGGACATGCTCTATTCCATCCCCTCAACCAGCCTGCAGCATCAGGGCACCTACCAGTGTGAGATCTACTCAGACAGTCGTTCCATTGTCAGGCTGTACTACTATCTCACAGGTAACAAGATACACCACTTTTAGGAGAGAGGACTAGAACTTTGATACTCGTGATTAATTTGTACTGGGACACAAAACAAATTCTTCGCACTTAAAAATCGTGTGTTTTGATGTGTGTATAATCACCTGAAAATAAGAATTGTTGTTTTTATTACCTTAGAATGAACCCTATATCGACAGAGAGCGCAGGTCCTCATTTACAGTCCACCATGTTGCACCGTAATGTTTCTACAGTGGCTAAGAACGGACAAACTAAACACTGGTTCTAGAAAGGGCGTCTTGTGTTTTTTCTTAGTTTTGTTTTCATAAGCAAGAAATTACAATGGCCCCATTGTAATTTCTCCTACACACTTGGAAGGAGAGCGGTGTTCAGTTGGTTAGAATTTGCAGTCTCACAGCTAGACGCCACTAAGTAGTAGTGGCGTCTAGCATAGTATAGAATATACAGATGCAATATTTTAGCCTGAAGTAAATGCATTTGTTTTCATCATTTAAATGTCTAGTGTGTAAGATCTATTAGAGTATTAGCAGGAATGGAATACAATATTCATTAGTATGTTCCCATTAGTGTATA
Source organism: Protonibea diacanthus (assembly GCA_028641955.1). Lineage (NCBI taxonomy): Eukaryota > Metazoa > Chordata > Actinopteri > Sciaenidae > Protonibea > Protonibea diacanthus. The sequence continues at coordinate 12,777,605 of CM053983.1, read as the reverse complement.
ATCAGCTGAAAATAAGAATCGTGGTCTTAAAATGAGCCCTTTAGATCTACACTGAGAGCAGGTCCTCTTCCATGGAGTCCACCATTTTGAACCACCATTTTTGTACAGAAGCCCAGAACAGACAAACTAAACACTGATCTAGATATGGCCCTTTTCTTTTCTGTCTCTATCTGACTCTGGCATCCAGAATTTTTGCTACATGCTTGGAAGGAGAGGGTGAGATGTGGGAGAGTATTTATTTGGTTGCAATCTGCAAAGTCACCACTAGGTGCCACTAAATCCTACACACTGGACCTTTAAATGTGGAAGAAATGTAAAAGAAAAAATAAATCATCCACATATTCTGATCACATAAAATGTTAAAAAAAAAAATCTTGTTTTCTGTGAGTATACATTTATTATTAATATTATTATTTTACTTTATTGTAAGATTATTATATCAGATCAAATTGACAGTTTGGATACAGAATGGTCTAGATGTCTGTGCTACATAAAGTTAAATGATGGAGGCGAATGAAATGACTCTGTACACATATATAGTATTTATATGAGTAAATATGTGTCTTTGCTGTATTTCTTAACTGAAAATTCTCTTTTTCTAATATATTTATACACAAATTTATAGGAGACAAATTAGATCTTTCTTCTTTTGAATAAACAGTTTTTATTTTTCTACACTAATGATGTTTTCATAGTTATCTTTTACTTTACTTTTACTTTATGTCCTTAACGTGAGTTCAAATCCTCCCCTGTACTTTTCCTCTCTCCCTGTCTCTCTCTTTCTAAGTGACCCCCCAGGTTGTGGCAGGCCACACAGAGCTGCAGGAGATATTCGACCTGTCTCTGCTCCCAGGAGGCCGGTTACTCCCTGCGCCTGGTGGTCCTCCCCACTCCCTCCTCCTCCCCTCACCACTGCTTCTCACCGCCTGTTTAACTGCTGTGCTTCTGCTGCTCTTCCTCTCCCTGGGGTAAAACAAGGCCATTATTTTTCACAATATGAAATGTAAACAGCAAAGAAACTTATAAATGCACTCATTTCCTGTGAATTCCCTATATTATATTATAGTATTTTAGTATATTATATAGTCTTGTATTGTAACATATTCTCATATCTCTCACCTTTTCTTTGCAGGGCTATGTTTTTGTCATCATTACCAGAGCAAACAAGTCATGCTGAACAATCAGATGAAGATGAAGATTTAGGACTCTGACAGGAGGATACATGTAGTTCAATAAAAGCATTTCATCAGTCCTCTGGTTTTTTACTGAGCGTTACGTCATAGCTTACAGAAAGCCTGTGTGTGACTCCTTCTACCACTGGAGGGCAGGATGTACATCTTTATCAGTGGTGCCCAGTCAACAGTGTGCTAAGTAATCCAATGAGTTCACTCACTGTAAGTACAATTTTGAGGATCTTCATGTGAATATATTTTAGCTGTATGCCACTTCATACTTTACTCCAGAGGAAAATGTTGTACTTTTTAGTCCACTTTTATCTGACAGCTATAGTTAGTTTGCATATTTAAAGACATGTGATGCAGTTATAATATAAAATATCATACAGTGCTGTAGAATAAACAGTATGTAATCAGTGGTTATAATTAATGCAGTTAGGACGTAAGTAAAGATGATAACATACTAGAATAATTTAAATATATAAAACTCTCTAAAAAGGAACCATTCTGCATAATGAATACTTTAACTTTTGATATTTTATTAACATATTGTCAATTCATTGTGACACTGAAGTAACATGAATGCAGAACATTCACTTTTAATAATCATAATGTTCACATAATGTTATTACTTAAAGTTAAAACCTAAATACTTCTTCCACAATTGTGTCAAAACAAAAGTCAAAAATATTTCCAATTACCTTTAAATTTAAAAACAAAAGTATTTTTTTTTCATTTTAACAACATACCACAAGTTACCATAGTGCCCCTATGTGCTCATGTTCCTACTTTACTTTATCAGTACCAATACAAATAAAGTGTTCTTGTTCAGTTCTTGTCTATGGCTGTCCTGGTACAGGATATAAATAGGGCACAGAAAGGTTTGATGACTACTCTAAAATCATACTGCTCTGGTGGGGCATTAATATTGAAGATAATGGGGTTATGTTTGACGCTATAGGGCTCTAGTGTAACGAAAATGTGGAGAGGGCAGCCAAGCTTTGTATACAGATAGGGCAATGCACATTTTGGCAGGAGCCATGTGGATTCTCTCAGCAGTAGTTGAGGGAGTGGGGGACAAGTGTTCAGTTTGGATAGCAAGCAGGAATTAGCAGGAATATGTGATGAAATGGGAGGATCAGGGGAACCATTGGGTGTAAGCATTGTGACCTGGGTTGAACTTATAATGGCCGAGTACAAACAAAGCTCACACATATTGTATTAATAAAGAAAATGACCTTCATAGTCGAACATCAAAGTGAAAAAGAAAGTCAAAGTGAAAAAGAAAGCTTCCTTTGACCCGCTGGCCTGTGCCAAAACAGTCGAGTCTTCGGGTGGCCACAAGGAGGCAACAACATACATACTACTCCTCAGCCCAGAAAGCACAAGAAGAAGAATTGAGTGAATGTACATTGTTGTCATGTCAGGGTTATGGTCCTGTGTCAAGTGACAAATCTGAGTCACGTGTGAGGAAGGGGAAGTGCTTCTATTGCGAAATGCTTTTTTCTTACTAAAAGGGTGAAGCTACACTTTATATTTTCCATAGAGATTAACAGTAACCCTCAAAGCGAATGCCTCGCCCATAAGCGTCTGATGTCAGAGTTTGCTGGGTGGTCAAGGGCCAAAGTCGTTTAGTATTATGTAACTTGTTAACCTTTTACATTCTTACCAGTATGACCTGAACAAACCCATCAGAGTGGAAGAATTACTGTGACCTGTGATTTAAAAAAGCAACAATTACTTCTTTTAGTGATTGTATACTTTACCTACTTCAAAAAAAGGAGCAGCAGGCTGCAGCAGGTTGCTTCAGGTCAGTGTGACAAGGACTCTGTCACATTTACACACACAGACACAAAAGTACACATGATCACATGGATTCACACCGGCATGTTGATAATCACACGGACATAAGAAGTGACAAAAGTCGCTGAAAGATGATAAGGTGAATTTAAAAACAAGATTTCTAACACAACATTTGCATTTCCATTGTTGCAAACGTTTTACATTATACTACCCACCCAATGGAGTCAAAACAAACTGAATGGAAAGAGCTGGATACTGGAAAAAAAAAAAAATATTGTAGAAAAATAACATTCTGACACACTCAACCGTCTGTGGGTAAAGAAAGGTTTCTAGAAATATGGAAAAGAGTTTTCAGACATGTCTATATACAAATATGTACATTCTATATACAATATATAAGATACATTATTTAGGCAGAATGACACATCTAGCCACACAGAGACATAAATAAACAGCAAAAAATTACAAAGAAAATAGGTAAGATCTGGAAGTATGAACATAATATGGCAGAAATTAAATATAATATTCATACTTCATGAGTGTATAATTGTCATGTTGCTGTGTTTCCTTAGAATGAGCCATTTATAACAACAGAGCGAGAGTGTTCTCTTCCCCCCATGTTGCACCGCCATGTTTCCACTCTCTATAAACAGATATCTGCCCATGAATGCAGCATCCTTGTTTGAATTTGTAGTGCGAGTTGTATTGACCGGCCATGTCCGAGTGCATCTTGGTGGCAGTCCATGTGGAGAACAAAACAGGGACAAAGCATTGGCTGAAATGCATCTCGGATCTATTGTGACCTATTGTGTTTTGCTCATATGCTGATATCTGTTCATAGAGCTTAGTAAAAATGTATTTTTCTTGTCACTCTCATGGATGAATTCCTGACCTGGATATATGTTATCTGCTAGCTACACCAGTTCCGATGTGTGTTCCTACTTCCTAAATACTCATATAGCGCCTGTCTAGTCTTCCGACCACTCATAGCGCTTTTACACTACATATCTCATTCACTCACATTCATACACTTGTTGGCATTAGCTTCCATGCAAGGTACCAACCGCTCATCAGTTTTAGGAGCTAACCATTCATACACATTCACACACACTGATGGCGCAGCCTTCGGGAGCAATTTGGGGTTCAGTATCTTGCCCGAGGACACTTCGACATGCAGGCTGAAGGAGGCGGGCATTGAATCACCAATCATCTAATTAGTTGACGACCCAGTCTACCTGAGCCACAGCCGCCCAAAAAAAAACAAGCACTGGCTCTAAATAGCACGTTTTGAAGGGTGTATTACATGTGTAGCAGCCACTTAGTTTCTCCTTCACACTAGGAAGGAGAGGGTGAAACGAGGGTGTTGCAACCTCAACTACATAGCTAGATGCCACTAAATCCTACATGCTGGATGTTTAATATGATATTCATTGCAGGGCTGTTAGATAGTACTGTGTTACAGTGTATAAACTTTATATATTTCTGGTCAGGTTTGAGTACTGCCATATGTTGTTTTTTTTGTACATGTTGTTGCAGTACATGTTGCTCTAAAAACAACATGTACTATCTCTGTTATTTATCCATCCATAAGCCTTCCCTTTGGCCGCTGTCTCCAGCGCCTGATCACTTCTCCTGAGCCAATTTCTTCTCTGCAGCTCCCCAGACTTGTCTTCCTCTAGCTGTCCACAGATATCCCCAGACTTCCCCTCCCTTTCTTATCATCTGACTGCTCCACTCATTCACACACCTGTTCCAATTTCACATGGCTCCACCGGAGCCTCCCTCCTATCCCCACCTGCACCTCTTTCCATATCCACCCTTCATTACATATATCAGTCCACATATACGCACATAAAACTTGTTGTTCTTTGCCAGTTTGTTACGTCACTGTGTGCCTCAAGTGTTTCTGCTTCCTGCTTAGTGTTTGCCCGTGGTGAACTTTTCTCTAGTTTTGACCCCTTGTCTGTCTCAGGCACGCCTCACCTTCCCATAAAGACTTTGTCATTCTTTTTGATATTACAATCACTGAAATTCATCTGCTCATCCTCAACACATACAGCACATGCATACAACACATGCATACATCAAATTAAATCCATGAGCCATATTCCTTAACTTCTTATTATGTCAATGGTACTTACTTTACAACATTTATAACATATTTCACATACTGTGCCAAATCTATTACTGGCAGTGATTTCTTATCCAGTCAGTGCTGTAGTTAAATATTTCTCAAGTGATTGAGTCAAATGAGATCACAGACAGTCTCCAAAGAGGACGAAGTGTGTTTAAAGCTTGTACACTTTAATACCCCATAAATGAGACACACTACAGCAAATAATCATGTTACTGATGAAGGCACTGCCACAAAGTGTTTTACTTCTTTCTTACTACTTACATAGTTGCTAAGAACCTGCTGTTTTGTTCTGATAAGCGCGGGGCAACAGACTGTAACAGTGGTTGGTAGTTCCAGGCACAAGAAGGAGATACCAAACAACTGAGACACAGCCCGCTCTCCTGGGCATCACCCCACACCGATACCTGCTGGAAACCATCCATTCTTAGAAAAAGAAGAAGAAAAAGACTGATAGCGGTAACACAACATCAAACATTACCACTGAAAAACGATGTAAGGAAAAATCCAAGAAATGAAAATAGTATCTGGGAGCTTAGTGGGTTTTTTTTTAATGCTGTACAGAGATGAGTGAAAGTTCGTGGTGAGTTCTTAGTTCAGTCAGAGGTCGAGCATGCAAACACGTGCACGCGTGTTAGTGGATCATTATGTTTGTTGCTAGCTAGCTTACAGGTAACATTTGTACAGGTGGTACATTCAACACGCAGAGCACATAAGGTGCAGTGCACTCTTTTAGCATTTAATCAGAAGGTTTTCATCAAAACTGGTTTACAGATGAATTTAATTAGAGATTTCACTCGTGAGAATAACAATTGCAGAAATTTTCATACACTGAAAAAGGATTATGACTAGTGGAAATGTAACCTTCCCATTTCAGGTCATCATTGATCGATTGTATTTCCGATATGTCCAACAAAACAAATCTAATTTTGACCGGTCAGAAATGAATTAATGATATGCTGAATTCCATTCATGATATCTGTAATTTTAGATATTAGATCGACAATAACCTGAAAAGTAAGTTCTGAATTTTGAAATCAACAACTGATATTTCCACTAGTGAGAAATTATTTCTTGACATCTGTCATCATCTTTAATCATCTTTAATCGTCTCTAAATTTAATTGCCACTAGTCAAAATTAAATTATGAATGTGTTGTTTTAGAAATCGAATAGTCTGTTATCAACACTACTGATTAAATACAGTACATTACTGTTAACAACAAATAGTTTGACATGTTTATTAATTATTAATAATTTTATTATTATTTATTTATTCTCTAATAGTTTTATCACTCAATAAAAGATTTTTTGAGAACCACATTGCACTATTTTTGAAATGCAAACCAGGCAAAGAGTATGACCTTTTAACTGTTTATTATGAAATAGCTGAAATAACTGATCTGCTGACCATTAAGTGGACGTTGTCTTATTGCTGGATAAATCACAGTGTGAGGACTGACTGGGATCTGCGAGTCTTATAAAGCACTCGTGGAGTATCTAAATATAGTTACACATGACTCAACACTCATCTTGTCATTTAATGGGCAGGTTGTTTGTATTTTTTCCACTGGGTTGCTTAGTTGCTAAGCCAGCCAATCATGCACTGTGACAAGCCTTACAGCAGCCTTACAGCTGGATGGATGTGAAATGGTATCTCAATTATTTTTGTGTGTTTTTTTTTTTTTTTTCTGGATTATTTTAGCCCTCCTGGCCCTTAACTGTATGTTACTTCTAGACTGACTCTTTTTTTTTTTTTTTTACACATTTTCTCTCTCATAGACCCCAGCTGACTCTCTCACTCCTATCTAAATAGGTAATAGGCGAGAGACAGGAGTGGCCGTGACATTAAAAGCATGTTTGAGTTTATTCCTTGTCAAAAAAGCTCCTTCAGAAGATCTGTTGACAGAGCCATGAATCTTTACTTTCTTTCAGAATTTAAGGTGTGTATACAATCACACTTCATTTTGTTACGTAGCACATAACCTCACATCTCTTTCCTTTTGGCAAATATGTGTGACAGCTTAATCCCTCTTGTGTTCCCATGCCTTGTGTGCATCCAGGTAGAAAATATTTTGATTACAACTCAGGGAAATAACTGCTGACTGATATACAGAAAGGATGACATTACATTTATTTATTTGTTAGACAGTGCCAGAAGGTTCAGGTAATAATGGATCTCATCCGTGAAGTGATTACACATTCACCCCCAAAGGGCGTTCTTCATAACTTCTTCGCTCATCTACATTTAATTCAATATTTCAGGCACTGAAACAGTTTTGACAAACTTTGGGAAATGATGCTTGTTTTCGTGACATTCTAGCATAAAAAAAAATGACTCTGGCGAACCCAAGGGGGAATTACAGTTCCATCTTAAAAACAATGTGACATTTTTGTCACTGATTGCTCCAAACACTGACTTCAAAAAGTTTGGGGGGGATCTGTGGGCTGTGATTGGTGTTGACTGGTATGCAGTTTCCACTGTGTGCTTTTGCGCAACTTCCAGTAAATGATGGTAGCTCCACCAATATGAGTGTGCATGCTGCAGCTGACTGTGAGGTCGCCATCTCCGCAGACTGGGGGAACACCCTCAACTTCATTCCTACATATACGGTGTGCCAAAAATGAACTAAATGATCTCATGGAGCTCTCCATTCTTATTGTCTAATCTATCCCATTTGGATTTCTTTTTTCTTTCTTTTTCAGTACCGAAGGAAGTAAAGAGAAAGTAAAAAAAAAAAAAAAACATAGACCATAAATCTAAAGTGGATTACTGGATTGGTAATGGCAACCTCAAAACATTCAAAACAGGGAAAAGACACTTGTAGGATTGTTGTGTTATTGTGTTGTTGTCTAGAGCAAAAACATCCAATTATTTATAATCCCCAAATGCCTTGCCATCAAACGTGTCCAAGTGAATGGCAAAGTTATTCATACACTCTACTCATATTTGTATTCTTACCAGTATGACCAATATGAAAACTGCTTTCAAGATGTGAAAATCAATTATCATAAAACAGGTTCATGTATTGTATCATCAATGATGATACAAAACAACAACAACAATTACTTCTTCTAGTGAAGTATGACCTAAAATCAAGTCTCTGTCACACTTAAACACACAAACACAAAAGTATACGTGATCACGCGTATTCACACGGACATCTAGAGTTACTGAAGAGGACTTAGCTCATTTTGCATCTTCTTTCTTTGCAGCCTTCAAATTATTATCATCATCTTATCGTGTGAAGACTACAGTTAGCAGTCTGGTGACCTCTGCAGAGGTGAGAGGTCACAGAAATCATTAACACACTAATACTTTATCAGTATGGGTGTGTGTGCAGGTTGTAGGTTCCGTCATATAGAGGAGCATATTAATAATATAATTAATAATTATGAATACATTACTGCCCTGATGAGTGTTCTTTGTGTTTATTTCCTTTGGGGGGGGGGGGGGGGGGGCTCCGTATTAATATCAATAACTCATATTTTATGCATTTATTATCATGTCACCAACAGATGCTGTCATTGCCAATCTCTTGGTTGATTAATTGTAGCAGTTATTTACAATTATGTCATCCGTCCATTCATTATCTGGAACTGCTTATCCACATCAGGGTCACAGTGGGGCTGGAGCCTATCCCAGCTGACTTTGGGCAAGAGGCACACACTCACATTCACGGCTACAGATAATTTAGAGTCACCAATGGACCTATTAAGTGCATGTCTATGGATTGTGGGAGGGAAACATTTTTATTATTATTCATAATGATATGATTTACGCATTCTAATAACTTTTAACTAATTTTCTCTTATTTACCACAATGTCGACAAACGTGTTATTTCCCTACAGTAGAGTCTTCTGTAAGTTAAAGCTTTCTTCATGACAACATGAGCCACTCATTTGGAATGAGACCAAAAAGAGAAGTTTGAAGGCATCACAAAACATCTTCTTCCCTTTTGTAGCAGATCAAACGTGCACCCCATTATGCTGTGTGTGCCAGCTCAAACTGTTCCTCCTTCCTGATGTCAGGGTGTGAGGCCCAGACAGGGTGGGGGAGGACAGGCTAATTGAAAACAGACATGAGGGGAAGTGATGTTTGACTTCGTCAGACTTTTTTTTTTTTTTCATTCTCCCCTTTCCCTGACTCATTAAGGCTCTCTAACTATACAGAAACTTTTTTTGTAGTAAACCAAATCCTAGCTTTGAGATGCACGGCTTGGACGAAGTATCCAAAACAGATGTGTTGCTATTGGTGACCAAACACGGGGTATCACTGTAAAATGTGATGAGTAATGCTGAGGCTGCTCTTGAGGCAATCCAGACTCTGATACTCATGTGAGAAAATACTCTTGTCTGCCAAACTACAGTTGTTTTAACAACCAGGTCTTGACTCACTGCCTATTTGGTTGATAGTCAGGCAGATAACGTCTGTTGCGTTGTATGGGAAGTGTTTCCTGATGATGCCAGTTTGTCTTGTGGTCATTTAGTCAACATCTATGGTGTAAAATGCTTCCCTGTTATTGCACAACAGCAGAACAACAGCCAACAACAATTATTTAAAGAAACCATCTGAGAAGTTTGGAGTGTGGTTTGAGGAAATGTAGTAGTGCTGGATTGGAGTTGGACTGTGGACCACCTTATCCTGCCTGACACACATGGGAAGCATTCAGATTTTCAGAGGAGCCGACACATGTGACTCAACAAAAAAGTCCAGCACAAATGTGGCAGTTGAGAAATCAGTGCCAGCAAAGTTTCCTCATAGATTACTTTGTAAAACCTGGATGTCTACTGTTTACCTACAATCACCAGGACAAAACATAAAATGATTGCCACCATATTAACTTTCCAGAGTTATAGGATGCTCCCTTGTAATGTTATTAACAATACAATAAATTCTGTACAATATTTTGGCATGCGCCAAACCTTCAAATTCATTGATCTAATACTATAGTCTTTCTTCTGTCAGCTAAGAATTCTTTCCCACTCTCCTGTTTCTGCTCTGTCTGTTTCTACTTTATAGGTTAATAACCTTAATTAATCTTAATTAGTATCATTGGCAACTCCTATGTTTCCGCTACAATTTCATGTAGGGCCAACCACTGGCATAAGCAGTCTATGCAGTTGTTTAGCGGTTTAGGGGCCATAACTGCTGGAGGAGGGTACAGATTCACTGTTACCTTGTAGGTTGCTCACTCCTCACTCTGTACGGGGTTATGTAACTAACTCTCATGCTGTTAACTCTTTTCACATGTTCTCACGCTACATGTCCATTAACCAGCACATTCAGATTTCTTGCTTTCCTCCTGATGGTCTGAAGAACTCACAGCTGCACTGCTTGTCCGTGTGTCCTGTCTGTCTCCACTGCTGTCTGTGTCCACTCTACAGCGTTGCACTGTAACAACATCAGTTATCAGTGATAAGTTTTTATCTTATTGTTTTTACAGACCTGTTATGTATCGTAGGCTAATTTATTTATTTATTAATTTATTAATTTATCAGACATGGTAATAGCTTAATTTAGCTGCAAACATGTCAGTGGATGAACGGCCTTCGTAGTATTTATTATATATTCAGTAGATATGTGTGACCACAGCACCTCTGACATGATAAATGTCAATAATAATAATAATAATGTCAACAATATCTGACAAATCCAAACAAAATGTCCTGCTCTTCTGTTTCTTCGCTGACTTTCTAGGTTAATAACCTTAGTTGATCTTAATTGGTACCATTGGTATCACCTATGTTTACTCTACTGTTACCTGTCAAAATGGCTGTTGTTGGCTGTGTGTGTTTAGGAGTGTTTTGGGGCCACAAATAAAATCTTGTTTATGGCCACCAGGGCTGGCCATGGCAACTGTCATAATTAGCGTAACATTATTTACACACCTAACAACAGAGTGTGTAGCTTATTAAGCTGTTCAAATTATTGTGTGTAAATAATCTTTGGTCCAGATATATAAAGATGACTCAGAAAGTTGCACATGACCTTTGGAAAAAAAAAAAAAAAGTGCTCTGGGCGTTGATCTGATTGTCAAGAGCCACTTTTCTGTTAGGGCTGAGGTTTTGCCTCCTCCTTCCCCCTTCCCTTGTGTTTTTCCCTGTGTTTTCCTCTCCACGTTGTGTAATTTGAGTCATGTCTGTCTTATATGGGTGTGGTCAAATAGCATAGACAGTATGAATGTGGACAAAGTATCTGTGACGTCACTCACAGGTTTCCGAAGAGCCATTGTGAAGCCCGGAATGTGGTGGCTCCGTCTGCCACCATCTTAGCAACTCCCGCCTCCGCTGCCTCCCAGCTAGTCTAAAAATGGGCAAAGACGTGGATCGTCGGTGGAGCTGAGGTGGGCTGAATGACACCTGGGTGCTCGAACAAGCCACCTGTAGCGGCCTTGCTCTTAATTATACATAACTTAATATAATTTGAACTGGTGGTTTTTTTTTGTTTTTTTTTTAATGCAGGATATAAAACATGGACAACCCGGTGAAAATTATGACTTCATTATCGGGGTCAGAGTTGAAATAATAAAGGGATATTGCCCACCTGTCACAAAAGTGAAACAAAGTGTTGGTCAGATATGAAAATATTGGCCAGTTATGGCAAGACGTATGCTTAATAAGCAACAGTAACTTCCATGATGATCTGCAGGAACGCTGGACTTCCATCATAGTTAAAGAAAAAGGAATTAACTGTAACACTAAATAAAAAAATCATGTTTTATATATTATTTGAATGGCCAGGATTATACATATAGGCTATCTTGTTATTAACAACAATTCACATTAACTTGAGAAAGTTTTTCATTTAAAGCAGACAGCAAACTTGAACAACTCAGACACAGCAGCTCCACAGTCAACAACACAGAACGAATGCAGCCAACTACAGGAGAGGAAGAGGGAGAGACAGCGTTTCGCCGACCTCTTAACAGTTCATCCGAGTTCATAAGAATGAAGCAGAGTGAGGACACAGACCAGGTTTCATAGAGGACATGAGCATCTGTTAACAGACGCCAGTCTGTACTGATAAACTACACATCTGCAGAGTAACGTCAGACTCCATGACGTCACCACATCTGTCTGTATTCACAGCCTCTTTCTTCTGCTGCTAGTCTGCGTCTTACTTATATTAATTAGTTGCTGATTTTTTTTTATGGGGTTAGGGTTGTAAGTTGCTTTTTTTGTTGCTGCTGCAAGGAACTGTAGGACAGCATTACCTTGTTACCTTTTATTAAAAAAAAATGGTCTGGTGTATCCTGTGTTAAAAGAGATTAAGGAAGCACTGCAGCACCTTTCCTTAACATTTAGAGCGTCCGGTTGAATAGTCTATTTTGTTTAGGAAGGTCCCTAACTGAGTGAAATGACCTGAAATGAAAAGTATTTATGTAGCCGTCATTATAAGAGCTGTTTGAATTCTCCAAATCTTAAGGAAAGGAGCTTAAGTGCGTCCTTTCCTCCTTTAGCATAGAACACACCAGACCATCCTTTTCGAAAGGAAAGGAGATAATGCTGTCCCACAATTCCATGTGGCAGTGACAAGTCCTGCACCGTTCGGTCATTCACAACCAGACATTAAAAAACATCATATAAACATATAAAAACTTTGATCATGAAGTCTGATGTTACTCTACAGGTCTGTGGTTTCTCAGTACAGACTGCAGTCTCGAGTCTTCACTGAGCTACATTCTTGTAAATTCACGTCCCTGCAGATCATCACAGATGTTACTGTCGATTATTAATCATCCATCTTTTGCCATAACTTGCTAACATGTTCATATCTGGGAGGACAGGAGTGTGAGCGAACATTCTCAAACACTTCATTTTATATTTGTAACAGGTGGACTATATTAAATTATTATGTCAATTCTGACCTTGATAATGAAGTCAAATTTTTTGTTGTTTTGTCCACATTTATATTTCCTGCATAAAAAATCATAGATACTTCCACAGACCACAGACCACATCAGTAACATCCACTGTTGCTCAATGGCATAAGTGAAGTCGGATTGAGCACCACAATTGTCTTTTGCTGAGTCCTTAGGAATTCTCCATATCTTTCCTTGATCTCAAGACGTTTTCCATCAATGTCAAGGAAAAGTGGTTAGGAAAGGACATAGGAGGTCATTTCTTTGACTATTACTGAATTTGAACAGCTTTATCAGGGTTATGAAATACTTCCTGGTCATTTCACTCATTTAGAAACCTTCTTGAGCAAACCAGTTTTTCCTCTCATCTACCTTATCACCACCACACCTGCATAGCATCAACCAATCAACCCACTCAGGATAAAAGACCACCTTGACCTTTCACATTGTTCCATCTCCCTTTAAAAATCAGCTCAAGAGCCAGCTTTTTATGCTTTTATGTAATCTACTTATTTATGTTGTTCTCACTTTACTTTCATTCTCTTCTCTTGTAAATTTTTATCAATTTTATTTTATTTTTTGAGCTATTTTCAAAGGAACTAAATTTGTGTTAAAAGGTGCTACATATATATGTCTATTCATTATTATTTTATTAGTATCATTATTGTTGTTGTCATTGTTAAGATAATCACATGCATCTTGCATTATATATATATACACACACATATTTGGCCTTTAGCTTTTCAAGCTTTTATTGTATAGATGCAGCTGAAGAGTGACAGGAATGTTGGGAGAGAGATGGGGGGAATGACATGCAGCAAAGGGCCACAGGTTGGATTCGAACCCTGGGCCACTGCGGCAAGGACTGGGCCTTTGTACATGGGATGGCTGCTCTGCCAACTGAGCTAAACAAAGCCCCAGAATATAAGTTAAATGTCCTTAATGTATGAGTGGGTGCGTGGGCCACAGACGCATAGAATCATATTAAAGCATGTTTGTTCTTAATATTTATTCAATAATTTAGTAACATCCACACCTAACGTCAAAAATGCTCCTCGGTTGTCGATCTAAATTGTCAAGAGCCACTTTGTTTGTGTGACGGGGAACACCTTATTTATAAAGTTTTTCTTCATTGAACATAAAGATTTGTTTACTTAGCCCTGCAATCCACTGTTTATTGTCAGAGGGACAGTGGCAGTGTCATAGTCTAACAGCTCAATGACAGTTCAACCATCGTTCCTTAGAATTATATAACAGGGTGTCACTCACTGGAATTTTACTGCTCTATGAAAACCTGTAAGAAACAAGTCCACCCTGCATATTATGTAAAAGCAGCCCCTTATACAACCCGCAGAGTGTGGCGCTGATACTGAACATGTTAAAGAGACCCAATAATCTTTATTCCACATGGAATATTTGTCTATTGCATTTCTTACGAATGCTATTGTGACACTCACAAGGATTAGGAAATGTTCCCATTTATAAAATACTGAACTCAACATGTGAATTTACTCAACTCGCATGACAACACAAATCACAAAACCATAACTTTTATAGACAGAATATACCTAATACACAAAATGTATTAAAAGCAACAAAAAAAAAGACCATAAGACTGGTCGGATCAATAGACATTTTTCAGTCAATCCAGTGTTTCTTTTAATGTATTATTTAGTTTAAACTGTTGATTTTTTTTTTGTTGCACAAGTGATCACTTAAAAATGTTTTGTGTTGTTGTGTTGTTGTTTGACTCGATATCGTGGCAACAGCAACAACACAGCACATTTCTCCACAAGCATTTATTGTCCGTGTTTTAGTGACTGAGTGAATGTACATTATATACTGTATATTATTTATAGCTCAGATTCATTGTCAAGTGAACCGAAATTATACAACCAAATCACCTATTTGGTGAGATGGTATCCTACCAGCAAACAGTGCAGGAAAAAGTGTATAATTTTGGGCTGAACTGTCCACACTATCCCTCCTCAAGCATAAAAGCCTCCAACAACTCATGGAGAAGTTTCAAGCTGACTCTACTATAATGTGTTGTTCATCTTATCACTTTGGATTACTGTTTGTATTTCCAAGGAACTCATTTCCAACGAACTCATTTCCAACTAACTCATTTCAGGGATCGTCACATCAGGACATTACAGAAGGATATATTCCTGCTATAAACAGAGATACTGATCTCAACTTTTCCATTTTACTATACTTGGATGTACTTTGCACCCATATCTATGACTTTTTGTTGTACTGGGAGATCCTTGTCGCTTAGCTCGACCCCTGACTTCTGTCATATTTTCATATTTCATATTTTTCTTATCAGTGCCATCTTGTCGAGATTACGAGTTCTTTAAAACGTGGACATTCACTTTGACACAGACCATCCGCTGATGTTAGCAGCTAAGTCTATGATTGTGTGTTTATGATGTGTAGCGTGACGCCTAATTTGAGGTGATGTTATGCTTTGCAGTGTGTCACCTGTATACTGTATTACTTCACTGTGTCTCCCTTTGTGATAGCATTGATTTACAGACTCAAATATTCTGTTGTTCTCTATAAATCAAGTGATTTTGAGCCAAAGAAAACAGAACTGTACATGTTAGAAAAATATTTTTTTATTAATTTCTATACAAGCTCCCCAAAATCATCAATTCTTTCACATTTTCAGACAATTTCCAGTCATCACAACAAGTGTATTGCTTAGAAAATATATATAAAAACGTACATGTTTTTTTGTCAACTTTCCTAGGGAATGTTAAATTAAATTAAGTGCATCTCACGCCCCTAAATATCAGCAAAGTATACAGCAATTAGATAAAATACAATATTTCAGTCTCAGCCACAGCGTCATTACTGTCATTGTTTGGTTTTTTTTGGGGGGGGGGGCTTCTGAGAGGTACAGTTTACACATAACTACCATCTATAATGGTATTTTCAAGTAGGTCTGCAATGCTGCATTAAGTGCAATCCAGGATCCAGTGCAAAAACAACAGTGGTGAAGTAATGGTCACTAAACTAACACAGTCAGTCATCTGTAAGTGGCGTTCTTTGTGTCATTAAAGTAACTTACATACACATAACCCAAGATCCATTACCCCTTAAGTATATACAAGGTATACAGGGCATACAAGTGCATGGGCGCAAAGCCCTTAGTACTGTTTATTTCAATGTGCAACAGCATCTCCATATGAATCAAACATTTGTCTTCATATATATTAGTCATATATCTTTTTTTTAAACTTTTTTCAATACGCTCTGGTAATCTGAACGTTTCACCAATATTACCAATATAAACATTTTTCTTGTTTTCTGGGGTTGTGTAGCAGCTGCATAAAAAGCTTCTGTCCATCAGTTACTAAAAATGCAAAACAGAATAAAAAATGAAATCATGAATAATATAATGACTTCATTCAAATAAATTATCTTCCTTCTCTACTGTGTTCACTTCGAACCTACACGCTGATCTTGTAACTTTTCGACCGTTTCCTACATAACTTGCGGAACCACGCCCAGTAGAGGAACATCATAAACAGCCAATAGCATACGTAGGCCGCAAAGCCAAAAATAAGAAACTCTGTCTCCATCTTCTTGGCTGGAGTTGACCAGTCCATTAAACTCTCCTTGTAGATTGTGTAACAAAGCCCACCTAATAAAAAGGGTCATCAACACTGACAGAGGGAGGAGGGATACAGTTCTCACAATCTTACGCCGGCCCGATGTCCCCCAGCTGCTTTTGTTCATGGTGATAATGGCAAAGTACTTAGCAGGCAACAAGCTGGTCATGTACAGAGCCGAGTACAGAGACATAAACACCATCACCATGTCTCTGGCGAAGGATGCAGGCATGTCGCTTCACCAGCCCGATCAGTTGATGCAGCACAGGACCTGTAGAGGATGTCCCACAGCGTGCCAGTCCAAAACAGCTGGATGATGGTGGCGCACAAAGAAGGGAAAATACCTGACACGCATGGACTCGTAGGTCATCCAGAGGTGGTGCTTGTGCCACCACATTGCATTGTAGAGCCACTCGCGGAAGTAAGATTTTGTCCATCGTATCTGCTGGTTCAGCCAGCGCAGAAACTGTCCAGGCGTCTCTGTGTAGCATTTGGAGCGGGCTGTGTATCTAAAGGAAAATGTGAAAATGAGATATGGAACTCATCAAGACTCATCAAGATAACAGTGTCTGATGTCATTTCTGTAATAATGTTGGATGTTTCTTACTTTTGTGGCATAAGCCCATGCTCAGTATCTGCTGGTAAGATGTCTGTCGCCCCAAATGTGCAGTGAGTTCCCTAAAACTTCTTGATTGCACCAGACTCCAGAAACTGCTGGAGGAGATCATTTCTGTACAGACCTTCAAGTGAGCACAATGACAAAAACAAAAGAAATATTAGTTATATGAGTTAAGCAACCGTATCAAAGCCATGACTATTATTGTTTAATATGTAGAATCATTACTTTGACTCCACATCATAGAAAAAACAAATTTCATCCTAAAGGATCACTAAGTACTCCACACACAGTCGAAGGAAGGACTGGCAGGCCCTCACGTTGAAAGCCATCCTAGTACCTAAGACTGCTCATGAAGCTGATGTAAGACTCTTTCCGTTAAGGATCATCACATTCCTCCCACAGCACCATACTTGGGGTTGTCAGCGGTTCTACACAAACACGAGAAGCTAGAGGGTCCAGCTTAGTGTCAGAGTCACACACCTGGGGAGGAAAAAAGGCGAGGCATGTCATAAAAATGCAACATTATAATTTTTCAGTTTTAACATTATCTTGACTGACAAAATGACAACTGGAATATGTGTTTGAGAAGAAAAATAATACTATATAGTCAACTGATGATCCGGTGCTTTAAACGCTGTGTACATCACCTCCCGCTAAGTTACCCACTTTTGCATGATGCACACACACTTGTTGCTCTGGATGAGGTGCTTTGCTGCTTTTCAGGATCCTTCCTAAGTAACATAATCCAGCATCACCCCGCCCATTTCTGCCGCCATTTCCACATCCTGAACTTGGGTGGGGTCCCATGTATGGTAGTTGTTCTTCCACACATAACAGCCAGGGTCCTGGTCACAAACACCTCTAGAACATGTCCATCAAGTATATTTGTCATCATCGACTCGCTTTCATTACCATGATGATGCGCATAACTCAGGAGGACATTTGAGCCCTGATGGAGTTGAGGCACTCTCTGAAGATAGTTAGGGTCCTGCGCTTCTGATATCGTGAAGCCAATGGTTTTGGTAAAAGTGCATGGCTTTGCACGCAGCCTCATTCGCCGGGTGCTCAATGAAGGCGAAGAAGTTTGAACCAACACGTGACTGAGAGACAGTCCGATAAAGCCAAAGGAGATGATTCCATACATGGAGCTCACTGTTGGAAACCTCCACATACTCCACACCATCACGCCAGGACCAGCAGAGCAAGAGAAAGTGAAGTATGGATATGGATCGTTGAGCCCAGTTTCTTCAGTGCAAAGGTTTCAGCTCCATTGTGTTTCTACCAAGAGGCACAAAGACGGCACATGTTAGTATGGCTCAGACGTGCTTGCTTGGTCCTGGTCATGCTAAAATGTACAGAGACACTTGCTGGTTTGGAAAATGGTGTATGAAACGAGCTGTTTTATGGACTGTTGTAAGACATGTTAACAAGGTATATATACAAGATGGAAATGGTACAGCTAGCAGGCAGACAAAAAGCTTTAAACTCCAGACTATGGTTTATTAAATGTTGAATACATGACTGTTACTGTTAACAAACACATGTAACAATTCAGGTGGTATAGTAGCGTGGCTAATTCTTCACATTTTAAACATCCTTTAACTCTGTCGTACTCAGACATCTTATTTATAGCATATTTATACACACACACACACACCATACCTTATCCTGATAGAAACCTGAACAGATAACACCTGTGCTACATTAACTTTCAAGTAATAAATAACTGAGAGAGAGAATATAAATGTAACATGTGCTTCAGGAATACCAGTTGCTGTTATTATTTCTAAATAATAGTTCTTTTTTTCTTTGTTTTTTAAATCATATCATCTTTAATGACTGGTTTACATAAATGTTCGGTTTGATTTAAATGTCTCAAAATGTATTAAATTTGAATCTATGAATAATTCCCAAGTAAACAGAAATAAATAAAAAACGTAACTAAAAACAAGACAACGTTATTTATATTCACCATACCTGTGTCAAGTTCCTGGCTTTAAATTGGCTTAACATCCACTGCTCCACTTGTGTTTCTCTTGTCTGGCGGTTCGTGTGAACTTTCTTGCCTTTATAAGCTACCAGTTTGGAGAAGGGATGGGTTTATGTGCGCGGGTTTATGCCTTAGGAATACCACTACGTGACTGACTCAATCGTGCGTCAGGAGGAACTAGGCGGGCGTCCCGGACCCGCATGTCTGAGGACTTCAGCAGTGTGGCTGCATTGATTTTTATTATTTATTTTCTTTCTTCCACTGTAGAAATTGGAAAGCTCCACCTTGCGCAAGAACGAGAGAGCTGAGTTTGGAGGGGTCCGAGCTTCAAATAGATAGTTTGACACTTTCTTTGTACATTTTCTATTGTTTTACCGTTCAATGACTCATAATACCCAACACCTACTTTAATAACACATTTTTTTCATATTACTATTATTATTAATATTTTATATTACTTTATATTTTTATTCTTTTTGTTTCATTTGATTTCATTTAATTTTATCTGGCTTCTCAACCAGTTGTGATGAGAGATAGTGCAGAAAACACTGTAATTTCAGAAAGAAACTGTGCGTCCGCTGAATGAGCGTAGATGCGTTCGTAGTCACATTAACCTTGGAGGCAGAAAAGATAAGGATGCCCAGAAACTGAAATCAAAGTACACAAAGGGTTGTTACCCTGCTGTCTTGTATCTGAAACTGCAAT
Organism: Protonibea diacanthus; assembly: GCA_028641955.1. NCBI lineage: Eukaryota > Metazoa > Chordata > Actinopteri > Sciaenidae > Protonibea > Protonibea diacanthus. The sequence continues at coordinate 12,757,691 of CM053983.1, read as the reverse complement.
AGTCAAAACCAAAATGGTAGTAAGGTAGTACGAAGTGGGGAGGGGCTATGAGAGGAGTCAGCCAGTGTCACAAACCGAATTGAAGAGAAAATGAAATAAAACTGAAGTTCGTTTGTACCAATCTCTGACCTCAGAGGATTAGTTGTCTTTCTGGTTCATGAGTTGCTGCCACTGTCCTGATTTAACCATGATTACATCCCTGAGTTTTTTTTTTACAGGGGAATCTGTTGACCGCCATGAGGGTCCACACCCTTAGCCACAGGAGCTGGCCTTAGCGCCAACACGCCCAGCTCAGACCCAAATAGAAGCCACCAGGCGGTTGATGTCATGTATGGAGGCTGTGCCAGCCATGTGTATAGGGACAGGGAAGTGGGTCTGGTTTACTGATATGTTATATGTGGGGTTCTCATGACGCTGCATGTTTTCATTAATGTGCTTTACAACACTGTGCTGTACTAATCTTGTTTTGTGGTTGTGTAGTTGTTATGTTTTACATGAGAATCCTGGCCGTATATGACCATGTCTATCTGTCAAAGGGGAAACTTGGAAAAGAAGTAAATCAAAAAACTGAAGTCTGATTTTCTGTTTTTGCTTTGTTTGTTTTTGGTGCAGCTTAATCCTAGTCATGATGAAGGGTTTGCCTATTGGTCGCTCAATACGATGATATGTAAAAGGGAAAGTATAACAAGCTAAATGCTTCAGCGTCTGCACCTTTTCAGTCATTTTGTTTTCCTTTTCCCTTTAATTTAATGTTCAGTTCTTACTTATACTAATTATGTCAGGGAGAATCATGGAAGTCAAAGGTCAATGTGAGGTCAGAAGAAAGCAAAGTGTTCAGGGAGTCTCTGATGTCTAATGTTGTATTATTTATTGACGCTGGCCAAGGAGAATTAGAGACACTCCTGTAGTACATCAGAAGTGCCTGAGTCGGGTCTCTTGGCATTCCCAATGAACTCGTGCTGGTGGATAGACTTTAAACCCCAAGATAACACAAATACTATATGCCCCAAATGAGACAAAGAGAAACATATTCTAGTCTGGAGACACAGATGTCTGTTTACGCAGATTGGAACGCCACAAGATATCTATTATGTCTAAGAGGCAGCACTAGATTTCTTCAACCCTGGTCACCACGGTGTTGAGATAGACTGGCACCTACAGTTTTTTTGTACAAAACATGGTCAGCATCAATACAGTGAATATCAAGGTATGGTATGATGTGACAACATAATTCAGATGCTAGCCATGTAGTGTCCTTATTGATACAAGAGAAACAACAAAAAAGGGAAAGAAGAAAAACAAAAAAATAGATGTACACATATGCCTGTGCAGGTGTTCACTTACACCCACATGTCCTGTTATGCTACTCTGGCTTTCAAAAGGTAGAAAAAAAACATCAGAGTAGTTTAGAGAGGAGGTAACACAGTAATAAGCACTCATGGAGACGTGGTTTCAACAAAGGATTGGATTTATTCACAAAAACAGAAATATTATCCGGGGTTGACTTAAAAACGTAAACAAAAAAAATAAACCATTGATAAACCATTTCACTCCTCACTGCCTTCACTCAACTTCAACAAAAAGTCAGATAACCAGCCCCGCTCCCTAATCACAGTGAGGAGGATGGCCTGACTAGGAGGAGGGACCTGAGCAGCAAAAAACAATTATAATAAATAATAGTTCATCTACAATAGTCATCATTATCCTTAGCATTTACAAATACAAAGAACAAATAGGCTCCAAGATCCCGGCCCCTAATTGTTGGCTTTAGCAAAACAATTACATAAATAAGATTCAAAAGGAACCTTATACTCTTCAAATAATCATGCTGTTCAAGGCAAATCAAAGTTCAAATGAGTTACTTGATGACCATCTGTTCATCAAAGTTCATGATTATGTCAGAATATCTGACGCAGTCCATAATGGAGGCTGGGAAATTACTTCATCAGAGTAATGCCTCTGATTGTCATCGGCAGTGTGACACAGGGCAAAATTTGTAATGCTCGGGATGATACAGTGCCAAAGAGGTGAACTTTCATCCTGTAAACATCAAGTGGTTTGCTGATATCACCTCTGGCCACCACAAAACTCAGGAAGTGTCTGCCATGATTGCAATTTTTCTGGCTTAAAACTTAACAGAACTCCAACGAGTGTGTTTGTTAAGTCTAAATCTGTGAGAAGCTCTTGTTCAGAGATGTTCCTTGAAATAAGGATGTCAAAGTCAAAGAGTCAAACACCACCCGCAGCTTGAGCTTTCGCTTGTGGTAGACACCATGATGTGGGATGTACCAGACTTTTCCATCCTTTCTGCTAAGCTGCTGTGGTGAAACTTTTTCTGCGCAACCCTTGTGGATGTCCTCCATGAAGGAGGTGTATTCACATACACTGCATCCTTTCTAAATGTTTTCATATAAGTGTGTGCCCTTTACCAAACCATAGTTATCGGGCATAACTTGTCTTCTTTTATCCCGAAAGGCAGGTAAATGATAGTGGCCATCTTTAAGAAATACAGCTGGAACCAATCTCCATAAAACGTTTATCCTCAACTGACATCTCATTTTTCTCCTTGTATATGTTCTCAGAGAAATCCTGATTATATTGTCTGATGAGTGAATCTTCAACTCAACAACAGAGATTCTGTTACTTGACACTACAATGGGCCCAGCATTTTCTGTCACATTATCACATTATCAACACTGAGCGGTCCAGTTACCACCCATCCAAGTAAGGTTTTTGACTGCATACGGTCCATTATCATGTCCATATCATGTTTATTATTTTCCATGGCTCCATTGCTTGAGGAATATTTGTCCCAATGAGGAGATCACTGTCTGCCTCAATTTCTGTTGCTAACTGGATGCCACTGAGATAAGGCCATCGCCTTCAAATCATCTTGTGTGATTATACTTCTTGAGACAGGGATTTACTCTGTGAGCAAACCTTTCGGCAGGTCCAGATACGTGCAGCCCTTCAAGTCACCAACCTCCAGTCCTCTCTAATCTCATAGGTCCCTCAGGTTTTCTCCTGTCCCATTGTTCGCAGAAGTATCTCCTTTTTGCATCCTTTCACATTCAGCTGGTTCATTAGATTTTCTGTGCAAAACGTCGCTGTGCTGCCTGGATCAAGGAAGGCATAGGTCTGAATATACCTGCTCCTTTTGCCACTTTTAATCCCGACTGGGACAAATGCAGTGCACAGTCTCTCCTGGCCCCAGTTGCATCACTGGCTGAAACAAGAGCACTGCCATGGGGGTTTCTTCTGTCTCAGCAGTGGCTTTTGCTGATTTTCCTGTCTTGGACCTTTTTGCACCGAGAATATGAAGCGTAGTAGGATGTTTCATTTGGACAAACTTGGACATGTTAATCATCTTACAATTTTAAGTTTAGATGACCTCTTAGTAGGCATCCAAACAAATATCCATGGCTTAAGAATTCAACCTTGTTGTCATGTGACTGTGTTTTTGAATTGCATGGTAGTTCAAACAGAGCGTGTTTCCATGGCAGAATCAACAAGAAGGGATTATGGGACTGCGTGGTTTTAGGGTTGTTGTGAAATAGATGATTGTTTTACAAATCACATTTTGTTCCTTTCTCCATATTCACTGCTACTGAAGTACGGTTGCCTCATTGATTTTGGTTCATTTTTGCCTCTTGGGATAGATTTTTTGTTGTCATTTGGTCTTGAATGTCCCCAAACAACAGATCCAGAAGCATCTTAGCCTGTTTTTCTCCGCAGAAAATCCACAAAGTGCTTAAATCTAATCCTCCTGCCACTTCTCTATTGTGTCTCGTGAAGCTGTGGTAGGCCAATTTTCCCGAGTTTGTAGGGTAGCTTGGATGGTATCAGCCTTAGGTTTGATGGGATCTCAAGTTCCTCACATACTGTAAATCTTGCATCACATTACAGCATCCTCAAATACATTGCGATGCATGCAGCATTCTCCCATCCTCAGCTTTAATCGTTGTCCAGTTCAAGGCCTTTTCCAGGTAAGCTCCAGAAATCTTCATTTCATTCCCAAAGTGCTCTTTTAAAAGGTGTCTTGCTTCACTATAGCCCTGCTCCCATCCATGTGCAAACAGCTGCTAACCAAGTTCTAGGTAAACCAGAGGTGAACTGCTCAAGATAGTAGAGTCTGTCCTGATTATTTTTAGTCTTGTCTTCAATCATGTGTTCAAATGCGTGGGACTGATATTCCAATGGATTACCACCAAACACAGAAATCTCTCTTGCAGGTAACAGAGACAGGTTTTCCTGTGAGACAATGAGTTCTGCTAAGTCATTTTGTCTTTGAATAACCACATCTAAGTTATCGTGGAGCAGCATTAACAACCACATCTGAGTAATCCTTGTGCAACCTGGAGTTATGGGCGACAGGATTTATGTGTTTCAGTTTTGTGTTTTTCATTTACATTCTTGATTTGAGGTTTACTTGGTGTTTCTGGTACCCTTTGTAGTTGCAGGTCTGTAAGACTTAAGATATTGATGAAGTGGGGTTTTTGGTGTTGCACCTAGATGCACAAATTCCACATTGCTGTCCATTGTCATTCATGATGAGTCATAATACTCTCCATACCATCACCTGAGCTTCCTGATCCACGTCACTTTGGAGAATTCTTATTTTAGCAGCTGATGCTGCAAGGTCTGCCTCCAACCCATTTGCTCCATCTTTTGATTTCAGTTTTGTTTCCTCCAGTTGCGTTTTTCTTTCCAATGCAGCTGTCGAGCTATTACAGCATGCTCTGCCTTGGCCTTTTAACTCTGAGGAGACTGAGGAAGTGGAAGAGCATGTTTTGTGGGATACATTTGATATGCTGTCCAGTGGTCCAATTTTTGATTGTGCAATTTCTCTTTTCCATGTCTCAACATCTTTCATGAAATAATTCAGGTTAGTTATTCTGTTCATACCACCTGACTAGGAGGAGGGGACTTGAGCAGCAAAAAACAATTATAATCTACAATAGTCATCATTATCCTTAGCATTTACAAATACAAAGAATCAATAGGTCTAACATATCCAAATAATGGTAAATACACCATATATACATAATTGCACACATATACACATACAACATACAAGGCATTAAGGCAGGTTATCACTTCTTCTTGTGATATAGGTGTGTTCATTTTTTCCCAGAAGGCATCACCTTGACCCTTTGTAAACTGAGACTAAAAGTCAGTAGTTCAGGGGGAAGATGGCGGACCATGCTGTGGAGTAGATGTGTTTGTAGGGAGCTTGACCTAGTTTGTACACCTCACCCTTAAGTTCAAACAAACTATTACGGGTCGTATACTGTGCAGCAATAAAATGACAAAAAAAAAGCGCAAGGTGCTCGATCCTAAAAGGTTCTTGTGAAGGATTTTGTCAGGGCAGGTGCTATTGCAGCAGGCATTGCTGGTAGCCCTGAGGTCCCAAGTTACCAACAAAGATATTTTAGCAGCAATACGCATTTATGAAAACGCCAGGACAACAGATTCGGACAAGTCCTTCAGCCTTAAATCGAGAGGAGGACGCCGTTGAATCGGCATGAAAATGTCTCATGAACTGAGAGGTGACATGAGGTTTCAGTTTCAGTGTATGCTACAGCAAGCTAAAATTACATTAGAGCTAGAATTAGATGACCTGGATGACCTCTCGCAGGCAAAACATATACGTATAATTGGAATAAAAGAGAAAGCAGAGAACGGCGGGCCAACAGAGTTTGTCACCCAAGTTGCTACCGGAGCTACTGGGAGAGGAGCACTTTGATCATCCCGCGATGGATCCTGCCCATTGCGGAGCAGCAGCGCCAGCGAAAGACTGGAAAACCGAGCCATCACGTCTGGCTGCAAGGCTTCCAGGTAAAGGAGCTGGTACTGAGGCTGGTGAGGAGAAGCCACTGCTAAGAAAGACAATGGGCATCCCACATTCATCTTTCCTGACCTAACAACAGCAACCATGAAGAAGCGGATGGCTTTTCAACATATCAAGGAGTAGTGCAGAGCCAGGAAAGTTCCTTGGCGCTTTAGGCAACCAGCAAGGATTGTGGTGACTGTGATGTGATGACTTATCACATTGTTAACATTTTATGGGTGGATTGTAGGGAGATAAGTAGTTAAATGCTAAATTGGGCCTTAACTCGGCGCCAGTGTTTAGCTTTGACTTTTAGTTTGTGATATGGAAACACGGCTCATGGGTTTGTTTTCCTCCTGTGTTCATATGTTCAGTTAGGGTTAGGGTTAGTGTAAAAAGTGTATGTAGCTGGAATTTAAGGGGGACGAATAGCCCATTAAAAAGAGGAAAATTATATTCTCATGTACGTACACTCAAAGTCGATATATGTTTCCTCCAGGAAACACATTTTAAAAAACTGTTGCTAAAGTATTATGCCCATGGGCATCCTATGTCTTCCAGTCAAACTTTAGCACAAAAGCAAGAGGAGTGGCAACCCTTATTAAGAAAAACACTCCCCTTGTACATATGCAAACCATTTCTGATGATAGAGGTAGATATTTATTCGTCACAGGGGAGCTAAACTCAATACCAGTAATTTTGATAATGCCATTTTCTCTCAGAATCTTTTTAATACTATATCCACATTTAAACAAATATAATCTTAGGTGGAGACTGTTGTTATGGGAGTTTTTCAAAAGTGACCCTTCAATAAGAAAGACTGGATTCAAAGCTTCAAAGTTCAATTTATTGTTCTTGTACAAGAAGGAGCAGTGCAACACACACAAAGGGTTACAGAGAACTCCAACGAAGAGCCTTGGCAGTTAGTTCTTATACATTTCTAATGGCTGTCTCGAAACCTCCCATAGATACAGTCATCGTCATAACGTCCTTTTCAGTTCTCTGATCGCAACCAACAGGATGTTTTGTTCAAATAATACCTCCCTAACCTGTCTCCAACTCGAACCACTGTGAATTACTTCAACTTAATTTGTAGTTGAACTTACTTATCCAGCCTCAGCAAAACAAAGAAAGGGGACTTACAAGACATGTAAAAACAGGATACCTTGTAATGAATTAATATATATATATTAGGATGCACCATGCATCATGGATGAACATCGGTATCAGCCGATGTTTGCCTCCTTAACTGCCATCGGCCATAAAGATGGCAGTGGCTGATGTTTATATGTTGATTTAATGTCACATGAACGCTGAGGAGAAACACCTCTCCACACGTCTCTGGCACGACGGTTTTGGTCCGTCCTGCACGCGACTTCAGACGCCACCAGCAGAGTTTCAGAAGCGTTGAGCCCGCCAGACTTTGTTTACTTGCTCAGATTCGCCATTTTACCCGGTGTATGTTCTTCTAACATGCTTCTACATGTGTAAATATGCTACGTAGTTACTTAGTTTCGCTTTTGTCTGTTTTACCAATCGGTAATTGCACGGTTGTGTTTATTCTTGTTTATTTCATGTACCAGCTTCTAAATCTGAGTTCGACTCCAATTTATGCTGCAAAATATGATGACAATGAATAAGCGACCTGATTTGTGTGTGTGTGTGTGTGTGTGTGTGTGTGTGTGTGTGAGAGAGAGAGAGAGAGAGAGAGAGAGAGAGAGAGAGAGAGTTTTGATACAGAGTCATAAAGTAATAAAACAGTGAACGAGCGCCTGATAGTTGTTATCAATCAGAGAAATAAAAAGTTATTTCCTGATTGTTTCACAGCGGTTACGTTCAGCAGGTATAGACACGCCCACAGCAACCCACAAGCTACCATGCTATCTGAAAGTTTATTTTTGTATTTTACATGATTTATTATTTGTACATAACGTGGTGCAACTGCAAAGTAATTCATGATTTGTTAAAAAAAATGTTAGTGGCTAGTGAAAATGGGACATTGTGATTTCCTAGGACTGTTGTAGAAGTGATCATTTTAAAATGTTTTTGAACATTTTTTTTCAATTTGAAAAACACTTGCACTAAGACAAAATATAGAAATAAAGTGTTGCATATTGATATTTAGCTCGCCAGCTGGAAACAGACACACACACACCGCTGCTCCCTCCAGCTCACAATGAGACAGAGATAGACTTTCAAAGTACAGCTATCAGCAGCCGGCCGAATTTGGATTTATAGAAAATTTAACTCCACTGGCTCTGATATCATATTGTTTAGCCAACATTGGGTTCCCTATCAAACCGTATGATTGTGTCTGAAAGTGACAACCCACCTCTTTCCATTTTGCAGTCTTTATTGTATTATTGTATTGTAAAGTAGTCTTTATTGCACCAGAGCAATAATGGTCTTATCTGTGCTGTTAAATTGTAATCTTTTGGAATTCTGGCAGGCTCTACCATGGGTGCCGCTTGTAAAGCGCCTGAAAATTAACGGCAAACATTTTGCCTACATTTAGCTTCAAACAATGTTTGGCAGAAAAACTGGTGTGAATTCTTTTCAGTCACTTTTTGCACATTTACAACAATATTTGCCATCTAGAGATATTTAAATCCAAATGTTAAATGTTAAATCTAATCTAAATGTTAAATATAAATATAAATATAAATGTTAAATCTAATCTAAATCTAAATGTTAAATATAAATATAACATATAAATGTTAAATCTAAATCTAAATCTAAATGTTAAATATAAATTAAATGTTAAATCTAACTGTTAAATCTAAATCTGTAAATGTTAAATTCAATCTAAATGTTAAATCTAAATGTTTTGATGAAACTAAATATTTAACTAATATGCAAATTCAAATGCCGCAACCGGAAGTACCAAAATAAAAGTTTACAAAGTCAGAGGTGTTTATAATGGCAAATAACGACAAAACCCATTTTATCCAGGAATGGACTCTCTGGACATGAATTATCATGATAATAACTATCAAAATGACAAACAATGTTTGGAGAAACTTTATTTGAAGAGTATTTTGAGTTTTTAGTGTCACTTTTATGAAGGGTGCGGGACTTATGACCTGTAGTCACTATAGCCAGCCACGAGGGGGCTCACTTTGAATGATCTGTCATGCTCGCGGGTGTAGGATCTTCTACACCCTCCCGCCTCCACCCGGTACACCCTACTGTCGGCCATGGTCCATTTGCAAACATGTCAATTAATGAAGCAGCGCTAACGGAGAATATTGGCAGAGCCGTTTGCCGGGTTGTACAAAAATCTCCACAGCGACGGCAACAGCGACAACGACCACCACAGGGCCACCACAGGCCACCTCGGTAAGTATATTTTCCAAATCACGTAGCATTGGATTTTTGGCTGCTAACTGAACTAACTACAACGGTAGCCAGTAGAGATTTGCTACTAGCACCAATGCACTTATGGGGTACATATGTTTCAATAAACAGTAAACCACACCGGTAAGTGATTTGCAGGACAAACTCAAAACAAGGTGTAAATGTGAGTTCAAGATTACATGAAGATGTTCTGAGCAGCAAAGATAAATTATATAATTTAGCTGCTAGCTAGCGGAGGTCAGATGTAAATTCTGCCTGTGTCCTCAGTCAGACATCTCACCTAGGTTTACCTGCTGGCCTTTACTCACAAGATAAAACCGTTTCTGCTCAGCTAGAGGGAGAATTATGCTGATGGAGAACAGAGTACAGTCACAATGATAAAGACATTTAATTTAATGTGAATAAGGAACCAGAGGCATATCAAAGAAAAAGCACAAAGTTTATCTCTTGTTTCTACATTTTCCTGCTTTTTGTCCTTTGCAAATCACATCCTTGTTTTTTTTTGACTGCTGCGTATAAACATTGAAACACAAGGAAAGATATGTTGCTAATATTTTGCTAATGTTCAGGCTAACACCAGCAACAATAATACACTGGGCCAGCCACACCCACCACCTCCACTGGGGCGCCATACCGCCGTATACTTTTCGCACTCATGTAACCTAGCTGGATGCTTGTTTGTTTCTTATTCATGCGGTAATGTTTCTGCATTGGTTCCAAGCATGATGGGCATATTTACACAACACCAATATTTTGATTTATTAAATTGCTTATTGTCAAAAAAAGGTTGATGAACCACCTGGTAATCGATCAATTGTATACAGACCTCATGATGGGCTGATGGTGCTATCAGTTAGTTGGTTTGGTATCTACAGTTTGCATTCACTATGAACTAAAAACGTATTGTTGTCTTTGTAATGCACAGGTGTCTGTGTGTTTTCATTGATTTCAGGTTCCCTTCCATCAGCTGCTCAAAGGCCTGATACACACTCGCGCTTTTGTGAGAAAACAAAGCCTGCAAACACTATACAAGAGATGTTGTGTGCTTGCCTTTTTCTTCAGCATCAACATTCTGCATTCCCAGGGGAGACTCAAGAGTAAATTTGGCACAAGATGGCCTTATTGGGAAGATTCCTATATCTGACTGGTCTGAAGAACAACTTAGAGAAGAAATGACAGCCATTTACAGAAGAATGTTTGCATTGTCTATGGGCCAGCTATTCTCATTTGAGATGGAGACAGTTTGAGGATGCAAAGAAACCAAACGCCTCGAAAGTAGTTTTCTGTGGGGTGGAAAAGAAGGACTCGATTTAGTTCAGCCGCTTGTCTCTATATAATGGCATTAATACAAACATGGACAGGTAAACGCCGATGTGTGTGCATCGCTGCCATGGAGTATCACATACACATGAAAACAATTACCTATCACTACATGCAATAGCGCCTACTGCAGCATCTGCACTTGGGCAGCTGTAAAGTTTTATATTCACATTCCGGTTATAATCATAATCTGTCTATCTTGATGGTGGAAATCCCTCCAAACATCTATCAGACCGAGATCTGAATTCTTCTTTAACAGTTGACTTTCGTGGGGGTAAGGATTTTGCTTTTTGATTGTGTCCAGCTTCGTTCAAAATTATGTTGAGGTCTCCTGCACAGATTGAGACTCCAGCAGATTGGAATGCATAAATCAAAAATGTTATTGCTGCCACCTTGTAAAATGTTTTGTTGCTGCCTGGAGACGACAATATTCAACAGGGTCACTCGGTCATCTAATTTTCCCTTTACCATAATAAACCTGCCTCTGTTCTTAATCTGACTGAACCTTTATTAGGCATCAAAATAGGCATCGCCTCTTTCATCCCCTGTTTTTTAAAGGATGAATATTAAGTATGTCTCAAACCTATTTATCTTTTCGTGTTCCTGAATATAATTTGTGCCATTTCCCTTTTTATTTTTGATATCACTTTACTTCTCTTGACAGGAGTCAGCAAGTTATTGACATTTAGGTGATAACCGTGGAATTCTCTTTGTTACTCAGCTATAGACCAACATTCTCTAGACATTCACTCGCCTCCCTGAGAAACAGCAAATGAGAACCATGAACAGTAATAACAGAATAGTCACGGCAATAAAACTCACAGAAGAGTTTTATTGCCGTGAGGTATCCTGGACCTCTTATCACTACAGTATAGTGCTGTCAAAATTAATTATTAATCCAAGTGATTAATCAAAAATTGAGGGCGGAGATTTCTCTTTGAATTTCTGCCATGGACATTTTCACTAGGTTCACATAGTCAGCGACGCCGCTGATAACCCCTTTTCTGTTGAAAGTATTTCAGGAGTCTAACGATCTTTGGACCTCAAAGCATTACCAGCCGGATTTGAGTCAAAGTGCTTGTAAAAGTAATAAAGTCAGACGCTGTGCAATTTAAAGATAGGTACTGTTTTCATGTGCATACGCTCAAAGTGCAGATAATACATATCAGCATGTATCGTCAACCTCTTACCTGGTTTGAAATCTGGATTTCTGTAAAATTGGCTCTGGATATCATATTGTTTAGCCAACAATGGGCTTCCTAATAAACCCTGTGTGGGTCTGTCTGACATTGACAACTCCACCTCTTTCCATTTTAAAAGTAGTCTTTATTAAAAACCAGAGCAACAATGGTCTTACTCAGTTGCTAAATCTGTAATCTTTTGGAATTCTGACCCCGCTGTAATCATAACCTTATTAGTGTCGGAAACATTGCACTCATCCCATAGCAAGCCAGCAAGCTATGGGAGTAGGTGCCTCGTGTCGTAGGCGCCGCATGTTTTTTGGCAGTTTTATTATTCATTTTCCAATCTTTTCGGTAATTAATGCAGCCCAAAAGCAGTGATATTGACCTCACGATATATCAAAACATGTGTTTTCATCCCTAACTCTCTCCTTTATTTAGATATTCTATTAGATATTATATTAGATATTTATTTGTAGAATTTTTCAATAATTTTTTGCGTAAAAATGTAAAAATTTCCCATAGGAATGAATGGAAACCTCAAAAATATTTCAACAGACATTTTCAACAATGATCTGCTCTGGCATACTTTCTACAGAGAGACTTCTTATTTAAACTTAAAATGTTGGTACTCTGTCTTCTCTTCAGTGTTTCATGTCACTATTTTGACACCTTTACCATTTTTAAATCCATCAAGGCTTGTTGAAAAGTTGAGTAGGTTTTACCAAATTTCTGGGTTTATAATGGGTGTGTGTTATGCGGAATGTTTGTGCTAGAGGATGACATCATCAGCTAGAGTGAGAGGAGAGAAAAAAATCAGTCCAAAATAAACGAAACTGCTCCTGTGGGCCACAAATTTCACACTTCAGACATGATTTATACAGAGAAACGAAAATTTGTCTTCACTCAGATTCGCCTGCTAAAGATCTCAGGCTTATACTTTTGGCGTCAGACACAAAGATTCGCCAGCAACACCCATCCACATCCCCATAGACTGCCATGTTAAAAAGGCGGGAAACTTTCTGGAGGAAAGCAGAAGTAACCTTCTTTGAATCGATTTTAACAGGTCACATTTCTTCATTTACACACACAAAACTGGGCGTATAGCAGATGTTCAGGAAGGCTCAAGATTTTACCAAGTTATTGGCACCCACTTGAACTTGTCTAAAAATGACAAAGAGACAGCTCAGTTGATTAGTGTTATTAGCATGTTAGCAATTAGCATCTATTTAATTTTTAGTGGCTAAAAGCCAATTGCTAATTGCTGACATTACAGCCATGCTAAAACAAGTGGCTAGAAAGGCCATGCTAATTGCTAACATTAGCAGCTAATGCTAATAGTGGCTAGAAATTAGTGGTAGCATTAGTGTAGATTAGCATGTTAGCAATTAGCATCTATTTAATTTTATAGTGGCTAAAAACATGCTAATTTGCTAACATTAGCATCCAATGCTAAAATTAGTGGCTAGCGCCATCATACCACTAACATTAGCACTTAATGCTAAAATTAGTGGTTTCAGCATTTTCTCTCTGTCAGCATTTCCAACGGACTTAACAGGTGCAGTAACTGTCGCTGATTAGGCCGCAGGCAGAAGCCAGCAGCCCCGGCAGCGGCCATTTTAGCAGTTATTTGCACTTAATTTGAACTTGTCTGTCTAAAATAACAGACAGAGACAGCAGTTTTAAACCACTGGTCCTCAAACACTAACACAACGACATGGGACATGTCGGGGCTGAAAGAGTCCTTAGTTTGGCAAGGCAAAGGTTCTATTGGCTGTACAGAGGCGGAGATTGAAGCTATGTCACCAGACAGTGCCCATGTATCAAACAAAAGAAACCAGTGACACAAATAAGAGCCCCAATGTCCAGCATCAGCACAAGCTCACCCATGGAGTTGGTTTCCATTGATTTTCTGCATTTAGAGCCATGCGGGTCTATCAATATGTTTTAGTAGTCGAGACCACTTTACTAGATATGCCCAGGCCTACCGACTAACAAAGCTGGTAAAACAGCAGCAGAAAAGATTTTCAGTGACTATATCCCCAGATTCGGCTATCCCTCAAAGCTCTCCACAATGATCAGGAGTGTGAGTTTGAAAATGAGCTCCTTCGAACTCTGCAGCAACTGAGTACGGTGGGACATTCACGCACGACCCCTTACCACTCCCAGGGCAACCCGGCCAAGCGGTTCAACCGCACTGTGTTGCAAATGCTGTGGACCCTGGGTATAGAAAGAAAAGGAAAGATGGAAATAAAGTACCTTCCCAGATTGTTCATGCTACAGCACACGCCATGAAGCTTAATTGGTACTGGCCTTCTTACTTTTTTGGCCTACATCCACGCTTACCTCCATAGACCTGTGGTTCAGACTGACCACAGACAAGGAGCCCGAGACAACAAGGAGCTACTCTGAGAAGTGGGCGAAGTGTATGACAGAGGCATATTGGATAGCTTCAGAGAACAGCAAGAACTCAAGTGCACGTGAAATACTATGACAAACACACAAGAGGAGTGGTCCTGCAACCTGGAGACCTGGTGCTAGTGCAGAATCTGAGCAAAAGAGGCAGTCCTGGAAAACTGAGGGCATATTGGGAAATGCTGTGTATGTTGTGACAGAACAATCGAGACAGTCCCGCTTACAAGGTGGTTTCAGAGATGGAGGAACAAGTCACGAGGTCCTGCATCAGAATTCGTTACACTCCTCAATGACTTTACCTGTCAATCTGCCTGTAACAAAGAGAAAGGAAACATCATTAAACAGGAAGAAACAGTAAAAGCCCGTTGAACAAGAAAAAGAACAACAACTGAGCAGTGAAACAAGTTCTGATGACGCATTCCAATTTAATATGAGCTAAGATACAACCTGAGAACTGGAAACAGAAAAAGTGTCACACCTACAAACAAAGAGAAACCGAACAAGAACAGTGTAATGAACAAAATGTTGATCCTGACAGCAAGGCTGAAGAGGAGGAAAATGGGAGTGATGCAGAGTCCGGGGTCATTCAGGCACCTGGTACAGGGGGTAGTGAAAACCGCGCAGCCTGTTCCAGAGGAAACTGCCGCGTGGACCCCGGCCTGGCCCTCAATCAGATGAGCTGACACTCAGAAGGTCCACTAGATAGACGACTGTGCTAAGCACTTTTCACTTTAACAGTCTAGGTCAGCTCACACTTCAGGCACAACCATCAGTCAGTAGTGTAGAAGTTTATGAGACACCACACATGACATTTTGGGGCATGCAGCCATACCCCCTAACACCTTACACTGTTCAGATGGCACATTGTGCCCGTACCCTACCGTCACTGCGATATAATCATAATGCTACAACATGCCTATCTACACTTATCAAGAGGCTGTTAACAGGCAGCACTTTAACCTTGATAAGAAGTGATATTTGCAAATGAGTTAAAAGGATAAAGAAAAAACAACAGAGCTATTTTATTTTTTGTTGAGGAGTGTGTGACGCCTACAAATATGTGTGATCACAAATTTTGAATTATATTTATGTGTTTTTTGTAGAGAAGAACAAGCCAATTTGATTGTTTTGTTTTCTACTGATTGAATGTTTTCTACTGAGAGTATTAGAGTGCAGATCCCAAATTTCACCGCAAAGGGGAGTATCCCCTTGCGGGAGCGCTTGTTGTGGTACACTGCGGCGGACTGACGTTCCTCAGACAGCTATCAGCCTGCCATGGAGAACGACAGAATGATTCTGTCTCTTCTTTTCCTGTGACAAACAGGTTGGTAAGGCATTTATCTTCTGAGACCAGGTGACTCAACTTGAGGCCTGTAACATTTACAACCACTCCTGTTTCCAACCAGCCCATCTCAGGGATCGGTCACATCAAGACATCACAGATGGATATAATCCTGCTATAAGTTTTTATGAGTTCTACACATGGCCACTTGACACGGGCTGCCCGCTGATAAGCAGCTAAGCTTAGCAGCTAAGTCTATGATGTGTAGCGTGACACCTAATTTGAGCTGATGTTGCACTCTGCAGTGTGTCACCTGTATACTGTATTACTTAACTGTGTTTCTTTGTGATAGCAGTGATTTACAGATTCCTAAATATTCTGTTGTTTTCATAAATCAAATGATTTTGACCCAAAAGAAAACAGAACTGTACATGTTAGAAAATATTTTTTATTCATTTCTATACAAGCTCCCAAAATCCTTTAATTCTTTCCACAATGACAATTTCTCCAGTCATACAACAAGTGTATTGCTTAGAACATATATATAAATGTGCATTTTTTGCAACTTTCCTAGGGAATGTTAAATTTAACAAAGTGCATCTCACACCCTAAACAGTGCAAAGTATACAGCAATTACATAAATACACAATATTCAGTCTCAGCCACAGCTATTACTGTCATTGTTTGTTTTGGCAGGGGTCCTGAGAGGTACAGTTTACATTTTTTCCACTGCGCAGTATCATAACTACCATCTGTAATGGTATTTTCAAGTAGGTCTGCAATGCTGCATTGGCAATCCATGATCCAGTGTAAAACAACAGTGGTGAAGTAATGGTCACTAAACTAACACAGTCAGTCATCTGTAAGTGGCGTTTGTGTCATTAAAGTAACCTACATACACATAACCCAAGATCCATTACCCCTAAGTACATAAAAGGTACCGTATATAGGGCATACAAGTGCATGGGCTTAGTTCTTAGTACTGTTTATTTCAATGTACAACAGCATCTCCATATGAATCAAAGATTATATTTTATTTTTTTTCAATACGCTTCTGCAGAACAGAATAAATAAATGAAATCAACGGAATAATATAATGACTTCATTCAAATAAATTATCTCCTTCTTCTTAGTTCTTCACTAAACTCACATCGCTTCTGAGATTGTAACTTTTGTGAGTGTTTCCTACATAACCGTGAACCACGCGCCCAGTAGATGAACATCATAAGCAGCCAATAGCATAATGAGACCACAAGCCAAAAAAAAAGAAACTCAACTCCATCTTCTGGCTGGAGTTGACCAGTCCATTAAACTCTCTTTGTAGATTGTGTAAACAAAGCCCACTCAATAAAAAAGGGCTGTCCACACTGACAGAGGGAGAGGCATATGTCTCTACAATCTTACGCCGGCCTGATGTCCCCAGCTGCTTTTGGTTATGTTGATAATGGCAAAGTACTTAGCAGGCAAACAAGTTGTCATGTACAGAGCCGAGTACAGAGACATAAACAACATCACTATGTCTCTCTAAGGAAGGATGCAGGCATGTCGCTTTCACCAGCCCGATCAGTTGAACGCAGCACAGGACCCAGAGGATGTCCCACAGCGTGCCAGTCCAAAAACAGTCATTGATGATATGCCAGTGACAAAGAAGGGGAAAATACCTGACACGATGGACTCGTAGGTCATCCAGAGGTGGTGCTTGTGCCACCACATTGCATTGTAGAGCCACTCAGCGGGAAGTAAGATTTTTGTCCATCGTGATTCGCTGGTTCAGCCAGCGCAAAAACTGTCCAGGCGCTCCTGTGCAGCAGGCTGGAGCGGCTGTGTATCTAAAGGAAAATGTGAAAATGAGATATGGAACTCATCAAGACTCATCAAGATAACAGTGTTCGATGTCATTTCTGTGCACAATGTTGATAAGTTTACTGTGGCATAGCCCATGCTCAGCATTCGGTTGGTAAGATGTCTGTCGTCCCCAAATGTGCAGTGAGCTCCCAAAAACGTCTGATTGTACCAGGACTCCAGAAACTGCTGAGGAGATCGCTTCTGTACACAGACCTTCATGGAGCAATACCACAAAAACAAAAGAAATATTAGTTACAGTGAGTTACAAGCAACCGTGTATCAAAGCCATGACTACCATTGCTTGGACATGTAGAATCATTACTTTGACCCACATCACAGAAAAAAATCTTTACCCAAAGGACCACTTATGCACTACACAATAGTCAAGAAGGACTGGCAGGCCCTCTCAATGTTGAAAGCCATCCAGTACCTAAGACTGCTCATGAAGCTGATGTAAGACTCTTTCCGGTTAAGGATCATCACATCTCTCCCACAGCACCATACTTGGGGTTGTGCTCTCCAGCACTTTACACAGCTCCATGGTAGCCAGGAGGGTCTAGCTAGTGTCAGAGTCACACACCTGGGGAGGAAAAGGCGCAGGCATGGGTCATAAAAATGCGAACACTATAATTTTCGCTCTAACATTATCTTGACTGACAAAATACAACTGGAATATGTGTTTGAAAAGAAAATAAATACTGTATATACGTCAACTGATGATCCAAGGGCTTTAAACGCTGTGTACATCACCTCCCGCTTGCCGCCCCACTTTTGCATGATGCACACACACTTGTTGCTCTGGATGAGGCACTCTACATCTTTTCTGTGATCCTCTCCTATAACATAATCAGCATCACCCCCTGGGCCCATTGCTGCCATTTCACATCCTGGGAACTTGGGTGGGGTCCCACAAAGGGTAGTTACTTTTCCACACATAACAACCAGGGTCCTGGTCAGCAAACACTGAATATGTCCATCATATATTTGTCATCATCGGAGTTCCCTGCCTATCACCATGATGATGCGCAGAGCAACTCAGGAGGATACTTCAGAGCCCTGATGGAGTTGGAGGCACTCTGGAGATAGTTAGGGTCCTCCTGAAAGCTGATATCGTGGAAGCCAATGGTTTTGGTAAAAGTGCATGGCTTTGTACGAGCCTCATTCGCCGGCAGCTCAATGAAGGCGAAGAAGCTCTGAACCAACACGCACTGGAGAGGAGTAGTCCATAAAGCCAAAGGAGATGATTCCATACATGGAGCCCCCAGCTGGAAACTCCTCCACAGGTCTCACACCATCACCCAGGACCAGAGCAAAGAGGAAAGTGAAGATGGCGCGGATCGTTGAGCCCAGTTTCTTCAGTAAAGGTTTCAGCTCCATTGTGTTTCTTTACCTAAGAGGCACAAAGACGGCACATGTTAGTATGGCTCACAGACGGGGCTTGCTGGTCCTGGTCATGCTAAAAAAATGTACAGAGAGACACTTGCTGTGGTTTGGAAAAATGGGTGTATGAAATGAGCTGTTTTATGTGGACTGTTGTAAGACATGTTAACAAGCTATATATACAAGATGGAAAATGGTACAGCTAGCAGGCAGACAAAAAGCTTTAAACTCCAGACCTGCAAGGTTTATTAAATGTTGAATACATGACTGTTACTGTTAACAAACACATGTAACAATTCAGGTGGTATAGTAGCGTGAAGTTAATTCTTCTATTTTTAAACATCGCTTAACTTGAATGTACTATGACATCTTATTTATAGCATATTTAAAACATTTAAAAATATAAAAATATATAATAAATATAGTAAATAGACTATAATATAATTACTATATATACTAATACTTATTTATAATATAATATAATACACTTGAACAAAATACTGCTTAGCTACAAGCCATAATGTTACATAATCCCCATGTAAAAGCTTCAGAACAACAGTTGTTGTTATTTAAATAATAGCTCTTTTTCTTTTCTTCTACATAAAATGTTCGGTTTTGATTTAAATGTCTCAAAATGTATTGAAATTCCCTGAATCTATGAGTAATTCCAAGTAAACAGAAATAAATAAATAAAAACAAGACAACGTTATTTATATTCACCATACCTGTGTCAAGTCTGGTTTTAAATTGGCTTAACATCCACTGCTCCACTTGTGCTTCGTCTGGCGTCAGAACTTTCTTTGCCTTTATAGGCTACCAGTTTGAGAAGGGATGAGCCATGCGCGTTTTATGCCTTGGGAATTATCAGTTAGGCGCGCCCTGCTGACCAGAGGAATTAGGCGGGCGTCCCGGACCCGCATGTCTGAGGACTTCAGCAGTGTGCTTGCATTGATTTTTTTTTTTTTCTTCCACTGTAGAAATTAAAAGTCTGTGACTCCAGCAAGAACGAGAGAGCTGAGTTTGGAGGTCCGAGCTTCAAATAGATAGTTTGACACTTTCTTTGTACATTTTCTATTGTTTTACCGTCTAATGACTCATAATACCTAAGACCTACTTTAATAACACATTTTTTCATATTACTTATTATTATTACAAATTACTTAATTTATATTTTTATTCTTTTTGTTTCATTTGATTTCATTTAATTTTATCTTATTTCTCAACCAGCTGTGATGTAGAGATATGTGTGCAGAAACACTGTACTTCAGAAAGAAAACTGTGCGTCCGCTGAATGAGTGTAGATGTGTTCAGTCACATTAACCTTGAGACAGAAAAGATGGGCGTGATCGCCCAGAAACTGAAATCAAAGTTGTACACAAGTGGGTTGTTGCCCTCTGCTGTCTTGTATCTGAAACTGCAATAGTCAAAACCAAAATGGTAGTAAGGTAGTACGAAGTGGGAGGGGCTATGAGAGGAGTCAAAGCCAGTGTCACAAAACTGAATTGAAGAGAAAATGAAATAAAACTGAAGTTCGTTTGTACTAATTCTGACCTCAGAGGATTAAAGCTGCCCCTTCTGGTTCATGAATAGCGCCACCGTCCTGATTTAACCATGATTACATCCCTGGAGTTTTTTTTTTTTTACAGGGAATTCTGTTGATCAGCCATGATGTGGTCCACACTCCTTAGCCACAGGAGCTGGCCTTAGCGCCAACACGCTCAGTCAGACCCAACAGAAGCTACCAGGCGGTTGATGTCATGTATGTGAGGCTGTGCCAGTCATGTGTGTATAGGACAGGGAAGTGGCTCGACTTACTGGATATGTTATTATATGTGGGGGTTCTCATGAGCGCTGCATGTTTTCATTAATGTGCTTTACAACACTGTGCTGTACACAATCTTGTTTTGTGTTGTGTAGTTGTTATGTTTACATGAGAATCCTGGGCTGCATATGACCATGTCTATCTGTCAAAGGGGGAAACTTGAAAGAAGTAAAATCAAAAACTGGAAGTCTGATTTTCTGTTTTTGCTTTGTTTGTTTTTGTGCAGCTTAACTTTAGTCAGATGAAGGGTTTGCTCATTGTCACTACTAATGATATGTAAAAAGGGAAAGTATAAACAAGCTAAATGCTTCAGTCTGCACTCAGTCATTTTGTTTTCCTTTTCCCTTTTAGTTTTAATGTATGGTTGTTATTTACACTAGTATATATCCACTACCACTAGTACTACTTCAACTTCCTGCCAGTTTTTATATGGAAGACTAATTAACATGTTTTCCTGCTATTATTTGATCCCTTTTAATTAAGCATTTCAAATATGCTGTCTTTTTTCCAATTAAATATTTTATATATGCCTGTGTGAGAGATTTTTATTGAGTCTTTTCACATATTTCATATATTTATACTTTTCACATTGAATTAGTACTCAGTCCAGCAGCCTGTCAGATATTTTCCCTTGCTTCTATTTTCCTTTTAAAGGCTAAACTGCTGATTTCGTCTGACATATCTTTGGTTAATCATTGCTGAGGGATAAACTGCATTGTTTGAAGGAGAAGGACTCTTTTTACCAAGCTACCACAACGTCTAAGTAGCTCGTAAATATGGTTTGTGGAATTCTGTAGGATTCAAAACACAGACGTCCGAGTTGCCAGAATCAACATCCTATTGAAAACCATGTTTTCAAAAAAAAAAAAAAGAAAAAAAAGTGCAGTATCCAGCGTGCTTCATAGAGATGAGAGCTATTTATTGTACACAGCACATGAGTCCACGGAAACTTCGTTAGGTCTTTATTCAGTGGTCAAGTAAATGCCTGGTGACTCACTCCTCTGCTCTGTGCCACACCCAAGCAACCAGAATCCACTTAAAACATTTGGGTATTTTGTGATCGAGCATTCTCACATGTGCACCTGATACTGCTTGATTGCTAGTTTGTATGTTTCATGAAGAGGTCACAGAGCGGTGTCACTGGCAGGGAGTTAGTTTCTCCTTTAGAAGCTCAAGATGCCTGGCTCCTACGTTTATATTTTTACTCAAATTAACGCTAACTTTAACATGCAGGCAAAAGCAGTAAAACTTGGAACACAAACTGCAATCTCATAGAGTTTGGATGAGCTACAGCTAAAAATGTTACTTGATAGTCAACTGTCTCAGTACCACATACGTAGCAGCGCTGCCTAATCAGTGATTATGGAGTGTGGCCAGAGTGTGCAACATGTTTTATAGTTTCAAACCACAGAAAGCGGCGTGATAGCATTTTTTGCTCCTCGGTGATTTACTGTTGTCTGACTGCAAATGTCAGGTTTGTTTCTCAACCCTCCTGTGTTTTACTAAGGAATCCATGAGCAAAAAACACGTCTGCCATTTCATCGTAAAGTCATCCTGAGTCAGAGCTCATGCGGCCAAATACTGTGGCAGCCATGGAGGCAGCTAGTTGTGTCACACAGTGTATTACACTCTTTGATATTTTCCATTTGGATCTACAGTCAGGCCTACCGGAGCTATGAGTTACTGAGCACAAGTGGCTTTTTTTTTTAACACACTAACACACGAATGACATGCATGTTTTAGACACCTGCCGAGCAAAACACCTGTCTGTCTGTAATGAGAGCTGTAGCAGTCACTACGATGTGTATGTGTGAAGACGTGAGGAGGAAGACAGGTGTGCTTCTCCTCGCACGGCATGTTTCACTTGCAGTTACTTGCTGTCTTTCTGACAACAAATCTGTAGAAACCACACTGAACACACACACATCAAATAGTCGACTTTAATATCTTTGCAGCCTAGCCAGAGGCCATGGTGTTCTTGATCCAGGCGATGTAATTGCAAACTTTTGTGTACACCCCAGGCTTGTTTCTCAAAGCGCAGCCATGCCCCCATGACACAACTCCCTGCAGCTCTCCGTCACACACCATGGGACCGCCAGAGTCGCCCTGAAGATAAAAAAAAAGAGAGGTAATTAGAAAATTACCTCCACTGGTGCATCTTTTATATGAAACGGCAGGAACATGATCTATGATCTCTATATTACCTGACAGGAGTCCTTCCCTCCCTCCAGATAGCCGGCGCAGATCATGTTTTCGGTGATTTGGAAAGGATATGAATTAAAGCATGTGTCATCGCTCAGGAGAGGGGCTTCCAGGCACTGCAACTTAGCAGGGTATCTCGCTGGAAAAGACAGAACATGGAAGAATGTTTTTATTTACAATAATGGCATGAAAAACACACAGTTACTCTAGTTTATGCAGCAGCGTATAACTCACAGCCGTCATTGCTGGAGCGAATACTCCCCCATCCAGAGATCTGGCACATTGTTCCATCTCTGGCACACTTTGAAGGAAGTCTAGCAGGGCGTACATAGCTGTTCAGAGTGGCAGGTTGACTCAGTTTGATCAGCATGATGTCACTGTCCTGTGTACGGGAGTTATAGTCAGGGTGGCGGATGAACTTGGCAGACATAATGTACTGCTCCGTCCCCTCAGGTTCCCAGATGTCATGATCTCCCAGGCGAATTTCTATACTTGACCTGTAAGAAATAAATCCATCTTTAACTTCAGGCTCTTGCTGCTCCCACGCCCCAAGAACTAGCAACCCAAGGGGAAATCACAATGAAAGCTCTATGTTTCCAAACAGCATAAATCCATCAGCTGCTACAGTTTGGGTTTTTATGTTGTAAACAGAGGTTAGCGATCATCTTTCTTACTTTGGTCTGCAGTGTGCAGCAGAGAGCACCCACTCATCAGACAGAAGAGTCCCACCACAGAAGTTATACCCAGTGAAGAGAGACACTTGGTAGGGCACAGAATTTTTTGGACACTCATACCCACCGACAATCTTGTCATCATCCTTCAGGGCAACTGCAGATAAAAAGTAAAAAATAAAGTGACAAAAACATCCAAATTTGTGCCATTTAATGCCTGCACTATACCGTACCTGCTCCCCCGAAGAGGGCCAGAAGAAGGAGAAGCTTCATGTCTGTCTGCTCAGCAGCTTAATGTGCCCTCACACTCTTAGTTTCGAGTATTTTAGTCCTCTTATCTCCTTTCTCTCAAGGTCTTCTATCGTCAGAGGTACACCTCAAACATTAAACATGTGTTACATTTCCCCGGAACACTGGGTTTAATGTACACTATACAGTAAAAGAACATTTCACTTCAGTGCTGTGAATGAGGAAACAATCTGAATGGCATTTATGTTGTAATGAATGTGTTTTTTTTTTTTTGTTTTTTTTTAGAGATTTCCATGAGCTTTTGAGTAATTTTCCTCTACATTTAAGTTCACCGTTCTTTGTAAGTTTAATCTCACTGGAGCATCAGTACATATTTTTTCTTACAATGGATTTATTACAGAACCATCTGCTGTATATTATATTTATACTCTTTCAAGTGAACCACAAAGTGACATTCTACCTGATGGATGTTGAGTAAGATTTGGTATGTCGGTGGAAGTTGTGGTTAAAGAGTAAAAATGTGCTATTTCAACATCCAGAGTGCCAAGAAAAGGGGGGGGGGGGGGGGAGCAAAACCAGTAGAATTTAAATGTTCTGCTTGCTCATATAAGATAGGCTGTCTGCTTATCAGTGAGCTGCTGCGTGGAGCAAATGCAGTATGTATGCTGTGTTGCAATACAGGACAGAACGTGTTCACATTTTGTGTCACTACACACAGTTTTGTTGGCATATTTCTTGGCCTTTGTACAATTCCGCAAGCTTGGGTGTCATATACACAATTCATTTAAATGAGCTACACAAAAAACAACCTGTAAAGCAGAACTTTTGCGTTTCACAATCCTGTTTTGAAACTCTACGCGGTAAAAAGATTGGGAAACAAATGCACCTTTTTACGTCTTCATCCCTGCTTTGTTGCATGACCTATGTAAAGGAAATCAGCACCCTTACTGTTTTGACATTGCAGAAGTCATTGCTGAGTCAATGTTTCAGAATGGAGACATACTTAAGACGTACAAGGCAAGGTTACTCATGTATGAGCATAGGTGTTTATCAGCACCAGACAGGAAAACATTTAAATGTGAGGGTACATTTTACCAAACCCTATGATTATACACTTAAGGCTAAAATATAACGCATTCCCATCCAGCACAGGCAAGTTCTCCCTCCCTTATGACTGTGTGGCACACACACACACACACACACACACACACACCGTCTGCCTCAGTCCTTTTGCAACCTGCGTATCATTGCTTGTATTTTTTGATTGCAATCAAGTGCAATATCTTGGCACATTCTGCTGAGAAATGTACTCTGTCTAAAAAAATACACGTAACAAACATCTCAGGGTTGTGTTTGTTCACGTGTTGTGTCTAGATTTCACTACACTTACACCCCAGAGATACATTTCAATTAAGTTTTCAACAGGCTGCAAGACATTTCAGTGACATTTATTAGAGAAAACTAAATTGCGAAAATCATTAAAATGTGTCCCAGAGCCAGTTGCTCAAAAATGTCTTTGATAGTCTCACATATGACATCCAGATGCTGGTTTAGTTGCACATCTGCGCAAATAGCATTCAAGATGTGATCAGTTGGATAAATTAACCCACTCTGGTCCTATCAATCGTCAGGGACTGCTCGGACCCCAGAGGGTTACAAAATAAATACTTTGATGCTGTCACTGCAGTCTAAAACTGCCAGCATTTTTTCCAGCATTTGCCACCCTATCTCTTAGTTACAATTTATGGAAAGGATCAAAACTTCCATTCATTTCACCATCTGGTTCTCTTGTTTAACCAGTTCCGGTTTCCCTAATCCCATTCCACTGTACCTCAAAATACCCTCGGACAGACAGAGAAAGCACTGTGTCAAAGAGCTGTATGACTTATGCACTGCCAGGCTTGTTTGCTGTCTAACAGAGCCCAGAGCTGATTATTCATATCCCTTAGGTTTGCTGAGGGGGACCAGGCGTTGTGGTTAAAGTAGGGACGAATGTAAGGAAGTGGTTTAGGTTATTGAGGTTCAACTTCTTTTTTTTCCCCCCGTGTGGTGTATTTCATGGAAAAAAAACTGTCACCGAGCCATAGGAGTGAAAGACGCTGGCATCGGGTTTGGACTTGAAAAACAAAATTCCTGACCTCTCCATAACCGTGAGACAAGGGTTTGATTTCCAGTCAGCACCGCAACAAGATCAACAAACCTTTGAGGTTTCAGGACACAGCAGATTCCCACTATTTGTGTCTTTGTTAGAGCGTTAGTGGAGTCTAGAAGTTTCAACACAACAGTTCGTATACCACTTTTCCTACAAAAGGATTTAGAAATGCTGTGAGCTCACAGTGTTTTGCACTCCAGCAGCGACGAAAAACACTGGGTGTATAACGGTGACGCTGGGAGATGGAGTATATCATTAGTACTTCACCGTCCCACACACAGACTTACATACGTTTTAGTTGTGTCTTTCTGGTTGCTCCCCCACCCTCCCATCTATTTAGTGAATAATAAACCCCCAAACTCCAACTGCATATATCACTCTCTGCTAAAACTAAATTCCCGTTAAACCTCCACTAGTTGTTTTACACACCCAAATTGGTATTTGTGTGGCACACACATAATTGCACGTTTGGTTGGTAAATCAAGAACTCTGGCAAGCCCTGAGCTCTGAAGGCTTCCCTCAAACTATAGCCTTGGGATAGCTATTAATATCCCCTACAGACACCAGCAAAACGCTCTGCCTTTAAGTTCTGTTACAAAACTATACAGCACACACACACAAAAAAATTTTAAAAACACACTTTAGCACAGAAACAAAAAGTGGAGGACGTATTTCTCAACGGGATCATAACCAAACAAAGTGGTTATACTGTCTAGACTTTAGCTAAAACAGTAAAGTCATTTAGTTTCACAAATGGTGCTGTTGACTGTAGTTTAGAGAAGTGAGTGATTAAGTTAACTGGGTCAACTTATTTTAAACAGTTTCCTGCAGTTAGAATGAATTGTTTTTGGACATGGTGTAAAAATTCTCTCGGCGGGGATTCAGATGCTGAATATTTATACATCCAGAAAAAAAGGGCAATGATAACACAGACATGAGTCCTCCTACACACTCCAATAAAGGGTGTTACTCTGAACTCATGCAGAGACTGAGAGCATGTATACACATACATGCAGTGTCTCTCTCTCTCTCTCTCTCTCTCTCTCTCTCTCTCTCTCTTCGCCTCTCTCTTCTCATTACCTCCCCCTCACATCTGGAGTATTGGCAGGACACAGTTCCTGTGTGGTGTGTGTGTACATTAGCTGGGGACTCAGTTTTAAGGTTGGGCAGATCCTAGCAGCTCACGCTGTGCAAATCTGATCAGTTCAAGATTTGGAGCCTCATTGTGTTTCGCCGTGTGAACAACTCTTCGTGGTTTTGATCATGAAAGCCACTGCCATCACTGCTTCTTTGTCTGATTGTTTGAAGTGTCACTACTTAGAAGGTTTTTATTATTATTATTTGTCTTATTTGTATGTATTATTTGTTTAGTTTGCTCTATGGTATGAGTGTTGCCAATTGTCATTAATTTAAATATAACTTGGAATAATTCAGATGTTTTCAGTGTTTCAGGTGCTTTTCAACACCTGTTTAAAGTTTGCTGTTGAGCCACAAATTGCAAATTGAGCCACATGAACTATTGGGATTTTTTGCCTCAGCTTCCCTTTTACATGTAAAATATTAAGAAACCCTTATTTCTGGGAATAAAGAAACAGTTCAGTCATCATGTTTGAATAACAGAAAAAAAAAACTCACAAATGCACAATGTGTGGGCAGCAACACCAAGAGTAAAGAGGAACCATGTGGGAGGAAATATAACCATGAAGTCAAACTCAGATGAAATGTTTTTTCCCCACTGAAAGGTAGGGCTATACTCTGGGGGAACATGAGAATGATTTTCAGTCTCTCCAGCCAACACTCCCCCATGTCCATGCCTCCATATTTTCACAGTTTTCATTTCTTCCTATTGTGTGTGTGTGTGTGTGTGTGTGTGTGTGTGTGTGTGTGTGTGTGTGTGTGTGTGTGTGTGTGTGTGTGTGTTTTTTTTTTTTTCTTCCATATGTGATCATTTAAACAAGCAACTCACTGCTTCAACTTTCATTATGACAGAAAGTTTCAAAAAATCTTTTACTTTGCCCTGTTATTAGTTCAAAATGAGGTTTCTTCAATTTATTTTCAGTAACTGCTTATCCTTATCATGGTTGCGGGGGCTGGAGCCAATCCCAGCTTCCATTGGGTGAGAGGATGGGTATACCTTGGACGGGTCAACAGTTCAGCTTAGCACAGACACCAGCGACAGTATATAACTTGGACTTTGTATGCATGACGTCACCCACAGGTTTCTGAAAAGCCGCTTTGAAGCTCAAAATGTGGCAGCTCTGGTCACCGCCATGTTGGCGGTCCTGCCTCTTCTTCGTCCCAGCTAATCTAAAAATCGACAAAGACTTGGGTTGTCGACAGACCCGGGGGGTGGGCTGAATGATGCCTGAGTGCTCAAACAAGCTATCTGTGATGGCACTCACCTGTTAATCAAAGCAGTCATGCTGTTAATTATGCATAACTTTAAACCTTAATATACTTTGAACAGGTGAGTTAAAATGAAATTACAAAATTAGTTATAAGTTATAAAGAAAAAAGCTGTTTTTTGTACCAGGCTGGAAACATGTTTATTTCTGCTGAGAAGTTGGACATTTTCACACGGGGGCTAATGGAGATTGACTTGTTCTGTAGCCAGCCTCAAGGAACGCAGTTTTTGGCAATTCCACACTGGATTGACTTCACAGCCACTGAGACTGTTTGGCTGACACATAGAGACAAACAACAATTCATGCTCACATTCACGCCTATGGGCAATTTAGAGACACCAATTAACCTGCATGTAACCACAAAGAACCCACGCAGACACAGGGAGAACAGACAAACTCCACACAGAAAGGTTTTAAACCAGGAAAACTCTTGCTGTGACCCCAGAGTGCTAACCATGCTCAGATTTTCTTACTTATTAAGTTGATCTGTATTTCAATCTTATAGCAAGGTCTTGGGATAGATTTCCCCCCCTATTTTCTTGGGACTCTAAGAGTTTGACTCCAATATATCTGAAGAACAACAGCAGCAGGAATGTGCCAGCCAAGTTTTAAAAGATGAAATCGCTGGAAATTACAGCCCTGATTTGCTTCGGGGTGTGTATATGAATTATCTTTTGTTTTAATCTTGGAGTCAGGTCTGCGGTTGTTTGCCAGTCCCGGTCTGTGGTGATTCCTACACTTGGGTACCTTTCGACAAATGTTTCAGGAATGTATGGTTCAGTCAGTAATGAGTATTCCTCAGTGATCAAAAGCATCTCATCCTATGCCAAGAAACTCCCAAGATGAACATATTTTGCTTCAGCTAACTAAATGACTGAGCTGCAAATACAAAACCACATTGCATACTTACTGTTTGAGTACTTTGTAGTGGCGTGCTTGGTTGCTCACATTTCTAACCTGTTTCATGAGTTACGAGCGTACTTCTCTAACATATAAAATGAACTTCAGATGTGTGTTTCAGAATCTTAAGAAATAGATGTAATTAAGTTTGCACAGCATCATGCTGACAAGAAGGAGCATGTGGATAAGTCAGAACTGTGAAATTTCTCCAATACTGTGATATTGAAAGATGAATTTTTACACCAGATCCGTTTTGGTTGCAGATTTGATTCTACAGACGCTCCACAGTGTCCACCTTCAAATGGACAGTGGCGCAGAGGGAGTAGCCTGCTATTTCATAAAACCCGAAATTATCGACAGATGCTGCTGTGACTTTCTTATACATAGTGCAGGGTGAAGAGACGGGACATTAAAAAATATGGAACCTACATGTCCAGATGTCAATTTACACAGTCAACATGGAGCTATTACACTTAACCTCAAGCAAACATGAGCTCAACCCACAAAGAGAAAAACACATTACGCAGCAGGATCACTGGTGCACATGAGAAGTCACAGCACTTTTTCTCAGGTAGTCATCTACTACAACCCACAATTTATGCATTTAGTTGTTTGGTTACTTTAGTGTTTTCACTTGTGGAGTTTCCCAAAGGACGAAGCTCCATGAGACGTTCGAGGAAGACGTGTCTTGGCAAGATTTTTTGTGTCAGACTTCAGATTAGCAAGCAGAGCATCACACTTGCACTTTAGAGCTACAATCGAGAGAGCAGCGTGTAGCACTTTGTCAGTGCAGGGGATGAACTGAATGAACTGTTATACACACATATAATGCATCTTCAGTCTGTTTGTATTTATGTATCTATCAATGAAGCTTAAATAGTTTTAGAAAATGTAAAAAAAAAAAAAAAAAAAAAGTAGATAGTATGTAGTACATAGTATGGAGCAAAAGAGGTCTGATGGTCTTTCAGGAGGAGGGGGGGTGCGTGATGCTTAAGGTCCCGCCTCGATGACGTCACATATTTAAGGAGTCAGGGATCAGATCCTCACAGTTCCCGCAGACTAGTCAGTCTAGTCCAGTCTTGGCTTTGCAGCGGACACATCCTCTTCGGACTGGCGCGCTGAGCGAGGTACGGTGCCTTAATTATCCTCAGAAACTTTAGCACACCAAACTGAAGAAGAAATAGAGCAGCATGTGATGAAGGCTGTAGTGAAAGATCTGACTGGAAAATATCTCACTCTGGAGTTTGATCCGCTTCGTTTCAGAGAGTTTTTGAAACAGACAAAAAGGTCTTTAAGAGCAATTAACAGCGCAAATACAGTCGAATTGTTCATTAAGCCTGTGTGGACCTATCTGCTCATAGTTTGTCTGATGCAGTAGAGTGTTTTATTCATTGTGGTTTGACTCTGATCATAACTTTGCAAAAGCCTTTGCTCATCAAATTCTGTTGCCGACTTTTTTTTTTTGGCCTGATGTGAATTTCATTCAGTGGAAACATTTGTGTGCGGTTTGCATGTCATGTTTTGCAAGATGAACAGTTTTGTTCTTTTTTTTTTTCTTCTTTTTTTTAAGTACTGCCATAGAAAGTTCTTCATTCAGATTTGTCTCACTGTGGTTCATAAGACGGCTGTATAGTGAAACAGGCATAAGTGAAGCTAAAATTAGATTTTCATGAATGGACTGAATATCTTTGAACTAATATTCTCTAACTTTTAATGGAAATCATTCAGGGAAGTAGAATTTAGTATAATTAGAGACTGTTATTGACCTCTAGATAAACAATGAAAAAAATGTATATTTATAATATAATAATATTTATTTATTTATTGTTTCTTTTACAGGCCTCAAGACAATGATGGATCTTATGACAACTACCCCTTTCTATCACATCAATACAACAGATGCCACTAAAAATGGCAGTTTGTATGAAGACAACGACGAGTATGACTATGACGAGCATGCTGAGCTGAGACAGTCACTCAACATCATGTCTCTCATCGTCTACAGCCTGGCCTTTGTTCTTGGTGTACTCGGGAATGGAGTGGTTATCTGGGTGACCGGGTTCAAGATGAAGAAAACAGTCAACACAGTTTGGTTCCTCAACCTTGCTGTGGCTGACTTCCTCTTCACAGCATTTCTGCCACTGAGTGTGACGTACACAGCTCTGGATTTCCACTGGCCTTTTGGCAAGTTCATGTGCAAACTGAACAGCACAATAAGCTTTCTGAACATGTTTGCCAGTGTCTACATTCTGGTGGTGATCAGCGTAGACAGATGTGTGTCTGTGGTGTGGCCCGTCTGGGCCCAGAACCACCGAAGTGTACGCAAGGCGTCCTGTGTGAGTCTTGGTGTTTGGGTACTGGCTTTGATTCTCAGCGCTCCATACTTCATCTTCAGGGACACTGGTCCATCATATAACAATGACGACATCATCAACTGCTTCAACAACTTTGCTTTTTCTGATGACTATGAAACCCCGTCTGTCAATAAGCTGCGACAGTTTCGTCATCAGGCCATGACCATCACCCGCTTCCTCCTGGGATTTGTTGTCCCCTTCACTGTCATCGTTTCCTGTTACGCTGTAATAATCCATCGTCTCAAAAGAAACCGCACACTGGCCAGCCAGTCAAGTCGCCCCTTCAAGATCATCGCCGCTGTTATCACAACTTTCTTCTTGTGCTGGGCTCCTTACCACATCATGGCTCTAATTGAGTTGGTAAATCACCTGACTAATCATACAAGTGAAATATTGGACCATGTCACCACTATCGGAGTCCCCATAGCAACCAGCCTGGCCTTCCTCAACAGTTGTCTGAACCCATTGCTGTATGTGTTCATGGGACAAGATTTCAAGGATAAAGTGCGCAAATCCATCCTGAATGTACTGGAGACTGCCTTCCAGGAGGAAGTTTCGCGCTCTTACACCTACACAAACTCAATGGTCACCAGTCGGAGCAAAGAAAAGTCTTTTTCTGATGCAGAGGTATAAGCTTGTCTATGACATAAACAAATACTGTAACTGTACATAGAGTAACTGTATATAACAAAACACAAGCTTCTTTTTTTTGCTTTGTTTTTATTCAAGGACCCTCAAGGTGATCTGTATGCATTATCTCAAAATATTGATATGATATGATGAGTTTTATGACTGGCTAACTGATCAGGTCTGGAAGACATTAATATAATTCAATAAGCTGTAGATCCGTTGATGGATTTGTAGGATGATGCATTTTGCAATGATGGAAATGTTGAAATGTTTTGGGGGTTTTTGTTAAAAATATTTATATAGCTCATATAAAAAATGATGGATCACAAAGTCCTTTACGGGCAAAACAGAAAGCAAACAGAAGCCCACATTAAATAGCCTATAGCAGCAGTAACACTGGTGCTTCTTCACTCTGCAGTCCTGTTGTTGGCTGGTTGTGGTTTGAGTCACAACAGTACAGTCTGTTCCATACTAGAACCAGTGGATAATGTGACATCTTTTTAGACATGAGAAACCAGTCATAATTTTAAAACAGATCTTTGATTAGTTTATGGTTGAATCTGTGCAGCACAAGATTTATTTGACAAAAGGAACACCAGATGTTGATTACTACACTATATCCCCGCCTGTATGTGTCAGCAAAGAAAAGCAACTAAACAGCTCCCAGATGTTTATTGGCCATTGACTATATTAATAGTCTGTGACTGGGTTGGGTTGTTTCACAAAAACATTATCACTTTCTTGCCATTTAATATATTAAACTAACATATGGAAGAGTTTTAACTGAACGAATAATCTACAGTGTTGCTGAACAGCTGCACAAACAGGAATAGAGCTAATTTCCCTTACCTTCCCCCTCATACCCAACTTACTGATCCTGTTATGTGTTATGTGTATGACAAAACTGGCCACATGACAGGGCACACCTCTTTGGGTACATAATAAAGTGACAGTGATTTTTCCAGTTACACTACTACGTTTAGTATAACTAATTTCATCTATGTAGTCATTATAATTAAGTTCATCACTGTCTATATCTTATCCTGCCTGTCACCTGCCAGTACCACAGAAATTGATCCAACTGACTTTTGACTGCTACATGTTATTTACATTTGTTATTCAACTCAAAGGCAGGCAAATGCAAACCTGATAATAAATATATGATAGTGACTATTATGCTTAAAGTAGCAGCTGCATTGTATACTTGGCTTCATTTGATGTTTTGCTCATTGTTAGTTGTTATTTTGAGAATGATCATTTTATGCAAATGCATGTTGTGCCATAATCTGAGAATTTTGAGTTATTCTTCTCCAAGTTTTGACTCTGTTTAGTTTGGTTTAAGATTATTTTCATCGACTGATCTGCCTGTTTTGTTTTTTTCTCAATTTTCTCTCAGTTAATTGTTTGGGCTGGAAGAAAGATTGTTAATACAAGTGTCCTAGAGCATTTCCTGGAGACCCAGGTGATCATGTTCAGGTGTCTTGCAAACCCCCCCAAGATATCCTATTTTTCTTATATAAGACACTTACTATCAGAAATATCACAGCATATTAATTTTTCAGAAGTTAGAATATGTGAATATTTTTGACGTTTTGACCCAAGTGAACAACCAAAATTTAATGGCGCACTTATTCTATGTACTGTATAACTTTGGTATACTAAACCCTAAAAGTCTTTTATTATGTCTTTTTCTCTGTATTTCTAATGTAAATGATAATTATGTTTTCTTTTTGTTGGTGTTCAGAGTCCATAATCATGGCAATGATTATCATCATCAGTGATGGTAATAATGACTATTATAGTGGTTCTTCTTATTGCCATTATTTCCACAATTAAAATATGATTCAGATATCTCATAATCACCACGGAACTTGATCATTCCTTATCTAGTATATATACAGAAAGAGAGATGTATGTATATCACATAAGTAACTTACCTGATGTATCACCTGATAAAAATATATCAGAACTGGAAACACTCACAGGATACTTTGTATAGTTTCTCTAAATCATTGTCATTATAGATTTGGTCAATAGAGAGCGCTGTTTTACATACCGGGTGCTCCTCAGATCAAGTTTAATGTCATTTAAATGTTCTTTAATGTGTCTCATGATGACTCTGAGGAAGGCTACAAGCCAAAACACATCGGTCGGACAATAAAGTGTTTACACCACGAGTGTTGCTTGTGTTCCTTTCTCATGCACACTGAAAGTAGGTAAAGTTGTGGTAGAAATCCCTACTGTTGCTGCTGTTCAGATCAAGGACAGCAAACTTCAGAGAGAAAAACCTATGAAGCACACTGATTGATTTGCAGTCTTTAATAGTGGAAACAGGGCTACAAATCTGTTTACACTATTAATGGCTGCTAATAAACTGGCGCATTCCAGTCAAGTAGTCAGGAAGTGGGTATCATCAGTCTTCTTTTATTGTGTATACACATTTTGATTATGCTTTTTGTTCCCAACTAGTTATTATTAGTAGTTTTTACAAAACATCCTATTATTCTAATTCCTATTTATAATATTCATATTCATTCATCATACATGAACACTTTTAGATCTGTCTGTATCCCTTCACAGCATCATTTTGATGTATGTAAGTATTTTGTATTCCTCTGTCATGATCAGTTTTAAGGTGCAGTTTTACATGATCTTAAAATATAAACATCTGTGGACAAAAACTAAGCTGCTAAAAGAATAAAGAGTAGTCAGTTAGAGTTGGGGCATTTTGGGAATGTTTCAGTCAAGGCAAAATAATAAATGTGATTCAGTTACTTAAATTAAAAAGTCCACTTTTTAATGCTGTGCTATATTGTTGTCAATTGGTTTGTTAAACATCAAACAAAGGAAAAAGGTAAACGGAGTTGTGGCAGCGCTGTTTGTGGAAATTTTTTCGTGCTTGCTCAAACTTGTTTCTTAATTTGTCAGTAATCGCCAACTGCAATGTCATGACATAATCGCGGCTGTCATCATCCAGATTTTATCTTAAAGAAGATTAAGGTGACAAAACAGGTTGCGGAGGAAGGAAGAAGGTCATCATCCAAATTTTATCTAAAAGAAGATTAAGGTGACAAAACAGGTTGCGGAACCAGGAAGAAGGAACCTCTTGTAAACAGCCTAGACTGCAATTGCCTGCAAAACTTCTGCAATTACCCTAATACTAACAGTGACTAAAAAGATATGTCAGAAAAAAGAAATATTCTCAGTTCAGATCTCTCTTGCATAGGGATGGATATACAGAGGCAGAATAGTTTACATGTGCAGCTTCAAGTGAACAGTCTCTGTCTTATAAAAGCACCCTTCATTATTGACAAATGCTGCTGTGACCGTGTCTTGTAACGTGGTGCTCGGTGAAGGGAAGAGACATTACAATATGTCACCTACATAGAGATGTTGATCACTCAGAACGTTATAGCCGCTCCTCTAATGAATATAATGTAGTACTATACTGGCTCCTCCCCAACATGACCAATGATGTCATTCTTACCCACACCTCAGTCTATATAATTCTCCCTGTTAAACTTGTCCTCATTTGACTGGAGAGCTTTCAACAAGGTAACGTACCTTTGTTATTCTCACAATTTGATATTTTTACCCAAAACATGACAGTGAAACTGTCGGATATGGGGTACAGATACCTGTTAGTGTGGATTTGACTGATAGATTAATTATTTTAAATGAATTAAATTAGCTATAATGGTTTATTTCTGGGTCAACAATGATGACTTCAACTTCACATTCAATTCAAATGTCACATTTTATGTGTGCCTCTAATTTGACAGTTCGGTAGAATAATATGGAAACAAAATAAGTCAATGAGGAAAGACAGAACTATTATTAAAGTTATAAGCTGAAGTTATTTTATTTTTAGGCAACATTGGAGATTATTCCAGAGAGAACCAGATCAGCAAGTGTGACATATAAAATGACAATTTATCAACAAGTGCTTTGTGGATCAATAAGTGGCAGTGTTTATAATTCACCAACAACTCACTGGAATAGAGCAGTGAGTGTGTGTGAATTATTGCCAATGAAGAATCTGAGTTCCTAAAGCTCTTCAGTAAGACTTCCTAAATGTTTGAATGTATATTCTCATCCAGCCAGATGAGAATATACATTCAAACATTTATCATATTTATCATTGTGAACTGGTATTGACATTTACATAGATAAAATAGGAAAAAGGGAAGAAAGCTCATACTGTTTCTTCATGTTCCTATTGCAGGTCTCAAGACAATAATGGAGATGAATGCTACGCCTCCCTATTACATCAATACAACGGATGTCATTGAGTATGTTGACAATTTCGCTAAACTTAAACAGTCTCTCAAGATCATATCTCTCATAATTTACAGCCTGGCCTTTGTTCTTGGTGTACTCGGGAATGGAGTGGTTATCTGGGTGACCGGGTTCAAGATGAAGAAAACAGTTAACACAGTTTGGTTCCTCAACCTTGCTGTGGCTGACTTCCTCTTCACAGCATTTCTGCCACTGAGTGTGACGTACACAGCACTGGATTTCCACTGGCCTTTTGGCAACTTCATGTGCAAACTGAACAGCTCATTAACCTATTTGAACATGTTTGCCAGTGTCTACATTCTGGTGGTGATCAGTGTAGACAGATGTGTGTCTGTGGTGTGGCCCATCTGGGCCCAGAACCACCGAAATGTACGCAAGGCATCCTGGGTGAGTCTGGGTGTTTGGGTACTGGCTTTGATTCTCAGCACTCCTTATTTTGTCTTTAGAGACACTGCTCCATTGTATGACATCATTCTCTGCTTCAACAACTTTGCTCTTTCTGATGACTACGAAACACCGTCTGTCAATAAGCTGCGACAGTTTCGTAATCAGGCCATGACCATCACCCGCTTCCTCCTGGGATTTGTTGTCCCCTTCACTGTCATCGTTTCCTGTTACGCTGTAATAATCCATCGTCTCAAAACAAACTGCACCCTGGCCAGCCAGTCAAGTCGCCCCTTCAAGATCATCGCTGCTGTTATCATCACCTTTTTCCTTTGCTGGGCTCCTTACCACATCATAGCTTTAATTGAGTTTGCAAGTCACACAGCTACTGAACCAAGTCTTACATTACGCTATGTCATCACTATTGGAGTCCCTCTGGCAACCAGCCTGGCTTTTATCAACAGTTGTCTGAACCCATTGCTGTATGTGTTCATGGGACAAGATTTCAAGGATAAAATCCGCAAATCCATCCTCTCTGTACTGGAGACTGTCTTCCAGGAAGACTCCTCCTCACAGTCACACTGATACAATCATTGGACACCAGTTAGAAAAAACTGTACTGCCAGTGTCACACGACTAATCATACAAGTAAAATATTAGATCATGTCACCACTATCGGAGTCCCCATAGCAACCAGTCTGGCCTTTCTCAACAGTTGTTTAAACCCACTGCTATATATGTTCATGGGACAAGATCTCAAGGATAAAATCCGCAAATCCATCCTCACTGTACTGGAGACTGCCTTCCAGGAGGAAGTTTGTCGCTGTCCTATTGTCAAAAAGTTGAGTAACACCCTCCAGAGAGAATAGATGACAATTCTTGATACCGCTTATAATGCTGTCCATGATTGAAGAGTACTGAGACTGCACATAATTTTCACAAATGTAAAAGAACTTTTTTTTAGTTTTAGATCTATGCAGTCCTGGAGTTTTAGACTGTGGGGATATGTAACCAATACAGGAATCCAGCAGTAATTTCAAAATAGGTATAACACCAGTTTATGGTTCACTTTGTGCAAAAAAAGTAAGAAATGAAACAAATGTAACTTTTGTCCTTGTTTGTCCTTTTTTTAAGTATTGTAGTTTTTTTTTTTTTATTACAGACTTTCTTCATTTCACTAACTTTATTCCTAGACCAGCAGAGGGAACTGTTTCACTTCTCAGTCATTTGGGTTCATGTGTAAATATTTTTCATATGACTATCAGTAGCTTTTACATCACTGTGTATTATTCTGATTATTTAGGCAGTATTTATGATACATTTTGCATTCATACATTTTATTAGTGGACTAGTTTAGATGTAAATGTGAATTTGTTGTTTCCTTCGTCCTTCCTGTGTCCTTTTGCATTATTCCATTATTTTAATGGTGAATGCAAGGTTTCTTTTTTCATAATCTTCTGTCATTTTTTAAATCCCTTATGAAATTGTTC
This sequence comes from Protonibea diacanthus, assembly GCA_028641955.1. NCBI lineage: Eukaryota > Metazoa > Chordata > Actinopteri > Sciaenidae > Protonibea > Protonibea diacanthus. The sequence continues at coordinate 12,719,523 of CM053983.1, read as the reverse complement.
AATGAAATCTTATAATAAAGACATATTTGTGGAAAAATTCTATAGCCAACTAGAATCTTCAGTGAAAACATAAAACAATATATACTGTAGATTAATATCCAGTAATCAGCCTATGAAAAATGTTCACATTTCAAAACATTTTTTTTTTTTTTACACTAGACTGGCAGTTGATTAATAAAAGATAGAGAAGAAACTTCTGATTTCTATGATAACAGATACTCTTGTGCTTTTAGAGCGGATGAACATACCTTCATCAATCAATCCAGCTAACTTTGTTAACTGATGATCTATTACGTGTGAAATTATCATATCAAGTCATAGTGACTTGATTAGTCTATTTGTTAATGGTGAGAGACAGAAATTTATATCCTATGCATTAATTCATGTATTAAATCACCATGGGGTGTTATTGTGTGAAGTACTTTGTGTTACATTTTATTTGTATGAAAAGTGCTATACAAATAAAGTCTGATTGATTGATTGATTGATTGATTGATTGATTGATTGATTGATTGATTGATTGATTGATTGATTGATTGACTGATTGTTCAGTCATGCGTTATAGCATTACTAAAGTGCTTTGAATGAAAAGTGATTTGTACCCTTATTATAAAGTGTAATTGTGTTACTAGTTACTTGGTTGGCTGACTAATTAGTTGGTTAAACTCTAATTAATTATGTGGTGTTTTACTAATAGGCAGGGTTTTTTTTATATTTGGGAAAAACGTCATAAATCGTGCGTCATGACGTCATGGCCGTGACTGTTTTTAAGAGACGTCGGTGTGGACGGAGGGACGCCCCCGGCCTGCTGCAGATAGCAGTTATCTACCACACAGCGACTCTCAGGGGACGCTGCACGTTTTCTTCAGAGTTCCTGGATTTACCAGACTGTGTGGTAAGTGCTGTCTAACTGTAACAGTGTGTGCTAACTGGCTGACTCCTAAATGTCTGCTTATGGTATTTTCTCGTTGCTAAGGAGCGTTAGCTAGCAGCAGCTAACGTTAGCCATCGCCTGACCACAGTACGAGCCCTCAGCTTCGCATCAGGTTGAGACAGTTTGTGGGCTGCTCTTATTGTATTCCTGTCTGCCTGTTTAATGTGTGTTGTCTTTCGAGCAGCCGTCACCAAACTCTTTAGTGGTTACAGTAGCTTTAGGCTACTGCTAGCATTAACGAGCTACAGTAGGTGTCTCTTAAGCAAAGGTTCAGTCGCCCCCTGGCTGCACAGCTAGCTGACTCTCCTTTGTAAACACACCGGGTGGTTCGTGTTTTAATCGTGCAATGCTGAAAATATGTAATACTGTGAACAAAGTGGTCATAGATATCAAAGAGGAAGTTATCTCAAAGCTTTGTTTTTTGAATATAACTGCAGGACAAATGAGATATTTTCACCTGCAGCTTTGTAAATATTGTTGATTTCCCCAAAATAATATGCTAATTGTTAGTTATTTGATTTTATTTTAAAAGTTGCCTTGACTATATGAATTGCAGCAACATGTTATTGTAAACTGATATATTTTTCCCCCATCAGAATTTAGTGTATACCTTGACTACAGTAAGCATACACTAATATTAAAAAAAACAACAATATATCCCGCATCAAAGCTATTTATTTGATTAGAAACATTGATACCTGTTGTGTCTAGTGTCCTCTTGTGTTTTGCATGCTCTGTGGAGTAAAGCATCAGGTCGGATCTGTTGTAGCCTGCTGAGGTTGGAGGTAGTTTACCTGCAAAATATTGTTAAAACAGGAATGAAATGAAACTTAACCCAACTCAGTTAAGTGTAAATTAAACTATATCAGCCCTCATCCCACAGAATGGTTTGGGACCCTAATTCTCATTGGACCAGGCTGTGTTGTTTGTGATAGTGTGACTGTTTTTAGTTGTGTTATAGTACTGCACTGCAAACAGGCAGCCGGTCCAAGTCTAATTTGTCTAAATTTGGTTTCTGTTTCTCCAACCCAGCTGTTCTGGTCCTGTTGTCCGCAGTGTGTTCTCTTGCTAGATTTATTTGCAGTAGGGATGCACCGAATGTGAAATTCTGGGCCAATACCGATGTTTAAAATAACAACTTGGCCGAAGGCCGATGTTTGTTACGTGTATTGCAAACTGCATAACGTGGATCTTTCTCGAAGCGTCCCAGAAACGTCTCTACGTTCAGCTATGCATCTGTTCTATTTTTGACGCTTGACACGAGCAGCACGCGTCAATCTAGAAAGAGCACCTCGAGCTGACAGGAAGCCAGACACAGAAAAAGCAAAGAGAATCTGGTGGATTTTCAAAATAAAATACCCCGTGCAAACTGCTGGTCGTGAAAACAGACAAAAGCGAAACTAAGTAACTATGTAGCATATTTACACATATAGAAGCATATTTAGAAGAATATACACTGGGGAAATGGCCAAATCTGAGCAAGTAAACAAAGTCTGGTGGGCTAAATGCTTCTGAAACTGTGCAGGATGGACCAAAACCGCGGTGCGTACACAACGTGACAGAGACGTGTGGAGCGGGGTTTCAGAGCCTCCAGAAAAGGGGGAAAAAAGGTTTCTCCTTAGCACAGTGTTCATGCGACATGTAAATCAACATATAATCATCGGCCAACGCCATCGGTGAATGTCGTCTTTATTGGCCGATGGCAGTTAAGAAGACAAACATAAAGAAAACATAGGCCAATGCCAATGTTCAGCCGATGCATCGGTGCATCCCTAATTTGCAGTATGGCAAGTTGGCTCTGTCTTAATAATCCAGTTGGTTAATATTGGCACTGAAAGGAAGAAGGCAGATTTTAAATTGTGGGCCTGCTCAGTAGCAAATTACAATTTCAAAAGTAGCTTACAAAAAAGTAAATGTAGATTACATGGTGTAATGCATACTTAAGTGAGAGTACAATTGCAGGCTTTAATCTTAACATCCTTAATTTACATTGTTTGCAATGTTGAGATTGTGTATATTCCAGGTACAATAAAATGAATCTGAGTGTAGCAACATCAGTAAACATTTTTTTATTGTTTTGTCACCTGATGCTGTATTGTGATCTTAAAAAAGGTATTTCTCTCATTGTGTTAACTGTGTGTTGTACCTTGTTCAGGCTATATAAGAATTTGGCTCTAGTAACAGCTGCAGCTCTTTGAAATCAGAAAATGGCCACTGTCAGTATAATCGTGTGTTTGTACACCATCCAAGCCGATCGCTGATTTTTACAGTCGCAGTTTTGGATATCAAACGGACATGTCAGTTTCTACTGGTGAGTTCTTGTAACATGTAACCCTCTGTTTCTGATTAGTCCTGTAGTTTGCAAATCACAATGACTTCAAGATTCCCACTTACTGGACAGAAAGTTGTCCATTGTGAACCGTACAGCAATCTGATGACTTTGAAAGTCTGTAGCGTGACATTACGGATGAGAATTCATGTGACATGACTTAGCAGTTTGTTGCTTGAGTCCTTCTTCCTCTTCTTCCCAATGCACTTCATCCAACCAGGACTGTATCAGTCTTCATTTAAAAAAATGATACTTTGGTTGTTTTTTGGGTCTGTGTCATGCCCTGAAAATGCTGGAAAAATGCTTCTCTGATTTCCATTAGAAAAAAAAAAAAATTAAAACCACATTGTACACTAGTGATTTCAGAGTGGAACATATTCAGAGCCATGAATGATAGTAGAGTTGCAAGATTCACACAGCAGTGTTTGTAAACCCGCCCGAAGCACTGCAGCACGTTTCAGAAGCGGGTGTCCACTCTATTTTTGACGGATGTCACAAGCAGCCACGCCAATCAGCACAGAGGAGCTAGAGCTGGCTGTAAGTCAGACACACGAATGGAATAGAGAATCTGGTTGGTTTTCAAAATAAAACACCCTGTGCAGACTTCAACAATTTAACTACATGGCTTATTTTCACATGGTAGAATTGGTAAAATTGACCAAATCTGAGCAAGTTAACTGTCGGGTGAGCAAAACGCTCTGCATCTGAAATGCTTCTGGTGGGGTTTGCCTGATGGCGTCCAGACGTACCTCTGCACCACTGTCTGCTCAGCGGGGATGTGTACTCTTACCCAATATGTGCTGCAGACAGAGCTAAGAGTATAGTAGTTACCTGGTACACTGAGAATTGCTTCTTGACGCTTTCATTGAAATGATGAAATGACGGTTCAGTCAGTTTGCACAAAATCAGACCGGTCTAAGCTCATACACTGGACCTGACAGGGAAAACTGGCACAATCCTACACCACAAAGACACTAAATATCACTGTCTGTCACAAAGTGATCGATCATTTGTGCCATCAAAAGGCCAGTTCATACAGGCTCTTGGTAGCCTCTCTGACTAAAGCTTTTCTTGCCTGGACACTCCAGAGGACAGCCTGTCAATGGATTGGTAGTTTTCTTTTATTCTTCCTTGCTAAACCACAGAATTAAATAATATTGCATTGCATTTTGTAAAATGAGTTCCAAATGTGTCTCTCAGTAGCACATTGTATTGATTCGTGATGATTGACCCATTTAGACTGATGGCAGAGTTGTGGTCACTGTGCGGTCTGAAAGTGTTATGAGAGACTTGCATGTGTTGGTGCAAGGTCATGCAGACTGCTACCCTCAGTCACTGCTAATACCGGATTGTGGAGAGCACAAACAGTGAAAAAGTGGACAGTTTTAAAGCAGGATAACGCCCCTTTTTAGGTCCAGTGGACAGAATTATGCAAGAAGAGGTGGAGGGTAGTTCTCTTGAGCAATGTGAAACTGCAAACATTCAAGACATAGTGGCACAGCTTGTTTTTTCTAAAGGACATAAGGGCAAAGTTGAAGAAGTTGGTTGACCTTGATGACATTTTTGAGTTGTGCTTGTTTGGATACTGCAGTGTGGCCTGCAGCTTCTTATCTAACCAGCTCACTCTGGCTTTTTTCTTTCCCAACATAAATTTTCCTCAACCCTCTTGAAAAAAGAACAGGAACTGTGATGCCCGTTACACAGATTCCCTGTGTTGACTGTCTTAATGCATTGCAAAGTCTGTTCAGAAGCTCTGATTTTGTGACAGCAGTCTGAAAGTAGTGTCCAGTTTCTACTGCAATTGTCTAGATGCACAATTGTGGGTAGAGCTCCATGTATTCCCCAGATATCTTCTCCATAACTTTCCACTGTCCCTGTTCCCGCTGCACTGCTCAGATCACCTCTGTTTCTGTGCACGAACAGAACTGCTGCAGGCTATCAGATATAAGATTGGGTAGGGAGTAGTAATAAAGATTTTTGAAGAACAGCCTGGGCCAGTGTGCATCAGTAGCTTGACTGGCATTGCACAACCCTGATCAGTTAAACCTCTTCTGTAGATCAGCTTTACTTGCCCCTATACAAATTGTTTCATTTAACAGCAATTGTCAAATAACAACAATGTCTCTTAGCTGCCATGCAAGAAAGGTGCTCTCTGATAGGAGTACAGCATTGCTTTTTTGGAAATTTGATGAACCTTTTATAAAATGACCCAGTTTTATCTGCCTTGCTCACAACATCCTCTATTCATCACCCAAATAAACTCTTGAATCCAGAACAATTGAAATGCTCGCTTGTGCCTCAGCTCACAAACTTTGTCTTTATTTGCCGTAATTTTCTCTTCCGAGTGCCCGATCAGTACTCTGCAGGTGCAACTTTTAACAGTGATGAGAAGGAAGCAAGATGGTGTAGTTCTTAGCTACTTCCCTCATTGATTGCAGGAAAAAAAGCTATGTCTTCTTTTTCACAAATCGCTAGATTCGCTAGCCCAATGTGTCATTTTACTTGCCCTGGGCAATGCTTCCAATGTGTTTAATCCTTTTTCACTTTTTGCCCAGTTGGGATATTGAATCTAGGTTTGCTAGGCCAAGGTAGCATAGGTACTATGACCCAACACATGGAGGGCTGGAATTTGACCAATAAAGTTCTTCAAGACCTATGAATAACTATTACAATGAGTGCGGAAACACTGATATAAGCAACTTCTCAAAAGTTTAAAATCTGTGAAGGACAACATTTTTGTGCTCTAAGTAGTTATCACTGAATAGATGGTCGAAGGACATTCACTGGAGAACACAAAGTTTGCGCACTTAAGACTTAAAGAGGAAAATAATATCCTATTCAACAAACTTAAGCTTCAGTGGTTATATAATTCTTTGTTTTATCCCCCCCAGGTGCTGATGCGACATGGAAATCCTTAGCAGAGGAGTGAACAGCCAGCTCGCAAGGACTTTTTAGGACCATGTCTGTTGAGAGAGTGGACTGTTTCCCCCATGGAAACCAGCTTTGTGGGTGTCTGGGAAGTTTTTAATCAGACTTGCAAATCAAAAAGTGATGCCATCAGCACATGGACAAAATAACTTCATCATGGAAAAGCAGAAATCAGTTGCTTCAACACAGCTGGGTGGAGAATCAAGTACATTTATCTGCACTGAGTGTGGTGATGGGTTCAGCCAGTACTCTAATGTGTTGGCCCACATGGCTATTCATGGACCTTTGGAGTCATTCTCCTTTGATGGCTCATCCAATGGATTTGAAGTCCCCCGAGAATATGTGCTACAAGAAAATGGCACACTGACAGTTGTGAATGGCTTGGGGCAATCATATCCATCTGTAAAACCAGTTTCTCCCGGAATCCTGCCATCACATTACCCATCCACTATCAAACCAGTTTCTCCAATTCTAAGGCCACAGTCGTCTCCCTATAAAGATGTGTTCAGGCCAAGGCCCTCAGACTTGAACTCAGACAAGTCTCGTCAGGGCCATTACCGTTGTGAAATATGTAGTAGATCCTTTAACAGCCTTCAGAGTTTACATCGTCACCAACAGTATAGGAACACAGAGCGGGGTTACAAGTGTACTTTGTGTTGTAAGATCTTTGAAGGTAGACAGGACCTTAAGAAACACCTCGAAGACCATGCCAATGAAAGCTTTCACTGCTGTGGTCATTGTGGTAAGCGATTCCTTAAAGTGGATGCACTGAATGCCCATCAAAAAGAAAACCACCTTTCGCCTAAAGCTACTGCATTGGGTAAATCTGAGAACAAACAGGAAAAAAAGTTCGAGAAAACATATCCCTGTAGGAAGTGCAAGTTAAATTTTTTCTGGATGTCAGATTTTCAGGCACATTCACTTTACCATTGCAAGGGGAAAGAGCCTGATGCTACTTTTGCACCCGAAATTGAAACTGAAGTGAACTCTAAGAGCATAGAGGACACACGACTTGAAAACTGCTATAGCAATGGCACATCTATTGACGTGAAAAATGGGGATAGTGAAGTCTTTAGGGATACTAGGGGTGAGATTGAAACTGATCACTCTTTTACACCATACAGATGTGGTTTATGTGGGGATCGTTTCCAAAAGTTAGCAGCTCTGATGGAGCATCACCTCACACATCAAACTCAGGAGGAAATAGATAAGCTGAATGAGGAATCAGAGCGCATTTTTAAGCGAAGAATGCAGCCTAAAGGCAGGCGTAGAAGAGGGGGTAATCCAAATGGCAAATTGCATCCTTGCAAACACTGTCACCGTGTCTTTAATCATTCCAGTAGTTTGTCTCGACACATGAGATACCACAAGGGTACCATGCACACGTGTGTATTTTGTGGTAGACATTTTCCACAGCGCTGTGATTTGAGAAGGCATATAGCCATGTACCACAAAGCTGAATTAGAAAAGAAACCAGGTTTGAAGCACTTGTACACAGCTCCACAAAATGGGCCTACCCCCAATTCTCTTAATGGCGAGAAAAACACACTTTCTCCTGGTGAGAAAAACGCATTATCTCCTGACGAAAAAATCTCTGACAATGAATTAACATCGTCACCAGAGGAGAATCCAAAGGGGAAACAATCTGGAAAAGCAGGCCGAGTTAACTACAAGTGTCAGGAATGTGGAAAAAGATTTGGGCTGCTATGTGTGTACCAACGACACTTGCGCTATCACAAAAAGGAACCTAGTAAGTGCCACAGGTGTCCAGCTCAATTCAAGAATTCTTCATCTCTTGAGCTTCACCTTAGAAATCACCCAAACCCTGGAGAAGCAGATGATGTTGGACAAACGTGTCATGGTACTGTTTCCAGTGGAGACACTGCCCTAGAAAAGGCTAATGCAGAGGACATAGAGGATGATTATATGGACCATACTCGAAATAATAAAAGAAATTCTTCAGAAGTTCTTTATGAATGCACTGAGTGCACTGAGACATTCTCATGCTTGGAAACATTTCTTCAGCACCAGACTTCTCATGGCTCAGAAAACAACGGGTAACTATCATGTCAGACCCATTTGTTATCGCTGTTGCCAACAATCAAGCTCTCAGAAGTTGACTGTTTTTGACTCTTTTGGATGAAAATATTTGAATAATGGTATTGTGAATTGATGTAAAGTTTGTAACTACTTTTTATACAATTTTCTTTGGCATGAGGAGAAACATTTTGTTTCTATAATGTTTAGTGGTGAAATTCAGAAACCTGTTGGAACCAGGAGGTAAGATTTGGTGGAGAGCGTACCATATTACTATTGAAATAAATAACTATGAAATGAGACAACTTCAACAAACGTCTGACAAGCATAAAACTCAAGTTTAAACCTAGTATTCTCCCACTGGCCACAGTTATAGTTAACTTGATGTCCAATGAATTGTCGACTAGCTAACATAGCATTTTTTTTTTTGTGGCTACCCATGCTGTTATTGCCAATCATATTGCTGAATTTTTTTTCATCGTTTTACTTGCAAATAAGTGAGATGGACATTTTCTTTAATACGTGGACTGTATATATCCTCTTTGTTGAAATGATAGCATTGTCACTGAGTAGCTTTTTAATTGTGCCATTAAAATTGTACAGAGAAACTTTGTGCTATCAGTTTGGCTTTGAATTCATTTTTGCTGCTATTTTGCAGTTAAAAAAACTGTAGCTTTGGCAACTTCTAGTGGTAGTATTGTTAATGGGTCTAATAGCAGCCGAACTAAACAGTAGCTTGAGAGCTGTATTGCGAGTTTTCCAGATGCCATAGTTTCTTCTACTTGCTTAGAAGGAGGGGGTGAGGTGAGGGGTATTCACTCAATTGCAATCTGCAACTTAACCACTAGATGCCACTAAATCCTACACATTGCCTTTTAAAATTCTCAGCTTGTGACACTAGAGTTGAAGTCGTGATGACTAGATAACCTTTGAACATAGCTTATCCCTGGGGAATTTCACCATCTACAAAACCAGGCACCAATTTAATAAACCTCTTGAATGATCATGTTGTTGGTAAATTTTAACCTGTTTTGTGGTTTCTAGATGAAAAGTCATGGGGTGACCAGAAATATTGGTAAACATCCTTTGGCAACAATGATCATACCAAACTTTATGGCAATTTGGCCTCACTCAAAAAGTGTTTTTTTTTTTTAATTCACTCCCTTACAGAGTGATGGTAGTGGTGCTTTCAGTATTCATTGAACCTACATCCTGGTACTTTGTGTAAATGTGCCAAGCAGTTGACTCAGTGGGTGTGTACTGCAGTTCTCAAACAAGAATGTGCTGGGTTGTACTTACATTTAATTTTTTTTTCAAATAGTTGTGCTTGGGTAGATGTTCTGCTCATTAAGTCCTAAAATCCCAGCATCTGCTCCCGGGCCACCTTAGCCAATGAATCAATCAGTGGACGGCAGTAGACAGGGTTGTACTACCATTTGGTTCAGAAGTGGTTTGTCCAACTTGACTGACAGCCCTTTACCAAAGCAGAGAGCAATGGAGCGCCCAACAAACTTGAGTCCTGCTGCCGTCTGTTTTTGTTACCTTTCTCTGCTTCCATGATAGTTTTGTGGAAATTGTGAGACTCTGTTTTACAGCCTGCCAAGCTATTGCTTCTGCTTTTCTCTGTGTACAGTGACTCAGCTAAAAAAACAAGGTCATTGATTCGACTGACAAAATGCGAGTCGACTTCTCAACTCATGACCATGAGTCTTGCCACTGTAGTGAAATACCTTTTAACAACTTGATTCCCTATTCAACTGAGATGACAATAAATCACATCATAAATCACAAATCCTTTCTATGGCACAGCTATCTGATACCACAGAGATCTCTTTTTACTGATCACATGCATTAGACTTGCTTCCTGTGCCTTTATGCTTCCTCTTTATTGTGCTTACTAGCTATTGGTTCCCACGGGACATGTTTCGCTCCAGTGTGTAAGCAAGTATGGTTTTATTCAGGTTTAGTGACATTTCAATGCTTGGTCCCACCCACTTGGATATCAGTGCTATTAACTGCCAGGCGTTGGATAGTTGTCTACGGTACAGCACATCTGACAGCATTCATCACACCTTAAAAGGATTTCTAATGTAAACTCTGCATCTGATAGACAGAAAAATAGGCGTGAACCCCTTTCTTGCATGGCCAGAAATGCTAGTTTGAATGAGTTTGTAATTAAGAAATTCAACTCTTTGCTCAATTACTTACTTATTCTTCTCAACAAGCCAAGAGAAATTCACTAATCTTTAGGCTTCTTTATATGACATCACTCAAATAGTGGATGCTTGAATCCCTAATCATGGTCCTGTGTGTGCTGCCACTCATTCCAATTTGCTTTTTATATCTTTGGGCTTCGTGATCTGCTCTGTCAATAATCATTTAGTTTTGCCTATCAGCTCTTGGACAGCGTAGTCAACAATGGCCAACTGGCCAACTGTGAGTGCATTTAGATTATATGATTGGTGGTTGGCAATGCCATGGATTGCTGATAAGATGAGGAGACCAAGACCCAACTATTAATAGAGGTAATCTGTATTTGACCTCTGGGGATGAAGATCTTGAACAGAGATGTCACACACATAATCCTGTCATCAATTAGAGCTTTGTTCAGAGGACCAGACTAGAAAGTTACAGGTAAGTGACTGTATGTTTTCTTGTCCTGCTCAAAAAAATAAGTTAGTAGGTCTCCAAGCAAGATTTACAATTTCCAAAAGGTTGTTGTATTCTGCCTCTTCAAGTTAAAACATGCTTTGAACTTTCAGGATAGGTTGGGCCTCCTTGAAGTATGACAGTAGCTTTCAGTAAACTTGCATTGCACCATGGTCATGGCAAACACGCACATTGGCAGATTATTATGTGAGGGCACGTTAGACATAGTTTGGGTCTATGAATTATCTAAGGACTGTGACACACTCCAAAACAGACGCAGACATGCAGGAGGGGTTCTGTATGCTGCTGTGTCTGCACAAACAGACGTGATCAAACAGTCAGCATGGTCATAAATTCTGGGCTGCACACAAACTTCTAAAAGGCATCAAATTGTGAGTCTGAATCCCACTTGGGTAGAGTTGTGTTATGTAGGATATCCTCCCCAAGAGATAGGGGTGTAAAAACATAGCAACAGACTACACAATACTTTTGTTAAAGACTGTCACTGTATTGGGTAATCATAGAGTCCTAAATTCTTCGCAATGTTATGGCTGAGAGACATGACAGACTAGATGTTGCTCCCCATTCAATCATCTTATGTCTTTCGTGACACGCATGATGTCACTGAGAAGGAGGTGCTAGGAACCGACTTCTAGGACCAACAATGTAAACAAGCAGTGGCTGTTTATATGTTAGTGGCTGTCTCATGTTTGAAAAAGGATAAAAAAAAAGAAAAGGCAATGGTGACCTTTCCTTAGTTTCTCAGTTCCTCTTTGGAGCACCAATCACATTATTGCTCTTTAATTTCACCATGTTTACAGTTTTGCATGGAAGAGCTTCCTGTGCCTGTATTCGAACACTTCGTGGAATTCATGAAATTCATTTTGGAGGTGGTGCCAAGACTCTCAAAGACATCCCCAAACAGAGGCAACACCCTACATCTGCCGGATCAGGCTATAACTGGGCCAGTATTGTGTAGGCTGACCCCAGCATCACAGCTAGCAGTTCCTTCATGGCAATTTAACTCTGACTAGGGTAGGACCTTAGCAAGTTCTTTAGGTCCCTTGTAGCTTCCGCCGTTATGTCTTGTGTATCACTGAGATCTATGTTCAGCAATTTACCATTGATATTTAGCAATCTTGCCTTCCACACAAGGTTCCCTCTGACCACACCAATGACTACTGTAGTCTGGTATCTCTACATGTCATCAGCTTGTCCATGGGCATGTCAGGTCAATCACCTTTATACTGTTCAACCCTTGTCTGCAAATCTCACACACAAAAACATACTTCTTTAGATATATATTTGCCTTGTTATAAGTCAAGCTGCAAAATGGCACTAGGATCAAGGATACATAAACCAATTCAAATGACCTAGTCCAGGTCACTAACATTGGTTGACTGCTAACTACAGTAGGCATAGACCATGTGCCTCCTACAATGCGCTTGTTACCGGATGGTAAAAATTTTCAATGACCCCTCTATACCCCTCTCAAAATGTTGACTCCGAAAGGTCCGCCTGAACATTTTTTAAAGGTTTTAGTGCTGCAACCAATACATTAACCCTCACCAGCTTCCCATCACTGCATGTTTGTTGCCAATGCAAGTCACTGGTGTAATGGCCTTGAGGATCACTTTTGCGCTTGCACATTTCTGCGTAAGCATGTTGCAGTGGTTACTGCTGAAACTAGGAGGGGAGCCTCTTGGTCATGAAGCAGCCTGATCCACACAAGTCTACATTGTGGTTTATATAGCTCTTGTGACCCAAAAGAACTAGCCAAGTAGACAAATTAATTAGGACCTTTAAATGAGAACATTGTTACTGTGACCTAGGTAGTGACACCTGTGTACTACCACATGAATGTACATGCAAATCGAGTAGCCTGACAGATTAGGTAGCTTAGCATCAGTCACATGCATGAAAATAAATGTGGTGTGCACACCGAGGGATCCCCTATATCTGGAACAACCAGTAGGGGTCCTCATGGTCACCAAACTAATACGACATCTATTGGGAATTGAACCTGCAGTTCTGCTGCTGTGGGCTCAACCCAAACACCCAACCAATTTTTGGTTACTGCCAGATTTTGGTAACTTGTCATGTGAGCTGAGCAATACTGAAGGTAATACTGCAAAAGCAAAAGGTTACAGAAAGCAGCCTGCAGTGACTGAGGGGTCATGTAAGGGATAGTCATAGGATTTCCGACTCTTTCTAGTACATGGCTCTGCTAACAGCAGATATCCTCCTTGGGCTCAATATGGCTAACAAGAATGTACTGGTCTTGGGACATTGGACTGAAGCACTAAATATAGGTCATAATTATGCAATGTACCTACAGCACTATGCCAGGCTCAAAGGTGACATTATACTATGAAGGGGAGTTGAGTACCTACTCTTTCCCATGGATGTATTCAGAAAACCTGTATACCATCTTCAAAGCTCCATTCATTCCTGTTAAAGGTGCTGACTGGTCACATGCACAGAAAGAGTCTTTGGGGCCTTGGAGCATGCGCACTAGTGTCCTTCTCCCAGTGGGCTGGATGATAGTATTTCAGTTCAAACTTTCCCTGGCTTAGGCAGCAACATCCAATTGGGTCTCAGCACATCATGAATGGCATAAAAATGGTAACACATAATTATTTTTCCAGGCTTTACAAATGTATTGGACTCAATGGATCATATTCTTATAATATAAACAGTGACTGCAGCAGAATTGTGACACTCCTCTCTGAATGACTGTATATAGGGAAAAGTAAAAAAAAAAGCACTGGGATTTAAACTTGTATCCTTGGAGCCACAGGCATACTGACAGCAGGCAACAACTTTTAGAATGGATCTTAATATCAATGCTTAGTTTTGGTAGTAGTGAATAAGTATGTGTAAGAAATAAAAGCCCCCCCCCACCGCCAAAAGACACAAAATATTAAGTAAACCTTGATGTTAAGGACACAGGAGGAACGTGTCAGTTTTTTTTTTAGGTGAAGTTAATTGACTCCTTTTTTTTTTTTTTTTTTTACCAGTGTACCTTTTTTGCTCCTCTAGGTGGCAGGTTTAAAACTTGAGAGGTTTATAAAGCCTGACTTGGTCAGAAACTCTTTTATATTCTTTGTAGCTTTATTGTACATACTAACACATTCAGTGACCTGGGATATCAATTAGTCTACCCAGTGTACTTGATGGCCTGAGGTAAAAGCAAAGTGAACCTGGTGGTGGGTGTGTAAATGCACCAGTTAGATGATGTAAAGCCACACAATATCAAGCGTAATCAGAAGATCCTGGTCACCCATTGTGTGAAAACATAGGTTTTTAGTACTTTTTTACCCTTCTCTGGAACAACGTGTACCACTTTAACCCAAGGTTCCTAGTGGACCAGCACAGAAAAAGGTGGCCATTTTGTAGCAAGTCTTACCACAAAATGGCTGTGTGCAACTTATTAACCCTTTGAAAACCAACCACCTCTAGTCCAGAACCCCCCCAGAAACTTTGATCATACACATGTACCATCAACAGAGTGGTACTGAACGTGCACAGGGGTGCACCAAAGCCCCCCTGAGGACTTCAATGAGCACCCCGGCTGCCGTCAGCACATGGTAGTACTGCCTGTCTGCCATTGCACGTAGGAGTGCAGGGGCAGCTGCAGCAGCAAGGAGACAACCGCGGTGCAGTCGCCCGGAAGGAGTCGTGCTACCGCCCCGCCAGGCTCCGGCTGTAACAACCATAGAACACGGAGGGGGCGGGTTCTGTCGGGTTCTCCGCACCTTGTCATTGGTTGTAATCAGAAGGTTGTATAACGTACGCACAATTTCGGGCACATTGTCTGAAAAATGCGCAAATAACATAATGGAGGCGGATCTGGATCTAGCGCCGCTATCCGGAGCACAACGGGCTGTCTAGTCCGCGTCGTGCGGGGGATTAACACGGCGTTTTTTTTTTTAACGATTTAACAACCACCATCGTCTCAAACGTCTCCCAGTCCAAAAAGGTTGCTGTATTTCCCAGGACAGACGGAAGCCGTCTACAAGGAGGACAGTCACTTTCTCCGTGTATTGTAAGAGAAACCCGAGATGTAATGCGTTTCGGACGAACTCCGCCGAGTGATTGTTAGCACACGGGCTGTGACGGCGGTACGACACAAAGGAGGATCTGGCGGTGGAGCACACAACAGCAGCACGGAGCACTTACATGGTAAGGGATCCTGCTAAAGATCAGCTACAGAGAGCCATTAGCTGTGGGTCATCGGTGCTAGCTTGCATTGTTGCTAGTCACGAAGGTAACGTTAGCCAGCCAGCTAGCTCCACACAGCACACCAGCAAACTG
Source organism: Protonibea diacanthus (assembly GCA_028641955.1). Lineage (NCBI taxonomy): Eukaryota > Metazoa > Chordata > Actinopteri > Sciaenidae > Protonibea > Protonibea diacanthus. The sequence goes on along the minus strand of CM053983.1, from coordinate 12,704,329 downwards.
ATTTCATACGCGCCTCTTAAGTTACTGACCGCTGCGGTTGATATTATATCTCTGTTGAGCTGATTGCATCTCCCCGTTTGCTTTTTTTTTGTCTGCCGTCCTCCGTCCAGGCTGGCTAAAAGTAGAACATCTTATAAAAACACAATCAAGACAAGAGCAACACACACCCCCCCGTTGGTTATACATCCTAGTTTCACATTAAAAACAATATGAAACGATCCAACAAAAAAATGCGCATATCGGTGCAGATTATCACTGAGAACAACACGTGTTTACAAGGTAACTGTACTGCTGTAAGTCGTTTACAGTGTGCACATGGTGCTGGCTTGTGGCAGTTTTAATTGCTTTAAAGGATGCACAGTAAGCTTGGAAACAAGTGAACAAAGTTGTAGCAGATTTCTCACATAATCTCAGTGACATTATGTTGCATGTCATTTACAGTGATTTACCACTTTTGACAAACAGGTCTGCATTCCAGTCAGCCCCATAAATACATGGAGATGGACACGCTGGAGTAAAGTACCTCAGTCAGACACTGACTTTTGTGTCATTCATTCACATGTCTGTAAAAAGTTGAAACAGGGTAAATGGATTTTAAACACGCACGTCTACAGCTGCACTTCTCGGTAACATACCAGCAAAGAACCTATGTTCTTGTCACATCATATCATGTGACTTCTTAGGAAAAGAAACCATGTGCACTCCCATTTTATTAGATACACCTGCACGGTTACCTAATAAAGTGTCCAGTAAGCTCTAGCACATATTTTACTGTTTGCAAAGCTTATTATTGTTATTATTATTATTATTATTATTATTATTATTATTATTATTCGATAACTGAAGTTGTAGATAGTTGTGGTGTTTTGCTGGGCTCAATAAATGTTTCTATTCTTCCCTATTTTTGTAAATGACAAAGTGAGGAAAATATCGCATGAAATCTCCAGGAAGCGGCAGACAAATGAGGAAAGTTGCTCCAATATTACCTTTGATTTACTACAGACTGAGAACAAAATGAGGTTAAGAAGACGAACAAGTAATATGTGAGAAGAGCATCACAAAGAATACCAGGGAAATCGCAAGTGTTTCAGCTGGAAGGTCAGAGGCGTCTTACACATGAAGTGATTCAGTCTGACAAAGAGAGAAAGAAATGTAAACGTGTTTATACAGATTCTGGTGTGACCAGAGAGAAGTTAATTTATCTCTGAGAAATCGTCCCATGATGACGACTCTGCCCAATAAAATGTTATTTACAGCTGACCCTTGTAATGAGCAAAATCCAAAAACAATATAGTTAAGAGGTAAATCACTGCAAACTACATCCTCAGTTATAAACATATATTTAATACTGACACAGTACTGACAAAATCAAACATTTATTATATTTGTACATAGTTTGTTTGTAGCATGTTTTGGATTATGCTGTTGATTTTCAGGTGTGAGAATGAGTGGTGAGAGTGGTCTTTTTGGTTGGAGTTGTTAAGTGCTAATAGAAAAACATTCAGTATCATTTCAGCTTTTGAAATGATGAAATTAAAACAGCCCTCTGATTTAAAAACAAGACATAAGATAATTCTGTTGTAGGGGTGAGACTTTGTCCTTTGTTGTGCATTACATAATGTATTACAACCATATCACAATCGCTAAGACAGTTATGATGTACACTATGTGCAAAATGTGGATTTTGGACCTGTCCCGTTGGTATTTGCCATAATTCTCAAAATTTAGCAGTAGTAATAGTAGTAGGCAAGATGTTACATTGGCTATGTTCTGTTTGTATTGTGTCTACTCAGAAAGTTGTTGTTGGTTGGTTGGTTTCCTACTTGCACTACCATTGTACATGTACACACTCAGTTAAAAGTCTTTGAAATTCACTGCAGTTTGATAGATGCAACACAAAGTGGTGTACTTGCTGTAGCTGCACTTTCATGTCAGTTCTGTTGTTTTTGTTGCGGGTCATAGCTGGTTTGACACCACTGTGATACTGAGATTTGGTTGTCATCAGCGTGAATCTGTGATTAAGATTTCTTTCATACACTGCAGGCCTTTGGTCACAGGGCGACATGGTTGTGTTCACATGCTGTATTAATGGATTTGCATGACTTTGATTCAACCTTCCCAGTTGTACGCACTCTGCAGCCAGTCCCCGAGCAGGTCTCACGTACCCAGTAGCATTAACAGTGGTGGTACATGCCATGGTCTAACAGAAACGAACAAGGGCATAAAGAAGAGAACAGTCATCTGTATCCACCCAGGAAATGGTGCCTGTTTGTTGTGTAGTACACCGTTTAATCGCAGTTGCTCACATCAGAAATGCTGTAATTTGGCAAATCGACGCAGGAGTGCATTACTTTTTCATGAAAAAATCCCTACTGTCACAGCCCTAATTTTTCTGTTTCCAGCCTGGCAACAGCTGTTAGAAGCTAGTGTTGCATCTTGGTTGACCTGTGTCATATGCCGCTGTGTGTTGTTAGTACAAAGTTCCCTCCGTGTTTCTGTCCCTTCACAGAATCTTAGCAAGGCATGTAAATGTGGCTATGGAAACGGCAAATTTTGTACTAAAAAGACTAACTTTGAAAGATACCCTCACGATGTGTGTGATTCAGACTGTCATCATCCTCACACAGGAAACACCTTTTGCTCTCAGGTCTCGGGTTTTGATGTGACTCACCTTTTTGGCCTGGTCTGTAAGGGTTTCATGTTGGACTGCCACCATCCTAAGTTGCTAAGGACAAAAAGGGATGATTCCATTTGTTTATTGTTTCAGAATATTTCTCTTTCTATTGGATTGTTGTCCAGTCCCAAGGACTGTATGCTTATTAGCGCAATATTTTGAAATCTCTTGTTTAGGAAGTGTAGTTTGATAAGCTGTGAAGAGTACATGCTCTTTTTTTAAGTAAAAATGCTTCTGCTTGAAATATATTTAATGATTTCAATGCATTTCTTGGAGTGGTCAGAGCTAGATCAATACTTTTTCTATAAAGTCTGTGTAAAGACAATTCTGAGATTTCTTTCAAAATACATTAAATATGTTGGAAAATAGTTGCTGAAAACATGTGACAAGACTTTGAATGATATATTACTGAAATGTGGAGTTAGAGGATAAAACTGTTTTTCACCAGCCACCCTGAGCATACCCCTGCACCCCTAGCAGAGAGACAGAGATTAATTCATCTCGCTCAGAGAGTTTCAAAGTAAGTCATGTCATTTTCTGAACTCTGTCAGATGAGTTCAGAAAATGACATGACTAACTTTGAAACTCGTTTCAACGTTGCTGCCATGAATGGGACGCCCCCACTGTCCTGGAGCTGAGAATACTCAGTGCTCATTTTTACCCAATTTTGACACCTGATTTTATAACGTCGATATTATTAATCATTCAAATTTGGCTGTGTGGTTAACACTTTTTTCTTTCGTCTGAGAAATTCTGAACACATTCCCGTGTTGAGTCAGATTAAGCGGCAGGCACTTCTTTCTGGTGGTGCCCTTCCACTTTGGTATCTGCTATGAACCTCTTTCATTCTTGAATGTAATTCTTGGAAAATGGTTTCAGTTTACAGAAATTATGTGCAATCTATCTGAGAAGAAAATAGAATGGATACCACTTTTGATTCTGGCAAAAGAATAGAGGAAAAAAACAGAAATCTGTTTGACGTGTGCCTAGTCCCAAAGGTCAAATCTGAAATGTCACTACTGTGAAAATAACTTCATGATTTATGGAAACAGTGGACAAAGTTTTATGCTTTAGGGCTGATGGAGGAAAATGAGACACTCTTGCAAAAGCTGTTTCTCCCATTCCTCTCATTGAGGTTTGTCAGGTTTAGGTTGTGGAGGTAGGACTGCAAGGGGTGCTGGGAAAAAGAAAATGGTAACCTGCACTGGAGAAGTTGAATGAACCTTTGCAGAAATGCTACCTTACATCACACTGCCTGAAATATTGCTGAAACTGGGCATCATCCTGGTGGATAGACTAGGTAAGAGATTCACAAGCTAGCTTAGGTAGATTTTACAGTAGAAGTGCACATAAATTGAAGGAGATTCATTCTCCACTTTAGACACATGGAAGGTGTTCAGTCTCTGTACAATAAAGTGTATAAAGGTTGTGCTGCAATGTTGGCCTCTTACATTGAATTGTGGTTGAACATTTCAACACAGCAAGCCCAGTCCACCCAACTTGAGTAGTTTGGTATGCAGGCCTGCTATTTCAGAGCTTATAGTTGTTTTCTCCTTTCTGCTTTTTCTGCCCTTGCTATTGATAGTCCCTGTGTTGACTTGTGGGCTTGTGTGTTTACACCAATGGCTACAGTCTGTCTCTGCGTGATTAGTAGAGGATGCACAGCCATTAGAACCAATTTTCTCTGATGCTTTTAAAATGTCCTGTTAGTGCTGATTATTGGCCAAACCAATGAATCATTGACCTCTACTATCCAGGGCCACAACTAGTTTAGCCAGGGTCATAGCTAGTGACTAGCGTAGCAGTCCGCACCCCTCTTTTTGTGAAGCATAGCACTTGAAGACTTAAAAGACAATACGATACAAGACAGGCATTATTCTGCTGCATTTCATTGTGTGTTTGGTTTGTTATGTCAATGTAAATGCTGAAATGCCCCAAGGAGCCCTCAAGCTGATTAACTTGTAGGATTAGTTTAGTCAGTACTGACAACCTCACTCTTTGACCATTTCATTGATCTTTAAAAAAAAAAAAAAAATCTGTGTTGGCTTGATCTCATCTTCAAGCTCACCTCAAGTCTATGAGGGAGTGCAGCTAGAAGCAATGGTAACATGACAATAAATTACTACGGCTTCTTAAAAATACTCCACCCAACAGTGATGGTAAAACTGCATTTCACAAACCAGCTCTGCTGGCACGTTGACAAGCATTGATTTGCATGCTGAAGGAGTTTGGTAGTACTTTGGCAGGTGGCTTGGTGTGCCTGTTATCTATGAGCATCAATGGAATGACCAGCTTCAGAGCTGGTGGTGGGTCAATGGAGTAATTAATTGGATGGTTGGAGAATAATCCGATCCTGTAGACCAAGTGAACATACTTTTTGGCTTATGGCTGGGGCTTGGCAAGCTAATCTACCATTCACTGTCACTCTCAGGACACATTGGGCCTCTTCCACTGGTGTGATGTGCCCTTTTTTGGTTTGAAACACAGACATAGACATTCCCTGAGTTGATTTGTGGCCATGTTGCAAATCGCTATAGTCCGTCTCTGCCATTTGCCTGTTGATGTTTGCAGAAAAAATCATGCTGGCTAGAACTCATGTTCAAGCTCATCTCAGGTCTATTGATGCAGTAAGTGCAGTTAGAAGCAACGGTAGTTATATAAAGGATACCTAAATCATTTACTACAGTTTCTTATAAATAGACTACACAAATTAATGATGATAAAAGAACATTTTCCAAACCAGCTCTCTTGCCGCATTGACAAGCAGTGGCTTCTGTGTTTAAGGAGTTTGCCAATACTTGGTATCTCAGAGCTTATAGTGTTTATCACTTTTCTGCTGTCCCTAGTGACTACTGTCATGTAAATTAAGCTGTTTCATTCTTTCACATTATGTTAAACGACAATGAAAAGAACAAGTCTTGCATTCTGATAGATTCTGGAGTAGTGGGTTGGCCCACTCTTGGAAATTCCTGATTACCTTCTGTTGTTCTTCTTTTTCTTGTTGTTGTTGCTGGTAATTTAATGAGAAATGTTGGTTAGATCCCATGCCACTGGAACTGCGCAAGTGGTGTTCAGTACAGAGAAGTGGTCTGACATCATTGTTTTGAGTTCTTCAAAATTAAAATACACACCTGTGATCAGTACTAGCAGTGAATTGGTTCATTCATCTAGGGCTGCAGCGATTCCTTGAGTACCTCAAGTAACTAGACTACAAAAAATGGTTGAGGAATTTCCTCTACCTCGAAGCCTTGTTTAATTAAATTTAAATCTCACGTTTTGCATGGATTCTTTTTAGTGTGACACAACGTGCTTATGTTACAGGCCATGGGTTCCCTGCAAAGCGGAAGCGGACTTTTGGTAACGTGCATGGACAGTATTGATGTACAGAATGGCAGACGCCGCAACCGAAAACAGCGAAAATTAGCAAATGCAGCAAAGCGAAAGTGATAAGAGGAAGAGACAGAATATGTCGACGGTGTGGGATCATTTTAAATTAAAAATTAAGGACAACATCGTGGTGTGCGTACATTGCAAGATGGAGCTGGCGTACCATAACAGCACGACTTCAATGCTGCTGCACCTCAAAAGAAAACACCCATTTGACGACGAGTGGACGACCCGAGACAAGGTAAATTCAACATAAAATCCATTATGTGTTAATGTTAACTAGCGTCATGTTAGTCCAAGGAACATTGTTGTTATTAATTATGACTAACATTAAGCAGTGGTGGAGCGTAACTAAGTACACATAAGTACAATTTTAGGTATGTTTTTAATACTTTGCCTCTGAGATGTAGTGGAGTAGAAGTAAAATATTGTACTTTACTCCACTACGATTATTTGACAACTTACCAGGTACTTTGTAGATTTATATTATTATTACAAAACATACAGTAACCACCTCAGCACTATATATATTTCACATTTATTACATTTGAAAATAGCCGATCTACAAGCTCACAATGCGCAATATGACATGTTGTGAGCGTCTAGATCTGCTGTTAACAGATTAACCTTACCACATAATTATCATTTTCACCTCTTTTTCAGTAAACTATCACAGCCTCTTATGGACAAGTTTCTGCAAAAAGCACCAGCCTGCACCCCTGCACAAGCAGCTGTACTGACAGACAGCATTGTAAATATGCTGGTCACAGACATGCGCCCGCTGAGCATGGTGGAAGATGGCGGCTTTAAGGTGATGATTTCCACTTTCCATCCCAATTATGAACTTATGAACCTTCTTCACAAAGCAGTTGGACAAAAAGTATGAAGACATCAAAGACGAGATGAAGAAAGCCCTGCAAGAGACTTACAGCGTGGCACTCACAACTGATATCTGGATGAGAATTGCAACAGAGGCTTATATGGGAGTGATGGGATAGTGCCACTGTCTGAAGAATTGGAAATGGTGTCCCACTGCCTGACAACAATGCCCCTGGAAGAGAGACACACAGCTGCAAATATTGCAGAATGGATTGAGGAGGTTTTGCTAAATTTAACATTCCACCAGAGAAAATCAAGACATTGGTGCTAATGTCGAAGCCTTAGCGAAGATTTTGTATGAAAAGCATGGATGGGCATTGGTGAAATGTGCAGGACATGCCCTCAACTTGGTTGTGGAAAACTCTCTGAAAAGCCAGCAGGCTATCTCCAAGTGCTGCTGCAAGAAGCCTTGTTGAACACTTTAAGAAGAGTGAACTGGCATGCACAAAGTTGGGTCAAGAAGAAGCAAAAGAGTACCAAGGAGAACATGCTGGTGCAAGATGTCTACACATACTGGAACAGCGCCGATGCCATGTTGTCAAGGCTGCAAGAGCAGAGATGGCCAGTGACTGTTGCATTGTCTGACCTAGCAGTTACCCAGAGAGGTAAACACAACCTGGATCTCAAGACTGACCAGTGGAGCCTGATTGAGGAGCTGAACCAGGTCCTTGAGCCCTTTAACTCAGTCACAGTGTTTATGAGTGGACAACAACAATATGTCACACTGTGTGCACTTCACATATTGTGCACAAAATTAAGAAGAAACTACAGAATCCAGATCTTGAGTCGCCACCTGTGAAGTCATTCCAGGGTCACGCGACAGAACAGGTCACAGAAAGATGGAAAGACTTAACAGAGTTCAAACCTGAATCTCCAAACATCACCTTGCTTGCTGCTGCTCAAAATCTGAAGTTCTTGCCTGCTGACCAAGCATTCAGAGTCAAAGGCACAGTACAAACCATGGCGGCACTTGCTGCCAAACAGCAAGTGAGGCCTACTGCAAGTTGAAATGGAGCATCCAGCACAGCAGAGGACTCGCCACCAGCAGCACATGGTGGCAAGATGACCACATCGTTCCTTGAATCAGACTCCACCACCAGTGATGAAGAACAAGATAAGGAGAAGCTGTCAAATGAAGCTGAACAGGAGGAGGTTAGTACAAATGTTTTATTTTGTTTTTCTTTAAGAATTTCCACAATAAGGCAGTACAGATAATTTAAAGTGTACTACTGAAACAGAAAATACAAATTACACAATATAAATAAACAAAACACATTTTTGATAGTTTGTTCTTTGTTGTCAAACTATACCACAGGTCTTGATGTATTTTGGAGAACAGCACCTGCCCAAGAAGAATAATCCGCTGACATTGTGGGAAGCAAATGCACTACGCTATCCAACACTGGCAAAGCTGGCAAAGTCGGGCCACATCCACACCATCAGAACGTTTTCAGCAGCATGTAACATTGTTTCAAAGAAGAGGGCAAGCCTCAGCCCTGAGCATGTAGATATGCTCACCTTCCTTCACTGCAACTACATGCTCCTAATGTCTTGCACACACAAGTCAAGAGAGACTGTGTGCAAGACTCTTGTTCCAAGTCCCGGTCCACAGCCAAGCATTTCTGTTGAAACATAATGGTTCTGATTCTGAAGTTGCACAATTTAAAGGCAGTGTTTAAGAATCTGTATTTTTTTTTTATTTTACTTTTGATACTTAGAAGAAATAAGCGGGAAACAACTTTATATATTTTTATTTAATTTTGTGTGTCAGGAAATGTTAAATTTGAAGTAATCTCATTTATTTTTATTGGAAATTTTGACTGAAACGGTTTGCTACTTTGCATAATATGTAAATAAATATCATTTTTTCTTCAAGGAAACAAATTGGTTGTTATTATTAAGTGATCCATCTTGTTTTCTACTGTATATTTATAATTGGGCTTTAATTAAGCAAAAGTATGTTTTATCCAATTACTTGATTAATCAATGCAATATTCGATAGAATACTCGATTACCAAAAATATTCAATAGCTCTATATACAGCCCTACATTCATCCACTTCACATCCTGAATTTTAGTACATTAAACCCTCTGAATGTTGTTTGGCCTAGTGTGGAGAAATAATTGAGGAACTTGTTTGAAAGAGAGCTAACCATGATGGTTTTGAAGGGAGCCAGCAAGGATGAACAAGGAGAGGGTATCAGGTCTAGCCAACACATATCACTTATAATTAAATGTGCACACAGTAGGCCATCAACTTTTGCAATATATTTACTGAAGCAGGAACTGGCATTGGGGTATCCAACATGTGTTATGTGCCACATACAGCCCAATTTGATGTTGAGTGGGCCAGACTACCAAAATCATTGCATAATAACGTATAACAACACCTCTACTTTTTCCCTTTCTTTTGGTGTAAAGTGAGACCTTCAGAAAACAACCTATACTAGACTAGACCTACTGATGGCGAAACATTAACAGTTTCAGCAAATAATGATGATTGCTTTTCTTTCTCTCGTACAGGCAGCCAGGAATGATGGCTTTCGAGATTTAGATGCCGGCAGACACAAGGTAAAGGGTTTTTATTATTGGCTAAGTTTGTTATTGTGCTCCTTTCTTTTAACTTTAAAGGAAATAACCTTCATGAAAATATCTTAAATATTCCACTCAAAATTCCACTGAAAATCTGAGATTAACTGAAACAATTCCCAAAAAGGTTTTATGACATAGTTGTTTGGAATAACAGCATTGGTATCCAAGAGGGAAAATAGTGGATACAGATTTAAAGAATTTAAATTTACCCCATGTTCCCACTAAGTGCAAAGCAGATGGGAAGGCATGTGGCAGCAGAATGCCGTTGTAGCCATACTGTGCCTTGAATCTTAAATAAATGACCAACATTATCACCAGCAAAGCACCCCCACACCATGACACCTTCTCCATGCTACACCATGGGAACCACACATGCAGATACCATTTGATTACTTTTTCTGCATTGCACAAAGATGCTGTGTGTGGAACCAAAAATCTAAAATTTGGATTCATCAGGGCAAAGTACAGATTTCTATTGGTCCAATGTTTATTCCGTGCGTTTCTTGGCCCAAGCTATTCTAGTAATTTATTAGTAATTGAATCTGCAGTAATTTAACCTGATAAATAACCTGAATAACCTGATTTGGTTAGAACCCTCAAAAATGTTCATGATTTAGCCTACTCTTTAACTGCAGTTGATATATTTATTGCAAAATCAAGCAAGGGCAGTAAACAGCTTAATTCGATTCAAAATTGACTATTCGCGTCCACTAATAAAAATTAACCATATATCTGATATTGAAAATTGTTACATTTCAAACCCTGATGAAAAACACACCTACTGTAGTGCATAAGTGACGAAAAGAGCCAAATTGTACATTGTATGAATAACCATCTCCTCCTGTCCATCCAGATATATCCTGTCTGTGTCATATAACTTCCCCTTTCTCCTGTCCATTGGTCAAGTTGCAATACTTTGCCCTTTGACCGAGTTCCTTACTCAACATTTCAACATGATTTACTTTTGACCTTATTTTGACCTTAGTTTCTAAGTTGCTTTCATGCATTCATAATCATTATCAATCAAATAATCAATTCATTCAAGTCATTTAATGCAACATCTCATTTCTTAATACAGAATGAACTTTGACAGCTTTGACTAGTATAATTTCTGTGCATTGCCTCATTTAGACAGAGAGTCCCTTAGTGAGAATCTCATATTTATGCTGGTTTTGGTGGATCAGGGATCTCAACTCTTTTGACATCAGTCACCACTATCCCTAGCCAAGTCTTCCAGCTCTTCTTGTGGATCCCAAGCTTTTCAGGATTCTGGATCTGCTGCAGGGTCTCCTACCACCGTTAATGTAAGAGAGATGGGTTCAGACCAAAATCAGTCTTGCATTGAACCCTCTGGAGACTGGAGGTTGCAGAGAAGTTGTTTTGAACATGGCCTAGGCCTTTTTGTGTCTATTGATACTGCCTCCGAAAATGGTATTGGAAGCACATCAAACTTACTCCCCTACCGTGTCCCCAGTTATGGTCAGCGGTTCTACTCATACTCCCCTCCTAAGTGGTCTGGGCATGGCCAGTATCATTTTGAGGCCTACAAAAAATATGTTTCAATGGACACACCAAATGTGGCCAAGTCCACATGCCAGGCACAGGCACTGATGTCTTTCTGGTCTTAATTTCAATAGGCCATATCCACATTGGAACACTATGAAAAGTGTTCCCAGAAGGTGAGAATTGAAGAAAAATGGCCCTCTGGCATGATATACCTGCTTCACCCACACAACACAATTGAGTTTGACAGGTCTGACTGGTAGTCCTTCTTGTAACCTGTCTCCAACTTACCACCATGATGATACGTTGACAGCTCTTTTCCACTCCTCATCATTGAAGAAGTTCAAAGACACATTGCCCACAGTTGGGGAAACAGCACACAGAAGTTTTATAAGCTGCAGCCTTCATTGACAAACTGATTTAATACTTACTGCTGAACTGACAATTTTACTGCTCTCCTTTTGCTGTGTTAATTCCCCATCACACCGCATCTCTCTTTGTCACTCACAACACACAGACAAAAGGAGCTATGCTACTCTTATAACAAAGGACATGTAAGTAAAGTACCAGCATTGATATTGGGAACCAAGAAAAAAAAGTGCATCTCAAGTAGTACTGTGCTGTGGAATTTAAGCTTATCTGGCTAACAGGACTTGGCCTTCATGGAGTTTTTGAGAGGAGTCCCCAAGCAAGACCCCCTCTAAGACCCCACTTAGAGACTCCAAGAAGGCCAGGTCCTGAAAGCCTCTGTGTAGTGCATGGGCACAGACAGTTAAAGTCTGTCACAGAGTGAAATACAATCACAAAAATCAAACCCTATCATTATTCTGGTCTTCACACAGCCACACTCAACCAGAACTTTATTTGTACACCTGTCCAACTCACCCTGGGAAACCCTGAAAAAGAAAAGAGTCAAGTACAGCAAATTATCACTTTATATGTTAAATGTAAAGAATGGTGAAAAATAGCCATTGAATCCTCACTTCTGACAGACAGGACCCATATAAAGTATCATATATTGGGTGATAATTACTTAAACAACCAATTTTGTCAGCCCCTGCCTTGTCTGTTCAGCTGAGCAAACATGGTATTGCTCTACCTTTTACACTTGTTCTATCAAAAGTTTCTCTAGCTGGATGTCAATGCACCAAGCCTTCTGCTGTAACCTTCCGCTGTGAAACCCATCTTAAATAAAATCATTATAATAACATTATTTTCTTTTTCTAGGTTTCTATTCAGATCTAACCCACATCATCTGGATAGTCCTTGGATGTCCAAGAAAAGGTCAGAATTTTTCCTGTCAGTTATGTTGTGTAAAAGCTTTACATGATAACAATTGTGGTTTCTTTCTAAATAATTCTTTGTATTTTCAGGATTGGGTAAAAACCCTTACTTCCAGTCCTCGCAGAGAATGGCTGAGTGGGATTCATACTTCCATAACCTTCCACCACTGTCATCAGATCCAAGCACTTTGAGAAGGACATCAGAGTCAGAGGGAAGTCTTTCCCAGCACATAGAGAACTTCATTGGACATCATGACTTCCCTGGCACAGTGGCTTCACATGAAGCCCTTGCAACAAACTCAAACTTGAACAAAAACCATTACTCAAATCACAGTGTTGGAAATTCCAGCTCAGACTGTCAAAAATCCTACAAGGAAACACTATGGCAAGGTGATGGAGAACAAATGGAGAAAGATTACTTGCCAAGATGCGGAAATGGTGATATAGATTTTGCCACAGATGGATTATCGACATCAGGATCTTTTCCTCCATCTTTTGCAGCAGATTTACAAGGAGTTAAGCAAGTCTGTGAAATGCCATCTACATCACTTCTTGAGGACTACTCAGATGTTAGTAGCTGCTCAGATGCAGATGTAAGTGAAGCAAAGTCCTCTTGTAAATTCATGGCAAGTAATTCAGTCCCAAAACCTAAAACTGATGTTACTATAAAACAAAGCTCATCGGAATGGGTCACTTGTACTGGAAAAACAACTCTTACAACTGAGAGTCCATGTCCTAATATGTCAGAGACTAATGTTATCTTGCCAAGTCCATCCAATGTGAAGGCAGTAGAAAACATAGTTGAATGTGCACATGACAAGATAGAAAATTCTGTCAGATGTTGCGCAGGACACACTCAGTCTCATACTGCTAACATGGTGACAACTATTGGTAGTGAGACTGTCGTAGATAGAAATTCTGATGGTTGTCAAGATTGGAAACAAAAGGACGATGTGGAGAGAGATCACACTCAAGCAAAATATTCAAACATCTCCAGAAGTGACAATGAAAAACTGACTGGTGATGGAATAGAGATTTACCCAGATGGCAATGATCAGGAGCAGATCACTGCAACTGCTGCGAATATCATGACTACATTTGACAATGAGCAAGATAACTTGGATAAGAAAGTACTAATAAAGGAAATTAAGGAATCATCTGGGCAAAAGGAGGGATTTGATAATCCCAACTCCACAGACAGAGAAGATATGAAAAAGGACGAGAATGGCAAAACTCATGGTCAACATGAAAATTTGCAAACCATCTGTCAGGAGAAAGAAATTCATTCAAATACCTCTCCATCTTTACCAAGTATCAAGACGTCCTATTGTGAAGATGCTGCACTAAGGGAATGCTCAAGTACCTTGAACAGCAACAGTCATGATGTTAAGAGTGATGGTCTTTTCAGTGAAGACAGTGATAAGAATGAACAAAGTGTTGCAAGTCATTCAGAATCCTCTTCGGAACCAAATGGCTTAAACACAGCAGAGAAGACACATACCACTTCTCCAGATCCAAGTTGTAATGGTCCTCAAGTTAAAAACAAACAAGGTACTGCTAGCCACATAGAATCCAGCTTACAGCCAAATAGCCCAAGCACAGACATAAATCCCTATCTAGAAAAGGAAATGACAAGTCCACCAGAAAAGAAAACAACGATCACTCCTACAGATCCAGATTGTAGTGGCCCTGTTATGACTCATGACAATAAAGAGCAAGAATGCACAAGTACATTAGAAAAGAAGAATGCCACTTCTTCTCCAGATCTAAGTTGTAATGGTCCTAGTGTTACTAGTGACAGCCTTTCTCTTGATACTTGTTACAAGAACAAGCAAGGTATTGCTAGCCACACAAATTCTGGATTACAGCCAGATGACCTAAATTCCTGTCTAGAAAAGGAAAGGACAAGTCCAGTGGAGAATACAAATACAACGGCTACTCCAGATCAGCAGCAATCTCTACATCCAAGTTCAGTGGCCCTAGAACCAGAAAGTCTTGGTGGAGATGTTGAAAATACAAGAGAGTCATTTGAAGAGCTGGAAACATCTACAGAGGAACCAACAGACCATGGCATACTGTATGGTGAACCCCTGTCAACAGAGGACTCTTCATGTGACGCTTACGAAGCAAAAGTTGACACAAGTCAATATAAAGGCACTTCTTTGGCTGGACATGACCATAACAGCATGAATCATTCAGAAAGACAGGCCCCTCAACTAAAATCCTCTATACAAATGAGAAAACATTTGCAGCCAGTAGTGATAGTGGAAACCTTAGAGCCAATAAATGGATTGACTAACTCCTATCATTGTGCAGGTTGCCAACATACAACCAACGATGTAGATCATCTAATTGAACATCATCATTGTTGCCATTCTGTGTACAATTTCCAGTTTTGCAAGACTTGTAATCTCTACCTGATGAATGATGATCAAACTGAAAAACATTTCTGTGGTGTAACCAAAAAAAGGCCTCTGCCCCCTTCTGAGTCCAGTCTACCAAAAAAAAGAAGACCCTATGGCCGCCATCACTGCGCTAGGTGTGGACTCATATTTTCAAAAATACTTCATTATATAAAACATATGCGGACTCACACTGGCAAAACACCCTTCAAGTGTGTTGATTGTGGGTTGTATTTTGCACAGCCTGGTTCCTTACAAAGACACAAGCGTGTACCTGGCAGATGCAAGAAGGCAAAACCTCTCACAAATGATGCTGTTATAAGTGAAACTAAAGCATCAACACAAAAGGACTTGGCACCGAACGAACCATGTGCAAATCTGCCTGATTGTTACGTAAAGCTAGTTGACATCTGCAAAACAGATCTGTGGAGTGTATTCGGTAAAACCTTCTCAACTGCAGAGAGACCTAAAAAGGAAACGGTACAAAAGGAAGAGACTTTGGTCTCCCTAAATTGGTGCACCACAAACCTGAGTGGTGAAAAAAGAAAAGAAGAGAATGAGACCAGACGAAAATATCAGTGTCCTCTTTGTCCACGGCTTTTCAAGTACTCCTACAACAGGGCTCGACATTTGCGTGACTGTGTCAAGGCTGCAATATATGGGGGCAAGGACAAAATTGCTGGTAAATATCGGTGTCCCTTGTGTCGTGGCAGCTTCACTTCAACTTCCAGCCGATATAGACATATTAAAACATCTTGCTTCAGAGATTGCATTAATCGGCTTGCAAAAGAAAATGCAAAATCAAGGGAAAGGATTGATCCGAAAAAAACAAAGGAAATTGAACAGAAATATGAATCAACAGAAAATGAACAGAAAACACTTTCAAAGGAATTTGAGCAGAAAAAACAAGCACCCCCTGCTCGAACAGCCCCCAAACCTGTACCACGGTACAAATGCAATCATTGTCCAGCAGTTTTTTGTCATCCTTCTGGAAAGTACAGACATATGAAAAAACATGAGTTGTTTAAACTCACTGGCAAAATTATCAGGTACAGGAATTCAGCTTTCTCTACCACATCTAAACCAGTAACTTTGAGCAGTGAAAAGACTGAAGACAGTAAGGAAAACTTGGAAGCAACTGAAGAAAATGGCAGTCTTCCCCTAAGCTGTCACTTCTGTGGAAAAGGTTTCAGTAAATCACAGTCACTGAAGAAACATGAGCGCAAACACAGAGGTGAAAGACCATACCGCTGTCTGGAATGTGGAAAAAGTTTCAAGAAACGTGCGTATCTGATTGGTCATAAAATCGTTCACCAGAGGAGGATACAGTGCACCGTCTGTAAGAAGATTCTTCCAACTGTTGGAGAACTGATTCAGCACAGAAGCTCACACCTTAAAAAGGGAATGCTTCAATGTCCAGATTGCCATCAGCAGTTCCAGTATCCTGCACATCTCCTCAGGCATCTAGAGAGCCATAAAAATAGAGAAAACAAGGCAAGTCGGCTTGAAGAGAAATCACAGTTAAAACCAGAACAGTCCTTTGAGTCTGTGAAAGAGCAGAATGAGCCAAAGCAGGTAAAGTGTTCCTTGTGCAAAGAGGTGTTTAACGATGCCCAAGTACTAAGAAAACATTGTCTGACACATATATCTGGGTCCTCATCAAACCAGTGTCCATTTTGCAAAGTAAATTTCTCTAATCGCCGCTATTTGCTGCGGCATATGATCAAACATACAGGAGACAAACCCTTTTCCTGCACTAACTGTGGAAAACAGTTTTACCGGAACTTGTACCTTAAACTTCACAGTCAGAAGTGTTTGCCTGCTCAAACCATAGATCCTGTTACATTTGAGTTTGACACTAAGAAAAAGGGACCACATCATTGTTCCTATTGTCCACGGGTGTTTACCAAGAAAATTCGCCTGATAAGTCATCTCCGTGGCCACAAGATTGGCTCTCTGCTTCTATGCTCAAGATGTGGGCAGTACTTTGGACATAGAAAGTTGAAACAACATCAGAACAAGAATTGCTTAGGGGAAAAGCATAACACTGGCTTATCTCCTAATAGTAATATCAGTAAAAGTCCTGCTCAGACAAGCCAGAAAGTCCAAGAAATTGCTTCACGGTCCAGTGCAACAAAGCTGCTTCAGTTTAAGTGCCCTCACTGTACAAAGAGGTTTAGATTCAGATCAATACTCTTCAGACATCTTGTTTCACATACTGGGGTCCAACCCTATGAATGTGAACACTGTGGCCACCGATTTGGAACTCAGACTATGTGTTTGCAGCATGAAGCTTTCTGTGATGGTGTTTACAAAGAAGAGCAGTCAAAAAGCAAAAGTGGTATGCCTGCTCTCAGAGAGTCAGGAAAAAAACCACAAGCAGAAGGCGAAGCTGAATACAAGTGCAAATTCTGCACCAAAACTTTCATGAAATCTCGAAGCCTTAGACGTCACATTTTGACACATAATGAAGTGAAGCCTTATCGTTGCAAAGCCTGTGACAGCTGCTTTTCAAGGTACGATCATCTGAAAGTACATCAGACTCGTTGTAAAGGGAAAAGATCACGATTGGAAGTCTGTATTCCCAAAATCAGTTTAGATGATGTTGGCAAAGGCTGGAAAAGCAAGTTTGGCCTTGAGTCTTCTGAGAAGAAACCCACATATGAATGCAAAGTCTGTTCAAGGAGCTTCCCAACTCAGTCTAAACTTTCCCGACATAACACTATGTTCCATACTATAAAACTATTCAAGTGCGCAGGCTGTGGCTCCGGATTCTCTCATGAAAAATCTCTGAAAAAGCATAGGAAGCTTAAAAAATGCAGGAAGGTCTCCAAAGAAACAAATGCAACACAGGGAAGTGATTCACTAACAGAAAATGCAGAACCTCTTGATGGGGTGAGAAATCGAGCTCTTCAGAGGATCCAGCCTCATTTTAACAAAAAGTACAAATACATATGTAGTTATTGCCCCCGTACGTTTGGAAACAGTTGGCAATTAGGCGTGCACACCCGCCTGCACACAGGAGAGAGGCCATATTCCTGTGATTTCTGTGGTCAGAGATTTATTAGGAAGGACTATTTGCAGCGTCATTTCCCGAAATGCACCAAGAAAAAACAGCAAAGTCGAGCGCTCTGTGACCGATGTGGAGGATTTTTTCCGCAAGTCAAGCTTGAAAATCACAAAAAAAGTTGCATTTCCACGCCAAGCTCAAAGTCAACAGTTTGCCAAAGCCAACAGACCGACAGACAACAGACCTCTCAGACCTCACCAAAAGGCTTTTCATGTGCATACTGTAGTTCCCGTTTTCTGCTATTTTCACAGCTCCAAGAGCATTTTTTAAATGCACACAGCATGGAAACTGTGGTTCCACCAGTATCTACTGTTCCCCTTCAGGATCATCTGTCAAATATACCAAACATCAAAGAAGAACCTTTGGATGAGAGTTGTGATGATCGGGTTAGTGATGGTGCTGATTTAATCTGTAAACTAGACACAGCTCTTGATAGGGAGGTCCCCAAACCATTTTCCTGCCCAGAGTGTGATATGTCCTTTGTAAGTAAAGCTGGACTAACCGGTCATCTGCGTGTACACACATTGCAGCAACCATTTAACTGTAAAACATGCAAGAGGGGCTTCTGGAATAAAAGTCTTCTCCGTAATCATTACAGGAAATGTAGATTTGGACAAATTTCAGGGAAGAACACAACTCAACAATTGGAAGCCCCCCTTAAAGCAGAGATTGATTTTGCTCTGAATGACTCTGTCCTAGTATTTGAAGAAGGCTCCAAAACAACTGGCACTGGGGTTTTGCAGACCAACTTCTCCTGCAAAGAGGACTTCATGGATGATTCCTCACAAAATTCAGAAGGGAATGAGGGGCAAAGCAGCTCAAGCAACGAGAAAAAAGCTGTGCAGTACCAATGTTCAGAATGTGATCAGAGCTTCACAGATGGCTTAATGCTCATTAGTCACCTTGAAGATCATGGGAGACAAGAACAAGAGAGAAAGCGCAAGACATGTACCAAGTGCGGGCGAGTGTGCATGAGTCCAGGAAATCTTGAAAAACACATGAAGTCCCATGGAATTGAAAAGACATACTCTTGTACTGACTGCAACAGCATGTTTTACAACACAGCTGAACTGGAAATCCACAGAACATGCCACGAATCAAATAGACCTCATGGTTGTAAACTGTGTAATCAGAGGTTTTGGACAAGGCAGTCTTTATGTAATCATTACAGTGAAGTACATCCAGATGATGTATATAATTGCCGTTTCTGTAACAAGATCTATGCAGTCAAAAAATCACTGACAAGACACTATAAGAAATGGCATCAAAACAGGCTTAAGGATGAAGTGAGCACTGCTCAGGAAAAGAACCACACTGAACAATCCAGTAGTCAAGTCAGTACAACTGGTGAAAGTGATGAGGATGAAGAGAACTGCAGTAACGACAGTGACTCAGATTCTGCACCATACTTCCCATGCCATGTGTGTGGCAAGACATTCCCAACATCAGAAAGTCTTGAGGACCACCAGCGATGTCACCTGGGTGAAAAACCACACGAATGTGCAGAATGTGGAAGATGTTTTTACCAGGCATCTCAGTTGCAGCAGCATCAACGAATGCACAAGTCTGAATTTCAGTGTCAGGCATGTGGCAGGGGTTTTGTCTCTCTCTTTGCACTGCGGAAACATAAGCATACTCATGGCAAGAGCCGCCCATACCGTTGTTCCAAATGTCACTTCAGTTTCACCGGACCCACACAGTTAGCCGAACACATGTCCACCCATCGCGAAGAGAACTTCCCATGTGACATATGCAATCGTGTGTTTCGCTCCAAGAGTAGCAGAGCTGAGCATCGGAAAAGCCACTCTAAGTCAGGTGACCACCTTCCACCATCACTTTCAAAGGAAGAACCTAAAAAGTCAGAAAGCTCATCAGTATTCAACAAAGAACTCAAATATCGCTGTGGTGTTTGCAGTGAGCGTTTCAGAGACCCAGAACAGCTCTCAGAGCATGGTTGCATGGCAGCAAAAGAGCGACCATACTCATGTTCAGACTGCGATAAACATTTTCTGCATGCATCTCATCTGAAAAAGCACAGGACTACCCATCAGAAATTATGGACTAACAGTGAATATCCATGTAATCAGTGCAACAATAGTTTTTCCTCTTCTCAGCACTTCCTCAGCCATCTTCAGAGCCATCTTGGTACCGCAGCAGAAATTAAATGTGAAACTGAAGCTGAAGTTGGAAGTCTTTCTCACAGTTTCATCTGTCCAGTTTGCCATGAGTGCTTTGTTAGTGCAACTGAGTTGATTGTTCATTTTACTACGCATCCTGAAGGTAAATTTGAATGCAAATTTTGTAAAATGAAATTTTCCTCTGGGGACAAGCTGAAAGAACATGAGCGCCACCATCTGACAACAACTACTGAATTTGAATGCACAGATTGTGGCCAGAGCTTTTTGGGAAACGCTGCTTTCTGCGAGCACCGTTGTTCCCGTCAACGGCACGCAGTAAAGTATGAACCCTCAAATCCCTTACCTAAGGCGTCCCTTAAAAATCAAACACCAGGAGAGGAGGAGGAGATTGATGTTACAGGAGAAGACTTGTACAATTGCCCTACTTGCTCAATGCAGTTCTTCTCAAAAAGTGGTCTCTTGGAGCATCAAAATAAACAGCACCAAACAGAGAAGCCATTCAAATGCGAGTTCTGTGGAAAAGCATTTTCCTTGAGGCGGTACCTTAAAGAACACGAGCGAAGGCATCGTCTAAAATCTGCTGCTCAGGACGCAACTCAGGCAGCAGCGAACGAGTTCAAATGTACCCAGTGCCCCAGTGCATTCAGTACAGCACAAGATCTGTCTTTGCATATGAGATTGCATGCTGAAAAAGAAGGTGGAAAGTACCGCTGTGATATGTGCTACAAGTCATTCAAACAGTGGCCTCTACTTAAGCAGCACCAAGAAAGTCATGTCGGCCAAGTTGTGTATGAATGCACCGAATGTGACAAGGCCTTTGCTTTTCCTCACCTACTGGAGGAACATCAAGAGACTCATGCTGGGTCCTCTAAGTAATGTAATACCATCTACCTTATCTTCCTTTTGAATAACTAAGTTGAATAACTTGAAATCCCTTTCATGCCTTAAATCTGACTCTGTACCTCCAATTGTAATCCCAAATTGAATCCAATTTGTATTTTTGGCCCTCGCATTATTATGAAGGTCTTGGTTCATGTCAGTATGAAAGGGTATCTTGTTCTGAGTTTCTATTTAGATTGGATATATTTGTAGTTCTAATAATGGAATTTGTATAGCCTAAATTAGCCGCATAATTTCTGGACAGTGTTTGTAAATCTATGATCAGTTGTGTAAAGCTGTGTAATATTCTGAATGATGAACACAGAAAATGCATGATAGGATGTTCATAAAATGTCTTGGTTAAAGCTAATTTTTTTTTTTTTTTGGTCAAACGTTTTTTTTTTATGTTTGACCTTTATTTTGAAATACTTTTAGTCAGTTTTGTTTACAATGTGTAACATATTGAAACTGGACATTTTAATCTTGGTATTTTCTATGAATCTTCATGTACAATAGATAATTTGTAATTTTCAGTTTAACAGTTCCCTGTGTATCATGGGCTGCATTTTTGATATTAAAAAGCATCTTGTACAGATGTTCGAAAGATGTTTTAATTGAATATTCTTTTCACAATTCAAGGATGTTACTTTCTTAAAAAAAAATGAGTTGATGGATTCAGTGAAGTAAAGTCAACTAAAAAAATCTGTGCGAGTCTTGTTTGTATTTCTGTGCACTTTGGGGGAAGCTAACAGTAACAAAACTTAAAAAAAAAAGCCTCACTTCCTTTAACCAAATGGTTGATTTAAGTTCACCAACCAAAATAAGAGCTAATCTACCTGAAACCTGGTTTTGTGAGTCAAGAGAAATGAAGGTACATCACAGTCTTGAAAAATGGAAGTAAGAGAAGCTTATTAGTATGAGGAAATGATTTTTTTTTTTTTTTTAAAAAGTAAACCATTTGCATAATGTTGTTCATCAGCATGTGCTAAAGCAAAAATCTAGTCACAATCCTGAATTTGAGAGCAGTTCATGTTATTAAAAGTGCTAAGAACAATACAGACATAACAGCAAACCTTTAATTAAGAGTTTTGAACATTTATTTTTCCTCCCACAGTCTAAACACATGTAGGTTGGCTGAACTGCTTTAAGCTACAGCCCTGGTGACCCTAAACAGCATAATCATACATAAAATAAATGGGTGTTTGAAATAGTGTATATTACACAGATTGGTTTTCTGCCTTCATTATTTCCAGAACTTTGTACTGAATGTAGTGAACTATTTATTTTATCTTATTAAGCTGTATGAAACTAAAATGTAGATTTAATGGTATAAATGCCCACAGCCGGGCTCTAAGATGAACTATATTTTCATTGCAAGCAGAATTCTGTTATAATATCTAAAACATGTAAAACATTTTTCAAGTACATTTAAAAATAAAAAATAAACACTGATACAAACTTGAGCTTGATTCTCAACACACAATTTGTGATCATTAAATTTAAATTTTACTAAACGTGATTTCTTTCAAGTTCTTTAATGCACCGGGTCAGAGGATGCCATAGCAGGCCAGTTTTTGGCCATCAGTTGTCATAGTAACAGATACAGTAATCCTGTTTTCTTTAAAAGGGGCATTTCTATGAGCCCTGTTCTTGGACAAGAAAATCTAAAATGTGCCTGTATTTGTGTTTTAAAGGGTCCACTTTAGAGAGCACGGAGAATTCCTGTCTTTTAAGGAAACAGAGAAACTGTCAGTCCAGTCGGTGTACAGTTTTGCCAAATGTGCCTTTATGATGAGAAAATGTGTTGGTTGGGGATGTGAGGACAGGTCATTCTACCTCTTTTGTCACTTTCATTAGGAAACAGGAGAAATTGGGGGCCACACAGGGGGGTTCCTATAGGTTATTTTATACCAATATACAAATATATACCAGTATTTTATACCAATTTTAGTCCAATATAGTTAACAATAGTCCAGGGTCATGGCAGAATAATAGCAGGTAATATATTTTATTTATTATCTTTAATCATCTTTATGTGTTCCCGAACCTATTTCTTCAGAAACAATAATGCATCACATATTGTGCACTGACTGAGGTTGCTGCACCAGGTGCACACACTGGATAATCGGCACACGCATATAATAAATAAATAAGTTGACCCTTTTAACGGTAGGTACAGAGCGCCTCACATGACCTGCAATTTCAACTGTGACCACAGCGCCATATCGTCGCCTAGCCATGGCAAATAATAAGCCACATCTTTGGCTGCATGGCGCACAGCCCAGCACTTTGACTAGGGGTAGGGCTTGACTGCGCATGCGCCCTGCATATACCTACCGTGTTTCCGTTGCGCGCCTGCTGCAGCTGCAGCTCTCTCTCTCTCTCAGCTTGGTGCTCTTCTTTCTGGCACAGCATCACATTTGTTCACCAGAGGAGACGCGCAGAGCCGTGTTTTCCCCTGAGAGTCCATGGCTTCTGCTTGGGCGAATGTCTGCCGAGCACCACCTTTTCCTCCCGTCCAGCCATTGTGGCTCTACGTTGAGGGACAACAGTAACGGTCCTGCCGTTGGTAAGTAACCTTACGTTACAGTTGAAAACGGTTGGTTATTGTGAAGAAGCTGCTCCGTAGGTCACAGCGGCTAGCTGGCTAACGCTCTCCCATTCTCCGGCCTTTTTTGTAAGGGGAGCGTGGCCACCTCCCCCTGGTAAGCGTTCACTAGCAACCCGTATGAGATATCTGAGCTAGCAACTAAACCTTATGTGTGGTGGGATCATATCATAGATACACGGCGCTAATCTACGGGGTCAGAAGCCAAGCGAGCAAATTAATGCTGCCTGTGAAAAGCTTCTTATAGTTTGTTGAGACGCTGCCGTGCACGTGACAGTAAAAAGACATATATCATTCAAACAACATCACTGTGGTCGTTAGCCAGCGTTAGCAGGCTAACGTAGCATCATAACGCCGATATTCAGCTGTTTGATTAGCATCTGCTCCGATGCTGTGTGTTGTAGTGTTTGTATCCACCTGTTTGATGGCTTGTGGTTGAGCTCTAATTTGCCTAGTCAGATAATGCAAATTCCCCAACCCATGCATGTGAACTTTAAATGTTCATATTTGCATGTTTACACTGTTGGATTGTATTAAACTAATCAATCAACAAGAACATGTGCCCTGGATAGTAAAGAGGGGGGTGGGCAAAAAAAATGAAACACAGTCTATAAAATCCCCACAAATCCTCAAACTGATGCTTATTATGCAGCATCTTGTAGTGATGCAAACATTGGACACAGGAGGAGTGATCTTAACACTCAAACAAATAGATTATTAATTAAACTGTCTTCCTGTAGAGTTTGTGTAACTGATTGATTTAATGTAAATGATATTATAACTTTGGGACATGCGTTAGTGTTATGAAGGTGTTACACACCTTCCAGAGCCAAAATATATCAAACATGTTGGAGGTTTAAAGATTTGTTCAGATTTTGAATAGCATTTGTTTTAACAGTGGCTCAGCAAACAGTAACATTATTATTATTATTATTATTATTATTATTATTATTATTATGACCTTTTAATGTGAAGTGGCATTAGCTGGATGTAGCAATAGCAGTTATGTTTCTGAGAAGTCAGGTCTGTTAAAAGGAACAAATCTCTACATTACAAAAAAAAAACATTCTTCATGGCCAAGGAAAATGTGGGTGGTTGTGTCTGATGGATTTATTTGTTCAAACGAAGTATATCTGATCTGATGTTGAACAAGTGAAAGACAAAAAATAAACAAAACACTTCCTATGTAGACTGTGCACAAGAAGTAAAGAAATTTGTGTTGCTTCTTGGCAATACATCTTATACCACTGGAAAGCCTGTTTTTTTTCCCCCTTTTTAAATGGTGCCGCATTTGTAAGGAACATGTATTTGTGGGATGAGCAGCAGAGCTGAGTATGTGGGTTGCGCCCATTAAAAAATTTGCCAAAACCTTTCTGACAATGCCAAATAGCTTTTCTTTGCTGTTGACTTTTGGTTTGGTGGATTGGATGACTGACGTCTGAAGAAATGTGACATACTAGCAGTTTAACAATTTATTAATTTAACAAACAAGAGCCTCAGTAGCGTGTGGAAGAACCATCCACAGCCACAACAGCCTGGCACCTCCTCCTCATGTTGGTCACCAGCCTGGTCACACATTGCTGTGGAATGGCATCCCATTCTTCAACCAGCATTTGTCGCAAACAGCCAACGTGGTTGTGTTGGTCACTCAAGCTGATCGCACAAGTGTTCAATGGGATTGAGGTCAGGACTACTGGCAGGCCAATCCATCCTCTCCACTCCCAAATTCTGGAGGTAGTCTCTGATAAACTCTGCTCTGTGGGGCTGAACGTTGTCATCTTGGAGGATAGAGTTTGGTCCCAGACTGTGGAGATATGGCATTGCCACTGGTTGCAGAATTTCATCACAATATCTATAGTGCGGCGGCCCCACACCATCACACTGCCTTCACCAAAACAAATCAAGAGTCAATAGCAACAGCAAAGAAGAGCTGTTTGGCATAGGCAGAGAAGATTTGGCAAATTTTTCATGGGCGCAACCCACATACTCAGCTCTGCTGCTCATCCCACAAATGCATGTTCTTTACAAATGTGGCACCATTTAAAAGGGAAATAATCAGGCTTCCCTTCTTTGTTGTAATTGTTACAACAAAGAAATAATCTACCAAACACCATATCACTCGTCTGTGTGATATTTCCCTGTGGGCAGGCGGGGCTCTGTCGCTTCATGTTGCAATCCAGGGCATCCCTCAGGTGCTCTGTGGAGTTGGATGCTGGGAGAAAATGCAGGCCAAAGCAGCACTGACTAAGCATGGCTTATTCTTCATGTACCTTACCGGTCCATGTTTAATGCTCTTTGAAAGGGCTCTGATGATAAGGCACTGCTGCAGCTCTCATGTAGGCTAAATCCCTGCCTAATATTGCTTTGTATGAATGTCAAATTGTAATGTCATGACATGTCATGTCATGACACAATTATTATATTAGTCATGTAGTTCAATACGGCTTGACATTTTTAATCAAAGAATACAACCTGGAAGAAGTCTTTTTTTGCATACAGGTATGCTATTATAATTAGTCAAAAGGTTTAAAATACCATTGTGTATTCTTTATTATTTATTTGGATCCCTACTAGTGTCCACAAAGTGTTTTCAATCTTCCTGGGGTCCACTTAAAAACAACAACAATAATAATAATAAATTTAAATGCACATAGTGTCAATAACACTAGAAACTTCAGTATAAGCCAAATATCAATAAGCGTATAAAGACTACACAAGACAGTATGTAACAACAGCCTATATTAGAGACAAAAACAGTCACCAGTTAAATAAAATAAACAAGAAATATGTCAGACAGCAATAACATCTGTTTGAGATTAATACACTTTTGTTTTAGTGACTTATTAAAAGTTTGGGTTTGTCTGTGTAGACTGCATTTTTCTATTTTCACTTGGTGATGTAATTATGTTTATGTTGTGTCTGTGATTTACAGGAAACCACAACACCTGGATTTCTTTGTATGTGTGCCTGCCATGATGCTTGGATTCCAGGGAAGTACTACATCATCTGCTAAAGTGTATCGTTGCGTGGCGTGTTCAGCCACCTTCACTGGATTGGCCTCTTTACTGGTACATCAGGCAACCCATGCCAGTGGACTCTCCAAGGGCTCTTCGCCAGCACAGTCTAACAACAACCCACATGAAACATTGTTTGCAAGCATGGACTCATCCAGTGAACACCCCAGTGCGCCAACGCTGTTGCCCGAGAGCCCTTCACCTTCGTTTTATATTTGTGATTGTGGAGAGGAATTTCAGGACTTCAGTCTTATGCTAGAGCATAAACGTTCACATGTCTCTCAACTACAGCTACTGCAACCTCTTGGTAATAACGGTGTTCCCTCTGGAGCAGAGAAAGCTTTTTCCACCCAGCATGTGTCATTTAGTCCAACTGTAACCCAGCCAGACATGGATCTTAGTTGTCCCTCTACCTCAAGGTCCCCAACTGCCAAACCACCTGCATTAATAGACCATAAAACAGATATGAACCTGCAGGATGACATTGCCATAGTAACCGCTCCTCAAGGGCAATGTACACCCCCACAAGATGACAGTGAGTTGAAACAACTCAAGAACATGTCAACAACAGCAGAGCAAATGTCAGAGACTGGAGAGGACATGCATTTCGGAGACAAAACAAATTCTTTTCACAGTAGTGAAAATGGTGAGAATTTGCCCAGAAAAAACGCTTTAATGAAGCTTCTGGCATCAGCATACATGAAGCAGTTCCCGGCTCCTCAGTCTCAGAACCATAATAATAACACCGTTAACCCCAAACAAGAAGCCATCCCTGTAGACATAACACCAGGAACAAAAACTGTGGCCCCAATCAACGATCTCTCTATTGCACAGTTGAGGCGTCTGCTTGCAAAACCCGGTATAAAGACGAAAGCTCCGTCCATTAGCAGAGTTCTCGAGTCCAGTAAGAAGAAGGTTGTTTCTTTAACTAAAACTTTCTCACCTGTTGTTGTTCTTGAAACCCGTCAGAAACTCAAGGAACCAGGCAACGGTACATATGGAAGATATCAGTGTGGCCGCTGTCGTAGAGTCTTTCAGAACTTGGACAAACTGACAGAGCATCATTTCTTGCACAAAAAGGAGAGGATTAAATGTTGCCGTCGTTGCAAACAGTTGATCATTGGGCGGCTGCCTTTACCTGACAATCACGTGTGCCCTCAGTTAGGAAACAAGACCATGCAGCTGTCGAAGTCTTTAAAAAACAAGTTACCCTTTCCCCAAAAACTAGTGCCATTCCATAGTCTAAACAATACAAGGAAAGTTTTCTTTTGTCCATTGTGCAAGCACAGCTATGCACGAAGGTGGAACCTCAAAATGCACAAGTGCCAGGGCCCAAGGCCAGCCGTCCCTCAGCAGGTCAGTTCCTCTATCCAGAAAATGCTAGAATTTAGATCAAACAGTACAGGCCTAACAGATGCAGAGGTTGAAACTGGATCTCAAATGTCCAAGAGTGTAGCTGTGGGCACTGAAGTTACTGGTCATATCAAAGTAGAGGTGACCTCTCAGAGTTCAATTCAGTCTGAAACTTCGCAGTTGGCCTGGACTCATCCAGCAAAAAGCTTCTCACCATTCTACCCCAAATCTTCCATGATGGAGCAGCAAAATGATGCCGCTCTGTGCGGGATTTCGCTCCAGCAAGATGACGAAATCAGTAGCTGGGAAGCGGCAGAAACTGATAATGAAGACAGTAATGAAGGACAGTGGACAATGCCCTTGGATGATGAAATGGAGGTGCTTAATTCTATAGCAAAAGCCAGTACTGAAAGAGAGGTGAATAAATCTGTGTCAGTCGAACATACAGGGACAGCACCCACTAGCTTGCGCTATTTTGTCAGAGATGGCGTAAAACGTTACCCTTGTAACAGGTGTCAGAAAACCTACAGTCGTCCATCTACTTTGAGGCGCCATCTACGACTGTGTGGGTTTAGGCCACGTGGGCCTGGTACTGTAGGACAGGATGGTAATCCAGATCATCCACTAAATGCCAACAATATGAGGCCAATGTTTGCTTGCTTTGTCTGCGGGAGGTCCTTTAACCGCAAAGATAACATGATGGCTCACAGAAAGAGGTGTCAGTTGCAACGAACAATGACAAACGTGGATATAGCCACAGTGCAGCAGAGTACTTCAGGCAATGCAACAAACTGTCAAACACAGGAGGATGATGGTGGCTGGGGCATCATGTCACTTCCCTCCGTACTTCCAAGGAGGGTGACATGTGAGTGTGGGGTCGGATTTACGTCTCCAAGGCTTCTGCTGGAGCATCTGCAGAAGCATGCACAGGAATCATACACATGTCCAACTTGTGGAGAGACTGTTAACTCCTGGGCAGACTATGAAGTTCATCTGCAGATCCACATGCATCCACAACACCTGATGAAGGGACTACAGCCGCAACGATCACAACCTCTGTTGCTCCGATTTCAGCAACAGCCTCCTCAGCAACAGCAGAAGCCGCCGTCTCAGCCAGTGCATCAGCCGGTGCATCAGCCTGCACAGAAGCAAACTGCCAAAGTAGAGCAGCTTTCAAATCCAGCAAAAAAGCAGCAACGGATTGTATGCACACGATGTGGCAACACTTTTGCCACTCGCTGTTCCCTTCGAAGGCACTTATCTTGGAATCGATGCAAAGGTGGACGGGTTATAAATTCCCCCACAAACCCACCCAAAACCTACCACTGTTCCCATTGCAACTCCGACTTCCCGAACACAATCAGTCTTCTTTTCCACCAGAGGAGCGGGGCCTGCAAGCCTGCCATCAAGCCTGTGCGTTGCCCTGTTTGTCTCCGCTGGTTTGGCACTGTGGACGGTTTGCAGAAACACCTGCTTACTCACAAGCAGTCTGAAACATATCGCTGTGACGTCTGTCAGGGTACATACCCAAACCTTAAATCCCTCAAAAACCACCGCAGGAGGATTCATCGCATCATGGCTGGAGACACACAGCCAAAAACACAAGAACAGCTGACATCCTAATGACACTTGTGTTTTTCTGAAAAATGTCTTAACATTTGAAGTAGTGAAATGAAAAATGGAGCAAATTTCCACATTTTCGTATTTGCCACTTGTTTTTATCGTCCACAAGTTATTTTGACATTGTACAGCAACTCTTAGAGCGCGCTGTAGTAGCTCACTACAGTAAAAATGAGGAACAAAAAACAAAAAAACCCAGAAACAAACGCTTTGATAAAATGTACATTTTAGTTTTCTCAAGCTAATTCTTTAATTCATAGCCTCATTAGCCTGTAAATGTTTTTAGGTATTTGGTAATCAAACTTTTACTACAGAGATTGTGGTGTAGCTTGTTGTTCCTGGTCTCAATAAACATACCAGTATGTGAAACATGTACATTATATCATTTTGTGTGATATGGATCTAATACACAAAGGCTTCAAAGGTACAGTGTGTATGTAAAATTTAGGAGCCTCTTTAATTTATTCAGTTACATTAGTATGAAAAAGGATAACAAGAAATAATAGTGATGACAAAACTGATTTAATAATGATTATTATGGAAGTAATGTGAGTTAATAACTAAAAATAAATGCCTTCTTCCTGATCACAGCAGGGAGAAAAGGCGTTTTTCTGTGTGGCTTTTTGAGACAGGCCTTTTCATTTATAGAAATGACAGCTGGTTTGTGCTGGTCTATGAATCTTATGGAGTATGCAATTAAAACATAGATATGTCTTTAAGGTGGATCCTTGTGGAATTTGTTGTTAGTCATGGGTTAAGTGTTTAATGCAAGTTAACAGTAAATGTTCACCTTAACAGAGGCCTGATAATTGTTGTTATAAAAAGAAACTCAGAGTAAAAAGAACCTTGGAGATGGTATAATTGCATGCATACGTGATCTAAGATATTGGGAAATAATCAGACTTTCCAATGGTATAAGATTTATTACCAAGAAGTATTGTTACAACAAAGAAATAATCAACCAAACACAAATTTCTTTACATTTTGTGCCTAGTTTAGATTGCACTTAAGCCAGAGCAGTCAGAAAGGTTAATTTCTGATTGCTCTGAGCAATCAGCATTAATTCAAGGAAATGCCTGAAATTGATACATACGCAAAGTATGCTATACTAAAATTGAACTTCTGGGGTCTTGAAAAGGGTGATAAACTTAGGAATACTGTACTCCCTGCTTACTTTACATACAGTGGTATGGGGGAAAGTATAAAAAGTGTTGACTGATATATACTCTGAGGTAACCTTGAGTCAGCTGTAGGCTTATGGCTTAGAAAAGTTGTAATTCTTTACTTTTAATTTATTAGGCCTATGGAAAATTATATCCATAAATACAATTAAGAAATATTGATATAACCTGTGAGCTTTAATTTCAAATTTAATATATAATGACATCACTTAATTAAATGTATTAAACCTTACATATGATAGACTTTATTGATCTCAGCTCATACAGAAGGTGGATAAGATATTATACATAAATAAGAAATGTATTTTTTTTTTTTAAAGTAATGCTGGTGTTAAAGAGACTGACAGCTGTTGTATGATCATTTTTACATTTACAGATAAACAGAAATAATCAGGTTTATTGCTTAAGAAAGTAGTTTTTTTTTATCTAATATGTTTTTTAAATGAAAAGCATTGTACAAAACAAAAAGAATGCGTAAAACTGACTAAGGAGTGTGCATGTGTTTCCAATATAAAGAACATGTGCAAAGATTAATCCAAAAATGTGTGTTCATGTAACACATTGAGTCAGATGTGGAGATTTTAAATAATGCGTGGTGTCCATGGGGTGGAATAAGCATCTGCTGACAAAGCCAGCTGCAGTTGGGAATTAACAGGTCTTGTGGTGTGAGATTTTGCTTCTAATGGACCACAGCTTCTTGTGTCCTAGGGGAGTGTTTCAAAAAGGTCTGTCTGGGGTGGGAGGGGTCGGCCATAATCTCCCGTCCTCTCTTCAGGGCCCTGGGGGCGTATAGACCCTGTATGGGTGGCAGATTGCAGCCTATCACCCTCTCGGCAGAGCAAAGGATGCACTGCAGTCTGCTCTTGTCCTTGGCAGTGGCAGCAGCTACCAGATGGTGATGGAGGAGGGAAGCAAGGATGGAGGATAATGGTGGAGTAAACATGCACCATCACTGACTTCAGCATCTTAAACCGTAATAGTCCTGTCCTGTTTGCTCTCCTGCAGTCTAGGTGTGACAGAATGCAAAATAAATGACTATAAAGCAGAGGCCACAGTGCTCAAGGTCCACTTATGTGCTTGTTCAGACGCTTTCATCTGTATCACACACTACTCATCAGCAGACTGCACTGCTTTCAAGGTCAGCTCAGATTCAAAGTCTGGTCCCATATCTGGCTGAGATTGTTATGTCACATACAATTCCCAAAAGGCACGTTTGAACTCACCGTTTATGTTAATTATTTGTAGTGGAGACCAAACTTCAGCCTCTGTAAATACCGCAGTAATAATAACATTAAACGGTGAACTATGATTTCCGGTCGCTAGGTGTCAGTATGACGCCGCAAGTCCAGGACGTTTGGCCGTCGAAGCGCGCCATGCGTAGAAGAAGAGGGTGGAGGGTCTTTCCATCAGGTTTTTTTTGCTGTGGCTAATGTGGCTAACAGCTACCTGCTCGTTCAAAACACCGGCAACTTAACCCGGGTCTGAATGTCTAACAAAACACCACCGAGAAGCTGTTTGCGTCCTGTTGTAAAGATATACTTAGAGTATTGTCAGGACGCTACTTTGGTTTTCATGTGAAGGTAAGCTAACGTTATTGTCCACGAGCTAACGTTAGCATGCTAGCCTTGTAGAAAGACTAGCGCGCGTTCAACAAAAAACACCAACGTCTATGTCGTAAATGTAGTCAGTGTATTTTTCCAAACACTTGGCTGTATAGAGAAATAGCAGAGTAAATATGTCACTGTATCACTTGGATTGGTGAGTGCTGCATGTATTTAACAACCTATTTGGGGTGTGTGGTAAGGAATAATCTAGTAAGCTAAAGAGTTCATTAGCTCATCTCAGAAGTTTCGAGTTGTTTTCACAGACCAGCAAATGATTTTAAACACTCAAAGGAAGCTGTAAGTGATTTATAATAATTAACATCCCTGCTTAGCTTAGCATGCACTTCGTTTATTGTATGTAGCTAGCTGTTAGCACAGCTACCTCCCATGTAGTGTCACTCACCATTAAACAATGGCCTGTGACTGAGTTGACAGTTTTTGTTGTGTTGTGTTTGCATTAATTCCAACATCTGTCTCCATCAGGAAAGGCGCTTTACGGGGCTCCACTTCATCTGTCAACGCAGCCATGTACAGCCAGATCATGGAGAGAGGGAGGCAGATGACGCTGAAAAACCTTACAGAGGATAGCTTGGGCAGAGAGCTCATCAGCACCGGGCGGTTTTGCTTCAGTTGTGAGCAGATATTCGCGAGTCGGAAATGTGTGGAGGAACACGTGTGTTCTGCTGCGAGCTTCATCTGCTCCTGTGGAACTGAGTTTACTGAATACAAAGACATGCTGGAGCACAGCACAACACATGAACCAGGGCACCAAGTGCTCGATCATCAGACAATAAAGAAGCGGCGCATAGAGAAGCGCATAGAAGAGGAGGAGCAGCTGAAAAGACTAGATACCGGTGAGGTTGTCTGGAAGGCACCTAAGTCGGACAATGTGGCATCAATTTCTTTGCCCATGACGGCTGGGCTGCAAGCATCCACTACATCAGCTCATATGCCACAAATTGCCATGCAGTCTAGTCAGATTTCACAAGTGCCTGAGTTGTACCCCTCTGTGTCACAAGCTTATTTTCTCCCAAATCCTGTCTCCTCTCCAAAAGACATGAAGAATATTTTTGCAAATGTAGGTGCACCAACAGTGGATCTTTGGACACTTTACCAGCCAGTCGTATTGATTCAAACAGTGCGCACATTTAGCAAGACAAAGCCTTACTCCTGTGGTAAATGTGGGCAGTGTTTTATGACAAAGACGTCTCTCGTATACCACCACAGCTCTCATGTCACAGATAAAGTTTCTGGCTGTATAGGATGTGGGCTGCTGCTGTCCAGCAAGAAGCTAGTGCCTCGCTTCCATGTTTGTAACTCGCCCAGCACAGCTACTAAATTCAGACTCATCACTGCAAGACCGCTCAGTAGCAACAAGTTAAATCTAGCTGGTACAGACTGGAGTCGGAATCTGAGTGCAGGGTGGCCTCAGGGCACTTCCTCCTCTCTACAGGTGAAAAGCCAGAATCTCAGTGTGGCCAATACAGGTGGTCAGACACCTCGCACCACTTCCACCCTGCAGTTGAAAAGTCAGAATATCAGGCCATACAATCAAAATAATCAGGGGCTTCACGTCACTGCGTCCTTGAAGGGTCAGTCTGCACGTGCATTCAAACCCTTTAGCCCCCTTCCAACGAAGAGTCTGAGTCCAAATCTCAGTGCATCTAGTAAAATCAGTCACAGGCTTCCTGTCACTCCCTCCAGGCAGTGGAAGATGTCAACAAACTCTGCATCAGGCGTGTCAAGCAAACCAGTGGCAACGTCCACTGCATCGAACGGGTTCATGTGTAAAGTCTGTCATCTTCCTTTTGAGACTGCTCAGCTGCTTCAGAGGCACAAGTGTATCAAAGCGCAGGAGTTTATGGCTCAGCACGTGCGAGCTGGCAAACATTACAAACTAAAGAGAGTGACTCCATCGGCAAGCCCAAATCCTCTACACATGAATGGTGACAGAAATTTTATGGTTGCAGCTTCTGGTAACATAAAGAAAACTCAAGTCATGGCTGTCGGTCTGGACAGAGGGCAAGGGGACGTTCCTGTGAACGGGAAAACGGCAGTGGAAATAGACGATGATTGTTACGTTGTTGAAAGTGGACCAGACAAACCCGCTGAGATGATTTACCAAGTAACCTCATCTGTCCCTATTAAGACTTGACCAAACTAGAGAGGCACATCCAGTTTTGCATGTCACATTTTATGTTAATTATGGACCAAGTGCATAAAGGCAACAGTCACCTGGTTGAACAGCATTTACTTGGTTAGGTACATGGCACAGGAGCACAGTGCTTCCTGGCTTTCTCTAAACTACTTTCAAAGATGAAGTGTAAGATGAATAATGACAATAAACACATATTAATTAAGATGGAGTTCTTTTGTAAGTAGTCCCCCCAACAGTTGACTTCCCAAGAGTCTATAGTTTGTGTCCCTGCAATGGTTATAGAACATGTAAATCAAAGTTTATTATCTAAATGTCTGTGCATGGTTTGCCCATGTTTGGTGGGATAACCAGGTGCTGTATTATAGGTGTATTGTTTTTAATATGTTTTTAGTATGATCAGAATGTGTTTGTGAGGCTGTGGGGATTGTAACCACAATACTTTGTGTGTTCTTCCCAGATTTGTCAGACTAAGAATACAGTATATGTTGTATTAAACTATATTTTCAAACTCACTTTGTGTGTGTTCATGACACATTGCAACATGTTTACATTATCAACACGGTTATTTGTATAAAATATATCATTATGAGATAAATCAACTGAATATTAGATTAATAACAGTGTATACGTAATACTCTTAACAGTTAAATCTAGTTTATGGTGCCAGAAAACTATGGTAAATGTAACAGAAACCTAAAATGAAGTTAGAGGAATAGAAAATAGACAAGTATAGATAACACCAAAAAGCAGGTTTGGTACGACGTCACTGTAGCCTTTCAAATCTATTACATGACTTGCAACTATGTTCAGTGTTTGATATGGTGGCAGAAAGAGAAAGATTTACAGAAATACATGAACTGATATTCATCAACAATCCTTGCCAAACACAGATTAGACAAGTAAAATAGTCTTTCGAGTTATTCCTTGAGTAGTCTGTACGCATTTTTATTATCCTGGTGCCTCATTGCTTAACTTTTCTTGATTCTCAGCCTCTGATACTTGAATTAATTGATGTATCATGGTCCATTGTCTACACTGCGGCCATGATCACCAGCAGAGGGGGTCATTACAGAGCAACAACAACCCGCCGAGCGTCCACTGATGATGAGGTAAACTTCCATGGTTAACAGCCTGGAGTGGGTGTGGCGTTCAGGTACTGTTGCTGTGCTTGTAATCCCAACTACAAAAAAAGCAGGCGGCTCACGGTAGAAGACATAAACAAAACAAAAGGCGACGCATGAATACATTTTTGTGGTTGATGTATTTAAATGTCTCACCCTGTATTACTCTAAATACTCTGAACACTGAGCAGTGCCACTCCTGTAGTTACATCTCCAAGAACAACTCCTGATTCCCAAACTTCCAACAGCACGTAAAGTACCCACTCTGTGCTGCTCGCCGTGATTGACACTTTCTCGGCTCGCTTTGTGCGTGGATACCGAGCGGCTCACTGCTGCAGACTGCCCCGAAAAGAAGAAAAATCCGAGCCTAAATTAAGAGCTCAGCTTCCAGACTGATGCACGCTTGTAAAAAAGTGCCAAACAGCCACGTCGCTACAGAGTATATGTTAGCTTTGAGCTAGCCAGCGCTAGCTAGGTGAGCAGCGGTCAGTGCATGGCTACGCAGAGACCAGTGTTGACTCTCTCCCACGCAGGCAAGCAGTTTATGTTTACTATCACACCTCACATTTGGCAACCGGTGCCGAGAAATAATATACATAAGCGTTATTAACTTTAAATGAGTGTGTGTGAGCTGACATCGTAGTTAACGGTGAGGTTCGTGTGGCCTGTAACGTTAAATAACGGAGCTAAGTTAGCTGTCTGGCCTAGCGAAAGATAACGCCTACATTGTTAGTCATGCTCTTGGTTAGCTTTTAATGATAGCTGGATGCTCAGTGTTAATGCTTTAAATACACATTAAATGAGTCACCGGGATGCTCAGTGGGTTCGCGTGTGTTGTAATAATCAAAAGCTGTTCACTCCCGTGTGCATGACACAGACTCAGATCCTGGGATGAAAGGCTGGAGCTGACATTAGCACTCCCAAAACTAGTGCAGGTTTCTGTGCATTACTTGTTACATACATCAGATTCATACACGCAGTGCTGTGCAAACTGCAGCGCCACACTTTGAGTGTTGTCTCTGAGTTTGTGCTCCAGCTTCACCGGCTTTAAGACATCTATGTAACCCGTGATCTGTTGTCAACCCACGCAGGTGTAAAGTGTTTACATCCTTCACTTGAGTCTTATGAGCAGTGGTGCAAAATGCTCCATTACAAGCCCAGCATGATAAATAGAGTAGTCCCTCCTTTGAGTGTTTTGGTGTGTTGCTCAAATGCGTTGTAGCTGTCGTTTTACGTGATGTCACTCAGGTTATTTGTACTGATTCCTTAACATGTAGGCAACATTTTGATGATGTGTCTGTTTGGCAGATTGGTGACGCATCAGGATTTAAAAGGTTGTCGTGTGTTTTTTAAAGGTGCAGTGTGTAAAAATGGAGCCCCTTGTTTTCAGAATGAGGCAGGAACGAAATATAATATACATAACTCTGTTTTCAAGTATAATAACCTGAAAACAAGAATCTTTGTATTTTTGTTACTTTTATATCCACAGTTAGAGCAGGTCCTCTTCCATAGAGGCCGCCATGTTGAAGCACCGTGTTTCTACAGTAGCCCAGAACAGACAAATTAAATACTGACTCTAGACAGAGCCTTTCAAGTGTTGTTTCTCCTTTACAGTAAGAAGGTGAGGGTGATGTGAGGAGATTGCAATGCAGCGATGACAATACTAGATGCAGCTAAATCCTACACACTGGACCTTTTGAGAAAACTGTTAATCTGCAATGTAAACGCAGTGAAGTAAAAATCATTATTTGTCTCTAAAAGCAAAGCTGTGATCTGTAATCCAAAGTGGAAATACTCTCTTAAGTGTTTTTGTGAGTGTTTTGCATACTTTCCAACACCAAATGATTTTCCCAGTTCAACAGTCTTAAACTCTTACTTGGTTATTTTCCTGGTGAAGCTTTGATGAGGAAATCACAACGTTTTCTTCTTCCGTGCGAGAAAGTTTGAAGTCCTGTGAAGCAGTGCATGTTAATCGAGCATAAAGTTGCTGTAGGATTACTGTTATGAGTTACTCCCTCCTTGTCACTGTTTAATCCACAGACTCTTGACATGGGGAGTAAAATGTCCTTCAACAGAGGAAGCAGTGACCAAAATACAGTCTCTGACTTAACTTCTGTGGCATCGCATCCTCACAATTCTGTTCATGCACCTTCGGACTGCAAGCAGGTAGCCAGTGAAAAGATTTAAAAAAAAAAAAAACATATCACCCCAGAAGTCGTGCTGTCTATTACAGTATACAGCAAAATTTCTGGAGTCATTTCCTAATAGGATGCATGGATGCGTATTCTCCATAAAAAACAGAGAGCTTAGTAACAGAGTTTTGTTGCAGAGCTGCTTTATTTTCCCATGTTTTTGTTGGTCTTATGGTATGTAGATGATGGGACGGCAGTCCCTAAAGGTTGGAGATAAACTTCTACCCAGATTTGATAATTTTAACATATATATTTATTTGTCAAGATATGTCATTTTCATACATTTACGTACCTTTTCATTAGCATGTGCTCTTCTACTGTACATCTGACTGTTGTAGGATTTCACTGCATACAGTCTAGATATACATTAATACCATAGTCTTTATTTTTATACTATTCTAGGACACTTGTGCAACAATAGCATTACTTCACTTGTGACAAATGCAGTTTTTTTTTTTCTCTGCAGATACCCGAAGACAAGACATGCAGTGAGGAAGACCTGGACTCCAGGTGTGGAGAGGAAATGAAAGCAACAGAGCTGACTCAGCCTTCACTTGAATCCCACTCATCGGGGCACACAGAGTCCGATGGCCTTGTTAACGCTGAAACATTTGGTGGAACAAATTGTCAACGCGGTGAGCACGCAACGCCACATGCAGGCATGGAAGCAAAGTCTCAGATGACGTCTGCAAGCGTGTGCAGCTCTACAACAGACTGTCACGGACAGCCCGTGGGGGTCCGTAGAAAACGCGGGCGCCCTCGTAAAAAGAATACGCTAATGACTAAAGACAAAGAAGAGCTAGTGCCTGCTGGTGTTGATGCAGTTCAACACGAGGAGATCAGTACAACGATACCTTTGCCAACATGTTTAGAGAACCACAAAAGTGTTGATGTGCCTAACAACATAGATGGTCCTTTAATCATCAATAATTCAACTCATAATGAGATGTCTGGTCCTCATACTGTGTCTGATAGTAAAG
This sequence comes from Protonibea diacanthus, assembly GCA_028641955.1. Classification (NCBI taxonomy): domain Eukaryota; kingdom Metazoa; phylum Chordata; class Actinopteri; family Sciaenidae; genus Protonibea; species Protonibea diacanthus. The sequence goes on along the minus strand of CM053983.1, from coordinate 12,665,691 downwards.
TAGACGAGAGTGTCCCTGTGCTGCCAAAAAGAAGAAGAGGAAGACCAAGAAAATCAGAAATCGCAGCTTTTAAAATGATGGTTGCTAAGTCTGCTGCTGCCAATCCTCCTGCTGCTTCTGCTAATCCTAACACTATAAGTCGTCCCACACGGAGACTGAGGAGTAGAGGAGAGCAACACCCTTCCACACAAGATGGAGAGACTGAATCTGATAGCAAGGTGGACCCCAAGAAAACTGAAACAACTCCTACAGAAAGCAGCAATACGTTGAACTTTCAACGTCCGAAGAGAAGAAGGGCTAAACTGGACGATCAGCAAGTTCCAGCTAAAGTTCCCAGGCTGGATGTTTCCCAGGAGGCCTCGTCAATATTGAGAAACGAGGCAGGCTGTGAGGAGAGAGCAGGGGCTGATAAGCAGGTAACACTAAACACTGATAAACAAGAGGCTGATACAGACGGAAAGAGCAATCAGCTCTCCCCGCAGTCTGAAGAGGTACAAGAGCAGCAGGCTAAACTAAAGGAAGGTGCATTACCACAAATAACACTGCTGTCCAAGCCAGCAACTGAGCGTGAAGTTATTCCTTCAGAGAGTTTGAACAGTCTAAAATTGGTAACTCAGAGTGATGACCCTACGATAAAAGAGTCAGCTGACAGCGAGGCATCTCAGTCAAACAACAGCTCTAAATCTCCAAAGAACACAATTTTACAGAATACAGAGCCCTCTAACACAGATGATGTAACGTCCTCTGAACGACCACCTAAACCTGTTGAGGTCCTCCCAGCTGTGAAAGTGGAGAATATAGAGATAGAGCTGGATCATTTAAATCCCGTGTCAGAGCCAACTAGTCTTACATCTTTACAGTACAATGACAACACCACAGTTAGATCTGACGGCCCTAACAGTCAGAGAACCACTTTCAGGCGCAAAAGAGGCGGCAAGAGAAGGAGAAAAACTAACGTTATGTTACAGAGAGCGCATCCTGTAGAGGGCCATGAAGACAGCACTGACACTCCACAAAAAATAGACTGTGCCGACGTGGATCAGGCCAACTTGGATGACAAATCATCTGTCATCTACACCGAAAAGGGGGGTAAAACTCTGTTGAAATGTGGTTACTGCGGTCATACGTTTAAATTTCTGTCTCAGTTCATCATCCATCAACGCATCCATACGGGAGAAAGACCGTTCAAATGCCCTGAATGTGGCAAAGGGTTTAGCAAAAATTCAAACCTAAACCTGCATCTCAAGACGCACAGAAAAAGCAACATATATCAAAAATGTCCGTTTTGCAAGATTAAATTCTCTTGCTCCGAGTACCCCTCTCATATGAAGATGCATGCGAATGTGCTGGACCAGGAGTCTGAGAGCAAGAAAAGTGAAAAACGCAGCAGAGGGAATGACCATGAAAACAGTCCTGGATCACAAAGACAAGTTTCCTCAGAGAAGAGAGAAAGAAAGGTTTGCCAGTACTGCGGTAAGACATTCCCGTTTCAGTCTGCGCTCATTAGACACGTGCGCGTCCACACTGGAGAGAAGCCTTATAAATGTGACATCTGTGGCAAAGCTTTCGGCCAGGCCTATTTCCTCCGCGTGCACGAGTTGACACACTGGTCTGTGAAGCGTTACAACTGCACACGCTGCGAAAAGTCTTTCACTCATTACAGCAATGCAAAAAATCACACCTGCAGACCACCGGAAAGCAGTGAGGATTTCCAACCCAACAGACGCGTGAAGCCTTCGCTAACGTACACGTGCCACATCTGCAAGAATATTTTTGACCATCTGCAGGAGTTCAACAGCCACATGAGAACCCACACCGGTGCAAAGCTTTATCGCTGCTTGTATTGTGACAAGCTGTTCGGCGTGCTGTCTGAGTTTAGCTCTCATCGCAGCCAGTGCAGAGGAGAGAGAAGCGCCTCCACTTCTACGATCAAAGAAGAAGAGACGATGTCATTAATACAGTACACAGTGCCTGCACTCAGGTGTTCATCAGGACAGATAGCACCTTCTCCTCTCACGGCGGCGAATTGTGAAACGCAAAAGAAAAAGCCGCAGACCAGCCGCAAGAAACGCCCCACTAACTTAAAGAAACCGTTCCAGTCAACAGTCATACCGGCTCACCCTCTCTCACACCTCGTGTCAAAGTTAAACAAACTAGATAACCGGTCAGACCCCAGGAAATATTTATGTCCAAGCTGTGGGCGACTGTTCAGACACATGGGCAGACTCCGAGCGCACATGCTCACTCATGCCCCAGGTCAAAGTTACACTTGTGCCTGTTGCGGTAAGACTTTAGAAAACTGGAAAAAACTGTGGCATCATCAGAGAATCCACAGACAGAGACGCGGACGTTTCACTTGTTCCCAGTGTGGGCAAGGGTTTCGGTTTGTAGAGCCATACAAGAAACACATGAGCGAGCACCCAGAGTTCCAGTGGATCCAGGTCAGGCCCAAGAAAGTGTTTCTGCCTTATCAATGTGACCAGTGCAGATGCAGCTTTAAGACTCTAGATTTGCTGTTCAATCACCAGCTTTGCCATTCCTCAACACAAGAAACGCACAAGATCTCTGATTTCGATTTATCCATAGATGATCATACTCCACAGCCCAGCAAGAAAATGTTTAGCCCACCCACAAACAACCATGTGGTGACACTAGGTCCAGAAGATCCTGAGGAAAACAGCTCTCCTCTGAGCCCTTTATCCAAATATTCAGACCCAGTTCCTCAAGAGTCGTCTCTAGCACCCACGATTTCTTTTGTCCAAATTCAGGGTCTTGATTTGGGTAAAACCCATCAAGCCAGCAGCACACATTCAATCAAAGAGAACGAAACCAGTCATGACAGAACCGATGAAAACGCACTTGGAAAACCCATTACTCCGTTGAGAACTGTGAAAAGACACGTCACCCAAAACGCTAGCATATCAAATGAAGACTCCTCAGATGGTGTTCAGTGTGCCGTGTGTGGGAATACATATTCTGCCATTTCAGACCTTTATCACCATTATTTGCAGCATGCAAGAGGCCAGCTGTAATAACCTGGATGGAGATTCAGTTCCCCTTCAGTACGCAGATCACCTTTTTTTGTTTTTACATTCTACTACACGGAGGTCGTGTAGTCCTAGATTAGAAGATGTAGAAACATTGTTGACATCTGTAACACACCTGGAAATGTTCGGGAAGCTGAGACGCATCAAAAAGGATTTGGAGGATTTGTTTACAGTCACATATTCAACCTGTCATGCCTGTCACTGAATGTACAAAATAACAAGGTCACTTTCTGCTTTTGTTCAAGTTTGTTTGGCAACTTCAAGCCACAAACTTTTCTTTAGGTTCTACATTTTCTAATTTCTGTTTCTCATAAAGAAGAAGATGAGATAGATAATTAAATCACAGGTGGATTGTGCCAAAGGAGACTGCATCAGAAAGATAGCCCAGATTATTTGTACATTCAGTGCATTAATGCTGAGCCCTGGGACAGTGTAATCAGCATTTTAAACTTATGGAATTATTCTGTATGTAAATGACTGATCATGGAAAACGAGTTTGATTTGAAAATATATATACATGTGAAATAACCACTGAAACATTTTGAGCCCTCATTCATCCTTATCCTGTTGTTATAAGTCCCCTGCACATGGAGCATGGCACAAAATCACCAGATGATCAGATTAAGTTCATTTATAAACTCGTTTTTGCTGCCAAGTGTTTGTTTGGCTGAACTGACAAAGAACTCGTTTGTGCAGATTTTTCATTTGACACTTCTGAACTTGTCAAATATATTCATTTGAATCACAGCTGTATAGTTTTACAAACAAGAATGTTTTTGTTTTTTTTGCACTTCTTTTCTTGGCTTATACACATGAAAGTGAAACTGCTGCTCAAAATGTTTCAGAGGAAGTGTACTGATTTCAAATCTGTTTTGTTCTGCTCTCATGTATCAGCATTTTGTATTTAAAATGTTATAAAAGTGAATATCAGCTTTTGTCATGCACATGTTTGCTCTTTTTTGTGGACTTGGCTGAAATCAAGTGAATTTTCTATAAAGAAAGACACTAACAAACACACATTCCACACCTGAACTATGAAGTGCAACAGGAGTGTTGTTGAACATCCGTTATTGTTTACTTATTTTGAAAAACTACATTTTCATGCTTCAGTGTCAGGCTTGATTTAGGTGGAATCATGAAAAAGATGGACACCCTGCTCTGTTGTACATGATTGTATGCTATAGTTTTGTCTTAAAACCAATAAAGGTCACTTTTGTATAGATACATGCCTGTCATTTTAGATTGAAATGTGTGCTATGTGTGAAAAGATAAAACACCTTGAATCATTTAAATATTTGTCTTATTTTTAATAGTCTGAAGTGAAGGAGTCGAACAGATGATGAATGTTTTCTATTTATTAAACAGAGATACAACTTTGTGTCATGGGACGTGGTGCTGCGAATCCAGGAGTTGTAGTTGCAGACCTTTTATTATTACCTATATTATTCATGCATGGTTTATGAGTTTATGGGTATCTTCTATTTATTTCTGAAGGAAAACGATAATTTCTCTTTTCCTTCATTGGTAAATCTAGGCACCAAACAAGGAATGACAGAGAGTGAGGTTGGTGTTAATCTTTTATTGTCTTCAAACAGTTCTCATAGTCAGACATCTCTTGGATTAATGTTCCTTTCCAGTAAAGTGACTTTAGTTGGAGGACATGGTGCTGCGAATCCAGGAGTTGTAGTTGCAGACAGGCGTAGACACAGGCTTGTTCCTCTGAGGCGCAGCCATAACCCCAGAGACCACGCACCCTGCAATGACCCGTTTGCACACCACGGACCACCAGAGTCTCCTGATAGGACACAGAGAAAGGACAACATGTGAGCAGAGGTGTTCTCAACTTTTAGATGTGTGTCCCACTTGAGGGAAACAGTGATGATGACTGTAGCTTGGCACCTGGCAGAGTCGCCTCCTCGAGAATCCCAGCACAGGAACATGTTGGAGGTGATCTGATGGTGGAGTTCCACTGCAGCTGCTGTCGCTCAGGATGGGGCATCCAGCACCTCAGGCGATCAGGGTAGTTGCCTAGAAGAAAAACCACAATACATGTAGCAAGTATTCCGTCTCATCAAGTACCAAAGATCTCAGTTTCATTTGCAGTCTTTCACTGACTTCCAGAGCTGCTGGTGTTGCCCCATCCAGAGATGAGACAGCGGGTGCCAGAGCTGGCACAGCTGGAGGGCAGGGACACGGTACGGACGTAGCTGTTCAGAGTGGCGGGCTTGCTCAGCTTGATGAGCATGATGTCAGTGTCCAGGTTGCGGCTGCTGTATCTGGGGTGACGGATGACCTTGCAGAGTTATTGAACTGCTCTGTGCCCTCGTGACGGGCAATGTTATTGCTCGCAGGCGCACCTGGATGCGGCTACAGAGAGATGGAAGTGGATTTAATTTATTGCTGTCAAATGGCAATCGTGAAGTGATTTTAGTAAGACTAAGGAGTTTATCAATCAATTGTTTGCACTTACGACTTGTAGCAGTGAACGTAGACACCACCCAGGTGCTGAATCAGGGAGCCTCCACAGAAGTGGTAGCCACTGTTCAGAGAACCTGTTGAGAGCACAGAGTTCTTTCTGCACTTTCATTGGCCTCCAACAATCTTGTCATCCTCATCATCGATAGGGCTGGCATCTGAATAAAGTAGAGAATTGATCCAAAATGTGTGTTTTGCAGCATAGCAATTTTACATTTAAAGTAGATTAGTACTCACAAGCCACCAAACAGAGCCAGAAGAATGAAAGCCTTCATGATGGTTCCTGTCTGAGCCTCAGTCTCAGCTCAGCTGCCCTGCAGGTCCTTTTAAACCCACCTTGTCCCTCTCTTATCTGATTGGCCATGAACACGTATTTGTATTTTTTACCTTTATCTTGTTGAGTAACGTGTGTGAAAACACATCTGGTAGACGAGAGGCAACTTATTGATAATGTGAGATATGTTAGTCCCATCACCAACCCGAGCACATGCATATACATATACATATACATATACATATACATATACATATACATATACATATACACACAGGAGGCTTGATTGTAATCATTTAGAAAATACGTTTGACTACACTATTACTTTTGTGTGATTCCAAGCAAAAACATTTTATAAATGTCTGTTTCTCTTTCAGTTGAGTTTTCTAAATCAAATTCAGGCACAATAGATATTACTTATTCATAAAGAAACAACAGCTTCCAAAGAAATATCACACATCTGTTGTCTGAATTTTATTATGATAGTAAAGATACCACAAATCCAAGTCACATATTTGTCCTGAATACACTCAGGATTAATATGAAGGTGGCTGTACACTTGGACACACTTTTTGGTGAATTATTGTGTTTTAAAAAGTTAAAATTTTGCTTCTTTGATCAAATTTGAATCAGCATTACTGTTAAAAGAAATTAGTGCTCATGTACACCCATAACGTAACAGCTTTCTCAATGTGTAACTGAATGCAAATGTAAAGATACCAGACTTCACGATTACTTTTACATGTTTGTTTTTTGGACAGTTCTTTATAAAAAAAAAAAAAAATCTGCCAGAAAACAAAAAATGTGATTAAAATGTATATTTTATTATATTCTGCTTTTGCCTTCTGACATTTAAAATGCCTGTCATCCTTTACAGACAAGAATTTTACATTTAATGCACTGCTCAATTAATGTCAATCCAAAATTAAAGGAGTGGATGACAGAGCAGTGGAAATGATGAATCATAGAGCCACTTTTTTATATATATATTAAAAAAAAGCCTTCCCTTCATGTTTGTCTCATGGTTCAATGTTCATTTATTTGGTTGCTCAGTGAAATATTGTAGTCCTTTTCTGCTACACAAGAAAAACAATTTATTATGGTGGAGTGCAGAGGATGAGTTTAGGAAAGAAGCTACTCTGTAGTCTGGTGCCAGGCAGCAGCAGGATGAATAGGCTGTGGCTGTGGTGGGTATTGTCTTTGAATATCCTTTGAGCTCTGGCACCTCACCTAAAAGGTGTTTTATGTGAACTTTTGCAATGGATAACACCGTAAAAGATACTTTAAGTTGTTTTTTTTTTACGCAGAATATTGTTGAAATTTTATTTAGTATTGTCTTCCCTGCATGCAAGTATGTCTCTAAACATTCCCTTAAATGCTTATTGTAATCTGATGGATTTAAGCAGTCTGAGATATTTCATTTGAAAGCCTCAGACCTGTTATATATTGACCTGAATGAATTATTGTGTTGAAAATGTTTAGATATAATAAACCTAATAAAACACACCTTGCTTGGGTGTTCGATAAATATTTTAGAGAGCAAATTTGTTTCATCACATCCTACAAATCCTTTTTAATGTTTACGTGAAATCCACAACCGTGTGCCTAGTACACATTACTTTCTAAACATGGAGGTCTCAACACAAAGAGATGTCAAGCAGATATTACAGAAAATATGTTTTATTACACACAACTGAACTTCATAATGTTTACATGGAGACATTGGGCACTATTGTTGGCATTTTAAAGCCCATTTTTCATCAATGTAACACTTGGAACATGCTGCTCATTCTCAAGAATTGTCCATTTAGTTGGAGGACATGGTGCTGCGAATCCAGGAGTTGTAGTTGCAGACAGCAGGCGTGAACACCAGGCTTGTTCCTCTGAAGAGCATGTAACCCAGGACACGACACCTACGGCTGACCGTTGCACACCCACGGAGACCTAGAGTCTCCTGATGGGACACAGAAGGACAACATGTGAGCAGAGGTGTTCTCCAACTTTGATGTGTCCACTTGAGGAAACAGTGATGATGACTGTAGCTTGTACCTGGCAGAGTCCTTGCCTCCTCGAAGTCAGCAGAACATGTTGGAGGTGATCTGACCAGGGTAGGTTCCACTGCAGCTGCTGTCTCGCTCAGGATGGGGCATCAAGGCACCTCAGGCGATCCCAGGTGCCTAGAAAAACACACAATACATGTAAGTATTCACATCTCATCAAGTACAAAGATCTCCCAGTTACATTTGCAGTCTTTCACTGACTTCCCAGAGCTGCTGGTGTTGCCCCATCCAGAGATCCAGACAGCAGGTGCCAGAGCTGGCTAGCTGGAGGAGCAGGACACCTGGTCATGGACGTGGCTGTTTCAGAGTGCGAGGCTTGCTCAGCTTGATGAGCATGATGTCATTGTCCAGGTTCACGGCTACTGTATCTGGGGTGACCGGATGACCTTAGCAGAGTTGATGAACTGCTCTGTGCCCTCATTGGCAGCAATGTTGTGCTCACAAGACGCACCTGGATGCGACTACAGAGATGGAGAAGTGGATTTAATTTATTGCTGTCAAATGGCAATGCGTGAAGTGATTTTAGGTAAGACTAGAGTTTATCAATCCAATTGTTTGCACTTACGACTTGTAGCAGTGAGCAGCAGACACCACCCAGGTGCTGGAGATCAGGGAGCCTCCACAGAAGTGGTAGCCACTGTTCAGAGAGACCTGGTGGGGCACAAGTTCTTTCTGCACCATTGGCCTCAACAATCTTGTCATCCTCATCATCGATGGGAGGCGGCATCTGAGAACATAAGAATGTACCTAAGTTCATGTTTGGCAAACAGTTTTTCAAAGAAATCATAGATTAAATAGCCGTTCACTTCTACACAAATAGATTTAAACTCACAAGCCACTGCGAGACAGGCAGAAGAATAGAAAGCCTTCATGATGGTTCCTGTCTGAGCCTCGGTGTCAGCTCAGCTGCTCTGCAGGTCCTTTTAAACCCACTTGGTCCCTCTCTTATCTGATTGGCCATGAACACGTATTTCAGTTTCACACCACACTTGCTGACCATTATGTGTGAAAAACACATCTGGAAAGACTAGAAACCAACTTACTGATAAGCGTGACCTTTATGGTCCCAACACTGGTCATGTATACTTAGTTTATAAGAAGCTATGTACAGATTGGTTTGTTGAAAAATATTATTATAAAGGAAATCTTGTTACATCCTTGAATTCCTGTTTATTTTTCAGTGAAATGTACTACATTACTACTTCAAATTACTTCAAGTCATCATCAAAACATATCATGATCTGGAATAAAACTCAACGTTTCTATTGACAATGTATAAGTTGTCTGATTTCATGTATAATGTTTATATATTTGAGCTACACTTCAGTTCAAGATTTTTATTTTCCGTCTGTCTCCTGTTTGTTCTCCTGGTTAAATCGATTTATAACACAATAGAAACTAGTTTAATTTGTCCAAGCATCTTATTTTAATGCAGTGTAATTGCAAATGTACAAGCTGTCTCTCTGTGCATTAACCTTTACGTATCATTGTTGTATATATTGATATTGTATTCATGTTGGTTACATTCTCTGTTTGTTGAGGAAGCTTTCTGGTCTCACATTTTTTATGTTTTATTAGTTAGTGATATTCGTTGACACATTAAGTGAATATTACTGTAAATAATGTGTTTCCATGCAGTATTCTGATTATCCTTGTGGTCACACTCATGTTCAGAAGTGAGCATGCATATGTATTTCAGGATAGATAATTTGTTGTAGATATCAGTATCAGTATCTATCATCGGACTGAGTTACCTTAATTTGTTACATGATATTTTACTGATTTGAGAAACATGCAGTCATGATTTACCTTTCTTCATCATGTAAGAAGTCTTGAACAATCATCAAAATGAAATGCCAAACTGTTTTTGTTGTTGTTTTTTTTTTTACAATTCATAAATCTAAATTTGCTGATTTCTAAACCAACTTTTGGTTGCTGATAAGCTTATACATTATAGATCTGTTATATATCACTTTTTTTATTATGACTTATATTATCGATGAAATGTATTTTATTTGTTTTTAATATGTAGGTATGATTTTTTTATATTATTCATGCCATGGTTTATGAGTTTATGGATATATATCTTCTATTTATTTCTGAAGGAAAATGATCATTTCTCTTTTCCTTCATTGGTAAATCTAGGCACAAAACAGGAATGACAGTGAGGTTGGTGTTAATCTTTTGTGTCTTCAAACAGTTCTCATAGTCAGACATCTCTTGGATTAATGTTCCTTTCAGTAAGTGACTTTAGTTGGAGGACATGTGCTGCGAATCAGGAGTTGTAGTTACAGACCTTGGCGTAGACACCAGGCTTGTTTCACTCTGGGTGCAGCCATAACCCAGGACGACACCCTGCAGCGGCCGTTGCACTGCGGAGACCACCAGGTCTCCCTGATGGGACACAGAGAAAGGACAACATGTGAGCAGAGGTGTTCTCCAACGATGTGTCCACTTGAAACAGTATTGATGAAGGCTGGCACTGTGGCAGGAGTCCTTGCCTCCTCGAGGAATCCAGCACAGAACATGTTGGGTGATCTGACCAGGGTAGGAGTTCACTGCAGCTGCTGTGCAGCTCAGGATGGGGGCATCCAGGCACCTCAGACGATCAGGGTAGTTGCCTAGAAAAGAAAAACACAATACATGTAAGTATTCACATCTCATCAAGTACCAAAAAGATCTCCCAGTTTCATTTGCAGTCTTTACTGACTTCCAGGCTGCTGGTGTTGCCCATCAGAGATCAGACAGCGGGTGCCAAGAGCTGGCAGCTGGAGGAGCAGGAACCGCGATGCGGACGTGGCTGTTCAGGGTGTGGCTTGCTCAGCTTGATGAGCATGATGTCGTGTCAGGTTGCGGCTGCTGTATCTGGGGTGACGGATGACTAGCAGAGTTGATGGTTGCTCTGTGCCCTCATTGACAACAATGTTGTGCTCACCAAGGCGGCACCTGGATGCGGCTACAGAGAAGATGGAGTGGATTGTTATTGTTATTGTTTCAAATGGCAATCGTGAAGTGATTTTAGTAAGACTAAGGTTAAGGTAGGTTTATCAATCAATTGTTTGCACTTACGACTTGTAGCAGTGAGCAGCGGGCCTGCCAGGTGCTGGAAGTCAGGGAGCCTCCACAGAGAAGTGGTAGCAGCTGTTCAGAGAGACCTGGTAGGGCACAGAGTTCTTTCTCACTCGTAGCCTCCAACAATCTTGTCATCCTCATCATCGATGGGAGCAGCAACTGTAACACAAACAGTGAGATATAACTATCTTAAGAGACTAAACTTCCCACTCTTAAAACAACAGAAACTCTGGTTTTCTAGCACAAACAAAATATACAAGAACTTACAGGCTGCAGCGAACAGAGCCAGAAGAATGAAGTACTTCATGATTGTCTACACACAACAGAAGCAGATGCAGTGGGCTTATATACAGGTGGACTTATATAACTCAGGGATTTTTTTTCCATGTACCTTTCACAGTGTTTAAACATTATCCAACCTGGGAAACAGCAGCATGTTCAGAGAAAAAAAACCAACATGTATTTCCATGAGTCATTCAGTTTGTAATCTACAGATACAGATGCAGCTCTCCACCCTTTAGAATCTAAGAACCTTTTGAATTTTGTTTTGTAGTACTGAGTATACAGTTGATTGTCAGACGAATTTCATGGAAATTACTGCTTCCATTAAAGTCAATAAACTTTTTTCAAAGCAGCCATTTTCACATGAAATAGTAGGGTCAACAGGTGTTTCCAATTATACTAATAAAGGTTGTGTTCCATACATTGCACCGTGATGATTGGAAACACCTGTGCTGACCCTACTATTTCATGTCAAAATAGCCACTGTGAAAAAAATTCTTAATTAATTATTAGTTTTCATATTCTGTATATATGTTGAATTACAGAGTTTTTATGTATTAGTTAATTTGAGGTGTGATCATTTAAACTGTCTGTAAATAGTCAACTACCAATAGAATACAGGATCAATTATCAAACAATCAATTAATCAGACTTTATTTGTATAGCTCCTAGAACACAAAATGTTTGACACACTGAAACAGCTCCACAACTTCTACACAAAAACACACTGAGGAAACACTGGAGTGGCAGATTAAAAAAAAAAAAAGAGAATAAAATAAAATAAAATAAAATAAAATAAAATAAAATGAATTAATTACTACTACTACTGTCTCTAAATCGTCTCTATTGTTAAAAAAAACAGTGTCAGTTTATTTGTACCGCACTTTTCATACTATTTGACACAGTAAACCCCCCAATCCCCAACACAAAAACACAGACTCAGGAAACCTCATCCTGTCATTTTGCAGTGAGAAAACACCGGAGCAAGTTTTTTTTTATTATTATTATTAAAAAAAAGATAATAAATAAATTAAATTAAAAACATACATGCAAATATAATAATGTCTCTGCAGGATCCAAACAAACAAACACAAAACCGGGATACGCTGCTCAACATTTCCAAACTCTGATTGGTCCTGAACGTCTCCCCCTCAGTGACGCCAATAGTGAGCGCCGGTGCTCGGTTTGTGTATCGGTTGCAGCTAACAGCTGCACGGATCGTGTTTTGGTTTTTGTTTTGCCTCCCATGTGCAGCTATCATGAGGTAAGACATGCAACGGCGTCCGCTTTCTCATCATGTCCGCTCGGCTGTCGCCCCTCCGCTTCACCTGAAACTGTGCTAGCCTGTTAGCTCACAGCTAGCTCCCATTGCAAGATCAGCACCTAATGTATGCGGAATGCGCAACCATTGCGGATGTGGTGCAGAAAGAAATGCGCATCGATGCGACAGAATAGGGACATCAACATAACTCAGACAGGACAGCCAGGCTGTCTTAAGATGCTGCACAGTTGTAAGCAGTGCTATGTTGTGTTGTTGTATTTCAGCTCTGAAGGCGATTCTCTGCCTGGATGATGAAACTCTCTGTATAACAGCTGGACGTGCAGATGCAGCTCTCAGCCTGCTCCAGATGTTTTGACACAGTGTGTGTATGTTTTCAGTAACATATGACTGTGAATACAAAAGATGGGCATGGATTTAAGTGGCTGCAGCTGGCCCTAAAAGTCGAATCAGATAGTATTAGATTGTTTCTGTCACTAAGCTGCAGCAATGACTTGATTCATAGTGTTGAACATTTAAGGATACTTTTAACTCTGTATTTCCTATGAAATCACCCCGTAGTGTGTGTGCGGCAGCTGTGCCCAAACAGGTTCATAATCATCTGATACAGTATACTGAAGAGTTGTAATGTCCTTAGCAGCAGGTTCAGTCATACCTTGAATTTGTGTTAATGGGGCAGCAGCTGCCGCTCTCAGAATTGGCCCGCCAGTCAGTTCTGCTGTAAATCAGGTCTGACCCATGACTGAGTACTACGAGGAGGGGGGGCTGCTGTACGAGCAATCACCTCCCATGCACATCAAAGTGGAGTCTCCGGAGGGACCCTTTGGAGGGGGAGCCTCAGAAAACGGCTTCCCCAGGGAGGATGAGGACTCGGAGGGCAGCTGCGACCAGAACAGTGGGTTACCTGGGGGACTCCCCTTCAACGTGGTAGTGGTGCATCCGAACATCATGGCCCCCGGCATGTCCTCAGACGACCTCTTGTCCATTGAACAAAGTAAGCCTGAATGAGCTGAAGCACATTTCTTTGTTTGTTTGTAAAATTGTGCTGAATAAATGTTTTTACACTGTTCCCTAATGGGAATTAACTGATATTTAATAAAATGACTTCATCAGCTGTGTCCAAATGCCCATTCGGGACATGCAGTGATGCATTTCATCTATCCAAAGACAATGTTTTGTTTTATTAAGTGAACATTTTACGCCAATAGAATCACTCAGTAAGGACCGGAGTAAAATTGAGATAAATGTTGCTGTTAATGCTCGATGCCTTGCCAAAAGCAGTTACAGCTGAATATAGTTTGGCTTAGCACACTGAAAGTAAGACTGACAATGCCGAAGCACATTTCACAGTATATTTAGCTTCACTTGATATTTTTCCTTTCCCTTTCGGGCTGTCCTCTCACCTCTCTCTCGACAGACAGAGCTATGTCAGCTGCGCTGGCTGCTGGTGGTGCAGGAAAAAGAAAGAGTCGTTTCAGCGGAGCAGAACTGGAGGTGTTGGTGTCAGAAGTCACCCGGTGTGAAGGAGAGCTCTTTGGTCCTGCGGGGAGGCTCCGGCGGCGGGAGAGAGAGCGCATCTGGGCGGGAATCCTGGAGAGAGTCAACGCTGTGTCCAGAGTGCCGCGTACCCTTCGAGAGGTGAAGAAGCGCTGGGACGACTTGAAGAGGCGCAATGGTGGCAGGCTAGCGGACGCTCGCCACCGCAGCTGTTACCTGCCGTCCAGCAGAGGGGCCTCGATGCTTGGCCGTCCTTCTCAGACAAGCCCCAGACTTCAACAAGCCAGGCAAAAGCAAAGCACCAGACCAAAGCCTAGTTTCCCATGCTTCCCCGACTCTGATACAGGTAAAAATAAGTTTTACTCAGCTGCTGTTCTTTGTAGTTTATATAGATGCAGCTAATCGATTTGTGTCCACTCACACTACTTCTTTGCAGGTGTAGGAGTGGAAGGATCGGAGAGAGATGGTTTGGAGAAAGATGAAGACAATCCTGAGCGTGACAGAGACATGGGAGAACCCGAGTGTGAGCCAGAGAACAGCATGGAGGAGAAACTTGGTTTAGGACTGGGTCTAGGCATAGGACCACCCCCTCCGTCAGAGCGATGGCTGCCTCCTTCCCCGCTCTACAGTGCTCCTTTCCTCAATGGCAGCCCTCAGCCTAGCAGTCCCCAGCCATCGCTTGGAGCACAACAGGGTCCTCTTGAAGCCCCCCTGCGCAGCTCCTGGCTTGAAGATGAGCTCCGCGGGTTAGGCGAAGCAGCGATTCAACTGGGGAACCGGGTTGAAAAGAGTCTGCGGGAGTTTGGTGAAGGTTTCAGACAAGACATGAGGACACTTGTTGCTTCACAAGAGACGTTAGCAGTCAGTCTACAACAAAACAATGTCCTCTTGCAAAGGCTGTTAGGAGTGCTTGAGGCCCAGCAGCAGCCACAGCCCCAGCAGCATCGTGTACAACAAACACACCAATCACAAACACCTCAACAGCACTTACAGTCACAGCCAGCTCAGCAGCAGCAGCAGCAGCAGCTACAACACATAGACCCACCGCTGCAGCAGCCACAACAACGGATCGAAGCACCTCTGCAAACACAACTGCAACATCAGCAGCAGCCACATGTAGTACAACAACAGTCACAGCAGCCCCAAACACAAATACAGCAACAGCAGCAGCAGCCGGTGGTCACCCAGCATTCGAATAATCAGTCAGCCGTAGCGGTGGTACCCGCACCATCGTCCCCTGACGTACATGGCACTTTCCCCTCTGATCCACCCACAGACACGAATGGAAGCGTGCAGAGGCCACGGCGCGGAAGAGCTGTTGATCACAGGCGCAGAAGACGGCGCTGAGGAGAAAGTACTTTAATGCACATCATGATGTTTAAAAATGTGACAATTATACTGCTTTTTTCTATCGACAGTATCTCTGTAAAGATCATTTGGAGTTTTACGTTCGACTCCAAATCAGTATTGCATCTCACACTTAAGTTTGTCTTCAGAGAGGACTGTAGTGGATAAGAAACATAGACACATGAGATAATAGGGTGGCCTTAACATTAGCTCGGTTCCTCAGACATACACACATGTTCTTGTGCTGAAAGACTTCCTGAAAAACAGTTGCTCTCTGGAGTGACAACTCCACCCATGAGACTTTCAATACCGGGACAACAACAACAACAACATACTGTAGGTGCTGATGTTTAATATGCATGTCACTGTACATGCTTTACAGCAGAGCTGTTCAGTTCTGTCTCAATTCTCCTGATACACTAACTACAATGTCATAAAGTACTTGTAATCTGCAGTTGTTACCATATATTGTAGTTATACAGCTATAGTAATTACCTGCTAATGTATGCTTGTGCTTTTTTTTAACAGTTTCACGGTACATACTTTTCCAGCTTTGGTTGGACTGTTCTGTTCAGTGTGTTTTGAGACAAAAGTGCTACATTTTAAAGACATTTTACATCCTGGTAGGCTTTCAGACTTTAACTCATACGTTTCTGGTGGAAATTTAAAAGCATACATAAGTATGTAGGGGCTATTTATTATAATCTTGCATGCAGTATGATGGATGTGTTTGTAGATAGTTGCAAAGAAACAGCATATGGCCATCATCTACGTAGTTTTGCACAGCATATATATTTTGTAGATAGCTGCTGTTCTGATGAAATGTAACTAAACTTTAATAAAAGTCAGACATGGACTGCAAATAAATCCAGATGACGACTTGTGGATTTGTCATATAAATATAGAAATTATGTTTTTTTTTTTTTTTTTTTTTTTTCCTGAAATCATGCAGTTGGTTGACAGGCATGAGAGTTTTATTTTGAAAGTTTCCACCGGAAACCTCATTCCTTGCTCAGGCTGGCTAGCATGATCCTTGTGTGTTCTGGACAAGGGGGTGCATGGGGGAAACATGGCCGCCGTAGACCCAGCGGAGTCTCCAAAACGACAGAAATCCCCTGTGGAGGAGGTGGAAACATCTGGGGAGAAGACCGAGGCGGTGGAGCCGGGATGCAGCTTAAATCAGAAAGATGAATCAACACCTAATAAAACCACAGAGAGCCCCGGCGATGAGCAGAGCACGGCCACTGTTGGCAACGACGGCGGCGGCTGTGTTGCCAGCCATTCCGAGGTTAGTGTCGAGTCCGGTGCTGGAACCGACAAGACGACATGCAACACACCGGACGACCTGACGACGGCTGAGAAAATGACCGAGGCTCCTGGCGACGAGCAGCGGGCTTACGACTGGTCTGAGACTGAAGACGAAGACCACGACGACGACGGCGAAGAAGAAGAAGAAGAAGAAGAAGAAGAAGAGGCGAAAACACACAAGCGGGAAAACGGTAAGAGTGCTGTGCTAACTTACGGTGTTAATGTGTTTTTACTGTTAGCGTTAGCCTCCAGGCTAACCTGTGCTGGAGCTCACTACCGGTTCAATACACGCTGTCAACTCTGCTGATTGCCATGACACAATCAAAGTCGCATCCCACAGATGTGGATAGATTAGTCCGTGCTTAACGCGGTGAGCTGTGTCACATGTGTGCAGGCTGGGTGTTTACTAAGTTGTTATTGTGATGTACTTTCTCCTTACAGACCACAGTAATGTTAGAGAGGAGCAGCAGCAGGATGCACATGTTGATGATAACATTGGAGCCGATGCAGAGGAGATTAACGAAGAGGACAACTCACATTCAGATGACAAGAGCACAGAGAAGTACCTGGGGATGGAGCCGCTGGGAGAAGCCGATGGGATGATGGAGGAGGAGGAGGAGGAGGAGGAGGAGGAGGATGATGATGACGAGGAGGAGGAGGACGACGAGGAGGAGGAGGTGGTTGAAGGCGAAGAAGAAGAGGCAGACCGAGGGCTGGACGTTGACTTGACTGCTAAGCCAAAAAAGTGCCGATTGGTGTGCAAGGAGTGCGGGAAGGTGTTCAACCGCCGCGAGACGTTCAACCTTCACCGGCACTTTCACGCACACGAGGACGAGCTCACGCCCCTCACCTGTAAAGAATGCGGCCTTACCTTTCAGCACCGCAGCAGCCTCATTAAACACAGGAACGATCATAAAGAGAAGGAGCAGCAGCTTATCACTCCAAAGAGGGAGATGCAAACTAAAGAGGAGGGTAGTTTTGAATGTGCAGAGTGTGAGAGGACCTTCGCTACTGTGGATAAGCTACGGGACCACAACTGCTGCAATACAGTAGAAAAGCCTTACCACTGCCCCCTGTGCCGCCAAGAATTCCAGTTTAAGGTGTCTGTCACTAAGCACATGATGACCCACTCCCAAGAGAGCATCTTTACATGCCAAGAGTGCAGTCAGACTTTCCCAAACACCACGGCCCTGCGCTACCACCAGCGATGTCACACCGCCCTGAAACCCTATGAATGCCCGGAGTGCGGCATGGTTTTCAAACACTACTCCGTCATGGAGGACCACCGTCGCAAGCACACGGACAACACGCGCTCCCACCTGTGCAACATCTGCGGTAAGACCTTCAAGTATAGCAGCCTCCTCCATCAGCATCAGTATCTGCACACAGGCCAGAAGCCCTTCCGCTGCCCTGAATGTGGTAAAAAATTTGCCTTTGCTCAGAACATGAAGGCACACTGCCGCCAGCATAGACTGCGTGAAACCAACACCGCCACGGAGCCGCCCAGCAAGCCGGACCCTGCGCCTGTACAGGAGGCAGTCAGGGGGCCGGGAAAAGAGAACGCACATCAAAGCGAGGAAGCGAAACGCACTTTTAACTGCCCCCTTTGTCCCCAGACTTTCTCGGCACCAGCTAACCTGAGAGCCCACATGCTGATTCACGAAGCAGAGTATGAAAAGTTGGAGAGAACACCCAAAACTCCCGGTGAGATTAACAAACAATGGGACAAAGGACACACCTGTCCGCACTGCCCGAGTGTTTTTCGTAACGAATCCAGTTTAAATGGACATATGTTGAGTGTCCACAAGTCTGTAGCACAATATCTAGAAAAGATGATGATGCCTAAAAAACAAATGACTCCGTTAAGCAGTGATAACGTGCAGGTGAAATGGAGAAATGACAGCTTAAGTATTAAATCATACAAATGTTCTGAGTGTGGAAAAACTTTCCGCCACCGCTCAGTGTTAGAGCTGCATATGCGCATACATTCCAAGGACAAGCCTTACCAATGCAAAGTGTGTGGCAAGGGCTTTCGATTTAGTAGCTACTTACAACAACATCTCATCATCCATACGGGCAAGAAGCCATACAAGTGTCCCGACTGTGGGAAGGACTTTGCCTTCCTGCAGAACATGAAAACACATCAAAAGCTGCATCAGGAAAAACCGTTTCGCTGCACCAGCTGCCGCAAAGGCTACAGCGACGAGACCCAACTGCAGCACCATATGCTATCACACAATGGCGACAAACCTCATAAGTGTGACCTGTGTGACAAGAGCTTTGGCTTAGCGTATCTGCTCCGTGATCACATGAACACGCACACGGGTGAGAGACCTCATCGCTGCGAGGAGTGTCACAAAACCTTTTCCTGGTTTAGCAGCCTGCTCGTACACCAGAAGATCCACGCCCGCAAGCGTCAGGGTTTCAGTCAGTATAACTCTTTCCCCATGGGTGCTAGGATGAGAGGCAGGGGTAGCCGAGGGAGGAGAGGTAGTAGGCTGGTGTGGGGCTGGTCTAGACCTTTGGGAGGCTCAGGGATGGTTAGCTCCCAGCCGTCTCCGTATCCGGTTTCCGCATTGCGAGATGCTGAGTTGCACAGAAGGGCAGTCCAGCCACAGTCTTCCATGGCCTCATCTCGCATGGATTTACAAGGCAGACAGCAGAAGGAGCCGTGGCAGTCCGAGCTACACCCTCAACCAGTGCAGTGGAAGGTGGACGGTGGAGAGGTGATGCCTGTCCCATCGTCGCAGCAGCAGACACAGTTTGACAGCCTACCACAGACAGGCCTACAGCAGCAGCATCATCTCAGAAGTCACAGCTGGGCAGATAGTCCTTCAGTAACACAGTCAGGGCCCACATCTGCTCAGAATTCAGAGTCATCACACATGAAAGAGGGTGCATCTTCTGTTGTCAGCTCCCTCATGGCAGCTGTGCCAAAAAAATCCAGCCCATCAGCAGCGAGCGACATGGAGCAGCCCAGGCAGCCTGTAGTAAAGCCCACGTCAACAGTGCTCGCTTCCACAAGCTCTTTGCAACACGATTTTTCTGTTTCGTCTTACATAGACGGGGCAGCTCTGTGGAGCATCAGACCTGCTCTCCTAACAAATTCACGAGGTTCTCCCAATAAGCTCGGCCAAGAGCTTCAGTTGCCAAGATGGCCAGGTGCCTCCGTGTCAACACAAAAGGAGCCATCCACACCTACTAAAAAAGAGGACAATAGAGTGTGGGACATGAGTAATCCTCAAGCTATACCGTCGACTGTTAGCCAGCCAGAGAAGCCATGGAACGGCTGCGAGCTGCAAAAGCAGTGGGCTCCAGGCTTAGCGGGTGCATCCACCTCAGCTCAAGTAGACCAAAGCAGTGCTATGCCAGTTTCAACTTCTGTTTCTCACGGGGCAGGTAGCACCTTGTGGGACGTACAGACACCACCAGGAATTCCAAAGACTATAAACTCCCCTGAGAAATTAGTAAATAGTCAAGATTTCCAGCTGCAGCAGAAGCAGGTGTCATCCGGCTGGGCACAGAGTCAGACAGCATCACAGAAGGTTCCCATCTCTAT
Organism: Protonibea diacanthus; assembly: GCA_028641955.1. Lineage (NCBI taxonomy): Eukaryota > Metazoa > Chordata > Actinopteri > Sciaenidae > Protonibea > Protonibea diacanthus. The sequence continues at coordinate 12,645,491 of CM053983.1, read as the reverse complement.
TCAGTACGAGCCTCATCGTTTTGGCCAGGGGATGGGAACAGCAGTATGGGGCTTCCAGAGTAATGCCGTGGGTCCGCAAACGCTGCTCACCGGGCAACTCAAACCAGGGAACGGACAGGAGCTGCAGCAGCAACCAATGGTAACAGGCACTCAAATAATCATAAATCAGCCTTCTCCTTTTTTCTCACCTCCACTTGCTCCGCTCCCCTCTCTTGCTTTGCCCGGCCCTCATCCTCTTCACTCTGTTGCAGTTGGTGCACTCTCCAGACCTCCACACCCAAATATCTTTTTCACACCACAGGCAGTCATGAGCGAGAGGCCACACATGCCACAGACCCTGCCCCTACCTCAGCTTGCCCCACGGACAGAACCTCACAAACTCGGACCCCGTTTGCCTTTTGCTCCAGAAAGACTTCTCCAGTGCATGATATGCGGGTGCTCACTTCCTCGGGAGCTGGATCTACAAATGCATTACTTGCAACATGCACAAGGAGAAATTTGACATTTCTACACTAGAAACAACTTAGTTATGTTTTTTTTTTTTTTTTTTTTAAATGACGTTTCTGTCAGTGGAACCTCATGTATTTGACCCTCACTTGTGCAGTTTGACCAGTTGAGTGGACGGGCATTAGAAACAAAAAGATAACAGTGAAACTTGATTTAGTCTGCACGTTTGATTTAAAGTCTCTTAGCTCCAGGTGAGACTGCACAGAGTGATGTTTGTATTAGAGGGTATAGAATAAGCGTGCCACTAAATTACTTTCACTGTTTTTTTTAAGAAACAAATGCATTTAAGTTCTCCAAATATTTAACTTGTGTTAAACAACTTCTGAGGGGTGCAGATTAATCAGGTTCTACAGCCTACATTTCATTTATTGCCAATGACCTTTAGATTTAGATAATATTAGTACTTTTATAGTTCCGTTCATACGTCCTGAACCATTTGAACTGTGTTTCTTCATGTACAGTATACTGTGTGCCTTTTATGAGTACAGTCTGCATGTCTGCTGTCTTGGTATTCTAGGCCTAGTTTGTGCTTAAGGTAGACTCAACAATGTGACCTCACTCCCAAAACACAGAGCAACTCTTTTTAAGATCATATAAAGATGTGTAGGTTTTTGTTTTTGAGGAGGGCGGGTTGTTGGGTTTACAGATTACATGTTGTCAGAACATACAAACGCAAGGCTGACTACATACAGTGTAACCCTGTTAGGAGGCGTTTGTGTTCACATGGTCATCCGATGGGTCCAAATAGCTCCACATCACGTCAGTTTGGCGAAAGCAAAAGTATCTGTAAACACAAAATGTGACGGTTAAATGTAAAAGGTCATTTCACAGTAAGAGTTTTCTGTAAATGTAACTCTTGAGTGATGATTGGGAACAGGCAGAAAGTAGCGTCATTATATTAAGTACTGACGACACTGTTGTCAAATAGTGAATTTTGTAATAAATTCAACTTGGATTTATGTGATGTTTTGTCATTAATAGTTTTAAAATGGCAAGACAAACATGGAACTGATTCATTAAAATGATCAGATCACTCATATTCAGTAAATGTCTGGCAAAGTGTCATAAACTAGATTTTAAACTGATTCTGGGTGCACCTGCTGTAAACTGATGAGTGCCATGTAATGTGTATCTCATACCAGAATGATTATTTCAGATTGGAATATACCCATATTTATAAAACTTGAGTCTCTCGAGTAAAATTCAATGTATTTTTTTGTGAATACTGAATGATTTCATTCCATATCTGTAGATTTAGCTGAGTACAGAAGTCCCATCTCCTCTGTTATGATAACGGGCATTGGAGTAGCTTTGGTGGCCCAATACTGTAAGTGACCGAAAATCTTCATTACTACTGTAAAATAAACACACGGTCCATTTGTTACAAGGAAAAACAAAAAAACAAAATTGTCCCTGTGCGTCTTAACATTCAGCGTCTTAAGATTCAAAAACACATGTGCCCTTCTACCTCTATCCACTGTTTTAGCATGGAAAGAAATAGAAATTTCCCATGGTGTCTACATATTGGATTAAATAAAACTTGCCTTTGATTATAATCATGTGTTGCACTGTGCTTGTTAGGCAAACCTGATTCAGGGTGAATTTGAATTTGTCTGGAAGTTTGAATGTGTATAAAGCAAGTATGCATCAAAATTGATGAAGGCAAACTGTGATTAAAAAATTCAGAATTTTCTCTGAAGTTCTGCCTACATGGAGGAAGAACACAGACGCTCTGCATCGAGTCACTTTGATTAATCTCCAACACAAAATCCTATTTACTGATAACATTATGATTCTTAGATTTCAATGTTTGTCACATATAATCATAAAAGAACTATCCTAGTACAATGAATTTCTGTTTGATTAAAGTTTTTGGTTAAGTGTAAGATCATAATAATAACATATAAGGGAAATGCAATACATAACAATAGTAGTTATGGAAGTGATGTGAGTAAAGTACCCACACTGTTAGAGCAGCTCACAATAAGAAAGGTGGATAAGAAAATATTCATAAATAAGACATGTATAGAAAAAATCTAAGAGATACTCAAAATATAAAAATGTAAATAAAATGGCAACTAAAATAAAAAATTATATACATGATATGCACCTTTCAAGATAGATAGATACATTATTGTCCTGAGGGAAATTCCAGCGTCCAGTAGCATCATGTAAACATGGATTAAAATAAAACTGACACAGTAAACATACATTAAAATTAACCTATAGATAAGATTTTTACAAATAGAAAACTATATTAAAAAGTAAAAAAATAAATAAAAGTATACAGACATGCATGTTGGATCATTTGTATATAATAAAACTAAACAAGTAATAGTATGATAATAGCAATAATAACCAGAACATGAATAACAATAATGAGGCAATGAGGAATAAATAGTCCTCATTTGAGATCCTAGTAGTGTATGTGCTCTATCAATCAGAATCAGAATCGCTTTATTGCCCAGGTGTGTGTACACGCATGAGGAATTGGACTCCAGTTCACTGTGCTCTCAATTGTACATACAGGTGAGTACAGTTTGAAAAACAAGGGACATGACAGGTAAGCACAAAAACATGAAACATAAAACATAGACATAAAAATAACTATATACTTTATATCTTTGCATAAATATAGATATATATGGACGTGTGTCTTGCTATAGACATTTGTAAACTGGGTAAATGACTGATAATAGTGCAATGGTGCAGGTGATGGAATAAATATGATCTCAACAAATGGCTGTGTGACAGTATATACATATCTATGTACAACAGACTAAATGAAAACAGTGGATCAACTTAGTGTATAGTAAAAAAACAACAAAAAAACTAAATGGTCCTCACTGTTAGGAAAAGATTAAATGTGAAATTCACTCAGTCTCAGCCTGAAAATGTTTGGGAAATAACTGATATAACTGTGTGCAGTGTTGGTATAGTCAACAGGGACAAACATTTAATTATATTGTATTTGCATTACATCTGCATGGAGCCCGTTAGAAGCCGCTCAGCCTGTGAGTAAACCGCACTGAGAGAGTTACACTCTTCATATTTTAGTGCGGTGATTGCGGGTCAGCCTGCTGTGCTTGAAGGAAACAAAACAGTAGAAGAAGAATCCACTTCCGCCGAGGGATGCACACAGCCACACCGCGCAGGTGTGTGTGCAGCTAGCCGTGCTGTTCATCATCAGACGTGTTGCTACAAACAGTACAACATGCCGTCTTCTTATGTGGTGACAGAATAGTTTAGCATACCAATTATTTTATTGTTTTCACCCTGGCGTCGTGCTGAGTTTTTCTTTTTTAAAAAAAAAAAAAAAACAAAAAAAAAAACGGTGGCGCTGTGAAGCTAACGAAGCGCTAGCTAGAGCAAGCTAGCTGTGCCAAACAGAGCCAAGATGGACGCGGCGAGCAGAGAGGAGGAGAGGGCTGAAAACAGACCCCACAGTGGAGACACAGCGTCCGAAAACAACGTCGGTTCATCGTCTGAGGACACCGGTGATGGTGAGTATCCAGTGGCCGTCGCTTAAACGTTAGCAGGGCTATCGTTGCACCACCCTGCGTGCTGCTGAGGCGTAGTAAACGTCAGACCAGCTTCAGCTCAGTGAAACAGCTTGTGATGAAATAACAGCAAGTCTGCGGCAAATGCGCAACGCTGGCAGTCAAAATAAATAATGCGCCATTAGGCTGCATTGTTGTACGTCCACGCCTGGCTGACTGAGGTCTGTAACAGTCTGAGACAAAGCTGACAACCGACCACTGGAGATGGATTAAAAAGTGTCAACAGGATATTTATATCGTGTTTTATGGAGCATGTTTGCATTAAAGCGTGATATAAGAAGTCTATCAGCAGCATTATGCTCAATGTAATGAGTTAAAGACGCTGTTATTGTTGTCCTGTTGATCAGCACGCCAAGATGAGGAGCTGACCTGCAGTTATTAGCATTGAAGCATGCAGCAAATTGAAAATATCCTCTTTAATTTGTAAACAAAATCAATGAGTGACAGCGTTACTCTCAATTGCAGATAATATTATAAATATCATTCACATCATGCACTGTAGTATTTTATGGTATATTTAGTCATATTTGTATGTGAGGCAGTTCAGGGGGAGAGCATGCACTGTGAGGCCGTGGGTTCAATCTACAGCATCTCCACTTTTGGCATGCTATTAATATTAATGATTATTAACCATGTAGCATCAGTCAAACAAGCTTTACTTTGAATTTCAGATCAGTGTGCATGTTAACTGGTAGATTAGCTCCATAAGCTACCAAAATAACCTCAATATTTCTTGATTCATTCATCGATTCAAATGAACTCAGTGACGGTGTTTGACTATACTTTAATAAGAAGGATAATTTAAGCATATTTTGAGCTTTTTAATAACTTGACAAGATTGTATAACTGCTGGCAGGACAACATTAACTATATCCTCATATAATGACTTACTAACTTTAAATTAATGTTACAGACTCTGTGGAAGTAGTGCACATGAATAATGTGCAGATGTTTTAGAGTTTGATAAATTGTATCATATCTATCTCATATCAGGATCATTCTTTACAAACGATGGATCTAGGGGAAGGGTGTTGCATTTATTTTTCCTCTCTATGGCAATGCAAAAAAAAAAAAAAAAAAAAAAAAATCATTCACTGGTGTTGAAAAGAAAACAATAAGGAGTTTAGTGGCGTAGATTTGGTTGCCAGACGAGAGTCAACAACGTTATCGCTTCTTAACTGCTTGCACTCCCAAGAAAATTTTAACTCTCTGTGTCAAAAACGTGACTGTCAAGTGCCACTTGAGGGCAGCATCAGAATATCTTGAGTGTGCTTCCTCTTCTGCTTGGTGGTGTGACACCAGACTAAAGTTTTAAGCTTTCTAATAATGACAGCCTCAGCATAATGCATACAATGTTTGGCTGTTTTAAATCAGATGTTTCACATATTAAAAGTACTTAACAAATCAGTGCGACTGCTTCAATCAACAAATGAGCTATTTAATAATCTAACATAGTGTTGTAAGAACATGTTTGGAGCACAAATCTGTGTTGCAAACATGCAATCTGTTGGTAACATTTGACATTTAACATGTTCTGTGGCAATATTGTCAAATAACCAAATGACTAAACTTTACAAAGGTTCTTTGGCATATCACTGTATTACCCCCTCTGTGGTGAAACTGAGTATTTTGTTCTTTTTATGGACAATGTTGTATTTCCGGTACTAAATTTTCTTGATTATACTGTAAATTTTAATCAACTTTTTAAAATAAAGATGTGTTGGTGTGCACCTGTGTTTTTGTGATTTGTTTTTTTTTTCCTGTCTTTCTTTCTCTGGAAACAGGAGTGGCTTTGACCTCCTATTTTCCCCTTTTCTATTTTTAGGGGTTGGGGTTTTCTGCTGTCGGGATTGTGGAGAAGCCTTCAGAGAGGAGGCAGCCTTCTTGGAGCATTGCCATCAGCACCCGCAAGAAACCGTCTATTTAGACGACCAGATGGATGATTTACATGACGCAGAAAAGGACAGTGAAACAGCCAATTTCTGTACTTTCTGTTCACTCTCATTTGATGAACCAAACGAGTTTCACTTGCACATGGAGAACCACGGTCACACCTCCCAAAAGGGGTCTTCTGTTCAAATAAATTCTGGGATATCAAAGCAGCACACCTACGAATGTCCAGACTGCGGGAAATGTTACGGTGTGCTGGGGCACTTTCTCAACCATCAGCGCTCACACAAACAAGCCGCCAAGTCAGTTTTTCATGACCTTGAACATTTGAAAAAGAAGTCGTTTCAGTGCGAGTCTTGCGGGCGGAATTACTCTCGCGCTTCAGCTCTCGATGCACACCGTCGTTGCCATGAGGAAAAATTAGTAAAGTCACGGAACAGGGGTTCAGGAGATGCATGTCACACTGAGGAGTCAGCAGTTGAAGCCAAACCCAGTGAAAGCCAGACGGATGACACTCCTGAAAAACCTTTCAAGTGTTCATGTGGCAAAGCTTTCACTGCTCTGATGCGCCTTAAAACACATCAGCGATTTAGCCGCAACAGTCAGTGCTCTCCTGAAGAAATGAAAGAAAAACCAAAGAAGAACTGCAGTGAGTTTTACTGCAGTCAGTGTAATAAGGCTTTCACTGGGCATATTGCTCTATTCAACCACCAGCGATGGCATGCCAATCACTCAAATGACTCAGCGAAAAGGTTCCCATGTGAAGAATGCGGAAAAGAATTTATGACTCTGACGTTTTACTACAGGCATCAGCGCATGGCACATAGTCACGAAACTCCGGCAAAGTCGTTTCTTCATCAGGTGTGTCAGCTACAAAAGAAGGCATTTGAATGTAAAGATTGTGGGCTCAAGTTTTCCAGGGCTTCAGCACTCCACTCCCATCAGCTTCATCATACGGATGTTTTTAAAGAAACAGAGAAGGAATCCCAGACGCAGCCGACTCTCCAAGAGAAAACTTTGGAAAGCGAAACAACAAAAGAGACTGAACAGGAACCAGAGGAACCCGAGAGTCTGCTTTCTACCAATATGGCTGAAGAAGACTCACATGTAAATGAGACTGATGAAGACATGGACAGTTATGAACCTGGGGACTTTAACGTACAGGTGATCAGTGCAAGTGAATCAGAGGACGAGCCCGTCCAAGACCTGAATCCTGATCTTGAGCTGCTTTGTGAATCAGATCAGGAAGTAAGAGATGACGACGACACTGGAGTTTTCTCCGGCAGCACTGTTTCAAAACCAGAGATGGATTTGAAAATTGTACAAATTGACTTTGAGCAAGCTGACATGCATTGTGCACCGATAGTGAGGGAAGCCGAGAATAAAACGACAGAGGAAAGATTTGATTGTCCCGAGTGTTACCGTTGGTTTTCTAGTGCTTCATCACTGCGCGTTCACAGAATGTGGCATGGCATTCATAAGAGAAGACAACAGACTCAAGGTCAGTCAGAGGCAGTCTACACATGCGACACATGTGGCTATGAAGCCAGTAGCTATGCAGCACACTGCAGTCACATACAACAACACAAGAATGAAAACACGAGTAATGTATTGTACCAGGCAGAGGGATTGGAGAAGAAAAATTTGACATGCAGTGATTGTGGTAAATGCTTCTCCCGTTTGTCTGCTTTGGTCTCTCATCAGTTACATCATCCCAAAAGAAAACCATTCCAGTGCCCAGATTGCATGATGTCTTATTTGCATGCAGCTAACTTGTATAACCACATGAAAAACTGCTCCGCACAAAAGAAGGAGAACATTTCAGTCACCAAGAAAGAGTACAATCCAAAGAAAACCCTGCTAGGCCCAAAGATTTATCATTGTGAACAGTGCGGGAAGGGTTTTTGGTCTCTAGGCGCTTACTCTCACCATAAACAAAGTCAGACTCAGTGTGCAGATTTGAGGCTGAGAAAAGGATCTCTGCACTCTGTTAACGGACACCCACGCTCCACTGTTAAGGTCGCGTGTCCAGTGTGTGGTAGAAAGTTCCGTCACAAGGGCATTATGGCATTGCACATGCGAAAACATGAAAATGGAAATCATAAATGTGAACTCTGCAACAGGTCATTCCGTCTTTTTTCCAGCCTCCTCAGACACCAAGTTGTGCATAATGACCAGTTACTCCCACCGCCTATTAAGTCTTTCCAGCATCAGGTCGAGCAGTTGAAAAAGAACACATACAGCTGTCCCGACTGCGGGAAGTTGTTCTCACGGGCCAAAGCACTTCAGTTTCATATGAAAAGCCACGGGTACGAGACTGGGCACTCGCCATCATCACCGAGATCTACTGTCACTCTGGAAGATCTCCAATGTGCAACATGCCTGGCACATTTCAACAACAAGGCCTCTTTGAGGGCTCATCAAAAACTTTGCATTAAAAGAGACAGCCGAGCAGCTGAACCTAAGACAGAGCCCTCAGATAGTAATGACATGGATAGTAAGGATGTCAACGCACAGGAAATGTCTGAGCAAATGACAGCTGATACTGAAGTAAATGACCGCGAGGAGCTAAAAATGGAAAATCAAACAGGTCTTGGCAACTTTGAAAGTACAAGCGATTTGAAATACAAATGCGACAAGTGTGACAGAAGTTTTTCAGTGGTTGGAGCTTTGAATTTTCATAAAAGAATTCATGGTGAAGGTTACAAATCTGTAGCAAAAGGAAAACTGTCCATGTCTGTAATACTTAAGAAACCTAAACAAGAAGAGTCGAGTAAAGGACTGTTTCACTGCGCAGAATGTGGGAGGCGCTTCATGTCCAACTCGGCGCTCGGCTCCCACAAAAGATGGCACAAAGAAAAGAAATTCTCACGGTCCCTGCTAAAAGATGACGATTCAAAATCTGTTAGCTACAAGACAGAGGGTGGACCTTTTCAGTGCCACAAATGTGGCAAGCAGTTTTTTAACCATTGTGTTCTCCAGCGTCACCAGATGTTTAATCCTCAGTGTCAGATGAAAACTGAGCGAGAGCTTGAGTTGAACAAAAGTTCTCAGAAAGATGAGTTCTCATGTCTGCAGTGTAACAAAACATTTGTGCAGGAGTCACTTCTAGCTGCCCACTGTGAAAATGAGCATATTAACACTTTGGACGCTGCTGATCTTCAAGGAGACAGGCTCACCTCAGTTGACCAGGTCCCAGAACAAGCTGATGTCAACTTCATTGGGAGTGAGTCCGTGTCAAAGACACTTAAGCCGAAGGCTCACCAGTGTCCCCTCTGCTTTATGACCTTTGCTAAAGCAAGAGGTCTGCGTGCCCACAAATGGCAGGCCCACTCAAAGAGGACAAAAGGCAAAAATAAGGTTCCTTTGAGTATAAAAAAAGAGATCATAGCTTCAAGCAGTGAAGTCAAAAAGACTGAAGATTCACCAGCTGTAGGTAGTGCCACAGTGAGTAATAGCCCTGTTGGCAGAGGAAAGAAGAAAATCAAAGCAGAACCCCCACCCGTGAAATTTATCGTATGCCTTGACTGTGGGGAGCAGTGCAGTTCAGCAGGCATTCTCCTTGACCATAAGAAAGTATGCCTGAAAGTAAAACACGAGTCCAAACAGGAGATCCAAACTCCTGAAAACACGACTGAGGTTTTCTCATCTCTTAGCCGTCTGTCGGATCATACAGCCAAATGCCTTTTCAAGTGTGACAAGTGTGGGAAAGCTTTCCAAACAGAGGAACACTTAGGTACCCATAAGACCAAGGCAAAGAGCCGGCCTTATTGCTGCGCCCTGTGCTGCCATGGCTTTTGGACGGAGAATCAACTGCAGCAACACCTCGCCTGGCACGATGAGGTCCGCTGTCGTCTCCCGAATGAGGTTCGCTATAGGCTCAGTGCTGCTATAACCTCAAAGCCTCTAAAACCCAGCATCCCCTCTGCCAACAGCAGAGGGAAGTCCTTTCCATCTTCCACACTGAACCAAGCTACACTTAAACCAGACAGCCAGTCACAAAGTAGCCATAAGTGCCAACATTGTGGCAAAGCCTTCCTTTCACCAACTGCATTACAGAAACATGAAACTCAGCACTGTAACAATGACTCATATCACTGCTCTATTTGCCCGCGGACCTTCAGTGAAATTCAGGACCTTATCGATCATCACCAGGAATGTCTCGGTGATAACAAAAGGCAGAGTGATGCCCCTGCTGCTGTTTCATCAGGAGATACCAATGGCCTTACATGCCTTAAATGTGGAACTACTTTTTGTCAAGAAACTGATTTGCACCAGCACTATGTTGAACACGCCCGCGGACTGTATTAGACTAAATGACACTGTAGATTGTAGATTTTTGCTGTTTGGAGGATGCCAAACTACTTAAATGTGTGAACAAATTACTCGTTAGACGTTTGTTTAGGTTAAGTAGCGACACGTTTTTCATTTGTTTCTATATTATTTGGAATCCTTTTTATATTTTAAGCACTTCCTTTGGTTATATTCCTGTTCTCAGGCTTTCCTTTACACTGGATTAGAAGATGTACAAATGTTAAACGAGAATAACCCCTTCTAGATTTCACAAATGTATAGTTTTGAGCCATGTTAATCTGTTTGGGGATCACTGAATGAAGTATGGTAGTTCATATATAAAAAAAAGATTCAGAAACATTTATGCATGTACATGTTTGTTCTCATGCATTTAAAAAACAAAACAATGACAGTGCTGTTGAAACACTAATACTGAAATAATTCTGCGCAACAAATGCATACAAATTAGCTGGTGTTGCTTTAAATACCTGAGGTTTGACTGAACAAGGTTCAATTTGCAGAAAAGATACATGAAATTTGATAATGTGCACTGTTTGTATAAACTGGTTTAAAAAAAGAAAAAAGTCCTGATTGTTGAAGTTTTGAGCTGAACCAGTTACTACCATAAAACTAATTTAAGAAGTAATAACAAGTAATTGTATGTTACATACAATACTTTTTTTTTTTTTTTTTTTTTTTGCATTAACTGATGTATAAGCTCCCATGTTCTTTCCTTTTCAGTGTTATATTTCTATGTTGTGGGAAGATTACTTAAAGTAAAATCGATAGTTGTTAGTTTACTGTACCACTAATGCAGTGGGGAAAAAGTATTTGTATAGTTCGACAGATGTTATACTATATTAATTTATGAAAATCTTTTCTCTCTAGATGACCAATATACCGTTTGACTACTTGTTTAACTTGCTGTTTCTGAAACCATGAAGAAAAGGCTCTCTAAAAAGTTTAAAATAAATTGATCAACTTTTGCGTGAAATACTGGGTTGTGTAATTAATTCAGCCTCAGTTTAGTTGATCTGTATGTTTGTGGAATCACCAGTGTGATTTGTTAATACTGGCACTCATCCTCTGACTAATTAGTACTCGTGTACTTCCGCAGCATTACATTTAAATATTTAATTTGACACAAAACGTAACTTTGATAACAATTCGCTTCCCAGAGAAGTTTTTGTTTTGTTAGTTTCACACTACAGAACATTGGACTTGTATTACTTCATCATTTTGTCTGTTGTATATACAGCACATTACAGATATGGAGCCTGGAGTGTGACCCCAGACTTTTATAGTGTTAAATTATAATCAAATTTAAGTTGGAGTTAGCTAATGCATTAAAAACATTACCAATACCACTGAATTAATTAATTATATTTACGTCTACCATATTTAATGCAAAATTCGCAAAAAAAGACTTAAGATTTAGATTTAAATGATTCATTATTCCTTTTAAAAATGTCTACTGATCATAAATCATCTCACAATCTGTTTTCTGCTTTTATATTTAAATTTTTAATTTTAGAAATGCTTTAATTGAAAGTCATATTTCCTTAATTGCAGTACCAGAATTGTTTGAGTGGTATACTCGTGGCTCCATGGATAAATCACAGAAAATTTACTCACTTTACAGACAACAAGGCTAAAAATACATGTTTTAATAAGCAAATCCTGAGAAATGAGATTTAAATAATTTTATGAAGAGTGCTACGGGTTGACTTAACGCTTGACTTGTAATTGCTCCCCATCTGTGAATGAAGAGAAGAGCAACAACTCAGTCTCGTAAGTTTTACCTGCTGCAATCAAACATTGGTCATGTTACCAGTAACGACCAAGCTTTTTCTACCTGCTGCTAGACCAGAAAAAATCAGGTTATTAATAATATCAGAAGTTATCTGCTAATTTATTTGTTTTTTATACTTTAAGATAATAATGTGCTGACAATATTTTCACACAAAATATCTAAATTGTTCCATTTTCTTCTTTTCTAGTCAATCAGTTGGGCCTTAAATGTGAGGACTGTGGACTGAAGTTTACAGACCTGGAGGTCTTCGAGACTCACCTGCACCAGCATGCCCTTGAAGAGGAGGAGGAGGTGGAGGAGGAAGGAGCTCAGATGGGAGACAACAGGAGTCCTGCAGCAGAACCACAGGGTGTGGCCTCGATGAACAAGAAACAAAGAAAAATTTATACTTGCTCAGTCTGTGGAAAGGTTTATACTTACCTGGTTTCCTTCAGAAAACACCAACAGCTGCACGAAAAACGGCCACCTCCACCCAGAGCCATCCAAACAAGTACCCAGGAACTACGTAAATATGAGTGTCCAGAGTGCGGGATGGCATTCATCAGGCGAGCACGGCTACGTGGTCACCTGAGAGTTCACAAGTCACGTAAATCATTGAAATCAAAACAGTCCAGATGTGATCAGTGTAACAAAAACTTCACTTCTGTAACCTCGTGGATGGCTCACGTTGATCTCCATAAGCAGAGACCGTTTTGGTGTTTAAGTTGTGCCAAAGGCTTTGTAGATGAAGGGGCATTAGATACACACCTACAGGGTCACAGACTGAGGAAACATGTGTGCAGTGTTTGCCACAAGCGCTTCAGATTGTCTGCACAGCTCACGAAGCACTACAACACCCACACTGAGTCAGCAAAACCTTTCCAGTGCACAATATGCAAGAAGAGCTTTTCTTTTCCTGGAAATCTGATCGCACACCGTAAAAAGCATCATAGAGTTTATGTAGGGTCGAGCAGGATGCCTCAGAATATCAGAAGAAAGAGAGGAAAAACTATCCATCATATTATAAGGAAGACACATAGTCTGACTAGTGTAAGAGAGGAGCCAGAAATGGAAGAACTTGCGACTCAGAAGCAATGGGAGGAGGCTGAGCTTTGGGATCATACAAACTCTGAAGAGTCAGATTGCGGAGAGCCTTTTCATCACTTCAAGTCTTCCGAACCACCGGGCTCAGCTGGTTGTGATCCACATGATGAATGGACATCAGAAACTGGAGCTCCACGAGCAGGACAGAAGCCGGGCGAGGAAACACACAAGCATAGGGAGCATAAGTATTGGGAATGGGAGTGTTGCGAGTGTGATATGGGCTTTGATGAAGTGGCAAAGCTGCATTTGCATTATATAAAACATGCTACTGGGGAGCTGCCTATACCACAGGATATTACTGAGGGTTGAAGGCTCAGAAGCACTTATTTTCTCTTACTGGTGCCACTCTTGACCTCAGTAATGACTCTTTGCAGGTGATTGCTTGCTGTCGAAGATTACACGTCTAAGAATGTTGATGATTTCGTATCTAGTGTCCTTAGAAAGTCACCGTTGCTGTGACTTGCTGTAGTGAGACTGATAATCTGAGTAACCTCAACAGCCCATGCTTTAAGATTATCCTAGAGGCTTTTAATGTCTATTTTTGATATATAAACTAGGTATTTGAAAACATTGCTAAAACCTGATACCTCCTGCATCTACTTATAAAAGCAAATAAAGTTAAATGCATTCAAACAGTGTGTTTGTCTTTATGTGGAGGGGGGAAACAATGTATTGTGGACTCTTTTACACAATGTAGTGTATTCACAGAGATGACTCCATTCAGTGGACTGAGACAAATCTGAGTTGGATTAGTCTGAATTCAGATTACTCTTGAGCATTGCCATTTTCCAACCTGTTATACCAACATTACTTATGCTGAGTCTTTTATGTTGTTATTCTTGAGACCAATATACAGATTACTTTTCTATATGAATCTATATGTACCAAAACTTATATAAGATATATAGGATAAGATATAGGAGATAAGATACTTATATAGGATAAGATTTAGTGTAAATAAACCCATGCACACAAATTTAACAATATTCAGTACGTTGAAAATGATTTATTTCCTGACAAAATGTGGTTGCTGATAGGTGTTATGCAGATTTGTGTCACTGTTTAAAAAGGGTTTCTTTCTAACTCTAAGAGCTGAAGTGTGTTTAAGGTGTGACAGCGTTGATAGAAATTTAAAAAATGGTTGCACTATATATTTATTCATTAATGAATCACAGTAACAGTGAGGGAGCTGGGCCTCCTTGCATTTTATTACTCATATAAAAGTAATTACTATAAGGCTATGTGGTTCATCAGTCCACTGCAATCACTGCTCATTTGAGTGAGCTGGTATGGTGAGTAATGACAGGGTTATTAATACAGTGAGAGCTAATGGAGCTCAAGAGACTTCCATGCAATCCCACCACTTATAAATCCTATCATTATAAATCTGATCATCATGAGATAAGACATGGTTGATCAGCTTGCCATGCTGAGCAGTCTCTAATTCTTATCTGGTTACTACAATATTATGTAATGGATGGAGGAAAGAACAAAAAAGTACAACATATACATTATTTAAGCAACACGGTGGATCATTAAATATGTAAATGTTAATAAACCATATGAAGGTATGAACAGTCATAGCATTAATGGTGCAGCATATTATCAGTTTATGGTTTCCTGTGGTTGGCATAATGGGATTTTACAGTTGGTGCACCCATGAGGATACGATTCTGCTTCACATGCTGCAATGGCACCACCAACTGGCTGCTCCTTTTTACTTCAGTTAGCAGATGCAGTGCCTCGTTGCCTTATTCAACCTCACTCAGATGTGTCTTCAGGACAATCTTCACTGAATTTTTCCTTTGTTTCATTTGATCAACAAGACTTTAATTGCTATTATTAATTGCGTTGCTTAAGTCAGGACATGGGGCTACCTATGCTGACTGGTGGTAAAATGGTTATCTGTCTTGTGTGACATACTAGGCCTAAGTGGAGTAGCCTGTTCTCTGTTTTTCAGTTTTACACGAAGATCTCATTCGACATGGGTCAGAAAGTGAGTTTTGGACAATAGAATAATATCTACTCTTGTAAATCCATAGAAATACAATGACATTTTATTTACAATGATATTATGTTGTATATGTATTTACTATTATAGAATAGAATAGAATATCTTTATTGTCGTTATGCAATGCATAATGACATTTAAGTGCTGTCTTCAGTGCAGGAAGTACAAGAATAAAACATAGAACCTTAAACACAGCTTTAAAAAACAGAGATAAAAGGGTTAAAACATGGAAAAATTAAAAACATCACATACATCCACATACATACAGTGTATACAGAGCACCAGTCCATGAGTTATTTCATTTGGTTATCTAGGGCAGTGATGGTCTTAGCATAAAAGTCTGTTTTTAGTCTGTTTGTGTGGGTTTTTCATATCCTGTATTGCCTGCTTGAGGGGTAACTGTTCAATTAGGATGTGGCCAGTGTGGGATGGGTCCTTGATGATGTTCTGGGCTCTTTTGAGGCAGTGGGAACTGTAAAGCTCTTCCAGGAGGGAGGGGGCAGCTGATGATTTTCTGGGAGGTGTTGATGACCCTCTAGATCACTTTTCTCTCTGCAGCTGGCAAACCATACACAGGTACAGTATGTCAGGATATTCTATGGAGTAACGGTAGAAGGACACAAGCAGCTTTTGGGAGAGGTGGTTCTTAGAGTCTCTAAGTATTATTACATTGTAATGACAAATAGTGTCATTAAATAGTGTCATTAATAATAATAGTGTCATTATTTTATCACAATACTATTATAACAATAATGTCATTACATCACATATCAATTATCGCTATAACATTAACTTCATATCCCTTTCTTTCTGTCTGCCACACAAGTAATGCTATTTACCCCGACCATGTCACACACAACACAGGCACAGTTTAATCTTATTTCTACCCACAGACATTTTCTTACATACATCAGTGTAACTGTTTTATGGTATAAGTATGTTGTATCTTTCTTATGTCTTTTTTAAAAAGTAATGATAAAAATTTTTTTATATATATATATATATATATATATATATATATATATATATATAAAATAATTAAAATAAAAAAATAAAAATAAAAATACAATGACATAATCTGACATGACATAATGACATAATCTCTTACTATAGCTGTTTTTTAGTCTTTTAAACTCAGACTTACAGCTCTGCTTCTTACATATACATAAGAAAACAAACTATTATAATAATAATAATAATAATAATTATTATTATTATTATTATTATTATTAACTATTTAAGACTGCATGTGTTCTAAGTTTGGTAACTGGTAACAGCTGTGTTGTAGTCTAGTTGTGTTGTAGTTTTAGCAGAGTGGATAACGCTGCTGGATGAGTGGCGGACTCACCTGGAAAAACCACAATTCCCATGATTCCTCCGCGCTCTCCTTGTCAGACGTTACGTCGCGATGTCTGCAGCTCCTCAGTGTTGGCTGCTTTGTGCGAGGGGGAAACGACGCGGAGGATGTTCGGGCGGACTAGAGAGCCCAGGTAACCTTAAATCTCCATCCTCCTCCTGCCTTCACGGAGCTGTACGGGTGTCCGTGTGAGATAGAGAGGCCGTAGGAAGAAAGTGGGTTAATATTTAGCATGTTTGGCACGGTAACAATGCGGAAATGCTAACATTTGCAACCAGATTTTTACAGCAAATCAGTGAATTTAAGCTAGCGAGGCTACCATTATCTGTGATTATTGTGGTGGGTTGTTCCCACAATAACCACAGCATCTTACAGCACTCTGTTCATACACATGAAAGTGTTGAATCTGGGTCATACCACAGCCTCCAACGGCTGCCCTCCATGTCCGCCGGTCTCCTATTGTAATACAAATGTTTTAAACCCATTCATCCCTTGGTCTCCCAGCTGTCGCCATGTAGATAACAAAGATGCTGTTCCCTGCTTTCAAGATTAACTTCTGCAAAGACTGTTATTTTATATCAAGTTAAGTTGGTTGGTGTTTTCAGTGTGTGTTCATGTATGTGTTAGTTTGCATGTGTAATTAACGTCCATTCTGTGTTTCTGTGTGAAACCTGATTGTTTTTTATAGAAACACATGAACAAGTGCATTTGAGAAGCCAAGAGGAAGCGAGCCATGCAGAGTGCAACCCAGTCCAACAGTGGTCCAAACACCGTGACCACAGCAACCACAGAGAAACCACTGGACACTGAGACTGAAGCTCAGCCAGGACAAAGTGAACCAGATGCACAAAAAGAGGAGAATAAGTCAGGTGCTCCTGCTGAGACTCCAACACCAATCGCACCACAAGAAAATGGGACACGGGCAGAAGCACCTGCAAGTACGACAGTCGCACAAGCAGTGGAGAATGAGCCTGCTGTTGAGTCACTGACTGAGTCCTCTGATAACACCGCAGGGGAGGAGCTGGACTCGGCTTCAAAGCCCAGTCCCCCCACAGAACCGGTACCTGATCCAAATACAAATTCTGGATGTGATGGGAAAAAGGTGAAGAAACAGGATAAAGGTGTACGTGATGGTAGGAAATATGTTCCCTCCAAGAAGGCGATGGTGGATCCTTTGAAGATGGACATGTCCAAACCGCTGGTTATGCCTCTCACATGTGAGTATTTCACCTTTTATATATTATACCTCTCTGAACAAGGCTGGAACTTAAAAGACCCGTTTGATGTTTGATTATTAATTTGAGTTTGAGTTTAGGACTACACACTTCTCTGTATGAAACATTTTAATGTTACATTTCAATTGTAACATTTCAAATGTTCATTACAATTGAGATTCAGATTATTTCTCACATCCCAGTTCAGATACTACAGCATAAGAAACGTTGATACTTGTTGTTTTAGGTTAAGTACACAATGCACTTCAGTGAATAAAATATATATATCTCAGGTAATTAACAGTGCATAAACATTATTGTCTAACTAATTTTTCACAGTGTTCTTTTACAAAATAAGAACTTCTAAAATATACTTCCAATTTTCATGATATACAGTGTCAAGTTTGATTAAACATATATTCATTAGCAACCAAACAAAACACTGGAAGTTAAAACTAGACAAGTATTTTGGTTGGGTCCATATATCTGCCCATGTTATGTTATGTTTTTCACAGATATGTTTGAATGCACATATGTGTTTCTCAGGTGATATACACTGACTGGCCTCTTTATTAGGGTACACTTGTACGATCCAATGCGATCCAAAACAACAACTCTGCTATAAATTCTACTTTTACAAATGTTTAATTTTTTTGACTGAAGGTCATAATTCTACTTTATGTTTATTATTGAGGTCTTAGTGTTTGCTGTTGTTGTGCAGGAGTGCATTATATTGAAAGGTGTTTATAACATTTTGTCCGTCTCATGCATGTAAATGTGGAGCCAAAATATTAGAAACACCTCTCAATACAATGCAGTCCAGTTTAACACTATTGAAAACTATAACCTAGTAAACATAATACTTAAATGACATAATAGCGTCAACAGAAAATGATAAGCTTTGTAAAAGTAGGGTTGTTGCATTGGAAGTGTTCCTAATGAAATGGTCAATTGGTGTATCATTATTATATTCATATTTAATATAATCCTCCCCAAATGCTCTCCTTTTATTGTTATGTGTGGTTACTCTATGATGGTGCCCTTCTTTTTCTTAAGCTGACATATTTACGCTCCAGTCCTTATGCAAGCCTTTAGACTTTTTATGAATATGTGTCTCTGTTCTAAGAGTAAATGTTATTCCCCTCCTGCCATGTTTCCTTCCAGCATCTCAGCTCTCCCTGCAGTGCATCGAGTGTCACATAATCTTCAGTGATCACAAGAGTAAAGAGCGTCATCTGAAGTTGAGCCACCCAGCAGAATATGAACAATGCATACTGAGGAATGCTCTTTTCGCCTGCTACGTTTGTGACCGCCACTTCACAAACTCCACAGAGCTCATGGCCCATCAGAAAGCCCACATAGAGAAGAAACCCTTCAAGTGTCCAATCTGTGGCCATGCCTTCAACAAGTCATCAGAGCTCACCCTTCATAAAAAAATACATTTTGGCCTGGATGGTTATGCCTGCACTGACTGTGGCAAACCTTGCAAAACCATGACATTGCTGAAGTATCACCGCCGCACACACACTGGAGAGAGACCGTATGTTTGCAAGGAGTGTGGAAAGAGGTTCACCATGTCCAAAGCTCTGCAGAAACATATGGTGTCACACTTGCCAGAGGGAGCTGAAGGAGATGGGGGAGACACCACAACTAAAGCACAACTGAAGAAAGATGATGGTAAGAAACATTTCCATGTTACAGATGTCTCATCATTTTATGCATTAAAATGGCAACATACTTTTTAGCTATAAGCAGCATAGGTCTATAAATGACAAAGTCTGTCAGTCAGTCCACCACTTTGGCCCAGACTGAAATATTTCAACAGTTCAATCGATTTCCATGAGAGTTAAGTGTAAAGACATTCATAGTTCCCAACGGATGAATCCTAATGACTTTGATCCCCTGAAATTTCCTCTAGCACCACAATAAGGTTCACATTTGTGGAGGAAAATATCTGAATGGATTGCCATGAAATCTAATCCAGACATTCATGTTCCCCACAGGATGAATTGTATCCATGCTGTTGATCCCTTACTTTGTCATGATGCCCCATCATCATCAGATCAAAATTTAAATTTGTCTATCTCAATCACTACTTTCAAAAAATAATAACATTCCCGTCATTCCCAGCTGGACTTGCACTGCATTTGGTGCCAATTAGCAAATATGATCATGTTAACACGCTAATCAAAGACAGAATCTCTCTCTTTCTTTCTCTCTCTGTGGAGCATATGTGATTATCAGTAGAACAATAGAATAGAGGGGATTGTCCACTAGTTAATTGATCATTAATGTCACCTTTCTCTCTGATGGATAAAAGGTATGCTAAAATAGGTAGCCAAATATACTTTGGCTGCTCTTAATATATCTGAGCGCCGTGTGTAAGTAAATTTTATGTGTGGGAATCACTGTATTATCAGTTATTATATTGTTATCAGGCACACCAAACATACCAGTACTATTATCATATAGTTGCATTCCCAAAACTGGTAAAATTCTAGAAAACAAATTGTCGCTTTGTCAGGTTGCTGGAAAAATGCCACAGTACATCACAACTATTTTTCTTTTACTATTTTTAGGTCCTTCTACAAAGTATCCTTGTTCTGTATGCAAGGCCACTTTCAAGAGTACCAAGACACGCCTACATCACATGAAAACTAAGCACAATGTGTCGCCTGCTGCAGCCAGTAATGCTCTCTCTGATGGGCAGCAAGTGAAGCAAAGTACACCCATCATAACTCCGATATCTATTTGCCAACCAGCACTACTACAGGTGGAGCCCAATGGACCTCTGCAAAAAGTTGATGCTAATATTGATACAGAGCAGATTCGCAGACTTATTGAATCTTTGGGAAATGTACAGAAAGTGAACCAAGTTGTCATATTGGGGCAGGTGCCACCTCATGCCCCACCACTGGAAGTACAGCAGATATCACAATTGGCAGAACCGATGAATTTGAATCTCAATCCACCACAAATAGATTTCATGGGACTGAAACAGACAGAATCCAGGACACTTGTATTGGACCCTTCAAACAACCCATGTGATTCAATGGAACAAACAATTATACTGGAACCTATAACGCCAGATGGACAGTTAGAAAACCCCTCTTTCGCAGAACTAGGTAACCAGATAGCAGCAGGTGAAAATGTAGAGCTAACACTTGTTTCGACTGAACAAACAGAGAGACCTGAAGGAGAGGTAATGCATCAGATCCTCCAACAGCCCGATATTAGTGTAATTCAGTCTGATCCTATTGCTCAAATGGTTTGTCAGAACGAGGAAGTTGTCCTGAAAGAAGACCTTGAGCAAACAGTTATATTAGAACTTACCCCTGCGTTGATACCAACCATGGAGCTGGAACAATCCCAAATTATGCCAGAGAATGAAATCCCATCCTCCTCTCTGGTACCAACCACTGAACTGGAGAAGACTCCTGATCACACTGTAGTAAATGATCAGACCAGCCTGTCAGCCCCACCACTTTTGCATACAGTTGAGTTAGAGCTTACACCTTTACAAACAGAACAACAGGACCTTCCTCCTTGCCCTTCTGTTCCACCAGACACACTTACACAAGCGTCAAGTGAATCTGAAACTAATCCTAAAGAACAGGTTGATGTAGAGATGCAAACAGTAAGTCTAGATCAGGTTCACCCTGTGATGGATGAAGCCACACCACAAGAGACACAGGAAAAGGCTGATCAGATACCATTTGAACAAGAGCCATCTGAGAAATTATTGTTAGATAGCAAGGACGGTGAGGAGCAGGTGGGGAACCGGTCTGAAGTAGAGGTCCCATCCACTAAAGAAGAGGTTCCATCACAATTAGAGACAAAGCAGGTGCCACAGATCTCAGAGTTACCCGTAAATGTAATGTCAGCTCAAGAACTAGTTAAAGTGCGGAAAAGAAAACCAGCCAGAGCATTTATTTTTCAAGGATATATGCAAGAACTGGTCGGATCCATACACAGGGATGATTTACAAATTGATACCCCACCTGCTAAACGCCAAAGAAGAAAAAAGTCACATCTTGTTGTTAAATTTGGTCCACAAAGCAAAGACAAGAAAAACAAGAAACAGAAGAAGCCATCGCAACAGTGTCAGTCAATGCAGGAAGATGTTATAAGAGGTAAAACACCACCAACAAATCTCTCAGAAAAGAAAATACCATCACAGAAGAAGGGAAGAAAGGGGAAAAGAGACAAGAAAGCAGGACATTTGGTATCTGAAATAAAATCACCTGCACCAACCCAGGGCCCACAGGAGCAACAAATTAAAGACGATACAAGAAAAAATAAAATGAAGAAGCAAAAAGAAGTGGCAACAGAGGTTGTTGCACATATAATTGAGCAAAAAAACATAGACTCGCCTGTATTTAAAAAGAAAAAACAGGCAAAAATAATGCAGAAAGATCCACCCAAGAATGCAAAGGATGGGAAGCAAAAGAAAAACCTGGCAAGAGAGGAAAAAGAAAAAACAAGCACAGCTTCAACAGACGTACCTGGCTCACACATAACACAAGACGCTCTGCTTCTACTGAAAGGTCATAAACAGCCCCAGCTGAAAGTGTACAAGTTAGACACTTCAAAGGCAGCAGGCAAGACACAGGAAGCTTCACCCCATGAGTCGCAAACAATGCCCCAACAGAGTAAAGACAACAGACGCAAACTTCCGACAAGTGAGTCTACAAATAATCTCACAGCAGAAGGAAAGAAAAAAGGAGGGAGACCCAAAAAGAACCAGAAAGCTCTGTCTTTGTTGTCCTCGCTGCAGGTTTCCCATAACCCACCTGAGACACTGCCCACCAAGCAAAAGACCACCAGGAAACGTAAAGCCTCCTCAAAAGTGGAGACTGAAGGAGTGATAACTTCTTCTCATTCCAAGCGTGCCTTAGAGTGTAAGGACTGTGGGGAGAGATTCAGTGAAGTCTCGTCCCTTCAGAAGCACAAGGCGATGGTGCATATTGTAGAGAGTCCCGGCCTCACTTACACCAATGGGAATATTTTTGAAGGTGTCTCAGGGTTGGATCTTTACCAGCCTCCAAAACGGCTTGAGAAGGTTGGTGTGATGAATGCTGCTACAGACTGGGACACTGAGCCTGAAATGGGAGAAATGGCATTAGAAGACAGAGACCGAAGTGTCTCTTTTCCAGCTTTGATTCCATCCCCCTCTTTACCTATTCCTCCTTTGGATAATGAAATGAGTGAAGATAAAGGTGGAAGTAAAACAGTAGTAGATGATCAATCTCATACCTCGTCAGAAGTACACTCACCATCAGATCAAATGAAAAACAGTAAGACCCATCCAAATTTCACATCTGTATCATTAGATACCACTAATCAGACAAAGAGTTTGGAGACAGGAGAGCATTCGACATCAGATGAGGACAAACAAAAAGATGGTACGCAGAAGAATACTAGTTCAGAATCTGAAGTCCAAGGTACCACCGATGAAGACATAAAGGAGGATTTACTTCTTGAGGTAGATTTAGTCACTGTTGGAGATCAAAATGAGAGAGATGAACCAACTTCTCATGAAGACACTGTTTCACAAAGTGAATCAAATGAGACCGGTAATACTGAAGGTGGAAGCGCTGGGCAAGTTGGTAATGAAACAACTGAAAAAAGTCTAACTTCGCAGACCGTGTCATGCTCCACTCATCAAGTGGAAATCAAAGAAGAAGAGGAAGAAATCTTAGTTCAGAAGAAAAAAGGAGTGAAAGGAGCTGTTACGAGAAATGCTACAAGGGGCAAGAGAAGAGGAACAGGACGTCTAAGAAGTGACGTGATATCAAAGAGAGTTTCAGGCGGAGATACTGTCAGAGAAAGAGAATCGGAGAAAGAACAAGAAGAATGTCAGGTAGTGTGCGAACAACGTCCTATCCTCTCTGATTCAGAAATTAATGATGAAGGCGAGACCAGTACAAAAACTTGTAATCCAGAGACCGTTCCTGAATTGAATGGGGCCAACAAAGCGACTTCCCCTGTAGCACCTGTGCCTTCCATGCCCACTACTTTAGAGGAATCTCCTGAAGACCAAGTTGTGTTTGAGCTGGAGTCGGTTACTGCAAGTGTTGAGGAGGTAATGAATGAAAGAGGACTACAAGGACAAGAGGAACACAACAGGGACCAGTCTCCAGGCATCATACTTGAGAAGTTCCTCACATCTAGACATGGAGCGACTGCTGACAAGGAAGTGTGCCTGATGACAGAGAGGAACAATCAAAGACAGGTGAGATGCTAATTGTACTAGTCAATACCATACATTAACAACAAACAATTAATTTAACATTGAAAACTCGCATTTGTTTTCACTCCAGGGTTCGGACAGCAGTGCTGAGAATGAATTACAAAACATTGGGAGCAAGGAGATCAAGGTTGAAGAGAATATCTCAGATCCACTACTGGCGCCAGCCACCTGTCAAAATAGACAGAATGCAACTGTGCAATCACAGCATCATCGAGATATAAGGACTGTTCTAGTCAAGGAGGAGACCAGATTCGTGCTGAATGAGGTTCAGGACACACAGGGCAGCAGACACATCCAATGGAATGTGGAGCCAGTCAACATCGAAAACACCCCCAGTCCATGTAAGTGTTAGACCACACCGTAGGTACATTTTAAAGTACTAGTTCAGCATTTTAAGGAAATGTGATAATTTGCTTTTTTTTAGCCAGGGGGCGATTAGCTTAACTTAGATTTCATAGGGTGCTCCAGATGTCCTTCCCTGCCAGCAACACATTGGAACTCTGGGTGATCCTGAGACATTCCCAGGCTAGATGGACTATATAGTCCGTCCAGAGGGAGTCTGCCCCAGGGTGTTCTCCCAGTTGGATGTGCCCAGAACACCTCCAAAGGGAGGTGCCCAAGGTGCTTCCTAACCATATGCCCAAACCACCTCAACACGCTCAAACAGGAATGTGAAAATGCCAGTTTTAGGCCTAAGGGGCGGTTTGTGTGCAACTACACTTTTTTCGAGTCTTGCTGTCACAGTGAAGTTGTCAGATAAACAGAAAACATGCTGATACATGTAACACAACAGAACTCCTTTTGGAAACCACTAATTAATTGTTTGTACTGTGTTTCATTGCTGAGCTTTGGAGGTGTTGGTTGGTAAGCTACACTAATCACTTCCTAGCTCTGGCTTTAAAAGGCGATGATTAAACAAGCCTCATGGTGGCTGCACTGACGGTCTGTAAGCCTTTGAGGGATTAATCTTTTCAGAAATTGATGTTTTGGGTTTTTTGCTTTCAGTAATGGAGAGTGGAGACTGCCAAGTCACGCCCGAGTTCAACACCAACCAGTGCATCTTCTATCCAGTGAAGGAGGAGGAGAGGGAGGTTCTACTGGGAGCTGCTCAGACCAACAATGGGAATTTCACTACAGGGACATCCAGTGATGCCTTGCAAACGGGACATCAAGCAACAGATACGACTTTAAGTAAGTTATTGTTATTTCCTGTGATATTGTTCTATTATGAAAGATTACGGGAAGTCCTCTATTTTAATGTTCAATCTGTCAGCAGTAGATGAAAGGAGCCGTTCTGCACCAGACTACCAGGAAATGAGAGTGAGGGGGCTGTTGTCAGAACCGGGGATCAGGGACTTTTCGGATGAACAAGGTTTGTTTTCTATTTTTAAATGACCAGTACTTGTAGCTACTTGATTAACCTTCCTTATCCTTAATATATTTAAAATGGTCATCATACTTTAAATAACTCATCTGTATATAATAATTTATCTTTCAGCTCAGACAGATTCTGATTGGCAGCATACGCCAGAGACTTTCCGAGACTTTCTGCTCCAGAGCTCTGATGAAGAGGATGTTGGTGGTTTTGAATTATCTGATCCTCAGGTTGACTCGGAAGCAGAAGTAATGGCCTATTTCTCCAAGAACCAAACAAACCGTGCACAGCAGCCAGATGAAATGTCAGTACAATACATCTTAGTATTTTTGGTCTTCAAATCTTCTCGTAACACTGCTAGAAACATATCTTATTAGCTTTATTGTGCTTATGATCTTTTTTTCCTTCTACTCCCTAAGTTTGTCAACTTCAGTGAGCCAGCTCCAAACACCAAGAGCGGAAAACAGGAAGAGAGAGCCTATTGATTACTTCTCCAAGTATTTTGGTTGGGACACCTGGGTGGAGATTGCCAGTTGCACACATAAATTGTCCAACATGCCCAACCCTGTCACGGCCAAAGAAGTTGCACAATTTATTGGGATCCACATTGCAATGGGAACTTTAAGGGTTTGTACTCCATCATGACACTTTTACTGAATGTTTTCTTCTTTTGGTTAGACGTAAGACCACTCAAAGTTTATTTGGTCTTTTGTTTATTTTTCAGTTTCCCAGTCCAAGGCTCTACTGGGAGGATTTGACTAAGGTGCCCTTGATCGCTGAAGCCATGCCGCTTTCCCGTTTCCTCGAGCTGTCTCGCATGTTGAAGCTTGCCTCTCCAGTCAACAGTAATGCTCATGAAGGAAGAAATGGTAGTGACTTTCCAAATGTACAACAACGTATTTATCTATCAAGCAGTCAAGGTGAAGTTTCTCAGCATTGTGATAGGGAGAGGCAAGGGGACACACCAAATGATCTGACCAGTTCAAAAACACAGACTGATCCCCTGTGGAAGGCTCAACCATTACTGTGCCGATTCAAAGCGGCGTGCCAGTCACTGCGACGAGACCGTGATTATGCAGTTGACCAGTACCCACTTCCTCTGACTGGGAAGACACACAATAAGAAACTGTCTCTCCACTGTACCACGTTAATTGGATTTGATGGTTTGCTCTTGCATGTGGATCTTAAATTGGGTCTGTCCAGCAAAGAAGATGCTGTCGAAAAAATGGTCCCCAAAGGCAGCATGGTGTTTCTTTGCAAACAGGAACTCTCCACCCCTGCTATGCTGGAGCGTCTGTTAGTTGCCGGAGTTCATGGTGCGGGCAGGGTGGGAGGAGCCCGAGGACAGATCGGAGATGAGTTTGTAAGCTCCGATGGGAAGCTGATGTTGCGCAGATCACACTGTGGCTTCATACTTTCTACTGCTGGAAATGGCCAGAGGAACATGGCTTCACTCATCGACAACTTTGAGAAGGCCCAGGTGTCGGCTCAACTCAACAGAGATCTGCTAAAGCTTTACTCTATCCCTCTCACTGCCTCTGCCCCAACCTGCTGGCCTCAAGCTGTGCTTTGGTACCTAACAGATCTGGCTTTGGTCAACTCCTGGCTCCTATACAGACAGAATCACACAGCAGCGTCTGCACCTTTGACTCTCATGGCCTTTAGATTGGAGGTATCCAAGGCTTTGATCCTCTCCAGTGGCTCCGATACCCAGGACTCAGTTCCCCCTCAACCTCCCATGGAGAAGGCTCATGTATCAAATGAAAACCCCAATCCCAGCCTGGTAGAAGAAAGCCCTATGCCAGATGCAGCCACACGGTATGATGGTTCAGGCCACTGGCCTGAGCAGCTTGCAGAGGGGGAAGGAGGCAGGTGTCGTTTTGGGGACTGTCAGAGAACATCTCGAGTGTTATGCCTTAAGTGCTGTGTCTTTCTTTGTATCTCACGCAACCACAACTGCTTTTTAAACTTCCATAATCAAGGGAGTCTGGGAAAAGAGTAGTGTCAACTACAGACTTGACACTCTGTCAACATTTTGCATTCTGCTTTAGAATGTAACTGTGTTTTTGGTGTTTGTTGACCCAGCTAATCAAAAAATAGAAGCATCTCCTCGTGTCCTTACAACTTTTCCATGATGCCTTTTACCTGGCAGTGTCATTGTTTTGCAGTAGTTTAAAAAACAAATGCTTTGTGATGTGGCTTATAACATCATTCATTGTAAAAAAAAACAAAAAAAAAAAGTGTACAGAAGAATTTGTCTTCAGAAGAAAATGTAAAAAGTACTCATAGCCATACATTTTGTGATGGAAAAGATGCAGAAAAGTGATTTTTTTACATTGCATTTCCCATATGTTTTTTACTATTTATTTTAACCTGACCTCATTTACATTCTATGATGAATTTGTTTTTGCCTGTAGGTATATGAACATTATTTATTTGAATTTGTGAAAACCATAAAAAACAGATGAAATAAATACATGCATCGTTGTTGTTGTTTTTTTTTTTGAAGACTGAACAGATGTTTGCACAATACACTGTTTGAAACCAGACATTTTGAATATATATTTGTATATATGTATATATAGGATATATAGGAATATAAATGCATACTGCAATACAGAGGTATGTTATAATACAGGGTTATGAGCTAACACACTGGCTCTCAAACTCACTGGTGGTACACAAATTCCCTTGAGTGGCACACGGAGGAATCCTTGAAATAGTGCGTATACATCATGATTAGTTACGAGCTGAAATGTCATGTGGAGATAGTAAGTGGAGGTAAAACGGATGGTTCAAAAACACTGCAATCATGACTCCAAATGGGAACTGCAGACTGGGAAAATATACATTTTCTACTCAAGTAGCTCTGGATCTTGAACTGGTCTTGTTCAGGACTCAACAACAGTCAATAATAATAATAATAAATGTTTATTAATAAGCCTAATAAACTTTCCTCCTGCATGAGCCATCTGTAGCTGAAGTGGGTTGGCTTTCTGTAGTTTAACATGTTTTACTGGTGGTACTTGGAGAGCCGAATATGTTTGGAGTTGGTAGTAAACAGCATAAAAAGTTTGAGAACTGAGTTTAAAAATGAAATAAAATAAATGAATACAACAGTTTAAAACAGTTAAAATCTGATGTGAAATAGAGCTTAAAAATGAATGGTTCAAAAACTTCAATTGTGGCTTCAAACTAATATTAAAAATATTAGGAATTAGGGTCAAAAGAACCCCCTTAACGCCAAATGAACTCTGTTCAACAACAGTCAACAATAAATAATCATCTTCTTTCAAAATAGCGGATAGTGTGAATGTTGAACATAAGTTAGAAATATTATATGTGGGTAAATATGTAATAAGGGCGATTTAATCCTAACAAAGGGGGGCTGTATGTACGGGAGTGGGACGTAAACAAAGTAATTAGAGTACAGTGAATGAAAATAAGTACTTTTCACTAAGTTGTTTTGGGTCACGTGACAGAGATCGACCATAGATTCAAACTAAATAGAAAAGTAGTTAAGTTCAAATCCATGTTCGTGAAGGTATATCTACCCTAATGTATGTTTAAGCAGATTTCATGAGTTAATACAGTTTATTACACGGCGTGGTTACATCCCGAAACATAATATTTTATAATAATATTATTATACAGTAGAGCTGTTTAAGCCATGACTCGTGCATGGTTTCTATTAAAGATTCATGTTTCTTACCGCACTCACAACACAAAGCGCTGCTCTCTGACCCCACGGCTGATCTATATTTGATATTTCCATGTTTAATTTGAACATTATCAATCACAACCTGGTATCGAACAGTCCCCCCCGGCAGCCATCTTAGTTGTACCAACGGCTTCATCACTACCAAACGCCAGGAAGTGTCCGATCTATCCGCTGTACTTCTCTGGGGTCAACTCTCTCAGTCAAACTACCTTCAAAGAGCGGTTAGAGGTAACGTTAACGTCTATTCAATCTCACATTTGCTCTTTACATCGCTCACTATCGGTACAGATATTGACGTACGCCGTATTGATGCATAGCAGATGCACGAAGGCGCCAAACATTGAGTTTAAACTTGGTGTGCTGGAGAGGCTCGGAAAGTCTCTTTGAATGGCAGCCAGTGTTGTTAGCGCTAACTAGTAGCAAGCGAGCTAACTACCGTTAGCCCGCTCGATAGCCTGCTACTTTATGATTGGTATTAGCTGCGTGCACGGACATTAAATTGAAACAGCTGCCTTTTCTGTAAACAGTCCCAGTTGGTCAGCTAGATCCATTAAGGCGTTTTAATTAATCCACTGAAGGCTAGCTGCTCGTATGCTTGCACGGAGCTAGTTAGCTTAGCTTAGCGGCCTTAAAAGGCACGGACGTAGCGTTAGCCGAGATGAGCTGAAACTTGAGTGATTCCTGTGAGGAAACTACACTAATAGTTAAACAACCCGCAGGCTGTGTGTGTTGTGGTGTCTGTTAACACCTTTGTTTTAAACCTCAACCCAACCAGCGTGGGAAATTATTTGCACTGTGTCATCTGTTTAGTTTAACGTATTTAACGACATCTGTGCGGGGTTATAACAGTGTTGTTTTCCCGCTGTCAACCAGATATGCTGCTCCACCGGATTTGTAACCTTGCTCTCACGGTACCTCCGTTTTCTGCCTCGTTTCTTTGTTTAAATGCAGAAACGTTGCTGTGAGTGCCAGTAGAAACCTTCCAGCGCACCAGGATGGACTCTGGGATTTTGAACATAGAGGAGATAGTGATGGGACGGGGACTGCCTGATCCACCTCCAGAAGCTCCCCCCGAAAAGCCAGCGGAACCGTACAAACCCATCACTTTGAATGGACCTCCTGCACCCCCCGTTCAGCCCTGTAAGTGGGCTCGCAACTTTAAAAGGTTAACTTTTGTAACTTTGCACGCTCTCTCTAATCTCCTCCTGCCTTCCTCTTTCCAGACCAGCATGAAAATCTGCAGTGTTTCCAGTGCTTCATCACGTTCTGCAGCGCCAAAGCCAAGGAGAGGCATATGAAGAAGAGCCACCGGGAAGAGTACAAGCAACAGCTTCAGCAGGTACTGTGAGATCATTCAGTTTACCAGAAGTTCATCCCAATCACAAATATTGTGTAGGGCAAATTACCCATGTATACTCTTAGATAGATAGATATAGTTTCCTATTTACAATGTACAAAGTGCTGAAATGATGAATCAGGTTCATTGTAATATAGTAATTTATTCATTATTGTTAGTTAATTTAAGAAGAAAAAAGTGATGGTGACAAAGAGTCAAAGGGCATCCTCCTGTTAGAGATTGTGTTGTTATTTTGTGTAATTGAAATTTTATTTTATATGTATATTGAACTTTGAGTGTATTCAAGAGAAGATGCTACACGTAAATTTACCGTGTTGCTTGTCAACAAGAAAATGACCATGACCATAAAGTCCATGTGATTAACATTTTCCAAGTATTTCTTGTGTGTAAATTGTTTTAACTTTGGCTCCTCTTTTTTTTTTCTATGTGTTTCCAGGGAAACACACTGTTCACGTGCTACGTGTGTGACCGCACGTTTCTGTCATCTGAGGAACTGACACAGCACCAGCCAACACACAGCAAGGATGACAAGCCCTTCAAATGTGTTCACTGCAAGGAGAGCTTTAAAACGTTCTCTGAAGTGAGTATAACGTTCGCGTTAACGCCACGGATGCCAAAATTTTAATATAGCACAAACATTCTATACTAAATGTTTCTGTTCCTTCTCAGCTCACATCCCATCGAAGACAGGTGTGTCCAGAGAAACAGTTGGTATGTAAAGATTGCAATGAAACCTTCCGGAGCGCTGGACTGCTGCGTACTCATCGCCTGACCCAACATCCCCGCCCAGACGTAGAGACTGCAGAACAACCCGAGGACCCCGCGAAAACCCACCGCTGTAAGAAGTGTGGTCAAGGCTTTGAAGCAGAATCAGAGCTTCTAGCACACCAGGAGAAGTACCCTGAAGGTCAGCAATGCAACGGCAATGCTTCAGCCATCAAGAAACGTGGACGCCCTTCGAAAACCGAAGAACCGGTGGCGCCTGCTGAGAAAAAGGGAAAGCGGAAAAAGAAGGATGAGGCAGACGCGCCCGAGGAGGCGGAGAAGGCCAGCAGCACGTCAGAGTCGGCGGCACCTCCAGCAAAGGAAAAAGGAAAAGCCGGTGGAGCAAAGCGTGGCCGTCCTTCCAAAGCAGCAGCAGCAAAGACAGAAACGGAAGATAAGAAGAGTCCTGAGGATGACGCTCCAGGAAAGGAGAAGAAACCTAAAGCAGACGCCGCTTCGTCCCGTCAGCACCCCTGTCCTGAATGTGACCTCACATTCCCCGGCCTGATTCAGCTCCGTCTTCACAAGAAGGAGAAACACACCCCACGGAAGGCCCATCCCTGCGAAGAATGTGAAGAGAGCTTCGCCCGTCAAGAGCAGCTGGACGCCCACATGTCACGGGCTCACGCTGTGGGCCGCTTTGCCTGTGCAACCTGCGGGAAGAGCTTTGGCCGAGAGCGCACCTTGAAAGCTCACGAGAAAAGCCACCCGGAGGAAAAGCCTGAAAACCCAAGTGCAAAGAGATAATTGAGACATTGCAGAAAGTGTATGGTTTTTGAAGATTTTAGTCAGGAAATGTCTTTTTTTTTTTTTTTCTTTTTAACATTGGAGATGTGATGCTCCAGGTGGCTTCAGATGAGTTTGGAATGGTTTTGAGAATGACCTTTTTAGCAAGTTTTGGATTTAAAGATGAGTTTTGATTATGAGTTGTTGAAATTTTTTGGACAAACAGACACATCTCTTAAATTGACTAACCAAATGTTGTAAAATCCATCTATTACCTTTGTCACAAAACATAGTTTATTTGTACAAACATAAACTGTTTTGATTAACTTTTTAAATGATTTGTTTCAGTTTTTTAAGCTTGAAATGCGTGTGGTGTGAATTTATTACTCTGTGTCTTGAATTGTTCAACTCACTTTGTGGAAAAATGTTTTTTTATGTCTTTTTTTTCCCTCTTCTTTTTATTTTAATTTTTTTTTTCAAAACAGATTACGTAAGTACATATTTTGAAGCGTATTAGATGCCTAGTAGAGATACTATGTTTGAATGTTTAGACAGTTTGTCAAAAGAAATGTGTAATGTACAGCTTCTGGTTCATATTTTTGCGTTTTTTACACTTAATATTTTGATTATGTTCCTTTCTAAATTAAGTCTCATTGAGGAAGAATTTTAAAATAACACGATTTAAGTTCTGCTAAAAATGTGTTTTGGTTAAAGACTCCAGATTCAATGTGGAGTGTTTGGCATGTGGTCAGAAATGATCCACTATAATCCTGATTTGTCTTACCATAAAATTTACTCCTTTTTATTATAATTTTTTTTTGGCTATTAGAATAATATTTCATGTCTTAGACATTTCTTAAATGGAACTCATGGCTCTTTAATGCCTTAGAGTCCCATAAGGAACTGTGTATATCATGTGTTATTCACTGATTGGATTGTTTCTCTCCCCACTGCAATGTGTCTGGACACTGCAAAAATGTAATAAAAGATGCTGTCCCGAGGGAGGCTGCTGATAACCTTTTGTCTTTGTTCTCACTTCTAAAGCAGGAACCTGGAACATGGTTTGTGTGACAAATCCCTGATTCGTATTCTTACACTGGATATGACAAGAATATAATATTAGAGCCTCGTCTAATTGTTTAATAAGATAAACCTTTTCTGCCTAGCAACAATATAATAAGAAAACGCTGGATGAGAATTTTGCTAGGTTGTCTTTGAGATTAATCAATCTTCTGTGTACTACCTTTGTGTTCAAATATTAATACAGAATTGTATAATTTGTCACACTAAGGTCTATGTCACTTGAGTGGAAGAGTTAATGAAATTAAGGCCCAGTTTTCCATTCCTTCTAAAATCCACCTAACCTAAATGTAAGTATTTTTATTTACTTTAACACTTAAGTATTTTATTATAAGTTTTTGAATGCAGGACTTAGAATAACACTGTAGTATTTCTAATTTTACTTTAAAAGGTCTAAATACATCTTTGATAAGAATTTAGCATAATTTACCTAAATGGAAAATTCTTATTAAAAACTATATAAAGTTTAAATTTAAAGTTATAGGTATATATTATAGGTATATATTGTACTTTTTACTTAACTACATTTACTTGATAACTTTAGTTACTAGCTACTTAAATAAAAGACCTAAATATTTCTTCCGTTACTGTTCAGTCAAAAAGAATTTGGCATATTTTACAAGCTCATGAAAAATCTTGATCAGAAAAAGTACAAGTATATTTAAGATAAAATAATATAAAAGTTATACGCACTATATACATATTTCAAGTAGGTGGATATACACGTTGGATAATTTCACAGGAATAATTGCACTTTACAGTCCTCTGAATAAAAATACGTCTTTCACATGATAATTAGCAGGCATGTAATAATAATCTTTTTCTTTATTTCTTATAATGAAAGAAAGAGGAGGGAAAAATCCCACAGTCACATCCTGGTCATGTCGTGTAATACCGCTCCAGGACACTAGAGGTGCCCGAGCGCGCACAGCAGGTTCCTCTCCCTCTGTCTCCTCATTTGTTTTCCTCTTCTCCCCTTCATCATTGTCTGTTTATAGTTAGCTGAGCGGCTAATTGTTATCTGTGCCGCCGCCTCGTGTTTGGCGAATGTTGTTTATTTTCATTACAAAGTGCACCTCTCGTTTGCGTCGGCATAGGAAGGAAACGAGGAGGTTCAAGCTGGCAGTGTCATTGTTCTGGTCACGCTTTGCCATCATCAGCTCCTCCGGCCAGGTGAGCGACGCTAAAGGTGTGTCGGACATGGATTTCCATGGGAAAGTTTTCAGACAAGCTCTCTTTGAAAACTAAAAAGAAGAAGACACAGAACAAAAGCTACGTATGTAGCCGCTCGACAGGTAAGATAGAACAGATATGTGTGAGCACATTTTGTTTAATTAATTTATAAACACACATTTATTGTCTTTACTGTAAACTGTTCATGCTAGTGTAAATATCAAATGTTCACTGAACAGCCGCCTCTCTTTGTGTTTTATGACTCCTGCTGCCTCCCCAGCCTGCAGACATGTCCATTGAATACACCATAGATATCCAGCTAACAGAGTTGGGGTTTCCAGACATCTTGGAGCCGCGGGACAGCTCAGCCAGAGAAACACCCCGTCACTCCTCTTCATCATCCGATGACTCATTTTCACCCAGTCACTCAACCAATTCACTTTCAACCGCACGCAAGAAGAGGCTCCTGCTCCGAGGCAAGCAGTCAGCCAAAGGTGAAGAAGCAGGCGCAGCAAAGCAGATCTTAAATGACGAGACGGTGTGTTGTAAAGCAACAAGTCCTGCACAAGCCGACAAAGGGCACACAGCACTCCTCGAACCGTCAGAGCCCACAGCGCACGATCTGACGGCTGGACCAGAAGCCACAGACCTTCCTCAGGGGGACGGCAGAGAGGAAGGTGTCGATGTTGGTGACGATGCTCGAGAGGGTTCAACAGTGGTGGAGCTGGACGACTCAGACGACAGCGAGGTTTCAGAGGTGTATGAGGAGGAAGAGGACGATGAGGAAGAGGACGAGGATGAGGAAGGACCAAACAATGGTATGACTCACTACCCACTAGCAAGTATTATCTGTGTAACCGAGGCCTTGCAAACTTGCTTCGGTTTGCCATGAACAATACGCAAAGAAAGCACACTGCTCACTGGGTGACATGTTTTTTCATTGCAGTCAACCAGATCACCAAAGTTTACTTTGGCTTGGCTGCACACATGCCATCCTGCTGCTGGAAATCCCCAATAAATTGTCAAATGTGTATTACACCATTACTGAAAAGAAACCCCAAACAAATGCATTATTTACTCCTGATTAAGTAGGCAATGATTCTAGATTTTGATGGTACATGTGTAGTCTGAGTAAAAATACCAGTTTCAAGCAAAAAAAACCCAACTAAACCGAGACCAAGTCAAGACCAAGACCAGAGTGTACCAAGCCGAGACAAGACCAAGACATTGAGGGGTCGAGATTGAGTCAAGACCAAGACCAAGACCAAGACCAGGCAGTAGCGTACTTAGGTAGCTAACATTAGGTGGTTAATATTCGCCATATCTTTTCGTGTGAGGCCGACGCCTTGCAGCCTTCTCAGTAAGCATATTACAGGATTTACAGACTGCTGTGTGTTTTCTTCTGGACACTGTTGCAGATATCCTCGTTGACGTCATTTAGGAAGTCACTTTCTAGCAGTGCGCGTGAAGGAAGGCAGCAAAGGGCTGTTAACAGTGACAAAAACAAGTTATTGGTGTCATTTGAAATAGGAAGCTTTACCTAGTTCATGCTCATTTCTTCTTTTTTTTTTTAAAGACCTGCATCATTACTCACTCTGTACTACAGTACTGGTTTCAAGGTTGGGCTTCGTGATTGTAGCTTTTATGGTTACAACAGCATTTTAAACTTTTCAAACTGTGCTTTTCTTATGTAACGTTTGCTAGAAACTACAGTGTCCAGTTGTTGGGACATTTTTTTAGCCATGCAGAAAAAAATTATGGGGTTGAGGCTGAGTGCTATAAACTTGGCAAGAAGAGCTATTGAGAGGCTCGCTCACACGTTGTTGTTTCAGTATTTTCACAGGATTCTTTTCCAGTAACAGAAATATTGAATATCGCCACCATATCTTTTTTAAAATAAAAGGTAAATGTTGTGCTGAGGTCAGTCCATCTCTAATTGCTCCTATATTATTCATAATGTAATACTGATCTGTTTCAGTTTCACTCCTGTACATCTTCAGTCATGATCTAACTTTCATCAGTTGGCATATTATTAAATTCCTTTTCTTTTCCACAGAGTCCAGTCATTCAGGTGCCTACCACTGCAGCGTCTGTGATCTCCAGCTGCCCTCCAAATTCAAGCTCCAGGACCACATGAATCTGCACACTGGCGCGCGCCCGTACTGCTGTGCTGAGTGTGGGAAACGCTTCTGCCAGATTTACAACTACAGAGTCCACCTGCGCACGCACGCTCAGACCAAAGTGGATCATCTCGTGTGCCGTGTCTGTATGCAGAGCTTCAAATCAGAGAAAGCTCTAAAAGACCACGTGTCAAGAAGTCATCTACAGGACAAGTTTTACGAGTGCGACCTGTGCAAACGCGTGTTCACTTCCCTGAAGGACTGCGAATTTCACGTGCAGTTACACAAATACATGCTGGATGTAAAATGTGAAGTATGCGGCCGCAATTTCTCCTCTTCAAAGTCCCTCGCGCGCCACAAGAAGAAAGCGTGCAATCGCAACTTTAAATGCACAGACTGCACAAAGACCTTTACTAAGAAGACCGCTCTCCTGAAACACAGCTTCTCCCATCTCGGTTTGTTGCCTTACACCTGTGTACGATGCCGCTGCCACTTTCGCCTGGCGAAGCTGTACCGCCAGCACAAGTGTGAACCGGAGCGCATTCACTGCGTGGCGTGCCTGAGAGAGTTTCTCAGTCAGGAGGACTTCCAGCAACACAAAAAGGACACAGGCTGCTGGGGAAATCAGGAGCCTAAAGGGGATGAGATCCGATGTTTGGAGTGTGGGGAGAGGTTTGACACCACCGAAGAGCTGAAGAAACATGCCGGGGCTCACCAGAGGGTGCTGAAATGTGCTGAGTGTGGAAAGGGTTTCCGTTCGGCCCTGCTGTTAATGTCCCACATGGGCGGTCATGCTGGCAAGTCACCCTGCCTTTGTCAGAGCTGTGGACTGGGCTTTCCTCACCAGCAGAACTACGACAGCCACCTTAAGACCTGTGGACAAACACCTCAGCCTGTGGTGAGCGTGGGTCACTATGCCGGTGATGTACAGTATAAGTTGTCTGTCTGTTAAATACAAATAATACTGAACACTACAGACAGACGTTTTCTTAGTATTAGGCTGATTTCACTTCCCTTTCTGGCTTCAAATTTGCTTCATGGCCATCATGGAGCGTATGATTGGGTGTGGTAAGAAGTGTATTTTGTTGCACGCGTTGCCACAGCCAACAGTGATACTCTGCAGCACATTGACTAATTAAATGACAGGAGGTCAGCAAAAACAAGATTTACTCTCCAAAGACATTTTAAAATAGATTTCCTAACTTCCAGGTTTCAGTTCTGCATGATAAAAACCAACTTTGCATAACTTAACTTCACATGAAAATCATCTAAAAAATTGCTTGGTTGTGTAATCATTAACTGTGGCTGTTGTCACCTTTGTTTGTTATCAGTGTTAAATTATAGTTATCTAGTGTTGACCATGAGAGCAGGAACTCCATAATCAAGAATTTGATTGTGGAGTTCTCTCTGGAGAGAAATATTTTGAAACAAGAACTGAAACTCATTGTTTGCTTGGAGTTTGACTTCTGACTTTATTTGGCTAACAAAACGGCTGTTAATACAATATTATCTGGCAGCCGACACTCAAAGATCTCCTCCAGGCATGTTTTAAAACATGAAAATACTGTGTAATTACCGTAATCAGTGCAATACTCTCTATTAAAATGTCTGAAAATTATACCTACTCCTCCTCCTTCATTGAAAGAAAGTCTTCCCCGTGTAAATGCATATTAAACAATTGGCTTCCAAACTAGCTGCCACAAAATCATGCCTGCACTCTCTCGGGTCAAACTGAGTGAAAACAGCCTTTTAGTGTCAAACCACACAAACATCGTCCTGCATAATAAAGGTCAACCTTTCAAGTGAACACTTTGTTTTGGATTTGGATATTGAAGTAATCACCAATAACAAAGAGATCTCAAAACAGGTCCTATTTGGAAAATGCAGTTTGTAATTGAAGTTGAAATAATTAAGTTCTATGCCATTTCATCTTGATTCTGCTAACATGTCACTCTTGTATTTTCCATAGCTCGCTAACTGAATGCGATGTTGTGTTTCTCATTTTAGAGTGCTCCCAAAAAACGCCGGGTCTCGAAGAGCTCATCACCTGAGACACAAAGGCTGAACACAAAACCAGAATCATCGACAAAACCAACGAACAAGGCGACAAAACCAACGAACACGGTGACTAAACCTACAAACCCGGTGACAAAACCAACCACCACAGTCGCAAAGTCTGCTGCACCAGTGAAGGCGTGTCATAGTCCAGGACCTGTGACGAAGGGTGTGTCTGCTGACTCTGGTTCCACAGACGGATTGTGGAAGCTCACCCTCGACAAACAGCCTCCTCCTGGTGTTAACCTTGTCTTCTTTCTTCCTGTGTGTCCAACTCAAAACAATGGCCTCCCGCCCGCAGTCTCTCCGACACTATCAGGTCCAGCTATGCAGGTCCAGCCCCAACACCTCAGAGTGAATGCTGCTCTAGGAGTGGCACTAAATGCCCCTCTGGATTTAGTTAAAGGGATTAAACAGGATCCAGAACATGAAGCACCTCTGGATTTGTCTAAGAAGAGTAACTCATCCAAGTCTGCTCCGAGCAACATTACTTTTCCTTCCATTAAAAGTGAACCAGAAGAATTAGAAATCTCAGCAGAGGCCCATAAGCACACATTTAAAAACGGTAACAGCAAAGTAAATGTTAAACTAAATCCAGGAGAGACGCCGATATATCCTGAGGTGAAGAAATTTAAAAAAGATCCCATGGATCTCCATGTTAGTACAACATCATCTAAACTCTTGATAAACATTAAGAACGAGCCTGGTCTTGAGTTTGATTCGTAGTCATCCATGCAAGCTGATAAAGAAAAAAAGTCAAGATGGAGACAGACGTTTTAAGGTCTGCTTATGCTGAGGTGGAGAATTAAACATAACATTTCAATGAGGGTAAAAAAAAAAAAAATCCAGCTGTGGTGACATTTCCTACAGAAGGATGCATCTTAATCTTTCTGTTTAGCTGTCCCTGTAATCATGTAAACCAAATACAGAGGTGTTATTCTACAGCCATAATGGTATAGTATTCAATACTGTATATAATCTTTCTGTCTCTTGTTATATCTGCCATCACCTGTATATGACAAAGCATTTTTTCTACTTTTTCCACTGTCATGAGCTGACTCTCGAAGAAATCCAGTGTCTTTCTTGCAGTGTGACTTTTAGTTTGAGTGTGAGGAAGATTTTAGTTTCTTCTATACTTTAAAGAAACATTCCACATTCTTGCCGGTGATGGCATTTTCTTCTGTGTATTTTGATTAAATCGAGTGGCCTGGGCCACTGGAGCAAAGCGGTACTGTAACAGTCCTGAAGCCTATGCAATGTTGAGCAGGATTTCTCGCATTATGAGAACATATTACTGATTTCTACCTTTTTATACACTGTTTTTTTGTCTTTGTGCAGCAATTGAATATTTAGGTTTATTAACATGTATTAAGTTGAATGAAAACACTGGATTTCATAGTATTCATCTTAAAATATATGCATTTTGTGTATAGACATTGACCTTTAGTACAATGTTGAATGTTTAATGAATGCAAATAATGATACTGATTAATAATATGACACTCTGTCACCTTGTGATTTACATTTGCTGAAACTGTCTGCAGGTATATTTTGACTTTTTCTAAAGGCAAATAAATATTTGTTCTCTAAGATCAGTTTTTATTCTTAATGTCTGTGTGTTTGTGTGTGTGCATAGTGTGAGAGGCCATAGTCACCTCTGCCTTGTAAGGTCCATCTGTGTAGAGAACACTATCCACAGTACTACACTGCACCGTGTATTTGGAGAGATCTTGCTCTCCTTAAACAGAAAAACTCCAACAAAATAATGAAAAAATATTGAGCTGGATGGCTTCGATGCTTTTTTTGTTACGCTAGATAGACTTGACACTAAAACCTTTAAAATGTTGAACCTCCTGCTTTCACTGAGATATTCCATTATATTTCAGGGATGAGGGTTAATTTATTAGTCTTTGTATAACACAGGGTTGTACCGTGATATGCAAGTTGTGCTTGTTGTGTATATGCTACACAAAAAATAATTATAGTGGAGTGCAGAGGGTTACAGCCTGAGGAAAGGTAGTCTGGTGGTATGGCAGTTGGGTGAACAGGCTGTTGCTGGGGTGCGTATTGTCTTTTGATAGGCACCTCACCAATATCACTTATTCCTGGTAGATGGCTACCAATGATATTCTGGGTGGTTTTAATCACCTGCTGTAGAGCAGATCATTTTCCTAACAGAAAAGAAAATTCAGTTGAATGTCCTGTTATTCCTGTTTTCTGGTTAGCGCTTGGGGCATTTAATTACTCAATCTGGTGAACAGTGAAGATAACATAACTCACTTTAAAAAAAATATATATGAAGAAATTTGTTTGCAATCATTTTAGAATTGTAGCGATTTCTTTCTGAGTTACCATAACATTTATCTTAGTTTATGTTACATCATGAATGTACATTTTTGTAAAATCCTTTTACTTTCTTTTTCTTCTTTTCCAAAGTTTATAAATATTTTTATTTATAAAAGTTTATAAATAAATATATATACATATATATTATCCCAAATTTATAATTCATGATAAAGAAAGTTTATGATCCACTCTCCATTAAACAAACAAAAAACAAACAATAAAAAAAATAAATTAATTAAAAAAAAGAGAGGGGGAAGGGAAAACGACAAGGAAAAAAAAGAATTATAGTAGTTTGTAGTTTTCATAGTTTGAGTGTAAGAGAAAACTACAATTCCCGTCAGGTCACCGGTGAACCCGGAAATACAATGACTGCTTGGTGGCGATGTTTTTAACGGGAGTAGGCCATCTTATTATTCGTACATGGAGTATGCTACAGTGAAGATGTAATCATGGCATAAAGACCGCGTGCTTTGTTTGTTACTTTCATTATTTTGGATCCCAGAGGTTGAAACATTAAAACAATTGATGTCAAACTAAACCGTCGATCTGGTGACAGCAGCCGCGTTTGTTCAAATTCATGGACAAAGACAAGAGCATCGACATTGTGAGTAAACGTCCTTTAAATCTGTCGATTTTTTTGAGAATGACCAACACTCAAACTCCGCAACTCTGCCTTTGTACGTCTTGCAGCATGGTCAGTGCTCCTGGTTGGAGATGCATCACTTCATTGGTGACCTTATCACATCTGGAAACACCTCGAAGGATCAGCCAGATGTGCTAAACGCAGCCTGGGGCGTGGCTGCTGCCGCCGCCGCTGCTCCTGGTGGTGGTGAGGCTCTGGGGTTCAAAGGTGCTTCACTTAACCACCTACAAGACAAATCAGAGGGAGAGCCAGGCCGACGGATCCAGCCTGGGGCATCACAGAGGAAGGGAGAGGTCAGAGACAGGAGAGAAGGTCAGAGCTCCAGATAAGGATGGTCTCCATCATTTTTTTTTTTTTTTTGCAGATACTCTTAGTATTCATTTTAATTTGTGTTTCTGTTATACCTAGATGTCCATTTTGGTTGCACCTGCCCCGGCTGCCCTTACTCCACTTCTCCACCTTCCTTTGAGATTTTAAAACCCAGACAATCTTTGCCCTCGTCGTCACACTCCGATGCAATATGCCACCATTTACCCGACACTGAACCAAGCAGCACCACCACCACCACACCTGAGCTAGAAACCAGGACGTCTAACCGACTGCAGCGGGAAGAGGCAGACAGAGGGACTCGGAGTCCAGACCAAAACTCAGACACTCTTCCTGCCAGGGTGTCCTCGGGCTCCTTGTCCCACCTCTCCATGTTTCCCTGTTTGTGTTGCCATCGCAGCCTCCAAACCTGCGCCCAGATACTGAGCCAACAGGAAGCCGCCACAGACTCCCCGTTTTCTCACACGCACGCCCATCATCATTTTCACCACCACCACTGTCCTATAACGTCGTGTTTACCGTGCCCTCAGCTTCGCTCTCATGCGCCGCAGCTCTCTGGCCCTTTCCCCTGCTTGACTTGCCAGCACTCCGCACCTACCTGTACTCAGGAGTGTCACCACCAGCAGAGGCAAACACACAGTCAGCAACAAGAGGAAAGAGGAAGCCGAGCGGCTTTGAATCTATCGCTCCATCCCTG
Source organism: Protonibea diacanthus (assembly GCA_028641955.1). Lineage (NCBI taxonomy): Eukaryota > Metazoa > Chordata > Actinopteri > Sciaenidae > Protonibea > Protonibea diacanthus. Next base: position 12,603,125 of record CM053983.1, on the reverse strand, counting down.
TATGCACTGCTCTGCATCTTTTTCGAGACCGTCCCAGTTGCTGCAGCACCAGCGCTCCGAGCATGCCCACAAACCGTCAGGCTTCCTCTGCACTGAGTGCGGCAGGGCCTTCAACTCGCACAGCAACCTCCGCATCCATCTCAACGTGCACACTGGTGCCCGGCCCTACACCTGCTCTGACTGCGGGAAGAGTTTTAGTCAGTCGGGTGCCCTGAAGATCCACAGGCGTATTCACACGGGCGAAAGGCCATATTCCTGTGGATTTTGTGGCAGGGGGTTTCCTCATCTGGCAGGGGTCCGGGCCCATCAGAGGACCCACACAGGAGAAAAGCCCTACCGCTGTAGCCAGTGTGGGAAATGTTTCACCCAGTCAGGAGCTCTTAAGATCCATACCCGCATCCACACAGGAGAGAGGCCCTTTATATGCAGCCTCTGTGGGAAAGGCTTCTCCAATCGCTCCGGGATCCGCTTCCACTACCGCACAGTCCACGGACTGGCCCCTGACCCTGCTGGAGAAGCCGGATCTGGGAGTGCATCTCGGGGACCAGCAGGCCGTAATTATCCACCTGGACGTCCCAGAACATTTCCTCCAGCCAGTCTCGGGGTAAATACACCCAACAGCCCAGATAGAGACTCACATACAGCTCCAAACTCTGCAGACTCTCTCGTGTCGACTGCTGCTCGTCCCGGCTCCTCTCTGCTTGGATCTGATGAGAGCAAATCTCAGTCAGACGGAGCAAACAGAGAGGGGCTTCTGTATGCATGTGAAGACTGTGGCCTACGTTTTAAGGACGCTCCGTCCAGGAACAGACACCAGACTCTGATGCACTACTCCTCTGAGGGGAGAGAGGAGGAGGAGGGGCAGAGGAAAGAGTTAAGCACAAGCGAGAGGGTCCGCGATAACAGTGGAGAGTGAACAAATGTCGTTGACACCACAGGCTGAATGAGAACAACACCGAAAGACCCAAATAGATAGTTTTTTAAAAGTTATTTGTCTAAAATATATTCTGTAACCCAGTATTACTACTCTTTTCTTTGATATTGCGCTACTTCTCATAACAGTTTTTTGATGTATGATTTGATAGAAGTTCAGATCGACTGATGAGGTCAGATTCATCACTGCCATGGGGTTCAAGTCCACCTTAAAATAACCTGAAAACACATTGGCTCCTGCAGTCACACACCAGGCCAACTCCTAAAAGTGTTATTTTAATACAGTTGTTTTATTGTGCCTTATTCAGCAGTGGAAGACGTTTGCAAATTCATCACCACAAAAGTATTGCTGTAAAATTACAGTTGTACTTTTAGTAACATGTTTTGATAAAATGGGAGCTGCCACTGCCACCTGACCTTGGTAACAGGAAAAAGTTTTTTTTTTTTTTTTTAATTTGTCATATTGGTTTATTTACATTAAGTTCTTGAGTAATTTAATCTTTATAAGATATATAAAGTTTTCCCTTACAAAAATCTAAGACAATCCACTGGACTTTGTATGACACATAAAATTAATTGTGAAATCTAAGTTAATAGACTTTAATTACAGCGGCCATTTTGACATGAAATAGTCGGTAAACTAACAAAGGTTCAGTTCCATTCAGGTCAAACAGAGTCAGGTTGTTGAGGCGGCTGTGGCTCGGGAGGCAGAGTGGGTCGTCCATTAATCAGTTGATCGGTGACCGGCTCCTTCAGTCTGCATGTAGAAGTGTCCTTGGGCAAGATCCTGAACCCCTGTAAGGATAAATTCATCAGCTAAATGACTAAATGTAAACACCTGCATTGACCCGACTATTTCATGTCAAAATGGCTGCTGTGAAAAAGGTCTGTTCTTCAAGTGTTTCTCACTTGTGAGAAAGTTGCTGCACAGTGGCAAAAGGCTAACAAATAATAAAAAAAAAGCCATCACTGGAATTCTTAAAGTTTATGATACTTTCATCCCCAGAGAGAGAGAGAGAGAACATAATCTCTTTTTCCAGACTGGTGGGCAGCAACAGCTCTGGAGTTCAGTTGAGGTATGTGTGTCTTGCTCAGGGACACTGCAGTAGGTTGAATCACAGGATCCTCCATCCTAAACACGACAACCTAACCTTGCCTGTTGTGCCTTTCTGTGTTACTATAATACAAGCATCTATTTTAAACCAATGTTTGTTCGTTACTTTAGTATGTGTGTTAGAAATGGATGATAATCTGAGGAAGGACAACCAGCAGACAAATTATGACATTTTTTGTTAGACGTTTAAAGCTCAAGAGAGCCATCTAGTGGTTACTCTGAATCATAGCAACAATCTTAACCACATTGTTACAGTGTACCATTTATAGTGCTTCTTAAATGTCTTTAACATGTTCAGAGTTTACATTGTGAATACAGTGTTTTGTCAGGACAAGTAACATATTCAGTCCACCTTTTTTTTTTTTTTTTCTTGCATCAACCTGTTAAATAGACATACATACATGTATGCGTTTTCTCAAAGTGCAGCTTGTGATTAAACATTTCATCAATAAACAGGATCTCTGAGAAATGACTGAATGTGCGTTTTCTTTGTGCGTCACAGAATACTTCCACACATACTTCCTGGAAGGAAGTATTTGCATCCATATGGCTCTCAGATCACTGTGTACTGTGAGGTGAGTGTACCCTCATATATGCATAGTGGTCCAAAGTGACTTCTCAGCTTTGGGTACATCACTCATTGGACGTTCAGCTCTGTCAGCAGTAGTACACTCTGTACAACACTGTCCACTTGAGATCAAGTGGTCCTCTGGTCCCAACACATGTTTTAGCTCAGGAGAGTCTTTTTTTTTTTTTCCGCTTGCTGTGTTCACAAAGGCTCCTCATATGTGTGTTTCCGTAGTAAAGAGTCACATGACTTTGGCTCAGCATAGACCACACTGTCTGGTCGTGGGGCACTGGCGTGTAGAGCAGGAGTGCAGTAACCATTGGAGAGCATCCTGTGTGAGGGGCAGTCATACTGAGCATGGCTGGATGTTGTTGTTATCCTGGTACTGGCGGTAGGTGCCGATATAAGAGGTCCATGCGAGTCAGAAGGCTGCTCGCTGAACGGGGTGGCGTACTCAGGCTCTGGTGGAAGAGGCTCAGCGTACTCTGGTAGGTTGCCAGGAGTGTCATAATGGCTGAAGGTGAAGGGGGTGGTGTAGCCCTCGTCTGAGGAGGGTCTGAATGTTGATCCAACCTTCTGTCCGATCGCAGGCTCAGCATAGTCTGGATAAAAAGTCAAAACCAGTATGAGATTGTATTTCTACTCATCTGAGACGCAAAAAACAATGACAAGAATATCGGCGAGGATAACTACCAACCACCAGATCAGTTTCAGTCCGATATTAATACACATATATATTTGCAATGTGTGGTACTGTCAGCAGTTGCCAGGCAACCAGTGGAGACTCCAGAAAGTTAGGGGTCCCAGCCAAGAAACTGTGCAGCCCATGACCCCTCGTAAAGTGGAAAATAGTCGTTTTTACACTTCAGTTCTTGTAAGGATTGAACAAACAAGAAATAATGTGTTAATTGGAGAGCTTTCGATGTGCTGGCAGGTGGATTTCGTTACCGTTGGCCAGGGCTTGGCTAGCTGTTTTCCTCTGTTGCCAGTCTGTGTGTGAAGCTAAGCTACTGGCTGCAGCCTAAGAATTTGAGAGTGGTGTCTTCTAATTTAACACTTAATAATTTTGGACTTGTAAACTCACAGTGTTCCTGAATCGCTGGAACATTTCCAGCTAAAAGTGACAGTTTTAATTATCCATCAAATGTTTCATTAAATGGGAGTGAACTGGGAATGGGACTCAACTGTACCACATAGCAGCATCCTTAACTCATTAACAGCAAAAACTCTTCTACGCTGCAGTTTCGGGGAATTGCTTCTTTTCTTCTCAATAGCAGTCTCATGTTGAGCCCCTGCATGAGCTGCTTGGCCACCAACAATGTCTCCTCTAATCACAGAGACGGGGGCTGACTGAGGAGCACTCAAATTCGACCAGACCCAACTCCTTGCCCATGCAGAAGAGGCTGTGGTGTGGGAGGCCTAGACCCTACTCAAGAGCCCACAGGCAGCCTCAGAGCCAGAGCTATTTTAATTAGACAGGCTTTAGTGAGGGCTTTGATTGTCTTAGCTTTGACCCTCTGTCCTGTTTATCACTGGACCTCTCAGTGAAGGGCCCCAACACTGGGGGAGGGGATGGAGGAGGCTGAGAGGGGGACTGGTGGTGGTGGGGGCAGGCTGAGCGCCCTTTATCAAGCTCCAATTAAAGGGTCCCTTTCAGAGAGGCTCCGTGGACCAAAGAAAGGAATGTTTATACTGCGACTGGGTGATGGGCTGAGCCGGGGCAAAGAATGGACAGCCCGTGGAGAGAGCTGTTTGCCTGTCAGGCCTGGCATGAGCTCCTCAAACTGACCACTGAAGCCAGAGACTGTTAGAGCAGGAAACATGGAGAAGGGAAGGCAGAGCTCACAACTGGAGATCACCAGTAAACTTTGAATGGGCAATGAAAAAGCTAGCAAAAAGGGCAGCAGCTGATACTGGTAAAACTGAGTTATAGCAGTGTTCTGTTAAAAAATAAAAAAACACAAGATATTTGTATGAATTCTCACCATTAAGAGGAGGACTGGGTAGAGCATCATGGACATTTCGCTCCAGAGGGTAAGAGATGAGCTCTGATTGTGGGCAGGTGATACTCTTTGCCTGGAAAGTCTGACAACCTATTCAACACACCAACACTCAGAGTCAGAGGCTTTTTAACAGAAGATTGAAAAATACTGGAAAACAATCAAACAGCATTTGACTTACTTGTGGGTAAGGTATACTTCATTTGTGATTCTTTTTTCCTGTATGGAAAAGGAAAAATATTTAAAAAATGACAAATATCTACTGATTGAAGCAGCAGATTAATCAATAAATATCTGTTAGTTGAAGCTGCATAATCATCATCAACATCATTATCTTTGCCAGTGACCTAAAGTACTCAGGTAATATTAGCTTCTATTTTATATTGATACTACTCCAAGTATTATAAACAAGTGTGTGCAAACTTTACTTCAGTCAAACAAACAAAATACCTTCGCTTCCACCAGACTCCAGCCAGCAAACAACTTCCGCACATCAACAGCGCCAGGACCACTCCCACTGCCACTATCACTGGCTGACTGGAGCCTGTCGGACAGAAAGTGTCTGAGTAAGTAAACACTTGTACAACTGTGAGGAAGGAATGCAGTTTATGGCAATGTACACAACATGGATTGTGAGAGAAGGATATTGTTTTTACTGATTTGACATGCATTCTTCCAAAAATAGACTGGCATAAGTTCTCGTTGTACACATTTGAAATTAGAAAGCGGTACAAGCACATACTCAGTTTTGTTTCCACTAACACTGGGTCCTTTGTGGGGGTGGGAGTGGGGCCGGGGCGTTGTGTTCCCATGTTAACTTTGATGGATGGAGATTTAGTTGCATATTCTGTTGGAATAATATCAGGAGTACACGTGACATGAATTCACACGGTCAACAGATTATTTTTGTTCCTGATACATTTTGAGAATACTCACCAGAGGGTGCGTGTGACCTTGGTGTGACTTTGGCTACAGGACACCCCAAAACTTGGACCTGAGCTGAGGCTTGGCCATGCCAGCTCAGTGGCTGTAACCGGACAAAACGAGCCACCACAGGTGGAAAAAGGCTGTTGCGAACCTTGAAGTGGCCATCGGTATAGGCCTGAAACACCTGGGGACCATGACAACCAAGTTACTTATTCACAGAGAGCACCAGTATAAACTCTGTTGTCACATCAGCTCTGCTCTGTTGCGCTCAGTAAGAACCAAAACAACATCAGTTAATACAGTACAACACATACCTTTTTTTCTTTGCTGAGAGCACCTTTGTACAGCTTCCAATTTTTTCTATCCTTGCTGAAAAAAAGGATGTAGGACTCTATGTAGTACATGTCTGATCCAGTTGTTATTATACCTGAAAACAAAAACAGAACATGTTTTCAGTTCAGTTCATTTGAGATGTGATGAAAGTGGTCTTACTTAATATACCAAAACACAAAGGCTCATATTTACGCACTTTAGCCAAGACAGACATTTAAGTCTGGTGTCAACAAATCCCACAAAAGACCAAAACCAACCATGATTTGGGCCACATCTCAGTACATTTTGACTTACAGTAGTAATAATATAGAAGTATTAATATTTTTGGCCAAACTTATCTTAAAAGACCAGTGTGTAGGATTTAGTGATATGTAGTGGTGTAATTGTTGATTGTAACCCTCTCACATCACCCTCTCCTTCATAGCCCCAAGGAGAAACTACGGTGGCTACAAAACACAGGATAGTCTCTGTCTAGAGGCAGTCTTTAGTTTGTCCATTCAGGGCTGCTGGTGGTTCAATGTTTTTGGTTTTTGGCTTTTCATGGAATTTGTTGACAATAAAGTAAAGACTGTCTTTAGACAGCTTCATAAAAACATTAAAACGTTAAGCAATTAAAACATATTCAATGTTTTTAAAGGAGTTTGTTTATATATAAATTCTAGTTTGAACATTTTTACCTGTGATAGTTCTTTTATCACTCAGCTCCAGCTCCAGCCACGGGCTTGGATCATTACCGTCTGCTGTCCAAGGTATGATTTCATGGCTGGAACCCATGTTTCTGGACGACCAGTACATTGTGTGCTCTTGGCTGTTTTTGGCCCGGAAAGAAGAGGCATTTAAACCAGACACACTCAGGATGTTGTTGCATTCTGTACAGAGACCAGAGGAAAGGAAGGAAAGTGTATTTATATACAACAACGTGGCCCCCTTGGCTCATGTAATCATGTGTACTTTACTGTTGACTATTTTATTTTGACTAAATAAATCAAGAATTTTATTTTTTTTGGGCAGGAAAAGAATGGGAGCTTACGGGAAAAGTCTTAAATACAACAATACGTCTTTAAAAATGGAAAGCAGATAATGTGTTACTTGTTGTAAATGGGTAAACCATGCAAAAACAGTACGCCCTTTAGAAAACTGTACTGTCTGCTGTATAAATGTCATGTTTGCTCATACCTTTGCTGAAAAGCAGCTTCTTCTCAGATAATGATCCCCTGTCAAAAGGGGACAGTTAAAAGGTCAGTGTATAATCCTCATCATGTCACAACATAAAATTAAATGTAAACTAATTTCCAGCTACAACAACAATCATCTTGACATTAACATTATCTCTTATTGTGAATTTCTGAATACGATAACCTCGGACATACATTTTTGAGAGGATTCCATTGGCAAAGGTGGGTTCATAGAGTGTGAGACTTCTCCCACGATTCACAGCTACACGGCCTCCCACGCTATCAGACGCAACTCCAGCATGGACTGCAGACTTGCACAGGACTGAGGTCTGTAGCAGAGGGCACATGAGTTCATTCATAACTTGTGCTCATAAGTTATGAATGGCTACCACGGCTTAAAATAAACACAGAGTTTACTTACATCTCTATAACCCTGTTCAGAGTTTCCCCAGACATCCCCTGTGACGTTCTTACATCCAGCAGGGCAGTACACGCTGAGAAACAACAGAATAACACGTGAGAAAACACTCAGCGTTGTACGGAACCAGGAGCTATTATGGGAATGTCAACAACTTACCTCAAATACTGCGAGCTAAAATGAGATCCTCGTTGTAAACAAGAAATGAGGTCTGTAACAGCAAAACCGACAGTTTGAAATTACCACTCTTGAGAATGCATTTAAACTTTCTTAAACAGTATGTATTGGTAGCCTTGAAGAGCATAGTGCAGGACCCAGTATCTCAGGCTTACATAACACCGCCGGTCATTCTGTCAACCACACACAAACAGACTCTGTGTGAGACATGTTCTAAGTGTGCTATATTAGGGGATGAGCGGTCATCACTGTTGTTGATGTGACTAAGCCCTTTGTTACTGTGATTTTGTCACAGTTCACGAGTACAGCGAATGGTCCTCGTGTGATCACAGTTAACAGACAGTGGTTTGTACGTCTGGACCATGGGCTTAGCTCCAGACACTGCCGGATTTCAACAACTCAGTAAAAAACAGGAAACTATGATACATACTGTAAAGTACAGATGACTTCATGCACAGAAAAGGAAACTATCTCTAAGTATAGACCAGCATTCAGACTAAACAATCGCATATGGTTATTAAAATAATACACAACACCCTTGACCTTTTATCATTTTGTGAATGAATCTGAACGGTCCAGAAACATGAAATTTGGATTTCAATCCCTACATAAATGTACACGTTACAATCCGTACTGATGTCAAATACAAGGACTTGCTAAATCAACAGCCACTAGTTTGCCACAAACACTGGATGGTTGTGGGCTTGCAGTGGTTAACAGGCTGATAAAGAGAAAGGGGGAGTGAGAAAGAAATCCAGCCACTCCAAGCGACAAACTGAAGCCTGAGGCCTCTCTCCATTCAGCCCGAGAGAAGACTCAAGCTTTCTGAGCAAACACGCCAGAGCAAAGATAGCGATGGAGGTTGAATGCCAATAAGAAGTGACTCATGCACTCACAATCGCACAAGTGCACATACACAGGGACAAATATTCACATAGACGTCGGTGTTAAAACACCAGTGTAAACGTGTAAATGAGCCAATTTTAGAAATTCAATTCAAACTACAAATTGCTTGGTGCTTGTACAGCTGAGCTACGTGCTCTACGTGTTCAGCTACAATAATAACACAACAGGAATAACTCATTTCAACAAACAACTATAATATAGTTACTATAATCAGGTAAGTGCTTCCCAAATAGCAATCAACCAGTCACAAATCGGTCATACCTGGATACTGGTCTGTGGCATAGGACAGTAAAAACCCCCGTCCAGAGCGGTGTGGGCCTGATCTGAAGCTTATTGTCACTTCATTGCTTTTAAATGTCACATTCTTCTGTGATGCATCAAGCTTCCCACACAGCGGACCTGTAAACACACACACACACACCCAAACAAATATTTGTAAAAGCACACAAACACAGATACATGTTGTTCCAATACGTACTGTATACAGACTCCTGCACAAACAGCAGATTCTTTCTTGAATAGTCGAATACAGTCAATCCCCTTTTTAGCATATATCAATAGATGTAGATGATTTAGTTAGTCTAACTCCACCAGTGCTTTCTTGTCCTACAGTTGTATTATGAATAGGAGAGCCATATAGACTGTCACATGGGAAAACAACATGTAAGAACACCTCCCCATCAGAACGAACAGAAAAAACAAATCGGGAGCCAGGCTCAGTGGAATCTGATAAGGCCTAACTGAATATTTGCATCTCCTGAATCTCTCATGCCTCAATTTGGTGTGCTGTCAATTTTTTTATGCCCTCTAGACACGATTTGATACACCTGGTATGAAGATGTGAATGTGTCTGTTGCGTAACAGGGTTTGCCTCTTCTGTCAATGTGTCAATGGAATGGCATCCACAATCATCGCTAGGAAAACATCGGTAATGACACAGATCATAAAAAGTCTATCAGCAGGTATTTCAATAAAGAATCACCCGAGGAGACATGACGAGGAGCACTTCTGTTTCAACCAATTAAAAAAAAAAAAGACACACACTGTATTCCATCAGCCGTGAACTAGCTTACCCAGACTGTGTTTTTCGTTCTTGTCTGTGATCACAAGAGAGCCATTGCTGCAGCCTGGACTGCTCTCAACGTCAAAATCCCCAAACAGCAGTTGCAGCGTTCGCCCCTCTGGCACTCGAAGCCTCCATTTACACCAGGTGTTACTCGGGTAGGTGCCTGGATAGTTCTGAGAAGCCAGAGTGCCAGACTCTGTTCCCAGCACCGTATGTCCACAGCCATTACCTGAAACATTACAAGTACAACAGAGAGGTTGTGACAGGAGAAAGTTGACAGATCCACAATTAAATGCTGCCACTTGCTAATGAAGAGGCTCCTTAAAAATGATTGCAATTAAACTGGAGGACTTTTTTTTTTTTCATGTGTCAACAACCCTGAAGATTAAACCATTTTTCAATGCTGGCTGAACATTTTACAGTAGCAAAAGTTCAAAGTGTTTTAAATCATCAATCATTCATCATCAATCATTCATATATTCAATATTTGTAAATTACAAACAAGTTTTGATGAGAATTCTTCTTACGGTATACGAGGGCTGTGACTATTGATTATTATTTTATCATGGATTAGTTCTTCTGATTACTTTATCAATAATCATGTGGTTGCTGGTTAAATGTCGGAAAATTGTGAAAAAAAAAGGCCAGCACAATTTCAAAGTTGGCCTATTCACATATTTTGATTGCCTGACCAACAAGAAGATCAGCTGAATATTGTTAAAGGCTAAAGAAACCAGAAAATATTCACATTTAACAATCTGGAACTAGTGAATTATCTGCATTTTTCTCAAGAAGGGAAATATGAATTAAATTAAATAAATTAAATAAACCAATCATCAGAATGTTTGCCTATTAGTCTCTTGATCACCTGATTGATTAATTGCCTAATCGTTTCAGTTATACAGTACACTGTCTTAGGTTTTATACAGGTAGCGACTAACAAGAAATACTTCTTCCATAGCTGATATGAAAGTATAACTAATAAGTTTCACTTCTAAAACACCTGTACCAGGGGAGAGTTGTCAGCTGAGCCCCTAGAGGTTCAGTAAAGCCCAAATCACATCAACAGACAGTTTCCTTAATTAAATCCACAGAATGTTATGTGCTTTGCTAATAGATGAGTAATAAGTCTCCTCTGAACATGCACAGCAGTCGAGGGCATGTTTATACTCTTCTGATCGTAACTGCGAGATGACACAACTGCTGGTGAAGGAAGTACTCAGCTCCAAACAGTACACTGGATGTATTGCAAAAGATGCTCTTCTTAGATACACAATTTTTACTGTTTATAAAGACGTACCTTTCTTTAGAGAAAAGACAAAACAATTGATCAAACGTTTCGCTTTCCTTGTGAATAATATTTTCATGAATGTGATTCATGGTTGTGACTAATACTTAAGTAAAGAGGTAGAAGGTGAAGTAGAACGGAAAGGCAAATATTTGGATCCAGAAAATAAATGAGTCAATTCCCACAGTGGTCACAAACAGATTAGTGCTGTGTGGGCGTCAGGCTCAAAACCGACAACCAAAATGTCAAGTGATGACGTGGTCCAAAACCTTAAAAAAGGCACTAGGGCCCATCTAAGTCTACACATCATCCTGTCCTTGCCTTCCATATAAGGCTCCTGGAGTTTGTTGTGTGTCTGAGGGGAAACAGGACGATAACCTTCTAGTCACCCCCCCGGCCTGTCACACATCCTGCGTCCTCACACCAGCCGTTCCCCTACTTCCCGACAGCTCTTCAGCTCGGCTCTATAAACCTTTAGATGTTATTGCCCCTCCTCAAACCCCCAAAGGATTCCCTGGAAATGCCACAGCAACATACTGTAACCGTGGGCAACAGAGCGTGGATCTGTCACCTTCCGGTGGGAGGCCACGGGGGCTGCAATGCTGGGGAAGTTCTGGGTGGCTGGTAATCTTCCCCTGTTCACTGAGCCCTTTCACCTACAGTCTGTCTCCAGGCCAGTCTGTTTGTAGTTTCATGCAGACAGAGATATGTATTCAGCCTGTTCTGACCAGTTTAAAAAATTTAGAAGGTGAATTGCAGAAAACTGGAGTCAAACTGGGTGGCAGGATAGCAGACAGTCAATCAAAAGCGGCTCAGCGACATTGTTTTCCACTTGAGGCTTTCCTGGCAGGCCCTTACAGGTCCACACTAGCAGACAGGATGTTCACCTGTGCTACCTGTCACTACAATGCCTTACCCCGTCTTGTGTGTCAATCACAACGTTACAACACCGTGGCTGAAATGTTTCCCCCATACCCCGGCCCCACCAAATCCCTTTTGCATACTTGCCAGCGAGTACATTGTGATTCAGAATAAGTAATTGACCCGGGACTTAATCATCTTCCGATGTGAGGAAACCAAGAGACAGACAAAAACAACAAATAAGATTTGTGGTGTTAGAGTCAGAGTCTGCGGGGCAGTAAATTGCTTTTTCATTTGTCTGTGTATAGGTTTGGTCACTGTGATTCATACTGCACATGGACTTCACTGGTGTTGTGAAGAAAAAAAAAAGCCTATGGGAAAGGTAAGCTGATCAGTAGGTAAACATGCACAAGGAAGAGTATGTAAAGAATGATACCATGACCTCACATGGCTGACCTCTGCAGCTACTTCCGTTGGAAATACACTACTTTACCACAGACCTAAACACATTTAACAACTTGAGAGTTTACACTAATATAAGTTTCTTGTGGCTTTTGACACAAAAAAAACAATTGACAGCAGAACATGTCAAACTGTCAAACTGTCAGGACTTGTACATTATAGAAAACAGGCCCAGCTGAAGGTGAAATATGTTAACTATTGCTGAATTTACTGAAATATAAGAGGAGCTTTGTATGATAACGACTGACGCGAGTTTAGGTGGGATGCAAAGGATGTTTTAAAGCAACACTGCTTCTTGTAGCCCTGCCAACGCTTTAAAGCCATGTCACTAGATACAAAAATACAAATTTAAATAAAATATACTAGCAGTTCATCTGTTTTAGTAGCTGCTGAGTAGTCGTAGTTAAATTAAACTCCCGCGTCTTTATCTTATCAAAAAAGCGTCAATAAAGTTGTTTTTTCTTACCCTCTTGGCCGTGAACACCGACGGAACAGACGCTAAAAGTGATCCAGAAACCGGCTATAAGAGACTTCACAGCATCACGGATGTTTTCACACTTTGCAAGCATGATTTCCAAAAGCTGTGGGAAAAGCAAGGTGCAAGCCCCGACCGACGGCTCGAGCTTGTTCTGACTTCAGTAAAAGTTAACATACAAAGTACGGGATATTTACTATTGGCCTCGAGACGTAAACTCGACCTCTCATTGGCTCTCCGCTAGTGTCAATCAAACAATCCCAGGCATTCCATTCCCATATAGGGGTGGGCTGATTTGTAGGTGTGTGCTGATCTGAGACCAGCCGTTGGCAGCAATATTAATGATTGACTCCGGTTTGCTAAAGTGACGACACTGAACCTGGATCTTACACCGCTGTGGTCTTTTTTAGAAGCTGTTTTATAAGGTGAAATGAGGCGTTCAATGTCAACACGGTGAACGTTTTCAAATATCTCATCTTTATGTGACTTATCGACACACCTACACTTGTTTCCTCGAACTAAGTGCAAACTCTGCCACCTTTTGGTGAAACACAAGCAACAACAAAAATACAACAGGCAACTGTTCGGACCGTTTTATTGCACGACAAAGCAACACAAAATTGGCAGCTAAAACAATGTGGTGCTGTTTGGAGTCGTGCATTGAAAAACATTTTCACGACCTCCTTTGGGGGAGAAAACTTGTTTCTAAAGGTGGGGACGCGTCAGCATGTGCAGTGGCATGGCTCAGAGGTGTTCAAACAAAGCCGCGCGCTCGCACATAAGAGCAGTTTGACCGATTTACACATCGCGTGCGAACCAACCGCTTCTCGTGACAGCGGGACAGATGCTTCTCAGGCAAATGCTGCCTTCACTGCAGGAAGTGTAACGAAGCAGCACGGCGCATGCTCTCGCGTCTCTCCGACAAGCGGAGGATGAATTATCTCCTGCTGTAAAAAAACGGTAGGTAAAACTATGACAATACTCTTTAAAGTGGCGGGCAGTGTGTTTGAGACTTTCAGAGTCGACCCGGTGGTCTTTTGTGTACCCTCCGTGGAGCAGGAGCGTGCACCGTCGCACCGTTGTTGGCCGGGGTGTGCGTGCTGCCGCACCGACAGACGTCAGTTTGAGTGGGTGAAGGAGGGTGAGAAAGGCACGCAACTGTCCGTGTAGGAGTTGGTGATCCACTGAGGGCTACTTGATATAGTGAGGAATATGTTGATCAGTTTATTGTAGGCTGCTCTACACTGCATGAAAAGGTTGCCTCTTTGTTCCTCTACCATGGAATAATCCCAACACACAGTTTGTAAATTAATTTCTCCACCATTTCTCTCTCTGCTTTTGATATTGTCGCACAGTGTGTCTGACGCCTCAGCTGCTGCGTGTGCAGGAAAGATTAATATGAAGAGAATCACACTAGAATGAATGCAATGAGCATCTGTTATACATTTTTTTTATAACCGTATATGGAGGAGGGAATTTGCATTTCTTTTTTCCCCAAATACTGACCATAGATAGTAGTCATGTGGACAGTTTATTCACATTTGACCCCTCTGAAATTAGTTTATATGCTTTATATAGATAAGTGTTCATGCCACTAACTAAGGAAATGCTGTCATCTAATACTTCATAATATAACTGTAACCTTTTAATAAGTGTATAGGATAGATCTCATTGGATGATACTATAATAAATTAATCTCTGGGGAAAGATAGAAACTCTTTTGCTTAACATGACTTGGTAGCAGCGCTCCTGCATATTGCATTCATTCAACTGTTTAATTTTGTTGGCATTATATTTGTGCTGAAGGTTAAAAGGTTAGAAGGTTAAAAGTAGTGGTTGCTTAACACAGCACTGATATGATCTCAAAATCTATTTAGTTTCCTCTAAATAGATGAAAAAAAAGCAAAAAACTTTTGTGACAGATCATTTCACTCCTTGAATCCACTGTGACTTTTATATTGCCATTTTTTTTTTTTTTTTTTACAATTCAGGCCTTATAATCCAGGTTTTAGTGAAAATTGTAAGCTTTTGTCCCATTATGACATTCATGCGCATTGTGACCAATAATACAGGAAGTAAAGCTTATCTGTGTAAGGATTATGTCATTTGAAACCCAGCATGAGTTTTTTTTTTTTTTTTTTTTGCGAGAGTTGCATGCCAGAAAAGTCTGCAGGTTGATGCTTTGCATTGACTTGTGTATGCATTAAATACCATCAAGGCATGCGTGTGTGTGATCTGGATGTTAACATGCGTGCTTTGGCCCTCTCTGCGTGCAGCACTGTGGGGAGGGGTGATGGCGGGTGCTGAGGTCATTGTGTCTTCAGGGGATCTCATGACAGTGAAGGAGGAGGAAGGGGAGTCCAGTGGCAACAACCATAAGACTCAGGTCATCCTGCATCTGCAGCCTATCCTGCACGGGTAACATGGTTTACAGTATTTAAAATGTTTTTGATTAGCCGTTTGACAAAATAGAGAGGATGTAACACATAGAAAGATTTGTGTAAATGTATAGACCGATTTTTTTTCAGCATGATAAACCCTTTTCTCTACGCTTCTTGCTCACATTAGGCAAATCTCCTGACATCATTCCACATCAGTGCTGTTCATAATTAGTTTAATGCAGACTTGAGTCAAAGAGTACAACAGTAATGTATGTGGAGAAAAAGAAAAGCACTTAAATTTCAGAAAGGTCAGACAGGCGTTGGCAGCTATTTACATATTTTCCTGGTAAAAATCAGAACTGTTCAACTCTTGCATGAAATGATTAATCTGTTAAATCTGAGAATATGTCGCCCTCTGCAGGGTAAATGATGGCATTGCTGACACTGGAACTACAGTCTTGGCCATAGAGACACATCGCGGTATGTAATCACTCAGACACAAAGGCATATAAAATCGTCAATGACATCTAATGCATCAATCATAGTGTCCTTTCAGCTGCAGTGTTATTGTACATCTATGTAAAATACTAATAAACCTCCTGAGGTGTGATGATGAACTTTTGATTTTTTTGTCAAATGATTCCTACATTCACAAGCACCCAGTAACATCACAGTTTTATTATAAGTGCATAATAAAATCCAACCCCCGTGGCTGTGTCTGATTTTGACTTTGTGATCTTTAGAAGACAGTAAAGCAGACGGAGAGGAGATCGAGTATGGCTACCCCATCACCTGTGGAGACAGCAGAGCAGTTCTACTATTTAAGAAGTTTGTGTGCCCTGGAATCAATGTCAGATGTGTCAAAGTAAGTTGATGATTTACAGCAATCAAAAGGTGCTGACATGTGTCCCATTCTTCTCTCTACACACTTATAATAGCTTTCATAAACATACATTATGTTGTCTTCTTCTTTCACAGTTCAATGACCAGCTCATTAGTCCTAAGCAGTTTGTACACCTGGCAGGTAAAGCCACTCTGAAGGACTGGAAAAGAGCCATAAGACTGGGAGGGGTCATGCTCAGGTAAAAAACACTACTTGTCTGTTTTTTGTGTGAGACACATGCACCCTAACTGTAAATCTAATGTCCCTCACATTACTTTGTTGCGTTGGGGTTAAAGCGCCAGACGTTAAACACCTCAATCTAATGCAGTCAGCAGCGTATCTCATTCATATAATTTGCACTTGCATCAAGTCTGTCTGTGTTGGGGTTTGCCAGGACATTCCAGAAGTAGTCTGTAAGCAGCGTTATTATGATAGCAGGATCAAATAACACGCAAGCAAGCCGCCAAGTGATACTTCTCACCTTTTTAATCGTGTTTGTACTTGTTCTTGGTGTTACAGTGAGTCGATACACCAACTCAATAGGTAATATCTGCTCTCTTCATCTTTATTCCTCTCGAGGTCAGATCAGTGGGCTTGGTGTCAAGCAAACCTTTGGGAAGCTATCGGGATTGTTCTACAAATTCAATTCACACTTTAAGACCCCATGTGCAGCTCTGTAAAACATATTTTCTTGGATACTCTGTAGTGTTCTTTTAAACCTGCTTCCTCCCACACAGGAAAATGATGGACTCTGGCCAGATAGATTTCTACCAGCATGACACCGTGTGCAGCAACACCTGCCGCAGCACTAAATTTGATGTGCTGGTTAACACCACGCGCCTTCCTCCAGGGACCTTAGTGCAGCCGAGCCCGTCATGTCTGGCTCTCGACCCCCTTAGAGGACAGGTGCCTGCCCTGACAGGTAGATTTCAGTTGGCATTTACAGTTTGGTGGGTTTTTTTCTCCCCCCCCCACATATGCTTTGGCTGCTGTTTTTTTATTATATCAATGAGACAATGCAGACAAAAAGTTTACTGTATCTGCAATAATGAAACAAGAATAGTAATTTTCTGACATGCTGTAAGGTTTACTCTGTTTACAGTATATTCATTTGGATGGTCATTTCAGGAGAGGTTGCTCATGATGCAGCAGAGATGGAGGAGCCTTTGGAGGAGAAGTTCAGCACGACAGCAGAGTGGAGCCCTGGTCCAGCCGGGCCTGTGAATCCCACAGCAGCCAATGGACATGCTACGAAGAGAAAGAGGGCTGACACATCTGGTAAATATATGAAAAGATACACAGGTGCTTGTAAAACAGCCTGAGCGGGATGAGAAGGAATGAGAAAAGACTTATAAGACAAACATATTGAGAGTCCTCATTCAGGAGGAAACTATTTACCTGCAGTGCTCCACTGTGGCTTTTATAGGAGCCACGCTGGTTCTGTATAAAAGCTGTGTAATTGAGAAATCTTCCAAATGTCTATCAAGTGATGTGGTATAACCTCCACTGTAAACCCTGGAAATAGCATTTGCCTCTGGTATTAACCACTCTGACAGCTGACCAAGGCCAATGTCCTGGAGGTAGTTTATAAGTTACCTTTTTGTTATTGGAGGAGGCACAAGTTCAGCCCACTGACCTTCAATCCTCCAGAAGCCATGCATTAGTAAACCATGTCCTTTAGAGGAGGCGGCGCTCCACCACTGATGGAGACAAATGTTAACTGATGAGGAAAAGAAATGTTCCGGCCAGACTCAAACCGTCATTGCATGAATAATAAACAGACACGCAACAGAAAACAGTAACAACTGTGAATATTAAAATCAGTCTACCTGCAAGGCCCGACAGTCTCTCGTGTCAAACCTCTTGCAGCCATAGCTGCTTGACACCTCTGAGACACTGAGCCATTGGACGTCTGAATCTGCATCTGTGGCGTGTTCTGCCATTCCTGCAGACTGCCCTTAAAAAGTTGCTGACCACTGGCAGGCAGAGTCATGTCTTTTTATATTACCATTGATGCCATCTGACATTTCTAAGTGTGCCTTTTTCTTGCAGGGACCTAAACTTTGATTTAAGGGCTTTTAAAGGTGACCTGATTAGGCATTGTTCCAGCCACAGTCAGAAACATAGCCTCAAGTGATTTTTTTTTTTTTTTTTTGTGTGAATGGCAAATTGCAGTGCCTCAACGCACAAGCGATATTGCTTGTCACAGGCCTTAAAACAAATTGACAACTCAGAGTAAATGTACTCAGCCCAGAGCTATGCTCCTCTATCTCCTGAAATGTGTTTCTTTCCATTAGTGTACATTCGCGACATGGTGAGATACATGAATTTAGCTTCAGATAGCTGTAAATGGGATTTGGAATATTTTCTGGAGGCACATTGCATTCATCTCGAGAGACATTTAAGGAAACATGAAAGTATTTCTTGCCAGATAAGATATCAAGCACGTCTGACATTTTATCACGTTAATATACTCAACTTCTATTTTGCTCAGTTTTGCACAGATCTTAAGCACTTTTTCAGCCTCCCTCCAATCTGCCCTGTCCCTTTTTTCTCCCCTCTTAGAGCGCCTCTTTCCTAACCCATTTTCCTACTCTTTCCTCTCCACCTCTATCGCCCATTTAACATCCTCTCTCCAAGTGCTGCACCTCTCCCGTTTCCCCTATCTCGTTATATCTTTTTTTCATTGTTTCTCCAACCCTGACACTTTTTCCTATTTCCACTCCTCAATTTATTACTCTCTTTCAATTCTTTAACTCTGCTCAGATCTCACTTCCAGACATTTCCCTACTCCATCTCATTTATCCCGCATTTCTTATTTATTTTACTGTGCCTTTTCTACCCATTGAGTCCAATCTCTTTTTTTTTTTCATTGAAACTCCACAGCTCACACAGGAACGCTTTCTCACACATACTCAAATCACCTCCCCATGATTGTGCCTAGACCACTTTTTCATATTTTTTTCTGTGGCACTTTCTCTTAAATGACAAACACACACACACACACACACACACACACACACACACACACACACACACACACACACACACACACACAATATACACACAGTTCCCCTACATATCATAATAATGTCACATCTAATTGACCTTCTCTAGATGGAGTATTGGGCCTGTGGAAGGGTGTGGCAGACTCTGGGCTGATGGGGGAGGTCCTGTCCAGTCTCCAGACTGAATTATTAGCCACTCTTAAAGGAGTGGAGGCTCGCAGTGAGAAGGCCAACTTGCAGGAGACAGGTGAGTTCCTGCAGTGGGACCCAGCTAATGAATGGACTGCGACAGGAATTGCTTTAATAGTAATTAAATGTCAGTCAAGCTAAAAGAACGTAAATCAATTTTTAAAGTGATTATCAAAAATGGCTCCACCAGCTAAATCTGGTTTGAGAAGGAAATTAATAGACATTGATTTAAAAAAAAAAGTGATTTGATGTAGACAAGCTGACTTTTGATTTTGTTTTGTCAGATGCTGTTATACTTAATTCCCTGTGCAAGATGTTTGGGCTCTTAGACTCAGTCAAGCAAGCGCTGGACCTGAAGCGAAGCCAGGACGAAGAAAACAAAATCCATAACAATGTTTATGGTGAGAAAGCTGTTGAAAGCAACATACAGTTCATACTGTACACTGTACAGTGGCTGCATGAACTAATAACCTGTTTTTTTCGCAGTGTTCGATGAGATTCTGGAGGAGCGGAGGAAGCAGGGTTGTGATAAAAACACCTCCTGCAAAATAAAATCCTTGAAGCATCTACAACCTCTACGTCACAACCCGTCAAACAGCCAAATCCACAACTTGATGTCCCCCATCAAAATGAACCCCTTGATCCAGTCTCTCTCTGTTGCCGGTTTATCTGCTGCATCCTACGCTCAGCTAACCATCAACCCTCAGCTCTTCACCCATTTGTCTGTCTCCGCTGACCAGCTTCACCATACCCGAGTTGGCAGGACAGACAGCCATAGTGCTACGCTGGAGAGGGAGCTCAGTGGGACGGGGACAAAGGAGAAGCTTCACAGGGTCAAACAGGAGGACTTGGAGAAAGAGGAAGCCTCAAGGATCCACAAAACTGGACAGAGGACTGTGAAGTTTCAAGAAGAGCCACATCTTAGAAGTGAGGAAGTAGAGGAGAGAGAGCGCTTGCATGACATTGAAAGGGTGGTTGTAGGAAGAAAGTCATCAAAGAAACATAAAAGTAAGTGAGGGAGACCGACAGTCCCAGAGGGATGCTGGACTAAGTGAGGGAATGTGCCTGAGACCTGAAGACTATAAAGGGAAAAGATTAAAAAAGCAACATTACTTTGTCAAACCCACTTTGTTCTTTGCTGTTTGACAAGTTTTCCTGTGTGGTTACGTGCAGTGTTATAGGCACAGATTTGTTCTTGCATTGAGGTTGTAAATGGCACATTCAACATGAGCATTTTGGACATGCTTTTCTAAGATTTTATCAACTCTAAACACAACAGAGTTGAAATTATAAGTCAATTCAATGATTAGGTGACTCACAGAAACTTAATTGGCGACGATTACGATTAATCGTATAAATCATTTTCAACAAAAATGCCAAAAATGTACCCGTCCCAGTCTCTCAGATCTGATTTTCTTAGACTTTTATTTGGTTTTTGGACTGTTGGTCGAATAAAATTTGCAATATTTTGTAATATAAAGAAGTCACTTTGGGCTCTGGGAAATTGCAATGAGAATTTTCTTTAATTTAAGAAGCGCTAAATTGATTAATATAATCAGCAGTTTAATTGATAATAAAGTAAAGAATCCTTAGTTGCAGCCCTAAAACACAGTCTTCTCTCTGTCTTTTGTATATTATATTAGAAACCAGGTTTGTGTGACAGTAAGTATTTCTAAATTTTTACAGCGCCTTCCAGATGTCTGTGAATATAATATTTACCTTATCTAAAAGTAGTTGGCAACTTTTGTGACAGATATTTTCCTCATGCTTTTATAATTAATTTCTAATAATATTTGTAATTGAAGATACGTATTTTGTGAGTTCTACCTGTGTGTTGAATTTTATATAATTTTGATTTAGTGAAATGTATCTCACTCAGGCTTGTATTAAGGTTCTTGTTATAATGCTTAAGACCTGCCTAAGCTCTATGCACCAGACACTCACTGTTTGAAGAATAGACTATTCTTCATTTCTGACAGTGAAAACTATATATAAAGTGTTGTGACTGTTGACGTGCTGTTGCTTTAAACAAGGTGCTGTTTACTGAGATGTGCTTCAGATACATAACCTGTTATGTTTTAATTTACTTTTCCCTTCTCTTTATCATAGAAAAATATGTTATGTACACGAGAGTATTCTGAAAAGGACTGATCCAATGTAAGACAATGAACACATGAATAAAAACCTTTACGTTTGATATTTTAACAGCAGTCTGTGTTCAAGAGCTAACTTGGCCATCGTTGCTGGGAGTTCACTGATCAGAAGAGGAAGCCAGTATATTTGTTTTTTGAAGTTTCTCTTTTCTTTCTCTCATCTTTCTTGCAGTCAGGTTCAGCTAACCTCTGATGTGAATACCCATTAACTTTGGTTCCATTTATAACAGCAAAAGCTAATGGGTAATCCAGCAGCAAATCACACAGGGGGGAAAACTGCTGCTCTCTGGGTTTTACCTTACAATCACTGATATCAAACAATCATTTTCTATTTGACAGACAATTGGAATCGACTTTTGTGATACCACCGTTTGATGTGTGGCCAGAAAAGCACCGTGCCTCAGTGTTACTTCACAGATGGCATCGTAGCAGCAGTTTTGTGTTATTTGCTGTTCATTTACTTTTGAAGCACTATTTTGTATGCCAAGACCGCGTGATAGACAGTGATAGCAAGCCTTTGACAACTTTCCTCTGAACTGTAATGGTATGTTATTATAAATTCATGCGCAACACTGCCTCTGCAGATGTAGTTGTTTTTGAGGGGTCATGATTGGCAGCTGATAAAATGACTTTCATCATAGTGCAGGCTGCGGCTGTCAGTATCCCTGCTGACGCCTGTCCCATTGTTGGATTGGAACAGTATTTTCCAACATCCTGGTGGTTTAAATAAATTTCTACTCTGTGCCTTGAATACCAGGGTGTGAAATGGCTGCCATGCATCAGGCAGGTGTAATTACAGGTGTTAGCTTGACATACGCTCTGCTCCTTTGGTTAAATTAAGTAATTTGCTGAGCAATCCATCGTTCATCTGTCATTCAGGGCTAACAACATTAGAGGCTCAGAAATGCACTCATGTTGGAAGCCTCAGATGCGTCTGTTGGCCCCCTTTAATTTAATCCACAGCTTTAATGTTCACACACAACAACAAAATGAATGATGAATACCCCGCATAATGACATCTTGATCCAATTGGGATTCCTGGAGCCACAGCTAAATGTGTCAGCCCGGCCATGTTTTTAACACCAGCTCGGTTAATGCAGAGCAGTAGCTGCAGCATCAGCACTTGTGCAAGATGCTTCACTTCAAAGGTGAATCTCAGGTCCTAGGTAATATTGTAATGATATATGGGATGACACCCTGCAGCATGTGACTCGTCTCCCAACAGCTCATAATCAAATACACAGCTCGAATGCTTTTAAACTATGTTATATAGGACTATTTATAGGACCATTGGAGTTTTTGCATGTGTCAAAGTCACAACTGCTTTTCAAGTCATTTAAATGTACACACTGAATTAAATCCAGCAGCGATTTCTGTCAGGTATTCCCCAACAAGCATAGCCAGCTCTGGGTGGAGAAGAAAATGTGTAGTCGTCAAATGCAAATACAATGCACACAGCATAATGTATGCGAGATATTTGCACCTGTCATGAGGAGGTGTGAAGGCATGCTTACCGCTCTGACGTGTGCAAATATATGAGTAACCTCAGCTGTAAAATAGTAGCTATTATGTGCAAAACATTCTGTTCTCCGGCGAAGGTTATGAGCAGTTGGCATAATTAGACCTCAGATAACTGATGTGATTATAAAACAGCAGAACGAATGAATATATCACAGGGCGTTTAATGTGGAAATTACAGGTGTTTCTTTTAAAATACAAAGCCCGGGTTTGCAGTGCATGTGGCTAGCTTAAATAATGAGTATCCTATTGTCAGACTGATAATCCTGTACCTGCTGCTGGGTGCATGGTGACAGCTAGGAGCTGCTGGCCAGTGAAGATTAAAATTAAGGCCAATGGATAAAAAGCAGAGAAAGACGTCAGCTCCTTGTCTCTGTCCACAGACACACACTAACAGACACATACACCTGTTTTTTTTATCATTTAGGGGGCATTACATTAGATTAGATTTATTCCCTGGAGGTCTTTAACCAGTACATGACCCTAACTCCAAGTAAATGCCCATTTTTAATCAATTATAAAATATATTGTGGGGATGATCATGTGACACACACATTTCATGCCTGCTAGGACTGTAGTTTGGATCTTAACTACCACAACTAAATGCCTCACCCAAATCCCAACCTCTGATTCTCATCAAACCTTACACCAAGATACAAGTACAGCAGCACACACACACACACACACACACACACACACACACACACACACACACAGTCTGGGGGGGTTTTGCTTGGCCGACGTTTGAATACCACAGTGTTGGTTTTGGACTCGGCCACTTGGAGGCGCCCGGCTCATACTTTGTGTGTGCGTGGAGAGAAGTGGAGGCTGGGAAAGGAAAGTGGGCTTGAGAAAGAAATCTCTTCCCTGAAACTGTTTACCCTGACGTCAGTTTGCAGGACTAGCTCTGCCCTGTCTCCCCTCAGTGTCTCTGAAACTCCACTCAGTGAGAATTGGGGGAGTAGATGGGCTCGGCTCTACTACTACTTTACGCGCCCGGAATCTCACGGAGTGAATGAAATGATTTCTCCTGCACATTTAAAGTGGACTAAAACAGCTACACGATGAACACCTGCGCCTTTCTGCTGATTTTGACTGTTCAGATCTACGCCGATGGCATCGAGGGGCCAACAGGTAAGGCGTCTATGTTCACCTCGATCTCCTAAACGCAGTCGGGAAGTTTTCAAATGTGGATAAAACTCATTTGAAAGCAAAAGCAGAGCGAGTCTGGTGAAGATGCCAACTTTGTGCCCCCCTCCCCTTTTCCCCTAACACTGCGTTTATCTGCGGCTTGCTTCTCATGACTTAAGAATGGGACAATGTTAGGACACCTCCAGCTGAAAAAATCAAAACAAATTCTTTAAAAACTTTATAAACTGATGTGTTAAGTTTTCTTAGTGTCACACTCTTGGTGTTATTTAAGGGAAATGCGTCCGGGGATTCTGGGGAAAAGCTCCCATTTCCCAAAAAAAGCATAATCCTCTGCGCTGCCTCTGTTTTCTTTTCTCTTTCCTTTTGTGTGTGTGTGTGTGTGTTATTGCTTGATCATATTTAAAGGCGCCAGGTAGCCCGAAAAAGGTGTTTGACATTGCGATTCAAAGTTCAATCAGAGCGATAGTTTTCTCTTAAAACGCAACGAACGACACTCCTCCATCCTGAAGGCAATTCAATCAATATTTGTGAGCATGAATCACCCAAATCCCACCAGCCTGAATCAGTGTATGATGACATCCAGAGACCAAAACCTGGAGCTGGAGCTGCTCTATACTGGTGTTGGGTTGCATCCTTGTATTCAGTAAAAGTTTCCATCTTAATGAGGTTGGATGCATTGTGATGCTTATTGTTATTTTTATTTATTTATTTATTTTTAGCAAATCAGCTAAATGAATTCTCCAAAATGAAGCTGCTGATGTGACGAGGTGGTCTGCTTTTGCACCGTGCAGCTGTAGGAAGATTATGCATGCTCACAAAATCAGCTCGAAATCTTTAAAGATGAGGAAAATGCTCGCATGTTAAATGGCTGGCCGTGAAGGCTTTTACTTCCAAGCAAGCTTGGACTGTGACATGGTGAGAAAAAGCTAAAAAAAAAAAAAAAAATGCAATTTCCTCAATTGTTTCCCTGAAATGTACTCACTACACTTTAGTGCTCCAGTAGGATAAATAAATCTTTCCAAATCTGAAAATCAGCCACACATCAGAGAGAGACACACAGAGTAATAAAAATAAATGTCTTTTATGGGAATCTGACACACAGACCTTTTCATATTCATCACATTCATGTTTTCAAAATCTGCTTTTATTCTCTGAATTCTGTTAGTCATTCATGCTATGCAATTACAAAGCTGGGTTTTTTTGTGTGTGTGTCTGTTTAAAGGCTAAAATGGCTTGGGCCTGTTTGAGTCTCTTTGTCTCTTTTGCTTGCCTACACACACACACACACACACACACACACACACACATGTGCACACATTACACACATATGTGCATAATATAACCCCTGCAGAACATAAAACCAGGCTAATAAGGCAGGCAATATTAATAACATTTGCACTGCAGGCTGATTCAACACTGTAACAGTGCATCACCGGTTTTGTCACATGCATGTTAAAAAAAAAAAAGAAGAAAAACCTGATTATGTTGAGCTCATGAGCAGTTGGACTTGGTATATTTGAGAAAAATCCAGCTGATATTTGCGCTCCTGTTTCATGAGAAAACCTGCTAATGCTCAGCACAACACCTTTATGCATAACCTGTGTAAAAGAAGCAACAAACAAACCAAAAAAAAGAAGAAAGAAAAAACCCAACAAACCCACGCAAGCAGAATGTGTATTGTCAAAAGCTGAATGGAGCAGATCATTAAGAGGAATGGGCTGAGACATATGAAGGATTAAATCACACACAGGTAATTAAAAGAGCTGAATGGAACAGTGACGCTTCGCTGCGGCTGTGTGAGAGTGTCTGTCAACACATTTCTACGTGCTGTTGGTTTTTTAGTTTGTTAACTGGAGGGTTGCGCGCCTCGCCATCTGCACTTTTACCTTTGCCATTAGCTGCTAATAGTCAACGCCGCTATTTTGTGTGGCGTCTCCCTCTATGTGACTAATCCCCTTGGCTTGACTCCCTTCAGGCCACCTGTCTACGACCTATAGCAGGAGAAATTAAGGAGCATGAATGCAGCCTCGACTCCCACCATTCTCACAGTGTCTCCTTTGATTAACTCTGCCTTTGTTGCTGCGAGCGTGTGAAGACCACACCTTGACCTTGAATGCTTAATAACAGTTAAGTCTCTGCACTCATTAAGGGATTTCTTGCCTGATCTAATCCATATTTTCCATAACTCTTTCTTGCTTATGATGCGGTCCAGACTGTCAGTACAGTGGATGTGAGATTATTATAGGCTATGAAATATGGAGGCTCTCTGGTGCACTCACTGTAGTGAGATGATAAGAGGGAGAAAATATCACATCCGCATCATATTTTCTATTTTCTAACCTCTACAAAGAGGTTATGAACATGAAAGTCCAGTTCCCCTGGTGTATGTCTATGTGGGGCTTTTTTTTCATGGTGTAAAGCCCAATTTGACACTTTCACTCCTCTGTTGTCTCTTATGGGAATTGAATGGTTGTTCACTTACCATCTGTCTCCTCTATTAGCAGCAAATGTTGTCAACTGAGTGGTGTAATTATCCTGTGTCTCATGACTCATTTCCCAGTTTGATCTAAAGTTAAGGCGGAATATCCTTTTTGCTTATTTCAGTGAATAAGATAACACTTAGATCGAGATGAAAAGGACTGTGAAGTCCTGACTGTCTCGTTAAAGCATGGCATGGAATGGATAATACTTCTGGGCTTCCAGTTTACGCTGCATAAACATCAGCAGCAGCAGCAGCGCTGGGTAACGTACCATTGGAGCAGCAGCATATGTAGGCATAAAGGGATTAGAGCTGCAGTGATATTCAATAATTGTTATTTTTTAATCAAAAAATGACAAACTTATGCAGGTTCCAAATTCTTAAATGTGAATATTTGATGCTTTTTTTTGTCATATGTGATCGTAAACTGATCATCTTTTGGTTTTGGACTGCTGGTCAGACAAAACAAGACAAAGCCACCAAGATATACAGGTAATATACAGGTGATCTGAGAGATATTTCTTTAAAAAAAATCAGATTTGCACTATTTAAATGTACTTGCTTTACTACTATGAATGTGCCTTTTAGTGCAGAGGGTCAGTATAGTGACATTATTCATCTCATGGCACCTTTTTGTAGCTGTTACATATTGGTTCTTGAGAGTGCATTAGGGCTTCTAACCGAATGGGGGGGAAAATATTCATTGTGAATTACTGTAGGGGGAAAAAAAAGCAACCATCATGTAGAAAACGTTGCCTCGCACCACAGAGTTGCAACAAATCCACAATGTGGAAGTATTCCCTGCAGGAGCCAGGCCACCATCTGTGGATAGAGGGTGAGGGGCGGTCTGGATTGGGCCTAAAACAGACTCCCAAAAAGACTGGTTGATTTCCATCTTTGCGGGATCACGGGCAGTAATTCAAAGAGCAGATGGAAAACTTTGCAACAAGGAGAGAGGGGATTGGGGTGGAAGAACAAGGGAATTTTCAGAGGGAGACAGAAGGATTTATTCAGATAGATCATCAGGATGTTTGTTTTCAGCGGAGGACACAGCGAGGCTTTTGCTGTCCTCGTGTGTACCGGTCATTCTGCCTTCAGCACTTGTGTGAGTGATTAAACAGGGTGCTTTTGAGAAGAGTCCTGTGCTCTGCGGAGTGTCTCTTCCAGCTTCTGCCTCTGATCTTTTTGTAATGTGAGGCTATATGGAGGGGAGCCAGCCCTCGATTGGCTCACTCATCTCCCAAGACTGGAACATGAAACATATCCATCTATTGTATGTGTTCAAAGAATTCAGCTTAATGTCAAGTGCCATGATTGGTACTCCTCAACATTGGAAGTCTGGGTCCAATCAGGCGTCTCCTCTGTCTTGAGCCAGTCTCATTTCTCTGTTCCTTGTGGTGCATCTCCCCGTGGCTTATGCTGTGCTGAGCCTGCACGCATTTCTTCATGCTAGATGGCAGCTCACGCACATCTTGTGATGGTTGCGCTTAATTAATCCTGCTAAGCATTTTGTTGTTCTTGTTTAAATGATCACATGTTTTGTTAATGTTTTTTTCTTTTGTTTCTTTGTGAGTTGTGGCTTACTCAGGCAGAATATTGCTTGCTCTTCAGAAAGGTCAAGCACAGGTTGGGAGTCATGTTTCTGAACCAGAGAAGGAGTATGTCATTGCCTTCGAGAAGAGGGCAATGCCCAAAAGCGTGATTGTTCCTGCTGTGTGCCTCCTCAGCCATTTAGCCTGGCCCTCCTCTGTGTGCCCGCGCCCCCTCATATCAAGTCTCGCCGGCCAATTCTGCAGAGCTCTGAAAGTACCCACTCGCAGGGAGTTGTTATTATTATTAATTTGAAACTTGCACTCAGTGTCGTATTCTATGAATGTTTTAGCATATTGATGAAAATGCACTATATGAATGTATGTGCGTGCATTGCGCTACATTTTTGTGTGTTTCTGCGACTCAGCTTCCCTGTTCATTAGCGTCTTTGCCTGTAATAGCTGGAAATGAGATGCTGAAGTCTTGCTAAGCAGGAAGGTCCAAGGGTGCTGTGTGACTCACCCCCCGACACCGATGTTAGCAGGGGCTGGGGCTGCCACCACCATGAGCTCTTCAGGGTTACTGTGAGACCTTCCAGCACCCTGGAAGAGGTGCCAAGACTGAGAGATTTACAGTCAGTGGCCTGCCTCATCCTGCTTCTTCTTTTCCACTCTGCAGCAACAGCTAGAGAGCAGGCTTCTCAGCTCCCTCAGCCAGGTGTTATTAATGTGGTATTGATCTTTCAAACTCCTGCAAGTCCATTTTACTTAAATTTGATCAAAGTGGCATCCCGCTTGTGGCCTGCAAGCTTGATGTAGGAGCGGGAATTAGCCCGCCGGCCAGGACTTGTATGACGTATGCAAGGAGCTGGGTTTGCATCAGAGGAATGTTAGCAGCATTGTGTCGACCAAAGGACAGGGAAAAGTAGAAATCCTCTCCAACATCAAAAGAGTGCAGCCTCATTTCCATAAGAAGGCTGTGTATATATTACAAAAAAGCTCCAGAATATCCTGTTGATGTGCTAGTCTAAAATGACAGGACTATTATCCTCATTATCACCTAAAAGCATATGTTTTACTTGAATAATGGACACGGAAATTTATCATTCAACACAGATGGGCCAGTTTTCATAGCCTCAATATGAAGGGGAGTGAGACTGCATAGCTTGAGTGCACACACACATAGGCACACACACACACACACAGATGTGTAATTATCCTACGAAGAAACAAGCAGGGCTGTGAGTTGCAGGCGTTTCAGTCCTTGTGTTTTCTTCCCCTGAGGTAGCGAGCTCCAGACTGCAAAAAGTGGGTCTGCAAGACTGATGCTGCGAGTGCCGCTTCTTATCCCCTACCCAGAGGAAAGAAAGCCTCCTGAGCAGTTTATATTTAGCCCTCTGGCCGTGTTTCAGTTCTTTACCTTTCTCCTGTGTCAACAAAGTTACAGCCAGATTCTTCGGGCCTTCTGTTGTGGTTTATCTGGTGTGTAACAAATGCTCAGGTCACTGGAGTCAGGGTTCAGGATTAGGCCAGGATTGCAGTGTCGTGATCTGACCTGTTGCTGAGCTGCCTGCAGTCCTGTGTATATGAAACCTCCAGTGAAATCTGAACTGCTGACACTCTAAAAGTCAAAACACTCTCTTCAGGACATTCTTCTCCCTAGTGGTGTAATAGATGCAGGCTTCAGTTGTCTTTTGTGCTGTGATGTCTGCTCTCTAAGGGGAAGTGGTATTTCTGGTTTGACCAGTCCCTTTAGGCAAAGAAATATCCTCTTGGAGACCCAGCCATGAACCTGAGCACTTATCACTTCAATGTATCTCACACTTATTAGACTGGCACTCTTTCACATAAACTTTATTAGGACAGTGGAAATTGAACAGCATTAAAGTGTAACAGAGCATGGATAATGTCTAGTGTGCTGATTTAAAGGGGTGCAATATTCGAGGCCTTCACAGCGTGAAATTCTGAAAAGAAATGCTCAGCTGTAGAGCACCTAGGTTGTCTTTCTTGTCCCTGTTTTTTTGTTGAACTGAAGCCATTTTTTTTGCCCCTCTTTCCATGCAGCACAGTCGCAGTCGCAGGGCACAGCGGTGACACTCAGCTGTGACAGCTGCTGTTGCTGGTGGGTTATGGGTAGGTCATGGCAGCTGTGGTAGTGCAGGTGCCAGCTGGCGGTAAATCAGTCCAAAGACTGATTCCAAACCTGTTGAGCAAATATAAGCTAACATGTATGAAGCAGTTGTATTTGTAGTCTTATTAACAAGAAGGTGACGCCGGCTAACCTCTTATTTTGGCTGGATTACAAGGAGTTCATCTGGAAGTCCATGAAATCTTTAGTTGAAGCGAAAACATCAGACTCACCCAAACTGAAATTGCGATGACGTGACTGTTGCATGCAGTTTCATCACAGTTCCATACAGGAGAGAGAGAGAGAGAGAGAGAGAGAAAAAAAATCCACAGTAGTCTGGCAGTGTTTGTAAAAGTTTTGTAATTTTTGTTATTATTGCAGAATGCATGTAATCCTTATTTTACTCAGAACTGCAGGGGCATTGAATTAGTATCTTATTTAAATGCAAATAAGATGAGTGCATATGCAGAATATGGGAGTTGTGATACGCTGGCAGCGTGCATGGCTTCTGACCGTCAGTTGGGTTAAAAAGCTTTTGTCAAGTGATGTTAGTAAAGTGAGTTCGAGAGCTCGTCCAGGCTTGGACGCTTTGTTCTGATTCAGGTGTTGAAGTGAGACAGAACAAAAGCAGAGCCTATTGATTTCTCAAACACAGCCTGTCACAGCCAGCTTATTGTCTTCTTCCTCTTGAAACTCTCCTTTCGATCCTACATGACCTCCCATCACAATCCTCCTCACTTTGACATGCTGCTATTTCAGCAGTTGCTCAGGGGATCGTGAGTACCTTTTTTTTTTTTTTTTTTTTTTCTTAAAAAAACACTCCCTCCTACATTTTGTGTCGTTGTGAGACATTTCAGAGGCAAGCAGTTCAGGGTTTCCCCCTCTACCATTTCCCTCATGTCATGGTATTCAGTATGCATGATTCAAGTCACTCATTAACAGCTGATTCATTGAAAACAGCGTCTATTATTCATTTCTTTTGACAAGGTGGTATAATTGCCTGAGGGCAGAGAGATGAATCTCCACTTGCTGCCCAGTGTATTAGACAGCATGTGAGTCAGTTCTGCAGGGATACTAATGAAGAGAGATAACTCCTGACCATGAAAATATGTGCCCTTTATCTTCAGATCATTGTGCTATTATTGTGCTGCTCAGAAACAGGTATAACACATAATTCCTTATAAAACCTTAATACTATATGTGCTTTCATATCTGTTTAAAGTAGACAGAGGTGATCTTCTTCATCCCACCTGAATGCCAGGTGGATGGGGGTACCCTTGACAAACCTTACTTCAGGGCACTTTGCAGTCCTCCAGTGCCCTCCAGGGTCCTCCTGGGTTGGTGATTGTGAAGCTGCTTGGCTTCTTGAGAGACAAACAGTTTTGAAAGACCTTTGTTTGTTCCTGTGCCGGCCACCTGACATTTCCCACTAGCCAAAGGGAGGCTTGTGGAGATGATTGCCCCAAAAGACGAGGGGCTTATGGGTCGATTGAAGCACCAACATGACCACGTTTGAGGAGGCTTTTAAGTTTCCTTCTACAGTCAGGCAACGACCATGTGGATACGTCTGAAAATGCTGTTTTTAGCCCGCCATCCACGGTAAGCCTGCACTGAAAATTGACCTTTTTGAAAACTCTTACCGTGAATGATTCTTAAAACTCTGGTCTCACATTGTCTCACGTTGAACAGGGAAAAAGGGAGCTTTTCAAAAACACTGACACCACCCCATTGCAATGTGATCTACTGTAAAGCTGCTGGCTCAAGGGGCCTGCGCTCAATATCCAAAAGGAGGAGAGACTTTCCTTTTGTTTTTTGGCATTTTGATATGAATGGCAAACTTTTTGTGAATGGCCTGGAAATATGGAAAGAAAACTTTCATGCCACTTTCAAATAGCGTGGACCTTCTGCTGCCAAAGGCAGTGCACTGTTTGCATGTCTCACATTAGCACAAAACCAGAAATATGCAAGAATGTCCAGGGAGCCCACGGGCTGTCGTTAACAAAGAGCTTAATTCAGAACCATAAAAACAGAACACTACAATAATTGCTTGGACTTTCTGTGTGTGTGTGTGTATATGTGGGTGTTTGAATACATGCTGGCGAGTGCCCAGGTGTGTGTTTTGTGTACGTGGAAGGGGCATATTGGTGGTTCCCACCTGATTATATGTAAATATTTGCTGAACTCCGTTGGCCATTTTGAACTTCCATAAATCACAGCCATGTGGATTATTAAGGAGCTTTTGTTTGCTTTATTCCTCCATGGTGTGAAAATGCTAATGGAAAAAATTAGCATACAGTGCTTAGGACATATTCTTTTGATGATAAATACATTGCACTGCAAAGATCAAGAAGCCAGGGTTTGCTATAGAAACAGGCTTTGGAGCTATTCTGTGTTTTGAGAGTAGCTGGAGTACACAGCGTGTCAGGGACCTCGGAGCAGGTCGGCCCTGGCCTTTGTCTGTCCGGACAGCCGGGGTAATTAAGAATCAGCTTAAGGCTGGGATTATGGCTGGAAGTAGGCTGATCACAGGGGACAGGAGAAAAGGCATTAGGAGAGTGGTGGTTAATATGGGTATTACTCAGCTTAGCAGTGGTATCATGTGACAATGAGACAACTGACAATGGAACCCTGTTGATGCTTGCGATCCTTCGCTCTGCGCTAATAGGCTTTACAGCAGATAGCTTTGTTTACCCACAGTGTGCACTCCACCTTCCTGCTTTATCTTCCTTCCTCACACATTCAAACTTTTTTTTTTTTTTTTTATAATTTGTCTCAACCTAATTAGAAAATGGTAATATTTTGCTGTACACCTCCCTGGGGCGTTTTAGCAATGTTCAGATGTATTTGCCTTACACCAGCACCTTTCAAACGTAACACCCATGATTGTTCGTTGTGTAAATGCACACACACGCACACACACACACACACACACACACACACACACACACACACAGTCACAGTCTTGCGGTTTTTCTGAAATTTTTGCAGAATGTAATTAATGTTCTCATTAACTGAGTGAGCGAGCTGTAAGGCAGAGCTAAAAGCCTGATACCCTCGGGCCCTTGCACTCCTCTACTTTAGAAAACATGGTCGTTGAAAGCGATACCCTGTGTTAAGCGTGTTTGAAACACACATGGTAAGATAGCTACTTCCTTGTTAGTGCCTTCCATTGTGATCCACATGCAGAGGTAACCTGATGCTTGTAGCTTCTACACCACAAGTGAAGCCATTTGCTGCCCTTTAGAAAAGATATGGAACCAAGTCCGTGTGAATAATAGCAACGCAGGGAGAGGGTTTACCCAAACACAAAAAGGTTACATTAAATGTCCCACCTAATTTGGTGCACAACTCTTATTTATTTTTTTGTTCTCATGTATTCCTGTTATCAGCTCTGCGTGTATTAGGAAACATTCCTGCAGGTGGATAGTTGGCAGAATTATCAGTGCATGATGTGACACAGCAATGCTTTGTTTTGACCTTGTTGAGAGGGAGCAGGGAATTGTTTTCCACAGTCTTTAAGAGCTAATCCCATCAGAGGGACTGCACAGCATGGAGGGCTAACTCAGTCACGTCTGAGGTAGCGCTGCCAGAACAAGAGGCAGACAGGAATGTGTTTGTCTGGCTAACTTGGCTTTATTCACTCCTGACTGGAAAAGCAAAGGAGGACAACTCCTCCCAGACAACTTGACTTCTTAATTCCTTTCTCTGAGCCAGGGTAAGGAGTGAGTGTCTGGTTCTGTGAGTCTCTGTGTGTCAGTGTAAGCAGGAGACAAACCTTTGATTGGGGTTCAGTTGTGGTTTGGAGAGATGCAATGGTGGCTCAGACTGTCATTATGGCAGATGAATTAACTAGGTTTTACCTCTCAGAGGAGGGTTGCTCCTCGCTTCACTGGCTGTCTGTTGGCTTGGTTAGGCACATGTGCTCCTGGGGGAATGGGCTCATTCAGTGCTTAGGCCATGGAACTGAGGATTTATCCCAGTCTAGTGAGTCCCTGTGGCGCCACAAACTCCTGCTGAAGGATTTAAGATTGGTCTGTTCGTCTGTCTGTTTTTATTTCTCCAAAGATTGAGAAGATAGCTTTTTCTTCCCAATAATGGCTCGTGTCTGCTAGGTTCATTCAGGATGAAATTAATAATGCAAAATGTGGGTGAAAGGTGAAGTCACTGAGAAGAAAATGTGGTCTTCATAAGTGGGAAGAGCGCTGCGTGCTCTTACTCAACCTTTACATAAAATCGATTTAGAAATCTTGGTACCATGTTCTGATAAGTCCTTGTTCATAAAGGGTTTATAAGCTGTAACGAACAGCTTATTAATGGTTAATTAACCATCTACCACTGCTTTACAGACCAGCTGCAAACCATGAATACCCAAAATGTTTGTCTTCATAAGGCATTACTAGAGAGTGGTTAATAGATGAAATTTGTTCCAGCACCTCTTCTTCAGAAGGTCAGAAGTCAAACAATCCATCACAGCGGGGTTTCTGGAGGATTTAAAGGATCAATGTGAGGGATTTCATGGCATCTAGCGGTGTAGTTTCAGAACCTACTCAACCTCTTCATTTCACCCTTTGCCTTCCTGACGTGAAGGAGAAACAACGGTTGCCGTGAAACGGACAAAAAAAATGTAAAATGTCTTATCTAGAGTCAGTGCCTAGTTTCATGGAAGAGGACCTGCAGTGTCTGTAGATCTACAATTCTAAGGCACAACACCTCTCACATTCAGGCGATTATACACTAATGAACACATACTTCTGATTATTTAATTACATTCTGCTTGTCGTATTGTGAATAGAGCCCCCTAAATTTTACACGCTGGACCAAGTAAGCCACTCGAGGAGGATGAATACCAGCCAGATTTCACACAAGTATAGTGTCTTTCCAAGGTTTTCTTTGGCTAAATATGAAGCTACAGCAGCCAATGCTAAAAATGGTCCAAAGGTAAATTTAGCCTAATAGTCGAGCTAAATTAAGTAAGCGTAGCTCAGCACTTGATGCAGTAGCTTCACAGTTATCAGTCGCCATCTGTTTGTTTTTCTTGAAGGCTTTTATTGTGAAGCAGCTGCGGAAAGCGTTGAGTCTGGATTACCGGAAGACAAACATGGAAAGCATCTGCTTTTTCCACAGCTGTTGTCTGCTGCTCTAGTTCTTTAGCTAAGATTAGTCATTGTGATGCATTGTGCTCCATTTTTTTAAGGCATGTCTTGATCGTAAAAAGTAGTATTTGGCTTTATGTGTGCATGAAAGTGATAAATTAATTAGCTTCGGTCTTGATCCACATGGGACAAGACTACTATTCTTAAAATTTTCAGTATAAGCTCTTTCTTACATGTAATGCACTGCATTTTGTAAAACTTCTAGGCCCTTTGTAAAATAGACGTGATGTACTCTTTAAGAATCCCCCATGTTGAGTTTGTCCTGTGATTCATGGAAAAAAAACAAGATACCGCTGAGCTTTCTAAAAGACATATCTTTGACACCCTTTCCTGAGTCAAGGTGCTTTTTTGTTCTTAATTTTTCCATCCTCACTGCTCCATCATTCCCAGGGTTTCATCACGCTCTGCGTTTCCTCTCCATCTTTGTCCTTGTCCTTTCAGCCTTAGGGCTTCTTGTGGATCTACAGTGATGCTCAGTGTTTCTGGGAAGGGTTCGGTATTCTAGGCAGGGTGAGCATAAGCTCAAAGCAGACCTGTCTACGCGTATGTGTGTCTGCCTGCCTCCCCAGGCACTCATTAAGCTGCTGTGTGAAGGTGTGTGTTTCCGGAGGCTGTGGGGGGGCATGCACGCATGTGGAGGTTAAAAGGCCCCCGACAGAGACATAATTTCCCAGCCTGGGGCGATGGGAGAGGTAACTTCATTAGCCAGTTCCCGCTGTACAGATTAACTTGATTATACTAACCAAGTCTCGATGGCGACAGTGGTGCAGAGTACAAAATGTCACACCTGGAACTAAAATCTGTGCATCTTTTTTCTTGTTTTTGAAGTCGAAGCGCGTGCATCTGTGTGTGTGTGTGTGTGTGTGTGGTTGCATGTGATGGTGGGTGTGTGCAATGAAGAGAGAGGGAGAGAAGGAGGGTCAAATGACACACCTGGGACATTTGGCTGCTCTGTAATTTTCAAAGTGACTCATCTTCAGGTAATGAGCAGGTACCAGTCTAGAAACTCCTTTCTATAATTTGGTTGATGGAAGTCACACTCTTGCTTTAATGCATGTCCGTACGTGTGCGCAGTCAAACACACGTTCAGCAGCCTGGCACACATCACCCATTGTCTTTTCCCCTGTTTTTTTCAGTAGCTATCTAAGTTTTTCCACTTTTTCCACTTCTGCAGTACGTGTCAACATATCTTTTACATGTAATATGCACAAAGATTTGCCGCGATGCACAGTCACACACTTGCCCTTTCGTTACTCACAGGGCAAACAATATTAACCTCTTTTAACCTGAATTGATCTGCAGCACCTCTTGACTCTGCTCACCACATTAAGTGATGGGATCGGCGTGGGTTTGCAGATATGTTCGTGCTCTGCGTGCCCCTGAGGTGCACCTCGGGCAATAGAATTAACAAGATAAGTTATTATTCACAGGAAGCAGTTCATTGAAACAATCACTAGCCATATCTTCATGGCCATTTTTTTTGCCACCCTGCTCCTTTCTTTTTCTCTAAGACTTTATTGACCAGAAAATAGAGGAATTTAGTTTCCTCAGGCCTGTTAGATTAGAACTGTCTAAGCCTTCCGCATGAAGCTGCGTGCTTCAGATTAAACACTTTAAATCTCTTGAGGGAGTTGTCGTGAAGGCCACTTTCATGAATAGCATTGCCTCTTATCCTGTAATGCATTGTTATAGCTTTGTGTCTGCACTCACCTGTTGAAACAGAACATTTTTTTCCCCCTCTGCAAATCTGTGTATATTCTACAAATTCTGTATTCTCCACACACACACTCACACCATAATATAATAATATAACATTCATAGGCAAGGGTTTGGTGCCAGTCCAGACTAAAACATATTCCTAAGCCCTCTGTCAGACTCCCACTGAGGCTATTTTTTTTCTGACCTACAAATGCTTCAGAAAACACACACATACACGCACACAGACACATGCTTGGGCTTGTCAACTCCCCAGTCATGTATCCTGGTCAAGGTGAGGAAATGTGAAGGAGGGGGTAAGTGAAGCTGGAGAAATGCAGACACATGGAGATGAGAGGAGGGATCGAGGGATGGAAAACGCAGCCTCTTGCATGTCCTGCCGACAGCCGCACTGTTGTTGTCACTCTCAAGCTGACAGGCCAGATTCAGTGGGATTCTGCCAGGCTGCCGCTTTGATAAAATGTTTGCAGGAAATGAGGAAAACGGAGCTGACTGCAACCTTTAAAACACGACGCTCGTGAAAATGAAGTTGTCCTGGCGATGATTGCTGGAAGAGTGCTTAAGGGCTAATTTTTCTTTCCTCAGTCACTGCTAAGCAAAGATAGGACACACAGATTTTGACGCTGCAGGGTAAATGAGCACATGGACGTGTACGTGTTTACGAGTGCAGATTATAATTTCAGGAAAATTACAGCCTTCAAATTCCTCCGGTCATCTACGTTATCATGACGCTCTGTGTGGCACGGGTTTACAGCAGAGCCACAAGGCTCCAACAAACCCAGACAAAAGGCAACCACTCAGGTAGATCATTAGTGGTTATATCAACATGAAAGCTCATAACACACCATGGTATGTTATTATCGCAGCAGCCGCTGTGCTCACATTGTTTTGGCTTCTAGCTGTACGCTGGGTGGAGAGCTTCCTGTCACAGGTCTGGTGTTCAGTGGCACCTTTTCAGGGCCGGGGATCAGCTGCCTGTGTGGAGAAACACTGCCCTCTCTCCACAGCCTTTGATAAAAATGATCATGAACAATAACTAGGGACAGACACATGGTCAGGATTGGGTTTTTTTTTTTTTGCTGCTTGCAAACAGGCTCATATTAACAGAGCAGGGCAGGCATATAAAGACGGTTTCTACAGCAAATTACCTTTTGGCTTGCCAGGTTGCATCTCTGGAAGAAATTAGATATTACGGTGGGCAATATGACTATTCTCTGTCCACTGTGAGATTGAAAACTTGCTACCGAGGTAGCCACATAGTCTCATTATCATCTCTCTTGTATTCGCACCAGTTCAGAGTATAGAACTGGTTTATGGCTTTATTGAATTGTCAGTATTTTTGCGTTAATGTGATCTTGATTTGTAAGTTCTTTTATTCATGTTGAAATTATTAGTTGATGAATTAATTTGTCACTTGATAGGAAATTGCCAGTTTCGAGAGTAGATTCATTATTGTCACTAATTTATCAAGCACAAATGAGAAATATTTGCTAGTGATGAATTTGAAAATTGGCCGGTTGTCTTATCGTGATTCTGAAATTATAAATAATTACGAGACAAGGCCTTGTATTTATTTCACTGAATGAGCCCGTAACAGAAATTTCTGGTTAGTTTCTCATCTGATTTCTCAATTGAATTTGAAAAGAAAATGTACTATATTATGATACATCCCTATTGTATAAAATTACGTGTACAGAGTGATAGAAAATTTTACCCATGTGGCCCACTGTCACAATAAAACGCATGTTGGAGTAAACAGAACCTTAAACTCTCTTTTTCTGCCTTTCCTGTCTTTTACACACATTATTATAGTTAGATAGAAAGCTGTTATCTCGGCGATGAAGTCGAACGGTGCAATAAGTTTGTGCCTTGAAGGAGCAGGATTAGTATGAAGACATAGTGGAGTGCTCCTTTAGTAGCTGCCAGAGGTCTCCCAGCTGCACTGTGCATCCTCCTCTTGGTCTCATCGCTTCCTTCAACTCCTCCTCTTGCTCAGGCACGCTCAGCATAAGTCATTCTCACCTAGAGGAGGGACGAGCACAGGGGGTTAGAAGAGGTGGTAATGCTATTATGACTCGTCAAGCTTCGGTTCTGTTTGTCATACTTTCTTTTCACACGGTGCTCCATTCACTTCTCGAACGACCTGATCCATTCATTTGACACTTCCAACCTCCCCACACTCCCACCCACCCCACGCCCTCAGGCTCTGTGTTCGCAGGGGGCATCTGTTTATATGGCTGCCTCCTTTTTTTCACATTATTTTCAGATGTGCTATGGCATGTTCTTGGCAGCAGCGAGACCCTTGCATGTCTTTAGTGCCCACGGCACAGAGCACTAGGAGTTTAAAATGTTTCGTTTTTCTCTACAAAACAGCGCCACGCTTCAGACGAGGTTTCAGGGGTCTCGCAGCAGTAACCACAACCGGCGCTTTCCATATGCACGTGTTTAGTACTGATGTAGCTGAAAAAGAGGTGCTCGGTGGGCACAGGCGTATCTTCCAGATCCCTCTTGTCTCGCTCTGGCTCTCCCATGGTTTTTCTTCCCCTTCACTCCTTTTCCCCTCTCCTGCTGTCTCTCCCCTGTCTCGCCCTCTGTTTCGTATATTTACAGCCCTTGCTCTGTGGGATCTGTGTGAAGCTTCAAATCAACACCAGCAGCAAGACTGGGCAGAGCCCGTGTTGTCCTGCAGCAAGGCCACACAGCAGCGTGAGATTGACGGGGTGTGTAGCCAGATGCGTTCTGCTTCACTGCACTTTGTGTGTGTCTCTGAGCGTGTGTGTTTGTGATTTGTAGGATAGAGGGATGGATGTAGAGAAAGGGAAAGAGAGAGAGACAGAGAGGAAAACAGAGGCCAGGGGAACCAGCTTTGCTTTTGTTGAGTTTACATAATTAATGCTTTGTTAAACAGAAGTGTGTCTACAGACAGTATCAGCTCTGATCACAAATGCAAATATTGTCAAGAGGATAAGTGTGGAAAACTCTCAAAATGCTTAACAATGGGCTAAACAAAGCTTTCATATA
The DNA here is from genome assembly GCA_028641955.1 of Protonibea diacanthus. Classification (NCBI taxonomy): domain Eukaryota; kingdom Metazoa; phylum Chordata; class Actinopteri; family Sciaenidae; genus Protonibea; species Protonibea diacanthus. The sequence continues at coordinate 12,563,112 of CM053983.1, read as the reverse complement.
CATTCATTATGCTGGTGGTTTGGTAATTAAATTCCAGGTAATGAAAAGCTGAAAACAGCTTTTGAATCCTGATGTAAATGTATTACAGCTGTACAGATGTGTATTGAGACTGCACCAAATAACGAAAGTGACCGATTTTAATATTTTATCTGTTCTCTGTTCCCTCTTTATTTGTTTACGGGCCTTATAGACAAATTTGATGTGACTTAACTCGATCGTTAACATTTGGGACAGTAGAAATGAATTCATTGTGACGAGAGTGTGTATTTTGTGTGTGTTTCTCCTGAGTGGGGGTTACAGTTGTTTGTCATTCAGAGGCAGAAAGGCTCCAGAGAAACCACTGTGATTAGCCTCCCACCCCTGGGACCGTATAGCTTTCCAGGACCTGCTCCGTCAGCACCAAACAGGACATTTATCACAAACTCCACCTAAATCCTGCAACCCTGCATGGAAGCAAGTGTATATCTCTATATATGTACTGCGTGCTAACACAGAAAGACAAACAGATATAGACTACTCAGATATTTTACTAAAGTACAAGTAGTAATACCACTTTGTAAAAGTACTGTTTCAAGTAAAGGTCCTGTGATAAAAATATGAAAGTAAAATGTTTTAGCAGCGAAATATACTTAAATTAGCAAAAGTAAAAGTGGAGAATGGCCCATTTTAGAATAATTTATATTATATTATATTACTGTATTATAATTATTGATGCATTAATGTGTTCATCACTTTAATGTTGCAGCTCGTAAAGGTAATGATCATTTTTATTACTTTATACTGCAGGGTAACTTAATTCATAATAATATATCCCAATTTCTAGTGATTATTTGATGAGTTGATTACATAGTTGATTTATACTCTCTATTAATAATGTGAGTTGAAGAACAAAGTAGCAGGAAACGGAAGAATTTAGTTTAAACAAACTTACTGTACTTGAGTAAATGTACTGTAATGTAGTTAATTAATTGATCAGGAGTTGATAGTTTAGTCTCTATCAGGAGTTATGGAAATATCTGACTCTTTAGCTGCTTTACTGTGTTCACTAACTTATTATTACTAATTCTTATTACCACTAACTAATTATTTTTACCACTGTATTGTAGGTAATGTGGTCTCTGTTTGTTAGAGCTAAACTATGATGCTAAAAAGCAGCAAACAGACAAAGTTAGCAAGCTAGCTACTTAACTGATCATTTGTAATGGCCAGAAGTAAACAAGCTAACGTCAGGCTATCAACGAACTACACCACAAAGTTCCTTTGGTTGTTGTGATTTACCTTTTTTAAGACATGTAAAAGCTTTAAAATTCACAAGTGCATTTACTGACATGTTGAATGTCATTGAACAAAGCCTGGAAATCTCTTAAGCCTGTGTTAACCACAGAGTTTATTTTAGGCAAAATCCATTCAAAAGTGCAAAAATGCTAACTCACTTCTGGATTTTAGGTCTCATTCCTGCAGCACTCCATGGGCACTGTTCTAGTACTGGTGTCACTTTTTTACATGCTAATAAATAAAACAAACATAAGGCCAAGAGTGTTTACTAAGCAGTACTGTAAATTAATCTCATTATCCAGTTTATGCAGACAGCAGCTATTTATTTATTTCTGTGAAGGGACTTCAGTACAGATTTAAGGCAGTCATGTTGAATTCAAGTACTGGGAAACATTTTAGGGGAAGAAACGAATGGCAAAGATGAATGACAAGCTTCTTAATTAGGCCAACGAAGCGTTACACGCACACACACACGCAAGCACACACACACACACACACACACACACAGGTGCCCATCGCAGACTCTCTGGAGTCTGTGACATGTGACTGTAATTCAGCCTCAGAGGTCTATAAGTCATATCCATAATGCACAGCATGCAACTGCATAGCTGTAGTTAATATTACTGAATCATTTTGATGAATAACTGCAGATGAAATGGCTTTAATGTGGTCCTGACTTATTGTTGGCAGTTAGTGATAACCCTTGAGGAAGCAATGCATAGGATAATGCACTTTGCAATTCTATTTGGAGCCGACACATTAATAATCTATGTGGAAGCCATTTTGCCCTTTTGTCTTCATTATACGTAACTCATTTAAGTATATGTTTATAAACTACAACAGCACTCGTTAAATCAGCGTAATCTAAATGAATGAAGGAGTTATTTCAGTCAGCGTACAGCTGAAATGATTAAGTGATAGACAGAAAATTAATTAGCAGCTGTTTAATGTCATTTCTTTCAGCCAAAATTCGAAATATTTGTCAGTTCCAGCCTCTGAAATGTGCTACATTTATTTGTCTTACATTATAGTAAGGTGCACTGATTGATCTGAAGATGTGATTTTGGGCAGTCTCTAATTACCAATATTAAAAAAAATTGTTGTGAGTTCTTCAGTGCCATTCAGCAGTAAGAACATCCTGTATTCAGTAAATGCATGCACATAAAAGTGTCTCAAATAGCCTGTTATGACAATCGATTTTTCATTGCGCCGTTCCTAATTGTATTTTCAGTTATTAGGAGCTTCCCTCATACAAATCTCTAAAACATATCCATACAGTATGTAGGTTGAATTGCTCTAATGACTCCTCCACTGCTCAAGCTATCACGCTGTTGCATGTCAGTTGTGTCCTACTCGTCATCATTAGCTGGAGGGTGTAAACAGGGCGGTGTGATCAATACCTTAACCCGCTGCAGCAGCCTCTCATGTCTCATCTCTCACACTCCTTCAGATACAGAGTGTATTTCTATGACTGGCTGCTTGCATGAAGTCAATAACACATTTGTTAGAAACCCCACAAGAGGGACCACTCTTGGGTTCATCATTGGCTTATTAGACATACGTTTGTCTCCCATCGACCTGTTCGGCATGATCCACAACGCTTCCTCGCCACCCTCTCTCAGTTCTTAATCTCCACCCGTCCCGCTGACAGCTTGCTGTTCATACATAAAAGTGGCACGGCGACTGACAGCGAATTTGTCTCGCTGAGGTTTTGGCTGTAATTGTGCCTGGAGATATGATGACCCAGTTTAAGGCAACGAAGTGATAACTGACTCAATGCGAACTGTGAATCAGTTTAATGCGAAGCAGGGAAATATGCAAATATGATACATAAAAGATTAAAATATTTTGAGGGAATCTGGACCTCTTTAGACATGGTAATGGCTTCATTTAGGATGCAAATAAATGTGCAAAACTGTTGCCCATTAATTATTTTTGTATACTTCAGTTCTCATTAGCTTTGGATAGAGGTGTCACTCCCACATATGAATCATCATGCTGTGTGTCCTCCACTTGGTAGGTACAGTTTATATTTTTTTTTGTACAACTTGTGCTTGGATGGCTTATTTTCCAGTTCTGACCAAAAATGTTTTTCTTGATTCAAGTTTATGCTTAGAGGACTGGCAAAACTCCTGAAAAGCATTGTCAAAACAACAACGATCCAGAGTTATTGGAACGGTTCTGAAATATTTTCTTTGGCTCTGTTTACAGAAAGTGATGGGTCCATTAATGGACTATCATTTTTCATAAACAGTGAGTTATTGCTCTCAAGATGATGTGCATAAATGCCTCAAAGTAGAACAAAGCTTAATGGCAGGAGAAAACATCAGGAATAGTGCTGTAAATGTTATTTTTTTATATTCAAAAGCACGACTAAATTGCTGTTAACTTCTGCAGTAATTTCTCCAGGGCTCTGTAATTTTGATAGCTATTCCTAAAATTACAGACAAGAAAAGAACAGACAAGCTCTTGAGCACTGATTGCCTCTGGAGAAAGCTCCCTCTTGAAAATGCAGTTAGTTGAGTTGTTATTACTGTACCTCTGCAGGCCCGCGATGGGCTCAGGTCTCAGGTGAATGGCTGCAGTGGCTCTTTGTTGTAAACAGGGATTATTTGCTGGCTATCTGTGGCTGACAGTGTACTAGTCAGGGTTAGTGGCGCTTGCAAGGCCCCCGTTCCACCCAGTAGTCTTCGTCATTGCCCGACTGGGCCAAGAAATAATGCTAATCGTCTCTGATAATGGGTAGGAAGGAGAAGGAGGCAAAATACAAACCAATCAAGAGTGGAAAGTGTCAAATGGGTGTACATAAATTTACATTTGTGAAGAATTCTGTCTCTCTCTCGCCAACAGATTTCCAAGTGCCTCGGTTTATAGTGAGCTGAAACTGCCACAGGCAAGATGGTAGCTGTAATTTATGTTCAAAGACTTTGGCTGTGATTGAAAAGGCACCCCGCTCTTTGATTTACCACTGTGTATCAATCAATCAATCAATCATGAGTGCGTATGAGTGAGCTTGCATCAGACTGCTGTGCTCGTTTTACAGCACTCACATCATTAGAGTTCATATAAGAAGTGTCACATATGCCAAAGGTGGAGTGGCTGCTTTATCGCTCCTTCTCTCTGAAGATCTAGCTTGCTCCTTTAGCTAGCAGAAAGCGAAAACTTTTGCACGTGAAGCGACGCTAATGAGACACGACTACTGCTCGTGATTGGTAAAACGAGACAGCCGAGGTTACTATTGTCTGACACCTCTCTGCTTGTGTAAAATGAATCCTGCTGTTCATTCCTGTGGTGTGATTTTCTCTCATAAAAATCTTACGACTCACTGCTTTAAGTACCTTGTTATTTTATTTTTTTATTTTTCATGTTCTCTTCTATTTGTAGACAGACAGGAGGAACCCGCGCTGGCAGGAGCAAACGTGCAAGCCGAAAGCAAAGTTAAATAGGTCAAGGGAAAATAAGTCTTTTAAACTTATAAATAGTTGTAATATATTTAAATTCAGACAGCTCCACATTCTGGCTAACAACCTTAGGTGCAGAGGGTAGTGGTTTCAAGACTCTCTAAATTAATTGGATAAAGTATCTTGTTCCAACAAATCACAGACTGTTTTTTGGCTTATTAAACACCTTAATTTGCATTTTGTATCTTTTGTTTAAAAGACCGAATTGGTAATTTGTTGGAGTATTGTAAAAGCAGCAGCTCTGGACAATGAATATGCAAAAAGGTGAAGTTGTGTTGGATATTTGTGCTTAATGTTGGATTGTTTTTCTGCATTTTCATCAAAGGCATTAAACTTTTCTCCCCCGCATTTTGCTCCTACACTCTTGGACACCATTCTAGATGAACTGTACTGCTGATAGGCAAGCCTGTGCTTGCCTGTTACTGACAAATATCACTTTTCTGGTCCCTTAAAGGTTCTGGTTGAATAGTAATAGCCAAGGACACATTTTCACCTCATTTGAATATTGCAATGGGTGTTCTTTCTGATCTTGATTATAAAACAGTGGCTGTTTTTTTTTTTTTTTTTTTTTATGAAAGTGCAATGTTAATGTTAATCTGAAGTGAAGCTTCAGACAGGCTGTTTATTGGGTGAAGTTAAAATCGGGGAGTGTTGCTGAAGGACTGATTTTGTCGATTAACTCTCAGCATGAACATCAAACGGGAAATGAGTGTGTAACCTTCCAGAATAGAAAGATTCAAAGCAGTGACCAAACTGATTACCCTTGTGTTCACCTTGTCATCTGATAGCTCTGTGAGGAACAGAGAGGGAGAGGAGGGAAAGCCAGTAATCTCCGACGAAAGACTGACAGACTTTTTATGCAGATTATATGCAGAGTATTTTTAACCATGCAAACTCTGGTGGATAACAAATTGTTTGTTTTCGGGCTTTGACAGTTTGTTTGAATATGTAAATGTTACAGAGGGGAGAGAGTGAGGCAGAGATAACGCTGCTCATTTGCAATCAAATCTTGAGATTAGATGATGCTAACTTGGTAACAGTACAATAACTTGAGTTTAGAGCCTGTAGCATGCAGCATTCATGACATCCCGCTTTACCATTTTCCCATTTTGTAGTTTTAATTTGGGAAAAAGCCTCATTGCACACTGTTTGACAGTATTATGCACATTATATACATCTCTTAATTGAATTGAACAATTGAATAATGCTTACATTGACGACTCTGCCTTTTTTATTGGTGCATCATTTGATGGAAAGGAAATATTCTAGATGTTTTATGCTTTATTTTCTTAACATATCTCCATATTCAGCCTTTCACATTTGGTATCTTTGGAACCACTAAAATGTATACCAAGCCTCTCGTGGTTTGAGATCCACAGATGGGAAAGGCAAAGCTCTCAATTTAGCAGTCCATCTAGTCAAACTTGACCCATCTGGTCATATACTTGAATTATTTATTGTTCTACATTAAGGGCTTACAATGTTTCTACGATGCCTATATGCATATAGCTGATATGCACCTCCTCAAAACTGAGGTAGCATGTGAAGACTACAGGAACTGTAATTGGGCTACTTGTGTGTGTTCTGCCCTAATTTTCTGTTACTGGTGGAGACTGGTTGTAACGACAACTTAAGGGAATTGAAGACAATACTAGTAATTCTTCCTTTAAGTGATATGTATCTAGCAAAACCATCTGATCCCAGTGAATTATTCTGAATGTTTCTATGTGTTGTCATTAACTGCAGTACATTACGAGTAAAAGAAATAATCTAAACGCAGTTACTGAGGCAAATATGATTAAAGCATGACACAGCATTGTGGTGTATGATACATCCGTTGACTGTGGTGATATTGTTGCTGAACTACCATTACCGTTATAGCAGGACTGCTGTTAATGTTTTTTTTTTTTTTTGTCAAGTCTATGAAGAAAATGGATAGTGTCTGAAATGGGTTTCCTGGGGAACCTGGACATGCAGAAAGACCTTGGAGAGGAAATTCTGCTTCATGTCATTGAAAGGTGTTAGAGGTGGTCGGCATGGTTTAGGCATCTCATTAGGATGCTGCGGTTTCTGTAGACCTTGGATTGGACTCAGAACGCGCTGTAGGGATTATGTATGCCATCTGGTGCTGGGAGCATCTCGGGATCCCATAGGTAGAGCTAGAAGACATGAGCATGGACAACCATACCCCCTACACTCCCCGACTGGATAATTGGCAGAAAATGGATGGATTCCTTACCAGTTCCAATTAATTTGTGGCTGAGGTTATACATATCCAACCCCTTCTATCCTCCCCTCACACCCACTTCTCCCTCCTTGTGCTCATGGTCTAAAATCAGCCTAATTTTGGAGGTGACCTGCTGCTCCTGAGATTAAGTTATGTATCATTCTCCTAATCCTTGCTGACAAGTGTGTGTGAGTGGTGAAGCCAACTTCTGCAGCATGTCATCCACTAACAGATGGCATAAATCATTCTCTTAAACGCTGCATTAAGTATTAATCATTCTCAGTGCTGTCACTGTCACACTGCTCGGTGGGCCGCGGGCGTGCAAAGTGTGATTAATGGAGGTGGAGATTTAAGGAGCCACTTTTGAGCCCCTACCCCTTTTACCTAGCATCCCCTATTGGCTGCGGCAGAACTGATGGGCCACCTGCACGTCCACAACAATGACCTCGGAGAAGTGGCCAAATGGATCATGGGGGATAATTCGCTCTTTGGTGTGGCAAAAGCCAGCTGTCTCATCTGGGAAGGACAGAGGAATAAGAGTGATTTTTCATGATTGACATGAGATTATGTTTCCTTTGGCTTTGTAGAGTCTACTTGCCTGTGTATTTTTTTTCCACAACTGAACAGACATAGTTTAGTACAGTGGGAGGCACATGATTATCCAGGGGAGAGAGTCTTATTCTCTACCCTATCACACTCTGAACTGAAGATAGAAAGCTTCATGGAATTGTCTTTCAGACATGAGTTTCCGTCAAGTTCCTTGACAAAATGCAGCGTGAAAGAACATAATAAAACACTTTTGTGAGCAGTGAAATATTTGACACTTTTGTAGGTGGTAATTGCAGAGCGTTTACTTGGATTTTAACTGTTTAGCTGTCCTTTCATTGTTTGTTTTTTGATTTTTTTTCCAGCATGATTTCTTTCATTATGGGAATTCTAGTATTGAATTTCTAAATCTCTGAAGCAAACTACTAGAGCTGATTTCTATAAACACTGTTAAGCAGTTTTGATTCATGTCCCTTCATTTAAACCTTCCGAGACTGATCCTGTAGCTGTTCTAATATGAGATTGGCCACCCAAGGAAAAACGACAGCATCGGTCACGCTAGCAAATGCCTAATAACTACATATGTTTACATTCAAACTCGTGCCGAAGGAGCATGGCGTCATGATAGAGTCACGAAAGGTGGAGGTTGGTTTGGATGGAGAGGTCAATAAAGTCTTTTCAGACGTCCTCTTAAGTAGTGAATTTATCCCAAACTATGTTTCCCTGTTCCCTTTTTAAAAATGCTTTTGTGTCTTTTATTTTTGTAAATGTTCTGGAAGGCACTGACAAATGATGTCGTCCAGCCATTTGGGACATTAGATCAGAGAACATTTATATGTGTCGTTCCGGAGGGCACTAACGGATGATGCATTCGCTCTTTCCGAGCAAGACTGTATAACTTCTGTTCAACAACGACCACTGCAGTCAGAAGTTTTGACAATTACAGGATAAGCAGCACCGTGGATCACTTTCAGCTTCACAGTCATCTATTGTTCTCTTTGTCGTGGACATTTAGCTCCTACGCAGCAAAAAGCAAACATCAATACTGTGCTTTGCAGTGCCTTCAAAGAGTCAAGGCTCCAGAAATCCTCCCTTAAATATGTTCAAAGAACACAGATATGTTCTGTGTTTCTGTATACATGCCATCTGCTCAAACTCATGACAGTGTTTGTCAGTGAAAACACAATGCCACCTTATGATAATGTTTTTTTTTTTTTTAGTCCAAGCTTAAATCCTCTCTTGTGGAGGCAGATTTCTCTTCATCATCTTTCATCATCTTCCCAGTCACTAAAATGGCCTTCCAGTTATGTGCAGTGGCAGCGCCAGCTTCAGGATTAACACTCTCCTCTCTTGCTCCCTGCACTCTTTTGCCACCCTTGCCTCTCGGTGCCTAAGCTCCCGCTCTTCTTGCCAGTGCCCTTAATCTGACGTTGATGCAAAGTGAAAGACCACTGGCACTCCTCCGACATCCCTATACAGCCCCCTCTGCGTCTGTTCTCCATTCTACTGCCTTTGCATTTGCTTAGCTTCAGGCTCTGAGCTTCACCCATTCCCAACCTCCACCCCCTTCCCCTCATCTCTCAACTCTCAACTCCGCTGCTGCTGCTGCTGCTGCTGCTGCTGCTGCTGCTGGACTCCGAGCTGCAGCTGATGTGGTTTGGCGAGCCGTGCGAAGTGAGATACAATGCATAATTATGTTGTCAGAGGACATCATGATGGAAACATCTCAGTCTCACGGCATCATGTCGGGACATCATCAGTCCGCATCCTTCTGTGTGCAGCGTTAATGAATGGAGGCCCGTGCTGTCCGTGAAGACAGCTGGAGAGACCCAATTGGCGCTTGTTTTCACCAATCTGAGCAGTTGTCGCCCGAGCTTGTTAGAGAGATTCTGACAAGAAGTCCCTTTGCTTTCGTGACTACCACAGTTAAGGCATTTTTACACGCATTTAATCCTTTTAAATCTTCAGCTATCGGACCAGGGTTCATCTGTAGGTTCATCCTCGAGCCTTGTGCATATGTTGAAGCAAATTAATGTGATGTTAAGACATGCTCTACATGACATGGTCCCAGAGTTCCTAGAGCAATTAACCTTGGGAGATAACCCATGGGAAGTTATTGGACTTTACTTCTTTCTGTCAAAGGCGGTTCTCATAATTAGACCTTGAAGATATTTATCATTTATTTCTGGTTTATCTTTTCTTATTCATTGCTTTTTTCAACATTCAACTGAATAAAATTGCGAAATAATGGTTGTGTATTGATGTGCCATTAATGACTACACACACACACACACACACATCATTTGGAACAATACAAGATTGATGTGCACACAGGACATAAATAATTAACACAAACGCTATGAAAGATTCCTGCTTTTGTGAAAGATATGCATTTCATCAACACCTGCATCCAGAGTGAAATTGCAATTTCATAGAACTTGCCAGACATAACAATAGCTGTCCAATTTCAACATAATTAGATTTCATAATTATGAAACAAATGGATCTTTCTGAACATCTTCCTGAGCATAAGCTAGACAGACACATGCGGAGAAAATGTGGAGTGTTCCAGCAGGGACTCTCCACCTATATAGAAGACAATCAGAGGGTAGGAAGGAGGGTATTAGAGACAGACGCCTCCACCCTCCACTCCAGTCTAATGCCAGGTGTCCCCCTGGTAGTTACAAATTTAATCTTCTCAGTGAGAGGTCTAAAACTATTTGATCCTCAAGTAAGACCTTAAACTCATTTTATTTAAGCTGTGTAATGAAGCTGTGAAAGTCAAGATTGGTAAGAAGGCGCTGTCAGTTTGTAGATGAACAATGCCCTAACTCTCTTTCTGAAAAGTTGTACATAAATTGGATGACTACACTCAAATGCAAAGTAAAAACTTCTCCTCTTGAAGATCACAGAGGGAGTGCAGTACTTGTAAGAGGGTAGAAAAGCTGAAAGTAGACACGAGGATTGGATTATTTCCTGACCTTTTTACAAAGTCACATCAGCAGCTAAAACCTTTTACAGCATGCCACCATGAAAATTTTTGAGAAGCATTTATGGCCTGTGAAAATGATCTATGAACAGTATCTGTTAAGCTGAGGAGGAAGTTCTGATTCATTTATACTCACACAGAAATCCAGATTTTTTTCTTCTTCATTTTTTTTTTTTTAATGCAATATATGTGAAACAAATGTAATTTGATGTGACTGGCGTTGGAAGATGAATAACATACTATGATTTGGATGATTCAATATGCTACATATTTGATTGTGGGCACTTCATTTGATGTTCGACGTCCATGGTTGTCAGTGCTCAAAAGAGAATACTAAATACTCGGAGAAGTAGGTCATCTCAGATGAATTGAAGCTGTAAAATGCAAAATAGATGCATACAGATAAATTGGCAAGTAAAGACTTGTCTCATATTCATAGCTTAAGCTGCTCCTTTGTCATTGCATGTTAAGTGGAAACTTCAGTTTAAGATAATGTGCATCCAGCAGTGATAAAACATCAAACAGCCAACAAGTCTTGTCTCAGCGTAGAGGTCGAATTGCTCTACAGCTGTAGCCCTCCGATCTCTCCTCTCAATTCTCTGTGAGTTTGAGCTCGCAGCCATCTGTGGCTGTATAACCTCTAGTTCTCTCTGCATGGGTCCCACAACTGTGGCTGAATCTGTGAGGAGGAGATGTAGAAGTAGCCTGCAGGGTCTTTCCGTCAGCAAGGCTGACCAACTGGGGCACAACTGCAACTGAGGCACAGTGGGGCGCAGATATATCTAAAGGCTCTGCATGTTCTTATGTTGGCTTTGTTAATGTTCAGGGTTACACCGTGCATTAACGCTGCAGATCAGAGAGTTTGCCACTGGCGTGGAATATTTAAGAAGTGTTTATTGCTGCATTGCTAATACTTATTATGGAGCTTGCATGTATGGTTTTAGGTTAATGTTTCACTATGAAGAGAGGCTTTTTGCTAATTGAAAGAAGAAGTTTGATTAACTTTTATATATTTTTCTATATGTGTTCATTGTGTAAAAAGGGGAATATTAAGTGTCCGTCAATAATAAACTGCAAGTAATGTATTTCCTTTTCATTCAGGAGTCATGCACAGTGCCAGACCTCTTTAGCTGTAACAGTTGGTGAAAGAAGAAAAATGTTTTGAGGAATTTGGATGTGCAGTCCACGTTAGTGTGCACGGCCTTTATACTTTTGGCCAGCAGCCATATATAACAAATGAACCCCTCGCTCACCATCTTCCAGCCTCGGCTCTGTACATTTGCCAGCAGAATGTCCTTATTCTGCAGATTTCTTAGAATTTCTCCTGGATCTGCTAAGTTGTCTTCAGCAGCAGAATTACAGGATTTCTTAAAGAAGCGGAGAGTAAAGGGACCAATGCTCTGCAGCGCCCAAAGGGACCATTCTCGGTATTCTTGGAGTGTTCTCACGTTGAATTTGATGTTGTGCAGAAAGGTCTGACAAATGTGCTGAGCTCCTACCTGTAGAATTTTCTTTGTGGCTGTTCAAAGTTTGGATGTTACAGTATTTCAATGCCTAATATATATTTTTTCAATATTATTTTGCCAGATAAATAAAAGAAGCGGCCAAGTCATCATATCATTTCATCTCCAAGCGTCTTGAAAGCAAGACAGCTGCTGCCGTCAGTCGGAGGTAGACGACGGCTCCCACTTTCATAGTCCTATAAACCAGAGTATAAAATCACAGATGCCTGCTACAGACAGCATTGCTGTTTGTCAGTGTGCTGAAAGCACGGCCACCGTTTTCGTGCGGAATTTATTGTGTGGCGGCGCATTGTATTTTCCCTTTCAATGTCTTCCACACACATGAGGAACTCATCAAAGCTCACACAGGGCACAGTGATTGAAGCTGCAGAGGGATTCCTGGAATTGCTTTTTCTCTGGCGAAAGCTAATTCTGAACTGTGGAGAGAGATAGAGAGAGAGAGAGAGAGAGAGAGGGAGAGAGAGAGGACGGTGATCAGCACAGAGACAGAGCAGAGTGATCGAAAAGGCCATCGATGGCCTGTTTGTATGACTCAGTGGAAAAATTTGCCTGAGCGAGCGCGGCTGCTATGATGCTACCAAGGTGGGTTCCTGGAGCGAGCTTGAGCCCATTCTTCAACCCTCACCTCCCTCACAATGGGCCAGTAGTTTAATTAGCTTTCTAACAGCGAGTCTTGGCAGCTTTCCCTCTCTCTGTTCCCCCCAGGACTTCTCACCTCAAACACTGTCCCCTACTGGTTGGCTGAGGTCCAATAGACGGTGCCACTCCCTGCGATCGGCCTCTCTTTCACTCCGTAGCAAAAGCACTACATTTTTATTTACAGGACAGCAATGAAATATGGATTTCAGTTTTGGTGCAATTTATTTACATGCATTATCACCTTTGTTTCATCATTTGTTATGTTGTGTTAACAAGTATGTAGATTTTCTGTACAATAGATCATAGTCCTTGCAATTTCTGGGGGTGTGAATTGGATATTCATGCATTTTTGATAACGTCCGACGTGTATGACTCCAAACCAAGGGAACAGAATGAAAATGTAGATTTCTTCAAAATGGTATTTTCCACCCGGAGAGCTTTGAGTCTATCTTCAAAGTGCTGTGACTGAGGCATGGCTAATCACTTTAAACAAGGATTTTTGTTCCTGCCGTCTTCACTTGGCCTAACGTGGCTGGAACATGGTTTTGTCCTCAACTCGTCTCTCTTCATCGCAGATGCGCCCAGCCATCTCAATCCACTCCTTTCTCTCTTCACATGGTATCGACAGCAGACGCTCTGTCAGAATCTTGCTGATTAGTCCCCGAGAGACCAGTGGAAAGCACTCGTGCACGGTTCTTTATTATGTTTGAAAATACACAGCGTGACCCAAAATCAGGCCTGGCTGCAACATAACGCTGGCGTTTCTCTCATCGTGTGTCTGGAATTCATCATGATGAAGAAACCCCCCTCCCCCCTGCCAAACCACACACTGATGAGGAATATCGGTGTGCTGCTAGGTGGCTGTGACTGGACTTAGCTTTAATTTTTAGACATTCCACGTCTGCTCCAAAGACCAGCTGATCAAACAGAGTCTAGTCTTTCAGTCTGAATTTTTGAGGCATCTACATTACAGTGCAGGAGGACCAGTTCAGGGCAGGTTAGGTGGCGGAACACTAAACCAATAATAGTTCATACGCAAGCAGTGACATTTAACAGAACCCTCTTAGACTTGACTTGTTAGTTTAATCATATCCTTGCTTCACTTCGAAAGAATGGAGGAAGGAATAAAAATTAACCATGAGGCAGAGGTGTTTATGTGCCATGACAGTTGGGACAGTCAGGATTTAGGTTTATTTGCTATCTCCTAAAATTGAGTGTGAAAGCTCATCCTCATGTGTGATTGCTGGATGTCTATTCCCATTTGTCTACATGTCCGTCTTTGTTTGAGTGACGGCCCGAGGGAGGCACACATGCAGACACTCACAGGCATTAACATATGAGCACACACTGGACCGGCCACTTGGCTCCAGCCTAAGTGCGATAGATGCAAAACACCACGCGACTGGGCAGGTGGCAGCTGCACCAGGAAGTCGATCTACAGCAGGCCAAAGGACCATGTGCTGCCCGGATACTCGATGATCAGGTGGACGTTGACGGCTGGCTGGGTGGCAGCCCAGAAAGGGCGGCAGAGCAGGTGGAAGCAAGAAGGAGAGGAGGATACTGTTAGAAGGTGAATGAGCGTGTCTCTTTAGTTGAGTTTGACTTTTTGCCCCCTGAAGTATTTAATTGTTCAGCTTTTCTTTTGTTGGTTTGTTAAGTGCTGAGCTTGTTGACATTGTTGTCAGTCAGATTAGCATTGTTGTTCAGAAGTTGCCCCATAGGACAGTTGCTGAGTGCACGAAGCCATCTGGAGAACCAGGTTGTCTGTTTTTACAGAACTGAAGCGGGTCCCTCAGTGTCAGTTCATACATAAACAGATAGGCGTGCTTAGCTTGCTTTTCCTTTTCTTTTTCTTCTCTTACAGGAGTTAAAAGTTGCTTCTGAAACCACTCCCTTGCTGACTCATTCACTGCCTCCTGTATAATAAATCAGATCCTCTATATTTAGCAGTGAATTGAGATTTCGTACACTATTGAATCGCCGTCATTTTGCGTCATCATTGATGGGCGTAGAGTCACACAGCGGTCATTTTCGCATTTGTTAAAATGCAACCTGTTTCCATGGTACAGCGGCTGCATAAATGTCACACTCTGTCATACAGATACTCACTTATAACAGCAGAGGGTAAAGACACTGCACCTCAGGAAGAGGACTTTTGGACACAGCCGACGTCTTAAGTTCCAAACTTTACTTTGTGTCCTAATTGTAAAATGACACTGGAGATGTTGTAACAGCGGTTTGTCTCATCTCTAGAGATCTTGACAGAGTACCTTTCTCAGTTTCAGTGTGATCTCACTTTGCTAATCAGTTGCACGGCTCAACGATCACGACCCTATCACTGCACACTTAGCTTCTTTTTAAAGTAGATTTAAATGATTTCCCGGCTCCCCCTCTGTGCACCAATAGCACAGGTGGCACTGCCTTTCTTTGTTGGTAATCCCTTAAAATGTCAAGTCTAAATGGGTGGATGCCCCCTGTCTGCTTAGCTCTGGAGTCACCAGCGTATGACAGGTCAAGAGTATTGTGCAGTCTAATTAATTAGCTGCATGTTTTTGATTCAGCAATCAACTCTGTGCTCCATGCTTGTGACATTTGCTGTCATGCAGATTTCTTGCTTTCATTATTGTGATAGATTTATAGGGGTGGCTGCTCTGTCACTTAGCATTAGACTAGCTTAACTGAGGTCCTGTTAAACCTTTCACCGGCTAAACACCTGAATGATTTGTCTCAGCCCTGAAAACCTATTTACTCAATCTGCCTCTTACATGAACACAAATGTTCCTGCCAGCGGTTTTGTTCATTTCACATCAGAGATTTGTGTTTCCTCTTTTTACTGATTTGAAGTGTGCGGGCATGTACTTCTGTGCCCCAATCAAACATGTCGCTGTCAGTTAAATGTGATCAAAACCATGCACTTACAGTCTGGGGGATGAGCTTCTAAGCACTAAACTCTTTATAGATATTTATTTCTAGCTAAGTTTAAATCGCACTTTGATCGCTGATAATGTTGTCCCGCTACTTATGTCAATGTTATAGAGAAATTTAAGGGGCTTTAAAGTATGCTCATAATATATAAGCTTGTAATTGAACCACTCAAATACTGACACAGAAACACATTTGTGAATGCTCCCGAATTTTCAGTCAGCATCTTTCACCTCTGTGTTCGACACAAAGTATGTTTGTAGTTCTACTATGTTCTACTATATCAGCCGTGCGGGCCTGTGGTGTCGTTGGTTAAAAAGAGAGCACAACTTGCAATGACAATATTTTGAACTGTAACATGTAAACATGTCTCCTTACAAAAATAACATCTGTATTTATAAGTACGGCCATATAGAATGAATGAGAATGAAAAGTTAAGAAAGTTCAGCACTTCTATTCTCGGCCCTCACGCCGATGGGCTTCACTGCCCTTTTTACACCATCCATATTATCACCTGTGGTACAAACACTTCTCCCAGGTGCTCTAAGCTCACAGTCTGGGTAGCTAGGCTAACAAACTGTCCACTGTCCCTTAATGTCCATCAGGAAACTCTGTAAAACACAGGAAGATGAAGTGCAGCAGCCGCAGGACGACAGAGGGATAACCAGAAAACGTTTTATCCATAAAATATGATTTTACAAAAATAAGTTAAATAGCTGGTAGTGTGTGCCACAAAGCGATACCTGTGCAGAAACAGGCACACGGGGTACAGAGTAGGAATGTCAGAGACACCATTCACCTGATTACAGCTGTTGAGTCAGTGTAGCATCAAAATGAACCTTTCTACCATAAAACCTGCTATTTTATGGTAGAAAGGTTACACTATATTGCTTTTAAACTCTGCTTCCAAATCAAGGACAACTTAACCAGAAAACCCTTTTTAAAGGGTTCAAAATGATCTGTCCTTTGTCTCGTCCTCATTGATGCCAAGTGTTTAAAGAAGAAGAAGAAAGCACACACGTCTTGAAATACATGCACAACAATGGGCTGTGAGGCAGGGAGAGAAAGCAACGCATCGCCAACTGACTGAAATGCTGCTCTCCTGCCCCCTTCCCTTCATGTGATCCTATACGTGGAATTGAAAGGCTGCAGGTTGTAGAGACAGCAATTGGCTGCCTTTGTGCTAGCGAAATTGACAGGCAGCAGAGCGGGGAAGCTGCTACAGGGTATGTGGTTTAGCAGAGTTGATGGACACCCGTTTTGTTTTTTTTTCTTTCCGGTGGGTCGGCACGCTGCGGGCAGTTTGATTAGGATGCACAGTCAAATGGAGTTGGCTGAGTTGGTTAGGAGTTGCGTGCAGTTGGTTGAGGTCACTCGGGGTGAGAACTCCGAGTCTGTGCTTTGTGTTGGTTTGTGTGTGTGGGAGATTGTTTGTTTTAGCAGAAATAATTGTGTACGTTAACCTTTAAACGAACCCTGAGGTCAACACTTTGCTGATATAATGGCGAGCACAGTGGAGCACATTCAGTTTGATAAAAATCACACAAGAACCAGGAGGCTGTTTTCCGACCGCACCCGCAAAAGCCGGCTCATAAATCAGATATTTACTTTAGCTGTCCAGTTGTTACAACAACATACAGGAAGTGATAACAGGTGGAGGTTTTCAAGCCACGTTCACTCTCTCCAGTTACACAAACTTTCCACTGCAATACTTTGACCAAGCACTGAACGGTGCTTGTGGGCTTGTAAGTCATATTTACAATGAAATATGTGTTTTGTTCGACACCTCATAATCACCTCTTTACATCATCGTATGAATGTGATCATAATGTAATTCATAACGAGAAAATAGAGTGTGAATCATTATGATTAAGTCAAAATAAAGTGAGGTGTGTCACAGCGTTTCTGTTTTTGTGTTATTTGTGAGCGCTGTAACCGTCGGATGATCTCATGTTTTTCAGAGTAAAATATTTTGGAACAGGCTCCGACAAGCCGCATTGTGTTTTTTTTTCATCAAAGGATTTCCTCTAGCTTACTCAACAGGTTTAAAATACTTGTTTTGGATCATCAACAAAAAAAAAAAAACATGTACAGTATATGACACTGATGGCACGGACTCAAATGCTACTTTTAAAACGTGTTGCAGCTGTTATGAACAGACGGGGTAAAAAAAAATAATGTTGGCATGTGCTGTGATGGAAAATGAGCTGTTTGCTAATGATGACTCGGTATAAAATAAACAGTGTAGAAAACAGATGAAAGGGCAAAAAGACATTTGCTTTACATTACTGTTCAGGTGTGCAGTCCGTCTTATTGTGGCTTGCTTTTACCAGAGGCTATTGGGAGTAGAGCTGCTACCAATTGTATGTCATTCATATATCAATCCTTTCTTTTATTAATCAATTACACAGTAGTCCATAAAATGTCAAAAAATTGTGTTAAACAATATCCCAGAGCCCAAGGCGACTTCAAATTGCTTGTTTTGTCCAGCCGGCAGTCCAAAATAGAACTGCAGCTCTTGATTATTTTAATTATCTATTAATCTGCTGTTAAAATGTCAGAAGAAAATGGCAAAATCCTTAATATCCTGTTTAGCATCATAAGACAAAGACAAATGGTAAATTATTCCATCCCATTTAAGAAGCTAAAGTAAGAGAATATTTCACATTTCTGCATGATTTCTTCTTTTTTGTTGTTGTTGTTCAGTCCTTTATCAAAACAGCTGCTGAGTCATTTTCTGTAGATCAAATAATGGACTCATCATTTCAGCTCAAGTGTGAAACCCGGAGGAACTCAAACCAGAAAGCCGAAGCAGAAAATCCTCACAATTCTAGAGGCTGAAAGCAGCAAATGATTCAATTCAATTAATCATCAAACCTGTCAGTTAATTTTCAGCTGATGAAGTTATCAGTTAATCCGCTGATCACTTTAAGCTATGTATTTGGCCAAATGCTGAATTTCAAATCTCATTACAGTATTTTATAAAAGCCCCTCTGCTTTAGTTGTCTCTGCAACTCTCTCACTGAAGTAAAAAAAAAAGTGTGCTCCAGCCAGGAGACGTATGCCTCGCAGTCCTTCACTGTGTCAACGACCTCCTCCGAAACGCTTTGCAGACACTGACGTTTTTATTCCCTTGCTTTGAGCTTACGTTTGCAAATTAGTTCCTTTATATGTCTGTCAAATCTAAAAGAGCCTATAATGGAACAGCTGTTGAAAATAGAGCCACCAGACAGGAGATTTCCTCCTGCTAATGTAACTGATTTGTCATATAGGCCTTTGAATTTGCTTTGGTGTCGCAATCCGCGCATCTGTCCCACGTCTTATTTCCTGTGGAGGGGAAGACGAATGCAAAGTGGAGATGAATCTTTTACAGACACAGCGATGCAGTACCTGAGAAAAGTCATGAACTCAAAATAGAGCAAGATTTTGCAAAAAAAAAAGAAAAAAAAAGAAGAAGAAGAAGAAAGTATGGTAATTAAAACAAACTCCTTATCAGCAGTGTGAACTGAGAGTTATCCTACCCCATACCCTAAACCCACAGGAACTGGGAAGTGGAATAATTGATGTTGTCTTTTTTTTTTCTGAGAAGGAGAAACAGGAGACAACAAGCTCAGATTGCTTTTGTCTTAGCGTCCTTGTTTTTCTTTTGTGTTGCCCTCAGAATAGAACAAAAAAGGGTGATATTGGAAGAATAATATTTTTGACTCGACTGACATCGGAGATACTTTTATCAGCAATCCAACATCAAGGATGAAATATTATACCAGTCTTTTAAAGTGAAGGATAAATTAATTTCAAGATAAATTGTATTTGACTGGTTTCTTACAATTCAGCGTGAATACATCTGTAGAAAGCCTTTGTGTCATTGTTCACCCCCAGAAAATGAAAAGAGAAACTTTCTGTATGACTCTGCTTAATTTGAATTACAATATGAAAATTATCATTGCAGGGCTGGAGGTGCAAAAGAGCCTTTTATTTGCTTTTCTGCTGAACCTTTTCTCAGCTCAGAGTTAGATAAATTTAATTAAAAAATATATTCATGTCAAAAACATGGACTTCAGCTACATTCTAACAGTATTATTGTGTCGGAGCGGACGTGGATCTTTGTTGTTAGTTGTTGAAGATTATATGTCTAGACAGCACATTATTTTTCTCTGCCTTTCGTTAATGCCAAATGTTTATGTCAAGCAGTAAAGAAGACTGCACCACGATTTATTTTGCACTTAACCAAGTATAAATATTCCAGGATACCTTAAAGAGAGTTATTTGAAGTGAGGATGTACGAGGTTTTATCCATAGTCAGTATTGCCCACAGTAGGCGGGCGGTCGGCACACCACCTGTTTGGAGAAGCATGGAAGCTAAGCAAAGTACTTGCTGTGGACAGGGGCAACAAAAAAAAATCGTATTTTAGCCACCTAAAAAAAAAAAAAAAGGCAATATCAATCTAAGTGTACTCTATATTTAGAATATTTTCTTTGCTTTCCCATGCCGTCGGACAGCCCTTTCCGACAGGAAACTGAAGTGTTTATATCGATCTGTGCTCTCTTCAAAGCAACCAGACTTTATTGACATAAAATTGAACTTTACCTCACAGAACACGGATTGTTGGTCCGCCGCGGCCTCGATCGGTTAGTTTGTTTGTGACTTTGGTGTTTTTTAACGCGTTAATCTGAACTAATGTTAAGAGTCACTTAAGAGTAAAGAAGATATTAATAACACTAGAAGAGTCATCCTTTTTTTTTTTTTTAAAGTTAAGCATAAGTTTCAGCCCTCCCTTACCACCGCAGTAATTTTTATTCAGTACCTTATTTTCTCTTCCTCCTTCTCCAGATGCTCAGTTACAGCATATTTCAGTTCAGTTTACCCTGCAGCTCAACACCTCTACTGTACCTGTTCACCATCTCCATTTCTTTCTTTCCTCAATCTGTTTCCTGGCCCTCACTGTGTGACCGGGCCCATCCAGCCACCAGGGTTGAGTTATTAATGCCCGGGGAAGCAGAGAGATGATTTCATTGCGTATTCAGGTGTGGGGATGGATGGCTTTCAGAGGCAGCCAGGGGAGTGCTAGGGAGGAGAGTCTCTGTAGAGAATAAATATACCTGTCTCCTGCTGATGCATCGGGCCACACTCACTGCAATGCAAATCAGCCACACTCCTCCCCCTAACTGCCTCCAGTATTACTCACCCATTCCCACCTGGATCCCCACCAGCCAGACACTCAGTCACCCCAGACTCAGAGGCTTTCTGTGCGGACTGGAAGAGCTCTCAGGTACGGGCTGTCTTCCTGGCACGGTTTGGTCTCCATTTGTTGATGACGATATGACAAGCATCCGTACTTCATCATCGCAGTGCATTTCCCAGGTGACTTCACAGGTCCTGGTGTTCATTACCCGTCCTGACTGCCAGATAATTAAGGGCAGAGGCTGGAGTTGACGTTAAAGCAAAGGTTGTGAATGGTTTTTTGGAGCACACACATCAGCTTTTACTAATTTCTGTAATAAATGAGTGGCCAAGTGTTTTGGTCTATGTCGCAAATTGGGCCGCATTTTAAGTTGGTCTCAGAGTCTCAGATGAAAATGGCTGCACGGTTTTTATTTCCAATACCTCAAGAGCGCATAGCTGTGTGTGTTTATCACTCTCGCTTCTGCACTTTGTCTTATTCTTTTATTTTCCATTTTACAATGCCAAATACTGACTGAGAGTCAAAAAAGTCATTGCAAATTTAAAGAAAACAAGATAAATGTCCCGACAGTCATTTTTAAATTTTGCATAGAGCTGTATTGTATCAAAATAATAGCTTGACATTTTCAGAAGTAGCCTTATTTGCTTTCTTTCAGCGAGTTCGATGAGAAGATTGATACCACTGTCATATTTGTCCTTGAAATATAATGGAGAAGACCTCCAAGCAAACAAATCAAAACAGCCAGAAAGATCTTTTAAAGGCCGACACCTTTATGCGCAGAAACATCACTTCAGTCATTGATTGCCCCATTTAGACTAAATATCAGCACTTTTACTGATCGTCCTGCTTTCTGAAGGTACCGTGAAGGACTCTGCTGACAACGGTCAATTTACGAGTTACTTCAGTAATTTGTAGACTTATAAAATGGACTCAAAGCAGATTAAACACATTATAATCGTTAATTTACTTTCCCACTTATTTAATACCCTATGTGGCGTTGGCTGATGTAATGATGTACTGTGTGGAACTATAAAAATATGTCCGCCATGAGAGATTTCACCATGGAGGGCTTTGCTGTAATATCTCTGCTTGTATTGGGACATTGTGGCCAATGTTGCAGATCAATGTGCTGGACCATATTTATGGCAGTATTGGATTTTTCATAGTTTTGCATTGATGTGATGAAGTACCTGTATTTGTCAGGTAACCAAAAACAGACAACCTGTTATTGTATCCATAAATGTTTTCTCAAATGATCTTTTTCAGAGAACTATATATTGACATTGTGATATAAAAATTTATGTACTGTAAAAGAGGATTTTTTCCCCCTCGTTGGCCTCCCAGGTCGCATAAAATCTATACTTTTTTTTTCATGTATTGTTTTGTGATCCCGGTGAGCTGTTGTCAAGGGACCCGACATTATCCTGTGCACAGCGTACCCTCCTTTAATTACATATCACTTGAGCTAATTTACACCATTATTCTCACATGCAGCTTTTTAATATCTCTGTTAGGAGCTTATATGACAATTTAGTCCTCAAACAAGTGCTGCTAATTTATAATCTGTGCAAGTACTGCCCTGTGGTGATTCTGCTCCACTCTGTACTGAATCTTTCAAAAGCCAGTGAAAAGATTAACTTCAGAATTTCAGATCAAATGATTGCCTTCCGTGTAATGACAGATCATTCTTTTTCTTTGAAATATTAGAATAGGAAAAGTGTACATTTTGTGATTGGACTTGGTGGTCTTGACTGTGGCTCTGTAATTTAAAATATCACCTTGAGTGTTGTTGGTACGGGCTCCGTGACTCCTTTGATTTCATCCTCTGCCTATTTTGTTGTGTTTGATTTATTCAAGTGGAAAGTTGTCAGAGTGGTAGTACCTTTTAAAAAAAAAAAAAAAAAAAGCTTAGGCCAACATCCTTATGCTTAAAACATATGCAAATAAAGTGGATAAGCAGAGACTCTGACAATATTCACTGTGCATAGCTGACACTCTAATTAGATAGCAAGGCAGAGGATTATACAAGTAAACAGAGGAAGAGATACCAAATCTAACAGCAGAAAGCTACATGTGACACTAACAACTGATATAAGCGGGGAGAGAGAGAGAGACTCGCAGCCTTGATTAACTGCACATATTAAACTTAGAAACATTTTTTTTTTCCTCGCATCCCTATGACAGTGCCTGCAAATTGGAGTGTCTGGTAAACAAGTTGCCACCTTCTTTTATGTCCTCGTGAAATCAAAGAGGAGCTACTGCATCTATCCCCTGACAGCGTGTGGCTCACATCCGCAGTTTAAATCTGAAGTTTGCTGTAAAGCCTGAGAGGTTATGTATGAATTTATTTCTCTGTGTTGGTGCTCTTTACACTAAATAATGACAGTAGTGTTTAAACAAAGAGAGAAAAGGTGTCAGTAAATCACAACCATCATCATCTCCAGTCACTTCTCTTTACGGCCCTCTCTCCTTTTTGATCATTCTTTAGATGTTCCTCCTAACAGTGCGCTGTTGAACTGCATGCAGGGCACCACAGCAGGCTGATTCGGTATTGCTTCGCTGTGTTTCGACATGTT
Organism: Protonibea diacanthus; assembly: GCA_028641955.1. Classification (NCBI taxonomy): domain Eukaryota; kingdom Metazoa; phylum Chordata; class Actinopteri; family Sciaenidae; genus Protonibea; species Protonibea diacanthus. Next base: position 12,539,771 of record CM053983.1, on the reverse strand, counting down.
TTCTACTTGTATTGCATCCCTGAAATATGTGCTTTATGGCTTGTTTGTAAAGATTTGATTAATCTGTTTTTTTACATAGCATGTGTCCATCAGCCTTCCTTATACATTCAAAACGCTTGCAGGCCTGGTTAGCAGATCAGACCCAGCGATTGTGATGAAAGCAGCCTTAGCAGCCGCACAAACATTTTAATACGGGCTCTATGACTTGCATTAATTTGTTGCCAAGAGGTTTTAACAAAAATAAAGATTAGCATCTAGTGAGCTCTACAAAGCGATGTGTTTAACATGGAGGCTGGTTTATATCAGCTCGCAACAGCGTGAACACCAGACCAAGCTGCGCAACATGTTTTAACCTCGGCCACATAATCTTGGCAGTGTCTGACTTTGCACTGGTCATTGCACTAAATTATGTCGCAATTATTCAGGTAAAAAATGGCTGCTGACACCCCACACACCCATTGGTCCTCCAGAAGGAGGTGAGGAGGCAGTGAGTTTGTCATGATAGATGAGCTGGATCTCCCCCCGGTGCGTTGTGAGGAGATGACATTCCCGAGCAGCGCTGGCCTCGCATCCCGGCTTCCTTCTTCTGGATGATGAGACTTTTGTAGGGAGGAGTCTGCAGGCTTCATTTACCGTAGCAGCAGGGAATAATATAGTGCCAGCGTTTGGATGTGTCAGGTCCCATATCTCTGGCTGTTCTATTAGAAATAGACCCCAGTGCGGGACAATTAACCCCTGGCCTCAGCAGCAGATCTGTGCAGTAACAGCCCAGCACGGGACAATAAATCAAACCTAGAGGGAGAAACCCACAGTCCTTCCCCTGCTGGTTGGCTGCTACTATCACCCAATGGGCCGAGCTTACGTGATGGTAGATACGCTCCGGTGTTATCGTATAATCACTAGAGGTGCAAGAGTGATGTAATAGGTTGGTCGTGGGCAAGGGCACCGTGAGTATGTTTGTGCTGCAGTGAATACAGCACCCGCAGAAAGTTCAACACCTTGGATCAACTGTAACATTTTAAACCAAAGAGTAGCAACTTGGTTCACCGTCTTTGTTATCGCACACTGCTCCCTTCTGGCAAGGTGCAAATGGTTTTTCCTACAGCATAGCAAGGTAAAAAGGTTTTATTTGACATGCTGGAAATTTGCTGCTTCTTACCAAAGCACAGCAAGAGCCTATCGTCTGCAGCACTACATCTAACTAGCTCAGTGTGGCTTTCCTCTTCTTCCTGTAATGTGTAACATATGAACATATATGTCCATATTCATTTTTAGTGAACAGTAAATGAAGATAGTGACTTCCACCAGTTCTATGAAAAGTAAGTTATATTTTCTACGGCTGCTTTACAATAAAATCCTCCGACTGATTCAGTGGTGGAAAATGAATATGAAGCAGCGGCAGGAAATGTTCGATTTGTATCAGCAGTAACTTAACACAGCCCCAATACGGCTGTAGGAAAGCCATAGATAAACAGTAAAATGAGGCTGATATGAAATAAAACTCCAAACCACAGACGTTCGGTTACAAGCTTCAAAAGTAACGAGAGCTTTTTCTCTCTTCGTCAACACAGCCACACTGAGCCGGCAAGTGTAACACAAGACACGGCTTGGTTTTGGGGGGATTAAAGTGTTGCTGTGTGACCTCTGTCTGCCCTGGTACCAAGTGCTGTGATCCTCTGCAGTTAAAACACAGGTATTCATGGCTTGATGCAGCATAGAGCAATTAAAGAGAGTTATATGGAGCTTGGGGAAAAAAGGGAGAGCTGGGCTGATTTTGATCATGTGTTTGTCGCATCAAGTAGAGAGAACTGTCAAATACCAAAGTTTGGCACAGAGTACTTGGTCTTTTACCAATTCTTTAATCAGATATTTTCTCATCGGAGCCAGGAAGCAGGGAAATTTTAATCTATATTTTATATATTTATTTTCATAGCTGCTTTTTTTCGGGATATATTTAAACACTGATAACTGACGGCGTACTTTATTACACTTCTAAAAATGTGTTTTCGATAAAGACGTGTTCATCTTTTGCAAATTATATACACCCATACATTTTGCTATTGGCACCAAAACCAATATAGTTTTAGTTCATAGTTACAGATTTAGTTTTTGGCATTGGGAAATGTCAAACAGTGCCCAGCTCTCTTTGTAGTCTTTCTTGTGTCCTCCATTTTATTTGGCCTGTAACACAGCAAACCAGTCCAATGATCGCAATAACCTGTTAATGAGTGGAAGCAGTGGCTATCTTATGCATCGGTAGTAAAAAAGAGAATAATGAATCCTCACCACAGCGAGGCCGACTGCGTTTTTGTCTGCAGCCCTTCATATTGAGACCATTTGTTTAATGGCAGATTAGAGAAAAGAATGAGTGGCGATAAAGCTGTAGACCACAGGGGTCACCTTCAGGACCTGCTCATGGTTATTCCTATCATTAGCATGTCGCATCTCGTGCTGTCCTGCTCCAATTATCACTGACACAGGCTCTGGTCTTATGACTGGGCTATTCAAACTGCCCACTGCTGGACTGTAATTCTCACACTGATGGACTAATGTGAAATATGGCAACAGATGCAGAGAGCAACGACTGAAACACATTATTCAGGACCCAAGAGCCATTAAAACCATAGCTATTAAATATAATTTGAAAAAATTAGCTTTTTGGCGCATGGAATAGCAGGTTGTGAGGTATTATGATAATCACTACAATCCCCAGAGTACCTGCTTCCCCCAAATGTTATTACTATTTGTATGCCTTTGTGATTGGGTTTTGGGATATGTAGTCTTGTTTGTTAATGCTTTATGGGAATGGTAATTCTCCTCAGGTGCAAAGGGCAATTATTGCTTTTTGCCAGGGTTTGTGTTCTTTTGTGCAAGTCTGAAGTAATTATAGCCCATTGCTTGATTTGTTGTTGGTTTGGCAGAATTTGTGCAAATAAGAGCACATTTCATTTAGTATTTTTAACACACAAACCCCTGCGTATGTCATGGAATAGTGAGCTCGCATTAAGACTGATTCCAGACTATTGAAATCAAGCTCATGGTCACGGGTGCTGTTGGTGGTACGTGGTAATTGCTGATACTGTTAAAAGCAATAAGATCTTTTATAGCTCCTTTGTGCTGATAATGTTGACTTTGCAGTCTATGATTTGCTGGAGATTTACCATGTGGTGCACATAATCTACTGTGAATATGATTTTTTTTTTCACCTGAAATTCACTCGTGTGAAAATATTCACACGAGTGTAGCAGCGTAGCAGTGTAGCAGTGTAGTTGCAAAGCCTGCCTGGCTCAGTTGTGGCATAAACACAGGTGGTCGCTTTGGTTTGAAAGGTGGTCGCTGTTGCTGCAGGGCATATTGTGGCTGGCTGCTAAGATCCAGTGGTTTAAGTGTATATTTAATCCAGAAGGAAGACATACAAAAAAATATATAGAAAAATTAAGCCCACATAGGCACAAAAATCATATCCCATTTTTTTTTTTTTTTTGGGACTGTGGGTCAGACAGTTTGAATCGAAAATGGCAGATTAATCAATTATAAAAATAATTGTTATTTGCGGCCATTGTGAGTTCCTTCTTTAATTTGCCTCGGTCATCTGTGAGGTAAAATCTACCTCTTTAAATAAAACTGTAAAACCACAGAATGACTCATTTTTATTTTTCCCCTTTGTTTCAGCGGCAGGCTGCACGTTCGAAGAGGATTCAGACCCTAATCTGTGTGAATTCACCCAGGGAGAGGAGGATGACTTTGATTGGCTGCTGTATCGGACGTACAGTTCACCTTACGCGAGCTCCGACCTCCTGCGGGGTGAGTGTTCCTCTCTCTTACGTTTCTGCACTGTTGTTCTGTAGAAATCTTACACTGAAGCACAGTACATGCCAGCAGTCGGTTTGTGCTTTTGCTTTTTTTTTTTTTTTTTAAATTGACTTAAAAATAAATTGACTTTTGTTTGTACCAGTGTGGCTTGCATATCAGCCTTTATAGATGTCCAGTGTCCATTATGCATCAGCTTTAATGAAGCACTCACCCCAGATTTGTCTGCTTCCCGCTAACCCCAAGGATAATTTTATGTTAACCAGCCTCACAGGACTAATGGAAACCAGCATTTTCCTGCCATCATCCTCTCTACTGGTGGTTGCCAGAGGGAGATGGCATGCATAGTTTATAAGGCGCTCCTCCATCTCTGCATTAACAAATACCTTCAGGGATCTGACAAAGAGAAGACTGCTGTTTCAGCTTCTCAGCAGAAATATCAGTGGCAGCAGTGGGCTCTCTGCTGAAGTATTTCTGCTGTGGAAACTTGCAATATGATTAAGGAACCAACCTCCGTCGGGTACAAGAAATCAATCTATCATATAGTAATGAGAATTTGACCAATCCATGACAAAAACATTAATTTCATTGCTCATTGTACTTGAGAGGCAGAGAAAAAATTTGCAAATTCAGTGGCGGGAGCAATTTTACAACCCTGGAAGAAAGGACTGACATCGTTTGACAGCAGAGGAGACATTTAACGTGACAGATATAAAGATAGATACGCCAAGAGGAACATATGTAAAGATGACAAGATAAGATACAATCACATGCTGTACATCATTTAAAAAGAAATAATTGTAGCCCTCAGGGAATACAAATATCGACTCGAGTAGCCTTTGAAAACGGTAAAAAACTTCCTGCAGGGATAAATGGTTTTATTTTTAAACGTTGCATAGTTGCGATATTTATTTATAGGACTAAAATCATTTCCTGCCCTCAGGCATCTGTCCAAATAGAATTCTGAACTTGATAAATCCCAAATTTTTTCCCTAAACCGCACCTCGTTCACCTCTACATCATCAGCATTCGAGTGGGAATCTGCCGGCAGGCACCAGCCAATTCACGGCAGGCAATGGGATAATTAATACTTTTCCCTTTGGGTTTAATTAAAACTTACTGCCATGGCATTTAAAGTGTTCTGGGACCTTCAGTGGAACAGACTAGCACAGGTGGAATGAGGCAGGTACTGTAATCTGCACATGACGAGACAGCATGAAACTGCATCAGTTCTCGATCGATCAGCTCCGTGAACCAGGAGACAAATTCAGTTTCATTTATTACCTGTTCATCCTTCAACCTCGCACCAGAAGCAGTGTCTTATTCCTGTTCTTCATATCTGACTGGTGTCATTTTATAGTGACAGCTGTGTTCCTTCGTTAGTTATACCATGACATTTCAGGTGGATAACCTTACTGCAGACACCCTTCTCTTTTTTTTCCCCCTCTTCTCTCTGACTTAATCCCCCTGTGTTGACTCCTAGCCATGTATCACGCTGGGCAGCCAAGGTACGGGGATAACAAGAGTTTATGAGATAAGGCTATTTACATTGGACCAGTATTAACTTTGTGGGGCCGAGAAACTGGTGTCAAGGGAAGATTAGTAAACACAGCTGAGATAGCAGCAGCTTGTGGCTCCCAGGAGAAATTAGAGACTACCGTTCCCATGAAAGAGAAAATAGTCTCGGAAAAAAAAAAGAAGATAGAAAGCGGTGAGATCTTAATAAGAATGTCCCAATTTTATCACAGTCTCCTTTATTTTGAATTAGATCAGAGATGTCTGGATGCTATTGATAATCTTAAATTCTCTGGATGTTTTAATGAACAAGCCGAGCTTGCAGGATGATGACCTTGTAAAGAAGAATGTGTCTGCATGTCAAGTGTTCCTCATCTTCTGAAAGGCAGATTCATCAGCTTGAAAAGTTATGTGTCTACTGGAATATCCATTATAGTGTATCAGAGTGGCCTTAAGGAAAAAAAAAATCCATTAAAGTCTGAAGAACCAGTTTAAAAAAACAGCTTATGGCGAGCTTTGCTATCTTTGTTCACCTTGTTGTTTTCTAATTAGTTTTCTAATTCTTATGAACCACCACAGGTCAAACATGTGGGACGTGATGTCAAGATATTTCCAGGGTAACCGTGATGAAGATTGAAAGCAGAACTTTTCTAGGTCTTAGATATCAACAATAAATATAAATTGCCACTAGAAGCTAATCTTCTGTAAATAGTCAGTAATTGGAAGAGTTTGCAACAATTTTATTCCATGGCTCTTCTTCCTTGTTACAACCGGGCACTTACAATACCCACAATGCAACTTGACTGCCTACAGTTTGATCAGAGAATTTGGTGTGTTATTCTGGTAGTGGCTAATGTAGCCTCGAGCCTTTAGCCCCGAGCAGAGATGAAAAGCGGACTACAGAGGTCTGGTAAGCTCATTTTTTTTCTCTCCCCACTTGTCGTCTTCAGTGCCAACCGACACAGCTTTATGATGTTACATGAGGGAGTTTATCAGAGCTTGAAGCCATAAAAGATTTTATTAAACTTTTTTCACATGTACGGTAGTACTCCTCAAGTGCTGTAAAAACATTTTGATGTGTAAAATTAGTGCTTTTTTTTTTTTTTTTTTTTTTTTTTTTTTTTACAAATTCAGTGCTCGTTATACAGGTAGATATAGAGTTACTGAAAGTTTCACGATTCAGCCCTCCATGCAAGATGTTTCTTTCTGTTGAAGTGCCACCAAGCACACAAATCACGCTCAGTTGTCCACCTCAGCATCCGTACAAAAAGTGTCTCTTGGATGTGCAGAAACTGGGGCTTTAGTTTCCAGCTGAGTCACACAAAAAACCTTTGACAGTTTGTTGAAATATGCTCTTTTTTTCCCCCCCTCACCATGCTAATCTTGCAAATCCCCCTCTCTCCCTATTCTTTCTTGTAAATGTCTCCTGTGCTGTCCAGTGACACACATACAGTGGAGGTACAATTTAAAAATAGGCTCTGCTGCAGGCTAGAATCCAGCTCCATCTGTGTATTTGTACATCGCATTATAACAAGCTACAAAGTCAATAGATTGGTTGTTTTATTAGCTACTAGCACAATAGATCTTTAAATAAATGCCTACAGCCATTCTGAATGGACTCTTGTTGGATGGGACCTGAGGTCTAGGAAAGGTTAAGACTTACATGAAGCGTGGCTTTGAGCATTGTCTTGGGGTCAGTGTCTGGTCAATTGGCACATACTTTAGCAGCAGGCTCGATGTAATGACCTTAACAGAGCTAATTCATACAGTAAAACACACAGACAGTCCTCCATCTGTATCTCCAGCATCCTCTACCAGTCGGAGATGGAGGACAATGTCATATCTTGTGGCCTGTACTATCTGTCACCTCTCACCCCTGCCTGGCTGCAGGCGCACACCGCAGACCAGCTGCACATGATTGTGTGTGTGTGTGTCTGTGTATGTGTGTGTCTCATTGCCGGCGACCCAAGTTTCATACGCGTCTGTGAAAGGATGAGGCAGAGCGAGGAGACAGATACATCTGGTGTAGGAGACGTGTTGTTATCAGAGCTGACCAGCCATCCTCACTGGTTTAATACCCTATTACACTGCCCTCCTCCACCTTTCCCTGCCAGCAGTCTGCTTTCACCATATATATCGTCTATACAGTATATATATCGCCCCATTTAAAAGGTCTCCATTTATAATAGTTTCAAATTTCAGTTAGTTTTGCTCTTGTAACATGGTGCATTTTTAGAAAGGTAATATACTTTATAGCTTGTAAATCTGCTGCTTGACTTGTAGGCGAAAATGGTTGCTATATACAGTATATATCACCGATACTTTTAGGAGAAGGCAAGTACTATTGAATAAAGTCATTATGTATTGTATTAAATGGCATAAATACATTGACCTGCTAAGATGGTAGCAGTATACTGTGTTACACATATCCGTCTGTCGGTATACATTATAAATTCTAATAGTTAAAACCTCTCTGCAAATGATTTAATAAAAACATCTGATTGCCATTTTTTCTGATCAATATTGCAGTTGCAATTTAAATTGTGTTTATTTCATTGAAATTAAACTACAGGCCTGTATAAATCTGTGCATACTGAGCATAATCACAAATGTATCTTGTATCTACATAAATATATTCAGCAATATTTATGTATTTATGTATAGATATCGCAGCTGCATGTTTTTAAGGACTTCTCAGAGATTCTTTACTACCAGTCGAGGAAAAATCAACTGAGTAAACTGTCCTAGTTTTCCACAGAAACGTATAGTATGTGTACTTTCATTAATATCAACACAATAATAATTAAATATAATAAGGGAATTCTAAATAGGCATCTAATTTATTGATTATATATGTATAGCTTTGTATTTATGGCACCAATGACAATTACTGATAATGATACAGTGGACTGACACTACAGCTGTGTAAACTAAGATCAGATAAATAAGATTTGGTAAGATAGGATATTATATTATTATATACTATTGATCCCACACTGTGGAAATTCACTTGTTATAGCAGCTCAATAGCAAAATACAAATATATATCTAGAAAATCTAGTTATTTACACTGTATACACATATCATTTGTATCATGCACATTTATATCTAATATAAAAGTAAATATAATTAACACAGGAAAAAGTAACTGAGTAATTTAACAGTGCTACATTAAGTCATGTTGGAATGAAGGACCTGTGGTAGCGCTCCTTCTTACATGGTGGGAGTAGCAGTCTGTTGCTGAAGGCGCTTTCAGGTCTCCGCAGTCTCATGCAGAACTGTCAGCTTTGTGAACATCGTCCTCTCCCGGACTTCCTCTGTGGAGTCTAAGGACAGAGCTGGACCTCTTGACCAGTTTAGCTGATGTTAACATTAGCGTCACAAACTGACAGTGGGAGCTGCTTTACTCTGAATCCCAGAGGTCTCATTTTAGAGGTTTAAAAAGATATACAACACATTTATAAGTTTAACTGAGAGATCCCAACAACTCAGCAGGAGCTATCTGTCATTTACACTCGGTAACTGCTGAGCTAGCTCCTAGCTAAAGTGTGAGGAGATCACCGTGATTATTTATGTCAATAAAAGATAAAACAATGTTTGACAAAGACGTGGAGACCACAGGATGCAGAGACACATCAAACAGGCAAAAGACACTTGCTTTGACAACTCGCAGCATTAATGTTAATTAGCTACAGCTGAGTAAATTTATTGCTGACAGTTTAGAACTGGGGAAAAATTTCACTTGCTTAAGATAGGATTAATTATGTAAGTTATAATTAAAGTTGCACAGCTCTTGCAGTTTTGAAGTTGCACTCCTTCAAATCTCATTGAAATATTAAAAACAGTAAATTGCTCAACCCTACGTCACTTCTGTGCCATGGCATGTCACAGGACAGAAGCGGGTGGGTGTATTTTTCCTGCGCTGTGCTCACCTGTTTGGAAATAAGGAACAGCTTCTTTCTAAAATGATGAAGTATGTTCCTTTTCATGTTTTGGAAAAAAAAGAAAAGAAAAAGGAAAATGACTGAGGACATGAAAGGGAGAGCAGATATATGGAGCTGGAAGTCATGGTTGAGTAAATCTTAATAAAAAGTCAAGTAGTGGCTGAAGCAATGTATCAGCTTCTGTGGGAACACTCGGCTTCAAGGCTAAAACTGCCATGATAAATGAAATTAGAGATGAGATAAAGTGAGTTGCTGTTTATTTTCAGGAAGAGGGGGGGACCTTTTAACACCTTCTTGCTAAAGCACTATATTGATCCTTTTAACTTGGGTTACAGAGGACAATAGTTTCCTTGAAGAGAATTGTGTCTGGGTATGGGCCCTTGATAAGTCTGCAGGGTTTTGTTCCAGCCAAACGGTCCACCAGCCGATTTCACTAATTAACACACCTTCAGTCAGAGAGGGAGGAACTAATTAGTGAAATCAGCAGCTGTAGTGTTTGGTGGGAATGAAATCCTGCAGAGTTTTCCATGGCTCATGACCGAACACCAGTGACTCACAGGGATAATTGCTTATGTCTCTTTACTTCAAGGCAAAGAAGATCATACTTATTGATCAGCAATGTGTTACATAAATGTCTGAAAGCTCGCTCTCCCTTTAAAGCCCTTAGAAATGCAGGAGCTTTTAAAATATGACAAATTAATTGAATTGTTATTCAGGGCCAGGAGCATCAGCTCCCTTTATGCCTCCTCAACAAGGTAAAGAGAAATCATTAATGTGAGTGATAGACACGTTTGGGAATGGCGCATAGCAGACATTGTGACCGTTGCTGAAGCCTGCAGTCTAATGGGTGTACACTCTGCGAGCGCTTCTTTTGTTCTATGTGTTTTGCTCATCCACACACAATAGACACCCAGGTGATAGGTAGGCTATGGTAATGCGGCCCCAGTTTGGCTGTACTTTTTGTCTAATTAGTGTCACTTTAGAGGGACAGCTAGAGGGCTTTTATGTGTAAGGTTGCCGGTTTAACAACATAATTGAGGCTCAGGAAGCACACTTGGGAACGCAGCCAAATAGACTTACTAGGTGAATCACGTTAACTAGGTGAGATGGAGTGGTCGGTCACTTGATGCAGGTTCAGCTCATGAAAAAGGGCCATGTGGGTGACAACTGCAATTAGACTGGAGCATCTTTGCTGCATAAATTGGGAATTTTGGATTTTGCTTGCACATAATTGGCCCTATTTGACATACTCGAGGAGCTACACATTTATTGTTTATCTTGCTCTTTAGAACAATTTTAGCACATTTTGTAGGGGACTGAATAATAAAGCAAGCCGAACTGGAGGGCTATAACATAAGCGTATGAGTAGGTTTTCTCACATATTTGCTACTGCGATCTAAGTGTTTTCTTTTTTCTACTTTAATTAATTGAAACCATTATATTCATGTCTGTAGATTTGGAAAATTCAGACCCCTTAGTTTATTAAATGTTTGTGAAACCCATCGGCTATAATCAAATGAGAGTTCACAGCCATACTAGTGGCACTGTGAGACTGTACTATATTATTACATGGACTGGAACTAAACTACGATACTTTACTTGTTTTCTCACTTTTTTTGTTTGATGTACCCAACTTCTACGTCTATGTCTGGCTCACAATCCCTGCAAAATAGTGACACAAACGACAGTTTTCTGAGAGTTTGAGAGATAGACGAGAGTACAAGGAGTGGTCAAGCGACATAGACAGTGAATGAAAGTGAAGGAGGAGCGTCAGTATCAGAAAAGCTGGTGAAGTTATTTCTTGATTATTTCATAGTGGTTACCTTCAGCACAAATAAACACACCCACAGCAGCCCTTAACCCCCACATACTGCTGCAGAACCCTGCAGAGATTCGCTGCAACACCTGACTTGATCTGAATAGGTCCAAAGTGTCTAGGGATCACCCAAGTCAGTAAGCCTTATCCTCTGGCGGCCATGAGTGTCAAATTTGGTGTCAGTACATTAAATAGATGCATGGTATATTTCAATCTGGACCAAAGTGGTGGACCATCTGTCCAACAGACCAACATTGCCGTCCATACGGCCATGAGTTGCTCATGTGGCTAAGAAGTATGATGACCAGTTTAAGAAAGAAAAACTGTAAATTGCTCAACCGTTCATTTAATACAAACTGTCTTTTTATAAAATAATAAAGATACAAACAAATAAAGATTTTTGCTTATAGTGAAACAAAAAAATCAAAAAATAGTGCAATATCAGTTCATGTTCACTTAGTAATAATATATGTTTCTTATAGTTTCTAATGTGTGTAGAGCTAATATCGATCTACAAAGTTAGTGCAGGTCCAAAGCAAAGTTTTGGTCACATTGATGCTTGTGAAACTGTTCAGAATCTTAATTTATTCCCTTAATTCACCTTCAGCTCTCTTTCTTTCTGAGTAAGCAAAAGATTAACTAAGAGTTAAAGCATCTTTGTGGACGCTTGAATTAAGTTTAAAGATATTTTTACTGCCGTCAGCTGGCTTTCAATGTGTTCTTCAAGTATTTCAAGTTTCCTTTCTTCTTCTGATATCTTGCCTCTCTGCTGATCACACATTCCCTCTCTGATGATCATGAGATTGGAATACGCTTTGTATTTATACCTGGTATAGATATTTTTATTTTGTGTACTTGGATAATTTCTATCTTCTGTGCGCTCCACTACTCCACTGTGTCCACACTTTGCTTTGACTCTCTCTGAACGTTCACAGATCACAGGCCTGTGGACCTTGGCAAGTGTGTAAAAACCAAAACAGATAGACTCCAAATATCGTTAAAATTCTATTTGTATGTAGGCCTGAATTTAGCTTTGTCAATACACATGAACTGGAAAAGGCAGAGCAAAATTGGAAAGTAAAAGTTCTGGGTTCATATCCTCAGGAACTCATTCATGACCTATCCTGGGCTACATTAGTTTTAGTAGAGGGAAAGATCTTTTGTGAGTACTTGAACACAGACAGATAACATGTCAGAACAAGATGTATGCAGATGTGTTACTTAATAATGTTTCATTCATTTAAAAACATTTTGACAGCTCTCATGGTTTATTTTTGCTCAAAAGAAGGATGAGAGCCCCGATCTTCACTTGTTTTAATATTATCAACCTTTTTTATGCAATTAATCATCACCTAAACAACTCTGAATAAAAATGGGCGCTGATTGATTACTGCTTTATCCCCAAACATCAGCAATCCTTGACCATGTAGCATCTCATTTCCTTTATATGATTAATGCATTTCATGCCTAGGTAATAAACCACACTGTTAGTTTACAGTGCTTGTGTGAAATATCAACAAACACTGGACTGAGAAGATGGTTTGTGGGTTGGATGTGACTCGACCCAATCAAGCAGTTTAATTAAGTATCGGTCAGATTTATCACTTACTGACAGGATGTCGTTGGGTCATTGTAATGTGCTGTATTCTCTTGTCGGGCAGCTTTGAACAAATAACTTTTCAACGTAAAAGAGATTTCTTTTGCACATAGGCTTGCAATTAAAGACTAGTCAGAGGGAGCTTAGCAGTGTTGTGAATCCTAAGGGAGTGAAGTATTTTTGTTGTTGATGACGTGTTGTGAAAATGTACTGTCTTGTGTCAAGCTAGAGTGTTCATTTTCTCAACAGAGATTCTGTGTCTTCTGCCCTGCTCACAGACTACAGAAGGAAATTAGCGTGTAGCTGATTCTGCTAAATCTAAGACGCTGTGCACTGCCTTGGACAGACAGACATATAAATAAATAAAAAATAACATAAAAGGTTTAATGAACAAAAAAAAAAAATACGCCATCTAATAAGTTAAAACACTCTAACAGCACAATCGACAGCTGGCAGCGCTTTGTGCACTTGCAGGAATTACGTTTATATTGGATGGTCCTGCGGTGCACAATTTAGATCCACAATTAGTGCCAATGCAGGATGTAGTGTGCCGTTTATGTAGCAAGATGATAATGTAAAAGGTTGTAGTGGATAAGCAGGCAAAATGTTTCTTTTTTTTTCCAGGCCAAAAAAACATTGACTGTTTAAAATTCTTAGGATTTTCATTCTCATTGAAAGCAATTCAGGATTTTACAGAAGTTCCGGGGTTGAGCTTCAGCTTTGGTGTAGTGCACATACCCGACTTTTGACAATGACGACTTGGTATACTTACTAACTAAATGGAAACTTCCATACGCTGCGAAAAAAAAAAAGAAGAAAAACAAAACAGAAAAAGGCATATCAGGGCAGTAAGGTAGAGCAGAGCATATCAGCTGCAAGAGTGGTAAGAGGGTACCGACCCATGTGGAGGGTTTTCAGCTGATGAAGTGGGCCTCCTGCAGAAAATCCTACTAATAAAAAAAGGGAGTTTAAAACTTGAGTCATCTCGGTTTATTAAAATTCTAGACAGAAACAAGCCCTCATAACACTAAACTCATTTCGCTATGGGATCATAACATTGCACTTATTATTGCCACCTTGCTGACTTGCTCTTTGAGTTGCATTATTCTCCAGCATATGTTTTATTTTCATTGTTAGGTTGACTGCTTTTCTAAGGGGAAATAAAAAGTAGTTGTGTTCTCCTGTGGGACTGGGAAGTGACAAACATCTGCTTATGGATACAATGCCCTGTGTCCCTCAGGGGCCCTAATTCATACATCAGAGGTCCCACTGGGAAAACTGAAGGAGGGATTCACAAAATGGCTTCAGCCGCTTGACAGCTCTTCCAAACAACCACGCATCCTCACTCTTTACATTTTACTACCGCAAAGCACCTGATAACACTGAGTCACTGAGATGGTGATAGATGTATCATTTATAAGTGAAACTGCTGTCTATGTTTTAAGCTGCAATGAATATTCAATCATCATTCAATGATTTATCGATATTGATTCACCTAAAAATTAATTGGCAAAAATTAAATTCAGTTTTATTCATATATCGCATTAAATCCTTACACAAGTTATCTCATGACTGTTTCCACATAGAGCAGATCTAGACTGAACTCTTTATATAATTTATAGACCTAACAATTCTCACCACGTGTCAAGCACTTGGTGACAGTGGCAAGGAAAAACGTCCTTTGTATGCAGTCGATTAATCGTTTGAGTCATTCTTCAAGCTAAGCCAAATTCTCTCTGATTACAGTTTCACAGGTGTGAATATTTTCTGTTTCCTTTATTCCTCCATGACAGTAATCTAAATATATTAATATATACATATAATATATTGGTTGTTGACAAAACAAGACATTTGAGGACGTCACCTTGGGAACAACCAGACTATTAATCAAGAAAATGAAAAGTTGCGCCCCGCGCTTTACATATCTTTACCATAATCAGGGTGAAAAGAGTGAGATAATGGCAGGGCTAAACATCCCTGCAAATAGCATGAGCAGCATTTGTATTCAGTTATTGATCCTCTGCTGCGAGACTTAATGATTTCAGTGTATTTCCTCCACAGACGTAGTGGGTGGCAATCCAGTTGCCAGGAGGGGTTCTGAGTGTAGGTTTTTTTTCATCACCATTTGTTGGAATAACACTGATCTGAGATGTAGGATCCTCTTGAGTTGGCATCTGGTTGAAGACTCATAAAGTGCCAAGAGGGTCCTTCAGGGAATAAAGAGTGGGGACAAAACATTTTATTCTTTTTCTTCATGCTCCCGCTTAATCTCTCATCCAGTCCTGCCATTCTCATTCACACACTACCTCTCAGGTGCAATTTAATTCAGCGGTGTTTCCATAATAACTCTTGTCGTTGTCGTGCACAACACTCTGTCAGTAATTGATATGTAGGCACTGCTTCTGGGTGGAGCCATTTGCATTAAATCGTGTTAACTGATATGATAATGAACCTGATGCAAGCAGAATGACTAACTGGAGATGGATGGCTATTTGAATTATACACAATAAGTAATATATTATATCAGGTCTCAGGGGTGCACGGCTCGGTCTGCATTTGCTGCCTGTCTTTTACCAGGATTGGCCCGGCTTCCTGGATATAAATAGGCTGTATCACATCTGGCATCTCCTTCTTTATCTTCCCTCTATTCTCAATATCCTTACTATTCTTAATATGTGATGAGGGGAGCGCTAGAAATATGTGGAAATAGATGGAAGAAGTGAGACTAAATAAAACATAGTCTGAGATGTGTTAGGGTGGTGATATATTAGGAATTATTTTAAATGAGATATCTAAAATAATAAAAAAAAAAATGATGAAAGTGAAATATCTGTTGGGTCTGTTTAATATGCTGTCCATCTCAGTGCTTTTAAGCAGAGTGCAGACAATTAGCCTCTCAAGCTTCACCAATTTTATTATTCTCCATTATCACATATGAAAGGCAAGAAGTTCTTACTTCAAGAGCCACTAAAACTAAGACAAATTACCTGCAGTGAAGTCGTTGACTTTTCAGAATTTAGATAAATCATTTTTGTTAAAAAAAAAAAAAAAAATCAAATTTCTTTTCATTATAAATATTCCAATGGTTGATCCACTGAGATCCTCATTTTGAGGAGTGCCTTGTGTGCTTTTATGACGTTACTACATTCGATTCCCTTTTTCACAGTCCCAGTTTTTACGGCCTCCATCAAATCTTTTCAGTACCTCCTACCTTCAGAAATATTGACTGCAATTATAGTGTGAATGGCATAAAACAGCCGCCGTCTTTTGCAATCATGATCAAAATGTCACTGCAGATGCCTGCGCTGGCCGCAGCATGAAGCCTCACGATTGTTATGGAAAAAGAAGAAGAAGAAGAAGAAGAAAAAAAGCCAGAATATTTGTAGCATAACAAAACATCACAGAGACAGGCGAGGCAGCTCGATTGTGGCATCATGCTCCGTCCGCTTTCGCTCTGCTGTTTGTAATCGCAGTGAAGAGCGTGTCCCTCCGAGGAACACTCCCAGGTTGTTACAGCTAATGACTGCTGGGGGTTCTCCACTAGGAGCTGTCTGACAGCATTTGCTCAGATATTAATATCAGACGATGGGAATGAGGACAATGCCATGCGCTGTAAATTGGTGCCACACAAACGCAACACATGCGTGAATAAGCTTGGCACGGGAACTCCGATGCACACCATCATGAACTCATGCGCTATGCCGACTTATGTTTTGCACATAGGGTAACTGATTTATGTAAGGGAAGCGTGACACCAGCATGTTCGGAGAATCAGCTGCTTTGCCTCCGTGTCACTTTATGTGAGTTTTGAGGCAATGTCATAAAGTGAAATCTGGAAGCTCTGCATCAGTTTTATTGTGACAGTACAATTATGAAGTTCCAGCTCCCACTGCTATGTGGGCTGCTTCCTTGTCACCTTGCTAAGGGCCATGCTCTCCAAAGGGAGCAATAGAAAAAGCCATAATCATAACTTCAGCGAAAACTCATATTCTTTTATACGCTTTTGCTTGTAATGTTTTTCATCGCAGAGAAAACAGGGAATTTCAGAATCCAACTTGTGGGAAACATAATGTTTCAAAGTCTTTCTCATGAACACGATTCCTGCAGGGAGGCGAAGCCGCTCTTCTCGTCTTCTGATGTGTTCTCTTTGAGGTGGCATGGACAGTCTGTGGTACTCAGCTGGATACACGGCTGCAAAACGCTCCCACAAACAGCTGTGGGATTTGCACATCGCTTAACCTAATTTATTTGAGGCCTCTTTGGGAGCAGTGGAATGGTCCCAGCCCAGGATCACATGCACCTATTTTTACACACATGCACACACAGACACACACACACACACAAATACTTTCCATTTCATCGAGTCTGAGGCTTTTCCTCAAACTGCACATTTGCACCTGTATCTCTGCTCCTCCACAGCTTATCTGTCACTCATTTGCTCACTCTCTGCCCCCCTTTTCTTTTCAAAATATTCCATCCCTGCCTAACTCTTTGAGTTTTATTTCACACCCAGGTCTAGCATGATATTGAGAATGAGATGACATGGCAGTTCTGTTCCTGAGCTCTGGTTGGTGCATTATAAATGCCTACTTGCACAGACATGCTGCAACAGACCTCGAGTGCTAGACTTACGATCTCGGCTGAAATTCTCCAGAGGAGGCAAACTGTCTGTGGCAGGGCAGGAGCAGCCGAACACCGGCTTCTGTTATCCCAACCTGCGCTCATCGCTGTAGGCATGTCTGCCGCTGGGTGTGAGGGTGTCGTTTTTTATTTACTCTAATATCTGCGAGTGTGTCAGTCTCGAGACGATGTGTACCTGCTCAGTTGAACTTCAGGCGCTCTCTGCAGTCAGACAATCCCTCACTTTTCTTGAGTTACTGCCTCTCCTTATGTTCCTGTCCTCTCTTACCCTGTGTCAAGAAAAGTTTTTTTTTTTAGTTTTTTTTTAAAAAAAAGCCAAACTTGCTGCAGAATGCAGCCAATTAGAGACTAATCTTTCGATGCACAACAATTCCCGCAATGCACTGGCCTATCTCTTTTAATTGAATTAGGAGAGGAGGAAAATAAAGCAGATATTCCCTCCACATTTCTTGGAGCTTGATTACAGAAAGCGCAGACTGTTAAATTCCAGCGGCTGGGTCGGAGTCGTGCCATTTCCTGCTACGATTAGAGGACCAGATAACCAAGATTTATTAGCCAAACATCCCGACAATTAATTAGGAAGCGGGGCTAGACTAATCCTGTTTCCACGGGCTTTAGCAGGTCGAACCGTCTTACGCTACCAAGAGGAGCAGTGGAACACTTCAAAGACGAGGCGAAATAAGGAAAGGCTTAAATCAGCCCCCACATATACGTGCGCACGTGTGTGTGTGTGTGTGTGTGTGTGTGTGTGTGTGTTGCTACAGTATAATTACTGTGTCTAGTGCGTGTGTTTGTGAGTGCATGTGTGTGAGAATGTCCATATACAGTGTTAGAATAATACCCTGCGAGAGATAGTATAGGTATATATGTGTCTATGGATGGACACATGCCTGTTATTGTTGTTTACAGTGGCAGGGTTCAGCTCTAAATCCGTCTTCTGACATCTTAAGCGTGAAGGTTTAGCCCACACCCCAGTTCAAAGGCTCAGCGCTAATGCTGCTGGCTTTCAGACCCCCTCCTTTCTTTTTTTCACCCCCTTCTTCTTCCCCTGCGGCTCTTCGTCTTATGGAGACCTCACGCCCTGGGAGGCTTGGCAGGTCACAGCACCGCACAGAAATGTACAGTCTGCTCTCTTTGTTCCGGGCATGCTTGGCATTTGGTCTAGTAAGACCTCCAGCTCTTTAAACACAACACAACCCAGCAAGCAGATGGCTGAGATGCTTTGTTTGGGTCATTAGTAAGCCATCTACTTTGAAACTGGTGCTAGTGCTGTGTTGTTATATATTACAAAGTTGAAAAAAAAAAAAAAAAAGCTATAGCAGAATTTAGCTGAAGGATTGCTGAAAGACAGCATCTGCTGTTGAATCATGACAGTGAGCAGTTAAACTGAGGGATACTTGTCTGGGCTGTGTTATTGTATAGTCATAGCTTATTATGCACTGTGTGACAGTAAAGTGATACCTGAGCATATGGTCTAAAACCCTTGAGGAAAAGAATCTGCTGTCATTATGACCCACAAAACTTGATAGGCAAATCAAAGGTGCCGAATCTCTGCCTGACTCCACATGGAACGAGCACATGACGCTTTGAGAAAGTGTGTGTCTGCATAACATAATTGTGCACATCCTCATCTCTGTTCCTGTCAGGTACATTAATTGCAAAATAGACTTGTGCTGCATTATATTAACCCACACTGAATCATTCTCCCTTCACCACCTCTCTGGATATAAATAGTCCTTTGCTTGGTGTTAGGCTCACCTCACTGAGAGACTGAAGTAAATTAATTATACATTTTAAGTAAACAGTTCAACTCCGGTGTTCTCACATGACGTTTTATGTTTTCATTTTGAGAGTTTGAAGATTAGGTTTAGATTCATGGAAATATGTCTACATGACGTTTGCCAAGTTATACACAAATTGTCAAATGTTGGTGAAATACCGTATCTAAACAATTCTCTCATACATTCAGAATGAATGCACTGCGTGAAATAGTGCAGCAGAGAGATTGGTCAATGTCCTGGAGCTGTCCTGGAAACGTCCTTGTGGCGAGGAAGGTAATCTCCAGACAGGCTTAGAAAGTCTCAACAGGGAATTCAACTCTTTGGTCCACTGAGGACTGTGGTTGTTCTGCGCAGGTGTGCATGAGGGTCATGGTGTGAAGGTAAAGAAGCACATGTGTTTGATCATGTACTTATAAAAGCACATGCATGCTCAGCAAACCTCTTCAGGATAAAAAAGGTTAAAAACAAACTCTTTGAGCACCAGGTAGATCTCAACTCGTGCACCTGTTTAAAAGGGTCTTCATGGCTTAATAAAGTTATTTCTAAGTCCTTCCTTGGCTGCATATACTGTATAGTCAGCCGGTGGATCCTTCGGTCTCTGTCCATCTGGCTCTATTGTCGATTGCAGACAGACTGGCTGATGAGCGCAGCCTGGATGTAGAAGCAGAAATGGGGCCCTGAGCTTGCAGGAGTTCCCTTAGGCTGGGTCTTGGCAGGGCTTTTCAGAGTTGCACTCGCGCAAACCCTCTGAAAGCGAACACAGCAGTCTCCATGGTTGCCTAATGGCCATGCTGCTGCTCTTCAGAGTTTGGCAGTTGACAGTTTCTGATCCTTTTTAAGCAAGAGATAAAGCCCTGGCAGACAAGTCTGAGTTGTCTGTAGAGATTTAAAAACTAGGAGAGTTATGAGGAAAAAAAAAGAAAAGAAAAGGTTTTGTGCGCTGTGATTTATTGATTATTCTAAAGTGAGCTTTGTAAAAACTACAGTTCTAGAAATGCTAGAGATGGCAACACCAACATTCTGTAAATTTATCACTTTGTGAAGTTTGCATGAGATTCCCTCTTGGCATGCCGACAACAGAAAACAGAGCCACAGAATACTGACAGTACAAGAGGAATGTGATATACTTGTGTTGAGAGGATTTCTGATTTCCCTAAAGACTGTTTACAAGGACGGAATATATCATCAAAATGCAGGTTAAGTAAACAACTGTTTGTTTCACCATGCATTGAATTCCAGGCTGAGAATATAGCAGTAGTGCCCTGGTGGAGGACAGACATCCCAATACTGGACTGTGCCTATAGCCCATCATCGCTGCCAAGCTCTAATTAATTCCCCCAAGGTACACAGATAGAAAGAAGTAGAGACTGAAAAACAAAATTTAATCTTGGAGAGGAATATTAAAAAAAAACCCCAAAAAACTGGAAGGAAAGCACAAGGGCAACAGATTACATGCAGGGAAGGGAGGACAAAGGAAGAGAGTCATGAGGAATATCGAGTCCTGATTTGTTTGCCCTGTGTCTGTTTTAATCATTCTTCATTGTGTTTAGTGTGCATAGTTGCAAACCTAAGGCAGTGTGTTGAAAACAAAGGCTCAGTGACTACTGCCTTACTGCGTTTCTGTCTTTTTCTCTCTTTTCTTCTGAAGGTTTTTCTTCCTCTCACATAGTCTCGTCAGGACAGGGATGTCACAACACAAAGAGGGCCAAAAAAAAGAAAAATCCACCCTGCTCTCAGCCAGCCGAGGTAGTAATCGATGGGACGTTAAACAAAAACAGAGGAAGAAAAGCACACTTTCTGCCAAGCTTTGGAAGACAGAAATCACTTTCATGGTGGAAAGAAAAAAAAAGTGTGGCTCTGCTTTTCTGTTGTACACCGATGAGATTTTTCAGCAGCGGAAAACAGTGATGTGTGATGTGAGAGCAAATAAGCCGTGTATCGCTTTAAACATGGTGGCGTAATTAGTCGTCACAGTTTCCATAGTATTCCATTATGTTGCCACAGAAGCATGGAGACACACAGCAGGTGTTTGTTTTCAGACAACAAGCATTTCTCATCAAGCGTCAACCACAGTCGCCGCGCGGTGCTTACTTTGCTGCATTTGGCCATTTGCATAAAATATCTTCCCAATACTACAGTATGAATATTGAATTCCTCACTATTTGCATATGCAGGGACATATTTTCCATCTGGCTATCATTGGCTGGCGTGCGGCTCTGTGGCTTTACTGGCTGATGCTGTCATTTCACAATAAGGGCTCAAATCTGAGTGTGAGTGAGTGTGTGCGGAGTTTGGATGTGTTTGTGGGTTATATTCCAAAAACCAAATGATTTGTCAGGTATGAGGAAGAAATGCTGCCCAGCTGTAACGATGAGTCTGATGCATAAATGAAGTGTGACTCAAGGGGCTTTTGTCATAGCAGGAAAAGCACAAGGGTAATTAATTACTATTAATGGCTGCCTTCCATGTAATAGAGCCAGTTACAAAGGCGCCCATATTATACATGCTGTGTCACTGACATGGCACATTGGTGCACTTGAATGGAGCTGAGGCATTGCTAAAAAGATTCGGCTGAGTGCCCTGACATGGCTAAGGAGCATGCCACATAACCGTCAGTTCTGGCTGGGGACTGTCATACACTTTCACCGCAGACATCTTGACTTGTCATTGTAAGAAAAGCACAGGTGTTACTAAAAACATTAAATATGACTTAGTTCTCCTCGAGTGTCCCAGTAAGCCATGACAGTGTGACAGTGAGCCAGCATGCAAAATACTGGGGACTGCTTCCTCTAAGATTGACTCTGACTGCGGCTTAGATCTAACTAATAGTCAGATTTCACGTGGACATTTACATTCATCCGCTGCATAAAGCTTTTTAGTTCTTGACTATCTAAAGTAGGACAAATTGCAGGTGAATTCTGGGTAAATATAAAAACATGGCTCATAATTTGTGCATGAGTGAGCAATGAGAAGGAAAGGAGGTTTTAGAGACCGCAGTAATCCACTGGGAATAAACAGACAGGAGATAAATTAAAGGAAAAACCTGAATAATTTCAACCCATCTCAACCCAAATTAATATTTCTGGGAGATTTTGGACCGACATGTTAGATAGCCCTCTCTACCACCATCACCTGAAAACAAAATAAGGGCATATCTTTTGGAATCACAGTGTCAGTATCTGTCCAGTAGACTTCAGAGACTTGTAGGATCAATGCCAGGGAGTATTGAAGCTGTTCTTGCACCTGATGGGGGTCCAACATCTTAACTAAGACACTTCATGTTGGTTTTTAGTTTAATGTCTTACCCATCTGTACATCACCAGTTACTTTCCTTTGCCCAAGGAAAGTGCCCTGAGTCTCACTTAGGAGTTAGCAGAAGCACTGATTCCTGACAAACTGAGAAGTCGCACTATTCCAGCCATGCTACAAGAGTTTGTGCTACTGGAAGCCTTTTATCTTGAAGTTTCCCAGTAAGATGTATTGAAGCTGTTCAATCAAATGAATTATTCAAGGACTCAAAGGCTAGCTTCTTTATTTGCTCAGAATTCATAGCAAATGTGTCCTTCTTGAAATAGTTACAAACCAGGCAGCTTTGTGCAACAGATGAATTTAGACATCTGTTAGTTAGATTTGAGCTGCAGTCGAAGTCTTTGTGAAACAGACTCCCTGGACTCAAACTGCAGCACTTAAATGAAATTGAGCGATCATTTATTTTAGTATTTGCACATGAATGTTTTCTACTGTAGAACGTCAAAATTTCTTCAATTTTTTTTAAAAAAACAACTTACTGGTACTGCATTTCTACCACTCTCCTTGAAATGCAGGTACATGTGTCTTAGATAAAAAGAAAAGAAAATGTTTAACATGATTTTGTATTAATTGCATACATCGCTGGGAATTCCTGAGAATTAAGTCTGCAGTATTCTTGTGAGAGGCCAAGGTCAGGGCTACAGTAGCTGTCACAATGATGAGTGGTTCTTGCTGAGATAGAACGTCTGCCCACCAAACAGGGGGGATTGACAGTTAATCACAAGCACATTACACCTCTGGGATGGGCGGAACTGCAGCCTCCTGCCTTTGGCTCCAGCCTGCCTGTCATTATGATGACTCTGCGGCCTATCAGTGTCTGCCTCAGATTTATCTATCCGGCACTAGACTGTGGCCTCGTCTTGGGTTGAGCTTGGCACCTGTCCATCCATCAGCCTTTAAAGTCCTCCTGTGACACAGTGGACACAATCTCTCTCTCTATATATATACAGCATCGTGCCGCCACATTGCAACGCTATTGCTCAGGCTGCTCATTTGGTGAGTACGACAAAATAAATGCTGCGCAGTGTTTGTGGACATGGAGATGTGCGTCTATAATGCAAATCTGCAGAGCCAGGGAGACGCTTTGTCATTGCTGGAGCGCTGTAACTGTGTTTACATCCACCAGAGAGAAAGCTGGCAGAGTTTATTGGGACTTAAGTGTTTTGGGAGGGATAGTGTGGGTGGACAACTTTGCTGATGGCACTGGTGAAGGCTCTTTTAAACAAGCCGAGTAATTACTAAAAAGCATGCTGAAGGCCATTTAAGCTGCATCTGTCGACACCGCTGTGACACGAATTTCAAGATTAGGTGTCCGTGTGTGTGTGAGCAGACTGTGTGTTTTCGTGTTTGTGTTAAGAAAGAACGAGCAGATTGTATATAGGATTGTTTTCCTTCATGGGCTTATTATGCTGATTTATCACTGTTGACTCTAATATCCTGGGATACAGTGTGCCTAGAGCCATACAATTAAATCACTACAATGTTGACTTTGAGTGGAGCTTTAGAAACTACAAATATCTCTCAAGTACATGTAGAGTGACAATTCTGTTTTTTTATTTATTTATTTATTTTTATAAATAACTCTCAGGAAATACATTGGACCTCCAAGCGTGTCAGCATTTGCCAACTGCCATTCATTTCATCTCGTGACTAGCTCATTAGCTTCGTGTCAAGACAGATGACCAAACCGCGGCGTGTGTGATTATTCGGCTGCGCCCTCTATCCTGGGAAGCCTCTCAGTTTACCACAGGGGCATGTCGCCATGCTGACATGTTAATGGGATCAGTCAATGATAGCAAGGAGCTAATGAAAGTCTAATCGGAAAACTTGCCTGTCGCTGGATTTTCTTCTCCTTCTCTGAATGTCACAGACGCAAAGCTGCTCTACCTCTGAGAGGTATCATTAGCAGGTATGACTTGCAGTGTCGTCATGCAAATATGTAATATTCATTCATTCATTCATTCATTTATTTGCTCATTTATTGTCTTTCCCTACTTAGTCATTTTTTGTACTGTAGCGCTTTGAACAGGTTGTCTTTCTGTTGCCGCATTGTTAAATTTAGCTTTACAGTTAGAAGGGGCATACAGGAATTGAATTAATGAAGCCCCATTAATTCATTCTATTTTATCTTCTTCCTCCTGGGGTGTTGAGAGGCAGGACAAAGAGTAGGCCAAGGCTAAGGCCAAGATAATGTTTTAAGCATCCCCAGCAGAGAAGGTCGGGAGCATCTGTACACGAAATGTTGAACTCATAATCATACAACAGTTGAGGAGATGCATAAAATTCATATAGTTGCGCTGTCATGATCGGGGGGAAAAATGTGTTCTCTCTTTTCTGTCCATGGCAGAATTGCTCGGGGGAACAGCTAACTGGGATGAAGCCCTCAAGGCCTGAAGGCTGCAGTGAAATAAATGGGCAGGCTTTAAGGAAGAATGTGTGAATGCCCTGCAGGCGGGAAATGTAGGATAGCGTTGAGAGAGCCATATGTGTATTGTCTGGAGCCCTGACGTTGGAGAGTTGCACCTGAGTTACGTTTGAACATATGCTCAGCAGTTGATACAACATGCATATAATTAGATATTATGTAATGTTAATTTATGAATGTGTCCACAGACAGCAGCGCTCATTTTCTTCTTCTTTTTTTTTTTTTTTTTAACATGAATTTGTCAAGGGAGCCAAGTAGAGACATTGAAAGGCATTAAAATTTTAATTTTGTGAATCTCTGAAAGCAGATGGCCTTTAAGAAAATTTGATTTTTAAGCAAAATCTAGTAGTTACAGAACTCATTAAGTACAAACTGTGCATGCATACAAATTCGGGCTTAAGGAGGCTATCAGTATCAGCATCTTTATGTCTGAGCAGCTACTGATATTTATAATATTTCACCTTCCTAATGGAGAACAACTATCTATTGATCATGATGGATGGTAATATAAAAAGACCTATGAACCCATTGTGAAGCACACCACTTATCAATATTGTATTTGCTGTTATGGAGGCTCTTGGCTAATTGTGCTATAGGGAGAGAGATGCGTTTCAGGGCCGTTCTCAGAGGGCGATGACTGGCTGATGAAGTGCTACTAAGTGCTAAAGGGCAACTGGGCAAGGTTTATGGATTTCTGCAACACCCTGGAGCCACAGTTGAGCGGGACGACAACAAGGTCCCAGCCTCATTCTCCACATGTGTATTTTCTCAGCTTTCCTGGTTTGTAGTGTGTACCAAACCGAGGCAGAGAACTAGTCTGGTATATCACAGCCATCCATCAGCCTCGAAAACTCCCAGACGTAAAACCACGATGCGTTCCTTATAGAAACACAGCACAGATGCAAATAAGAAGGATATTAGTAGGTGATTGCTGTCCTGCAATGCACCACCGGAGCAGTAAACATGGACATCAAAATGCTATCATCACAGTCTTTTCATATCTCAATTCTAAACACTTCCTCTTGATTATCACGCTGTTAATTTATGATACCAATCTCAATGAGCTAAATGTAGTTTCTTGCTGACCTGGAGGGTCTTATGACATGTTCATTGTACAGAACAGCATTGTGGGCTTGCACTTTGACCAGACTGCTAATGGTCATGCATGGCTCATTTGTGAGCAACTTTTAGTTTTTGCAGACTAGGTGTAGACAAAATGAATCAGGGCATCTTGGTTATCTAATTTGTCTGTCTGTGATAGAGGTTGTAGCCCGACTACACGGTGATCACATCCTTGACCAACCAGAAGTGATTTTAATCCCCGTTGTCATGTGTGCACACATGCTGCTCAGTGTAAGTGGACGCTTTAGGTAGCAAACTCAGCAAGCAGATATGAGGTGGAATATCTCTGCTGCAGAACCTTCCGCACAAATCACTTCAGCAGAGTTGCACTTCCAGTTCATCCAGTGTCTACAGTTTAGTCTTCTTATGAATTTTAACAGTCCAGAATCCATTAAAAGGGAAATTTGCATTTATTCCATTCATTTGCATTTCTGACAGTTAAAGCTGAACTAATCTCTTTTAATGACTTACTAATTTCAATCATATGGTCAAGATCTGAACAAGTAGAAGGATTTTCCTTTGGTTTTCCAGACTGCAGCAGACAACATCTCTGTTGGACGGACAGCTGGTGCGACAGAGTTGCCAGTGCCTGCACAAGAAGTGTTTTTGCTAATCCTGAGTGATTACTATGTTCTGTTGATTTAGCTTGGACTTACAGTAGAAATAAGCAGTTCTGATGTTATTTTCCAAAAGGCATTGACCTTGCGAATGGTTTAGTGGTCTACGGCATGAATGGGCAAACATGCTGAGAGTATGCACAACTACAGTGGGGGATTTGACTGATTAGCACAGTTTAAAGCGTTTAGGAGGAGGTAATCAGTGAAGTCACTTGCTGTGATATTTGGATTGTTGCCTTCAAGTGCTTTTTGGAAGTTTCCACTTTAAAGTTAGGAAGTTAAAATTATGGCTTGCTAAGGATATGAGTACTTTAAGCTGTCAGAAAGACTTTATGTTCCAGCGATATAATGACCCAGAAAAAAATGCAGAACTTTTAAAGAATATATTAAAACCCTGAGGCCAACAGGGCACCATTGAAAGCAACTTTTTGTCCAGCAATGTCCATGCCATGTACATTACACTGCTAAAATAGTGCGACTATACACCTGTCAATCAGATGTAAAATGACAGTAATTCAGTGTCTCAATTTATTGCTGACTGGAGAGTAAGTTACTGAGTCTGTTACTGTGTATGGGGCACAGTGAATGAGTGAATGAGGGAGTTATTTTGGACACAGTCCAAAACAATGTTTGTGTTTGTGTTTTTCTGGAACTTGCATCAGATGATTGGCAATTATCATCTACACCCATGTGTATGCCCGTTATTATTGTTCTGTTCAGTCACAGAACAGCTGACTACTGGAGCCTTTTTGAAGTCCTAATGCATGAAGACAAGCAGACTGAGGCATACAAAAAGCGTACATCTTTCTTCCTTCTTTTCTTTTCTCATGTGTCCACTCCGCCTCTCTCGTGGTCATATCAGGCAGTTGATCCTGAACTGCCTGGAGGACAATTCAAAAGGTCAGCGCAAGCAGACTGTTGAGAAAATGCACCTTTCCTCGTTCCCCATCTCTCCTTGGAAAGAAGACAACAACACTTGCTGACGTGGCCTTATCTTTCTCAAATGCTGGAAGGCACAGGCTACTTCGACAATAGCACCACTTGTATTTCATTTATTTTCTGCTCGAACATCAGTCCTCAGCTGTCCCCCTACTCTCTCACTCTATTTCTGCACCGTGCGCGCCAGGCTGTCCCCAGAGGCATGGGTAATGGTCTACTGGCCCTCTACTCGAGGCGATAAAGACCTGCACAGAAACCAGTCACAGCTCTTGGTGGAAATCAGAGGATAAGACAAAGTTAAGAGCAGAAACTGAGGATGAGTTGCTAAGAGTGAAGACAAAGGAAAAACACTGGAAAAAAAGGTTAAGAGTGTCCTGAGGCGACATACAGCCTCATTCAATACTTCCCATTCTGTCACCTTTTGGTCTGTTTTTGCATTTTGAATTAGGACTTTGGAGAACAGTGAAGTCAAAAATAAGGACAGATGACTCAAATTGCTTTAAAGTCCAGATGAAGATGAGAAACGATAAGTTGATAAAGTGAATACTGTTCCATTATTAACATTTAGAAATAAATGACAGAGGAGATGTCATTTCAAATTGATCTTTGGTCAGTGAGAAATACCACAGCTAGAGGGGCGGATAGTTTCAAAGAACAGGAAATGTCAATACCTACTGTACACTGCTTTGAATATTTTAAAGTTGTGGGAGAGAGGAGCTGCCTGATGGATGACGGTGGTGATAATGAAAAATGATATGAACAAGTCTGACAGAGGTGGAGCTGTGAATGATAGAATGAGTGGGGGGTGAAAATGAGATTAGCTTCTGCACTTCAGGTGGTGTGTCAGCCTTGGGAATGGAAAACCTGTCAGTCCCTCATACCCTGATGCAAAGCTGGTTGGCTGCTCTATTGATCCAGCTGCAATGGCGAAGGCTGCTTTAGCCAACACTGATACTTCCACTTGTTTAACAATACGCCGTGTGTAGGAGCTGACATGCAATCTGTTAAATGAAATGAAAGATTGAGATATGGCATTTAGTTTTGATTTATGTGAGGGTTACTTGGGTCGTATAACATCCATGTTTTGAAGTCAATGAATGTTTGCTGCTTTTGTAACGTCACAGAATTTGACCTTTTTGCTAAGCCCTTCCCCCAAGCAGCCATCCAATCTTAGCTTTGCAATTGCAAGTCTGGCAGATCTGTCAAGTTTTAGATTTCTCCACATGAAACTGTGTGCCAGGGTCTATTATAAAAATGATGCTCTGTGTCTTAAGAGTTCATAGGGTGGTGTCTCATGAAGCTAACATTAGCTCCAGCTAGCTACAACTCATAAAATCTCCCTGTACCAGCTGACAAAATTGATTTTCATCTAGAAATCTGCACATGTAAGATCAAGGATCCAGTGTTTCATAAATGATTAATTATTTAAAGTTGTAAATCTGCTGCTGTTATCATTGTGAACTGCATATGAGCTTGACAGACAGCAAGAGCAAACAGTGAGAACAGGAAAAGCGGCTCAATCCCACCAGGCATGGCTGCATTGCGGCCGACCGAGCAGATTGTGGTTGTTCTAGATAATGTTTGTGATCCCAACAGAAGTGCCGCAGCATGTTTCAGAAGCGGCTCTTCACTCTGCTCCACCGAGAATACGCGGCTGTTCATTTCTGGCAGATGCTGCAACCACAGAGCACACTGAGCCGGCCGGAAGTCAGACACAGAAACAGCATAAAGAATCTTGTTGTGGAGAAATTGCTGAAATTAATGGTCAATGAATAAGTCAAAGAGAATGTTTTTACCCATGCAGGTGTTATTGGTGTGTCACCATATTCTAGTCTGGAGACACAGATCAACGTCAACGGCAACTATCTATTATGTCTAGGTAGGCAGCAATAGGTCTCTTTGACCCTGGCCACCACGGTGTTAAGATACCTACTGTTCTCAACCAAAGCCAAACAATTAATACTGCTGAGGACCTCAAGGCCCACATGTAACCTCGTGTAATCTAAGGATAGAAAATTCAGTGATAAATCTGGCCGATTTTCAAAATAAAACACCCTGCACAGACTCACGATCATAAAAACAAACAGGGAAACTATTCAGCTACAACTGACTCATGTTATAAGCAAATAAACCAAGGAAAAATGGCAAGTTTTGAGCAAGTTAATAAAGCTCAGAAAGAAAATCCCCCAGTGGGATCCAGGGGTTTTACACAACTGAGCAAAATGTATATCAGATTCAGGCACCTTGGGATTGTAGGAGTGTATGACATGAAGTAGACGAAAATCTACTGCTGTATGTTCAGAGGAAACTGTTGCTGTGCTGCGTTCCTTTTTAGGCCAGCCTTAGCATCTTAGTAGAAACACTGTCATTGTCATTGTGATAAGTCGATTATGTCTGTGTGGTGTCTTATTATTGTTCTGTCCCAGTATGAGATCTTCCATTAGGAAGAGAACTTGTCCATCCTCTCAACAGGTTTCCTTTTATCAACGCCTCCGTCTGTTTTTACATAACTCTAAGCTTTCCTCCATCCATGAGGTCAGACGGGCAAAAAACCCACAAAAGAATCAAAGAATAACTTTATTTGTCATTTACTTGGTACAGTGATGGGTAATAAACACATGGATGTCTGGTATTAGCGACAAGACATTTATGTCTGTGATTGCAGTGTCTCCTACTAAAAGCTCTTATTGCTCTCTGAACAACTTCAACACGAAGAGGCAATTTTACATTTGTGATTCAGATTTCTCAGAGTGAGACCAGACATCAGAGAAATGAATTAACACTAATGTGCCTTTCAGGCCAGTGGCCAGAGTTTCACTCTTTCGCCAGTATAGTGCATTTTATTTATTTATTTACCTATTTGTCTGTGCTGAAGGTTATTGCGGACAGCAGCAAATAAACAGTTGGGGGACATTGGACCCTCAGAGATGGAGTCTGAAATCCCACATGACCTTCTCAGAGCGGAGAACAGGGGAGAAAGAAGGCACCTGGTGAAAAGACAAGCATTGAGGCTGATGTGTTGAGAGCTGTCCAGGGTTTGGACTAACAGCAGCGATATAGCAAGCAGCATCAAGGACTCGTCTTAAACCCTAACACAACCATTGATCCCATTATATTCAGACCTCTGGTCTCTCTAGTTTATTGTGTATACTTGGACTCTGGCCTTGGATGACAGAGGATTAGAGTTTTGCTGAATGGGGCGTACAGAGAAAGGCAAAACATTTGATGCAGGGAGAAAATAAACAGATTTTTTTTTTACCTTCTGCTTTCATGATGTTTGTCCTGTTGTATTTTAACCATCTTCCATGTCAGCAGCCCTGCATCTTATGTATCCTCTCTTCCTTTGTGTTTTCCTGACTCCTTGTTCGTGACCTTACCTAATCAACGCCGTGCCACCCCAAACCCCACCCTCCTCTCCCTTCTTCGTCTGTTGTGGCTTGCCAGATAGTGTCACCTACAGCCGGTGACCAGGTTGTAGTCCAGCAGTGCTCCATATGAATTATGATGTGCTGGATCAGTCCTAATCTTGTTATGGATGTTCTTTTGCCCTTGGGAGGGGCATCAACGGTTGGATGGAACTTTATCAGATTTCACAGTGCTTTGGCGTATAATTCATGAAAGGTGTGTGTGTGTGTGTGTGTCAGGGGCATGCATGGTAGTACTAAACACGACTGTTTGATCTGTTATTTACCAGCTTTTACCATTTAATAAAATTGTGAACATAAAAAAACAGAAGAAGAAGAGAAGAGTAAAACAATGAAACTGTCATACGATAACGAAGGAAAGCGTTTTTTGTTACAGCCTGAGATGCTCATGTATGCAGTTTAAAGCCTGATTGAAAAGGCCACTTTTGTTAGACTCTTAAGGGATTGACACATCTATATTGTATCTGGGAGTCTGACCGTGTAGAGTGTTAAGTTAGAGTGTAAAGTTATCAGTCAAATCTTAAAATCAATTCTCATACTTACAGGCAGGAAAGAGGCAGGAAAGAACAAGATTTCTCTCTCCGCATTTTAAATGAAGCTAGAGATACAAGGTATGGTTATGGTTGTTCCATTGGCCAATGCAGTTTTTCAGTAAGCTCTATAAGAGGGTAATTGAACATATGGCAAGCTCAACTGACAGCTGAAATGACAGCTTGACATGCAGGTAGAAGAACAAAGAGACAGAACTCTCCTGCTATACAAACTCATATGGCTTAAAAGCCAATGACAAGTTAAAGGTATACAGTCATGGAGTTCACCATAACGTACTGTAGGCTGGGAACTTCCAGGTGAGGAGTACTTCTCAGTAAAACCTGATGATTTCTATGAGTGATCGTTTCTCTGTGTGGTCAAGACAACGTGAGGCCACGACCTTCTTGATAATAACCTGGTGGAAGGTCACGAGTTCTCCAGCTTCATCCAGCTTCTTCTGAGTGTGTTATTTGGTGTGTTGTGTTGAAATCTGCAGCAGAAAATACAACACACAAAAAAAGGAAGAGAATGAAGGAGGATGTTGAATCGACAGATATACTGGACAATCAAGACATAGTAGACAAATAGGGTCTATCAGTTGTACTTATACTACGTCCCCTTCTGTGGGTTTTCGAGTGTATCTCCATATGGACGGTTGAGTAAGTTAAAATACACAGCCACAAGGTTCTTTCTTTCTATTATCAGTACATATGCTAGTTCTATGCTCTGAAATACTTCTTCTGCTATCTTTTACCTCTGAACAGACAAACCGTAATGTTGAATATTTACTTGTCCATCACTGAAGTACAGTCTTCATAAGTAATAGCTAACAATTGACCATTGTCAAAATCTATCTTTGGAGGCTTCCAGTAATCTCTGGAAGAAAAGATCTTGTATATGGGACTTTCTTGGTAAAAGGATGAATAACCTTTTCTGTCATTGTTTGAAATAAAAATCTGAAGGGCATATTCTTTTTTCAATTTACAGATGAATAAAAACAACATATATATTCTGAAGGAACTAAATTATTGTCACTTTTTCACCCTTGGGTTTCACCCCTTTTCTTCTGTTGGCTCCAGAAGCAAGAGTCTACCATATTACCTCAACTAAAATTATGCATAACGTCCATATTGAGCGGGCTGTCGTCCATTATCTCACAGTATATGGTATCAGAATTACTGCACAGAATATGTCCACGACCTTAATTTAATTTGTCACAATGTTTAATTCATGGACATTTTCATTTTCATACATCATATGCACTCGCATGCTGCACCTCATTAAATATATGACTTCACTTATCTTCGAACCTCAAACGAGGTTAAAGGGCAGCCGGATGACTGCTTCATGTGTCCGCACGTGGCATTCTAGTAACTTGCAAAGTCAACAGAAAGGTGCTAATAATGCCTATATATAAAACAAGGGGCGCACATCCAGGATATAAGCAGCAGTGAGGACAGTATGGCTGTAGCACTTCAGCCCTTTGCTATTATTTTATGATTCCCTTGTGGGCCTGGAGGGTACAAGAGAGGAGACAGATTCTGAAAGATCTAATTAAGCAAAGCGAAATGAGAGTGCCGAGATCCCAAGTCCAGGATGAGACACAAATCAGGGGCTGTTGACAGTGGCCTGCAGGGCAATGGGGCTTTGCGGTAAAGGCCTCACTGTATCCTTCAGATAATGACCGTTCTTTCTTCTCTGTGGTCCTCAGTTTAACTTTTTTTATAGCTTGGGGTTAAGGGTTGTGAATCTCAATCTCATTATGTAAAACATCAGCCTGTGAATTTAGGCATTTTGTCTTATTTGCACTTAAAGAGCTAATTAGTGTTTTCTCAGTAGCTCGGTAGTGCCGGCGAACACTTTATCAGGTGTCTTGTTTTGCTCGATGGAGATAAAGATGAGCCTGAAGAACAAGTAACTCATAAGTCAGCACTTATGTTTGAATGGTGAGTTGTTAGGATGGTGTGAAAACATTAAGGAGTTTAGTGTGCGTTCTTTTGTCTGTGCTACTTCCCAATTTAGAGGTGCTGCCTGTGTGGGATGTAAAGAATTCTTTCTCTGTCTGGCAATTCAGCATTCACATGCTATTACATCTGAGTGGAGAATAAATGTCTTCAGGACACCTGGCGCCAAGGCTGCGACTGTCTGGTCTCTCGGGCTCATTTCTGACTGAGAACAGAAAGACCTTGGAGTACAAAGACAACAGGCTTGATTATGTGAGTACACAGGAAGGTCTCCCAACATTGTTGTGCTAATCACGTTAGCGGGCACAGACTCAAGGCAGGACAGATGCTAGGCAAAGGGCAATGGGGTTATGTTATCCTGATTAGAGGAGGCTTTGGGGGTTTTGTGAATCTCGTTGCCTGCCTCGCCGTCACCTTGCAGAGGGAAAACTGCCATTGGTTCTTTTCTTGCTCAGTCTGTCTGCTTTTTCTTCCTTCTCTCGCTTGTTCTCGGCACCGCTCTCTCTTGTTTTCACAAGAACTAGAGCTTTTTTTTTTTTATTCAACAGGTCACATTTCTTTTCCTGTTATCAACCGCCTACACACAGCAATGAGTTTCCGGACCACCTCTCATTTTTCTTCTTGTGGATTCAACCTGCTAAAAGTAGATAAAAATGGATTTGTTCCTTTGTACCATGTTTGCTTTGGTTCATATTAGTCTGCTTAAACCCTGTCATTGGTTCATAGACAAACTTGTACCAGTTGTCTTTAAATCTAGTCCCAGCTGAAACTGTGCTAGAGACATATTCACAAAGACTGATGTAAGTAATCTGTGCAAGTCGTACTAGATTTCTAGTTATACTGGCTACTCAAAGTGGTGTATGTTTTTACATTACGTGCATTATTATTGTGTTTTCACTCCACTGATGATAGTTGATTTTATCTTATAGTAGTTATGTGTTCTGCCATTTAATTTTAACTTGAGGAAATAACTTATAATTTAATTTATATTGGGTATCTTCTGGCGAAAGTCCCTTATTAATGTGTAAATCTTACCACATAATAAACAGTGCACACTCGTAGAATATTGTGTCACAGTTTTCCTGGAATTCTTTTCAACAATTAGTAAAATACCATGACTATCTATTAATAAAAAATAAATCATTAAGAGAACACTGACCAAAAAGTTAGGTGTTGTAACTGCCTCTGGAATTGCAGACCGCACAAGTGTCTGTTTGACTGCTTTCAATTTCCAATTATTTAAAACGATTCAACACTGCAGGCATTTTAGCTGCTTGTTAACTTTTTAAAATACATGCTTCACTGCCTCAACGTGTGAATGCATTCCTGACCGTATATGACAGCTGGAGTAGAGGGAACACAATGATTTTAAATAAACCAAAGATAACAAAGTTTTTAGGCTCCTGACTTTTAAAACATTTAATGTA
Source organism: Protonibea diacanthus (assembly GCA_028641955.1). Taxonomy (NCBI): domain Eukaryota; kingdom Metazoa; phylum Chordata; class Actinopteri; family Sciaenidae; genus Protonibea; species Protonibea diacanthus. The sequence goes on along the minus strand of CM053983.1, from coordinate 12,504,908 downwards.
TGACATTCAGAAAATGAGTTCTCTGAAGCTTACCTTGGCGTACAGAAAATGGGAACATCTACGAAAATGTTAACGGACGGCTGAAGTGATAAACTGCTGTGGTGACCCATGAAGTTCATGTATTACAAATGATGCTTTTCTTCTGCCCCCTCCAGGATCGTATATGTTGGTGAACTCCTCCCAGCATGCTGCAGGTCATCGTGCTCAGTTGCTGCTGCAGACGCTGAGTGAAAACGACACGCACTGCGTTCAGTTCAGCTACTTCCTGTACAGCCGCGACGGCCACAGTCCAGGGGCCCTGCGGGCGTATGTGCGGGTCAACGGTGGTCCGCTCGGCAGTCCAGTGTGGAACACGTCGGGGTCTCATGCCAAGCAGTGGCACCAGGTTGAGCTGGCTGTCAGCACCTTCTGGCCTAATGAATACCAGGTACAAACTTTGTCATTATCACTTCTGAGATCTACATGTGATAATGTGTCTTTTTAAATCTGCGTCTTTAATCAGGCGTGTAGTCTTATGACTTCAATTTTATGATGTGCTAATGAAACCAGATGTTCCTCTAATACTGAGGACTTGAACAGTCAAGACAGGTCTCATATTCATGATGGAGCTCTGCAGAACCATTGACCGACATCTTGTACAGCTGAAAAATGTTACACAGTAAGGCTCTGGTGATCACCGCTCATTTTAGCCTCGAGGTGAATCTGGTGTTAATTACTCGCATTTGCAATTTAATTAGCATTGATTCCCTTGTGAATGCAGCTAATGTTAGTGCTCAAGGGCCCTAGCTAGGTCTCTCGTGAACATGTCTGGGAGAGTTTCTACCCACTGAGGCCTCAGTGTGTATGTGTATTTATTCAACTCCAACAATTTACAGGGCAAGTTATTGCCTACTAACAGGAAACAAACATTGACTGGCATCTACTATGGGTGCCTGATGTGCTGTGGTCTGTAGATGCCACAGTCAGGTGAGCATGAGGGATGTCCATCTATTAATCCAATTTATTTATTTTTTTATTTATTTTTTGCAAACTCTGCGGAGCTGTCAAAAAGCAATTAAGTTGAGTAGTGTGCATTTTATCAAGAACTGTCGATCCCCCCCGACTTAATTAAATTCTATTTGGCCCTGCAAGATCTGACCTTCACTATGTAAATAATAGTCCTTTGTACAAACAGAGGGGTAGATGTAAGGTGACACTACCAGCATCACATGATCTAAAATATCATCAATATCTATGAAAATAAGGTAAACTATATTAACAGGAACAAACAGACAGTGTCGCAGTGGATTATACACAAGGATGTATACAAAGCGTTACAAGCATTCATTTCATTATTTCGAAGGACAACACAAATTAACTTTTTTGTTTTAGCCAGCTGTATAAGTTTTGTGGTCATTTTGAGCTTTTGAAGAGGAAACAGGTTCTCCTGTCTAGTCCTAATGCTAAGCTAAACTAATCCGGCTCTCGCTTCATGTCTAGAGTACAGACATGAGAGTGGTTATGATCTTCTCTTCTAAGTCTCAGCATGAAAGTAAATATTTCCTTTAAATGCAGGCACAATAATCCTCCTTCTGATTGCTTAATATATATTTAAAATGACAATAGTAAGCCAAAGGAACTTTGCTTTCTAAAAATAAACCCATTAAGTTACAGATGCCGGTGGTGTTCTATTGACGGTCCAACCTGTCGCAAATAGGCAGGCTTGCAAGCACTCTGCTAGTGAAACTATTAATCAGCTCTGTTTCAAAACCAATAATTCAGGGACCTTTTGTGTGTGAATCATTACTTTTACAATACCATTATTAAATATTTCAAACAGCTGTTGCTCTTATGCTTAATGTTTAACAATAAGTGAGCCGAGTGTCTTGCTAAGTAGCGCTTCCCTGCTGATGGATGCAGTGAGAGCTGAACTGTGATCTCTGTGTTATAAAACAGACTCCCTAACCTCTATTCTGCCCTATCATCGCATCAGGACAGATAAGTTATGTATCCAATAATAACATGTTTTATCCGGCCTTCTCTTTCTCTGTCAAGTCCAATCGTATTTGTCTGTGCACTTAATTGTCCTGCTCTCCTCATCCTCCCTTCCTCTTCCTCAGTGGAGTTGTGTACTTTCTTGTCTCGCAGTCCTGTAAATATCTCAGTAAACAGTGATGGCTCATAAGGTGAGTCACAATTGTGCTATGGCTTCCACAATGAGAGGTTTCCGTCAGGAGAAGGAGGTTTATAATGGGCTTATGAGGAGGAGTAGATGACTCTGAAGACAGGACAAACAGTACAGGAGAAGGAGATGGGCCTACCACTTAGATTAATATTGACAGTACAACCTTTTAATAGAACAGCTTAAACTGCTAATGGTCTAGCTTTTATCTCATGTGGGGGAAAACACAGCGTTCAAATTTATTGGATTAAATTTGGACACCAGGTATTGGCACCGTTGGAGAAAATGTGTCTAATTGCAGCATGTCAGGAATTAAAGCTTTTCCTCTCTGCTTCCTCTCTCATTTCATTTTACTTCAACTGAACGTGTGCTGCTTGACAGTACAAAAGGGAGCAAAACAAACTGCCCCCTCAAAGTCACATATACCACAGCTTACATTGCTAATCCCCCAGCAGTCAAAAACCTCATCACTGCGGAATGACACAGGGTCTTGCCTCGCAACACGTCACTGCTCTCTGTAACACAGACAAAACAGGAAAGGGTAAATGGGGATGCGCAAGGCTGAATGTTGTCTTTAATAGCATCTTAATGCTAGCTGTCCTCTGGTGTTAACCACCAAGTGCAATAAAAACACAAAAAGGGAGAGCGACGAGAGGCAGCTATAGCCTGGTTTGGGTTCAACACAATTCTTTAGAAATTCACCCAGAGACTTTTAACTCTAAAGCACGTCAGCTACAGATCGTGTGCCTTTAAATACTAAAGGGTTTGGGTTATATCAGCTCCATAGCAAGTCTAACACAATCACTTTGGATTTTAAGTGATAGGCAGCCAGCTTTACCCCGCCATTAAACTACCAAAGCACTCTTCTGAAGCGCAGGCAGAAGCACTTTTTATCATTGTCTCTGAGTAAAATAAATCCCAGGAGAATACCCATCATTTCAGAGACGGTATTTTAAATCCGCAGGTTTTTCCGCCTTATTAGATTTCAGGTCATATTAGAGCTCCCAGTTCCTTGCCTACAGCGCAGGGATACAAAATGTCAGTGTAGCCTTTTGCGCTGCGCACACAGATACAGATGTGAGATTACTCTCGAGGTTGCTCATTTCACAATTTAGGGCGTAATGAAATACCTTGTTTACAGCACACACACACACACACACACACACAGTCACCGTTTATGTCCTGAAAATGTCACAATGTGGGATGTTATTAAAAACAGTCAAAGCAATTCTCTGATAATCACCAAAACTAAGAGAATTAATAAACTGCAAACCAAAATCGCACCAGTTTTATTTGTTCTCCTGCCTGCTGACATGAAAAATGATTTTCCTGATTACTTACAACTTCATCATTCACGGAGGGCTTTGTGTCTTTGTCTCAGCATGTCCATGTTGCCATTTGTTCTGTTATAAATCCCGACTTCAGAAGTGTTCTCTGATCTGGTTGCCCTTTATATTAATATCAACGTTACACACACATCACTTCTCCCTATCACAGTTCTGAAATTGGGATTTGGAGTTCAATGGATTTTGGGGTGGAAATCTAAGGCAGTAAGATCACCTTGAGATGTCTCGATTGAAGATGTCGTGTATGTCTGGTGTACATTGCCATATTTCTCTCTGCCTCTTATTGGTAGAAGTGTTTGCAATACCAGGAGAACCTTGTTATCAAATATTAAAGATGTTATCCAGCCTTCCAAGACTGCAAAGTAGAGCCGGAGACATGTCCCCCTCCCCTCTTTACTGTCTCTCACTTTCTTCTCTCTCCACTCCATCTCCTTCCAAATGTCACAATCTTTTTCAGTCTTGCTTTTCTTCTGCCTTGCATTACTTTTCCCACACATTGATATTGAGTATATTATTTATCCCCCATTTTTCTACATCCCACCTGTTGCTGGCATTACTACTTTAAGGATTGGGCGGGGGATTTTTTTCAAGTCTTAATACAGCATGTCATGTCAAATGTAGATCGAGGGAATTATTTCTTCAGTGTAATCATTGCTCCTGTTCATGCCGCAATAAGCAGTAAGACTTCACTTTAAGAAATAATGGAGAAGATCCACAGTCCATGTTCAGTCGGAAGCTAATATAACACTTCAGCTGTCTAAGTTAGTCAAACTGAGCGGGTATCTTTGGTCTAATAGCCGTTTGTAACGTAGTTTTCAAAACTACATATGACGACAAACTTATTGACTACCAGGACCTGTCTGTCACACACACAGGAAATAAAGGGTTAGTGTGCATTTCAAGACTTCAGACTTTCTGACTAACTCTCAAAGATCCAAAAAAAAAAAAAAAACTTACCCACTGACAGTCAAACTCAGACTGTTGAGGCCTCATATTAACTTCAGCTGAACTTTGGAATGAACGATGACTGTGGATTTCGTCCCCTATTTTTACACTATTTTGACACTCGGAAGGATTTTCTGGTCAGGAGGAATGATTAATGCAACCAAGAACTTTTTTTTCAAATTTTATACCTTTTTATTTGCAGAGTGACAGTTGAAAATAGTCAGGAAACTGGGGTGAAAATCGGATAGGATGACATACACATGTTGGAATCAAACCTAGCGCCCCTACAGTAAGGACTTTAGTACATGGGGTGCACACGCATATGAGGCTGGGCCAGGATGTGGATCATAGCATGAGCATACCGTGAACTCCACCTGGATAGCCCCAGTTTCAGTGACATTTTAGGCTGACTGTGGAGGAGTTGATCTGTTGTCGCAGTGGCCCCTGCAGGGTGATGTCGGTTTGTGTTTCTCCAAAAGTTGAATCTGGCTCAAGTTCTCAGCCATAGGTCACAGCATTTTTTTTTTCAGCATGCCCTGTGGTCTGCACAGCCACAGCCAAAGTGCAGCCCCCGTTCAAATGAATGGAAAAACCTCTGTTTTTTGCCACAGCACCAGATTTGGTCTAAATCAGGCTTTAACCAAACATGGAGATGACAGGAAACAACCAGCCTACAAAAAATACAACAAATCATGTTGATAATGTAAAAATGACTCGTTTTACGGAGGTTATGTGCAGTGACTTCCCAGCGTCTTGTCATCACTGTGAGGTTTTTACCTTTGGCAAAGCCGTGTTAGCTGTTTTCCAGCTCTCATCTTTATACATGAAATTTCTGCTCATCTTCTCATCTCAGGTTTCTTGGAAGAATGCAAATAAGCCGATGTTAGATTTCTTAAAGACAAACTTTAATTCCCTGCCAAAAAAGAAACATTATAGATGTACAGATTTGATTGACACATGGTGCTCACATCTGTTTAACTTGATCTCTTAAACTAGACTTCATACATTTTCCCATGACACCGTCTTGTGTACTTATTATATTCATTTCTTTAAAAGAAAAGAGAGGGAGGCACATCAAAGACTTGTAAATGAGAATCCTCATGTCTCAGCTTTGTCTCGTAATCTATTTTTCCCACTGCAGCTTGCCGAGACTCTGCGAGCTGAGCCTTTGTGCCTTTGAGAAATACTGTAGAGAGCGCATTGAGATTCCTAACGCTTACATCATATTCTCAGACACAGACTGTTATCCTTTGGCATTTTCCACCTGAACAGATTTACTTCAGCACATGACCTTTTTGTGTGTGAATATTTAAGGAGTTATTTATCTATGGCTGCGTCTAATGGTGAGTGAAAGCCCTCTGTGTCTAATGGTGTCTCCTGACTGGAGTGGAAAAGGTAAAAGCTGGTTTATGGGGCCAAATAAATCCTCTCTTGATTTGTATACATTACAATTGCTTCTAAGAGCCGATATTACAGGGTAATGTAATATGTTCTCCTAATGTGCATTTTATATCAGTCATAAATCACTGCGTGTCACACTTTTCTTTTTTTCTTCAGAAGTTGATTCGTTTTATCTTTTGGAAGTAAAGTAGCTATTCATTACAATAAGGTTTAGGCATATGGAAAGTTTCATTGGGAAAGTGGTTCTCAATAAAAATCTGGGAAGGTTGTTTATTGAAACAAATGTTCTGAATGTCTTCTTCTTAATAACCTCCTATCCTAATGGCTAAGAAGACCGAGGATTAACCAGTAATCAATCTCTCATTGAGTGCTTTAGCCCAGCAGAGAGTAATAACACCTTCAATTAGACTTTTTTTCCCCTCTTCCTCGTGTACCATTAAGCCTAATCAGTGTTTCTGGCTAATTTTGATGTGAGCTTAATGATATAACAGTATGTGTTTACTCAGCTAATTTAGGCCAAAATATTGAAGGATATTGTGTTTTAATCATTGCAGCAAATATTGCATGGTTCCGCAGGTGCACAATAGCAGGGAGGGAAGGCAGCAAGATGGACAGCAAGCCAAATAACGAAAGACATTGACAAAGTGAAAGATAGAAGGAGTGAAATGAGAGAAGAGGATCCAGCACAGGCTTTCAGGAGAATAGACCACCTGGAGATAGGGAAAAAGTGGAAATGATGAAAACAGGAAATGTTAATATCCTTTTTTAAAAGCAGTGGCATCTTCTAGCTCAGGTTCCACCTGTGTCTGGGAACAAATAGGAAAATTGACTCTGGCAGAAGGAGATTAGCCTCAGTGTTGCTCCCTGAGCTGGAGGAGAGGAGCCAGCTATATACAGAGGAGGGTCACTCTCCAATACTGAGGCCCAGCAGGCAGGACCTTTCCTCCCGCTTTCCCTTTCACCTCTTCTACCCATTCCACCTCTCCTTCTGTCAGCTTCAAGCCACCTCTATTTCTCTCCGCAAACTTGGCTTTCTGCGTCTCATTCTGTCAGGAGTTTTTTAGCTGACCTCAATCTCCTCACATCCCATCATGACGTGTCGGTGTAGGTGCCTGTAGGGGTTGTGCCTGGCCAGAGTTGTTGTCACACCAATTGTTGCTGTAATCACACGTCTTCCTTTCCAAGTCCAAGGAGTTGAACTATCTCTGTACTGCTGACTGTGGAAGGCTGGAATTTGGGCCAGAGGTCCTGCAGATGTTGTTGTGACTCTAAAATTGGGTGTGCGAACACAAAGCGGATTGTGGCAGTGAAAATAATCTGGGTTTCCTGTAGGTCTGAGTATCTCGAACTTTTAATACTTTTTGCCTGAAATATATTTTCAGCAGCATGTTTAAAAAAAAAAAACTTTTTGATGCTAAAGTTGGCCTTGCAGATTATTTTATATTTAATATAATATGACTGCTTTGTGTTGGGACTAAATCAAACACTGATGCCTTTGAACAAAAAAAAAGGCTTATTTTGTTAAAAAGGGAATTTGGTTTTGAAGATAAATTCCTCAAAGTGAGGTTTTGTGAAGTAACATTTTGGTATCAGCACAGAAAATCAGATATTGTTATCGTACATCAGACATTTCAGTTGATTTCAGTTGTACTGTAGTTGAACACAGAACATGATTGATTAGAAGGTGTCTCGATGCCATGTGGTTATATAGCTGAAAGTCCTTTTTAATATTTCTCCAAATTAGGTATTTAAAAAAAAGCCTGACTAAAAAATGTACTCAGTACATTCACTTTCTGTTTTTTCAAGGTTTTCTTCAGCAGATGGAGTTTGAAACAACATAAAACTGAAATTTGAAAAAAAAAAGAGTTTACATGTGGGTATGTGGTTGAATACAGATGTGTATGTGGGTAGATGTGTTAAAATCTGTAGCCTGACTGCGTCGGATGATTTGTTACACGGAATCATCTGCGAAGTTGTCGTTGGAATGTCAAACATTTACCAAACCCAGTCAAACAAAGAGTGAAAATAGTTTTTCCATCAAGAAAATCCTTCAGTGCTCTTCAATACTCTCTGGTTCTGATGTCACTCAGGCTAGCAGCATCCATGTACAGTAAACCTCTTCAGCAGCCACCGTCGTTTCTTTTGAGCAAACAGTGACGTTGTCACACACGCCTTGTGTGAAATGATGCCCGTAGCTCATGGAGTAGCTACCAGTAGTTCCTCATAGGACGCTGACTGGTCTGCAACCGCTGTGATCAGACACACATGCATAGCTTGAAGCCTGGCAAGATGGATCTTGTGATCTCGCAAGTCCAGATGCCTGCAAGGTTATTAAACATACATACATGTGGAAGGAAGTACATGGATATAAAGCCTTGCAGCACATATAAAAAACTGGGAAAGGGTTTTATGAAAAAAAAAAAAAAAAAGTCAGTTTCTGCTACAGACAATACTGCCTTTTCTAAATAAAAACTTTCATGTTCATAGAAAAAAGTTTTTGAAACTTAGGTATCGTATTGGCGCTCATATCTTGTATAGAAAAAATTCCAATAGTCAGCCTTAGTGTAATAATTATACAACACAGCACATCACCGGTGAGGCTCCTTTAACCTGTCAGCTATCTGACTTTGAGAAGAATGAGCTCCAATCTTCCATAACCCATTTCAGTGACACCTCCGTGTAAACACAGACATCACACACACATTTAAAGTAGCTTTGATGATATAGTGTAGTTTGAGCGTGCGTCTGTGAGTGTGTGCGGTGGCCTCGGTAAAAAAAAAAAAAAAATCAAAAGCCAGTGATATGAACCATGTTGTAATCACTTGGTCAGAGGATTATTAGAAACAATAACTCAAAGCTGGCCTTCGATCAAACATGTGGATGGAAGACTGTCCTTGGAGCTGCAAAAACAAACATCACCCCTGTGTCTCATAACTCTTTCACTATTACTGAGGATGGTGATTTGATATTGATTAGATTTCATGAAAGCCCACTGCTCATCCAGCTTATTGTTCCATAGGACAGTATGGAGCTTTGTCCTCCCTTGAGTCTCATGGCCCTGTGCAAGCTGTATTATCTGCTGTTATGGCTTCACAGCAGCCTGCACCCTCAAAGGAGAATAGGACTCATGACTCAGGCGCCACGTTGTGTGCTTCCTGATAAAGCTATTATTTCTCTTGGCCCTGCGGACTAAGGAAAAGACGTATCCATCTCTCTATTTTTATGCTTCTGTCTTCCCTTATTTCTCTCATTGTCTTGCTTTTTGTTTTGGGTCAGCAGATGTGCAACGATGTGGCGATGGGCTTGTTTGTAATTAATGTGTCTGTCACCAAAAAAAGGGACGCGAGCAGCAGAATTCACACAGCCCTCAATATTCTTTAGAGCGACCGCTCTCGCGCTTCAGCTTCGAGAGCGTTAGGTCAGCCACAAGAGTATTCTTAAGCTGCCCGGGTTACGAATTAAAACGGTTCATCATGTATTCACGTTCACTTTTGTGTTTGCAGGTACTGATTGAGGCAACAGTTTCCAGGGAGCGGCGAGGCTACATTGCCATAGATGACATCATGGTGCTCAACTATCCCTGCTGTAAGTGCCACTTCTGACAATGAATTGCAATTACATAGTGTGCTGGAGGAAAAAAAGGTTTAGTGGTTTTGGGAATGGGGGGTGGTGGCGGTGGTGGCGGTGGTGGCGGTGGCGGCGGCGGGGACGTATTTCAAAGCAGCATGAAACATAAATAGGATGAGGGGAAGAGTAATGGCTGATCGACCTTTTATATTAGTACTGCAGGTTGTCCTGAGGCTTCCTGCGACAACAGTGGTGCTATTAAAACACTGTGACACCCAAATGCCAACACTCCCTTCCACCTGAAAACACACCTGCTGTTCAGCCTCTGGCCCTGTTTGTCAGCCGAATGTGTTTGTTAATCAGTGAAATCTCAAATCCTCTCTCTGAAGACTTTTGTGTTCTCTGGCCTGACAAGAAATGCAGTGTTAGCTTTTTTGTCATAAGTCACTGTACACACTTGTACTACATTTCATAGCTTTATAAAAATACCCTCTGTTCAGGGTGTTTTTTTTTTTGGGGGGGGGTTGTTTTTTTACCGATGGCTCCCTGCAGCAGAGAGTTTTTTTGTGTCAGTGCTGGAAAAATGAGGGTAGCGGTTCAGTGTGTTGTCAGCCCCTGAGGATCTTGTGTAAAACATATTCACTAAGCCCCCAGAGCTTAATACCTGGACAAAGTCTCAGTGTCACACTCCCTGTACAGCCCACTGCTGCACACAAGGACTCGTAGCTCGTTTAATACATAGTACACGCTGCTTTAAGTGACTCATGTAACTGACACAAGCTTGAAGGACATTTTCCTCTCGCAGGGCTTCAGTGTTACGCCCCTGTTAATATTTATTTAACCCCTGTTGTTATCATGTGTGGTGATGCATATTTCAGGCCTGCCATGTTACAGGGGAAACCACTAGTGATTTTATTAAACGCACACCAGCTGTGAGATTGGTTCATAGCCCTACTGTATGCATACCACCTAGTCAGTCACCCCGTTTCTTCCCGAGATGGCAGATGGCATCTTCTGAATGCTCCCACTGTGACCATTAAATAATTAAGACTCTCATCAAGACCTGAGCATGGCTTATGAGCACGCCTTATGATGTGGCACATGGCCAGCCCGCGTTACTTGGCAGCGAACGGTGCGAGGAAAAGAGGGGACCAAAGGGAAGTGTTGCATAGTAAAAAAATGAAATGAAACAAAAGCTCAACAAGTTCCTTTTTGTGAATTCTGGATAAAGCATGGTTGACATTTCTGTTTTATTCTCCTGAGCCTTAGTCTTTGACTCTGGAGCCAGTGTTGCACTCCAATGAAATATTTATCACGCTAAAGAGTCCTGAGGATAAGATCTGACACATTTAGCTGTATAACACCACTGTTTTCTTGCCAACCGTTGCCCCCCCCCCTCCATTCACACTCATTTCAGTGTTTGTTTATGTTTGGCTCGCAAACATGAATTATGAATTAACCTTAGGAGGGGAGAGTCACTCAAAGGAAATACGGCCACCTATGGGGTACAGATGCGAGCGCTGTCCCTTTACTACTTATTGTACACAAACATGATCAACAAATTGTCATGTCCCTCGTCTGCTAGATAACAACGCAGTGTTGTGCAAAACCAAGCAGGAGATGTGCGAGACCCAAACATTTGCGTCTCCCTGATGTTTCAGCCTCACTGTGTCTCTGCTGTCTCTTCCTGTCAGTCATCCGGAGTGACATGTGGACTTGTCCTACCCTATTTCTCAGAGATGGCTGGCTGTGCTGCCGGCGTTTACCCAGTGATTTGGCTCTGCAGGGGTCTGGTTTTCACTGCTCTATTGTTAATCACCGAGTTGGGTGAGAGGGCTACTCCCACACACTGACTCATTGGCAGATCCACGCAGCATGCTGGGACATTATTAGTCAAAATGTGGAGGACTGATGCTTACTCTGTGGCTTTTCTTCCGCAGATTCACTCCCACATTCTGCCCATCTATAGATTGCCTCTAATCTCGTTAGTTTGTTGGCAAGTTCTATGGTAATGAGCACCGAGTGACCCTCTTAACACATACATTAAACACTGATACACATTTTTGTCTCATTGTAACTAATTTTATTTATTTATTTGTTTACATATAACAGTTTGATTTTATTAGATATTTTTGATAAACAGCACGCTAGCACATCATCCTTGCAACGCAGTGCGATGACATCCACATCATCCAGATAGTGAATATTATTTGTTATGGATTATGGACAGGTAGTCTGTTTTTAGGTTTAGAGCATACAGCCGAAGGAAAGCAAAATACATTTTAAATTGTGAGGATGAGGGGGAAAAGCCACCAACCACGTTTCTTATTCCAACAAATATATTTTCCATTTTGTCCGTCTTGTGATATAGAAGTCATTTCTCAATCTTAGAAGGAGTCAGTCAGTCTTTCCATCTCTTGAATCTCTTTGAAGATTTCAAGCCAATTATGAACTGTAGGTGGGTCAGTCAGTAACCATTTACAAGTGATTGCTTTTTTATTTTCAGGATGTGTCTGTCATTTCCTGTTATGCCTTCTGGCAGATCACCCAAATAAACTGTCATGCACGTCAAAGAGATCTGTCTTCCAAGAATATGCTGAATGGTTCTTTAAATACTTTCCCAAAAAAAATGTATCAGTGATCCGCCTCCTCATCCCCACCATTTCTCCTACACAAATTTATATAATCTATCAGTGTTAGATGTTTTCATTTTAGGAGTAATGAAAATATGAACAAGACTCTTCCAATTCAACAACATAACTCTAATATATAGAGCAATAGATAGAAAAATTTTTCTTTGCAATTCTCTGGTAAAGTTTTACTGATTTAGAACTACCAGTGTATGTCTGTGCGTTCCATTATTTCATTAGGATCTGTAATTAATTAATTGTTTCCCAGTTTCTTTAAAAAATATGGGTTTCTGAAATAGCTACATTTTTCCAAATTGCCTTTTTCTCTTCTCTGTCAAGTGTAAAGTGTTCTTCTCTTTGTTGCTGCAGTAAGCAGTGATATTTTATTTGTTTGCTGCTTAAATCTATCCAAAGTGTGTTTTTTAAACAGGTCAGAAAATGTATTCGCTTTATAACACCAAACTTAAATGAGGACTCTAATCTGTGATTCCCAATCATTGCTTGTAATCAGATCCCCTTGCTTTGTTTCTTGCTTTGTCTCTTTCCATTTTGCCTCTTATCCACTGCCACACCAAAGTGTAGCTGTATATTTTGACACAATGAATTTATATTATGATGGACTTACACTCACATGTTATGCTATGCACAGTACAGTATATATACTAGTATATATACACAGTGGTTTAAATACAAAATGGAAAGTCAGTAGTGCTGCATCAAATCTTCAACTCAGAAAATCTATTACTGCTCTGTGTTTTTGAAGCTTGTTTGTAAAATTGAATTTATTCTGTTCTCTTAAGCAGAAATGGCAGTCCATGTATTTGAAAAAACAAAAACAGCCCTGTTAAAATGTGCCTTGACTGACGCTGTGAACATCTGAAAGGTAGAGTCTTTGATCTCACTGTGTTTCTCTCTCTGTATCCCTCTTTAGATAAGGCACCGCACTTCTCCAGGCTAGGAGATGAAGAGGTCAATGCTGGGCAAAACGCTACTTTCCAGTGTGTTGCTGCTGGAAGAGCGTCAGAGGCTGAGAAGTTCCTGCTGGAGGTCAGTAGTTTAATGGTGGAGTTTATAAAGGAGTGTGTCCGACTTAAATCTGTGTAAATCTGAGTTTTTCAACCATCAAAACAGTCTACAGTGCAAAAGGAAAACTGGTTGTGGTACATTTCACACTCAACTGACTGAATCAGCTATATTTTAGAGATATTTCAGGTCATGGACAGATTATGTGCCCCTGGGCAGAGACTTGTAAAAGGCCACCCACCGTCTTACAAAAGAGCAAAACCCCCGGACGGACAGAGACATAAAGTGGCATTGCTTTTTGATAATTTTGTGCCCTTTATAGTTACTTTTGAGTCTCCTTATGGTCGGATATGGTTGGTATGCATCTCTCTGTGGGCATTTTGTGATTCTTTGTGGTCGGTTTGTGTCCCTTTGTAGTTGATGTGTGTCTCTTTGTGGACGTTTAGCATCACTTCTTAGTTTTAAAGTGTCTTTTTGTAATAGTTTAGCATCTCTTTGTATTCACTTTGCCCTTTTGCCATTTGGTAATTTAGTATCACTTTTTAGTCGTCTAAGGTCTCTTTGTAGTAGTTTTGCATCTCTTTGAAATCATTTAGCTCAACTCACTCAGCTCAACTTTGTGGTCATTTAGCACCTCTTTGTAGTCGTAGTTTTGCATCTCTTTGTATTAATTTTGCCTGTGTTTGTATTCATTTGGTGCCTCTTTGTAGTTGTTTAGGGCCTCTTTGTGGTTGTTCTGCATTTCTTTTTAGTCTTGAAGTGTTTTTTTGTAGTAGTTTTGCATCATTTTGATTTTATTTTGCCAACTTTGTAGTTATTTCCTACCTCTTTGTAGTGGTTTAGGGTCTCTTTGTGGTTGTTTAGGTTCTCTTTGTATTTTTTTTTTTGCATCTGTTTGTTTTATTTTTGCCTATGTTTGTAGTCATTGGTGTCTCTGTAGTCATTTAGGGTCTCTTTGTGGTTGTTTTGCATCTCTTTGGAATCATTTAGCTCAACTTTGTGGTCATTTAGCACCTCTTTGTAGTCGTTTGGGTAGTTTTGCATCTCTTTGTATTCATTAAGGGTTTCTTTGTAGTACTTTTGCATCTCTTTGTATTCATTTAGGGTTTCTTCGTAGTCATTTGGTGCCTCTTTGTAGTTGTTTAGGGCCTCTTTGAGGTTGTTCTGCATTTCTTTTTAGTCTTAAAGTGTTGTAGTAGTTTTGTATCTCTTTGATTTCATTTTGCCCAATGTTGTAGTTATTTCCTACCTCTTTGTAGTCGTTTAGGGTCTCTTTGTGGTTGTTTTGCATCTCTTTGCAGTTGTTTGATTACTGATATATGATACGTGAGGTAAATTATTAAGTTTTAAAACTTCATAACACTTCAAGTCACAATGTGCAACTGCACCCTCATACAGCGGCGCATTTTTAAGTGGAGGAACCTACAAATAACCAACACAAGGAGGATTTCTCTTTTAATGAAGTGTCCCAGAAGTGTTTGTGCTTAAATAAAGATTGTTGACAGAGTTCTAAGCCTGTGAAGGCCATGAAGGCCTTGGCGCCTCCTCACATCACTGCCTTTGAAAGTTACATTGCTTATAGGATCATAGGGTTCTCTGCTTTCTTCACTGCCTCCTGTTTTTATTCAGGTCATGTGCTGTGCTTTAGATATCTGTCTTTTCATCTAGAATGGCTTGCTCTGTGAAGGTCAGACGGGCCATACAGTCCTTACTGCTGTTGGAAATAACTCTGTGGTCTTAAAATTCTCCTCTTTATGTAGCCCTGATTAAAGTACCAAACATCATCGTGCCGTAGAGATTCACACATTAACGGCTTTTGCAAACATCCTGCCCTATATTACAACCAGTGTTAATCAAGGTTGACCTCAGGCAAACCTACTGGATTGTTTGACACTGGGAAATGTGTGATTTGTGTAATTGAAGCGTCCTCATTCCCACCTCTCTGAGCGCTTTATCAAACCACCCATTTGGTCACAACACAAGGATGAAGACAAATGCTTTGGGTAATTAGCTGGCATAACCATACAGGCGCCTGCTGTAATGAGATCTCCAGGCCACTGCAATGCTCTTTCCCCGCCTTTCCTCTACCTTCTGCTGTCCTCTTCATTGTCTTTCTTTCTGCTGTTTCTGCTTCACGCACACCTTTTTTAGCAGTTTCCCCCACACAAACTCATTTCACTCTTGTTTTCTGTTGTTGTGCCCTTTTGTGTTCATTGTCTCTGCTGTACCAGCTGCGGCACAGTCTTGGCTGCACACGCCTGCCAGATTAACAGATCGTTTTGTCGTTTCCTCGCCAATTAGCCACAGCCAGATTGTTTACATAACATGAAGTGATCTCATGCTTATTTGATTTCTCCTGATTTCTCCTGCCTCCTTTCGGTCATCCACAGGCTAGTGAAAAAGGAGATATGAAAGATACAGGAAGGATGCAGGATGATTTAGATTTTTTTTCTTTCCTTGTGGTCACAAGATGTGTTGCCTGCTTAACCCCAATCAGCGGGTTTGTGTTTATGTGTTTGTTTGCGAATGCTCGACCTGTGGTTTGTGTGGTCTGTGGGTTTTTTGAAAGCCTTAATCAGAAGTACAACAGAAGCCAAGATGGCCTAGCAAAACCCAAAGGTCTCCTTGTTAATCCCAGTGCACTCTCAAGCTTCGGATTCTGTTAAGACTTGCAGATCAAAAGGGAGCGTATCAAGATTCATGTCCACTGTTACACACAAAGAAAATGGCCTGAAAACATGAGAAAAATGTCAGATTCGGTGAGTTGTGTCGAGACTACGTAGACTTGACGGATGTGAGTGGTTTTAATGGTGTGGAACAATGTGAGAAATATCTCTGACGGCACAACAACACGGTGCATCATACAACATTCATTTGAATTGCACTCTCTCTGTTTTATCTAGCACTGTTTCTCTCTGTTTCTCACTTTTTGTGTCAACTCTCTCCAATGTGCGTTATGATCTGTTTCTGTAATGAGATCCTCAGTTTAACGCTAAAACCAGCAGCCGTCTCACAACCATTCCTTTCGCTTCCTTTTCACAAAGTCTGCGTGCTGCCATTCATCCATTAGACTATTTAGTAAACTTGATTAAAGCTCAGTGTATTAAAACTGCCTTCCAGTTAGCAGTTAGATGCTTTGGTTCAATAACATCGCACACTGAGGACAACTGAAGTTGTAAATGGGCTCTGTTAAGGGATGGCAGTCATGACATGTATTGCCTCCACAATAACTATTATTTTAACAAGGTTTCATTTGTTTTTATTAAAGCATGTCTGATTGTCATATTGCATGATTAAATCGGAGAGATGGTCCTGCCATTTTAATTAAATTGCACACAACTGGACAGTCCTCCCTTTTAATCACACAGCTCTAATAAGGACTGACCCATTTAAGTGTGTTTTGTTACATTATTAGCTTAGTGTCCCTGGAGATCACTGGGCAATAACTGCATAGATGGTTGGTAATAGGTAATGAGTGTTTATGTGTGTGTGCTAAGGGGTAGGTTGGAGAAGAGTGGTGGACCTGGATGTTTTTAATAAAAAATACATCAATATATACAAGAATTGGTATATAAAGACCAAATATACAAAATTGCTTCTTTAAATAACAGTAATGGAATGAACCTAAAGACACAGTAGAAAAACAAGAGAGCAAGAAACGAGAAAAGAAAGAAAGAAAGAAAGAAAGAAAGAAAGAAAGAAAGAAAGAAAGAAAGAAAGAAAGAAAGAAAGAAAGAAAGAAAGCAACATACATTTTTTTACTGACTATATACACTTTAACACAATAACATGAAACACTCTATTGACATAAATCCTTTTTTTGGTCCAAATTTATCCTGAAAGGAGGTTTTAATTTTCCTTCTCCATATGTTCTTAACTGGCTTCATGATTGTATTTTTTGAAAGAGGGCTGCTCATGCTGCTAATTTCACACAGTACAGTAAAGGTCAGTTTACTGGACATATTCAGTGCTACTCAGCCTGTTAAAGCAGCAGTATAATGTCTTTTGTGGCTGGTGTTACATACTGGTGGAATGTGTCAGCAGGCATGGAGGGTCTAATGAGGAGATTATATGGAAGTGCATTATGGGAAGGATAGGATTCAAGTTTTGTCTCTAATGCTTTGACTCATTCATTTTATAACTGAGCGTGTGTAGACTGTTTTTATGTGCGGGCGTTGCACATGATACACTGTATGATATGTAATGTTGGTGTGTTTGTTTGTGTGTGTGTGTGTGTGTGTTTGAGAGAGGGAGACAGGGACATGATGACCCATCCTGTTTTCTCTGACCCTGTCCTTTCCTGCTTTCCAGAGACACAATGGGGACATTTTAACAATGGCTTCTGTCAAGCACTTGAGTCACCGGCGCTTTGTGGTGTCCTTCCAGCTAGACAGTGTCCAACGAACAGATCAAGACCTTTACCGTTGTGTCACTCAGTCCCCCAGGGGCTCTGGGGTCTCAAATTTTGCTGAACTCGTCGTCAAAGGTAAACACTCTCTTTTCCTTCTCTCTTATTGGTCTCTTTTGTTCGTTCTTTCTCTTCTGTTTCCTGCTATTTTCATGACAACATGATTTTCTACTCCTCTCGGTCACAGTAGATTACTGTGTGTGATTCAAATGAGAATGGAAAATTGATCGTAACATGTAGTGATAGCCACTGGTGTGAGCACATTTCAGATTACCCATAGGACATCATTTGTGCATGATAGTGGAAACCGTAGACACCTATATCAAATTGATTTCCCTAAAACTCCTTAATCACAAATTGTGTGGTGCTTGACGCACATGAAAGCTCTTTGGACGGGGTATACAATCTCCTTGACATGTGTTGTTTTCTGAGCCGGAGTTGTCAAATAGGCTGCCATACTCAGCTCTTCAGCTCTCTGTCAAAAAGCTGTTCACTTGACTTGGACTCCTGCAGCCTCTGTCATATCATGTACCACAGATGGTGACCTCACTCCCATTACTCACTCCAACCCCACAGTCTGACACCACTTTGACAGTATAGTAATGACATGGCTGTGGGATGGTTTGATGGCATAACAAACTCCAGCCTTCAGCAAAGGGAAGATGAGAAGGGGGTAAAAAAAAAAGGTTGTGAAAGATTCCCAATCTCCTTGTCCTCTACTGGATGCTCCCGCTGTTATTACAATTTAAATATACTGACTCGTGCAAGAGAGTGCAGAATCCATTTTAGCCACGCTAGAGGCATGGCTCCATGGATGGCGGTGTCAGTCTGTCCCGACTGAAATAGCTGAGCAATGATGGATTGAAAGCCATGAAATTTAAAACAGACATTCATGGTTTCCAGATGATGCATTTTATGTTGGTAATCCCTCAGCTTTTGGATGGATTGCCATAAATTTTGGTGTCAGGATGAAACTTTCTCAAGTGCCACCGTCAGGTCAAAAATTCCACTATATCACTACAAAGCTAACAACGTTCCCATGCACCTAGTGTGCTTTGTGTTGCTGCTGCTCACTTACTAGATTTTGAACATTTGACCTGCTTAGCATCATCATGTGAAGATGTTAGTATGCTAATGTTAGCATTTTGCAACAGTCTCACAGAGCTGCTAGCATGGCTTGTGTTGGTCTTGCGTTAAAGCATGAAGTAAATCCCTTTCATTGATACAGATCCATGGATTGGTTTTAGTATTGTGATTCAAGCCGATTGCTACAGTACAAAATTGAGGTTTTTGCCCAAACATTGCAAAACCTTCTCACCATCCACTGCCAGTTAATGTGGAGTCACTGAATGCGCTCATAGAGGACCATGAAATCCTATTTAGTGTGCTCACACTCTCAGCAAATAAGTACCATGTTGTATCCATGTGGCTTTCCTTACTTCAGGACAAAGATGTTATTTTTGGCACAGCTCATTCTAGAGTAGATGTGATGGAGAAGAAGTCTACTGGCTGTAACTGTATAATTTATTTCACAGGAGCTGAGATCTTAACGAGATTTTTATTAATCCCCTCCCCCCCAATGCTCTGCTAAGGAGAGCCTAATCATTTCTTTAATCAACTGGATTCGGTCGTTTTAAGACTGTAGATTGTACGCAGGAGTCATGATGAAACTCTCTTATTGACCCATGGAAGACAGCAATATGGCCACATAATGAATAAAACATTATCATATTCCTCCTTAAGGTACTGTATGTCTGTGGCCTTGAAGTTGTTATATTTGACCATGAGCACATTTGAGTTTGTTTTCAGGGATTTGCAGTCTTTTAAAGTATAAATCTCAGTACAGAGAAATCCTTAATTAAACAGAAAGTAGCTCTGAGAGCAATGTTTAGTTTGAGAATTGCTCGGTGCAGAGAGGGAAACCATGAAAAGACTAATAATGTACTGAGAAAATATAAATAGAAAAATAAACAAAGTAAATGAGGAGAAAAGCTCCAGAGCTGTGAAAAAAGAAATGAGTGAATTATTTCAAATTTGGCCCCACTGGCTGCTTGCCCGTAGCCTAAATCTGGCCTTTCATTATGGATGCAGTCCCTGACAGCCCAAAGATGAGCTGCTGCAGGCTAAGTCAAGGTAAAGGGATGCGCTACCAAGTAGAGGTGAGGCGCTGGCAATGTGGAAAACCCACCGCGAGAAAGGCCATAAAATACAGGGGCGCCTCTGTGGGAATGAAGGATTAGTCACAGCCACAGATCTAACTCTGATCTTTTCTCATGCTTTGTCCTCATTTCTTTTGCATTCCCTTCCCTCCCTCGTACTGTTGGCTGTGTAATTGTTCAGTTGCTTAGATCTGCTAGTAAGTGACATTTGACCGGTGGGCTCTGGAATTAATCCTTGGTTTGGCAATCTTTACCGACAGTGATGCAGAGTCTCCTCTTTCATCATGGTGACCAGCTGTGAGGACAGAACACTCGGTTAGAGGAAAAAGATGTACCGCACTTAATCCTTCAGTTACAAACCTCGTACACATTCAGTGCGCTGCATGCACAGCTGTTTTTTCACTCACTACTTTGTTCAAATGTATGCAGGGCTCTGAATGCCTCGTTAATAGGTATGACTAATCTGCTATTTGAACGCAGTTTGACCTACTCACATCCTACAGTCTCTAGGGACTCATTTAAGACTCAGTGGGCTTCAACATAATGAGAATTCTGTTTGATTAATAAAATAAATAACCACAACTTTACATCCCCAGATTGTGCAGCCGCACTCTGGGCCCACCGGCAGCATTGCTTTGACCAGTGCAAACATGTGCTTGAGCGGAAAAAACGAAAAACATTTCATTTCCTCTGACAGTACCTCCATCACCCATCGCGCCACCCCAGCTGCTGCGTGCTGGCTCCACTTACCTGATCATCCAGCTCAACACCAACTCTATCCTGGGAGATGGCCCCATTATCAGGAAGGAGATTGAGTACCGCGCCAGTCAGTCTCCATGGTCAGAGGTGCATGGAGTCAACATGGTTACCTATAAGCTGTGGCACCTGGATCCAGACACGGAGTACCACATCAGCGTGCTGTTGACTCGGCCTGGAGAGGGAGGAACAGGCCCACCTGGACCACCTCTTGTGAGCAGAACCAAGTGTGCAGGTGAGGCTTTGGTCACCTAATGCATTTTGGCTTGTGCCCTCTTATAATGCAGCATTGCTGTGTGTGGTTGTAGTGTATACAGTGATCAGTTTGACTAAAGAGTGATTTTGTGTAATAGAAATGGTGTGCAATAAATGTGTCTTTTTCTTTCATACCCCTCTAATTATCTAGTGTGATTGAAAACCAGTGGTCCAATGTATTAGAGTGTACTTTAGATCATATAGCTTCATCTGATTGCAGGCTATGATAGATAATAGAGCTCAGAGTGCAGATTAAGATGAGTACTACCATAACTACCATCGTCAACTACACACTCATTCACATTACAGACAATTTCAACACATTTTAAGTGTTATTGCTACTGCAAACTACTATTAACTGGCCAGTAGCTGTGGCTGCATTGAAAATGCACCACCCACCACGAAGCTTTTATCCATATGTTATGTGTTTGAAGCTGTATTATGGATCATTTCTATGTAGCTATATCTCAATGTTGTAGTATGTTGTCATGTTTGTAGAGGCAACAGTCACTCTATTCCCAGCTCATGTGTCTTTTTTTTTTTTTTACTGGACGGAGACATCCCTCTGAAAGGAACCATTATGCAACGTGTAGTGCTTAGGGGAATTACAGTGTGTATACTCTTTTGGTAGTTCAGTGCCCCAGAGCCCTGAATAAGCCACTACAGTGTGTTGAACACCTGGCCCTAAACAGCATAGTCTTAAATCCAACCTGTAGCCTCCAGCCTCTGTTAATTGCAGAGGCATATACAATCAGTCTATAATAAAGTAAAGCCCATAGAGATGTCTTTTTTTGCACTTAATGAAAGATCCACAGCTCAACGATCCACAGCAAGTCCTGATGCATAACATCCACACACCACAACTTCAGAGAGTCTCACTTTATGGGCCTTCATCTACCACGATAATCTGCTAAAATTCAATCAGCAAGGAGCTGATAGACAAATTCTAACTCAGACGCTGCATATACTTATCTCATGAGAAAAGGCACATTCGCTATCACAGGCGTTTCTCTGAACTCTAGAGCTGAGGAGACTGAAAGGGAGACTTTCTTGCTGCCAGCATGGCAATATTGGTTTGACGGTTATTTAAAAGATAACAGCTGGCTGACTACTGTAGCTAGCCTAAAGCAGGCTTCTTTGGTATCTACTGAAGAGGAGGGAAATTTTATTTGGCAAGTAAGAAATGACAGGACAAGAATTTGAAGGTGACAGTGGTGGAGACATGCAGTATACACAGTGAATGGTTTTAAAATAATATCTGAATAAACAAATGGACAGCACACTATCTGTATGATTTCACATATTCATATGTTTGTAAGGCTGGAACTAATGGCTGTTTTCATTAATCTTCAGATTATGTTCTCAATCAATCAATAGAAAATGAAATATTTGTAAATATTAAAATTTAACTGTACGTGACATACTTTAAATTGCAAACAACAGTTCAAACCCAGATGATATTAAGTTTTATGACAAAGAAAAAGCAACAAATCCACACATCTGACAACCTGGAACCAGGATAAAAAAATATAAATAAATTATTTATGAATAGTTTTTGATTAATGTGCTTAACCCATTGAACAATAGACTAATTCTTTCAGCTCTGTTGGCTTGCTTCCTGCTTCCTCTTTCTTGGTCTTTTCAAATCATTCAGCAAAATTGCCACTTCCCCTTAAAAGTCCAGTGTAATTTAGGGGGCTACATTTACAGAATATGGCAGTAATGGAATATGATGGGCACATCTATGTATTACTGTATAATCATCTGAAAATTATTATGTTAGATTGAGCTTTTTATATCTACCTCTTTTCTAATAGTCCACCGTGTTTCTATAGTAGTCAAGAATGAACAAACTAAACTCTAGATAGAGTCGTAGCCACAGTAGTTTCTCCTTCATGCTAGGAAGGGTGAGGCGAGGGTGTTGCTATCAACTGCACCCTGAGGTGCAGGGTGTAACAGTAACAAGTAACAGCAACGTTCCATTGAAATGTAAATCTAAAGAGGAATTATTCTTCATTCTCATCCGTCATTCAGATGAAGGAAAAAAAAACATTTTGGACTTCCCGCTCTCATCTGTACTCCCTGTCATCTTTGACCGTGCAGACACAGAACACCCAGGAAGACAGGATACCAGCGGGCCACACCCATGCTTAGTTTAAAATATATGTACACATAGAACAAAGAGTACTGTGTTAATGAAGATGCACCCACAGAGACGCAGGCATTCATTACTGCTGTCTGCATCCGCAATGTGTGTGCAGCACTCAGAAGCACACAGTATGGAGAGCTCTGTGTTACCCAAAGGCAGTCTGTGGATTTGTGTCTTCCATGGTCATCACTCTTTTCTATGCCCAACGGTCTCTTCCTGCCACACACCATCCCTCACATATCTCCCTACCCTGCTCCAGTAGAGCCTCCCTTGCCCCCTCTCCAATGACATATTAAAGCTACTCTCCTTTCCCAACAGCCAAAGACACCCCTCATTCATCAGGCACCATGACTGAGCTCACAGCCCTCCTTTCCCAATCCCCACACACCCCGCCCCAACTCAAGAGACACTGAAAATTCACAATAATAATGATAAAAAAAAAGGTCGATAGCAAGGGAAAGAAGAGTGGAGGGAATGCTGTGGGGTGGTGAGTATGTGTGTGGGAGAGAGGGTAGTTTTTCAAAGTGAGAGAGTGAAACAGTGAAAATGAGTGTGAATGTGCGAGAGGTGAAGCGAGGGAGGATTCACAGCGTACGGGAAATTGCTTTCACAGTTGCTGGTATCGGTGTTTGTGAAAGTCACTAAACTCAGCCTTTAATGATGTATTTACATTTCAACCACTGTGACATTAGCTTGTTCAGCCATGTGTGGGATAAGTAATACTGCTGTGTTTGCTGAGCTGTTAAACAGGGCATTTAGATGCAGTACTAGTTCAATACAGAGGAAGTATAGGTGAAATTAATTTTGCCAGTGCGTTGTGTTTTGTCCTTATAGCTGCAAAGCTGTGACTGACTGATGGTTGAATTAGCTGTTTTGTAGTGCAGCTGCATCTCACTGACTGCGTTTTCGCAGCTCTCGCCTGGGCAGTGTCGATGTGGTGCGCGCTTTACAGTAAACTGCATCAATGGAAATCTCCTCCACCTGGCGCATTTCACCTTCCTGACCCTGCAGGAGACTCTAATCACCACCTGGTTTCCCGGAGCTCCCCTGACCCAACCTCCAAACCATCTGGTCTACACCACCCCTACTGACCCCACATTCCACCGCTGAATCCTGAGTGCCCCCCTTTGCTGTTGGCCTGATTAGGTTTAAGCATGAGGAAATGGATGGTGGGGTTGATGTGGTGATTTCAGTGAGGTGGTAACTATCCAGTGAACAGAAGGGACATTTGGACCCTCACTGTATTTAGGAAGAAAGTGAATTTCCTCTCCAGAAGCTGTGTCTTGCCAGCGTGACTAATCTCACTCTTCCATGGTCATGCCGAATATTTCCCTCCTTCCCAAACACGTCGCCTACATGGCTTCACTGTACACATCCACATCCTCGCGGAGCCGAGCTGTCCTCGTGCGAGTGCTAGTAAAACTAATGGCCGTGAATGTGAACATGGTCTCCGCCTGGCTCTGATGGCCATCCAGGTGTGCTTGATGAGCCATTGCTGTGATTATCAGCACGGTGCATTAGCACAGCTTGAAGCCCCTCAAGTAAATCACAGAGGAGAGGCGAGCATTTGTACTGCAGGTGGTCCCCAAACTACGTTAATGGGCTTCCACCTGCTGCTGGGTCACTGAACCTTCTGGAAAGCCTCTGCCCATGATGCTCTTGGTCTGTCAGAGTGAGCCAAAAGTCTGGAGACTGACTAAAATTAGGCACATTAGACACACAAGTGCTTTGCCTTTTTTTGGCATGTCGTTCATCATGTCTTCCATTCTGAGCCAGAAGTCCTTTACATGTTCACATTTGGGGTGTTCAGATTTATGTGTGCTTGTGTTTTTGCTTGCACATCGGTATAGGCGTGCATGTCTGTCTGAATTTGATTTTCCGGTCCGACACAGTCAGTCCGCATCCCCTCGACGGATGCATGCAATCTAAGGCAGTTCTGCTCTGTCCTGCTTCTATCCCATGTCACAGTTTTAGGAGAGATAATAAACCAGAACCTGTCACATCCACTCTAACTTCCAATCTCCAAGGATCAACATGGTGCTCTGGGCTTTGGGCCATGTTAGGGCGGCTGCAGTTTTCCCGCCACAGGGTGCCAAAGAATGGGTCCCCGTGCCATTCAGACAAATAAGACGAGGCAAGGGGAAGGGCCTGGCACAAATGTCCACTTTGAGAAAACCCACAATGAGCACACTGTGGCCTCTTTGGCGACACTTTCATCAACTCAGCAGTTAAATGCTTCTCTTTATTTAGCTCTCGGACTGTGCAGACTATCAATTGCACCATTAAGACAATCCTCGGTCACACTGAACAATGGAACATTAACATTTCTTGCTGGGTGCAGTCTACTACTTTGCGATTACTGAGCCCACCCATTTATCTAGCGTCACATTAGTCTGACTGGGGCTCAGATCAATGCTCTGGTCATATTTCCATCTAGTGTGACATGCCAGACAGCAAATTAAAAGAGAAAGCTGGTGACTGCAGAGGCCTTCAGAATAGATTGGAAGTGTCATAAAAAAAACTTTAAAAGAATTGCTCTACCACAGGCAGTAATAAGTGAATAAGAAATTGGGTATAGGGCTATCGCATTTGATAATGTTAGCATATTAATTTATGTGTGTTTGAACATGTGTATATGTATAATAGATGGAGAAGAAGGAGGGAAAAAGGGAAGAGGAAAGAGGAAAGAGGAAAAGAAATAAAAAAGATAGAGGGCAAAATAATTATTTTATACAACAAATGTGTGTGTGTGTGTGTCTTTGTGCAGAGCACCTTTCAAATCCATTTTTCTTGGATAATTCCTGTTTTAGTGCGTTATTCCCAGCTCAGTGATGCATTAGCCACCTTATTTAAGTTCCCCTACACTAATCTGTGCTGCAGTGAGAATCCCATCGAGTGTTCGAGTCAGTGAAGGAATGAAGACCTTGGCTAGTAACCTCAAACTTCACTGATCTCTCCGTGTACCCCATATCTCTGCTGTCATTCCCTGCCTCCCAAGCCCATTACTCAACATGCGCTATTAAAAGAATATAGCAATACAATACATTATGTGGCATATTGCTTGATAAAAGGACATTGATTGTGTTAATAATGGCCACAGATAAATGCCTCCATTGATACTGAGGATGTCCTTGGCTTAACTCAGCCTCTCTTCAGTGTCGGAGGTCCTCCTGAACACTGGCTGGTCTGTGCCTCTGCGTATAGAGGCCCTCTGTATCTTTCAGTTAGCCATTACACTTGAGGAGGATATCAAAGACAGAGCTGTTGTTCTTTTACTCTGAGTCAGAGTAGTCAGGGTCAGGGTTAACCCGGCAGTGACCAGAATTAACTTGGTGCCTTCTAAAAATATGTGACAGGCCATCGCGATGACCCAGCAGTAAAAGTGACCAGCGGAAGTGAATGTCCTTGTATGGCAGTTGTATTTTTTGTGTGTGGATTAAACCCCAGGGTAAAGTAGTATAACTACTGGATAGTCAGTTTGCTCCGCGACACGGAGGCGGGCACTGGTGGGACTGCGACAGCAATCCGCAGCCTGTCCGATTAATTAGCACAATTGGCATGAGTTCCCGCTCTGCCATGGGGGATGTGGGTGTATTGTGCTGGCAGCAAAATGTTGACCTCCATGTTGCGGCGAGGCAATATGGCAGCATGTAGGAGGGGAAGTGAAAAAGTATCACGGTTGTCCTGGGACATCAGTGACACTGTTATTTACTGCGCGTGCTGTCTGGAATAAAATATTTCACAATAAAACAAAGTTACCTGTGTTTTCATTTTCTATAATTCACTATTGTGCCTTCAGGACTTTTCTAATGACATTGCTTGTTTCTTACCAATGCACCGTTGCTTTCTTTATTACTCAGTTTTCTTCTTCAATCTTTCTTCCTCCCTCCCTCCCAGAGCCCATGCGTGCACTGCGGGGCCTCATAGCCACAGATATCCAGTCCAGGCAGTTGTCCCTGCAGTGGGAGAATTTGGCGTTTAACCTGACACGCTGCCACACCTACTCAGTGTCCCTGTGCTACCGCTACACCACGGCGGGAGGCGGTGGAGGCCACAACACCACCGTGCGTGAGTGCCTGGCAGTGGAACACAACGCCTCACGCTTCACACTGCGTGATCTGCCACCCTACCACGGCATCTATGTCCGCCTGTCACTGGCCAACCCAGAGGGGAAGAAAGAGGGCAGAGAGGTCACCTTCCAGACTGAGGAGGACAGTAAGTCTCAGGAGGACGTTACAGTAAAGAGAGTATGGAAAGAGAGGACGGAAAAACTAACAATGAAATGTGTCTTTGCAAAATGATAAACATTTCAAAAGAAATTATCACCTGAATATTAATAGCTGCCAGTTTATTTGGCACAACTCACAAAAACAAATTCTCTAAAAAACCCTCATTAAAGGTGTAAAAGACAAAGCTGCTCAATTTTCGTAAATTATTTTATTTTTGTGGTACAGTTGAACTTTTTTTAAATTACAGAAAGGTGTTTCTGTTAATTACCTTTCCCTTATTAATATAAACACAGCCTGGAAAATCACCATAAAGTTGAATCAACACTGCCTGAAACAGTTTCAACATAAACTGAACTTTACAACTTTCATCAAAGTCAAATTTATTGCGAGACTGCATTATTATTGTACCCAGTGAATATAAACGCAATGTTTACACAACATCTTTATTATTTACAGTGTACTTTTAGCTGTTGTTGCTGCTTTTTACTATTTTATTCTGAGAGGGTGCATCCACATGAAGCAGCTGTATGTCATCATATCTCTATTATACTGTATTTGAAAAAAAAAAAAAGACCCCAAAATACCCTTTCATATTACAGGAGCCTGATCTTACTGTACACCATATTCTGAATTATATACTATGTTTCAACACATGGTGTCTGCTAGATTTTGGCAGTTGTTTTAAAAAGCAGTTAAGAGTCTGACTAGCTAGACCTGAGGTTATCACTGTCATATCTTAAGTTATGAAATGTACCAGAATACCTAAAATTATTTAGCTATTGTCACTGTAAATGTCAGAAAGGAAATTATCCAGATCTGAAACCGCCTAAAACCAGAACTTTACTGTCACATTTAGACTTGCTGTCATGGCTTTTATATGTTTTTTCCACATAAATCAAGCGTACCGCATGTGGTTAGAATATACAAATCCATATATGAATCAGTGGTTAATATGTGGTGGGTTTGCTCAATAATTCAAAACGTCAACACTTTCAACACTTCAGCTCCTCTGTCTCCCTCTAACACATTAATATAGAGAGGGTGACCGTCTGACTGAGGCTGAATCAGCATTACAAAAGATCCTTTTCATTTTCAGATGAAAATAACATAAAAGAAAAAACATTATATCTGAGACCCGGCATACCAGAGATGGGATTTTGTGCCCATTCCTTATCTCCTTTTATTCTTTTGTACTGTAGCACATCGTCAGCATGACGGCTGAGGGAGAAATCAATTCTGCCATTAAAAAATCAAAACAAACAAGATTTTTCAAAAAAGAGATACACATCGTTAGAAAAAGATAAAGAGAGAGTGAGAAAGCAGGAGAAACGATTTGTCTGAAGTGTTAAAAGATAAATATGTGTATATATACATACGGCACGTCAATTATGAACGCCTTTTCCAAAAGCCTTAATAAGCAACTCTGTCCCACAGACTAACTCAATTCAAAAATAACAGTCGACTCAGCTGTTTGACTCTTGCTTTAGCCTCGGGCCTGAATCTCACATAACAGTCTTTCTCTGCACAGCGCTCACACGCGGACCACAGGGACACAGGCTGCAACCAAATGGCCCAAAAAACGGTTGATATAGTCTAACATTGAGCATTCACAGCATTCACAGTCCTCTCACTGCTATTCAGAAACAAGTTTACCAGCAAGCATCTGACATATTCATCAATATGTTTCAACTCTGACTGATATAAAATAGTGATGTGTGTTCTTATATTTTCTTTCTCATGTCTGTGTTGTGCTTACATAATTGATGCGGTTCATAAATTAACAGTGTCCTTATCTGATGTTCTGTGCCCGCTGCACTCTGGCTCTCGTGGTGCATTGTTCTGAGCCACTGTGACATTCATTTCTGTGATATTGACAGGAGAGGCTCACTGTGGGATTAGCGCTTCAATTTCCCCCCGACAAATGTTTGTTCTGACAATTTCTCAATAGTTCCCGGAGGCATCGCACCAGAGTCGCTCACCTTCACCCCACTGGATGACATGATCTTCCTGAAGTGGGAGGAACCCGTCGAGCCCAACGGGCTGATTACCCAGTATGAGGTGAGCCCAGGGAGACACAATCATTACTGATGTTAGCTCAGCTCACATGCTTGGACAAACACACAAGACAGATGTCAGTTTTATCTTTTAAACAGTATGTTTCACTTTGAGTGTTACAAAAGAAAAGGACTTTCGCTGGGGGTTATTCGAGAAACACTGGGTTAAGTTTCTCCTGTTGGTGGTAAGCTAGCCAGACATGCATTGGCAATAGCTTTGCAGCTTAGGCTAAGAGCAGGTAAACGCACTTATACACCATTTAATCCATTTTCTATTAAAATAAAACTGAATCTCACTTTCAAATCACCACTGATGATTAAGTGCACAGAAAAGTTCCAATTTGAACAACTCAAGAAGGCATGCGGTATGAGCAGAACAGCTCCTAAATGGGCCTTGTGGTCAATATTTTGGGTTTTCATTAGCTGTATTATGTTTGTTTATATGATTTTGTCACTTTCTGAAGATCTTTTAGGTGTAGTACTAGGTGTTATTCTCACACAGCACATGTAATATGGTGCCAGCACATTCAGTTATAACATTTATAACATTTATGGCAGCGCAAAGACAATATCAAGCAGTACAAACTTTGAGCATTTTGCCTGGAAATGAAGTCGTGCCTGTTCTTTTGTTATTTTTGTGCAGAGTGCAAAAATACTTTCCTCTGTACTTGGTGAGCTATATTCTTCAAGGGCAGCGATTGGCACACTACAAATATGTACTTAATCATCAAGCCGCTCTGCTCCAATTTATATTGTTATCCACCCAACTCTTCAGCACATGGTGCACTGTGACTATTTAATGACTAATGACTATGTAACGACAATAGCAGCGATGTATGTACGTTGCCTTTATCATATAACGTTTATCTTGTGCGATTAAAATAGAGCCCTCTGTCAATAGTAGATAATTAACATGCATCTGTCACATTTACTATGCACCCTCTGTATTGGCAGACATCAGAAGACTTGCCTACCTGTCATCCTTGGCCTCTCTTGCGATGTTGCTTGAAGGATATTATTATATAAGTTTTGTCGTTTGACATGTAAAGTGGAGGCTGCACAGGATTTCTCACTCTGTAGTGTGTTGATCTCCTTCAACTAACAGGGAAAGCTGTGCACAGGGATGTAGAAAGCCTCTTCATTTCTCTCAGATTAAACCACTGACCACTCTGCCTGAGCCCCAGCGACCGCCATGCTGTCCTGTAAGCCCTCCTCACTGCTCTGTGCACCGTCGGACATCTTTTATGTCTGCCTTTGTAGAGGAAACACAGATATCTGTCTGTGCTTAGTCGCTGCATGGCTCATAATTCTGTCTTCACTCCAAGGAGGAATTAGCTTCTTGTTATGATAATCACCAAAGCCTTTAGTTTGGCGTGAGCGGTATCTTCAAGTGTGCGCGTGGCGTGCATGTTTGTGTGTAATCCATACATATACAGTATGCAGTGAGCGTGTGCTCATTCTTTCAGTGAAGTGGATCTCTTCCCGCTCTAATGTATATCCAGATATGCTCACCCTTGTCTGGTTGCAGTAAGGTCATCTCATTTAGCTCTCCGCTCTTTCAAAGAGTATAAGTGGAAATTCTCATGAGAGTACCGTGCAGGCGAGGCAAATCACCTCTCAAGGAAAAACTTTAGACTTTACACTTTTTTAAAGGACACTTATGCGCAGCAATTTTTTAGCATAATAAGAGTTAATTGAACTCATAAACACTTAGTGCTATTGCTTTGAACACTTGAATATCCTTTTTGCTGTGTGGTGTCATGTATAGGACCTTTATCATGCATTGCTTAGTGAAAAAATCATTTACCACTCACAACACTTTTATTTTTTTTTTTTAAAGGTTCCTTGTATGACTTTGGCTTAATGGCCCAATCAAGCCCCTTTCTTCTAAAACTGTAAACCACCATGAGCAATTAACACACTGATTTGGAGAAGCACATTTTTGAGTGAAGTGAATCATATCAATCAAACATTAAAATTACTTATTACGACGGAGCCATTACTCAGTTAATGACCACTGCTGATCGGTATGAAACTCCAGAATGAATTAGAAATTCGTAAGAAGCTATGATAATGAAGCATAAAGGTGACTCTGGATTTTATGATATTACCCTGAGACCATCTTGTTTTTTTTTTTTTTCTTTCAACAGATCAGTTACCAGAGCATTGAGTCATCTGATCCAGGCATCAACGTCCCAGGTCCTAGAAGAACTGTGTCCAAGCTGAAAAATGAGACTTACCACATGTTCTCCAACCTCCACCCCGGAACGACTTACCTCATCTCCGTTCGAGCGCGCACGGCTAAGGGATTTGGCCAGACCGCCCTCACTGAAATCACCACTAACATCTCAGGTACTGACACTGACTGACTGACTATTTGTTCTTGTGAGGGAGTGTGAAAA
The DNA here is from genome assembly GCA_028641955.1 of Protonibea diacanthus. Lineage (NCBI taxonomy): Eukaryota > Metazoa > Chordata > Actinopteri > Sciaenidae > Protonibea > Protonibea diacanthus. Next base: position 12,473,423 of record CM053983.1, on the reverse strand, counting down.
TCGTAAAATAGAAATGGAAACATCTCCACGTCGTGGCTGTTCTACGTGCCATCACTGCCTACCACAGATGCGGCATGCAGGTATAACACGGGACTTCACCCACCGTGTGCTATAATTAGGATCCGGATTTTCTCGCTTTTGACCTCGGCATCTTTCTTCTCGTGCAGAGGCAAAACTACCGCTCCCCGAGTGTAACAGCTATTTTCTATTGCCTCTCCAAACCAGTGACACACTGTCATCTCACAGTCCTCGAGACATAAATTAACTAGTAGGAAGCAGAGAAACACCACAGAGGGGACTCTGCTGTGTGTTATGTATAAAGAAAGATGCAATACATTCTTGGGACCAGAATGTCACCTCCGAGAGTCTCAGAGCTTATTACTGGTGATAGAAATCCAGCCTCTGTGTTTCTATTTCCTTTTAATGATGCATTTGTGCTTGTTAAGGGACAGGATTACACCTCTTAGGAACGAACAACACAGCCACTCCCACCTCTGTTTCGCTCACACATTTGCTCACTGCTTTTGCCCCTATCTCTTTACAGGGAGACCAGGTTTGTTTAATTATAGATTTAGTGCACAATCACTGCTTACTGGCTGTATGTCAGGCAGAACGTTGGCACAAAGCCAGACCACAAATAGAGTCCAAAAGTCTTTGCAGATCATCCTCAACCTCCTCCACTGGCCCACAGTGCAGAACATTCACTTACACTGTGCGTCTCTCAAATCTGCACTGACAGCTAGCAAACACTGAACACCTTCAACAGCTACTACTGTCAGCATCTTCAAGCAGTACCCACCACAGAGTATCCAGCTACACACGTTTCCTTGTCCGTGCGCGCGCACACACACTCACACACACACGCACATACATTCAGACGTATGCGCTGCCGGAGCTGATACACAATCATCCTTCACACAGACTCCGTCTGGCAGCAAGCGTCAAACCCTCTTTTAGTTCTACAAACCACAACAGACCTTTAATGTCAACAAATGCACATTCAGTTTTTCTTAATGTCGTCGGCTTTTTTCTCCCGCAGCGTTAGTAAAGCACCTTTTAAATATGAGGATCATTGATTTCTCATGAAAAGTTTGCCCTCCATCGCCTCGCTAATTGGCAACTAATAATAAAGAGAAATGTTTCGGCACATCTCCAGGGAGGAGTGCGACTTTAGCCAAAGCTTTAAAAATGAAAAACCCATTCAACTTAGCCTCACTCCCGTGACTTTTAATTGGAGCCAAGACAACCAGACAAGATCCAAGACACCGAAATGGGAAATTTAACGAGTAATAACCAGAATATGAGGATATGGGTATTGGGTATATCAGCACTGGTAGTTATTTATGTGGAGAATAGGGTGGCTCTTAAAGATCTGTCACTGGAGACTGTGTTTAAACTGTCACTGTGTGTCCTCAGCTCCCACGTTTGATTACGGAGACATGCCGTCCCCCCTCAGTGAGACAGAAAGCACAATTACAGTCCTGCTGCGTCCCGCCCAAGGCAGAGGGGCACCTGTTAGGTGAGGAAATCATCTCAACTGTACATATTGGATTTTCTTTTTTTTAATACCATTCACGGCTTATTAAAGGTTTGCACCCCACCCCTGTCTCCAGTACATACCAGGTAGTGGTTGAGGAGGAAACAGGGAAGAAAGTGAAGAGGGAGCTCGGGCTTCAGGACTGCTTCCCACTACCGATGTCCCATGGTGAGGCGCAGGCCCGGGGCACACCACACTACTACACTGCGGAGCTGCCACCCAGCAGCCTCCCAGACGCCAGCCCCTTCACTGTGGGTGACAATCACACTTACAACGGCTACTGGAACAGCCCTTTGGACCCGCGCAAAAGCTACCTTGTCTACTTCCAAGCTATGAGCAACTTCAGAGGGGTGAGTGATTGCCGATACGTCAAGACTTCATCAAAAAGCTGTAGACAGAAGTGTTGAGAATAATGCTGCACCAGTGGTGAGTGTTGTTAATGGGTATCTGTATTTGCTAATGCTGTGGTTGATGCTGTAGGACAGTTGGCTTTGTCTGAGCTCACAAGCCTTGAATGAGTATTTGTGCTGTGAAATGGGTTGCTGGATGAAAACATATTGAGCTGGCAGTGTAACTACTTGGAAATGATGTATGTTTATATCTGAGCGCTTTGATTCTTTGCAAACAAAGCATGTCTGAAACAGGGAATTACTTGCATGCATTACTTGCAGCTAGCAAAGCTGTGATTAGCCGGAATTACTCTGAGTCAACAACGTACTTCACTTCATTTATCTTTTACTTTCAAAGCTTTTCCTGTCTTATCCTATCCTCTTCTCTTTTTTTTGTCCTGTTACCTCGTGTTCCTCATTCAGCGCTCCTTTCACTATCATACTTATCTAGTCCTCTCCTTGTACAGCCCCCTAATCAGTTATCGTCATTGAAAATAGCTAGTGGGAGGATGCCACGGTAACACAAAACCAGGCTTAAAGCTTTTTTTTACGCAAATTCGTCAACATAACAAACACTTTGGTGAATCTTGCTCGTAGACCTCGTTAGTCGAGAAGTACATTATTTCACACTGTTGTGTTCCCATCCATTTCACCGAGCACACAAAACCCTCCAGTCTCCAGCCATACCCAGAGGACAACACATTACCTTTCCAAATTCCATTACAGGAAGAGTTGCTTCCTGGGTGAGGCAATTACTTAAGGATAATTGGGCACAGGTGCCGATGATCAGAGGTAGAAAGCTGCCGCTTTAATATTCACACACTGTGGCAATGAAGCCGAGCAATGTTGCCGTAGGTAACGCAAGCCACTGTGATCATCAACTGAGGATAAATACATGCAAGCTGTGTTACTGGTCTGTTTTTGAGTCCTGCCACCGGTTACTTTGTGTGTATTATAAGTCCCGTGAACAGAGTCGGATGGCTCATCCCCACCAGTAGCATCTTTTTCCAACCCAGTGGAGAAATACACGGAGGTACTGCAGTGTGAGCACTTCACACAACTAGGCTACTAAGCATGGGATTAGATAGGGGAGGCCTGGCTTTACCGGCGGATGGGATTAGGTTTTGTTTTGCCTGGCAGGGGGCCAGCACCCATGACCCACAATGAGTGGAGCCAAATCACACAGCCAGCACTGTCTGCTGTCTTTCAAACACTGCTGCCTTCGCCTGGAAATACAACAGCAGTCACTGTCGAAATCTGGGCATCAGTCCTGTGTTGGTGCTGCAGGACTAAAGGGACAACAGTGTGCTGGGAGGGCAGGAACTTAATTTTCACAGCTGCATGACTTTTAGTCAAAATTTACTTCAGCAAACATAATTACTGACTTGGCTTCATACTAGTGTCAGTGTTTCAGCCATCAGACCTTTGTCAACACAAAGCCTTTGCTGTGGGTGTGATGTTTCCTCTTTTTATGTGCAAAAAGACTTTTTTTTTTTTTTTTTAACTGGACATGTCAGCAGCAAATCCTCTGATTTTGCTCAGTTCAATCAATTGAACACAGCTGAGGGGCAGCTAATTTCTGGGCATGTAACCAGTCAACAGCAGGGCAGAGAAGACACATCACAGCGGGGCTATGACAACATGAACGGACATATGACGGCTGTAACAGGAAAAATTGCTTACATAAATTACGCAAAGTAAAATGGTAAAAGAGAAGCGTATAGCAGCAATTGTAGCGCTAACAGAGCAACAAATAATCCATTATGACACCGATGTCCTTAATGATACTATTAATATCACAGAGTCATTATTTTTCACTTCACACAATCTTTTTACAGCAGCATATCCAAGTGTTAATGAGAGAGTCTATTAAAACCACAAAGCAGATGTCATGGTTTGAGCCTGTGCGGACTGGAAAGGTTCAGCAGCTGAGCAAAATTAGTTTGGTGCTATTTTGTATTTCCCTTTGTGTTTTTTTTGTTTTGCCGCTTATCCTAAATGTGCAATTGTGCATTCCCTGCCTTTTACATTTTAGCACCACGCTCACTGTCACGAAAACGTATGCCAAAAAACAGAATTTCAGCATTCAGAATTAGAAACCGTACAGAAGCAAGGATACATTCAGCATATCCGTGTACCGTGGGATATATTTATAGTAGTTTTTGGATTTTATCCAAAAGAGGGAAACATAATTACCTTATGCCCACTCACTGTGGGAGAAAAAAAAATGCACCTGCTCTTGAACTAAAAGGGTAGCTGCCACTGAAAGCACTTCTCTCCTAAGATTGGAACATAAGAAAACAGACACATATTTACTTTAACAATTGCTGATAAGGGTTTCTGCCCATGGAAGGGGTGATAAGATTGTTTGGCAATCATTTAAGGTGCATGAGCAAAATATAAAAAAATATCAGCCTACTTATTTTATCATTTAATTATAAAGTGCATTAAATCAGGAGCTGTGTGGTCTGTTTGTCTTGAACGCCTTTGTGGAGAGACAAGTTTGCACCCAGTCCTCTACAATAGTGGCAGCAATGGGAATAATATGAATAGTATGGGACCCATAATGTTTGGCATTTACCCATGCTAATTATCTGCAGAGTGGCTGTCAAGCCTCTCTAATTGTTTTGATTGATTCATCTAAAGAGGTACTTGAAAGACTGTGGATACAGACTGCAGGCCACAGTATAGTCATTTTAACATAACATCTTCTCTTACATCTCTCTAACTACACACACGCACGCGCGCGCTGACACACTGTAAAAGCTAGTGTTAGTGTGTGTCGCAGGGCCCTCTGTCGCGTGTTGGCATTTGTGTTTTTTATTTATAGCTGCCAGGAACCACCAGCCCCTCTGGCTTGACTGGCACAGCATGGCCAGACGTGTGATGTGTGTCCCGCAATCTAAAGCTTGCCAATTAACTCTTCTGCTGAGGCGACACACAGTGATTCAGATGTTGCATGTTACAGAATGTGATTCCATCCAGCACAACAGTCTTGAGATCTAAATGTACTCTTAATTTGCTGTAGCTTGGAATGACTGAATTAAAAATAAGATTTTAAATGTTCCCTCCGTGAAGGTTTAATCAGCTTTCTTTTGATGGAAAACTTATTACTAATTAGTCACTCAAAAGCTCAATGCCACCACGTCAGTGTTGAACCAAGGATGCGCTAAAAATGAAATATAAAATAAAGTAAATAGATGATTAGTCATTGCAATTGTAGTCCAGAGCAATGAGATTGAAGTAGCAATGCTACTCCTCCACTTAAAATACGGCCTTTCTCCCACTTTCATAATAGTATTGTTCAAAAAGGATTCAATAATTCAGTTTCAGGCACACTTGCAGCCTGATCTGTCAGGACTGTCTAGACTGAAATATCTCAACAACTATGGGATATATTTCCAGTTATTCAAAGGCCTTTGTTGTCCTGCAGTTGTGGCTTTGATTGAATGACTTCTATTATATTGGATGGGTTGTCATGACATTTGTTGGACGCAGTGATGATCATTTAACTTTTTCTCTGGCACCATCACCAGGTCAAAATCTCACTTTGTCCATTATTTTTCTATTATGACATTTCCATCAGCCTCGGCTGTACTTAGCTTTTAGTGCTATTTAGAAAATGTTAGCGTGGTATTATGCTAAAAGAAGATGGCGAACATGGGAAACATCATAACTAACATGTTAGCATTGACATAAAGAGCATCTTAGCATGCTGCTGTTAGCATTTAGCTCAGTAAAGTCTCACAGAGATCAGTTCTTGGCTGTTTTATTTATTGATTTTGATGCTGTTGCTCATAGTTTCTTTCAGTTTTTCACCCAAAACCTCAAAGGTGTCACTGATTGACAGTTATGTGTGCCACCATCCTGTAATGAGCTGTAATGAACATAATTGTATAACATTGTCCTCTAAGAAAAAACCTAAATTCTAATCCATCATAAATCTTAATTGCAGAATTTCACAACATTTTCCTGGTTATTCTGAAAAAACACAACAAGACAAAAAACCCACACAGACACTCACAGATGATAAACATAGTCCACGTTCTGTCATTCTCTGACATCAGAGTGGTCGGCGTGCAGAAATGAAATGACTGTCTGTCTGACAGGCAACATGTTTGTCTACAGTTTGAATCTGTACTTTCAGATCAAACCACTGGGTTAAGAGCTTGTTAAAGTGTCTGTCAGACTGAAATGGATTTTCAATTTTAAGAAAGCAATTTAACTGGAGTTTGAGGAAAGCGCTTTTTGCTCATTTCCGAATGGGCAAATTTGCATAATTGTCCCATAATGCCTGAATTAGCATCTGTAAATCTTAATTTGATAATGCATCTCCTCCAAGAGGTGGCAGGATGGAATTGGATTACAGTCTTGGATCTCATTAGTGCTGTTTGACAAAGGTCCTTTTCATAACACTGAGATGTCATCAGTTGAAATTTGAATAAAATTAATTCCTTTTCATACTGGTGCAGTGGTCTGAAACCCTCCTCTTAATTATGCCCGCTCCCTTTCAACTCTCATCTTTTCTCCTTCAGCGAGAATCTCCTTTTCAAACACTTCACCACAGCTCTCAGATTTGAGATATTTTGTAATCTTGTGTCGTCAATAGAACTCTTAACTCAGAGGTAATTTGTTCTTTTAGTCTGAATCAGTTTTCACAGAGTTTATCTGTGTCTCTATCATAAAGTAAATTATGCTTTTTTTTTGGAGAAGAGTAATGCAACCCACTCATGTTTAGTCATATGAACATTGAATCAGTGGGTAGAATGGAGAAAGTTGGGACAGAACTGTGGATCCAGATGTGGTCCGGAGCTACCTTACGTGTTTCCTGTGTATCTAGGGAATAAACATCATGTTTCAATGTTCATTCAGAATGTATTCATATTTCAATGTGGTGTGTGTCTCTTTTATCACATCTCGTTCACGCAAAGTGCAAAGCGACACCCTCCCGCCTGATGTCTGTGTTGTCTTTCTCTTTCAGGAATCCAGAATAAACTGCATCCGCATCGCTCGCAAAGGTAATTCAACATGAATATTTCTCCTCCCACAAACACTGCGACCTTGAATGAACTGCCCTGCGTCGCATCTGAGTGCTTTGCAGAATTGTCTGCTTTCACATTGTTCTAAGATGAGAAATTAAGGATGTAATTGCGTAACAGAATTGTTTGGTTCGGTCTATATTGCGTGGGTTTTCACCTCTGTGTCAAGTACAAAGGTGGGGGATCTGGACAAATTTTCTCTGACGGTCCTGGTTGTTTAGCAGTGGGCCTCAGAGAAAAGGGCAACATGCAGGGAGGGATTAGAGGTCAGGCTTTCATCCTGTTTGTTTGGGGGCAGACACTGGGACACACTATATCAAAGGCAGTGTCTTTGTTCTGATCAGCAGCCCACTAGATGGGCTACATCTGAGGCTTTGACCTCAGTGCAGTCCAGAAGGGTCCTCCAGATCAAAACTCCCAGATGTAGCTACCTTGGCCTATCAGTATGAGAAAGCCACCTCCACCTTATCCTCTGGATTCAAAGGGACATGAAAAGGGCAGGGAAATTGACTCTAAATCCTGATGACAGGAGAGCCCCCTTTGCCATAGTACACTGTCAGATCATTGGGAATAAAAGTCATGTATTTATAGTTATCATAGCACCGCAAAAGTACACAGAGCCTTGCAAGTAAATTGTCTTGGTGGATGTCTTTTTCTTTTTTTTTGGTGAAGGCCTACTATTTGTGAGAAAAACGAAAGAGATCAGGCTCTCCTCAAGCATAAAGCCAAAAGGCAAGGCTGAGTGTCTGACTCCAACTGCCCCCCCACACACACCTGGTTGGGCATTGATTAATTATGCTTTCTCACAGCAGTGAGCTTTACACTGGGGTTGCCTATTTACTTTTACACCAAAGAAAGAAAGCAAGACAGGAAAAAAACAAGGCGAAGTTGAGCTTTAGCAGTCAAAATAACTGAACTTTTATAAGCTTTAAATCTGCAAGATAGGAGCCATAAAGTACAAATGGAATAGAAGGGACGATAAAACAAAAGAAAAGGTGCAAAGGGATGATTTCAAATACTGCCATCATTACATCATCCACACGCTGGATGATGTAAGCCGCAAAAAAAATCCTTGAAAGGCAAATTGATAGAAAAAAAAAAAAATCTCAGGTTGATTTCCAATTTCAAGGTGCGACAGGTCAGAGGTTTTTTTCTGTCACTGTTTGTGATCTCCGTGATCCCTCTACCATTAACATAGCCTCTGCATCATCGGGTCCTAAGCCGTTATTATCAAGCAGCCCATCACAAGCAAAGTGGAGGCAAATGATTCTGGCTTGGATAACAAAGCTGGAGATTACATTTCAACTTCCAGGTGACAGTTTAATTAAGGATCCTCTGGCAGGCTCAACACAACAATAGACTTCCATTTCTCCTCTAAGTGCCAATTTCCACCATCGGGCAGCTGGCAGGTGCATGGATTCATGTGGAAATCTATTTCATGCTCGTGTTTGGCTTAATAGAAATTTCAAGGCTAAATGTGGCAAAACCGCCTTATCTGTCCAAAACGTCAGAAAAGTTAAATTGATTTTTCACATTCTCATCTGCATATTTAGCTAAAGTAAAGTACCCCTGTATTTCATGTATGTGTAATTTAAATGAGGTCACAGCATAAAATACACAGCGAGTGCTGAGTGCGGGGCTGTTTTTTGAATGGAGGATCTTGAGACATGCTGCAAATCTGTGTTATTTTCGGTTACAGGAGCTCACAGACACATCTTTGCATGATAGTGCGTATCTGTGTGTGAATAGAAACCATAAGAAAACCTCCACAAAAAAGCCATCTTTGATTCACTCTGACAAAACCCTCTCCTGCCACTGCAGCAAAGTAAAGTATAGCTATCAGATGTGGTGTGTGCACTGAACAACAGCTAAAAACGTCATATTTTTGGAGCGTGGGAACAGTCCGAAAGCCGTGTCCTGAGCAGTTTTAAAAGAACACTTCCTTTCTAATATCAGCAACTCATTTTCTCAATTCAGATATCTCAAACTCAACTGCCATTGATGAGAAAATTCTGCCAAATAATGAAAGGAAATTGCCCCACTTTCAATATTTGGGATGAGGTTTCCGAAGCACCCATAAAAGTGCCCACGGCAGCAGATAGTTGGGCTAAAACATGGCTCTGTTTTCATTCGTCCTGCCCCAGATCTGATTTTTCCCCAGCAGGTTGCAAGATAGAGCTCTATCCCCAGGCCTGCTCTGACTTTCTGCGGCTCTCCAGATAGGTTGTGCTGTTCCAATATGCTCAGACGGGCTAGTTTCAGGGCTGTCAAGGCCTGGAGGACAGGCTGACACACGAGAAAAACTAGATCAGTGGGCCCCTAGAACAAGACAAAGAAAGGCCCGCTGCTCAGCACCATTTACATAAGTATGAAGTTTTATGCCAGAGAAATGAATAACCTGCTATTATGATAACGACCTTTCCAGTAGCTCACAGACGCCAGGGCACCTTGAGATTATACTGTAGAGCTCTGTGGATGACTTGTGACTGGGAAAAAAATATTGGATTTAATACAGCATTGAACAGAAATGCACCTCAAAGGTTTAGTGTGTGTACCACGGCATACAAATGTGCAGCTGCGATATCACAGGTATCAGTTTTTAGGTGCGAAGATTAAAAATAGATTGAATGACATTGTGCTGCAGGTCTTCTTTGTCCGTGACTAATGGGTTTTAGTAAATGAGTTTCTTGCCCAACAATAGCATATCTACAACTTGTGAAAATTGTTACTCCTTCTCCACCACTTTATAGCAATTTGGTTATTTTTCTATTTCCGTTCCTTCTGTGAACAGCAGTATAAATCTTGAACAGCCTAAATAGCTGGTTGAAAATCTTTCTGAAAACCAAACTTTTATTCTTGCCTGCCAGCCAATCATTTTATCATTTTGTTTGTCACAGCACGGGTTGTCATTGTATATTTCTGAGGGCCGCGGGTTAGTTTTGTTGGACAACATGTCAATTTCAACAAAAAGACAATTGCTGTCCACCTTGCTTAAGGCATCACTTCTTTATTCAAGTGTCTCTTTCATTTTTTCCCAGCTATTTGAAAATTGCTCTTGAAAATACTGCTCTTATTGAAATGTAGCTTTGTCCTTAAGAAAATCATTATAATTCAGGGGATCTCTTCGCAGCAGCCAAGATAAGCAGTGTGAACGTCTGAAATTTGCGAGGAGGAAAGTTTTGTGTGCATGAACGATGCGTTCTTCAAAGCTGTGAATGTTTAATTCACATTCACACTTTCCTCTGAATCACTGTCACATTTCAAACATATTCCACTCTTGCTCTATATTTGCATTGTGCCCGTTTAACGCGCATTTGTGTTTCTGCGTCTAGCGGCCTGCAAAGATCACCGCAAGGCTCTGGAGGTGTCCCAACACTCTGAGGAGATGGGTCTGATTCTCGGGGTGTGTGCTGGAGGCCTGGTAGTCCTCATCCTTCTGCTGGGCGCTGTTATCATCATCATTAAGAAAGGGTAAACGTCTGTGTTTAGCACAAAATACGCCTCATTATGCACAACCACACCATATCTCCAGCATTGTTTTTTTCCTTTTATGTTTTGGAACAGTAATCAGTTTTTATACTTGATGAACTTCCGTAAAGGTCATGCTTGTTTAGGGAAGATGCTGGACCAACAGCCAGAGCTGCATTGTTTTCATTCCCTTACGGTGCACCAGAGGGACCAAACAACTCTCATCTGCAGAGCCTATCTGAGTGTGAAGTATTTAATTAGAGGCGGATGCAATTCAATTAGCCACTTAATTACACACACCAAGCAGAGGCCTGACCCTTAAATGAGATGGTAATTGGGAGGGAAAAGGTGTGCTTTTAGAGATTATTAGCCAATGATCCCACAGGTCTGCAGTAGATCATCTACACCCCTCTTTGCATTTATTTAGCAGCAGCTATAGGGCAGGTTCTGCGTAAGTCTCAAATAAGGCTTAACCCGCCTTAAATAAGATTTATTGAAATCTAAAGAGCATGCCATGCCAAATGGGAAGTTACTGAGGGCTCCAGCGATCATTATTAAATGGCTGACACAACGTTCAGGCTAATATTGAATAATGTTGATTTTGAAAGTCACCACTACTCTGCACATTAGCCCGAGTTCCTCTGCTAAGCCACCATGAAGTTCGCTCTTAGAGAATTGATTGCTAAATTTGCTGTGACAGGAAACCTTGTGGTCTAGTCCTTGAAGTGTAACACAGAGACATATTCGATAGGAGGGAACACCTATTTTTGCCTCTCGCTTTGGTTTGGTCCGTCTGCACCTGCTTGGTACGTTCGCATGTGTCATGCGGCCGCTTGCACATCCGAGCTCATGAGAGCACGGGTCTCATTTTCACTGTAATCAATGCATTCTGCCCTCAGCTGACATTGCTTTCATCTTACATCTCTTCTTTCTCTTGATTTTTTTTTTTCTCCTTTTCCTGCACTCATGCCAGAAGGGACTACTACTCTTACTATCCGTAAGTGACTCCACCTCTTTGCTTTTCCATCGTTTCGTGATCCATCATATACATGCTTGTGCTCTGGCTGTCAGTCAAAAGTTGTAGAGGGAAAAACAGTTGGTCTGTGTATACACCCCCTTTTCTCACTATTTACACACATTTTGTTTCTCTCAATTTGTGCTTTCTACGTTCCCTATTATTTCTTACTAAACGTAATATTTTCTTTTTCTCCCTCTCTTCGTCTCTATCTATCTCTATTGCAATTCCTCCTCCTTCTCCTTATGCATTAATAGGAAACCGGGGAACATGAATAAGACGCCCATTACCTACCGGCAGGAGAAGAGTCATATGGGCTCCATGGAGCGCAGTTTCACAGACCAGAGCACCCTACAGGAGGATGAAAGAATGGCTCTTTCCTTCATGGATGCACACACCTGCGGCACACGCAGTAAGACAGATGCACTCTCAAGACTCAAACATACAGTATGGCGTACGCAAACCTAGCAGCTTACCACAGCTACACAGTGCAATTTCAAACTTGACGCACATCATCCCTCACTTTGTAATCTTGTTGACTGTCACTCATTCGCTCCATAAATGTCTGAATCATGCTGAAAGATAGTTATCATCCTGGATGGAAGATATTCTTTGGTACGACTTTACCCTCTGTTATTCACTGCCTCCAGCTGATACACACAGAAGCTCACAATATTGTAAAAGAACGGGCGAATTGCACAAGTGAAGTAACATATTTGAATGAAGCGATTTGTGATTCTTGCCGGTACATTTCCTCTTGATGTTTTTAATATTGTCAGTGTCACAGAGAAGGGTAGACGGATGTGTTTACTCCAAAGTCGGTCCAGATCTTTGTCTGCTTCACACGTCATCTGAGACAAACCTGCTGTCACATTTACATAAGATATATATGGAAGACATCTTTGCCCTGACAAACCTTATCAAAGTGACATGCCTCTAACATACAAAGTGCTATATGTGCCAATATCAGCATGCAGAGTGCTGCTATGTGATGTTACCGTATTTTAAAAAGTAACACCTGCTCTGGTGGATGATTTTTTTTTTCAGTTGCAGTTGTTGTGAAACTACAAGCGTGTGTGTGTGTGTGTGTGTGTGTCTGGTGCAGGTGATGCTCGTAGTTCAGTGAACGAGGCCAGCAGCCTGCTGGGAGGCTCCCCAAGGCATCAGTGTGGACGCAAAGGTTCCCCCTACCACACAGGGCAGCTCCATCCTGCCGTCCGAGTGGCTGATCTCCTCCAGCACATCAACCAGATGAAGACTGCCGAGGGCTACGGCTTTAAACAGGAATATGAGGTGAAAAGACGCTATTACAGCCCTTTCTTACATTCTGACAGCTATTACTCAAATAAAACACGAAGCAACAAAGTATTGCTGCTGGTGCTCCAAGGTCAAGCACTGTGAATAATTATAAAAGAGAGATTGTTGGTGTAGAACTATTCTGAAGAACAATGTTATATAAAATGTCGGCATTCAAGCTGTGATCATACTCTTAAATTACCCAAGTTCACTGTAAATTTGACAGCATGAATATAATTGGTTCATTGTTGCTACCGTAACGTACAGTAAGTGAGAGAACTAGAGGCGAGAACACTTAAACTGCAGTGATATACATAATCCAATGTCACAGTTGGAGGCTTTTTCACCGTTAGTTTCATTTTCATGCTGTAAATAAGAAAGTGGTTATGCTCATGTTTATGTAACTTATTGGAAGTTTTATTTGTTGCTGTACCAAGGTTATCTGTGATGTTATAGTGACTCCCAGTAGTTCCCACGGGGTGAGAAATCCTGTTCAGTGTAGTATCTGTGTAAACACAAGTGTCATGCAGAAGCTGTTGCAGCAGAAGCATCACAGAGGAATGGAGCACCAAACAAGCATCATTGAAACAGTCAGAGACATTTAAACAATAAAGCAGCTCTGCCCATGTTTCATAATAATGCACAAGGTCACTGGGTTCTTTTAAAACTGCTGGTTGTATATACGATCCGTGCAACTGTTTTATATGTTTATCTTCTTGTAGGTGCTTCCATGGCAGCTGGCAGGTATCATCTCTCTAACATGTCTTAGTTCTGTCCTGGGGTCTCCTCTCAATCCAGTTTGGCAGTATACCAGTAAAGCTGTGACCTGGGGGTCTTTGTTGCCAGTTGCCAAGAACTTTTCTCTTAGTGTGGAAGAGCAGCAATGCAACACCAAGTTCCTCTGAGTTTGTTGCCCTAGTGTAGCCAGCCACCGTGTGGAAAGCAAAACTTTTTGTAACCTCTTGTATCCATGATCTCATTCTTTCATCTTCTGCTCAGACCTCAATGCCATAGGGGAGGTTGTAGCAAAGACAAAAGACAAAGCTGTGCTTTGTGGGTTAGCTCCCACTTCACCACTAGGGTGCATTACAATGGCTGCACTGATGTACTTCCATGCCTGGTTAACCTGGACACTCCAATCACAATGGGGGGAAAATGGCTAGTTAAAAAGGCAGCTGGTGTAGTACTTAAAGGTGTGAAAGCCTTGTTTGTGATGAAGAAACAGTAGTTGGTGCCCGAGAGAGGAATGCAGGTCAGTACCAAGACTTTCCTCGGCAGGAGTGGTTGACCTTAATTGGCAACATTGTTAGAAGGTGGAAAGACTATTTTGAGGAACTTCTAAAGCTTATAGCCAAACCCTCTGTGCTGCTCTGAGATTCTGGGAATGTTTGTAGTTGTATAGTCAGTAGAGGAAGATTACAGTAGTGAGAGATGCCAACGGTGGAAGAGACTGATGTCAAATCTTGCAAAAAACAATGCGGATTCCATCACCTTTAAACCTGTCATAGATGACTAATATATCACTGAAATTTTGAAAAGACAACTTCCAGAACATCTCGGGGGAACTGCAGCGCGACTGATTGATCAAGTTTATTCCCCAGAGAAAACAGATTCGCAGTGTAGACACAAAGTAAGAGTATAAAACAATGCAGACAATAAAAAACAACTCGCAGACAAAGTCCGCACATGACAGACACCCAATACTGGTGACAGCCCACAGAGTGAGTGTGGAGTGCGGTAAGCCAGTGCACTCGAACTCATAGCTCTGAGTTGAGCTTCTTTAATGCGAGCACTGGATTCTGGTGAGGATATGTCTTCTTCTGGCACTAGTTTTTGATACTATTGGAAGCATGTCAAGACACAGCCAAGGGCTTGGGGGCTAGTGTCTCAGAGTTTGAGGCCACCCTGGCTAGTCCTCTCCAGATGAGACTGTGATGAAGTGCTTAATAATTGAGCGGTTTGGGTATCTTTATTGTCTGTTAGTAGTAAGTGGTATTGTGTGTAATTACTAATTGTTGTGCAAGCTGAGAGAGGCCATGCTAGCTGGAATGGGTCTTGTGAGAGTGGTGTGGGAGGCCATCAATCCTCCTCTGACATCATCCATGCGCCCTCCACACCACCCCCTGAAATTAATTAGTGGGGTTAAAATGGCATCTGGATCACACTGTTGCTGCGAATATGAATAAATCATCCTCATTTGGGTCCAAAAAAGACCTCTGTCATGCCGGCAAGCGTGATGAGGTTAAACGTCTCTGGGGGTGCTCTAGCTAGAGAGTCCCCTTTCCACTGCTAACAGATTGTGAGGTAGAAAAGAGAGGAAAGTGGAGTCTGGAAGGGTTGGGTCAGACAGGGAGGAATTGACAACGGTACAGAGGGAGAAATGTGAGAAAAAAGGGCTCTTGGCTCCCTTGCCCTGTAACCTCCAAGTAGCTTCTTCCCAATAGCAATGTTAGCACTTACCTCCTTCTGCAGTATATGGTGGAACGCAAGTGCTCTATAATTTACGAAGGTAACCATCAGACTGTGATGCATAGGATTGTCTCAGTGTTTTCTAGGGGGACATCTCAGATGTGTTGAGGAGTTTGGATCCTACCACTGCAGAGGTTTGATGTTGTTCCATAATGATATTGTTGATCTTCACATCTGGTCCAAATCAGACGTCCTGTCATCTCGTGGGTGATCGGTCTTAGTGGCTCTGCATTCCTGGTGAAGGGAATTACAGCTTGCTCAGACATACTATGATTAGCCAGGTTGAACTTACCGGACATTGTTCTAAATTTACTTGCACCACCACTGTTGTTTGTTGTAAATCACTTGGGTTTGCTTGGCAGATCACTGCTTGGTTAGTTTGTTTTTGCACCAGTGCACCGCGGGGTTTCAGTCCTGAATTGAACCATATGCACAGACATGTTTGTTTTCCAGAACATTGCTTATCCACCTCCTGCTGTGGCAGTGGCTGCTGTCTCTAGTTGAATCTTTCAGGGCACATAATGAAGGACCCAGATCTCTGACTACCCCTCCTCGGTGGAACGATTGTGGCTGAAAGTTGAGATCACACCCGAGGGAGAAGTCCATCCCTGGCACCCACGGACTATGCATTCATGAAAAAACGAAAACATCTTTTGTCTCTGGTTCATGGTTTTCCCCTCTGGAACTCTGCTTGTAGACTCATTAAACTGTCCCTCACGGGCAAAACACACTCCACACTCAAAAAATCAATACACCCTTCTTTGTTATTTTTTTCTCTCTGTGCTAGAGTATGTGTTTTGATGGAGTGTCTCTCTCCATTATGAAGGAAAATGATGAGGAGTATTATATTACATTCCCATGGCAGGTATAGGCTTTTATTTCCCTGAAGAATACCTATGTTCTGTAAAAACACTGATCAAGAATTTACAGTGAGTTGTAAAGGGGCTTGTATGTGTGGCAGCTGCTGTCACTACAGTCATATTCCCACAGCAGAAACCTGCAGGTAAACAACAGCAGAGCTTTACTGGAGAACTCAAAACTTTCATTGTACCGCTTTGCACCTTGAGGCTGAGGTGAGCAGGGATGATAGACTCATTGATTCAAAGTTTCTTTTCAGCAGGGGTTACTGAACTTTCTTCTTCTTTTTTTTACACAAGCAACAGCTACCTCATGCAACCCTTATTGCATGAATCAGGCTTATCGGTTATTACATATTTGTAGGTAGTTTATGCATACAATCTCAGGCATCTCAGATTGGATTTTGACTGAACGCGGTCGGATTATGAATCTCATCACTGCTTTTTGGCATTTTAGAAATCACAAGGGGTGAAAGACTGACAGGTCAGAGTGAAACTGTGGACACTGACAGCATGAAATCTAGTACATAATGCACCTAATGAAATTTAGTGGGATGTTGATCGAATGCCATGATGGTAAAATTAAAAAAAAGTGCTTTAAATGTATAAGAGCATCAACAGTTCAGGACTGTACTTGGCTGTCATTATTTCCTTGATCTCATTTTACTCATTTTCTATGATCCTCTTAACAACCCACCCCACTGATCCCTGCCAATGACGGTTTCTAATCAATCTTCCACGGGTCTGTGTTGTTTCCCTTCCCTCCCCTTCAATATACTGCTCTTCTCTCACAGTTTTTCTTGCTGTGTTTTTTTTCCTCTCGCTGCTTCTCTCTGCTCTCTGGAGAGGCTGAGCAGAGGAGTGGTGGGAGCAAAGAAACAAAGAGAGCTCAGAGGTCTAGTGTCAAAAAAATAAGGAATGGAAGAAGAACAAGAAGCAAGAGGTGGACAGGGAGAGAAGTGATGAAGAGCGGTAGAAGAAGGTGAACAGGGGATTCAGAAAGAGTGAGTCCCCCGAAAGAGAGCACATGCAAAGAGGAGGAAAAACTGAGAAGGAGGGTGTAATCCCGGGCAGGATTTGGCTGGTTCTTGGCTCTCTGTGGGGAGAACTGCGTTGTAATCCCCTGCTCAGCATGCAGACTTGGGCAGAGTTTCACCAAATTCCCCTAGTGGCTAAAAAAACCACAGGCGGTAGACTGGTATAGATGTGTGTGTGTGTTTGTTCATGAATCTGAAGGGGGAGTTTGCAGGCTTAATTTGGCCCTACAGTTGACGCTTTAAAGTGGCTTATGACGACGTGTGAGAGGGAGTGCTCTCCAGTGCATCCATGCAGACAGGTGGATCAGAGGGAATGAGGAGATGTGTTGCTGGGTATGATGTGTTATAATACAGCTGAGCAGCCATCCACCAAGCAGGTGGTAGACAGCTCCTCTGGCTTCACCCTAATTACCAGGCATCCCACCACAGAATACACTATAGTATACATCAGCTACATTATTTAATCCCATTTGAAAACAATCAGTGCTTTAACATAAGAGCATAGCATTTGTTTTTTTGTATTATATTTTGTTCTCACACAGCACATATACAGTTTACGATGATATTGTGGCAGTTTCAGTGCAAACAGACAAAATAGTCAGACAAAACAGACAAAAGGATGCCTCTCATTTCTATCCAGAGTCGTCTGTTTGGCTAATTAGACTGGCGCAACTGCCCTGATAAGGTTAAACTCTATGGTCTATATCCCAGGCAAACCCAACATTAGCTTCAGTTTTGTTGACTAAAATTACACTGGGAGATTTTATCAGGTATAGTTAGCTAATTGAGCTAACATTAAGCTAACTAGCTGTTTTCACAAGAGTCTTATGCACTTGATATGTTGAAAATCTGAGGTTAAAGCTGCATTTCCCAAGATAAAAGTTAGCACCTTTGCTGGTCCATGTATAATGCATAAGGCAACAGCACTGCTCTCTTCTTTCTTCACATTCGAGTTGGAAGTATAGCACGCCCCATACCACTCTGTGGTCATTGTCAAACCTAAATGAGGTCATCAGCTGAATCTCTCCCAAAGCAATATGTTTAACTCTGTCCACTCTTTGTCTGTTTGGCTGACTAGACTGACACAGCTATCTTGATAAGGCTGAACTGTGCGGCCTATATCCTCAGCAAACACAAGGTCAAAATTAGCTTCAATTTGTTTCAGACAGACTGACTCGCTCTGTGTAGAAGGTGCTTTTTGTGACCTTAAGTAACACACAACATGACTTAAGCTAGCTTAGGTTAGCATGGTATATTGTTTTGATTCAGTAGAATCTTGTGAGGATGACCTTATTTTGACATGTAGTGAATCTCAGTAGCTTGAGTAAGGATCAATATTGCCTGCCAGGAAGAAACATTCAGAATTGGGTTGACATGTACACAGTGATTTACTGCTGATCTCCACGCTCCTCAATTGTACTTTAATAAATACTGCTGTGTAAGTCATCAAGGTCTCTTGAGAACTTCTGTCAAACTGCAACTGAACCTTCTCCTGTCAGATTTACTTTACACTAGGTCATCCTAGTATTATAGTATAAGGAGGAAAAATATGAGATCACAGTTATTTTATTCTGACATAAACCTGTTTGTCTGCTTAGCTCACATATGTGAATTTTCAAACAGTGCTTCTTAATGTTACGAGGGAAAAGAATATTTACCAAACACTGAGTTTGGTTGAGTGCGAACTACTCTAAATCTAACTTAGCCTTAACTCTAATTGCATCTACCATCCATCCAGTATGCTACCTAGCTAGACATGTTAATGACTGATTAGAGCAGTCGAATTTCACAGCAGTCACATTTTTGCTCGTGTTTTTTGGAAAGCATAAAAATACACCACACTCCAAAAACTCTGAAAGACCTGCTGTGCCTGGTTACGGTTGCTAAGCCATTATTGGATAATCTTTGTATCTTAATTTTTGAGTTATGTAACAACCATTACCTTCATGAGCCTCTGCTATGATAACATTTAATTCTCAGATCATTTTGATGGATATACGTTTCTCTTGATGCTCTCATTAGCATTTCAAGCATTTCAGCAGAAAATAAAAATTTTGACTATAACCCATGCTGCTAAGGGCTCTAACAAGACTAGGTTTATCTTATAAGGGCTAGGGGATCTAGGGGATTCAGACAAAGACTATACGGTGCTAATGGCATTAATCACATATCATGCACCAGACCTTAGCGAAGGATGTAGTGGCTCTTGATTTCCTTAGCCGTGCTGGAGAGATGTGCTGATAGGATTTAATCATGCTAACCATGTAATAAAATTTTATTATTACACATTAAAAAAAAAGAAATGATACACTTTGATTAGTGTTAAGATATTTGAATGGTTAATATAGAGTCAGATCCTGTTTCTCAAATCTGCAACATCTGTCTCTTTGTCATTGCAGAGTTTCTTTGATGGCTGGGACTGCACAAAGAAGAAGGACAAGACCAAAGGGAGGCATGACACTTTGTTGGGATGTAAGTCATCAGAACTCGTTTCATCCTGTAAAAAAAAACAAACAAACAGAAAATATTATGGAGACTGTTGTGTTTCATCATACCTTTGCTCTTTTATTCTTATCTGTCTCAGATGACCGTCACAGAGTCAAGCTCCACCCTCTCCTGGGAGACCCCAACTCAGACTACATTAACGCTAACTACATTGATGTAAGTCTAATCCTGTTTTGTCCTGCCTCTGTTCAACATTGGGCTACAAATAGTAACTCTATCTCTCACACCCTGCAAAGCCACAGTCCATCTCTCTCATTCCTGTAAGCTCACCAGTCTGCTGGCCCACTTTCACCTGGAGGCTTTCATCCTATCAAACAGTCTTCCTGTTGGTGTTTTGCCAGAATCCATGGTTGTCAATTGCTGCAGAGAATCCCTGACCCAGACTGACTCGGCTATCACTTTTATTAAAACAGAGTGGAATGAATGCATTTAATGCCTTGCAGAGGAGATGAACCTTTTTGTAAGATGACACAAATCCTCCTAAATTAAATAGACATGATTGATGTTATTCAATCTCTGGATGGGCCAGGAGGAGATGATCCTTTTTCACACATGCAGCGCCACAGTAACATTCTCACTGATCATACAAATACATGTATATGTTGCTAATGTGTCTCACACAGTCTCATTCATACGTGTTCCCATTCATAAAAACTAGAGGAGGCTGTGCCTTTTTAGAAGTGCGCTTTCAGAAGGCAGCAGGGACGTTATTAACAAAAGAAATCATCCTGGGTTTGGTGAAAAAAAAAAAAAAAAAAAAAAAAAAAATATATATATATATATATACAATATTTCTACCAGAGATAAGGTAGATAGATTTGTTTTCTGGTTCTCCTGTGAGTTTGCTGTCACGGTCCTCAGTTGTTGTTTTTCATTTGAGTTATGTCAAGGGAAGTCTGGCAATCTGATTTGATTTCTTTATCTCACAAAATTTATTTTGTACACCTCTCGCTGTGACTATTTTAAAGTAAATATGGTAACTTCCTGAGAAGTTGAAGAAAGCTGATATACTCCCACTCCTGTTTGAGGCCGATAAGAAGTTTAAAATTACACTTTTTTTTTTTCAGTCAGAGAAAATTGGTGCATTAGTTGACTTGATTTTGGACAGATTCCTCCTTTAGGCTAAATTGTATCATCAAAAATGCTTGACACAACGGGGCTTTTTTTCCGCTCTTTTATTTCTCTGTAGCGAACGGGCAGCGGTGAGATGCTTTTAGAGAGTTCATTACAATGAGAGGGCATTAAAAACCTGGCCTTTTGTTAGGAGTGTAGTTATTGTGAGGGTCTCCATTAGTGTTTAGGGCACAGAGGTGCAGGCATTAGAGGGAAAACACCACTCAACAGCCACTACAGTGTCAGAGTCAGTGATGTTACTCCCTGACAAGGCCGACCCGGCAAGCTGAATAGTAACTACTTAGCCACAGCGAAGCATATTTTGGACAGCCTGTGATTATTTCAGCAGAGGTTAAATGGAAAAGTTTTTCCTTCCTCTGAAACATTATTATGCTTTCAAAACAGAAGCGAAAAAGTGCAAGCTCCCTGTTTCCTCTTTCTCTGTCACTTAATGCCACAGCCTTCGCTTGGCTGTGGTCTATGTCGCTTGACGAGTCGCAGAACTTTGCATATGTTTGACAGCTTCTTGCACCTGTTGCAAATGTAGAACAGTCCAATGCGTCATGGCTGTTGCTAATTTACATTTCGTCTGCTTCTAAAGAATAACAGGGCTGTTGTGGCAGGTGCAGCATGGCCGCAAAATCCAAAACGCTCACTCACTCAGACATATACACATACCCACCCACTCATACTGTGAATTAGTTTTGCCTAAAAGAAACCTAACATAAAAATAATAGTAATATTTTTACTATTATTTACTATTAATGGCCCTGAAAACAAAAATCTTTTGTTTGTTTCAAGGCGTCCAGAGTTTAGCAACATTTAATTCAAAATCTCTATATCTATATAAAATAATGCATTTACTTTCAACTTTGACTGTTGCTTAGTTTGTCATAAATATTTGATACTGTTGACAAAAAGGGACTCCACCAATTTTCCACATCAAAGTCTGTTTACAGGTCTTGGAGAGCACATGAAAAAAGAGTTCAAATCTGTGTAAAGTAAGAAAAATAAAATGAAAAGAAGAAAGTGTTATTAAACATTTGAATGATTAAAATTATTGACAAGTTTATGAAATTAGGTGTCATGAGCTAAATGCGCTGAAGCCACGCCCAGTCGCAGGAGCAGCCAAGCAGTAGTTTTGAAGCTACTGAAACATGTCAGTTAAAAAAATTACATAACTAACTTTGAAACGCTCTGAGCGAGATGAATTCATCTCTATCTCTCTGCAAGGGGTGCAAGTGTATGCTCAGGGTGCCCTCAGTGTGTCATCAAGCCACCCTTTAGGACCGCCCACAAAATCCTGGTGAAAAACAGTTTTAACCTCTAACTCCACATTTCAGTAATATATCGTTCAAAGTCTTTTCACATGTTTTCAACAACTATTTTCCAACATATTTAATGTATTTTGAAAGAAATCTCAGAATTGCCTTTACACGGACTCCAGAGGGAGCTCTGTGGAGTCTGATAAACTATCTTACAGTGATGTCACTTGAGGCAGTGTCGGCTGAAGCTGGAGTTTAAAAGATGCGTGCTTTCCAGACCTCTAAATCTCTTTCTTCGTCTCTGCTAGAGGCTATCCACCACTAGCATAACACACCTGAATCAGCAACTGAACTGTCGGCGATCGTGCCGCATTGTGGGCGATTTAAGTGCCAGGTTTTTGACAAGGAAGAAGAATGCGATGAAGATCTGTCCATCATGAGTTATGGTGCACACAAAAGTGCTCGCCTCTTTTAATATTAGAAACCAGGACTGAAGACTCATGGGTCGGATCACAGCAATCTTTAAACTCTGCCTTCATTTTGATCAACTACACACAACTACACGCATAAAGTTTTATGACTGAATGTTGGGCGGTCCACAGACAGACAGACAGTCAAACAAATTGGCAGACAGACAGACACACATATAAACAAATCACCTTAGTGTTAGTTGTCTCCAGCAGCCATGATGACACACACGCACACACAGACTCTGAAATCAATACCCGCTGTTTCAGTCGTGTCACCACCTACATTACATTGTTACTTTTTTTTTTCTTGAAAGATGTCAGTCAGAGATTTGTTTGTTATCCAGTTCATGAATAAGTCCTCGTCATGTAGTGTGTCCTTCCTACGCTGTTGCACAGCAACATGAAATCGATTCAAAAGACTAGACATATTTTAAAAGCAGTGAGCCAGCCTCATTTTCTAATTAACAACATAATGTGTGAGACACAGCAGGGTTTGTGCTTTTTCTACTTTCTTTAAGTAAAAAAAAAAAAAGTAATTTACATACTGAAAAACGTAACCAATAAATTAGAGTAAATGAAAAAAATGTTGGCTTTGGGTCGTTAATTCCCATGAAAAGTTAGTGTTACAACACATTAAACCCAGTCACAACACACAGCACGCACACACAAACACACACGCACACACACCTTTCCCCACCTGTCAATAACCATAACGCTTACTTACCAAAAGCTTTTTTCATTAACTAGCCTATATGTCTTCTTTTTCTACTCCCCTCCTCACTTCCTCGACCTTGGACCCTGTAGATTCGGATTAACAGGGAAGTAAGTACTCCACTGCTCGTTCTTCTGCCTGCCATCGCTCTACTCTTGCTCTCTTTTTTTTTACCTCTTCTGCTCACACTCCCCTCTTTTTCTCTTTCCACTATCCTCTATCCACAAATGCTCAAAGGTCAGTGTGTTTCAAGTTTGTGCACATCTGACAAAAAAAAAAGAAAAAAAAGAAAAAGAAGAAAAAAAAAATGTCCCTTTTAGCTAAATGAACACAAGGGGATGTGTCCTCTCCGGATAGAGGACCCTGCTGTCTTTGTTAGTTCTCATAAGTGGCCAAGACTCAGGAAGTTTAGTTGCTATGGCGACCGTCTTAAGTGGAAGAGTGGTAAGAGTCATGCTGATAGTGTTTGGTGAGGGCCAGAGGAATTGTGGATAGCAGGCCGCACAGCACAGGTCATCCATCTCCATTTCAAACATGTCCCCCGTTTATCTGACTGGATGCAGTTCTGTATAGCAACGTGGACAGACTCGACATATTTGCAAGATGCCCTCTGCAAAAAGATAAAAACTGTTATCAACGTGAACTCACCCATCATATTGATTTGATGAGAGCCGGTAGGCTTGGCTGTTTATTCAGATTATTTCTGACCTGCCCTCTCCACTCCACGGAGTCACGTAAGGTAATTGGGTCATCAATTATCCTTCCAGCTGCTCCTCTCAAAATAACAATAAACCGTAAACCACCGCATTCATGTGGTTTTAGGGGATGTTTTTATTGGCCGGTTTCTTGGAGACAGGTGTTCCTTTATCTTGAAGGGAGTACTTATTTTCACAGTTTGCTCGTCCTTAAAATGTTAATGCTCAGGTGGTCTTTGTCGTGTTGATTCCCCCTCAAGGTTGTAGCGGTGACATCTCATAGTTCATTCATATTCATCTCATACTCACCGTATGAAATATCTGTCGTCTGTATCAAAGGCTATCACCTCTTTTGATATAAAGGATACTTCATGGTACATGCCTTGAAAGCTGTTTATGTTGATATCATGCATTTATGTGTAACCTGTGTAAAATATTCCTCCACTCACTTGACTTGAGTGGAAGAATTCAGATGGATGTGTTTTTTTTGGAAGAAAAATGTAGTTTTGGTTTGTGAATTCATCATCAAAAATATGCTGCATATTACATCTTCAGTGAAAATTGATTTGTTTTAATGGGGCAGCTCTCTCAGACTGTCAGAGGGATTCGGTCTTTGTTCAGTCAGATAGTCTGTCTGAACAAAGACTGAACTGTGGGATTCACATTTTCTATCAGCATTTTGTCAAAATGCAGTATTTACCATGTCTTGCCTCAACTGCTCCAAACTCTGTGTGGAGTCTCCGAGGGCAAAGAGGTGGTCTCGAGTCAGCAATAGGTCAGACGGAGCTGGAAAATTATACAGGGGAATGCAGTTCACAGTTGCAGAGAGGGGGTCAGTAGGGGAGCAAAATGCAGAGACGAAGGGGGAGGAGAGGGGTGAGACAGAGAGAGACACCCTCCCATACAGCTGTGCCTGAGGCGCAGATGGCTTACTCAGCATGTCATCCCTCTTCTCTCTTTCAGGGCTACCATCGATCCAACCACTTCATCGCCACTCAGGGTGAGTATCCCAGCAAGGCTATAGTGTTTATGTGTGTGTGTGTGTGTGTGTGTGTGTGTGTGTGTGTATGTATGTGTGCATGCAGGGCGGTGAGTACCTTTTGTGGGGCTGTTATAAATTGAAGATGATCCAGCCACTGAGCCTATTCATGTACAGTCCCTTGCCAAAACCATCTCTCTGGCAAATCCAAAGGTGATCGTGTGACTACCACTCCGTGAAAGGCTGTGCCGGTGATGTCACTGAATTAATCATTAGAAGAGGTGAATAATTAAGCACGCTGATTATAACATGTCAATCTCTGTGACATGTGCAGCGGTGTGTTCATTGTTGGAAAAAGAACATTTAGCTCACCCTCTGTTGCTCAAATACAAAGTCATTGTCTGACGGACAGTCGGACTTATGATGCATGTGTGTGTGTATGTGTGCGCGAGTGTGTTTCCCTGCGCCACTTCAAAAACCCCCGAGGAGTGTCAGTTTCTAGGGAGCTCCCATCACAAAGTCACTCAAGGTCTGCTCATCTGCTTATCTTGAACCAGCACCTCCCCTCCCTATCCCCCCGGTTGGATAAGTGACAGAGAGATGAAACTTGCAAGAAAGAAAAAAAAACATGTCAGCAGTGTTTTTGTCTCTCTGAGCATTTCTTTCCTACGTGATCCTCGTTTTTTTTTTTTTAAACGTCTCCTCCTCAGATGACAATGAGTGACTGATGGTCCTCTGGGCTTTCATAATCGGCTCCTACCATTGTTTTGTCACTCATCAAGCTTTCCCTTCTGCTTGGAATTCCCAATAACTATATTGACGGCACAATCTTGAGAGATCAGTACCCGGCTGTCTGAGAAAGGACACTTAGGTCACAATAATACGAGATTTCACAGCAGCAAGACTTCTCTTATTGATAGGACAGGCTTTGATGCGGCTGTCTCTTTCTCTGTTATTTCTTCCTGCCTCCCACTAGGACCCAAGCAGGAGACTCTGTATGATTTTTGGAGGATGGTGTGGCAGGAAAATTGTTTCAGCATCGTGATGATCACTAAGCTGGTTGAGGTTGGCAGGGTAAGTGATCCGCATTCTCCATTTCTTCCCCCATTGTCACCACCCAAGTGCTCTGAAAGATCCTAAATTCACCATAAGGGAACATTTTGGTGTCTATATGAAAGGCTTTTATGCGTTTGATAAGTATAGATCCCACAGGACCTTGCTGAGTTACAAACAGCCAACTAAAAGCTGTTCTTTTTGTCGAATCTGTCCTTCATTTATATGAAACCACAAATCACAAGCTGCTTTTTGCCCGACAGTTAAAGAAACAGTTCAACGTTTTGGCACATTTGCTTAGCCGTTTTTTTTTTTTTTTTTTTTGGTAAAAGTTAGATAAGAAGATTGACACCACTCTAACATGTGTTCACTAACTATAAAGCTACAGTGAACAGGTAGCTTAGCGCAAAGACTGGAAACTGCTAGCTCAGACATACAGTAAGAACAACATCCTTTTTGAACAGATTAAACAAATGAGGTTAGTGAGCTTCAGAAGTGCTGCTAAGTGTATTTTGTAGATCCTCGTTAACTGTCTTTAAGTCTCTCTAAGCGAAGTTAAGCTAACCGGTCGCTAGCTTTATCATAGACACATTTGTGCTATCAATTTTCTCATCTAACTCTTGGCAAGAAAACAACTAAGCATATTTCCTAAAATGTAGAACTACTGCTTTAACTTTCTGCACAATATTTTGGCGGCAACTGAATGTCAGAAGGTGCCAAAACTTTACTTTAAGTAGGTCTACACAAAGCCCCTGTGCACTATGCATTTTAAAGGATTGTTACATGGATTATCCATCATTTGTCTGTTTTGAAAACATGAAATTGCGATGGTGGATTATAGAAATTTACATCATGACTGTAGAGTCCATAAAATCTGGTATAAAATGCCTGCGACGCATAAAAATGTCTTCTGAGCCATGTCTCTATGGCTTCTGTCCTTGTGTATACACTGCATGACTACACAAGTTTAATGGATATTCTGTAGTACTGATATTTTCCACCTCACATAAATACCCACAGTGTATGAATTCTGCTCCAAGCACCCCATCCTTTTCAGCCTAGGCAAGAGAAATGTATTACCTCAGTGGATGGTTAAAATGACACCATTTTTCTAGCAGTAGCCCTACATCCAATTTGGTTCTCCATCCTAACAATTCTGGGAACAGTCAACAAATGAGGACTGGTCTGTGTGGCTGAATCCAAATAACACCTCCATTAAATAAAAAAAAATTGCCTCTTTTGTGGCTGGTGTTAGTGAAAAAGATTGCTACCCTCCTGTTCATTATGCTTCTCACCATTATGTGATTATTGTGCTTTTCTTTGCCCTCTTAGATGAAAATATCTGTCAAAGAACAGGTTGTTTTTGTTCTTCCACAGCTTTTGAAGTGTACTTTTTCAACTTATCACATTTCTGGGATTTCAATATTTCTCTGTTCTAGTGAAACTAACAAATGAAGCATATTACAATCACTTAATCATGAATTATAAGGACACAGGTAATATTTTTTTTTAAATGCTGTCAAATTAATTGTTAGAATTAATAATCTGATATAGATTTATTATTATTTATATATTTATTATAATATCAGTTAGATGAAGACCACATCTATAGTGGGTTATTCATAGTGAATTATAAGCGTTCATAATGCTTTATGACTACACTCTTAGATACACATAATGCTTTCTGATGCATTATATCAACATGAAACAATACAAGATAATTTATTGTAGCATACTATGAGTTCTTAGTACAGCTGATCGTTGAAGTGTGTGTATAGGTGAGTGTAAGTATTCATAATGAGTCCCATGAGGCATCCTCGAGTTCATAACTAGTCAAGAGCATCCATTAGACACTTCTGTATCACATCTATGTTTTATCAGGAAGCATTTCACGTGTTTATGTGCTTAGTCAGAAAGCATTATGAACGCATTATAATTAATTATGAATGCCGCGCTACACACTATAGATGTGGTCTTCATAGAAAGTGTTGCCACCATACATCTTACTATGCATTTGCTCTGACTTTAATGTATAGAATTTCTTCTATGCGACTTCCCTAGAAATTGGCCAAAGTAAGGGTGTGAAGAGACATTTAAATTCATCCAATAAACCCAAACTTAAACCTGCAATTTGTTACGCACATTCACAAGATGACAGAGCATCTAGTGACATTTGTTTAACAGTCTTACCTTGTAACTGGTGTTTTACTTAAACTGACATTGTAATGACCCAAAACACTCCAACAGCATTGTTCAATAGTAGAGAATAGAAATGCAGCACATTTTGTGGAACTAATTCATCCGATTTGGTGGTTTCCCTTTGATATATATAAACATTTATAAGGTATCTTTTCCAAACAGAGGGGGAGATTTCAAGAAATTGAGCACTGGGAAACTGAGCGAGATGGGCACTTTAAGCCTGAGAGGTTTAAAATAAGGAACTAGTCCGATGGGTTGTATTATCTAAAGAGAA
The DNA here is from genome assembly GCA_028641955.1 of Protonibea diacanthus. NCBI lineage: Eukaryota > Metazoa > Chordata > Actinopteri > Sciaenidae > Protonibea > Protonibea diacanthus. Next base: position 12,445,051 of record CM053983.1, on the reverse strand, counting down.
CATTTCTTTTTAGAAAAATAGGAACTTTTGTTAAAGAATAGATTTTAAGGTCAATTGTATTGACCTGTTTTTAGTTAGTTAGTTAGTCATCTTTAATATCAGGAGATTTGAGTATACTGTGTTTTGAAAAAGTCGAGAATTTTATGGAGATGAAGATTCAACCTTCACAACACTGTATCAAACAGATTAATTCATGGTACACCTACTGCAGTCTGGCAGGTGCATTTTCATGAGGTCGACTCTGTTGCTTGACTTTCTTTAAACAGGTGAAGTGCTGTAAATACTGGCCTGACGACAGTGAGATGTACGGCGACATCAAAATCACCCTGCTTAAAACAGAGACGCTGGCTGAATACACAGTTCGCACCTTTGCCTTGGAGAGGGTAAGTTTATTCGATTTTGCATACCCTCGTTTGCATTAGTTAATACTTGGTGTAATGTTCTTGAAATTGGAAGTAGAACATTAATTGTGGGGATTAGATACTTGACAGGATTTACTGCTGATGGGTTTGAGGGCCACATGTTAAATTGAGAGGAATTAACACCAGTAGCTATGTGAATGCCCCTGCCGTCTTCCCAGCGAAGCTGTTACACTGTTGTAACCCTGATGGCCTCCATCCTGTCAATCTCCCAGGGGATCTCTCATTGGAAGGGCTCAGAGCAGTGCTGCGGTGACAGTGGCACAAACACTGCATTATCGTCACACTGTCACATTCGCTCTCCATGGGCACACGCTGCTGCTTATTCAAATCGGCATGAATTTAGGAGCCAGTGACAGCTTGTTTTTCATAGCTCTTTTCCTTTCTTTTTTTTTTGGATTTCTGTCTTCAACAAATCTTTGCTTTGCGTCGCTTTACTTTGTCATCTCTGTACAGAGAGAGAGAGAGATTGCTGTGTGACTGCAGCAGCCTCCCAGTAGAGAGGAGAAACCTCCCAGCCCTCCCTGAGCTCCGAGAGCCTCAGTAATTCCTTTCCGCGTGTCTGTCACACTGCAGCTGCTACTAGCATGCGATGCCCAGAGGCCTAACTGTCCTAGAAGACCTAACACCCCACGTAAATAACGTCCTGGTTGTCCTCACACTGAACCATAAAATCTGTCACATCTATCACGGTGGGGGAATGTCTCTGAATGGATGGGAGCACGTCTTGGATGAAAAAGGGCCTGTAGGCTACTGTAATTAGGATGCAAGCCATATAAATGTAGTGTTTTACATGTAATGCTAATGTGCACCTTTGACAGAGAGGATACTCAACCAAGCATGAGGTGCGTCAGTTCCACTTCACATCCTGGCCTGAGCACGGGGTGCCCTATCACGCTACTGGACTGTTGGCCTTTATAAGAAGAGTGAAAGCCTCTACACCTCCTGATGCTGGCCCTGTGGTGGTCCACTGCAGGTAATGGGGCGCTCAGCAACCGCTGTAACCTGTAGTGTTGTAAAAACCCAACCAACTGTAGCTTGTGTTATGAATATGACAAGCAATAGACAGATAATATTCTATTTTGGGAGACCCAGGACCACTGTGATGTGCAAAGTCATGGTCATGTGATCAACAGAGGTGTTAGTTTTGTCAGACTGCTTTTGTTTTTTTTACTGTTTTTACTTTTTTATGTTTGAAACGCAAAATTGCTTATTTCTGTGATTCTCAGGTATTCCTGAGTTAAATATTTTTATGGTTAGAAGAGAAACAAACCAGATGCTTGCAACATTTTTGAAAACGATGATCCCTTTAAGTGTTTTGCCATCACAGATTTTTCTGAAGTTTCTCTTGATGCTGGCCTTGCAAAGCTCCTATTACTTCAAAACTGACAATGCCTCACATGTTGGTTAAAGAAGGCACAGACAAAACACGCAGTGCAGTAAAACAACATTTTCAATCATTTCTTCAATAACACCCAACCTTTTAATGCTTTTAACGATGGTGATAAGCACAGTGTAGCCTGACTTGCTTCTGCTAGCTGGTTGAATGACCCTTGCCTTGTAGTGGTCCTTCAACACTCTCCCATTCTCTTTGAAATCATGCAGTGCTGAGCAGACATACTATATCCTGAACATTTTCAACAGCAACTCAAACATCTGATGATTTAATGCGTTGTGACTGCACATGATTCCTCATTAAAAAATGTCCTTTGTTTGGCAGTGTGGGGGCAGGCCGCACTGGCTGCTACATTGTGCTGGATGTCATGTTGGACATGGCCGAGTGTGAAGGCGTGGTGGATATCTACAACTGTGTCAAAACCCTCTGCTCTCGACGCATCAACATGATCCAGACAGAGGTCAGGTCAACTCCACCGCCAGGAAAACCACTTCACATTCAAACTAAATCACATATCAGAAATTTGTCTTGCACACATTGAGGAGGTTACATTACTGGTCACAATGTTCACCTCTCTCTGCTGGATGTCTTCGGGAGAGTCAGGTTTTTAAACATTTGTTTTTCCCTCCTGTTGTTTGGAAATTCAAAGAGTGAACGGGGTGTATTATCTCGCCGCTCTGGGACTTATGTAAAGGTCATTGCAATAGTTTTAGAGAAAGGACTCACTTTGTCTCTCAGTGTGCTATGTAGGCACGTGCTATTCTTTAGATGTGAAGATGATTTGCATATTCAGCCCTTATTATGCAAATCTGACATTGACTTGGCTGTTTATTACATTTGTAGTTATTTGCAGGGGTGCTTTAATTAAATGCACACCACATGTGTTGTTTAGTTTAGTTTGAAATATTTATTCTCCCACAGCTTTGATACACCGACATTATAGCACATGTTTAATTCAGAGCGAAGAAAAGGTTATGAAAAATCTCTGCCCTTTAGTTTTTGATTATTTATTCACAGCTACGTATGTTCTTAACCTGCTTCTGTCACCATCTGTCTCCTTGCAATGTCTGTTTAGCAGTTTGCACCCATATAACACACTGTTCTCTCTGAAACTCGCTCGACCACATATACAGGTCCACACATGTGCACATACTCACTCCGTCATGTTACCCGTTGTCCTTTCAGGAGCAGTATATCTTCATCCATGACGCCATCCTGGAGGCCTGTCTGTGCGGAGAGACGGCCATCTTGGTGAACGAGTTTGCGGTCACTTACAAAGAGATGCTGCGAGTGGATTCCCAGAGCAATTCCTCTCAACTACGGGAGGAGTTTCAGGTCAGTCCTTTGCTGAACGGCAGCGTCACGACCTCAATCACTTTCAAAGCACTTCATTTTGTTAAAATATGCAGCTATTAAAACCTGGAACATTCAAACACATATTGTGAATTGCTCAGCCCACGCACTGTCATTTGCATAATTTCCTGAATATTATCGACAAAATAATTTAATTTTACCTTAATGGAACCAACTTGCACTTCTTCTGCTACAGGTACTTTTAATAACAATATAAAACATACAATATATATACACGCCTCCTACTACTACATGCACTGTAGTGCTACTACTAATACTACTATAGTGTTACTTATAATAGCACAACTCGAGCACAGAGAGAGATCCCTTTTTGCATAAACACTATTACTACCACCATTAATAATAATAACACAGTAGTAATATTAATGGATGTTGAGGTTTTAATGCTGATGTTTGCGTAGGAAAGCAATGGGGTGACAGACACATATATACGATTTCAAGAGTATCACATTTGCATATGTGTATGCAATCTGTTGTGTGCTGCACATTCTCTCACTCAGGTTCAAGCAGCCTGTTTTTTTTAGACAGTTACACAAACAATACAGCATGACTACATCTCCTCTGTTGTGGAAATTATGTACTTCATAGCACAGCCATCAACAGAGAGGCCAGAAAGGAACAGATTAATGGATGCATGTGTGCGCACATGTCATACACTGTATGTACTATATGTGTGTGTGTGTGTGTGTGTGTGTGTGTGTGTGTATGAAGAGGATGATGTTGGTTTCCTTTCATTTTTGTCGTGTGTGACCGCCTGGTATGTAGGAATCCTCAGAACGTTTTATTAGATGTTGATTAGGAGAGCCAGCTGTGCTCCTGCATGCTTTACCTGCCTCATCCACCTCCCTCTACTGCAGCAACTGTGAGCAATGATTCCAGGTTTAGCATTTCAAAGTTAGACTAGAAAAGGCTCACAATACATCTTTAATTTTATACTGTTTTATCCTTATAGTCTATATAGGAATTATGAAGGATGTATTGCTTGGAGTTAGGGGAATTGTACTGTAGGTGGTGCAGCACTCTGATTACAAGTTCTTTATAAAGGAAAATGTTACACGTGCTTTGATCTTGTAAACTTATCCGTCTGACATTGTTGTTAAAAGCTTCTCTACCACGCGATGAGCTCTGTTTGCCTTTTACTCTGTCATCCTGCAGACGGCAAACAGCCAACCGGTAGTACTGAGATCAGCAAGTCACAGATCTATTATTGATGCACTGTATTAATGATCCAAATATTTTTTTCATGTTGTTTAATGTATTTACGGCTAAATGAACAGAGAGTTCATCAAAGAAAATTGGTATGCAATATTTCCTTTTGAGTTTGTATTTAAAGTTCATTACATTCCATTGTATTATGCAGTTGGCCTAATTTATTATTTCAAATCAGTTTGTCAACGTGATGTTCAGCATATTAAAGATTCTTTCAATTAACATCATTAAATACTTGGCATGCTCTGCGTCCTAGTCGCCCCCCTCCCCCCTTCTGCCTGATTCACCTCCTTTTCTTCCTCCTCCTCCATAACATCATTGACTCCTCTGCTGTATCTCACCACCCCTCATGTCTTTCCATATTTTACATGCTCTCTTCAATTTCTTTTCATCCTCCCCACGCTCTAATCTCATATCTTTAACATTTCCATTTGTAGACGCTCAACTCAGTGACTCCCCATCTGGATGTGGAAGAGTGCAGCATTGCTCTGTTGCCCAGAAACCGAGAGAAGAACCGCAGCATGGATGTTTTGCCGCCTGATCGCGCTCTGGCCTTCCTGGTCACGACAGAAGGGGAGAGCAACAATTACATCAACGCTGCCCTCGCTGACAGTTTCCACCGACAGGCTGCTTTCATTGTGACCCCTCACCCTCTGCCGGGCACCACGGCGGACTTTTGGAGGCTGGTGTTCGACTATGGCTGCACGGCAGTGGTCATGCTCAACCAACTCAACCAGTCGAACTCTGCATGGGTAAGGTCAAAGTGTTATGTACTGTTTTAATGCCATTGATTTGTTGACGCTATAAGGAAAAAAAAGATATAGCACATGAGCCGCTGGTTGCTGCAGTTTTTGCTTTCAGTCTTGAGGTTATCTGAACTTTACTTGAGACTTTCTGACATACGTTGCCTTTACTGTTTCTGTATCTGACTTCTTGGGAAGGATTCAAGTACAAAATTCTGTTTAAAAATGTGGAACAATAAACAACTAAAAGAACATGTCTTTTTAACAGGATATTTTAAAGTAGTTAAAGCCTTCACTATCCTGAGCCTCATGGCAAATATCCATGTAGATGGAGCTCTAAGGGCAGTGCTTGAGCTAGTGAATAAGGGCTTAAGGGCTCTACAAACAGGTACCATACTGAAGAAGGCCTTTAAAGGCAGTAATAGATCTCAAAGTCTATTCTAGTATAGGAATAGAAGTAAAACCTTTTTTTTTGTCAGGATCTGGCAGCTAACTGCTGAGCAAATTGAGCTATCCTGAAGTTTTTATGATTAAGACAGATGAATGGCTCATTACAGTAATCAGGTGTGAATGAAATTAAAGCATGTAAAATAGTCAGAGTGTCATTAAAAGAAAGGAATGATTTAATTCACAAGATATTTCTCAGGTGGGAGAAACAGAACTTAACAAGCCCACAGTAGTAATTTGGTACTCAGACTAAGGCTCTGATAAAATGTAACACCCAGGGTTTAGCAGAAGGAACAACATTCTCTGTTTGAGAGCCAAAAGCTGGCACAACTTGACTATGGACGTGTTCAGCCAATAATTAAGATCTCCGTTTTGTTAGAGTTAAGCTGAGGAATTTGGCAGACATCCAGTCCTTAATGGCAGATAAACAGTTGGGCAGAGTTGACAATGCTGCTGAATAATTCAACAAAACTGGAACAGGTATAATTTCATATACTTGGCATGACAATGGAAAGAAATAAGAAATGTTATGCTGTCTAATAATGTAGCCTAAGGGCAATATGGAAAACAGAGAATAACACTGGTCCCAGAATAGATCCATGTGGTACACCACACACTGCCTGTGAGAAGGGAAGATCATCAGAAAATGTGTGGTAGTCAAACAAAATGAAACAAGGACAGTCCCGGAGATACCTTAACTTCTGAGTATTTGAATCCATCCTGTCAAGTGAGAGCAGCATGGAGCATTAGGTAACATCAGCTTTCATCAACATTTCATTTACAGGGCAATTTAAGGTATAAATTCATAATCTCATATTACCTTATATTTACATCAGTATAATTAATAGGTGTATGAATAATTAGTGAATTGCCAAGACAAAGACATAGAGGTAATGGCTTATACAGAGTCTAGATTTTTTAAGGCAAAAAAGCAAGATTTACAAGCTCTGCAGAGTCAAACGTTAAATATTAACCATGTGAAATATGTGTTACATTGTATCACAGCCTTGGAAAGAAGGTGATTCCTCTAAATTATGAATCTTTTTTGTAAGGTCTACCTTAGATTGTTGTAAAATCGGCCCTTTTTTCCATTTTATCTCTTTTGGTGCTCCTTTGGTGAAGATATAACTAAGTAGTAGCACTGGTTCGAAAAGTCCATAATTTAGTCTACTAAGATGCTATAAAAAAGAGAATTTTGTTTTGAATAGTGTGTGGCCAAACTGTGCTTGACAAAGACAGAACTGGCCAAAGACTTGATCCATGCAATATATATAATGTTAATTCTTTATTTGACAAGATACAAATCACCAATCGAAAAGAAAAATGTTATTTACAGTGTTACACAGTATTATTTTATCCTAAAAACCAATATTCTTGTGTCTGGCTTAAGGCACCTCTTGCATCAATGTTCACTGCTGAATATTGTTTTTCACAGCAATTCATTTAGCATCCTACTAAAAGATATTTGTCAGCATCAGTAAAATCAGTAAACCAGCGTGACCTTTAAGAGGCTTGACAGGTTTTGTAACTGTGGGACAAGTCATCCACTCCCCTTTAAATGTTTTTCATCCCATTTCTTTCAGTGCAATGTAGTTTCTGTTGAGTTATCGCCACTTTAAGTTGTTCATTGCAAGATCTTGTTATGAACTCTGTTATAGAGTTCATTTGTGGCACTGGAGTACTCTGTCTCCCTCTTGTTGCAATCTCTCAAAGCACATTACATTTCTCCCGCCTCATGCTTTTCTCCTCTTATTAACACCAGTGCGGCAGCGTAACGCCTCCACGTCTATGTAGGCACAAACTAACATCACTTTTGTCATTGTTGTTGCAGTATTTGTGCGTCTGTGTGTCTCTTCAACTGTATTCTGTTATTTTATCAACTGCCTGCATGCAGATCCCCCACTGCACATACACTGCACACATACATCAACACAGACCTGCCTAATTTGATCATTCAAACTTTGTAAAGTTCTCTTTTCCGTGATAATCCAAAGTAAGAGTAAAGGCAATTTTTTTTGGCCACAACTACTAAAGAATTAATAAATACAAAATGCTGTATGTGCCACATTTTATCACTGATACTCCTCCATCTTCACTCCCTCCCTGCCTCTATCTCTCTCTCCCATCTCCCCTCTACCTGTAGCCGTGTGTGCAGTACTGGCCAGAGCCTGGTTTACAGCAGTATGGGCCCATGGAAGTGGAGTTTCTGTCCATGTCAGCAGATGAGGATGTCATTACGCGTCTGTTTCGGGTCAAGAACGTAACGAGGGTGAGTCATTGCGCTTCCAAAAAAAGCCTGCACAGGACATGTTGTTCCACTCACTGGTATTTCACAAATGATAACTTGAAGCTCATTAGAAATGCATTAGCTGTGGACCTCACTGGTAATTCAGATGTGACATTTTACTACAGTACATTTAGAGCTGCCAGCGATAATATGCATCTAAAAAGCAGACGCAGATCCCTTAAGTCAAGGTGCTACACACTCGGCTGTAAAAAATACTGTGTACCTCAGACCTTCAGATGGTGATTTGAGTTTCTATACAACTTCTTGTATGTGTGCAAACTCAAAGGCTGAAACCTTCTCTTGATGCTGGATTTCGGCGAAGCGGCATGTATATTGCTTTCTTATTGTGAACGCAATGGCATTTCTCTAGTGTATGCCACGTGGGTCAGAGGAGATTGTAGAATAAATACTCTCTAAAATAAATACACTCTAAAATATTGCCTGGAGATTTGTACAGAGCTCAAGGGGATATCAGTAAAAAAAAAACCTATTCATAGGTTTTATCATGTATATTACAAACCCACTGTTTAGATATTCAGCAGTCCATAAAATTGTACCAGAGCCAACAGTGTTTCCATAAGATGTTCCCATGAGTACCAGACATATTATAAGAACTTTCTATGGAAAACATGTAAGAGCAGCCCATTGACATTCATGCAATAAAGGTCAGTCTCTCTCTTTTTCAGTTTCTTCTTGTCATTACCTAGACAGGCGTCTTCCCGCTATTAGGTGCCTGTTGGCATACTAAAGAGGGTCCCCTCTTTTTCATCATCATAATGTGCACCACATTTTCAGCTGCAGAATACTCTTTTTCAGGCTACGAAGCAGACTCTCTTTTGATTCATGCGTAAACCGTGTCACACATTAAAAAAAGTATCTGGCATGTGGAGAATTACCGACACCTCAATAACACTTTCTGTCATGGAAGAGGAAGCACAGGGGATGTGCGTTAAGTCTTTTCTCAACTTTCTTTCCCTCCAGATTTGTGCATATGTATGAATCAGTCATTTTGACTTCATACACTTCATTGTGTTGACGTGTGTGTGCAGGTATGGTTAAAGCCCTGGAATTTGCATAAGCACATGCATGCATTCGGCTCAGGATCGCTGTCAACCAATTATTTAAGAAATCTGCATGCATCCCCGTTGCCATTAGAAGCAGCGCGACAGGCAGGGCCCAGAACTTCCTTTCTTGACTGGCATCCTCACCTCCCCCATAGACTGCCCTTGTCATTCGTCTCTCTACCCATGGCTCCTTTTTTCTCCACGGTGCGCACCACTGTCAAGTAGAGGGCAACTTAACCCAGCACGAGAGAAATCAAAGCGCTCAGAAATAACACACACCTTTCTCTCTCTGTGGCCCTCTTTCAGTGAATTAGTGTGTATGTTTCCTGCGTGTGACAATGATATACAAGGGTAGGGAGTAAAAGTCAAAGGAAGTGCATTGTAAGCATATGTATGTGTGAGTATCAGGGTAGCACAAAAAAAAGTACATTGTGTAAATCCCACCACCGCTGAGGCAATTCCTCCATGCATCGTTGGTGTCTTTGCCAGCCCAATTTGCATGACTTACAGTTCTCCACTGGTCCTTAAGTATTAGGTGAGATTCTACAGCACAAGGTTATGAACACACAGGGACCTCTCTCACACACAGCTCGGGCCCCACTTACACCTGCAAACCCATATATCTCAAAGTCAGTCTGCTGAGTGAGCACAGCTGAGAGTGCCAGCACAGAGCCCGGGGAGTACTCAAACACGGGTGTTAACTGGCACACGCCGAATACTGAAACAACCAGAGAAAAATGTAATACAACACAGACACGTGTGATCACATGCATGCGCACCCACACAGTACACTACGCTTGGATTTCATGTGTTTAATGTTTTCTGTTACATCTAAAGCTCCAAGAAGGCCAGCTGGTGGTGTGTCAGTTCCAGTTCCTGCGCTGGTCGGCGTACCGAGATGTTCCCGACTCCAAGAAGGCTTTCCTCAACCTGCTGGCTCAAGTACACAAGTGGCAGAGGGAGTGTGGAGAAGGACGCACTGTTGTCCACTGCCTGTGAGTCATCTGTTAGCAACATGCAGCGTTTACTGTAAATTAATAGCAAAGGAGACAAGGCAGAAACACTTTCAGTCTCTCTTTTCGAAAAGGTCTCAGACAGTGAGATAGTGCTGTTGGAGAGTGACATTTAAACAAAAAGCTTATTCACGTGGGGGAGGGGGGGGGTATCATAAAAACTGTCTGTTAAAACGTGGTAAATCAGGACCACATTTGTCAGGGACTCATCTCTTGTGGTGTTTTGTGTGGTTCGGTGCAATGAGATGCAGTGCGAAGCATTCATTCCATGGCAGTATTTTATGTAGAAAATCAAATTGCGGTGTAATGTGCTGTGCTGTGTTGTAGTGGAGTGTGTGGTGTATACGCTCCTCTGTTGTCCTAAGCCCCCGGAGCGCACGCCCGCTGATGAATATGAATGGGTCCGTCCATCTCATTTCCAACCCATCACACGTTCATCCCTACCGCCCCCATCCAAAAGCACATCACTCAGCGCTGTCACACAGTGTTACCCACGACAACCAGGAAAGAAGATTATGGAGATCAAATCAATTATGGCTTAATACAGAACGCGACGGTTCTCACTACAGTAAATCCAGGACTGCCAAAGCACTGACGACGATTGATTACCTTAATATTGCTTGTATACGCTGCGGAGGCTTTCGCATCCACCTTCCCTGCATTTGTCTCAAGAGAGAGGAAGTGCATTGTCCTCCACTAGTTTATTGATATTGCCTTTCATTTATGATGACCAGGACAATATTTCTGAAGAAATGCCACACTGTGCTGTTATTTCTCAATTTTTCCTTCCTTACAGCCTTTCTCATGTCTATTTTTGTATCAAGATGTTGTGTGTGCGTGTGCTGTGTGAAGTGTATCAAGTGCCTGGTTTTCATGAGGTAGCATGAACACAAAAACAGGGTGATAAGATTACATATATTCTGCCCCGCTCAGGCGATATTATTGTCTTCCAGAACCCTTTTAAAAATATTAGGAGGCTTATTCCCTCTGGAGACGGAGATACATTTGTATATATTGAAATTTAATGGTCGAAACTTGAAACTGCATCTAATGGAGGTCAAAAGAGGGCAAGCTTATTATTATGGCATATTTCAAACACAAGTGTGCAAACTGCAAATTAAAAAACATTTAATAAACAAGAAGAGCCTACAGTCATGCAGGCAGGCAGCCCTGTGAGGCTCAGGCCGAGTATTGCTTTAAGCTAACTGTTAATATCAGCCTGCATATTGTTACAAATCTCCCTGAGGGGAACATGAATGGAAATCGATGCAATAGTTGTCGAGACATTTTATTAAAAAACAAAAATGTCAACTCATTGTGGCCCTTGAGGAATTGTCAGATATCACCAAGGTCTGTCCGATTCATCCTCTGGGGATCACGAACGTACAAAAACATTATGACAATATATTAAATATTTGTTGAGATATAAATGTTGTTTACAAAATCACATGGTCTCCTCTGCAGTAACGGTGGTGGCCGCAGTGGGACCTTCTGTGCCTGCAACATTCTCCTTGAGATGATCCAGTACCAGAACATGGTGGACATCTTCTATGCTGTCAAAACTCTACGCAACTGCAAGCCCAACATGGTAGAGTCCCTGGTAAGAAAGACTGTTAATAAATAAAGCTGTGTTCTGAAGTAGCAAGAATATTTCTTTAATTATTCTCCCGTTCCACTTTTTAATTTAACAATATTGTATTTTTCCTCAGGACCAGTATCGATTCTGCTATGACCTTGTCCTGGAGTACTTGGACTGCTTTGATGGTAGATAGCAACTAAATGTTTACCACAGCGGCGGTATCGAGTGCGCTGGAGATTCAATTTTAAGGCCGCCCAGTGACCCCTCTACTTTAATGTTTGGACCTGTGGACTTGGCATTGAAAGGACTGCAACGGAAGACGAAGGAAAAAAAAACATGGTCATGGTTCTAACTTTTAACCTTTAATGTACAGCTGTGATTTCCTCCTTGTTGGTGATGTTTATCTCTTTTGATATTTTTTGTGCTTTTCTTGGTCCTCTTTGCCTCTGGACTTAAAGCTCTTTTGTGCTAAGGGTTTCTGTAGCCGCAAAACAATATTCTGAGCTACAAAATGGACCTGTCTATTCTGAAGAAAGGTCACCTTGGCTGTGTTTCATCGTTTCATTCAAACAGCAAGGGGGTTGGATGGGATACCAGAGTTACAGCAGAGTTATCTAAACGTGGAAGCATTTCCCTCTCTCTTAAGAGCTACATACAACAGCAGTCCACTGTGGTTGTGGCATGACCTATCTACCATACCATAAACTGCCTTATTCTCTGATGATAGGACCGATCTATTCAAAACACTGAGTAAATCTAAAGGGTTGTCATACTGGTGTACAAACAGCAACAAGAGATTTTAAGAGACCTAAAGTATTAGGATAGACCAGCCCAGTGCTCAACAGTATTGATGCAGAAACTGTACAGTAGTGCAATGTGTTGTATTTTGCCATAATGTGTGTGCTGGATTACCATGTGTGCTATAGGTGGGCACATCCAGGGACCACAGCACTGGGCCTGGTGCCACCGCGGGAGATTCCTGTCTCATTACTGTCACAGTGCCAATCCCATTGACTGACTTGAATCCTCTCTTTACTTTGTTCTACTGCTTCATCTTGATATATGCCTACACACATACAGTATGTACTGCTAATGCTCTCGCTCCAAAGTGATTGTTTGTATTTTATACCCAGCGGGGAAGGAAAAAAAGGGAGCAGGAGTAAACTGTTAGAAATGTACTGACATGCCATAGTGGTGGTGTGCAAAGTGATGTTTCATTAATGCTGTGGTGTCTAAACCAGTGCTGCGTTACAGGTTTGAGTCTGTAAACTCCTTTTACTCCTTTGTTGTCTAAGGCATTTGGTTGTACTGTAAACTGTCGAAGCAAGCTAAACCAGTTTGAATTTTATCAAAACCGTTTCAGGTAGAGGGTTCATTTCGACAATTTTGACATGAATATTAGTTGTTGTTCCTGGTGGTGTAAAATAAATAAATATATATGAATAAAAAGGGGCATTAACCTTGTGCAGAGAGAAAAAAATACTACTTTGCGTCACCACTCAGCACTGAACAGTTTGGTGTTTTCACATCCTGTGGTCGTTTTTAGTATCTTTAAATAAAAACTGTATTTCAGACAGAAGGAATAGCGAGAAACAGTTGCCCACAGACCCTGCTGTTATGCTAACATTGACCCGATGGACAGACATAATCCATTGTTTCTCATCTACTGCCCAATGCCTGCAGACCACTGGAACTGTTAATGCCTGATTGACTGAAAAACATTCAACATTCAGGCAGGTTGGCATGTGTGTTGCACATAATTGATCCGAGTCAGCTTTGGAACATTCACTAAAAAGACCCCGAGACACAAACGGGAAGCAATTCCTTTTATTCTCTTTTTGTTCCAGAAGCAAGAAAAATCTATTCTGCGCTCCATTATTACCTTTTAAAATTTGTTATGCTCCACCACATCTCCTGAAATTCCTTTGAGTGCAGGTTTTCAAGGAGGGCGGGAAAGGTATCACTCCAGGACCTGCCCTAATAAACAAGGAGGGACACCTTGAAGCCCGCAGAAATTGAGAAATGGCAGCTAGGTGAGCTGCTAGTTTGCAGCTCACAGTGGGTGGAGCACTAGAATATGCGAGGAATCTTAACAGTGCCCCAACATCAGCAGGCTCCCACAGGTTCACTGATAGAGCAGCTTGTTTTTAATGAGGATGAAGTAATGGGGTAGCTACAGTGAAGTCAGTGATCTGACAGGATCACTGAAGGAAGTGCCTGGACACTTTTTCCTGAAGGTGGAAGGAATGTGTACATACAGATGTATATTATGTTCTGTGAATACTATGTGAATAATATACTATATGTTTGCCGAGAGTAAAGACGTACAGTAAGTAACCGCTACATAATCACGGAGGTGAATGTGCTGTAAATGACCATTTTGTGAGTTCATTGCCAGAACTTTTAACAACCGAATATGAACCCGAGTCTCCCAGAGAGTTGGTTCCAGCGCTCTGAGTAAAAACAGGTCTGTCAAAGCATGTATGAATCCATTGTCTGCTTCGCATTTCATTTCAAAATATCCCGATCTGAATTTCTTTAAACCACTGTGTTTTCTAGCAGCCACGACTGTGTGAGTGCATTGTACTTTTACCATTCCAAAGCTTTTTATTACGACTGCTCTCTGCGTGGCGGTGACTGTCCCCTGAGAGTACAGTTGATTTCACTTGTGTGTCTCTGTGTGAACCAATGGTACATGACTACTGTGTTTTTGACCATTGTATTTGTGGGGGCAAGGTGTGTATTTAATGAGAGAGAGGCAGAGACGACAGATGTATTTTGGGGTTAGGAAAGGGTTTGTTCTGAAGATTAACAGCGATCAACAATAAAAGAACAAGGGGAAAAAAAAAAAAAGATGTCTTGTTGTTAACTTATCATTGGGTGTTCTGTCAAAAATGCATACACAGCTAGAGATTCTGTACGGTTTTATAATTGGTTTGTCAGCAGACGCGGAGAGCTGACAGCTGGACACGGTCTTCCTGTCTATAAGCCTCTGACCCTCCTGCGGTTTCTCATACGGATATGTTCTTTTAGCAGTTCCCTTCGTCTTGAACCACATCGACCATTTGATCTCTCACCTTATTGCATTCCCTTTTCACACACCCCCCCGAAACCACTTTCAGTCTCCTCTTCTTACCTTCCCTATCCTCAACTTTTCCCTCACTTCCATTACCCCCCCCCCCCCCCATCCTTTTCCAACTCTTCTGCTTTGCCGCTCTGCCCGGAGTAAGGTGACTCCAGACCACAGACTTCCTCTCTCTCCCACGGCTATGTTGAATAATGCAACAGCCCTGCAAATGGATCCAGTGTTTAGCAGAGGGACAAGCCAGATTAATTAGAGGACAAGACCCCCTACTGTTGGACAGAGGACAGTGTAAGCCGTATGGATTGGCCTTTAAATTGTTTGGAGATTGATAAGGCTTAAAAACACACTTTTAGATATGGTAAAGAAGTGTGATGATAAATGCAGGTGTTCTTTAGATGAGATTTGTCATTTCAATGAGAAGGTGCAAGAATGCATTATAGATTCAACATGACATAGATAAGGGGCTTTTTTTTTATGAAGGCAGGTCATTTACACCACCCTGTTTAATATCTTCAAGATTCTCCATTTACTTTTTCACCTGCAAAAAGCTATTACAACATGAAATCCTTAGCGGCAAGCTCCATCATCCTTTGCTTCTTATATTTGACCAGTGGTTTAAATTAGCAGGTAATTGGAATCTTATCATTTAATTCTGGTGGTGTAATGACTGCCGTGTGCAACGTAACTTATCGCCAGGCCAAGATCCAACTGGGTTTTGTCTTTTCTCTCTGGGCCTCCTGTCTCATATGCCTCCACTGACAGGCACGATGGATGTTGGCCTATCCACATTCTCCCTGGTGAGTCTCGCACAAGATACGCTCTCATGTGTATTCCCTCTAAAACGGCAGTGATGTCCGACAGCTAGCAGCGTCAGCTGATGTAAGGAGGAGAAAGGAGGGTGAGGTATAGCTGACAACCGCTCTGAAACAATGTCCCTTTTTCTCTGAGCATTTATCACTTATGTTTAGATAATGAATTATAACATTGCTTTTAAACAACTCACAACCGGTTTAACCAACCATCCTTAACTTAAACCATTTCACCTTTTTATCCATTAATTATAAGTCAATTGAACAAATTATCCATTACTTTGGGGCTAATTAGTTCAATTGTCCTACCTTAGCTAACCCTTTAAACCATTTATCCACTATGTTTAGCTACCTACTTATCTGCGAGCTTGCTAACTAGATTTCATGCACTTGTAATGAGTTTAAGTCTTTTAGCTTAGTTAGGTTGGAATAAGGTGTGTATTAGCATGGTTATTTTCTCCCTAAACACAAACTAAAGTGTTTGGATAAATTTTTAAATCATGATTTCTTTTCATCTTTTTCAAATTAGTTCAGTTACGCCACAATCTTCTTCAATCTACCCCCGAACATCTGCAGACTTACCCCCTGAGCCACGAGCACACCAAGATGGGAATCACGGCTCTGAAAAACGTGCTCACTTGTTGCCAAATAACTCCGGAGACATGATACACGCTGCAAAGCTTAGCATTGGCAGAATGTTGTGCTTCAAAGCACGCTGGTGTATCTTACTAAATGTTAAATGTTTCTTCTTTCATGCCAAATGCTTTGCTAATAGATGCAGATAAAATCCAATATTCTCTGGGAGAATATTGTCACAAAAGCTTTTGTGGATGACCTTGCCTAGGCCTCAGTCAATAAGTAGAAAGAGAAGATGCATATATCCTTTAACATTGCATGGAAATAGTGTTAGATGCTTTTAGAAAAGAGGAGAAATATCTGGATCAATGTATTATATGATTTCCTAGAAGCAACACAGACTTGTAAACAGACTGGTATTCTCAGAGGACAAATTCTTGTCTGTCTGTGTGTTTTTCCTATATGATGCACACAGTGAAATGCGAACACCTTCACACACATACACACACATAATGCTGTCCTTCCATCCTGGTGGTACTCAACTTCTGCTGGATAGTGCAGCAGACAAGACAGGTGGCTCCAGCTTTGTGCTCAGCAGAGCGAGCACAGAGTGGAGCTTGCCAGATGGCTCTGTCCACCATGTTTTCTCACTGGCTCCATCGCCACAGTCGGCCTGACTGGAGCCCTTATCTCAGCAATGCTCTCAGTTCAGTGAAAGTCATGGTTCACATGAAAGAGGGGAAGAGAGACTGCTCCTGATGGTTCCAGCCCAGATCGCTCAGGCGAACAAGAAGCCAGAGACAGATAACCCAAATCAGAGGACACATGAGTGACTCAACCATCCCCTTCCTCTTTATCACACTTACCTTTTGCTGTTACGAAACCCTGCAGTAGTTTGCTTCCACCACAGACACCAGCCACCTTTAACTTACGGTGCTTTGACCTGTATCAGTTTGTGGAATTCGACTGTTGAATTAAGCCAGTGGAGGGGAGCGACATTGGCATGAAACGGCCACCATAAAATAAAATAGTGCGGAGGGGAGCTGTGAAATCCAGGCAAAGCAAAGAATAAAGTTTTGGAAGTTATAGCGCTGAAATGTTGAGGTTTTACAAAGAAAATCTGTCTCTGCCAACCGTCTCTCGATAACAATACAATCTCAGGTGAAGCAGAGGCTGATGTTATTTTGTTCCAAGGATAATCTCTCATTGTTAGTACACATATAGAGATGTTGAACCTTGAGGGTTCTAGGGAGAAGCTTGTAAATGATCTCAGGTCAACATGAGCCATTTCTAGGTTGTGGCAATAAAGCATCTCCAAGCTGCCATAAATTTGAGAGATGAGCTTATCAAAAGGTCAGCCCTGTGAGGGACTGGCTTAGCAACTGGATTTATCCTTCGGTTTATTTAGAGCATAAAAATGGGGCCACAAGCGACGACTAACATCAATCATGCTTCATTGTGATCGTTGACAAACTTCAACAAGAACAGAAGTATTTTGATTTCCTTTAAGGGTAGTGAGCAAACACTGGGAATATAGTGTGGTCAATAAAATGTAACATTTCCCTTTATTGCTTTAAAAATAATAAACTTGTCAAAATTAATCGTGCACACAGCAGCTACTGCACGTAGATCAATAAGTGTCTATAGAAACAGCACTGTTAAGAGTTGATTTCTGTCTTTCTTCTGTATTTGTACCAACTGATTACACAAGTTTATTCACAGACCATTAATCTGAAGACAGGACTGCTGCTGTCAACTTTCAAAATTCCCCATCTTCTCTTCACAATGTCCATTTTATGATTGCTTTCCAGGTTCTTTCTCTCCAAGTTTCAGTTTACCCTTCTCTTCTCCCCTCATTCACCTCTCTTTTGTCCCTCCTGCCACCCATCTTTATCTCCTTCATTCTCTTCGTCTATTTTCCCATTTCTCCTCCAGCACTTGTTGAAATAGATGCAGCCACGAGAGAACTCTTGTGCAACTGATAGAACTACATTAACCTCGGGGAGAACAACAGTCGTCCTCTGCTCCCTCATCTCTCTTCTACACCAGACACCCCCGAGTGCAGGATGCTGTAACCCCAGTCCTCCACCTGACATCCCAGGAGCCCTGCGTCCTCCGGTTCATGCAGCCCTATAGCTGCAACCTATCTTCCTTCTGCCATGGTTGAGTAATGTTACGCTAGTTGAGAAAACAGTTCTCTGCATCCTCAATGAAAATGTGTCCCACAACACTACTCCTTCTCAACACTTTGTCTTTCACACCTATGTGGTGTCATTTACGATGTCCTCATTTCATTTAGCACCGTCCGTAGAGAATAGCCACACTCCTTCCTGCAATCACTCTCATTTGTTTTATTGAGGACATTTCTGTATTTGCATAGTACCCGGGGAGGGATGGAAGCTACTCCCGAAGATGGCAAGTAAACACTGAACAAAGACATATAACTCTACAACAATTCTGTTAATGTTGTTGATGAGTCACCAAAGACGGGCCCAAAACGGACTGAATCAAAGCCTGCAGGAAATTAATTTAATGATAAGAGGTTAATCTGATTAGTGCTTTTAAACCCTTTCATTTACATGTTATGAAAGCATCTTCAGATACAAATGTGTGAAAAAAAAAAACATTCATTCATGGTGTTTCTCGGGTAAATCTTTTGACCTCAATTTATTTCATCATTTATTCCAAGTATTCATTTAATGGCTTGTGTTACTAAAACTTTTCTAAAAAGTAAAAATTACTAAAAATAAATAATAATAATAATAATAAAAAAATGCTGTTTTACTCTATGAACAAAAACATTTTAATATTTTTGGTCTTGGACATATTTCTCTTACTCATTAGGATTGGATGTCATGGTCAAGGTAAACCAACATGATACAAGAATTGTTTTGTTGTTTTTTTCATTTAAAGGCCCCAACAGTTTACTTATGATCAAAACCAAAAAGTCTACCACTTTGCTAACAGCCAGACATCAAGTACAAGTCTTTTATTTTCATCCTTCTTCATCTCCTCTTCAGTCTTTACACCTCTGCCATGATGTAAGTAGAGGCTGCTGAGCCCCGTCATGTTGTCCGCTCACCTGATTCCGGTCCAGCATCACTTCACGCCAGCAATCCTTGCTCGGGGCCTGAAAAAATCTTCCTCTCACTGGGGCAAAGCTCCTGTGGCTGAGGTGCAAACACAAACACTCCCTCTGAACCCTGAGACCACGGAGGATTAAGTGGGCTAGCTATTTGCTACTTATAGCAACAGGAAAACCATGTCCATAAGGAAACCCTACAAATCAGAGAGTAGAGGTGAGTTGAGACAGTTGAAAATGAACTGAACATGAATATTTCCCAAAATGTTAAAGTACAACTGTAAGCAATTGAGTTTTCTGGGAGTATATTACATATATAATATATGATATAATTTCAAATTTAGCACCTACTCATTTAATGAAAATTGGCAAACTGCTATCCTTTCATTGCCTCTGATTGCCCTTACACCTGTGAGACACGCTGCCTTTACCTTGGCCCATCTTCCTGCAGGTCAGTGAGACAGTGAGACTGACTGACTTGGCTACAAATTGGTCTCTGGGTTTAAGAGTCTTGTCTCTTGTCTAGAGAGAGTAACTGTCAGTGTCATGGTTTGGTCTCTCACAACCTTCAAACCCAATTAAGGAAGGAAGAGCTATTTCTCTTCATCTCTCCCCATGGCTTTTCCAATGAATGCTGTGCCTGGGCCGCAGAGCAATGGGGATTATGCTGTCGTGTCATGTAGTACAGGCTCTTGGATCTACACGCATGCAGATATGAACTCTTTAATATTTCATTCCGCAGGTCGAGCTGCTCGTCTGTACTGGACGCATACCTTCTTTGGAGACTGCTGTCAGACAGGATAACACCAGAATAATTCATGGCTCTGTTTTCCCTACAATTGACCGTCTTGCTATTTTTTTTTTTCTTTTAACAGCCTTTTATCAATTTCCTTCCTGTTCTTGCAATATCCCCTGTTTTTTTTTTAATTTCTCTTCATCTTTTCTTTCTCACCATCATATCTATTTCCCTTCTTGGAAGCATCCTCTTCCTCTTTATCCCTCCCCACACCCCTCTTCCCTTTTTAGCCACTTTGTCCGCTGCGTTTCACCTGTTCTGTGTCAGACTGGTGGAAGTGGGAGTCTCTGACAGCTGCTGGAGAGTCTGCAGAGTGGAGATCTTACCTGCCCTCTTGTCAGCTGTCTGCTCTGCCGTGTGACCGGAGTGACAGGGTCATGACATGCTTTGCGGAGACATGTTTGTGATGTTGTTGTGTCACTCACAGTGGAGAGAACAACGTCCTCAGAGGAGGCCACCCTCACAATACATACTGTTACAGCCGGCCTACTTTGCACCTGTCACCGCGTCGCGTCAAGGCTTTAACGGCAATGCAGAGCACTCCAATTTCACATCAGCGATATGGCACAAATCAGTCATATTGGCAGTGTAATAGGTACTTGTTTTGTGTTGTCACTTTTGTTTGAAGAGCCGCTGCTTCACTTTTAACTTTGATTGCAGAGTGGATGAGCAGTGAGAAGCAACGGAGAGGGGAAAACATCAGAGTGCACTCTCGAAAGCAGACAAGGAAAGTCACACTCTGGTAGGTGTGAACAATAACTGGACTTCGACTCTGTGCTTAAGCACGGTTATTTAAAGAGTCCAGTGATGCACTGTGGCACTCCTAACGGCGTGTTTGATGCTAATCTGCTGGAATGAGTAGAAAAACAGGAAAACATTGAACCATGTTGCATATTGGATTGAGCTTGACATGTGTCTCTAAAGTGGCAACAATGGACTGTAATTACCATGAATGGCCAAATGCATGCTTGCATTATGGATGGAAGAATAACTAGTTACGTGATCCTCTTATCACCGCTCCTGGATGATGGCTGCTCTTCTTCTCCTCTCCTCTCACAGTAGATTTACACATAAAGAAAATGGCACGTCTTTAGGTCAATGGGAGGGGGACAATCCTGAGCTGTCCAAACAACACGAGAGAGGGAATACGTGTCTGCAAATGTGTTTACTACTCGTTTATCTCAGTTTCAGTTCTCCTCTTGTCAGCTGCCTGTAATAGGTCTCACCAATGGGGCTGTTTCAGATGCAGATTAAATGCACACAGAAAAATGAGGAGGGTTCCCTCTACACAAACACAGTGGATCGCGTTAGACAACAGAGGCACAGGATAATACGCTGTGTGCCTCTCCCCTCACTCATGAATGCCTGTCCGCAGCCTCACTTTGGAGCTTCTGTGGGTTGACAGGGTGAAAGTCTCTGACATGTTCAGTGGTTTAGACTGGCCGGGGCTTAATATGTTGATTTGTCACCCCAACCTGCTTTTACCTTGTCAAGATGGTTGACAATATCAGCGACCGGATGTGAGAGATTGCATGTTTTCAGTGTGTGGGGTTGGTGATGAAAAAAAAGATCAAGTCGAATGTGAACTGAGGGTTGTGCGAGGACAAGGATCTCAGCCTGACAATGCCTCATCTCCTCAAAGACATGCACCATTAGAGGTGAAACAACAGGGCTCTAGTCTGATCTCCTTAGAACAAATGTTAAGAGTTTGGGCCATTAAGAGAAGCTATTTGTCGCTTTGAATTCAAATGAGATTCATCTTTATTTTTCAACTAATGCATAATTCTAATGATGTTTTGCATTGTAACATCACTGTCTTGTGGCTCATTGTGGCGTGGAGTGCATTGATGGATTGTTAATTTACTGTCTTTAGAATGACGCCAGCGACTCTGCTTCAGATCTGATACATCTATTTCTACATACTTTATACACGTGAACCTTGGTTTTCTTTTTGTTTGAGTTTGCCTCATTCAAGCCCAACAAATCCACGTGAACTTTCTCTCAGGTTAAGGTGTAAATTGAATAGTGCACCTTCATCCTTGTGTCAAACTGAGAGAGTGAAACACTCCCTTGTCTTTCTACCTTTTCCTCCTGGAGCCCTGTAACACCTGCATAATTAACTGTGCAACTTTGACACAGCGCACACGCCTTCAGTGGCTCTCACACACCCATAAACACACTGATTTATGAGCACACAGTCTCAGCGAGACTAACACACGCATATATCTACTTATATATATATATACACATGCACATTTTTCAGATAATATAGTATAAGAAACTCTTAGTAGTATGTTGAAATTAGGATTTTTTTTTGTTGATGCAACAGTTTTTGGGGACGTGAGCTATCTTTTAGTTATTCTTCACCACCTGTTTTTGCTTGTTCTAAATAGTTCAGCGTTTTCTCACCTGCCTCTGAGCTTTCATGGTTCTGGCTCTTGGGCTTTGTGAAAGCTGCTGCTTAGAGATTGTTTGCAGCCGCAGGCACTTCCAGCTCAGTTCCAGGGGAAAGGAAAAGCAATTCCATGCTTGGGCCACAGTGAATCCGTCTCTGTCAGTTCCGCTTCTTGATGCCCTCAAATCACATTCCCCCACCCAGCCGCTCCCCCATCAGCCCTTGCTGTTCTGTGATCAGGGAGTGAAAGAGCATCAGCCTAGAAGTGAAATGAGGATGCGCTTTACATGCTCCCTTACCATACCATCCTCCTTGATGTCATTCACTTCTGTTCCCTGGCACTTGCAATTTCCCGCTCCGCAATGAACCTCCATACTTCACGCAGGAGTAGTCACAGCCTATAGCTATAATATACCTTCTCCTCTGTCTATCAAGCTACACGAGGCTAGTTATCACTCAGTGATAAATACTTTTATCACCTCAAATGTAGATTTGTTCCATAAAACTGCAGCTCTGGCTAATATTTCACGTACAAAACCATTTTATTTGTTGTCTCACACGGCAATGAAAATAAATTGTGTAGAATCAAGCTTGTAAAATGTGCTTCTTCGTGTCTGCCTAAAACCAAAATGAATTTCATTTGAGTTTTATGCCTGTATTTTGAGAGATGAACAGCTTTGGGGGTCTTTTGCCAAGATTCTGTTTTTCAAAAATGACTTCGGCGACTGTGAATACTTCGCCTGTGAGATTTTATATAACAGATGATGTAGGTGAATAGCGCTCTCTTTACAAGTACTTTATCAGTTTTGTGAGGTCAACACTGAGGTCTTTTCCCTGTTAGTTTGCAAATCACAGACTGTTCCGAACTGAACACATTTCTCACAACTTATGTCAGTGAGTTGATAACCTGTCGATGTGACCTCTCACAGCAGGTTAGCACCTGCAAGTTTGTTTTTGAACTACATTCATCTTTCAGTAACTTCCTGACAGTCTCATTAAAGCGTCTTAACTACCCAGAACTGATTGCTGTGCAGTACGTCTTCATTCCTGCAGAAATTCAGACTTGTCATCCAGAAGTTTTACTTCCCACTCATTTTACCCTCAGACATGTGCATTTTATCATCACTCCTTTGCTTGGTGACTAAATTTGTTGCTTTGCCTTTGTAGAAAACAGTGACACATAATTTTTGAAAGTGATGAAGGCACACAGAATGATTGATGGCAGCATATTGGATGGGAAAATAACGTTCTGGACCGTTAATTTTACCAAGTCAAGGAAGCAGCCTCAGACTGTCAACACAGGAAATGAGTAGGATTTATCTCTGGCCTAGTGTCTGGGTAGCTCTTGTGCTTGTGCTGGATGCATTTACAGGGGACCACAGTGATGTGTTTCAAATGCAGTGTAGTAGACATTGTTCAAGCTTCAGGACAGAACAGAGAACGTGAAAGATGACATCATTACTGCCTATTATAGTGTGGTTAGGGCAGCGAATATGAACATGTGAAATGTTCCACATGTCAGAGTCGTGTGCATTTTTAACTAAGGCAGTGCAGGACAGTGGAATCTGACCCCAAGTCGGCCTCAGTTGTCAGGAAACCTACCCTTTCCTGATGTGAGCCATGTTTTCTCTGAACATTGTACCCCACCATTTCCCTTTGTCAACACAAACGGGTTATCATGCTGTGCAACACCAACGACAAAAGCTTTTGTAAAAATGGAATACAGGTATAGACATGGCATTTTAGATTCACTGCAGAGCTCTTCTGCAGACAGCGGTCAATGCTACAAGGTGAGCGCAGCCACAGTGCTAATGTTTAAATGGACATTCAAAGTGGTAAACTGGATGTGACTGCATGCAGTAATAATATTCCTGTCAGGGCCTGCAACAGATGGGTTGTCAAACCATAGCAGCAGACAACACACTTGAATGAACTTAAAGTGAGAAATCCATGTGACTCATATCTTGAATTATGTTAATGTTAATAATAGTTACATAAATAAATAAATAAATACACTTTATACACACAACACTTTTGCCTGCAGCATGAACATATGTGTATGAACATGTCGGTTAATTATCATCACCAGAAACCTGTTTCTTGTCAAACATGTAAATGTGTAAATATAAACAATATAAATGTAATTTCTATCTTGCTCATCTAAGTATGTAAGCAAATAGGTTGGAGTGAACAGATCTCATCTTACATTTTTCCTATAATACTTACAATAAGGACTACAGTAACTAGCTGGACACTGGAAACATGCTGTTTCTTTTATTCTTTTTCTTTTCTATGGATCATCAACTGGTGATATGATAACTTTTTGCCTGGCGCATGCAGCTTAACCCTCACTTTAGTCTCAGCACGATATCATGTATGCAGCCATCAAGTGCACATTTAAAATTCCTTTCATAGGGATCTCATATTAAAACAGCTGGAAACCCTGAAAAGTCGTCTTGAGATGGAGTTTTCAGCCAACTCATGGAGCTAATGTTAGCTCAAGTAGCTAGCTAGCTTCAGACGTTAATAACAGTCATCACTTGATCCAGAAAAAATAATTGACAACTCGAAATGAGAAAATATGTCTACGTTTGACTGAGATCAAGTTCCAATGTTGAAAAAACGACTTTGAATTTTGAGTGATAAATCTGCTGTTATTATGATCATTGTAAATTGTATTGTGTGTCATACAAGAATGGAGAGCTTGACAGGTTTAGCAGCAGTGAGGGACGAGGGCTGAGCGGACTGTCAAATGATGATTATTAAACACCGTAGTGGATGCGTCTAAGGTCAGAGCTGTTGATCAATGCCTGAGAAAAATATAGAAATCTATAGTACGCCTTCGGAGGTGATGTGTAGTCCATGCCTGTGTGTTAAATTAAGGAAACATCAATTTAAATGTTTTTTTTTTGGATATGAAGTACATAAAATACAGGAAGTTTATCCCTGCAGGTTTGGGAGGTATCATAGCATCACGGCCGGGGATTTCTCACTGCTTCAGATGTGATCAGGTTTCATGGGAGCAAAACAGAACTGATGTGAGCTGACACACATATTTTCCCTCTGACACTTCTGTCTCCTCTCGCATAAGTCACTGTCAATGACCCCTGAGTCAGGAGAGAGGTGTGAGGAAATCATACACCCTCTCACAGAGCTGCCGATAAATCTTGCTGTGAGGTGTGACAGCACCGGTGTCTCCTCCGGGTGAAGTACTGGTGGGCACAATTCTTCACGACGCTGATGGTGTTTTTTTGTTTTTTGTTTGAGGCTGTAATCTTAAACCGCTTTCACACATGGATCCTGAATCATTGCCAGTTTCATTTATCTGGGTAACTTTGTGATTTTTGTCAGTCACACATTCGGTCCCCTGTGTTAAAAGTTGGTGTCAAATCTCTTCACACATGATATGAGCATTCACTTGCGCTTGCAGAGGCATGCTGACTGTTGCATATATACTGCAACATTTGTGGGCATAAATGCAGGTGAAAGGGGGTCTTTAGAGTCCTTAAATATAGACTTTGTTTGTGAGGAATGCATGAAAGACGTTATACTCTGATACTGGTCTTTAACAAATATACATAGTGATGCTGAAAATTTTAGTTGACCCCACCTGTCACTATTTCTGATCACTGCCATTCAATAAAAATACTAAGCAACAGGAAACCTACATCTGTGCTGATATATAAAAAAAGAAAATACAAAAAAATACAAGTTATGTAATTATTAGAAAATAAATCTCTCTTAAATATCCTCTCTTTGTTGTGGTTCCTGTTTTTCTGGATCATAATGGACAAACAACCACTTGTTTCGGTAATTTCCACGGTATGATTCAGATTTAATACAAGCCCTGTATATTCAAAGCTCACATATGTGAGAATATACCGTGTGTATCCACTGTTTTTGGTTTATCAAGGTTATAATTATGTTAGAAGTGACTGTGCATAAGCTGGTAACCATAGTGACAGGTTTCTTTTTTTTTTTTTTTTAAAGTTGCCACTTGGTCTTAACTCATGAGCATATACTAGAAATAGTTAGTGTACTTCCACATCTTTTGCTCACACTACTGTGTGATTCAATGATGCTAATGCTACTGACAGCTGATGTTGTATTAGAAACATTCAAATCATACCCGAATGGAAAATGTAGTGTGTTGCTGCCCATCTGTGTATATAACCATTATTAAATACCTTGATCTCTGACACTCTTTACCTGCGCCAGATGATGAGGACCACTGCCACAGCAGTGTGAATTATGAGCTGTTGAAGGCCAAAGAGTAGATGTGTTTTTGCTATCGGGATATGCACGGGTAAAGGGGATGCTTCCTTTTTACTCTGAACGGACAACATCTCTGGTTTGATCCATTTACTATTAACACCCTGTCAATCACACACACTTCTCATTTCAGAGAGAAATATAAAGAGATGGCCCGAGTCTTTGCTTGTAGTCAGAGGGCTTGAACTCAATCTATGCTACAGAAAAGCAGTGCTGCCACACAGGCCATGATAGAGAGACATCGTAGAGTCCTGGCATAGTAGATTGCTGCACAGTTACACTCCTCTCCCCAGGGGAGAAGGGTGAACAACAGGAAACTCTGGCTATTATTACTACCTTGTTTGTAATTTCAGACCAGACATGACAGAAGAGTGGCAAGAGAAGGTGTCCATTGTGCCCTCAAAAGAAAAGTGTAGTACATAACCTCTCAGAGTGCTTCAAAAGAACAACAAGGCAACAATTGTTGCAACAGGATTGTGTTCCAAGAAAAAGCAAGCGTTTAAAGCCTGCTATTTAAAATATACATGCATTCTTATTTAGTTGGGGTGACACACCAACACCACTACAAGAGAGGAAATGAAATAAACATCGAATCACTGCAGGAACCGCAACAGCATTCACAGGCCTCTGGAAGAGCTGATGGCCTGTAACTGCCATGAATAATAAAGTCACAGTTTGATAATGGAGGCAAGTGATAGAGGCAGCTAATGAAATCACAGATCTAACCGAAAGGTCTGGTTAGGAGGTATAACGTGATGCAACATGCTGTAATCATCTTACACTTGTTTCATTAGTGTTGTTGGTTCTAGAATAACGCTTGTTGGCCACTTTTAGCAGCTTTCCCCATTAACAGTTCAAAAAGTTTTTGTTACCGGCGTTGGGATGAAATGATTTCCGAAAATGATGATTTCCGGAATCCCAGTACTTAACAAAGTGATTCACACTCTCCATAAAATGTGATCCCTTTGTGAAATTGGACTGTACTGTAGGTGAAATATTTGCACTTTTAACTTTATGTCTCTGTACAAGTAAGATAAAATAAGATAGGCTTTAATGATTCCACACTGGGGAAGTTGTCACAGCAACTCACAATTCACAAGGCTATAAGAAAATACTCATAAATAAGAACTATATTTAAAAAAATCTAAGATATACTTGAAATAGTTAACAAGTAAGATAACAAGTATACGGATGTGCATGTTGGATCATTTGTATCATGCACATTTATATCTATATATAACAGTAAATATAATTACCACAGGAGTAATTTAACAGTGCTACATGAAGTCATGCTGGTGTTAAAGAGTCTGACAGCTGCTGGAATGAAGCACCTGTGGCAGCGCTCCTTCTTACATGGTGGGAGTAGCAGTCTGTTGCTGAAGGGTGGGAGAGGAGTTGTTCATGATGGATGCTTTTTTTTCTTATACTTGAGGTAATAGCAGTTTGATTAGAAAGTTTGACTTTTTATAACAAGAGGGGCACAGATGTAACTTAATGATAATAATGCTATTACATCTATTTAACACGATAAATCATGATATGTACACGGTGGTAAAAGCAAAGTAGCACAATCTGTGCTACTTACACTACAATGGGTACAATGAGTTTAGTCTCATTAAACTAAATGATTTTTTTTTTGTCCTGATAATTAAGGCCTAAATGGTTTTAATGAACTCAGTCAGAGGCATTTAGCACCATACTGTGCAACGTGTTACTGACAGGGGAGTTCTTAGCTTTACTCAAGCATCATCTCTCAGCACGATCGGTAAATGCTTTTTTTTCAGAAATCAGAAGGGAAATCAGATCTAATTTCGGCCCAACTACCAAGATAATTTAGTATTTTGATCACCCAGATTTAATTGGCTATTCATGTGACAAAGATTTAATTTATTCTCGCAAGGAAAGTCTGGGTTTTGATTGTAGCTGTCGACTTCCAAATCAAATCTCATTAAGGGATTCCCGAAAAGTGATGGGCAAGTGCAACGTGCCTATCAAACACAACTTTTATCTTTCAAAAAGGACAAATCCTACTCAACCTCAGTGTTTTGATTAGAATGCAGAGAGGGAGACACCGTTACAGTCCCACAGAGAGAGAGAAAAAAAAAAACCAACACAAAAAACCACTGGCAGCATTCTGGCAGCATTACTCCATGAGGGACAAACTAAAAGCACCAGAAGCAGCATGCCTGACCACACATCTAACAGTCTCTGCACACAGGCTACTGAAACCGCCAGCAAAGCCTTTGTGCACCGGCAGTATGAAGATATTGTCTCCTGGATATGTGCCATGCCCTAAAAAATGACAGTAAAAAACAAGATGGATCATATCAATTCATATCAAAAGTGCAATTTATTCTAATTTTGCATAAAACAATCTTACAGGTATTCAAGATTATTTAATTCTGTGCAGGTGAAAGTATCAGGACCTTTGTTTTGTTTTATTTTACCTTCACCCAAGATTTAATGCTTTATATTACAACCTTTCAATAACAATATAATTAACCTTGCTCCATCCTCATAGAGTTCAACAGTACGGCTGACAGCATGATGCAGTGGTTATGTGACCAGGACTTTACAAATGGAGAGATAATTAAAAAGGGATAGATCTCCAACCAGGGCCTGTATAATGACCCTTCACCGCAGACATAAACAACTCTTGTTATGACTGTGCCAACAAAATCTCCATCAAGATCAGGGTATAATTAACAGGAACCATATAAATGTTAAAATCCATTGATCTTCCAGTTTTACCACCCACAGGCTGGCTGTTTTTGTGTACCCTGTTGGCCCAAGCCATTAGTCTTCTGACTAGAGCATCATAAAAAATAGGAATTCAACTCTAAACATCAACGTGTGGTTATGTCTGAAATGTTAAAAGGAATGAAAGAATGGAAATACAGAGAGAGAAAAAAAAAGTAGTCACACAAAATCCAGACCCTTTTTCTGTTTTCCACCTGAGCTGAAGTTAAAGTCCTTGAGTTGACGTTGCCGCACCATCTGCTTTGAATGCTGCGGCAAGAGAGGCTATCCATCTGTTGATTCTGAGTTGCCTCATCCTCAAAGACTCTAGTCTATTCTTGGGGTTGAGTACCCAGGTGCTTCTAGTTCTTTTAGAAGGATAAGTGGCTTCAAGTATGGACTACATACATTTTAAATACCTTGATTCCTAAAGCGTACGCTCGCTCTCGATGTGTCGCAGAATTAAAAGCATGCTGTAAAAATACACTGACTCGAGACCTTGATAGAACAGTTTTTTTTTCTTCTCTGACAGCAATCAGGCTGGGCACACATTTCTCAACAGCAAATGGAGCTGACAGAGAATGGGGATGCAGTCATTTTGGCTCAACCACTCTCTTAAGAGTAGCTTTCCTAAGAGACAGTCTTTTGAGACGACCCTGGAAATGGGAGAGTGCTTTGATTAGAAGTGTGTGTACGAGACAGACAACCTCTGTAATCATGTCTGGTGTCGAGTCTTGCTCCTCTGCCATAGGTGTGAGAGTGACCCATCCAGCACAGCCATCACATCCATAAATGACTACCAAGAAGCATGTTACAATATAATTATGGTCATATGATATCGTGGCTTGTTGTAGAAATACTTTGACATTTGACGTTATATTTACTTATTCTTTGAATATAACATACTGCCAGCTGCCTGTCAGCTAAATTTATTTATGATGAATAAATATGGGAAACAGCTTGTGTGGCTCTGATTAAAAAGCCAAGAAAATCTGTCTACCAGCACCTTTAAAGCGCCCAAATTAATATGTTTTCTCTGTTTGTTTAATCTGTATAAAACCTATGTGTAGGCAACAGGTTGCAGCCTTTATGCTAAGCAAAATTGCTGCTGGCGATAGCTTCATATGAGAGATGTGAGTGCTCTATCAATCTTCTCACAGAATTCTCTGCAAGACGGCAAATATTTTTTAACTTCTAGCTTCGATGCAATGTGCTAAATTAACCTAACATTCTTGAAAAATCAGTAGACATGGCGATTAAGCTAAATGCATGAGAACTAGAGAGCAGCTGGTAACTGACCTGAAACTGCCCGCTCTAGTATCAGGAGGAACTTTGCCCAGTTGCTGTATTTTATCACCATGTTACGTGCTTGTGGCTCAGTGCTTCGGGCCCACTCGACTGTGAATGTTACCACAATGGACTCGATGCTCTATCAGATGAGATGACAAACCTGATCGGGACTCATTGTTTCAGTAGCAGTCATCCTGTTGGTCTGTAGCCCATGTCCAGAGAGCTTCTTCAAGACTGCTTGAGGGTACGCAACAATCCTCTAACACCTGTCACAGCCAGAAAATTGTCCTTCACAGCAGCAGGATGAGCAAGCAGCCTAGAGGTTTGAAACAATATCACAAGTCCAATGATTTTATTTATAGCTTTAATACAAAGATGAGCTCTTCCTCTCAGTATCATCCCCGGGGCTTATGGGGTCGACTGACAGTGTCATAAAATGTTCTGGCAAATGACATTCCCAGAGACAGTGACCCATGCCCTTAAAACTACACAATGAGCATAAAAGGGAGCTTTACTTTGCACTGTGCCCATACATGTACTGTAAATGTGTAAATGGTGAAGTTTGAGTAAGCATGTGTGGTTGTCTGTGTGTGTGTGTGTGTGTGTGTGTGTGTGTATGCATTCTGTGCATGTGCACCTCCTTCATGCCTGAGTGCCTCCCACTTTGGCTTTCATGGGACGCTGTTTCAAGGGTGAAATGACACATTTTTAGAGATAAATTGGTGAATACAGGCTGAAAAGTAACAATGCACACACACACTCCCTTTTACAATAGTCTTCTTTGTCAGCTATCCTTTCAGTTTGGAGAGTCCACACCTCATTGTTGTCTTTCAGCTGAA
The DNA here is from genome assembly GCA_028641955.1 of Protonibea diacanthus. Lineage (NCBI taxonomy): Eukaryota > Metazoa > Chordata > Actinopteri > Sciaenidae > Protonibea > Protonibea diacanthus. Next base: position 12,413,637 of record CM053983.1, on the reverse strand, counting down.
AGGGGCAATGGTGGGATCAGAGTTATGGTTCAAGAATATTAAAAGCTTTGAAAAAATGAACAAACATTATCAACAGAACGTGAATCACGAGGTATGATGTTACGTTAAAGGTATTGTTCTATGTGTATTGTGTTCCAGTGATACCTACTGAAATTAGCATGCTAAAGTATTAGCTTCGGCTTGTATTTCCTTGTAATGCCAATTCTGCCTCAGGAGGCAGTGTTTTACATTCATAGCCTAATTTGTCCCGCCACAGTTCCCGCTCCACCGCCGCCACAGTTACACTGGCATTCTTTGGGAAACACTGAGAGGTGATAGTGAGTCACTGTAGGATGTAGTCTGCCCTGAGTCCAACGAAGTAGATAACCGGGCTGAACGGAGGTACAGAGCTGCTGCTAGCCGACTCCAGAAAGAGAGACGGCAGGGGCAGAGCTCCAGAAAACAGTCATTTCAAAATTGGTTTCCTTGTTGTCTTGTGACTTTTAACAAATTGTCATCATGATGTAGTTATGTCTGCATCCTTTAGATCCATTTATTGTGATCAAAGCACAGGTTTATACCTCTGTAACACTAGTAAGTGGCTTCACAGCAGTTCATAGTAACTCACGCGAATAAACACAAATGATCCTGTGGTCATATTGTACCCAGTTGGCATTACTGTTATGAGATTTTGGAGAGTTCGCTATGAACACATTGCATGGATCATTATGCGTGTCTAATGGTAAACAATTTTGAACAGTGTCATTGCAGTAGTAGAGTAGTAGGAGGTAAAATGCTATCCCTACTTTTGCGAAGCATGTGGCCATCGTCTCTTTATAGTTACAGACACATTTCATTTCTACACACAGCAGAATGATGTTGAGGAATTAAATCTCTCAAAGCAGTAGAGGCTAAGATGTAAAAAAAAAAAAAAAAAAATACAAAAACATACAGATTGTGTTATTCCTCACACTAAAAGGTGTCACGCCACCACTCTGACCCAAGCGAGAGAGATGTCAAACTGTCGGCTGTATTTAGCAAGTCTGTTTCTGTGGCCTCAGACCAACTCACCCATAGCTGTATTTATTCATGCCTTTCAGTGTCCCGGTGACTAATACCCTTCCTCCAAGAGGTTGTAGGAATATGCATGAGTATGAGCTCTCATGGGAATTTTAATATTTTTTTATTAATGTATCTGTCGATATCAGCATGTGTGTACGGCATTTGAAAAGATTAAAGCTGCAAATTTTCCCTCACAGCAGTCGAGGAATGTGACGAACGTGGCCATGATAAATAACCCTAAGGCCTGAGGGGGTTTGGCATATCTGAAGTGTAGTAAATGCACGGCGTAGAAAAGAGAAGAAGAAGCTTAAAAGTACTGAATGCAGCCTTTTTTTCACAAATGTACCCTAACAGGCATATAATGTGTCTGACCTTTTGATACACTGTAAAAGTATGAAGCAGTTTCTCCTAGGTACAAGGTGATGGTACAAATGTGCCCTGATTCAACCTAAGGCATAGTTACTAAAGTCAGTAAAGGTAGCACAGCGATTGAGGCAGCCGGGTGGTGCAGGAGGAAAAAGCACTACAAAGACCTGGGTTCATTGCCCAGCAGCAGTGTTTGGCCCCATTGAATAAAACTGGTAGTGTTCCCGGGTGAGAAGCTGTTGAGGGATCATGTCCTTGTACTGTAGCTGCTGTAATGTACTTATATAGGCTACTGCCCCAGGCCCGTGAGCTTCTATACCCCAAAACATGCAACTCCATCTTTTTACTGATTTTTTCTTGGTTCATATATTCCATATTCTTGTACAATCCTTGGATATGGATACAGTTGATATACACATGGTAGAGTGGATACAGGACATCAAGCATGAATACTCCACTATGGAGGAAAAACAGGTGTTCCTGTACAAAGGAATGAATAGCAAATGAGACTTAAATCTGCTGAGATTTGAGATGAAACCAAACATCCACATGGTCCTCAGTAGCTTTTATCAGCTATCTACAAATCCCCAACAGGTGCTAAAATCCCAGAGGAAGGTATTCTTTACAGATAGAAAACTTCCTCCCTCAAAATATTTCAGTATTTTTATTCAAAGTGTACGTGAGAGGAGGCCGTACACATATTTTTCTCCTTATTCTTGTATCATTTAGTTTTGTAATGATGCTGGAAGTGTAGCTATTCCCTTTAAATTATTCATGTCACTTGTCCTAAAGCCGAAGTGTTTGAATGTTTGAGCTAGACTCTGGAACATGTCAGGATTATTTACTGTTTTATGTAAGCTGCTCAGAGGATTTTTTTTTTTTTTTTTTTTAGCAGCAGCAAACTTGAAGTGCCTAAATTAGATGTTAAGATGCAGATGGTGGTACGAACAAAACCTGTAGAGAACAGAAGAGCATTAAGTAAGATTTGAGGAATGCCATGTGTGCCAGTGAAAATGAAGTTAAGAAGAGGGTGACGGAGCTGCTGTCAGGGTCAGTGTTTTTGTACAATGGTCGGAAGCCAGGTTAGAGGATGTAGTATTTATTGAAATCATATTTTGCAAACTGAAGCACATGCCTCTTTCTCTTCTTCTTTCTTTCTCCTTCCATCTTTCTTCCTGTCCTCCCCTCTCCAAAGTGAGACACCGCTGGATGGCTTTCTGTCCTTGTGGGAGTGCTTTACATAAACAGCCGGAGCTGGTAGAGAGCATTCTGCATTGAGCTCTCAGCTCTTTCAATTTCTGTCTTATAATAGCTTTCACAAACATCATCAGAAATCCTCTGATGGCAATAATGGACCTCTATTCAATTGCTGGCTCACACTTATCCCACCAAGTGACATTGCCTGGTCTTTTGGACATCCTAGATAATATTATCTCTTCTGCCCATGCAATCATTATATTTCTGCAGCACACACTGCGAATGATCAGTAAATAAACACACACACAGGTTGCAGGTACACTCAGACCTGCTCAAGTACAGTAATTATGTGCACACGCGCACAAACACGGTGTACACCAAATACACTACAGTATATTTGTGAGGATAATGAGTAACTGACAGAAATAGGAGCGTTTTCCACTGGGCTATCATCTGAAGCTGATTAATTTACTACCTGCCACACAAGCTATGCTCACAAAGGTTAAGTTACTGAAAATATCTTATCGCACTATCTCTGTGTAGAAGGGTTTTCTATAGGAGGTAATAAGTCTTTGATGGTTCCAGTGGTGGCTTTTATGATTGGCCACCGTGTTTTTTTCTCCTTCATGCTTGGAAGTGGAGGGTGAGGCGTGGGGTTATCATTTAGTTGCATTCGCCCCCTCACTGCTAGATGCCACCTACACGCTGGATCTGTAAGTCTGTAACAGCTGTTTTTTTTTTTTTGTTTTTTTTTTTTGTCAACTTGAAGGTGGCAGAAACAAGTTGTGAATTGTTGATATGAAGGCAGTTTTCTTCTGCACTGGGCCATTCCTGACACTCATCCCCAAACACTGAAAGGGGCAGGTTTAGGGCACATTTAGACAGGATCCAGCGCTGCAGTGAAAACACAGGTTTTTCCATTCATTTGAGTTGGGGTAGCGCATCTTGGCTGCAGTGGTTCAGGCCGCAGGGGTGTCCACCAAGTGACACAGCAGTGACCTACGGTGGAGAAGTTGAACCAGATCCAGCTTGATGTCACGCTGCGGCTGCCAATCAGAAAAGACGTGGATCATTGGCGGTCCTGAGTTGGGCCGAATGACACCTGGGTGCTTGAATAAGCCATCTGTAATGGCACTTATCTGTCAATCACAGCGGCCGTGCTGTTAATTATAGATAGCTTTAAGCATAATATAATTTGAACAGGTGAATACAGTCGTCATGAATGAGGAAATCAACTATAGAGATCAAAACTTGCTTACAGAGTGCAGGTGCCAGCCTATCTCAAAGTTGCCTGGTGACCAGGGTTGAAGAAACTGAATGTTGACCTCCTAGACATAATAGATGACTGGATAACTGTTGACGTTTCATTAACATGAACAGACAACAGTGGCTCCAGACTGTGTAAATGCATTCCCTTTGACTATTTTTGGGTGTATAATATTTGTGAAAAGTCTGACCACCAGCACGAGTTGGGCAGAATAGAGACCGACTCATATGCATACCGTACCTGATTGTATGTGAGAATGTCTCTGATTCTCCTTGATCAAGCTTCAATAAATATTACAGCCATCAGAGGCTCCTGAACACTTTCTTCCCTCCTGACCTGGTGCCATTGATTTCAGCAATTTCCACACAACAATAAAAACCTGTATAATATAGCAACCACTTTAGGGGTCCAGGGAATTCATGCAAGTCAATGCAATGTCCTCCTAAGTGATGAAAACGTGTGTGTTTGATAGGAGGACGGAGCTTTTCTAATCATACTTTAACAGACATTCAAAAGAAGAGGGTAAATTTGACTGACAGATTTCAGAACTCACTCTACAGCTCTATAAAAAGGTATATAATAAACATTTGACAGAAACTTCTATTTACCTACCTGCCTCTTTCTGGCCATAGCCTCCTACTCAGTTAATCGTCGTGAAGACCAGAAAAAGTAAAGCAAAAGCAACAATCAAAAAGGGCATCTCAGGACATTTTACATTCACAAACAGAATCATCTTTCTCTCTTTTTTTTTGAAATATTCTCTGATATTTTGTTATATTGTATGTTGCTGTTTTTTTTTCTCTGTCCATGTTTCAGCTTTGTGATTAGCCACTCTCGATGACATAGAGTAGAAAAAGAGAGAAAAACAGACAAAGAGCAAACAGATGGCTGGGTGAAGCAATTTAGCTGAACAGACCAAAAAACACAAAGGAACACAATGTAATTGTGGCTATTACATTACACTGCACAACTCCAGGTTTCCCTCGCAGATTTTACTGATGCCTGAGGGAAAGCAGTTCTGATGAAAACCATGTAATTTGTCTACTCAGGCTTATTTTATATGTGTTTGTTCATTCACACTGCAATAAAATATAAAGCAGTTTTTTTTTCCCAAACAAGAGTCGACACTTAAAATTACAACACTCCCATTTTGTTTAGCTTCAGTTTAATTACACAGTGACAAAAGATAATCAATGATACGCATGCTGTTAACCAAATGGGAAATGTCTCTATTCTTCCACTGACTGAATATTTACTGGCTACACAGTCGAGTACTACATCATTAATGCTGTATGTACTTTGGGTATGTTATTACTTTTAATCAAGAAAAGAGAAATATAACTCTGGAAGCACTAATGGAACAAAATAATAATAATGCAATTTGTTGTTTTATGTAAATCATGAATATGACACTGTTTTGGTCTCACAGTTAATTGAACGCTAGCTTAACCGCTCTCCCAGACGAGGACTATCCAATCATAGCTTAACAACTGTAACTAGGCTCTGCGGCCGTGAAGCTTTTTTGTCAACATGCAGATGCTTAATGAGGCTGTTACAGAAGCAATACCCAGCACTTAAAGAGTTTGGATGTTGGTCTTTTTGTAAAAAAAAAAAATCTAAAACCACAAACACAACAACAAAAGTAGGAATACATTGAACTGTATGCGTGGTAATCGTTAGCATGCCCTGCTAACTTAGCGACCTACAGCAGCAATGGAGCGTTATTTCCAAGGCAGTAATTTACAAAGTATATTACTTTGTTAGGCAACAGTTTAAATTTAGGTCCCATTCCTATTCAAGTTGCATTTCAGTACTGTGTCGGAGCCGATCCTGGAAGAGTTTAGGCTAACATTAGCAGCTCTGGGCTGATCTTTATTGGATTGTTGGAAAGTTGCTTTCTTTAATATTTTCTTTTCTGTTTGGAAATATGAACAAGCAATCTAAGCAGCCAAACAAATGATACAAATAACATTTTATTCATACTTACAAGAACTATCTCAACAATGCAATGCAAGAACAGTGCTGCCTCTTTGTAGCTTTGTAATTTCTGTTTGAGACAGTGTTTTTACCAGTTCATGGAGCTATCGTTATATCACTAGATACTGTACATGTACAGAGGTGTCATTTCAGCCAGTAGGAGGTTTGCTTATGTCAACCTAAAACGAGTGACACATTTTTTCAAGAATTAGCCAGAATGTTCGAATGGTACCGCGAAAGAATGAAAAGTCTGAAGGACATATAACGGCAGGGGCTAAAGGGCATGAGGCGAAGTGAATGGTCAATTATGGTCGGAGGTCAGAACAGAGATATTGGTATTTCGGACAGATTGTGTGCTTGGTGAGGATGAAATCAAACTTTTTCCTTTTCCTTATAATGGAGAAGATGGCATGAAAAGCAACATCTCTCAATGCCAAACACAACCACCAACATAAACCTTCACATGGATGAGTGAAGTGCTTCATAGGCAGGCTGCACTTGTGTAAGGCCAAAGATGCACATTTTGTTTTCTTATCTTTGCTTCTCAAGGACTTAAATGTAAGAGTAAACATACTCTTTTATCATAAGAGGCTGAGACCTCTGTGGAACTGAGCCACGGAATTTCTATAATGCTGGACGATTATACAAAGCAAAGATGCAGAGAAAAACAGTGGCACGGCTCAGAGTAATCTTATGAGCACATTGCCAGGTTCAGATGTAGCTAATGGCAGTGCAGCATCAATTACATTCATCTCATTTTAAATTTTTAAAGTCATCTCCTCGGTGTCTACAACCACTCTCTGATTAGAGCTTACAGCTGTGACTCTCTGCCGTCTTCGCTTCAAAAGAAGTTTATTGATTATGACAAATATTGACTGAACCGAGTGAAATCGCAGACATGTCAGTTTATGTAATTCTTCATCTAATCACAACTTCTGCTAACAGACATTTAGAATCAAGCGAAGCTTAGAAGGAAATAGTTTATCTACCTGCCTCACTGTTTCCAGTAAAATCCTGGATGCTGTTAAATAAGCATACACAGTAAGTATGCAAATATCCTTCTGATGGAGCAAACAGAAGGAGATGTACTATTTAACTCGATCACTTTAACTCTCTCGTATTCAAGAGTCAGAGCTAAACAGTGCAAAATGCTTACAACATTCTTAAGAGAATCACTGCAGGGTGTGAGTAAGCCTCGAACTTAACTTGTTGATGCTGGCAGGCTACAACCGTTGCAAAGTGCTGCTCTTGCTGTGGCAGACCGCCTTTGAAGTGATGGAGGAATTCATTTGCCAAAGCTAAAGGAAGTCATGGTCTGCAAAGCCCAAGATGTGACTATAGTGTGAGCAAATGGTTTTAGATTAAGTGTAAATGATGTGATGGCAGAGGGATTTCCTTATATTCCAGGCTGGTTCTTGCAACCTCATAGTTAGTCATAACATCTTAAAACATTTCACTACACTACAGATGATGATGAAGATTCACAGGGGATAATATATTCAGGGCTATTTCTAACATATATATTTCAACTGCCTCTGTATTTCAGCAGGAAATAGTTATATTATAAAGTACAGCATAAAATGATTAAACTTTCAATTTCCATCTTTTTGGCAGAATGGTGCTTTTTCATTAAACTGTATTTTCTCTGTTCTACAGTATCTCGAGTGGGTTAGTCTGTCTGCGCATAGCCTTGCATAAATCTACACATAAAAAATACAGCAGAGACTAAACAAAGCACATTCATAATAAATGATAAGCTCAAATGTGCTGCAAACAGTTTTCTGTTATTAAAAATGACCAAGTGCAGAACTAAATCCTGCTCCTGGTTGTGCCGTTCTTATACTGCTCTCACAGTATTGCTACTGCTATGAGGTGTGTAGTAGCCAAAGCGAGACAAGGAAGGAAACGATTTATGTTACTTTAAAACAAAGCAGTCATGCAGTGATGTTCCGTCATGTTAAAGGTTGACTTTCTCTCTGCTGACACAGTTTCTGACTGTGTGTTGTTAAAGTCAATAAGATGGAGAGGTGTGTGAGAGTCACTGTGGCTCACCTCAGACATATTCACGTTCACGTTTTATTATGTTATTGTACATCCGTGTGATGGCTCATCCAAACTCTATCTATAGAGCATGAAGCCCCCTATAGAGTTCAGAGGGTGCACAAAGTTTGTAGTTTGTTTCTTCATAAGGAAACTGTTGTCAACCTAGATTCACAGCAGATGCGACGGATTCCAACAGGAAGTTTCCATGGTGATAATGAAGCATCAAAACAGCCATAAAAACTCATGCCCATGCCCATCTGTACTCTCACTACACCCAGACTTTTGTCAAAATATGAATAAATACAAATACACTTTTCAATCCTCATGCAAGCTTACAAGTTGCTGTTGTGTTTGTTTCTCGTTTCTGTTCCAATAAAGACAAATAGAAGTGAATTAACTAATTTATTAAACTGCAGTATGAATTCAAATTAATAGTGAAGTGAAGACATATGTGTATACATGTTGCACAGTTGTCGATCGGCCAGATGACTAGAGGAATGTTTACATTTTACCAGCCTCTCAATAGATCAGCATTGTTTTTTTTTTGTTTTTTTTGGCTAGTGAGTGAAGCAAATCCACCACCACCACCACCACCACCATCACCACCACCACCCAGCATATTTAACCAGCATTTGCTTGGTGCATGGTGAAAATTTTATGCCCTGCATGTAGATTAAGTGCTAGACCTTTGAAGTGCCTAATTGTGCACACAGAAACAGGGGGAAAGAGCGTGTACAGTCCCCCTTGGTGATGTATCCTGCCTTGGCAAATGCCAAAAGGATCAACCAGATGCTGAAACATCTGTGAGTTTAATTCATTGACTGAAAACTCCATATGGGGATTCTCCCACGGTGGCGTGGGTGAGAAATAATTAATCCTTTTATTATTCATCATTTCCACAGTGCTTCCCCTTGTATGGTAGCAGTTGCAAAGGCAAACACTGTAGTTGTTGTCACATATGGTGGAACGAAACACAGAATGACCTCTAGCTTTTATCCAAATGACCTTAAATTAATAGACCAGTGACATACAAGGTGCTCCCTTGCATTTTGTTTAAAACACTGTACGATACATAACTGGCTCTAAACAGGAATAAACAATAAATCAAATTTATTGATGGATAATGCTCATCACAACTGTACCAGCTGATTGTAAGACACAACTTTATTAGGCCGATCAGTTTAGAGGTAATCTTTTGTGATGTAGCGATCAGTAGGCTTTTTTCAATGTCCCTGTTAAGCCAGCTTATGTAATGTTTCAATCTTCACAGCAGCGGCAGAATGTATCATCTGGCCAAATTTCATCAAATCAGACCTGTGGGGCCTGAAATACTCTCACACCTGAGACATTATGTTTTATGGTATCGTGAGCACCGCCTGATTAAAGCCCCCCTTGATTTGATGTCATGCGCAAGGACAAAGCGAAATAAAAGACTCAATAGAATCAAGTATTTACTGTCAGACCCCACACAGACTTACATCAGGCCACAGGCCCTTACAGTAGCTCATGTTTTATCACATGGAGCTCCATCCAACATTTGTCAAGATTAGATAATACGTACCAGTTACATATATTGAGTTTGAGCAGTTTCTGCACTTCAGGTAGCAACATTGCTGGTTTAACTACATCTCTCTACATCTACATTTTCTCTGTAGCATCGTTGTTTTCTGAACTGCTGTTGATTCACGAAAGCTACATGCTACAAGCGGTTCTGAAGTGTTCTGCTGCAGTCTGAAATACAGCTGCTAAAGATAGGTAAGTAACATCCATGGATGTGTGTTTGTATAATGGCGGTGAAGCCACACAAGCTCGAGTTAACTTGTAGTGAAGCTTCATTTAATACCTTGAGTACCTGGTAGCTTAGTTCACTACACTTTCCAAGTAGCTTGCCTAACTTAAGAATTCCCTAAAGGACAGTTTAAGTCCTTGGCAGTAAATGAAAAGACAGCAAGACCTGTCAGCTTATGATTTGTGAAATACAAGACTTATGAACGTTGGTTTGGAGGAATACTTTAACATTTCAGTTGGGATTTTAGTAGCTCAGGCTGCATGCTTCTTCCTATTTCCAGTTTTCATGCTAAGCTATGTTAAACAGCTGCTAGGTGCAACTTTATCATCTAGACATGAGTGCTATTTATAATATTAATATTATCACTGTATCTTTAAGTCTAGCTGAAACAGTGTTCTGAAGTAGTAAAATAATCAGTGCCTTCACAATGAGAAAAGCAACAAATCACTTTACAACATGATTTAAATGTGAACAAACTGCATAGTCAAAGTGTTCATTGCAAATCACTGCTGAGGGTAAACAGAGACTTATTTGTTAAAGGATTTAAATTGTTGAAGGAAAAGCTTTACTCTGCTTGATATTCACACACTGTTTGGTGTTTTACTGCTTTTTTTTTTTAGTCCACAGACTACACTAGCAAACAATGAAGAAGGATCGGCCTGTTTCTGAATGTTTTGCAACTTGCAAACTTGTCATCTTTGAGATGAGATCATGACCCCGAGCAAGAAAAACAAAGTTAACTCACTGTAATTTTGCTGACTTGCTCCCCTCTAGGTTGCACCGTATGGGTCCAAGGTGGAACAAAAATGGATCCAACTTTCAATCAATCTGTGGCCTTGTGAGACCCGCTCTACTAGAAATAGTCCTGCACCACCTTGGTCTTATTGACAGGCCCTGCTGCCAGAAGACGCATAGGTTATTTAGGTAGACAATAGATTAAAGAATAAGGTGGATAGGGTTGATGAGCATGGATTGCTGCGTTATGTGGTGTGCAAAGTTTTCAGTGGCACCAGGAGACAGAATATTGACAGCTACACAAAAAAGACTGCAAGATAACCAGGGCTGTAGATGATCAAATCAACTGCTGTTTGGAAACGAACAGCTGAAAATTAGCCTTCATTAACACTCACTAAGGGCTACTGCGTATGAGAAAGACAGAAGGTGTCATACAGTAGAACAACAGACCGTCTTTGACTTTGGTTGAGTATGATGAGTGAAGTAAAGTAAACTGTGAGAACACCTTTTGTTCCCAGAAACAAAACTTGTTTTTAAAGAGGTTTTTTTTCTTTGCATGGAGCCATTCCAAGGTAATTTCTGTAAGACCGCTCATTCTTCCATGTCGGCCAGCCACAGTGCAGCTGGAAAACAGAGGAAACAGGAAGAAAACAGTGCAGCTGTGAAAATAGCTTGCAAAGGGAAACTGTTAATGAAAACAAAGCAGTTCAGGAAGAATGAGGATCAAAACAGATCAAACTCAGTTAGATATTATTATTATAGCTGAGAACATCTACTCTGTCATAAATATGAGTAGTCCAAATACATTTTTTCTGCTCTTGTTTATTTCACTACAGTAGTTGCTATTTAAAGTGAGTTTAGGATTTAGGGGGGTCTATTTACAAAATATGGCAAAAATGGAATATGAAATGTATAATCTCCTGAAAATAAGAATCATTATGTTTTTATTACCTTAGAATGAGCCCTTTATATCTACAGATGCTGCTGTCCGCCATGTTAAACTACCATAGCCCAGAATGTAAAAACTAAACACTGTCTATAAACAGGACTGTTCATGTTTCTCTAGTTTCTAGTAGTTTCTCCATGCTTGGAAGAGTAGGGGCGAGTGAAGGGAGTTGCAGTCAACAACTACACCACTAGATGTCGCTAAATTCTACACAGCAGTCCGTTAAAGCAGTAGCCTGCTATGCCAAACCAAAAGGGGGTATTGGTTGGATGTTCAGCTTGATAATGTGAGTCACACATGCTCACAGACATTTCCACGGAGGTCTGATTGGCAACATTCAAATTCACTGACCGACAGGTTGTCACTTTTTTTATGTGCCGAATTTACCAGTTCACTTAGTCAATGAAAATGAAAACCCTTGTTTGTTCAGCTTTAGCGGAATTGGAGCATAGATGCAGCAGACCTCTACAAACCTGAAATTCTCAAGTGAAGATTGGGAATAAACAGAAAAACCTTTCTAATTAATTTGCATTTTAATCTCCATGGCCACACTGAAGGCCTGTGGGTCAGCTTTGTGGATGTTGTTTATTTCCTGACTCCTGATAGACCTGGCAGAATAAAACGTTTTATTATGAGAAACCTCAAAAATGCATCCAAAAATAACTCTGTTATCCTTTATGGTAGAGTAAGGAAATCGTAATACTAATAATAGTACATTCATCCCAATTACTACTATGTCAGAATAATAATTATGTTTTTTATCACTGGATATAGTATTATGCTGCACTCTTGGTCACAGGGGGTTATAAGTTCTGTTAAGGGGAACTTGTATGAATTTTAAAATCTTTAAATTAATTCTGTAGCTAACAGGTCACCGGGGAAGCCAGCAGTGGATTAATGCAATCTCTGTTAAACCCCTGATGGCTGAATTCAATATGAGTACAAGTACAGGGACGTATGATTTAATGAGTAAAGGCAGTAAGTGACAACGATAGCAATCTGGCTCTCATTTGAGCCGTCTACGCTAAGAATAGGCATGTTGTTGTACCAAAAGGCACTATGTATATATTAAAAAGTACAAATAGTATCTTAGATGTTATATGTTATGGATATATTATACATTATAGATGCTCTCACAGTCTTATTCCACTGTCTTTTGCTCTGTGAAGCATGCTTTATTATGATGTTTTTAAGCAATCCTTTCACAGTGGTCAGAGAACATAGCTTCCCCTTAAGTTAATTAAACTCCAAGAGAAGAGATCTCCAAGTAGTTTTCCCTATTTCTAGTGTAAATGTTTCCTCTGGGAATAAAAAAAACAATATTTAGCATTATAGTGTTCTGTTTGTCCAGAAACCATACTGTGTGGGTGCTTACTGAAGCTAATATTGAATCAAATTTTGCTCCATCGTATAAGAAGCATCAAGCTCGATAGACTTCCCCTCCCTCCCATCTCTCTTTCTCTTTCATCTCTCTTTAAGTCTTGGTACCTCTCTTTCTGCTGCTGTTCCTTGGCTCGCTTCTTATCAGACGTGTTCAGCTGTCGTTGGAGCGTCCACAGAGACTGTCAATGTACCAGGCTACTTGGCAATGATTGAAGCTTTTAATTTTTCCTATTTTCCAACAATTTAAACATCTTTTGACTCGAGTAGATTCACCTCCACATTTCCTCCCACTTTGCACAGGTGACCTGTGCCTGAAATAATCATCTAACCAGGCCATATGAAGATGTATGGATTTCCACTGCGATGCCTTCTTTCTACATCAGGCTGGGAATAATTTCACCTATCAGGAGCTGGTGTTCGCCACCATATTAAGGATGACAGATGAAACATGTTAATTGAGTGTGTGTGTGTAACATGGATGAAGGGGTTTGGTTGTAGGGCAGCCAGATGTTTAGACGCCTTTCTCATAAATAAGCAGTCAGTGATTACAGGTAATCAGACAGCCTGATATGACAGGGTGCAAAAACATGGTATTACAGGGATTGTAATAATATGTTTACAGTACATCAGTACCCATTACATGGATTCTTACAGGAGCCAGTTTGCCAAGAAAAGGTCGGCATAATTAAGACAAAACAAAAGTTAAAAAAACAAAAGTAATTGTCTACAGCCATGTTAGCAGCATGAAGCATGTTAACTAACACTAAACAGAAAGTAGCTTACAGGTGGGGTTGATTAGACTCAACAATTCACAATTGACAGAAATGTTGGATGTGAATGGAAACATTGACCTGCTGGAGGTGCAAAGGGAAAAGCAGATAGAAGTCAGTCTGCTTAATATTTTGGGGACCATCCAATGTTTATTTCAGATATTTTAGTTTGGACCAAAGTGGTGGACTGACAAACTAGCATCACTAAAAAGATACCAAGTCACAGTTTATGGCCTAAAGGACCATGGTGGTTGTTTTTGTCCTAGAGCTCACAATGTTGAATTTTGTAGAGCTTTAAACAATCAGTGTGTAGGATTTACTGGCATCTAGCGGTGTAGTTACGGATTGCTACCCCCTCTACTCCGCACGTAAAGGAGAAACTATAGTGGCTGCAAAATGTGCAATAAAATTAAAATGCCCTATCTAGAGCCAGTGTTTAGTTTGTCCATTCTGGGCTACTGTAGAAGCATAGCAATTCAACATAGCACCATGACATCTGTAGTTACAAGAGGCTCATTGAACAGAATGACAGACCTCCTTGAAATAAAAGGGCTCGCCAGTGTCTGAGAGCAGAACCCAAAACGTGAAAACAAACTGCAGTAAAACACACTTTGTAACAAAAAAAAAAAAATCATGTTTTTGATCATTAATTGGATAAAACATACAGTATTTATTTATTTATGATTCAGTACAAAATATAATGTTGATGTTAGATGCTTTATTCCAGCAAGAGTACTCTAGTGTCATGTTCATGTCATATCAGATGTTCTCACATATGCTGGCACCTGGGGAAAAAAACTCATCACATCAACTTCTTAGTGATAATCACAAGTAACACACTGAGAGTTTCTGGGTTCTGATGTCTCTGAAAGACATCACAAATTGTTCAAATTGTGGAAGGCTGTCACAACACATCACATCCACCACTGATGGCAGTGTGAGGCATTTGTCATCCACCTTAATGTTTACAGCCACACTAACATATAAGAGACATGCTGCACTAAGGAGTACCTTCGCTGTACACCTTCTACGCTGACATATTTATGCTAAAATCTCAGCTGATACACAATAAGATGTGTGCGCAATGGAAAAAAAATAGTGCCAAGATGATTGTAACTGAAATGTTATCCTAATTTGTTTGACATTCATTCAGTCTTTAAAAGATGTGTTTTAATCAGCTTAGTGGACGCAGCTATTTGATTGGTTGTAGTGTGTGCTGCTGGGGAGAAGTTTAATAAATTAAATTGTTATGATAGAAAGGAAAGTTGGAAAATAAGTTTCTGGTTCAAAATAGCTATATCTTTTTTTTTTTTAACATATGGCCTAGCCAGGGTTTCCACTTTTTTTTCTAATCAGTGCTGAAGACATTAGGTTTGTGATGTTTGTGAACATTTCCAGTGCTCTCTAATACCTTTTGAATGATAAGGCTAGACAATTTTAATCCCTAGGTTTAGTGAGAAAAAGAGCAGCTTTATGTATGTATGTTTAGTAGACATGTTTTAGTTATAAAGTCCTAGTCTGTTGCAGCCTCTGGCTGATCTTGACTCTATACAGTATTTTCCAGTCTATGATAAAATAAACCACCACAGCAAGCTAGATTTGATGGAATTTTAATTATCCCTGTGAAGAAATAAAGAACGCACTCATGGTCATATTGGATGAGCTGACAGTCAGGAAAGCTGCTCATCAATAATCTGGATAATAATAATTCTTGGAGCAGTGTTCCAGGAGGATGGGAGGGGTCCGTGGCTATCTCTCTGCCTCAGTGCACGGAGGGCCCAGAGGGACGGACCCATTAACAGAGATCTGTTTATACTGCCTCACCTCAATCTCAGCGCATACCTCCTGACTAATGTCAGCCATGTTTAACAACTACCTGCCTTATCGCATGTACACACAGACAGAAGGCACCGGCAGTGAAATCAATCAAGCACAGAACTTGTGTCGGTTGCTGCGGAAAATTGGAAATAAGACATTTAGAAAACACTGTAAGTTGGGATATGATACAACCAAGTGGAAGGTTTGTGTGAATATTTTATTTGGTCCCACTGCTGAACCAAAACTACCAGGCAAACTTGTCAATATTCTTCATATTTTGTAGAGTAGCTATAATTACCCACACAAATTCTACTGCCTGTGTGTTGAAGCAGTCACTGATGGCAGAAAAAGAAAGAATAAATAAACTCCTCATTGTTATGTTTAGCCGCTCACAGGACTTGCTTAAGGTTAGAAAAAGCATCTGGTCTCGATTAAATATTGAAAAAGTCTGCAGTGACTTGAAGCACTTTATTAACATTTATTTGAACCCACCATCTTTCCCTAACCTTCACAAATGTGCTTATGCTGTCCAACAACAGCCGCACTCAGGATGCAAACCCCAGTCTCCGGTGTCAGTGTTCGGCCGTATCACTCCCAGATACAGATCGGATCATAAATATAGCACTGTCTTTGCTCAAAAAAAAGTTCTAGCAAAGGTAATCTGGGCAGGAGAAATGATGCTGCTCATCACGACAGAATCAGAAAAACAAAATTAGTATTATATAAATGTGATATCTAGGAGACAAGATGGAGAGGGGCACAGTCAAGCTAGTGTCATTTACTAAAAGATCATCTAACTAGGGATCCAAACTGACTGAATAATAGACCTTTTTCGCAGAAAACATTCTGACATGTCACAATCAAAAAAGCACACGTGTAACTGATTAAATCAATGAGGATGAATCACATCTACAGTAAGTGCTCCAGGTTCAGAGTCCTGGTATTGTGCATGGTGGATTACTGAGAGACTCAAATCGAACCAGACTATTGTCAACGTAAGTAACACAAGTCAAAATGTCTCCTGTGAATAAGGCCTACTGATGAAAATACACTTTGCACGTACATAAAAAGGACCCAGCAAGAGATGGTGTGTTTTTTTTTTTATAAGCATATGACTGTCTGCTGTCTGTCCAACTGGATTTCATGACACGGTAATGTAGCAGGAATCAGCTGTCATTTCAACATCGAAGCAAAGCAGCCATCATATTATTTGGATATGCTCGAGTGAAGTATTTACTATAATTCAGAGCATTTGTCCCTCGTCTGTGAAAGGCTCTTCTGAAATTACATGCTCAGTACCAGTCTTATCTGAGTCTGTGCCCAACGTTGTTCACTCCTTTCGAAAATGGCCCAAACATGCCACTAGCACTGGTGTAGCAGTGATAACGCTCTCAGAACTGATGTATCTTAGTCACAAAGCCTTACTGTTCTGGAAGAGTACCGTTATCTGGAAGAGAAAATGAGCTGAAAGGAGACTTTCCTGCTATTACTTATTATAACAGAACCTTCCAAAGGAGTACAGGAAAAACAGTTTGAGACGATGACAAATGCATTTAATAGATAAAATGAATGCTGCTGCTCTCCATGCATGCAAAAAAAAATTATGAGTCCTCTCCCCTCTCATTTGTGATTATTGGTAGATGCGGCTGAGTACCTGTAAGTGGTCCTCGAGGGCTTTAGATTTTAAAGCATGTTTGTGTTCTGAACACACTATATACTGTATACTGAGCTCTTTAGAAATGGGTGACGGATACTGAAAACACACAGGCAGGTGGTCGTCGATGGATACCAGGAAACAAGTGGAAAATTTTCAACACCAAAATAGCATGTTAACCATGTGACCCACGTCCCCGGCACTCTTTTACATTCATTATCTCACTACATGTCAAACACAGCCAGAAGCAGCAGCAAAGAAGCCATTAAGCCTTATCTATTATTGAACAGTCAAAGGCCTTCTAATGGCTGGAAATCGCTGACACCGAGATTCTTTCATAGTCGTATGATTTAAAGTCTTTCCCTGCTTCAGAAGACAATAAAAACACACACACATGCACACGCACTAAGCAGAACTGAACTACTGTCTACACCAAGAGCGGTAATCTCTTGTCTTTCTTGCTCTCTGTTATGAGTAGGGTAGTTAGAGTAGCGTAGCCATGTGACAACTCTGTCTGCACCCTCTGGATATTCTACATGCTGCAATAGTGACATGATTATTTCATGTGGATAAAGACATTGAGAAGACCGAGATGGCTCTGCCCTTTCACCAATAACTACAAAGGATGCGATGTAGTTCCACTGTGTGCCTCTAACGTACATTCACAGCATTAATGCGAGCATCGAGGAGAGGAAACACTCTCAGGCCTCTATCAGCAGCTTTACATTTACTGACCATTTAGGCTGACGAGCAGTGGCACTTTGAAAAAAAAAAAAAATTGGGGAGCTCATGGCTCATGGATGAGGCTCACAGCACAGATGATTGTGTGGTGAGTCACAAAAGACCTTTGCCGTCGCACAAGCGAGTTAGAAAGGTCGGCAATAACTTTCTTTTAGTTTCTAGTATGTTTTACAGCTATTAATTCTGACAATTGCTCGCTCAGTATGAAGTCAGACAAGAATGGTTTTCTTAAAACTCTTGAACATGCAGCTTTCTTGTTATCTGCTCTTTATTCTACACTCTCATTTCTCAGTGCAGATGTCATATAAATCCCCCACAAGACCAATTTTTTTGTTCATTTTCAGTCATTTTCAATCTCACCATTTTCTGCAGTATGTGTTCTCATATTTTCCTAGACTGAACTACAGGTTTAATATAAGTGAGTTGTCAGCGAGTGATTTTGCCTGATTTGATCTTCATAACAATTTAATTTGAAATGAGGAAAGTGTTTTTTTTTTTTCGTGTGTGTTTGCGTGTTTACTTGACAGAGTGTTCCGCCCCTGCTGCAAATTAGTCTGCCTTGTTACATTCACAAGTTCCTAGTTTATGTTCGAGAGCAGCTCTAGCGTTCCGATGAAGGAGAGGAGTCCCTAGAGTTAAATAACCAGCTTAAATGGAGGGATAGCACCTCAGGTCTGTGTAACTAATGAGAAGGCAATATTAAAAGTGCTGTGAAATGCCTGTGAACAGAGCTGACTGGCGTAAGGTGAGAGCTAATCAGGGCCTTTCCATGCTCTGACAACCCTGTGTGCCTCCAACAATTACAATTTTGAGGATTAGCGAGTTGCGCAGAAACACACAATATGTCAAACTGCAATCATTAAATGGTGGTTCCTCTCGGTTGCCTCTGCCAAAAAAAACACACGGTGCATTTCTATGCAAATGCAAGTTGGTAGCAGTCCTGCTTCTGGTATAATTGTAATCTGTGGTTGAATGGTTATATATGATATCATGTTGCAAGAATTTACAGCATTTTCTTTCACTCGTCGATCAAAAAATGTGCACAATGCAGACTGTCCATATGATAAAACTGTTTACTAATACACATGTAGTGAGCTAAAAAGTTTCACAGACGCTATAACTTTTGTGTGTGTGAGTTTCCTGTGATATTTCCTGTTGAGTCTTTTGTTGAATGAATAGTCCTGTTATAAAATATGCCTCCATTCTGCAAGATAACTTTTAAAGAAAAAGCTTGAAATTTTGGTACAAGCAGTGAGAGTTAGTTAAGAAGATGGATACAACTGTCATATGCCCGTAAGGTTAACCATTCATATTATACACACTGTTCATATTGTCTGTTCATTGTTATAATACATCCTGCTGCTACATATAATTTTCTGTTCGCTGCTACATTTCTGCAAATAAGTCACAATTTTTTATTCTGTTTCTGTTTCTTTTTATATTTTATTGTATTTTATATTTTATATACTTTATATTTATGCTGTTTTTACTTGTCTTCTGTTTTTTTTATTCTGAGTCTTGCAACAAAATCTCACTCAAATGTACATGGTTAAATGACAATAAAGTCTGTCCAAGTCCAAGTCTAAGTCTAGCTTAAGATGAAGCTAAGACAAGGAGCTGGTTAGCTTAGATCAGCACATAGACATGGAAACAGCTAGCCTGGCCTGGCGCTGTCCAGAGCCCATCTGCAGCACCACCAAAGCTCCACAACCATTATATCGTTTGGACATCAATTAAGATTGACTGTTTCTTGGCTAATGTAATGAAATATCATGTGGAAATTAGTTAGCTAAAGCTAAAGCTTTAGTTTCATATTTATCACACAAACTGTTATCCATCGTCTTAGGTATCTAGCTTTTGCTAAGAAAGCATATTTCCAAAAAAATAAAACTGCTCCTTAAAGTGGCGCTTTACACTAATGCCGCACAAATTACTGTATGTTTTATTCTTACGCTCCGCCTCCTTGACTGTCTGAGACAAAACCACCATAAGGTTTAGTCTCAGTCTCATTAATGAGGTGACTCCCAGATCAATTCTTATCGACTGAAGGCCTCCATTATTGGCTTGTAAGACATTGCTGTTGTACCATTATCCCTTAATTATATTGAAAGCAGAGCAATGCTGGTGCTGCTCCCTCTCTAGTACTGTACAAAATCAGAAGAGGTACTAATCATCCCTTCTAACACACATGGCCTGGGGTGTTTTTCCGGCTTTATTGTTGCACCTCTAATGGATTCATTAGCAAACAGTGATTTATTTTAAGGCAATACATGATTGCTAAATGGCAGGAGAATGGAAAGGTACACGGTTAAACATTTGCACTTCATGGGGAGTTAAATATTTTTAGGGGACAAATCAAATTACACACAAAAGCAGCAGGAAGTGCAATAGACCATAAACGATTAATGTTTCCCTTCAGAACTTTGACAAAATGTCAGCGATGAAATCGGCGTAGTGCTTGCACCTGGAGAGGTACTACAGTATTATACAGTCGGTGGTTTGGAGAGTGATTTAAGAAAGAGCCTCGCCTTTCCTGCATGTAATACGTTCAGACTCATAAAACACACAAATTCAGTTCGACTGGCTGCCTCATGCTGTATATGTGATAATGAATCCTCTCTCTTTGTAAAGACATTATTAGTCTCTTGTCACACTGACAAAAGAGAGAGAAGAGAAGAAAGAGAAAATTCCCTTACCTAATGGAAGTGCAATTTTCATCACAGCATTGTATCATACTATCCACACACTTTTCCCTCAGTTACCTATCTGCGTTAATCAGTTTTACTCAATACTTGTTTTCAAATCACTGACTGTTCAAACTTTTTGCCGATATAGAACGGAGCCTATTTTGACCGCAGTAGAACTTAGCCGCTGCAGGCTGCTGTGTGGGCCTCTATCTTCTCAGTGCACATGCTGTAACTGTACAGTAGCTATTATGGCACAGTTGATGGCAGGTAGCACGTTTGACTATCGCTGTGGCCTCGATAAAAGCTGAGTACTCCTGTTGCCCTGAGGTGCTTTCTCCCTGCCCGCTCTTGTGTGACAGCAGGATGTCACTGCTGATCCCTTTTGCAGATCTGACCTCCAACTCCAAGTCGACTGAGCTTGAAAAAATGTCACCTGAACTGACCTGATTTTTTTATCACCTTGTATTATTCAAATATATCCAAATCTCCATGCTTCCTGAGGAGGTGAGATGATAAAATAGTGCTGCTGCTGCTGCTGCTAAGCATACATTGCATTTGCTAAACATTAATGTGTTAGCTTTGCCGCTGTGAGCATATTAGCATGGGTAAGTGAATGTAAATGTCGCTCTTAGTCTTGTTTCTTTTGTTCTTGTTTTTTCATTCAGATAGTCAAAATTACTATTGACTTTAAATAACAGTTAGTTTTAGCATGAGTCTTGTACCGGCTGTACATTTTGTCGTGCTGTTGGTTCTTATTCTAAAAGACTCTGATTAAAGTGCTGACTCAACTGCTAGCAACTGCTAACACTTAAACCCACAACTTTTCTTTTTATTTGTATAAGTATTAGTACTCACTTTGTAAATCTAGCCATTGTTTAAATGTCCACTACTTCATTTCCACAGTGAGACTTCATTGATTGACACGTTTCCTTCCTTCAAATTTGATCAATTGCAGCTCGAGACAATAATTAAAAGTCAACAATCTTTTCCAACCTGCCAATATCTATAAGGAAGTCCACCTTGTCCACGTTTCTGCTAAGAAAACTACAGAATTATGCACATACTTTATGCCTGTGAGTTGATGGCAGATCTGTCTGGAGGTCACAGAGCTGGAAGATGGAAGGTGTACGATGGAGAGGGAGGGCGCTGGTCCTTCCAGTCAGAGATAAGACAGCCAAGAATGATGGGGCCAAATGGCAGGAGAAGAGAAAAGGGCAAATTATCAGATATACCAGAGGCTTTGAATTCTCTGTGAATACCAGCAGGGAATAAACAAGATACTCTACTATTCTGGCACCCTGGATGGAAGGCTAACACTTTAACCTTTCGCTTTTTTGTCACAGTTGAAGGTGGCTGTTCCCTTTTGTGCTGTGATATTCTCAACACGTGGAACATGATTGAGTCCTTCTCTAAGATCTGATAAAAATAAAAAAATAAAAAAATAAGCACAATAAGCACATCATACATGTTGGCTGGATGCCCTTTATCAAACAACAGCACACACAGAGATAAAAAGTAATCACATTTCATTTTCTATAGTTGACTGACACCTCAATTATAGTAGCTTTTTTCTCTGAGGACTAAATGCATACAGGGAAATGTGGCTTTGTCAGTTTGAGGTTTCCAACATGTCATTAGATCATTAGATAGCCTGGAATGTGCAACATATTATTAGTCTCAAAATATATTTTTCCAATGGCCAGATTCAGATCATCAGATCCAGTCATGCATTTCTCTTCCATTTTTGTTCAAACACCCACAGAACAAATGCATGCCCATACATGGATTGAACGTTCTTGACTTTGTCATATGGTATTTAGCTGTCTAGATCCCTCAGCAGATTACCTGCTCTTCTCTCTCTTCCTGTCATGGTGATGGTCCCTCGGTGTCTGACAGGCGATACAGCCTGGCGTTTGACCTCTGAGAATGTTCCTCTTATGTGTGAGTGTGAGCTGACAGCAGCTTAATGCCAGTGTTAAGGCCTGCCTTGCAGAAAGAGAGAGAGAGGGAGAAAGAGAGAGAGAGAGAGAAGGACGACTTCACTGCAGACCAGTTCCCTACCAAAGCAGCTATCTATAGTCGCAGGCTCATCGGCTGTCACAGAAACCTCTGCGCACTATTCCTGTCCAAATTAATTTAATAAAACCTGTCTCATTCATTTTATTATAATTTGTAGCTTCCCCTCTTTCTTTATAAGCTCCTGTCCATTACAGCAATCTCTGCTCTGTGGCCTATCATCAATTTTCATTTCCTCATTCACTGTTAATCATCAACTTGGACCAAACCTCACCTGTGTTTCTCTTGCTTTGTTGGCTCTGCTGCTTACTTTTAATAGCTTTTCAGTCACATTACAGGCAACCAAACTCAAAAAAAAAAAAAAAGAAAAAAAAAAAGAATATCTGAACTGAAGGCAATGTCATCATTATCAGTGCTAACATGAAAGAAATGTAGAAAATGTCTCTCCGGTCAGCCACCTCCATTTCACTACTAGGAAATGAACCATTTAAATAAAAAAAGAATAAATAATAGATAAAAAAGAAAGAAATATCAGAGGACTTTTTTCTCTTTGAGCTAAATGACTGAATATGGCAGGATTTGATAATACATTTTCTGTCATGTTTAGTCCTTTTGCATTTTTTTTTTTTTTTTTTTTAGTGAAAACACAAAATCGCAAAAACAATAATAACCTCTGCCCTACCTGTCCAACAAATGCACAAAATATTAGATTAAATGTACTTTCCGCGATGCAGCTCTATAATAGTGTGATGCCTACAACCAGTGGTGCAATGGTGCCTGGAGAATACTATATACTATACTCTTAATTTATTCCCCTCCATTTT
This sequence comes from Protonibea diacanthus, assembly GCA_028641955.1. NCBI lineage: Eukaryota > Metazoa > Chordata > Actinopteri > Sciaenidae > Protonibea > Protonibea diacanthus. The sequence continues at coordinate 12,390,383 of CM053983.1, read as the reverse complement.
TTAGTGGCCTATCCACCAAAGGATAAATGTCTTGTGTTATGAACAGTTACATGTAAGACGACTCTTGCTTATTTAGCTCACCTAAAAATAGGTCAGTACTATTTGCACATTGTCGCTCAACTTCTGCTGCTTGGTTTATTATGAAATCAACATTAAGGTTAGGGACTAAACCACGTGAAAAGGCTCTGTCTAAAACCAGTGTGTAGTCTGTACATTCAGAGCAATCACAGGTAAATGGCAGCTCAACATGAGCTCGTAGAAGAGGACCTGTGGCATTTGTAGTTATAAAAGACTCATTCTGATTTAACAAAAACATAATAAACATAATCATTCTTATTTTCATGTGATTATACACTAATGAAAACAGTTGTTCATATTATAGAGAATTTTTGCCGCATTCTGTGAATAGGGCAGCATAAATCTTACACATTGTACCTTTAAGTCATCTGATACTGTATTAAAGATTCATGGCTAAAAATATAGCAACACAGTACTACAGTGTAACTACATATGGCAAACTGAAGTCAAAAGTTATCTAAGCAAACTTTGCTGAAAGTAACTTGGGCAAAGCTGGGGTAATAGTAAGAGTTGTTTAAAATCAAGAAATGGAATGGTACATACTGTAAGTGCTAAATCCTCACAATCCTGATGCATTTAATACAATCTTTTTTTGTAGACATAAGTATGGCTCACAGCATTCAGCTGAAAACCGCCATCACCTGCAGTTTCCTTCAGTGTGAATGGCAGACTGAAACGAGCAAAGATTTCATTTGCTCCAGTGGAAATAGCATGAAGAGAACAAAAAAAAATATATATAATAAATGCAAGGTGGTTGATGCTCAAGCTGAATAGATGTGACTGATTTAAATCCTCTATTATTTTCCATTACAAAGGTGTCACAGTTACCAGCGACCAAGCCCTCACCCAGCGTTCCTCCCCACTCCCACTGAGTTCCAGGAGGATCATCTGAGGTCTATTCAGAGAGAACAACCTGCAGTTAGGCAGGAGATTACTGAAAGCCAACGTGACTTTACAAAACTTCTGATCCACCGTATCAGAAGGCAAACAGTGGAGGCTGATGAATGTGACGGGCTGCATTGATGCTGCTCTCCTCAGGGACCCGTTCTCATCAGTACCATGTTGTTTTTGTAACCCTGGTAGACCCTCAGGCTTCCAAATGCTATTTAATTCATGAGCCATTGCTGGTGAGATTATTTGTAATTAATAAACGGTGATAAACAGGCTGCCACTGTATCAGTTCCTGGGGAGTGTTGGATGCACACACTGGCTGTAAAGAAACATCTTTCCCACAGTGCCTAGCTCCGGTATCCACACAAGTTAGGAAGTGAGTGTGCTGACCTGGCTTACCTTAGCTCCTTATTATATCTGCCAAATAAATCCAAGCGCCCCATTTTTAACTCTAATCCTTTTTTGAGGCGCTGGAGACACAAAAAACAAAACTAAAACATTGTTTTAGCAGCTCGATGCTCAACTCTCCTAATTTCTTGAACATTGCTTGTATACATAAACTTGTTTTAGAAGTCCACACATGTATTTTACAATGTTTTACAGCTCTACCCCCTCAGGGTGTCAGTAGTCTTTGTCAGATGTCATTATATCAAATAACATTGATACACAGTCCTGCGCATTTCTTAATTTGTAAATTACCTTTGGTAATTTGTTGAATTTGTTGAATGTTTTGTCACCTTTTATTAAATGTGCAAGCTCAGTCTGTGGCAAAGATTAGCGTCATGAATTCAGTACTTGTCCACATGCAGTATTATGTTTAAATGAGACCAGAAGAACAGAAACAAAAATGATTTTACAATTATTATTAATATTTTTTACAGTTTTTAGTTAGGAGGTGTGGGACCTCAAACAATAAAGAAGTAAAGGCAATGTCAACAAAGCCCAAGGGGTCAGGAAATGTAACTGCTGCCTGGATTATGTTTGTTTGCAACTGTTTTTCAAGCAGTGATACATTTTTCTATCACACACAACTCAAAGGGAAACTGGTCAGGGTGGATTGTTGTGGGAGACTGACCTTCACACCCTGAATCCCATGTGTGGTTAGATTTAGGCAATAAAATGATGATTTTTATGTTATATGGTAAACACATCCTTTATTGTCACTCAAGTCACCGTTGATGTTTTCAGTATTAAAGGTCCAGTATGTCAAATTTAGGGTTCTGTTTCCATATTATGGCACAAATGGAAGATAATATGCACAACCATGTTTTCATTAGTTTATAACCACCTAAAAAGAAGAATTATGTTTTTGTTCCCAGAATGAGCCTGCCATGATGCTGCAAGTCCTATTTCACGGAGTCCAACGTGTGTTGGTAGTACAGTAGTCCAGAATGGACAAACTAAACGCTGGCTCTATAGAAAGGGAAAGAGTTTTGTTTAATTTTGATGGGCAATCAGCAACTATACCGCTAGATGCTACTAAATTCCACACGCTGGTCCTTTAAAGGAATAGTGTGACATTTTGGTAACTTTTTTGCTTTCGTGTAGCTAGCTTTGCTCTGTCCAAAGGTAACCCATGTATAGCCACCTGCAAGCACTTCTAAAAGTCACTAATCAACACGCTATATCTTCTTGTTTTTTTTTAATTAGTACAAAACTCGAAGTGTAAAACCAACCCATTGTTGTTTTATCGGGCGCTGTGCCAGACTATTTCTTGCTTTGCTGGTTGCCAGGCAACATCACAGGCTCCAGGAAGTCACTGCACCCCGCTAAGAAATAGTCTCGCACATATCTCCCCCTAAAACCACAATGCAGTGTTGATGAGAAATCTATGATTGAAAAGATTCATGTGCTGTACAGGGTGATAAATATAGACAGAAAAGGACAAGAACAAAGTGTCTGTCTGTATATTCACCTCATTTAGACCTATCCAGTGGTGTCTAGTTTTTTTGTGTCAGTATTTCAGTCGAGCCACCAGACGACGATGAAGCACGTCTCGCCATAGGGAAGGGAGTTTGTTTGGATTAAAATGGCTGCTGAAATCTCATTGTCACTGTCACTGGCACGCTTGATGACAGTGACCATCAGCAAGTATCCAGCAATACTATGCATGTTATTGTAGGCTGATGTATATCTGATCTTTTGCAACAAACAATATATAACATGTTAATTAGTAAACTTAGTAGGCAGATTTTGTTACCTTTGGACAAAGGCAGGCTAATTTTTCACCCGTTTCTTGTGCTAAGCTAAGCTAAGCAGCTGCTGGAGGTAGTTTTCATATTAACTATAGCAGTAACAAAACTCTACCATTCTTATGCCTATTTGGTTTTGTAGGAAAACAGTATGTATGTACAGTATGTGCATTTTGCAACTGTTACAATACATTAATCAACTTACCATAACTTTGTGCTGACCTGTTACTAGAATACTAGCACATTTAAATGGATTGAAGCCTTAATACTATTATATACTATACTTAATTACAGCTATCAATTACACCTGTACTATGAAGTGAAATGGTCTGTCTTAATAAAGGTCTGTTCAGATGGAATTAGCATGAGGGGCAATATAAACTATTTGAAAACAAGGTTGAAAATTGAAAGTGTAATGGGCATTTTCAACGGTGACCTATAGTTTGGGGACATTTTCATGCAGATCATATCAAGTTTCTTCTGCATCCATCAGTGTAAGAATATAGCAGGGGTCGGTGTAACACAGAGGAAATTGTGTCAGGCCAGTTTGTTTACCTCAGTGAGCACGGGATTGAGGCACTAAATTGAAAGACAGGATTACAGAGACAATCCGGATAGAGATAGCAGGATGTCTACTTCAAATAAATAAATAAATAAAGCTTGGTCAACAAATCAACCCACTTTCTCATCTCAGTAAAATTACACCCCTCCTCTTGGTTTCTATCTTTCTCTTGTCTCTCAGTATCTACCATTCTTGGAACGACTCAATATGCAGCAAGTGTATCCCACAGTCTTACACTGCTGAATCAAATTCAACACCCTTCCCTCGGGAGCTGGATTTTCACTTGCTGAATCTCCTCCAGGGGCTCTTTAGAAACGTTTCTTGGACTCTGCGTCGTGAATGGCTCTGAGATTACGTGGCTGTGCTGATTCTGGCTTAAGATTGAGGCCAGAAATTCTCAGGTCCATCGGAGATAAGTCCAGACCAGGTGACTTTAGCAGAAATCTGTCTCTGCTGGGAGTTTTAGCAGCCTGGTTATCAGATACTGGAAGCTATGATCAGGAGATACAACCAGGACAGTGAGGTGTAGTCCTCTCGCGTACTACACAGATACACAAAGGTTATCTCCAAACATCATAAAGAGCCCCTGCGATGCTCCTCGGGGGGGATGGAATATGCAGTCGTGGAAAAAAATCTTTCTTTTTCGCAAGGAAGATTGTTTCAAACTCAGTCAGGCTTGGAAACAAACCTGTGGGTGTCAGCTGGAGATACTGATAGCAAACATACAGCTCTGATGAGTCTTTGACCAACATGATTTTAACATTCAGCATCTCTTGATACATATATATTATTTATGATGTACTGGAATGGTGGACTTAGTGGTGGATGGATTGTTTCTCGGCACTGCTGCAAAATAATATGATAACAGTGATGGAGTAATAAAAGACGCATTGATTTTGACCTCTGTGATATAATAACGCGCAGCCGAATCAGTAATTCAAATAATAATTCTGATATAAAACCTTCATAAACTCTTGTTATCAGTACGAGGTTGCAAATCCATTGCAGTAAAGAAAATGTATTTAATGGCTAAAACGTTAAATCAAACTTGAGTGGACAAGTCAATTATTTCTCAGTGTATCATGAGTATTATGGGCTTTATAAGCTTTATAAGGTTTACAAAGTCCACTCTATCTAAAAAGAAAAAGAGTGTGTTTTATGTGCTGTTAAAGGCTTAAAACAGATTAATTATCCTCAGGATCATTTCATCTTCTGTTATTACTGTCTCCAAATATGTAATTCCATTACACATTCATATGATGGACATACTACGATTTGATTTCTGGTTGAAATCTGCATAATTTCTAGTAATTATGAAGCAATATGATGGAGGCTGTGTTATGTATTAAGACACTTTTAAAAACGCCCAATCATACCGCTTCTAACTTTTCTAACATGGAATAACAGATTTTAAATAATTTTGATGCTGACTTGTAATCAGGTGAATTATACCTCTATCATTTCCACTCTGGACCCCGTACGCCTGTTCCTGCACTGTGTAACTTTATGTGACGCTACGTTATTAATTTCATTTCATATTTATAATTTCACTCTGATGAAGCGGACCATATTTTATGAAGAAAATGTTTTCTGGTTTTCCCTCTGATATCTTCCAGCTGCTTCACCCCATGTCTCTGTTGGGGCCCGGGGCAAATGCTGATGGGGAGCAGAGCTAGTGTTGTGTCAGAACAGGAGCTAGGCGAGCAAGCAATATAACAGAGCTTAGCAACATTTATGGGCATAATGGTGCAGCCGAAAAGACCAACAGGGATGTTGACGGGAAAAAGTTGTGACAGAGTAAGAAGGTGTTGGACAAGAGTAAATCTGGGACTGACTAAGTTTTTGGTGAGAGCTTCGTGGAATAAAAGGCTGAAAGACAAACACCGAGCTGGGCTTCTTCTAATATTGACTAGTAAGTAATATTAGCTGGCTGCTATGTTGTTATTCCACCTGATGTTTGGCTGTTAGCAAAGTTGTCAACCTGCCAGTTTTTGTTCAAAAGCAATACAATAATAACAAATATACATGTACAGCTGTCTCTATTTCTGACTGTGGTATTGCATTTTGAAACTGTTGGTGGGAAAATATTGATTTCTATGCAAGTGAATTCAATCAAATCAAGTGAATTTCTATCAAATGAATGGCTGTCTGTGGCTTTCACATAAATGAATTCATCTTCACTTTGACTGATCAAGCTTAGTGCACCGCTGATGAAAATAGCAGAGCATGAAATAATCACAGTAATACTGACGGACTAAGGGAAGTGATGGGCCTCTGTTATGTTGTGAAGCGATGTTGAAGATTCATCTCATACCTGTCGTATTCAGAGAACAAATCAGTACAAATATTTTTTTATTGATAAACTAAGTTTTTCACCATTTTAATCCCCGTTAAGATTAAACTCAATAATCCCCTTTCACTGAATAATTTCATAATCACAGATAAGAGATTACGTCCAGGTTACCAAAAATACAGTGTGGCTTCTCAGAAGTTAGAATAATCCTTTATAGCCAACTCAATTTCAGATATCGCCATCTAATACACAATATGCAATATTTGAAGAGGGAAAACTGAGTCTGTGAGGCATACAGCGTATATATTGAACTGCAAAAGGCAATGAACTGTATCATATGAGGGCTTTCTCCTCTTCTACAGTATAACTTCTATAAAAAATAAGGGAACATACCACTGTATGCCTACCGACCATTTTACCACATACAGTGGGATGAAATATTATGGTGACCTTGAATTTCAGGGTTGGACAGTGGCCATTGACTGACTGAATTTGTGTTTACTGTACCAGAATTGTTACACAAGGTAACAATTATAGTCACAACTCCTGCTGAAAACAATTAAATCTGAAGATTAGGTTACACAACTCACTCTTAATGATTCAATGATCTCATTATGATGTAACGACAAAAGATCCTCCAGATAACATCTTAATTATGTAAATGGGCTTAGTTGGGCCATCATGCGTTGTCATGATGTCACCCTTCATGCTGTGCAATCATATTTTTTTTCAATTGTGTATCACTATGATGATTTAATTTTCCCATTATCTGAGTTTTGGTTGGAAGTACCTGTCAAACCATCAGCAGCTTCATTTGGAGTCATCCTCACATCAGTAACAATTAAAGGTTGTCTGTGTAACACATTGTTGATGATGACACCCACGGCGGTGAAAGCAATACATAAAAATTGCTATTTTTGCGATTTAGCATCCCCAGTTTCAGAGTACATTACCACTGTGGTAAATATGGACAGCTGTACACGGGTATTTTTTATGATTATGAAACTTATGATCAAAAACTAGCGAGTCATCAACTTTTCAAGCAGCCAAACATCAAGCAAGTGCAACAACAAAAGACATAGCAGCCAGCTAATATTACTTACTAGTTCAACAGCAAGAGGCCCAGCTCAGCGTCTGTCTTTCAGCCTTGTATTTTAAAAAGCTTATGACTTTCCAACAACTAAAATTGGTCCCAGCCTCTCACTCTCTCCTTTCGTTTTCATTGTCATTATGTCCATAGAGACTTCTTTTATTTTGTCTTTTATCTATTCAGTTCCACAGTTTTTCATAAGTCTAGACATAAACTATATATAAGTTATAACATATCTTTTGAAATGTCAATAAATTATCTGCTGGGGAGCTGGAGCCTTGGCTGAGAGGTGGAGGGCATGTCACCAGGACTGACTCCATTCATGACAGACAAGCCTTTAGGCACATATAATATTTTTAATTCATATCAGCTGTGTGCTCTTGAACTATGAGAGGGAACAGTGCAAACAGATTTTATTGGATTTACATGTATGACACAGGCCAAAAATTCCTAGTAAAGCTGTGATTTCATTAAAATCTAATGTTATCACACAAACGAGACCATTAAACCACAATGATGCAAAAATATTTAACATGGAGATAATAATGAGTTACTTTAATCATGCTTTCAAGATAACAAGAGTAAAATATAAATTGCAACCACAGCTGTACTCACACAGCTGTACTGAGCGGCGTTACTGATTCAGTAATCACACTCAGGCTGTGTGGAACATTTTCACAAGCAAGTTTATCATAATGATGATGATGCTAATTGTACCTCAAATTCCCAAATCAAGTGAGCTCAACATTTGCCTAAAATCAATAATGAGCCTGCTTCCTGCTTTTGTAAAAGTTTTGAACTGCAAATATTTGTCACATATCGCACTCCTAAATGATGAAAATCAAACCCCTAAAAATCCAAGGATGGCCTCTAAAAGGCTGTATATCCATTAGGCTGTAACAAAAAAAAAAACTCAAATTATTTAAATCATTTTGTGGATGCTTCATTTTGGTTCTCTTGACTGTGCAGCACTTGATTAATGTTTACAATTTTCTGACATTTGTCTAAATGTAAGTCTTTCAGCTTTAATACAAATCAGTCAGTGTGATTCAGGATTTAATTGCCTGTAAAGCACCGTTAATACTCAATTTGTAGTAATTTTGGTAATTGGTTAATACTGTAAGCTCAAAGTGATTATGATAATTAAATGTGTGTTACTTTTCTGTGTGTTGCAGTATTTTGGTTGTGAATTGAGAGCAGAATATAATTTATAATTAGTGATCAATAAAAAAAAATATCCTTTTAATACCTGCAGGCTGAAAGTTGAAATTGAACTTCAATCTGAAGTTAAAGAAACAGCTGCTAATCAGCGTAAAGTTTAAGGCAACTTATTAAAAATGTCTTCACTTAATCCTAAAATTAAAAGTCTATAATTAAGTGAACAAATTGAAGTAAAAAGAAAGAAAGTAAGAAAGAAAGAAAGAAAGAAAGAAAGAAAGAAAGAATTAGGGAAGGAATGAGATAAGAAGAAAAAGAAAGTAAGGAGTAAGGAAAGATAGAAAGACATAAAACATGGAGAGAAGAGAGAGAGAATGGTGTTTAAAATGGATGGAAAAGGGAAGTAAGCAAGGAAGGAAGGAATGACTAAGGAAGGAACGAACGAACGAACGAGGGATGTACAAGGAAGCGAGCAGTGAAAGAGGGAAATGAAGAAGGGAAAGTGAGAAAATAAGTAAAAAGAAATAAGTAAGAAAGGACAAAAGAGGAAGTAAGGAAGGCAGCAAAGAAGGATGTAAAAAGAATGAAGTAAGGAAACAAGTAAGTTAGAAAGGAAAGGCAAAAGGATGTACTTCACAAGCTAAGAAGGAAGTAAAAAAAAAACAATGTTAGGAAAGAAGCCCGCTGTGTTATGTCACGGCAGGCGAGTAGATAAAGTTGGATGAAAGTACTTTATCTAGTACCTTTATCTGTTTGAGCTGCTGACATTTAAACGGGACATGTTTGTTGAAAGATTCATCCTGTGCACATCGTTATGTTGGCTGCTGAAATGACACTAAATGTAAATCTTCTCATTAAAGGTCAAACACAGTGAAGGACTGGGAGAGAAAAACACAGGGAAAAAAACAAACAAAGAAGAATTTCATGTCTTCTCAATGAGGCCTTTTGGGAATCACAAACTACACCGGCTCCAAATAAAAGACACGACTGACCGTCATTAAACCCGTTGCTCAAACAGAGACTGTCCTTTTCCTATCACCTTCTTTCCTTATCATAGCATTAGCAAGCAGACATGACTTGCAATATTCTTTGCATCATCGTTATTTATTTTTTTCTTAGCACCAGAATGTCTGGCTAACTAATTGTGCCTACAGAGGTAACACAACACTGATTCCAAAGCCTGGGACACTTGAATCTATATCATTTTAGTTAGTTAGTTATATGTTAGAGTTATGTAGTATATGCAGTGTGTACTACTAGTTATGCAGTAAAATAGTCCCTGTTAATGTACTATTATATGTAATGTTTTGGACTAATAGCAACCTTCTTTTTTATTAATGTCTATGTTGCACTTGACTGCTGTAGGTTTTTGAGTTTGTGAGTTTACTTTTATTAAGGGTTGGGTAGTTGAATTTATAGAAATCTGTCATGTTCTATAAGATTATCATATTTTTGAAGCTTGGTCAAAACAGGCTGTTTTCAGCTTTGTGATTATGCATTTTCCATCTAATTCAAGAGGGATTGAAATCATTTACATTTACATTTAAGAGGCACACTCCTTCAGTTTATCAGAAAAAACTTTTAAAATCAACAGAATTTTGAGATGACTGGACACTGGACAGGAAAGGCAGTACAAATCTTGCCAGTATAAATATGTAATCTGGAAAGTAGTAGCAGTAGTGAGTCAGACAAATGTAGGGAAGTAAGAAGTACAACAGTTGATAGTTGATAGATATAGTGGTTGTAAGAATAAAGTTGCACAAAATCGAAATAAGTAAAGTACAAGTAGGCCTGTCTCAAAATTAGACTTAAAATATACTTTTTCCACCATTGCAAATGGGGTTATGTCGGTGTGAACGGTCTGAGCTTACATTTTTAACGAGCTTCTGCTGCTAACAGCCTTTTGATGTTCCGCATTTACAGTTGTACGTGTCTCAATATTAGGGCTGCTAAAATATTTCCAATTAGATTTCACAATGAAACGCTGTCAAGATAAATAATTTCTTTCCGCCGAAATGAAGAGTAAAATTGAGTCAAACTATTTGGTTTTGATTAATATTTTAATATATTATAGAATACAACATGTCAGACTTCATCAGGAATGGAAGGATAGCCAACGTTCCAGACTTATTTCTATCTTTGTCCCTGGTGTGTTCACAGTCGACCAACTTTTATCAAGATGGAGACAGTCTGACTAAAGAACTATTGGAAACTAGGAACTAAAAACTGGAGAATTGAATTATAAAAGGAGAGAAGGTAGAAAGTTCTCTCAAAGCATCATAAAAGACAGCAGTATCCCACAACACCAGTCTTTCAAAATATTCATAGAAAGGGGGCTCCTTAAGTCTTCCTGTGTAATGATTAACAGATTAATTAATAGATTTAAACTCCCCAAACCTCATTAGTATGAGCATTTGCCTCCCATAATGACATCCACATCAGACAGTACACAGCACAAACATACCAAAATAGAAGTGCACACAAACAGGCGAAAGGAGGGGCAGGGAAGCTGCACGAGTACGCGTGTGATGTTGAGAGAAAGCAGGCGGAGGAGTCATCCTGAGAAGCTCCCTACAATCTCCCAGCTTATTCCCTTGACGTTATACTCCCAAGATTCCCCTCGCTTTATGTGAAAGATGTTACCTCTTTGAAAGATCAACAGAATAAACCCTTGATGACATTAATAAGGCATCTAGTAGCTGCAGAGGAGACACAACAGCAGCAGCAGGAGGAGAGGAAACCAGTTTCACTGCTGATGTTTGTCCCCCCCCTCCACCCCCAACCCACAGCGCCCCAGGCGGTCAGTGTGTTACTGGGTGTAATGTAGGCGTTGCAGGGGAACAATTGGTACAACGGCCACTAATAGATGAGTCGACAACCTTCTTGAACACACTCAAAGAAAAAAAAAAAACACTAGTGGGGAGCAAGTTGCTTTTCCATTAAGTACAATGCAATAAAAAAGACAAATTTGTTGTTTTGTTTCTGAGGATTTAGGGGTTGGAAGGTTTTATTAACAAAATATCTAGCTAATGGCATCACACATGCTCTATTGCCAACCATAACGCTGAAATGGCTGATGTATGTCGTTAAAATACACAACAAAGAATACCAATGATTGTGGGCTTCAATATATGAGCCATTTCTAAGTTAAATTTCCATCCCCTCAGGCTGCAAACGTCCAGCCGCAGCTCCTCATTTTCGGAGAGAGAGAGAGAGACAGAGAGAGAAAAATAACAATGCCTGCATGCTCTCGCACAAAATAAAGTGCATCTGTTTGGCTCCTCATTTCCATGCAGCTGTCTAGGTCTGGGAGAGCCGATGATAGATCTGCTGACTTCCAAATGAGTTTCATGAGAGCAACCTTCATTTTGCAATAAAATCTAATGTACAGATGTAGAGGATAACAGCTCATATAATGGTCCGTGTGCTGTCAGAACAGCCTAACACAGTTCATGCATTACAGCCTCACTCCATCTCCTCATTTCTGTCTGTCTATTGTGAAATATGAGCAACTTCACGTTGCCCTAAGTCAAATAATAAAGAGTGATTGAATCTGATTCTACCCTGCATACAGTATCATATCAGACAGGTGTGGCGCAACAGCAGCTGCTTTAAAGCTACTTTTGTGCCACTTTTGTTCTGCAAGCGAGGCTTCTTAATGAATCCGAACTTGTGTTTGATTATTTTGTGCAAGAACTGCGGTCCAAGAAAGACATGCAGCGTTATTATGAAAGCACACACACGCCAGTGCCATTGAACTGCTGTCCCCTGCAGGACCGTGCTGTCTGCTACAGATGGGTTCAATGTCTGTTCAAACTGAACCAGGCTGGCTTCACCCCTGCTATAATGGGCCTTATCTGACAGAAGGATTAGTGTTCAGTGGAGCAAAAACACCATTTAGCCATGGTCAGCTGGGAGGGCGCTAGAAACCCCAGTGTGATGCATTGGCTTTGTGATCTCTCTGTAAATGAAAGGAAACAGGGGAGATCTGACTTTGCCTCATTACTGCAGCATGCATTTATTGGAATTAAGGAAGAATTGGGTGAACACAAGCAAGAAGCAAAGCTAAGAAACTGAAAGGATGAGAACAATGGAGTCACCGGGTGAGGTTAACTATCCTTATCTTGCTTGCCTAGAGATTAGAATTACTAGGCCACACGAAATCACATAAACCTAGTAGCCCCGTCTGTTGTTTATGGTGATTTTTTTTTTAGACTATCATCTGACAACAAATGTAATATTAACGGGAGTTGTCATTAAACAGCTAGGAGCAACATCTAAAAACGCTATGCTCATGTGTTTTGTATGAGGTTTTGACATGGATCAGTGGCTTATCTTTTGTTCCACTTCAAAGGATCATCTGCCATTAACCATCATCTTGGGGTGATTTGCTGGGATATTTGAAAATGCCACCGCGAGACTTTAAGTGTTTTTGAATATCTTTTCTTGTTTGATCAAGCTCTTCCACCTGCTGTAGGGAGAGAAAAATAAAAGCTTGGCGTTTATCTTGTCCTACTGAGTGGTGGGGATGATTTCTCTCCAAACATTAACTCTAATTAGAACTGTAAAAAGAATTAAAAAAAACAAAAAAACAGAGCCAGATCCAAACAGAAATCATATCGCTTCACACATATTTGCAGATTGTTCCAGCTATAAAAAAAACAACAACTCTGAAAAGTCAGGATAGAGTATATAGACTGAAAAATAATTAAAAACACTTTTTAAAGGGTAGCTCTCTCATCTCATAACTGTTTCTATGGCAACAATTAACTTCAAACCAGAGACTTAGCTTTAAGATAAAGGCAGAGCAGGATTTCCTGCACTCAAAGGAATATGTGTCACAAACACTGAGTTGTGCGCCACAGCTCTACTGGTTTGGAACTGACAACTTTGTGCAGCAGCTGGCGTTTCTTTGACCTCGGCAATGGCCTGCTCTTTCTGTAGACTGAGCAGTAGTGATTCATCTTCACATGTTGCCCTTTGCCTCTACTCCAGGAGAGAATCTACACAGACTACCAAGCTGTGAAGATACAAAAACACTTTGTTTTCCAAAAGGAAAACAATTCACAGCACAGCAATAACTGAATAACACTGTGCAGCTTTGCTTTGGGGCTCCTTGAATAATATAGGAGAAATGTATTCCTTCTGTTCATTAAGTCATTGTTTAATAATGTATATGCGTTTTAGACACAAACACAAACATATTTAAACTCACTTTAAAGTTTATTTTTCTTCCCTTAGCTGCGATTAACTGAGAAAACAGTTACCACATGTATTTGACTTCTTTTTCTTTTTGCTTAGTTGAGCTAGATCGTGTCAGAAAAATCAATGGATGGTGATTAGCTTTGCCTCACCATTCACGATATTGTTTTTTTTTTTTTTTTATACCGCCTGTCTGTTTGCAGCACGAAACATCGGTAATCATCAGAATGAAGAGTAAAAAGACACGATTTGATCTTCAGGATTTTTTCACACGGACTGACTCAAAACTATTACACAGGGTCCTCATTAGGAGATCTGCTAATGGTCTGAAGACACATTGTACCGCTTGAACATCATTCCTGTGAAGTGTGCTGCTCAAAGGAGTGAAGTAAATCAATTTGTAAAGAGTGATGCACCGCACGGTGTTTTTGTAGTAGCACCTGCAATTGATCAGCCCAGCCAATACAAGTACAATGCGCTTAAGTCCTGAAAAATGTGCAGCAAATGTATCGTACTGTGCAGGATTCTAAAAAAAAACATAAATATAAACACTCTCTTTTATTTTCTTTCTTTTTTTTTTTTGGATTTTGTAATATTTTTGATTCAGTTTTCCCGTGTATTCCCTTATTCCTACCAATCTATCTTCCTCACATTTACGTTGTTTATATCTGAGTCAGATGAGGTTTACTGTTTTTATTGCTTTGATGCGATGAGCGGCAACTCTAGCAGGTTACTATTGATTTTACAGGCTTGATGAATCAATCATCTGCCTCCTCCTGCAGGTAGCTACAGTGCACCGGGTGGCTGTGGCTCAGGAGGTATAGGCACCTCTGTCGTCATTGGTGTGTGAGTGTAAATGGATGAAGGGGAGGCAAATTGTAAAGTAAATGTAAGGTAGAAAAGCACTATACTGTATAAGCACAGTGTCCATTTTCCATGCAGTACTGAGTGAATATAAGGATCTCTCTTTCACTTCATCTCCAGCTGAGTTCCTACTTCAATGATCCCATTTGAGTTAACCATTATCTTCTACTATCTATAGAAGCTTGTCACTTACAAAGCAAATTGATCTCCTAATGCAGCTGCTGCCACTAGAGGAAAAATACTAGGATTATCATATCTCACTGTTGCAAAATATGTCACATGCATTGTACTGTCCCTGCATTTACATCATCAAGGTCTTTATATAGCTCTGTTTGAAGTTAAGTGGTATGTGTTTCTCAGATTTTTTTTTTTCTGAGCAGACTCAGGATTTGTTCTGAAGAACACATCAAAGACAAATGAAAACAACTACTGACGTTCATTTCATGAAATCCCAAAGGACAAGAGGGAAAAAAAAATCTCTAAAATTCTGTTTTCCCGACAGCAGATAATATGATAATGCTCATCACCGAAGCTTGCCTGGACTGCAACCGCTTACTGTGGGAAGTGGCTGGTACCAACAATTACAGGTATTAAGATTTTATTTTCATTACGCTCGTGTCTGACAAGATTTCCAAAAGGTGTTTAAGTGTCGCAGTGTGGAGTCCTCCATTCTCCTGTTCCTGTGTGTCCCCCCGGGGCCCAAACGTCCCTGTGAAACAGCAGCCCTGTTGTTCAACCAGTGGAAGTGGTCGAATGAAATCAGCGGGGACAAGGTGATCTTTTAATTAGATGAGAAACAGTTCACAGGTACTCCTGGGGGAACACTAGTCTTAGAAATGAAGTCTCCACGGGAAAAGAAACATACCTGCTAGTGATACTTTGCATTGAAAATATACACAGCAGTGCTGTTTTTCAGTATGATTACATACAAAGTATTGTAAAGCTGCAATTTAAACACAATAGCCTGATCAGAGAACACTTCAGCCTGTCTGCATTTTATTCCTGTCTGAGCTTGGCCGTAAACAACCCATGCGTGCTTTGCACATTATCGCCAGGTACCAGTGTCCAGAGAACAACATGTCCCTAGCTCAATATTTCAATATTTTCTTACACTTGTGCAGAGGACCTGACACGGCACAGCAGATGGTGCAGGTGCAGCACTTCACCTCTCGGAGAAACAGAAGAGGAGGAAACCACACCCAGATTGAAACCCATATGGATGAGGAACACTGTTCGATGAGAGCTTGTCAGTTTAATCAATCACATCTGGCGACGACAAATGTCACCTCCATTAAAAAGAGACCCCATTCCCAGGTGCTTGCAAGACAGGAAATCGGGGTTTACTCTGAGTAAGACGGATGAATCAAAGCAGGATAATGAATTGCAGATACACTGGAGCATGCAGTGAGGTTTACTGTCATTATTTGCAGTGTTCTGTATGGATATTGTACTTGCAGGACTACAAATCCCACTTTGACTTTGCACAAGGCAAAGCCCTGCAGCTGCTGCAGAGCAATTTGCTCAAGACTGCCTATAGTAACAGACCAACAGAGTCCATACAGAATATGTTAAGATAATGCATTGCTGTTTCCTCTTACTGTTTATTTTGTGTGGGAGGCGTTGAAAAGCAGTAAACTGTCACACGGATTTGGACTTGCCAGGAATCTGGGAGACAGTTTTGTCTTCATAGCTGTTTGGTTGAGAGCATGAATCCTTCCTGCCTCTGCTGTTTGTGCAGGGATTTCCAAGACCAGATAGAGGAGATTGTTATTTTGTATCCACTATGCTGCTCATTCACCAGCTGTGGCCAATGGCTCATGTGTCATTGATGTGTAATAGTCAAATCATTGCAGAAGTCCACGAGAAACATTTTTAAAATCTACATTTCAAAATTAAAGGCACTAAAAAATTAAAGGCATTAAAGTTGGGTGCATTTACTTACTGCATTTTTTTTTTTTTTAAAGATACTTTAAAAAGGTCCAGTGTGTCAGATTTAGGAGGATGAATTTGCATGGAAATGGAATATGATAAGCATAACTGTGCTGCCTTTAAAGTGAAGTTAGTGATTTAAATAAGTCATTAGTTAAAAAAGTTAAAAAAGTAAAGTGAGTGGGCTTAATAAGTTAAAACATTAAAAACATTTCAACTTGTTTGCATTAGTCCATATAGTGTGCTGCCATCTACTGGCCAGTAGCAGTAGTATTTGTAGATAAAACTATTTGTTGAAGAAAAATGCTACAACTAGCGCTGTTCACTGTTGAGTGTTTTTCATACAATAAAGTCCCGCCTCGTTCTTTATGCAGGAATTTAGTTACGTGTACTTAATATGACTGTCCACTCATTTATGATATCTCTATAATGTTTCAGAAAAAAAAAGAAAAAGAAAAATACTTCAGCAAAATATGAGAAAAGTCAATCCTTTTGTAGCTTCTCCTTCAGCAGCTACTATTAAATAAGTACCTTTCAGCGACTGAAAAGGTATGAAACCCATGGTAGACTGTGGATCACGTGGCCTCAGTGTTTTCATCTGTCTGGCAGTTATTGTACTGATAACAGCAGTAATAGGAATAGACTGTTAAAGTAAAAGTAGTTGTAACATGTATGGCTTGACAAGAGAACAATCCGCTCCCAGAAAGTGAGTAGATGTGTAGTATAGTGTACCACACATGGCAACAGATGCTACTGTCAAACGCTATGAACCGGAGCAAGCTGTGAAAAGGGTCTAGCACCTTGTCAGGGTGCTATTCACACTTGCAGGCGAACAATATGTTAGAAATAATGTCACCGGCTTCATCTGCTTTGAGCCACCGAAAATACTCGGAGCTGACACTGATCTTTTCCTATCAAAGGAAACTTTACTGACTGGAAAAGACAATAACTGATATTGAACTGTTATGATTCAATCACTGCCTCTGTCAAATATGATTTCTTATGCACAACCTTGCACTCAGACTTTTCCAAAACTTCTCATTATTTGGGTTGTCTAGAGCAAACAAACAGTTCACTGGATCCAGCTTGATGTATTGGTAATTCTGCTTTCATTTACAAGGCAATTAGAAGTCTGCACAAGTAATCATCACTCCATTTGCAGAGCAAGACATGCTTGAACAAATTATTGATAAACCCTATTGCAGGAAAATTAAATTCTAGGCAGGCAAGACTTTTAAGGGGGAGTTTATCCCTTGAGGATGGTCTGCATGTAATGTCCTTGGCAGTCAACTGTGTATTAGCGACTTACAAAAGAAGCCACATACCGCGTTTGGTGTAGTCTCCTGCTAATCTGCTGGCTCTGATTGCTGTTCTTCCTTGTTGAGCATTATTTAAATTCCATCAAAAGGCATATGGCTTAATACAACAAAGATTTGTCCTCCAGTCAGGAGAACGTACTCTCAAAGGGGAAGCAGAACCATAAATCACAACAAAGAAGCCATCACAAAGCAGACCGGTGTACTGTACTGTTAGTACAGTACAGTATGGCTACTGTAAGCAGATGTTGCACAACACCACAGGCTAACGGCCTGAAGTCTTAAACACCGCACTTCATTAATTTCATTAGTTTGGTCCACTCCTCTGAGGGCGAAAAAGATTGCACTGCATTGATTAGAATTAATTAATATTGATTTAGATTAATCTAGCAGAACAAGGCTAACATGTGAGAGCTTAAGTGATGTCACGTGAAAAGATTCCTGAAATACCTGCATTGGCTCATTTACATAAAGGTCACCATCCAAATTCCAGCAACGGGATGCTGATGAGTAAGCGCAGTGAACACCTGTACTCACACAAAGGGGCTGGCGATGTTAGTTTGTGAACTGGAATCCAAATTGAATAAAAGCTCGCCTTGTCTGAGTGATCAGACAAGACAATTCAATTCTGGCAGCAGGCAGGCATGAGATTAGGCAACTAAAGCACTTAAAGGTTAAGCGTGTGGAAAGATCGTGGCTACAGTTGAGACAAAACGTTACTAACATTAAATTTGTCAGCGTTAGCGTGAAACAATGCAAACTCCAGTTTCCTCTATGAAACATGGACAGCCCATCCACCACTCCAACCTACATGCCCTTACTCTTGCTCTCATACTGTATAGGTCACACCACTCTCCGCATTCACACTGCAGAATCAATCATCCAATATTGCAGTAATTTCGAGGGATAATGGGCTTTGGCAAGCTGAGCAGTCTTATACTAGTTTTGTGTATTTTCACTCTGTCTGTTTGCCTGTTTTATTCTTCTTTTCATTTGTTTTATATTCCATTTATTGATATTTTATACTTTGTAAAGAGTCCTCTAACTTTCTTTTGAGAACTAATGCAACGATGACGTTTCTTGTTCTTATTGAACATTTTATTCAGCAGGGTGTTGTAAAAAAAAAAAAGTATGAAGAGAAGTAATAACAAATTAAAAGTATACTGATGCTGTAGGTGTGTAATTTTTCCTGGATATTAAAAAGCAAGAGAATTAAGTGGACCCATTTGGGAATCTCATTCCTGCCCTAAACTTTATTCAACTGTAAAATCCATCCCTAAAGCAATAGTTACTGCGCTCAAAACAATGTGTGTATCCATCCCAGTGAACAAGCAATAAACACGCCCTTCTGGAGGACTGTCTGCAGTTATCAATTCAAATATATCCTATTTTTTACCCACAGAGCCAGCATGGCAGAATTAAAAGTTGAGTCAGGGGAAGCAGTGGTGTATGGCCAGCCATTACTTATGCTCCGGTAATTTGATTATACTGACTCTGGGCAGCATGTTGTGCCACGCTCCTGGGGCTGGGAAATATCAAATTAATAATTGCAATTGACAGGCAGTCCATATGTCAGTGTGTCGAGTTAGGTGGTTGGGCTGATGCTCTCTCTGCCTCATTCCCCCTCCCCTCACTCAAACATCTGTGCATCCAACTACCAGAAGGCGCGGCACTAGCAAGCCGCTGAGCCATGTGTTTATTCCTCTTCCTGTATCCACTGGGAATGCAGTATACACAGTGGGCGTACAGCTCGATCCTCTCAATCTTTTGCCACGCTTTTCCCCAATTAGCTTCTCCAGAGAGGAAACCGGTCTTTAAATACAGAAAACAACTGGCTCTTCAGCTGTAAGGAACATGTTGAATACGTAAATGGATGTTAAAATAGAAAATGTTTGCCTGCTGATCTAACATAAGCTACAAATGTTAGCTTGTCTTGCTAACTACCTACTGAGTGGTTCTTCCCAAGGCCAAGGAGCATTAGCTAATTACGACAGCAGAGCTACACTCATGCATTGAGCAAAACTAACGCATGTGCCTTTTCCCACAGTAATTTACAGCAACATGGTGGAAGCACTTTTCAAGGACTGTCCGTGAACGCAATGATCATCATTGTTTGAACCAACATGCAACAACTTATTTTGCGGTGCATTCTCCGGTGGAGCAACACCGCAATGATTTTATGGTCAAGCAACTAACCAAACCAGCTGAGCTGAGGATGAGTAAATGAGTAGAGCCAGATTGGGGAGACTGCAATTTAGAATTGTTTGCACTGTGCGACTCATTACATCTCGTATTGCTGCGATGGTTCAATATTTAGTGGATAAGCACCTTCATTCACTTTCAGCGGGATTAGTGAAAACTCTGAGTTTGTTAATACTAAAATGAGGGGAGACAAGAGGTCATTTAAACAGTCTGTGGATACATACAGTCTCACTGGCAAACCCAGAGTTTCAAAGAGCCAGACATGCTGTTTTATTTCCTCATTCATTCAGTCCGTAGGAAACCACGTATCAAAATGCATTATTTAGCAGAGGTTTACATTCAGAACCAGAATCAGGAATATCTAAAGTTACCACTTTTGTCACTCTTTCTATGGACGCATTCGGATATTACAGAGCATTAAGCCACCTTCAGCTCAGACTAAAACCTCTGCATGTCCTTTGTTTTTACAACACTTCTGTGTGACTTCTGTGCAGATAACAGCGCTGTCAGTTAACATAACACATAACATGTCTAATAATCTCAGTTAAAATAAAAGCAATTGAAATAAAGCCAGTGATTTAGCCACGTTCCAAAAGGAGGTGTAAAATTCAAAATCTACTGTATTCTAACATTCAACATCTCAAGTCCAAATCTGCAAACACATTATCAATGGGTCAGATTGTGAGATTACAAGTGTGTATTTTTATCTTTGATAAAATCTTTGACTGTTTTTTAAAAACAACTGTAAAAATACAAGATGTTTTCAGACATAAGCTTTCTGGAGTAAAAAATGTTATGATTAGGTGTTTGGGAACTCTATACACTTGATTATTACAGATTTATCACTGCTGTGTTTGTTCTTATCCATATTGTATATTTCATCTAGTATTCACAACTAGACACAATGTGTTGTATCTCAACAGTACATCAGAGTCAGCGGTGTAGGCTAACATTTGCAGCTCTGTCTTGCTTCTGCCAATGTCACTCGAGATAGTGCTCATTTTTGCTTGACATTAAAAGCGAATTTAAACCGTTTGAAAATACAATCAATGCAGTTTCTTTCATTAACACGTCTTACATGGGTGATGCTGGTGTGGATGCTAACCTTTGCTGAGGTCAAGCAGATTTAACTTCAGTGCTTTAGTTCATGGTAGCCACTGAGCACATTTTTAGAGCCACTTTGACAAGAACTTCAAATAGTAAAGAATCTGCTAGAGAGTAACAATCAACTCGTGGAGCTAACATTAGCTTAATTACTTCGCTAGCTATAAATAATATCTGCCAGCAACAGTTGTCATTTCAGTCCAAGGTTGGAAAGAATAAAGCTTATAAATCTATCATTATTATTATTAAGTGCACATGTGCCAACAGAAAGCTTGACAAGCGTGGCAACAATATCCAAGTGTTGCGTGGAAACACACTGAACACTTTCTGGGAAATAAATAATGTGATGTGAGTGAGTGTAAGGAAAGAACAAGTGATACAAAATGAAGAAGTGCACGCACCACAGGGGAAGGAAGTCGTGGGAAAAAGTAAATGCCATGAGGTGCCCTCGAATGCAGCACTTACGCAAAGTGTAGGTCTGGTATTTGGTTTTATGTAGGCATCAGGGATTACTCATGAAGCATCAACCAACGCTGGAAGAGTTTAGATAAGCCTCCTGTTTCCATCAGATCTTACCAAGAGACACTTAACAAAATTTTATATTAAATCAGAGAAATAATGGAAGTAAAATAAAATAAAATAAACCACTTGTGTCTAGGATAATAGATGTGCCCTGAGTAAGGTTAACACTGCAATTACAGAAAATTACAGAAAAAAAAGTTTTGTAGCAAGGACAGATATTCCCGTTTTGATTTACTTTTCTAAATATTTTTTTGTCTGTGTGCACTTCAGGGAGTGCCAATCATCATTTTAATAAGACATCTGAAAAAAACCTGCAAAGAAACACTTCTAAAAACAAATTAACAGTTACCAGCAAGGCCAATCTGCTATGTTACGAAATGTTGTCTGTGAGAAGAGGTAAGCAAAGTGCAGGATCATGATTCTCTGAACTGACTGACATCCATTTTTAGACTGGATGGCTCAACGCTGGAAAGCTGCAGCATATCAGTCATCATAGAACCACCGATGTTCATACAAATGATCAGTGTCAGAGGGTTCAATGACACTGCAAGTGACATACGTACATATATATACTGTACATATACTATATAATCCGTGAATTACATGGCAGCGTTGTCAGCAGTTAGTGATGCCTGGAGTTTTCTTAAACTTGTCCGTCAGCTTTAGTGTAACACAATGAGATATACTCACAAAGTGTCTGACGGTATTCTTATTTATCAGTGTGTAAATGTGGAGAGTGTGTTGGAAGCCACAGAATGCAGCCTCTGTAAACTTAATTTGTCCAGGCTGAAGTATATAACCTGTTTAATTTACTGATTTTAGTGCATTGGCTGTTTATGCCCAGCATAAGAAGAAAATAAATGAAGGAAATAATATGTAGTATTTGGCTTTGCTGAAGTTCTTTTCAAAACTTCACAGCTGTGGATTTGGAGGCCGTGAAAGTAAATTGTGCATGTTATTTATTCATTATAATGTGGACTGATGCATGTGTTGTATGTCTGAGGATGATTTTACTTCCACTCTTTTGAAAAAGCTATCACGATATAATACATGGCACTCTGAATATTGTTTTGGTACTGCATAAAAATACTGTAAATCTGTTGCTGTTATGTGTTGTGTCACGTCGTGTCGTGTCGTGTCGTGTCACGTCACGTCACGTCACGTCACGTCGTGTTGGGTTGTGTGAAGCGTTTGTGTGCAGCTCTCTACTGATAAGGCAGAAATTGGTCACGGGACACCTAAATGAGTGTGAATGCAACACTGCATAATTTAAGACTTCCCTCAATATTGTTTTGACATGTTGCTGTGATTGCTACCATTCTGACAGCCACAACAGAGGCATGTTAATTATTCACGGCTCTAAACACTGCTCAGATCAATAATTAACTAGAGAAACCGAGAAGAATCACTAAAAGGACTGTAGATGGGCGCACTATATAATGCATTAACACAGGCCTTTTATGTGAAATGAGTCAGGGATGGACTTGTTTTGATCTCTGATTCGTTCGGGTTGTATTGTTTGGTCGAGTCAAAGAAAGATGAGTGTGAGCTGTGCAGTTGTGTGTTTCTGTGTTTGTAGCATGGTGTGCATGTATGTGCTGCTCACAGAGAATGTGCCTGCCAGCAGCTGATCCTTGTGTGTAAACACACACAGTTCCTCACAGTGCACATGAGAGATATATAACGCGAGAGTAACAACTCATTTAAGCATAATTATGTAACAGCATCTGTGCACACCAAACTGAGTCCACGAAAAGAAACAATAAAACTAATATTCCGATATTCGATTTGTTACTGTGTGAAGGAGTAGCAGCTGTGCAGCTCTGCAAGTCTGACTTGTTTGTGTAGATAAAAGGTTGATGACTGTAGAAATTATTCAACCTCCACATTTAATAAACAGAATCTTGACATCAAGGGGCTGGAAAGTTTGCTTTCATGATGTTTGTTTGTTCACTGGGAGGAGATGAACACAGGTAACTGCTTTTTTGACATGGTTCACCAGACAGAATAAAACTACCCACTAATAGCTTGTCATTATCATACTCTCAAGTATTTTTCTGAAGCACAAACTATGTCATCTTTATTAATGTGGGGTGAATGTTGGCTGTATGTTTCAAGTTGTACATCTGTAGATATAAAAGGCCCATTCTAAGGTGAGGCAAACAAAGGTGATCATTATACTTAATGAATAGAGCTGTGACAAAGTGGGTGAGACCATGCTTGTTTGTTTTCAGCCATTTTTTCCAGCAGTAATCAGTTTACAGATACAGATTATCCCGGGTTTGTTTGTGTTTTGTATTATGTTTGGTTATAATTCATAGTCCAACATCTTTGGTTAAAATAAACTCTTGAGTATTGTTGAATTTAGTTATAGTTTATTGATTTATTTCTTGTCAAAATAAGTTCAGTTAGCATTTAATTTTGTTACTTACCATACTCACCATGTGGTCAGAGACGAAAGGAGGAAGTGCTGCAACATTTCCTGAATTTATACTCTGGCTGACATGATTGAGGGAGGTCATTGGACTAGTCCAAGTGAGCGGAGGTAAGGTAAATTAGTCCTTGGTATTATTTAGGTTTATTGTCTCATTTATGTATGGTTAATACATGCTATGTACTGTAATCTGTGTGATTATAATTGTGTAAACTTCTGGTAAATTAGGAGCCAGTGGACTCACCTCCACCAGTGGTACAGCCAGAGAGGTAATGCCAGGTGGAGAGACTATTTAAGCAGTTGCTTTTTGTCTGTCGGCGGGTACAAACTGAACAAAGAACATCGTGCTGACCAGGTGTAGCAATATATAGTTGATTTTCGTTGTAATCTTTGTTGTTATAAGTTTTAATGAGTTCAACTAAGTTAACTGTTATCCTTTTTTTTTTTTTGTTTGGATATATTTTGTTACGTGTGAACCTGGATGCACTTTGGTTGTAAAAAAAAAAACCCAAAAAAACTCTACAGTGAGTTTTGAATGAGCTGCCTCTAATCTGCCTCCTACTTATGCCACTCTAGTTGAGCTTCGAACAAGAGCCTCATAGACTGGACCTTTGAGGAAAAGACCCCACAAATTGAGAGCCCTGTAATTTGTGCCACTCACCCCAAATTGTATGATGAGCGACGTGAAAACCTGCAAATCTTCAAATATAGATGTAGATTGCCTTCTGCTCTGAGGTGGAAACACTGTGAGGTTGATATGAAAAGATGTCAGACTATAAGTTGACCTTAAATAAAGCTTGTCTGCACCGTTTCCTTTCCAGCTCCACTTTCACTTTCAAAACACTCCTCGGTACAGAATGACGAAAGGAAAAAGTAAACATGTCATCCCTCACGACTGATGCAGAGCCCCTCTGGGGCTAACTCTAACAACCATGTCACTTTGCTTTTACCTGTAAAAGCAGTTTACCTGGGCTCATCATTGTAATGTTGAAAATAACAAAATGTAGTGAGGAGATGTATCATGTACCCAAGGTCTTAAAATTGCATCTGAGATGTCTGGGATAACCACTCTGACAGACAGACAAATGAGCAGACCAAGACAGCCATTACTTTAAAGTTGTATTAAGAAGTTTTTAAAGTGAACACGGTGCTGTTAGGTCACAGGCAATTTCAGTCACTACTTATTACAGCGACAAAGATGCCCCCCCCCCCCTTTCTTCTCATTACAAAAGAAGCATTTTTAGTTTGAGCATCACAATATGGGCATTTCAATCACAGTCTGAGACATGACCTTGACTGACAAACAGCTGAAAAATTACAGATTTCACAGATAGACTGTGGATGTGGGGGTGCCCTGCTTTTTGTTTAATTGATTTAATTAATAACATGCTGTCAGTGCAGTCTGTCATGCTGATATGACCCTCGTTTTTTTTACCCTCACGCAGACCATCCCAGCCCTCGACTCCAACTTGTACAAAATTGTGTGATTTAATTTCCACCCCAAACACAATGTTCACAAAGAGAACAAAACGCTTCATCCTAAAAGGATGTTCTGGTTCAGTTATCAAGACAGATGGCTTATTGACTGCACCTTACCCTCTGACATAGTTGTGCTATAGGCTACTGCTGGCAATTTTGAGCAATACTCTTGCTGTCTGACAGAGGCTAACATGTTCTGTCCAAGAGCAGTCATTGTACCAATCACCTCCTGCTGTGCGGCTGAAAATTACTTCCAGACACAGCAGCCACAAAATCAAACTTTAGTGTGAGGAATGCTGCCCTTCAGTACAATGACAGCGATGTGAGTGAACAGTGTTTCTTCAGCTTTGATTTCAGGGGCATCCAGGGGGTCTCCAGATGAAACCTGCTTCAGCCCTTTCATATTTCAAACTCTCTTCCCTGAGCAGTGGCATGCTACTATAAAAACATGGCCACTTTCAAACTCCTGTTGTACATTTAGCGGGGGGAAGGAGCCTGTCATCCATGATTTTAATGTTCCTGGATTTAACTGGGTTATTGGCCCTCTCTCAAGTTTGTGGTCTGAAGCTGTGATTTCTTTGTCATATACCAAATTAATGAGCAATAAAACTCCAGCATAAAGTCTTAGTGTTACATCATCAGTATAACACCAAGCCTCAGAAATCACACTGTCCCTGCTCCAAATACAATGTGTGAAAATAGTTTATTGAATTACCGAATTGCACTTCTCAAAACACATCCAATGGTTGATGTACTTGGACACAAAATATAGCTGAATATGCAGCAACGCTACTTTTTGTTCTCGTTTGTGGGCAGTTCACTGGGCACTTTTAGGGAGCGTATGTAAGTTATTACTGGTGGAGTAGTGGTCAGAAAAAGAGGCAGGGTATATATTTTTTTATTGTTATTATTATTATTATTATTTGTTGAGAGGGTTGTGAAGAAAGCATATTTTTTCCCTCACTCGACATATTTTATTTCTGAGCCTCCATTTGTCCACTTCTTGTGCCTAATTTTCTATTTCACTACACTACATACATACATTATTGTTCCATGAAAATACTGACCTTATGCAGGCTGCCCATTTTATTTTGTTCTTTCTGGTTGCTATTGCTGGATATAGTAAATAGAAGTAAACACTTGTGGTTCCAATCACTTCATACTTTTGACCCCAGAGGACAAAAGGTGTACTGCAATTGGGAGGACATTACGAGGGCTAATTTAATATATATATATATATATTTTTTTACCAATAATGCAATTTCTTACATAATTACTATTATTACTATTATGGAAAACTGGACCATGTGTAACCCCCAAATTCCACCGACCGCAGAGCATCTGGTCGATTTTCAAAATGAAATACCCTGTGCAAACTGCTGGTTGTAAAAGCAGACAAAGGCGAAACAAATTGACTACGTTGCATATTTACACATGTAGAAGCATATTTAGAAGCACATAAACCAGGAAAACGACCAAATCTGAGTCTTCACAAATGTTTTTCATGCGTTAATTAATTTATTGTGAGTGCAAACCCATAGCTCACGATTTTAAATGGTTTTCTAACTAAACCTGCACATTTTTCACTGACATTGCGTTAAACAGCTGTTTTTGATGAAAATTTCTGATAGACCAGAGGAAACAGTCTCAAACCCATGAATATACTGACACCACAGTAAATTCTCACACAGACATTAGATAGGACCTAAGTGCCGTGCTTACTAAGCTTGTTCCTCTTTAGCTTGTATCTCTAGGGAAGTAACTCTATGCCCCTCTCTTATCTTATCACAGAGCTGCATTCAGCATAGCAGCATGCAGCAGGAGTCACCTTGGTGCTATAAGAGATGCAAACACTCCTCTGGAGAGGACTGTCATGACGTGGAGATGTGTGCCACTGCAGTCAGGCTAATCAAAACCAGCTTGGGATACTGGCTGTGAAGCTCCTGTTTACTAAGGGACTATCCAAACACCAGTTAATCAGACTGCCATATTTAAGTTTCATTTGGCTGCAGCTAAGGAGTGCTTCAAGTCCTGCAAATGTAATCGTTTTACCCTCCAAACTGACCAACGTGAGGTTTTTTTTTCTGCCACCTCTATGAATGATTATGATCATTGTTTAAACTCGGCCAGTAAGTTTGCATAGAGGCCACGTTAATGATTCATCAATTAACAGAGAATAACATTTATACGTTTCTCATCGTGTTACCTGCTACCTGTTGGGCAGAAGAATAGTGTAAAACCATTGGCAGCTTAGACATGCATGATACAAACAAAATGGGGACCACATTGGCAAACCATAGACAGTAAAAAGAATGCACGTCTTTGAAGCTCAGAATCTGTGGCTCTTGCCATCTCCCGGCTAATCTTAAAATCGGCATGGATGGATCATCGGTGGAGCTCAGACGGGCTTGATGAAACCTGGTCGCTCAAAAAATTTGAACAGGTGAGTTTAAAAAAAAAATCAGACACATACCAGGCTGTAAACATGTTTATTTCCGCTGTCTAGTTGGGCATTTTTAATATAGGGCCTTATGGAGATTGACTTGTTCTGTAGCCAGCCTCAAGTGGCCGTATGAGAACTTCATTTTTGGCAGTTCTGCTTTTGGCTTCACTTCACAGCCATGAAGATTGTCACTTGGTACAAACATTGTTTCATAATTCAAAAAGACCACCGAATGCTCTCAGCTGTGAGTAAACTGGTTGGTAGATTGGTAACATAACACAACACAAAGACGACAAAGTAATTTTCATGTCAAGGTTCACTTACTCCACTTGCCTTCATCAATGGGTGCAGTTAAGTTTTACTGTCAGGATTCAAGAAGTCTTTAAATCCTTAAATCCTTAGATAATCTTCAGGTGAAGAAGCATTGCTTTATACCCTGGAGATTTAATCCCATTTGAATCAATTTAGCACATAGACAACTCAGTATTCCTAATAAATTCCTTATTTAATTTATTTATTGAAAATGAAATGATAACTTCATTCCACAAACAAATACTTGGTAACAATTATAAAATAGCAAAATTACAAATCAGAGTTCTTCTATATGTGTATATATATATATATATATATATATATATATATATATAATAGATTCGATAAGTGTCATTGCACTCATCTAATTAGCTTCCAAGACTAGCCACAAAATTGTTCCAGTCATTCAGCCAACACTGCTTTCAGCACAATGAAGTTACTAATGCTATTAGCACTTGATTTTGGATCATAATCATTCTATTAAATAAACAACCCAAATTGCATCTTTGTCTGTTATTAAGGAGACAGACTTGGCCATGTTTCTCATCTCCTATCATCATTATCCAGTGTTTATTTGTATTCTCTACACAGAAAGCCTGGTACATTATTAAGTCTTTGATGTAATGGAGAATGTGAAGAGGAGAAGGAGGATGAGGACAGGCTTACTGCATCTTGATTTTATCCATCAGCATTAACTGGCAACAGCTATTTTACTACTGAAATTAAGATTGCTATGAACTTGGCTTACTATTGTCTACTTAAGCTTAAAGATCATTGACCAGTGTGGATGGAGAAAGAGATGTCATAACCTCTTGTCCTCTCCATAAAATTAATACTATCTCTGAGGTTCAGCTCCGCCTCTATTGGATGGCAAGTGAGGGCTTATGCTTTATTCATAACAAACTCCTCTTAATTTCTCTTAATGCTCACATCCTTGTTAGACATGGATGAATATCCCATTTGTTTCTCTCCTCTGCAAAAAGCCTGATAACACCCTCCACATGCTATTAGAAGTCACTCCTCACGTCTCCTGGTCAATCTGCTGAGTCGACCCAGAGACAGTGATATTTTTCCAGACGCCCAGCCACTAATGGGAATAATTAAGAAAAAGAAAGGTGTCCTTGCAAGTGTGTTGCAGGGTTGATTTATGTGTTACAGAGGGAATTCTGTGCTCACATAATTCTCCATTCGCCCACAGCTAAGGGGTCGGAAGTAAGCGCTCCAGATTGACTTCCACTTAGTTGGATGAAATGATACAATCTAGAGTGACCAATACATACAGAGGTCACCGGGAAATTGTCCCTAAGGCACAGCCACAAGGTGAAAGTGATAATCCACGCTTTAATAATGTCTGCTCTCTGTGAACATCAACGTTGCTTCTGCAGATTCTGTCTCATAACAGTCTTGGCGAATGACCTTGTCTCGCTATTGAGTCTGAAACGACATAGGATGGCACAAAGAGTGAGAGAAGAAAATAGAGATTTAATATATATACTGTGTATATATATATATATATATATAAACTAACGCATCAGACAGACAGCAACACTTTTATAGTTACATTGTATAGAAAGACCAAGGAGAAAAAGTCAAGAAAAAGACCACAGATCCATCTTTAAGGATGTTTTATAAATTTGACTTTAAAATCAGTAAGAGTTCTTTTTAAATTGCCAATTAACACAACAGACATTTTGACAAAAACACAGGTTCCCTAGTGTGACAAGTGCCATCATACCCATGATTAAATATTGCCATATTAATATATGTTTTTTTTCTTAATGTGACTGTAAAGTGTTAGTTAAACTCTTTACACGGCTGATTCATTGTAGTAATCTTTAAGTAGTGCTTTAAATGCTGCTTTAGTTACGAGCCTCCCACTAATACTAATGCACTTTACATTATGTATGAGATGTTGCTATACAAATGCAATTTCATTTGGCTTGAATTAATTATACACTTGAACTTTGTAGGTCACGAAATGCAAAAGCTATTTGTTGTTGTTGGCACGCAGATGTTGATGAAGTGTAAGGTACTGCTTTGTGTACTGTATAATTGGTTATGTACATTGGTCTTTGCCACATAGTGTCACCGCCCTGCTCACATGGAGATGACTGCTGTCAAAAGAAGCTTCCTTTGTCTTTCTAATGCAAGGCAATGTATCAAAACAAGCATTACATATCATACACGTGTACAGTAGCTGTATTCTTGACACGCGTGAACTGCCTTTTTTTTGTTTGTTGTGTTTCGTGTCGTACTGAAACGATTGTGTTAAATCAAATTTGCAATTTAAATATTGTTCTAATTGCGATGTGATTTTGAACACAATTCCTGGAGTGACAGGTCATTTTCTCCTTTGTTAATTGATTTTGTCAAGATATAATTGTACGCTGAGATAATCAGTCTATAAAACTACCTAGTCCACATGCAGCACTCCTCATCACAAGGCATAAACAGCACTTCACATAATGGTTATTACTGCACATGTACTGTACAAGCAGTGCAAACGACTGGAGCTCCGTGCTACGCTTAAAGTGGGACAGATATGGTGGGAGGACATTCAGTGGGTTTTATTCATGGGAATACACTTGTTCAAATGTATTACATAATGTACACTAGCTGCACGGATGACATTACAGGATCACTTTTAAAGCCTCGAAAAAAGAATCCAGATAGATTTTCTTTTATTTCAACTTTGAGAGGCTTTATACAAATGCAACCACTTACTTGAAAATTAGATGCTAATGATAATGGACTGAAGAGTCCGAATAGGAGGAGCTTTATTGATGGCTATCTGCATGAAGAGCACACCAAACATTTCTTTCTCTGAGGGAGAAAGTATTTTCTTCTTTATCTTTTAAAGCTTGGTGGAAAATTATTTCCTTAGTCGATTTTGTAGTGATTTCTGTGTGAGTGCATAAAGAAGATGCAGTGTGGTGGTGTTACTGCGTGTCCTCTACAAATGTGCTGTTTATGTTTACTTGAATAGCAAATAATTGTTTGCTTGAATCAGTTTTCAGGTCCGGTCCTGAGGGGGCAGTGATCGTCGTGGCAGCTTTCTATTCATCTGAGCTCCACGGGGAGGTGTTTGATGTTTTCATTAACCTGCGCCCTGCTTGTCTGAAGGCCGCAGGGCGGCTTCTGGACCTTGGCACTCCATGCTTCTTGCACCTCACATGCACCCAGGAGAGTTCAATCACATGCCCTGCATGGGAGCTAAGATGACTGGTGGGGCACACCACAGCCTTGAAGAAGATTAAGCTGTATTTCTCAGCTCAGTGTGCGCAGAGGGAACAGTTCAGTTTAATGCACACGCCACTGGTGTATGACAGGAGTTATTTGCATTGATAAATAAATCTGGACGTGTTTGACAGTGACAAGTGAGGAGATACTTCTGAGCTCATGAACTGCAGAAGAAATTCAGAGTTATCAAGTTGCCATGGTTTTTATTATTCCTTTCATCTGATTTTTTTTTTTTGACATTTGACATTTTCAGACGTAACATTTGAGTTTGTGTTTCACAGGGCACAAAAATCAATTACGTGTTTCAAGTTCCAATAAACTGTATAAACAGATTGATGTTTTAAATCACAATCAACAACTGGTGGAGTGATTGTCATGAAAAATTAAATTTTTAAACCTCTAATTCGCATTATCCTGTAGTCGTTTCCTCTTCACTCTCTCATGCCCATTGTGCCATAAATAAAAGATTGTTTGATTTGATTTCATTTGATTCCTTATAGCCAAATTGAGTATCAATATCTGTGATTTCACAGTTTCCTATTACACAATATATGCTAAAATATATATAGTATAACATATGTGTAAATATACTCAGACATCACAACTTGTTAAGTTTAGTTGCGTGTACTTGCCACTGGCTGCTCATGGACAATTCGCACAATCCATTCAGAGTCCGTTTTTTGTACAAAAACTGACGGGAGACAGAGCTTTTGTTCATAGCTTCACAGGACCATCAATATCTTTGTACATTACAATAAATGAAGGCAGAAAACTGCTTATAATTAGATTTTTAAAAAAGGCCTTGAATCAGCATTTTTTTTTATTATATTAGTAGTATAATGTAGGAGAGTAAAAATTAGGTAAGAGTCCAATAAGGCAATGGCATAAAATAAAGATAACTATATCACACTGCATTTCTCAGAGTGTGATATATAGTATATGCCATCGGTGAGGGTAGGCTTCCCTGTCCTGGTATTCCTTTGAGGTGGTTCTTTTCACAAACCACACTGTGTGTAGCTATAAGGCTGCTGAAACTGCAGGCTGTTTTATTTCTCTCCCACAGATGTGCTTGTGGGTGATATCTTGGCTCGTGAACTCCTTTGTTGTAGTGGTTTGGCTTTTTTGTGCGTGTGTCTTTGTGTACTTTACTTCTGTTGAGTTACATTGTTATGAAATATCAACACTAATGATGAGCACGGAAATGTATTTTTAACCTTGGGATCTTGAACGGATAAGGTTGAAGGCTTGAAAGAAAACAGTGAGTGGTCCTTGACTTGGGATTCCTTTTGTCACAGTTAAACACTTATGTTTGAGTACTGATGAGTTGATTGATATAGTATTGTATTTTTGACTGTCAGATCTGGGAGAATTACACAAGTGACATCAAGTATGTATCTGAGTTTGTGCTTAAAAGAACATTTTAACACAATGCCAACAGACTAGTGGTACATTGTTTGAAAGACATGGCCAATTATCACTCGGGGACCCAAAACAAAAACACTAAAATGCTGGAATAGGCTTCAGCAAAGACTTCTTGGATGTTTCTCCTCATAACTTGGTGTTTACGAGTCGGGTTGTATTACTATTCATTGTATTAACTACATCTGAACTAATGAGCTCCCCCATGGATCAGAGCTACAGCAGTACAGCCAGAAAAACACAAGCATGCAAAATCTTTAGAAATGTGAAGTTTGATTTCAGTCTGATATCACAACTTTTTAACCCAAACAGTTGATCTGCGGCATGATACAGATTTTTGCAATATGCAGTTCTGTGGTTCATGCCAAAGAGAAATGTTGTCTGGCAGTGAGGTAAAGCAGTGAAAATGATACAGCATACACTAAAACTGATATTGATTTTCGTAGATTTACCTTTGGTGTGTGGCTAAAATGCATTTTATTGCTGCGCCTGTCCCCAGCAGGGTCCGTCTGTCTGCTCCTCCTAACTGTGGTGTGCCAACCATGGATAAGTACCTCACATAACCCCACTTCAAAATGCCCAAACTATGCCTTTAAACTTATACTTATATCCATGTAGTGATGGTCATCTGCTGATTATCTACACTGTGTTTCAGAAGATACAGCAGGATCCAAGCTGTGTATTTCTGTGATAATATGCTCCATACATAAGCCTGATGCTGCAAATTAGGTGCATGCTCTAGTTAGAGTCCCTGCAGTGGTTGGAGGTGTTGAGGATTGGCTCATATAGAAGATTCTGCCTACCTGTTGTCTTTATACAAAGAAAGTTAAATTACTCTTATTTCCCAATCTCATCATTACTCGTCTTGTGTATTTTTGGGGGGCGATGAGGTCAGAGAGACAAATTAATTCCTCATTTCTTGGCTGGCTGATTTACAGTTTAGCACAGGTCAACACTGATCTCTTAAAAATGTAACAGAGGTTTGAAATGGACAGTTTGGGTTGTAAATTCAATGTTCTCCCTTAGTTTTCAATTCTGACTGATC
Organism: Protonibea diacanthus; assembly: GCA_028641955.1. NCBI lineage: Eukaryota > Metazoa > Chordata > Actinopteri > Sciaenidae > Protonibea > Protonibea diacanthus. Next base: position 12,356,608 of record CM053983.1, on the reverse strand, counting down.
TCTAGTGTCTCTGCTCCTACTGTTGAAAAGCTGGAGAGTTGCTACAACCCCATGAATCAGAAATGAGGCTGGTGAATAAAATGTTAACATAACTGAGAAATGATGGCCAAAATATGTGAAAAAAGAAGAATTTGTGTAATGAAAAACAGTCACCCGGAGCTGCTGCCTCAACATGGTTTTGATTTGAGATACCAAAGAAAAAATGAGAAGGTCTGTTAGTGGAGAACAGATCCTGCATTGTTTCCTTTGTCTATTATGTTTAAGTTGTCACATATTGAATTGTGTATAATTATATATGTTGAATGTTTGCCTCATTAAAGGCTTTATAAGAACAGGATTGTGTTCACGTTGCTATTTTATTTTCTCTTTTGATGAAGCACACAGTTATTTTCAAAGACAAGAATGAAAATGTAAAAGAACTCCTGTGAAAGGAAACATTACAGTACATCAGGCTCTTACATTTTCAAGTGTTACTGAATCCCGGACCAAGGTTATGCTGTATCAGAATAATCTATTCATGTATGAAAAGAAATTTACATAAACATAATGTTAATTCATTTCACCACATTTAAAATGTGGTGGTAGTGTACAAACGGAGAATGTTAGCAGCTATCTTAACAAAAATCAATGAACCAACCAAGGTTTTTGCCAAAAAGTGTGCAATTCACCCTCGTCATTGTCAAAATAATCTAATGCCGTACAACAAGAACACAAGAAAACTTTTCCCTTTGCATTATTTGGTTTAAAAAGTGATCAAGAAACCTTTTAGTAGGTGGGTGTTATAATATACAATATGCTTGCTGTTCCTTTCAAAGCCACCACAAGTCCCTGCTAATATAATAAATCACAACACTCTGCTTAAGGTTTAGTTTATGCACAATAATGGCTCATTTATGTAAGTTTAAGGAAAGATCAAGTTTTTTTTTTTTTTTTTAGTTTAGTTTAGTTTTATTTATTTGTACAGTTAAAATTACATAGAAATGACAAAGATAACAAATAAGTGCAGGGAGAGGCAAAAACCCCACAATGCCCCTAAATACCCCGAAATTTATAGTTATTTATGATATGATAATTTATGATAGTAAATTGGCCTCTGCCTCTAGGTTAAACTCACAATGCTGAGGTTAGAAGACCTCTGTCGTCATGGTTACAATAATACATTACTGTACATCAGATGTATTTAACTGATTCTTGTGTCTAAAATAATTAAAAATAAATGCATTCAGTCATGTGGCTACAACCCAGAAATTGCAAGAAACATGCAAGTGCATCAGCTTAATCGTGCAGCTGGGTCATAGTGAGGAAGTAGCAGACTAGTTGGCGGTAGCAGGTGTGGTGGTAGTGGTAGGCAAGAACCAGTGTTTTGAGTTTCAAGTAGCCACTGGTAGCCAGCGCAGGGTGTAAAGGAGCAGTATAGAGTGGGAGAATTTGGGTAGGCTGACCAGTCAGACTGCTGGACATCAGCCAGGAACAAGTTGCAGTAGTCTTGACATGATCTGCACCCACATAACAAAAATGTGGTCATGGTTATGAAATGATCATGGTCATGCTTGGAAAAGAGTGTAAATAAGCGGAGCAGTCTCCCATGTCCCAAGTCCGTTTTTTTGTTGATAGATCCGTCTAACTTGACCTGCTGCATGAACATTTTTTTTTTCTCAGAGACGACAAAAAAGAAACAGCGTGACGTCCGTAAAGCGCAGGGAAGAGTAGGAGTGAGGCTCTGTCTCGAACAAGGGTCAACTGTTTGTTGAATATAGTATCCTGTTGAAATGAACTGAAACCAATGGCTCTCTAAAAAAGTAAAAGAAGAACCTCTTAATCAACCTAAAAACCTGTGGGTCACAAACGGCTGGTGTGGTAAATGTGCTAAAACAACAAACACCAGCACACAGTCCACATATTCGCAGAGCCCCGCAGGGACTAATAAATCAAATAGATTAGAAAATGAAATTCATGCTTCATAAAACTTTTAGTACGAGCACCCAAATCACCATTAGTGGCCAGAGAATTGCTCCCTCTTTTCTCTGTACTTAACTAAGCCTCAGTATACTGATATAATGTGCATATAGGTCACAGTCTGTCAGTGTTACCTGACGGCAGGTTAATTCTCTCCTTGCTCCCTCTGGGGTCTTTCTACACACCAAAGTGGAGCTTTAAATTTCATGTTGTCACCGGGGCAGATTCATTTTCTCCTCAGACGTCTGAGGAATCCCTTAATGCTGCGATCATTATCTTAAGTCATCCTTACACTGCTTAAACAATCCTTTGCACTTGATTCTCTTTGTATTGCTGCCTTTTGTTTGGGAAGTCAGTCTGGTGGAGCTAATTAGGAAGCACATTTGAACCGAGATTGGTGATCGAAGAAGTCTGCAGTCACTTCTTTTTTGTGAGATTTAGAAGAAGAAAAATAATAATGGGCTTCGGTTTATCGAGTTAAAGCAACTTTATACTCAAGACGTCTTTTTTTTTTATGATTTTAGGGGGGGTCATCAAAAGATCATCTCCTCTGAATGACTGATGGGATCTCAGAAAATCTATACATACACCTGCTTTTGTTTTACAGTTCTCTGTGTGAGGCTAGCCAGAATGTATAATGGCACATCTCAGGCTCTTATAACTTCACAGCAGGACACCATCCTCCATGTGTGTTTGCTCTGTGTGAGCATCCTTTTTTTTTTTTTTTCCCCACCCCCCGCAGTTCTCACTGGCTGAGAAGTGACAACTTAATAGAAGGCTATTTCCTGTAGGCCAAGCACACTGAGGAGACTGCATGCTATTTGCTGGAGCCAGGAGAACAATTCAAATTAGATAATTTAATTTGGTCATATGTATAAAGGACAGGGCAGACACAAATTAACTGAGGGAGACACACAGCAAGAGTTTGTAAATCAGTTCAGCTTTTTTTTTTTTCAACATGACAACTGGTTTATTAATACATATCTCAAGACATCCAAAAGTCTCTCAAGAAATTATAAAGATCACAGCACTTATTCGAGTGCCAATTAACATGGAAGAGAAAATGAAAAACGTGTTTGCTGTGTTTTTGATAAAGCACTGCTAATGGTTTTCATAATTTTTTATTGTGCTACGGACTGAGTGTGTGTCCGTAAAAAAGCTTTGATTGATTGATTACAAAAGGGACAGCTGTAAAATGCTGAATGAGCTTCACAAGCCAGCTATGTGCTGCGGAGAGGCATGCTTGCAAACTTGACAACTTTTGGCAAAATACACTATTTGAACCCAAAATAGATCACCCATCACTATGTTCATGCACTGTGATCTGCTACATTTTTTTTAATTTAAACTAGCCTGTCCTCCTCCTCCTCCTCCTCCTTAAGAGCGGCATCCTCCTCTGTAACATGTTGGATACAAAAGCAAACAATAGAGGAGATACATTAACACCGAGCTGGCTATTTTGTCCAATCAATCATTAACTAATGTTAGTGTTAAGAATTGTGTTTCATAATCATTTCAGTGATCTCTCTAATTTGTCAATATTACATTTTGGGTCATGACATTGATCCCAGATCAGAAATAAATAAATGAAACTTTTGCCTTGAGTTTATTCCAGTGTATTTCTATTAATTATACTGCAGGGGAGATCAGGGTCACTAGAGTCATCCTAAAAGTCATTTAAAATTAGCATATTACCCCAGAGCCCTCTTGCAGGTCTGTGTTTCTTCTGCTCATTGGATCTCCCTTTTTAACCTCTAACCAGTTTGCAGGCCTGTGACTTCTTCCTGAAAAACCTTTTAAATAAATTTGGAAAAATTAAAAATCGTAGACAGTTGTAAACGCTATAAGGGGAATTCACAAAAGGATTTTGTTGCTTTTACAAGTGCTAAATGTGCACAAGAAAGACAAAAAGAAACATTTAGATGCTCAAACCTCCTGCAGAGGCTGAAATTCACCCTTCACTGCTCTGCCTCTCAGTGCCGCATGTATTTAAATGAGGTAATATGCATAGGCGGCATTAGAGCATCAGGTGTGAGGAAAAGCAGACACCACCAGATATGGGAGTGTAAGCCCATACAACTATAGATATGGTAGGCAATGAATTTTAACCAGGGTAGTTCAGGGCAAACTTGACCCACAGAACACCCCCCCAAAAAAAAACACTGCACATTTTCCCGAATTGTCCTAAAATGGCACGTTAGTCTGCAGACAAACAAGAAAACACATCAGCAGCAGATCAATTGTGCTACTTAAAAGAGCAGACAGCCAGAAAGTGTGAAACAGCCAAGGTCAAACAAAATGCAACAAAGTCAGCACAGTTTCTAACTCGACCTGATTACTGAAATTATATTTAAACTTTGCCATTTGACATTTTCAAAGCAGCACAATTCACCAGTTTTCCAGCTGCTTGATTCAACTTAATAACGTTAGCAGGTAGCTGCTAACTTTCTCCGAGGTGTGCTCACGTGAGTGACGTACACGAGACGTGTGACAGAATGAAACTTCCCCAACACAATCTCTGGACAGCGACAGCCTAATTAGCCCACATCAAATACCCATGTGGCAATACTCACCCCGGCAGATCTACTGCTGAACTCTTGTGATTTTTCAGTGAGAATTTTCCTCTTAATAGAACCGTCTATGGTAATACGCGTACATTTGGTACACAATTGGCCTCTTTGAACCTCACTACAAAAGAAAGTCCAATTCACCAACCTAATAGCCCAACACAGTAAGGGTGAAAATTATTTTTTTTCCAAAGAGTTAACTAAACACAAAGTGAGAGTGAGTCATAGCAAAACGAGAGGCATCCTGCATGTGGATATGAATAAAAGAACACGGGGAGTTACCTAATAGGAAAGTTATAATTAGAATCTGTGCCTTTTTTTTAAAGAAAACATTGTTCTTGCACCTGTATTCATAATTTCCTGACTCAGCTGTAGCTCAACCATGTCAGGTCCAGTGTATAAGATTTAGGGGACTATATTTAAAATATAATGTGCATTCATTCACCTATAATCAACTGGAAATAATAGTCATTATGTTTTTGTTTCCTCAGAATGAGTCATGGGTCGGCCATGTTGCACCACTCTGTTTCTACAGTAGTCCAGGACTGACAAACTAAACACATTCTAGTCTGGAGCCACTGTTGATGGCAACTTTGAGACAGACTGGCACCTGCACTCCTTCAGCAATCCAAACAGCGGCCTCGCATACCAAAGTAAGAGAATCTTCTCTGATATGATTTAGTGCTGTCATTGTCTATGACCACAAGGCCCATGTGCGGCCCTGTGTAACCAAAGAATAGCAAATTTCATAACATCACCTGCCACAATGCATTCTTTGAATTGCATGAATTCGCCATCAACATTTTATCATTGTCTTTGTGTGCCTGTATGGATGCTAACATTAGCATGTAGCTCAGAGCACCGCTGTGCCAAATACGCCCTCAAAGAGCTGCTAGCATCGCTCTTAACATATCTGTTTTCCAGCTGAATATATATTATAGTCACCTGAATAAGTCACTGCATTTCTATTTCTGACGTTGTTCTAAAACAAACCAAAAAAAAAAAAGAAAAAGAAAACTGAACAAATGCTAACTTTCTAATTTGATTCTCTCTGGGAACAAATAGTAAGCAATCCTGAAAAGGTCACTACCAAATACACAGTAATATTTCTTGATTCTGTGTGGCAGCCAGGGGCTCCTGGCACCTTTATAAATAACAATGCTAAAGTCAAAATATCTATCTCTCCACTGTGCATGGCAGTGGTACACAATGCTTTCTTTACAAGCGGGGCACATTGAGATCCACAGGGTCTTTACGGGGTGACTAAATGACAGGAAGATGTGTGAGACAAAGACTCTGCACTGCCATTTGATTGATGTGTCATCTCCGCCTTTTCCGACTCTCCTCATTTAACAGTAATTATTTCCATCCAAAATGGACACTGCATATATGGAATCATGTTCCAAGGAGAGTCTAAGGTGTGTGAGGGTGTTGCTGTGTGCTTCTCTGTCTGTCAGTATCGGCACCAATGAGCTCAGTCATATGTACGAGACAGGAATGTTTTACACTTTCATGTCTGTGTTTCTGATATCTGATGTAGCTTGTGCTTGTGTAATGCTACATTGTCTTTACAATGTGGAAGTAATAGATTACACCTACTCAACTCACATTCCTGTAATTAAGTCATTTTTGGGGGGGGGGGGGGGGGGGTACTTGTCCTCTTATGCCTACCTTCATCCATCCATTGCCATAGCCGCCAATCATTATCAGGGTTGCAGGGGGTGCAGCCAAATCCCAATGGACAAGAGGTGGGGTACATCCTTGACAGGCTGCCAGTTTATCACAGGGCTGACACATAGAGACAATCAATTATTCATGCTTATATTCAAATCTGGGCAACCAATCACCAATTAACCTGCATGTCTTTGGACTGAGGGGAGGAAGCTGGAGTACCCAAAAATATCCCACTTCACCAGTGTGCCGGAGTAGACCTACAATTTTTAATTATATCCAATCACGCCCTGTGCTGCACAGCTCTGATTTTCAATCATAGTTCTGGTGTCTGTTCTATTTTATTTATTAATTTATTTATCTTCATCAAAACATGCTGCAGTCCAATGAAAAACATGAACAAAAAAACCTCTGCAGCAGAAACAAGTTTGGAGAGGTGACCAAGACAACCAGACCAGAGTTGGAAGTAATTTATGGACAAAAGATTTTAGAAAAACAGAAAGCAAATGGAGACAGATTAGTCCCTGGACTGGCTGTTTGTTTGTTTATTTTTAGTATGCTTTTAACAGGCAACATTCCTGCTTTGTGTATGTATATGTTGGTTTAGTTTGATCCATCAGAGCATGAATTGCCCCTTTGGATGGACTAGCCGCTATTAATAATGCATTAAAACATAAGTGGTAACTAATACTGAGTAGTTTTTGTGAAAAATAGTACACAGTACTAGTAGTAATACATTACACTAGTACAGTAATACAACGTACTTTTACTTAGTTGTAGTTGATCTATCTATCTATCTCTCTCTCTCTCTCTCTCTCTCTCTCTCTCTATATATATATATATATATATATATATATATATATGCTATTTCAAACAATTATTCTGCAGTGGACAAAACAGTAAAATAAAATCTTTACCTTCCCCTTTCTGGGGCTATTATTGTTATTATGTTGTGTAAATGAATGGGCTCATTAAGAAGACAGAAACATGTGCTAAACACATTTCCCCTGCCTGTTGGGCCACTGATCTGTGGCCACAGAGGTTTATTTTATTAAAAAGTAATAAGACACAAGCACAGTGGTAAGCAGCCCACAGTGCCTTGAAGCAGAGGTGGTCTTTTAGGCCTGAGAAACAAGAATAAGGTTCCAGTTACTGTGTGATGATGAAAAGATTATTCCACAAGGATACACAGTATGATTTACTCTGAGGATGCTTTTGAGACTACATTGATCCATATTCCAATAACTGCTTGTTTACTGCGGGATAAAGATTTTTTAAAGAGCCACAGCGTTTGTTTCTTCAGGACTGAGCGATTTAATGCTCACAAAACAACTGTTGTGCAAAGCCATTAGCAGTAAACTCTAACTGATATTGTTGATGACTGACAAGAGTGCTAAACCCACCTTACCCGAACTCAAAGGGAAGAAGAGGGACTCTCCTCCTGCAGTGGCTCCCCATGCTGTCAGGATTATTTATGAATGTAAATACTGCTTCCTCTGCCTAGTGATTACTTTAAGAGTGCACTTCAATTAGAGTAGCTAATTAGTGTTTATCGTCGTTATGTTTTTCCTACTCTCTCCCCCTCTCTCTCTCTCTCTCTCCCTCTCTCTCTCCCTCTTTTTATGTGTTTGTGCCTCTCTGTCTGTGGCCTTGCATTTGCTGTCATCTATAACATCTGCTGCTGAAAAACACTGCCCATTCAATTCCTCTTTTTTTTTTTTTTTTTTTTTTTTTAATTAATGATGTGGTATAATTTAATATTGAAATGAGTCTGCTTTGAAGTGTGGGAGTCATTAGGCTTATCTACTTCGGCTCTCCTTGACTCACAGGAAGCCACCGGGGGACAATCTGCTGCTTCACACTGAAGTTTCATATTTAAAAACACGAACACGAGGCTTTGACCGTGAATAGAGCGCTTCACCTATTCTGTTAGTTTTCCCCTATTGCTCCTAAAATTGTGTATGTTTTATCTTTTAATTCTACAGGACACGACTGTGCCTCGCAAACTAAATGTGCTCTATTATTTACTCTGATGGCAGAAAGAGAAAGAAATTGTCCTCATAGTTTTGTAGAACAGTGCCCAAGCCAAGATGTGTCCTTGTAATGAGTTATACATGTGCTTGTGGGATTTGAAAAACTGAAGGAAGTATAGCAAACCAACATTGCCAAGGTTGGTAAAACAGTAAGATATTGAAATTGATGTCTTAACAGTCTTCTTAAAGAAAAGACTCGTGCAGTGTTTTGAAATTGGAATATTCTTTGCAGTAGTTGTGCTTGGGACGCTGCCAATGTGTTGTGAAATTTTGTTTTTATGAGTAGTAGTAGTTCCCAACCTTTTTAACTTAAAACAACATGTCAGCTTGTGACTCTTTTTATATGGTTTGTATTAATCCACCAGTGATTTCCCCCGCTCAGAGAGCGTCATTTTTTAAAAACGTATTCAGTATTTCACAAGAAAATAGCAGTGACAATAGAAAAGACTGAAAAATAAACATAATTGATACAACTGTTTGATGTTATTATCTCAGGACCCCTGATATATATGTTCTGATCCTTTGTATTGGAACAAAGAAAATAAATTATTTGATTTCAAGTGTTCTCTGACCTTGAGGCAAGTTAAGCAGCATTATAGTGAGATCCCATGTCTGTGTGCAGATGAACAAATGGCCATGTGAAAGTGAAAACCTGAATAAATGAGTCAAAAAACATTGTGAATGCAGATGCCATCCAGGGCACAAGGGGGTCATAACCGTGAACGTAATGTGAATCGTGTTATGGCCTTGCAGTCATCAGATCTTAACCCACTTAGAGACGGGAGATTTGATTTGGGAGATTTTGCACTGACCAGTTAGACAGAACTCTCTACTAGAGCCCTGTACTCCCACGAGACCTGATGCAAAGCAGTGCGGCGCGGGACAAATTTTGAAAGCCCACTGCGGGCGCGGGCGGGAGAGGTGATAAGCTGCAGTCCCGCAAACTAAAAACGTGTATAAAATAAAATGTATAAATGATTAATTTATGTCTATCATGTATAATTTGTGCTGGATATTTTATTTGGCATTAATAAAAACATTTTAAGATTACTAAATTTGCGGATGTGGTCTAATCTAGTTTCAGACAATTCGTTTCCGCTCTTCCGTGTTTGAGATCTCTGATCATGGCAGAAACTCCTGGCACCGTGCACCCTCGCTATGTGCGCTAGGTGAAGGATTGGTCCGTGGAGAGCTCAGCTAAGCTCAGCGTGTTCAATTTCCCAAGCCAATGAAAAGAACTTTCGTGAGAAATAACGTCCGCATCTTGCGGGATTTGCGGGTGGGAGCGGGACAAAATATGGCAGGCACAGGCGGGAGTGGGACTGAAAATCATAATTCTTTGCAGGAGCGGGTGGGGGCAGGACTGATAATTCTGTCCCACGCAGACCTCTACTCTCTACCACCAATATTGAAGCACAAAATTCACAACTGAATGTCCAAGAACGATCCCGCTTCTCAAACCCCCGAAACAACATGGCCGCACCAATACAATGCTGGCTGTTACCGTTCCTGCTAAGGAACATGTGAATAACTTTAGAGTCCGATAAAGATGGTCATGCAAGGTCATGTAAACATTCAGATGTGAAAAAAAAAGTTAAGACGAACGATTCTGTAGTTTGGATAGTTGTATACTTTATTGCTCTTTATTACTGTAATCTAACTAATATGTGACAATACATCATGAAATTACAATAATTATATATAATTATTCTATGATTAATTTTAAAATCAAACTTCTTTTATGATGACAAATCTGTGGCTCCAAAGAAAAGATGATTATACAGTCTCAGGATACAATGATCCCAAAATCCCTGTGAAACCTAATAATGACATCAGGGTGGTATTGGCTGGTGTCACATCAATGAGTCAGAGCAGTTTGTCTCAGGTTGATCAAACTGCAAGCAGTCAGACTCAATTAAGGGCTGAAGATTAAACAACAGAAAAGATAGAAAATACAACAACTCAGGTGGAGAGACAGCCAAGTGGTGTGGTGCCTTTGGCAGGATGCTCCCGGTCGGTGTCAGTGTGTATTTTTAAAATGTCCTTCCAGTGTTAGAAGGGCATTTTAAAAATTACAGTAGACGTATCAGGATCCATGCAGGTTCTTGATGTAGCCTCCTCAGACACTACATAAGTTGATAGGATGATATGAGAAAAGAGACGAGGACAGAAAGCAGGTAAACACTGTCGGATGTTGTGTCTGTACACAGTTCTCTGTGGGCCAGACGGTATCTGTCACTTTCTTCTATTTCTGTGAGCGATCTCTCCACAGTGGTTGGCTGTGCGTATCCGTTAAGTCAGCATCTTCCTCCTTCAAATAGACCTGTTTCCTGGAAAATAGACAGAAAGCTTTCCAAAGCTTTATTTTGTTGTTGTTGTTGATGTTTTGGTTTTGTTGTTTTGTTTTGTTATTTTTTTTTACATGGAAATATTAAATTGAATACAAAGAAGAAGAAGAAGAAGAAGGTAGAAATTAAGCACATAAAACCACAGTCACAAAGTGCTTTACAGACGCACACAATAAAACAGAATAATAAAATCGCTCAATAAAAGCAATTTAGACAAGAAGGCAGATAATTTTATATCTTTTGTTGAGGGTAAGGGCCTGAAAAGTAGTGTTGAGGATGGGGATGAATGAGTAACGATGTATTAGAAAGTTACCATAAAAGTTACCATAAAAGGCTTTAAATACAATTAATAGATACTAAACTGGATTGACTATGTACCGGAAACAAATGTAACACTGCCAGGACTGAAACAAGCTTTGCACTAAAGGATTTTAATACTCTGGAACAACAATGCTAAAATTTAGACCAGGTGAAGAACTGTGTATACATGGAAAACTAAGAGCAGCAGCATTTAAGGCAGGTAAATATGAAGGCGTGTCATGGCAACATCTATGAACACCTGAAGAAGGTTTATAACACAATATACACCTATAATGTAGTTTGTACAAGAACAATTGTAAAAATGTATTAATTAATTTGTCAACAACTCCTCCTACAGTATGAAGCATCTCTTGCTGATTGATATATATGATATAAATAATACAACAAATGTAGTAGGAATATGCAAAATTCTGAATTCAAAACACATTCAAGTCATTCAAGGCCGAGTCATTAGATTTCACTCTGGCTGAAATCTAATGACTCAGCCTTGAATGACTCTTCAAACTTCTAGCTCAACATGTCTTTATGAGTTAGATACATGTTAATCCACATTTATTAAATGTTTATAACACACTGTGGTTCAGGGTCTCCCCATGTACACTACACTGTATCCATCATCTGATTATACCCCAGTCATCAGTAGCACCAACCACCACAGAGAGCCAAAGTATTGATGTCATATCCGGGCAAGCCTTGAGCATTTATTTCATCAGTCATTCTGGGCAAATAAACCATGATCCATACACTGAAACAAATCAGCATCCACAAGAGCAGTTGCTGTGACAAACTGAAACGTTCATCCTTCACAAACAATGATTACTCTATACACAGAAAAACTACAAGTGTGACAGCGCAAGTACTCACGTCATCATAACTTGTCTCATCCAATCCATAAAACTCACCAACGCTCTCTTCCAAAGTCATTTTTCAGCTTTGTAGTATCGGGTACTCTGTCCTGCTGTGATTACTGTCATGTCTGAGGTAGCCACAAACCCCTCGAGTCTCTCATGGACTCACCACCGGAGACAGGAACAACATAAATGCCTTAGGACAATTTTCATATATTTGGTGTAGTCTGAAGGTATGTGGAACAACTTTTTAGGCTCAGGTTTTGTTGTTGAAAGCTCCTTTGATGTTTACAGATATTTGAAGAATATTGCCTATAAATCCACAGTTGCGGGATGTCAGAGTGAACTAAATTTGAATTAAATTCAGGTCTTAATCAAAAATAACTGAGCTGCCAAACCAAATTAGCAGCATAAGACAGTCATTTGTAAAGGTGTCACTTCAAAACTTTGATTCATAGAGTGACTCACTAAAATAAAAATATACCCAGGAATCAACCTGTAACACAAATCCTCTGCAATCTTCACTTCTTTACTAAACAGTTCAGTCTGATGTCCTCAAATAGCTTTAAAATCATTATTTCAGTCTATCCAACAGCTTTTTGAAAAGAAAAACAGTAGCCTTTGACACAATCATTTTCTTTCTCACTGTTTTATTTCTGACACATCAAGGCTCACATTACGTTTTACCTTCGTTTGGCCTTGAGAAAAGACCTATGACAGTTCCCCACTGACTCTCTGCTTTCTAATGAGAGCTCCTGGTTAACTATGAAACATCGAAAACACCAAAGCTTCAGCGCGCGGTCTCGTCTGCACGGACATCTTAGTCCAAAGAATATTAATGATCAAGAACACAATTTAGTCTCTTCCTTCCTTCTCTATTGATTAACAAAAGGAGTGCCAAAAAAGCTGCATAAAAGAAGAAAAAAAATCTAGTCTTGTAACCAAGAAAACAATATTAGTGAAAAAGAAGTGTAATTTGATGCATTTTCCTCGTGCTTGTGAAAGGCTTCTTGTTCCTGAGCAGGTAAATGGATTCACGGGAAGATTGGTGCCAAAACAACATAATGCAGCTATTTGCTAAATCAAAATATGTTATCAGACCGCTGAAAGAGCAATGCGTGTTGTTTTTCTTTTTCAAAGCCATCCACAGTTGGTTTCTGACTTTTCACCCCAATGTAGCGGGTAAGATGCATGAGTTTTCCGAGAGGAGGAGGATTTACTTTCTCTTTACTCATTGTGCAGTGTTTCTAACTGTCTGCTGGGTAATAGATGTTGGAGCATGAAGAAAAGATGCCAAGTACACACACACACAGATGCAAAAAGAGCATGAAAGAGGTGAAATGTGAATACACAATACTGAATGAGGAGCAGCTCTCTCTGATCCTCATTATTCAATCATGTATAATCCTCATTCTATTACTTCTGGATTCAGATATATAAGCATGTGGGCCGGTTCCATCCGGACACCCCGGCTCTGCCCTCTGTACAATAATTGTTTGTTCTGGCTGACTGAGCCTGTGTATCTCCCACCGATAATGCTAAACACAATTTCCCCCAGGAGCAGAGTTTGCTGAGAAAAAACCTGTGCACACCATTTCCCAGTAAAGGGCAAATTAAAGAGAGAAAAACAGGACCCTCCGGATTGAACATGGTGTATTCAGCATGTTAGATTCCAGAGTATATACGGCATTTTTATCCTTAAAGGGCAATTCAAGGGTATATTTTCAATCAGGCTCTATTTTACATCTGTCTGCTCTCATAGCAATGACAGCAAAAATGTCATCTTAGCTTAACCTTCAGTTTTGAATTTGAACTTGAATTTAATGCATATATGTCATTTATCAATAATACACATAGAAATATGGAATTGGGTTGGTTGGGTGGTTTATTTCTGTCTCAGCATCCCTCACGTCATTTCATGGTCATGCCTATAGGTGGAAGACAACACGAATCTGCGCTATGACACACAATACTGGTGGGTGTCCATCATTGAGCCACAGCAGGTAGCCTGTCCTTTTGCGGGCCTGAGTAGAGAAGCAATTGGAAAGTCCCTATGTAACTGAAATGTCCCTGTTGTGTATGGATGCCTGAGAGGAGAAATGACAAATCAATAATGCCCGCTATTAAGTTGCACTTTTTTCTCTCTCTCCATTTTCAGAGGTTGGGGGGGATGGGTAGGTTAAAAAAATTGCTCCCTGTCAGGTGCGTTTGCATCTTGCGGGGTTCAATTTATCTAAGGTCCAAAAATAAAGAAATTGCTGCCTCCCTGTTGCCTTGAGCTTGGAGAAATAAACAGTCAATATTTGCTCCTGGGGACCTGCGAGAGGACGCACACATAAATCACCCAGCATGCACCTGTCTAAAGAATCAGCCACAGAGTCCTGTGTCATCTCGTTTAGGATCACGCTGCTGCTGAGGCTCCCCTTCATCTTTGAATCAATGCGCCAGGGGGCACTCAGAGCTGCGGTGGCACTCCTGGTAGAAGGGACAGAAGATGAAAATTACTTTTCCATCGTTTCCCATTGTGCTCCCGCAGCAGCCTGTTTACATGCACTTCAATGCTGTTGTGATGAAGATCGCAAACTATTGGCCTCCCACCGGTTTTCCCCTGCATAGGTCTTCCTTTCATTTCTCTCTTTATATGTTAATATATGGCTGTTATACTGTGAGATAAGTTTTTTTTTTTTTTTTTACAGCAAAATGTTTCTATGTGCATCATAAAACAGTTCATAATTACAGTTTGAGCTATGAAGAGAGTGTTGCTGCCTTTCTCGAGTCTAAATTTTCCTCTGCACCATACAGTAGTCAGCATCTGTGGACAAGAGCAGCTGTAGGTTTAGTGCTCATGGCACTCTGACATTTGCCAGATTTCCAGCTGACAAGTCAAAGGACATCAAGCAGGGAAATTGAGTCAGGATATATCACTGGCCCGGCCATTTCTGATGCCCTTTTCTGAGACAAATCAGACCTGTCCACTAATGCAACAGGAGTCTCGCATCACATCCTGTGTCATGATGGGTATGAGGTATGCCTGGAAGAGCCTCTAGCTGCTGCCATTAGAAGCAAATGGGCCTAAATGCCCAGCTCTGCAAGACTGATAGGCTTCCACTGACCAGGGCGATCATGCTGAGCCAACAGAGGTTTATACACAATTTCTCACATAACTTATTTTTGCAGACGTTTTGTCCACCGTGGTGTGTGTAGCGACTAGGTACTCTCAGTTCGGTTTTGTGTAGCTTTATATAAATGCTTCATGTGAACTGTGTAAGTACACAATTAAAGACTTTGTCTGTATGAAATATGCAGTGAAACAGTGGCAAATATGTTACTGCCAAGCATGAGTAATGTCTTTGAAACCATTGTTTTGTCTCTCAGTCTAATTGTTTTATCAGTGGGATATTCATTGGAGTGGAATACGGACAGAAGGCTGGCAGAAGAAAAATGGAGATTCATATTGGATAATGGGCTTCCTCTCGTCCCGCTTTTCCCGTCTGCCAGTCTGTCTGTCTACATCTCGCACACACTCACACACACACACACACACACACACACACACGCACACACACACACACACACTCCTCTGGTGTCACAAACACTTTCAGGGATCCTGGCAAGCTGTTCAGTTATTCTCTTTCGCAGGTCTTTATACGGCTCTCTGAGGTCTAATTATCGGTGACAGAGGACTTTACCCCGTTCAACAAATGACGGAGCATAAAGAACCCTCAGTAAGCAGGAGGCTTTAATGTAAAAGCCCCTAATAGTTTGTGCGTTAAGTGTTAATAGGCGAAAATCATCCTCGGCCTTAAACTGATGAAAAGGCAGAGGGATGTGAACATAAAAGAGAAGAGGGAGTCGTAATGTTCAGTGGCACACTTTTAATTGAAAGTGACATTTAATGGAGAATCACATAGTGTAGATGGATATCTTCCATTACTGTGGTGTCATACAGATCAGTACTGAGTGACCCAAAGTCCCAGGGAGGCTGATTGATGGCAAGCAGTGAGAGAAATTCCAGCAGTCATACCTCTGGACGCCTTTCCAGGAATACGAGGAATATATTTCGAGATTCGCAGCGTTGGACATTAAACATGGCATCTTATTTAAAGTAATGCATCTTATGTTTCTCATTCTATAAGGTAAAGGATGTCTGTAATTAGTCCATATTCATATTAGGTGATGATTCATTCTGGTCTTCGTTATTATCCAAGCTTAGTTATTTCCATATTTTCAATGATGCAGGGATTCAACAGAAGAGACAAGCACTAATATATGAGTCACCGATGGCTTTGTATCATCAAGAGGTCTTTTAGAAAGTCTACCTGTCACAACAGCCATTAAAAAAACAAAGAGAGTCGGATAATGGAAAATTTCTGTGAAACCCAAACCTTTTCGAAATACAGAAACAGAACAGAGCGAAGAGGATCCGAGATGAGATAAGCACTGATCGAAGTCTATTTCACAAACCTTTGCTCTCAAGTTTCTCTTCTGCGTCTGCGCTACTTTGTGATTCTGAATCTAATTTATTCACTCGGCGTAGCTTGTGCAGCATTGCTGAATTAGGAGGACTGGAAGCTGTGAATTGCATTTATCAGCTGAAGGAGTTAACGACATGCCAGGTGGGATGATATGAAAGCCTTGCTTCAACGGTGAAAGAGGGAATACAAAGTTAATCTAAAAGCAGTGGGAGGTGCACGCTTCAGTACATGATAGGATGAGAGGGAGGCAGCTTATATTCCATGCAAAGCGTAGCTTTTCTGCAGAGATCTTAATGAAAACCTTGGATGAACATTGTCATCCTTGATGTCCCCTGTTGTGCTTCACTGCCTCTCCCTAGATAACTCATGGAAAACCTCTTGTCAGTGCTTTATTGAAGTTGAAGATAACCACAGCTGCTAATACTGTCATTCTGCCAGAGTCTGTAGCTCACAGTGTCTCAGTGCTTATCAGCTAATTTGTGGGTTTCAGGTAAGAGGAGGGAGGAGCTGCACAAAAAACAAAAGGAGATTATGGACACATGACGTACAGCATGTCTTCCTGTCACGGATATGTCGCAAATTTTTACTTTAGAACTTTGAGTTGTTTTTAAAATCGAAAGATTGTGATATTCAATCGGCCAAAGAAGTATGAATTCTTCTTGCTGGCCAACCAGCTGTAGTACTTACTGTTATCAAGTATCCTGCATGGTGGTGGACTGTCAAAAAACCTGAAATATAAATGTGCTTTTTGGTTATGATAATGAAGAGAAGGTGAGAATTGTGATGTTTTATGAATACGGGGTATGTGTGGCATTACACTGCTATATTTCTTCTGCCAATTTAACCACCTGCCGTGGAAAAAATACATGTTGAATGAACACAGTCCATATGGGAAATGTAATAAGTACAAGAAGTAGCACGTTTCTATCTGCCAGCTGCCGTTCTTTGCGTTCTCAGCGTTGAATGTCTGGTGGACTTTTTTTTTTTCTTGCGTTATTCTGCAGATTGTCATGCTGATTCACTGTGCAGGCTACGTGTAAATATATTAAGACGTCGTAGTTTGTTTATATTAAAGGAATAATCTGACATTTTGGGAAACACTTATTTCTTAAAGAGTTACATTAGAAGATCAATACCACTCTCATGCCCGTGAGCCAAATAAGGAGCTCGAGCCAGGCAGCTGTTTAGCATAAAGAGTGGAGGGAAAAACCCCTCCAGTCTCGAGACTTGAGAAAAACTAGTCTGACACATAACTTGTGAAACATTTTTGCACTTTCATTTTGGTACAAATGAAACAAATGAGATAACAATGTGTTAATTGCTTAATAAGTGAGTTTTAGAGGTGTCAGGTTTGTTTTTAACCTCTTGACACAGCAAGCCACTTTATGCTATGCTAACAGCCTCACAGTTTCAGCTTCATTGCTGTACAGACAAGAACAAGACGGTGAAGGTATTAACAAGAAGGTGAATAAGAGTATTTGTGCATCTGTTGTGACAGTAATGAGAAGATAATCTTAAGTGCAATGACAGAAATATTGTAGGATAAATAATCATAAAATAACACATCTCTTATATGGTTTCTAATGTATTGCACAAATCCTTAAAATATCTTTAGTCAATTTGTCTGTCAAATGTTAACATAAAATTCCAAATATAAAGCAAACCAAACATGAAGAACTACAGTATTACTGCAATCCCTAATGTACATCTCACCCTGCACTATTCTTTAGAGGGAACATAGTGTCCGCCACAGTGCAGTGGTAAAAGCAGCCGCTGTCTAAGTGGAGCATGAAGATGAGGTTTCATTATGTGGTTAGTCATTTGATCCTGTTACTCATGTTCTGACTGCTGGTGGGCTGTGCTGAATTAAAAGCCCAACCAGAACCAACAGAGGTCAAGTTCAGTACCATACTAGCATGGGAGATTGGATTGTGTCTGAGTGATACAGATGGCCCACAGTCCTTACCGCTCACTGCCAATCATATATTTCTCATAGCCATTCATGCTCTCCTGTCACCCTCACGCACACATACACACGTACAAAATCCTCTTTATCCCAAGGCCCTGTACCAGCGCAAATATTTCCTATTGGCACTCAGACCCCTCGGACATTTATGTGTTGTATATTATTACAGAATCACGCTGAAAACGAATGGATCAATGCCCTGTTATCAAGTGACAGTCTTTGTTTGACACTGCGAGGCATCGCAGACTGACAATGCATGAGCATGTTGAAAAGCATTTTATTAGAAAGGATCACTGAATTTTTTTTTTTTTAGAAGCCAAAAATTCATGATCTCCAGCCATCCGCAGGCTCATGAATTCAACACTGCAAGCAAGCAAATGACCCATATGGATGGTAAAATAAACTGAGAAGAATACTGACAGTATTCTATATTGTTTTTCTCACTGACAGCCTATAACTTTCCTTTAGTGATCTTCCAGATCCACCTGTTTTGGACTGGTTTTTGGAGGAGCTTTTCAGCCCTGGGATTCAGGTGATGGCTGACAAGGAGCAGAGCCAGTGTTGTGCCAAAATCAGAGCCAGCCAAGCGGGAAATGTAACCAGGCTTAGCAGCCTTTATGGACAGAGGTGAAAAGACTAAAGCGGATGTAGACGGAGGAAGCTAAGAAGAGAAAAATAGAGAGGGACCGAGCAAAAAAAAAAACACCTGGTAAATCTGGTACTGAGGGTGCTAAATCACAAAAATGATGATTTCTATGCAACGTTGATGAATGCAAGCTGAACACATTTTTTTTTTTCTTTTTTCTATTGACGCATCATATTTAAACATCACATTGAATATCTACATCAAAAATCAAATTTTTGTACAGAAACTACAACTCCCCTTTGAATTGTCGGAGAAGTTGAGGCAGTCTTTTTTATCAGTCCTTGATATGGTGATATAATCTACAGACATGCAGTTGCTTCCACTCACAAACCCTAGACTCAGTTTATCATTCTGCCCTCACATTCATTATCAGTTCCCTTTAACACTCACCTCGCTTTCTATATAACAAAGTTGGTTGGTGCTCTCTGGCACAGAGGTGTGATTTCTCACACTTGTATCTTTTCATCCATAAATCCCTTATTGGACATATTCACCCAATATAACATCTATGCTAGACTGGACCACAAGACCCTGCCAGACTCGCTTCGTTAACCGTCTTATGCTTCAACTTCTGTGGGTTTGTCCTGAATTTGGAAAATCCGTTTTAAGACTTTGTGCACCAAACACACAATGCATTCGCAAAATCGATACTTAGACACTGACGATGATCATATCAAACCACCTTACCTCAGTTTTGTCTTTTGGATTTTTGAAAATTTTGTGTTTCTCTGTATCTCAACACCTTTGCAAATGAGGCAAACTGTGATTCTCAAGGAAAAAATAAAGGTGTGCGGTCTCAGTACTAAATATATCACGTAATATGTCATTTCAAATAACTTATCTAATATTGTCTAATTGCTCATGTCTCCCTCTGTGACTATCCTCTAAAATAGATTGAAATTAGTCATCCTGTCTACTCTAGAAGTGGGCAGTAGGATGCTAACTCATCCTTTCGTTCGTTGTTCTTCTGATGAGGACAGCAGGGGTCGTTGGCGTTTGTTGGACGGTAGATAAGTAGGTAGGCAAATCATAGACTGGAGCCTGAATTTCCAGCATTTCTGTTGAGTTTGGACTTTTCAAATCCCCATAGCTGACAGTAAAATGTTGCCAGATGGGACTGGGAAAATTAAGAATCCTTCCTTCCTATCTGTGGCGCTGTTTTCCATCCTGTTCCAAGATGCACTGAAGGCTCCAGGTATTAAAGTGAGTTTAAAGATATAGAGAGAACTAGTGCACTGCTGTGACACTTGAGGACAGATTACTACTTCTCTACTGTATGTGGTAAAGGTGAATTCCCTCTGAAGGTGCACTTACTTATTCCTGACACAAAATGTAATCAACAGCACCAGGATTCAAACACTAATTGCAGTAATACAAAACAGTGTTGTGGATAATTTGCTGCAAAAAAACACAACAAATCACTTACTACAGACTATATTTAACCCTCAAGACCCCAGTGAAATTTTCAATGAGAACGTCACTCAAATTAACATTTTTTCATATTCAATCATCAAAGAGCTCTGTCTCCAAAACAAATTATTTTCATTAAAACAAAAACACAAAACTCTTTAATTTAACACAGAATGTGGTATTTGAGTTCATCCCAACATCAGAAAGAAAAACAAATAGCACAAAAACTGTAAATAGCTTTTTCCTTTATACGAACAAACCACAGTACAGCTGCATGAGAGAAAAAAAAAAGAAAAATTATCCACTTTAAATGTATAAAAGTCACGCGAGGTCACTCCTCCCCACTGACTATTTGGCAAACTCTGCCTTGGCAGTGTCCTGTAGTTTATCTGTGGTGATTATGTGATGACATTCTGAGCAACCCACAACGTTACAACAAAAAACAGTAAAGCGGTAGTGGATAGTGTCTTTGGCAGCTTACATGAGAAAAGATCTTTGCATGTACAGTATATGTGGAAAAGTCGGCGTGACCTGGCCAGTCCTCCCTCCCGACTCCTCTGTGAACTGCCCCATATAAAACAGCATCTATGATCCGTTTCTGGCAGTAAGAGCCGGGTAAGTCCTGCTATTTTCTGACTGATGTGATTTCCAGCAAAACACTTGAACTCATAATATCTTTATCACTTTGCGCTACACTACACTTACAACCTTAGAGCTTCCATTAGGCTGTAAACCTGGAGAGCTCCTTTGAGATTCACAATGACAACCTGCAAAATGAAAAACATCAATGTAATGATGTATGTTTTTGTTTTTGGTTATTGATGACAACTTCAATGATCTACAAAACAAAGCTCAGGACTGGGAATGATTTTACAAAGACAGGCGATGCAGTGAAATATAAAAGGGTGCTCTGTGGCACTATGGGGTCTGGAGGGTGAAAGGACAAATGTGTCTCATAATATTTCTAGAATTTCTACATTTTTATTCTGTTGGGATACATACATTCTTGATCTAAAGAGAAAAAAACCCATCTGTTTCCTTGCATGCACCACAGAGATATTAGTAACGCTCAGCTGCAGAATAATTCACTAGTCTTAACCGCGTTCGGTGCATTAAGAGTCGTGGCTTCCCTCCACCTATGAGCTATTTTTCATGCTTGTTAAGCACACACACACAGACCACATGTCATCCTGCAAGTGTTTGAACAAAACTGAAGTGGTTAGGAGATGTCTGATCCCACCACTAGAGGCCAGTGCAATGGGATCTATAAATAGGATGCCTGGCTGAACAATAGTCACCAAATGGGTTTCTGGTGATTGAAAGTAAAATTCTGAGGCACTGGCCTCGCTCACACATACCTGAAAGCTACAAAGAAAATAGATTTGGAACAATACTTATTCTTTTCACTGAGGCACAGAGAACTCAAATGAGAGCCAAACTTCACAAAACGAAAACTACTTTGTGAGAGAGATTTCTCAATATAGCTATTTCAGTTACTTCCATTCAGTCCCAGGGGACATGAACTGCTGCTTGCACCTTAGGGCAAATTAAATATAACCTGACAGTAGAAATAGTGGAGGAAACTGAAATGTTGTGGGTGCTGATACAAAATGAAACTATTTTTTTTTTTTAGTAGTAGTATTAGTTGAGTTTTTTTGCCTGTCTGTTTCAAACCTTCATTCCACCTTGAATGTAAATAGAAGAGTTTTCATGTCAGATTTATCAAACCACCTCGGCTTGTCTGTCTATTCAAAACTTATAATACATTGTGTGAATTCACTTATTATAGGGTGAAACCTGCATTTACTTTGTTTTTGTGTTTTGCTGTTTCATCTTGAGTTTCTGAGCAAACAGATTTTAAATCACAGTTTGACGTGGAGGAAATAGAAATGGAGGAGCCATAAATACGTATTCAATACATATTTAGCACTAACGTGTGCTGTTATAATCTGGCCTATTAATTTTTGTCTTTGCCTTTTCTTTTTTTAGACGTTTAAATTTTTCATTCATGTTGCCATCTCTATTTTTTGTCAAGACGAGATCTAATCTATTAATCCCTCCATCTGTTGAACCAATTATTTAATTCTCTTGAATTTGTGATTTCAGTATTTTTTTTTTTATCACCGTGCTGAGTCATTGTTCTTCTGCTGCACTGATTAAAATCATCACTCAGTCTTTTATTTCTCTTGATTATCACAGTCTTTGTAATAATAGAGACTTTTATTTTGTATTTTATGTTTTTTTTTAGACATTTCACCCTTTGTTGTCTTTGTGTGAGATTCACATCAGTATCTAGGGTAAATATTGAAAAATGACCACAAATCTTTGGATATTGAACGAGTAATAGTCTTCCTCCACCCACTACAGCTTCAGGTGACCCTGGATGTGCAGCTTCCTCACAGCTGTGGAGTTCAAGAAGGACGAGTGTTGCTGCACTGCAGCTCTGTGGAGTGACAGTAGAAGCATGAAGCACAATATCCCTGGAAAAGAGTGAAAAATGAGCTCTGTCAACCTATTACAGATGATTATGGTGAAGTGTCCCAATTACACATCATACTTACATCATGGTTGTTTATCCACGCAATATAAAAATGGTACAACAAATGTCAAAGAAATGACTCTAAGTATGAGAATTTTGCAACATCTGCGTTTTACAGAAAGTGATTCAATAAGATGCTGAGAAATGTTATCATCATTACCAGTTATCTTCTGCGAGATCCCTCCATGCAGGTGGTGATATTATAAGCATGTTCTTGCTTCCAGTGAACCTGATTACAATCTTGACTTCACCTCAAGCATTTACATCAGCGGGTCATTATTCACCGTTATATTAAATTCTATCTTTACATGTGACATTAACCATGTAGCTTTGCATATCAAAAATTTTCTGTGGTTGCAGAAGTGAGGGGAAGCTGAAAAGAAAACTGTGAATAATTTAATGTGTGAATTTCTAATGGTCCTTTTATTTCAGCTAGTTTTTTTTTTTTTTTTTTTGTTCAGATTCCTGGACCTCTTTTGCAAGGCAGATGGACACTAGTGGGCAGAAAGTCTTTAAAGCTTGGTTAGGGCTTCACTGCTGTAACCTTTAGGAAAATGTCAAGATTATTCACAGAGGGAATCCCAGCTGAATTAATTAGTAGGTAGGATAGATTTCCCTGGCTTTATACCTGGAAGGTAAATAAAAAAAAACAGTGGTGGGTATGCCACTGACTGCCGAAGCTTCAGTAAAAAAATGTATTTCATGAGACCTAGAGCCTATTTTGAAAAAAATTTAAATACCTAATCTGTATCAACCTGTCAACCAAAGATAGCAATGAAAAGTGTATTTTTTTTGTAGCTGGCATTTTGGAGAGTGAAAGAGTCTACAGCCATGCTAGCTGTTTTTTTGAGTACTTAGGCAGATGCTAACATGGACACAGTGACCATGCTAACATGCTAATATTTATCAGGTATATTTATTTACCATGCTTACTAGCTTGGTGTGTTAGCATGCTAATATTTGCTGATAAGCACTGAACACTGAAGCGGAGGTTAATGTAAATGTCATTAAGTCTTGCATATTTGGTCATAAATTAAAGTAAAAGCCACTAAATAAAGATTGAAGGGGTCAACAAAGTTATTATGATTCATCCTGTGGGCAACATCAATGAACGTCTCGACCAAGCTGCTGTTGAGACCAAACCAAAACTGTCACTCAAGTCATTAGAAATCATCCTCTAAGAGCCATGTCTGTAAAAAAAAATGAATTTGATGGAAATCCATCCTGTCATTGTTGAGATATTTCAGTTTAGACTGACTAAAAATGGACTCTTGTGGGTTTTTCGGTTTGTAGTCAATTAACAGCTGAATAACACATTGTGGAAAACATTAGTCACTGCAGACACATTCAGTTTGTGAATTTATCCTACAGTCGTCATGCTGATTTAGCTCTACTAGTGGTTACGTGCAAACCTGCTGGCTACACACACCAACCTGATCATCAATCAAAAGTGAATACTTGTTTATCTGCTGCTTTGTTCTCAAAGGCTCTGAATTCACTTGAGTCATCCACATAGATTGCAGTGTTTGACCATCAAGTGGTGTAGATCTGTGTAGTTTTTTTTTTTTTTCTCAGATTCAAAGCCTGATTCTAAAAGGATACATGACCATATTCTGTGTGCTTTAGTGCAGATAACACAGGAAGCACATCACTGACATGAATCCACCAAGGGCTTCACTTTCATCATGAGTAGCTGTATTGTCTAAGCTACTGGCCAAGTTAAGTGTACTGACAGACTGAAAAGAACCTGAAACCTGAAAACCCCACAACCTGCCCTCAAAATATATTTTAGCTGAATTTAAATTCCTGGAAAACGAGAAACACCTTCCCTGCTGTAATGTCTCAGTGCCCTTAAACGAGTCAAAAGCATTAATTTCCATTTCTACATGTCTTGCAGTGCATTTCATCCCACACATATTTGAACTCAGACTGAATATGCTGGTCTGATAGCATCAAATAATGACCTTGCCACCCACCAAGCATAACCACCAATCCAGCAACACCCTACAAACCTGACAGTGTGTCTACATCTACAAAAAAACAGTGAGGCACAGAGTATTCAGAAAGCACCGTCTGTGGAAACTGTCAAGCGTCAATTTTCCTATCCCCTCTGTCCTTTTACTCACTTGGTTGAGCTTGATTGATACTGCAGTACACTATTCCCTCTTAATCCTATGCATTTTTAAAGAACTAGTGGGACGCTTGCTGGGAACTCATTTCCAATGACTCTAACCATATTGTAATAAGGCAGAGATAGTGCTGGCGTAGCGCTTTGTATTGATTCAAGGCAGAGGTCTCTGAATTGTGATTCATTACAAAACCCAGCAAAGCAAAATAGAGAACTAAAATACCCTCTTGTGTTGGGAAGTTTGTGGGGATATGTGATGTATATGTATGTATGCTTTACATCCCCATTTCCCCCCACCTATAAATGTTCTGTAAAAAAATATATCAATGCACACTGGTAGTGATTGAACAATATTAGCATTTCATTCAAATACATTACATCCAAGTACTTATAGTTAGCATTATGCAGTTGCTCCTTTTGCCAATATCAGCTGCATATTTCAGTGCACAATAACCCAGGGAGAGGCAAAGACTGTTTGCGGGCTATGCTGAATATTTTAACACCTCTGCATATTGTTCTTGCACTGAAATTGTTGTTCATCTTAAAATGCCCGTAGCAGCTTCATCTTTCAAATTGTTCCTCCTGTTGAGAAGAGCGGGTTCCATGAAATAATTTACATATGGCAATCACTGAATTATTAAAAACCGTGTCAGGAGGAGATGCCATAAATGAACACATTTTCCTTTGTGTGCACAAAACACGAGAAGACAAGACTTTTGGATAGTGTAACTCAGCACTTGCAGAGTCACCAGCTTAAAAACTCTGATCATTATCCGGAAAACCTGCACAGCTGATGCCTCTGAGGGATGTTTGTTTTTGAGTTTGTCATGCTTAGCGCCGCAGAGCAATATGATGGAGGGTAAACTATAAAGCCGTCAAAACCACAGAAAAGAAAAGAACAAAACTGCAGCGTCCACGCGTGATTGTACTTTTTTCATTCCGTCTGTTTTTATTAGGCTACTAGCAGCACTGAGGACAGAGATGGATCATATACTGCAGTGACATATATAGTAGCCATTCCCCTATTAAACTGGAAATTGATGGCTGATTTCATGTGTTAAATCTTGGGCGAGAGGATATAGCTAAAAGGTCAAGTCAACACTTATTTCATCAACATGGCTTCTCAGTGCACCTCATTATCTAAGAGAAGCGCACCGATTCGCACACATGTCGACGCGTGCACACACAAAACATACGCGCTCAGATTTGTGATGGCTGAAATGAAGTCTATGATGTAGAAAATCAAAAGAATGTGCATATGCAAGAAAACAACCCAAAAGCTGAAGCAAAACAACAAAGCCCTTCTAAGGGTCCCTCTGTCTTCATTTGGCTGACAGGCGAGTCTGAGTGCGTGACAGGCTCAGATGAAAAGTGTATCTGGGCAGGCTTTCTAATGAGAGCAGGGAGTGGTCGTTAGAGCTTTAATCTTAGGCTCATACCAAAGGGAACATAAAGAATTTTCAGTCCTGATGTTAAATAATGGCAAATTGTAATGAAGTGACACAAATTGATATTAATGTTATTGTTGGTCCAGTAGGGTCAGGAGGCATAGAAACTCTGGACATGGGCTTGGGAAGTTGTGTAGAAAGAAAAGCTTTTTTTTCCTTTTTACTTTGCCAGAGGGCTGATAACCGGGCCATTCACACACGAAACATCCTGAAGAATTGCTTTTTCGGTTTAACAAGTTTTTTTGTTGTTTCCAGAAAGGGAGCCGTTAGCATATTCATTATTGCAGCATTGTTAAAGCAAAAGCATTGTGCTGTCAGTGTGCATACTATGCTCTATATTGGGTAGTTAAGCAACCCAATGTGTTGCCCAAGGACATGCTTGATAACAATTGGTGGAATAATGTAAAAAGAATTGCATGGAAAGACTGTTCAACTACACTGTAAACAGAATACCAGATCCCCACAGGCAGTGTCCCTCCATATCTCTCTCATCCTCTCTCTCCTGTATTTCCTCGCCTTCCATCCTTGGTGTTACTCTCCCACCCTTTCTCTTTGTCTCTCTGTATGTTTATGTATGGTCATACGACAGTTTCATATCAGTTGTGTACCCACAGCTGTGTGGGTGTCTGCATGTCTTTGTTTGTGTCTGTGTGGTTCTTGCTATTTCCTTATGTCAACATTATTGTGGACCACATCAAAGGAACTTAGACGCCACAAATCCTGCAACAGCTGCGCTGTGTTTTAACAGTTTCACTACTGTGAAATCACACAGTGACCCACGCCTTAGGAAGTGTTACGGCATACGGTAAGCAGTAATGCTCATTACTGCACAGTTAGCCTGGATGAAGACCTCATTTACTTTCTGACCTCTCGCACAATGTTTTTGCACAATGTATTCCACTTTCATTCTGCAAGTGAGCACTCTAACACTTTGTAACCAAACTGTATATTTTTGCTATAGGAGTGTTTCATTCAATGTGCACCTGTGTAAGTCACGGCAAAAAGACAATAGTTTTTTCTAATTCTGATTTTGCCACCTTGTTTGTATTTGGTAATATATTGCATTTTAAAATATAGGATATATATATACTTTGTTTTATTTCATCTACACATACAACAACACAACATGACAATTCAGTCACACAAAGCAGTCATCACTGACATGCATGCTTCTTTTTAGAGTTTAGAAGCTGTAAATTAATACCAGAGGTCTGGAGGTGATCAAATGCAATCTGTAATTTCATGAAAGCCTAATTTGCAGAAGAGCCTATGACATATAAGATGGTATCATCAGTATAAAAATAAAGAATGTTCAGTTGAAAAAAATATATGATTTATGTACAGGGCAAAAAGCAGCGGGCCTAATATTGATATCCAATATCCACTGTCTGTGAGCAGAATCATCAAAATCAAAGAAAAAGCAGCTTAATCAACAGCATCAAAGGCCTTGGACAGATCAACAAAGAGTGCAGCAGAGTGTTATTTTGCAGCACAGTATTATTTTTGTGTGTTAAGAGGTACTATATTCTAGCTTCTTTGGAGCTTCAGCCTTATTTTCTTCTACGAAAGGGCGTGTTGGAATTTCACAGCAGGTAAGCCGTGTGAAGCAGGAACAAGCTATAGTGATGATGTTGTGACTTTTCCATGGCTGCCAAAGCCGGTCTGTGGATGTTTGAAAAGAAAAGAGCCGCAACTCGTCTTGACTTGAATAATTAGGACTTTATTCAAAGAAACAAGTGAGTTTGGGATGCATCCCCTGATCGGATCCCTTACAAATCTCCATGCTGAATTGCCCTGCCAAATTCTTGTCCAAATTCTTGTCCCCTCTTCTCCCGGGCTAGGTCTTACTGTATATCCACAGAAAACATAAATAAACATTCTGAAAATGTCCTTTTAAGGAACCAACTTCCGTCATTGTCTTCCCTAACTTACTTTACCACATCTGTTTCATTACCAAGAAAGAGATGGCCAAAGGTCATCTCACAAACCCTATATATCAGAAAGAGAAAGATATGAAGTTCTGCAGAACCGCACACAATCCTCTCTAGAGAGATCGTAAATACTATAGAATGTTTATTCTTCATACAGAGAGAGAGAGGTCATAAATACTAACGAATATTTAGGCTTCATGAAGGGAGAGGTTATTGCAAGTTCTTACAAATATGCACTTCATATTCAACTTTAACCTTAGGAGAGACCAATGAAATACTATAGACGGCTAATAAGAAAATATACTACAATGATCTCCCAAGATGCAGATGACAAGTTCATTCAGATATAATTACATTAACCACCTGGCATTCATCACATGGTCATCTGATGAATATGTCATAGTATGTTCTTTGCTTTCTGGCTTTGTGGCGTCTTTGTTAAATATTCACTGGACAAATAGTTGAACTCAGTTTCCCCAGGATCACGCAGTGGGAGGCCACTAGTCAATACAGGAGGTGTGCACAGCAATAACTCCTTTGTCCTTTACATTGGGCATAAACCAAACACCACTGTGTGATAGCAGGGCTTCTTATGCTTGTTGTCATGCTCAAGGGCATTCAGAAAGATCGCTGGGTCTGTTTTAAGCAAAATGTTAACCCTCCGAAAGAAAGTACATCCTTAGATCTGTTCACTGTGCGTGTTTGCAGCCATGAATTCTGAATAAAATTCTTTCCTGGAGATTTGGTCCAGAAAATACACTCTCATATCTCCTTACTTATGACTTAACTGAAATATATAAGTGTGGTGCACAAACCAGTATGACGGATGAAACCTAGAATTAGAAAAACATTAGTATCTAATAGGGGTGCAATGATACACAAAATTCACGGTTCAGTTCGGTTTGATACTTTAGTGTCATGGTCCGATAGTTTTCGATACAAAAAAGAGACATTTCCATGCCTTTTTTAACTTGTAGTTTGTGGAAATTACCAACATTTGTTTCAACTCAAAAGTACAGTTTTTAAATTAAATTAAATGTATCTGGTGCAGCTATACCTGCCTCATTTTCTGCTGTGCATACTTAGAACCATATAAAACAAATCAGCACCTTGCAAAAATAATAATAAAATGAATGCATCTGATGAATCACCCATCTTCTGCGGTGCATTCTTAGCGGCAGTATACATTACTCAGTAACATTTTGTCCGTGATGCACTTGCCATCAGGGTCATACTTAAAACCAATGTAGTTCCAAACACCAGATGGTGTTGGTGGAGGATCTTCAATTTCAGGTATATTTAAGGCATTAGCCATGTTGCTGGCTTCACATGTAGCTTCTGTCTCAGAAGCTTGGTCTGAATGAAGGAGTAGTCAAGTGCAGATCCACTGAGGTTTCAGCACAGAGCGCATCATCAGAAGTTGATAAAATAAATATAAAATTGCACACACATTCGATTCATAGTGCGTACCGAACTGAGACCACTGTATCGAATAGTTCAATACAGATACATGTATTGTTGCACCGCTAGTATCTAACACAGATTATCACCTCATGCTGGAAAAACATATTACCGTGATTGTTCCGACCTTTGCTAAAAACTGATAACCACTAGGCAATATTGACACCATGGCTGTCTGTGTAAATGAGACAGAAAGTTTGAGTGCCGCCATCGAGCGAGCTCCATTCCTGTCAGATTTATCCCTAGGTGTGTGAGGAAATAATCATGGATAAGAAAAGTGTTTAGATATTCTTTCCTTTTGTTCTGTTAGTGCTTGAATAACGGCCCAAGCACTGTGGAGAATTTCCCAGAATAAATATTGCCATCTTTTCAAGGAATAAGTTATGCATTAACTTCAGTTTGACTGAGAAGTCTTTAAATTGATTCCAAGGCTCATTTCTCATTTTCTTGCCCTCAGTTAAAAAGTTTGATTTGGGCTTGAGTTAGAGTTAGAGTTAAATTCGGGGCATATTGGCATTTTATGAGCCTGTTGCCTGCAAATGGAGGCTTTATGTGTGCAATTTATACAACGACACATGCTGTTGCATTCAATAGAACTATTTAGGGCAGAAAATAGGTATTTGTCACATAAATGTCAATATTAAACATATCTAATGACATAATGTAGGTGAGTCCTCCTGATATATAAAGAAATGTTTGACAATGCTGTAATAACAGAGAGAAAGAGCAACTGGGAGAAATAATGAAGTCATGAGGTTCCCAGATTAAAGTAATTCCTTCCCGTTTGCGTTCTCCATTCCCTCCACAAAAGCCTCCATGAGCTTACCCTCTATTCTCCAGACATTGAAATGTCTCTCATTTCTTCTCACTGAGGAACGAAAAGAGAATAGGTCCTTTTGCCATCATTAATCTGCTGACTGGCTTCTCCTAGCTCAAAGCAGACAGAGCACAGGCCGACTTAATGTGAAGTTAAGTGATGCTGAGGCTGCAGTGGCAATCAGTGTAGAGCACAGACAGCTCAGGCTCAGCGTTAAAGAGCAGCCATTAGCCCCTCTTTTTAATGAAGCACATCTCATAATGATATCTATTCTTTTCTCTTTACCTCCACGAGAAGAAAGGAACAAACTTCCTGGCTCATAAAGCTGCCATTCTCTGGTGTCAATAGCTGCTCAGGGATAGTTCAGCAATGGCAACCAAAGCCACTAAGGAGCGTGATGGTACTTACGATCCAGATGGCCAAAACCCAAAGTGCATTCACACAATGTGATTTTAAACATCGCAACCAAAACAGACTGATGATAATGCCATTCCTGGCCTCACTCTGGAAAAAATAGATGGAACATCAGTCCACACTTCTTAAAAAGAAAAATGTAAAAATGTCCTTCGCTGTAGCTGTGTGGTTGCATGAGTTCAGTTGTTGAGGATGTGTTGCAACCTTGTCTGCCAGAAATCGCGTTCAAACACTCCAATTTGAAACAGCAAATATGATTTAAAAGAAAGACAATACCAACTAGACTGCATGTTAGAGAGGCATTCCTCAGATTTTACAAATGAAGTTTGAACTGAAGTTTACTAGCCTGTGAACACTCAAGTGGGAGAAAATATTAAATCTTTATCGTGTTATGTGCAATGTTCAATTCTGAAAAGACCCATAAGATAGTCTATGATGTCAGTCTGGGCTACAGATATAAAGTGTTATGTTATTTGTGGTCCTCGTGGTTCAAATTCACAACCGAGTTACATTTTAATGATCTCTGATATTTTGAGATTCTGAATTTTTCCAGCATTTTTAACATTCTGTGCCAGACTCCATCAATGATAATGGGTTATAAAATTTACACCGTATTCGTTGTTCTTTCCAACTATTTTACATTGATTCAATGTTTCTTTAAAGGGATACCTTCACAGGGACCAATTAACATAAGAAGAGGCACTCTGTAAACCAGAATCCTTCACTGAACCCACCGCATTTTATCAACTTTCAATAACACCATTCAAAGCTCCTCTAAAGACTCCTTTGGAATATTTCTCAGATTGCCCAAAACATTAAAAAGATATTAGGTTACACATAATTTATAGTCAGTCACGTTCCCAAAGAAAGACTAAAAAACACAGGCACTTGAGTGTGCAAGGAACAATGTAGACTATATCCAGAGACAGACAGCACAGTTTCATAAACGCAGCTCTTTGCATGGAAGATCTAGAGAAAACCGTGAGGCACTGAGAGAGGGGGAGATGCAAAAAGGGGAAGAATCAAACCAAATGTGTGCTCCTTGTCACAAGAGGTGCGTTAGTACTGAAGCACTTTTATGTAATGAGAGCTACTGCGCTAACCTTTAGAAAGACAAGCAAAACAATAGACTATGCAAAGCCGCCCGTTTTTGAGTCAGGTGTTTATCTTTGCTGGCAAAGTGGAGAATGTTTTTCATACTTCCAGACGGTGGCTTATTTTTGAGATCACTCTGAAATGGACTGTTCAGCTTTTGTGCAGCTGCTGAATTCCCAGTTTCATGACAGCAAAGGCAGAACAGTGGCCTATTATTCGGGTTATTCCTTATGCAATATAAAGCAAGCGGTATTTAAAAGTGACACAGATTTCGGTGCGTACGTAGAGAGGTGCCACACTGGCAAGTTGCTCCAGCTCACACTTTTCTGTCAAATAGAAAGATAATGTGGAGGAATTGATTTTTTTCCTCTTCTTTTTAGTATTTTATGTGCACTGCGTGCACTTAGCAACAGACATGGAGCTGTGTTTGTATTGCTGAAGAGCTCATACACCACATCTGAGGAGAAAACCCTCAGCTGCTGCTCTGGGTTCATAAGAAAACCAACTTCCCAACTCAGTTTCTGGCTTACT
This sequence comes from Protonibea diacanthus, assembly GCA_028641955.1. NCBI lineage: Eukaryota > Metazoa > Chordata > Actinopteri > Sciaenidae > Protonibea > Protonibea diacanthus. Next base: position 12,324,003 of record CM053983.1, on the reverse strand, counting down.
AGCTCCCCCTGCTGCTTGATAAAAGAGAGAAATCCAAACAGAGAGGGCTTTTGGATGTACTTTGCAAATCCACACCAGTTCACATCAATCTATTTCCCACCAAAAACTCCCTCTGGTGTGCAAGCAACCTCAGCAGGTGATATTACTCAGCCACGATTTGGAGAACATCAAGATGTACATATTTTTTTCCTCATGTAAAGCTACAGTGAAATAATTACTTGGAGAAATTATGTATCCTCCGATGTGGAATATTCATCAAAACGTTCAGAAGAGGATCCCTCAGCTCTTGAGTCATTAAAATCTGAATAAAATATAAATGACCCTGGTTCATTTGTCGGGTTTTAGTGTCTCACTCACAAGTATCAAAATGTTTGATGGCAGTCAGGGACACGATGTGAATACAGATGATCTACATGGCACGGTGTGTCCGGTGAACTTCACCTTCTTAAAATGTGAGGAATGCTATTACAAATCACAGTGATGAAAAAAATGAAAAGCAAAATGTATGAAATATGGTCTATTTTAGATGCCTGTGACCTTGAAAGATGAGAGGCTTGATAGGCTTATTGATTAGCAATTCTCTGCAGACTGAGGAATATCAAATGAGAACCACTGTGGTCAGTGGTACGGTTTGTCTCAGATCCCTTCAGCTGTGGTGCGATAAGCCAAGGAATAAGAGCAACAGACAATAGAGGATGATGATTAAGTTTTTTTTCACATGCAAGAAGTCTCCACAATGAATTTCACACCTAACACGAGTCCTCTTAGTGGCAACGAGTTCTCTTCACCCTGTGTTTTTCTGCAGGCACCAGCACCCACTAAAAAGAGCTGCAGGGAGAAAGAGGGAGGCTTAATCTGAACGTCTCTCTCTAAACTGGAATTATCAGCTTCCTCTTTAATCTCTGAGGTACGAATCATTTGAATTCCATAAGAGCCGCCTACTACGGTAGATTGTACTTTAACCGCCTACTGGAATGCCAGCCCCTCGCATAGCATATTTGGCCATACAGCAGTGTGCAGCACACACAGTCCTCAGACATTGTTCGGTGTGTGGGAGCTCATTTTGGCAGTGTTTGACAGTTAAGCTTTTGTTTTTTTTGTGTGAGCTTTATGTTTGTTAGTGTTAGCTAAGGCAAAGCGCCACAGAAGCAGCTCCACGAGAGACGGACGTCAAGCATGACAAGGGAAAGTCACGTTGGAAGGTTTGTAATGGATTGTGCCGGCGATAATAGCCACTAAATGTGAGTGCTGTTGGTTATAAATCTGCTATTATTACGCTTTCGATGAAAGGAATATGAGTAACAGTGTTGTTGGCTCCTATAAAGCAGGAGCTCAGACAGAGGAGAACTAAAAATAAAATGCCAGCATTCAGTGCTGAATGTAATTTCATAGAAAATATGTGTCCCTGCTCAAAAACACTGGATAAACATGATGGTCCAATAAGTAGTATCTTCTCAGAACAACCACAGCCAAAGCCATTGTAGCAGCCCCGCCCTCTAATAAACTATGACAGCTGGTTTAGGCCCTCAGTTGTTCCAGGGCAAAACAGCTTTAATCTGGTTAGGGGGGGCATAATGAAATGTGCTGTTCATAAGGCCTGTAACCATATTAGGAGGAGGGAAACTTGATATTGAGGTGGCCTCCATGGCAACAGTGCCGGGGACTGTGAGTCCAATGTTTGGGAGGATTTTGAAACAGATTCGTCGGGCTTGAGGGGAGATGACAATGTGGAGAGGGGGGATGTTGAAGGAGTCGAGTTTGCACAGTGAAAATCCCTTTGGAAATAAAATTTGAATTCCTCCTCTGATCTTTTGGCTTTACCACACATGAGCCTCGCTGTGGAGACTCAGCGGTGTGATATTACACAAAAAATATGTGTTTTATATTGTATAAATAATACATACGCTATAAGACTATTGGCTGTAGTTCATATTTTGGGCTTTTTCCTCGATGATGAGTTGTTGTCCTCAGCCTGTTGTCCACTCCGACACACAGAGTCCGAATTTTGAAGCAGTGAACATTTTTTGCAGACTCTTTATTTTTTCCTGCTCTTTGCCCTTGATTGAGCATGCTGTCACTGTCACAGGTCAGTAATATGCCCTCTCCTTGTTCACCGCGCTGAGGAAATGAATGTTTGTCTCAATGTCCTGTACAGCATTGGAGGTCTAAAATGAACACTCCCTGTGGCATGAGCAGCTTTAATAAGACATTACGTAAAAAGAACTGATCCTAACCACAGGAGTCAGACTTGAACAACATCCCTGACACAGAGGTCTCTGACATGGAGATAAAATCCAGCTCAAACCAACAAAAATTACCATCCGGATCAAAGACAAGGGAAGAAAAAGAACAATGTTGTTGGACACAAACAAGTATTTTTATTTTACACCCCAGTTAACATACTACCTTTTCTTCTTTAAAAAAGTACAAGGAGAAAGCTCTGCTTCAATGACTTGCCAGTGACGTTAATTCATTCAGCTGCAACATAAACATCTATCTGGCTCCACAGAGACAATTGTGTGCATTTTGTCCACAGTGTAATTAAGCTGCTAGCAGATGAGGCAATGGAGCAAGAACATTGCTCTCCACATGCCTTCCAACAAAGCAGTGGAGATGGCTGCAACAAATACAAAAGAGCCTTATGTACTGGCCATGCTACGGGCTCAGAAGTACAGAACCTCTTAGCATATTTGCCCGTACATGCATATGTGGCTCCACACCACTGGTTCAAGTATGTGGATGGTAGTTGGGTATACAAATTTAAAAGCTGCAAGCTGGTGGCTTTTTACAAAATACATTAAAACAATGGATGGTAATATAATTGTCACAAAGGTTGATTTACATAATAAACTAGACTGCACCACCTCCCCTCAAGAAGGAGGGCATCTCAAAGTTTATGTGTACAGAAAGCCCACCTACACAAATCAGTACTTTCTGTTTGATTGCCATCGCACACTTGAGCTTAAATTGGCCGGAGTTCGAACCTTGCATCACTGCGTATAGAAAATATCAACAAACACTGAGGCTAACATGAGGGAGCAGACACACTTCCAACAAGCTTTGAGAACCTGTGGTTACACTGAGTGGGCCTTTGTAAAAACCCAAACATCCCTGACGTGACTGCTGTCTTTGAAAAGTACCAGAGGATTTGTGCACACCACATCATTCTGGTATTTTACAAACCTGGCAACACACTAAGGCAATTCTTAGTACACTCAAAAGACCACATACCTAAACATCAGCAGAGCGACAGATGCAGTCAAGTGCAGTGAGGAGTGTATAGATCTGTTGCCAAAACCGTACAGCTCCCCACAAACGCGTCACGGCATAGAGCTGCCAGCACATGGGGAATGAACAGCAATGTTCATCCATTTACAGATTTGAGTACCAAAATTAACCAAAATAGAGAATGGGTGGTCTTAAAAATGGAGAAAAGGAGGTTTTTGTTCAGGCTGGTGTCAGGACATTACATCACACTTGTGTTCATGCTCGCTGTCTGGCTCTAGAGATGGCAATGCTAGTCGGTCAGCAAGTTTATGATGGATTACCAGTGAATTTTTTCATAGGTCCCCTCTGACTTTTCCTCTTGCATCACCATATGGTTGATATTTGTGGTTTGGAGTGAGTGATGTGTCTCAACAACTATGTGAAGGACTGAAATTTGGTACAGACTTCCAGGATTAAATGTAATGACTTTAGTGATCCCTTAACTTTTCATTTAAATAAATTAAATAGTTAGTTAGTAAATAAATTATATTCTATTAGTCTCAGCTGTAGTAATTAGTAAATGTTAGCATGCTAATGTGCTAAACTAAGATAGTGAACATATATCTGCTAAACACCAACATGATAGCAATTCTCACTGAGAGCCGGTTAGCATGCTGACATCTTGCATACATCTTTCTCCAGTATGACTGACTCCACCTTAAAATCTTTCGTTAGGCTACACACACAAAGCTAATCCAACTGCCCGGTGCGAGTGGACCAATTTAAACTGTTTAGTTATGTGACTCCCATCAGTGTTCAACTCTGAAAAAGTCCTATGTGAAACAAAAAATATATCAAATGCACTTCTGATGCTAGTCAGGCAGAATTTTACTTATATTGTAATTTCCTTGTTGCTAATTGTTGTAGATAGCTCAGAACTCCAAGCAAAGGCGGAGAGCAACTCCTCTGGGTACGAAGGTTTATTAAGATTCTTCATTCAAGATTTCAAACCACTTACCATGAAGCGTGAATCCCGCTGAAAATACTTCAGCAACAAATATCTGGAACCTTTGAACTTATTTCTCTGTTTTCAAATGTTACAGTTCACGGTCAAAAATATTTTGCACTTATAACATCATATTCATGAGTTATCTAACTGCATGTGCAGCAACAGACAAAACAGAATCTCATTATAAATGAAAGACTTATGCAGTAGAACATAATTAGGTGACTCTATTATACTGTCCTGGAAGCCCAAATGATAATGCCAGATCAGCCAGGACTGATTCACAGCTTTATCTGGTTATTTATTTCCTGCAGTAAACACGTCCCACTATACTATTTTCACAAGTAGTAAGTTGAGCCTGCGGTATATTTATCTTCCTCGGTACAGTCATGTCTCTTCAGTAAAACTCATCAATATGAAGTGAGACATCCATTGCATTGCAGAGAAAAGAGTATAATTAACATGGCTCGAGTGTTGCTGCAGAATTTACTACATAGTATTGACACAGCTCAGACATAGGTTTGTGGTTATGTAAGCTCGCCTTACACTTTAACTCAGGTCACGTTGTCTTGGCAACTTGCCCAGAAACTGTACATCACCACGTAGCTGAGGAAAGATAATTCTATGACAAATTCAGGCATATTGCCCTCTATAACACTCTTCTGATAGCAAACAACCGATTTCGTCAATATTCTGGGTCACAGGCACATCCCGTATGGTGAGGTAGAAGATAAACTAAATCCTTGTCTGTGTGTACACACATGCACAAATACATATGCAGAGTGAACAAGCAAATCCTCAGTGACCTGACCTTTAATTTTGCCTGTTTGTCTGTGTTCACAACAAGTTCACAAGTAGCTGTTCAAAAATCTCTCTCAATGCGGGGAGCTACTAATGGCACTGGTGCTGATCTGATGTACCACATATTAATACTGTTCTCTCCTCCCCCATCTCCCACGCCTCCCTACACACACTCTTCAGTACCCACCTGAGTCTCGTTCACAAAAGGAAATCAAGTGTCATCATCCGAATCTTGCTTTGGCTCTGTTCCTCTGGGTCCTCTACTCCCTCGGTCGCTGTGGAGAAACGCCACAGCTCAAGTACACACTACCTGTTTGGCTGGTGTTATATTGGTCCTTGGAGGACTAGATATCAGGATTGAGCCACATTTGCATTTTAATTTTATATTCTGCACCATAGCTTCCACGTTTTTTAACTACTTTATGCTTGTTTAATGATCCTTGGTGAAATGAACGTGCAAGTTTATAATAAACAAAGGATTTCATTATGCAAATGCAGACCCGAGTCAGACCCCAGACTTATAAAAATGTTTGTGTGAATGTTTGCTGATATACAGTCTGTCGAATTGAGGTTTTCCAGATGAAACAGGACTCGCTGAGGAGGACTGTGTATTATTGGATTACCTGCACTCAACATCTTTAGGATACAGATGCTGCAGCGCACGCATTTCTTTTAGACATGCATCTTCTGTGCCTATGCAGCACTTTCATCACCTAGTACTGGGTGACCCATGCTAGAAAAAGTGTAATTAATGACTAAATATAACATTGGTGCATATGATTGTGATAAGTCTAAATGCGAACATAATCTAAGAACTAATGTTTTGCCAAAAACACTATAAACATTAATTAACTACTAAGATGGGTGGTGGTGAGGATGGTGTGAGTGGTGGTGGCAGGTATTAAAACATGAAAAATTTAGCCAAGACCATCTGGAGCGTAAAATGATCCTTGCAATTCCCTACATCTGTTGTGTGGCAAGAGCTGTCAACAAATATAAATAGTGATACGCTGGATATTATCTTTTCTGAGACTCTTTTGATCATCAGTGTTTTCCCAAAGACAGCCATCGTGATCACACAAAGAAAATTCATTTCACCCGCATTTAAAGATGACAAGATTTCATTCTCCTCTGGCCTCCAGCTTTGGAAAATGCTAAAGGTTAACGTGCCTTGGCACACATGTCTTTTTTCCCCCTGATCAAACACAGTGAATTCCAGCAGTTGAAGAGATGAAGAAAATGTTATTTACCGAGCTCACCCTGGCAACAGTGACCTGTGGAATGACCAGCTATTTATTTTAAGGTAATTAGACTTTTGAGAGGGAAAGGAACATCCACCCTTAAATGGAACATTTCGCACTTCTCTATCTCCTTAGCACCACGATGCCGGAGCCACAGCTAAAACAAGATAAATGCTGGCAAGAGCAGTCAGTTTTAGCGGCTGGATGATGCAACAGAGAGTACAGCGTGTTAATGTCAATTTGTTTTAAGTTCCTTTCCACAGTAAATTACAAAAAAAGTGTCCTCTTCTGCACTGCAGCCCCATCGGTTTGTCATAATGAGAGCTTTCTCGAGGGAACAGAGCTGAGAGCAAGGTTGGTAGAACATAAAGTATCTCTCAGTGTGGTAGGTAAGGAGAGCGGAAACTGTACTCAACTCTTTCTCTTCTTGACTATTCAAAGACAAGTCTGTTAATGACGGAATGTAGTCTCGCAGCACACTTTGTAATAAGTGAGTTGTTATGACCAGAAGGCCCTGTCAGTTCATTACCTTGGCATGGAGTGTGCATGTCTCAGAGAAATGACGTACAAAATGACAATGAGAGGAATATTGTTGCACAAGTGATGCTCAGTAAAAATGCAAAGAAGAATGGACTCATGCTTTCTAGTGTTGGGAAGTTCGAGTCTTTTAAGTGACTGTGATCACTTACTCTAGGATTCATCCCCTGGGGACTATGAATGTCTGTACAATATTTCATGGCACTCCATTTTAGTTTGAACTTAAATGGTGAACTGACCAACAGATGTGCAACCACGAGAGCAGACCAACAACCCAGACTAGGAAATATTGTTGTATGGAAAACTAATAACCTGACCTGAGTGTACTATGACAGTGTGAGCTGTGAGAAGAGTCTAAAGTTGCGTGGCACAAGTAGGATTCATCAAGAGCAGTAAACAAGATGAGGCCTCAGTGACAGTGTAATAACCAAAAATCAAAGTGTGAAAAAAGGCCTGGCATAACTTCAACTCCTCTGCCTCTAACCTTAATAACACTCGCAAAGGTCACATTTATTTTGGCTTTTAATGCATTCAAATGCCACATACAAAGACGTGCTGGCATTCCTTCAACGGATGAACTGCCATTACTGCTCAAAGAAAGCTTAACAACCTAAGAGGAATGTCACGTATGGTCCTATGAAAGTAAACACCTGCTAATGGAAGTATATTGTCCCTAGATTGTGCTGTATTTTTTTGCACTGAGTCACTGAAGTGTGGGTGACTGCTGTTAGTCTGGGCCTGATGTGTGATACAGTACACCGTGGAAAGTTTTTTGCAGATCCTCTTTGATTTTTCTACCTTCAGTAGAGTCTGTGCACATCTAGTCCCTGCCAGCTGGCTTTACATCTGTGCACATTCCTTGGAAATTAAACTTTTTTTTTCTTGAACACAATGTGGATAGCTTAATTATTTTAACCAAGCAACCTGCCAAACAGGAAATTACTGAACACTGGGAAATAAGAGGCAATTTTGTTCGATATTCTGCTGAGGAAAAATGCATTTCCCCACTTTGCCTCCCTTTACAGTGATGTTGGCTAAAAAACAGCATCCCGGGAGCAAGTAAGGTTTTAGTGATTTGGTGAATGATGCTTCAGCAGAATGGATCCCTGCTGTCATGGAGGTGTCAACCAGCCTTCATTCTCAAATTGACACTCTTCCAGTTTAAAGATGATGTCCCTCACCACCATGCCACTCTGCTTTTCTCTCTAAAAGCAAGACTTTTCTGTCAGCAGAGCCTATTAAACCATCTCTCAACATTTCTTTGAATCTGCCTCACTACTTTCACCCTTTAATTTTCTTCCTAGTTTCCTCAGCACGACCTTCTTCACTATCCCTCATCTTTTTTAAGTCCTTCAATCCTTCTTTCTCACCACCTGAGCTAAAATTGCTTTCTTTACTGTCTGTAATAAGTAGTGCTTCAGTGATTTCTGTCTGACCCACCACCTGACTCCACTTTTGACTAATATTAAAAAAGAAACGAAACCTTTGCTGCCTTTAATCTTAAGCATTTGTCAACATTTAACAGCATTTTGAACTGACATGACATTTCTTAAATAAAATCTTTGTGACTCAGTGATACAGGATAGAGCTGTAAAGATTTCAGAATGATTTCAGTTTTGTAGAAATAACCACATTAGTTCAAGGACACTGGTCTCAGGTTTAACAATAAAAGTCTTAACAAAACATAAAGAAATGTGAGACCGGGCTCCTCACACAGACACAAATGTCTTCAGTCAAACGTAGTTCTTTCTCTGCTGCCTCTTTTCTTTTTCCATTTTTTTTTTGGGGGGGGGGGGGCCTTAGACAGACTCAATAAGTCGGTCACAATGTGTCCCATATGCTTATCTAAGCCAGCAAGTTTCCATTGTCCCCGTTCCACAAGTCATGTGGAGAGATTTGCATATAATGGGCCACCCTGTTTGAACCAAAAACTGGTTCACCTTTTCCAGTCATGTAATTATTGTATCTTGTGTAACTGTTGTAAATGTTGAGATCAGCTACTGAAGAAAGAGGAAGAAAAACAGCTGAAGCAGAGAAAAAAAAATGTTCTAAGAAACATTTGCAGCTCATTTAGTACTGTTACTATTAGTATTATTACTGAAGTGATACTATAAGAAATAATATATAGACACTGCGCCGTGCCGGCACAATCTGACATAACTTTTACCTCTGGGTCACAGAACTCATTGAAACATTTTATAATTGAGTAGTTTGGTTTATCATAAAGATGACAGTGATTCAGTTTGGAAAATAATATAAAATAATCACACCTTGTCACCATAATCCACCTAACAGTCTTTCATATGATACTGTGAAATATTACAAAGGTTTAAAATGAAAATGCTCTTCTAATTTGAACCTGCAAGGTCTTTCATAAGGGGTTTTTAAAGATTTGATTGAAAGCATTATCCAGCCACATTTTTTTAGTTAGGGTATAGTCACTTTCCAATATGTGAGAATTATTTTGGCTGTAATGAGGGGAAAAGAAAGAAACTATTCACTGTTCAGAGCCAAGAATGATAAGAAAAGGTTCTGGGTCTGGATTAGAGGTAATGACTTCAAAGGCAATATAAAAAACACCAAAGACCGCCACAGTTGAATTTTTGCTTGCGTGAAAAAATTATGCTTTTTGAGAACATTTATGACATATGGGAAAAACAGCCCGACAGATTTGGTCTATAGTTCCACTTTAGTTTAGTGGCGTCTGTGTAGTATTTTGAATTGAATTAAATGGTGTGTTTGATGTTGTGTGTATTTGCTGAAGCCCTTCCTCCCATATGTCATAGCTGCACTGACTTCTTCTTCCCCTTTCAGTCTGAAGCTATCTGAACAAGGAGGATCCTTTTAGCAGCAATACACTTTTTATGTGTTATGAGTAGGTGTTGACATCATATATAACTGGTCTTGTTTAAGTCTAAAATGTTTTTGTTCAAAATGTCTTTTTGGAGATATCTGGAAGAAATATCACTCCAGAGGTCATACTATGTGGACAGATCTCACTGCATTACCCAACTCATTCCACACTCTGAATGTCTTCAATCTGGAATGAACTGATAAAAAATGATTGGCTATAGGGTTAAGAGTGAAATATGATATTGAAATAACTGTGTTATTCTGTGTGTAACAGAGTTTGCATGGTATGTGATTCCACTTGCCTTAATTTGTTAATTTTATTGGCCCACAGGTGCTTGCTCTTAACTAAATAAGAAATGTACCACTAGTAAATGTGAAACCCAGAGTTGGGTTGTTGAGTTGTTGAGCTCTGCACTGTGTACAAAGACTGTAAAATATTGCAGAGGTTTTCAAAGTGGGATGCAGTCCTCTCCCACCGGGGCTCCAGACAGTGTCAGGGGAGGCTCAGTGGATGGAATTGAATAAATCTAATATATATATATATATATATATATATAGCATTAGTCATCAAACAGAGATCAAATAGAATCTCCTAAATGTGTGTGATTCACTTCACCAGAGTCAGAAACTATAAATGCCTGACTGACCTTTTTTATGTATTTGGTGTAATCCACCAGCAACATTAGCTTATCTTGGCTCGACTGTTGAATTGTTTCAAAGCAAATAAACCCCTATTGTATTGTATTGCATTAATATTAATATGTCCTTTGTAAGAATATGTGTGCAGGGTGACTTATTGAAATGCTTCAGCACATTTTTAAAGTTTTGGAGTAGGTGCAGTGCATTTTAAAAGTGCTATGTTAACCATAATGCTGTCTGTGAACTAGCTAGTTAGTTACTTAGTTAAAATAAATAGTCTGAGCTGACCGTGGTGAGCCAGCTGTGTGCCTGACCTGTACAAGTATTCAGTTCTTATCCAGACAACAAATGGCACCAATGCACAGTGAAGGAGTTGCTTGATAAGTCTGTTACAGCGACGTTAAACTGAGCTCAGTTATATACAGTGTGTCATACAAAACTATTACTATATACTATAGATACTATATACTATACAGCCAGGGAGGTTTATTCTGAAACAGCTCAGACTAGCCCAGTTTTCTTCAGCATGCTCAAGGATGTAGTTCCTTGTTTACTCTGCCTTTCTAGTTTGGTGAGCTGAAAGAACAAACTGCACTAAGTGTGGCCATTAAAATGAAGGAATATGTCATCCAGTTCAGAGGTATGTCTCCTCCAGGAGTTTTTAATCCTCTGGACAATCAATATCTGTCATGTGCAGTCAGAGGCTACATATATCAGGTTTTGATACGCATCTTGTTAACAGGATAATTAGTTTTGGTCTTCACATCGGATTGTTGATAATAGAATAAAATACTGCCTTATCATTCAAATCCTCCAAAGTGAAGTGATACTTCTGTTATATTCTTTTATTGCAGGGAGGAGACACAAACCACCTGTGTGAGAAAGATGCCTGCATTGCTGTGGCTGTGCTGCACAACGCTAACAAGAGACACAAAAATGCTTTGCAAGCAAATTATGCTAATGTATGCAAGTTGTTGTCAGGTATAATTACACAAGAACAGAACGAGGGCCTTGAAAGTTATTCTCAGTGTAACATCAGTGGCAGATCTCCATTTAGCTGCAAGAGTTCTGAACTATTTAAAGCCTCGTGCACGTGACTGCCCTCTTCACTCCAGTAGATAAGTAGTAAGATACACTTTTTTAGGTCTCTGTAGTGTTTGGTACATTTCGTTTGAAGTAAACCACAAATTAACCTGATGGTGGTGCTACACAAAAAGTCATGGCATCAGACTTATCATAGTATCATGAAAACTTTCATGGCACTGCAACTGAAAGTTGTTAAGCTATTTCAGTCTGGACAAATCCAATCAAAACCATCAGCATGACAAAAGACAACAACAACATTCAGTATATATTAGTTTGATTACAGTTGAGACAAAAAGTTAAATTACAGTATCAACCTTGGAAACAGTATCCAGCAAAGAAAACCTACATCTGATGAGGAAGACTGTGTGTGTAAAGGTGTGACCGTGGCTGGTAGAGCAAGTCGTCCACTGATCCACATGTCGAAGTGTCCTTGGGCAAGACAATGATTCCCACATTGCTCCTGTTGTTCAGGCCATTACCTTGCATGGTAGCCATCAGGGTGTGTGTGTGTGTGTGTGTGTGTGTGTGTGAATGGGTGAATGAAAGGCAAATCGTGGATAAAAGTGCTTTATAAATGCAGCCACTTACCATTTATCTGATAGAATCAAATGCTCCTAAACAGCTACTGAGTGGTAGGATTGTCTTTGTCGATTAGTTTGATATAATTTCCAGTGTGTAAAGAAACACTAGCGCATCAAACTTCCAAAGCTTCCCACAGAGTCTGACCTCCCCCGAAAAATAACCAACTCCCACCCAAAACCTCACTCCGTTACTGCATCTCCCTCCGACATTAATAATAGATTTAGATGTTGTCTACCGTTGTTGTCTAGTCCCTCTATTCAAAGACCTGTCAGTCACTGAGTGAATGATAGCAGGTTCCAGTATTCTGCTTTGAATGTTGTTGATGAAGCTATACTTTCGCTTATCGTGCCTTTAAGGGATCCAGTATTAAGATTTCAACCTCTGCCACTTGTCTCATGATATATTCATCTGGCATCTTTGAGTTGAACTTCATGCCATTGCATTAAATAGCAGAACTCCTGTATTGATACTGCCACCTTCCTAAATTTCATGAGCTCGAGATGTTCAAACAAAAAATTTTGCATCCACATCAAAGCCAGTGTCTCCTCAAAGATTTCTCAACTTCACTGCATATATTTCAGCTGGCTCTAAAGAAGATTCCTACAGTTGGGCTTAAATTGGAGTGGACTCCAGGTGCAGATCTGCCTGGTTGTGGAGAAAAAGTTAGTGGAGGTTACAGCAATCTGTTTTCTTCGCTTCATAACGCTTTCCATGCAGGTGCCGACATCCAAACGCTCCTCCTGGATTCACATCCATGAAGTCAGTTTCGATAATTACTTAAGAAGGTGGCAAACAGAGCTGTGAATGGTGGAAAAAAATAAAATACGCCACTTTCTTTCAGATGAATGTGCTCAGACATGACCTGCAATCCTGAGGACCTGAAAAGGTAGTTCATAATAACATTAAAATGACAAGAATGAGCCGAATTAACAATCCTCTACAATAAATGGCTCAGTGATCTATAAACCATTTGAAATAGTTTAGTGCTGTGCATGAAGGTTAGTGCTGTATCTTGTGGCCCAGTTGAACTGCCAAGTCTCTATTGATATATAAATACACTAGTGATTTTCATATTTAAGGTCAAGTGTGTAGGATTTTGCGGCTAGAGTGGGTGGGAATCGTCAGTCAAAGAGCACCTGTGGCATCTGTAAATATAAAAGGCTCCTTCAAGTGTAACAAACACATAATGATCATTATTTTTTGGTGCTTAGAAACTAAACATAGTTCTGCATATTATATTCTGTCATATGCTATAATTAGAGCACCCTAAATCCTACACACTTGCTACTGTGCACTTTTCGAACTTGTTGCACTTACGGTTAGTAAGTAAACACGCCTTCCTTGCTTTCCTTTTCTTTCTTATTTTGCATTAAAAGCAGGAACAGTGCCTCATAATTCAGTAGAGGGAAAAAAATTCAAGTTTCTGCCCTCCTTGTTAGTCTCCTTTTGATTCACTACAGAGATACTAGAATCACTGAGGCATCACTCACTAAATCATACTGATGGCTTAGAACAAGTCAGCGGAGGTGTGGAAAAAAACAATTTACAGAGGGAGGAAGATGATGCAGATAGTTGCTCCTATCTGAGAGATAAAGCTTGGGCAGGCTGCAGAGATCATCGGAGAGGGAGAGGGGGGGAAAAAACGACAAGATTGAATACCCAGTGCGCTAGAAAGATTGGACACTTTCTATCCCCCAACCTGCAGTCTGAAAAACACAGACTCCCTAAGGAGGAGCGAGGAGGATAAGAGGACGTAAGAGGATGGTGGAGCAGAGTGACACGGCTCATGGCTGAAGAATCGGGTGGCGGAGGCTTGGACTTGCGGGTGGGTTGGTACTTGAGCACAACAGATGGCGTTAAGTGTTGAATGTTGAAAAACAGATGAACCAGTAAACTCATTAAGCTTGGCTTGTGGGTCAAGAGCGCCATGCCAAGAATGAGAGAGAACACTCCCCCCAGACCAAGCAATCTGTGGGAAGGGGAGGGGGTCAGTTTAAATCAGTGTGTGTCACTGAACTTCATGCTGTTACAAGATGTTTGAAACTTTGCAGTTAACAAAGTATCACTCCACAGTTTAGCAATAAATAATACAGTTCATGGTTTGTTATTTATGCAGGCATTACTGTCAAAGTGGCATGTTGTTACATTTCCCCTCCATCCAACCGACATTTTCTCTTGGTCCTGCGCACTAATAACTATGCATTACTATGCCCCCACACATCACGAAGCTTTCACCAACTCATTTGTACTTGCAGGATTCTCTCTAGCAATGCCATTTATACTAACCGGAGCACAAAACAAGCATGATCAGGGTTAATTAAGCCAGCGGAAAAGGCTGTGCGTTGCCGGGTCTACCCAGCAAATTTGCGGTGAGCCATCTGTAAGCCTATGCAACATCAACTAATTCTTAATTGCATGCAAATAAGAATGACCTGGGTTCAAGATACGAAGCAACAAATCCGGCTCATCACAAGGCCCAACATGAGAAGTAAACGCATAACAATGTACTTCAGTGAGAGAGTTTTAATGAAATAGCTCTGTCCGCTGTCATTAAAGTTTTATGATTGATGCTTGGAGAAAATCCTGCTATCCCTCCTCTTATCGCCCATTTTTTTCATCCTGAGTTCCAAAAACTCTCTTCCTCCAATCCTTCAATCCCTAGTCAGGTCTGATCTGTTGCTCTCCTCTGTTCCCTTACCTCCCTCAGCCATCTGTCACAGTTGGGTCCTTGCTGCCAAGCATCTCCTTTGAAAAGATTTTAAAGCTCACACTGTCTCTCACTCAACATTTCCCCGGTTAAACAGACTCTTTCTTGTTGTCCTGAATTAGCTTCAACACATTTGATAATAAAGAGGGTCCACACGCCTATTCACAGTCAGTCGTTCTGACATGCGCTGGATTTGACAGCACTGCTTTTCCATCGTTGAATTGTTTTTGCTATTTCTCCACAGATGATTGAATTTTAAATGCAGTATACCATCAGGTTTGTTTTGTAAATAACATGACATACAGTACGGTGGAATACTGTATTCTCAAATGTCCACCACCAGGAAAACAGAAAAGAGACCAAACAAAAGCAACCGGCAAAAAAATGGTGGAAGCGGAGATGTCTGAGATGGGTTTCTCATGAGGTGAGGCATAGCTGCTAAAGATCGTGATAGACGGAGGAATGTTTTCAATGCCTTCCTTGTAATAAGTCAAGTACAAAACAAAGCTAAAAACCAAGCTAAATGATAAACTATTAGTTATTAAATTGTGTCTTTGTGGCTACTTTAACTGGCTCTGTTGTATCTGATCAACTAAAGCAAGAGAGCTATAGCAAGTGAAAGCTAACTTTTGACACAGCGATGGCTAGCCTTAACTAATGAAAGCTAAGAATTAATTTTAAAAATGTACTGATTTTTCAATGTTTTATCAATTTACGTGATCTGTTTTGATTTTAGACTGACATCTGTGTAATTCAGGCCCACATAACTAAACGAAGCAGTTGTTGAATCCAACATTACAGAGGAAAAATCCCTATAAACCTAGCTAAAGGGTAATTAGCTTAGATCTTAGTAGCTGCCATCTCAGTATTTGACTGCAAGTCACGTTTAAGATACCTTTAAATCACACATTTAAATGCTCTAGACTGCAAATTAATTAATTCTAGTACTTTATTATTTAAATACTAGCTTTTATTTTAATCGCTGCTTTTGAAAATGGACAAGAAAGCTGAAAGAATTATGTTGAGCTACTGCACTTTCCTCTTAAATGCCTGTATTATTATTCAAAGGCAGAGTGCGACTGCATTTTTTGGGTAGGTTATGTTTTGTCTTTTCAGGGGGTCTGGCATTACAACCTTTTTATCTGCCAGCCAGCTTCTTCTTCTTCTTCTTTTTTTTTTTTTTCTCAGTTTCAGTGCCTCTGCTTTCACTACTCTCTGTCAGCAGACTACACACTGTGGGTTTATATCTAAACACAGATTTTGCAAAGAGATGAACTGACTGCAAAGTGATTTATATTAATTGTAACATTATGTGCCGTGTTTTGAAAGGTATCATATCCACATGTATTTAAATGCAGTAACCTCATTTGGAACCTACTGTGAGAATGTGATTTGGATACATATTCACGCTGAGATTGCACTTAGCTTTTACATTAGAAGTGAAACTGTTAACTCCAGGCTTATTCAGCCGTGAATATGAGAAGTTGGGGGGGGGCTTGTTATTTTGATCACACACCTCAGCTCAATATTTGCTGTCACACCTTGGCAAGACTGAAAAAAAGGTTGATCATATGTAAAATTAAAACTCGACTGATACTCCTATGAACAATCATTCTGGGCTTTGCTGTTTTGAAGCAGATGTTTATGAGCTAAACATAATTTATTGCCCTGTCTGTGATATATCCATATCAGAATATGCAGCTGCAAGTAAAGTTTTTATTTTGCATGTTGTGTGCATTTAGATAGCTTTTTATATTCAGCTGGCAGCCCACAGTGCACTGTATTCTGGGACAATAAATAAGCCATGTTTTTGTCAATGATTATTACAACCCTGTGAAAACAGCCCTTAAATAGCATGCTGCTCCGGGGGGAATAAAAGTTTGTAGAAATTCTCCTTGACCTTTGCCAAATGCTTTAAGGTAGGCCTTTAAAACCTTTGAAATGTTATTGTCCCAGAGATACCAACTAGTGCTTGATTAAATATTCTGTTTAAATTCCCCTGTGTTATCATGAATGGACCCCTACTCCTTATCACCTCGTGCCAGTCCCCTCTATAAATATTTACCCCAGAAAGTTGTGCCTGCAGAAGAATACCAATTCCATGTCAGCAGACCTTCACGCCGAGGGGAAGAAGTGTGTGGCGTGCCACTGAGTATTGGATTAACAGCGAGTAAATTAATACAGCATCTGTTCTTCCTCTCGTTCGCTTGGCTTTAATATGTTTATATTCACCCTGTATATGTCTTCCAACCGCACTCCCATCTGTGCTGATCTATGTCATCGTTTGAGTTTTCTGGGCAGCGGCCATCGGTGTGAAGTATTTTACAATTGGCAAACACTGCTATCATCATAGCTGTGGGCTCCTGAGATTTCCACGTTTTTATCAAAAGAAATAGACAAAACAAGAGACTGTCAGATACTGTCTCTGAATATCTCTGACTTTTTGACTTTATTTCCTCCCAAAGTAAACAAAACTACAGAAGTATACCAGCACTTTAGTACTGCTCTCCTCAAACCATAAAAAATGAGTTTAGGTAGTGCAGTGTTTGGTCTAAGTAATAATAATATGTTTTGTTATATAAGATTTAGTACTGCATGCCCTACATGGATAGAGAAAGAAAAGTTTTATTAACTGAATCACTCCGAAGTTGATCTTTGCTTCTGCAGCGCTGCATTAATTCAGTTTTATATGAAACAGCTTGAAGTAGATTCGCCGTTCAAGTCATCCTTCACACTATGATACACGGTGATGCAAGGACATCGCCCAAGACTGAGAATATAATCATCAGAGTATTTCAGATTCCACCACAAGCCTGTGAACAAGAGTTCACAGCGCAATTTAAATAAATGCTGAACTGTCGTCTTTGCTATCCAATCTCAGGTTCGGGGTTTATTTGTTTATTTGTTGCAAATGAATGTAATTTGAGCGTCATTTCATTAAACATTCTTTCCAAATGCTCCATATGGACCATAAAAACTGTTTTTGTTTTGTTTTTCCTAAATTAAGTTCTGTAACAACTATTCGTTTGGTTTATAATTCAAACATTTTACATTCGAGGATTTATCACATTGCGTTTCATTGCAGAAGAAAAAGATATTAACCATTTCATAAAAAAACAGCTACATTAACTCAAACTTGTTGCCGCCGTGTGTTGTTTCACGACAGTGAGTTTACTTATTTGCTGCCCCATATAAGTTGTTGAGCCAGCTGTCAATAGTAGCAGAGGGAGATGACTCAGGAGTGCACGTGGGTGTGCGCTTCATTAAACCGCGAAAGGTTGCTCTTCATGCAGCTTGAAATACATTGTGGTCCCTTACAAGGGCACCGTATTTTAGTGGATTCTTGAGTTTCCCACCAAAATGCAAGCTACTGTTATCTTCATGGCAGGCATTTATTTGAAGTGAGCATATCATCGGTCTTCATAAAATTTACAGCCCGATTCATTTGGACTTAAAAGCACTTAAATAAATTCTTAATAGCACCATAACTAATCTTCAGATTGCCTACAAAAATGCATGGAATGCAGCCAGGCCTTGTTATTGTTATGTATCAGCAATTATACAACATTATGTTTTTCACAGCCCCCCAAGAGGCATATAAATGTATATTTTTGGCATATTTCTAACATCTAAGTTGTAATTAGCCCTTCAGAAGCAGGGCTTGTGTTGTGTGTCTAAAAAATAATAATGTTTCTTTAGGTGTCTGTCAAATTCAGGCTCAAAAACCAAAGAAAAAAAAAAGATTTACACAGGTCGTACGGGAAACACATCATGCTACACTCTCTGCTACTCCTGCAGAACATGTTCTCAGGTTAATTGGGATGAGGAGGAAGTTCTTCGCCTCCCTCCAGCGTCTGTAAAAACTCTCCCAGACCAAGTTTAAAAGTGCTCTCTCACAATGGAGAGGCTGAAAGCAAAGCTTAATCAGAAAGAGTGTGACAGTCCCTGAGTTTTTATCAGCCCAGCCCCTCCTCTTTGTGATTTAGTTACTGTGCCAGCGCTGTCAGCCCGAGCACCATCTATCAGCTGTGTCGATTCACAGAGCCAGGAGCTCCACACCACAGCGATTGCCTCCACCCATCCCTTGTTTTCCCTCAGACACTTCTATTTAGATTTTGTCAAGATACACTCATCACATTATAAGTATTGTTTCAGAGTGATGGACATGAGGGTTCTCTTCTTTTTATATATCTCCACAGTTCTTTTGTTAATACTCCCTTCTCACCTCAACAGATAAGAAAAAGGATGTGTTACATGTACACAGGGACTTGGAGGTTTAGATTATTGTGGGCCAGTTTACAAAGACAGGTTCGGATTTTTCTGTGATTACAAGGCTTAAATTAAGAGACCAATATGGATCAGTGCACAGCACTACCTGTGGCTCGCCGCTGTTGACCTTATATTACCACGTAGTGATTGAATTGAAGAATCACAATAGGCAATCACAACAAAAGTATTGTAATTTAACCTCTCAGCACCCGCTGTTCTGCCTGAAGGACGTTAGCATTAGTTTTCACTGACTCTAAATAATGGCAAGTTATACAGCGGATCATAAAACTGAAACCTTAAAGCTGCATTCATTGAACTGATATATTGATATAACACCTTATAATGTTGACATGGCGAAAGTGTTAGCTATCAGTTACCTATTATCACATCCATCAGACGTGTTGTAACATTAGCACCTCTCTGAAGTCATGTTTCAGGCTACCTGACAAGTGTAAGTATTTACTCTCTTTAAGCTGTTTTGTTCTCCCGAGGCAAATGTCTGTCTCTTTAGCTGCTAAATGCTCCACTATATTCGCCTGCTGTTTGGTGCTGCGTGAGCACATGAGATAGCTAGATACCAAGATAGCACTCGTGGAGTGTAGAAGCAGTTCGTATCTTGACAATTTTGTTGAATTTGATTTGCAACCAACTGAACGACGAAACTGCCAAAGTGTTTACGTTGTGAAGCCTTCATCAGAGCACGCACGACGGTGAGCTGTTTTCTGAACTAAAACAATGGCAAAAAGTGGCACGGTATTTAACCAAAACAACAGGCTGAAAGACACCAAAAGAGTTGCATAATCATGCGTGGGTTTGTTACTACAAACAGGCCTTTTACCATTACAATAACTTGTGTAATGGTAAATGTGTGGTGTGTTAAACGGTTAGAGTACAGTCATTTATTTTAGGAATGTGTGGTTCTTTTAATTTTGCCTCTTGGTGACATTAGCCTTGGAGCATTTTTATTCTCACTGTTTGGTGATTAGTTTTACTTGCTGTCATCATTATCTTTTATATCATTAGTGCAGCCACTACACACACTTACCTGTACTTTGTTATAGTGCTTTGACAGACTATCCTGTATCCTACCGGATGCTCAACTGTTGGCTGAATAAGCCGGTTTAGGCTGTAGAAAGGGGATCAGAGGGGGTTGCCAGTTTCAAGCGACTCTCTCTTTGAAGAAAGGCAAGTCTATTCAGCAATGCTGAGCCAATATATCATATTGCACCATTTCCCCTTTATCATCTCTGTACCTCCCCCAAAATTCAATTTAACAATTTCTCTCCTAATCCTTAGTGTGGATGTAATCCCTGAGAAGTCACAACAATAATTGAGCACATCCAATGGCCTAATCCAAGAATTACATTCAGAGTTATAACATAAAATAGATAACTCTACTATGCAAGCATTGTTCTATCTTATTCAAGACTTTCACTCAGTGAAAGAAGATATTTTAACGTCTCCATCACGAAACAGCTCTTTCCAATATAGAATATTGTAAAGATAATAAAACTCGTGGTTTTAAGGAAACTCGAAATGGCTTCTCATTTTCTATAGCAACAAGCATGAAAAGCTTGTTCAAACACTTCCGTCGGAAAATTGATACCAGCGCTGCAGGTGCATGGGTAATTGAATAGTGTGTATCAAGGAACAGAGATGAGCAGAGGAAGCATACAGATACGCCTCAACAAAAGGACCCCGAGCCATCTGGAGTCTTTTGAGAAAACTCATACCGTGGAAGAGGAGGAGGAGGAGGGGACTCTTCACCAGGTGATGGATTTTTAGAAATTGGAACATAAAGATTCTTCTGTGAGGCACAATGAGAATAAGGGAAAAGATACATTGGGTAAGAGGATCTGGGGCTTGACATTTTGACAAGCGCATAACCATCAATGCTATAATTTATTCAATATTTAAATCCCTGTCCCAGTTACATACTATACAGTATGTGTAGTATAATATTCATAGCACACTGTTAGTTAGGATACCAGGAATCAGTGTTTAAAGTGTTTTATACCAAGAGGAAGCTATACATGATGCGTGCACTCCGAACTGCAAGTTTTCCAGTGAGGAAAGAGTTACCAGGAAAAGTTTATTATTTTTTCTGAGGTGTTTGTGTAGCTGTAAAGTTTTACAGTTTGATTATGTCTTTGTACTGAGAATGAGTGAATGAAAAGATTGACTCACGTCTGTACAGTAAATATAACGCCACAGCCAGCAGCAACCGATAGTTGACAGTCCTTTATGCTACATAAGTAAACTGGATGCATATCATAGACCGTATAAAACCCATAGTTTTCTGAAGAAAACTCAAAATGTGGTGGATCTGGCTGCCGCCAACTAGGCGGTTCTGCCTCTGCCAGCTCCCCACTAATTCAAATTGGGCAATGATGGGAATCTTGGGTGGACCTGAGGCAGGCTGAATGAAGCTTGGTTGTTCAAACACCTGTGATGGCACCTCACTGCCTGTCAAAGCAGCTACGCTTTTAATTCTGCATAACTTTAAGCCTTATTATAATTAAATTAAATTAAATTAAATTAATTTTTAATTTCTGCATTGAAGTTTGACAGTTTAATATGTGGTCTTATTGACATTGACTTGTTTTGTAGCCAGCGTCAAGGATCACTTCCACATAGGCTTTACACCACAACCACTGAGCTTGTTGCATATTTACCGTACAGACATAAAAGTGGTACTCTTCTCCTTCTAAGAACGTTGAATTATTCCTATAAATTATTTTTCAGATGTGAGCAGCTTGTCTATTTTGGGGCATTGCATTGTAGGAGAATAGCTACAAGCTAGTATACTCACTCTTGTCACTACTACTCACTATGTACTCACTGTCCTTCTCTGGGAAAAAGTATTTTACTGTTAGCTCCGTAGCAGTAATTTGGACCACTATGAAATCCAAAGGTTTAGGTCACTGTAAAGAAATTGTGTTGCAGAAATATGGAGTATTAGCTGTCATGTCTCAACTCGAAGTGAGCAAAAGGTTATTCAAACAATACACCCACAAAACAAGTCTATCAGCCCCCCTAAGCTGCACCAGCACAAGCCTGCTGTGAGAAAAACACAATGTCCAGGCTTCTTAAAGTTTCCCACTTTCTGGTTATCTGTGTATAATGTGTTGGGAGTCTGTAACCCTGCTGTATACAGAGAGGTTAAGGGGCAGGAGGAGGGAATTCATTATCCTTGAGCTGCTACAGGCTTTGGCAAGAGAGAGAGAGAGACCTTCAGATAGGGCATACGTGCTTCCTCCTCACCTCCGCCAGCCTCCAGTATCTCCTCAACCAGCTCATGATGAATAGGCCCGATCAGCGGGTGAGCTGATTGGTGAAGCAAGTAGCATCGAGGCAACCGCAAAGATGAAGAGGAGGTAAGAAGTGTCTCTTTTAGGAACAGACCGAATCTATTAGGTTTGTAGTAAATTCTGACAGTGCTGTAGAGCGAGCGCTGCAATATATATCAATGCCAGCGAGGACAATGCAATGTTTGTGAGATTATGAAGACAGAGGCAGACTCTCTCATGGTATTAACATTAGACTATACAATGAGCCAGTGCCTTATTGTTGTCTTCTACAAAGCCAGTGACACGCACTTTCTAACTTTAAATAATCATTCATCATCATAATTCACTGATTGGGTGGAGACCACAATTTTCATGCTTTGACAGTCTTGTTTATCTAGACCTACCACGTTATCTGTATATTTTATACTTCTATTTTTTCTTTTTTAGCTCTACCGCAAGGTCTTCTTCTGCTTAAAAATACAGCGTATGATGAGAAATACTGCAACTCTAGTATTTGTGTGAGGTAGGAACTACCCAGTGAAATGGAGCTCTGTAAAAAAAAAAGGCTTTCAATGCATTATGCAATATAGAACAGGCGAATTGAGTGAATAGCTAGATGTAAAGAGTTGTCTATACGTTGACATATCTGTTGCACAAAGTGTAATTTGAACCCAATTTTGAACCCAATTGAAATGAACCCAAACACATCATGGTTAAATGATAGATATGAGGGTTTTGAAAAATCTCTGTATAGATTAAAATGAATAATTTCATTATTTTCCTTTTTACCTGAGAGTTAGATGAAAACACCAATACCACTCTCACATTTGTTGTTAGTGATTAAGCTGGGCGCTGGGAGACAGTTAGCACAAGTTTAAAAAATCATCTGCCTACAAGCACCTCATGTTAGATTTTGTTTGTGTAATCCATCCCAAAGTACTATTTCTTTGCCATGAGCGGTGACTTTCTGCCCTCCATGAAACTTCAGCTTGTTATTTTTCCACCTTGGTTTTTGCACAGATTAAACAAACAACATATCGTGTATTAATTATTGAGCTTTAGTGACGCTTGTAGCTTGGAAGAACCTGGCTAGCTGTTTACCTGCATTTCCAGCCTGTATGCTATGCTAAGCTAAGTATCTCTTGGCTTCAGCTTCATGCTAAATGGACAGATATAAGAGTGGATTCAATCTTTTCAGAGAACTCTTGGGAAGAAGGTAAACAATTTCCCAAAACTACTCCTTTTAAATGTACACAAGAACAAAAAACCCACACAACCATATGTGAATGTGGTGTATACTGCAGACAATGCTACATATTCTCTGCAGGAAAACGTTAGAGCTAAAGAACCAAACGAATGAAATCTTTTCAATGCTAAAATGAAATAAAATGAGGTTTCAGTGGGAGAAATACCTCACAGTATCTTCTAATTCAACATGTATTGATTCTGTGCTTAGTTATGACTACATTACAGGGACTGGAGGACAGGTATTATGCTTTCCATTCTGATTAATTTCTAATTTCCAGGCTGATAATGCTTTGTTCACTTCCTCATATGATTACATCCCTCATGAAACAACGATTTTCCCAAAGCTTTTCACCACATAATAACAAAGGCCAGCGACCATATGAAAATGCCACAGTGACAAAGGATGTAGGAACAAAATACCTGGCAGCACAGAGGAGGTTCATTCAAAAAAAAAGAAAAAGAGAGCGAGAGCAATGGAAAAAAGAGAAGTTGGCTGTCTTTCACCTGGCAAAAAGAGAAGGCGGTTTAATAACTCTGAACAAAGCCTTTCCCACTAGCAAGTCAAACCTTTAATTACAAAACACGATAGGAGACCAAGGCCACCCAATATTACCTCAGCAACCTTGATACAAATCATACAAAGCAAATGAAGTGTTTAAAAGGGAATGGAGAGGAGCAATAGCACTGCAGCGCAAAACACAGAGAGAGAGAGGAACCAAGACGGAGGGAGAGGAGACGTAAAGGGATGGAGAGCTGCTCCAGAAACAGACGTATGAAAATTGATGGAGTCTGCAGAAGCGATTGATAGTTAGAGGACAGGAAGCAGGCTGTAAGGCAATTATCGCTATCTCTGCATTTGATTTAAGACCGTCTGAGTGTGTAATACTGTGAATTAATCACATCTAAGGTAGATACATCAGGAGCCCATTTCAGCCTTAAATTTCAATTATTCTTCTCTATCAGAAACGTACTTTAGAGATGCTCTAATTAGTGCAGAATATGAATTTCCACTTACTTACTCAAGGTATAAATGTTATACATGTGTGTGTGTGTGTGTGTGTGTGTGTGTGTGTGTGTGTGTGTGTGTGTGTGTGTGTGTGTGTGCGTGTGTAGGAGAGAGACAAAAGGTTCACCTTGATGAGATAGTTACCTTATATGAATACACAGTTTATGAGCCAGCTTAATCATCATAAAGCCCCTGACAAATATCAACTGTAGGCACGATTTAGACCCACACAAACTTCATCATAACAAAACAAAGAAACATATGTACAGAAAAACAAGTCTTAACACTGAACTGAACACATACACAACAAGCGTACATAAACCTTATGCCACCCACAAGACTGCAGTGTGAGCAAAATGCAGCTGCAACTATTGTTCCCAGAGGAACATCTGCATGAATAATACTATATTTAATCATCTAATATTATTCTTAATCTATTAAGCAAATGTTTACAGCAATAATTAACTTTTGTTCATTTTCACTGAAGGTTTAATTCAACAAAGGAAACAGCGTACAGAGTGTTGCTTAGTAATCCAAGCTGCAGATGGTTTTAATGAATATTCTGGTAAGTCACAACAGCAGGGCATCACTATCAATAAAATCCATTAATAAAAGAAATTGCCTTGATTGACCCGCAAGTTAATTTTAAAGCGCTGTGATACATCAATATTATACATTTGTGAGGATATGCAGATCGTTTGTGCCCCCTAATGGAAAGATTCATTCTTTTGAACATCGGATTTGTGGGATGAAATAAATCTTGGTACAGTTATTGAGCTTGTCTTGCCAGAAGACCTCCAAACGATGCAACTTTAATTCCTGGCTAGAAACCATGTAGAGCTCTTTGTTCAAGAAGAAAACGATTGTGCGCTTATCTATAATTGACTTATGCACACTCCACAGAAGACAGGAGCCATCCGTTTTGCATTTGTGCCTTCATAACCCAAGACAGTAGGACCAACACGATGATACATTTATCAGCATGCAGCAATAAACAGGTCGACAGCGTTACAACAGTTTTCTTAATCCTACTTTTGATAACCCTTTGAGCTGATTTAGCATCCATTTTTGCTTGACCATGACTCATTTGTGCTCATTTTACTTACATTAGGAGGCCACTAATGTCTCCGTCTAGAATACCTTTATGTGCTTAACTGCTCTTTCATTATTAAAGGCTCTTGTGGTGAAGAGCACTCTTAAGATAAATTTGTCTTATAAAACCACTGAGAAAAGACGATATATATGCATGTATACGTCCTTCATAGAACACCATTTTGCCTCAAAATACCTCTTCAGAGTCACTTTTATGTTGGATGAGTCAATCCTCTCAATATGCTGGAACTTTACTGGAACTACAACAGCAAGTTCAACCAAACAACAAGGCTGCCCTCTGGTGGTGATGGAACAATGTGACTAAGATAACTGAGATACAGCTGAGAAAGAGCTAGATTTTAGAGTAGACTTGTTTTTACTGTCTCTATTTACAGCCTCGTAACTGCCTGTCGACCGTATAACATTACTGATAAGGGCATGGGTGAAAAAATATCAGTATTCAGAACAGTTTTATTGTCTGCAAAGCGGGAAGATAGGGCAAATATATCTGCCTTTTCCAGACATAAACCAATCTTGAATCTTGTGTCCGGAAGTAAAACTTAAAATGGAAAATTTACAATGACATGCTCTTAAAACGAGCCTTCAATCTCACCAAGATGTCTAATGATTAATTTAAAACTTATATAAACAAATGTGAAGTGCAATGAAGCTTTGATACCGCTGTTAATTTGAAACATACATTAATGTGTAGTGATCTATAGAAGCAAAGAAAGGCTGTAATTATTTGAAATTGAAACCCAAATTGTGAAATTTGACCACCATGAGAATACTTCAGAGAATACTACTGTGTGTGTGTGCAGTTTGAATCGCGCTCCTTGTAATTTAATTTCAAATTTTACATTACATAACCCTTCTTCTCTTATATCAACAAATTTACGGGGGTGAATTTTGCGTTTGTAGAACACATGACATGAACATAACCTCGGCTCGGACTATTTTCAGTAAAATCTTAAATTTTGGGGTTTGAATTTCACCTATACAAGCAACATAAAGTGTCTTGATCCAATAAATGACCATACTGAAACTTGAATGCAGTCCATTTTTTGTAGAACGGTGAACACCTAGATTTTCTAAATGTATGGAAATGAATGTATGGACATTTTTAAAATATCAAAATCTAAAAAACTACAAAATTAAAAGAGTTGAAATTGAATAGAATTCAAACCACATAAGTTCATACAGACTGTTTATAGCCGTAATTTCAGTTTCTCATGAGATCAAAATGATTATGGCCTTTCTTTGCTTTCCTAACCTGGAAAAAATAAACAGGACAAGTTGAAGTTACTATAACACTTTATTTTCTTAAATACCACAGAATATTAGTACAGTCAGTCACACGTATCTTTTAGAGGCAGAAGACATTCTGGTCCCTCTCACCCTGCTTTCATATCGGGATAAAGGGAAACCTTGGGTGGCATCAGAGGCTACGTTTACACACAAATTCACCTATACAGTACAGAGTGCTGGTCATATTCCAGTTAACATCTTTAGATAATCTGGGACAGGGTATCCATATTGCAACAATCTATTTAGCAATAAAAATACTGGTCGCTTTCCAGCACCTCTCCCTCCCTGTTTGAACAAAGCTAGGTTGCTTCTATCACATGGGGAAAAAAATTATAATCCCAGTAGTAATAGTTTTGGTCCTTTTGATGGTCAGGACAATAAAGTCATGTCATAGGCAGGGCTGGTGAGAGACATATAGGCTTCATTTGCCAAATGGATATCATTAGCCTATATTAAAAGTTTTTAGACTACATGTACAAAATTAGTCTTGTGCAGAAGAGCCTCAAAATCTTGTTGCCAACCAATTGATAACCATGCACAACAAGGGAGGGGGGGTCTTGCACAGGTTTCTCCAAAATGGAGCCCAAGTTTACCCAGGTTATTCTGAATTGTGACGTTTCCAGTAGCTAACAAAAACAAACAAACCGAATAACCACATTAACAGCAGATACCTCCATGCATGTAAACATAGCCAGTGTTGTCAGCAGTATATACAGTGTTGATTCAGGCAGTGCACAATGAGACCAGGTCAGTAATGCCAAAGTCAACAGTTAGAAGGTTCATATGTCAGGGGTTAAATCTCACCAATAACATATTTGCAGTCAGGTCAAGACATCATTTAAAAATCAACTCATCACTTCTGACATTCTGTCTCCGAATTCATCTTTCAGGAGTACCATCACTGAAGCAGTAACAGATTCATTGGCACATTAAACACCATCATGAACAGAGAGTGCTAGAATGAATATAGATCATTTCTGACATTTAAGATTTTGTGAGATAAAAATCTAAGCAACATTATCAGTGAGCCATATCTGTGTGATATATATATATATTTTTTAATATAACAGAAGTCATCAGACAAAAGAGAGAAAACAACAAAACAAAGGGACTCTTCAGTCTAACAGTGCAGCAGTGTGAAATGATGTATTCATGGCCATTAAAGACTGATAGGCAGGCGGACACTGAACACAATACACACCCTGAAAGGATGCAGCAAAATAGGAATGTGCTCCACCGAAGAAAAAAAGAAAAAAAAAAAGATGCATTCAGTTCTGAGTGTTATGAGGTGGAGAGAAAATGGGATGCAAATGACTTTCTAGAGAAACACAGCTTATTTACAGGGTAAGAAAGGAGTGCAAGGCTAAGCTTTCATAGACATTCACACACTTAATATCACAGTATATACCAAAAAGACATGCGTAGAGGCACATACATATTCATCATACAAAACCAAAAAAAAAAAAAAAAAAATACCAAAAAGCAGAAGACCAGTCTGACACAGCTTTTGTGTCAAAAATCAAAGCTGATCAAGCGACAATGAAAACAACGCGCGCAAAGCACTGACATCATGTGATGTGAAAAAGGCAAAAGCTGAAGTTCCAGCCCTTTGAATAAAAATAGATTAACATTGTCACGACAAAGAGACATCAGTAATCTTCTATCCATCTCTTAACCACTACTGAGTGCCAGCCTCATTTTTTTTTTTTTAAATAATAAAAAAAGAGGAGGTACATTATTTGGTTTTCAATTTGGATTCTCCACTTTAGCAGAATAAGTTCAAACATTTTTTGTGGCACATTGTTAGCGCCTTAATAAATTAAAAAAAAAAAAAAAAAAAGAAAAGAAATCCCTGCTTTGATCCCTAAAGATAGGGGCAGAATCAAAAGAAAAAACATTAAGTGCCAGAAAGGTATGTCAAGACCACCAATTTAAATTGGATTGGAATTGGTATCTGACCACAATACACAAAGTATTATAGGATTGTAAATTGTAAAATTAAAATGCTTGGGTGCTTTGAAAAGCTACAATTTGATTAAGACAGTCAAATTATTCTGAATAAAATTGGGTAAAAGGCATCTTAAGAAACCTGTCTCTTCATTTTGCTGCACACCTCGACACAAGTGTTGTATTTTTGAACGTGAAGTAAAACACATTTCTTTAGACTATGACTAAAAACGACTAATAAAAAGAGCAGAGCAGAGATACAAGGACTCATTTCAGTGTTTAATACTACCTATACTGCTACAGACCTGTTATAAGACTCCCTCCTCCTCGTAGTCACAAAAACCCTTTGTTTTAGCCCGCTGTAGTTTGGCAGATCACATAGAAAAGAAATAACCATAAGTCACTGTCACAAACTTCATTGACAAAAAAAACCCAACATTTTTTAAATTAATGGTCACTACAGAGTAAAATAAATTAGACTCAACTTTTCTTTTTTTTTTCCCCCCTCTTTTCAAATCTTACTCCCCCTTCTCGTGTAGAGAGGCACGTACACGCTGGCGCACATAGAAAGCGGTGAGAGCGCTGCAGCAGGCAGTGAAGATGAAGAGTGCAACGGCATCGTGTGCAAGGTCGCCGTGAAGACGCTCGTAGAAGGGACGACGCTCCGTGAAGTCTGTTCGCAGCGCTTCCAACTGCGTCAAGGTGCACACCACCACGAACACGTGAAAGAGCTGGTGGCCCTGCCCGATGAAGTCACACTTCCCAGGGAACAAACTCTCTGGGTGAGGGCAGCAGAAGAAATAGGCGCCGATTAAGAAAAAGAGCACATGGTAGAAATGGTACGCCACGACTGGGTCGGAGCAGCCCTCCTGGTAGCAGCTGTAGATGCGGTGGACCACGGGGCTTATGTCTAAACAGTAAGCCAAGGCTGAGGGCACCACTTGGAAGAGCTTGTTGGCAAACTTGGGCAGCTCAGGACTCGCATATTTGCCATAGCAGCAGCCAAAGCAAGTGAGCCAGGCCAAGAATGCTGCAGCAGGTAAAAACAGACCTTGCACTCTAGTGTGCCACTCTTTCTCTATGGCGTAGTAGTAGTGCGCCAGGGCACTGCCGTACTGGTAGACAGCAACGCCCACATAGTCGAGGAAGTAGAAGGTGTAGTAGGAGAGCTCGGACTTGGCAGAGAGGAGATGAGCGAGTGCGCTGAAGGAGAGGTAGGTGAAGGCTGCCAGGAGGACAATGAAGAGGGGCTGAGCATGAGGGTCTCGCAAAAAATCGACCGTCTCTGAGATTTCCTGCCACTTCACCAAGATGATAAATGCAGCCAGCAGATGGGTCCACACATTGAGAGTCTCATTGTGCCTTTGGAAGAGGGTGAGAAAGTAGTACCGCCAGCTTTGGTCCGGCTGTCTGTAGCCGGTGAGGATGTGACGCTCGCGGAACACCCAGGGAACATCAGACACCTTCACGGTGCAAGGCAGCGTGGGGAAGGCAGACTCCAGAAGCTGAGGGATCTGACGCAGCTGCTGCGCGTTGATAAATAGGCGACCGATCTGCTCCATCACCACCGTCGCCATGGCAAACTGGAAGCCAGAGAGGAGGGCGGAGAGAATGAAACAAACAGTTAGTCAATACTGGTCTGACTTTGAGCTACTGTTGTCTCCAGGTCTGTTTGTGTGCAGCTGCACGTCTATAAATACAAATATGGAGTGTACTATTTATGTGTGTGGATGTGTTTTGTGCAGTTGTTAGATCATGCAAATAATCATTAGTTGCAAACCTAAATTAAGAGGAATGGGATACATTTTCATTCACATTTTTCCTTAAAGTTGCATTCTTTTTTGTCTATTTTGGGCCAGTGGGGGTAGTAGAGCAGGATGAAAAAACACAACACTAGCTGTTAATCACCTTTTAATGTTCTTATGACTATTATCTAGCTAACACATTCAGCACACACACAGAGCATTATTATTAACATTCACCTGAATCTGTATTTTCTGCCACCTGTTGCCGAATGCAAACGCCACTAATCAACCCTTTTGGCTTTGTTTTGATCTCCACCAACACCTAAGACAAATATCTGTCTCTTTATTTGCTGAAGGCTCCACTGTGTTCACCACCTATTCATTAAACGTGTCTGTCTGCCATTCGGTGCTGAGGAAGTAGTGTACAGGGGGTTTACTGCTGAAAGCTGCTGCCTGTTGTGGCTGAAATCGAGGTTGATGAGAGTGGAGTTATGAGCCAGAAAAACCAAAACAATAAGCCAAAGACTAAAATAGACTAAAAGTCTCCATGGAGATTGTGTGATAATCCCATGCGTTCAATGCATGACAGCAAGCCCGTTCACACTGGTCACACTTTTGATACCACATGTTGGAAAATCCTCAACTAGATCCATCTATTAACTAGTGGACAATCTACACTGTCCTCTTCTCATATAGTCTACTGACAATGACACAGATGTGCTGCAGACGCACACAGAGGTGTTTTGACACTAAAGACAAACAACAGTGTTTACTTTAGAAGCACGTGTAAGAGGTAAAGCCAGGTAAGCAGGTACAAGTGGTTTGTGAGTGTAAACACTTAAATAAGGTCATCATTTAAAATGGTGACATAAGAAAATAACCTACAGATAGATGGTAATGTATTCAAAGAAAACACACACACACACACACCGCAACTCATCCTCATCCTCAATGGGCGTTCAGTGACTTCCTCTGTATCAGCAATGCCTGTGCAGGAAAACCCTATGTATGGTGACCACCTTAATTATTAATAATAAAAATAATGATAAGTGTAGAGATGAGTTACCCTGGTGTTTTTAGAATTAATCATTCATCACGGATTCACCATGCACCACTTTGAACGACTGTTGCAGACCACAGGACACTGAGGTGCGATAAAGCTCTGACCTTAACGGTCCAGTCATAAATTATGCCAATGAGGCGCTCGAGCTCGAACATCGACACAGAATCAATATTTTCCCACCGCTTGCATGAGTAAGAGGTAGTAGGTAGGATTTGAAAATAGTTTGCTGACAAAAAAAGAGAAATTATTAATGACAAAATAATCAGATATATGCTCAGAGATATGCTGGTATATTTTAATTTTGCTTCTATTTCCACTCAAACAGATGCATATTTAATCACAGCACTGGCATGTGGATGTAATATTAATCACCTGATACGTAGATGATTGGTTCCTCCATAGCAAATCTAGCGAGACTAGTTCTTTGACTTACAGTTACTAGATGCAGGGAACTGTGTTTTCTGTTTGCTGCAAATACATTTAAAAATAAAATATATATACAGCAACCTGAAACATACACACAGTAGCTTGCCTTGTGGGCTAGCGCCCTCTACACATACTGAGACCAGGGTTAAAATCAGTTAAACACATCATTGATTTGATGCTCCCACACTCCAGATCTTTCTGGGTTGGAGGAAGGCAGAGAGCAGAGACAGCAGCAGCTTCACACAGACCAGGCTGTGTGGGATGAACACAGGCCGAGGTTCAGGAGGAAAGGCGTGGAGTGATGAATGGGAAGGGATTACGTAACATAACCCCCCATCCGACGTCCACACCCTCGGTTTCCAGCAAGGGTTGCAATCCTTTAAAATATTTATAGATAGAGGGAAATACTCGACTCTAACAAAGAAGGTTTTATTTGAATGTGTGCATTAAACACAGGCCTATATGGGGCCTGTTGCTGTGAATTCCCACAAGCCAATCTGCACCTGATCGACATGTCTGTGTAAATTTGAGCTCCAGTGTCCGAAATCAATTTGCATTCACCCTTTCCCCAGAGCCTGCAGGTTTGCTTCAATTCCCCCATGTGCATCCCGAGCCTGTGCCGTGTGTTTGAATGAACGAAAATACCTCTGCACATTCACGAAAAAAAAGACAACTGGATGGCGGAACGAGGCGCATCTCAGCGTATTTCACGCTTGTAACGATTAACCGGAATAAAAAAAAAAAAAGGCGTGAATATTTCCGAGATAAACAAAAATTGCACATACCTCGTAGACGGTCGAATCAATCCAAAGTCTTCAGTTTAGCGGCGGATGAATGGTCTGGAGCCGTGCAGGATATAGATAACATTGTTTGAAGGGTTGAACAGAGAAAAGATGACCGTGACGGGAGCAGCGCCTGGCGGCTCTCACAGCGCAGATGCTGGGAGGATATTGGGGTAGTTTGACCGGCGTCTTTTTTAGCCAATCAGCTGACAAGCCGCAGTTCTCTCACGCGTTCGCTTACGTGGCTCTGACCAATGACAGCCGCCGCCTGGCAGATGAGCCCGCCCACTCTCCGCGGAAATTCTTCAACTGTCATGAATGTATGAGCCCCATGAGGCATTTCTGTCTGATTAGGACCCCATGGTTGTCTTAGTTGACCTCATATTTATCAAACCTGTGTGTTTACGCCTTGCCACTGCTGTGCTGATTAAAAAATAATTTAGAAGTCATGTGTTACTAATCATACTCAAGTGTATTAATGATGAGTGTATTTATAACTCACGAGAGGTCATGATTTATTGTGATATTCCCTGTTCCACTTCAAAACTCATATTTAGAGTTTATTTCATTCATTTTTATGTTTTTCTATTATAGTCAGTCAGACTTCATTTATCACTTTTCATACGAAAACAATGTAACACTAAGTGCTTCACACAATAACTCCCCAACCCTCCACCCCAACCTATTCTAAACAAACACACAACACAAAAACAAAGTGAGGAAACCGAGGAAGCGCCAGCTTATCATCTTGCAGCGAGGAAACACCGGAGGCAGGTTAAAAATGAATAGAATGCTATTAGAATGTATAAATAGTTAGATCAAATAGAAGTAGAGCACCTGCTCCAACGAGGTCTTTACGAATTGTTTTTCTTGAACTAATAGTTTGCACATATCTTTCCTACAAGTGTCAGGCTGCGTGAAAACAATGCAATTCCATATAAAACTGTTGCAATGGCTTCAGCAAAGGTTGAAGGGGACTTCTAGCCCATGCTTTTCCTTTAAAGGATCAGTGTGCAGGATTTCGTGGCGTCTAGCGTTGTAGTTTCAGATTGCAGCCTGTTCCACTTGCCCTCTCTTTCCGAGCTTGGAGGAGAAACTATGGTACCCATGAAACATGTAAATGGCCCTACATCTAGAGCCAATGTTCCCTTTGTCTATTCAGAGCTACTGTAGAAACATGGCTGTTCAACATTGTGGACTCTGTGGAAAAGGACCAGCAACGTCTGTAGATATAAAAAAAACTCATTCTAAGGTAACAAAAACACAATGATTTGTATTTTCAGGTGATTTGAACGCATAGTTATGCCTATTACATTCAATTTCTGCCATATTCTGTAAATAGAAAGCCCTAAATCTGACACACTGGAATAAGCATGCATCATTCTCCCCTTATCCATGGGAACTAATTGAGCTTGCCTCCACTCTGTAGATCATGCATGAACTGGATTTAACTGACCCACGCAAATATGAAGTTACACGCAAATAAGTTTTAGATTGAACTTCATGCACTCTTAAATTGTGCAGCATTCCTGTATCAGTGTCTGACTTTCAAATTATAATTATAACCACACTGGATCTCATTTGGTTATCAAAACAAATGATTTCCCTGCTTGCCCAATGTGGTCAAATTCGTTTTAAAGTCTGTGTTTTTCCCTTGTTCAGCGTTCCCTCACAAAGTTCCCTTTGTTAGACACAGAGCATCTGAAAGATCTGCATTGTTTCCTGATTCAGACCATTTTATAGTGTACATTCCCAACAGAGATGGATTCAGTGAGTGTGTACAACCACACTGAAAGTTGTGGCCTCCTGTTTATTCACCCACTCTAGGTCTTAACCTGAATACGGCCAACTTCGGAGAACTCGAGCGAAAAGCGTCAACAGGAGCTCAGACCATGATTCACTGTGTGAATTAGTGCAGATAAATTGGATGCTGATTATACTTCGCTAAAGCCAGGAAAAGTCATGATCATGTGCAAGATTCCAGAAATCCAGCACAGATTAAGAAAGGGGACTTGGAGTGAAGCCAGCGTTTGTGCCCTGTGCTGTCAGTCAAGCAGCTTTCTGCACCGATGAATCCAGCAGTTTTCTTCCCAACACATGACAAAGATGGGATTGTGCTGCACTGTGAGTGTGTGTGTGTGTCTGTGTGCACAGCAATACAAACTCACCCCAAACACAACCAACAATGTGTGCATGTCTACATGTTACGCTTTGTTACTGTGCGCACTAAGTGTTACATCACTGAGAAACAATCTAAAGTAGAGTGAAAGGGATCATAACGTACTGATATTTAGGGTGGGTCTATGTCAAGAACAATTTCTCAACATTTCTATTTTTGTTGTTTGCAAGATTTGCAGAAGCTGTGTGACCAACCATCCATGTGCAAATATTTTTGAGCATTTTACTTTTTGGTACACATATATATATATATATACAATGCTCCTCATTAAGTGTAACAGCAAGTATAGCAACAAAGCCTGATATCTAGTTTAAATACCAATGCATAAATTGTAGTAATGATAATAAACAATTAAACTGATTTAAAAAAAAACGATACTTACATCAACAAGGACATACACATAAGGCCTCTCCCACGCCAACTGAAACAAAACAGCTTGAGCACACGACTGCTCTGAACTCAACACTGAACAAATGAAACTTGACACTGACTAGCATGTTCAACATGGGTGATGCTAGACACTGGCCGCAGGTCTAAACCAATGAACCCAAAAGTGCTGACTACTACACAAAACTAATAAAACATTTTACTTAAGTAAACGGTCTGAATACTTCCTCCGCCACTGCTGAAAGGTCTGTGGCCCATGGCTTTAATTGCAGTGAAGTGCTTGAGGAAACATCCCACTCACAGTATTTACAAAATCAGTCATCTCTTATAACTTACCCAATGACTCGTTTTCAAAAGGTTCATGCAGCACACTAGTGTGGCTAGCAGTAAAATAAAAGCTAAGTTTGTTTTAAGACTTTTCAAATTGCCCACGTTCACTAAAAGAATATGACAGATGTGTAATTAGTCTGACAACTTGTAACAGTCATCACTGGGCTCATTTATCTGCTTGTGAATGATGATATCACTGCTTCAGTTACATGAGCTCATTCGTTAATTAGTGCATATTTGTCAACCTGGTCAGGTGAATCTGAAACTGTAAATAATGGGTGTAAACATGGGGATATGTTTGACCAATCCATGCTGGGATATAAGTGTAACCCTGAAGAAGAATAAGCAGCTATAAACTGATTGATAGAATATATGTACAAATCAATAATTTGGAATTATTAATAATATAACATGTGATATTTTAATCACTGTTAGGTTACCAGTTTCAACATCTCATAGTCGCCAGTCGCTACATGCCTGTAGATTACTAACACGCATGGTTTTGAACATATTAACACAAGTGGATAAGCATGTTCCTAGTTTGCTGCTTACTCGTCATGTCTTATCATGACATGCAAAACAAGTTCTCCATCTCGTTCATGCCTTAGCTACAGTCTTATTATTATTATCTAAGGATGGCGGAGTGAAGTTTACATGTTCTCCCCGTATCTGTGTGTGTTCTCTCTGGGTTATTCAGCTCCCTCCCAGAGTCCAAAGATATGAACTTCATAGATTAATTGTTGACACTAAAGCTTTTATCTCTATGTGCCCTGCGATAAGTTGACGACTTATCCAGGGTGCCTACTGTACCTGATTACAGTATACTTAGATACCTTTACTTAAATAGGACTTGTACTTGTAGAGTATTGTAGATTGCATTGTAGAGTAACAGAGTATTTTTACATTGCGGGTTTTAGAACTTTTACTTAAGTATATGACCTGAATACGTTCTCTCCTACTGCTTTATAAACTAGTAAATGTCAAGGTATTTCTATGGTTTAGCTTCTTAGTTTCTTAGTTTTCTTTTTCATATTCAGAGGATACTTGTGTTATGAATGCATATAATGGAAACAGTTTCCATTTCCAATGAAAAATACACATCATTGGTGAATTCTAGCATAGATTAGACAGACATAAATGTACAAATGTAAAAATCTACTTCCTAGTTGATTCACTAAATCATTTGACCCCAAGCCTTTTTCTGCTTGTGCATTACTCCTAGTCTCACCTCTGATACCCGTCACAGGTTATGGCCTCACTGCAAGCATGAGTTCAACCAGTGATTTTTTCTCAAATGTGTCTTATTCGAAGGATTTTTATACATCTGAAGAGGTAAAGTATTTCACACACACACACAGAAAAAGAAAACAATCTAGAGACCCCTCAGATTTATGTTGGGTCCTTTTGGGAGTTGCTTCTTTTCACAATTACAAAACGATCACTGAGATGACCTAACTGCCACTAGGTGTCAGCAGTGTCAAAGTATTACTGAGTGGAGGATTACTTCATTTCCCGCCTTTAATTCAAGTTATGTCAGACTTCATCACATGATACAGAACCACAAATATTGACATGCTCAAACATCACGACAGGAAAAATATTAAATTGTGAATACAGACTTTAATGGTCAAACCTTGGCTTCGTACAGTATATTTGATCTTTACAACAGTATCAAACACTATTAAATGATATATTTCAACAGCATGAAGTATAAGCACCAATTTGCACCAGCGAAATGCCCTTTAATGGAAAAATATAGATAATGCCATAAAAACTACAATGTAATTAGCTGCCAATAAGAAAGAAGTGTAGAAAATTGGACTATATCCACACCCAGTCTAACATTGTATAAACAACTTTCATTCAACTGTATAATCAGAACTAACACAAAAAAAACAATACCATGGAGGAGTCAGTTAAAAAAGCACAGCTTATCTTTGGAGATGTAAAGACTGTTTTCCAGATCACTAACAAATTAATTCTCCATTTCTTTCATTGCCTCCTTGTTCCTCTTCACTTCTTCAAGCTTCTTGTCCTGTATAGTTTAAAAAAACACGAGAAAAACAACACTGTAGTTTTCATAATTTCAATATTAAAGACGACATAAGTCAACACGGCATCACTCACCTTCTCCTTGAATTTCTCATTGAGAGCTGCCATCCGTGCGGAGCGGTTCTCTTTGTTTGCCTCCATCTTCTGATTGAGTTTCTCTTGTGTTATCTTGCTAAAGTTGCAGCTCTCGTTCATGGCCTTCTGGATGACTTCCTTCTCATGCTCTCTTTTCTCAGCCAAGTGTTTCAACACTTCAGCCCCCTGGCTCTGGCGAAACGACCAAAGACCAAAAGTCAGTTTCCACAACGGCTATTTGCTCACATATGTTAGCAATTTTGCTATTTCTGACAATACCTTGCGCCTCTCCTCTGCAGCTTCCAGTTTTCTCTTAATCTCATCCAGCGATGTTTCCTTTTTCTTAAGAGGGGACAAAGGAAATTCGGCCTTGACATCTGCCGCTGACGGGCTCAGGATGAGCTCAAATGCTTGACCTGAAGCACGCTTGTTCAGTTCCTTTACTTGGATGTCTGTGAATCAGGATATGTGTTAAGTGCTTGCTGGTACGTGTGATCGACAAGCTATGGCAGATGTGATGCTGTCAGTTAACTTATTGATCAGCCAATTCATGAAGTGAAATGCCGTGAGATAATGCTTCCACTGAGAGTCATAGTCTGACTAGTCTGGCCTCCTGCTACCTTTTTAGGGGTCACTGCTCTGTCAGAGAGGTCAGGAGGGAACAATAATGTCTGCTGTGTAGCAGTATTTTGAATGAAGCAACCAAGAGGAAATGAAAACAAGATTTGACAAAGCAAAGACCGCTCCAGGGCTGCTTTACACTCTGATCACTTTGCACCTTGCTAAACCAACCACATCAAAGGACTCAGATTGTATAGAGTTAAAAAACATGTTTTAATTATGCAGCTTCAGAGTTGTTAAGGACTTGGTGATTTTGCTTTGCACTATTTTTCTGGTGAGAAAAGGCATTTAAGGTTTCTAAAAGTTTTTTATTTAACTTTACTCCCCCACATAACAATATGAATAGTTTACACCTACCTTCAAGGTTTGCCATCTCAGCAGAATGTTTGTTTTTAGATGCTAGAAAAAAAAACACGAGAAAAGAGATTCATTATCAAGCAACACATGTCTAATTAAACAAAGTGATTAAGCTTTAATTTCACTTTCAATTGTCCAGAGTGCAGTGCTGTTTCTGCAGCGAGTATGCCTTTTAGGTTTCCACCTGTTTTGGCTTGTAGAATACAAACACATTGTTTTGGGCGCATTAAGGCAAGTCACTACCCTCATTCCTCAATCAGCTAAATATGTAATTGTACATTATAATTTACCAGTTACAACATGTCTTGTCGTGACATGCAAAACAAGTTCTCCACCTCAGTGACGCCTCAGATATAAATACAGCATACAGCATGATAAACACACAGTGGAAGGACCTATATAACATGTTAGTTATATAGATACCCCGTGTGGGGTAAAATGTGATGACTGCACGGGGTAAAATGGTGGGGGCGGGGCAATAATGTACCAAACACTGTACACAGCATTATCATGAACACTTGAAATACTAATACGAATATGAAAGAGTTATTATTATTATTGTTGTTGTTGTTGTTGTTGTACTTAAATTCTAAAGATGAGGAAGAACAATGAAGATCCTGACTCGACCACTAAAGTTGTCAGATTAAGTTCGCTCAGATTGGCGTCATTATGATTACATAACATCGATTCAAAACAAAAACATGCAACAAAACTTTACTGAAACTGTAAAATAATTAATATTTTTATAGTATATGGTTAAATGTTGGTTTAAATCGTGCCTATGAAAGAGGTTTTTACTATTTTTTTAAAAAAAATCTATTTTAATTTTGACTTGTTGCGGTTAACGTTTACTAACAGCGGCCATGACAATAATGACCGTTAACTACTACAAGTGGCTTCAAAGATGCTGAACAGACTTCATAACGCGGCCAAAAAAATGTCCAGCTCGACCTTTAACACTACAAACTGTTTGTTCAAGCGGTCTGAAAGCCTGGTTCAACATTAGCATAAAGCCATTGTTCTCACCGTCAAGTGCTTGAAGCTTGAAGAGCAGACCTCCCCCGACTTCTTCTCTGTGTTCAGACCGCCAACATCTGCACCTTCGCGCCCTATAAAATATACTGAGCCGCGCGTCATCAGCGATGTTCGCATTGATTGGTCCAAAAGTCACCAATCACGGCCAGCGTTGTAACTGTAAGCGCCAGGGGCAAGAACAGCAGGCCGTAATAACAACAGGCAGGCACAAAGATGGCATCTGGCACAGCCTCATGGATGTGAGAGCAAAACAAGT
The DNA here is from genome assembly GCA_028641955.1 of Protonibea diacanthus. Lineage (NCBI taxonomy): Eukaryota > Metazoa > Chordata > Actinopteri > Sciaenidae > Protonibea > Protonibea diacanthus. The sequence continues at coordinate 12,283,876 of CM053983.1, read as the reverse complement.
CTGACTACGTTTACCTAACGTTATCTAACTGCCAATTAAATCATACAAATATGTGATTATGCAGCTCAGTATTTGTTGCACTGAAAGCAACCTAGCTCGTAAGTATCACTTTAAGAGGTACAACAAAGTAGACTTCTTATGTTGTTGTTTTTTTAAGTTATGGTGGCCTACATCTATTATAATTCCTGTTTTGTTGTTGTTGTCAAAACTCTTACTGTATGCACAATAAAGGTCAGACAAAACTCTTGATCACTTTTCATTACTTAAATACAACAACCACCACCAAATTGCCAAAGTGTATTTACAGTCCATTTTGCACATGTTTACATATTACTATAAAGAACAGCTGTATGCTCATTACCTAACATCTATTCCATCCATTCTCTGTAACTCCTTACTCTTATGAGGGTCAAAGAGGGCTGGATCCCAGATGGCATCGGGCAAAAGGCGGAGTACACCCTGGGCAGCAGTTCATCACAGGGCTGACACATAGAAACAAACAACTATTCACACTCATGGGCAAATTTAGAGTCACCAACTCAGTGTCTTTGAACTGTGAGGGGAGTACACACAGATGCAGTGAGAACATGCAATTCCACACAGAAATGCCCTAGCCGGGGTTCAAACCAGAAACCTTCTTGCTGTCAGGCGACAGTGCTAACCACTGCCCAATTTCTAACATAACATATAAATGAAGCTGTCATTGATCTACTACATATTATATCTACATTAGAAAATAAAAATTCATCTAACAAGGCACTGAGCACTTCATTCCTTCATCACCTCTATAAAGACTTGACCCAGGTGAAGAAAGGTGAGCCAGACCAGAACTTGCTAAATGCAGGCAGGAGTCCTATTGTATTTATTCGTCTGTAGCTTGTCCTATACAAGAGTAAAGTGAATATGTATTTTGTATGGCATTTGTTTACAGTGTGACTCTGGGACAGAGGGCTGTGAGTTTATCCCAGTTGGAGCTCACTGCATATATAAATGTATCTTATGCTGATACAGGATTATTTATTTTGTTTGCCAAAAGGCATTCACAGACAAAGAATTGCATCTTTTATACAAATGCTACATAGTGATATTACTTAGGATCAGTAGAGCATAGAGAGGTTTAATTCACTCATGAAATATGAAGGCGATAAAAAAATGTTAATTATATTTTTGGGTTGCTAAAGAGGACCCAATGATGCATGATGTTTCTGTAGAGCACTCTATCTCTGTGCTCCTCTTTGTTTGTCTCGTGACTCACACACAGAACTGGAGACTGGTCAGTTGCTCTGTCTTAGGGACACAATACTGTGAAATCAATTATTGTAGTTCATTATGGAAAATCAGGTTATGTTCCATTTGAATGTTTACCCCAACACTAACACATATTTTTCCAGTCTCTGCAATTGATAGCTGAAAATAAATGGTGACTTTACCCAATCAATGCCAAAAGGTTCATGAGTCATTAAACTGGTGATGGAATCATTTGTGATGTACTGATCTGCAACCATTTTCATACAACCTCTAAGCATGTCAGCAAGGTATTATCTTTCTTCATGTCCTTAATATTGCCCGATAAATGAGGTAAATTTACGCTATAGTACAACAGATTCATCACTTGTATTAAGTCAATTATTTCAGAAGAGGTGTAAAGTGTTCTGTTGATTTATTGCATATATTTACATTTCACCTTTCCATTATCCAACAGATCAGAATTTTTCTTCATTGGAACATTTTTCTTTTGTTGCAGCTCTTGCTTGGTGTAGGCGAAAACTACAAGAATGTCCTTGGGAGAGGGCGATGGTTCAAAGTGAAGTTATAATCCTGGCAGATGCATCTTATGAACAGTAAATGGTGAGGCAGACATCAGCTGCCAACTGCTGCCAGCCAAGTGAGCCCATCAGTGCCAGAACAAAGAGGTGATAGATTCACAGGGGTGAGTGGCTAAATGCTCAGTGGATGACCGAGGTTCGTAGCACTTACTTTTAGTTTAGAAAGTACTCCAGCATATGCATTTACACAAAGTGAAAAAGAAAAGACAAGGAATTTGATTCCAGAGAGGACAGTAGGTCCCTGAAGGCAGCTAAAAGCTGTTAAATAGCTGAAAACATTTGCATTGAAATTGTTTAATCTCAGCACTGACATATGGTATGTACAAGATATTCTTAATTCAGCATATTACAGTTATTTAAGTATGTATGATGGGAAAATAGCAGTACATTTATAAGGATCCCTTATATCATATCATGAAAATTAGGTTAATGCAGTTTATATTTTATCCTACTACTGCTTTCTACAAAGCATTTAATGTCATCAACATCTTCATGCCCAACTGCAGAATTAAAAGCTGTTGAGAAAGATTATTTTGAGTGCAGCTCTGCACATTTAGGAGTTAATTAGCATCGCAGTATTGGTACTTGTGCCAAAGAAAGCTAACAAGTTTTCCTTTTACACAGTTTCTGCAGATTAGGTGCAATGTGCTGATGTACATATATAGATATACAGTATGTTAACATGTTAAAATATATGCTTTTCTGACTATAGTACCAGATCAACCAGTACTGTACATACAATACAATGTAACCTTTCCCTGTCAGCGCAGACACCATGTCAACAGCTTGCAATGACCTGAATTCACACAGCTTGCCCAGTACAGGCATTAATCTTCGTATAGCTTTCAACTAAATGTATTGGATGTATTCACCGACAGACACTCTATACACTCTATACCAATCTTAGCCCTGCAAACAAACCGTCTGTCGTTATTCATACTCAACAAATAGTTAAGAATGGCACAGATGGGTTGGCATTATAAAGGATCTTATTTTAATTTAACTGCCTTATAACCAGCCAGCAGATGCTTCAGACAAATCAACAAACCCTCTGTAGTGAGAATAAGTCATAAACAGCTCTCTAATGTTCTGACATATTAGATTAGACTGCTGCTGCCAGTGTGGTACAAGGTGGCATGGTGAGAGAGCCTACATTAAATCACAGAAAGACTTTATTACAAACTGTTCTCTATAGCTTCATTCTCTCTCAGGTTGTTGGTCTATGCTTTCAATCAAAAACTCATCCCTCTCCTGTGCAGGAACATGCAGTGAATACGTTAGAGGGTTAAATGCTCTAACCATTAAAGTAAGGCTTGTGTGCCAGGACTACTGCAAGGACTGACTTTTAATTTACTATAAAATTATTCCTGATAGTTAGTTAACCTCTTCACATGTGAAATATAGTGTATATATAGAGCTCATAAAATTGAATAGCAGTAGTGTAAAATTGTGGTTAAATGCTCCTACCTAGTGGTTGGGTGGAGGAATCAAATTGACAAAAATTTCAAATGCACATACAAAAATCACATAACACACAACAGTTACATATTTCACTGACATGGTAATGTAGTGGCATTCTAAAGGTGTTCCTGGTAACATAATGCATGTTTTTGTTTATGGTAATATTTCAGCAGAATGTAAATTCAATTTGGCAATTTGGCCAAAGGTGGAAAGTTTCATTATGATATGATTAGTTTTCACTTATAATCCATCATATCAGTTATGTGGATTATAGAGTGATAGAATCAAGAAAGCCTTTAAGTCCTTTAATGTCAGCGTATTATAAAATAGTTTTTTGCATTGGCACTGATTTAATGTTGGAGGGTGAAGTTGAAAAAGTTCTGATATATTTTATGTTTCAAGAACCATTTTGCTAATAGACTTAAAGACTTTTTGCAACATTTGGTATTTGTGCAAGGCAATATGATCCCTGTTGTGCATTGTACATGGTATGTATTGAACAGCAAACACTCATATTGAACACATTAACAGTTTGTTGCAAGGGTTTTTGTGAGTTTGTGTACTATATAAAATATATGCATTATTTTTCCGTTCAGTGAGCTGTTAACAGAGAAATGTCTAAATTGAGTATTTGGCATTGAAATACTTGTTCAGTTTAAATATTAATGGGACTATCAATAATGCAGTCCCTGTTGGCTCCCTGCTGTGCAGGTGCACTGCCAACAGCGTGGGCTTTGAAGAGCCTTCTGTCTGAGTCTGTCTCTTGCTTATCCACGTAGCTTTAAACTACAGACGCTCCTGAGATGCTGAGTGAGAGGACAGACGGTTTCAAAAGTCTCCACATTTACTGCTATCCAACATGTTCTGCACACACAACTAGTTTTGCCTTGGTGGATATGATCAGGGCACACTACACATTAAGCTAATTTTAAGTTATTTTCGTTAAAACAGTTCCTTTTTAATCTTACACTAACACTAACATCTGTCGGTCAGCAGCACAACATAATTCATTTCTGGTATTTTAAGTTGAAAAGCTTGTCAAATGTAAAGACTTTTATTTTGAAAAGCAGTCGAGCTACTTCCGGCTGTTTGCTCGCTCTGATAACATTGTACAAGAAGAGGAAAGGCCACGGTACTCTCTGCCATTAGCGTCAACATTTCAGTGTCAGCATGGGGGCTTGTCTGGCCTTGTGCTCTTTAGCCAGCTGTGTAAGTGTCTAATATTAATATTATTTTTATTTAAGATGCTAACGGAGGCTTTAGTTAGTCAGTTGAGCTAAGTAATTAACGTGAAGCGCTACTAGCCAGCTGTACTGGTCATATAGCTATTTCGATGAAGTTAGCATAACAAGGTAGTGGCACGCAGGTAAATAAACCGTAAATGAGGAAGTGTTAGAGCATAGACCACAGATAGTATGTCAGCTCGATAGTTATGGCGTTATAAACACATTTAACTAGCTATATGCTGTGGCTAGTTCTCTTACAGGACAAGAGCAGCTGACCGATACAACTGTAGCGTTAGCTTAGATAAAACAGGCCAGCTCAGTCACTGTCTATAATTGTAGATGAAATAAGGTGGAGTATGTTTATACTAACTGCAGACATTATAAACGCCAGGGGGCAGTTATGCCATTGACTTGTGTGACAAACTGGAATAACCACAGGCTCGTTTATTTTGAGTCAGATATGGGCATGATGCCTTTACATCCACTACTGGAAATTAACTGTCATGATAAATTATTCACCAGCCCAGTATTTTTAATGGAATAAAAGGTATGCTTGGTATTCTGCCAAGGCTATTACCTCCACTCGTTTGACTGTTGTCTGATTTCTAAAAGCCTGTCTGTTTTTCCTATCACTCCTCAGGCCTCCTGTCTGTGTGGCTCAGCACCATGTCTTCTCTGTGGCTGCTGTCCTTCCTCCAATAACTCCACCATCACACGGCTGGTTTTCTCCTTCTTCTTGCTGATGGGCACCATGGTGTCTGTCATCATGATCCTTCCTGGAATGGAGGCACAGCTCCGTAAGGTAAGATCCTCAACTACTGTGCATGTTTTGTGTTTTCTTCTTATTGGAAGTAGCTGTGATGACCTACCTGAAATATGCACCAAAACTAGATCTCTAGTTTGAGTCCATGTGAAATTCCCTGAGATAGGAACACTATGAGGAACAATTCACAAGGCTGCACTTGTGGTGGCACACATATGTGCGTGCAAACACATATGTGACACATTCATACACACACGCGCACACACGTTTCCCCTCTTCAGTCACTCACGAAAAATATCTGAACAAAAACTAAAACACAACCGGAAAGAGGGAATAAATCAACTCCATAAATGCGTCACAGATGGTTATACATTTTATGCACTGTACGGCGACTGGCTAACATGCAATGAAATGTGATACTACATGCTGTTACCGCAGTCATGTTTGCAGAGAGAATCTTTTGTCACTAACATGACACCTACTTTCTGGGTAAGCTGACCTACAGATTTGTTTTCTCTGCTGTTTTGTAGATCCCAGGATTTTGCCAAGGGGGAAGTACCATATATGGTATCGAAAACCAAGTGAACTGTGACATCATTGTGGGCTACAAGTCTGTGTACCGTATGTGCTTCGCCATGACCTGCTTCTTCTTTCTGTTCTTCGCCATCATGATTGGCGTCCGTAGCAGCAAAGACCCACGCGCACCCATTCAAAATGGGTGAGTATTTAGCTTATCTGGATTTGGAGTTAGAAGCAGATTTGCATTTTCCACTTCCCTCTGTCTGCTCTAATATTGCTTTGTACCTGTTTATTTTTCAGGTTCTGGTTCTTTAAGTTTCTCATCCTTGTTGGGATTACAGTGGGAGCTTTTTTCATCCCTGATGGAACATTTCATACCGGTACTAACGTGCTCTATTAAATTACAATGAACAGTAATAGGCTTTCTCCTTTTCTTGAGCAAACACTGACTATTCCTGATGAACAGTTTTAAGAAACTCTTATCAGCTGTGACTGTTTCTTTTCCACTTCACAGTGTGGTTTTACTTCGGAGTCGTGGGATCTTTCATCTTCATTCTAATCCAACTTATTCTTCTCATCGACTTTGCCCACTCCTGGAACAAGGTGTGGGTAGAAAATGCTGAAAATAGTGACAACAAATGCTGGTTTGCAGGTACAGCATTCGCTTGAAAAGAGGCCTTTCTTGTCGAGTTGAACATAATTTGAATAGATCAAACAGATCTGCCATGCCGTCCAAGCTGCTAGCACATTATTACACTTCTGGTTTGAAGCCATTCATGTTGATACAATGTTAATTCATGTCATTTCCAGGCCTCCTTTCTTTCACCATCCTCCACTATGCCCTGGCCATCACTGCTGTGGTGCTTTTCTACGTTTATTATACGCAGCCGGACGATTGCACAGAGCACAAGGTCTTCATCAGCCTCAACCTCATCTTCTGCGTCATCATCTCTGTTGTCTCCATCCTACCCAAGATACAGGTACAGTGTGGACCAAGGCATGTCATGCAGACACATTTGAAATTTATGAAGGACTTGAGTTATTTTTTCTAGTCTCTGCTTAGTTTTCCACAGAAAAACATTAAAATACATTTACTTTAACTTCTGTTTCAGTGCAACTTAATGTTAGTTAACATTTTGTGTTTGTTAGTTTTGGCCAAATAATTTAGTGTGTTTTTGTCCTGTTTGTTACAGGAAGCCCAGCCGCACTCTGGTTTACTCCAGGCGTCCCTCATCTCCCTCTACACTATGTATGTCACCTGGTCTGCAATGACCAACAATCCAAGTGAGTCGCCTGTTGTCTTAGTCCACTGCTCTGTAGCTTTTGGTTACACGTTGTGATTATACTCACTGTTTTCTTTCAATATATGGATACAGTGACTATCTGCTGCACTGTTTTGATCATACTGGTGAGTTTTCCATGGCATGCTATAGGAAGATAAAGCTGCTTTTCGCTAGTAACTAGCACACCGTGTCATGTGACCTGCCTTGTCCAAGTGATTGGCAGTGATTGTGGTGACTGTAGGGCTAGTTTTATCTGTACATACGCATCTGAGATGTATTCACACACAACATCGAAACTGCTTCTCTAGTACACAAATAGGTGTATATTTCACATCTCTGAAAAATGCAGAAAATGCTTCCAGAGAACTGTTAAACTGATGTCGTAACACTGCGCACACCTTGCTAGACATCATGGGTTAATCTTAAAAACATTAATATACAACAGGAACATAGAAAAGCACAAAAAAAAAAAAGAAAAAAATCACTAGTGTGGATTGGACAAGCAAGCTGGAAAACATGTCTGACCTTGTGTGTGTGTGTGTGCACTCTCATCTCCTAGATCGAAAGTGTAACCCCAGCCTGTTGAGTCTAGTGTCAAACGTCAACACCACTCAACCATCCGGTGACAGCACAACAATGGAAGCAGTGCAGTGGTGGGATGCTCAGGGCATTGTTGGTCTGATCATCTTCCTCTTCTGCACTCTCTATGCCAGGTAGGTTTAGTCGCACCAAAACCACAATTTATATTTCATGTACTCTTATGTATTATTCATATTTTTGCAACATTGTCTGTCTCTGTCTCTTCCCTAGTATTCGTTCATCCAGTAATACCCAGGTAAACAAGCTGATGCAGACAGAGGAGGGCGGAGGATCCACTGGAGAGGCTGTAGTGGGAGAGGACGGCATACGCAGGGCCGTGGACAATGAGGAGGAAGGAGTCACTTACAGCTACTCCTTTTTCCATTTCCACCTCTGCCTGGCCTCTCTGTACATTATGATGACTCTCACCAACTGGTACCAGTAAGTAACTTTCACGAACAGATTGTTAATCATGTAGCCTGTCTCAAAGAGTAAAAAAACAGGTTTTATTCACAGCACACATTTTGGCATGCCATAGCAGGAAAGGCACGGGTGTAGTCGACAGTAATAAAATCAACATGTCTTAGATGTAATTATGTATTATTCCTGTTCAAATATTGAATAAACATTGATATATACGGTATGTGAGACACATACAAATAAGCATTTTTATGACCAAATGTGATTCAAACACAATTCTTCATTTATGTCTGGTAAAATGGAAGGCTTTACACATTTGTTTGATACTTCTGAGTTGGCCAAATGTTTTGACATCTGTAGCTCTGAGTAGTTGTTGCACATGCATTGTAGGCTTCCAGAATGGCCACCAGAGGGCACATGACTTCACCTGAAAGTTGTCCGTTCTCTGAACGCCGCTGGAAGGTCTTTTTCTAAAATCATCTCAGTTTTAGGGGGGGAAAAAAATCTCATCTACCAGTGGACCAATCATTCATGAGCCTTATGTGTACATTTTTATTGGTTCTACTAAATCTACATTTTGTGCTCTCCCCCCCTGTCAGACCAGACACCAGCACTCAGACCATGCAGAGCATTATGCCAGCTGTGTGGGTGAAGATGAGCTCCAGCTGGCTGGGCCTCGGACTCTACCTCTGGACCCTTGTCGCTCCTCTCATCTTCCCTGACAGGGATTTCAGCTGAGCACACTGTGTCTTTTTAGATGGTTTGCTTTGTTTTCTAATACATAGGAAGGATATTATGAAGGAAATACTTTTAATTAATTTATTTTTTCCTTTTTTAATCAATCGCCTTTGCTGTTATTGTGTTTCTGCTGTGTTAGTCCTCTCGGTATGATAATTTAGGGTGATAATCACGACAGATATTTGTGTATAAGTGTAGGTGGATTTTTTTTTTTTTTTTTTTTTTTTTTTTTTTTAGTTAGCCTGATTGATGATGGCTTTAGCTACAATAAGTCTTTTTTTTGCCAATGAATCACCTTGACAGGTAACTTCAAACCTTCCACTTCATGTGGTTGTGATACAACCGTATGAGCTACATTATCTTTTTGCTGAATTTCAGTTACTGGACTCCAATAAAGATTCAGCAACAAGGCACTTTCTCAATACCTCAGACATTTCAGTTACAGATTCCCTTTTTAAAGGCCTGTGACGTCAGACGTCTCTGATTGGTCAGGTCTGGAATCCCCCTGATTAGCTGGACTGTTTTGGTGCTGGGGGCAACGAGGACATCCTACCTCGGGAGCCCCAGTGTGAGTTGAGTGTGAGACTTAGATAAGACTAATATGACACACCCTACAGATGATAAACAGGGCTTCCCTTCTGCTGCTAGGCTGTATGCAAATCCACGTCATTACACCTTGAGCCAGAGAGTCCTTATAGCCCACCACACTAATCTCAGCTCTTCCTCATCTACTCCAATCTATGGTAATTTATCTCCGGTGCTATGCCTCTCCATGTCTGACTGTGTTTGGCCTTGTACAGCCACGGGCGACAATCTGTACCTGCAGTGTGTTTGCAGTGGTGAGACATGTATTGATCCATAGCAGTCAGCGTCATGCGATGTGCAGCGGTACAGTGCAGAAGGTGATGGTGAACTCCGCACTTCAATGCTATTATTCACAGAAGGTTTCAGAGCATGTTATTGATCCAGGAAGAAAAGGGATTTTTAATTGTCTAAGTGTACAAAACAATAACGATGCATTTCAGTGCTGATAAAATTGCTGTTAAATGGTATTGACTTTCATAGTATGTTAATGGTTGTAATGGTGGTACAGTCATTTTATGCATTATATAGTAAGTACCTCAATTTCAGTATAAGTTAAAATAAGACAAGAATATTTTGTACCTGTGAGAAAAAAAAAAGTGTTTTGCTACAATCCTGAGAACGGTATACTTTGTCTTTGTTATGTTCTTTTCAAACATTTCACTGCCCACACATATGAATCACATTTCTTGTTTCTCTGGCTGCATTTGAGTATTGTGAATGGAGTTTTTCAACGTGCTGTGAGAAATAGAACCCTTTTTTTAATTTCAATATTAATTTTATTTATCAAACATGTCAAGTATATTGTACGTTACCGTTATCAATTCCACTTAGAAGATCGTTTATGAAGAATTGCCATTGTTGGGTCACAGCACATAATATTTCAGAATGTTATTAAGTGCCTTTTTGTAGTCCAGCATTTCAAAATAAATGTATCACTAATGCTGACATGTGCTTTTTATGCCTTGCCTTACATTGTGCTCATTGCATGCCATAAGGCATAGTCCTATGACAGGAATTAACATTGTATTTAATGTATAAAAATTGTTTTTAATAAAGGTGGAACTCACTCAGTGTCTTGATGGAGCCTCAATAAAAGATTTACAGTCATCCCGTGAAAAATGAAATTACCTTCATTTGTGTGCTATAAGGACAGAGTATAAAAATGACAAAATATCTGATAAAAAGGATGACATGTTTTGGTTACATTTCATATTGCCCCTTTCTGAGAGGTGCATTAATTACTGTTAAGGTAATTAATATGTTAGTGTGATTTGGGTGCCCCGTGGATGTTACTGCTTGTACATAACACATCTCTACAGGGTGCAGGTAGTGTGATGGCACCTTTTAATTTGTGTACATCACCTCAAAGATTTAGGTCATGAGGTACCAGAGTTGGGGGGGTGCTGAGGAGGGGCAGATAGACACATCACAGCATGTTCTGTACTCGGGGGGTGAATCATCATGTGTAGCTGACACTTCAAAACAAGCAAACCATATGCTCCATACATTGCACAGCAACTTTATATCTGATGCTCTGACATGCCCCCTGCTGTGTTTCCCTGTTTTATGTTCAAACTTTATCATTGTTTCTCAGCATGTTGTGTGACTGGGGACACATTTACATCAGCCACTGTTGCCTTGATCCCTGTGGTGGAGGAAATATTCAGGTACTTTACTCACTTAACTAACACTACACTCTTTACATACTGTTACACGTAAAAGTCCTGCATTGAAAATTTGACTTCAGTAAAAGTATAATCAGGAAAATGTACATAAAGAATTGAAGATATTCAATGTAGGAAAATGTCTACCTGTGACTGCTGTTATATATCATATCATTAGATTATTATTACTCATACATTAATCTAAAAGCTGAATTTTTAAGTATTTTATTTAACATTAATTAGTTATTATTTTTATTACGGATTCATCTGTTGATTATTTTCTGCGTTAATCGATTGATTGTCTGGTTCATAAAATTTCATAAGATGGTTACACCTTCATAATGTTTGTTTTTTCCAACCATCAGTCTAAACTTCAGAATTATTACAAATAAATTAAAATTATTAAGATAATGAAGCGGGAAATTGTGACACTTGCTGGAAGCATGACATGTTTTTGCTTTAAAAAACGATTTAAATGATCATCAAGACCAATTAACATTCTGTGAATCAACTTATCAGTTAACTGACTAATTGTTTCTGTCGTAGCTGTATATACTGCTGGGTGGTTTCATTTATAACAAAACACATTTTATAAGCTCTTTGTGTGTTGTACAGCATGCATTAATCTTAATTTGTAAAGCAACTAAAGCTGTCAGATGAATGTAGTGCAGTAAAGTGCAATATTTCCCTCTGAAATTGGAGTATAGATGTAGAAAGTAGCAGGAGAAGAAAATGCTTCTCTGGTACAAGTATCTCAAAATTGTCAACTCAAGTACAGTATGCTACTTTAGTAAGTGGACTCTTTCCACCACTGCTTGACCCTTTGTCGAGTGTTCGCTCTGCCAGTTAGCCTCCTGTGCCAGATGTCCGAAGCTTAATTAAAAGCACATGACTTGTGTATCGAGTAAGTAATAATTATAACTCAGATAACAGGTTGCACCTCTTTTTGCCTAACTGTAAATTGACGCAGTAAATGTGTCTGACCCGTCCCCTCGTGCTGGTACTGAGACGGAGCAGTGTGTGCCAGTGCTCGCAGTCTCTGCTGTGTTATTTCCTTCTCGCCTGGCTGGCAGACGTGGGCCTGTTGGTTTTGGCTGCTACAGTCATTCAATCCAGTTGGCACTGTCTGGAACTGTTCAGGACACACTACCTCCTGTCGACTTCCACCCTCCCACAACACCACCCCTCGCTCAGCCTATCCATGACAATCCTGAGTTGATGAATTGTGTCATAGTTTAGTTGTGGAGAATGAATTCTCATTTCCTTTACATACAGTGGAGGAAACAGACTTCCCCCCCCCCCCTGGCAGCGAGAACAGCACATAACTGTGAACATTAAAAAAAAATAGCTGCGGGCAGTAAAGGTTTAAAAACAGTATGTGCAGTGTTAAAATGCAAATTGCAAACTCAAATTTGATCAGAAGTGAGGGGATATGAAGTGCAAATAGGTGTTCATGTGCAAATGTCAAATGAGAGCATCACAGTAACAGTGTGTGTACGCAGTATCAACACATCAGTGGGCATTGATATGAACTACATATAGGATGTTAAAAGAATGGAACTAGGACCTCACAACAGAGTTATAATAGATTCAAAACACACCAGCGTCAAATAATTGCTGCGGATCCTGAATGAGGTTGTAGGTCTGCAGAAAATTATGATGTAATTAGTTAGTATATGGTCCCTCAACAAGATTTCACTGAAAGAAACAAAAAGCACTGATGCAAACACTGGAGGAAAGAGAATATGATGATGAAGTGCTCTTACAAACACTCTTTAAAACTCAGCAAACTCAGTCTTTTTGTATTTTAACTCTCTGTTCCTGCACGGGACACAGTGCTTTATGTCTGCACTGTCATGTGCAATCATCTTCATCATCAAATGCACAGACATTGCAGTAAAGTCACTACCAAAACATGTGATGTCATTCCCCTATCAAGACCAGACAGGCAGCATCTCCTCCAGATCAAATGTTTTGTGTTGCAAACAGTCATCACATAATCTCACTCTTTACTAAACCTTTATTTCCCTCGCACTTGTAAACGTACGTCTTATTTTTTCTCACAGTGATTTATGTATTTATAGTGGGAAAGCACCGGCCTGAGTTTCATGAGACTGAAGAACTCTTTGCACTATACTCTTACATTAGCCCCATCTGAAATTTAACAGCCTCTGAGCACTGCCAACAGCATCTGAGAACAAATTAGCTAAGTGTCATAAATCGCACTTTTATTTCCCCTGTTATCATCAGGTGTACAAGTGTGAACTCATTTTTTTTTTCCTCCTAGGAGAGATTTAAGAGACTCTCCGTCTTTGGCCATTGGCTCCAGTGTCATAAATCCCACCTTCATTTCCTCTGTTATCATCAGATGCAATTTGTCGCTGTAATAAGAGATCAGAGGCTGTAATGTGCTGATTATGAACCACTTAGTGGAGCTCTGAAGCCATGCTTGGTTAGGCAGCCTGGGATTTTTAATTGCACATTGACTTAAACAATGGTTATCGCTTGCAGTGTTATCCCTGACCTTAATCGTCACTTCCCCCTTTTTTCCCACGTTAGTTTGGAAATGCCAGCGTTTAGCTGCATTTTGCATTGTCAAGAATAAGGTCATTCTCTACAGCGAGGCACAGCTCGTCACTTTATTTTCCGGCTTTGTTTGTTTTATTATTACGATAAATGAGCAGTGCATAGCACAACTGTTCCTCGTGATTTAGATGAGCATTGTTTTGTGAGTGGACTGTGCATCCCTGACCACCTCTTTGATAGAATGACTGGAAATGCCTGTCTGAGGTGTAATTGGGTTTTAAGAGTGGGATCCAGGCCCATTAAATTATGTGCTGCATGCAGGGGAGCTAATTGAGTTTAAGCCCTGCTGGCATACTGCATGTGCACTGGAAACATTTACCCAACATTAAGCCCCAATTAGGCTTTTCAGGATGGGAAACTTGTTGCTGGATAATGGGAAGTGAAGATGCTGATGCCTGTCATTGCGTACCTTCTCTCCAGTGATTAAATTGTGGTTGTTTCTAATAAATTTCTGAACTTGCACTGGACTTTTTCTCATTTTGTCCAATCACTTGCGTTCCTCTCTTCTTGCAGTGCAATGCAGTCACTCTGCTCTAAGCTGGAAGTCTAAAAGTCTGTGTGTGTTTATGTGTGTGTGTGTGTGTGTGTGTGTGTGTGAGAGAGAGAGAGAGAGAGAGAGAGAAAGAAAGAGAGAGAGAGAGAGAGTGGGGGGGCTCTCCTTTGCGCATGCTCTACTCCTGCTCAGAGGAGCAGCTAATGCAGTTATATAACAGTCAGTGCAGCCGGCGTCTGCTGTGAGCCAAATGCCAGGCCAGTCTGGTTACATAAGCCTGTCAGAGTCATATTGTAGCAGTACGGAGCGCTCACACCACAGCGTGTCCCTGCACTCCTTCCACTGTCTCCTGCTCTGTCTCTCACTTCCTCCCACTGTCTTACTCTGCTCTCCTCTTTTCTTTTTTTTTTTTGCTACACCCCTCCTCCCTCCCTCCCTCCCTCCCACTTTCCCTTCCCTTTCCTCTCCTCTTTGCTGCGGAGTTGCTCTCAACACCAGGAACAAAAGAGTTGCAGATGCACCGACAGCTCTGAAAACACGAGACACAAAAGAGCGGGACTATCTGTGCGCTTGCATGCGGAGAGGGCTGCAGTTTTCTCCTCCACCGCGCATCTTCAAACACGTAAATCACTTGTTGTCTCTTTGTCCTCTTTTGCTTTTCTTGCACTGACTACCTGTGCATCATTCCAGTCGGGTGAAAGTCTGATTCAGGCTGTCTTTAAGAGCACCGTTTTGATCTCCAGGATACCAAAGTCTCGGACTGCTTCCCCTCAGTGACCTTTTACTGTATCCGACCTCTCACCCCAGCTCTGCACACTCCGGGTCCCTCAGGTATGAGGCGAGGTCAGCAGGATATTCAGCCAGAGCGCTGACACGTGAGCAAAAAGCATTGCGAAACACCGTCTGTGACCCCTAAACAGTTCACCCAGTCATCCAGGGGAAGTTAATTGATTTGTGGCCTCAGATCCTGACCTCCATTATATATCCTGTGTGTGATGCCATGTCAGCATCACTTTAGGCAGGCTGTTCATTCTTGTGGTATAGCAAGGAGGTGTTTGTGTGTGTGTGGTGTAAGTCAGTGGAGATGAATTATTGCTGCTGGATCAGAGGTGTGAAGTAAACCGCATCAGTGGGTGCATGATTACTCCCAAAAAAAAAAAAACTCTCGTTTAAGCGCCTGCATGAAGCTGCCTGGCTAATTAGAGTTAATAGCATTAACCAGGAACTGCTCCTGTCCGCCAATGGCCGCCCGCGCCACCTCATGAATATGCATGAGGCGCGCGCCGGCCCACTGGTTGGAGGCTGCGAGCTGGGGAGGGGAGTAGGGGAGGGGGGCGGTGCCCACCGGACCTGCCGTGCGGGGTGGTGCGGAGCCGCGGAGTGTGTTTTTGCGTAGGGCGAGATGTTGTTTTGTTGTGGCGATCAGCTGAATGTGGCATCGCTGTCCGGTCTGACACAACAGTGGGAAGTACCCCGTGCCCCTCCGGCTCTCCCTCCGCAGGAACGCAGGCACCGTGAGCAGCTCTGTACGGCGCATCGCAATCCAGGAAATGCGGACTTGTGGCCCTTTCGCTACGGGATAAATGGCTGCAGCCCTCGCTCTGTAACCAGCTGGTAAATATTAACCGTAATATTATTGCCTGTTTATGAGTTAGTTTCGGTGACGTTGCAGTGACTGTCACATTGAGGGGGGGTGGTGGTGGGGGTGAGAGTGATGTGGCGTGAAGTTGAGCGCAGGATCCCACCCGCGTTTTCACAGTGAGTGGCATGATGAAGTTGTCTCTTATGGGTGATGAAATAATAATAACATAAAATAATTAGATGATGGTTTTGCATGCAGCAGTTAGTTCTCTCTCTTTTTTTTTTTTTTTTTTTTTGGACAGCAAACTACAAGTCAGCGTCAGGCTTCCAAGTAGCGGCGGGGGCGCTGCACACATACAGCTGACAGCATATGCTTCATCACGCAGGCTATACCTCCATTCACCCCGTTTGTCCTCAATAACAAATCGGTTGAGGAGAGCAACAGTGCGGGCTTGACGCGCGCGTGGTTGCGCACAAGTTTAAGATTCGCGACGAGGCTGTGAAGTTAACGGGGCTACACCTAGACATGCCAGATTTTTAAGGGATGACATCATGCTTTTGTAGCCGGCCGTTGGATGATAAATGGGCTCAGTTGACCAGTTTATTTTGGCTGTGTTCAACCACTAACATCCACTCTGCTTCCCTTTATTATCTGAGGCCGCTGATGTTTCCACGCAGCTTTCACCTTTACACTGAAGGGTAATGATAATGTAAAAATAGCATGATATTTGCATAGAGGCAGAATGAATGACTGTCGTCTGCTTATTATGCAAACCACCACAAACTATATATTCCCCATGGTCTTAGCAACAGGAAGTCGTCTTGAATATTTAGAAGTAGTTTCTATCTATCTATTCAAGTTTGACATGAAGGAAAGTCATTGCACTTGTTGGGTCTCTAATTCCAGTTTGGCAGGAAGTGAGGTAATGACAGCACTTGTAGTGTTGCTCTCATAGATGGAGACCTCAGTGGTTAAGAAGCTGTCAAGCCCCAAAGCCAGATGCTGCAGAGAAATATCAGCTGAGTTTTTTTTTGCAACTCACTGTCCAATTCAAGAGAATGTGGATGCTGTTGCTGTTGGAAATAACAATAGCAGCAACAATGCTGCAGTGTCCTTCCCCTCGCTCCGGGTCTGTACTGTAACTTACAGCACAGAAATACAGTAAAGTGTCAGACCACGGTGGTGAAGGAGGAAGGGTGGTGGTGGTGGTGGTGGTGGTGGTGGGGGGTTGAGTGGAGAGAGGCCAATATGCAATTATTTCTTATTGAATCAGCACAAAGTGGGCAGCCTTACAGAGCTGCACTCCGGCCTGGATCAAGACCACTTGTGGTGCTGGCTGAAGAAAGGCGCTAGCTCAGCAGGCACCCGAGGAGAGCGCTGCTCCATTTCCTTGCAAATGTCCAAGATTGTTTGACATCGTGAAGGATTTCAACGTTGAAAAGAAAAAGAAAAAAATCTGGGCTTTGGGGATTACTGCCATTTATGGTTTCAGCACGGATGAGGATAAAAGCTGCGAGTTACTTTGATGTTTTTATACCATTGTAACTTGGCTGAAATGTTAGAAGGTGCCCTGTTAAGAATAATTACTATGTTTTAAAAGCTGGAAATGAATGTACTATTATCAGTACAGCTGTAGAACCTGTTTTCACACCAGTCAACTGTTTAACAAGAGCCAGTCCATTACAAAAACCTTTGGTATTCAGTATCGTAGCTGTGGACTTGCGCAATGAGTTTATTCAGGTACAATAAAAGTGAAACGTATCTCTCTGTCAGCGCTAACACTGATTGCTGACGACCTCAGTCAGTTACTCAGCCAGTTTTGTGTGTCTGTATCTCCCCCTAGGCACAAGAAACACTCCACATGGAAAAAGGGGCAGTTTGTCTGCCAATTACCACAGAACCACTCAACACCTCATGCAGTAGCCGTCTTTACTTTCACATACATACTCATTCACCTGGCATCCTCTGTCTCACGCACTGAGTCAGCCTTGCAGGTGGCAACGTGTTGATTTACACGCATGAAATGCCATTGGCATGTGAGAGGGCTGTGTGGAGTTCCTGCTCAAACTTTCCTCCAGATAACGAGCTTTGATAGCCGTAGACACAGTGGATGATCAGGGGCATTTTAGGCCCTGAACCTTGGATGTGAAATTCATCAGGCTTTCATGGATGTGTGTGTTCTGCGTCACGCGTGGCTGATGCCCTCACGGATTCCACAAAGTATTAAATAAGCATGTGCGAGCATGTTTAAGTTTTGTTTTCTCTGAGGGAGCATGTAAGAAGGATGGCATTGTTGTCAGCCTCCTCCAAGTAGAATAAACACACACAGACACAGTGACACACACCCAGGCTGTAAAATCCTGGTGGCTGGTGGACACAACCTTTTCATGTCCCTGCTGCTGGTCATTAATCCTGTTCTCTGAAGCACCCGAGAAGAATAGACCCACTGTAGTGCCGGGAGACACAGAGTGAACCAGGAACAAGACCTTGGGTACACACTTGCACAAACACACACACACTCACAATGCAAAATGGAGGCCAGTAGTGCAAGCTGGCAACTTCACAAATGCCCCACTAGCCTAATAATTTTATTGCACACATTCAGTTTCACTCTAATGTATTAGTAATTGATCTGTTATTAAGATTCTGTTACTGGCCATGTCTGCTTTTGTATCGTTTCAGCCTGTGTGTGTGTGTGTGTTTGTTAGGGAGTGGGTGGTGGAGGTTGTCCATCAGTGTCTGGCCTCGACTCAGCCTCTCGCCCAGGCCAGTGTGTTGGCTGCCCCTTCAGCTGGAGATAGAATTTCTTTGTGTTTGCCAGGGTGAACGAGAGTCTGTCCTGTATGTGTGTTAGTGTGGCTGGCTGGCCCGCTCCCATGTGTGCTAGCCAGCCCGGGTTATGTAATGATACATGTGGACGATGATGTACATTTACAGCCCGGGGCAAGTAGAGCAAGTTTTACAGGGAGAAAGGGGTTTACTCATTCAAACACTCCCTTCATAAGAGTTAATCATTAGCTTCGGCACAGTCAGTAGCCAAGTGGAATGTCGAGGGGTTTGCTGTTTGTAATGGCAATCCTCCCTTAAAATAGGCCACAAGATTATCCCAGCAACTCCAGTTTGGCCGGACATGATTTACACCCTCTATTCTTCTCTTCTGTATATGTTATAATATGTTTTCCTCTTGTATCAACAGTGAGGGCATTTTTGTACAGGTGTTCACTTTCCACAGTGGCCTGTGTTGTGTAATAGTGATTGTAAGCTGCTGCGCTGCTTTACCACAGGTATGTCTCGGGCCAGGATCCCATTGCCGAGGTTTGTGTAACACTTGGGAGAGGCTTAAAAAAAAAGTGATAACACACACAGTAGTTTATCAGTCACTGGATATTTCGATTTAAATGAAGGAATTTAACCTCACCATCACGAGGTCCAGCTCTCTAGTATTCAGGATTCAGTGTTGCTGTGAAGGATTAGCTACAGATGCATGCCTCATGTGTGTGTGTGTGTGTGTGTGTGTGTGTGTGTGTGTGTGTGTGTGTATTGATCTGTGAAGCGGGCAAAGTGTTGTATTTCACTACTAGATATCACTACCTCTACATCTTTCTCTCTCTCTCTCTCTCTGGGTCCCCAGACACCCCTCTGAGACCACACCCCTCGGCACACATGCCGCATGTGCACAGATCCCAGTCCGCAGGTGTCTGTTCACCAGACTAATCTGTGTTGATTAACTAACACCTGCAAAGATAACATGTGCTTCAGCTCTGCTTCACTTCCTTCAAAATGTGTCTCTCGCTCTCACTTTTGGAGATGCTGTTGTGTCCCCTTCATGAGGATCTCTATCTGTATTGTCTTATCCGGGTCCCATGACAATGAGTAAAATATAAATATGTGTGTGAGAGGATGAAGGAGAAGGAGAGAGATAGTCAAGAGCAATTTTATGATGAATACACTTATCTAATGATTTTGACATCCTTATGGTGTGGCTTTCCACTTCATTTTTCCTCTCTTTAGGACCAATTCCTCCTCTCCTCTCCTCTCCTCTCCTCTCCTCTCCTCTCCTCTCCTCTCCTCTCTGTAGTCCTTTGTCTCAGAGCGTAAGGCGTCCCTGCAGTAACTGCGAGTAAGGATTGGAGGGGATTTCTGCTCTGCGGGAGGGTAAGAGGGCTTTGGGGGAAAATCCTTTCAACCCTGCCGCGGATCTGCAGAGCAAATCAAGGCAACAGGCGATGCTCCAGCACAATCCTCCCCAGCCATGTCACTATCGCTGAAGCAGAGCAGTTGAACCAACTCCTGGACCCCCTCCTTTAGCTGCACTCTTTAAAAGCCCTGTTAAAATCTGTGGAACAGACTTCGGTCCAATCCAGATGTGTTTTGTCTCTCTCATGCTGCTGTCAGTCTGCGGTGTACCACGTTCAGCCTTGAGGAACGCTCGCTTACCTGGTGTGCCTTCATGCTATGAGACATGTTGGCTTGTGGGGATCGCTGAGGCATGCTCCTTTTTTCATCTTTTGGGCCATACTCTGCAGTATGATCCATAATCTAATATACAGAATGTCCCAGAAAAAGATGGTTGGTGGAAGTCGCTCTGTATGTGTGTGCTGTGTGTTGCTCACGCATGTGCATTTGTTATTTACCGCACAGTCCCTGTGGGCAAGCTGTGCCCTGACATTGTCAGGTAAGGTCACATAAAGAACACCTCATTTTAGATGCTGTTAATTATGCAAGAGTGTGGTCGACTGCCATCACTTGGGAAGGTCATTTGTTCTTCACCCCATTAAAAGGCACAAAACTCTACAGATTGTGGCCCGTGTGTGTGTGTGTGCTGTGTCAGGGTAGAACTGTTCATTTTTGTTGTGGTTTTGTGATGTTACTGATGCTGTGCTGACATCCTGTTTGGGTTTAAAACTACCTTTGGGGTTTTGCAGTTGTCTCCCATTTGATGTCAGTTCATGCTGCAAATGAAGGTGTATTAACATGAGATGTGTTTGTGTACACTGCGCATGTATGTCACCACGTGTTTATATATATATATGTGTATATATATTCCATGAGTGTTTATATTTATGATGCTTTTGCTGATGCCTTCAGATTGCAGACCCTAAGTGAGGGCGTTTCACCTAATTGAAGGTCAATATTTGCATGAGCATTCCTGCAAACATCTTTCCCAGCTTGGTTGAGAGAACAGAACACAGGCTACCACTGTGCTTCAATAAAATCAGAGTGCTTGTCTAACATTGCCAGATCTACAGTATCTCTCCACACTGCTGTGCATTTGCACTGTGCCAAAGCATTGGAGAGGTCGTTCATAACCTGCTATTCTTCTGCAAAATATGGAAGAAGAAGAAGAAAAAAAAAAACGCCCTTCCTGATTGTTTGATTTTGTAAAACCCATCAGAAAAGTGTATCCCTAAACACACCGGTTCTCTTGCTAAATACTACTGGGGACTGATTCAGAGAAACATTTTGCACGACTAATTAAATTCAGCAAGCATGAGGGAGTTTCCTTATCTGATAATGCATTTTTTAAGCAGAGAAAACTCCAACAGTTACTGGAAGAGAGAAAGACCCAAGTTGTCTGTGAGTAACTTGGGTCTAGAGTTGAACCAATTAGTCGAATTAATTAATCAGATGAATTAATCAGTCGTTTGGCATACAGATTCTCTGGCTCTGCTGCTTCACTTCTTTTTGTAATGTGAAACTTTTGGTGGAACAAAACAAAAATTTTAAGGCGTCATCCTGGACTTACCTAAGACAGACGAATTCATAGACTAATCGATTAATTTAGAAAGCAAACATTAATCAATGGTAAAATAATCGTTAGTTGTAGTACTACTGGGTTTAGTGCAACACTAAAAATGCCCAGTTAAAGGATTATATTATTAGTAGTTTAGCATGTTTAGCTAATTTATTACAAATCGCTCATACTTAACCAAAAACTAACCAAACCGTTGCGTGTGTTTGGTCTCCTATTCAAGAAATGTGAAATGTGAAATTAACACGAAATGGTAGCCGAGGGTCAAACATGCTTGACTTGTCTTACATGTCACATCTGCATTCATTTTTGTAATCTGGTGATTCATTTTTGGCACCAGTCTGAAGTGAACAGAAGCCACTGGCTGCCTGGAACAACGGAAAAATGTATCTAAAAGTTTCATAGCATTCAAATGGCCAGCAGAAATGTTACAGTTTGTTACAACTTGGTTTGATTTGTCATCATTGATTCTCTCATTTATGATAACATTGCAATGACTACAGTAGCTGTTGAGATATCAGAAACTAGCTGAGCAACAAACGTGAACAGATGACGAGTCAGACTGGTTGAATCTGGTGGACAGCAAAATTATTATCCAAATTGTCATATCTTCATAAACATTTATCGATTTGTAGTGTACAATCCATTTACCATTTGTCTGTCTTCATTGAGGGGTCATTAATGACATTAGAGATGTGCTCATCCCCTGTGAATCCTCATGTTGTCCCATTGGACTTGAATTTAACAATAAAATACTGCAAGGGTGCTGCGGTACATGCTGGTTCCACTCCTTCTGTACCACTCATAAGTGTTTGTCTAAGATGATGTGTTATTGACTCCGGGTTCAAGGACAAAAGCATATTTAGATCCCTGTCTGAAAACCCTAATAATCCTTGATGAGACAGACTGCTCCTGCTGTGAAGTTCATCCACCAAACTCGTAGTCAAACAAAAGGCATGACAGAAGGTGAATCATCTCAGACAGGATCAAGCTCCACAATGCACTGCAGCCTTAGCAAAGTAATCTTGTGTCACATTTGTCACACTGACACGGCGGATTAACAGTCAAAGACGAACAGTCAGGTGATGACGCACCTCAGCATGAATCGCTGTGTAAGGGAAGCTATGGATGGAAGGTAGAGCTTGTTTAATATTGCAGAGACGCAGACTGGCCCGGCGTAATTGGGAAAATAAACACATGATGGAAAAAAAAAAAAAAGAGCATGCCGCTCGTCACAGGGCTGCATGTTTATCCTCTGCGGCTGTATGCTAAAACCAAGCTTTTCATCACCTTTTTGGGGGAGCAAGGATGGATGAAATGGGCCGAACTGTTGGTGAAGCTGAGGAAAGAGGCCAACTGTAGGCAAATAGTTGAGGCTAACACATGACAGTTCTGCACATAAGCTCCATCCATCAATTCGTTATTTATACTGTACCTGCTTAGCCTGTGCTGCTAGGTCACGGGATCAGCAGCGTACCCCAGCACATACTGCGCTATAGAGGCACATAACAGTAAAATTCATCTAATTTGATGTTAATTAGGATTTACAGCCATAACCAAGACAAAAGCTTTGACTTTAGAAGACATGGTGGTATATGTTTTGGGGGAAAGGATAGAGAATTTGTAGGAAGAGGTGTTACAGTGATTTCTATTATGTAATCCTCCTGTCCTCGACAACCTCAAATAGTCAGCAGTCCCAGTGTTTGCACCCAGGTAGTCCCCCACCTCCTCCCTTTTTTCCTGCTTTGCACTGTCAGCACAGTGCTAGGGAACAACCCTGGCTTAGTCACTGCAGACTTTGATTTTTCATCAACACTCTGCAACTCTAATATGCCTAATGGCACAGCGCTCGCCATCTGAGGAGCCCTCTCTTGCTCCGATGTCAGCTGACAGGTTGCCTGGCTAGTGTCAAGGCTAGCGGGAAGGAGAAGGAGGTTGTGGTAGGGCGGGCACATGGTGCTCCCGGTGCATCTGTGGCTCCAGGGTGAGCTCTATATATCACTCTGACACCCGCACCCACAGGGAGACCAGAAGCTGCACGGCTGATAGCATGTGACCAGCTGAGGAGATAGAGGGTTCAGCTCCCTCGGCTCCTCTTTTCCTTGTTCTCCAGGCCCCCCCCTCTCTCTCTCTCTCTCTCTCTCTCTCTCTCTCTCTCTCTCTTTCTCTCTCGCTCTCTCTCTCTTTCTTTGTCTCACAACCGAAGCAGTGTGTTGTTAGCTATCCGACAAGCTGATTAGGATTCTGAGTACAGTAGCTGGAGCAGCGGGACTGGGTTCCCACTCACTGCCCCTGAGTAGGGTGTCCATTACTTTGGGAGTGCCTAAATTACACAGAAGAGGGAGATCAGGAGAAACCCCAGTGAGAGTTTTGGAGAGAGAGAGAGAGAGGAGGAGGAGGAGGGGTGGAGGGTGTAGAGTGGAGAAATCAATTTGTCTCTGAGCGAAAAGAGGGTTAGACACACACACACAAACACAATGCTGCATGAGTAAAAAAAAAATAAAAAAATAAAAAAATAAAGATGCCCTGTGTACGATTACATCAGTTTAAAATTGTCCTTATGACATGCAGGGTACAGAGATTGTATATCTTGACTTGAGCTAAATTCCATGCAAGATTTTTGTCAGTGTGAAAGTATAATGTTTCTTTGTCAGCCTGTGAGATGGATGGTCTCTCCGGTCTTGTGAGAGCGAGCTGTCCCTGTTGCTAAGCCAGCAACAGTCTTTCTTTCATTGGTCATAGTTGTGTGTTTTGGCGTGCATGATTGGTCATGTTGTTATCAGCATTACAGATGTGAAAGTCATAAGTTGGATGGCAACTCCATGGCTTTGGAGTGTCTGCGAGGACATAAGGACGTACAGACATTTTCCCCTTTTTGCTGCTCAAGTGAAAACCTCGGAAGCTGCAGTTTGCTTTGCAAAGAGTATCAGGGTTTCATCCCATCAATCTATGTAATGCACTGTTTATTGCTTTTCTGTGTAACTACAGGGTTATCAGATTATCCTCAGTGCAGTTTTTCATAGCGAACATTGTGTTTCATTGTACTCTGCCTCTCATTGGCCAAGTCTTTAGTGCTCCAGTCTGTGTGTCTGCAAGCAAACCTGTTATAAGGATTTTCAAAAATGTTGTCCTTCTAAAGCCAGACTAGGCTTTAATTTTTTTGGATGATATTCATTCATGTAATGATTTTCATTAACTGTGAAGTTAGACATTTTAATATGGGCACTTTTTTTTACTCGCTTCTGCAGCCTGTCTTAAGCGGCCAATCGAGGAATTACAGTTTTTAGCACTGACGCCTTGGCTGAAGCCACTGAGGTTACCACTTGGTTCGACCCAAAAGATTGAAGAGGGCAGTCCTTCCTCCACTAACTCCCTGACTAATCCAAAAATGTACAGTACAGTAGTCACCAAAACTGTGTAGCTGAGGCAAACATGTTTTGAAGTTGGGCATTTTAACATGGAGCCTTACAGAAATGGACTTATTCTGTTGCCAGCCTCAAGTGACTGTTCAAGGAAAAGCAGATTTTTTGGCACTTCCTTGTTCATAGAGTTTTCCTCTTGGCTCTAACAAATAATTAGTTTCATTATTGATTAAATGAACCATAACATGTCAGAAAATAGTGAAAAAATGTCCCAAAGCCCAAGACGTCATCCTCATGTCTTGTTTTGTCCTCAGTCATTAGCAAATCTATTCACTTTGCCGCCGTCTATTGTCTACTTATCTATCATCCCTAATCCATTAATCAAATAATCGTTGCAGATTTACCGACAGGTGAAGTATGTTCTTGTTTTTCACATTTTGAACCTCTCCTTAAAACTGAGAAACGAATGAAGTGAATGTTGACGTCTGTATGAAGGCCAGACCTGTCAGTCATCTTTTGTATAACCTACGTGAAATGACGTCTCTTCCAACCGCACGCCTGTTGTGTCTTGCCAGACCACAGTGAGCAGAGTGAAAACTGTGGGCTGACATGACAGAGTCTGCCAAGACCAGCCAGATTTTGTTTGTCTTTGTGACAGTTTACATTTTGGTAGGTGTCAATTTGTGTGCATATAGTGTACATATGTGTATATATATATTTAAGGCCATAAAATCCAGAGAGTGTTGTCACTCAATCTGAAACAGTCCTGATCTACACAAACCTCTGCTTTGGAGCTCGTTCTTCACTGTACCTCCTTCACTTTGTTGCATTTGTTCAGATGCTGGTTAACTTTGATGGTATGCACAGTTTGAGATTTTCTTCAATTTGCAGTCAGACTGCTTCAGCAGTGAAAGTTATCCCTGCCAGTCCTGAGATTAGATTTTCTTGGTCTTTAGATTAGATTTCCTCTCTCGGTTTAGCAGCTCACTGGAGGGCAAATCTTGCCATTTGTTTAAATTTTGTGGGTTCAAGTTTATGACTTCCTCGTCTGCTATTTAAATGGTCTATAAACACATTTCTATTCTTCCAGAAAGTTATGTTGTTAGTCTGTTATAGGTTTTGCAGTACCTGTGTCTGCTGTGACTGTTTCAACTCTTTATCTCTTTGCTTCATATGATATTGTCCTGCTGTTTTTTAGTCCTTTTCATGATTCTACTGTACATCTTAACTTGAGCCGAAAGCATGAACTAACTCTGAGGGAAAAAAAACAATGAATCTTTCCCTCAGTCTCCACTTTGGATGCATCTCTTCTCCAGTGGAGATTGAGACAAATGTTGTGCAGACCTGGTCTAATCTTTAATTAAGTTAATATTGCACCTGTCAGGAGAGACAACTAAATGAATTTGTCTGCTACAGCTGCTGACCACAAAAGCCAGTTGACAAGCTTGTGAATCAGACGTCATCCAGGTTTCACTAATTGGTCAGCTCTCTAGGAAATGTGATAGTAGTTCGGTTAGCTCTCTAGGAAATGTGTGTAGTTAGTGTTTTAGAGACGAGACTGACAACTGTTGAAGGAATATAGATGAATTTTAACCCAAACTCAAAAAACACTTTTTTCTAAATTATCCTCAGACATCAAAATCACATGGGCAAACATCAGCGTCTTTGGCATTCCCCTCAGTTGGTTGGTACGCAGCAAAGCAAGAAGTCGTGCACTGTGTTTGCCAGGGTGTATACATTTTCATACATATATACAAACACAAATTCAGGTCAAAGTCTTATTGAGTTCATATTTTGTGAATTTGGAGAATTGTGTTTTGCCCTCTCCAGGCACAGCTGTATTATCCGGAGCAGGGTGACTTGGAGCAGCTGACCACAGAGGCAGTGAAATCAAAACATGAATACTATTGAAATTCCACCAACAACAGAAAACCTGTCCTGGGATGCATAAAAGTGTGCCCTGAATATCTCTGTGGTATATATGCTCACCCACAAAGAAATAAAAACATGCCAGTTTGCCGTCATTATATTTAACCACAAACTGATGTTACATCAGACCATGCGCAATGATTTAGGCTTAGTATTTGGAGAAATACACTTGTTTGTTTTCTGGTGGAGGGTTAGGGGAGAAGATTAATACCACTTTCACATCTGTCCATTAAACAGAAGAGCACAGCCAGATGCAGGTTATCTTAGTTTAGCACAAAGACATGAAACAGGAGTAAACAGCTGTCCTGGCTCTGTCTAGCACTAATAAAATCTACCCTGTTTTAAACAAATGAGATATAACATGTTAATTAGTGAGTTTTATGTTGGTATGCAAATTTTATTACCATTTACTGAGCCAGTCTAGCTGTTTCCCCCTGTTATTAAATGAAAAGTTATGGGAGTGGTATCAACTTCTTGTCTAACTCTCTGCCAGAAAGTGAATGAGTGTATTTCCAAAAATATAAATCTGCTCTTTTAAAGATTCCCCACTGAATTAGTTTCTATCGTAGCACCTTTTTATTTCAGCTTAGAAGTCCACAGTAGTATCCAAATCCATGTCCAAAGTGGTGTCAGTGGTTTCTCCACAGAAACTCACATTTCCCCCTCTGTTACTCTGTCATGTTGGTGCGTTCAACTTGTCTGCCACATATCCAGCTGTGACTACCTGCATTAAAACAATTATGAGTGAGAGACTTGGATTTGTGTCATGCCTGATGATGATTTTGCTTTTCTAAAACCGGCGCATTGTGCTGGATTGAGGCGGTTCATTCAGTTGGAAAACTGTGAGGTAAGCCAGTAAAATGCTGAACAACTTCTCAGAAACACATTTTTTTGCAGTCAATAATAATGAAATAAAAATTAAAATCCTTAGCCAGTAGTGCCTCCATGAGATCGTGCTGAGATTTCATATTAATATAATATCGCATTGATATTCAGATAATGAGTATTTGACAGCAGGATCAAATCGGTGTTCACCAATCAGAATTTATAATTGGAACTATCTCCTCTAAAATGGCCAATTAGCTTCATCACACAACTACTTGATACTCAGTCTGCAGTCACGAGGTGAACAAATGGTGTACCTGAGGTTACACTGAGATTGCAGTGTTATCTAGAAACCTGGCATGACAGAAAGCTCTTACAGTAAACATTCCCAGCGGGGAAACATTCTCTGAGGTAACATAATGATCCAATGTGTGTATATCCATACAGAGAAGCTAGTGAAGCCCGGCTTAGGGTATGTTCAGAAACAGTGCTTCAACCTGTATTGGATGACAAATCAGCCGTACGTAACCGGGCAAGAACTAACAGGAAATCAATGTATCCAGCCACCTATCCTACATCAATACAGTGTCTCACTTTCTCGCCAGAAGCCTGCTCATCTCGCTGTCTTTCTCTCTCTCTCTCCTTTTTGGTCTCTCTTATATTTCACTCCTTTTTCTCGCTGTGTCTCTGCAGTGTGCTTCTTTCAAAGCCACAGCATCTCTATTTTAAGGACGTCTTTGTTTCACTGCTTTGTATTCAAATGATCAGGCTCACAGGCAGGAGGATGCAGCTCTGAAGACGAGTGGGTTGGTGGGAGAGGCGGGAAGAGAGGTGGCGAGTCGGCTTTTGGAGTCAGGTTTCTCTGAACCAGATCGTTATGAGGTGATGACAGCTGGAGGAATGCACCGCTAATTCCCCTAACGGGGGTCACGTGACCTTTGGGCTCGTTTACCTTCCAGAGCAATTTGAACAGTCTGGGTGGTCAGGCGAGAGAAAAATGTCCATCTCTAATGTGTGTGTCATATACTGTATATGCACACTATGATTTCATGTCATTCAGAAGCAGCAGTATTTGCAGGAATATGGGGTTTGTTACCGCACCCTGGAACCAGACGGTGTGGCTGCGTGTGGCCTTCCCTAGTGGCCAGACTAGACTGCACCTCCCAGCAACAATGAGTACAGCCAGTGACACATTTCTGTCTGTCTGCTAACGCAAAGTGGGCCAGTTGGTTTGCGGTAA
The DNA here is from genome assembly GCA_028641955.1 of Protonibea diacanthus. Taxonomy (NCBI): domain Eukaryota; kingdom Metazoa; phylum Chordata; class Actinopteri; family Sciaenidae; genus Protonibea; species Protonibea diacanthus. The sequence goes on along the minus strand of CM053983.1, from coordinate 12,255,043 downwards.
AGTGGCCAATGTTGGACTTACAGACACATGAAGGTGTCCTGTAATTTTACTCTTGGAACAGAATCCCTAAATGTCATAACTTTTTCCAGTAATTCGAGTTCCTTGTAGTAAGAGTTTTGGTAAAGAAACTGGACGCCAGTGTATGTTTGCTTGTCCTGGGCGCTTTGTTACTAAGCAGCATGCGGGTACTGATGCTCATCTTGACATCTTAATCCTTCTCAACCTTGTGTTTGCAGTACAGAAGGCTCTGTTTCTTTAGTGCTCTGTTGTTGACAACTGTTACTGTAAAGATAAGATTAACGCAATGAAAGCAGCATGATGACTTAACTTGTTTGGTCTCATCAGCTTTTCAGTGGATCCATCAGTACAAATTCATGTAGTTTGGATGAACATTGCCCAGCCTGACAGAACTTGATAAGCATGAACTTTACAAATATATATAATTATGTCATCTGCAAAACATCGAACAATTCTTTATTTGATGTAATGCTTCTATTTAAACATCACTTCCTGGAATCTCCGTCTTTCAGTTTCAGTGAAGTGTAGAAACAGATAAGTGGGTAAAGAATATACATCAAAAATTGCCAAACTGTGGAAAAATACTTAATTTAACTATAAAGAGCTGGTTCACCCAAATATTGTTTGTCTCAGTATCTATCCATGCAGAAACATTTGCTTGTATTTGCCCAGGTTTTGAGAGAGAAATCAATCAGATTTTGGCCTCCACCTTGATGATTTGAATTTTGTTTTGCTGAATTTTGGGGTTCAAAGTTGAAAAGTTGCATTTTAAAAACTTAGAAACTTTTCTTTTTCAGTCCCTGTATAATACTTCATAAAACACACTGTCAGCAGTATTCATGAGAAATATTTTCTAGTAAGTACTATTGATTATCAAGAGTAACCAGGACCTTGTTTCTGGAAAGAGGTGATGATGATGAAGGATTTTTTTTTTTTACATATTGTTTTTCATTAGCATACTGTGAGCATTTTATTCACCACCATTATTTTGTGCTGGAGGCCAATTAATCCAAAATTATCAGCACAACCAGACACCATAAGAGATAACTAAGTAAGTAAAAAAAATATATTCTGTTGAATTTGAACCAAACTCTTAATGGTGTGTCCAGAGGAAATATTGGGAACATTAGGATTCAGGGAGTTGGAGGACTGGGTCTGAATGTGAAAGTGCAGCAACAGAATGAAGACCCAGGTCTCTCTGTAGTATTGTTATCCATAATTATTTCAGAGAAACACAAAGACCTATATATGTATGTATATGCATACATGCAAAAGCAATCTTCAGTGCAATTTATTTTTCACATGTATTCTGTAGATTCAGCATTTCACAGCTCCAAACACACAGACACACACACAGACACACACACACAGATTTACTAAGCGACTGCTTTAGCTGCACTTGATTGTCGTGTGTGACTGATGAGCTGTCTCACTCAGCCCTGGAGCTGCAGTCTCACGATATAGAGGCTGCACACTGCGTACACATTTGATAGCCTTTTATAAGATTGTCTCCGTTGGCAGATAGAGTCACTACTGTAGGTCGTACCCATGTATTGAGAACACGAAATGACCATATACAAGAGCTCTCAATGTCTCTGGCTCTCTCCTACGCATTTGAACACACTGTTATTCTCCACAATCTTGTTATTCCTCGTCTCGCACTCTTTCCCTCTCTCTCCCTGTAACACAGGCACTCACACACACACGTCCACTTCCAAGCGAACACATAAACAGACAGGTCATGGCACATGGAGTTTGTATATGTGCATTGGTTTGAGGGATAGTTGACGAGGCGTTGATGCGTCAGGAGAGTCTCTGTTGACAGGCCACTAATGCAGTGTGGCACCGGGCAGAATGGGCAGCGGGGGCACACAGCGGAGGAGGGAGAGTAAACTGTAAACCGACACTTAGGCTGAATGGAGTTGTTTGTCACTGTGGGTAGCAATTACTTGGACTGGCCTGGCTTTGAGTAAACTCCCTGATCAGAAGGGTGCCCCTCTGCCAGGCCGGGAGAGGAAGGCAAGGGACGGAGGCCGTGTTGATACATTCTGCGGCCTGGTCCTCGTGTTTGAACACACTCAGGCTGAGCTTTCACCTGTTGACTCTTCCCCCGTGTCGGTGTTTGTGCAGGCTGCGCTGAAAGCATCAGCAGCTCCAACTTAACAGCTCGAATTAACGTAGTCACAGGTTACAGAGATGTGCAGATAAGGCATGGCGCCAGGTCATGCACAGTGCTACAGCAGTGCTTGTCGTACCTGCTGCAGCTTCACACAGGATGCAGCACAGCAGCTGCAGAAAGAGGAACTAGCACAGGCTTTCCCATCACTGGGGAGGAATCCACATGGGTGACTTCATAGAAAAATAAATAGCTTTGAGTCAGAACAAAACTAACTGTCCTAAAATGACTGCCGCTGTCACAAAATGAAAAATGATGCAGAAAAAGATACAAATAATGTTATGTTATGTTTTCATTGTTGGGTAATAACAAAACTTTCAAACCTTAACCTGTCAAAAAATGTAGGTTGTAGCATGCACTTCCTTAAAGAAGTTTTTGCATAGTTATCAGTGAGCCCTACCTCCAATCACCTTAACTGAAGACATTTTTCCACCTCATCACAGGTTTACCTCATTCTTTTCAGTTTCACCGCGACTGAAAGAGCAAATATAAAGCAGCCGACTGTGAACGGCGGGTACAGTAAGCTGCGTGGGAGAATTTGCACTGTGATCTTGACATCCACGCATCAGTGAAACTTGTGGGTGCAGGGAGGACAGCTTTTGAGAATGTCAGTTCCTCTTTCTATTTTTATCCCCAACCCCTCCACCACCTCGCATGCTTTGTCACCTTTTTATTTCATTTGCACACCGCTCATGCCGCGTTTTGATGTTTGAAGTCGTGCTGCCCAGTGGCAGTTGAAGTTTCTTTGACACACAGACGGTATCTGTTTCACTTCTGTTACCGTAACTCCCTACGAGGCGCAGTTTCTTCACTGCTGCTGTCCCTAATGTATTTGTCTCATGTCAGAAGACTATTTTGCCTTTGAGGCAGTGAATCAACAGTATTGCTTAAGATTCAGACAGCACTAATACTGTATAACTATAATAGCTGGGTTTACACTACCATCCCAAATTGCTAATGATATATCAGCTCTATATATGGTATCACTTACCAATCAGGGACTTTACTCAGGGCCAGGCTACTTTCCATAATCGCTACCCACAGCAACCCTGGAGACATGATTTCCTGGTAGCCTTCCTCATAATATACATGAAGTTTACTTTGCTGAATATAAAGACAGTGGTGCTTATTAATGCTTCGGCACCATGGAAAAGGAAAAGATAATGAGAGTGTGTTGCAAGGCAGAAACTAAATGGGGAGAGAGTGGCTGCAAAGAGGCAATTGTGCCTTTCTGTGTGTCTCAGAGAAGAGAGAGACAGAGAAACGCCTCAAGATGGAAAAAAGAGAGAGAGATGCTGGGTGAAGCAGAGGGTGGTCAGTCTTCCAGTGTTTTACAGGATCAGATATCACATCTGCTGAGGATACATATCGATTGGCATTAACAAAAGACTAGCATGCTCGACTCCATTAGCAAGCCGGTTGGTTGCATGTCTAAGACCTCCGCTCTCCACTAGCTGTGTTACATGTGTCTGTATTTTTGTGTGAAAATGGATGTATGCCTAAAATAAGATGTTAGCCTTTTTTGCTTCATAGGATTTGTAGTTGAATGCCAAGGCACTACCAGAATGTGTGAAAGTTGGCACAAATTACTTTAGATTTTCCGCCTGTCTTACTCTTTGATCAGATATTTCCTGATTTATAGTTTGTTAGTTTAAAACTGTATTTTATCCAGGCCAAGTTTTTTTTTAAACTGTCCATCATGAGTCAGACTTACAATGAGTCCTCTCAGAGGCACAGTGGTGCTTTGAGCTAAATGTTAATGTCTGCACGTTAACATGCCTATAATGACAGTTGTAACATGCTAATATTAAGCGGGTATAATGTGCATAAGCATGTAAATCTTCGCTGATGGGAATAGCATCATTTTGCAAATTTTGTTTGGTCATTAATCAAACTATTGGACAAACTCAAAAGTTGATTTGACGATGGCACTCGATAGAAAATAAGGGTATCACCAAAGTTATGATGTTTCATCCTGACGGAACATGATAGAAATCCATTTAGACATTACTAGTATTAAACACTAGTAGTGCTAAAAGAAACATCAGTGGATCAACAAAGTCATTAAGATTCACTGAATAACATCAATATCTGAACAAAATTTCATGGCAATTCATCCAATACATATTTCAGTTTGGACCAAAGTGGTGGACTGACCAACCTAGCATGGCTGGCACCTAAAAACATTTGGACATTCCTCCAGCTCTATAACATGAGTTGCTCAGTGCAGTCAACATCATTTGACGTGAATAGATGTATTTAAGTTTTATGTATTTTCAAGTGGAAGGCGAGAGTGAAGTGATGATACAGCTACATTTACCCAAGTTTTTTTTTTCCCCAAACATGCACAAACAGGTAGAGCAATACTGAGCCACAGTGGCTTTTGTACACTAGGTGGGCTCCCTCTTTAAATGAATTTTGTTTCTATCATAATACCGCAGTCATATGGACAGAGGGGGTTCAGTTTACTGGAAGACCACACGTCTGAAATAATCTGCCCTCAGAACAGAGAGAACCCTCTCGGAATACTCCCAAATATGCCCGTTTTACTGCCTGTGTCTGCAGTTTATGGGGTGAAAGTCCAAAAATATGTCATCTGTATGGTTGTCTGTAAATGCGCAAACCACTCATTTGGTCTAAATTATAGTCTGTGGCTGCTCCAAAACAACATGAAGTTTCTTATAAAGCATGGTGTTTGCTTTTTAGGTGTTGCTTGCCTCTGCGTTATATTGTATAGGCACTGTAGATGGTGCTTCATGTGACCATACCACAAGGGAGTCCTTGTTTTCATTTACTGTAAAGGAGAACAGCTTTGCATAATGTCGGCCTGACATGCTTTGCGCCAGTGGGTAGCATATGGTTACCATTTACGATACAATCATGAATGCTTGCTTTTACACCTTCACGATCGTTGCACTTCCCACTATTCAAAATCAGTATCTTCTCTTTTGTCCCTCGCAGTACTGTTAGAGACCTCCTAGCTCTCTATAGTTCCTAACCAGAGTGTCTGTATGTCTGCAGCCCGGTCCCTGGCCTTGCTAATCGTTACGTCTGTGTAGAGCAACTTTCCTGTCAATCATCGCCACAGTGGCAGTTTTGTTCCCGAGCCTCTGCCCCCCCCCCCTCCACCTTCCCGTCACAATCCTTCAGTCTGAGAAACAGAAGACAAAGGGATGACGGATGGGTGAAGGTCCCTCGCAGGGAAGTACAGTATAGAAGGTGTGCGCTGCAAAGGGTGACAATGAGCACATTCAGGCAGATACAATACAGTGCCTCGTCCAGCAAACCCAGCAGCCTGTGAGAGTAACCCAGCATCAGGCCAGTACAGTACCCTGCAGCAGTCAGCCAGCAACCGCACGGAGCCAGGGGTAATCACCAAGTCCTGAACAACAGTCCTATTGACTGAGACCAAATAAAATAAGAGGAAACACAGAGCAGAGGAAAAAGAATATGGGGAGGGCATGCAGGCAATCCAGGAAATGAAGTGGAGGAGAGGGAAACAAAAATTAGTCAGCAGGTGTATGTTCGACGAAGCTGCAAAGAAAACAAAAATGAAATATAATTGAGCAATTAGAAAAAGAAAGAGAAAGATATTTTCCTTTTGACTCATCCTCATCACCTGGCTGTGACTCCCACCAGGCCACCACGTGTTGCTGGCCTGTAAGTATCCATGTTCTCTCTGCCTGCCTTCTGAACAGCAGCCCAGCCATCCGCTCATTCTGTGTGCCGGCTCGTCGCTGTGTGAGTGTGTTTATTTTAGAGTGTGTGACTCACGCTTCCTGTGCTCTGCCAATGAGGCAAAGCTCTATGGAACAGCAGGACCTCCGTTCATTCTCAATTCTCTCTTTCTCTTTCTCTTTCTCTCCCTCTCTCTCTCTCTCTCTCTTGCTCTCTCGTGTTGCACTGCTGATAGGCCTAGCCTGACTCCTGCGTAATGCGGGGGCATGCTTGAATAGATGCCACTCTGGAATTCATTTACAGATGCAGCACAGTGGCACTCTGACTTTGACGTGTTCATGTAGGCAAAAGGTTCGTCACGTAAGAAGAAGGCTGTTGCATTGTGTTTTTTTTCCCTCTTCATCCACCACTACAATAAGATAACTTTGCTGATAAGGAGGTGATAATTGCAAGGAATCGCCTCCAGGTTTGTGCGTTGCAGGGGAAAACCCCATGTAAGACCTGTTTGTAATCCTATCTACGGGCAGTGTGCCACCGCTGCTGAGTGTGTGCGAGTGGAAGAAACATTCTTGAATTCTTAGGTGCATGTTTTTGGTTCCGCTGTCCTCGTCGGTCGTGTTAGCAATAAGAAACGTGACAATTGATGCTTTCACTGTGGTTTCAGAGAGGACGGTGTGATTTCTTTCAGATGTTACTCATGCTACGGGAATATGAGTCGCTTTTAGTTTCTTCTCGCTACCGCATCTTCCTCCTTCTCCTCCTCCCCTTACATTTGTACAGTGGAAACATTCATTTAGTGTCTTCCATCTCCCTCTCTTGCCTCACCCCCAGCCTTTCTCTCTCTCTCTCTCTTTCTCTCTCCCTTTCCCTCTCTCGGCAACACACCCACTCAAACAGTCATATCCGCTCTCACTCTGGCTCTCCCTGTTTGTCTCACAGTGCCTGTGAAGCGTCTCTGAGGGGGAAGACCAGACTGCTCTGTCAGGTAATCTAAACTCTCTCTCCCTCTCTCTCCCTCTCTCTCTCTCTCTCTCTCTCTCTCTCTCTCTCTCTCTCTCTCTCTCTCTCTCTCTCTCTCTCTCTCTGCATCCCCCTCCCTTCACTCTCTGTCTCTCTCTCTCTCTGTCTTCCTCTCTTCTTTAAATCCATCTCATTTTCTTCATGGTCCTTCCCTCCTTGTTATGACTCTACTTGTCAGCTGTGGCAAATTAGTTATTTAGTTATTGCAGGTGTTACAACTGTGTGGAGTTATACGTTATTATTATTATTACTGATAGTTTATTATTGCAAATGTGGTACCATTTGGTATTTAAATGACGTGTAGTGTTAATCTTAATTTAGCACCTTATTTAAACATGTGAATGTCAAAGACAGAGGTGTTTTGGCATGTCAAAAGCTGTCACAGAAACAGTGCGATAAAAGGATTCAAATTCACAGATTTAATAAAAGTTGGAAAGAGTTTTCTTTGCGATTCAAGATTTCTACTGAATGCCCTGGAAGAGGGATCCCTCCTCTGTCGATCGCACCTGAGGTTTCTCCCATTTTTCGTGATTTTTTTCCTTGTTCGTATTGAGGATCTAAGGACAGAGCTCCTTTCCAATCAGAGGTAAAGCCCTCTGAGACAGATTTTGGACCATATCATTAAAATTGACAAACTAAATGACTACAAAAATATGATTTCCATCCGTGAAGCTCCTGGCCGCAAATAAAATGATGGAAAACCCCAGAACCTGCAATTTAGTCCGACTTGTGGTCAGTTTGTTTTTACAGTTGATTATGTCACCAAAGGACCAGATTTTCCGCTACAGGGGTATTATTAAAACTCTCAGAGCAATCTTCTCCTGCCGTTGAGGTGTGCATTACCCGGCTCTGCCATGCCACTCATGTTTGATTTAAAGGCTGGTATTGACCTGCAGTTCACTGGCTTGTGTTTAATCAAAGTGAACGCTGCGACGGTTGTGAACTTCCAGTCTTATCAAAGCCCTGTGAAATCCTTCTCTACACCCTCATGCCTCAGAGGTGCAGCGATCCCGATGCGTCCCGCACAGAGCTGAGAGGGAGTGATTGAGAGCTCTGGTATGTGGTGTTTTTTTCAGACGGCGTCCTCCTCAGCGCACACTCTACTGACAGCAATCATATCACTGGGTGAGTGTGAGTCTTCGCCTCTGAGGTTTTATGCTCTATGTGGTGTTTGGTTTGTCTTCTTAGTTTCTTTTCCAGTCATTACTATCAAACCAAACAGTTTCTTTCTGTGGTTCTGTGATTGATTACTGTGACTTTCTAGGATTTGGGGCCTGAGTATGATTGGCAGCTCTGTTTTTGGTGGTAGTGGCAGGGGAAGTACTGTGATTTAACTTTCCATTTACATTATACTTATGGAATGCTGCAGAGCCGCTCCTACTGTATCAAATGTTGTCTTGCTTCTTTGAGATTATGACAGCTGTGGTTCAAGCCGTCACAGACAGTGCCGTATGCATTCGCCGGCTGCAACGTCAACCCGCCGACACTCGAAGAAGGTTAGATGTCAAGGGTCATGCCAGCTTGTCAATGCAAGCATTTCCCCTCCTCACTTCCTGCTGCCAGTGTGCGTATGTAGTCAGAAAGGATGCTGGGAGATAAATTTAGACCTCCAGCTCCCTCTCCATCTGCCGTTGCTCAGAGTAGGCTGGTTTCCATGGGAACCTGCACCAGGCTACCGCCAGTAAGAGAGAACGGGGAGAGAGATGTGTTTGTGTGTGTGTGTGTGTTTGGAGGGGGGTATGACAGCAGATTTTTTAAAAAGCACTTAAGAGGGTTTATCTGTTCTCAGGGCACAAGGTAATTTAATGTTTAGCCCATATTTTTATCCGTCATTACCAGCTGCATGAATACGTCTGGGTATTGATGAGGAAATGAACACAAACTCTGCCGGCCGTGCTCTCCTGTGCATGATAATGAACTTTTAACTGTAAAACTGCTGCAAAGCTCCGGCGCTACTTATTGAGCAGAAGTTGAGCTAAATGTTTGTTTTATGGGATTTAGAAGTATTACTGCCGGACTTAATAGACACAGCAGAGATGATGGAAGGAGACGATGTGTGACGGTGTGTGCGCGTGTGTGTGACAGCATGTGGGTGGGTGTGAATGATATGGAGTGTGAGCTCTTCTGTGTGTGGCAGGGCTCCCTTGGGTATCTGCATCAGTGCCTGTTTCTGCTGACATAGCCCCTTTGCATGTACACACACACACACACACACACACGTCGTTGCACACATTCCTCTCTCACTCTCGTCTATTCTCTCCGTGGACCAGTCGTTAATCACATTTTAAGCACAGACACCAGAAACTAGTTCACACAACAAATCACAGCATACGCCATGTGACTGTTCTGTGAATTATCATACAGCAGGCCAAGATGGACTGGAGGTTTTCACAGTCTGTCGGACTCCTAACTGCTGCTTATGTTGGCTTTGTTATTTTGATCTGACACGTCCAATCAAAAGAGCATAACACAGTATAGCAGCTGCACCAGTGGCTTCCTGCTCACACCTCAGCCTATAAATAGAGCACAGCTAAGAACGCCCTTGCCTCACCCTCATCAATAAGGTTAGACAAATTTACATAAGCTGTGTGTGTTAGCAGTCTTATCATTATAATTGTTTTTTTTTGTCACCTATTAACAAATGACAGCTATTGGTGTGTGTACTGTACACTAAGCTCCTAGTGCATTAACTGTAGCATGTAACAGGCGCCAGTGATGACAAGTCACCTGTGTGGAATGAGGATGATGAGAAAGGAAAACCCCTCGTCAAACAGAGGGAGGATCGACTGACTAGAACTGGGGTAGGTCACCTCAGGGCGCTGTTTGCTAGTCCGATGTGTCAGAGTAGATTCACAGCTGCCGTGTGTTAGTGGGAATTGCTCTGGGGAGAGTAGTACTGTACGCTGTATGTGCACTGTAGGCTGTGTGTATGTGTGTGTGTGTGTGTGTGTGTGTGTGTGTGTGTGTGTGTGTGTGTGTGTGTGTGTGTGTGTTTCGGTTTAATGTAGGCTAGACTCTGGCATTCCTCTCTCCCTCATCTTCCTGGCAAGGCCCTGACTGTGTGTTTCCCCGCTCAGAGCTGGCAGTCTAGACTGCCATGAATAATGTAAGCAATGCTCTCCCCAACCTTAAAACCTTCTAATCGGCCTGTTTAAGGGCTGCATCAACATCTATGCCAGAGATCATTAAACTTACACTGTGATAACCAACTACACGAACTGACATTTATTACAGGTGGGTTGAGGAAGACAGTGTGTCTTGCCTGTGCTTTCCCTCCTGCACAATTGTTCTATTTTCTATGCACAGCACCGTCCTTTTTCTTCTTCACATCGCATTCACTTTTTACCAATCTTTACCCGCTCGTTTGCCCTCTGCCCCTATTCTTTCTCTCTAAAGTTCAGGTGCGTGAGTAACAACCCTCAGTCAGGATCTGATGTATAACTCGTTTGTAAGCTCCATTCCCTCCTGACCTTACTTATTTACATGTAACTCTAGAAGGTAATGTGTCTCTCGGGCTCAACAGCTCAATGCAAAAGTTATAGCTGCCGCCGCCACCACCACCACGTACAAAAGTCTTCCTGAACAGCTGAAGACAGGTTAATTGCTGTGTGTTGATGGCAAAAGTCCGCTGTAATCAAAGCGTTGGTCTGCTTGGAGAAACGCTCACTAAACGTTGATCGGCCGTCAGCAGCTGTGGCGAGGGGGACATGGAGATGGAGCCGAGAATCTGTCAAGTTGTTTCCAAGAGGAAGACTGATTCTCTTTCTTTTTTTTTTCCACTGTAAACTGGCTCTAATGAAGGCTGACTGTGCAGAGTGTTTTTTTAGACACATGGAGAGAGCAAAAGTGTGGCTCATTAAAAAAAAACTGTCAGTGCTGCCTTGCCACCACTGGCACCTTAAGCTGCAGTCTTCTGCTGGGCCTGTTTATCCAGCCACTGGATCACTGATCCAATCTTTCCTGTCTTCCCCACCTTTCCTCCCTTCACCTTGCCCTCTTTTTCACTCCTACTTCATATGCATATTTTTTTTTGTTATTATAGAACATCTGTGCATTTTCTGTCTCTCACCTCCCTTCATTTTCTACATTTGCCCCACCTCCTTCCCTTGTTATCTTTTCTCGTGGCATGTTCTTGGCCATCAGTGCTGGTGCACGCTGTCTACACCGTCACAGAGCTCTACAGCTGTGAGGTGAACACACACAGTGTCGTCCTTCGGTGAGCTCTGAACTCCAGAATCTGACAGAGTCGGAGGGCTGCAAGTGGTGTCATTGTCTTAGACGATGATTGATACTCTGGATGAGCCTATGCTGGGACTGTCAGCGGTTGGGCACTGGCTGCTCAGTAAAAATGTTATGATTGGCCCTATCTGTTCCCAGAATGTGTTTTGATTGGCTGTGATACAAGAATCCTGTGTCTCGAGTTGAGACAGAGTGCAGGATTTGTAGTAAGTGGGAAATATTACTGAACATACATCTTGATAAAAGACGAGATTTCACTGTACCCTCAAGTCCCCATGATTAGCTATACTTGGCTGCTCATAAACACAGCTCTGTGGTAGTGTGTGAGTGGGGAATATTACAATAGATCTGTCTTGATAAAAGTTTTCACTGTACCCTTTCACAGCAGGCTTCATAACAAGAAACCACTCTCAGCCCCTCATAAACACTGCACCCTGGTGGCTGTGTAACCATCAGTGAGTGTGAGCAGCGTACACTGAAACTCAGTCACTGTCAAGTCTCTTTATCTACTAAAAAACAGCACCCCTCCATTTACCCCCTCTAGCTTTAGTGCCAGATCAGATAAGCATAGGCTATATTGCCAACATTTGTTTTGACTGCTTGCCCTGACACTGTGGTCTCCTCTGTTGGTGCTTGTTCTGTAGATGTAGCCTGGCTGGCCCTCTGCTGATCTGACTCCTGCAGAGTAGGCCAGTCATGGGTCAGGTACAAATCAGATACGTCTGTTTTAATTTTAGCTAAATTTCAAGGAGACTCACAAGTGTTTATACAATATGTGCACATGTACATAACTAGATGACTATGTGCCCAGATCCACCATTCCCTTTCAAAGTGTTATAATAACAGAACATCTGACGTTATTTAATAGATTTTACAGTAGGTGTGTCTCTGTATATTGAACCACTGCATGCAATCTGCTTATTAAGAGTTTAAACCAGGACAGATGAGAGCAATAACATGTTGCTGATGCAATTACCTTGCTAATGTTCTCATTAAAACGTTGACCCCACTCAATATTACACTAGGAAATATAACCTATTTGTCATAGTATTATACATGGGGCATTTTTTAACAGGGAGTTTGATAATAGGACACTAATGATTTTGGCCTTCTACTCTACCAACATCACTCTTTTTCAGACTGCATGGCAGGCTTTTTGGAGACCCTTATTATGTCAAGAAGCCCAAACCGTCTTCACAAGGTCCCGTTTGCTTTGCTGTGCCTGTTTTTCCCTTTCTTTATTACCTCTCTTTGTTTTGTTGCCTTTATTTAGAGGTTTTATTGCAAAGTGAAGAAGGAAAAAAAGGAATATTGTTACAGCACTTTGCTATACTGTAGCTTTTTGTGACAAAACCTTTTGTGGAGAATCTAATAAATGAATTAATATGCTTCCACTTTTGTAACTCAGTCCTTACTTGTCTTTTTCTGTTTCTTTAGACCCATTCAGAAGCTGAACACTCAACCCTCTTTACAACCAACAAAGGAGATGCAAAGGAGACCTTGGGAGTGCTGTTAGAATGGCTGAGGCTGGACAAAAGGAGAGCTGCTTTGTACAAAGAGATGATCCATGTTTACCTGCATCCATGCAGCTCCAGGGCACCTTTTAATGATGCCTAAATTGGTCCTCTCGAATAACTTTTGGCCCACACTGAAAAAGGCCCTCTGTTGTGATTTACAGCTCAGTCTGTCGATGTTCCCCTGCCTCTGACCTCTCTGCTGCCATGCGGTTAACCCCATGAGGCTCCAAGAGCCTTTACTTGCGTGTCTTTGAGGCCTCCTCCCCACTCTATGGAGGCTGAGCCCAGCCGTCCGGCTGAAGGGGATCGCTCTGGAAGGCAAGAGCAGCAGCATGTAAAAGCTGAATCCTCACTAGGAGCTTGTCCCCCTCAGCAGCCCCAGCAGCCTCCTAATCCTCGTCCTGTGCACAGAGCCTTGGGCCGTCTGCAAAATCGCCAACCTAAACGTTCTGACCTTCTGTTACGGTTACAGCAGCAGCAAGCAGTATCATGGCAGCATTCAGACACCCCAGGTCCCTCAGGAGGCAGCTTCTTCTCTCCAGCTTCCTCATCAACCTCATCTCTCCCCTCTACTTCCTCCACCCGGGGTGATCATGGTCATGGGGTCCCATCTCAGTCCAGCCAAGAGGGCCCAGAAGGAGTCAGTTCAACCAGAAGAGGGGAGAAAAAGCCCCAAAAACCAGGGAAATATGTGTGCAGTTGGTGTGGCCGTCCATGTGCCAAACCAAGCGTTCTTCAGAAACACATTCGCTCCCATACGGGAGAAAGACCCTACCCTTGCGCCCCCTGTGGCTTTTCTTTCAAGACCAAGAGCAACCTGTACAAGCACCGCAAGTCCCATGCCCATCGCATTAAAGCAGGTCTGGCATCCAGTCGTGATGAGCCTAGTTTGAGTGGACCAGAGGGGAGCGGCATTGGAGAAGATCAAGAGGAACACACAGAGGGAGAAAGCACTGAGTCTGAAGAAGAGACGGGCCAACACAGGAAATCCTCCTCTAAGGAGATGTTAGGTCAGCAGAGAAAAGGTGGAAAGGAGGTTCTGGGGAGCTCTGAGGAGGGCCAGAGGCCTGAAGACTCTCAAGCTGTCAAGCAAAGGCTGGCATTGAGGCTTAGTGAAAGGAAACGTGGCCCAATGGCTTCTCCAGATGACCCTCCTTCCTCCCTCTCAACCTCATCTTCTTCCCTTGGCCCTGGCAGTAAGGGCAGCACAGAGTCTGGCTACTTCTCCGGATCAGCATCAGGCAGCACTGAGTTGTCCCAAGTCAGCCCCCCTAGTGCCAGTGCCAAAACCTACGCAGAAATTATTCTAGGGAAATATGGAAGGCTGGGAGGGCAACAGCGCAGTCCCCATCAGCAACAGCCTCATTCTTCACTTTCCTCATCCTCAGGAACGGAGGACAAGAACATTCCCTTTGCTGTACCCAAAACCCAAGTAATTGAACATATTACCAAGCTCATCACTATCAATGAAGCGGTAGTAGACACCAGTGAGATTGACAGTGTAAAGCCCAGACGCTCCTCTCTGTCCAGGAAGAGCAGTATGGAGTCACCCAAATTTACCACCCCTAAAGATCCTTACACATTCGATACCAAAGGTGAAGCCCCTGGTCCCAGTGGTTTGAGGCACATCCACAATCCTGAGGCAGATCCAACAGGTACCCAGGAGCTGTCAGCAGTGCCGCTGCTTAGAAGCCACTCAATGCCATCATCTACCAGCCAAGGAGAGCCCTCCACCTCTGGTACCATGTCTCCCAGAAGTTACCGTCTCTGCCAGTCATTTGATGAGCAGCAAGCAGTGGTAGCAGAGATGAGGGTTGGCCATTCCCAGCGCATGCTGCGGCGGCAGCCTGCCATAGAAGTTCCACTGGGAGCTGAGCTACTGCTGGAAGAGGCCAGTCCCACCACCTCCTCCTCAGCCAGAGGCATTGAACTGACCAGGCAGCCACAGCAACAAAAACAAAAAACTCCAACCCTGTTTGAATGTGAAGGATGTGGGGCCCACTTCCAACACAGTGAAGGCTACGAGGCCCACAGAGGCTTATGCCCAGGGCAGCAAACACTAGAACCAGAAAGCAAAGATAAAACATGCAGGGAAGATCGCCCCCAAATGATGATGCACTATAAGTTTCGAGCACTGGCCATGGCTGTGAGGAAGAGGAGGAAAGAGGAAAGTCTTGAAGAGGATCCTCCCAGCCCTGGATCTGTAGCCATGTCAGGCAGCTCTGCAGGCCTAATTCCTGTGCCAAACAGACCAGAGCACAGCCAGGCCCTCTCAGGTTTGTTTATATATTCTTGTGTGAGCAAAAAGTTTCATACTTTTTAATCTTCTTTTAATATCTGAGGCACTTAAATAGCTAAAGAAAACATAGACAGAACAAGTAAATAGCTGCATCTTCATCACTGATGTTAAGCAAAGAAAAAAGCTAGTTAAACCACACCACAGATAAGGGAATGAATGCAAAAGCAATTAAATGTCAATATTCCAAATGAGTATACCAATGGTGGTAGATAATTGGTTATTTCTTTTGTTTGTTTTAAGGTGTTTCTTTACAGACAGAGCCAAAACAGCAGCAGCAGCAGCAGCAGCAACAGCAGCAGGACAGGAAGGGCGTGTCTGTCATCCAACACACAAGCTCTTTTGAGAAGCAGGAGAGTATATCCATGGAAAGTCAGGAACCAGACCTCGGAGAGAGTCAGCAAAAACAAAAAACGGAGCCAAAACCATCACCCTCTACATCTCGCCTCATCCGCCAGCCAAACATCCAAGTGCCAGAGATCCTTGTTACTGTGGAGCCTGATGCTGACATGCCATCTGTGTCACCACCAGTGACAGCATCCTCATCCAAGGTACATGATTATTTAAAGTAGCATATGGATAGGATATATATTTTTAGACATTTTATGCAAGTTGACTGCCTTGCTTTTGTTTACCTATTTCATCCACCTCTGCTCAAAAATAAGGGCCTTCAATCACTGCATGGTCCATGTGAAATAAATGTGAAACATGCATTGATTTAAGGGTGTTTCACTCTTTGATTTAAATTCTTCTTTAACTTCAACATCTTAAGAAACGTTTTGAGCAGATGAGCAGACAATGTCTCTTCATCTTACACAGAATGTTAAATTAATAAACTATGTATCTGTCCTAGGAGGCAGAGAGAGTGGAGGAGTTCCAGTGGCCTCAGCGTAGCCAGACTTTGGCCCAGCTCCCTGCAGAGAAGCTGCCACCAAAGAAGAAGAGACTCCGCCTGGCAGAAGCAGCCCAGTCCTCTGGGGAGTCTAGCTTTGAGTCTGTGTCTCTGCCTCGCAGCCCCAGTCAAGAGAGCAACATCTCCCACACTTCAAGCCTTTCCGCTTCTTTTGAGGACACCGCAAGATCAGAGCCTGCCGTCTGGGTCTCAAGTAGTCAAAGCTCCCAGATGTTGATGGTGCCATCCACTTCTCACCAACACCACCAAAGTCACAAGGAGATGAGGCGTTCAGCTTCAGAGCAAACCCCAACCAGCCCCCAACAAACAGAGCAGGTTTCAGAGAACAGAAGTAAATCCTTCGACTATGGGTCCTTGTCCCCTCAGCAGTCTGCATCCTCGTGGAAAGAAAGGAGAAAGTGTCTCCTTGTGAAGCATGCCACCTTGGGGGAACCTGAGCAGGAGGAGGGGGCCAGCATGAGTCAGTTGTCCAGAGCAGAGAGTCCAAAGCCTGGGCCTTCACACTCCATCCACCCTCCTCTGTACTCAACTGAGACAAGCTCCCGGTTCACCCTGGAAACCACAGGGAAAACCTTGCAATTGTTACAGCCACAAATCTTCCCGCCCCCTCAGGATTTGCTCCCTTTGCATCCCAGAGGCCAGCAAGCCTTTCCCCCAGGATCACTATCCCAACTCCTCCCTGTTACCACAGCCTTCTCTGAAGTACTGTCCACCCAAATCATCCACAGAGCCTTCATACATTCGCAGACAGGACCTCCACAGATACAGTTACACCCACAGATCCACATGGCAGAACGGTTGGGTGTGCCATTTCATCAGCTACCTGCTTTAGTTCCTCTTCAGTTTTCTTCCAGGACTAGAGCTAGTCAGGCCGTGTACTTGCCTTTTCCTCCAAGACTTACCACACATGTTCCTCCCCCTCCCACTACAGAGAGCAGACAAGCCATTTCATCTATGTCTTCTGCCCTTACTCATCAATCTCTTGTAACAATCTCCTACCACCACCCACGGCCAGTCATTGCCACGTGCCTCGCACAGCTTACACCAGTAGTGTCCCTTGTGGTGCCAGTGCGGCTCCAGACCCATATACCTACCTATGCCAGTGCCATGTATACCACGCTGTCCCAGATCCTGGCCTCTACTCGCCCACAGGAGCCCATTTCTTGCACAGCGATGGTCATCATGGGCCAGGTGGAGCGAGATAAACTGCAACGGTCCTATTTGAAAGTCCCCTCCCCAGACATCAAAAGCCTTCTTCCCCTGTCTCTGCCCACAGAACTGGCTTCAGGATCTGGGGAGGGATATGGTCCACTGGGGGCTGGAGGAAGTAAACGCATGCTTTCTCCTGCTGCCAGTCTGGAACTCAGCACAGAGGCCCAACGTCACCAGAAAAGGGTAAAAGAAGAAGGGGAGGGGGACCACAAAGCAGAAGAGGAGGAGGAACATGTAGAACAGAAAGTAAGACAGGAAGAAGAAAGTAAAGCCACTGGGAGAAAACTGGAAGAAGGAGAGAAGAAACAGACAGAGAGGGTAGGGGTTACAACTGTGAAAGTGGAGGGGAAACGGGAGCAAGGACCAAGGAAACATAACGAGGAAAAGGAGGAGGAGGAATCAACTGAAAAGACAAGTAAAAAAAAGGTGGTGCCAGTTGTGCAAGAGGGTGTTGAAAGACAAAGCACCCCTTCATACCCCACCCTCCAAACCTCCACCTCAGTCAACTGGTGCTACCTGAACTATGTTAAACCCAACCCATCTGCCCTGAGGGACCCCTGCAGCTCAGTTTATTCTACCTGGAGCCTCAGTGGTCACAACCCCAACTTGCCAGGCCTCAGCACTAAGGTGGCGTTGTCTCTACTGTGCTCTAAACAAAAGCACAGCACAGAAACGTACACCATGGCCACGGCCCCGACCCCGGCCAAAAGCAAATTGGCCCCTGCCAATAGCAGGACTCCACGCGTGTCAGAGGTAAACATAACCACAATACACTTATTGTATTTATAGGTTCATGTAGACCATAGACCTCTATTGAATATAACAATGTTATCTTTTTTAACTAGCCTGTAGGTTTTACATATGTCTTCATTAATGTGTTTAAAGGGGTATTCCACACATTTAAATGTCTTTATGTGAACAGAAGTTGAATGAAGCCATCTGTGGCTTAGCCTCTAGTAGCCGATACTACTGTAGCTGAACACACCCAAATCTTCAAATTTTCAGCAGTCTTGTGGGTAACATAGGCATCGGTCTTGACAAGGAAGAAGAATTTTGACTGTCCATCAAGAGTCTGATGATGTTATACTGCAACACTAAATTGGTGGAGTGCTCTTTTAACAATAAAATAGTTAACATTTTATTTTAAGTTGTTTTGAATTTTTTCTATGTGTGTCTTGAGTGTAGGTACATGCCACCCCACCAAGCACCCTCACCAAAATAAAGGATCAGCAGCAGCAGCAGCAGCAGCATGAAAAGGAGGAGAATAAAGAGATGAGAGAAGAGGAAGGACCTTCCACTTCCAAACAGAGTGAGGCGTCTCGTGTTCGCATCTTTGAAGGCGGGTAAGAACCACAGGAGTGAGACAGTTAAAATGCACATCATTTAATTCAAAACTCAATATTTGCGAATAATGGCGGTGCCTCATTACACAAGTAATCCGGTCTTCTGTCACAAACTGATGCTTGATGACAACAAAACAGCCATTGTGGAGAGCTGTCGAGAGTGCACAGAGAATTACAGTAACAGATGGGAGGCAGTGGAACCCGCAGAGACTTCATTTGTACCTGCAGCCAAGCTTTTTCCTCTTACTGCTGGCATGGGTGTTTGTGTTTTAGAAGTGTTAATTCGGAGAGATAGCCGTGTGTTTGTGCATGTTTGAGTGTGCATGTGCATGCATGCGTGCGTGTGTGAAGGGGAAAAGGCTGTCTCCAACTTCACTTTGTGAGACTCTCATTAATACCTGTTTTTACAATTACATAATCTTCATAGAAGACACAGGGGAATATGAACATGAGAGTATGAAGCAATCTGAAAGCAATCAGGATCATGATTATCATGTTTGTGTGCAAAGTGTGTGTGTCTTCAAATCTGTCTGCATTTGTACTGTCAGCTGCATTCACATTTTTTTTTTCGGTTATGTCCCCGGTTTATTGTCTTCAGAGCTGAGTGTTTTACTAACAGCTGATCTTTTTATATTGAAGCAATGGTCAAAATAGATAAGAAAGGGACAGAGATGGATAGAGTTAAAAGGTTCCCAATTAATGAGAATTTCAAAACACACTGGTTACTTGTCTCTTGATATTTGAAGGATGGCTTTTGCGTGCTTGCCCAAGCGCATGTGTGTGTGTGCGTAAACACTTGCACATTAAGTCCTGTGTTTTGAGTTAATGTGCACACAGATTGAATGTGAAGGAGTTGTCTGCTTAACAGGAGATAAGGCACTAATTACCAGTCTTTATCATTTGCAGCCACACTTTACACACACTCAGGAAGTGCGTTTTCATCCATAAACAGCCTACAGTCTTCTATCTCCATCATACCACCACCATCCTCCTCCTTCTGTTCCTGCTGCCTGTGCCACTCTGGCAGCTTTTCCAGTTTTACTTACCTATGTATTATTTTCTCTTCATTCCCTCCCAGCCTCCTCTGTGTCCTCTCTCTGTGTACCTGTGTCCTGCTGTATTTTCTCTATGCATACAAATAAGCACAGCTACTCACTCTTCAACACAGCAGAATGTTTTGTACCCTGATTTTGTTAGGACTCATTATCCCTGTCTTCTTTTTGTCAACACATTCAAATCATGACTGTCTGCCACTTGTTTTATTCTGGAAAGCAAGCAACACTTTTTTTTTATGAATATGCATCATGCAGCTTTGTTTATGTTCCACTGACTTGCACGATTTCATCCTGATCCAATTTCAGAGATCCCTTTAAGAAAGAGGGGCACAGGGGTCTCTAGAGTTTATTAGTATCACACAGCTAAAGAAACAGATATTGGATCAAGGCGGCTTTCTCCTCAATAACACGTCTTAGCAACTAAGCAAGCATAGCTGTTCCTCCTTGGTGGCTGCAAAAGTCTGTGGAAGTACAGCTTTAATCCCTTTTAGTGAACACAAGCCGTCTCCTTCTGGATTCTGTTAACACATGCAGATTGATTTCCATGGTGTAAGTGGTTGCAACATTGCAGATTTGTCATAACACTTTAACCACACTTGTGAGATGGCCATAGCTATTTCTGTGAGTAGAGTTTACAGCATGTGTCAAAAAAGTATTAGTTATGTCAAACTACTTTTTGGCCAAATCATAGCATGTTTCAGTACCTGCAGCGCTGTTGATTAATTTGTTGTTGCTGCCTTGTAATTTAGTGGCCTTATCAATCAGAGACACCCTGGTTGAAAGCAGTATTCTCTCCACCAATCTGCCATCATGGCCGAAAAGCTAAAGTACAAACAGGCAGCTTGTCGTTTGAGTTTACAGAGGGACGTGATGCTGATTTAATGGTCGATGTGTGAAGTGCAACTTCTGCCTGGTTTTTCCTGAGAGGTGGGAGGATATTTTTAGCAGTGGCAAGACATGCATGCCAGTAAACAGTAGCCAGCTCCTGAATGAATACAACATAATGCCACAGTGGAGACTGTTTTACAGTTGTGTAACAATTTGTTATGTTTTGCTGTTGTACATCTGGGAGCATTCACAGCCTGGGTTCTTGTAGATGTGCTGCATATCCTGTAATTAACCACAGTCAGCACACATTGGATATTTACAATTCAGAATGAATTGTACATCTCTTCATGAGTAGTGAGAGCAGATGCAGTTTTTCATAGAGGACAATTCATTCACATATAATGTTTGTGGTCCACTGTGTCCACAAATAGCCTTTTGGTAAACATCAAGATTGTGTATAAACAATGTTTTTATAGACTAGACCTAAATGTGTTGCTTGACTTTTATATATACGGTCTATTTTCGGTTGTGGGACATAGCCAGGCTTCCCTTCCCTCTCTTTAGCTTCTGCTGTTGTTGGCAGGGTCACCCGATCACAGCAGAATAGCTGGTATTCTCTGTGTGCCCAGGGTGTAGTGGAGGAAACAGCCCAGGGACTCAGTGCTGCTGGGGTTTTGGTGGGGCTTCCCCAACCCGCCTCCATAAAGAAAGCCTTGTTTCCCAGTTTCTCTTGTTTGTGTGTGTGTGTGTGTGTGTGTGTGTGTGTGTGTGTGTGTGTGTGTGTGTGTGTGTGTGTGTGTGTGTGTGTGTGTGTGTGTGTGTGTGTGTGTGTGTGTGTGTGTGTGTGTGTGTGTGTGTGTGTGTGTGTGTGTGTGTGTGAATGTGTGTGCATTTGAATACTGGGTGGACATGTATGCACAAACCACATTCACATTCATCACTCTTTTTAAAGCTACATTAATCAATATTTGTGTAAGAACAATGGGTCAAATAAATGTGAAAGGGGTTGTTTGAAACAACAAAGTCACAGAGAATTATCACCCAGTTCAGCGTTACAGTGTTGTGGCATCTTTTAGTACACCATTTTGGTTTTCAGTCCAACAAAATCCACTGCCATCTACTTTATTTTCAGCAGCTGCACTCACCCACTGTCTACTACCTTGACCAGCACCAAACAACAGACAGGCAAGTTAGCAACTAGAAGCACTGAGCAGCTAAAGAGACAGATACTTTCTAAGGAGTTGGTGGAGACCAGAATATAGATAAAAGAAGAGTAAATACAGGACTTAAATTTGACACGTAGCAAGAAACAGGACTCCAAAGAATCCTAGTGTTCCATAATTGCTGAATTTGAAAATGGGCAACTGTTTGCTAACTCCATCACCATCGCAACTTCACACAGTGGAAATGTGTTAATGATCTGTTTTCAGCTTGTTCTGTTGCCCTCAAGTGTCTAAAAAAATCAATAAATGCAGTTCAATTTAAAGCAATTAAATATACATTTCACTAATGGTGATTAGTGAAGAAGTTAGGAATTCAGGCATTCAGCTCCTAAATTGTACCTCACAGTGAAATCAGTGTTCTATATTAAAGTAATCTTAATTATCTTTTTGTTTGTTTCTCCTCTGCCTCTCCCTCTCTCTCTCTCTCTCTCTCTCTCTCTTAGGTATAAGTCTAATGAAGAGTATGTTTATGTGAGAGGTCGTGGCAGGGGCAAGTACATATGTGGAGAGTGCGGCATCCGCTGTAAGAAGCCAAGCATGCTGAAGAAGCACATCCGAACGCACACAGATGTCCGTCCGTACATTTGCAAACACTGCAACTTTGCCTTCAAAACCAAAGGTAAGGGGACAATTTAGACGTCGCAAACAAAATTCGCATTGCCATTCTTTACAGTATATGACAGCCATCTACTTTATGCACAGTAATCAGATTTTACTTGTGTTTTTGAAAGATCCTCATTGTCCTTGCGCTCTGTAAGTCCAGGGCCATTTTAATGTACAGTACTTTTCTTGTTCCTTTCTAGGGAACCTTACTAAACACATGAAGTCAAAGGCTCATGGGAAAAAATGCCAGGCAATGGGAGTATCTGAGTCATCACTGGACGAGCCAGAGAGCGAGGAAACAGGTACTTAAGAGGGGATGGAGAGGCATCTCACATATTTCCCATCCACTGTAGAGAAATATTGATACACAGCTGGATGAACTTCTGCCTGTGACGAATTGTAGCTGCTCAGCACTGACAGCTTATGCAACACCATGTTCTATTCTCCTCCCTTTGGCCTTGCATAAGAAATATGGAAACGTATAAGATAAATGAACGAAGAATACAGAGCATTTCACAGTTTCCTGATGTAGTTGCGGCTGTCTGGCAAGTACACCTTGTTTTCAAGGATGTGTTGTTGGCTTATGACAACATGGAGTCCAATACCCCCCCCCCCCCCCCCCCCACACACACACACACACACACACTCACACTTCAAAGCTAAAGAAAATGTTTCTAGTAGCCAGCCACCCCACAATCTCCTAGCCAACCTTCCTCTCCTACCCCTCCCCTCGCCGCCTCTTTCTTGCTGACAGACTACACTCATCACAGCCAAGGACATGCCATTTAAACCGTCTTTCCATTCACAAGGCTGTTGAGATAGTTTGTGAATAGAGGCATGGTGCTATTCAATTAAATTCCAGTCTTTTTCATCCTAAGTTTATTTATAACATGGGTTTGATGGGTAGGGTGAGGTTTGTCAAAAGATACAGTAAACTGTCCTAACCTCTTTGTGCTTGTTCCTGAAAATTGTTCTGTCTATGCAGCTGTCTCTATGTGAGGACATTTGTCACAGCTTTTGTGCATTCAGTACAGATGGTTTAAAGTGTACAATATGTAAATATGTAACATGTAAAGGATGTATTTGTTTCTTTTTCAGAAAACAGCAGGTATGGCGTGAACGTGTGTGTGGCTCAGAAGAACAGGAAGAACATCAGTTTTCTGACGTGGAGGAGTCTGAGGATGATGATGACAATGATGATGATGATGAGGAGGAAGAGGAGTCAGCATCCCATGACGCACTCCACCATCCTGTTCGTCAGATACCCACCCATCAACAGGGGGCATTCCACCTGCAGTAGACATCATCAGGCACTCCTAACGGCCCCCGGGCTTTAGTCCCAGCCTCCCGACAGGAGCCCTCCCAAGTGAGAGTTTGGTCAACAGACGAGCCGCCCCAGGCAGCAGAAGAGCACGCCACGGAGAGCCTGGAAGGCATCACCAAGAGCTTT
Source organism: Protonibea diacanthus (assembly GCA_028641955.1). Classification (NCBI taxonomy): domain Eukaryota; kingdom Metazoa; phylum Chordata; class Actinopteri; family Sciaenidae; genus Protonibea; species Protonibea diacanthus. The sequence goes on along the minus strand of CM053983.1, from coordinate 12,231,472 downwards.
TCCCAGTGAGAGTTGTTCCCAGCCGCAGCCTCCCACGCGTGGAACTATCCTCACCCATCCAGCCTCCCCCTAGAACAGAGCTGTCTCACCTAGCCGACATGTCTCACCTCCCTGAGAGGACCATCTCCCATCAGGACCCTTTCTCCTCTTCGTCCTATTTCGCCCAGCTGCTATCGGTCAATACCCCAAGCTTGATGCCTTCCTCGCCACCTTCCTGCTACAGCACAGGACGCCTGGATACCTGCCATGGAGAGCCTGGGCACAAAGGGTATCGTCAAAACCGGTAGCCTTTGTTTAGTCTGCACAAATCTTTGTCTGTAACCAAAAATAGACTGCAACCACAATGCATTTCCTCTGCACTTTCCTCTCAGTGAAGATCTTAGTGTACAGTACCTCTGTGTACAGACAGAGCAAAATGTAATGCTGATGTATTTGCCCCACTACAGGGAGAAAAGTAGCCAGCAGCAGAAGGGCAAACATTACCAGAAGCCAGTTTGTTTCCACCTGCTTTCCGTCTTTCTACTTTTGAGAGTTATCCTGGCCACCAGACACCAGATAACATTCAGCCATCTTCCCATGCACTCCTCAACGCTGTCCTCTGTCTGATGATCCCCATTGGAGGGATCCAAATGGTGGGCCAGGCCAGACCGAGGTCCCACCCACCACCCTCGTCCCCAACGTCTTCCCTCATGGAGGGGCCATCATTGGCCAGGCTTGAGCCATACTGGAAGGGACCCCAGAACACAAGGGCTTAGGGACTCCTGAGACCACTGGTCAGAGCACCAGGCAGCAGGAACCAGCCAGTCAGGCGGTGTGCGCACAAAGTACAGCACTAACATGTTCCAAAACCAGAGTTGGAGACACGATCAAAGCAATATGGTAGTCGCATAGCTCCGCCACCCACAGTTCTCCCATCAGCACCACTCACCGCGCCAGAGACAGTCGCTCAAGAGCATCCTCAGTCTAGGAGCCCCATAGCCTCGGAATGTCATTGACAGCAGCCCAAGGGGAGTGAGCCAGCACTCTGGTGGCGATGGGATGGATGGTGGAGCTAAAGGAGACTCCAGCCAGAACAGACCAGAGCACGAATAACAGCAAGTCAACACCTTTGATGCATCATGCATCCTATTTGCTTTCTTGGTTGCTACACTAGTCTTGTTTTATTGCTTTGTTTTTATACAGTTTTCAATACTATTGTTAACTTAAATGTTTGTTCTTTTGGCAATATTCAGTTTGTTATAAAAATGCACTTTTTTCTTTGTAAAAATAATGTCTATCTATATATATATATATATATAAATTTATATATATATATATATATATAATATATATATATATATATATATATATATATATAAATATATCCCTCCTGTATCTTTATTGATACTGGTAATCTTAATATCTGTTTAAATATATGTAAAAGGAATATGAATAAATTTGTAAATGACCAAAATCTTTAATCAAGAATAATTCCATTTTTGTTTGTCCAAATTTTGTCCAGTATTACTCAAATTGTAGTTACTTGTGCCTTTTCTGTCCAGGTTTGTGTTTTGAGATGTACAGTACAGATAGACAAAGAGAAGGCTGTGAAATTTTATATCTGCTTTTTTGTGTCATTCAGGAGGGTTAATATTTGGTGTTTTTCTGTTCCATTGCTTTAACGCCAGGGTAACAGAGAGTTGCATCATGGAGATATTGAAGGAGCAGCAGAAACGTGTCAAAGGAATTGCACTGAAGTTCTATTTTTTATTACAAAAAATTTTAGATTAGAATATATCTCTGTACAGGGAAGAGCGCTCCTTATTTATTGTTATTTGATGACAATGATCATTGTTTCAAGGTTGATGTTTTGTTTTGTTTTTTACTTTTTTTATTGGAAAAGGATGTTTTTTTGTTACATCTGTGTGTCTTTTTAATGATGTTCTTGTGACTTGAATTAGTGATGAGGGACTGAGTTTGGCCGGTACCGGAGGATTAAGTGCCCTGCAGATTTCACACACAGCAAAATTTCTAGTCATTGAAGAAATAAAAAATGCACCAGACTCCCTTGAGGTTGTGCTTTTTTTCATTTCACCATGATCTAATAGAGTTTGTACCATAACTCCTTTTAATTATAGTGTGGGAGTTTAAGGACAGACTATTTGTTTAATGATTTTCTCGTGTTGTCGACCATCAGTTTTCCACAACAGATAAGAAGTTGGAACATGGACAAGGAAACATCCAAACTACATCATAAACATCAGTCAGACAGTGGCTGTCTGCTTTTAGAAGGTGTTATAAAAGGAAATAATACCTTGTACTTGTACCACAAGGAAGGTAACACTTTTTATGATAATATTCTGCAACTCGTGGTTGTTTGTAGTACTTTGTCATGAGCTTTGTGGTATTTTGTGGTCTTTGTCCCTACTTTTCTGGTAGTTTGTGATACATTTGGTTGCACTTCTCACCCCTATGTGATAACATGGTGATTGATAGCCACAACCCTTTTCCATGTGTGTGCTTTCTTTCATACACTTGTGTTTTCCTTTGTCCTTCCTCTTTTAAAATACTAAATGTACTTGTATTTTTTGTCAAAATGTGTAATATTTCTAAAAGCCTGTTTTCGTTTCCAGATTTGAGTATTTGAGTTTGAATGAGAATATCCGAGACAGAGATGAAACTACAGGTGGATGACTAACACAACTTCAAGTCTCTTTGTGAAGGTGTTGGTCCACCACAAGTTGCCAGGATAGCTTGAACTCTGCTGCAGGAATTGTACAGAAAAGCTCTGATGATAGTGTGTTTAGTTGGGATGCTGAAATACAGTGACTGTTACTGGTGTCGCCTATTCAACTCCTCCCCTGGTGCCTGTACAGAAGCACCTGATTTAAACTCCGCTCATTCGTTAGGCATTTCCTTTCATTTATAATCTGTCAGTGTGTGACGGGTTAAGTAGCAGATATAAACCCACAATAATTAGTCTACTAAGCTTTTCTCTCTTAAGGGACCGACCAGACATCTGTATTCCTTTAGTAGTACCACTAGATGTCCTTACTAAATCACCAACCCTCAGGTGTCTACCAAAATATTTTTATCTTCCATGCAGCTGATATGTTAAAAGGAAGTGCTTGTGAATATGGAAACACGTGTGAGTTGGCATCCTGGTTTTAGCTTCGATTGGGGTCAAAAGGGTGAACACACACCTTTCATAAGAAATTTACCTTATCAACTATGAACCAGCTTGAAATTATATAACATGTCTATAAATTCTGCTATGTGGGTCATTCGGCAAAACGCCCATTTTTTATTATGTATACACAGATTTATCACTTTGGTTCCACAAAGATTAAACCCTCTATCATTGTCTGTTCTGTTGCACCATGTTAATTCACTTATCTATTTAAATCACTCCTGGCACATGCAACTTTGGTATAAAGCAATATATACACACACAAAGCAATATTCACATAAATGTATCACTCCCATCTCAGCAGTGCTTTCTATTCGCTGTCACTGGCGCTTTGCACAAGAATGTTTAACAGCGCAGCAAGACGTGGATTATGTAAAGCTGACTCGGGCACAGCCAGCAAGTGTGTTGACAAGAAGCCAGAAGATGTTTGCTGCTGTGACTTGACATTCCAGAGAAAATGTTAGAAAACAGGAAACAGGGAGGTACTTGTATTTTTAGACGCTTAAATCAAAAATAGTTTCGAAAAAAAATTAACATTCTTCTTCTTTCAAAGCCTCGTCTACGCCAACCACACAGAGGCAGAGGGGTTACAGGGAGATAATGTTTTCAAAGGAGTGAACTTGAGGAGGTAAGGTTGCTAATTAAAAATAAACACCTGCTTTGAGGACAGAAGCTGGCAAAGACACTGAGGCACGGCTGAATAAAAAGAGACTCCCTGGCTTTCCCTCTGACTTGCATCACTTTTTATCCATATTTCAGAGACGGGACTGCTTAATGTGACATGATGCCTGTGGAGAGGGGCACATCTGTGCTCCTGAGGGAACTGAACTTATAACCTCTGGTTTAAGAATGTGTTGAAAAAATCGACACTATCTATTACACTATTATGGCAATCTCATCGCGGTGTCACACATTCCGCACATCTTTATGTGAAAGGAAAATGTTGTCCCCTCTCTACTTGAAGTCTGAAGCCTGAAGATTATGTATTAGACACTGGAATATCCTGATCAACTCATTAATAGTTCTTTCTGGAAAAGATGTAGAAACAGACCGTGGGGAGATTTAAGGCGACGCACAGCACTGTGGCACTGTGTTTTGAAAGTATTAAACACAATAATCTTGTATATCAAAAGTATTTTTAATGACTGCCCAGTGCTCTGTCCTCCCACTTGTGCTCTTCTGATTTTAATTTGCCCTCTTCACTGGCGCATTTGTTGTTGTGCGCTGGACATGCGCACTGCACAGAGGAAAATTACTGTCTGCTCTCTATATGTTCAGGTGCCACGGTTCATGGAAAGTGGATTATAAGCACCTTTAAGTAAACACCATCCATAGAGATTATGACAATGAATAGGAAAAAATGCACGCATCTGCCCTACTGAACAAATACACTGTCTGCTTCACATGCTTTAATTTTTCCACTGGACCAAAATTGTCTAAGCTTAAATTAGGAAAACATGATCCACTCCAAATTTTCATATCCATTAGTCTACTTCCCGATCAGAAAAGTCATCTTCTCGGAACCAACTGCAGTGAAGACAATATCCACGCTACTAATCTGAACATGCATGTGCAATATTTACATGACTTAATGCTACCATTTGGCTATCTGCGTGACTCTGGCACGGCTGACCTGCATGCTGGGCACCAAGTGGGTGGGACATGAGGCGCATATACTGCCTGTGGGCAGGGAAGAGCAGCCTGCTTATCTGTATGTGGGTCTTCACCGGCCATCATGGAGGCATCAGTTCAGTCAAATGTGACTCTTTTGTGACAGTTACACTCGGTCAAAAAATTGCAAAACTATAACATTTATGAAAACTGCAAAAACTGTTTTTGACACTTGTGGCCAACAAAATCATATTAACACCTTTTAAGTTGATATGCCAAATGTGTTAGCAAACACTCATACACACCAGCTGTTACAGAGCAAAATGATTATTCATTTGGAGTCGTGTTTGTGTTTACCTGATGAATCCAACATTTGTTTCTGCAGTAAAATTGTTTCTGGTCTCTGATCCACCAACTCCTGTAGTAAATATCTGGCTCATTAGCTGTTTGTACTTTGTGTTTTAGAAATTTTTCACAGACAACAGACAAAAAAAAAACTACACAATGAGAGCTGTGAGAGTGAACCAAAGTGCAAGAGGTAAACAAATAGCTGAAACGTTTCATTATGAGCGACAATACATAATATACACATACATAATAATACCTTGTTTTAATTGTTATAAAATATAGACTATAGCTAAATTTTGCCGTGGATTTCTGCATCATTCTTACTGCATGAAACTTACTTTGTAAAACTGCAATCAGTCTCTCTGGAAAGTCCAACATCTTTAAATTATAGTACATTCTTAGAGGTTACCAGGTTTATTCATCCATCATGGCTCAAAACAAGGTCTTTTAAAAAAAATATATATATATATACTGTTACAAAACACACAACACAGTCTTTCTATCAGGAGCTTCACAAGTTAAATATTGAAAATGAAAAAATGTGATTTAAGTATCTGAGTCTGCGTGTCAGCGATTAACCTTTATTTTCTTTATTTTCTTTGTTCCAGTAGAGCAACCCAATTCAAAATATGTACATTGCATACCAGCATATCTCTACACCTCCCTTATTATTTCTTCCCATGCATGTGCCCAGTGATCACTGTTGGGATCTATTGTCTTGCTCCTCTTCGATCAGTTTTTAAAGCATTATTCAGTAATCCCTCTAATCACTCTTCAGACCTGACGTCTCCCCTGATCTCTCTTCTTCCCCCACCCAAACCTCATGTATAACAAGAAGAAAGAGACAATTCCTCATTCAAAGGCAAACCGCAGACGTAAATGTCACTGAGCAGGTGACAGCAGTGTCAAGGAGAGGCTTTGAAGCATCAGATATTCCTGGAATGTGTCACAGGTTTGAACACCCTGGGGTCGTACACTGTGGCTCCATGGCAAGCAGCAGTGGGTGGAGCTTTTATCATGACATCATGTGAGGGAGAGGAGTAATATAGGAGAGTGACAGAGCTCAGGCACCTGCAGACAAACAGCAGCAGCAGAACATACAACACAGCTGTAACTGTACGGATAACAGCCTCTCTGCGGAGCTTCATCCATCTGCTGACAACTATGTCTACTAACACCAGCGTTCTTATTCTCATCACTCTTTGGGTTTCCATGCAGGAAGGTGAGTCTTATTCTAAAAAAAAACACAAATTTATATTCATGTTAGTGGGATGTGCAAAACAGTAGGTATAAGTTCATCATCATTATATCAATCCAAGAACTTTCTCTGTTATGCTAGAAGAGAGATTGTTAAAAAACATGTAGCTTTTGTTAGCAGTGTAGACTCACTGTATGATCTCTGCATGGCTGCAGCAACAGTCATCACACTGTATTTTGGTGCACATACATGTTTTGGCAAGCCCAGAAGCACAGAACGGGTCATCATCAACACAGACGAGTCATAAAATCATCATTTTTTTTTTTTTTTTTTTTTAAAAAAAAGAAGACAGCTTTGATATAAAAATATAAAAAACCATACAATGGGAGTAAAAAACATTTTAAAGAAAATAAGAGAAAGTTAAAAGAAAATGAAATCTCGAGTAAAATCAGGAAAGGCTCACAGACTAAAGGAGGTTTTAAAAAGCGACTTCACTGACTCAGACGGCCTGATCCTCAGGCAGATTGTTCCAGAGCCTCGGGGGCCTGGACTGCAAATGCACTGTTCCCTTTAGTTTTCAGTACAAGTGGTAGGAACATTGTGGTGTTTTTTTCTCTTTTTTTTGTGCAGGTTTGTTTTGTCAAAAACAATTAAGTAGATAAGTAGATTGTTTGTTTGTGAGCCTTTTATATGTGACTGTCTATGATATTATCAGAAAAAAAAGCCCAAAAAAAAAAAGCAAAGGAATTCACACATTCCAATCCTGTAAACACATCTGTTTGCTGGCTGTTCAAGATCCCGAGTGTTGAGTTTTGTAGGAAGAAAGGGGAATTTGTGAAGAATGGCTGATGAACTTTTTCATGTTCTCACACGCAAACACCATTCATAATAGAGTTGTGATGTAACATATCCATCTGCTGAAAAACAGTGCAAGAGTAAAGGCAGAGGCAGGGCGCAGTGACAGTTGTTTTGGCTTGACTGGAGTTGATGCTGTACTTGGATCTCTGTTACTGAGTGGCTCTTTGTCTTGGACTAGGTTTGGGTCTTCCGGTGGTGAAACAGCTGGGAGTGGAAGCCTCTGACAGTGTCCCAGCACAGAGAGAGAGGGTCAAGCGCTGTGCCTGCAGCAGCCTGCTGGACAGTGAGTGCCACTACTTCTGCCACCTGGATATCATCTGGGTCAATACACCGAGGTGAGCATGAGAAGACAGACACTAACAACTTTGGACACACACGCAGCATACCCTGCAGAGTGACTTTTGTTATGTGAAGCATCTTGATTGGGCTGATTAAAAACGAAACAGAACAGTCAGGGCATTATCGCTCTGAGCCCATCAGCTGCAGAATAAATGTGCTATCATTGAATGATTAAATGAGCAGTGATTCATGAAAGCAAAGGGCGAAGTCTGCTGTATGTTCATATCATACTAATAGCATTATCTGTTTTGTTCCGCAGTAAGACAACAGTTTATGGTCTGGGCAGTGCTCTGTCCCGTCGCAGAAGGTCCACTTGTCGCTGCACCTGTGCCAACCCTGATGATCCAGCCTGCACCAACTTCTGCACTCGCAGGTAAGTCTGAACATCACACACAGCTGTCAAGGATCACTTGAGTTTTAATCCAGAGTTGTGTTTCCGTCACAGGTTGCTTAGTTTGTAAAGGCAGCTATCATTGCCCTCACATACAGTACAAGGAGTGGTGCAGTGTGAGGGAACACTCATTTTAATGCAATGCTATAATTAGCCTAAATGTGTTGTTACTGTGTTCCATAAGCCGTGTTTGTCTGAGGGTGTGATCAACAAATAATACAGCTGAGGCCCGAGGGAGTAGACTAATCTCAGGCTGGTGCACAAAGCTTGTTTTTGATTGGTTCTGTAGCCCGAGGAGGAAAGTATGTAGGAGTTCAGAAGCAATTAAAAGATAATTTGAGAATTCACATTTTCTAGACATGCCAAACAAATAATGTCACCACCTAGAAACAGCGGAGACGGTGAATGGCAGACCGAAACAGGAGACGTCACATGAGGTCAACAAGGCCTGTAAACAGTGACAACGATGCACTTTTGTTGTGGCATAAAACATTTAGTGAACCTGTGAAGATAAGATAACTTTTTTTTCTGGTTAGTGTGAGAGTGTAAAAAGAGAAAGTGCTGAATGCTTTTACTTGACAGGATATTCTTTAACTACAATAAAACATTTAAAGACAAACTATAATGTCAGGGTGAGAGCGTAATTCAAAGGTAATTGTCATTTTTGATAACTGTAATGTTTCTCCTTTTCTGTAGCCCTGAAACCTCTGTGAAAACACATCAACGCAACATACTCAGCATCCTAAGGTGAGCTTTGAATGACGAGATTGCCAAATAACAAAAATTCTGACAACTGCACTTACAATTTGATCATATTTTTTAATTATCCGACTGACTTTTTTGTCCCTCAGAGCTGTGGCCAGCAGGTCCAGAAGAGATCTGGATGAACGTAAATCCAACGAGGCTCAGAGGAAGAAAGCCCGCTAAAAAACAACTTGGCTGGTGAGGCAGCGACAGTGAGAGAAAGAGAGACGCGAGCACCTGAACAAATGACACTCCTTTGATAGAGAGGGGGTAAACGAGGGGCCGCTGAATGACCTGACACAGGAAGGCCGAAGTGCCGCAGAAATGTCTGTTTGTGCCCTGGAATAGAGGGTGGAAAACGCGACAGAGATCTGAAAACATATCATGGAAACAGATGTGGTGGATCAGCACTGAGACGAGGATGGAGAATGCTGTGCCTGTGGTCATGTTAGAGATGGAGCAGTTGTGTCCACTCTAACTGAGGCCAGCACTGACATAGACGGATGTAACAGTGAGGAAAAGGGACATGCATGCTGTACATACATGTACAGGAATTTCTCACATACATGGCATGTATTTACTTATTATTTTGTAAAATACAAAATAATCTCTTTCTTTTATGGATCAACAGATTAATTATATTACAACTTATAGAATTACTTTTGTTTTGAAGGATTTAAGTTATGTAGAATACTGAAAGTTATGTTTTCTTTATCAAAAATTATTGTGTGCAAAAGTGCAAAGCTAATAAATTTGAATCAAATCAAGCCTGTATTGCCTTTGTTACATACCTGTCGTCAGTGTCTTTGAATATAAAGATGAGTTTTATCTTTCAAACAAAAAGGAAAAAATGTTCCTGATATCTTTTTTTTCTGATTTATGACCTTCTCTGCTTGCTTTGGGAAAGTGCACTGTGTAAATAAAGTGATTACTGTTAAAGAAACTAAACGTGAAGAGTGATTTCAGAGAAAGAAATCCCTTTAGACGGCATGTGTGCTTCAATTGTGTGACAAGCAAACACATTTCTGAGTTCAAAAGGAGGCCTGAGATGGATGAATGGTGCAGGAATTTGAGGCTCACATCAATAATAAGTTTACTTGCTATTCAAAGGAAGCGCAGCCTGTGTTATCACAGGGATCTGTGGAAAGAATGCAGCGTTTTGCTGAGGGGGTGAGATAGAGGTGCAAAATACCCTGTCACCCCATGTTCCTCTCTCTGACTGCTTGTACTGTACATACCGTCCACGCACACCTGAATATGCGAGAAGGCAGACGAGGGCTGGAACCGAAGAAAACAATCACAAGAGACGATTCATCTGTCATCTAATGAATAAAGCGGGTAGCGAGTACTGACCTGCTTTTTGCTGCCTGATCAAATAACCCTGATGGATGATAAGACTCAAATGTTAATGTGGCTCTGATTTAAGGAGTAGGTTTTCCTGCTTTATTGCATGTCATTTCATTCCTGTCATACTTCTTCTTCTTTTTTTTTTCCTGGAGAGACCCCCTGCAGCCATCTTTTTGAGACAGGCCTGAGCAAAACCACAGCCTGGTTCCAGGCCGACTGCATCCACAGTAGAAAACGTCACGCAAGGTTACGCAATACTCCATATAATAATACAGAACATATACTTAAGTATTGCTTCAATGGTGCATGACTCTGTGATCATCAGTTACTTCAGTAACTTTCAGTTACTAGGCGACCAAATCAATTACATACAACATTATTTATGTCTTTGCTACCAGTCTTTCTGTAAGCAGACTACCTGTGAGCTAATCAGATACAAACATATAAACATTTATCTAACTGAAAATTGATCTTGATCTAACTTAATCTATGAAGTAACTGTGAATTAACATTCCTTAACTTAATCAGAGTGATTCTCGTAACTTGATCATTTGCATTAATTCATGCATTAAATCATCATCATCAGTCATGTATTAGTTAAGGATTACTTCAGTAACAAAGACTCACCAATATGGATTCATAGATTTAGAATGGTTTGTTACATATTGTGGATGGAGGTGCACCAAGACGATGTACTATAGGAGAGACAGAGGGATGAGTTTGAAGAAATAAGGGACGACAGGAGACACTGGGGTCATCAATGGATGACTCAGAGACGGAATGGTGTTGGCTGGTGGCAGGATTAAGGCCACAGTGATTCTTGTGTTTGAACAAAAGAGAGAGAAGGGAAAAAGGAGAGAAAAAAGAAGAAGAGGTTTCGGAGGGAGGGATGTGGAAACTGAGGAGGAGGAAGTGAATATACAAGGTGTGCTTTAGTTCTCATTATTTTAGGCACGGAAATGGGATGAGTTCAAGGTGTGGTCCCATTCAGATTAATGCAATTCAGTTTTCTTTATACAGTGCTAAATCAAAACCAAAGTTATCTCGTCACACTTTCCATATAGAGCAGGTCTAGACCGTACTCATACACCATCAGTGAATGAATGCGTGTGAATGGGTGAATGAGATCTGCAGTGTAAAAGCGCTTTGAGTGGTCGGAAGACTAGAAAGGCGTTATATAAGTACAGTCCATTTACCATTTACCATTACTCTTAATAATACTATTTACAGAGACCCAACAATTCCTTCCATTAGCAAGCACTTGGCAACAGTGGCAAAGAAAAGCTTCCTTTTAACTCGAGCAGAGCCCAGCTCATTGAGTTAAGGAGAGAGAGGTTGAGAGATGTTTCCAGTCCTTATGCTTTAACTAATAACTCCTCTTCATTTACTTGTATTATCTTTTATCTTTTTAATAATGTACTATCTTTAGGGGTGCAGCGCATAAAGCCCTGCTTTGACATTATTGTTATAACGCCAACATGCTCAATATCTGTTTTCATTTTTTGACCCAAGCTTTTTAAATCTTCTTTACATTAACTTCACTCTCTGGGTTTAATTGGTCGTCTATGTCTTGCACAGCAAATCAGGAAACATTTTCAACATTCATGTCCAAGAGAGGAGAGAGGAGAAATGGGAGGAAGCAACAGGGCAGCATCAGGTCAATCACCAGAAGTCATATGCTGTCATCGAGGGTTTAAGATATTGTTGAGTTGTTTTATTTAACTTGAGGCATAAAGGGCCCGTAAAGACATAATGATTATATGAAAATCATATTAATGATTAACTTATGTGAGGTAATGACGATAAAACAAGACGAATAAGCTGCATCAGCTGCTTTTTTAAGAAACTCTGAGGTAGAACTCTGTCCATGGTGCTGGAACAGGAGAGACTCCAGTGAACCTCTTCACTGTTGCCACCACACACATGAAAATCACTGGTTTCCAGTGAAGCTTTGAGTGTAACCATTTATTGTTTCAGCTCTCAGAAACTGTAGTTATTCAAAATTAACAAAGTAAATCACATAATACAGCTACTTTGTTTCCAAATTCATGACTTTGAATTTAATGTATCTCTGTCAGAAAATAGGACAAATTATTTTATTTATTTTAGGTGATACATCAGATTCAGATTATTGATTAAACCAAGTGATTAATGTCCTTCCAATCCAAGTAGTTTATACTAATAGAATGACATTTAAAATGAATGAATGAATGATTATTTAAGTTTACTGGTTGGAAAGAAAACATGTTTGTCTGATAAATATTCCAAATTTGTATTGGAAGGTCAGGTTTATTTAAAACAATGGTGGGGAAAAAAAATTAAATTTCAATGGATTATTTTGTGTTAAAAAAAAAAAAAAAAAAAAAAGGCATCACAGGGCCATCTGACCACCTCAGCCAACTTTCCAAAAAACAGGAAGTTCTTCTTCCGCAAGCGAACAAACTTACTCACCTTCTGTCCTTCCTCTCGTGCCCCTTTTCTCCTTGATAAGTCTCTCTCTTTGCCATTGTCTGAAGAACTCAGTCACGTCAAAACTCTCCTGGGGCTCTGGTTGTTGTGTTTGGTCTGCCATTGTGTTGTTTGGCTCCTTTAGCTGCTTCAGAAGTTGTTGTTTCAAATGTTGTGGGAGGGATAACAAGTTAGACAAGGTTACAGGTTGCTGTAAATAAATGTTCTGTTTTGACTATTTTCATGCTTAGATAAAAAAAAATATACATGTTATGTCTGAAGTATAAATGCTGGCTTACTCAATTCTATCTATAAAATACAAATGCCCGAGTTTGTGAAATCTAAACATTTAGGGAATTTTTCCACTTTGCTAAATGAAATGATTTAACAATAACAATGATTTTCTGCACACCATAACATAAGTAATGCACATCTGAAGCAGGAAATATAAGACAGTAGCGAAGATGATAACATTTATATGTCTATAATAAAAATATGATCATTCTGTTAGTTTCATAAGCTACCAGTTGCTCAGGATAACATACAATAGCTTTTTCTCATTTAGATTCTTAAGAGCTGCTACAAAAGCAAAACACGGTTCATCTCAAGCACCTACATGTGTCTCCTGGAGATGAGACACTGGAATGAATTGCTTTCAGAACGGCCGCATGAGTCATTTGGAAAACACTGAGTAAGTGCAGTAGTTTTGGCACAGGGACTTGTTGGACAGCCCATTGATTCATCTCTATTTTGTTTTATTTTATTTTTTTCTATTTTAACTCTACCTCTCAACTGTTCACTACGAAAAAAACACAGCACAAATTGTCATAAAAAAGTGTAATGGAAATCTAAATACCACAAAACAATAGACAAACATTAACACTGTGATTTTAGGCAGTTACATAAACTGATATTTTTCCTGTCTGAGATGTGGGGTGTTTTTATATCTACATTCTGTAGTAAATGTATGAGATGTGTTTAGATAACATGTCTGGGTCCATGTAAACCTTGTAAAAGTATGTGGTTCCTCATGTTAACAGGTAGAGTGTCACCTTGCAGACTATGGCAAATATCAGTTATGTAACTGCTTGTGTATGTAACTGATTTGTGTACATTGTGGTTGAGATGTGAAGATGCAGGTGTAGGATCAGGAACATTGTGTGATTTAGATATTTCATGCCCGTGTGATTATTTTTAGCAGAAGTAGAAGTCACCATGGTCTGATTGGGATCTGTTCCCCCAAAATCCCAGTGGAGCGTGGCTGAGTAATGCTCTTATGTTTTGGTATGCATAATCTCATTTATTCATATTGTGAGTGTGATACAGCTGAATAGCACTGACCCCTGCGGTAATATGTAGCCTCAAATGTTCACATCACACACTGATACTCAGTAAACATTCCTTAAATGCTTTCTGTGTTCTCATTTACTCCAAAGGCATTTTACTGGGTCACAGCCAGCCAGCATTGATCCTGATTGGTAACAGCATGTTCCCACTCTTAGAATAGCCCTCTGTATCATTCATTTTTCAGCTGAGTGAACCGAGTGAAAGAGTTCAGCAATCAGTCATGAAAATGATCCTCATAAGTTCAAATAATTGCTTTATAATCCTAAATAATGTAGCTGTGAGAAGCACTTTGTCCTCCTCTTGTTAATCATGAGTCATACGTTGCATGCCTCAGCATTTATGAGCGTTTTGTTATAATAAAGGAGTGGAAGCTATTAGGCATCCATAAAGCTTCATAAGTGCATATTCATCAGCAACTTGTCAAAGCAGAGACTTAAATCTGCTGTGAAACAATCCTGATTGAGCTGGTGGTCAAATATTCCACAGCTGTTCACCAAGAATGTGTGCAGTGAAGCAACAGCCCAGCGTCTCAGCCTCCCACACACCCAAAGTGTACACACATGCACACAACTGTTGCTGGAGATTTACAACAGGGGGGTGTTTTCCAAAAAGACTGTACTGTATCATGCAAAGACCAGCGGATCCTGCAGTCAAAAACATAAACTAACCCTTACAGCAGAACAAGTGTGTGTTTTACCCTCCACTGTGCATTGCGATGATTCTTTACCAACAGGGCACAAGATCGTGTTGTTTTTTTTACGCAGGCTGAGACAGCTGCCTGTCCTGTTAATGTCAACATCCGAACAACTTAACCCATGCTGGAATGATCCATACTGTGCAGCACTGTGTGGTACCTTGCTGTTTTGCTGCCTTGGCAGGAGAGGACTGACTTAGATAGTATAATAGGGCAAAGTGCAAAGGTTCACTCTGAGGGAGGGATAGCCTCACATAACTCTTGATAGTGAAGTAGCTATCACTATTATTCACCCTGTTGTGGAAAGATCTCCGACATGCTCTCGTCATCACTGGCAATTCCAAGAAAAGTCAGACTTAAGCAATATCAACGGATTAAGACCTTTTCCATAAAAAACACATAATGCAAAATATTATATAAATATATATAAATAACAAACCAAAAAAAAAGACATCTAACAACTTATTTTGGTCGTAAAATTTGATGATTTGGGTTTTTTGTTTTGCTTTTATGAAATACTACTACTACCACTACTGATAATAATACTAATACTAATAATAATAATAATTATTATCATTATTATAGCTCCAGGTGATGAAGCTCCAGGTGATGCAGGTGGACACTTCCACAGTCTTCTGGGTAACTGACTACCTGATAGACAGACCACAGTTTGTGAGGCTGAAGGGTTGTGTGTCTGATCGGGTGGTTAGCAACTCGGGAGCACTGCAGGGGACTGTACTCTCACCTTTCGTCTTCACACTGTACACCTCAGACTTTCAGCACCACTCGGAGTCCTGTCATCTGCAGAAATTCTCAGATGACTGTGGTTGTGCAGTGTTTCAGTGATGGGGGGGAGACTGAGTGCAGGGAACTGGTTGGTCGCTTTGTGGCATGCAACCACCTCGTCTTGAAACAAGGGAGATGATTGTGGAGGACTAAGTCTGACCTGAGCACAATTTCCATCCTGGGTGAGGAGGTGGAGGTGGTGCAGGACTGGTACTTGGGCGTGCACCTGGATAACAGACTGGACTGGAGATGCAACACTGAGGCTGTCTACAGGAAGGGACAGAGCAGACTCTAATGTGTGCAGTAAGATGTTGCAGATGTTCCACCAGTCTGTTGTTGCGAATGCAATCGTCTTTGCAGCCATCTGTTGGGGCAGCAGCAGTGACACAAAAAAACTGAACAATCTGATCAAGAGGGCTGGCTCTGTGTTGGGGACTGCTCTGGAGCCCCTGCAGCTGGTTGTGGAAAAAAGGATGCTCCACAGACTGCTCAGTTTTATGGACAACAACTGCCATCCACTACATAACCTCTTGCTTAGACAACAGAGCAGTTTCATCTATATATTTTTCATCTATCTATACAGATGCAAGTCATGCCGGTTGCCCATCCTTATCTCTTCAGATGGGTGTTGTTACAGTACATCTTTTCCATCCATTTACAGCAGGATATGACAAATGTGTCATATGACAAAGGTCTTCATGCAGTATAAGGAAACTGAAAAAAGAACAACAGGTACTATGATATCATACCATCGCAATCTCAAACACTGAGGAAATGATGGATTAGTTATTAGATAAACTATTGAACCAGGAAGATCCTAGATATGGTGTTATTGCTGTGTAGAATAAGTGTACCTTTGGCTGTCTTGTTTGACATTTGTTACATCAAATGCTTACAAGGAATAATAAAAAAAAAGATTTTATTGGTTTTCCCCTCGTGGATCAAAAAGTTGCCTTGTGATATTGTTGTGACATCTACAAAAGTTTTACATTATCCAGGTTCCAGTCTAATAAATACTTGATCTACGTGATCCAGTCCTAAAAATTACCTCTGATTTTTTTTTAGGTGCATTGATACTTAAACAAGTAAAACTCTTACACTGTGTATATTCATCCATCCATCTTCCATAACCACTTATCCTTATCAGTGTCACTGGAGTCAACCCTCACTAAATCTCTCTCTGAAATCAGTGGAGAAGAATGCAGTCACTGTAGTTGGCCAGTAGATGGGGTTATCTACCATAAACTCACACTACTACTGCTGTTTCTCCTACTGTCTTCACATCAGCAACTGAGTCAACTGAGTGATGATATCACAAATTCAACACTACCCTATGCTACTCTGACTGGAAGCTTGTTGTTTCAAGGGTTTTCCCTTTACTACTAATGACCTACCACCAACACAATTAATACTTTTACACAATATTTGACCAATGCGTAATAGCTCAAGTTTCTGAATGCACTTTGAACAGACTGTCCTGACATTACTATTTATAGTGAATATGGTGGGAGAAACCTTTATTAGTCAGTCTAGGAGTCTCAAAATCAGCATAAATAGAGAATATATCATTGTTACTACATGCGACTAAAAATGACAATACTAATCAGAGATTTCAATCATCAGTGCCACAACAGCACTCTTCTTTGTCAATGTTGCGGTCAAGTGTAACACACAGGGCCGTTTCAGGGCCCTAAAAACTAAACTGATATAGTGAAGAAATATATACTGTATAGCTTTTATTTACATAAAACATGTAGAAATACTCACTTACAAGAAAAAGTAAAAGCACAAAAGTATTAGCATCAACATGCACATAAAGTATCAAACATAAAAGTATACATTATGCAGAATGGCCTATTTCAGAATAAATGCCTGGGTTATAATTATCAATCATTCATGTTAATCACTTTAGTGGTTCAGCTATTAAAGGTGGGGCTAATTTTAATGACATAATATGTGATGAGTAACTTGAATTCCCTGAATAAAAAGAATGTATCATATGTTAATGTATGATAATTAATATGAATGGATTTGTTTATTATATATTATATTATTGGTTAGAATCTGTATCTGGTAACTAAAGTTAGCCAAAAATGTAATGCAGTAAAAACACAATATTTCCCTCTGAAATGTAGTGGAGTGGTATATATAAAGATACTCAAGTAAAGTACCACTGGAGAAACATGAATTATGACACACAACAACGCAATTTGTGGAGACCATAATAGCTGATTGCTGTTGTGGTCTCTATAGCTACATATTTCACTTTTGCTGTTGGACTGGGTACAAATGTATTGCTGTTGCACAGAATACAAGAAGACATGATATAAAGAGTATGCACAACTATATAAGGGTAAGCTGAAGAGTAAGGACTGGTTAGAAATAAGTTAAAATACACTATGATCAGTATGAACAGTGTGGTAATTATATGCATATGTATATATGAAGTCTGAACTTGTTACTTTTGGCAAAATATGCAGCATAGTACAAATATATCAATGATTATAGAGAGTAGACAGCTGGTGTATGATGAGTTATACACTATAGATCAGATACAATATGGACTGTGGTATAAATATGGGTATGCGAGAGCATATAATGCAGCATAGTACAGTAGTGTGGCAGTAGTGAGTAAGTATGAGGCAGCAGTCAGTGAGGCACAGTTATGATAGTAATGTTCAGTCACTGGAGGAAGGTGTGTGTGTGGTTGGCGATATCACCATGAGAGCTTTGACATGGAAAATGAAAACACTTGTCATTACGTGTGATCTCCATAACTGCTGCCTGGATAGCTCTAAACTGTCTCTGCTGCTGCAAGTGAAATGTTTTGTTCTACAGTGGTATTTCCACAACTGACACAACGACAAAAGCGCCTCTTGGTTGATTTCTGACATGAAAATTAAACAAATCATAACAAACAATCATAAAGATTAAATGTGGTTAAAAATGGGACACGGACACGTTAAGTGAACCTCGTGTAGGCTGACTGTCAGTGTGCATCTGCAGTATTTTAGTACAAAACCTGTCACACTGAAATAAAACATTCAACATTCATTGAGCTGTGCTGAATTTTTATTAGATCCCATTCATGTTCCATTATAGTTCAACATGTGAAGTTGATATGGTGTCATACAGTGGAAAATGATGACAGCAGCTTCTATTATAGGAGATTTACATCCTATAAATAAAATGATGGGTATGTGAAGGGAGAAGTGAGCAGCTCCGTTATGTCGTGTTTCATTATCACGGTGGGGAGCTGCCTGGATAATATAACGGAATGCTCCTCCACCCCCACCCTGCCTTCCCATCCCAGATCAATGCAATGCAATGCCTGGTGGGTACTGGAGTCTTCACAACACAAAGAAGAGTCATGTTCGCAACGCCTACAGAGGAGCTGCAGCTTCCAGCGAGAACTACCGGTACCGAGATGCTCAGCTCGGGATGGTTTCCGGTAAGTGCGTAAAATGTTTGGACCGGGCAGTGGAAGAGGGGGAAAGTGTGAGGTGAGGAAATGACCGGGCTGCTATTTTTAAACTAATTTCAAAGGAGGAGGCGGAGGAGACGGAGGAGAGTGAGCCAAGAGAAAAAGGTAATGTGAGTGCTGAGGTCCTCAGGGAGGCAAATAAGCCACAGTGGCTGAGTTTGGAGGGAAGATTTCTGCGCAGACAATAACCGAAGTTGCTCTCCAACTTAGCCGATACAAAACAAGCCGGCATCACGAGTAAAATGCACGTTTGCATTACAGTACTGCGTGTAAACATCCTGGTTTAATGCACATCCCGGGTGCTACAGGGTGACTGTTTTTGTGCTCCCCTTTCGCTGAAATCACTGCTGCTGTTTCACCACCTGAAACTCCATTTTCCACTGATGTCTGCACAGGCGTCCATGCACAACAAAGGATGCATGTGATCTCCGGCATGTAGATGGTGTATGTGTGTGTGGGTCGATATTTGTAATCGGGTGACTCTGTCAGTCGGACGCACCTTTAAGGTCTGTATGTCGAGTGTTTTTCCCCCCATTAAATTGCGTCATGTTGTGTGGAAAAAGCATTTATAGGCCTCTGGAAACGCTGTGAGAATTTGTCTGCAGGCACAGAGAGAGGATGCTGCTTTTCCAAATCAAAGCGCTCGGAAGTGTGTTCTCATTTCTGAACGCACATGATTGGTTTTAAAGACAGAAAGCGAAGGCCTTTGCTTCAAATGATTAATCAGCTGATTTAAAGGGTTGACACATGGATGGATTCTCTGATTCATAGCCTAGTGCACGTGAAAGCGAGCTAAAATATCAACAACAATAATGATGCCGCATAAAAGAATGCGTAAAACTTTATTGTGTCATATTTTAATTGTGTTTTATACAAAACCTCGTTTTAAAAAAACCCTTCATTTGCGGCGCTTTTATTTTGAAAGCCGTGGCCGGAAGTTGTCGTCTCCGCTGTGGCCGTTGGAGCCGTTCACTCATCAGCATCTTGAGTCCACTGGCGCGAGATCCGCTCTCGGAGAAGGAGGCAGGTCGATGCAGACACACACACACACACACACGCACACACACCTCCTGCCTGGAGTAACGGCTGTTTTTTTTTGTTTTTTTTTTAAAATATATTTTATTTTTTTAATTTGATGCTTTTCACACGATAGACCGAGTCAACCTCTCAGGTAATTTGAATCTTGCCTCAGGAAAGAAATAATGTCGGCGGTGCAATTAGAAAAGCGGCGCTACATTTAGATCTAATTAGGACAGGAGGTTGTTCGGGCAAACATGGAAGACGTGATACACTTGCCGCTGTGTCTTCAGTGCCGTTTGTTTGGGAGATGCTAACCTAACAAAGCTGCTTTTTTAAAAAAACGTGTTTTCGTTTATTTATGAATTTGTTGTGTTATTGGCGACGGAGAGTGGATTTTTTTTTCTTCAAGGACATTAAAATATTGCATGTTCTCTCATTTATTCAGCTACAAGTGTCCATTTCTAGTCAGGAAACCTGATGTGTGCTAAAAGTGTGTCATAATTGTTGTTTTGTTGTCTTTGTATTTATTCATTTGGCACATATAGAGTCATATAAGGCTGTTTAATAGTCTGGTCAGGTGCCTCCTCTCCTGCTTGAACCTGCAGCTCCTGTACAGTAACATTTCCTTTGGCTTCATCTGCCCGTGGCGTAATAACTCCTCAAGTTAATGTGCTCTTCCAGGAAAAAAAAAATGCTGCCTCATGGCTTGTGTTGTAGCTCTTTCCACTTCCTATTGGAAGTCCCCCCTGCTTTAATGGGCCATTAAGAAGCAACCATGATGGTTAAGCTGTCAGCTGGGCCTGATTGATTTGGTCAGACCACAGATGAGACTGATTGTGTGTGCCGAGATTCCTCTGGAGCTCTCAGCTAAATGTCTCTCCTCTTGCCCCCACCACCACCACCACCACCACCACCCTGCTCCAGGCGACAGCCTCTGGCAAGAAGCAGAAGTGGACATCATGCTGGAGATGCTGAATGTAAAGTGTTTGGTGTGTGTGTGATCAATTCCCTTCAATGTAGTGTAGCTGCCTGGTGGTATGTGATGGCACGTCTCCCCTGCAGTGCAGTCTTCACACAGGTGGAGGGACACTGAGGAAGAAGAAAAGTTTAGCAAAGGCGAGGAGCGTTTTGGGCTCCTTGTAAAAGTGGGCCACCGGTCCCTGTGGTGAGTGATGCTTTTCTGGGGCAGGCTCGGTGATGACGCTCACCCGGCCCGGATTGGGAACAGACACCCTCGTCCATCCACTTCAGAGAAGGGTGCGGAAACTGCGCTGCTCGGATACACGCTGCAAAGAGACTGCAGGTCTAACTTTTACTTTCAAAACAGAAGCCAGCTTTTCTTTTTTTTCTGATCTACACATCTATCGATAGATACCTCTCTGGAGCAGGCCTGTAAGTATGCTTCAACTTTGTCCCCCTGACTCAGGACCTTTTGGTCCACTATACACCATATTTTGTAAGAGTGTAACTTGTTAGGATGTCTGTTTTCGACAAAGTGTGGAGGTCATGATTTTCCTCCACTGACTTGGCCGCTTTTTATGCCCAAAACCCGAGCCCTGGAGTGAGGAAGCGCACTGCTATTTAAAGATGGCATAACTCAGCCAGCTGCTGCCGTTTCCGCTCCCATCATAATTGAATCAGCGCTAGCAGAGTGCGCCAGTGAGGGTGTGTGCGCTCCACAGAAGATTATACAGTCGCATCTTCTAGGCGGTCTATAACGGCTACTTTCACATACCTGATTGGTGGCTTCTTTTCCTGGTGAGTCTGTTTGTGGGACGGAAGCAGGGAAAAGTATCCCGTGGTGAAGCTATTATCCATGAGGAGGATGTGGGTTTGTAATGGGCGTTTACAAACAAGGTAGTGCATCCTGATTGTATAGTTTTATAGACAAGATTACAGCACGAGAAGTGATTGATGAAATGGGAAGGTAACTTTTAACTCATTGGTTTACTCCTGTCAGAATATTCAAACTGCAGTTCGGTGCGTCATGTCTTCTTCGATCTGTCTGTCCAGCGCTGTCAAGTGACTTGTGGTGGCTGTCAAAAGCCTCAGAGAAAATGTAATAATCTTTCATGACGGTGAAGACAGTGAGCGACAGAGGTCCTGCACAGTTTGGACAGTTTCATATTGATCTGTTGTGCACGGCGAGAGAGCCCAGAGAGGGTTAACAACTCAAAAGGGAACTAGGCCATCAACATCTCTTTTTTTTTTTTTTTTTTATGGGCACATTCTGAGACTGGCTGTGAGCGTGACAGAAACAGCAAGTGAAACAAGCAATATTTGATCGTGGAATGTATCTGCTCAAGCTAGATCTTTTTCTTTTCTTGGACCGTCCATGTTGTACTTGACATGCAGCGATGCATACAAGTGTTATTCATACATAACATATGAGGCTGTGGCTGAAATGGTGGAAAAAAAATTCTGTGTTTGTAGCTCTACCCCCTCAATGCCTCAAATCCGCTCCCACTTTCAGACACCAAAGATATTTTCTCCTTCCCTGGATAGAGCGAAACGCTCACCACTCAGCTCGATTATTTTGAGTCATCCAGCCAAGTCTGTGGCACTGGGCGGGAGTGTAAAAATTTTCATCTCCGACCACGGATACATCTGCCTCCTCTCAGCGGTGTCCGGGTTCTCCTCCAGTCTGTTTGTATGGCTCTACTATAAAAACTACAATACTTTAAACTCAACTTTACGTGGTTTGGTGCAGGATTACTGGCCTGGTTTGATGTATAGGTGCCGTTACTCAGGCTTCTTCTTTTCACAGGGAAGTTTACCTTTGAACCTGCCAGTAAATTGGCCTGGAAGAGGAACAGTGAAGAATGCCAGAACACAGTACACATTCATATGGAGGAAACTGTTTCTGTGTATCACAATGCCACACATGTGCCACGGACAGACATTGATCATTGATTACATTAATAGTCTTGTCAAAAGGCCTCCGGTGGCCTGTGCACAATCGCAGAGTCGAGGGCCGTTTGCTCTTATCTGATGCTGCAGTTTGGTTAGACCAGTAATTCACTGAAATGTAAGATGATACGGCGCTCCATTAGACCACCAGAAGGATTACTTTGCAAAGAAATTCATCAGTAATGTTGAGAGAGGAACTGAAGGAATTTTTGTGGCCTCGTTTAGGGTTTGAATTTAGGTCAGATGTACTTTTTTTTTTCAGCGATAGTTATAGCATTTTTTTTTCTTGTTATTTTCTTTTGGTTTCTCCTGCAAAGCAAATGTCAGTGCTTGTTTTTCTCAATTGCCACAAAAGATGTGGCTTTTCTAGATGTCGCAGCTATTTTATTACAAAGAATGAACAGTGTGTCAAGATGCTGGTCTTGAACTGCAAATGCCATAGTTTTCTTTTTAGTATAGTGTAAAATACCGATTACAGTTCCCTAGAATCCAATGTGATTTCTTGAATATTCTATTTACACGAAAGGTAGCAGATCCTCACATTTCAGAAGCTGTGTCCAGTAGATGTTTTGGATTTTTAATTTATAAACAACTTAACTTGATTGAACAAAATTATTTGGCATCTTATTAACCAGCCTTGTATTCATCTTCTTTTCTCATGATGGACAAGTGTTGATATTTATGTTTTCAACAAATGGGCATATGCAATAGGTGCAGGCAAGTAAAACCTGCGATTTCCACTCTAGTGTCTCTTGTGTGTGAACGGAGTGAAATCACAGTTGACTGTTTTCACCGGCTCTGCTGCCCTCTGCCCAGCGGCTCCTATCAGTCTGTCTTTTTCCAAACGTTTCTTTTATATTTCTAAAATGATTTAATCCTGTTTGTCAGGTATTTGCTTGGCCAGCTCGGTCAGCTACAATAATCAACAGCAAAATCATAAATTGCCCACTTCAGGTACTTAAAAGGGTTGGTTTGTGGTTATGAAGTGATGCACTTGGCCAACAAAAGTGTTGTAATGACATTATCGAAGTGTTTCAATGACAGCGTTTTGATTTTTAACACGTGAGTAGTTTGTAGAATGTCCAGCTGGAACCAAAGGTCTGAGTGTATGCCAGCGAACTGTCCTCCCACAACATTTTGACACCACCATCAGTGTGACGCAACAGAAGTCAATTCATGTTTCAGTCATCCAGCTTTGGGGATCAATGTGGCATCATTGTCTGGAGTGGTTTTCTGCTGCAGTCCATCTATCTGAGTCTTTCCAAACGATGTGTGACACACTCGGCTTTCATGTTTTGTCTTCTTAAGTTCCTTTGTTGTTTTCTCTGCTTCATGCTTTATCCTGCTGCACGCTCCGTCAAATACATGCACGTTTTTTTGAGTACGATTTCACAGATTCACTTTCCTTCCTCCATACTTGCATACTTTTTTGTCTGTCCTTTTATTGTCCTGAAAAAATATCATAGTCACAGCAGGTCTGCTCAAGTTAGCCTCACTAAAAATAAATAGCAAACGTGTTTGTGTTCGTTCCTGAGGTTTAGTATTGTTCCTCTGGCTATGACACCTATACATGGAGCTGCAGCTTGAGGTACTGTGTGACCTCAACTCTGATCGGACTAAACACGTATCTGGCGTTGACTCTGTAAAATGGCGACTTTGCTGCATGATGTGCAGGGAATGTGTTGCATCTGTGAGATGAAGCTTGATGTCATCTTCATGCAGTAAATTAAACACCCTCTCTCTACATAAGACATCGAAATATAGATCACACTTTATGTTTGAGTGTAAATGAGGTCTTCGTTCTCAGGCCTTTTTGTGGATATATTTGTGTTCTTCGTAGTGATGATTCATGCGTCTTCACTGCTCTCTGTTTGTGACCAACTTCGATCTAATCGTGTTTGTTTTTCTCCATCAGAGGGGTTAAGATGGGAGGAGCTGCCATCTTAAGCATGCTGGAGACCTGAAAAAATACTTCCGAACTGCTGCTGAGGACCTCAACCACCCCCACCCCACCCATGACTTTCAATAGTGTATGTCTATTCCTTTTTATATTTACCCAAATCCACAATAATGATGCTAAGGTCATTAAAGAGTACAGTGCCAAAGGATTGACTAGTATTAGCACTACTTTGAAACTTTAAAACTTTGCCACTATAATTCGGAGAATAAAATATGAAGATCAGAGATTATTTTATTTGTTCATAAAAAAGAACATAATTTTACTCGGGTTTTTTTCCTATGAAGAATCAAGTAAAACCATCTCTATACACTGATTAATATACTGTGTTTAATGTGAGATTTCCTCAGCTAAGTAACTTCATATGGTTTGATTTTGAATGTGGCTTGAAAGTGGTCAGGGATGATCAGATGCTTGAAATACTTTTATAGCGGAAAGGTTCATTACGGCTTTTAAGGAATTTTAATGAAACATTTTACACCAAATATCTCACCAATCCAAGATGTGTTGTTTCTTTGAGCCTCATTTGGAAATGGGACTTTAAGGGAAAAACTGAACTACTGCTTTTACTGCTCTGGTGTAACTTGCTTACAGTTCACACATCATTTAAACTGGTGTTGATGCTCCAACTGTTGTTTTTCAGGAACCGTTGATTGGTGTGCCTCAAACTCTGTAATGGAAAATCGTGGTGAGTACCAAGTTGCTCGTTGTGGTTTGTTAAGTGCAGTGTTAATGCTGTGGAGAGAGCTGTAGATCCACTCATCTCGCTGTATATCCACTGTGTTTATGGAGTCTGTCTAGCCTCTGCTCTTTTTATGAGCAACTCAGGGCTCCAGCCATATATCCTCTCAACCCCAGGGCCTGATCAAGGATCAGTTTCCCTTCCCAAAACTTGGCCTTTCAAGGTTTTCCCTGCTCGGCGTACTGTACGAGTGTGTGCTGTGTCACTAAAGAGATCTAGTGTGTCGTCGTTTAAATTATGTTTTTTCAAGTTTGACTTTGAGAGTTCGAGATGAACTGCTGAACTGCTTTTTAATGCTCATTTGGCAACACTGACCTTTCACTCTCTTCTAAACTGCTATACTGGAAAAGGAAGTGTTAACCTTTTATCATGCTGCTATTACTGCTGGCCTTTGATTCACAATCACCTGTAGTTCTTCAGTCAAATGGTTCCCTTTTATAAAACCACACACAAAAAAAAACAGTTAAAAATGTCCACGCTAAGCCACCCCTAGTGACTGTCACTGAAGACTTCCTGTGGCTATTTCATAATAAAAGTCTTAACACCATTCTCATCACTTCAACACTAGAAAACATCTACAGGTGTTCTGGGGTGTTGAATTTTCATTAAAGGAATAACATTTTTAGATACATGCTTTCCTGGAGAGAGTTAAATCAGCAGATTGATGCCACTTTCATGAAGCCACAGTACAAGCAGCCACTTAGCTAACCATAAACACAGGGTACAGGGGGGAAACAATTAGCCTGGTTCTGTCCAAAGGTGCCTAAATCTGGCTACCCACAGCTCTAAAGTTTGTTAACTTTGTTTGATCCATTGTAAAAATGTAATATTACAATATTATCACTTACCCTGTTTCCAGTCTTTGTGCTAAGCTAACAAGCTGCTGGCAATAACTTAATATTAGCCTTTCAAACATGAGTGGTATCAATCTTCATTTCTCGTTTAAGCAAGAAAGCCAAAAAGCATATTTTCCAAAATGTTGTTAGACCACATACTAACATTTATAAATAACAGCTGTTCTCTCTCCTGTCCTCATTTCATCCCTGTGATGCTGCTGTTCGTATTTTCTGATTCTGTAGAGATGAGCATAAACATTTAAAAGAAAAATACTTATTTCTTATCATGAATGAGACTTTAGTAGTGGCACAGAGCTTTATTGCGCCATCCATAGGGCACGCACTTTACTCTACCCTTGTTGGACCAGGCTGTGGGTGGGTGGGTGTGTGTGTGTACCTGCCTCAGTCTGCCTGCCTGCCTGCCTGCCTGCCTGCTGAAGTGGCCTGGCCCAGTCTGTTATCCAGGTCAGGCCAACAGGTTCTGGGCTCATGCGGATTGGCTCTCAGCTCTCTCTGGAAGCCGGCCCGGTGTGGAGGCTGTATGTGGGGCACA
This sequence comes from Protonibea diacanthus, assembly GCA_028641955.1. Classification (NCBI taxonomy): domain Eukaryota; kingdom Metazoa; phylum Chordata; class Actinopteri; family Sciaenidae; genus Protonibea; species Protonibea diacanthus. Next base: position 12,204,690 of record CM053983.1, on the reverse strand, counting down.
GGGAGAGAAAAGGAACGCTGTCGAACACACTAGCTCTCCATCTTTAGAAACGGCTCAAGATGCAGCCAAACACTCAGATCTATCCGGGCATAATGACACAGCTCAGTGCTCTGGATCCCTCTGAGGAGCAGTACGATGAGGTTTTCTGAAGACACACAAACCTCAAAAGGAATCAAAGCACTAATTCAAGGGGTCCAGTCCGCACTCCTCTTTTTTCTTCTGGTTTACAGAAAGCGGTCTCTTTATCTTTCCTGCACTGCCTCTCTATATTCAGCCCCTCAAACAGGGCAGTTGCTTGGCAAACTTGTTTCAAAGTCATGCTAATGCCTTCAAGACTGTTCAAATTGTGATAAGAGACTTGGAGATGTGCATAAAATTGTGTCTGAAAGGCATTTAGAAGGGTGAGCAGCATGATAAACACCCTCTGAACAACAGTAGTAGTAGCTTAATATTAGCGTGCAAGCATAGGAATGGCAGCAACACATCTTCCTATTTATCCGATTACTTTGTGATCCTTCATTCCTCCTTTAAAAGTTCACTGTCATTGTAGCAGCTGTAATTCTGCTGATTCTTGTCTATTGTTCATGTTTAAGTGTTGAGAGAGCAGCATGTCAGGTACACTTGACCTTTACACAGCTCCCACTAAAAGTCTCTGATCTTGTTTAACATTTCTTCTGATTGAGGGCATTGATTGAAATTGCTCTATTTTCTTTCTGCTCCGTCCTTCACATCTAATTAAGGCTTTTGTTTGTCAGGTTAGATGCATCGCTAATTTATGAATGGCTTATACAGACACTGTTTATGTGTATATCCATCTTCTGTGAGAAAATACTGACACTACTGTGTCAGACAGAGTAGCCTTCAGGGCACACAAAGTGGTCAGAGGTTTTAAGACTAGTTTTTCTGTTTATTAGATCTCTTTGTTGTAATGTTTTTGTCTGGACCAGAGTGCAAGTTCTTTGTTCTCTTGAGACCCACCGCACCACATAACATATATTACATTGTACATACATTATTGGAGGCTCGCTTTGCACCGCATACCGCAGGACACGCATCAAATTGAAAACATAACTCGTCCTTCTTCCAGGAATGGTAGGCATCTTTCAGTGAATGCTGACCTGTGCTTTGAGCCAAGGAGGGAGGGTCAGTGAGCGAAGGGAGAGGGAGTCCAGCTCCTGGAGGGAGGGAAGGTCTTAAGGAGATTGCAAGAGGGAGGGACGGGGGAAGGACAGAACTGAAAGGCGTAGATGAAGGATAGACGAGAGAAACGCAGAAGAAAGAGGAGACGTGGGGACTTTGTTGAAGAAGAAGGAGGAAGGCAGGTGCAGCTGCTGATTTGTCCACGTTGGTGTGCACGTTTCTGGGTGCAGGACAGGTAGAGGCCCCTCAGGGGCTGGATCATGGGACAGAGCCTTCGTGTGGAGACCCCATCTCAGGACCCACAACAACACAACAATGGCGGTGAGTTTTAGGACTCACTCATGCACTCTGCATGAACACAGTTGTGCATTCCTCATCAGCAACATACACGGCATGAAATCAGTTTACTAGTCTTTTTTTCAATGGATCTTCTCAAGGAGAGATAAGGGTTGGAGATTGTATAATCAACTTTGCACAGTCTCCTCTCTCTCGCCCCCCCCTTCACTTCACCACCACAAGGAATGTTAAATCACAGAGATCACATCGATGAGTCTCAGCTGTGTTTTTACACAGTCACGCATGTGTTGTGCACTTATTTTCTCATGTTTGAGTTATTTGTGCAGCAAAGTTGGATGTTGCTAAGATTAATCTCCTTAGAAATGGAGATTGTGTGTGACTGTGAGAGGTTTTACATAATGTTGGATTGATTCCTCATTTTTTTTCCTCTCTTGATGATCGCAGCTTTTCATATTACAGAATTACAGACCAACCAGATCTTTAATTATAGCTCTTGACCTTGAGAATTGACATTGTACCAAGTAGTGAATTCTTAGGACAGATTGAATCATATCTTACCCTTTAAAGAACACGCTCTAAGGCTATTTATTTGACTTAGGCTATTGTTTATATGGTTGAATGATTTTGAGAGCAAGCAGTCACCGTGAATATTATGTCTTTGTGCTTTCAATTAAGTAGATTAAAATTCATAATCTGGCCTGGCAAGGGTTGTAATGAGGTATTTCCCAACTATTGCACCCTGTGTAAGGAGGTTCTTTATGCAAGCGATCAGGACAGCTTGGCTAGCAGGTTGGCTAAAGGTCCTTTTTAAAACAACAATCTCTTTTAATCACTTGCTCACCTGACCAGGCCTGCCATGACTCACTGAATCATGAGGTCAGTGGGAAATCTGGCCTCTCTTAGAGATGTCTGAGAGAGTGGTAGGCGTGGATTCAGGATAGGGGTACGTCAGAGGAACACACACACACATATACACAGATACACAGTGTCACCCACCCCCATGTTTCCTGACTGGTATGCCTTATCTTGGCAGAGCTCCTGATTACCAAGCATGACTACTAGTATTCTGGTTTTGGCCTTGTCCTGAATGGAAATGTGTTTGGTATCATCTCGTGCTTTCACAGTCAGAATACTAATTAGTTTAACTGGTGTCACTGTTTTGTACCTTGCAGCGCTGTGTTTCCATGAGCAGTACAGTGGACTGTGTTATTGAGTGTGAGGGGAAGAGGTTGTCTTTGTTCTCGGTCACAGAATCAGGGTGGAGTGCCGTTTCCTCCCTGTGTTTCCAGGCTGCCCCCCCTCCCTCCATAACTCCTGTACTTTTGCTCTCTTTGTAGCTTTTTTTTTTTTACTCTTTTACTCACATTCCCAGGCCCTCAGTCACACACAGCTGTAGTGCCACCACACACCAGACCTCTTCTCACTACAGTTGAAACAATGACATGTTGGAGTGGTTTTCTTTGTATCTGTGAAGAATAATTTTTGAGTGGACCCACAGCTCTCTCTGGAATGTGATAATTGGATGTACTGTACTTTTTTGCGTCTTTTTCTTTGTGTCGGTGGATTGACACGTTTTTATAATCTGGCCTCGCTGGCTGATGTACATGTCTCCCAAGGATATGGTCAGTCAGATTTTTCAAATAGATGCCTGCTGCATGGGCTGAGTCCTCTGCGATCGTCATCTCTGCAGTGCTTTGGAGTGTGCAGGCCTGGCACAGGCAGCTCTTATCCTGCTTCACTGGCTTCAGCTGAGCCACTGTGATAGAGGCTCCTCTGACAGAGCAGTCTGCTGTGTGAGAACCTCAGTTCTGGTTCACAGGGAAGCTGCCTTAAGCAATGCTTAATCTGGATGTTATGGCAGCTGGTCTGAATCCTCAGATTTCTACCTCGCCAAGATAAGCTGGATTTCCATGGTGTGGACATGTCTATTGAACCCGGACCCTTTCTGCTGTAGTTTCAAACAACTCTCTGCAACTTGTCCTTCTGGCATTTTCTGTTGGAATACACACAGGAGAGTTCATTTTGGGGTTGCCGAATGCTCCCTGCATCCCCATGGCATGCTGTTTCAAGTCCCGCCACCATGGAAGCTGGACACTTAGCACCCCTACTCCAGGTAGACTAGTGTTTGTTTTTGAAAGGCTCGTCAAAATGAAACTTTTTAGGATAAAACATTGGCAGTAGTGCATGAATTTTAAAGGTTCATGTTTGAACTCTTTTAGGAGCTTTTACTCTACTGTCAGGCTTTTAAACACTGCGTAAGCATTCAGTTCAAATTTTACCCCGGCAGCAGCATTGAGGTAGCCGTGCGGAGTAGCGGTTAAAGACTCTGTCCTTCAGCTGCAAAAATGGGTTTGAATCCTGTGTCAGCAACCATCCACCACGCTAAAATGTCCCTTAGCAAGATACTGAAACCCTGCCAGCTCCAGGGGCGCTGGTCCATAGCTAACTCTGACGCTTCCCACTGTGTGTGTCAAACGAAGACTCAGTTTCCATGCAGGAATGATATTGTTGTTGTTATTATCTCCCTACATTCTTTATTGGACTGCTAAGTACGCCACATCAGTATTCTAGGTATTGTGTGACAGTATATTGTTGTGGGAATCAGGCTGCAAAGAATTGTTGTCGCTGAGACATCCTGTGTCTGTGTATGAGGCTGGATGTTTTTAAATCGGACCCTATTCTCTCTCCGCTGGTAAATATTATGTCTGCTGAACACAGCAGCTGCAGCCTTGAAGGAGCTAATGTTTGAAACGCTCTCTGAGCTCAGCAGCCTGTCAGTTGGCCTGTCAATCACGTAACCCAGAATATGTAACCATGGCTGCAGAACGCCACTTAATGGAGTACTTTAAAGCCCTAATGGCAGCACATAATGACCAGCATTTTCTAGACCGTTTTGCTTCTTGATTGTATGCGCCATGACAGCTTTTATCTTCTACTGTATGATGCATCCGTGTGTGAGCTGTTCTTTACTATAGAGGCAGCGAGGGCTAAAAGGCTGATAAGGCACTAGTCTCCATCTAGCCAAGGAATGTGAGCACTTGACAGCAAGAAATCCTGGCCTAACGCCAGCGTCAGACCTCTCCTGTTAACTGTGGATATGTGGAGGAGTCCATGAGTTCTCAGCATCACCATGCCAAAGCACACTCAGTCCCCGAGAACTACCAGCTAAAGATAATAACAGTCATAATGAGCAAGGCAGCAGATGAGCTCAGTTAGAGCAGAAAGAGCCTCTCTTCTTTTTCCATGCCCATGTGTTTTGTTTAAAATCTTTCTGTTGTTGCTTTTATTTTAGATGATGAAGCTGAGCAGCACCACAGCACAATGGTGGGAGAGGGGGGCAGCACGGGGGACAGCACCCCAAAGCGCAAGGGCAAGTTCTCTACCCTTGGCAAGATCTTCAAGCCGTGGAAGTGGCGGAAGAAGAAAAGCAGCGAGAAGTTCAAGGAAACTTCAGAAGGTTTGTGATGTGAACTCATTGTGTTTGTAGCGTGAGTTAACCTACCTCCTTCCTTACTGGTCCTATCAGTTACATTCAGCTTTTATCAAAATTCCTCAATGAATGTGTTCCTGCTGAATTTTACAGGCCCCTTTTGGCTCTCCTCATGTTTTCAGCGCACCTACAATAAGACAATAGGCTGCTAACAAAATATCCTGTTGACCGAGGAGCTCTAAACTCGAATCTTTGTATTCTGGAGCATGACGTCATGTGCTAAATGTGACCGATTACACTGCAATATTTTTTCCTTGAGAAGCTCTAGAAAAAGAAAATCTCTCTGTGTGTAACGTAATTTCGCTTTATTGATGACAGAACTGGAGAGAAAGATGTCGACGAGGCGAACACGGCAGGAGCTTATAGAACAGGGAGTGCTGAAGGAGGTCCCGGACAACGGTATGAGTGCTTCTCTGATTCATCTGATCTCACTACACAACGGTGTCTGCATCTGACAGCAGCAGCAGCCGCGAGGCTATCACACCCACACAGACAGTACAGTTAAGTCATCAGTACATTATGGCAGGAACACTGTCCTCCTAACCAGCAGGGGCCTAAAACATATTTAAAAAAAAAAAAAAAAAAAAAGGCAAATTTACTTTCACCTTGCTGGTTTTCACAGTAATGTAATATCTGTTTAAAATGGCATGCCACTTTCCAGAGCTGAGGGAAAAGTGGAACGAATTGCGCCCTGCGGCAAAATAGCTTTGGGGGGGGTGCCAGCGTAATGCAGGACCCACTACTACAAGCCCATTTATTAAACCTACAGCTGTTCCTTCATCACACCAACAAACACAGATTCTGTCTCCAAGGTTGGGTTAAGAGCTGTAACTAAAGATTATTTACTAAAGATTTCATTCTTTTCAATGTTATTTCTTTGTCTAGTAAGAAAATAGTGGAAAAAGCTCATCATGATACCTCTGAACCCAAAGTTATGACTAGATCTGTCTGACCAACAGGTATTCAAAGCAGAATGCAATATAACGCAGACACACAAGCAGCAAATCCTCACATCCAAGGGGGTAAAGAAAGTAGAGGAATGAATGTGTTAATGCATCATTAATTGATTCATCTTTTCACCAAGTATGTTGTTTTACATCTAGGTTCAAGAGGCAGGGAACAATAAACTACCAAAGCAGTCCACAATATCTAACATTGCCAGCATAAAACATTTTGAATAATTTAGATAGAATAAATGTTTAGTTTTCTGCTGGTTCTCTGCTGATTTTTATGCATCATAGTTGTGTATTCACCAAGGATTTCTCGCTTCTTTTATTTCCAACTTTTTCAGATGCAGATCCAGACACACAAAACCCGAAGCAGCCTTATGTGAAGAATGGCCACACTCTGCCTGTGAGCACTGGCGGTGGAGGAGGAGGAGGTGGTGGTGGTGGTAGTGGTGGGGGAGGAGGAGGAGGAGGAGGAGGAGGAGGAGTCATCAGTGGTAGCAGGAGCCCATGCAACCAGGGTAAACCCCCCTTAGAGTCAGACTTTAGGATGAACCCGGCCTGGCTCCCCCAGCCAGATGACCGCAGGATCCGCTCTCCTTCCAACGGAGAACGCCGGGGAGCTCCAGGCTCCAGGGGCACAGGACTACACGAAGACGGGTGGAGAGGGGGAGGGATGGGGTCACGTGCACATGTTGAGGGCGAGTGGAAGCCTAACATGGCCTGGCAGGGCCAGATTCACGGCCAGATGGAGGAGGGCAGACGTGGGGGCAGACTTCACCCTGATGATGGGCAGAAGAGGCCCGGGCTGCAGAAAGCCCCATCAGAGGATGGCAGGAGGAGTCGGCCTGCGGAAGCAGACTGGAAGCCCACACTCCCTCGACATGCATCTGCTGAGGAGGGGAGAGCCCGCAGAGGTAAGTCCTTAGTGGTGCTTTTTCCCCCATGCCATCTGACGTCATCCGCTGATTTTCAAAAGATGTAATCACAAGATCCCACTTGAGTTTTCTTCACTGTGAGAAGTTTATTTTACATCTTGACCTCTTCCACACATGGTTGAAGATAGTAAGCGTTTCTTTAGTCTATGTATTTTTTTTTTTTTTTCCACTCCCTCTCACTGTCTCTTCCCTGCTTATGTGCTGTCCTCCCAGATATAGACGGGCTCCTGTCGGCTCCCAGGGGCCCTGCTCCAGCTACGCTTCTTATTCAGGAACATGAGGGAATAGCTCGTCCTCTCTTCTCTTCTCCTAATTAATGTGGCACAATCACTATACCCATTATTGCCCTTTAACGCTGACACTGTCAGCTCAGTGAAAATTGGTGAAGAGCCACGGCTAATTGATTTTTACTGAAACATTACACTTTGAGAAATAATGGTGTTTTCGGCTGTTTTTAGATCTCAGTTGTCCACTTATAAACGATCTGACACATGAACCATTCTTTAATACTTGGTACTTGTGTAAGTATGTCAGCAAGTTGAGAGGAAAGCTAAATGATCCAAATTAAGAAGAACACGACAACATAATGTATCATATCAAACAGCTAACACAGATTCTTTCTATCAGTTTTGCAGGTGAACCAATATTTCCTCCTACTTTCCTTCATGTGTCCCTGCTCGTCTCTTTTCTCTGTCTCACCTTGTATTTCCCTTTTTCTGTCTCTCTCTGATGCTGCTTTTTTCTCGCTCTCCCACTCTCTTTCTATCTTTATCACATCTCCTGCTTTCTGTCCTCCTTTTCTCTCTCTCCCTCTCTCTCTGTCCTCTCTGTTCTTCGTGCTCACTTCCTCCTTTCCTCTGGATTATTTCCTCTGGTTGTGTGACGACACACTGATAAAAGCTCGTCTGTAAATAAATAACCCTGAACATCAGAGCTGTGGCTTTGAGGAAAGGCGTGGGAGCAGCAACGTGGGGGCCGCTCGGGGGCTGCGGTGGGGTGGGCACAGGGAGGTGGGGTTTTGGTGGTAATTGCAGACGCCTACTCTGTTTATCTTCACAGCTGATCCCTAGATAATGCAATTCTCAAACAAGTGTTATCACAGAGAGCGCTTTGAGTGGTGAAGCAGCAGAAAATGGCTCATTGCTCAGTCTCTGAACTGACATCTATAGCCATGTAGAGGAGTATTTTAGAGTGACATATCACTAATTCAATAATAAGAAAAGAGAAAGGTTTACTTTTTGAAATGCTTATCATGTATCCTGTTCTGTGTGCTTCTATTTTATAACTTATCCTCATGATGCTGTGTTTTCACAGAGTCAGACAGCCATTTTGTCCCTGACCCAGAAGCTCTGCGGGACACCCTGCGTGAACCTCTGCCACCGAAACAGTCGGTCATGCCTCCAAAATGGCTGATGAGCTCCGCCCCTGAATCTGGCAACAAGGGTCCACCTAGGACCCCATCCAACCACCCCACAACCCAGTACCCTTCTCCCTCCGCCCCCACGGCTACGTCCAAACCCGTCCGGTCCGTCTCCTCTGCGGGTGCATCCACTCAGCAGTCATCTGTAGCCCCAACCTCCACCTCTCAGGGCACGAAGCAGCCCCCTCTGCCCCCACCCAAGCCTGTGAACAGGGGCAATGCCACCATGCTGGGTAAGGTCTGCTCAACAGTGGGTATTTCTGTTAACAGGGTGATGCTGATCAGCAGCCACTAATGTGCGTTCTGAACACCCAAATGTCTGCTCAGTTAGCACGTTAGCTACACACACTCAAACACACATTCCCTGGTAATGATGTTATCTGAACAGCTTGAGCAGCTTTTCCCCAGATGATTACTTTTTACGCCTGGACTATTTTAGCTGCAACTTTTCCCCAGCATTTTACACTCTGAAGATAACAGGGACTCATGTGGCTGCGGGATGCTGCTCGCACAGATGCAGTGTGGTGGTGACTGTTGTTGTTTACTGTGGGTTTGATTCATCTGGGGTTTTGCCTTAATTCCCACTCGGGCAAGGGTGTCTGCTTTGATTCATTTTCATCTTATCAGCAGGTCTGATGATTTCTGGTACCTCGTGTGCACTTCCTGTTCATGCATCAGTCTGTGTGACTGAATTATGCAGGGTTTTCTTAGTTATAATATTCTGTGTGGTGTTTGTTTTCTTGTCATGTCATCAGATAGTGAGTGGTAGTAGATGTGACTTCAAATGGGGAAAACAGATTACAAGATGTCCTATTAATTTTTTACTTGAGTCTATATTGGTTATTGCGGATTAAAATCGATGCATTTTTACAAACTTTTGACTATGAAATGTAGACCAACCACGAATCAAAAGTCAAAGTTACTTAACATTAATATTTAGATAAACTTAGTACACATTCTCTTTCCTTCTGAGAGTTAGATGAGAAAATCAATACCACTGTCTCCAGGCTGTAAAATCATATTTAATGGAGAAATATGACAGTTAGCTTAGCTAAAACTCCAACTTGTTGGTCGAGCTGGTTGACAGATCGATCTTCTCATCCAACCTAAGCATATTTCTCGAAACATTGAATTACGGAATGATGAGCATTTAGGTCAACAGCTACCCTCATAGCAACGACAACATAAACAACACTGCCACCATGTACATGCATTCATTAAACACTCCAGCTGAAGGCCTCCGTCTCCTCCCTGTTAGTCTCCGCCCTGCAGGGGGGAGAGAACGCTCAGCTTCCACTCTACTGGTCCTGCTGGAAGCGAGAGTGCGACTACGATGTCTACCTGTCCCTGCCCGTCTACCTGTGCCGGCGGGCCGGAGGCCTGCGCTCAGGTAAAAGGATGCCCCCTGGTATCTCTGTGGCCAGGGGACCCCGTGTCTGGAATGCCCCACCCCCTTCAGAGTCTCCGTTCTTCATCGTGTCGCGTCCTTTTCAAGCTGCCAACATATTTCCCCCTCCAATGCCTTTTAACTTGTTGACTGGCCTTGATTGCTTTTCTTTGGATGTGGTATATAAGAGCCGCATGCACATAATGAGCTGATAATGTGTGTGCTGGGTGCTTTGTGTGTATGAGAGGCTACTACTGTGTGAGAATGTTTTTAATGCTGTACTCTCTTATTTGGCATGTGAATGAAGGGAAAGCCTCTAGCAGGTTCCAGCTGTGGCCTGCAATGCATCAAGTGAATTTTATAGCGCTAATCCACTCAGCTTCTGCTCAACTGGGATGGATGAGTGGATGTGAATGGATGGATGAATGGAGGGGTGAAAGGGTTCCTACATATGGGCTTGACTTAATTTAGAGAGGAAGTAATCCAGTTCAGTCTAGGCTACTGCATGTTTCAAGTCTAGCAGCACTGATCTCTTATAACGCCTCAGTAGCACGGCCATTGCTTTTAACACTGATGTGGCTTTAAAGCCGTTCTACAGAGTGTTAGGATTTAACCAGCAAATATACAAATGTGCATGCAAAAATCTGTAGGGTTTGCATCCGAGCCTTTTTGTTTAGGAGCTTTTTGTACTTGAAAGAGGCTCATAAACAAGGTTTGATGGCAGGTTTAGATCTGGCTGTGTAGAGCATGTTAGGCTGTGTGTTATCTTCTTCGTCTCTGTGACCTGGGGCACATGCTGCACACTTTGTTAGGGCAGTGTGTGCATTGATGTTGACACAGTCATGTGATGTGACACACTGTGTGTACGCAGTGATGCTCAGTCAGACATGTAATCCCAGTGTTTATATTTGTTCATGTGTGTTACTGTCATGTTGGGTACACCATACATGTAGCGCTGATGCATGTGCACTTATGTCACAGTGACAAACTAGATAGAAACATAGAGCAACTCATTCAAGGACTTAAGCTATACCTTTTTCAGTGTTTGATTCGATGTATTAACTGGTTTCCCATTTGCAGGTGACTTCACCCAAGCCACCGGTGGTGCCAGCCTTGTGCCAGCCAAGCCCTCTCCACCGATGCCTCCTAAGAGGACCACCCCGGTCACTAAGCGCAACACAGAGGACTCCTCTGCTTCAAGCCATCTCATTAACCCCTCACCGCTCTCTCTGGAGGACCACAGCAGCCTCCCTGTGGGCTTCCAGCTGCCTCCCCCTCCTCCCTCCCCTCCCCTGCCAACACACATACCGCCTTCACCTCCCCGCCAACACATACACACCCACCACCTCCACCATCAGCACTCCTACCCCCATCCACTGCCCCAACCCATACCGATGCTGTTTGACCCACCAAGCCCGACCAATGAGTCTCCTCAGCGCCCAGCTCCTGTGCCGCTGCATATCATGATCCAGCGAGCCCTGTCCAGTCCTGGCCCGGCACAGCCGCATCCAGACGGGTTGCAGCGTGCACACACACTGCTGTTCGAAACCCCTCCAGAGTATCAAGGAGATCGCGGTCGCCCCCTTCCTGTCAGCATACAACCACTAAAACTGTGAGTTTCTCAGCACATTACGATGCCACAAGTCAGTGCAAGCAAAATACAAGGTTACATGGCAGGCTTTCTGCAGTATTGATCCTATTTAGATCAAATCTTCTAAAATTAAATAACACACACACACACTAATGCTTTATCTGTATCTATAATGCTTATGTATGTATTTTCCCTTTCCATTAGATCTGAAGATGACTACTCAGAGGAGGAAGAAGAGGAGGATGACGAGGAGGAGGAAGAGTACGATGGGGAGATCCCCCAGCCAGAACTGGAGCCACGGAGTCGCAGATGCTTGGTCGGAGACGCCGGTGTTTGTGTCATCTCAGGTGGAAACAGCAGTGAAGAGGAGGAAGAGGAGGATGAGGACGAAGAGGAGGAGGAGGAGGAAGAAGAGCATGACATGCGCGGGGAGGACAGCGACTCCGACGGCCCTGTGCTTTATAAGGATGAAGACTCAGATGAAGATGAGGAGGACGAGCCCCCACCCAGTAAGAATAACCATATTTTCAGAACGGGTTCATGATTTATTGTTTTTGTGCTCCTTCACACCTGACCACACCTCTGCTTGGCTTGTATCCAGGTGCCCTGGCCAGCAGAGTCAAGAGGAAGGACACCTTGGCTCTGAAGCTGAGCAGCCGTCCCTGTGCCCCAGACAGGGACAGGTTCACCCAGGAGAGGAGCAGCAGAGACGACCAGCCACCAGGACAGACCGGGCTCACCTGGCAGAGCAGGGAGCAGTGGGAGGCCATCCGCACACAGATCGGCACTGCACTCACAAGGTAAAGATAGAGCTCATCACACCTTTGTGCATATTCCCTTTCTTTGGTATCTTTTAAACCAACAAGAGTGCATCTCCTGAAGAAATCACAAGATCACTTCTTAGATCTTTGTCCTACTTATTGCCCGAATGACAAAGTGATGAAACTGTGTAAAAATAGTCCTCCTCTATTTTTTTTTTTTTTTTTTTCATTTCAGGCGACTTAGCCAGAGACCCACTGCTGAGGAGCTCGAGCAAAGAAACATCCTTCAACGTTAGTATCAAGTCTTTTCTTTCCTGACTGTTTGAAATATGGATTACAGTTCAGGTGTCTAATTTTGGAAACGGCTTTTACTATAGCTTTGGTGTGAATCAAGTCTGGCTTTCATGCAGCATCTAATTAAAGTTCTGTTGCTGTTTTGTTTCCTCTCTTTTTCCTTTTTTTTTTTTTTAGCCAAAAATCAGGCTGACAGACAAGCTGAGGTTAGAGAGATCAAACGGCGGCTGACCAGGAAGGTGAGGCAACACATCCACAACAGACACCTGGATGTCAAATACTTTGCTGGATATCAAATTGACATAAAAACTCTCTGTTTATTGTAGCTGAGTCAGAGACCCACAGTCGCAGAATTACAGGCAAGAAAGATTCTGCGGTTTCACGAGTATGTGGAAGTCACAGATGCCCAAGACTATGATCGGAGAGCAGACAAGCCGTGGACGAAGCTGACTCCTGCTGACAAGGTACTCACTGAGTTTGCCATCTTGAGCCAGCACTTAAAAACCCTAATCAATGCACCAAACAGTCTCTGTGCACTGGATTGTGTTTCACATATAAGCAGCAAGCGCGATGTATCGCACGTTTCCTTTTTTAAATCCACACTTAATTGACAATCTTTTTTCTGTTGCTTCCTCCAGGCGGCCATCAGGAAGGAGCTCAACGATTATAAGAGCACTGAAATGGAGGTTCATGAAGAGAGCAGAATCTACACGAGGTATACCTTTTTATCTAATCCATCCTTCACTTCAATGCCTTTCAGTCATGGTTGACTTGGTGATACCCGTGGTTACCGTGGTAACAGCAAGTGTGGTCTTCCACGGCTGCAAATACTCTGTGTGCAGCTACTTTGTCAGAAGGACAACAGAAGAATATGACTTTTGTCTTAGTCTATAGATACATCTGTGACAAAGGAATGCTGTCAGTGATAACAGATCGCAGTGACGAGTACATTGTGCTTCACAATAAAAGCCACCCCGTGATTTGCCTAATTGCTTTTATTTTGTGAAGCAGCTGCAGAAAAGTTGGCTTTACATTAGCAGTAACTTAATCCAGCTCGGATACAGTGTTAGGATGCTGAACAGTAAACAGTGATGCTGATATCAATAAGATTACATTAAAAAGAGTAAGGCATGCATAGGCAAACTGAATCCAGCATGAAAGTGGCGCATCTTGCTACTATCTATGAAAACTACTATATAAAGATGTAATTACAGAATGTAAATAAAATGAATGACTGTTGCTGGGGGAAAAAAGGCTCAAATGTTCAAACTTAATGACTTGAAACAATATGTTAATGTCTGTTCATGCCTCATTTCTGTGTTTTCTTTAGGTTTCATCGGCCTTAACCCCCACCCCCCTCTTCATGGATAATGAAGCACTTAAGATCTGTGTGCCAAGAAGCTGCTCTCTATGCAGACAGATCGCCCTTTTACGTTTCCCGAATGTAATGTACAGAATATCAGGGAAAACCTGGAACTGACTCAAAAACAAGAATGCTTCTCGCTTGCCCTCCATCACCCTCCCACTACATTGCTTTCACTAAACTTGAGGTGGTGGTGGGTGAGGACCAGATGCAGTATTTCTCCCGGGACGCCAGGGGGAACCACGTGCCAATGAAGTGGAGAAGTGACAAGAGGACCTACAGGGCTTACTCTCAGTCTGCTGTTATGTGGTACCCCTCAGGGACTTGGATCTAGTTACAACCTTTAATGCGGCCTCATTCTGTGTTGCCTTTTTTCTTCTTTACTGTATATGGAAAAGCTAATTCATCTTGTTAATGTAATAACATACAATAATAATAGTAATAATAATGATGATGACTTATAATACTCCACACAGTAATAATAGATAATAGAGACAAATGGCTGCAGCAAGATCGGGCTGGAGGATGAGGACTGGGATATTCTGTTATAGGACTGGACATCTCTGGGATATTGTGTATGTTTTATATAAATTGTGTACAGACTGCTATTGTTATACCTTAGAATGAAACTTGGAAAGATCTAATTACAAAATATTCTGTAATGCACAAGATATTTTATATTGTAATTTTGATCACATGAGTAGTGACAGCTTTTATTTGAGCCTTTCTTCTTTTTTTTTTATTTGGCTTGCCTGTATTTATGGTTGTGATGTGAGGTGGCCATTTAAGTGTCAATCTAGATATAGAAAAAGGAGCAGGTCAAGAGGCTGTTGGTGTTTTTATGTGTGCCAACATACTCAATGCCTAAATGACTATAGGATACTGGTTTTCATATGACTTGATTCCTGCAACCCACTGCATGAGCCGACACAGAATCCAAGCCATTGGATCTGGTTAATCTCTCTTCATTTCTACTTTTTTTATGAGTTTTTGTACTTCCCTTTAAAGATCAAACATGCAATGCATTCTGTAGCCATTTTGAATAAGATCATGCTAGTAGTGTCAATACTAAGAGTTAAATGTAAGTTGCTGTGAGTGTAGATCAGGGAATTATCCAAAAAAAGAAAAAGAAAAAAAAACATAAAATGTATAAACGGTCAACAGGGAGTCATTTTGGCTGGAACCTTTTGAAACTGCAGAAGTGTTTTATCTTGTAACGTTGTCTGGCCAGTAGCTTGCAGGGTTCTCTATGCTGTGTACAGGTTGATATAGGTTTAACTGATGCTTGTGTATATCTTGTCTTCCTTTCATTTGAAAAGAAATTTTAAATATAAAAGTATTATAGGTTGCTATTTTTTTAAGCACAGAATATTAGTTGATGATTAAATGCTACAAAGAATGGGAATATGAAAGTGTACCTTTTCTGTAAAACTAAGTTCATTTTTAATTGAATGTGGAATTGTATGGACTTTTCTTTTTAATTGTAAATACTCACATCTGGATCTAATTAAAAACCTTACAATTCCTTGAACCTTCTGTTTAATGACTCTGGACTTGACTCTTTAACAAGTAGACCACTTTTACATATCGATTGTGTTCAAAGTGGAAATTTACAGGGAAAATCTGAATTCAAACCTCAAACACAGTGGTTCTCATCCTTTTTATGGCATGCCCACAGTTTTATCAGCCATTAACAATGATAGGAGAAGCGACAAATGATGACCTGCTCAACGACTGGTCACACAAACAAAACTTTCTCATGTCTCTGGTCTACAAGACCACAAATGCCATTGTCAAGGGAGATGTGATCCACAATCTGCAGTGGAACAAGAACATAGTGCATTGTTTTGTCTTTTGGTTCATTTTTGGCTGTTTAATAAAAAGAATCCAAGTTGAACTCTAGTTTAATAAAACATTTGTTTGTATATTTTCCCTAAGGGCATCATATTGCTGTGCAGTTTGAGAATCAATGCTCTAAAGTAAGAATATTGGGCTGCAGTGACACCTGGTGGCAGGGTAAGTTTTATGAAGCGCTAAACCTGGAGCTGGTTTTGGGTGCATCATATGTAATAAAAATGACTGAAAACACTGGAGGATTTTTTTGTGCAAAGACAAACGCTCATCAGTGACCTCATGATGAGATGATGCTGTCAATGAGCAGCAGCAAAATAAATGACAAATTAGGAAAAAAGAATTTGTAGATTGCAAAACAACACTAGAGTATAGACTGAATGAATAATGAAGAAAACCAGCCTCCATCAAGTCGCTACACGTATACAGGAAACGTACTGAGTAATGATTTTAAAAAAAAGAAAGAAAGAAAGAAATACCCGAGCATAGGAACATTCATGAAATATTTATATTTTGCAACAAATGCACAGATTATACAGAGACATAAAAGATACAGTAACACATAATTTAATATAGAAACAATATTGTTGTGTTCACAGTGATGGATATGAACAGAATACAATAAACCTTAGAACAAAGACTGAACTCAAACTAGAACCATACTCTACAGTATATTACAAGTGGAATACATCGAAGTTTACGCAAGCCACAATTCATAATGTCAAGGTTTTGTGTATTGTGTTTTATCTCAACTACATTTACATTTGGTCATTTAGCTGATGCTTTTATCCAAAGCAACTTAAAAAAAATAAATAAATAACAGTACAAGGTACAGTGCGACAAGAACATGTTAGTGCAGCAATAAGAACTACTCACATATCACAAAAAATATTATAAATATCATAAAAGCAATAGAAATGAAGGTGAAAGCATCCAAAAGACAGAAAAATCTGAAAATAGCTTTCGATTCAGTGTTTTGGAGGTACTTCAACATATTTTTTAAAAATCATTTATTATCATCATTATTATTTAATCATAAGTAATAGAGTTATAAATCATAGAGATAGATTACACTACCTATTATTATTTGACCAAATCAAATAAAAAGCAAAAGACCAAATCTAGATCCGTGTTTAATTTGTCTGTTCTGCGCTACTGTACAACAATGGCTTTCCAACATGGTGGACTCAAAGACAACAAAAACATAATTCTTATACTCAGGTTATTATACACCAACTAAAACATACTAATGAATATTGTATTCCATTCCTTCAGAAGAAATACTCCTAAATCCTTTAACATGATATTTAATACATCAGCAAAAATAATCAAATAATAATATATGAAATGGTTTAACACTCACTGGAGACATTATACTGCATAATTAGTACTTTTACTTTTGTACATTGGTTGTTGTTGAAAATAAATCAAAAATCTTCAATCACTGCACTGCAGGATCTTCAAGAAGGATTTTTATTTGTTGTGGACTATTTCAGGATCCTGCACCGCTCAGAGATTTGAGTGCTGCTGTCTCTTTAAGGAGGCAGGAGCTCCAAAGAACGTGACGTAGTGACGTACTTACGTATCTCAAGACCGGGAACAGGCTGTGTGCACGTTCACGTCTAGGCAAACTGCACCCTTCTACATATCACAGGTTAGTAAATTATCCGCTTTTAAACTGTCCGTTTGGAAAAGACGACCAGTAATGAACAACACTTAAGCAACCTGCGTGTAATTAATTAAATGAACGTTGTTGTTTTTAGTTCCCTCGTACCCGAATGTCATGCTAACGCCGCTAGCTAGTTAGCGCTGGCTAACAAACACAGCTAACGTCACACAGACTAGCTACTCTTTAATGTCGGACTACTAACATTTACCAAATGTGTAAAACGTGACTCTACGGCTTACATTCTTACTATATAAGCCAGTAGCTGACTGTGTCATGTATTTAATTAATTAGGAATTAAGGAAGGCTGACGCTCAGGTCAGCCATGTATAGGTCGTGTGGTAACCTCGCCCTGTGAATGTTAGCGAGGACACATGGGCGCTGCCAGCGTAGACGTGAGATCACGCTGCCAGTTTTAACCTACGGTATGCATTTAGCGTCCGTCAAATGTTAAAGCACTGGCTGCACACACTCTGACGTGTTGGTGTCTGTCGTAGAGTTGGGGGGACTCAGAGCTGAGTGTAAGTTGTCCTTATTGTGCAAACGGTTAGTTTCATAATGGGAGCAGAGGAAGCACAGCTGTCTGTGTGGTGATCCTGTGCCAGCCATTGAAATGTCTTCCAGACAGCTGTTGGGGTTCAACAGCTCCTGGTTAATGTCTGTTAGTCAGTTGCATTTGCCAGTATGTTTGTGAGTGTTGAATATTGCTCACTATGCATATACCTTTCATTCACACCTCCACAACATCCCACAATCAGATCTGCATTAAAGAAACCATGGTGTGCGTTTTCATGTCATCCACATGTTAATAAATCACTCATCACATACTTTAATTGTGATCAAATCACTTCAAATCGTTTAACCATGTCCAGTTATTAAACTCGATTTCCTCTTTTTGTTTTCCTCAAGTGTCGCTGTCATGCCTGCTAAAAAGACAACCACCAAGAGGAAGTCTGAAGCTGTCGTAGAGGAAGAGAGAGATGCCAAGAAAGTGAAAGGTAAAGCGCTGAGCTTTTCAAAAGAAAAGGGGTTGATGAAGACAACCAGAATGGGCTAAACCCATGTCTGGTCACTGACAACGAAACAGTTTGTGTGTTTGTATTTTATGTATTAACATGTATGCCTTGCTGAAAAACACAATGACACATTTAAGCATACACTGCAGATGTATTTTGAACAAACAAAGTTTGTAGTAGACTTACAACATCTAAATTGAATTAACAACATGAAGTTGTGTGTGAGAGACAAAAGGTAAAACAAAAAAGTTTTAATGATGGTTCTTCTCCCATTTGAAGTCCCAGTTTGCCAATATGCACAAAAGCTTTTGTTTAAACTTGTCCGGAGTCAGACTTATGTAAAACTATTATACTGACTAAGTGTCAGTGTATGCCTGTTGGTAACCTTTAGCTTGCAAACACTGTAAATTTGGATCTACAGTTTAGGAGTGTCTGAATTATGCGATTAAGCTTTGCAAGCTGCGGCATGTAACTGTGATCACAACCAAAATAACATGCATCTGTCTGTCTGTGTCTGTGTCTGTGTGTGTACAGTTTCCCATAGGAGTCATGGCAAGGAGGCAGGCCAGGTTCTTGTTTTGGGCCAGGGTGATGTTGGACAGTTGGGTCAAGGCGATGACGTGATTCAGAGGAAGAAGCCGTCCCTTGTTTCCCTGCCAGAGAAAATTGTGCAAGTGACAGCAGGAGGCATGCACACCGTGTGCCTTAGTGACACTGGCAATGTAAGGGACCACCTGTCTTGTTTGTTAAATGAATATTATATGGCTAATGCTGCACAAACATTTCAAGTCGGAGTCTAGAGTTTGAGAATGATTTATTTCTTTTGTAGGTTTACACTTTTGGCTGCAATGACGAAGGGGCCCTTGGTCGGGACACAACACAGGGGTTCTCTGAGATGGTTCCAGGAAAGGTGATCCTGGAGGAGAAGGTGGTCCAGGTGTCTGCAGGAGACAGCCACACAGCTGCACTCTCAGAAGAAGGGATGGTGTACATCTGGGGCGCCTTCAGGGTTAGTTACCTGCTGTGTGTCTACTACCTAGGCCTGTGCGTGGAAGTGTGCTTGTTTGTGTGTGAGAGGGAGAGACTGTCCCTACGTCCAGTCAACTAGTAACTTTTTTTTTTAATGCTTTCAACACACAACTTATGAGCACCAAAGGATTTTTTCTCAAGTTCACCTTTAACCTAACCGTCACAAACCTACGCGCCAATGAATTTGATTTCAGTTTTGATACAAGTAACTTATCAGCACCATCTCACAGTGTTCTGCGTGCCTCTACTTGACAATTGTTGTGCACAGAGTGGCATTTTATGGGAGGAGCTTTGGTCAAAAGGCATGGCACAGCAGGCACAGCTGGCATGGGCACGTTTATCTTTGTGTTTAGAAGTTTGATTTGCTCGTTTGTTTTTAAAGACTAGTAGGAAAGTTAATGCAAACAGAGGACTGCATAAAGAAATATCAGGTTACACTGCATAAAGAAATATGCAGTGTAACCTGACCTTTGCAAAACATTAGTGTGAGCTGTAGCCTGAGTTGAGTTGGATGCTACATTTAGTTCAAAGTTCAGAACTTGAGCAATGACTTTGATTTAAACACTTCTGATCATAGTTTGTAGGGATTGTACATCTCTGCTGCATGAACAATGTCAACAAACTTGCAAAGATTAGGACATATTTAACCACTGAGAAACAAATGTCTTGTCTATGTTTTATAAAGACACCCTCTTTGATTATGATTGTTTGCAGTAACCTAATCCAAAACTTTCATTTGTTTTATAAAATCTCAGTATTCTGATTTTGTTTTCCTCTCAGCTCAAACTTGATCTTCAACCTGTTCACAGTCGCAGTAGGGCTGATGGATCATGTTAGTAGCTTAATGGTTATCCAGGTGCTGTCTTTTTCCCCTCTCTCTTATCATGCTAATATTTCCACATCGAGCTGCGGTAAGAGTAAAAGCTGAGAACTTTCCCCCAAAATTTAAAAAACAAACTCTATGTTGAATTTCTCTCTTAGCATCAATTATCTCCACAGAGAGCTTTAATCGCCACAAGTTCACCCCCATTTTCACCTAACCCTAACCCAATTCATCAGTACTTTTATTTTCATGACTAGATAATGTGCCCACGCTCCCTTCTTTCACAGAGCTCCATCAAGAGATCTGGCACAACAATACCCCTGACCTATTATGGTGAACAGATAAATGACTGACATCGCTTCCATTCCACTCACATTTTATTTTTCCTTAATGCGAGATCAGGAGCAGATTAATTTCCTGTAATAATGTCTATTCTAATCATCTCTTTATTATTCAAGCACACCGGGTCGCCTGTATCTATCAGCTCCTCAATTATCAAACATGTAGCAGCTCACTAAAATGTCAGATCTCTTACTGTCATGCCCTGAGATTGGAAGAAATCATTTTCATATCTATTTTGTAGGATGGTGCACTGGAGTATCACAGTTTCTATCAACTGTTGATCTTTATTTTGATGAAGGTGACATATCCTGCTCCTCCCCCTCCATCTTATCCTGGTGCCACCCTCTATACCATAACATAAAATTTTTGGTGTTTGGTGTTTATTGTTTTTCATTTTTTCATTTTTCATTTCAGCTGATATCAGATTTATAATGACTCATTTTTATTATTATAATAATAAATACTGCTTTGTTGGTGGTCATCACCCACTTGTCACGTCAGTTCAGTTAACAACAAACATCACGTTTAGTCTCCCCACCTGCTTTGCTATCAGTAACAATTCTTCTTGTCTACTGTAATCTCACGTCAGTTTCTTTTCCTCATCCTGAAAATATATTTACCCCTGTTGGCATGTTTCTCTGTCATCAGAGCTCTCTAACTGCTTCTGCATAAGACAGGTTCCTCCCATAGTCTGAGTTTTTGAACTTTTCCTCATGCCCATCATTTTGACCTCTGAAATCTCTGCTTCATGTTACACCATTCTTAATTATTTTAGTCTTTCTGCGCTGATTAGCACTCCTGCTAGATTACTCCTTGGTTTTTCATTATTCATACTCAAGGGCACACTGGCAATTAAACCTCTATTTCCTCTGCCTGTCGTCTGCAGTCCCACTTGATTTTTGACAGTTCTAAACAAATCATTCTGTGTTGCAAAAAAAAAATCCTTGTGATGTCAATATTTGTACATTGTGCATCTCATCAGTGCAGAAGAAATGTCTCCAGTTGCAGCACTCGCTGATGTTTGTTGTCTGCCTGTTTATCAGCCATTTTCCTCTCGCTTTAATCATCTCCACAATGTTCTGTTGTCGTTGTCGTCGTCTTTCCTAAGGCAGTTCACGCTTTGAAATCTCATTCTAACCAGCAAGTTTTTTTTTTATCATCCAAGGGAAATGAAGGACGTTATCAAGTAAAAAATAACAACAACATTTAATGGAGAAGGCTCGACGATCCAGTAATTGTTTGAAATGTTTTAGTTAACCGGCAGGCAGGTTTGGTTTTTGATTTATCTCAGTTCAGCTGAGTGGGCGAGACTGTCAAATAGACGGATCCAACACCGCTGTTAAAGTCTATATTCCATTTGTCACGGTCAGAATGCAAACCCACTTAAGGTATTTCAGACAACGGGCATCACAGTGTGCATAAATGTGAAATTTTTCATAATAAAATAGAAATACATGCCATCCACTTAGGTAATGAAAGTATGGAAAATCCTGCACTATTTGTCATAACCAAAGTATTAGCATTATGCATCTCTGTGTTTAACCCTTAATATCTTGGAACTTTCTTCTTCCCAGGATAACAACGGTGTTATAGGTCTGCTGGAGCCGATGAAAACATCGACCGTTCCACTCAAAGTCCCCATGAAAGAACCTGTTGTGAAAATTGCGTCAGGTAAGAAACGATTCTCGTCAGTGCTGTGTGTTTTTCTTTGTACACTTCATATTAATGTTGTGTTAACAATGTTCTGTTTACTTTTCTTTAATCCTTCAAAAGGTAACGACCACCTGGTGCTGGTTACACTGGAGGGAAACCTTTACTCATTAGGCACTGGAGAGCAGGGGCAGCTGGGAAGAGTGTCCGGGTTTTTTACAGACAGAGGCGGCAGGAAAGGCCTCGGTAAGTAACACAAAGCATCAACTTTGACCTCTGACTTTGGGATACATGAACACTATTGTGGGTTTATTGTGTTGCGCACACGTGTGTGTGTTACTGTGGCGTTCTTGTTGAGATTGTGTCCTGTGATTTCAGACCGGTTGCTGGTACCACAGATGGTAAAGGTCAAGGGGAAAGTTCACTTCACAGATGTCTTCTGCGGGTCGTACTCCTCTTTTGCAGTGTCAAAAGAGGGACCTGTTTATGGATTTGGCCTCTCCAACTATCACCAGCTGGGTAAGTGGGCACATTGGTGTAATCAGTTTAATAATGTGAACTGATGAAAATGTGTTAGAATTTTAACTGGAGTGATATTTGACATAATTGAAAGGTTAGCTATGAGCTCACATTCTGCTTGAAGATAATTGCATCAGACGTTATTTTATGTGTAATTAAACCTTTTTTTTTACCCTTTTTTTTCCAGGCACTAAAAGCACCAAGATGTGTTTTTTCCCAGTAAAACTGACATGCTTCAAGAACTCTACCACCTCCTGGGTGGACTTCTCTGGAGGACAACATCACACACTCTGCCTGGATGCTGAGGGTAAGCCAGTTTTACAAGGTGTGGCTGGTAAAACTAAACATGTTTCAACATGCAATAAGTTAGTACACACATAATATACAACCGATATTACATTTAATGTTTAAGCGGTCACGTCAGTGTTGACAGTATATTAAGGCCACTGGAAGCACAAATCCACTTCTAACTATCTAGTTGAGGGTATTGCATACTTAATACATATCTAAAAAGTATTAGGAATTAGTTTATGTCCAAATTAGTAACATTGACTTTCCTGATATTGGGTTGAAGTGGGAGTGATTATGTTCAGCTATTTAAAAAAAATTGTATTCAGATCTTTAAAAAAATCCCTGTCAGTCTGCCAGCCAGTGCCAGAAGACACCGCCTTTGCTATAAATACATTCAAACTTTTAAGAAATTCAGAATATTCTTTTGCTTATCAAAGAGAAAAAGACACTTTCTAAATTCAAGGTTCTCTTCTTTCAAGCTAAGATTAGCTCGACTGTCTTGTAAATTCATCACACTTCATTCGACAGAAACAAAACGTCTTGGTTCGTCTTTCGTCCACTGTCAATCATCAACTCTGTTCTGATCAATATGAATCCTCTATTCAACAAGTGAGAGGATATTCTGGTAAAATTACTGGGTCTTTTAAAGGAGCGTAGTCTGGTGTATTTGAACAGAGCGTAGATAATGCCTTCAGTTCCCCGTCAGAAAGGACTCTCTGTACTTTGCCGTCGGCACCAATATTCCAAATATAGTGACTAAAAGATGTTTTGCTGCTCCCTCATCCACAGCAGTACATTGTTTAGCTTCTGTGTTGGTACTCCTGGGGGAGAGATGTCAATCAAAATGTGATTTACCACTCCCACACAGTCTTGGTCTGAACAGTACTGTGACCTCTTTTGAACTAGGTTTATGTACTATGTACTCTGACAAACAAACAACAAATGAATCTATTCTCTCTTCATCCTTTAGGACAGGTATATAGCCTGGGCAGAGCAGAGTATGGTCGTCTTGGTCTGGGCCAGGGGGCTGAAGAGAAGAGCGAGCCCACTCCTGTGACGGGGATCGAGCTGGCCAGCAGTGTGACATGTGGGGCAACTGTCAGCTACGCCGTCACCAGAGAAGGTAAGAAACAGAGCAAACACAGCATTGAGTGGTCAACTTCTGAGTCCGTTTCATAAGTGTCACATTACTTGCTTTTAGTCCTCATACCTCAACAATGAGTGTTTGCGCTGTTTAAATGAGCCAAGAGGATTCTTACTGAAAACTCACTCACTGTTGACTCTGCTTCTTCCAGGATCTGTGTATGCCTGGGGCATGGGCACCAACCTGCAGCTCGGCACAGGAGAGGAGGACGACGAGTGGAGCCCCGTAAAGATGACGGGCAAGCAGCTGGAGAACCGCATCGTACTGATGGCCTCCAGTGGAGGGCAGCACACAGTCCTTTTGGTCAAAGACAAGCAAGAGAGCTGATGTTCATCTCAGGCAGAGAATGATGGGGGGGATCTTTTGATCTGATTCAAAGCAGGGCCTTGTTCACGATGCCTAAGTCTGGGGATGGGATTAATCTATGCGCAACTTCCTGTGGTGTGCTGTGCTGAGCTGAGGTGAGGTGAGATTCAGGCTGTTTTCCTGGGATCTCGTTTCTTCTTGGTGTAGGGAAAAATGTTCATGGATGTTTGGTAGATCATGATAAATGAGACTATTTTTTTAAATCTAGATTTTGGTGTTCTTTGAATTATTTTCATTAAGAGTCATTAAAATGACTGTCAGATGATATATGTGATGTTTGTGAATGTGACTGTTGGCATGTACGTAAAGGAGATGAGTGCAAGCCTTTTAATGACTTACCCAAACGATAGTCTTTTTAATTTTGTTTTTCTTTCATTTAAAGCAATAATTCCATTGACTTTGGTTCAGACAGGACATTTATACTCGGTGAGTTGAATCTGTGATACTACTGTTCATTTTACCTTGGACACAACTTTGTTGTGAATATTTGGACATTTGGTATCGCGTCATACTGTATCCTGCAAGTTGCTTTTCCTGTCTGCTAATAAAGTGTTTTTTATTAGTTAAGTTGTAAAGCCTTTTTTTTATCAAGTGCATGAAATATTTTGAAAATTGATTCATTTATTTTTCTGCAAAAATACAAAACATTTCAGACGTGAGGATTTAAAATTTGGCTTTTGGAAAACGTGATGAGAGTTTTAAACTATTTTCTAGTTAGAGCAATAATGAAAAATTTGTCACAGACCTGCTGTGCAGTAACCACAAATATGATGGCAGCGTGCTAAATCTAACACTATGCCTGCAAAAAAAGGGAAAATCCACCACAGAATCCACATTTTAATCAATATGGACGAGTTTTAACTGACATGAACAAAAATAAGCTGAACTTCATTTAAATGGGGGAAAAAATAAAATACTTTACACCCATAAAGAAATACCTTAATGAAACAAATGTAAGACTAAATAGTGTCCACTGTTGTTGAATAAGAAGATTAAGTCTCTGATTTCACAGATGATGGGCTTTGTAGTCTGAAAGGTGATGTAGATAAAACAATAAATAAAATAATAGTAACCATCAGATGCAGCATTGATGCAGAAATCACACTCAAAGCCAGTCCTGTCATAAAGCAGTCATGTTCATTGATTTGCAGCATTATTCACAAGATGCACCGAGAGACACTGAAGCGATACGTGCTTGCAGGAGACAAGTTCATGGAAAATACTGTCACATCGGTCACCCGCTCGTTTATTGATCCAGGATGTACTGGTGTTGCAGTCCGTCAGTTGTCCGTCTAAATGATTTCATTACAGTAGTAGCAGCTTGCGATGATAAAAGCAGTTGCACTCTACATTAGCTGCTTTATGTCTATCGTGTATGCAAAAAAAAAACACATTCCATACACATGGAGTCATGAATATGAATCAGAAACACTTAAGGATGCAAATGATGCTACAAGTGCATACATCAAAGCTACATGCTTTTGTGTTTTATCTGGGGTGAAAGGCACGGGGTCTCTGCTCCTCTCATCTTGCTTTCATCTGGCCAAGAGGACCGAAGCTTTGAAATGCTAAAGTATCTTTAATAAGCAGTTAACTGATCAGAGCGAACCTCTTCTTCTCTTGTTTGTTTTGCATCACTGTCCTGTGATGAAGAAGAAATGTCAGGAATACATTTGAATCCAAGGCGCCATTCACAGCTCATTTGTAATGGCTGAACAATGGCTGTTAAGAGCCTTTTAAAAGCATGAGTGATGATGATAACTCTGTTAACTCTTCTTTTTATATATATAGTAAAAAGACATCTGAAATAGTACTGGTATTTAAATAAATCATGTGTGCCACAAATATTCTTTTTAAGAATGATCTCTTATGATGAAAATAGTCAGTTTGGGCAGTGACTCAACCAAAAAAGATAATTGAACATTTCACACTGTAGCGAAACTGCAATTTTCTCAGATGGGCCAATCTTTAGTATTTTTTTCATAGCAGGATTTTCTCTTCTGAAATGTTGCCTTAGTTCAGTAATGAGCTGTTTCAATGTCAAATACCAAGCAGAATAAATTATTCAGTCATATTATTATGACTGATAAAGTGGCTTTCAGACTTGCACTCATTATTTTTGTCGTCACTCGTGCCTGAATTTTAAGCAATTTAACATTTTTTGGTGAAACCATTTAATTTCTTGAACCTGTTAAAAAGTAATTGTTGAATATCTGTTCTTTAGATCTTCAAACTAATAAAGCTGAATTATTTTAATTACTTGAAAAGAAAAAAATAGACATTCATTGTGCAGGTGTAGGTAAATGGCACTGATTTAAGCCCCAGTGTTAGAAAAGGCTGTTCAAAGCATCCGTCTTTGACAACCGTTGACATCTTTCCACATGCTGGAGCATTCAAGGCTCTAAAACACAAAAACCTTCTTCTAGTCATACAGGAATGCAGCGATGACATCCTGTGATTAATTCCTTTCACTCGTAGAAAGTATAACTTGATTTTGCATAATGCATGTGGGCTCTAATCTTCCTCGCGTTAAACTAATCACAGGTGTGTCACGCACCTGCATTGCCACACAGTCAAACTAATAACGGAGGGAGCTAAGTAAATCACAGCAATCGGCTGCTCCGCTGAAAGCTGTGCATGAGGCTTTTTCGTGAGCTTTTGTATTGGCGACACTTTGCGCTTGCTTTTGCGCTACAAATCTGAAACAGGCTCTTGACAGACTGCGTGATGCATTCAGAAACATTATAATCTTACAATAGAGCGAATCGTGCATCACTTAGCTCTGCCTTGATTGGGATGTGGCAGTTCTTGAGTCACCCTGCTGCTTTCTTAATTAACTTGTCATTTCAAGTGTCAAGTGCTGTTCCTCAAGTGCGTCTTAATCAGGAAATCCGAAGTTTTATGATGATTTAAAAGCTTCGGAGTGGCATTACTGTGATTTGTTTTCATCAAGCGGTCGATCAGAGTAGCAACCTGTTGAATGTGGCGCAGCAGGAAGCTGTTGTCCAGATTATTCCTTTAATACTAGACAATATACCTTTAAGTACAAAAGAAGATGGATTGATCGAAAGCAAATGTGGCCTCAAACACTTAATAACATCAAGCCTGGCTGTCATTAAGTGATGACATGTATAAAACACTTAGCTGTTGTACTTAATAGCTGTTGCTAGAGGAGATGTTTTGGCCTTTTTCTGAGTGCATGCACAGGAAACCAAGTAGTACATTATCAGCAGATGAGTACCTCTCTTGCTGTTAAGCTGTTGGTACTCCATCGCCTGCAGACCATACATGTGATTACTGGAGATTGCCTTGATGGATTGGACTCCTCGTCCAGTGGGTTGATGGCTTCTTGAGAGCCCCACAGCGGAGCACTAACAGCTGCGCAGGGGCCTGTAAGAAAGGCCAAGCTTTTGATCAGCTATGTATAGATCTGTTATGGTCACCAGATCACAATGGGTGTCAAACTGTGGTAATAAAGCATCAATACTGTATGACTCATCCCTTTAATGGACTTTTCTTGGTATTTATTTGACTACTTACAGAAGTCCACGTGACACTATGACCGTATAAATCACTTTAATGGTTGGCAGATAAACTGAAAACAGAGTAGTGGTATCCTGAGGGACACATCTGGTACAAAGGGATGTATCGAGCGAAGGAATTAGGTCTGACTCTTAAAGACTGTATGTAAATTATTAGTGGAGGAGAGGGGGTCAGATATAGGGCAGGGTATGTATAATTCTTATTTTCATTGAAGGAAGGGGAGTAGCAGTATTCCAGCCTTCCTTTACAATGTAATTAATAGTTACATCAATAATGCAGAGGACAACAGTTCTGTATCAGAGTTTAATTAAAAGAGTACTTGACCAATTTAGCTTTGCACTCTTATAAGACTGTGGAACTCCACGCAATCAACTTCTGGTGCCCACAATGCAACTCGACTGCCAGCAATTCGTCTGCGATCCAATTGTGTTATGCTAGTAGCAGCTAATGTAGCTTCGAGCAGAGATGAGCAGCACTCTCCAAAACATTTTCATTAGTTGCTCTTTAATGTACCTTGGTGGCGCAAGTTCCATCAAGATATTAACAACAACAAATTGTACATATTTAACACTCTAGTATCACTGGGACATGTTTTAGGAAGGGTGGTTTTATCAAGCAGCAACCTCTGTGGCTGTTCCTCAAACGCCCACTTGAGGCTGGCTACAGAACGAGTCAGTCTCCATAAGCCCCCATGTTAAAAAGAAATGAAACATGTTGACAGCCTGGTACAGAAATATTTTTTATCTCTATAGCTAATTTCCCCATTCATGAGTCATTGAAATATTAAGCAAGCATTATTTAGCCCGCCTCAGGACCACCGACGATCCATGCCTTGAAACACTGATTTTTAGATTAGCCAGGAGGTGGAAGAGGCTGGACTGCCAACATGGCAGCGGCCAGAGCCACTGCACTCAGACCTATGGGTGACATCACAGATACAACATCCAGTCTTTGTCCTGTCAATGGTTTTTATACAAGGAGGGTTAAAGAAAAAGGGCCTTACTTACTCTTATTTATTAATAAAGTGAACTATAGAGTCCATCCTCCTTCAGCATCCCAATACTTTTCATGCAGTCTCAGCTAGCAGATGGCACCCAGTTTGAATCCCTGTTACTGCTCCTCAGCAGGGTATACCAGAGTATTTTCTTTTCTTTTTTTCCTTTTGAAACATCCAATAGAACTGCTTCAGAGCTTTTTTGTAAATCTCTCATTTCATGCAAATCTCAACACCCTGGGCAACCAGGAGGTCTGATTGTCTGAATTACTGCAGGCATCTATCACACAAAGCAGCAGGCCAAATTGCCAAATCCATTTGCAGAATCTCTGCATAATCATCATGGCAATAGCTAATTCCTTTTGGGCGTATTTTCAATCTTCAGTTTGCTAGATTATATGGTTTTGACTCAACTCAGCTGATAGGTCGTACAAAAATGTTGTGTTGTGTGAAAAGCCTCACTCACCGTATGTAGGTGTGTACTGTCAGGCCGTCTAGACATCTGTTATGTCAAAAGCAACATTGAGGTGTAATGTAGCCCAAGTTGTGCTTTTACCCAAGCTGCCAGACGAGGTAATTATGCTCCATGAGGCCAATCAAGAAATCTGGGAGGAGCAGGACATCTCTCTCATTCACATACAGTAGATCCCTTTATTAAGTTTTCCTCTTACACTCGCTTCATGTCTATTGCTCTGAGCCTTTGATGCTTGCAAGGGAATACTGAGAGTGGTTATGAATGGGTCCGCAACATTCCCTCTGTTCTCGTTTCCTTCTGTTAATTTGTTTGAGTCCGTGAGCGGCCATTAGTTAGGGTGAGGAAATGAATTTGTTTAATTATTAGTGTGTCACTCTGGAACTGGTATATCTCTGTGTGTAACTGGACATGCTTGATAGCAAATGATAAAAAGCCTCTGAGAGAAAACACAGGATAGATTTCAAACTGCAATGTTGTCTCTGTAGGGGCAAAGATCACAGTGATGCTATTTTAACTGAATAAAGCACTTTGGTATTTTAAAATTATGCTGTCTAGTCAAGCCTGTAGACAGCTCATGGCGTTTGACTAAATTATTCATTTTGTTGCTGTGCCGTTTTTTTCTTTTACACAGTGACCATATAGGCAGTGCCATGTATATTTCATAGGGAACTTAGTGTATGCACTGCTATTCTATAGCAGACAGACAGCGAGCCCTGCTCCCCTACCACCTACCCCACAATCACAAATGTCTGTCTGGTCTCCTACTGGGAGCTCTGTGATGTCTTCTACTGGACCTTCTGATATTTTTCCAGGTCTGCAAGACTCTGAAAGACAAATGATTGTGACTGATGCCTTCAAATCAAGGTTTCTTTTCTCTGAACACACTTTCAGCAGAGAATTACGTCAGCCCTTTAATGTGTGCAAGACATTAAATGAAAGAGCAGATGAACATAATCCATGGACCATATTACAAAAATAGCCAACATTACCAACAACATCGTCTTTGGGGCCCCAGTGGTATGTCTCATTTGAGTTTTAATTGCGTCTGTAATAATGTCTCAGTGGGTATTGCCAAATCATGACCATACTACAAGTCATACTCGACTTGCGCTCCAGTATGACCTGCATGTACACAACCTATATTCAATGAGAATCTGTATTCTTTTAAATAAATCGTACATTGATTTATTTTCTGACTGTTTTCTCCAAGGTTTATATACAAAAACTGTGATGAAAGCGGTAGTCTGAATTTTTTATCAGGGCTTTTGGTGGTGATATTCTATATTTGTCTTATTGTCAACAAATCGTGAAAAGAAACAAGAAAGAGTTGATCCTAAAAACAATGTTCAGCATGATATAACTGATCTCTCTTTACCATAGAGCACCAACAGGGCTGAAAATAGTTGTCAATAAATGCACAGGTTACTGCTGCTTGAGTAAGGTGTGCTTAAAAATGACATCACCTCGCTGTTTACAGAAACTTCAAACTCTAAAACACATTAGGCATTGCCGTTTTTGGTATTTTCTAAGGTTTTGTTGACAGTAAAACAAACATCACTGGCCTTGTGGTTTATGGGACATATTGTAAAAACTCTTCAGGGCATCTGGTGGGCAGAAACCTCAATATCATCCCTGACTTATTTCATATTGTGCTTTCATTTATTCACTCACATTTACACGCACTGTTTCGATGTGTTATATTTGTCCCTGTGGATCTGGCCCCCGTCAACATCACCCACCGATCAGTAATCCATCCTTGATTGTACTACCAAATTACATGTCTACCCCCACGAGGCCTCACTGGCATTTACAAAAGAGGAATATAAAATGTAAACAACATCTGTAATAATAACCACAAAACAAAAACTAAATATTGGATTAAAACTGAACGTTATTTAGAACAATATTTTTCAAAGTTAAAGCACTTACAAGATACAACCTATGCTATACTATGTGACATGTTTTCAAAAGAGTTACTAGACCGATACGATAAGGTTCTTTATACACGGTATTTGCTGAAACACAAAATGCAAAAGCACTTAAAGGTCAAACATTTTTCATTAACATAATGCTGAATAAGGCAGTATGGTTCATATTTTCATTCAGCTCAACATTTTGTCGACCACGCTGCAGAAAACAGTAATAAATGCTCTTCTTACAGCGATGAAGATAGAAAAAAAAAGTTAGGGATAGTCAGGAGTTAGGAGACAGGAACAATATATATAAAGTTATATATGTATATATATATATATATATATATATGTGTGTGTGTGTGTTGTTGTTTTTTTTAGATTTTGAATATTTCACCTAACATCTATAATCTATAGCACTTAGTGTAAATACATATTATGTTATATAACATTAAATGGTTACAAGTTAAGCTTACAACAGCTTGACGGCACATTGAACAACAAAATAACTAACATTATCACTTGATATGCTGTTACAGAACAATATTATCATAACACTTGATATATGGATACCTTTTTAAACAAAACTGCATTGCTGCAGTGGCAACATAAGAGGCGTTGATTCTCAAAATGTGCAAAAGATATCTTCTTACTGATCATACAATCTCCTCCTGCAAGTGTCCACATCATCACTGGAAATTTGTCCATTAGCTGTAATATGTATAGGGAGCTTTTTGTTGCTTGCTAATGCATTTTATCCAATTCAGATTTGCCTCTGTGCCAGTTTGAGGTCATTCAGTCACAACTTAAACAGCAGTGCCACTTCCTCCTTCATTTCCTTAGTTTACTGCCAGCTGAATGTTTGGGTTGGCCAAAGAAAAACATAGACTGTTTCTACTCCTCTAACAGCTAGAGCAGTAGGAACAGTCAGCTGATGTTCATGCTGGCGATGCCAGTCGTCTCTGCTTAATCTTGAAGGCCATATTTTAATGTCTTTCACAAGCATCTTTCATGATGCATCTGATGGATAAAACTGGAAAAAAATAATGCTGAAACATGTTGCCGTGGTCATATATATCATTTCATTTCCTTTCAAATTGTTTTTAAGCACGTGTGTGGCCTCCGTCTGTAATCATTTCTCCTCTTACCATCACAAAAACAAGCATGAAAAATTAGATACATTCATTTAAATATTACAGAGATAATGAAAATGTAGTCTCAGTTAAACATTCACATGATTAGATTCCCATTACCAGTGTAGATCTGCAGTTCACTTGGGGAGTGTTAGTACAGAGACACATTTTTCATTGAGTTGGCTCTGCACTCCAGCATACTGGACACTAAATTAAACACTTTGAGGTTAAAGTCCTGGCTTAAAGTAAATTCAGCTTTAAAGCTGCTATAAAAACTATTTTTAGATTAACAATGGATCAGATGACTTTGTGTAATGTCATATCACTCCACTCAGTTCAGCTCTCTGCTAGCGTCTTTTAGCGTATTGTTTTGGTTTTAGGGCACGCGACTTCACTGTTTTGGTTCACTCTTACTGCTCTTACATTGTTTTCTCCCACAACCGTCAACTGTTTTAAGCAAAAGGTTCTAAAAACCGACTATACACTACCTTACCAACCCCAAACAGCAGACAGACACAGATTGGGGCTAGCAGGTAAACGTAGAGGAGCATTTAACAGCTAAAGAGTCAGACATTTTCTTCAGGAGTTATTAGAGCGTGTTGTATGTTGTTGTGTTGTATTTACAACTATTTCCTCTGTCCACAAGTGGCCAAAAAAGTAGTTATCTTGGGTCCATTTTGAAGATGTCACATGAACAGTGTAGAAATTGCAGCCCCTCATATATTACCTCCCAAATTTAGAGAATAGAAAGCAAACATATATCTGTATATAGAGTCATGTAATATGTAAATAAATGACAAGCTGAATGAAGTCTGTGCCCCACAGGCATCAGCAGTATTTCTCCTGTTGGTGCTCTGGCAGGGCTGTACTGCAGACATCATCACTTCTTCCTGCTGCAGAGATTTTCAGGGCCAGTCTGGTTTTCATCAAGTGAAACACACAATCTGTTGGACTGAGGTCAGGTGGGTGACTCGACCAATCATACATCAGCCACTGCTTCGCCATAAAAAGACTCTTTGGTGGCCTTGTCTGTGTGTTTAGGATCAATTGTCCTGCCTGACAATCTAATCATTGTGGGACTATGTAAGCACAGGGCTATGAGCCCTACATTGTTCACCTAATATGGACATGAAGACCTACAACCCCCCCTTAAAAGCTTAGAGTCAGCACTTTAGCTTCTTTTTTATATATACATAATGACAACATATCTGAGTTTCTGACTGCACTGCATTTGTGTTTGTTCATATGGTTGTTTTATGTTTGTATGTAGATTTGAATCCATTTCTTAATGCACATGCTCGCACAGGTATGTTTGTGATCATCCTCAAGGACAGTCCTGGATGCACAGCAGACATTTTTGCACGTCATAGCAGGAAACTCGGTCGTTGTTACTGCTTTGACAAGTCAACATGTCTGCTGTACGACCAGTCCATTGTGTCCCACAAACCAACTGCCACAAGCTTCATTATGTGAAACCAAAAACACAATCAATCCTTCACATAAACAGTAAGTCCACATCTGCAGGTCTACATCTGCAGAATCAAACACCTGTCGTGGTGAACTGTGTGATCTCAGTCTGAAACTCATCCTGAACTGTTCTTCCGTCATGCTGATCCATGCCTAGTCAGGCCGGCTGCCTCTCTGTCCGTGCAGGAGCACAAATAGACGCAGGCTCCCGTATGCTGTTTCGTGCTCTGGAGAAGCTGCTCTGATCCAGACGGGATCGATAGGGCAGGCAGAAATCCCTGAAGCACCTTTTGAAGTTCTCATCCAGGAAGGCATACAACACGGGGTTGAGGCTGCTGTTGGTGTAGCCGAGCGCAATGCAAAGATGCCAGGTGGCCGTAAACAGAAGGTTCTTGTGGTCAATATCCACCATGGTCCTGATGATGATGAAGATGTGGATGGGAGTCCAACAGATGATGAAGGCCGCCACGACCACCAGGACCATTCGAGTGATCCTTCGCAGGTTCCTGTCTTTCTCTTTGGAGCCAGAGAGCAGACGAACGCTCTTGAGCCGCAGGATCATCAGACCGTAGCAGATGGTGATGACCAGGACAGGAACCACAAAGGCAAAGATGAACACACAGATTTTCATCACTGTGTCCCAGTACCACTCAGGTTTGGGGAATCTGAGTGTGCAGGCAGTCTTTCCTGAGGAATTAAAACAATTAGAGGTTTAATAGAGGGCCATGTGGAGAGGCCAATTTAAGTTAATAACCCAGCTCAAATGTGTTCTCTGTTCTAGCGTGATTACTCCCTAAGCCTTTGCCACCAATAGTGCTAAAAAGCTTAGTGAGTGAAGTTTTTACTAGTTTTTAAACAGCGTTCGGTATTATTTTTCCAACATTAAAAACATCCTTCACCTTTGTCTGTCACTTTGGTAATGGCGATGATCATCACGGGGACTCCAACAGCAGAGGAGAGGATCCAGATGCAGACGTTGATGAGCTTGGCTTTGGCCGGCGTACGAAAGTCAAGGGCCTTCACTGGATGACAAACGGCGATGTAACGGTCGACACTCATCATGGTGAGTGTGAAAATGCTGGTGAACATGTTGTAGTAGTCGATGGCGATGACCACTTTACACAACGGCTCCCCAAAGGGCCATGTGCTCATCAGGTACTTAGCGCTCTGGAAGGGCAGGGTGCTTGTGGCAAGTGCGTCGGCGAGAGCCAGGTTGAAGATGTAGATGTTGGTGGCGGTCTTCATTTTGGTGTACCTGAATAGTTTGAAGAAAAGCACTAAGTACTTGTAAAGCAACACTGTATAACTTTTCTACCATAAAATAACAGATTTTTAATCATTTTGATGCTGCATTGACTAATCACTAATACATAGAGTACACACATACGTGTCTGTCTATTTCACCTTGTGGTCCTGCAAGATGTAACGCTTTACAGCACAAAGTCACACATCACCAACTATTTCACATTTATGGAGAAAATGCTTTCTGGTTTCCTTCTGATGACCTTCAGCTGCTGCACATCAACTCTTTGTAATTTACAGAGTTTCCTGATTGACAGTAAACTGTTGTGAACTATAGCTATAGCTGTTAGCTAATGTTAGCTCATTCTGTTAGCTGGGCTGTCCAGTCTGTGAGCTTGGGGGAAGTGTTTGTACCACAGGCATTTTGGATCAGTGGAAAGAGGAGGTTTTGTGACCTGGGGTGTGGGGGAATGCTGACAGGGAGTGGAGCAAGTGTTGTGCTAGAACTGGAGCTGGGCAAACAGGCAATGTAACCAGGAAATGGACATGATGCCAGAGATGAAGAGACCGAAGAGAACTAAGGAAGCTAAGAACAATAAAGGAGAAACTGGCAGAGCAAGATCAGACTAACTTTTAGTCATTGGTGAGAGCTTCATAAAATAAAAGGCTGAAAGACAGATGCAAAGCTGGGCTGCACCAGTAAGTAATATTAGCTTGCTGCTATGTCTTGTGTTGTTGCACTTGCTTGATGTTTGGCTGTTAGCAAAGTTGTTGCCTTTTTGATCATAATTAATATAGTCATAACAAATACATGTGTACAGATGTCCATAGTTACAGCAGTGGTATTGCACTCTGAAACTGGGGGACACTAAATTGCAAAAATGCCAGTTTCTATGCAGTGTTGTCTGACTCACAGTTGATGGGAACTTCAGTTGGGTGGAAGAGATTCATTTTTTTATTTTCAAGGTCTGCCTACTACTACAAAGACTGACTCACGGTTTCCATTAAAACATTTCATTAGAAACTAATTTATTGTTTGATCTAATCCATTTCCTTTCTAAAAACCAATGATCTACTATTTCCCCCTGGAAAATATCAAACTAATGAAAGAGCTTTTTAGATGTAGACTGTTTTTTATGGAGCTACACTAAATGCTTTTTCACTAAGTGCTTTTATGCCTCCATTAAACTGCACTTGTATGTATGAGTCACTGAAAAACCCTCTAAAACTGTTTCTTTTTTACCAGTGACAGTCTTGTCTGAATGCCAGTGGTACAGCTGTCTGACTGTTTAATGGTGGATTCTTTCACGTGTCCACAATATGACAGTAGTTGTCACATTTAATTAAATTTCACCAACAGGCTCTAAAGGGATAAGGGAAGACCAAGGGATTGCTTACCTTTTTACTTAATCCCTCAGAAAAAAGAATTATTGCATACCATGCATTGATCTCTATCTTTAAATGTTTTGCCAGAGAGAGAGAGAGAGGGCACAATGTCTTTTCATATTCACTTTATTTGTTTATTCTGAAATTCACAAACCAAATATTTCATCTTCCACACATTTCACCCGGGGTTTGAGATGACACCCATCACTGCTTTCTCATTTCAGCTGCATTAGTTCAACAACAAATCAACATGAAACCTCAGGATCTTCAATGTAAGAATTAGTGGGATATTCATTGCTTCTGATTTGCAGGTGACGGCTTCAACATGTCACTTATTTCCCAGGCTACTTAATCATCTGAGCTTACAAAATGATTTCTGACAGGAATAATTGGTGCAGTGAAGTAATTTCAACACTGAGCTGTATACACACCGCCCTCCCTCCCCTCTTGTGTGTAGGAGGTGTGTGTGTTTGTGTGTGGGTGTGTTGGAAAGTGGCTCTCAGAGACGCTCAAAGTGTGGCCAATTACAAAGAACCATAATAAATTAACCTTTTTTTTTTTTTTTTTACACATGTTCCTTTGTTTAATTATAGTCACACAATATCAAACATTCCCATGAATGAGTTTGCAGGAGATGTTATGGCA
This sequence comes from Protonibea diacanthus, assembly GCA_028641955.1. Classification (NCBI taxonomy): domain Eukaryota; kingdom Metazoa; phylum Chordata; class Actinopteri; family Sciaenidae; genus Protonibea; species Protonibea diacanthus. Next base: position 12,167,570 of record CM053983.1, on the reverse strand, counting down.
ATCAAAAAAAATACTTCACTTTTTTTGCGCTTTAATTAGTTTATGTATCTTTGTGTATCATTTCTTACCTGACCACTCCATACATCACAAGCACGTTTCCCAGCAGTCCCACCACACAGATGAGAGAGTAGAGAGCCGTGATACAAACGGCGATGATGAGACTTGTAGTGTCTCTGGTCGCAGGTCTGGTTGTCTCATTGACACTTGAAGACACGAGCAGCAGATCCTCGGAGGATGTAATGTTGAAAAACGGAGCTATGGAGACCGAGAAGCGCTCTTTAAAATCACCAAGAGCGTCGGGAGGAAGAGTAGGGAACTCCATCTCCGAAATTCAGGCGAGATTACTGCGCACGGAGAAAGTCAAAGGAAAGGAGAGCCAGACAGCCAACACAGGAGCGCACGAAAACCGGACTGCAAATTAGTGAAGAGGAGCTCAGAGGATATTTGCGCGCGCTCTCTCTCTCTCTCTCTCTCTCTCCCACTCTCTCTCTCTCTCTCTCTCTCTCTCTCTCTCTCTCTCTCTGTGTGTGTGTGTGTGTGTCTGTCCAATTCTTGCCCTGCCTAAAGGGATATCATTTGTCAAAATGCTTTAATTAGCTCGGGCATATAATAATGCTTCATCACATCCTCTTTTTTATTGGCTGCTCTCCAAAACAACAGCATCTTGTTCAGCCTGAGACACCCAGCGACTCATCAAACAACGCCAGTCAAACTTAACCTAAACATCTCTCATACTTAAAGCTTTACAGCTCAATTAGACACGTCTTTATTGAGCCATTCTTCATATTGCTGCCTGCCTCCAACCCCGAGGTACTTCTTCTCTCACTCTCTGGCCTGTGTGGAGCTCTATTAGAGGACTTGCTGTTCCCACCAGGCAATCACCTCCATGAAATTACCTTACTAAACCACAAGAGTGACGCAATTACCTGCAGTAACAAGGATGATGAAATATTTAAGGTTTTCATAGAATATAGCAGCAAATTGTCGTGATGTCCTATACTGGTATCAATTACAGCTGTATGAGCAAACATGCAGGCATAAAGGAACATTCATATAAGAGATCTGTCTTTGCTGTAGGTCAATATTTAATCAGTTCAGCTGAGTAAACATTATTTTCTTGTCTTGATGATTTTCAATGCACGCTGAAACATTTCCCATCACCAAATAAAAGAGCTATGGAATATGCTTTTGGAGTTTTTACGTGTTGAATTTCCAACACTGCCTGACCTGTTCGGCTCATCTTCTGTCACTTAACTCCTTAATTACACAAATGTTTGATTTTTTTATGCCAAGCAGGTGTTTCTCTTGCCACTTTTCATCAAAGCACTCGTTTATCTCTAGCTGCCTTTTGTCTGAGCCCATTACTGTGAACATCAGAAAGCATTAGGGACATTCAGGTGCATGTGATTATGTCTGAGTATGCTGATATTGGTGCAGGGCTGGTAAGTATGTTTGAGAGCTTTTTTTTTTTTTTTAAGGGTAATTGTTTATTTGAAGATATTAAAATCTTTGGCTGTGTCTGTGGTGTTCATAACTGCAGCAGTCGGTACGCACCCTGCAATGTGACCTTTACAAAATACGCCTTTAAGCAGCCACCATCAGAGCTGGGACAGTCAGAAGAAAAAAGACAGCGCGCTGAACAAAAGCTTGCCTCCCTCTTTACTCTTCTTTCTAAAGATAGATCATGTGCATCTTCTTAAGATGAAGAAAAGCAGCTAATTTCTCTTTCATTAACGGGGGATGTTTGTTTAAAGCTTCTGATTAGATTCATGGCCTTCCACAGGTGAGCATCATTCTCAACAGGACAAGAGTTTTTAGCCATGATAGCAGCATTGCTCCGTGAGAGATAATGTCAATTGGTCGCATAGTCCACTATTTTGGACTGAAATATCCCAACAACTATTGAACTATTGGATTCATGGTTCCCAGAGGATGGATCCTAATGATTTTAGTGATCCTCTCACAACTCACCTGGCACCACAAGCAGGTCAAAGTTTCCACTTATCCTGAGAAATATCTCAACATAATATATAAGTGGCACAAAATTTGAAAACATAGATTTCATGCATATTATGTCCAACTTCTCCCATATACTAGTCCACTAAATTTTACACACTGCAGCACTTTAAGTGAAAGATATTTTAGGGTGAGTGTCTTTCAGTGAGTGTAAGATGGCGTGTGGGAAGCAGTGTGGACGAAGAGGTCGAAAGAGGCTATCAGACAGACACCAAGACACCTCCAGAGGGCTTGACAGTAAATTCTGGACTTGACTGTTATCTAGCCTACACAGTTGTGACACTGAAGCCCTGATCAAAACACTCAATCTAGACAACAACAGTCCAAGTGGGACAGCACACCCCCGCTTGCGTGAAATGACTTACACAGCAGTCTGGGATGTAAATTCACCAAGTTTAATTTCAGTTCCAGCTGGGCGGGAGAGCAGTATCTGACACCTGCTTCTGCTGCAGGAGCAAAACACAGAGTTAGAGTAGATGACTTTCTATCCCCCTATAGAGGACTAAAAACACTGTAATGTATGAGTGCAGGGTGCTCTTTGGAGTCTATATGATGAGCCACATCTTTCTCTGCACACAATTTTGAGATCAGGCCGACACCAACAAAACTGTTGCTGATGCTATTGTTTTAGTGTTTTTGATTTCTCTTCTCCTCTTGAGGAGGATCACTCATGATTAGTCTGTACAGACAGCTTGATTACTCGCATCACTCATCAGTCCAATGGAAACCCTGGGAAACATTACGCTGCCTTGCCGAAACCTATCACATTCAAGGCAGAAAATACAGAGTGCAGACTATTTAAAGTGGGCTTCACGTTGGGTTTTGGGGTGATGATGATGTATGTTTGCTTTTTAAATGATCACACATGAGAAGATGACTCCTGTCATTGATTTGCGCTGACATATCAGCTCGTATCGAATGATTGTCATACTTATAGCGCTTGCAGTCGCTTAATATTTTTTTATGTTGCTTATATCTGCTACCAGATGGCAATACTTTATCCACGGCAGCAGCTCTGATATGAGCCGGTACTTCATAACTTCTGAAAGGTCAGAGGAAAGAGGAATACATAACATATTATATGCTGACATTTTATTTCTCTGGATTGCAAGTATCTCCTTGTGCATACAGCATTAGATGGAGAGGGACTATGAGAAAACACGTGCTGAGGCTCACCTGTCAGAGCTGAAGCACAGTGGAGTTTTTGCTGGCTGTCACTTTGTATTGCTATCTAACGAGCACACATACAGGGTATCAGCCTGGCCTGTTCAACCTTTCAGTGTGAACTTGTGTTATCTTCTGACTCCCGGATGGGCATGGCCTATTATCAGTTTCTATAAATACACTGAAGTTATAGCGATTTCAAAGTGATAAGCTCACATAATTTTATCATCACTGTTATCATTTTACTGCCGCAATGACATGGAGATTGATAGCTGTGTGAGGGTCGTCTGAAGGAAGATAAATTTACACACCGAAAAAAACGACAAGAAGTGTGACTGTGACACACTAAATAAATCTGACAGGCTGACACCACATTTCGAGGTTTTGTGGTCGTTTTCTGTGCAGCAATCCTCAGGGGACAGGACATCCATACTATACTCCCGGTCACACTCTTCATGAATGCACAAGACGTGTCTTTGTGTGATCGATATTTCCTGTGCTTTTGATTGAATGAGCAGCAATAGTGAAGTAAGAGAGAAGGTGTGCGGAGCAAATCAGCAGGCTCCTGTCCCCTCAGAGCACTGAGAGCTTCTACAGCCAGCAGCCTGATAAATGTTGGACTCTGTGATGGAGTTGAAATTTTGTGAAAGCTAATACTTTGCGACAAATGAAAAGTGTGCACGTGTGAGTGTGCACGCAGTGTCGACAGTGCTCAGCTATTAACGGTGGCAGTGACAGAGGCATGTGGAGAAAAACGAGAACACAACGCTTGAAATGTTGTTGCAGTTTTTTGTTTGTTTTTTTATAAATTAACTTTTATGAAATATGGAGGAACAGTCTGTACATTTATGTGTAATAAATTTGTGGAGATGCCACCGATGACCTGCTGTGGTATTATGCAGTCATAGACAGGCAGAGCAGAACAAGTCACGCTGTGGTTTACAAATCAGTCTCATGCTGAAAAAAAACTATGACAACAAGTATCTCCAACCTTGAGAAATACCATATATAGATAACTGCGGCATTTAAACCGATACATACACTCCTGGTGGTTGTGAAGACCTGGTGACAGCTGGATGTGTTTAAATTTTAGGATTTAGGGGGTGTTTGAAAAAGGGTGCCAAAAAATATGAAGGGTGTGCTCGAGGGAGGGTAGTCTGTATTTGTCAGAATTGGAGTTCACCATCATCTTTTGTTATGTTTGTCATAAACATATTGTTTTGTGACCATATCCTACAAATTAAGTTTACATAGTGCTACATTTATTTTTTTATTACTCTGTGGCACATAATTGCTGCCTGGAGGATATTTTTCTTTTAGCTGTCAGTGAACATTTTACTTAATCGTTCAGTATCAACATTTTTCCTATTGAATTTCTCTCCTTATATTAATAGAAAACCTGATCAGCATTAAGAGTCCCTCAAAACATATTTGCTTTTGCAAAGTAGTTGTGTATAAATCTCATTTCCAGGAGACAGGGTTGTGTTTTGACATACCGCAGCTTAAAGTTTCACAATGTCTTGTGATACACTGACATTTAACTGTAGACAACCTACAGAATAAATCAATGTTATTATAAACAGAGAATTAATTTAGAGTTGGTTGAATGGTTTGTACAAATTAATTAGTCACACTAATAGTTTATCACGAACAATTCTCATGGAGTCAGTGCCTCTGATTGCGAAGTCACTGATGCTTGTCAAAGACATTTAGTGTTTTTTTTCTCTCATTTCATCATTAGCAAGGTCATAAATCATTACTAATGTAAATTGTGAAGTCTTCTCTCTGATTGTAGTGCTAATAATTTTGAACATGAGACCTCCACAGACATAAAACCTACGTGACGGACAGCTATTTACACTCAGTATCTGTAGCTGCTAAAAGACAAATTGCACAGTTCTCCTCTCTAGATGTTATTTGCATATGTTTTCTTTTTTTTTTCCTTCACAGCGGCACTTGGCAAAATAGGCAGAGGTTCAGCAGTTTCGTCTGACAATTAGTTATGCAACAGCGATTTGTCTGGGTCTAGGACTTGATTAGGTTTCTGATTTTTTTTTTCTGTTTGGCAGAGGCAGCCGGCACAATTTTGATATGACAAGACGGAGAGAGCATGCATTATTACACAAAATGTTTGTACCTGTAACACACATTGTAATAACTGTGGATAATACAAGACTGCCTTTAGAAATACGGGGCTTAGTGTCTTAGTCACTGTTTCTATTCAAGGGGAGTGATGTCATGTGATGATGACTGACTGAAGGCAACAAAACAAAACATAGAAGAGGCAGTTTACAGTGTGGAAAATTTGACATCTACTTTTTTTTGTTGTTGTTGTTGTTGTTGAGGTTCTTCTTCACGTCAAGGTCTGAGGCAGCTCTTCTTTTGAAAGAGCAGTGTTAGTCATCGCCGACATCCGCTGAGGGTTATGTGCGATGGCAGAGCTTCTGTCCTTGACCCATACAAAGCCAATTCATGTCTTGTCATACTGTGTGCTTTCGGTGCCAGTCATAAATTACAACAATGTTGAAAAGGGTTGCTGTGAGCCGAGCAGTGATGCAGCAAAGCCAAAATTTCATATTCAACCTGCTTGTTTTATCGATTTTAATTATGCTTGAGAAACAGGGTGTCTATGAATAGACAGTAGGATGAGAGGAGAGGTTTTATGACTGTTTTAGTACTGATTATAGTATTCATACATTTTCTGGATCAGACCTTTGGAGCATTTGCATGGAATGGATGTGGGACTAGATATTTAGGTTGTGCAGGTGCAGAAATATAGAAAAGCAGAGAAAATAAGATGATATTCATGTAATTTTCTTTTAATTTCTCCGCTGAATCACATTTTTTTACAGTATGGTTATCCTTCACATGGTAGAGTTCCATCTCACTGACATAGCAACTGTCCTTATTATTGTTATTATCATTGCGCACATCTTCCTCATGGACACTGGCTATCTATACTAATTCATAGTGAAGGTGCGCTATGGGGGTGGGTGTCAGAAAGGTGTGAAATGAGACGGAAGAGAGTACAACATGGCAAAGAGCAGCCGCGTTGGCTCACACACTTACAAAAAAAACATACAAACACAGTCATTACCTAAACAGAGTGGAGAAAAAAAATGCTACACGCATGAGGGAACAAGTGGGGGAAAAGGGCTTATGTAACACAGTGAAGAGTCACAGATCAAATCTAATTATACATATGACTGTTGGAGTGGCAGATGATCATCAGCGCTCGCTGTGACTCGCTAAAAAGAATCCTGCTAAAAGAGTGGAAACGCGTTTGACTGTCACCTGAGAAACTTTTTGTTTAGAGAGGAGAAGTGACTGAGTTCAAGGATGACAAAAGCCTGAGAGAAGAAAAATAACAAGAAGGTATGAAGGAATGAAAAAAAACAACCGAGAGAGATGAGTTTGAAGGCAGACATTAACAGAAACGTGCCTTTACAGAAAAAGAGGGAAGGTTTGAGTTAAAGGATTTCAGTGATCAGTGTGGCAAAATAACAAGTCTGCGTTGGTAAAATGTGGTTGTCAAGGAAACAGCGGCCTAATTTCCATTTGAATTCCCCCTGAAAGAGCAGAGACGACCACTTCTATAATTCTGCCTTTTGTCAGCGTCTGAGAGGTCTCCAGCCCTCACTGTAACACCTGAAGGACAGATGTTTGCATCATCATTCAGCTGGTTAGGACACAAAAGAGAGAGTAGCATGAGAAACTCTTGTGGGAGCGGACAGATTTGACCAACGGGTTGCTCTTTGCTCAGTGTTCACCCTTGATTTTACTTAAGTAACAAATTAAACGGTATTTAGTCCCGTCAGTGGTGGACGATTAGGTGCCAAGTGTCAAGCAAATGTCAGCAAATTTAAATACTATTATTCCTCTATCAGCCCTTATCTGACCTTCGCTTCTGTTGCAAGTATTTCCACCGTCCACTGCAATTTTATATAATTACCTCTCTGTGAAATTTGTCAAGTTCAGATGTCGCATCCTGTATAATCATACAGGTGTAATCATAGTGAACTGTATTTGCATCTACAATTAAAATCTGTGTGAAATAGAACAGTAATAAAGAATAGAAAACACAGTAAATAATATTGGTTATTATGAAAGTAATGTGAGTATAAAATAAGATATAAGACTTATCGTAGCAGTCTTTAAGACACTCGCTGCTGTTCCTATACCTGTCAGGATGCTCTCAACGATGCAGGTGTAGAAAAACCTCAGTATCTGAAGGAACATCTGGAAGTTCCTTGAGCATCTGAGGTGAAAGTCTCTGGCGTGCTTTCCTCATCACAGACTCACTATGTAGTGCCCAATTATTTGAAGATGTCCACTCCTTCTAACACTTCTTCGTTGTTTTCAGTCATCTTGCCCACCACAGCTGTGTCATCAACAAACTTGACGAGTCAAAAGTGGCTACACGGTCGTGTGTGTACTGAGATAACAGCACAGGGAATGAAAACACAGCCCTGGAGTGTGATGTTAAGGATGAGGGTGGATAAGGTGTGTCTGCCTCTCTGCCTGCCAGGAAGTCAAGACTCCACATGCACAGAGTGGTGTTTAATCTCAGGTCCTTCAGCTTTATAGCCAGCCTGGGGGTGACTAAGGTCTTAAATGCAACTTAGTCAATAAAAAGCAATTTCACATAACTCCCTTACTTGTCCAGGTGGGACAGGGTGGAGTGAAGGATGTTTGCTATGGTGTCTTCTGTTGATCTGTTGGGATGGTAACCAAACTGTAGTGGATCAAGTGTGCTGGGTAGTGAAGAGCAGATGTAATCCTTGACTGGCTGCTAAAAGCATTTCATGACTCAGTGAGTGCCACTGAGTGGTAGACATTCAGGCAGGATGGACTTGGTCAATAAAGTTCTTTATTTACAATAGCTACATTTACTTCCTGTTGTTTTGTTTCCACCTGCAAATGTTCAGCACATTTTTGGGTCTTTTTTAGTCACTGATGCCAAAGTCTTTATGAATGGTTAATATATAATTTACTAATGATTTAAAGATCAGTTATAAGCCATTAATAATGTTAGATGAGCTTTATTTTATGGATAACATGAGTTTTGCTCAGGTTGAGTTAGCAAATTAACAATTTAATTAATAATAGGTTTTTGTATATTCTGTTCCTTCGGTTAGAGGAGGAACTATATTTTATAGCACACTCTGCCTATAATATAATTGAAGGTTTATATTGGCGGAATGATATCAAGGGAAACCTCGACGCAGCCCTTCTCAAGAAGGTTAACGGTCAAAGCACTGCATTTAAAGAAGGTGTTACTTTTATGTCAGTGTTAGTGTGATAAACTAAATTAACTTTTTTTAAAATCACTATATTGATCATGGCCACACTGTCAAGAGTTTGTGGGTAAAAAGACCGTAGAGAGTCACTGCAGCATCGATAATGACGAGGATGGCCCGGCAGGGTGTTACATATGACACTATTCCCAGGTGTGAAAAGGAGCAGCATGGAGCTTAAATGGAGTCTCAGCTCAATCCTGTGATCGACTGGAACCAAGCTAATGAGCTGAGGTGGAGGCTGTGACTGTAACTAGTCAAGGGGGCGTTTGAAGGTGGGGTCAAGGAGGAAGGAGATAGGGATGGTGGAGTTTGACACCTATTTATTATAAATAAAATCTGATTTCTCTTTGAGAGTATTTGCCATTCTGGACTTGTCTTTTTATGCCGACGACCTTCCTCGCTGTTTAAGACTGTCACTGGATGATAGCATTTAAGTTACGAGGGTCACTGACATTTGCAGCTGTCTAAAGGCCACGGCGCCATTCCGCCTTAACAACGTCTCCCTATTAAGACTTACCAGGCAATAACATGAGGGTTTATCACTTGGCTCAATGCCCACACAAATAACAGGTAAGTAAACTGACAAGTACTGTTGCACAGGTTTAGCAGCAGTCTCCATTTTAAGTGCTCAAAACCAATATAGCATTAGGCCACTTCAATAATTCAACCACTTTTTAAGATCACTGTGAAGAATACGTCTGGTTCAAGAGACATCTGCCTCTGAATCAGGGAAGGATTACAGGTCTTCAGGTTCTGTAAAGCTGGAGATGGTATTAGATTTAATGAATGTCTGATGCAGGGAGCAATTCCCAGTACTAGAGCGACATATAGCAGGGTTAAACTCTGGAGAGAAGAGAGGGGATTATATGATTGAGCTTCTGCAAATCTAGGATTGACAGAACTGCTCAGAGCGGCGAACATGAGACAAAACTTTGATGATGAGTGTAAAGAAACCGGGTTGTTGCAGCATCAAACAGTGACATGCTACAGAAAAGAGAAACATAAAATTAATATTTGATTTCAACAATGTCGACAGCTCAACATGCATTTACTAAAAGAAATGAATAATTGCTGAATTGTACAACAATAGCAGTAACAACCAGAACTGAATGTTGTTAGCAAATAATTCAAATTATTTGTGGTATGAAATGGACTAATGAGATTCCTAGGAAAACATAAAGCTGTTGTCATTTGTCCAGTGAAAGCCCCCAAGTAGCAATACAGTAAGAGAAATTGATGAAAGCTGGCAACAGAGCACCTAATTACAATCTAAGCTTCCTGTTTTCCTTCAGACACTAATGTCGAAGGCGAAGCGTTCAATGGCAAAAGGCAGGCGGCAAACCAAAGCCCTCATTAGATCCTCATTGAGCGACAGAGTGTTGTTAGCCAGACATCACAGTGAGATTCATCAGCCAAGAAAACAGGATGAGCACCGCAGCTGTCTCCTCTCGCACTGGCTTTGCCTGCTGGTCCCTACAATAACAGAGGACAGCGAGGAGCAGTGTTGTTCCAGGTGCCATGAGGCTCTAATCGAATGGATCAAAGCTCTGTTGGCTCAATACAGACAGGACACATCGTCCGATTATAGGGATGGAGCTGTAAACAATGTGGTATCACTGCTGTTTTCCAAGAGAAATACTGGTACATAGAGAAATAGTGGTGACACTGACTACACACGTGTGCTGATAGTTAAGCACTTGTATCATTAGTAACACATATAGATTAGCTTCCTCTTGTCCTCGGGGAGCTGTGAAGTGAAGGACAGACAAGGTCCTCCCAAGGTTTCTTACAAATGTTAAGACTTGTGAGGACGGTGTAAAAAAGTGCAAGTGTGGACTGATCTTCTGAAGAAATTCTGAAGATATTATTGTTATGCCAGGCACATACACCTACAGGCGTATTGTTTTGATGTGACTGATCACATCTTATATGTACTGCTGACAGCATCACATCCACCACAAGAGCATTACAAATTCAAAAACTGTTGCACTTAATTTCTCCAAGAGCGAGATAAAAGGGGGTAACACAAAGGAAAAGATCATTGTTCAACACTTTTGAACTGTTGACACAGTTGTGCGAAGACGTTCCTGAGACAGAAGTGCAGCAGGACGTGCTTCCACAAACTTTCAAGCAGAAAAAACATCAGCCCGTCATTGACCTCGTATCATTGCTCCTGCTCCAGTGAGGACTGAGACGGCAGCGTTCTGCTGGCTCTACAAGGCTCATTGAATAATTTCCAGCAGGACGGGAGAGGGAAGCTAAATTTCCATTAGAATGGCTTTAGCCTCATTACACCTGATAATGGTGTTGATAAGGACTATCTGAAATGGACATGGCATTTGGGGCATCATTCAGGAGCATTTCCATATTCATAATAAGGTTGTTTTTATTTGCTGTTCTGAAATAAATCAGCTGCACCTGGAAAAGATAACTTTACACTGGGTGGCTAACTTAAAGTCCAGTGCGTAAGGTTTAGCAGTATTTATCGGCAGGAATGAAATACAACATTCAATCACCTGAAAATAAGAATCACTGTGTTTTCGTCTTAAAATGAGCCCTTCATATCAACATTGAGAGCAGGTTCTGTTCCATGTTGAATGGCCATTTTTCTACAGTAGCCCAGAACAGACAAACCAAACAAGGATCTAGATGTGGCTCTGTGCTTTTTTGTGAAGCTGGCAGCCAGAGGTTCTCTTACATGCTTGGAAGGAAGAGGTTGTGACGTGGGAGAGTTTTCATGTGGCTGCAATCTGCAACTTCACTGCTAGGTGTCACTAAATCCTACACACTGGACCTTTAAGTTATAGTTTGAAATTTAATTTACACTAGCGGTGGGGCTCTAGGAGTGCCAGCGCCAGTCATTCAGTTCGTCAGTCCGTCCACTTTGATCCAGACTGAAATATTTTGGATTGCTTTGAAATTTTGATCCAGACATCAGAGATGCTCACAAATAATTAATGGTTATAATGAGCGTTCTGTCATCTGCTGCATGTTAACCAGTCTGCTTTGAAAACTGCAGAGCTACATCTGAGGTATTCCTATAGACCAAGGTGCCACTGAAAGAAGAAAGGACTGTCTGCTGATGAATCATAGCTGTGACAGACCGTGTCCTTTAAAGTGCTGACTCAGTGGACCTATAAGAACAAATATAGAAAATGTTCCACCTCACATTGTCAAAGATGACATAATACACATCCTTCTTATTTTTTAATCTAATGTTATTCAGGGTAATATAAGGAAGGCAAGACCAACAACAGAGTGCAACTGTATTTTATAATTGCACTGGGCCTAGTGTCTAATGTCTAGACTAGGTCTACTGTAAATCCACCCTCTAGCCTCTCAAACCCAGTGTAATGGTAACCTAACAAGCCTGTAACATTACGAGGTCAACAATAAACCTTTGACCAGCTTGTAGCTGACGTTAATAGTTAACAGTCTTAGTCTCAGTTTAACGTTAGCCTGCAGACGATGGCTGTAGAGCATGGATGATTAAGTCACCCGATCATTTTTGTAGTCATGGCAAAGCTAGCACTTAATACAAGAAAGTTTAGCAAGCAAACAGACTTTAAGATTTTTTTTATATAAACTGATTTAACCTCAGTTAGCTACGAAAGGTAGTTGTAGGCTAATGTTAGACAGCTGATGCTAGGGTGAACATTACCCTGTTTGCTATAGATGCTAAAACTTTTTAATTGACTTACCTGGGTGTTTTCAGGTGCCTGATAAAGTTTGATGTTGTAATATAAGGATTTGTGTGTGGTGGTTGGATTAGTCTTGATGTAAAGAAACAGCAGGATGGAGATGGATAACTTCTCACGCAGCTCTTGCATGAAACGCACTGATTTTCCCACTTCATCAAACACAGAACAACACTTCCTTGTTCTGACCAATCAGGGTATAAAAGTAGTTGCTGTATAACCACTATAAATATATTATTTAGTAAATTAACTTATAAGTAAAATTAACTTATGTCCAAGCCTTACATTTCCTCTCAAATACATGACTTAACTTCAAATTGTAAAATGTGACATAGCATCCTTTATTTTAAAGCTACAGATGGTGCATTTATTTTTTATTTTGTTTGGGTCTTGTGATAGCCAAAGGTTATGACAAATGGAAGAGCAGCAGTAGTGCTTACCATGGTGTTGCTGCCACTCATCCATGGCTGCGCACACCACATGTGCAAGTTTGCACATGATAATCATTGTGGAGGATTTTATTCATCAGTGTTCAGTTCAGGCAATGGAGAGAACATGCACAGGAGTACAAGAGTCTAATGCTGAAAAGTTTAATGAAGTTGGTTTACTGGCCAAGGAGAACAGAGGATTTATTAATACATGTCATTACATCATTCTGCCTCAGTTATGAAGCTGTCCTCTCTGGCTCATCTTTCAACTTTTCTACGTCTATAAATGAGCAAACTCAATCCATCTACAGTGTAAGTTATTTGCAAATTGGTAATTAATCTACATACAAGGAAATATGTTTCCCCCTAGAGGTCTGACAATGTTATCTGACTCTGTAGAGGTTTCTAGTTTCACCTCACCAGACATTTCCTTTATGTTAATCTACCAAAAATTAAAGTTTGTTTATGAGTTCCAGAGTCGCAAGTCTGCGTGTATGTGACTTGAATCCAAGTTGCAGCTTCAAGTTGTCGTAACTTGGTGGCGATGGTGATGCAAGGACTTCATTTTTTGTGCCATCAATGTTAAAACAAAGTAAAATCCAAATGAGTCACATTTTCATCCGCTTCATGTGTATATTTCTTAGTCCTCGTGCTAACATTAAACAAAGATGGAGAACATACTGTAGTAAACATTATCTGCTGGACAACAACGTGTTATCATTGTGGGACCACTCTGTCCAACTTACAGAGCTGCTAGTGTGGCTGTGGACTGTTAAGTGTTCATATCCAGCTATACACTTCTTTCATTAACTCACATGTCTACAGACAGACTGTCTTGTCCAGCTTATTGCATCCTGTAACACTAGTCAGATTTTATTGTTGTTTGCTTTGTCTCACTGTCTCCATGCTTTATGTGTTCCCTTCAGACAGTGTCTCGTTGTCTCTGTTTAAAGTCACATTTCTCTGTGCTAACAACTTTAAGCACACAACTACAGACAGCATGCCTGAAGGATCTTTTTGATGAGATGGATTTTTTTTCCCACATCCTACCTACACAGTCATAAAGAAAGCAGAAAATCAATGGATTTTGGTAGCTGCAAAAATATCCCATTGGAATTTGTGTCCAGTTTTTAGCAATACTAGAAATATAAGGTGGATATAGCAGCATGTCTGCTGCTTCACACAATGGCATTACTAATTATTTGGCAGTGCTCAGAAGTGACTCTGTATAGGACTCTATTGTATAAGAGAGCTCCGAAATAAAAGCCAGCTAAAGTTACATCCAGAAGCAACCTTGCAGAATCCAAATGGAGTCCCGCAGCTTGTCCTCAAATGCTCTGGCAAACCACTGTGCCTCCGTCTGATCCAGGTCATTTCACCCAGCATTACTCAACCATGCATATTATATCTGGTACTATTTGAACATTACTCCCCGGACTCCCCAAACATCATGACAAGTTGCAGGTCCTCAGAGCATGTTTCAAAATGTCAGACTCTCCAGTTGGTCAGACATGTTCAGTTTGCCATCTGTTTATTTCCAGTCAAGATGTCCAATTTGCACAGCCTAAGATATATATAAAACAAACAGGTGTCATTCAAAAACTCCAACATCCTGGAAACATGTAGGATAAGCTCCGGGGTAATAATCACTAAGTTTTCCCTCTACACTATACATCCTATAGGATATTTATACAGCAGATCAGAAGGCTGAATACTTTGCATTGCGTAATTCTAAAGCAAAGAGACAGGTGTATATACTGGATGTGAATTCTTTACAGTCTGTCAACTCTCGACTTCAAATGCGTCTCCTCCCACCACTCACGAGTAAAAGCAGTGAAGCGACAGTTGGTTATTTGAAAGGAAATTGCAGGAGACTGAGAACGAGGCAGTCGGCTCCACAGGAGTCCTGAGTTATAGATCATCTGTTGCCTCTCTTCCTCAGTGGATTTTCCTCGGAATTTAAAAAGTCTCAGCCATGACGCTTTCATCTGACACAGCAGCAGTAAAGGTGAACATTTAACATTTTACACCCACTCACAAGGCTATTAGAGAAGTCTCAAAACACTAAGCATCAAAATTACTGAAATGCCTCTAGTTCTCCTGCAATAAAACACTGATTGAAAGACATTCCTCTGTAGTTTGAACAATGGCTTGTTTTAGTTTTTAAAAGAGCTAAGCTGAGGATGCAATGCCATGACATTAACCTACAATTTTAAATGGACCATTATATCCAAGATAGACGCAGTCTACACAAAACAGCAATCGAGTTTCTGGAAGTTTAATTTTAAAGGGTCACAGGATTTTCAGAGGATGAGACAGTCGCAGAAGTTGAGAGACTCCAGCAGGTCGCTTGGAGTGCAGGGATGGCACAGTTTCAAAGGCCGGAGACAATTTGGATGCTTTAGACGCTGCAGATGTTCAAAACTGAAAAGCTTCACGGGGGGATAATTTCTCCTTGCACCAGGTTCGCATGACACTACAGCTTTTAAGATACATTACTGAGGCAGGAAGAAGTCACACATACAAGGCCTTTAGCTTTGCGAGCACTTACTTTACTGAGTCATTTCTAAATTCTGGAAGAAAAACTGAAGCGATGATCTATTTTCAAAAGTACGCAGCAGAGTTTGCTTCAAGTTGACGCCGCTTGTCTCAGTGTCCAAGAAATATTGCGCTTATAATTGTGTAAGACTGATGATCCCCAGTAAACCATCTCCTTTTCTTTGTGCAGTGTTTATCAGGTTTACTTTTGTTTCAAAGTAATAACTGGTGTTTATTGTGTGTCCCAGGTTGTACACAAGGGGACTGCCTATTGTCCTGATGTCCCATTTTTCAGAAACACAAATAAATGTCCCATTGGACTGAAAGCCCATTTGTCCAACAGCCTGTTATCCAGAAAACAAAAGCCCACTGCTCTGAAGGATGGTTCAGAAAATACACACTCATCCACGCCCTTGATAACTTATTGGGTTTTGATGTGCAAACATTAGGTGACTTTAGTTGTCATGGTAACAACAATATCATACAGATTAGCTCAGATTTAAGCATCAAAACTACTGGGATGAGGAAAAGATTATGGTTTAGGTTCAAATGAATACAAGTTATACAGTTAAATATGTTACATAAGTTACACCATACCATAAGTTATCCTGACACCAGGATATTTTCAGAGCAAAGGACCTCTGGAGCAAAGGGCATTTGTTTTCAGCGCTGTCAGACAATGAGATTTCTGTCCAATGGGACATTTTTGGGACTATTAGTGTTTCAGAAAAATGGCCTGACAGAACAATGGCACAGCGCCGTACACACAGGCACAAACCAAACATCATTTTCAGGTGACACAGGGAGCATCTGCAATTTACTTCGACACAAAACATTTGTCTGGGATATTTACAAAATGGTAATGCTCTTATTGGTTTATTGAGCTCAAAGTCAAAGTCTCTGGAGTATGCTGAGCTGTCAGGATGGAGATGAATGATGATGTTTAGTGGTGTGCAGCAGCGTTTGCACCACAACTTCTGGCCTGAAGTCTCTCTCGTTTCTCAAGATTCCCATCTACATTTTGGTTCAGCATGTTAGCACGCTAATACGCAATATGTGCATGCTATATTATATATGCTATATTAGCATGCTAACACAATAAACCAAACCACGCTGATGTTAGCATTTAGCTTAAAGGACCGCTGACCACAACTGCAACATGGCAGTCTTGTGTGTTTGAATGATTAAATTTAATTATGAGAGAAAATATCGACTAAAGATAAGTGCAACAATGTTAACAATGTAAAATAAAATTAATAAAAAAAATAAAATTAATTTCACAAAATAAACACTTTATATCGCTCAAAGCATATTTCTAGTTTCAGGGTGAAGGCTTTAGTAGGCTACATTTCACTGCTGAGTGGTTATGTTATGTAGGAGACAGTGCATACCTACCAAGTCTCATTTATTTCCATTTATAGAAAGGCTTCATGCAGCTACAACAGGAGGCTGAGAGGTTACAGACTCATCATAACACTACAGAGAACATTTCACACAAAGAAGACTGGGTAAGCCACATGATTACAAGAGCTGAATATGTTCAAATAATCAGTGTTTCTCCTGTGCGACTTCAGTTTTAAGCTTTACAAGACAAAGCAGACTGTATGACGCAGTACTTAACCTGCCATTAACACGCCACTGATTGCAGTGTTAACAGTGTTGACAGAGATGCAATTATCCCCAAGATGCTCTGCCGCGTCGTGAAGTAAATCCATCCTGAATGACAGTAACTTCAACTTCTGATGGCCGTCTGATGTCCTGAAGCAGATGGAGAGTTATCTGATTGGACGATGCCTGCATGAAGCTGTCAGTGATGAACTGGCATTCATGTTCTCAAGAGAGAGTCTGTAACGTCTACACTAGGCTTACATTCCCTTGTGTGTTTGATTCATTTGAGATGGCATGTCAAGCCATGCCAGACATGTGTGGATCTATATTATATGTCACATCAGAAACAAAGACACGAGCGAACACTCCAAAATGTCTCCTTTGCACCTGAAGCACATGAATATTTCCCTGGAGAATGATTTAGTACACACTGATATAATCTAATAAATATAATAATAATAAACTGGTAAATTAAATGCAGCAGTACTCACTTTACACTTTACATTGCAGTTACCGCACCAGATTTTGGCCCTGAAGCTACAAAATCAAACACTGATGTAAAAGTAGACACATGTACTGTACACACTTGAAAGGCTATATGAAAACAAGACTATAATGATGAAAACATGCACAAAAAAATATAACAATTAATCTGCAATGACCTTATAAATAATTTAAATGTGCATGAAAACACTTGGCTATTATCTGAGAGCATTATTCATTTGGGGTGTAGTATGGAGGGTGTTACTGTTTCAGCAGTTTTCATTTTTTCACATCTCTGTTCACCAACTGTTGTGATACACGCGGGTCACAGAGCAGAGCAGCTGCCACTAAGTGAAAATATGTTGCAGAATCCATTAACAAATTGTTACAGAAAGAAATTTGGAGCTTTGGACGGATTATTTATTTTTCGTTTTATTTGTTATACCCCTGTTTGTGTTACATTACATTCAGGTTTGAACTATAGGTGACATTTTCCTGCTTCCTTTCAGATTTCAGGCTGAATGAGAGATGATGATCATAACACCAATACACCAGTGTGGAATAACGTAGTCGGTGTTGATGCTTTCTGAGCCCTGCCTGCACATCGACAGAGGAGTTTTAATGGTGGAAATGATGCAGAAGAAGTAAATGAATGTGGTTTCAACTCACAGGAAACCAGATGGTGGATACTAAGCCAGAGGGCGGCCAGGAAGCTTTTACTTTCTATCATTTCTACTGCCATACATGCCATATTTCTCATATTACCACCACATTTAATATTTATATATTGAATTTACTCTGTGCAGTACAATTTCTTCAAAAACACACAACTGATGGAGTGTAATTTGCTCAAACATATTTCTCATAAGGACATCAAATATTCAGGAGAAGGTTTGTTTTGTTGAATGCTTTAATCTTCAGTAGCACTTCCCTCTGGCTTCACCAGCCTGTTGGACTGGCACTAACAAGCAAACGTCTAATTTGTGCTCGATAACCTGAAGAGAGAAAAATTCACTCGTGGAGACGGAGGCTGTCTGTTTTTGAGTTATGATTAATTGTTGCCATCTACTGTGTGTGTTCAGTGGTGCAACAGAAAAACTTGCATGCGTGCAATCCATCTACAGCTACAACATCCATCCATTGTAACTGCTTATCCTCATCAGGGTCACAACATTTTCATTTAAAATATATTTAAACTGTGTAATGAATTCTGGATTTAATCAAACTTGTAAATTGTATGCTTAAACTCCTGAAATATTTGTACAGATTGTAGATGAAGTGTCAATCTTTTTTTGTTTGTTTTTTACTTCAGTCGATATGTTTATTAAAATCATAAAAAATGGGTACTAATAAGAATTAAAGAACTGTTGTAAACCTGATTTTTCAAGCCACACATAACATTAATACAATACAAAAATCCTCTCACCTCCTGCATGAGACTGTGGGGGCCTTAAACAGCTCCTCCAGCAACAGACTGCTACTCCCACCACGTAAGAAGGAGCACTACCACAGATTCTTCGTTCCAGCAGCTGTCAGACTCTTTAACACCAGTATGACTTCATGTAGCACTGTTACTCAAATACTTTTTCCTGTGTTAATTGTATTTACTGTTATATAGATATAAATGTGCATGATACAAATGATCCAACATGCACATAATTATGCATGAAAGGTTGATAAATAAACTTGAAAATTTTATTTTATTTTACTTTTTCTATTTAAAGCATAGATTTTTTCTGTTTCTTATTTATGAGTATTTTCTTATAATCTTGTGCATTGTGAGCTGCTGTAACAAGTGATGATCATTAAAGTCTATCTTATTTTATCTAAACCAGACTTAAATTCAGACACTACTGATACATTGATGATGATAATGTGGGAAGTAACTCTGAAGAAGACAGATTGTCAATGTTTTTTATTAAATGTGAGTTTTAAAAGCCATCATACTGATTATTTATGCAGTTTTATTGGAATTTAATATATACAAAGTGAACAGCTGTAATATGTCGTGGCATATTAAACTGGACAGCACCGTGATCATTATTACTGTACTCATGGTTTCATTCAACAAAGCTGTCGTTCATGCTCAGTCTTCAATTCCATATAAAGCAAACCCTGATTATTAGCACATGCTTACACATCTCAAAACTTAAGTAAAAATTGTAAGAACGCTACTCTGTTCAAATCACTAGCTGCAATAATTTATAAACTTCCTCCCATTATAGAAAATATCAATTTCAATATGCTCAGAAAAAAAAAAACGTGGTTTCACCTGGAAGGCATCAGCAGAACTGAAAATTAGAGAAAAAAAATATAGTTTATTAAACGGTTCACGTACAAAATCAGTGAGTTATTGAAACAAAGGAAAAGGACAGACTTACCTTCCAGCGGTTACCACACTCATTACACAGAACAAACGTGGTCATTGGCTCATCAGCACTGCGTGTCTGCACCTAAAACACACACAAATATATACACGGGGGTTGTAAACAAAACACTGCAATGCAAAGAAGTGTATGCAATGTGTGGAAGAACTAAATAAACAACTAATAAATTAAGGAATTAAAATCTCAGACCGCCGGGTCAAAAATTACAGACTGGTCACCTCTTCTGTCCCTTGAATAAGCACATTCAAGAATAGTCATAGCAGATTTAATAACTAAACTTTACATTTCTCATTTTCCTTTTGCACTCACACAAACAAAGAAATACGTGTTCATGCAGTACATACAAAATATCACTTAACTTGTATGTTTGTGCTCATATGTCTGCTTGTCACCGGTGTGTTTACCTGGTTGTAGGTGCAGTTCTTCTTCTTGCACTTGCCGCACTGCAGCAGGTCGGTGGTGGTGCCACCTGTTTTGGCCATTTGGTGTTCCCTGATGGCCTCCTGGGTGAGAACGTTCCTCAGCTGCTTCAGCTCGTCGCTGGCCATTTCCTACATGAAGACAAGAGATGTGAAAGGAACAGAAGGAAGGAAGGATAAGAAGTTGGAGGAGTTCATCAGCGGTTTCGTATGCATCTGCAGTGTTCTGTACCTCAGCAGACATAGAGGCGATGCGGCTTAATTCGATGTTTCCTGCTAGAACGTTTCTGCGAAGACCAGGGTTCTTTGGGTCCTTTAAGTTGCTGATGCGGCTGCGGACTCTGTTTTTGTATTTCATGTCCGTGGCCTTTATCTCCTGGTAGATATGTGCAACCATTTAGTCAAGGGAGATCTGATCATGATAATAATGCCAAATGAGATACTTTGCATTTGGATCATCACTGAATGAACTACAAATGGGTTAACCAGAAAAAATTGAATAAATTAAAGGATATGATCTTCAATCTCTGCAGCCATGCTGTCACAGTTAGTTTCAAAATCTTTGTAGTGGTCTGAGAGAAAAGAGAAAAGAAAAAATATTTCATGTTAATCTGCACACACTACAGTGACTTATGTGAGCGTTTCTTCTGTAGTATATTGCTGCAAAGTTCCACTATGCAGTCTTTGTACTTTGTCAGCACATATGCTCTTAGTGATAAAGTGTAATCTTAGCCTCACTGTCTGTGCGCAGGGCAGCTGCCAGCATCTCAATGCACTTGTCTCTAACGGAGTCTCCGGTAGAGAGGTGAGGGGGCAGCGGACCCCCGGCAGAACTGAAGCTCGGAGACATGGGGCTGGTCGGGGTGGTGGGAGATTTAGGAGTATCGGGTTTGCCCTTTCTGCAGAAAAGGACACATCACAACAATCGTTGAGCAGAGTGTTTAATTGTCACATCTGGTGTAATTAGTCTGATTTAACCTAACGAAGGAGAGCCTGGGATTTGAACTAGTGATCTGCGTTGAATTTTTAGACCTTATTTAAAACGTATCTGACAAATAAATCTTACTAAACACAAACAACAACACTGACAATACTGACTGACATATTGTTATGTTAGCAAACATTTGCTTAGTTCAACTAAGTAGACAAGCATTGATTTGTGTTTGTGTTTTTGGCCTTGCAGAATCTAAGTTCAGTTCAAATAAATCCCATGCTGTCTTTTAGCTCTGCTTTTGGTCTCCACCAACTCCTGAGTGAAATATGTGACTCGTTAGCTGCTAAATCCTCCACTATGTTCACCAGCTAGTTGCTAATTTTGTTTGTTGTTTTGTGGTGGCCAGAAGGCTTACTGTATATTTTAAAAAAGGCAGTCTTTACCCTCTGAGATCCTACCAATGGCCCTTTGAATTGCTTTTGCAGTCATGGGTGACTGCTCTGACCCACAGAGGGTTAAAAGAAGTGTACTGATCATGAGGATCATCAGTAGAAATTGTAATGAACCTACATTGACTTTCATTTTGTAAAAGAAAAACACATTCAAATACCTTTCAAAGCTGTCAGTAGAGGGTTTCCTCTGTGGAGGTCCAGGCTGCGAGGTCTTGGAGCCATGAGACTCTCTCCTATAAAACAAAGCCAATATAATCATCTTCATGCTTTCCACTAAGACAAAACTGTGACATTTTTCCACATGGTCAACAGTTTAGTGATTTTTTTTTAATCAGTCAATACTTATGTCTGTTTCATTTACCTTTCAGCGGTTAGCTTCTTTGCTGGTGGTGAGCTGCTTTTCTTTGAATCAGTGGATTCCCTCCTACAGTAAGTAATTTGACACTTTGAGTAAATGTGTTTTTATCCACAATGTTTATTTCTGTTTCCAAGTATGTATGAGATCTAAGGTAGTGCATACCAGTCCTACCTGTCAGGTTTGGAGTCAGTTGATTGACGTTTCACTGGTTGGCCAGGCTTTGAGTCACAGGAGTCCTTCCTGCAACAAAAGAGATGTAGAGTTGTGACACTGACACCATGTTTAAGAATCAAATACACACTTATGTCAGACAGAGCAGCGTGAATCAAAGTGCAATGTACAGTGCTCCTGCACACCTGTGTTTTTCTTTTTTGACATCCACAGTGGGCTTTTTGGGAGGAGGCAGTTTAGAGTCAGATGAATCGCTCCTGACAAAAGGAAACATTTGTTTGATTCTTAAACAAGTCCACCTGTGAAAGTACAGAAAGGCGAGCTCCTCATGCACTGAAAGCTGACAAAGAGCTGCTTGAAGAAGCTCAAGTCGTACCACGCAACCACAGTGTATCACGCCCACAACTTAACAAGCGTTTTCACACTCGCCAACCTTTCTTTCTTGCCTTCATCGGCGTGTTTTTTAGACACTTTGCTCTCCGTTGAGTCTTTCCTGAAAAAAGAAAACATTCTTTGTACCAACAAAAGATCTGCTACTAGACTCTTGTTACAGCACAACAGCTACACACTGCATTACTACACTGACACTATATTGCATCAATATTTCATGTAAAACCAACGGAAAACTCAGAGATTAAACTCTAAGTGCACTGATCCTCCGGAGACAACAGCAAAGTAATTTTCAAGGAAGAATGACCCCGGACCTTTCTCTCTTTACGTGATCTGACGCCTTCTTCTGTGAAGGAGGTTTAGACTCTGATGACTCCTTTCTGCTGTGGCAAACAACACAAGGATTCAATGCAGAGAAGAAAACGGCCAGTGAAATTACGGGTTATTTTTCCAAAAGAACCAAGGCAGTGACTACATGCAGTCTGTAATGAGAACTCATCTGATCCAGACCTCTCCTTTTTCCCGTCCAGTGAGGGACGTTTCACAAGAGGCGGAGGGTGAAGGTGAAGAGGGAGTGGAGGAAGAGGAGCGTTGGGGTCAGGAGGCTCTTTTCTAAATGAAAATACAGCGTTGAGCAGAGCTGAATCACTTCACGACGAGAGTGAATATTACTGTGCATGCAGAGCCTGACCTTGGTGGAGGTGGATGAAGGTGAAGAGGAAGAGGAGCGATAGGAGCATTTGGGTCCGGTGGAACTTTCCTGATATGAAAACCAAGATTTGTTTGAGTTTCCCTTAAAATGTTACACTTCTCTGCACTAACTGAGAGAACTGTTTCACGAACATGCACCAGAGCATGCCTGACCTCTCTTTCTTGACTTCCAGTGAAGGTCGCTTGGCCGGAGGAGAGGTGGGTTGGGGAGCATGAGGACGAGGATGTCGGGAGGAAGAGTCTTTACTGTCCTTCCTGAACAAATGTCACAACAGCACAGATCAGAGCACTGAAACTTAAGAGCCCCCGATGAAGTAGCATGCAATCCAAGCTAAATCCTTTGAATAAAGACACACCTGACTGACCCATCAGAGCATGCATCATGCACAGCGGGTATCCTGTTAGGCTGTGAGTCCGGTTATAAAACTGCAGGAACAAATGTCAGTGAATATGTGCGACTCAGAAACGGTTATGTCATGCAGGAACATCTGAGTCAGTCATGCTCTTCAGCTCAAGCGATGTGTCCTGACCTGTCTTTTTTCAGGTCCAAAGAGGGGCGTTTGATCGGGAAAAGAGGCCGAGCAGGTCGAGGAGGAGAGGGGAACCGGGTGGGATACAGAATACTGCTGTCCAACACTCCTCTCCTGAAATAAATAATTCATTTTGAAGCTCTGCTGGATGCTTCTGATGTGAAATAACCAATTTATGGAGGCACTTTCCTCTCACCTTTCAAATATTGCTTTGTGAGCGTCAGCAGGTTTCTCTCTCTGGGGCTCACCCGGCGGTCTCTCGCGTTGTGGTGTATTTATCGGCCTCTCATGTCTGTTTTCTTCTCTTTGTTTGTCCTTCTTCAGGTCATCCATGTAGCTGTGCTTCTTGGGCTCCTCGGGGTGTTTCTCCTTTTTGACTTCTTCCACGTGTCTCGTCTTTTTTGGTTCTTCAAATAATGGTCTTTCTTTTCTCAATTCTGGCTTGTGTTTCTCACTCACCAGGTCTTGCACATGCTTCTGTTTCTTGTTATCTATTTCTTGCTGGGCATCTTCTACAGGTCGTTGATTTTTGGATTCTTCAAGATGCTTCTCTTTTCTGATTTCTTGGGGATGTTTCTCATTTTGGGGCTCCTCCAGGTGCTTCTCATCGCTGAGGTCATCCGTGTGTCTCTTTTTGTTTCTGTGCTCGTCATTATGTTTTTCTTTTCTGTTTTTACTAGAGGGTTTTGTGTCAGGATCTGAGTCCTGTTTCGGTTTAACATCCAGTTTCCTGTGACTAACAGAAACAAAGGAAGTATCATTTTTACCTCTGTTCAAGAGCCAGCGAACACTAACCAGTTTCACCTGCGTCAGGTTTGCTGTTGTAATGCAACCTAAGCCTCATTCAGACAGAATTCAAATAAAATACAAAAATCAGCCTGTCACCACAAGGCTCACGATGAGCTTGCAGAGTGAAGATGAACACACTGAGAGACTTTCTCAAAATGCAAATACCTCTGCAGACTGCACATAAATTAATGAGGACCAGCGGGTAGTTGGGACTGTAATTATCACTGGGGTGAGGGTTTAAAAGATCACAGACAAATCCGATCTGAATGGGGCTTTGGAAGAGAATTCAGTGCTTTAAAACGTCATGCAAAAACATACAGAAATCTCCTATTTTTGGACTTGTAAGTATCTTGAAAACCACCAAATTACAACCTCAGTAACAGAAGAGTCCGTCATCAGATGTGCCGAGACTTTAAGTTCAATTTCTGATGACCTAATCATAGTAGTACTTTAAACAAGCACGTACACACTACAGAACCATACATTAAAATTCACTTCTTTTATAGTTTCTATTTAAATTCTGATCACAAAGCGTTGTCCTTGATGCTGAATATTGTCTTTGTCCAGGGATTAACATATTTTCCCTGCATGTACAGTAAGAATGACGCAAATCCACTTACAGCTGCCCATGAGTTGAAACCTGTACGTATTTAAAATGCTGATGTAATACTTCATAAATGACAAGGAGGTGAAAATAGAGCCATTTCAAAGCTTTCATGGCAAAGGAACAAACAAATGTCTTTACATCATTTTACACCATCCTGGAACAATTACTAATTTACTTTGGATATGCTGCTACAACGCTGCCTTGAGTGCTTTTTGGCAGAGCCGTTGTTGCATCTGGGGTCGGACCATTTTCAGGTGTTATAATGTCCAAACTGTGGGACTTGTGTGGTGCATAATGTTGTGCATGACAAATAAAATCACCATTTCACCAAATGTATGTACTATTTTTTTTAGACAAACCTACGTCATGTTTGCACTCTGGGTGTTACAGGCGTGCTGATATCGAACAACTTTATTTTATAATGTTTCGGCTTTTGTGTTACATATCATGTTACCTGTGAAAGAAGTAGTACTGACCTGCTCTGTGTCTCAGATAGTGAGCTGTTTGGAGACGAGGCCGTTTTGCTGGAGTCCAAACCGTTCTTCATTTCGGACGGTTTCTCAGAATGAGAATGTCCAGAGTCTGTGAGAGTGTTTGAATGAACAACATCATCAGTTCACAGATGTATTTACTGACACAAACTACTGTTTACCTGAAAATCATGCATGTGTGTTAATCAAGGTATCAAGTCAAGTACCCAGAAGTCTTTTCCAGTCTTTAATGAGAACCTTTGCCAGGGCAATGACTTCCTCGTCGGTGCAGTGCTTCCTGATACCGTTCACAGACATGCCGATCCTCGTTTCCTGAAGGAAACACATCAATGTTGACAGTCATAATAAACATGAACTTGTGACGGTGGTATGATCCTTTTGTTAACTTAATTATTCTTCTATTGTTTCTAATTAGTTTATGGGATGAAAACCACTGACAAAACCGCACTCTAATGTAAACTAGAAGTATAAACCTAATACCTACCTGGAGAAGTTTGAGCGTCATATTGAAACCTTTCAGTTCCCTCAGCAGGTCCATGGCGCCCTCCTGCACACACACACGCACACACACACACAGACAACAGATTTTAGACTTTTAAATGATGAATCATAAATAAATAGTTTATTTATAAATGTGTAAAGACAACATAAAGTACAGATATGACAGCATGCAAATGTAAACATCTCAAAACAGAAACTGGTTACTAAGCAGTAACACAGCTTTCACTTCTGTTTTGTTTTTTTTTTTGTTTTGTTTTGTTTTTTTTAACAGAATTTTAAAATTTTAAAATAAATATAATCTATAATCGAGAATAAAAACAAAACATCAGAACAGGTGTTAAAGGTCTGAGACGTTTTATTCTGATCACACGCTGAATAATCGTAGTTTTCGTTGACTGCAGTCCTCTGAATGTACAAGAGCGCCATTGGTACAACGTCCTGTTTACACACTCCCACCCACACACACACACACACACACACACACACACACACACACGACCTTGCCCACAGGCCGCGGTGTTTACTTTCTGTTGCATGAGTCACTGGTTAACATGAACAACAGCAAACGATCTGCAAAAAGTTCTTAACAAGTGGACACAACTTGACCCATATGGCGCCTGCACACTCGGGGACTAAACCGTCCTGCGAGATTGAAGTCTGCAAAACCGCGCCAAACACCTGTTGACCATTTGTTACGGCACAGTCAGGTTCATATTACCAGTGTGAACAGTTTCCAAATGCGAAAATCAAACATATATTCGGCATAAACCTGGTAGAAAACATGCCATTTTCTGTAGAGACATTCACGGGCCTTCTGCTCAGCACGCGGTGGCAGGACAACGCGCCACCTGTGGGTGTCAAAATACAGCCTCACCGTGTTATTTCTAGACACCATCTTGTCCAGTTTTTTTGCAATCCGAATGAGATCTTCCTCTCGAGTCATCGCTGCATTTACTCGACTGAAAGCGAACCAAGGATGTCGAGTTGATAAAAATCGTGAAAAATGAGTGGAGAAAACAAAAAGTTTGGATCCGCTGCAGGTCGGACTTTACGCACGGCGCGCTCCATTCAGTACAGAGGCGTGTCCTGCTGCCGCGGGGTCCCAGCTGACCAGCACGACACATGACAACTACTAAATATAGACGGTGAAGTAGACACATGGCACAACACAAATATACAGAGCTCAAAGTGGTTCGCGTAAAGTTGTATCAAAGTGTCAAATACTTCCTCATTTGTACGATTCAAGTAGCCAGTCAGCGACTTTAGATGGCTGCTTTTTATCACCAGTGAGTGCCAGAGAGCAGCCTGACACTGGATCACTTTATAACAAGGTTATTACCTCACTGTGTTGCTTATTCTCTAAGAAACACAGATGTATCTAGACATGTTTGGAGACACTGCAGTTTCAGTGTGGAGCTGTCATTTCACTTTCGTTTACAAAATGAAGTAAATGTGATTTTTTTTATTCTTTGTTTAGACGTGTTTGCCACCAGAGGGTGCTGTAATGTAAGTCTACACAGCTTCACAAACTAATCAGAGCCATCCATGAGAATTAACATAAGATTTCCTTCTGCTCTGAAAACACTGACCTTTCACCAAGCATCATGTTTGCTTCTGTTTGCTACTTCCACATTTGCAGTGCAGGTTTTTCTGTCTTTACACTCCCTTTGAGCTCACAGCAATATTTCATGAAGATCGCGCTTTATCAGCACTATTTGTTCCTCTTCTTCTTTCCAGTGAACCTGTTATGTCACTGAGGGAGTTATAAATGTTGATAGTTTGGGGGGAGTTGCCTTCCAAGAAATGCAGACAGCCTGGGTTTGAAGTGATACTAAACTATTCTACTATTGAGCTGGAATGATATTATTTAAAATGACTTGAGCCTGTAATTGCACAAGTCTGCAGCCTTCCTTTGAGTCTTGTGGTGTATACAGTGAGTTAGCCGAGGTCAGTTAGACAAACATTCAGGAATGAAATTACTCGCGATTACTCGAGCAAGTGCTTTCTACAAGGTCCTCAGTACCCTTTAAAAAATGTGTTTATAGATCATTTCTGACAACTTCTTGGAAGCAATCACTTACAGACTGTTTTTTATAGAAAATCTCTTCCAGAGGAAACACACTCCCAGAACTGAAAGGCATGAAAGCTTACTCCCACAGTCCAACTGAGCCTCGCTGCAGTTCAGATCTCGGAGACATCCCTGCTGCTGGTTGTCTCGACGTTTGTGGGAATGGAGGACATGAGAGATGAGGAGTTGCGACAGCTTGTTTTTGAAGTTAGATCAAATATCAGTGGGGAAGACTTGAGGTTTTAATTGGTTTGGATTTCTCTGTCTAGAAATGTGCTCATACCCAACAGTTTACATGGACACAGTTTATGTAGACAGCCATGCTCTCTAACATAATTGTATATCATTACAGAGTACAGTATTGGCTGGAAAACGTCAATGTCTGCCCTAAAGGTAAGTGTTTGGATTTTTCATACAGTAGTGTGCTCATATTTGAAAACCTTAAAATATGATCAAACTGTGACGCCGTGGGGATTTGTAGCTAACTGTGTTAATGACAGCAGGTGAAAGTACACTCTAAAGCTTGTCTTGAGCAAAGAGTATTATCTCTTTACACTGCTCTTACACAACAGGCTGAGCGTATAACTGCTTCTGCCTGAAGCCACCAGTGTGTCTGGCAGGTAGAGATGGCCAGTGCCGGACAACTTGATAAGTGGGTCAGCTCAATGAGAGGAAGCAGGCCAAGAGGAAGAACCAGTGATCAAGATCAACCTGAAACATCCTCTAAAGTCCGAGTACTAAACCCTTCAGCTTGGGGCTGAAAAAGAGATGTTCTCCCTTCTGCAGATCTCTGACCCGCTTCCTAGACGGTCAGACTAAATAAACTATCTGATCTCTTCATTGTTGGGAAAAGAACTCATCAGGAGCAGGAACAAGCTGCAGACACAACATTGACATACTCATTTAATTATTTATTGACTTGGCAATTCATAAAGTGGAGATTGTTAGCATATACCTTGTATGAACTTGTTAGCAAACAGTTGCTTATTTACACATCCAGTAGTTAAGGTGCAACATCATTCATGTGGAGTTGTGTTTATGACCACTTGGAGAAATCCAATATTGACTCTTTTAGCTCTGTTTTTGGTCTCTGCCAACTCCCAAGGGAAATATCTGTCTCTTTAGCTGCTAAGTCCTCCGCTTTAGAGTTTGCTTCTCAAAATGACATTCATGACAACGGTGAGACTGAACCACAACAGTAAACTTGTGGTCTTTAATGGGAAACGTTGCCAACACCTGCTCATAAAACTCAGATCAAACTGTCAAATTAGGCATTGCTGGTCAAATATAAAGATTCTTGCATTGTCCATTTTTCACCGCAGATGTTTTCACACGTTTTAACACGGGAACGTTTGTGACCAGGGTGCCATTTTATCCTGCTTAAAAATGCCAAAACCAAGCAACGCCCAACTCGTAATATGTCCCCCAACAGCAGGAGCATTCATGTTGCAGTTCGTTGCAAGTCATAAATCGGTAGTTCTGAGTGGATTTTCCCAAATTTCAATCTCAAACTGATGTTTGTACGGCAAGTCTCTGATCTGCAAAAGAATCTACTCAGCACGTTGAAAAGAGATGAGAGGCGTACGCTAGTACCACATGCTTCCGAAGGCATTCATTTAAGCACAAATCAACTGAATGACAGTGGCTATGGCAGCTACAAAGCTGCTTCAGCACTTCAGCACAACACAAACACTACTGTACATATAGCAAATTTTGATGACAGCTGTTACTGTGCCCCCTGCCATATTGCTGTGGCATCAAGTGTGTTTACATTGGTGAACTCAGGTTAGACAGATCGTTCCCAAGTTTATACTTTTCTGGAAATCTGACCATGATGACCATTTCATTTCATTTTTTTCAGAGTTCCAAGTACATTGGGTTTTGAGTGCAGCCCAGTGCATTCTGTTTGTTGTAAGTTTTCTACTTTTTGAGTAAAAAGGGAATATAACAGTTCTTTTTCTCTTTTTCTCTATTTAGGTGGCACCAATTTCAAAAGTGTTTCCATCTCTCCACAGCAGAGACATCCCCGTTTTATGAAAAGACCATCTTTCCAAAAGTGAAATACTCTTTTAAAGTCAAAACAAGGAGCTGAAAGACACCAAAATGCTCTGTAGAGCTGAAGGAAACGGCAGAGTTGTGACCCCTCATGCATTACACTCAGTTATTTGATCCACTGAAAATGAACCTTTAATTTTTAAAACTGTGCATTTACTTGTAAGAGTATCCTTTGTATTGTGGTTTTGGCACTTTTACTGAAGTAAAACATCTGAAAACTTCTTCCAACACTACAAAGGAGACATACTCACTGAGAACTATACACATAAAGAAAGACTGATATTGCTTGAGACAGCAAAGATGTGGACTTTGCTGAAAGGATTAAGTCCCTGATGTCTTGTGCAGTCGGTGAGTCTTCCCTCACTCTGGATTCCTGGTGGCTCTGCATGGTTACATAACTGCATCTGTGTGCATTCCCATACACTGCACTGAAGTACCCTGAGCCTGCTGCTGGGTTTTAGAGTCTGTCATTAGCCTCTTGGGTCTGACCACATCAAGTCCTTTCTTGTCTTTGCTTGTTTTCCAAGCAGACAGAAGAAAGTGGTCCTACACCCCCTACTGCTCTGAGCATCCCACATGCTTTGACAGACAAAGAGTTAACGCAGATTCCAACAGGGAACATCCACCAGTCTACTTTCCTCTCCGCCATGCACCTCGCCCAGAGCTGGTGTCTCTGCCAGTCACAGACCAGAGACGCCAGGCCTGGGCAATTATGGCAATTTTTGGATGACATCAGACCAGAAAATGAATGATTTAGCTGTCAATTTTTTGGGGGGGGATCTCGGTGTAGGATGCAGAACCTGTAATAGAGCATGTCAAAACAGAGTGGGAGAATTGTTTAGACGTTCACATCTGCAGTTGGCTGGAAGGTAATCCCAGCCTGGTGGGGTTGGTTTGTCTGCTAATAATGACCACTGTTCGGTGTTGGCACTTGCAAAAAATAGGCTGAATCTCCCTGAGAGGTTGGACCACCCAAAGACTTTAAGAACATCCTTGTATCTTCAGCTGTCTCTTAAGTCTCTATTTACTGCCACACACACACACACACACACACACACACACATACACCAAATCTGCCATATCCAAAACAGTTTTGGTGGTGCCACTATTTTAGGCTCCCTTTGACCAAAATAACCAGTGGTGCCACCGTTAGACACAATCCAACCAAAATAACTAAATGACTAACCAAACTAAATCTGAATTATGTACTGAGCAAGAGATGTTTAACCCTGCTCCTGACTACAAAAAGAGCCTTTAGTGTGTGTCACCCCGACTGTAGATTATGAAGAAATGAGACAGAGAAAATGATTCACCCGATAGCTGCACAGTAAATACCCCAAAGATGCCTTTAAAGGCGGAAAAAAAGCTGGAAAGGGATATGTAAAATATGTACTATAACTTATCCACAACCGTCAATTACACACTGGCACAGTGGACAGACACTGAGTCATTTGTGTAGTGTGTCTGCAAAAAGATCCTGTGGTTCTTCCCAAGGCTACGATTTGATCTCTGAGCTCTCTTCATTTGTGCTTGAGCTTCGGCTTTATGCTGACAAACAAGTGCATAACCCCTTTGGCTCAAGACTGAAAGGGGAAAAAAATCCTTCAAAATAAAGGACCAAATCTCTCTGTCGTGAATGGAGGAGCATCTCCAAAGAATGCTGCAGTTTTAGTGCGTCCGTATTCAGTGAAAATGGGATTCAATGATGGCACTAATTTAGATAAAACATCGCACAAACCCCTCACATCAAGCTGTGTTGAGTGGATAAATCAGAGTTCCTACGCTAGCGGGCTCAATTGTGTTAGTGTGTAAATCCCCTCTTACTCTCATTTCCTTTTCAACGACCCACTAATCCAATTAGAGCACCGTAGTTCAAAACCTGTGATAACTACATTTCCTCTCTGTATTAGCAGCTTTTGCAGCGCTTTCTGTTGGAAGTATGGCACAGGTTAGATATTTATATACTCGAACTGCAGTGATTTAAGAGAAGCAGGGATTGGACTCAATGCTAAATGATCCAGTTAGTTGTAAACGCTATGCAAAAGCATCTAAATCCACAGATGTCAAACACTTGTAAGCTTTGTTTAAATTAAGATTTCATTTGGGCTTTGATGGAAACAGTGTAATTGTTCTTGTAATAGACAAAGACAAAAACAGAAAAGTATATAAAACCAAATGGAAACCAGCCCTCAAAGCAACAGGAGAAATAAGTATTTATAGTAGCTCTTCTTGCCATGCACATACACTACAGGTTTTGAACACTTAAAATAATGTGTTCACATATGTCTTGTTAGAGGATACAGCTGATCCACATGACTAGACAAAAGTCCCTCTGCAATAACCTGGTGAATTCATGAATTCACTGCAGTCAAGACCGTAACACCAGGCCTGTGAGAGGTCATGATTTTGTCTCAAAGATTCTTGTTCTTTTTACAACTGATCATGCCTCTGTGCTGGCTGGGCTATTGTTTTCCTATGCAGAGAAGAGTGACGTCCAACTATGCAATGTGTTACCCTCAGAGGTGCACCATATTGCCATTAACTTGTCTTTTTATTTATCAGGTATGATGTCTTCAGCATGGGCCTTTACCAGGAAGGAAGTACCTGATAAATAAAAAGACAAGTTAATGGCAATATGGCAATTGTATTTTGGACCTTTTGTCTCCCAAAAGTCTCACAACTTTATGCCAGTGCAATACTCAATCGATGGAGTACTCTTTTAAGTCCCAGTGGCCAATATTTTATCACTATTATTGCTAGTATTCTGCTGCTCAGCATATCAACTAAATAAGATATGAACAAGCTTCAATGAACTGAAAATGTATTTTGAGAGATTTTAAGGAAATATATTTGGTACATTTAATGCACTTTGAAACATTTTTGCACAACAATTAAGAGGAAAAACAGCTCATACAGGCATAGTAACCAATGCTGTCATGTAAGAACAACAAAAATATGTATTTCGGTTTCTTTCTTTTACAGTAATGGACTGCAGATGTTTTATCCTTTATAAGAAGCTTTGTGAATCTTCTCTCAGATGAAGCTTTAGGCTATACTGTTGCTATGTGCTATGCACAATAAAGACCTGGCAGCTTATTTGTAGCTCCAGGCAATGAATTTTCTTCACTCTTTGAGATTTATCTGACTGACATATTGCATTGCACTCCAGTTGTTGGCACCTGTGACTGAAGATCAGCTGTTTTCTGTATTGACATACACGGATTCTTTAAGCTACGGCCAACAGCTTTTACTGCACGTCAAGTCAACTGCAGCAGCTCTCATTTTGACATATGTACTGTACGTACAGTACAATAATATAGACATATAATATACATGTACACAGTGAATAAAAACGACTAGGTGGAGCAAAGAGCATAAACCTTTGCCTATATAGCTCTGGGCTCTGGCCCAAACTCTCCACTTATCTCCACTTGTCCGCTTGTCTATGTACTATACACTTCTTCCCTTAATCCATGTAGGAGGAACTAAAACAGTGAAATAAGGCACAAAACAAAAATAAACATCCAAAAGAAAGAAAAGCAGCTTAAGAAAAAAAAAATAAAAAAGCTCAAGATTCTATCCAGACATCTTTCTGCAGTGTTCGTTTCAACTTTGTGGTGGATTTATTGATACCACATGAGACTGAAACAGCCCAAAGGAAACAGGGAATTCTGTCCAAGACCAGGCAAGAAATCTCCTGATGGCCCTGGAGGTCCCCCCAAGGTTAACTCAAGCAGACTTGTTAATGCATGGGTGATATCATGACCAAGAGGTTTTCGTGCAGTGATGTCAGGATGTCATGTCGTGCGTGTTTTAGAGAAAGTAATTACATACTGTGGGTGTGTTTGTGTATTTTGTGGCAGGTGGGAAAAGAATGATGTGTGTATTTGTTTCTGCTTTAGTTCACTGACTCCACACAGACACTCTCTGTCTATGTGGGGTCCAGGAAGTCTCAGAAAGTCTCAGAGCAGAGGAGGCGTCTCCTCTGAGGATGGGATGCCTTAATGCATCTGCTCAGACTTCCTGTGAGTAGATCACATGACAACAATATATACATTCAACCTGATTTATGAAAAAAACAGACGTCCAGGACATCTGCTTATCCTCAGCAGGAGATACACAAACAGAAGGAAAACAAAAAGATTATGAAGATTAACAAAAGTAATGTTATCCAATCAAATCATTAATGCAGGCTATCTGTTCCTGCAGATCTGTGGAAATCCGGTTATTGTGTTACATCACTTGGGTGAAGGCCAAAGGCCTCAATATACTTCAGCAGGGCTGTATTGCTCCTGTATCTGAAGTTAGCAGGTGTTGCAGTCTTTGGCGTAAATACAGAAAACAAGCAAAGCTGCTTTCTCTTGAAACTGTTTTGTTGTTTAGTCAAACTGAGAAGGTGTATTTCAACCATTGGAGTCAAGTTTTTTATAGATTTAAATTTATAAATCAACAAGTGTTGACCAAACTTCTTTACATTTTAAACTTGAACAACACTAAAGTAAACTAATAAGATAAATAAGTGTTACAGACCACTGGGAACAGGGAATGGTGAGCAGTTTGGATTAGTATGCTTGTGCCAAGTCATCCAGTGAACCAGTGAAGGGAGGCCAGTTAGAGTAGATTTGGTTTCTTCCTTGTACCAGTGAAAACTTGATATACTACATTTGAACTATGACTGCAAGAGTTAGGGATGACTGACTGATTCCCACACAAAGACCTGAAGTAACAAGAGCAGTGAGACGGTATCAAGATATCCAGAGGAGACAAAAAATATACTTTTACAGCCCAATGTAGAGAAAGCTCATATTAGGATCATATAAATATCAAACATAGCTCTGTCTTGTCAGTGTAGCAATAGTATGGGATGCTGTATATTCTTTTTGAAAAGAGCCCAATGGAGGCATATATAATGCAAAATCAGGCCTAAGATTGAGCCTTGGGGGACGCCACAGGAGGCACTCGCAGGTAGATATTGTTAGAGAGGTTAGAGAGCAACTGGTAGAGAAAAATCACCAAATTCGTATTTATTCTGTCATTTTGTCATTAAAATTAAGTCAATTATTACATAAAACATTGCAGGAGAAAAACATGAGCTCAGTATAAACAGGCTGACTAAGCTAAATCAAACTGAAGCCTTGTGTGCCCTGTATTACTCTCAGATGTCAAAATATGATAATTCTATCCTCGGGAAAAGTAGAGGTTTGTATCCAATGTAGGTTGACACAAGTGGAGCTCCAAATCCGCACATTGTGGTGCTTCGCTTCCAGTCGGTCAGGATAACACTGGTGACTGGAAAATATACTGGCCAAAGCATACATCAGATTGACCAAAGTCAACACACCATTCTGAAGAACTGAGATATATAATCGTTTTATTAATAAGAAAATATTGCTTCAATTGGGTATTTGAAATAAAATAGTTAATGATAAGTTACTGGGGCTATCACATGAAGGAAAAAAAGCTTCTTTTTTTAAAATTATGATTCCTGGGGTCGTCCTGCCTACGCCACGTCTTCTAACAATAAACTTTAAACCTTTTGGTAGACAGACAAAATGATTTCATGAGAAAATGAACCGCTCAGTTTTATATCTCACTATAAAAACTGACTGACAGTACAAGAATTTAAATTATCAACAAAACAGCTGGAACACACCATTGTAATTACGCACCCATAATTCACTCCCTCTGACTGTTTAACAAGCACGATTTAATGCTTGGAAATGCATTTAAGTAATTAATTGGAAAATCCATTGTGTACGTGCTGGGGACCAGAAAAGTTCTTATCAGAAATGTTTTTCCTAAGGTTAAACATTTGGTTTGGTTCAATTATCTTATTATTTATTTTTAAATTTGATTCAAGTGAATTATGTGATGCATCTGGAATCAATTCTTCTCGTGACATTTGCTGCCATCTGGGAGATGTATGGCCTGTAGCGAATATGGATGCATTTTTATGTTTTAATAGAATATATGGTGCTAAATTACCTCACAAAAGACAGTCTGTCAACAGTATATACAATAAAGTTTTAAAATATGTTAGCAACGAAGGTCATACATGCTTACAGAGTTCTGGAATTTGTTTATACTTTGGATCTGAATTTAGAAGAAAGAACTACAAATGAAAGGTTTTGTTGAGGCTGCAGTGATCTTTCTGACAGTTCCCCGATGTTTGATGTTGATACAGGCTGCAGAGGCACATGGTTTGGAGCAAAGAGCCTATGTTTCAGAAAAGAAGGGTATACTGGCAAAACAAATCACTGATTTATGTGTTTTGATGAGGCCTCTTTTTCCATTTGATCTGTTTCATAGAGAGGAGAGATGCAGTTTGACAGAAATGTTAGGTTTGAGACGGGAAATTGCCATTCTCCAACGTTCTCCAGTGACCTTGGAGCGACATCAAGACATGGAGCGTTTAATGATTTAGCTCAGATTAATATCAACACAAAGCCATGGAGTTATTATAACCAGATTGAGCTGATGTGCTCAGTGAACTGGTAGCCAATAACCCCAGTCACTCGCAGCAGGAGGCAGATTGTGGGGGGTGGGGGGGGGGGCAGCCAGCAGACGGCAGCAGCAGTGGGGGTGAAGACCAGCTCTGAGACATGTGGAAAGTCTGAAATGCGGAACAATGACTTTTACTGGGCCCCGAGTAAACAAACCCACATCAGTTTGGACCTAGGTCCTCGCGCATGAGTCACCGCCATCAGTCTCTTCCACAGTCCTCTCTGCACTAGTGTTGATGAAGAGCACCACCAAGCCCTTCTCTCAACATTACGCTTCCTGTCCTGTTCCAGGAATGCAGGAAGGGGGACATCAGTGAAAGGGGCCTTGGTGATGGGCTCCACATGATGTCTAACTGATGAGACAAGATCCAGAGAAGGAGTTCACATGGTAACCATAACTTGAACCCACTTCTGAAACCCACTTTTCAGAGCACTATATCCTGGAAGAGAAACCCTGGGTGACTCTTGAGAAAAACAATGTCACCACAAGGTCCTTTTAGTGGCTGTTCTGGAGCTTTTTATCTTATGGATGGAGATCCAGATGGAGTTTGCCCAGTTGTCATGGAATTGTGGATGTTCAAATTTCCATTTTTGAGCGCATTAAAGACTGAAAAAAAAGTTCATTCTTGACCTTGGAAACAGAAAATCAAGAAACTTTTAATCCAATCTTTTAAGTCAACATAGATGAGAAGTTCAGCGCATAAAACAATGGAAATTTTGACTGACTGTCTGAACCTGACTGACCAAATCTTACTCCTGTTATAGTCACTGTCACTATGTCTACATATATACTACCTCAAGTTCTCAGAAACAGTGGGATTTAAATGTCAGACAGAGGTAAACAAAAGCAGTATTCTTGTTTGTAGACATCGTGAACTCCATGACTACTATGCAACTGCATGTGCTAAAGAAGATTATGTGAAATGATCAAAAGCTCCAGAACAACAACTCCAACCTTGTGGAGTGCTTGTTTCTGTCAGCTGTTGTTTCTCTTTGTCAAAATTGAACTTGAGCGATCTCCGCTACACTGCTTTCATCCTGACGAGACAACAGTATTATGTGCATAGTTGAAGTGTAAAGTTTATACATGTGCGCCTGTGGGTGTATGATGCTAAAATAACAGGCAATAGTTTGATCTTTGGCACAGAGACGAGGCTGTTGAGCTGTTGTGTTCTCATAAAATCTCTTTTATAGCTGAAGGAGGCGGATGTTATTTTGTACTTTCAAATCTTTTTAATCCCAGCTGACAG
The DNA here is from genome assembly GCA_028641955.1 of Protonibea diacanthus. Lineage (NCBI taxonomy): Eukaryota > Metazoa > Chordata > Actinopteri > Sciaenidae > Protonibea > Protonibea diacanthus. The sequence continues at coordinate 12,129,719 of CM053983.1, read as the reverse complement.
AACTTTTTTTTATTCATACAGGCAGACATGTGCTTATGTATCTAGCAGAATTTATGAACGTGTTTTGGTGTATAAATCTTAGGAGCAAGAAAAGACCATCTGGTAATGCTATAATGAGAATAACAATCAAACAAAACAACAAAAAAAAAGAATTACTTGTTTACTTCCAAACACTAAGGATTACAAGATTTCAGACACTGAGTTGACAGCTCCACTAACATTATGCGTTTGGATGGAGACACAGAATGGAGGACCGGACTGGGCACTGCCCCCCTCAGTGGGTAAACTCTACACACTGCAGCCATTCAGTTGGCCCAGCTCACTGGATAAAGTTAGGATTGTTTGTCAGCGGGCTGTAATGCCAGGAATGCTCAGTGCTGGCTCCCCCTGTGTGTGTGAGCGTCTCTCACACTTTATTTTGCCTCTCCAGCAGCAGTTTGGATCTGTGGTAACACCCCCATGCTCCCTGAACTCTAAAGTGAAATAACAGATTCTATTTCTCTCCTGCAAGCTATTTTGGTACCCCCGACACACACGTCCACCACCTCGAATTACCCCACCCTCTCCCACCATACCAGTAGAGACTGTCCCATCTGTGCTCTGGATTGGCATTTTCTAGCATGTTCCATCCGGCCATCATGACATCACTTTCTAAATGAGCAGACACATGAACATAAACGCACACACGCGTTGGTCTGATGATTCACAGCTTGAGTCAAACCAGTGTCCAGCTGCATGAGTCCTGCTCAGCTCTCAGATCCAAGTCTGCTGAGGTTTTGATAGGGATTAATGATTAGTGTTTGATCTTAAAGGAGAGACAAAGGAAGGATATTTTCAACAATTTTCATTCAGTCTGGTATAAGTTTACAAGTTGCTATTAATAGCTTTATTAGTGGTTAATCTATGACTTATTAAATCTTTTCCAGTCATTGTAAAGCAGAAATGAAGCAAACAATTGTGGGTTGCTAAGGAATCCCAACTTTAAAGGAATAGTTCAACATTTTTTGTTGTTTTTGTTTGTTTGTTTGTTTGTTTGTTTGCAGAGAGTTAGATGAGAAGACTGATACTACACTTGTCCATGAGCTAAAAATAGTTACAAGTTATAACTTACAGTCAGCAGTCACTTAGCTTAAGCTGGCTCTCTAACAGCACGCCTAAAGATTGAATTAGAAATGTAAAAACAACAACAAGCTTTAACTTTCTTTATTTGAAAGATTCCTTTTGTTGACATAAACAAACAAGACTTTCTGTGACACCATTTCTATATAGTTATTCTGCTTACCACTGGGTCCGATGTGGTCAGTTTCCTGTCACAAAGTTCTTTGTAGCTGCTCAAAAGCAACATTGTGTAGAAATTGGTATTGGCTGTTGGTTTCAGAGTGCAATGCCACTGTCATAAATATGGACAACGGTCTTTGTAACGTGTATATTAAAATGAATGAGTCTACAACTTTAATAACACAGCCAAACATCAGTCAAGCGTAACAACACAAGACACAGCAGCCAGCTAATATTACTTACTAGTCCAACAGCAAGAAGCCCAGTTTAGCATCTGTCTTTTAGACTTTTGTTTTAAAAAGCTTTCGCTAACTGGGTGGTTTCTCGCTCAGTCACTCTCTCCACTTCTCTTTTCAGCTGCCTCCATCAACGTCCCCTTTGGCCTTTTCACCTGTGGCATTATGTCCATAGAGGCTGCTGAGCCCAGTTACATTGTACATTGGCCTAGCTCAGGTTCTGGCACAACACCGATTTGCTACAGCATTCTCCAGTGCTCTGGGCCTGAATACCTTGTCTTCCCGGTGGTCCAAAACACCTGTGGTACAAACACTAACACTCATCTGATCCTCTGAGCTCACAGTCCAAGCAACCTAGCTGATAAAGTGAGCTTACGTTAGCTAGCATTAGCTAACAGCAGCTATAGTTTGGTGCAGTTTACTTTACTGTCCATCAGGAAACTTGATGCACACAGACTTAGTGTTGTAGTTAGTTATTTTACCGTTTCATAGTTTAATCAATAATAACGCCTCATATTTGGTAAAGTGATCATACATTTTGTTTGTAAAATCCTGAAGTCCATGCACACATAGACCAACTACACAGGTGTTTTCACGTGTCACACCTCTTCTCACAACTGTGTGGGTGTACAGACTGTGCATGATTGATAGTCAGTCATTGATTTATTGGTTTTGTTGCACCTGTCTGGGCAGGCCAGCTTACCCATTCACAATCTTATCAGTACAAGGAGTTTGATCTAGTTTCATCTAAAACACAGCATAGATCCACCCAAATTTCACCTGCCTGAAGGTCTAACCAGCCAGAGTAAAAACAACTGTGTGTTTGTGCAGTGCATATGCAAAGTAATGGACTATAACATCCCCCTTTGAAATGTAGTGGAGAAGTATAAAATGATACAACATGGAAATAACGTGAGTAATGTAAAAGTACCTAAAACTTCTAGTTAGGCACAGTACTCAAGTAAATGTACTCAGTTACTTTCCACCACTGGTTGATGTACATGTACAAGATTTGTTGTGTTTTTAAACAGCCAACCAGCCACAAGTTATTCCATGGACTACGTGACCTCTTACACAGTGGAAGAAAAGTTTTAGCACTTCCAGGCCAAAAAGCGTTTATTGCTTTGTTGCTGCTGTCCAGATTTTCATTACTGTCCAGGGAAAACCTTCCCAGTTTTCATGTTCTCAGACATGTTTTCATTTTTCATATTTTCAGATAAATTCAAAGATTAACAGACCTTTCTGTGAGATAAGAAATGTCTCAACCTCTTATACTCCCATTCACTTGTGTCAAAAAACCCTAAAGGTTTACATTTTGGAGATAAAACTTTGCAACTTTTGATTTATAGCGCTGTTATTTATAGCTCAAGGCTTTATGGATTAGTGTAAAGTGTGGTTTTCCTCTTTATCGTACGCTAGGGGTGAAAGCTATGCCACAGTTGTTTGGAGTCTTCCCTCTCTTGAAGAACTTGTGATGAACACTCCTCAGTTCTGTACCCCGGCAACACATCAACACACAGATGACAACCCACACATCTCCTCCAGCTGAGGCTTGTACTGTCAGCTTGCTCCAATCATGCAGTTCAACTAAAACATGTGTTTCCCCTTTGCACCCTTAGGATGATGTCACATCCACAGAGTCATGTGCTCCCCAAGTACGGCTTAATTTAAAACATCTCCATTTCCTGACTCAGGTCAGTGTGATCTGGACTGAGTTTGTCTAGCATCAGGAGAGACAGCATTGAGAGAAAGTATGCACCAAACAGAGGCACAAAGTGAGAAACTACCCACGGATAATGGGTAAGTGGGACATTATAATCGCCCCCTTTGGTGAATAAACCCTTTTTCAGGAGAGGTAATAGCACAGATACCAGACCAGGGTGAGTTTGATTTGTGTTGTGGCAAGAAATTGTGAAATCTCTGTCATTACTGCGTCTCAGTCCTGTCATCACTATGCTTTCACACAGACGTGTGCACAGAACCTCAGCCCACACACATACTCTCCAAATTAAAGCCCAAATTAAACGTCTCAGAAATCTCACTATTACCCTTGGGATAAAATGTACTTCTGAGATTGAGACAGGGTACTTGATAGAAATAGTTTAAATCAGATATATTAGATCACATTCACACATCAACTGCTACAACTTGTTTTTCTGTTCGTCAGCAATCAAGTGTAATATTTCTTTATTTGCACTGATGTTTTTTAAGGAGATGAATAGATCAGGGTTCCAGCTAGAGGCCAGTGACGGTGAAATCATCTTTCAGATGTTTTATATGCACTAGTCCAAAGATTTAATATTGACCTAATGACCATCCGGATATTAGATTTGATCTCAACTTATATGCAAACGTTATGAGTAAGCCAGGAAAACACACCGTGGGATGACCTTGGTACCATCTGCCAAACACTCATGGCTGCTTGAAAAACACACAAAAGGAACAATTTACCAACAGCACACTTGAATATTGAGCCAAAACAAGCAAAGCCAGCGAACATGACGGATTACCAGGATGTTAGATTAAGAGCGTCTCTATTGGAAAAGGCCTTGAACCAGCAATAAATCATTTCCAGTATGTTTGCTGCTAATTTGCATCCAAAAAATCCCTTCAGCTCATAACATCTCTGTGTTTTCTTTTGATGTAGCAACATGCTGTTATTTTACATGCGAGGAGAAAGGGTAATAACATTCAGGGATAACCACCTAAAACACAATGAGTAACAGGTAACTCAATATAATCATCAAACACGGAAACTTTCCATAAACCGTTGGTCTCAGAGGAGGCAAGCAGATAGGAAAAGGGCATTTGGAAACATGCTATCATTTAGGAAACACGCACAGAGCAGCATGACCCCGAACATGCATGTGGAATCCTGTCATTTATCACCATCTGCAAAGGTTCATGTCGGCACCAATGAACTATCCAATCCATTAACTGCCGGTTACACTGAAATACAGAAGATGACTGCATCTCTACTTGATTAGTTAGTCTATTGGAAGACTTCCCTGGGCCATAAAAACACTTTGTTTAGCAGTTTGTATAAATACTGTAGATAAAAACGTCGCTACAACTGGTAACAGTGTCTGTGCAAGCAAACTCTATGAACTCTATGAAGTCCTATCAAAAGAATAATGGTGAAAATCGATGAAGCAGAGGCTGAAATATTCTGACCTTTTTTCCTGCAGTATGAGTCAAGATCCCAAAACACTGAATCCTGGAATTCCCATCATGCAAACTGATACCGTCATTTGTTAGGCCCTTTCAAACTCCTACCCCCAGTTTGTAACACAGGCTTTTTGTTAAGATTTTGTAGTTCCCGAGCACAAGCCAAGATAAAACCTGAGAAAAAAACAAAAAAAAACTCTGAGACGCATGACATCATCAGGGATATTTTATATAGTTATAGATAGTTATAGTTTATAAAGCTAATTTTCCAACCATTTCACAGATTGAGTAATACTCCTCATTGCAAGTAAACTAATCTTTGTGCAATCTGAGTGGCCCTTTAATTGCTAATTCGGTTGCCAATTTGCACAAATACAGAAGAACATCAACTAAGGAGAGTCAAAATTTATTTATTTTTTCTTTATCTTGTGCTCCCAGTTGTTCCCAGTTGTTCACATTACCACAGACCAAGCATTATCCCAGCATCGGAGGACTGGTTGCACTGGACTTAATGGTAACTTAAAGGTAACAGGATACGCACACATTGCAGTAGATTGAGACTCAGGAGGGGCCCATCAGCAAATCTTTGCCCTGGGTTCCCCTAACAGGTTAATCTGGCCATGTGTGCAAGAGAATATCACACAAAGTGCAACTGGAAACATTAACTGGCTTACATTACTTTATACTGGCTCTAGTACTCTGACTGTTGCCAGCAAGCTGACACTGTGGCCACCAGTAACCCGGTCTTTAACAGATTTAAGCAAAGATAAGGCAGTGTGTGTGTATATAGTCTTTAATAATACCACATCTCTAATGTGGTGTTTCAGCGCCTGGCTTAAAAATTGAGTTTAATGTGGAGAAGGAATGAACGGCACACATGGCAAAATAAACTTTTGTTCTCAGTTTGCACAGTGGAAGTAAATATTGGCGCAAATATGACTAGAGAGGCTTGTGAAGACCCAAGATCTGCTGATAATCTATATGAACTGCGTGGTTTCCACCGTCTCCATCTTTTGACAAACTTTACCATCCTGGCGATGCTTGGAAAGATTTCTAATTCTGACTCAGATAAAATGACATGGATATGGTATCAGTCAAGCAAACAGAACTGGGTTTCCAGTGGTAACATGGGTGGGAGAACAGGCCAGCCTTTGTTAAAAAGCTTTAGTATCAGTGAGGAGAGAGAAGCCATTGTGCTTTAGAAAAGCCTCCTTATGGTTCATGTCCTCAGATTGTAATGGATCCCCAGCCTCGGTTTAACAAATGCAACTCACTCCAGACGACAGTATATGCATTTCAATAGGTCTGGTCACTGGAAATGAGCTGCCTTGTTGTCATCAGCTTATCAAGTATAGAACAAATAACTTCCCATCTATCCCCTGCATCCAGAGCGAGATAGGACAAAAGCCAGAGTCAAAGCTAGTAGCAGGTTCGATGAAAACCGGCTGTTTATGATGGCCGTGTGTGAATGGTGAATCAGTTTCAGATAATGAGCACTTTAAACTAACTGCAGCCCTTAGAGCCAAAGATTAAAATGTCAACAATCATTATAGGCCAAGGTTGAAATAAAATAACCACGATACAAAATAAGTAGTTTTTCCTTTTTTTAATCTCACAAAAATGAATGCTTCTGTTCCTGAAAAGAGAGACGGAGTAATCGAGAAAACACTGAATGCGCCATTCTCACTTTACAGATGTTTTTAGAACATTTCATGGTTCATTTTAGGCACTTGGAATCATAACAACATTCCCTTTCTGAACAACAAATACATCTTTGGTCCGGTATGTAATTTTAAAAAAATAAAGCCGGAGTATGAAAATAACACCAGCTTCAAAGTTTGTTTCTTCAAAAATGTATTTTTGACATATATAAAGCTTCATAAAGACTTTTTTTTTTTAATACTTAAACAAGATATTATCGCTACATCTCAGAAATGACCAGCAATCTTACAGATGTTTTGCAAAACAAAACAAGTGAGAAAAATTAACGTGTCGGCTCAATCAGATGTACAGCAGTACAGGATTGTTTAAGTCAAGTCACATTTGGCAAACAGGAGTTTCTTTTTTTTTTTCTTCTTCTTTTTTTCAGTCCACGTCCTTTGAATGATGGAGCGATGGAGACATGTCCACCTCTCAGTCAGTTCAGCTACAGGGCAGCCACGTCTGATATGAGTTACTGCACGGTGAAACCTGCGGTGGCTGCACGTGTGCAATATAGTAATTACTGAAGTTGATGTCCTGCACGTACGGAGCTGGCTGGTAGTAACACGTGACATTCGTCACAGTGGGGATGGCGTTCTGCTCGGCCAGCACCTTCAGGGCCAGCATGGAGATGAGACTGAGTGTCTGGCGCCGCTCGTGGCCCATCAGACAGACGGTGCTCTCATTCACCACTTGGTGAAGAGTCATCAGGCACTCGTACCGTTTGTGCTCCATCCCAGCAAAGTGGTTTTGCAGGTAGGCCTCCAGTTTCCTCTGCTGCTCTCCAATGTCAGAGAAGTCAATGAAGAATCGAGAGCACATGTAGCGCTGCATCTGCTTCATGTCCGCCTCCGAAAAGGGTCTGAACCCTCGCACCAACAGGTGGCAGTACTTCAATAAGCCGCCCCCTCTGATTTCTTCCGGGCTGCGTGTAGCTATGGTCCTCTGACACAGGTGGTCCATGGCCTCCTTGAAGTCCCCGTACACACTCTCCCCAATCACAGTTGGGTGAAAGCTCTCAGACATGGGCGTCTCTGAGCAGCGGTCAAATAAGAGCAGAGAATCGAGGCAAATCTGGAAGGAGTCCACGCTGAATTCAAACTGCCGCCGTAAAGAATCCACAAATTTTAGCTCCACATTCTTGCCTGTGTTGTTGGACAGCGAGATGAGGCTCCAGCGGTCCGTGTCATTACAGACTTTCACCAGTTTCTGTACATAGGCCTCTTTGAGGGTTAGTGCCGTGATGCGTTCCTTAGAGACCCCGGCTGGCAGGAAGTCAAACAGGCAGTCCAGCACGACATCCTTAACCAGCCGGAAGGCCTGATCATCTTTCAGTGACACGCCAAAGATCAGGTCCAGGTCCTTATAGCCCAGTCCAGTGTCCTGATGGAGCACATGGCTGGCAGCCGAGCCATTCAGCCTCACGTCTTTTACACACACACCCCTCTCCTCCAGCCTTGCCCGCACCACCTGGAGAGAGACGAGACATAGAAACAGCATGTTATTAATGATTATGTGAATTTATAAAAAGATTTGGTCAAAAAAAAAAAACCTGCAGAAATGAAGAACGAAATGAAAAAAAACTTTTGAAATATGTCCAAATAAGCTCCACGGGAGCCTAGTGGAAATCAATAGTTTGCGGAGGCAAGATCAATAGCGCCGCTCACAAAAGTCCATTTCATCACCATCAGCTTGAGTCAGAATGAAATCTAAAGAGTCCAAACAAAGAGCAGCAGAGCTGGTGAGCCTGCACTCCAGTCCATCTCCCTCTGGGTCTGATTGTCTTATCTTATCACAGATAGAAGATTTATAATGCTGAACTGCAGCCAAGAGAGACTGAACAGCAATGTGGCGTGCAACAACAACAACAAAAAAAACTTGCTTTCGGCTGAACATCACAATATCAGATCAGTAAGAGTCAGCAGCACTCCCCTTCCTGTGTCCAAGAGGACTACAAGATGTTTAAACTAAGTGTCATCTCAGTGGAAGGTGATGATCTACAGCTTGACGGGCTATGCCAACATTACTATTAGCATTTCCTCTGAAGGGAAATGACAAATAATTGTGTCATAAACCTGTTCTCCAAATATTTGTCAGAGATCAAATTGTTTAGAGTTCAATAATATGGCATCTTACCTACTGTAACTGTAGCTTCCTTGTTAGATCTGGCAAGCTATTTGAGACGTTTCCGTGTACACACGGTCACACTCGCGTATGCTTATGCTGACATGTGCGGCAGACTATAACACAGCAAATAAGATGAGCATTTCCACGGAGCAAATAATAAGTCTGCAGCGCAAATTAGTTGTTACACTCACACACAATCCTAAATCTCCCTCCTGGCATTGACCTGTCAGATTAGTGTCTGTTAACTCTCTCTCCCTTGTTGATCAGATAGCAAGCTGGCTCTATTTATACACGCACTGGGTCAGGCTGCAGACAAACAGACATTTGGAGGCAAGTCAGTCCCTCATACAGGAGTGCTGCAGGGACACAATCATAACAGCATAACTTGGCAGTAATGGTAATCATTCAGCCATAAAGTGGTGCAGATTGGGTTCAAACTCCAGTCAGAAACTATAATATTGCGGGTTTCGTGTGCTCCTGCGGTCGTCCAGATATGTCACCTCAGTCAAAGCCAAATTCCAGGTCAGGCCTACACTTAACACTCACATACTTGAACACAGGTGAGTGGTTAACCCCCACCCCCACGCACACCAGTTATGTCTCTGCTGACTTAACAAACCCTGCCAAAAAAACACAACTCTCATCTAATGAAGTCTATCTCACTTATTGAGAAAGGAGAAATCAATGAAAAGGGAGCTGTGTAGTATAGTAGCTCAGTGATTAGAGGGTGTTATCTTAAATCTACGGTTACAGCTGTAACTCTTTGAACTGTAGAGCTTCGTGATGCTGCGGGACAAAGGTTGACACTCTCAGCCGTGTCCCCTGTGATGCACGCAGGAGAGGGCACAATTACACCATCGAAACCAGATAAATATACATCCAGGCTAAAAAGTGCCAATTTAGGCTGTTGTGACAGGAGATTTACTGTTGATCAATGTTCAGCCAACCGCTAAATGAATCTATGTGGCAGATGGCAGATTTTAGCGCAATAAAATTATATGGGGTTTCCACAAATCCAGGGGAAACAAGAGTCCCCACATTTGGGGCTCAAACCTGCATTTAAGCCTCCTACACGCTCAATGGACCATTCATCTTTCCACAACCACAAGCATGAAGCTCTGGGAGGCTTGTTGGGCTCATCTTGAATATGTCAATGTGAAACTGAAATGGGGGAATAAAAAAGGACAGATTACCAGACCTTGACTTTGCCATGAAGATTCGGCTACATGTTAATGTTGAAATTTTATCACGACATTTACCTAACCACTTTGATTCATGGCCAACTGTCTAGAGACACCGCAGGAGAAGTGAAACATGATCCAGCCACCATGCATGAGAGGCTGGAAATGTGGAGGGACTTTCATAGACTCGATAGATTTGAGTTACACCAGGGGAGCTGTTATATTCCTCACTATCTGCCCCGCTAGCCTTGCTATAAGTGAGATAAAATGACTTAATAACTTGATTAAGCATCACTGGGAGGAAAGATATGCAGAGGAGTCACAGTTTGGCTGCAGATATTTTTAGGGGAAGGGATACAGAGCAGTCCTAGGAAGAAATTAGAAGAACTTGCTCCAGAAAGAAGAAGTAGGACAAACTAAATTATGACGTAAAGTTTGAAAATAAAATTAAGCAAGGAAAGACCCAAAAAACAAACAAAAACTTCCTATCCTGGGTTGGTCAGTGGCTTTGAAATTGAGATTTGGAGACCACCAGGGGTCACAGAGAGGCAAGACAGACAAATAACGTCCAGTGTAATTCTAACATTTTGTTTCCCAGAGACTGTTTGATCTAAAGGTCACTGAATTCACCACCTGTAACAGGCCGGCTGTAATATTCAATTTCGCGTTTATGCATAGGCCTATAAATACATAGGCTATAAATATGTCCTAACTCGGAAAAAAAGGGATCCCCGTGCGCAAACTTTAAAACTCTTAAGTACACAAGTGAGTAGCCTTTATGTAAATATGTGTGCTGGTTAGTACCTGGACGATTTGGCGGGGTTGCACGGACAGTGTGGGGAAGTTTCCCCGGCCGTGGATGGGGACAGCCTCCCCCAGGATCGAGTCCAAGCGCTGCACCTGATCCCAAGACAACACGCAGAACCGCCGGCTCTGATCCGACGCATCACCGCAAGACATGGCGATAAAATAAACCCCCTTCCTCCCAAAAATAAAAAATAAAAAGAGAGAGAGAAATCAGCAGAATGTGAATCAGCGCTTCCTCCCAGCTGATCACTGGATCTTCAACACAAGTTTTAAGATATTCCCGTGGGGATGTCAGCTGTGAGCAGGTCCGGTTGTGGATGATGTGAAGTGGAGAGCGTCAGAAAAGTTAGTTGAGTCAGAGGTGAGAGTTGGATGAGCCGTTTCCTCCGGTGTGCGCCGATAAAATCCGGTCAGTCTGGCGAGGACCGATTCATAAGAGGGTTTAAAGCGTCCTCATTAGCATGCGCCCTGTGATTGGCTGCTGTGTTTGGTCATTGATTATGGACGCCCTGTGTGCAGGGAACACCCTTCAAGTGACGCATTTGACAGCCTCCTCCCCTCTGCTCTACTCATGGTGCACCACCTGCATGCTGACAGGGTTTTCCTTCTGAACAGCCCCTATGAGCCAGTGATCACTCCAGCTGCAGCATTATGAGGAGTAAGCTAAATTATGTGTTATTTAGTCATCTGTGTCAGATGCAAACAGATAAAAAAAAAAAAATGATTACAGAGATAAGGTTACAGCTGTACAAACACAAGCTCCACTTTTATTTGTCCAGGACATGTTTGCACAACATGCAGGATGTTTTTTTTTTGTTGTTTTGTTTTTCAGCAACACCCTGCTTCGCGATCACTTCGCTTCACTGTCGTGCAGACCTATAGAAACCCAGATAAGACCGTAAGCACATTAAAGAAGGAGAACAAAGTTAGAGGCCTATGTGGAGAGCAGTTCAGCAGCAGCTACAAGTTAACAGGATTATCCAGAAAACTAACCATCTAGTCACAACAAGCTACTCATTTCTACATCAGTCTTGGCTTGTGAACATTTAGTGCCTTCTTTTTTTTTTTTACACATATAGGCCCAAAATACAACAACACATGGTGGAGTGAGCAGGAAGAGGTTTGGTGACTTCCTCAATGGTAGCTTGGCACTGCCAAGAAGGTAAACTGGCACCTCTCTAGCTACCAATCCACACCATCAGCCACCCTCTGGTTCCTCAAGCCAAGTCTCTACAGACTGAGCTACTGACTGCAGCTCTACAGAGACCTCGGCAGGCCAAATCAACCAGTAATTGACAAAGACAAAAGGCAAATGATAAAGCAAAGTCAAGTCATGGATATCATTTTGTGTTGCAGAAATATGTTGTTTTCTACTTCATATTTTATGCCCTATTTGTTTCTGCAACTTTTTAATACATGTTCCCGTTCATATCGCTTTACAAAGGCAGGAAGCTCAAACTGAAAGATTTGAAGTTTGCACATGTTTTTATATTAGCGTTATAGTAACAGATTTAAATTGTAAAAACTTTTTTTGGCTGTAATTTAAAGGGTAGCTTGGCAATGTGACGTTATCTGGTGTCACTTTTTTTTTTCTCTCTATTGTGATTACATTTAGTTTTTAAACACTCACGCAATACCAATTATTAAGATGTTTGGCCATCATGATAGATTTTTGAATCACAGGAAACATGAAAATGTGGGTAAATTATCTTTAGCTACAGCTCTCTCACCAGCTAACATAGCTAGCCAGAGTGCAGTCAGTGTGCTTTGGTTTTAACCTCTACCTGTTTTCTCGACACTTTTACATGCCGTTTTTGTTTTCCACTTCATCTATGGCATAGTGTTTTGAATCATATAAAAACAATAAATAATTTATGGCATTGTTGGTATTTATGGTATTACGCAATTTTCACTGAGATCCAGTCGCTAAGTATTTAAACCATGATAGCAGCTATTAAACATGTTCAGTGTTGCTTGCTAATCACACATTTTTATAGGTCCTTATCATTTTTAGTGTGAGCATGTTTAAAGTGGAAGGCCTTGTCTGTTTGTTCAGTCAGTGGAAAGTTAAAGACTACAAATACACGGACAATCATTCATTCAATTTGCTCATGAGTGTGCAGGGACTTATGAAAAGGCTCTGATAACCTGCCCTTTAAGATTTCCATTTACGTTTTCAGACATCTCACTGCCACTTCGTTCCACTCTGGCTCCTTATCTGAGGGTTTTTATTTTATTTGTGTTGGTGCAGACACAGAAATGTTCCTGTGGTTTGAGCAGAACATTGCCAGATTTTTATGCCTAATAGCGTATGTAATGCTCCATCTGGGGCATAAAAGATAGCTATATAGAGAGGAGTCCTGCTTAAACAATGCACTCATTTTAGATTGCTTTATTTAGCTGCTGTCAGATGCATTCAGTGTCCTTCACTTTATTTCATGTCTGAATTTTCCAAATCTGTCAGTCTTCTCTGCATCACTTCTAACAGGAGTGGACTGTAGTCACACCGTCACTGTCTTATATCTCATCCTGTCCTGCATGCAGTCTATTATGTGTTTAAATGCACTAAATATCCCTTAGTGAAGGACCTCCCACAATGACAGACATTACTCACAATAGCAGACATTACTCTTTCAGCGGTGAGAAGATCCTGCCAATGTGTAATTTCCCAGTGAACAATAAAGGTGAGATCTTCGGTAATTTCCTCTTTTAAAATGACCCAAATATGTCATCATTTATAAAATCCCTAACGGCCCATACCTGTTTACAGAGCATGTGAGTGCACCTGTAAAATGTTTACAAGAGAGTAAAGGTCATTTCATGATTGACCTGAGTGGTGCAGCAATAAAACACAGACAAACTCCTATGCACATCGTGTTGTATTCAATCATATGCACGTGTGTATTTAGTTCACACACACACACACACACACACACATCTCCACTACTCTCTACAACGCACAGCTGGAGGCTTGACAACATCTTGTGGATCCCGTGGGCCTGGTCTCCACGGAAGATCACTTCAAATCCTATGATGTCAACATAATCTAGTCTCCGTGGCAACAGCATCCTCGGTCGTTGGGCAGCTGGGCAGAGGCGTCTCCAGCTGAGGGTCCTGCCAGGTGCCGATGTGAGACATCTGCGTCATCCGACTATAAATAACTCCACCATGTGGCAGCTGTGCATCCTGGGAACAGAGCCAGCCTTTACCTGAATGTGAAACACTTGGGGAAAGACAGAACAATGACGGCAGATAGGCCTAAATGTCAGGCCACTTGACATTCTCAGGTTCCCTCACAGCTTACATGTCAGAGGGAGTCAGCCGGATGTAAAGTCAAGACATTCATGGAGTGGAACAAAACAATTATTACAAAAAAAAAAAAATCCTGAGATGTGTTCACTGCTTTGTGCATACACCCTCTTTCACCTTATATTATTTCACACCGGTGTCACTGGATCCTGAGGGATGTTTATCCCTTAACTGACATCCTGCTGCAGCCATGACAACTGAGACTGTGAGTCAAGTAGGCGCGGACCAGTATTTAAACACACCTTAAACAAATGATGCATTAGACAGGCGTATGTTCCTGTCCTAACCATGCTCAAACACTGTGTTCATAAACAAACAATCTGGTAGTCTCAAGTGCATCACATCAGACATTGAATTAAAGTCAGATTAATATACCTGTTGTTTTTTTTCTCTCTCTTTGTGCTCAAAGGCACACATCAGTTTAAATATCTCTCTATCTGTCTTTGCTTGACGGAAAGAGGAACAATGCGGGACTTAAGTGTAGGGACATGGCTGGACGTCACGGTGCGTTGTAAAAGCGTGGGTGAAAATCGATGTTGCCAAACAACTAGCAGTGAGGTGTCACAATGATCAATTGCATGAAGACTGATAACACCCCGTCTGTCACACAGGATGAGTTGTGAAGCTTTTTTTTTTCTCCTTACCAGTCTGCACAGAATCATACAATCTAAGTGAATTATTCCTCCCCAGAAGGCTTCATCTCATCTGTCACTGAGCACATTCAGTGGTGTTATATTAGAGGACCAAGTTTTTAGCTATTATTAGAGCATGCACCGCGTGTATTGCCATAGCTAAAATAGTGATGCAGCTGCTGCTATTACATTACATGTCTGACATCACACTCATCATGTTTAATGGTGGAAGATCCACTTGGATTTTGTGAATGAATAACAAATTTTGTATCAAAGTTTCAGGCTGAGTGTGCCATGGGAGCAGAATAACTAGTTTGTACAACCTGGTTAAGTTGACCAGTCAGGCTGGACACTAGGGCCTACCTACCTCTGATATGGAGAGAGTGTGCGATAAGGCAGGTAAATTTACTTTTCCGGATTGCTTCAGATGACAAATCTATGGGACAGTGGAGCGGGGTTACGCAAGCAGCCCGTGCTTCTGACGTCAGACACCCTCCACTTGCCTGCTTGATTGATTACAGTAGTGCTTGGCAGAGCAGAGCAGTGTGCTGCTGGAGAAAATAAACACACCAAAACACACTATAGCTTCAAGTGGCATCATACATCAGCTCCCAGCTCTGTGCACACTTCAGCAGTGAAATGGAAAAACACTAAATTATGAGGAAGCAAACACATGTAATTTGTTGTTACCTAACCCTGATTTTAGGTGTGTGATTAGCGATTATACAATACTTCCTATTAACGCTGGTTTAAGTCCTAAACATGACCCCATCATCATTTTTTAAATGGTTTTATGTTATCAGAGGAGATTTGTTTCCTCATCTTGTTTTTTATAAGTTGAAGACAAAACGCTGAGAGCTGGGTGTTGTCGTATTCTGCCACTGTCTACAGGCTCTGCAGGTCTATAGTTATGCTATAGCCATGAGGCAGTTCTCTGGCTAACAGAGGTTATTCCATAGTTGAAGTGCCCTGAAGCTCAACGGTCAAATATAGCATTATGCTATGCATTATGTAAGCCTCGGCTCACTTTACTCACCGGACGGGAAAAGAAAACTTTGACTCACGCTGAAGTTGCGTGGAATGTCAAACATATTATAGAATGAGAACAGATGTTAGTCAAATAGAGGCTGAGTGTTTAGCAACTTGGATCTATACAAAAGTATACAACAAGGACAGATAAGGAATTCTTTTAGAGGGTGTGATTATTTCCCTCTCTGTATCTATACTATGCTAAATATGTTGGCTCTCTTTTCCTTATACTCTTGGATGAGCACGTGGATTTCTCAAATGTGATTTATCCCAGCTTATAGAGGAGCCTGTGTAGAAGAGAGGAATGTATGGCCCTGGTAATAAAACACCGTCGCCTCCTTCTGTATGTCTCAGACGTTCTAACTTGGATAGCTTCCTTAACTGGAGCTTAAATCATGTTGTGCAAGGGTCCCACACCCACCCTTTTAGGACATTTAGGGGTCCCTGTTGAAAATCACCCTGTGAAATGCTACACAGAAAGAAAATAAACTCAGTTTGGTTCACTTCTTAGTTCAGTGCTGCTTTAGCTAGTTGAATGTGTCTCTTGGTATTATTATGCACTGATCAAATACTCCCAACTACTCTGCAGGGACGTAGAAAGATGACAGCTGTCTACAACGTGTAGATCCCGCTGAGTCAACAAACCCAACCATAAAAGCTTATAAAATAAACATGTTCTGTAATTTTCTCAACACATGTGCCTGGTGTGGACATTGCATATTAAAAGCTACCAAAGAAAAGAACTGGCTCTTCCTGCTCTCTGGAGCATTTACCAGAAGTGAGAGGGAACCCCTTTTTAGCAGCGAGCTCTGATTTCATTCCCAGAAATCCTTCTCCTCGTCCCGAACCAGTAGCTGAGAGGAAAAAGTTAGCCCCAGGGGCGATTAAAGAGTGCAACACTTCATAGAGCAATTGTGTAAATTCACTGGACACCTTTGGGGTTAAGCGTGGCAGAGATCTAGAGCAGGCCCCTCAGATACCACGTCTGTTAAGGTCATGATCATACCAGCGCAGCTTGACTCATGTAACTGATATCTGAAGACAGCAGAGCCGGTTTTATCCAACGTCTCAGTCAGGTTAAAACGTCTGTCCAAATGAGCAGCTAATAAAAATGTTAGCAGCACATTTCTCAGATCAAAGTCCAGATTTCTTAAATCCTCCCCCTGGAAGGATTACGGGATTGGGAAAAAGTGAATCCCATCATACCTCAGTCCAGCTACATTTTCCAAGGGCTACAAAAACCATCGCGATATCAGAAGAACAACGTATGCTTATTAGACGAATACATTTTATGATTTCCAGACATTTCTATAATGGTGACAGATGTTTGTGAATACTGATAACAAAACACGCTTTAAAACAAAAACAAACCTGGCTAGCTTTCTATAGTTTGAAAGATTCATGTGAAGCTTTTCTGCTGAAGTGTTGAAGATTTATGGAGTGCTGTAACTGAGCACAGGCGGGAGGCAGGCATGTTGCACACATGGCCAAAAGCTGCTCTGAGTTACATACTGTAGAGACACTGGCAGCAACTGCTGCTCGACAAAACAACTCGGCATTCGCTCTATAGTCTCAAACATTTTTACTCTACGATTAAAACCCCTGTGGCTTGTGTTCCATCATGTATCTCCCTGTGTACCCTTGCTACCGTTCTAACCTTTACATAACTTGTAAGTAACATAGGCAAACACGATAAGCATGACAGAGTATATAAAGTTGTACTGTGGCCTTTGCTATAAGAAACATGCTGGGAATATGTCCGGCCATGTCCTTTCAGTGACTCTGCACCCACTATCTATCTGTCTCTCACTCTGTCCCACCTCTTTTTTCCTTCTCACTTTATTGTAGTTGCTGAAGTTCACTGGCTTTTATTGGTTATTGCACAATCATCCTCTGTACATAACCACTTTCCTACAGTATATGGCTGCCTAAAGAGCCATACATTTATATAAATAACACAGTGATGGAAGGTGTATTCGGATACTTGAGTAAAAGTGGCCTTAGTATACTGTAAAACTACTATATTACAAGTGAAAGACAGAAGAATAAGGATGGGGGTGTAGTTTAGCTCAGCTGGTAGAGCAGCCGCCCCATGTATGAAGGCTCGGTCCTTGCTGTGGAAGCCAAGGGTTCGAATCTGACCTGTGGCTCTTTCCCGCATGTCATTCCCCGTCTCTGTCTCCACACATTCCTGTCACTCTTCAGCTGTCTCAATCAAATAAAGCTTGAAAAGGCCAAAAAAAAAAAATCTTAAAAAAAAGAAGAAGAAGAAGAAGAAGAAGAAGAAGGATGAACTCAGATAACTGCAGGAATGCGTGTAACAGTGGTACAAATTCATTAGTATTATTTAGAACATAAGTATATAAATGTAGTTATCTTTGATCAAAACAACCATCGAAAAAAAGATTTTGTACATTATATTAGTCATACAGTCCACTCAGATCACGATCATGCTTTTCAAAATCAACAAAGATACAAAAAGAATTGAACACACCTTCAAAAAGAAAAGAAGCATCACATCAAACTTCAACTATTTAAAGTATTACAGGAGGAGAAAAGGGGGTATTTAAAGAGGCACACATTTTAAGATTGTGCTTAATGCGATGACATAATGTGGATGTGGGTGATAGATGTTGACAGATTAATGTTGAAAATATTGTTTATGTTACAGAGAAATCTGTCTGCTGTAGAAGTTACCTAGTTTGTTTTTCAGAGTGTGGACATTTTCATTTTCATAATTAGTCTGGCCTGAAAACAGCTTTGAGTAACAAAAACAAACTGTTTATCAGTCGGCAGTCGAGCTTTAATATTATAAAAACGATCTGTCAGCAGCCAAAGCATTGTTCAGCAGATTGATTGAGGCCATATCAAACAGTCTACATGATAATGGCTGCTGTGATAAGGTCTGACCCTGTGGTACCCTGGTACACTAATCCAGCTCCATGGCACATATTCAGGTTTCCATGGGGAGCTCTTTCCACTTCACCACGCATAGCCGACATGTTTCCACTGCAAAAATCGAGGATATCTCACGTCTTTTTACTTATTCGCTTATCTAATCTGTACTCTGAAATAAAACATTATACCAAATACCAAATGTTGCAGATATGGTATCTTGTAAAGTGGAAATTGTTTTTATGATTATTTAAGAGATCAGGAAGAGGTCAGGAAATCATAATCAAGACCCACAAATGAAGATAAAAACTTTTGTGTATAACAGTAATAGTTACATACATACATACATACATACATACATACAGTTACATACAATAATTAAAGAATACATGTTACTGACCATCACAACCTAAAGTAACCTGCATGCATCATATATACATATAATCCTTTGACAAATTAGATCAGTCAACAAACTTAATACAAAAACCGACCAATAGATAACACTAAACTCATCTATAATGAGCTTTATTTACTAAAAGGCTTCAAGAGCTTTATAGGTGTAACCACAAGCCACCATGCCCAAACACACGGACATCCTACCCACCCAGAAAAATCCCAGGAGAAGCAGTGTACAAACATATGTTTAAGTACTGACCAACACATAGGCACTTCACATGACTATGGATCTTATTAGTCTGCTTTGTCCTTTGCTAGGAGGTCAAACACGTTCTGGTTTTGATGTGGAAGTTTTGCAGCATTCATCCACTTTTAGGAAAACACAAGCAAGAATGCAAGACAAACAGGCTATTTGGCTGCATTACAATTCAACATGGAGGTTTGAGAAATCTTAACCACCATGTGCAAGTTACCCACAGGATTCAGCTGTTTGATGTTCCACTGGCAGTGGCAACGAACTATGCCTGCTGGCAGCTGGTTTGGTTCTGCTCAGTTCAGAGTTAATTATATCCGGCTTCGCTGCCCGACATAGAGACGCACTTTTAGCTCTTAAAAATCACAGCAACGGGGGGGATGTTGACAGCAGACCTGACCGTGAGTCACCTGTATTGTTTGCAGAGGTACTTCACTTCTGCTCTGGTCAGACCAGCGAGCGATGAGGAGAAGACTTGTGAGAGTGTGACACACTCCTGCACACATGACAGAAGGGGCCAAACGTGGCTCGCTGAAGAGGAACGAGCGTGCTGAGTCACAGAATGGATGACAGTTACATTGGTTTTGGGTTATTTCTTTGAAGAGCTACAATATATTAGTTTTAAGTGAAATGGATGCTTTTCCCCGGCTATGTGTTGCTCATGTGTTTCAAGGAAAGAGCTCACACCAGACAATGAAGTTTTGTCTCTATTTCTCATCCATCCACTCAGAGCCTGTCTGATCTGATGTCTTCAGCAAAGTCACCTCTATGATTAAATCACATCCTCTTATTCTGAAATCTAGCAGGAAACCAGGTTACTCTCCCCCACTGTCTGGGTGGCCTTCTGTCTCTGTCTCTGTGCCACACCAGTTGGGGTTAAAGAGCATAACACACTCCAGCAAGCAAATAATCACCTGCAGCCAGCGAAGACTCAAATAAGCTGCACGCCAACACTGGTGACCTGGTGGTACCTTTTCTGCTGTTTGTTAAAGAGACCTCATCTTCTCATTTCTTTTCTTTGGCAAACAAGTTTCAGTCTTCTCAGCGATGGAGGGCTGTGGTTAAAATGCAACACAGCTGCTGAGGCAGTGATGCTTTGTCTTTCTTTTCTTTTTTTTTTCTTTCTGCAAAGACACTAAGCCAAAGGAGATTTGTGTGTTTTATGTTAGCTCAAGATATATAGATTGCTATACTAACATGCCACAGCCAGGAGTGTTTTGAAGTCCAGGGTAACACATTTATCAAAGTTTAAAGGAATCCGTTCAGATGATCAGCTATCATGGTAAAAATGGAGCTATATTATGTATTATCTGTGCCCTGCAGCCATGATGGCATGATTGCTTTTGCACAGATTTATGTCTTCTAACATGTTTTTCTCTTTGTTTTACAACTGTTAAAAGCGCTCAAAAATGTCCTGAAATTGCCTCCAAACCAACAAATACAATTGTACATTCAGAGAATCATATTTAAACGGTGAATAAGATCAGCGTAGAGGAGACACCCCTTCAAAAAACAAAAGAAAAAGGGGATTTTGAAGGAGCTTAAAGCGACGCTCTTAGTTTTCTGCACACAGTAGTGACAGCTGAGTGCAGTCAGGCTCTAACCTCAGCTGCCACAGTCCATCCGTTGTGATCACTGGCCTTCAGGCTATTTTTCCCCAGTTTTCAATTTCAATAATTACAGGCAAAACGGCTCCTTAAAAAGGATAACCCTGGGCACAGAATACACATCATGTCACCAGCAATGCCAAGGAAACAACTTACCACACTGTGAAAGCCGATATTCTTTTCTGTATGGCTATTTACAAGAGGGAAAAAAATCTCTAAACCGCAGTCCAAGAGGCTTAATGTTATTAGTTGGGAGTGCAGATAGAGAAAAGATACAGTAGGTAGCTGTTTATTTGTTTATGAGCTGACAGAATGTGTCTTCTTTTGATTTAACTGTGCATATCTGTATCCACCACACACGCACACACACAGACCTTCTTTTCTTCATCGCTGGCTCTCTTGACTGAACACATGTGGTCAACATGCTTCATCTCTTCATTGTTTCCACAAGGGAGCTGTCGGGATGAAGCTGATTTACTGTACGTGCATTGGTCTGTTCAGTCATAGCACACGAAATAAAGTGAACCTTGCTGTGTGCTTCGTTCCCGAGGGAAATCTACGTTGTTAAGAGTGTAAATTTAATAAAAATTGAACCAACTTTGAGGGGAAAAAAAGAGCTTCAAAAAACCCCAAATCAACAAAAGTGATCATTTTTATTGATCAAATGTTACAGCTCCACTGTTACATCCTACAAAATACAAACAAACAAGTCTGTTCATACAAGCACTGCTTGTAAGTGTTCACACAACCTATGGGCTTTTGATGCAGACTGACAAATGACTATGGCAACGTGGCTCTTCACAAATCCACAACCTATGTACAGCTTCAACACTGACTTACAAAAAAAATAAAATAAAATAAAACAACAAAAGGCCTTTCTTTAATGCTTTTCTTTACTAAATTGTCTTCTGACTAGGCTGTAATCCGTGTTCATATGCTGCCCCCTAGTGACTCCAACTAACTCCTGCCGTTTCATCTCGAGAAATTATACTCCACCATCACAGATGGAGGGTTAAGTTTCGTGCTGTAAGAAGAGGAAAAGGTCACAGCCATTAAAATGACAGCTTGGCCTGCACGTAAATAGAGGCCTCATCAACATTCCTAAAAGATTACTCCGCTTGACACAATCCATACGTGCCTGTACCGTAACAACAAACACACTCATGAGAAAAACAGATGCTCGCTCGTACTGTAAGCATTCCCGCAGCTCACATTAATAGGAAACAGTGTGGCTGTGATAAATACTGCATTCCTGGTAGGCAGCAGCAAGTGGGATTGTAAATGAAACACTCTGGTTTTGACATCCAACAAATTAGATAAAGCAACAAAGTGAACATAAAATATGCGGAGGAACTATTTTAAGTCGGTCTCCAGTCACACACGAATAATGCACAAATTCACTCAGTTTTACATGTTAAGTATACTTTTCCTAAAGTGATACACTTCACAGAAAGAAAATATATTTACCATTTAGCCTAAAAGCATCTGATGTACACGACATGATAAACTGATTACAGGAATAATCCATGATATGCATACATTAAAAATAAAATTAAAACTCCCTCTTCGAACTCATTGCTTGTTCACCTCAGTGCTGTTCCACCTGGTAACACTGGGATGACGTGGGTCTCGATGACACGATGTGACGGGACGTGAGGCTAAGTTCATGATCCTGAAATGGCTCACTATCCAGAGCACGCCAGTTCAGTCTGAATCTAAACGTCTGTATTCCCAGATATGAGAGCTGTTTGCATAAGATATTAGCAAGAAACTGAAACACCGCGGCTGTGATGTATGGCTTGAGGTTCTGTGGAAGGTGTGGAGGCATGTTCCGGGTGTCTTCATAAAAAGGTGTTAAAAAAATATCTCTATATTGTGCTTCCAAGTATTACTAAGATTTAGCTCCATCGTGAAGGAGACGTAGTATATTATAGGACAGTGTCGACACAGAACATAAAAAAAAACCTCCAGGTGATGTTTGATCAACTCATCAGAGTGACATCTTGATACCAAATAGTAACACACAGAATGACCACCACTATGAAAGAGTTTGTTTGTAGCCAAAAACATGACATGAGCAGCATTGAGTGCACTGTAACTCCTTCTCTTCTCGTATGGTTAATAATGGGTGTACTCAGGGTAGCGGGATAAAGCCAGTGTCTGGTGCATCACCCAGAATCAAGGTGGCGCGGCTCAGCGATGGCGAGGGAGAAGCCAGACGGAAGGCTGGGTTGATGGAGTGCAGCGAGTCCCTCTTGCTGCTTCTGCTGAACAGGGGACATGGAGCGGCCACGGGCTGGTCGGCGAGCTGCGGGGAGCAGCCAGCGGGGGGTGAAGCGTCTGGGGGAGTTGCTGTCGTGCTGGAGACCTCCATGCCCAGGGGACTGGTCTTTGGGGTGCCGGGGGGGCACAGGGCATGAAGGTCAAAGGAGTGGACCATCCTCTCCAGCACGTCCTTGGTGCTCTGAGTGCACTGTGTGAGGAGGGGAAAAAAAAAAAAAAATAGAGAAGTCAAGAAAAAGGGGGAAATGATCATCATCAGTTTGTGGCATGAAAGGCCAAACAGTAAAAACAGGACAAACAGGTATAGAAAACTCTGCAACGTGATTAAAATGATTAGTTTAGAACTCAAGCACAGTGAAAGCAATGAGAGCACTGATGACAACACTGTCAAAAGGTTCAAAATGGAGAAGCATGGAAAAAGTGAGTTAGATGCACACAATGCAACACAGGAAAAAGAGTCAAATATGTGCGGAAAATGTGCTTCTTCGAGTGTTTCTTCTGGCTCTGATGAAAGTAGAAAGGGAGAAACGGTTTACGCAGACTCGTATTTGCTTGCGTCACTATGCATGCACAATAACGCCGCAGACATGTGAGGAAAAGAAAACATCTCATCTAAACTAGGACAAGAGGAAACTCATCAGCCTTCAAACACGAGCTCCATCCCATACTGAGCGAGTGAGCGGATGTTAATGACAGGAGAATGAGCGGTAGTGAAGCATGCACATTCACGAGTACCACAGTGCACCCATCCACACCATCACTGCACACCAATCACAAGATCTGCCCCAACTGTGTTTGGGTTTAAGCAAAAAAAAAAAAAAAAAAACACCATAAACTATCTTAGAAAAGAAAACAGCTGTTAAGACCTAAACACAAACTATGTTATGAAAAAAAGACACGCTGAATGGCACGTGAAGAGATGGTGTGATTGGTTCAACGTTTCGACCCTACTCTTACCATCAACCGTCTACATGCAGCAGTGCCCTTCAGGCTGTGCAGGACAAAGCAAAATCCTGACAGTTCTCCTCCTAGCAGGGTGGAATGGATACAGTACAACACTGAGTGTCAGATCTTTCATCTAAAAGCAATGACGTTTCACACATACGAAAGCAAACGTTCGTCACAAATAAACCCGAAAATTCGACGTTTCTCAAAATCTACACATGAAAACATGAGGAAATAAAGAGGCAAAGTAAACTCAAAACACAGACCAAAATCCCAAAATACAAAAATAATGTTTATTTAACACATAAAAGAACACTTTTTGTGTAAAATAACAAAATATGTGCGTTAAAAATAGAAGTAGATTTGAGGAAAATAAGGCAATAATATACTTTAAACATTTGATATGTTGACCACATTGAGTGACAAATGTATTCAAGGCACGTGACAAATGATCTGTGATAAAGTGCTGATAAATCAAATACAAAATATGATCTAATACCATTTGCATGTCCTACTAAAAAAAAAAAAAAAAAAAAAGCAGTAATTACGTCCTTTGTGTGCATACGCCTTCACCCCAACATACAAGCAAACCCAGTAGTACAGTGACAAAGAGGTAGATACAGCGACAAGGTGAGTTCCTAAAAGTGTAAGCAAACATGATTACAAGTCAAATATCAAACGGTGAAATATGTTTACTGTCCCACAGCACCAAATTACAGCTGCAGCAGTCTGACGGGTAACTCAGTAACTCAACAATAACCTGAAGGAATGGTTAAATATCTGACTGTAAAACCTCTTAATACTCTCTGCCCTCTTTCATGCATTTTTAAGTACTTGGTGATGCCAAACAGTGTTACAGGTGGCTTCCAAGACATTTTGTTCTACAGCCCCAAGAACAAATGGCACAGCAGTATTAATATATATTACCTCTTCAGCAGAGGTTTCTGTTGAATGCCTGTAATTAGCCTGCTGGATAATAAAAACAATTATATACTGTAGATATCTGGGGTGATATCATTAAGCTGAGTCCTAGTGATGTTGTTCCAGTCCAAACAGGCAGCTCCTTATTAAAAATCCATGCCCGGCTTTCTGGTGTCATAAATCATACACATAAAATGTGCATCTTCCATAACACTGGGCACAGATTCAAAGTACAGTATGCTGGCAAGTCTACTCGTAGGACTGAATCTGGAAATCTGGAGGACGTAGGAGTGGACACAGAGTGGAGAAGGCACACAGGGGGGCAGCCTAACAACAACACAGTGGCTATGGGACAGTCGGGACATGGGAGGGACCACATGCTGGTTCATCCTACCATGTGAGCGTCGTTCTTGGCCAGAAACGGAGGCAGCTCTATCTCAGAGGCAGAAGAAGTGGGGATTGCCTCATCAAGAGACAGGAAACCTCTTCTGTCAATCAGACTAGAGAACAGAATAGCGGATTATGTTATGATGCGCTTAAACGTGGACTGTACATTTATGGTGAGACACAAATTTAAGGGAAAATTAAAGAAAAATTAGGGTACAAAGATTCAGCTTATATCACTCACCTTGGGGGCATGGGGCCACATAACGTCACACAGCAGTTGGTTATAATACTGTTGTAACTGTACGGGTTCCCAGACTCCTCTGCAGCCCTTTTACTTGACCATGAGCCCTTTATCTGCACGGTAAATAAATAAAAAGTAAGCAGTGAGCTGGTGGTCTATTTTAACAATCATGAACTCCATCATATAAAAGAAGCACAAGGACTTACGTCTTCATTTGTTGTGAGGTTGGAGGCTACTAAGTAAGTATGGAAGCCTGAGAGGCCCAGAATAGACCAGATGGAGAAGAAACAAATCACCAACTCCACCACAGTGCACGAGGAAGAGTCAAGGCATGACAATATCACAAATACAAATGATTAATGAAGACAGTTTAAAACCTATGACAAGAATAATGTGTATCATCATCAACATGTACACAAGGTCATTCATTTAGACAGCATAGAATAAATTATTTGCAAACTGAACTACAAGTAGCACCCGGCCATTTCACATCATAGCATACTATTTTTAAATATTAGAATATTACATGCAAATAATATAAATGAAATGTAAATAATATGTATTTTTTCTGTTATTGTTCTTTATATTCTGCATACTGTGAACTCTTACACATTGCCTGACAAAACTTGACATATTCCTGAACAAACACATAGCTATTTTCATCCTAAAAACATATTGTACGTACATTTATACTGTTAATCAGTCACATTTTAAACTGAAAGCCTGATCGTCCCTCCATCATCAGAATATTCATTAATTTATTGGCTTTTCATACAATCAGAAAAGTGACTCAGAGACACATGCACAGACTCAAACAAGATGGCATGTCGTGCATATCGTGTGTACCATGAGGAAATTACCCCACACGCTGTCTGTGAGTTACAAATTGCACTACTCTGTAGTCATGCAGTCTATATTTGTCCAGCCACTGACATCATCTCACAAGGACATGAGGCAGCAAACCTTCTGCAGGAAAGCCATCTGCCTAAAAGCAGCGCTTTGCTGGGTGCTAGCTCACTGATCCTATTAAGCACGAGCTTAGGCTGAGGAGCAGCGGGAAAAGCCTCGTCAACAGTGTAACTCGTGTTATTTCTTGGCATAAAACAGCAGCTAATTAAAAAAAAAAAAAAGACATCATCCATCCCATGAAGAGGTTGATTATGTGACAATTTGTGTATAAAGGATATCTGGCAGGGCTCTCTTGGATGGCTTGAACAAGGCTTCTACCTGTCTGAGAACCTGAAGACAGAAAGGACAAATCAGGAAAGTTATTTTTGATAGCAGTTCTTGGTAACATGACAGGCACATCAGACAGCACTGAGTGCATAAAGTGAGAATACTTACGCAGGGTAATGTGTGTGATGACGCAGCCAAATATGAAAGATGTCAGGAAAGACAGAGAGATGATGAAGCTGTAGAAAAAGCGGTAGTTGCGTTTGCCCACACAGTTCCCCACCCATGGGCAGTGGTGATCAAATCGCTCTGAGGGTGAAGGACAGCAAATATATCAGAGATTAGAGACACGTTTATAGTGGTCGTAAAATGTAACAAGGCTTAATATCTAACATGTTGTACATTAAACTACTGTTACTCCTAGACTGGAATTAAAGTAGCATTTCAATGATTTACCTGTTCCAGGTAAAAGGACAGGTTCACAGTTTTCACTGTCAAGTGTCCATATGATCATTCAAACAGTTTCGTAATTGCCGTAATCATTCCTCATGTTCACTCTGGATCATTAAGTGACGCCAGTGGAAAGGTTTAAAGGTTTAGCTAAAATCAATGTGAGATTTCGGGAGTCTGTGTGAGACTAATCAAGAGGACATCTTCCAAAGTTAGTGCAAAAGTGCTAAATTCCCTCTTTGTGTCACTGGCCAGCAAGTAAACACAGTCATGGGAAAGACAAAGAGGGGTTTTGTGCTAAAAATACCGTAACTTTGTTAGAAATTCACCTGATTTGATTAACTGATTGCTGAGACGTCATACTGACTTCAGTTAAAATTTGAAATACTTTTTTTTGCACTCAAAGAGGTCTGTGGTTAGTGTGGCAGATTCAGGGGGCTCTATTTACAGAATACGGCAGTGGGAATGGAATATAATATGCACAACTGTTTTCATTAGTGTATAATCACTTGAAAATAAGAACTGTTACCTTAGAATGAGACTTTTATATCTACAGATACCACAGGTCCTCCCAGAGCAGACAAACTAAACACTGGCTCTACATAGGAACTTGTGTTTTTCACATGGGTGAGCCCAGGTGGTTACAATCAGCAATCCTACACACTGGTACATTTAAAAACTGGAACAAAAATGTGAATCTGTCCTTTAACAGAACAGCCCTTTCAGGTTCATGAGAAAAACAATCTGCAGACTCAGAGAACGGTTTACCTGTCTTGCCAAATGATGATCTAATGCTGTATAGACAAACCAGTTTATGGCAAACTACCTCAGTTTTGCAATAGTTCCCAGGAACTCAGCTCATTTGAAGAAGTGTGAGGTAAGAGTACTGAATTACATTTTCATTTTCAGTGGGTTAACATAGGAAGCGTGAAACAAACTAATAGAAACCTTCCAGCCGAGCATATGGTATGTTCCTCTTGGCAGTGATGTTAAGCTGGTAAATTGAATCAGTGCAGCTGGAATAAGTGATAACTTCCTGCCAAATCCTTACCCACACAGTTGTCACAGAGGCTGCAATGGGAGGTCCGAGGAGGGCGGAAGGTTTTACAAGTGAAGCAGTATTTGAGCTTTACCACCTGCTGGTTGATGAGGATCTCCTTGGTTCGTGGAGGGGGGCGATATGTTGATGATCCTGAGGTATCTTAAAATAGAGAAGCACAAGGGAGGGGGCAATGAGAACTTAACGAATGAGCAAACATGTTTGGCTTTTGTGCTCTTCAACCATGATAAAGAATAAGCTGCTTAGGTCTCTTGGTCTGCTGTTTAATGACAAACACGTCCCTTCAGAGATCCCCCATATGGCAAAGCTCTTTTACCCCATCTGTCCCACAACAAGTGTCCAGGACGTGCCTTACCTATCTGCTTCTCTATGTCTGCTGCTTCATCTGGGGTGGCCCTGGGTAGGATGCCTGGATCTGTAAAGCTGGTTCTCAGCAGAGAGATGACTACAAACACAAAGAGCACCCCACCGATCACAGGTATGAAGACGGTCAGGTGTTTCACCAGGAATGGGCAACTGTAAAAGAAAAGGATGAGTTTGTTTCAGACTTCCCTGGTAGAAGAAAAAAACACACTAAATGAATCACTGTGTAACTTCCACATGTATGTTAGTAAAGACCTCTCATGTTGCGTTCAGGGCTCACTGGGAAAAAAAAAACATACAAAAGGACATTTCTGATTACTCACTCAAATGCAAAGAAAAGGCCACAAGTGACAACAATAAGGCCCAGTGTCAGAGGAAGGACACCGCTCTGTCTGGCCAAGATGATCCGTCCATCGCAGAAAAACCTGTTCTTCCCCGGGAACACTTCCCATTTCCGCCGCGGCCGCTGCGCTCTCTTCTCGGTGTGGTTCAGCGCGGACGAGGGCGACACCGTCAGCGCCCTCGGGTCGATCTGCTGGTACTCGCAGTTCTTCATCATGTAAACAGTATCGACACGGCTCGGAGGTAGCTAAAGGCACACACGAAGCTCTCTTTTCTCGCAGACACAGTCCCCTCAGGATTCACTCATTGTACGCTGATACTTTAGCTTGTTCGGTTAGCGCTCATCCTGAAAGCTAACGCTGGCTAGCTAGCGGACCAGCAGAGGCATTCTCCTCCTTGTACGAGCTGAATCAGTTCCCGAGTTGACTCAAGGTTAATTACCATCTTTGGTAGTTAAATAATTAAAGCCATTCATAAATCTGAGTACTCATTTGGTTATATAAACTCGCCTTTTATCGGAATAATCAATACAAACACACGGGCTTCGGCTCAAAGCTTCTTGCGGCAGTTCACATTTCCTTTTTTTTTTTTTAACCGTCAGCCAATGTACGTCACGGTGAGCACGCTGACGTACGACCGCACACACACACGCGCACACACCAGGTGTTCAAGACACGATATGTAGGTCTGCGTATGTCCGCACCGCACGGTGATTCTCTGCGTGGGATGTTGTTGTTTTTTTTTCCCACAGTGATTAATTAATTTACTGAAAACAAATGAAGTCAGTTAAACTTCTGTATAACCCTTGATGCTGTTCTGTTGCAGGGCTGTAGCTGCTATTTAGTTCTCTGGTGTCTCTCATGTACTGCTTTGGAGAACTTAATGATTGAGTTTGTGTGTGCACAGGTTTGTTCTGTTTTATTTTTGCTTTTACACGTTTGAAATACATTTTCAATCGAATCCAAATAGTAGTGAAAGGCATGTATCTGAGTAAGAATAAGGAAATAGAAATATATATATAACTGAGTTACACAAAATCTATCCATTCCCTGTAATTGCTTATCTCTATTAGGGTTGCCCAGCTGGCATTGGCCGAGAGCTGGGTTACACCCTGGCAAGTCACCAGTTCATAAGACACATAGAGACAAACAACCATTTCCAATCACATTCACACACAAGTAATTTAGCATCACCAATTAACCTATATTATTATTATTATGAGCCCAGGGACTATTTCTAATCTTTGTTTAGGTCTGACTTCAGCTCCTTCTGTCAACAGTCCTTGAGCATGACACTGGACCCCAAACTAGTCAGGACATTGCATTTTAGCAATCAGGCAAAGAGAGACCTCTGCAAACACATACAACTGTTATCTAATTAGTTTTCTCAATGCTCTTGTCACTTTTTGTTACTTATTAAATTGTTTCATGTGTAACAGTAGCCTCTAGTTAAAGCAGTGTCTGCGAGCATCAGGGGTTAACTCTAGACGTGACATGTCTGTGCCAATTACAATGCAGTAAAGAACCTGTTTTGTAAATAATCCAAGAAAGACCTGTTTACTGTTTACACTCTGTGTAGAATGACAGAGAAAGGACTTCATATTCATTCATTCAGGATCATTTAACAGCGACAAAATCTTTATTTTGTTCATTCACATCCAAAGATCCCAAACCATAACTTGGAATAAGTCCAAACATGCAGTGCAATTAAACAGAATAAATAAAATGTAATGCTTCAGCAAGAAATAAAAATAGATTTTTTTCCAGGTACGACCATAACCTTCCCAAGATTTACAACCAATGTTCAGTGAAGTTTCAGGTATTATGTACACAAGTTTGATCTAAAGCAAATGAAATTACAGGTCCAGTGTGTAAGATTTGAGGGGCTCTATTTACAGAATAAGACAGAAATGTAATATGATTCATTAGCATATAATGACCTGAAAATAAGAATGCGTATGTTTTTGTTACCTTAGAATGAGACTTTTATATCTACAGAAGTAGTGGCCTCTTACATGGAGTCTGCCATGTTGCACCACCTTGTGTCTACAGTAACCACTAAATCCTACACAGTGGTCCTTTAACGGTGATGTGCAAATCAAATAATCGAATATTGCATGAATCAAAACTGTAATCGTGTCAGTAAGTTTTATGTAGAGCTGGACTATAATGTCTTGTTAAATGTATGTGACATTGACAAAATATTGCATTCAAGTAAACTATTATTTTCACAACGATTACAACAACTAAAATGGACTACTGATGATGTACTGTAAAAGCACCTGTGTGTGGATTCATATCATGTAAAATATGGTATATAGCCCAGTCCTACATAGAAATATTGCATTTAAAGCTCAGAGTAATGTTTTAAGTCATGTCCATGGCAAAAAGTTGCAATGCATTGCGAGGCCCAGCACCCAGTACGAGAGGAAGTATCCCAGGATGCTCTGTGTCGTCGGAGAACAGGCTGTGAAGTGGGGCAGAAGAGCAATGATGGGGTTTTGAGGTGTGTGCTTGCATCCATTTCTGGAATGTGTCTGCAGCTGTACGCTGGGGTTTGATGTTCTCCTTCGATGAAGGAGCGGTTCATTGAGGAGGAGCAGATGAGCACTTATCCAGAAGGGCACGGGAGACGAGGAGGCCATGAATCTAGTCAGAACCTAGAAATGGAAAAGAGTGGATATGAACAGTTGTTCCTAGCACGCAGACTTATTTAATGTTCCACATGAAAGTGGTTTACTTACCTGCACATGCATGCACAATGTTCCAAACACCAGAAGTACTGTCGAATGTACGACATACACAAACACTCTGGGGTTGAACATTCCCGGTATGGGTTTGTCGAGCCCTTTGTGTGCACCCGTCTCCCAAAGTCCGAGTCTCAGACATAGTTCTGGGTTCGCTTGAAAATAGGCATAAGCTGCCATAATGCCGAGCGTAGCCATAGGCAGAGCCAAAATAAAGTTCGGTATCTGCTTCAGCTCAAAGTAGCGGAGGAATCCCACATCCCAGTACACATCCTGGATATGAGAGTAAAGCAAGGGGAGGGGTCTCATGCACCAGAGAGGTGGTGGACCATTTTCATCTGGAACCCGGTAGCCCTTCCGTTCAGCCAACGTCAGAAGAGCAGGCGGGATCCGTTCCAAGGAGAAGGAAGGTGTGCAAAACGTCCTATACCCATAGTACTGGAAAGCACAGAAGGGAAGGGCGATAATTGCAGTTCCCAAAAGGGAGGTGAGCAGGAGACGGATGACAACCCAAATGTAGTGGAAGACTTTACTGTGGCCTTTTGTTGTCGTTCGATAGACACGAATTTGGGAAATCGCATGCAGTGATGGAAGATAC
The DNA here is from genome assembly GCA_028641955.1 of Protonibea diacanthus. Lineage (NCBI taxonomy): Eukaryota > Metazoa > Chordata > Actinopteri > Sciaenidae > Protonibea > Protonibea diacanthus. The sequence continues at coordinate 12,097,591 of CM053983.1, read as the reverse complement.
AGTAAAAAGCCAATGTTAACGAGTCCATTGGATCGTGCTGCAGTGGCTATACTGAGGGCCAAGCAGGCTCGGAAGGTGAATCCTTTCTCCAGAAGGAACAGACCGCCAAATGTGAGCGCGGCAAACAGGCTCTCTGAGTACCCGGCGGTCATGAAAACATTAGCAGGTGTGATGCAGTAGAGCAAGCTGGAGAGCAGAGCAAGACGTCTGTCCTGAAGAACTATTCTACTAAGCGCATGCAAGGCGACCACACTCAGCAGGAAGAGCGCAGTGTTCCCCAGAGCCACGGCCACCAGCAAACGCCCCCGCACACTCAGCCAGCTGCTCAGAGGCCACAACAAGGTCTCTGCCAGGCCGCGGAGAACGACGGGGTAGAGGGGGAAGAACGCAAAGTTGTGCTCATAAAGGTATCCTCTCTCGGCGATGAAGAGGAAATGCTCGGCGTCCCAGTGAGAGAGGCCACCCAGCAGCCACTCCACTGCAGAGTCGAAGTACAGAGGCTCCTCTGTCCGTGGGGGCCTGAACGCATCGGCATCATGGTCAGGGATGGCAGCATTCAAGACAGCCTGAGGAGAAATATTTCACAATATTAAAATAAACAGAGCTTTGCTGCATAAACAAACTACACAGGTGCACAGTCACTTTGTCTGTGACCTACTTAACACACACAGTATGCATGCCCACTGAGCACTGTTCAGAAGCTAGTTACCACAAAGTTAACAGCCAAGGTGACTAAAAAGAAAAACTAACAGAGATCAATAACAAATTGTCAGATTTATCCACATCCCAAATTTGACCAAAGCTTACCTGTAAAACCAGTGACAGACCCCTGGTGACTGTGGCAAACTCCAGAACCGCTCTGACATCCATGGTCATTGATGTGATGGACAAAATCTGAACAAACCAATGATGACAGGCCTGAGCATTGTCGCTGTTACGAGATGGTCACTGCCGGATTCCTCATATTTCCTATCAAACATAGCTGGCCGGCAAAAAACTATTCACCAAAATAATATTCAGTGAGTTTTCATTGGTTTGATAAATTTGAGGAGGATGAATATGATTTTATTTGATCGCCAACCCTCTTCGAGCAGCGTTTGTTGTCGCTCAGGTGCAATCTTTGTCCTCACATCCTGCTGCAGCCTTTCGAATGGAACTGTTCGCTTCCGGGTCAACCGCCGAGCTAATTTCAAAATAAAAGCATGCGCTCAGATGAGCAGTGCAGTTTCTCTTAAATACAGTGGATTTATTTAAAAATGAAATAGCTTAGTAGTTGCTTGGTGTAGTGAAATATTATCAATAATAGTTTAGCTTTTATTGGCGTAATCTTGCATCTTTTTTGGATGTTATTTAGTCTTGTCATCATTGATCGGTGACATTTGTGTCTCTCCAGCAGGTGGCGCTCCATACAGTCTTTTGAACTGGTTTTTCAAGTCGCGAATGGCAATCTTCATTCAAAAGATGTGTAAACATTGTATTTTCCCATTTTTTTTTGTCTCTTTAGTCAATTGGTTTTATCTGTTCACGTTTAAGATGAGTGTTTTTACACATGCCTTTATAAGTGATCTCATAAATATGGATTTAAAAAAAAGCCTTTCTTTGATTCTGTATCTGAATGAGCATTGTTGGGCCCCTGATGGAGGTACAAATCAAAGGGTTTAGTACTGATGGAGCAGTTCACTCAAAGAGTGAGCCAATGTGAAGTCCTCCTCCTTCAATGTTTGTCGGTGACAGGGCTCACTTTTCACTCGAGCATGCGGTTGTTTTAGTCAGATGTAAACAGTGATAAATCTAATGCAAACAGTGACAGTTGAGTCCACTCAGTAGGACCATGTTTCCTGAGAGTGAAGATACGTTTGAACCTCTTTTTGTTTGATTTGTTTGTCCAAAAGAAGTAATTATTCCAGAAGAACAAAACCATCAAACAGCTTACGAAGATTTAATGTACATTTATTCTTACCACGTGGAACATATAGTATAAAGATTTCATACTGAATAAATGATATTCATTGAGCCAAAAAAGGGAAAGGGAGGAATTTACATGTTGTCTTAGCTACATAGTCTGAAATACAAATATGCAGAATCCATGACTGAAGAAAAATTGTCAAATGTGTACTTCATCTAGTTTATTTTCGTTGTACCAGGAGATAACAGGTTTGAGCCGTGTCTGCCGCACTACGGAGCTGTGGAGAGACCAGAGGAGTGGGTCTAATCAGCGGGGGACTGGAGGTCACGGACCAAACTCACATGTCAGCCTCAATCCCTCACCGATAACAAGTGTGAGAATAGTGACACAGACAGAGACAGACACAGAGAAAGGAAGTGTAATGTACAACATTATATATACACCACAGCAAAGCTGTATTTGAAGTTGAAAACCAGTCCTAAGAGGTGATTTCTTTTCATAAGGGTATTCATACAATCAAGGGATAAGAGGAGGTAAGGGTGTTGTAGGTTCTTGATACTTTGGGGAAGAAAGCCATTTTCTGTTTAACACCAAACTAAAATGACCTCAAAACTCTAGAAGAGCTGCATCTTCTGCTTCTGTGTGAAACGTGTGTTACAGAATGCTTACACTCAAAGAGCAGTACGGTACAGAAAATGTCCTACAATCTACTGCACACTGCACAGGCCTCCCCGGTGAAGGTGTCTACTGACAGCACTTTTTTCTACCGTCGGGCTGACTGGTGAGAATCCAACTACAGCAACTATAACCAGTAGGCCACTTGTCAGTCTGCTTCACCTCTGAACGTCAACCACTTACAGACTCGTTGTGCCCTCGAGGGGAGAGCTAGGGCACACTGTGTCTCCCAAACTCACTGTAAACGAGACAGCAACTTTGGTTACAGTTTTTGTTTTTCAGCTATTTATTTTATTTATTCATTTATTTATCTTTATTAAAAAGTACTTTTCCCCCAAGTGCAGAACAGTCTCCCAACCGTGGTGCTCTGCTGTGTCATCCTGTTGGCATTCATGTTGCAAGTAGTGTCACTTTATGGGCATCTCTCTGGTTTGTAATCCACCACAGCTCTGTGATTACCCTCCTCCAGCAAGGACGGCCTGGGGAGGGCTCAGAGAATGGAATCTGCAGGATTTTCATAAATTAAAGACAGTCACTTGAACTTTCCTTGCCCTGTTACACACACAAGCCAGGCTTCCAGGGAAGAGGGGATTGGGGATAAACCCCCCAAAAAGTGGAGCCACGGCTCCCTACAGCTGTCATGACTGGCCAATCAAAAAGAGTACATCACAGATAACATGAGAAACCAACGAGTTCATTAGGGGAGACACTGAAAGGTCGAGGAGTCGGGACTCATGTAGTGTGAACTCTGAGTGGTTCTCCTCCACCTTGGCTAAGGCGTGCAGAGCCCGGGCAGCTCGCCGCATCATGTCCGGGCTTGTGGGCTCGAAGTGCATCCCCTGCAGGTGTAGTAGAGAGCTCTGGCTCTGCTGAAGCTGTGTGGCAGCCAGACTATCCTCCAGGAAGCCCAGCAAGTTGCCCACGCTACCTTTCTGAACAGCGATTGCTCGGGCAGCCATAGTATCACCCTGGGCCAGGTTGGCCAGTAGGACAACGGCCATCTCCCTGCAGACTGCGATCTTCCTGTCACCAATTAGCCGCACCAGGTTCCCGTATAGCTTCTCCAGCCGACTGAATGGCGGAGTGGCCAAGATGAGGTCCACATTGTTGTCTTGGATGCTTAGTTTGCTTAGCGTCTCCAGGACCAGTCTTTGAGGTGACAAAGCACTGTGGGGACCCAGGGTGGGGAAGGGGTCCTGAGCCTCTGCTGAAGGACAGACAGCCCAGTGAAGAAGACCATCCAGTAGAGGCAAGCAGATGCTCTCAGGGTAGATGGAGAGGTTGAGTTGGCCTGAGATGTTTGCCAAAGTGACCAGCGTGTTCTCCCTCAGGAGACCCAAGCAGTCCCACCACCATTCATCCCTTTGGCCCATTCCCTCGTCTGAATCCTCGTCTTTCTCATAGGTTAGCGGTGCCTGTTTGCGCTCAGGGTGCCTGTGGTGGAGCAGGATCAGGCGTCCCAGCAGCAGTAGCAGCCCTGGATGTTTAGACATCTCGTGGTCATTGCCTGGCACAAAGGAGAGGCTGCGGACGATATTGGAGATACAAATGCAGCGGCGGGCTAAAGAATCCTGCCAGTTAGCCAGTGCAATGAGCGGCCCCTCGTCTTTACTGTGAGGCTCATCCTCCAGGATGGTGCCCATTTGCTGTGCCTTCTTTGTTAAAACACTGCCGGGGAAAAGAGGGGATCTATTATTCTCCAGTTGACTTCTAGCATCTTTCTCAACTGTCTTTGCCTCAGAATCTGTTTTCCTCTCCTCCTCACTGCTGAGTGAGGGGCTGCCCTTCTCTGAGACTGCCGATTTCTCTGAGGAAGATGTCTCTTTGGGCCTTTCTTCTTCTTCATCCTGATGCTTCCTTTTCTCTTCCTCGGTTGGCAAACAGTTTTCCTGTATCTCTTCTTCTGGGACTCGCCGCCTCAGCAAAATTGGAGGGACAGGTATTCGTTCCCGTGGTTCCAAGAAGTCTTTGCGTGGTTCAAAGTGGGTCTGGATGTGTTCTGTCGAGTCTCCCCCTCCAGCGCTCCAATGAAGCAACCCACTGTCAAACTCTTGCAGTTTGCCATGATTATTGGACTGGCCAGCCACAAATGAGTCTTTCTTTCGTACCACCTTTAGGGGAAACTTGTCAAACTTACTAGCTTGTTTGGGTCTCTCGCGGGCAGTTAAGGACTGCGATGAGCCTGTCTGTTCAGATGAAGAACCCTTGCTCTTTCGCTCCTCATCCTCTGTCTTATCTTGCCCCCGAGACTCAGAGCACGGTTCTTGCTCTTCCTCCTCCTTCACATGAAATGGCCCCTCTGTTTCCCGTTCCTCCTCTTCTTCGTCATCTTCCTCCTCTGGTTCCATGTCCTCAGCACGTGGTTCCTCTTCTTCTGTGCTGTCCCAGTCTCGTTTCAAGGCATCAGGATCAAGTAGTGTCCTCTGGCCAGGGTCTCCCACCTCGTACTCCCGCAGAATGCCAAAGATTTCAATGAGGCAGCGTCTGAAATACTCAACCACCAACTCTAGTAGGCCAGGCAACTGAAAAAAAAGAGCATAAATAAAGAAGAAATTAGACATGATAACTTGCGCAGTGGGTTATAAAGCATCATTAAAGGCTTAATGTTAAGTCTCACCGTGTTGAGATCAAAGGTGGAAATACTACTGTCATCATAGAGGAGAATGTTGATGGTATCTAAGGCCCACGTGCTCTCAGCCAATAAACCAGACTTTAATGACATCATGACTCTCCAGGCCTCCGGAGTTCCTAAGAAGACAAAAAACACAATTAGTACCAAAATTCATCGGAATTGTATCAGACACAATACATGTTGATATCACAGTGTCAGTATCAGTCAATGACACAAGATTGTTTTGATATATATCTAGGTCATACCGATGTCTTTTACGGTGAGTCTCCGACGTGGTTTCAGGACGGGATGGGAAGCTTCTATAGAGCCTGGGGGAAAAGGCATGTCTCGCCTTATTAGAGGCGACTGCACCGGAGGGGGCACTATATGAGACGCAGGCACTGGAGGACCGGCCTTCTGCATCTTCATTACTCCGTGCATATAGGGAGATTTACTTGGTGATGTCCTGCTCTCCATGGGGCGAGGCATGGAGGCCGGGCTGGACACCTGTGGAATGTGATTCTGCACACCCTGTGGGGGCTGGTAGTTGGACTGTACTGAACGAGGCATAGGTTGACCAGGTCCTGCTGGACCATAAGGAGGCTGCCGTGGGCCCATTTGACCGCCCCACTGGCCATCATGATTCATGCGCTGTTCTGATGACATCATTTCCTCTGAGCGGTTCATCCCAGGGTAACCGGGTCCCTGGGGTGGGCCCCCAGGACCACCCTGCCGACTGGGGTAGTTCTGAAAGTTCATGTCTCGAGGCCCCTGCCACATACCTCCCTGAGGACCCTCAGGGCCTGACTGCATCATCTGAGGGGGCATGTTGGGCTGAGCGTTGGGCCCTGTTGCACCCTGCATTCGCTCACGACCAAAGGGAAAGGGGAACTGATTGCCTGGGCCAGGTGGACGGCGATCAGGGCCGGGGTACGGCCCGCTGCCGCTGTACTGATTGTACGTCTCCTGCTGTCCTGAAGAGGGTGCAGGGGCACCTCCTTGCTGTTGCTGTTGCTGCGGTGGTTGTTGTCCACCATGGAAAGGCCCACTGTACTCCGTCTCATGCCGTTTTGATGGAGGGTAACCCCCTTCCACAGGACGCTTGTAACTCTACACGACAAAAGATACAGAAAGAAACAATTACTTCACACCATTACAGTAGAACTGTTGTAAAAATGAATACATACATTCATAACACTGCTAAAAATGTAAACCAAAATCCAATATATGACAGCAGAGAGGAGAAAAACATTTTTTAACGTTGATATTATTTGGTGTATTGAAAAAACAGTGAGAGTTAGTGTGGTGCAGATAGATGACCTGTTGTTGTTGTGGGTACATTCCAGGCTGCTGATTTGGGTAGGAGCCAGTAGGGGGCGTTCCCTGTCCAGGATACTGATTACCATAGGAATCATGCCTGCAAACACCATGCCTTGTCAGTTTATACACATCTCTAACTCACTGATTTAAGACAATTCACATGTACAACCACACACACAGTCAACATTACAGCATATAGTTATCTTCATATATCCCTATCGCCATTTATAGTAATCTCCATTATACAGTTGTATCATGAGAATTCTTCTTATTTTACTCCCAATCTATAAAATGTATTAAATGTAAAGGGCAAATTATGAATATACAGTAAATACTCCACTCTTTCTGTAAACTGTACTGCTTATTAGTTGGCAAACAATAACAGCCCCCCAGCCAACGTAAATGGCATTCACACATTAAAATAAATTTCAATCAATGCAGCTCTGTCTGTGCTCACATCACCATCACATCGACATACAATGAGCCCAAACCAAAGAGCTGTGAAGGTTAAGGTAGATTTGAAGTAAAACATTTTACCCACAAAGGAAGGCAACTAAATTTTTAATGGTTATCATGTTCTGATAAGAATTTGTCACAGTAGAAAATATCAAAATAATGTGATGGTGTCTGATTATATTGTACAACCAGATGAAATAGTTGTCTTGTAACAAAGAACCCTCACAGTTCAAGCATTTATGAAAGTACAACAAAAGCAATACATTTGTTTAATATGAAGACTGATCAGTTTCCATCAACAGTAGCTTTAAGCCGAAGAAGCTTGGCAAGTAAGTGTTATGTGAACTGACCGTGGCTGCTGTGGTGGAAAGCGATTTGGCGAATACATCCCCGTGTCGGCGTTGGCAGGCATCATAGGGTTTGGCTGAGGAGCACCGGATCCCATGTTGCCCTCTGGGCCCATTCCTTGCTCCGATCTGGGGAAATCAGAACAATACACATGGCATGTTTTTCCATATTTTGCTATAAACAGCCACACAAATTATGCAAAAGCTCATCAAAGAAAAAAACAAAAAACCGGGTAACAAATGTTAAATCAAAACTTCAAGATGAAAAAAAAAACAAACAAACAAAAAAAAGGAACCAGTTTTGTCTAGAGGCTGATTAAAGCCTCTAGACAAAACTTGTTCAGTTTTTTTTTTTTTTATCCGACTCCTCTGCCTGTGACTACTGCAGCTTTTTAAGTCTGTCTCAAATATTTGATCCTGAATTTTAAATGTGGTTTTATTAAGCTTATTTGCAAAAATCCAGTGCACAAAACAAAATATCAGTAGCCACATGTCCACATTACAAATTAAAATTGATAAATGAACAATAAAAGTATACAAAAATAGGAAGAATACTTACTATTTTATGAACGATACTAAGTAAAGTAGAAAGAGGCAGAGGCATGCTGCAACATGACCCATATACCAGTCAAACCACATCTTCCTTGTATGTATAAAGATGTAGGTTTCTGGTGAATTCAAAGAGAGCATAGAGCTCTTCTTTCTACAATAAAAGCATATAAATCCCTGACACTACATCATCAATTCAAAGCACAGTTAAGTGTGTAAGAAACCACCCAATCCCATTCAATTCTTGAGATTCGGTCTTGAAAGTTATTAATTATACTCTTCCAGACCTACACAGAAACTTTCAGGCTTGACTGATCATAAAAATAGCTGCTGGTTATAATAAGCCATGTTCAATGACCTTGAAAATGCCATCTTCCATTCAGTGATTCTTACCTCCTGTCGTAGCCTGGTCCATAAGGATACGGCTGTCTGGGCCCCATTGGCATCGTGCCCATGGCCCCAGGCGGTCCCCTGTTGAAGGGAGGCTGCTGCTGCTGTTGCTGCTGCTGCTGCTGCTGCTGCTGCTGTTGTTGCTGCTGCTGCTGCTGCTGCTGCTGCTGCTGCTGCTGCTGCTGCTGCTGCTGCTGCTGCTGCTGCTGCTGCTGTTGTTGTTGCTGCTGCGGCGGTTGCTGTTGCTGCTGGTCACCAACCCCGCTGTTAGGGCCCTGGTTAGCCGGTAGAAACTGCTCCCCAACTGGAAATGCATTCAGATATAAAGGTCATTTAGAAATGCTTGACTGAACGGGTAATTACGCTAGTACTTTAGATACTAGAATAAAATGATCAATTCAGCACTTGTCCATTCACGTGCCCACCTTTCCGCATGTTACCAAAGGGGTCCTTGTTGGGCTCGTAGGCGCCCATGCGCCCTTGCATGTCTGGTGTGTTCATGCCAGGCTGATAGGCGGAGTTGGGCGTCATGTTCTTCCTCGGGAAAGCAGGGTCATTTCCTTCAGAGAAGGGGTCCTGCAGGTTAACGCTGCTCCTACAGAGAAGCGGAGGTAAGAGGGAGGGGGAATTTGGACAGAAAAGGGAGGGAGTGAAGAAAGGACAGAAAGAAATTAGTTCCTCCAATTAAAATGTCTTTTAGAAGCTAGAACGGTAAAATCAGAGTTGTTTTAAGAGTCACCTGGATCCAGGTGGCATGGGGGGCATCTGGGAATGAGGAGTGGAGGCTGGGGTGGGAGGTTTTAGGTCTCCCCCCTCAGCCATGGAGCTACTGGTGGACTGGGGTGTCTGAGGACCCTGTAGAGAACCTGACCCAGCTGTGGAGCACAGGGACGCTGCAGTTTGAAATAAGAGGAGAAGACGGTAAATTAATGACACAGACAAGTTATGTATTTATGTTGTGTTTAAAGTGTGTGGACGTGGGTTGCACGTGTTCATTTGAAAAGAGGGCATGAGTGTGACTAACCTGGAGATGGGGGCTGGACTTTAGCAGCTTGGTTCTTTTTGTTGTCAGTGAAAATTTCAGGGGGAGGGTCCTCACCACGCTCAATTTTGCACTCAAAGGCATACAGACATTGGATGTACTGTTTCTTCAAAGAACTGGCAGCACTGCTGGATGTACCCACATTTAGGGTAGTGGCCAGATCACGCCATTTCTTATTCTTGTTCACCTGGGACACACACAACAACACATATTTAGAGCAGAGATTACAATGGGGGCACGCAATAAATGGATTTTTAGAATTTCTTTGTTACTTGATTTCATATTCACCTGTGTCATGCCTCCGATCTCTTTAACTGACATATATAGCCGGAAAAGGTCGAGCGGTTTACGTCCTACAGCAGGCAGGTTGGTCATGGGCATGGCTTTCTCTTCAATAAAGGCCAAATAACGGTCCACCCACATCTTCCTGTCCGGCTCTGGTCCTAACTCATACAGGCGTGTTATCTTTTCATTGGTTGTGGTGGAAGAGTTGGACTTCTTCTTGAGCCAGAGAAATGAGAGTTATTTTTAAAACAAACTAGAGCCACTACAGATGCACCAACAGAAGACATCAGACTTTCAAGGATTTTCTAAATACTGTTAAATCATATATTGGACAGGTTACCTTAGATTTGGGCTCTTGCTTGGGTGTTACGCTCCCATCTACTTTGTTATTCATCTTATTATTCAGCTCTGGGCTGGGGGCCATACCTAGACACAATGATGGGGAATGAGTGGTTAAGTTGCCACAATTAAAAGACAAAGCTCGATGAAGTAATGTCTGTATAACTTACCACTTGAGTTATTGGCCATGTTTGGCCCCATTGGATAAGGTGATCCACCTTGAGTGTTCATCATTCCAGGCATGTTGTTCATGGGAGGGCCATAGGGAGGGCCGGAGCCCATCATACCTGGAGACATGTTGGGGTAACCAGGCATCCTGGACATAGGGAAAAAAAAATATGAGCATCTAGCATTCATAAAAGTCTGTGTGAGGTGAATAAAGGTAGGCACTTGAGGATGCAATATAAACCAACCTGTTGTGCATGGAGTTGGTGGCAGGGTGCTGCATGGCCGTTGAGTCCTGGGGCTTTCTGTTCATGCCTGGTGGAGGACACATTCCTGAGCCTACCTGTGGTGGCATGTTACCCATGTTAGGAGGCATATTTGGACCCATGTTGGGGCCCATATTTGGACCCATATTGGGGCCATAAGGACGTGCCCCCATTTGATTAGGAGGCATCCTTCCTGGTTGCATGCCAGTATATGGTGGTCCCCCACCCTGCCCTGCCATGGGGTTCATTGGGCCCATGCCCGGCCCAGGGTAGTTTGCGTTGGGCATGTTGCCATAGCCAGGTTGACGGGGATAACCTAAGGACACATTGTCACAGAAAAAAAAATTAGATGTAATAATAAGAAATCACTTGGCTCCAACTATTTTCTTGTCTGTAAAAAAATACTGCAGAACCACAAAGAAGTTTATGTTCAACATTAAAAGTGGATTGTTATGAGTCCGGAAGGGCTGTGCTGAGGCAGACTTTTCCCTTACAGTCTGTTAGCAGAGAGCTATGCACCCTGAGCAACAAGCCTTCGTCACAGTCTCAGCTCTACTGACAGGAGGCTCTGCTACGTCAGCTGACTCTCTGCTTCACAGCTATAAATAGCTGCACCAGAGTCAGAGGGAGGGACCAACGATAGCATGGTATTCCTATGTGGCAGGCAGATATACTCCATATGTTTGTCTAATGGGACAGGTACATAAGAAGACTTCAAAAAAATAAATACGAAATTAAGTGGAAAACCTTAATAAATCTATACTTGAGCTGTAACAGTTCATTTTCACGACAGAATTTAAAGACAAAATAAAGCTCAACTCTCTCTTCAAATCAAACCCTGACAGAGACGATTTGAAAATACATACTTTGTGGGCCGTATTGTCCTCCCTGCTGTCCATAGCCACCCATGGAGTTGTTCTGCTGATATGGACCCATGCCAGGATGCATCTGTCCCCCTGAGGACTGACGCGGCGACAGTGCAGAAGCTGACTGAGGAGAACCATAAGGGGGCATCTGGGGGTTTCTCTGCATAAACCCTGAGAGGGGGCAAGAAAGGGAGACTCAGATGCTGTGGCAAACTCTCGAATGTGAATTTCTGTTAACACTTTGCATTTAGACTGCTGCATACCTCTGTCCTGGGCCATAGGAGACTGACTCATTCCAGGGTGCAGACTCCCATCTGACTGCACGCTTGATGGCCTAGGAGGCATCTGAGTCCCTAAACATCAATATTTAAGTAAGTTAGTATGAGTTCAAAAACGTGAAACTGCAAACGTGAAAACCAGAGCTACTAACACAAATGAGTCAGAATTTGGCTCCATTTTATGGTTAGACTTTTGTCAAACAAGCCCAAGTTGTCAAACTCTCACCACTCCAATGCCAGCTCTTACAAATGCATATTTTCTGAACAAGCATTCACCAAGTGATGGAAGTTAAGACATTTTAAAGTGTAGCCAAGACCCCAAAGTACAGATCCGGCTCAGTTTGAGAAAAAGTGTGATTACAGAGCATATTTTATGTTGCCAATTGTGAGGGTAAAAGAGCAGCAAAAGCAGAGCGTCACCATAGAGAGTGTTTAGTCTGATATTGTCAGTCTGAAGGATTTAAAATCAGGAAAATAATGTCTGTTTAGCACTGTATAGTTTTGTTATTGTCAGTGCATTTTCCCCTTGAAATGCAAAATCAACACAAAAACATTGAAATGACCTAAAGCACAAGTAATTTGATGTCCCGTTCACATTTGTCAGAACTGCGTTACTGTTTGTGTGTGAGGGATCAGCCCACCTGGCATGTTGGCGGGTGACAGCGGTCCTGTGCGGGGTGTGCTGGCACTGGCGGGGGAGCCAGCTGGGGAAGGTGAAGGCCCTCGGATGCCCGGCAGGTGAGGAGACGTGTGAGGAGAGAAGGGCGACTGAGCCTGGTTACTCTGCTCGCCCTGGCTGCTCGACACACCTGACGTGCTCACGCCGGGACTCAGGGCGCCCTCTGCACCTGTGGGCAGGTCATCGATGGACCCTGACAGGTCCTGAAAACACATACAGAAAGAGTAGGAGAAGAGTCAACAAACATGGTATATGAAGCTCTTGTGCATTTTGACAATTTTACAAACAGATTAATCATAACTTTTATAGTATTGTAATGTTTTATTCATATACAGGGTGTAGTATTAGTATGTTACAGTTCCCTCTCTGTGGTTTAGATATGAGTGGCACACATACAAATACTACGCGCGCACACACACACACAGAAGACCCGGAGGCCTTTGTCCTTATTTATCTTTTTCAGAGGAAAAAAAATGAGTGTGCATTAGTGCCGGAGGTTGTCATGGTTACCAAGGTTTGTAGGATGCCAGCTGAGTCAGCATGTAGCAGCAGCCTTGCCATGTGATTTCAATACAAAAACAAACTCTCCTGTATTCATCTCAGATTCACCCATTTACACAGCACCTTTTCCTCAAGCAAGCACCAGCCACATGGCCATCTCTCAACAAACAGTGCCACACAGCAGCGCACAAAGTATCAAATCACCAGGGAACGGACGGCACAGCAGCCATAATACAAGCACGCAGAAAAAATTAAGTTCTTTAAACACATTAATATCTGAGATTACAAAGTAATTTAAAATGAAATGAGCCTCATACTGTCCTAAAATGAATGCCCTGTGTATTAAAAACTAGAGGACACAAATATAAATGAACACTCTTTCATTACATGAGGGTGAAATGCAAAATCACATTGTGAAAATGGCTTTTTATGTTCCAGCAGTGACATAATAACAAGCACAACTGACCGGAAGGCTTGAGGGACGGCCTTGACTGTCCTCTGGGCCAGATTTAGGCTGAGTGGATGGAGGGGCATTGGACTGAAATGAGTCCTGGGATACCTCCTAAAAAGACACCAGAACACATGCTTAAGTATACTGCCAGAGACAGGCAGAAAGCATGGCTGTGAACACACACACACACACACACACACACACACACACACACTCACACAGAAAGATAATTAAGTATGATGAATATGATCCTAGACTGAGAGTAGTACCTGCTGTGGTGGCGGAGGAAAACGCTGATAAGGTGACTGTTGTGCTTGCTGCTGCTGCTGCTGCTGCTGCTGCTGCTGAGGGTTCTGCCCATACGCTGCAGGCTGGCCCTGTGGGTGTTGGCTGTGTCCTGGTGGCTGCTGTGGAGGCTGAGACTGTGCCTGCTGTTGTTGCGAGGGGGGCTGCTGAGGCCCCTGTGTGGATCCCGGGTAGTTGGACTGGCCCTGTGATCCTGGGGTATCCTGGGAACTTGGCTGCTGCGGGGCCTGGCTGGGAGGACCCTGCTGCTGGGCGTAGATAGATTGGCCAGACTGTGGGGCTGAGGCTTGGGAATAAGGTGGCTGAGACTGTGGGGGCCCTTGGGATGAACCTGGCAGTTGCCCCTGGGACTGTGGGGGCATGTGGGGCTGCTGATAGGGTGGCCCTCCCTGGGTGTGTGTAGCAGAAGTTGGTGGAGGGTGGGGTTGCCCTGGGTAAGAAGTCTGGCCACCCGGTTGTCCTTGTGGAGACTGGGAATAGGGGGTTTGCTGCTGGCTTGGGTGAGGAGCCTGGCCAGGCTGCCCGTAATATGGTGCTTGGCCTTGGGAACCATAGTTTCCTGGTCCCTGCTGTCCATAAGATCCCATCTAAAACAGAATACACAAACACATAAGACTACAAACACAACTGAACAGAACACTGAAATTATAAAATTAAAACAACAAATGCTTATTTCCGAATGAGATAAATCACGTCAAAATACCTGTTGACCATACGGCATGCCACCCATTCCTCCAGGGGTACGTCCTTGCATTCCCACTGGATATCGCTGGGGGCCTGGAGGGCCATAACCTTGGCCAGGGTAACCAGGTCCCTGTTGTGGACCTGTGGGAGGCCCCTGCTGCGACTGTTGACTATATGGACTACCTGCTCCGTATGGTTGACCTCTCATTTTCCCCATTGGGTCCATGGGACCAGGTGGCTGGACATAGTAAGAACACGGGAAAATACACTTAGTCAACAAAGCAGCACAGGAAAAATCTAAATAGCGTGTGTGACAGTGAAAGTGCAACAACTTACATGCAGCCCATCTCATTCATAAACAAGTATAATAATTATACCTTTAGCAAAGCATATACACCTAAACAGTTGGCTGCAGTGTGAACTTCTGCAGCACTCAAGTGTAGAAACAAGCTTCAATGAATGAGGAAACTGTGCTTTCTTCACCTTATTTCCCACGGTCATTACCCTGAGTTTTTTTTTCACCTCACTTTGCCATAGTTTCGGAAGTCAGAGCTATATATATCTACTTTCGAATGGAGGGCAGTCTGCCCAATCTTAAACATATCCCAGCTGTGCTCCTGTTTTGAGCCTGGTCCAAGTAGCGTTTTCCCCAGAGAAGGCAGTTTGGCTCTGGATGAATGACACTAGAAATGAAGGAAGTACTTTCACAACAGCCAGAGAGTGAAAAATGCACAAGAGCATACTCTGTCAAAAGACAAACAGTTAGTATAAACATGCGTTCTCAGGTGAAAACTCGGTGCTATGTCTAAAGCGATCATCAAAACATCATCAAGACGGTGCTATGTTATGCTCACGCCTTACATTTACGATCCAATTAATCTCTCACCTCCACCAACACTTTCTGGCACTATAAGTTTGGGGATTTCATGATAATTTATACTAAAGAACATCCACTTTAAAAGCATCCCCTTTCATTACATCAAGTGAATTCCCACAAGTGCACTTTGCTGAGAAGAGCTACCTCAGCTTAACAACGGCCCTTTGCAAATAGCATACAAAATGCCTTACATGACATTTTGCAGATCCAAGATAATGAAGTGAAATAAATAAAGAGCAGCACATGGCTAATCTGCATAAGACAGAGAGGAAACTCCCTTGGCTGGTGAGAGATGGTGGACTGCCTTCTGATTGGCTTGGGGGGAAGATTGGGGGGAATTCTTTGCAGTCACACAGTCAAACTTGTGCGGCATGCCAGACACATACACACGCACACTTACAGGCCGAGGTCAAATTTGCCTTTTGCTTGTATATAACAAGTTACAATATGAACAAACAAAGGGATGACTATCAGTCTGTCATTTGTTTATCTAGGGAACTTCAAGGATAACAAATAAGGTGGTATGTAAATCAATAATAAAAAAACTAATTCAATGGCAGGCGTCGACTGAAGCCATTATGTTGTTATCATTTCATAACTGCAGTAATGCTATTATGTGGTTTTTAAGTGTGGACGTGATACATGCAGCACATCACTCCTTCATATCGTATGATACAGACTGAAGTTATCATGCAAGTTCATACTTTAACCATCAATCCAGCATATATGACACGAATGGACCTGATGGTATTATAATAAAAATCCTGATGCATGCATGTCAGAGGAAACAGCTAATAATTGTTTTTTTTTTTTAATATATATATATTTCTCAAAAGATCAAATTAAACATAAAGCCAATATATGATTAATGTTCCCGTTGCATGTTTTGTTTAAAATGTAAAAGTGGAGCAGGAGCGAAGGAGTAATACCTCTGGTGACCCTGTGATGACTTAATACTGTGTGTTCTTATCAGCAACTGTTGCCTTGCATCACATGTAATTATAAATGGCCATGAGCAGCGGATGAGGAGCCAATCAGATTTCAGCTAGCATGTCAACCAAAGACCAACTATCTCCTGGCTTTGACAGCAGGATTTTACCTCCACAATTCAAATCCCAGTGCAAACTGCAATCTGCAGGCTGCAGTCACTCACTCATACATGGCTGAACTGAGCTGTTTACAGGCACGCATGCATGGGAAGCCCGGCAGCTTTTCAACACGGGGGAACTCGTTTTAAACCGACGCATGATTAAAATAATATTTTACATCATTTCCTAACATCTTACAGGACATTTAAAGCATCTAAACTGAACTTAAACACGCTATTTAACGAACCGAGAGAAGCTAATTCAGCATGCAACGCATTCCTTCCGTCGTTGCCACAAAATTATAGCTTACCGGACAAGAAAACAATACAAACATGAGCCCAAAAGCGACTACCACAAACTAACATGCATGAGGGCACGTTAACCTTTACACACACGTATAGTATGAACACGTTTCTAACAGGATAGAGTGTAAATTTAAGGTATAACACACGTTGGAAAAGCTAGCCGAGAAAAAACGAGCCGCAGCTCTTCGCGGAGTATTTTCGCCCCTTTTCAAAGTCGGGCCTTCTTGGCTCCCTGAACGTCCTTACATCGTTTCAACAACTTATATCTTCTTCGAGCGGCACTCTTGTATTGCTACATACCGTCACAGACATATTAAAAACAACAATTATTTAACGGGCTGGTGTAAAGGAAAAAAACACACACGAGAGGCAGCCATTTTAGAGTCTTTGCGAACTAGTATCAGACAATGGCTGGCCTGCTACGTTGTGAACTAGCTAGGAGGAGGGAAGGAGACATGCTAAAGCCCACATCATGTTCCTGTAATAATGTGACTTTACCTGGTTTCTAACTAGCGGCTGCCCGGCACTTCCCGGGCTCATAGGCGACGGGAGATGGCTTCTTTGTTGCCAACCCGGATTGCTCCCTCCATACAGACCGCTACTGCCCATGTCTGCTGGTCCCTTACTAGCTCCTTCTTGGCTACTGTAGTCACTAGACGGGTAGCTTGGATATGCCCGCGTTGAGCTGGGGGCGGTTAGGAGCTTGTTGAGTGTCGGTGTGGATGTAGGCTGAGGGTTTCCAATGTTATATCTCTGATTATTGTAAGATCCAGCCATCGCCGTGGGTCCTCCCGCTGGTGGCTGCTGCTGCTTAACGTTAGCTGGCTGCCCCCCAGCTGTCGGCGCCTGGGTACTGCGAGGGGAGTTCATGGCGTATGCCTGGCCGGGATAAGGAGTCCTGTTCGGGAATGGGTTGTAATTGTTAAACTGGTGGTTCGAAAAGCCATGGTCGTGTGAATTAGGTTGATACGGGTCCATCATATTGCTCGACTGCACGACCGGACCCGCAGCAGCTGCCATGCCAGGGCTTTGTTGTCCGCCATGTTGATGAAAAGGGGCCCGACCGTAGTGCTGACTGTATCCGTACGAAGGTGGAGGAAACGTGGGGCCGTGGTGATGCACCAAACCGGGATGGTTATTTCCCTCCGGTCCGACAGAGTCATTCTGGTTATTATTGTTAGCCCTGGGCGGGTTCCCATTCCCGTTCTTCATCTCAGGTTCCCCTCCTCCCCCTGCATTTCCACCGTCGGCCCCGTCCTGCAGATCCCCCCGGCCCGGCGATCCGCTGTCCAAGCCCGGCTGCTTTTTGTCTGACTGCTTCTCCCCCGGTACCGACTCCTCCTTGGTGTCTCGATCCGGCTTTTTGAGTTCGGAAGGCGGACTAGTGTTAAGAGTGGCGGCGCTAGCGACCTGAGCGGCCATGATATTCCCCCCCCCCACCTCTCTCTCCCTCTCTCGGCGAGTCAGTCACAATCAAAAGCTAGCATTGAATATAAATAATTGTTTATAACCATTTATCCTTGAGCCGATTCATTCCCACCCCTTACACCGGACCGAATCCGGCTTCCATCCCCCCGGTTCCGGTTCCGTAAATGGGTTAGAGATATGATGGAGGCTCCATACAATGCGTAAAAAAGCGACAGAAATTGTTGTGGGAGTTGTGTTACTGAGCCCGGGTAGAGGCAGGGAGCGAACCCAACCAACACGAGGCTCCGCTAGATACAGCCATTTTACTGAGCCGCACGGATGGCTGCAAAACACGGACTGGATCGGCCCCAACGCGGAGTGGACTTTTTTGTCTTACAACCTCACATTGTCACATTTTTTTTCTCTCCCTCTCTCTCTCTCTCTCTCTCTCTCCACATAAGTGGAATATTTTCTCCACATGAAGACACTCCACTGTTCACACAACTCATTAATGTTACAAAAAAAACATGAATCTGATGAGTGATTAGTGCAGGGGAGTGGGTAATTGGTCAATTAAATCTATATTTTTAATGCACAAGTCTTCAGAGCTGTCTGCACTCTGCAACTTTGAATGAATGAAACACAAACAGTTATACTTCTTACTAAGGGGGAGGGGGAGTAATAGTCATATCTATGAATATAATCATCTTCCTTTGTAGGTTGGTGCTTTCAGTTGATTCCCACCAGTGTCTCTGAGCGGTACTAAGGCAAGCAAAGGGAACACACACACACAGGTTTTTTCCAGAGAAGGAGGAAGCCTTGCAGCAAACGAGACTACCAATGCACATTCCCTCCTATTCCCTCCCCTGCCTGCTCTGCTCTGCTCTGCTCTGCTCTGCTCTGCTCTGCTCTCCTCTACCACCCCCTCTCTCCTCTCTCCTCTCTGTCTGTCTCTCACTCCAGCAGAAACACTCCTCTGCTGAGTGTGGGGGGATGGGTGCACAGGCTCCAGCTCTCTCTCTCTCTCTCTCTCTCTCTCTCTCTCTCTCTCACTCACCCTACTAACATTGAACTACGCCGTACAGGAGGGGAAAAAAACCTTATCTAGCAGACAGAGGATGCATGAACAGTTTCAAAGTCTCCCAACAATTAGACAAAAAATGGAGCATTTGCTCCCCTCCTTCTTCCCTTCTCCTCAGTCAAATGAAGCAGACATTTTTGGCATCCACATGGTGTGTGTGTGTGTGTGTGTGTGTGTGTGTGTGTGTGCAAAGCATTGAGCAGGGGTGGGATGATAATGAGAAGTGTGTGTATGCGTGTGTGTAGACTGAGGGAGTTTTTATTAAAAAAGAATGAAATGCAAATAGATGGCAAGCTTAATGAGGCGTTTAATGGTTCGATTGGGTATGGATTAAAATTCAGATTTAGGGTGTAAGATTGGCTTTTGGTTTCTCTTCTCACTCTCTACACACACACACACACACACACACACACACACACACACATAGAAACTGTCTCTGGTGCTCTCTCTTTTACACATACACACAAATGCGCGCGCAGACGCACACACACATCTACCTCTAGGGGGCTTGTGGGGGGAGGAAAAAAAAAAAAAGACAGGAAGTACCAGTGAGAAGGCATACTTGATCACATGTACAAACATCGGAACACAATTTAACATTCAGCCTGACACACCCCCCTAATGCACGGAGAGCAGAGAGCCTCGCAGACGAAGAAGCCTGTCCACATATAATTTCACAGCCACATCATACCACCACGGGGTTAATGTAATTCCCCACATCAATGCGAGCTCGCAAAGTGGATCACGCTTTATTTTAGTCCGACTACGGCGGTGCATGAGAAATGCATGCACGCAACGCCAAAGCCTCATGTTTAATGTGTGTGTAATGCGTGTGTGTGTGTGTGTGTGAGAGAGAGAGAGAGCGAGAAAGAGAGAGAGAGAGAGGGCGTCTAGACTGTGTTAATTTAAGAGGTGTTTTTCAAATGCGGATGTTGGGGTTTGAAACAGTAAAAGCAGAGAACAGCAGCAGTGGAAAATAAAATAAAAACTCCCACAAGTTTCTTTAAAGAACAGAGTTTTAGTTGCTTTTAGAAAGACAGAGGGTCTTCCATCCCAGAGACCAGACACAGGGCCAGTTGTGCAGAAACAGATTTAATGTAGCTTCCTCTCCCCGCCTGACTTAATTTTTCTGTTCAGGCTGCCTGGAAAAGCTGGAGCAGATTTCTGTGGATCTGGGTGGAGGATTTGCAAACACATGTGCCACCTGCTGGACAAAAGACAAGACCCAACATACAAGGACTCGCACTTGATCCAAAGTCATTATTATACTTCTGATGTGTTGATATTTTATGATTCACCGAATCATAAAATACAGTTGTGAATGCAGAACAGAGCTGGTCAAGAGGACCGGGCTCTACAGAGGAAGTGGGGGATAGGAGGATGATGACATCCACCGTGAACAACTCTGACTCACTGCATGAAACTGTGGGGGCCTTGAACAGCTCAGCAACAGACTGCTGCTCCCAACATGTAAGAAGAAGCTCTACCACAGGTCCTTCATTCCAACAGCGGTCAGACACCAACGTAGCTTTACTTTTTTTTCTATATATTTTCATATTTATTAGTCATTTCTGATCAACCTTGTGTATACAAGCTGCTGTGAGAAGTGAATTTCCCCAGCGTGTGGTCATTGGTCAATCTCATCTTTTCACTCACTTAATCAGCATGTTGCACAATGTCCATTTTACTGAACACAGAGCTCTGCAAATATATGATTCTGTTATAATAGCAGTGTCATAGCCTGTGCTGTACATAGCACCCAAATGCATCTTAAATCTTACAAAGCAAATTGTTTCAAATTTGACCGATGCATGAGCTTATTACCATTTGTTCTACAAATATAAAATATGTAGTCTTCATGTTAATATTTACCCATTCACAGCACACACACACACGCTCAAATTGCACTGCATCTCTGAGCCGCTGCTGATGTCAGTTTCCGTTATATTCCGCTGCATATCGAGGGAAATGTGCTGTCTGTTCTCTGTATCTTTCTGTCAGACACACTCCTCGTTAATACATTCACGACAGGAGGAGAGTCCTCCGTACGATCGTTGCCAGAGCACATTTTACTTACTTAATTTATGCACCAATTATCTAAAATAAGCAGTACGGAGTATCAACGCGAACGTTAAGATTTTCAGCCGAAGAGAGGGCAAAAACAACGTCCGCCTGAATATTGCAGTCGCTTTATTGTTTCAGAATGAATATGACTGCATACACTTCCCCTACCACGAGGTTTCTTAGAAATATGGAAGGTGTGAACATGTAACAAAAGATTAGAGCCTTCACATTTGATACATTACAAGTAAGTGAATCAGCATTTATTGAAAACTTCCTTGTTGTCATCTTTAGTGAAACACGATTAATGACACCGCTCTCACTGATAACTGAAGAAAAGCTCAGCATTTACTCTCTTCAGTCGTCCTCATTGTGATTTTTTTTTTTTTTTCCTTAACCTTGAAGCATCTTCAGCACCCAAATTTAGTTCCCATCTCTGCACTGCTTTTGTAGAGATGCTCAGAATTCAGGCCAAGTGAGATAGATGTTGCCAAGACTCCTCGACTATACTGGTGCTAAAAAGGCAACCAGTTCTGTCCTTTTATTTAAGCTTTTTTTCAATTTACAGGTCCATCATTTCCTCTTCCACAGTCTGTCTGCTGGTTTCAACATACCGCTCTTGCACTCCAAGAGTACTGCAGTAGTGCTAAGGAAAACATGAAATCACACATTCAAATATATTCTAGGTTACTTTTAGCACAATCCACCTTAATTCATTAGAAACAAAAGAGTACTTCAGCCTGTAAATCTTATGGTTTGATTTTAAACCAGATGAGTCACAGTGAGTCACCACAGCTATTAGAAAAGGATACGAATCGAACTGGAAGTCTGCCCCCACAGCAGCTGACATCATGGCCTGCAGATTCCTCTCCTCCAGGTCTCCAAAGCAGTAGCCGTTGGCCTTGTCCACTGCTCGTAAGACCTGAATCATGCTCTCTTTGTCCTGCAGACAGAAAACGGAGGCGTTTTATCAGGAGGGTTTCTCCAAAAGAAATTTACTGGAACTCCCCAATGGCCAAATATTTGCTCAAAGAAGTCTCACTCAAACATCGATAATGTGCTGTTTTAAAGAATTTCATTTCCTGTTTCTGAATATATGAAGTATACAGAGATAAATTTCTCACAAGTCTGCATTGGATTGGATGTGTTTCACGTCCTCATTCTCTATTCCTTGTGTTTCTTCTACCAGTCAGATCAGGCAGACTTTATCAAAGTTTAGTGTGTTTAGAGATTTGCTAAACACAGTAGTGTTTAAAACCCCAAACTTAGTCCAATGTTCAGTTTAGCATCTTGCCTTTCTCAAGGTCAAAAGTGTTTTGCCCTTTTAAAAGTGGTAACCAAGGTAACTCATGGGAGCTTAACTTAAAAGGCGGTAGAAAACAGAAGCAGCGCATCAAGCCTGCACTTTCACCCTGAAGGAAACACAAGCGCCAACCTGCCATTTGTATAAATTACTAGTCCCATATGCGGTGATGGCAAAGCAGTCTAGACTCCTGTCTCTGGATGCACACACAGGATCTTATCAGTCTCCATAAAGAAATAATGTCAGGGAATGAATGCAGCGTGCAGACAGCCCACTCCCAATCCATCAGCAGAAAATTGATCCAGTGTTCAATCTAAAATGCTGAAAAGGATTTATGATTAACCCCTTTGAAGAGATGAAATATGTGCTGAGTGATTTTTAGAAATTCATGGACGAGAGCCATTTTGGCATAGACGAATTAATGAAGGAGTTTAACATATTCGGGTCCGTTTTACTCTGTTAAGTGGATAATAAACTCCTTCACAACCCGTCTACAAACATATAATGAAGACATCTTTTCTATGCCATCGACTCCACATCTCTCGATGGCCTTGCATCATTATTTAAGTAAGAATGAGTCCATATCCTGCAGCAAATTTGACTTCAGTAAAACCACAAAATTAGCTTTAATAAGTTACTCTAAAAAAAAAATCATTCAGTCTTACAACCTTGCAGAGATCTCAAGGTCTCATTCACGATGTTTGATAAAGCTGGTCAGGCTACATCAGGTCTGTGGCTTTTGGATTAAGCTCAAAGAAGACTTGACATTTGGTAGTCAGTCACCGAGCGAATAACTTGTTAAAAAGAGGAAATATTTGTGTGTGGCTGATTGTAATATACAGTAGCTCTGTGTTAACATTCCTGCAGCAACAGCAAAACAGATAGCAAGAAATATTATTCTTTTTGGTGTCACAAAATGGCCGCAGAGTATGCATCCAAGCTCGGGAAAATATGTTACATTATACACCCGAAATAACAAACACTGTATGGATCACATTTAATCACTTGTAGGTCTTAGGTCTTAGGTAGTTAGACTGTACCAGCAGCAGTATAAAATATATGGAGTCAGTCCTTTTAAAAGCAGCAGACAGAGATACCTGTACGTTGAGAGGCACAAAGGAGACGAGGCTGTAATCTTGAATGACCTCTGCCAACTTTTCATTCAGACGGTGGAATTTTTTAAAGAAGGGGTCTGCAGCCAGGTGATCGAGAAGATAGGTCAGATCCATGACCTCTGTGTAGAAGTCAAGGTTGAAGGCTGTGCAAGGATACAGATGGGACAAATGTTACAATGGTAAATGAAGTGGAAACCTTTTGTGTGTGGTAACATTTGCTTTGAAGCCGACAGCCCTCAACAGATTTACCCAGTTTGCCATATTGCTCAATCAAGTCCATCTTGGAGAGGACGTTGACGTGGGGAAGCTCCACGTGCAGCATGGTGGACAGGGAGGTGCACAGCACAGAGATGAACTTGGCTGGGTCAGCGCAGTAATGGGAGTCCACAAGGTGCACCGCTGTCAGCTTCAACAAGTGAGAGAAAGAGTGTGAATGACATAAATGCACCACAGAATCACTTAAATAATGTGTTAATGTTGTACATGCTCAGTGACTAAGGGCGTGTGACACCCCTCCCATCTCTTAATGTTTAAGGAGCTCACCCTGAAATTCCACTTGGCCAGCTGGGAGAATATATTTTTGACTGAACTTTGGTGGGTGTAGAGTTCCACTTGTCCAGGGCAGTCAAACAAGAAGTAGCAGTCACTGTGTTGTTTGAGCTTATTCTCTAACCAGTCCAGATTTGCTTCAACATAGTCCATACAGTACAAGAGCCCACCGTTGGGTCCCAGCTTCAAGCCCTCCATGACATCGTCCAGAGTGACCAGCTCTGACACATCTACCGCACAGGAATAAGGCAGCCCTTCATTGGCGGGGTCCATATTCACCACAACTACCTTGCGTCCCAGGTGGGTGAGAAACTCCTGCATGCCTTGGCAGTAGGTGGTTTTTCCAGAGCCCGGAGGTCCGATGACCACCTGGCCGAAGCGCAGAGAGGGAGTTACTCCTTTCTGACTGGACATGGTGTCAGTCCTGAAGGGGAGCTGTGGAGGATCACATTAGATGGGACCAGGACTGGACATGAGTTGTCCTATGCAGGGTGTCAGCATCCAGGTTGTCACCTGGCAGGGACCACATCGGTCACAGATTAGCAACAAGTCACCTCGATATGATCAATACACTAGTAACTACTAAATTAATTAACATAACTGTAACAAATTCAAAGTGTGTGTGACGAAGAGAAGTGTAATTAACGCTAGCTGCAATCTCTATCACGACATTATGAACTTATACTAACAGATGTGATTGATGGATAATTACCGTTTGCCGCCGTCTGTTTCCATGCGCACAACCGTTCTCAGCTAACTGGCTAAGCTCGCTAGCTAGAAATACTTCCGGGTTACGTAACAGACGTGTCAAAATAAAGGCAATGTTTTTTTTATTTAACACGGAGCTCCACGCCAACTTCAGAGCTCAACGCCTCTGTGATGATATTCACATTATCACCTTATGATACCTCATTAATAGCTTCCATTCAAATGTGAATTATTAACAATTATTATTAAGTTTCTGGGTGATAGTGAGTCAGCAATTTTAAACATTACACAAACATGTTCAAAAATTGAAAGACAAAATCAGAACAAGTGGGAGCTTTTAAAACATATTTTAATACCACAGTCAAACTGGTAAATAAAAATGCTATAAAAAAAAATAAAATTAAAAATAAAATTAAAAAAAATGTAATTAATGTCATCTTCGTGGTCCAATGCTGCCACCTGGCTGCCAGCCTCTGTACTTCATACTCGTGTTTGGTTGACGTCTCAGCAACGTGTCGCCCTCGTCTATGTTTTTAGGTTTATCATACACTGTAGATATGTGAAAATCTGTTTTGGCCTTTTTTACAGAATCTAAGACCAACTTCTCTCCATGATACCTGCAGAAAAGAAATACAATAGCATCAGGAAAGTGCTAAAATAACAATCCCCCCACTCATACAAGCAATTATATTTTGATTATTATTTTGATGTCATGCCTACCCAAAGCCTCTTTTGCAGTTGGGATGTTGGCCGTCATTCTCAAGAGCTTCAGAAATTCCAACCTGACTGTGTCCCAACCCTTCACCATCCTTCCATCCTTGCTTTTCCATCACACGACGACCAAAGCCCTTAACAGAAGAAAAAAACATTATAAAATTGCTCATATAGGCTATGGTAGAAAAGATCCAAGCTAACTCATAGGCCAGTTCATTACCTTAGTGAACCTTTCAAAGCTGCCAATAGTCTGACTGTGTGCAGATCTATCTTCAAGACCCTCCCTCAGCCTTTTTTCATAACGCATTCGGACGTAATCCCGGGCATCCATGTCACCTCCATCTGTGAAAGGAAGAGTTGTGTTAAAACTGGACTCTGCAGAGATAATTCACAGTTTAGTTCCTTTCATCAATCAAAGTAATCTCAGATGTAAAACAAAGTTGAAATACCTTTATCATAGTATACACTCATGTCAACATCCCAGTCGTCTGCCGTTTGTTCGTCAAAATCTGTAAAAAAGGACACAAGGAGTCATAAATGTATTCAACATTACACTTCATTTAAAATACATACCTTTTTTTAAAATCTTAATCTTAAAATGTATTTTGTCATGTATACACATATATCATGATATACCAGCTTCTTTATGTAAATATAGAAAACTACGATCAGTGTTGTTCATTGCATACCTCCTTCTTCCTCCTGCCAGTACTGAGCATCAGTGTAGAACACGAGGCCTGAGCCGCCCTTCTCCCACTTCAGCTCGATCTCCTCCTCGTACAGCCTCTCTTTGCTTCGCTCCTGGCTTGTAACATCTTCGTGCAAAGCCTCATGGCGCTCCCACTCCTCACAGCAGTCATCATCCTACAACCAACAAGATAAATAATGGGCAAACCACATGAATAATATTCAAACAGCCCTATATCACATTAACAAAGCATTTATGCTTGACAAACAAATAAATATAAACAGATTTAAACCCACATCATCTGCATTTGACTGTGCATCCTCTTCCTGTTCTCCCTGTGGCTCATCAGTCTCTGTTGTTTCTCTGTGATCAGCTAACTGTCTCTTTCTTGAGGGTGGAGCAGTAAAAGAGCCCGGTCCTGATATTTCATGTCCAGCAGCTGTAAATACAGTCTCCTCCGTGGCTGGAAGTGTCTGAGTGTTCTGATACTGGAAAGGTACATTGCCGTAACGGCGGTTGGAACTAGTCTTGGGGAAAGTGAGGCCCAACTTTCGGATGAGGCGCGGAGGCATTCGGCAGGACTGGATGAGCTGTAGGAAAACTTTCACCGGTGTGCCCACGTTCCCATTCTGCATCAGAGCAGGCGGATTCAGCTCGGATAAACTTTTGAGGTCAGCCTCTGTGAAACACTCCGTTAAGGACACCCGGTGACGCTGCTCGTACTTTGTTTTATACGGGAATGACCCGTCATCTGTAAGAATAAAAAAAAAAATGTATACACTGATAACACAACACATCATAATTAAACAACAACAACAAATGTTCAGTAATAAACAGTAAAACTTACATGAAGAAGCTATAGAACATATGACAGAATTCCTAAACCTTTTATGTAACTCTGTTTAGTGTCTTAAAAATAGTCTGTGAATCAATTTCCTGCTTGAAAATGTAATTTTAGTTAATACTTTTACTGTTCAAGTGAAAAACATTAAGCATTTGTTTTTTGCAAGTCACTTTACAAACATCAAGAAACATTTGCACTTATTTAGTTAATATAAATACAAAGTATTGAACAGGGAAATCACTAAGAGGGCAATTTGGGCTCTGAGAACAGGCATGTTTCATTATTATTGAAGATAAGAATCAGCTGTGAAATAATAATTTAAATCAAAGCAGCAGCGCCAACATATCCTGACTGTTGGTGCTTTGACTGGGTCTAACTTCAAAAGCACTTGATCCTACACTTCCCATAATGCAACCAACAACATAACCCGTGAGTAATGCGCTCTTTGTTATAGATTTGTAGTCTCCAAACTCAAGACGAGATAACTTTATGTTATCCACTTTGTCTCATGCTTTCCGCACGTTATCGCAAGCTGAGACACATCCTGAGCAGCACTAACCTTTGTCATTTGAAACTTTGACTTTTTTAATAACACAGCGCCTGGACAGCCAGTTCCCCTTCGAGTTAATCCAGTGATTCCCCGCATACATCCGGACGAATCTCTCAGCATCTTTAGCGTGAACTGAGACGACACAACAGCACGACTTGGCCGTCTGCTTCTTCACGGAGCTGTTTTTTGTTCCTTCATCTGTCTCGTTGGAGCTGCCCTCGTCGCCGTCACCACCCGCTGTGTTTTCGGGCTCCTCGGACTCCCTGAGGACCTCCGGTCGATGTCGGTAGTGAAAACAGTGAAAAGCGCCGCTCTCTATGAACTGACTAAAGTAATTTCTCAGGTCTGCTGAGCGAAAGGCTGAGGGAATGTTGCTGACAGCGAAATACACAGGAGCGACGTCTTCTGCGTCCGCCATGATTGTTTTTTTTTTTTTTTCTTTACGCATGCGTCATAACGTCATCACAACGCCGGACATAACGTCAGATCCACTTCCTGAAACGTTACTAAAATGAAAAATAACAATTTATTATTGTCTAATTATTATGTTATATTTTATGGCACGATATGCTTTCTATTCTATTCTATTCTATTCTATTCTATTCTATTCTATTATATTATATTATATTATATTATATTATATTATGAACATTTCTGTACAAAGTTACTGCACAGAGAGTTCATGTGTTACATTTTTTCTACAAGAACTATGTGCTCGCTTCCTTACAGTTTATTCTATTTATACTGTGCTTTGTATCGTTTGTATCGTGTGCCTGTTTGTATCTATCTTACAACTGCTGGTATGGGAATATCTGTAGGTGCTCAAATGAGACAATCCCTAAAAATATAACACTTAAAGCAGAGACATGACTTCAAACAGGGCCATATTGGTGTTAAGGTAAATAAACACTAGTTTCGTAAGGATGTGATTCAGAGACCAGGTATTATGATTTTAAGTTTACTGTTCTGTTTTGTTTTTCTTTCAGATTTTTTATTGCCATGTTCATTTACATTTGAGAGTAAATACAACACAAACAAGGAAGGAGTTGTATTCTTGAAAGAGACACAGACAGAAGATACAATGTTTCTATGTTCAAAGATACCAGCATGGTTTGCTTTTCCTAGATTTATCTTTTAACTTTTACATATCCTGTGGGGGGCAACAAAGTCTTAAGATTAAGTCCAAAGATTTATAAGAATAGCTTTGACAATAGCCAATAAATCCATAGCTCTCAAATGGAAGAGTGAAGACCCACCTCCACCCTCTCTTTTGCTTGGTGAACTAACCTCATGCATAACCAGTGAGAAAAAATACATATATAATATAATAATATATAATCTAAAACAAAGACCGGAGTTTGGGGTAATCTGATTAAACAACACTAACGGTCTTTCTTTCTGATGGTTTTACGGATATCCAAGGAATTATATTTTGCAGAGATGAAAATGACGAGTGACAGTGGACTTTCAGTGATAACCAAATAGCAGCTTTGTCCATACAGTGTCTCACAAGGACACAGGCCACCATTCAGGTGTATCAGACCCAAACTCTTCAAACTCTCCGGCGAGGAAAAACAACCAAAATCCATTGTACAAAGGGGAAGAAAATCAAAGGTAGTATGTCTCAATTCTCCAACTCTGACTACATTCAAAGTTAAAATACTAAAAGGAGAAATGAAACCATGAGACTAAAATGACCGTTATTACACACAGTAAACTGCCTGTGGGGCAATGGGGGCGGGGGGGATAACAATAAAAAATACAAAAATCTTTAGCACTATTGTTTTAACCTTGTTTAGAGAGACAACCAGTCAGAGTTCATTAACCCAGAGGCTAACTGCTCTTTTGGCCTTCAACTCAGCTTTTATCATTGTGTTTTGATAGTAATAGGCAGTAAAACTATACTTGGGTGTCTGGACCCTGACATCACTTTACACATCATATTATAAATGAGCATTGGTCATATCCATTGGATTCCATTCTAATTATAAAAAAAAAAATCATATTTGTCAGTGTGAATTACAGATAAAGATAAGACTGGAATATAGTGTCAAGTCTAACTTGACTTTACAAACATGATTACACAGGTAATTCAGAAATTCAGTCTTACATTTGGGTATGTAATCTTGCAAGATCAGTGCCTAAATACTGAAAGAATAAAAGTTATATACACAAACACATATATACAGCTACATATCTGTCTGGGCTAGAAGATAAAAATAGTCAAATAAACCAAGAGTGAGTCTAAAAGAGAGTACATCTTTCCACACATATACCAGAAGTACCGTGACACCCAAAAAAAAAACCCAAACTTTCATAAAATGACAATAAAGCTCCATGATTAAACTGTAGCGCTCTGTACTGTTTACTCTTTTTAATATAGTGTATAATTGGCAATACATATCACTTAAACCAGGACATATCTAAACAAATGATAACTAAACAAAACAGACCTCTCTGTACTTGGTACTCTTTGCAGCAGATTTCTGGCCAGTATCGAAAAAGTTTGTTTAGCAGAAAGTTTAGCAGCATGTTAGTTTAGTATGTGTGCTTTTCCTGATACTACTGGGTCAACATCAGAGCACAGTCTAGCAGTACAGTATGTTATAGCAAAAATCCATACCATTTGAAGGGAGAAATTGAGCACAGATGATCAAAGGCTGGCGAGGCAGTTTACATCCGATGTGTCTAAAATCGCTAAATGTGTCTCAAAAGTCTGGGAAAGGAGGTGAGCTGGACCATTTAATTAGTATATCTGATTTCTTTAGTTAACAACATATCATTTCATATCTGATATGAATCTATAAATGTGAATTGATTTCCTTGAATTTAGACTCCAGGATAACTGTGTTATTTTTCCCGAGGTTTGAAATGATCTCACAGTGTAAAAATAACTATTACCTTTGGGCTGATGAACTTTTGATGAATTAGCAGTATGTCAAGGTCAAGTGTCATGTACTAGACATGGCGTCTATCACTCACTGAGAGTTCAATGAACTGGGAAAACTTGGGGGAATGATTAAAGTCAATATATGAGGGGGGTTCCTGCCAAGAAAAGCAAATTATAGGATAGTATAATATACTATATGATTTGTTGCTACAATTCTCTTTAAAATTACCTATTGAATGTTGTTATTACAGTCTTGACTTGATAATGCTGTTACAGTCAACTGTCTTAATACATTTTAGAGTTTGTATGTATTTTAATAGTAGAAAAAAAAAAAAAAAAAACAAGGCTTAAAGACTCTTCAGGTTTAATGAGCCATGACATCATGCCTCATCAAACCTGGACTGTTTCCCTTGCTCGATATAGCAGTTGTTCCACTGAAGGAATGAAGGACATTTCATTTTTACTGTCTTTGTTGGAGATAAGTGTCTGTCCTCCGTGCCCGTCTCTGCCTGCTCCTAGCCTATAAACACAAGTCTTATCACAGGCATTTACAACTGTCAGCATGCTTCATGAAGCTTGAGGGCTGCCGAGGGCATTACAGGTCACTTCACTGAAATTCACAAACATAACATAATGTGTTTCATCATGTATTCGAAACCATGGTGCGTTATGATTTACCTGCTGTGAGTACAGATATGACACATATTACATGAGTAATCACCGTGTCAGATTGTGATCGCACCAGGAAAGAATACGCGGCTATAAAACCTATTCTAACGTATTCATGAAGGAGTGAGTAAATAGACTGATGAAGTAAAACAAACAGTCGGTGACTGGTGCTGCCAGTATTGTCTGGCTTGTAACCACTTTATTGCAGTCATTCACTTTGTGGACTGACCTTGACTCCACTGCTTTGTGGTTCACATTTTGCCCTGGAACTTCCATCCTGTGATGCTTTCAGGAATCTTGGCTTGTGCAGGCATAAAGAGCATAATATGTCATATATATCGTGTCACTGTCACTGTCACTATACAATGTGTTAAACACTTTGTGTTCGTACATCGTGCTAAATGTCCGAATGAAAGGAGCTTGTCAATGGAAATGTGCTGTTTGTTTATTTGTGACAATAATAAAGCAATTTGCTTATCAGTCTCAAACCTCCGTGCCAGGCACCAGGGAGATAACGAATTAGGGTAAACTTATTTAAATGACAAGTGGATCATAGTACTACCTGTTACAGGCGCCATAAACTGGAATTCCTCAAATGTTAAGTCAGTCTGAAGATCACAGAAAGTGCAGCTGGATGTGAATGTAACTAAAATTGCATAAAAACAGCAGAGGAAATGGAAATTACACTTCACACTGAGTGATGTCAATCTATCTATTCATCATTTGTTTGTTTGTTTGTTTGTTTTTGTGCATTTCTAATTTTTATAATTAGACTGAAATATCTGAACGACTACAGGACGGATTGCCATAAAATTTAGTACAGACACTGGTGTGGTGGTTGAATCTCACTGACTCGGATCCCCTGAATTTTTTTCAGGAACACAATGTTGACACTTTTTGTGAAAGCCTCAAAAACTATTGGATGGACTGCTATTAAACTGGTGACATGCACCCACGTGCCCTTCAGGATGAATTATAATAATTTAAATATAACAACTAAATATAATAACCCTTAACTTTTTTATTCTTGTGCCATCATCAAAGTGTTTGTTCAGCACTTTGATTAATGGCATTCCCATGATCCTCGGCTGTAACTGCTTGTAACTACTATATGAATATGTGAACATGCTAAACTTTACACTTGCTTAGAATCAATACGCTAACAATGTCTTTGTGAGCATGTTAGCAGGATGACATTAGATTTAACTCAAAGCACTACTGTGTCTAAGTACAGGCTCACAGAGCCACTGGTATAGCTGTAGATTTCACATGATGAACTTTTATGGGGGAAATAAAAATGACAAAAACCGTGAATGAATAATAAGATAAAATAAGATTTAAAAAAAATTAAAAAGTCCAAACATTTAAAAATATTTTTTTTTCTTTGTCTCTGGTCAAAATATTCAGTAGGGTGTGTTTTCACTAATGCCATCAGTATTTCTAAAATCCTGGCTGAAGATATCAAATTAAAAAGAGGTTGGGTTGAGAGTTTTATACCGTAAAAAAAATTAGCTTTTTAAAATGACAAAAAAAACTACAGTTAAGTTACCATTATTTAAAAAAAATACACTGCTACACCTCATGGGGACTTAACTTACAGGTCAATGCACTCCCTCTGCTTTGGCCTATTTCCAGCTCTGCAGGTGTGAGCTGGCAGTGTGCAGGGACACATGTAGTGTGGGGCTGATTACCTCTGCAGTCCTTGGTAGCTTGGTACTGCCTGGGTTAATGACACCGACTGCAAGATAAGGCCCAACCCTCATGATATCCAGGCGTTACTCCACCAGCTTCTTTTCATTGAGAAAAGCTTATCAGTTTCCTAGGGTTATTCCATCAGTCACCTGGCAGAGAACACGGTTGTTTTTCACAGAGTGTATTGACAAGTCAAGGTCCACCCAGCAGGGTGGGTTGGCCTTATAAATACAGGGGTGCTGGAGGAAGCAGCAGTAGTACTCACAAGCTCATGAAGAGTCCATCCTTGACTGCACAGATCTCTACAACTCAAAATGGATAACAGGTGTCACTGTTCAGGCAACGTCGACAGACTTTCAAATCCTATCCTCTTCAACATCCTGAGCCAAATGGATAACAGCAAACCAATACAGAACAGCCTCAATTACAATTCAATACCTCATAGATGCAACTGTGAGCTGCGACGGACAGTGTGCTTGAAAAGGCCGTCTGAGATTTGCAAAGAAGCTTCAGCAGTTCTAGTTAAAACCATCCAGTTCATGAAGAACTTACCTGCTTTTAACCAGATGCCACCAAACGACCAGTTCTCACTTCTCAAAAGCTGTTGGGCACCACTCTTCATTTTGGGTTTGGCTCAGGAGCATGTGGACTTTGAGGTGATGGACACACCTGCCGACAGCATGCTGAAAAAGATTCTCCTAAATCGCAAGGAGAGCCCCGGGATGGAGAGGGAACAGCCCACCATGGCTGGTGTCAGCAAACTCAAGTCCTGCCTCAAAAAGTTTTGGAGTTTGGATTTGAGTCCGAAGGAATACGCATATCTCAAAGGGACCATGATATTTAATCCAGGTATGTATTCATTTCATATTGTGATACATTTTTAATCACAGCTGAAAGAATACTTAACTAAAAACTGTGTGATGCATAGATTTATGTATGTTTAACCTCTAATTTCCTGTCTTTCCATTCAACAGATGTTCCAGATTTAAAGGCAGCTCTGTTTGTAGAAGGCTTGCAACAAGAAGCTCAGCACGCCCTCAGTGAGGTAGTCCAGCTACTACACCCGGGCGACCAGGAGCGCTTTGCTCGAATCCTTCTCACGGCCTCCATGCTGCAGAGCATCACACCCAGCCTCATCTCTGAACTCTTCTTCCGGCCTGTGATAGGGCAGACTGATCTGATGGAGCTGTTGGTTGACATGCTCTTCTGCAGATAGAAGAGGATGGGTGGACTTCATGTAACTGTCTTGGAGATAGTTGAATCCAAAGC
This sequence comes from Protonibea diacanthus, assembly GCA_028641955.1. Taxonomy (NCBI): domain Eukaryota; kingdom Metazoa; phylum Chordata; class Actinopteri; family Sciaenidae; genus Protonibea; species Protonibea diacanthus. The sequence continues at coordinate 12,063,665 of CM053983.1, read as the reverse complement.
CTTTAACGGCCAACTAAAAAGTGTGAACTGGTGAACATAAGACTATGAATTGCTTATATTTACATTGAAGCTAAGGTCACTTTAGCCCAGACTGAAATGATATTATCAGCTGGAAATGGTAATTTAACTTTCCAGACTGTACCCACTGTTAATATACTGTATGTTATGTTGAAAATCCTTTATGTGTCCTTCACTGTTGTAAATAAGTGTAGTCTGCATTGACAGAACATTTCAAATAAATATATTTTTGTACATGAGCGTAAAAGTGAAGTTCTGTGTCTGTCTTTTAAAGATACTCCCTGCGAGCCAAACCTGACACAATATTTGTTAAAAGTACCCGGTACTGCACTTGATAATGACACTCTGTTCTGAACATGACAGGTCTATCTTCACTGACATGTCATGCAGCCTAGTGTTGCTCAAACCCATTTATGTCAAGTTCTTGTCAAGACGCCAAAGAGAGCAAATGTGTCAGTGAAATGTGTCAGTGAATTCCAGGGAAAAGTGCATGAAATGATGAGACATGTCTAAAAACAGTAAAAAAAAAAAAAAAAAACAAACAAAAAAAAAAAACAACAACAAAAAAACGGTTGTGGATTACGGTTGTGTAAAGTTTTAATGTGTAGTATGGCTCCAGTGACAGAACAAGCAGATACATTAGCAGAGATATTATTGTGCGGCCTGTTTTTTTCTCTAACTTTGAGGCGAACACCAGGTTTCAGCAGAGTAAACGACCAGTTTGCCGTACTCAGTATTGCATAAATCTCATTGGGAAACCACATCTGACTCATGCATGCTGTGTTCACTTTCTTGTTTTACCAGATTGTGTTAAAACCAAAGTTAACTGACAGTGTCAAATATCAGTAAGCGCTAAGTATTTCTCAGGCGGTACATTTTATAATCATGTGAACGTCCACGTATCAAGGTAAAGAGATTGATACAATTAGGAAAGAAACACCCATTCATGTTTTTATTATGTCCAGTATTAAGCCTATGAGATTTTCTTCTTTTGTGGTACTTTGTCTCCCTCTCATGGAAAATAGTGGCAGTCACATTTAATCTAAAAGAGTCACCTAAAAAATGTCAATAATCATATTTCTTATGCACACAAGTAGGCAAAAGAAGTATCTGAATGCTGAATCTAGTGTCCCAAAAAATGCCTGCTGTTAACAACCCACAGGCTATATTTGATACAGAACAAACCCTCTTGATTCATCCTAGCCTGTGGTATGTTAGTTGTGAAACAGTGAGCCTTTGCATGACACCTCATACAGGTAAAACAGGAATTTGCTGGTGGGGGCAGAGAGCCAGAGGAAATGGGGTTACACAGGGCAACTGCAACACACCACAAACAGAAAAGTCTCAAAGTCTAAACGTGCAACATTTGGCACAGAGGAATTCAGATAAATTGCTCATTTGTGGTTTACTCAGCTTTGTTTTTTCTACAAACAAGTGAACAATCACCTATTTTCAGTGCAAACCACATTGTTTCAAGGATGAATTGCAAGCTTTCTCTTGGTGCATGTGCAGCTATCTGCTTTATTATGTGCAGTTTCATGGTGCTGACAATATTTCTGAAGTCTTCAAGGCTTAAAATTACTAATCATTGGAGAAGCTAGCACCATAAACATGACTGCAGCTGAAATAAAGACCTGGAAGCTGGAGAAAATATGCCTTAACACATTTTTATTTTGTCTTTGGAGCTCAATGAATGTGCACTATGTCCTATGTTTAGTTGACAGCTGCAACGATAGCAATGCTTTGAGACTCACAAATATCTTAAAATAAAAATTATTGGTTAACAAAGCTCAATTCATGCAACCCAGCAGGACTTCAGGATAAGCTCCTGAAATCAGGCTGATTTTCTGCACTGCTTCTTCCCTTTGCAATCAATGACAAAGACAAACCCCGGGATTTTATTTCCTTTTTGTCAGAACCAGCCAAACAAGTTTCCTCTTCTGCTGAGGGCGGAAAAAGCCTGCCTGGTACAACACAGTGACCTCAGGGAGATGAGCTTGACAACAATAATCCGAGAGATAAAGACGGAAACTAGGCTAAAGAGACAGAAAACCATGTGAAGGAAAGACTTGTTGACATACAAGAGCAAATAATTAATAAATAACTGAGCTGCTTCCATTCAAACGACATGAATATATTAATTTGGCTTGACACCAAGTTCTGTGTCACATTTTCTGTGAGCTAAAATGAGAAATATAGGACATCATTACTATACGTAAGGACATTTTCCGATTGAATACACATGAAAAGGTTATAAACAAGCATGGGGAGTTTTATTTTGTTAAAAACAGGACTTACCTGTGAATAATAATAAAAAAAAAAAAAATGGTTTAACAACCCAGAAAGTAACAACGACTTAAAAATATGTACATCAAAATATGGCTTAACAATGCAGCTTTCAGGTCAAAACATGCCTTTAAGGAGTCTAAATGGCAAGAGTCAAAAAAACCCATACAGTGCATGCACAATGGCTTGCATAAACAATCACAGACAAGAATGAGGACGGTTATGTTCTACCATCAGTCTCTTTCCTCTGGCTAAGATTGCATGGAGTGTAGTCATATTTCTCTTTCTGGCAACCACTTTAAACACTGCATACAAATACAGAAAAACATGCGTCATCTTTCCCTGTGTGTAAAACAAAAAGTTTCCTCAGCAGAGCATTTGCTGGAAAGATAAAGGTCCATGAATTTAAATGACACTCCAATAGCAAACATTAGCCAGACCACTAAAAGGAGAAATACAACGGCCCAGGGAAAAAAGGTGCTCCAGCTAGTAACAGCACACAAAAAAAAAAATAATAGCAGAATAATAACAATGTCCATCTAGTTGGCTACATCACTTTGTCAGCATAGATACTTTTGTTTCCGCCCTTCAGAGAAGCAGAGGAGCGCCTGAAGAGTCTGTTTCCATGTCATGACGGTAGGGCGAGTAGGCGGTGGTGGTGCTGGAGGAGTACGCTGTGGGAGAAAGAGCTTTTTTTGTTAAAACGCACTAAAAAAAAACAACGAGGAAACATAATAGAAAAAAAACAAACAAACAGTAGATATTTTGTGCACAAAACGTGAGGCATGAAACGTTTGAGTTTAAGCTTGGGACGCTGGCACATTCTCAGGCGGTTATGTGAAAGTTGTGGAAACACAATGTGGTGCACCCTCATTCAAAGACGTGTAACAGGACACCCCCGTCCTTCTAAAAGCCTCTTCACACAACAACAACAACAACTAAAAAAAAAAGAAAAAAAAAAGAGAAGCTTCTACGCGGTAATCTGTAACCCAAGGTGTTCACTAAAATTACATAATAAAAACCTGGGACATTATGTGGCGCATATTTAATGTGACTTGATCTGCTGCTCTTGCAGGTGGTGTAGCATGACTGCTGAGCTGGAGGGGGAGAATGAGGCAGATTGATAGGTGGGTGTAAGGTGGCAGATGAGGGGAGGAGGCAGCTAATGAGTAAGGGATTGTAATATGTGGAGGAAAAAAGGGACAGGAATGCAGGGCTTTCACTGCTTAAAGAGCGGGACGTTAGTGGAAAGTAGAGAGGAGGTGAGAAAATGCCTGCAGCTGCAGCAGGTACAATGAACTGCAAAGGCTGAGCCTCACACTCAGATTCACAGGGGTAATAATTATACCTGAATGGCCAGGACGAATAACGACTGCAGCTCTATTAGCACAATGAATGCAATTAATATTAAAATGTGCAATATTTCTAACCACTAATTGCACGATTGCACACACTGATTGATTCTGGATCGTATTTAACTCATTAATTTGTGCCTTTGCATTAAACCAAGAGAGGGTCTGTGTTTGTGGAAAATTCCCCACATGCACTCACTTCTCCCGCTGTAATGTCTCATTTTCCTCGCCAGCTCATCCGATGGCGTCTGCTCCGACACTTTCACCTCTGGATCTGCAGCAGGGGACAGAAAAAAAAAAAAAAAAAAAGAGAGAGAGAGAGACAAACTGAGCGCAAGCAGACGTGGAGCTTTAACAGACATTAATCTGGTCATCTCTGCTATTGTGCAATATGTTTTAGAAGACAGTGTGTGCCTGTAGCAACTTGCCCCAGATTAACCAATTATTATTAGGTCATTGACTGTAAAAATGCCTGCCGTATTAAGGCTTAAAAGTATGAGCCAAACAAAAGAGCTTCAGCAGCGTTCCAACAGACACTATGAGTCATTCAGGTAAGACAGATCAGATGATTGGTATATTTGGTATGAAGCAGCCAAGTGGTGGTGAAAAGAGTTGGTTTATGGTGTCTCATAAATATTTATACAGCTGTAATTATTAATGTTAATTGTTTAAAAAAAAACAAAACAACAACAACATTCTTACAGTCACTGCTCACGAGAGTCATGGTCTCGTTGCCGCTGTCAGGAAGAGTCCCGTCGCTCCTCCCATTCGGACGCTGTCCTGTCGACTGATGACTCTTGTTTCTCTTGCCCTTCCTCGTACTGATGCGGATGACACCATGCACCAGCTTGCACTCGGCCTCCTGCTCCTCCAGGTTGTAGTCCTGGGCGATGCTGTAGATGAGCTCGCTGATCTCGTTGGTCTTGCGGGAGAAAGACGAGTCAGAGGTGCACTTGGCCAGCTGGTCGATCTGGTGCAGGGCGTAAAGCTCCAGCAGCTTCTTGGTGATAAGAGAGTCAATGTCCGTGCCTGTGTCACTCGGGTCATCTAAGACGTAGTCCTCACGGGATAACAGGCTGGTGTTGCTGATAGGTCGCTGGCTTTCCCCCTTGCCAGGCGTACGGGTCCGTTTTGGGGCAGCAACTGTATACTTTATTCTCTCACCTGCAATGCGCACATCCTGGTAGCGGAAGCTGTCACTCGCAGGCAACTTAGAGGGTTTGGTAGACTTGCTGGGCTCCAAAGGGATGCCACAAGTGGGGTTGGTCACAGCTATGCCATTAGGAGGGTGAGGCTCGCTACCTGTTTTAGGAGGATGGTCTGTGGAGCTCTCGTTTACAGGCAGGCAGGGTTCTCGGCTTCCATAAAATCCACAGGTCAGTACACAGCAGATAAGAGCCTTACAGCCACTCCAGCCCATGGAGGCACAGGAGCCACAGGCATGTCTGCTGGCAGGCGTGCTGTCTGCTGACCCAGGAATAAATCCTATAGTCTCCGAGCCCCGGGCCGTGCCATTTCGTGGGTGGCCTCTGCTGCGACTATACTTGTTCTCCGAATACCGTTCAGCACTTCGGTGCTCGTGTAGATTCTCCCCATGAGGGTCCTTGTAGTACTCCTGGCTGGTGTTGCTCTCCCGGGATATAGTCCGATTGTGTCGGTACTTTTCTGACCTGGAGCTGGAGCTCTGGTGTTTGTGGTGGCGGGACGCCTGAGGAGCCCCTGTGCTGTGGCCAGGCATGGCTCAAAATGCCTGGGACCTGGTGGTGGGAGAGACATGTTAAGGGATAATAACCAGGTGTAAACCTCCCCCTTCCCCTTTCCACACAGGTTTGCAGCATTAAACACACCGTGGAGCATTAAAATCAGCTGCATTGAAAACTTATGCAGTAAACAAGTGTGTTACCAGAAGAGTAACCTCCCATAAAAGTCTGAGAATGTAAATAAAACTGAGTGCATTGATTTTTTGGCCTGATAATAAGTTGGCCCATTTCGTCGCGCCCTTAAAGGCTCGTTTGGCTCACACAGTAAAAGTGCAGATAAACAGCGGAGCCTAAAACTCATTTAACATTTGAACCGTCTTTAATTTGACTTACAAAACATTCACTTACCGCATAAGAGGAAACACTTGTGGCCGTCTTTTATCCCAGATAACTCGTTCTGCGAGCAAACCGCGGAAGTCTCAGAGAGAAAACTTGTGCTAGCGCTTCAAACTCAGAAAGAAAGACTTCGTTTTTTTTTCGACCGCCCACAGATTTCCAGGTGACTTCACCTCCACGGAACAACACACTTTGCAAACATTCAAGTCGGGCGCCTCGACCGAACAGCAAAAGTCAACTCATTCGTGTCGTCTTCTTATTAGTAAAAACGCAGCCCTGTGTGGACGACAGTCTCCCAATATTTGGCTATTACCTGCGGCTACAGCTAATCCCAGATCTTACACCCACCCACAGGTGAGTCGTGACGTCACGCGAGGCGGATATTAAAGCAGAGGATGAACGAGCAAAAGAAAAGGAGCAGGAAATAAAACAAGAAGGAAAAAGGGAGAAATTACTGTAAATATGCTGAAAAGCGAAACGTGAAGCTTTTCCATCTACCTGATGGTGAAATCTTACACTTTACATCCTCACAAGATGGACATTTTTTTTTTTTTTACATGCGCACACACATACAGTACAAGTGAAGTGTGACAGGCACACAGGGGTGCACAGCTGCAGAGCCAGCAGGTGTTTTACAAACCATATCTTTCATTCTGCCCTATTTTTTCCCTCTACGGAAACACTTAATCACCCCCTCTTTGAATTGAAATAGTAGGGCCACTTCTCCTGGAGATATATGAGTCTGTGTTGCAATGGTGTCTCGTGGTTTCACAATAAAACAGGAGCACAAGAAAATGAAGTACATCAGCAATTTTATTTTATTCAGAACTCATGTAAATACAAGTTTAATATCAGGCAGTAGCTTTATCATCTGTTCCTTTTGAATATTGTACTACAGATCACGTTATGGACTCTAACACAATAAAGACACATGAACAATTCAATTTAAGGATTATTTTAAGTCTTACAGAAACACATTCAATCTTATAAAGACCTATTGTAAATTCACTGTGTGTCTATGGATTATATTTTCTTAGGTAAACATACATTTTCCATGCCATTGATCTACTATCTATGTAATTTATCTTTCTGGCAGTCTCCTGCAGTATGTTAAGGTATTTAAAGTCATGACACTATCATGAAAAAAAAGCAAAGACACAACACAGAAACTGGCAGGTTGTTTAACACGCTATATCATTATAACGTTTTCATTGTAGCCTATGTGTTATAATTCTATAAAAGTTATGATAAACACACAATATTGAGGTAAATTTACAGATACAATGCTCCAGTGCCTCGACAACAGAAAGGCACTTTTAAGGTGAGGTTTACAGAGTATAACTGCAGTATGTACAGACAGCTCATTATAGTACATCTACCAGCTATTCACATCTAACTCATATTTATTTTCTAATTATTCAAGCTACATTAAAACATCATAGCTTCATAGATGGAGATGTTGTCACCGGTTTGACTTGTGTGCTTGTAGGAGCCTGGATAATACAGGTGTCATTTGGCAGCTGCTGTGACAGACCTAATCCCAGATGTCCCTGTGCCCTGTTCCCACAGTTACCGGCTGCGATGTGCCCCAGCCGAGGGTCAGAGTCAATCTCATACCTGTAGTGATATCCCTCCAGAACATCGCGACATGCGTCTCTCATTTCATTGATCCACTTCTTCATGCCTTTGCGATTCAGGTAGAGCACAAAGAGGAAGACCATGCCCACAAACCCCAGCACCAGCCCCAGGAAGACGTAGGATGTCTGCAGGGTGAGGTCAGCGACCTCTGGTTGGACTGGAACGACACATCCAATGGCCTGGACACCGAGCCCACGCAGCAGGGTGTCACTTAACCCTCTTGGTGAGGCACATCTGACAGCATCCACATCTACTTGAGCTCTTGATTCATTCAGCCAGGCTACAAAACTACGGATCTCACATGTGCAGGTGTAGGGGTTGTCACCGAGGAGGATACGGATGTTTCCAAGCTTCTCCAGCTCTTGTAGAGCATCACCCCTGAATGTCCTGAAGGCATTTTGGGTAAGGTCCAGCACCTGCAGATGGTTCATGCCAGAGAAAGTTCCACTGTAGACCGCCACCAGAGAGTTGTTAGTGAGGAAGAGCTGCTGCAGGTTAGGAAGGTGGGAGAACATGCCCGGGGGCAGCAGGGCGAGTTGGTTCCCGGAAAGGTCGAGGCGGAGGAGCCCTCTGAGTCCACCCCAGCGCAGCGCTGTGGTGAGGTCTGTCAGGGCGGTGAAGTTGTACAGCGAGCGGCTCAGGTTGAGCTCCTGAAGGGGACTGCCAGGTATGTTGAGGGCTTCTGGATGGATGAGCGCCAGTTGGTTACCGCTGAGGTCAAGGAAACGCAGGTTGACGAGGGCAGAGAAGCTGTGGGATGCCATCTCTGTAATCCTGTGAAGACGACTAACACTGTAACATCTATTCTTAGACATTTAATGTCATTTTCATGCTCGGATATAACTACATGCATGCCACTCTGCTGTAGGTAAACAAATATAGACAAACCACATACAGATAAAATGTATTTATTAGATACACATCAAGAAAGTTAGCCATATTATCCAAATATGGCTTCATATGCATGAATGAAACAAAACAAAAAACACTAACATTCTCACCTATTATTGCTTAAAATGATGTTGGTGACATTCTCCAGCTCTGCAAATGAATCAGGTCCAATCTGGCGTATATTATTCCCTGTGATGATGACAGTCCTTGCATATCCTGGGATACTTTGTGGCACCGTGAGTAGATCCTTGGAAACACATTTCACTGTGCGAGTGACAGCAAAACACTCACAGCCAAGAGGACACTCCAAACACTGGTACGGTGCACAAAGAAGGATCCCCAAAAACACTCGGACTGCAAAAACACACATCTCTGAAGTATAACCAATAAAAAAAAATACAAATACAGCAACGTGTTTTGTTAATGCAACAGGAAAAAACTTAAGTCCATAGTAAAATTATAAATACAGCTTTTGTTCTCATAAACCTAATCAAATGCTGCCGAGGCGGCACAGAGCGCTCCAGCATCAGCCCCTCCGAACGTGCTCCACTCAGGGAATAAAGAATCCCGTAAATTGATGGGAGTTCATATCACGCAGAATCTGCTGGATGAAAACGGTACGTGGTTCCCTTAAAGGTACAGAGGACGATTAGGGCATCGACAGCCTGTGACCTCCAACACAGTCTGCCAGGGGCAGACTTTGTACGCAAGCATATCCAAAGCATGAAGTTACAGAAACAGAAATATTAAACAGGTAAATATACCCATAATAAATAGTACCCATCAAAAAGAAACAAATCAAATAAATAATACATAGTGTGATGTAGTATTGCTCATAATTTGTAGTGTTTGTAGTAACACTCCAGCCTGAGGGTGCACAGTTAGAAAGCATACGACTTCTGTCTGGAGAAAAGCAAATAATACACTCATGTTAAAGAAAACACTTCACATGTTTGCACACCAGAGGAAAGAGGACTGAAGAGGGAGGAGGGCATTTTACAGCACAATACCACTATTTATCACATGTGGGAGGTGGGGGGGGTTCTACATCATTCTATCTTTGGTAGTGTGGCTCATATCTCTTAGACAAATAATTGCTGAATATTTTCAGCATTAAGATTTCGTGATCCGATTCATCACTAAAATGTACATTAGCCAGCCTGGAAACACATTCGTCACTGCCATTCTTGAGGAATACATCTGTGGACTCAATGCCATCGCTCTACAGTGGCGTAATCTGGAGAGGATCATCTGCCTTTACTCTTTATGTGGAAAACAGTAATGGTCAATTCTGAGGAGATGTTCTGCAGAGACTGTCGCTTACTGTACGCACCTTACTAAATCATAAATGCTTAGTAAAGAAAACAACCGTTAAATCGTAAATGAATTATTAATTTCAACACTACCCATAAGCAGCTGGGTGTTGCCCTTAAATACCTCTAAGAGACTAGATCACTGACAGACAATGAAGTCTTTCATTTGTGATTTTCTATACAAACAAATGTCCCGTCAAAACACATCATTCAACAGCCAATGATAACGTGTAAAGTATAAGCAAAGTCTATGATTAGCTCGTTGATCTGCTCGCTCCTCTACTGTAGGTTCAGTGTCAGGATGAACGTGGCGAGGACTCCGCAGAGCATGAAAAAGGGAAGCCAGGTCTTGAGGAACGCTGCCCAGCTGAAGGATACAGAGAGGGTAATGTGTGTTAGAGTAATTATCAACTCCTGGATACTGCGAGGGTAAAACACCGTATCTGGTATATTTTTGGACAGACAAGGACGTGTGAGGTGTGTCGAACTATCACATGGTCCAATCCCTTTACTCCCATGGGTCCACATCTCGCTCTCTCTCACCCTCCCTCTGAACGCACCCCATCCTGTGTCCTACTGTCCTTTCCACCCAAACCGGCACAGGGAGCCCCACTGGAGAGGTGACCTTCAGTAGTGACACAGAGGGGGAGCGCCGCTGTCAGTGATGAATTACATGACTCCCCTTATTTTTAAAAAGTCTCCTGTGCCGTGGGAGTGTATGTGCAGAGGCAGCACAAACTGTGACGCCAGCCCTCTCTATGTGGGTCAGCGGAGAATAATGAGGGGGGTTCTCTAAGCCATATGTCTCTTAATGCTCACGAGCATCAAGCAGCAGAGCAATTTAAAAGTCTGTGTACATGTTTGTGATGAAGATGTTTCAGGTGCGTTTGGCCCAGCAATCATACCCCCCCCACACCCATGGACTTCTTCTGTCTTCTCTGTCGTCTACACGCACACCTGTCTGCTCTGGTAGACAAATTCTGCCTGTGTCGCTATCGTTTTTCCCCATTTCCCATGAGAGGGAGAAGAAATTTGTTTTTCTTTATACAAATCAGAGTGTAATACAGAGGGTGTCTGGGTGGCTGTAGAGGGTACATGTTGTGCAGATTGTAAAGTAGCTTTATGCAGATTTGTGATTCAGGAATTTTGGGCTATATAAATAAAATCATGATTTGACTAAATAAACCATTTTGCAATGTCGTAACATATAACACAAACAAAAACCAGTAAGACAAGAAGTTTTAGACCTCAAATGGAAAAGTAGGTTGTGGGTCAACACAGGGATTCACAGTGGAGTGCTAAACACTTGGATGAGAACATGTTTTCCTATTGTGATGCGAGCCAAATAAAGAAGTGAAATGCAAGTATTTAGTCCTTGACTTGAATTCTGAATTGAATTTGGGAGGTGCTACCTTTCCATATTTTTATAAAGATGTGTTCAGGTGCTGCATGAACTGCCATGAGGTTTTGATAGTGTGCCTGTGAAAAGCTGTAATGCGAATGGTAGAGTAGATAAAGCATTAGGGTTGATGGTTTAGCCCCAGACTGCTGCAAGTGTCCTTGACCAAGAAAACCCCCAAAGCATTTGCCAAATGATTGCCATGTAATTAAAAATGTAATGGGAGCTAAATCTGTTAAATGTTTGTTTAATGTTAAATGTTGTTGGATAAATAAGATGTGATAATCCTGCAGCACAAATACAGAAGTAAATACAGATAAATAGAGAAACTTCCAGAATAAGTTTGATAAATTATAAGGTGTCTAAATATTACCGGCTATTATAGTGGTGCCACCAAAGACAAATACGAGAAACACTATAAATGTATAATGAAAACCTGTGAATAAGACTGTTAACCTGGAAGTGCAGCAGGACTCTCACTCTTCTTAATGTTAATACAACTGGCAGTCACAAATACTGACCTCACGTGTTTTCCATGAACAAGAGACAGCATACACAGGTTCACCATGTTCCAAGATGTGCTGTTGTCGTAGCGCATCAGGTTGAGGGCCATGGCAACGTGGGAATGGCAGTTATCTAAGCACAGATTGTGCTTTACCAACACACAAAAAAATAGTCATTGATATATATGAATAACGATGTTGAAATATGCGCATTAAAAATCCTACATATGGTCTCACCGGTCTACATTTGTATTCCTCAGATGCGTCATGCACGGCTTTGTCCCATGTAGTAGCACCGTTTCCACACACTTTGTCCACATCAAGCTTCCAGTACCTGTGGTAATAATCAACAATTAATCAATGTGTTTCATTTAAATGTGTGACCTACTTGTTGAAATACTATTAAAATACAACATTTTGATTAGCAAACTCACTTTGTTGGTCTACCAAAGCCCATATTGTCCTCCTAGGAGGGAAAAAAACAAATTTTATAATAATTTAATGAATCATTATTATTGAATTCAGCTCTCTTTGTGTGAGGGGATCACTTTATTACTCAAAATACAGCCATACAATGCCATAAATCATGATGAATCAGCAGCTTTACCCTCCATGTCAGCATGACATCTCACATTCACTCCTACCTCACTGGACTGTTAAAACAATGATAAATACATGTATACATTGATTTTTTTTTTCTTTTATTAAAAAGGAGATACTGACCGAGACAAAGTATGATCCTGCAAAATCTCGAATAATCCCAGAAGAGGTGCAGATGCCCATGTGACCAATGAAGGGGAGCACCCACCTGCAGGATGCACCCAGATAACAACAACACACACAATGCACGGGTCAATTTATGTACGTTCAAATGTGATGGATACATTAAGTGCAGTCATTTATTAAGAATAAACAGTCCAACATGAGGTTTACCCAGCGGCTAACATAGCTTATATCTGCCCGCGCGTGTTAACGTACACGCGGAGCTAGCAAACACCACGGTAATAACGCGATAGCTTCTTACGATAAAATAGGAATAGGTGTCCAGACAACGCAGTAAGGGTAGCGGCTGTTTTTTCTGTCGCTTTTTGTGAAATCACCGTGGTAATTCATCATAACATCGGTCTCATCCACCTCCGCCATCACTGCCCGGAGTGACAGATGACGTACGGCCAGGGCGGAAGCGCGCGCGTCGCTCGCCTCCGCGGATGAAGCGACGGTCGGTCAGTGAACGCAACACCGTTTGTTTGTACGATCTGTTATGGCATTTTAATTCAATTTAACAAGTACCGCAGGGCTCCAGTGACTAAAGTTTATACAGAAATAACAATATATATTATTATTTAAAATCTCTATTTGCTTTTAACCCTTTGTTACTCTTGTCTCGTTTTACTGTTTAAATCATGGCTACTTAATGGCGTTTAAACAAAAAAATTGGCAGTCTCTTATCAAATCACTAGTTTATAGCCCTATTTGGCACCCAAACTCACAGTCTCAGCCAAAAGCTTTATCACTATAACCTCCATTACTCTACCAAAGCTGGGTCACCTCATTACTGTACACTATATAGGGCATGAGACGCTCCCCAACTACTCATGCTTGTGATGTACTGTGCCCAGATTTGTTGCCTAATAGTCAGCAAAAACGGGGAGTAAAGCAGACACTGATGAATGAGCGGATCATAGCGTGCCTTCCCAACCTAGTTAGTCATCTACTGTTGTATTTTGTTGTGTAACTGATACACTGAAAAGGTCAAACAACTCATCACTGATTTTATCAGTTAAGAAAAGAAAAACACAGGCAAGAAGGTGTTTAATCATTTTATTCTTCACTTTGTTTGCAACAAAGGATATTATAGGATTCCTCAAAGAAAAACACCATATCTCAAATTAATGAACAAAGTAAAACACATGGAAGCCTAGTGTTGTATGTTGCTCAAGACCCATTTCTTAATGTTTACCCTAATCGAGGGCAAAGGAGACCCAATGAGCTGTTCTCTGAGCAACAGATGAGATGGCTTGGTGTCCTTTTTTTTTTTGTTTAAACCCACAACTATGGTCAGAGAAGCCTCATGAAAGCAGGAAACACCTGACTGCAGCAGGTGCTAGAGCCACGCAGCTAGCAGCCAGGAACACCATCACCGCCAAATACTTAGTATATCAGTTGCCGTATTTCACACGTTAGCATCTGTGTCCCAGTTATACCCAACAGAAGTTTCACACTGATATTTCATGCCAAACAACATTTGCAATCAATGGAATTTGATTTAAAACGGAAAAACTGTATTAGAAAGTTATTATTTTTTTTTACAAATATTTATTTGTTGTTGATCTTGTCAACAATCTATTGTAGTAAAACCTCTTAACTAAAAGGAGCACAGTATGCCAAAAGTATGTTTCAATGAAACAAAGAACATCAACATTAATCCTTGGCCATTGAAATGGTCAATGTCGACCTTTGGCAGAAGAAACCACTTGTTTTTTTCCCCCCCCGACAGTTACAAACTAAACAAAGCTCATAAATACATTTCATCGGAGCAACACCTGCAACTTTCACAACTTGGCAAGTGACAATTAATTCTAGGCTTCCTGTGACCAAAAAACACCAACTGAAAATATGATCAAGTCTAACTCAGAATCAATGACTTGGGTGTGCAGCCTTTCTGTGATGAGCGGGCACTAAGACTCGTAGCTCCAACTGTAGAGCAGACCGGAGATGCAACAAAGCACCGTCTCCTGGTCTGTGATCCGATCCTCCACGGAGGACATTGCGACTAAGTGGCCACGCTAACCTGAAAATAGGTCGCCCGACCGCAGGATGCTCCTTCTACATGTTGTGTGCCTCTCCTACGTAAACCTGAGGAGGGATAAGTGCTGAACTCCTCCTTCTTCGTGAGAAACTGGGGAGTGGCGTGGAAGGTGCTCTCCTCAGAGGTGTCCTCCCTCCCTTGCCACCACGGGGTGGAGGGAGAGGCTGAGGTGTTTTCCGTGCTTTTGAAGGGGCGAGATGGGCGTCTTCTCCACCCTCCATGAATTCCTCTCCCCAAAGTGGTCTCCGCCAGTCCTCTCTTTGGACAGGGGAGGGCGATGCATAGTGCAGAGATGTGACATGACATTCACTTAATGTTTCTGTCAAACGGAGGGGGGGAAATAAAGATTCAAACAGGAGCTGGGAGAGTGCTTTACTTCCTACATCCATTCTAAAGAATGGCCAACAGTTTGTTTAGCTTGGCCGACACTGCACTTGTCCCTCTGTGCTGTCTTCATCATCCGAGCCATCTGGGCCGACACCACGCAGGCCTGTGATGCGATAGCCCATGTTGAGCAGCATAACCTCCAACGGATCAGCGTTCATACGCCGCTGGTTCGCCTGAGCAGCACCGTCCATGTCCTCTACCACTCGCCCGTTCTCACATTCTGTCTGTATAATGAGAAAATCACGGCAAGAAAGAGATGCAGTATCAGCTATGGTCAGTGATGTACAATATTTTGGTATTTTTTCTTTCAATTCTGCTAGAAAAACAACTACACAAACATTGTACTGCTCCCAAATGAAGAATCAAGTCAAATAAAACAATAAAACATGCCAAAGGTATTTACCTCTGGTCTAGGGTTCCATAATCGGACCACGGGGTCAATACCACTGGTAGCCAGGAAGCAGTAGCTGGGGTGGGGCTGCAGACAGTTGACTATGGACTCGTCGCCCTGCAGGATCCTCACCAGATTAGTTGTCTCCTTTTCCCAGATAAAGAATGAGCCGTCGTCTGAGCCGCTAACAATGTATTGGCCTTTGCTGTAGACAGAAGGAAACCATTCAGACCTGCCTGACAAGCCGTGTTCAGCGGCAATCAGAAAATTGTGCCACTGTTTTGTTTTACAGTACAGGTGTGTAACCAGGCCTTCGCTGGAAATCCCTGGTTACACACCTGTACCAGGGAATGTTTAGAGAGACCTGTTTGATTAATTAGAATATGTGTTGACAGACATGAATTGCTATGCCCTACACACATGTAATAAAGTACTGTTTATGTATGTAAGCAGCTGTTTTAAACTTAAGATACAGCCTACATTTATGAATGAAAGTTAGTTTTCGCTGTACTTATTCTCCTCTGTAGATTTATCATTCCGTCTCAAGCTACGGAGCTCACGACTGCCCCCTAGTGAGCCCTCAGCAGACTGCGAGGGAGGTCTACAGACCTTCCAAAGAAGTTGGCCTCTTTGATGTCGGTGGTGGTGTTGCAGTGACCACAGTATCTGTGCTTGTAGTCAAAGCTGCGCTCTCTCAGCACCAACTCATCTTCAGGGATGGACTCCTTCCGACTGAACGAGTGGAATCGAATGGAGCTGTTGGCCTTCTTATCTTCCGCTGGTGAAGAAAAAAAAAATCGTACTCATTACCACAGAGACATTCAGATACATTCACAAATAAACAATGGCTTCCTGTTACTCTTGATATGCAAAACTAACACATATACACATAGATACACATGCACGACACAGCTGTTTATTTGGAGTACAGGTTTCTCTCAGCTGCACACCCAGAGTTATCCAGTGGCAGTGTGGCTTACACGTTCATTTCACTGTGTACACAACTTATTTAACAAATGGGAGCTACTTCACATCAGCCAGGTACCGATGAACTCTATTCTACCTGTTTCTGTCTTGGAGAAGAGAGCAGCCTTGATGTCTTTATCCAAAGCATCACAAGCACTGCTGTGCGCCTGCTCCGGAAACTTTCCTTTGAAATCATCCAGACACTCCAAAGCTTCAGTGACATACTTCAGCTCAAATAAACACCGTGCCAGCCTGAAATGAGCCTTCAGATGTGCCGGGTTCAGAGTCAGAGCCTTCAGACAGTCTCTGAGGGCATCGTAATGGTCTCCATCCCTGTGAATTTGACGTAAACAAACTTTATATAAATGCTTTCATAACCTTCAGGAGTATGTGATCAATCTTCTCTCTTATTAACGACACGTACCACTTGCGTTTCATGTAGGCTGCGGCCCGGTTCCCATACAGCATGGCGTTACAGCTCGCCTGATGGATACCTAAACTGTACAGCTGGATGGCCTGTGTCCACTGCTGCCGTGCAAACGCGTCATTAGCTTGTTGCTTTATCTTCTCCAAGTGTGGAGGGAGCTCAGTAGAACTAAAACAAAGAGAGCAGAACAAACATAACTGTGTGCAGGTTCAAATCTTTAAACAGTCGATCTGTGTATATAAAACAAAACTACTTTATTACCTAGAATGTATCTTGCTCCCAGCAAATCGAATATGGCTGGTTGGCAAGTGCATTCCATTGGAGACTCCATTGGTCGTCTTTCCATTCTGTACATCTGCTGGAAAGTCAAAGTTTCAGAAACCAACAATACATCTATAGATGTTCATTTTTTGTTGATACATATAGCACAAACCTGTTGATGATTGGCACTTTTTTGGGAGCAAGAAAGTGTATGGCCTCTGTTTAAATGTCAAGTCAAACAGATACACCTAGAAAAGCCGTGAAAAAAACACACGTTTAAATACAAAAATGAACTTTTTTTTTTATCATTCCTTGTTTGTTTGAAGCAGCATTACCTGTTCCCCACCCATGTTTACAAGTAGCTCAGTGCCATCTGGACTGAAGGTGACATAGGTGGCCACCAGGACCCTCAGGCGGTTATTGTAGTCTGGGAGTTTCACTGGCAGGTGCCCTGGTGCATTCAGACACAAGGTGATGTTACTCAACCACATCCGTCACCGTAACTTTTCTGCAACCTGCACATTTCCTGCTGTCATTACTATACAAGCAGGATACACATATACCCATTAAACAGACATATATGCACCTGCAACGTAATACTGCCCGGCTCCATCTGGGATGGGTTTCTGCCGATCACAGAAAGTGTGCACTGCTGCTGATGTGCCCTGATTAACAGATTTCCTGCATAAGGGGAAAAAAACACAGTTGAGTGTATGTATGTCAAAATCTGGAATGGGAAATGTACGAGATTTAAGAGGTTGTTGCAGAAGTATCAGCGTGCATTCAGACAGGCCCAGGTGCTGTGGCGAAACGTAGCAGGGCTGAGGAGGGTTGCTATTTGTGCTGTACGTAACCGCAACAATCAGGAAATAACTTTTTATCTCTCTGATTAACCGGCTTGAAGCCGGTGTTCGCTCGCTGTCCTCAGTTTTTACTGCAGTGCTGGATCCTGTCTGAATGCAGCCTTAGCATAGTATGACATTGAGAACTGAACCAACCTGTAGTTGTGAATCATCCTGATGTCATAAAGGCGAACAAAAGGCCCGTTGGCGCCCACTGCCAGGTAGTTGTTGTCCCGTGGGTTAACAGCTAAACACTTGGCCTCAACCAGCTGACCACAGAACTCCGTCAAGTCAATCAGCACCTCAGAGCGTTTACTGCTCTCCCTCAAGTCATATTGTCTGTAGTGAACAAGGATAGAGTAAACACATTACCTGTAGCAGGTAAGTTAGGCATTACCTCTGATCTCTGGGTGATCTCTAACCTGATGATGCCATCCTCCGCAGCACTCCAGAAGGTGTTGGGCCACATGGGTGCTGTGGCAATGCGTTTGACTCTGTTGGTGTGATCCGAAAACATATGGATGGTTTCCTTTACTGACAGGTCATGCACGTGGACCTTAGTGTCGGCTGCACCGGTTACCAAAATCCTGTCCCCGGAATGAGGGAGGAACTGTATGGATGGATAAAAACAGTAGAATGAACTGATGAGTAGAGACACAATGTTTCACAATGACTTCTCTTTAAATCACATAGCAATCCATTTAAAATAAAACCATACCTTTAACAAGTACAAGGATGGTTTTCCATCAAACAACATGTCACTTATTAAATCATTAAATGGCTAACAGTGCCACCTAATGTGCAGGAAGAGAACTTGAATTATGAAGAGCAGTTGTTAACAACTAAAGTGTGAGGTGAGGCAGCCGAGCATTTTTGCATAGTACATTCAGAATTTGAGTTGCTGATTGGGATGAAAATTGTGATAGTGAGTCACAGTTAGAAACGAGACAACAATACTTCACTTATCTTACTCCAATTCTACAGTGTTTGTTTCTTTAATCACATTACGACTGCATTAGCGATGTGTACGTAAATAAAAAGCCATTGCAAATGACTGCAGCCCACTTAACCTCCTGTCATTTGATACATCCATATTAAAATCGGTCCGCCTTACCTTTACGGAGAATATATTTGCTGCATGACCTGTGTGCATAGTTGTAAGCTTCTTGTGTCTGAATGGATCCCAGATGACGGCATGTTGATCATCCGAGCCTGACGCCAGTAAACTGAATGCAAAAAGAATCGCAAGGACAAATCAGGCGACATTTAATAATGTACAACAGCTGGCCCACTGTACGCATATCCTTCATTAACTTAAGTAATTTATATCAATCAATCCCTCTATGAGCACTGAAGGTGTCAGATGTGACGCAAATAATTAACTGCTTAAAGAGCATCTGGAGGCACACAGATCCCCTGACAGAGGAGTGAAACATGGTGTATCATTTTTGGCAATAAGCAGAGCGGCAGTAACGTATAGAACTGAAACATAAGTAGAACAACATATTACTTGTATTCAGACATATAACCCAGCAATAAGAGTACATACAGTGTCTATAATGTTCTCTGCTATATTTAGCATAGTTACATGGTAATGTAACCCAGCCAGTGATCCCAGGTCAGACACTATAATTGTACGTAAGGTGAAGACTTACTCTCCTCGTTCATTCCACTCCAGACAGTTCACACAGCCGGTATGACCCTGTTGAGACAGACAATAGTGAGACAATGTGACAGCAGACATAGAGACATCTTCTCCGTTACCCTCTCTTATCACAACATGCACAATTGCTGTCACTGACCTGCAGCTCAGCCTCCAGTCCAAGCCTCTTGATGAAGGGGTCCGTCACATGATAAAACCTTTGGAAGCCTGATGCTCGCTTGTCCTGAAGACATGAATTAAAGTCTCCATCACACTTTTAGATGTAAACAATCCTTTCGGCTGGGTTACCCCCCGTCAAGATTATTTCTACACATGACAAACACACACGTCTGTTTAATGGTAGGCTGAGCTTCTGGGATGCTCTGGCATTTGTTTACTCACTCTGATCTGCCTGTGCAGGATGTCTCTGGTGATGTTGACAGTAGTCATGGCCTCACCACAGAACATAAATTAGGGTCAGGCTGGAGGTTCCAGCTGTAGTTTTCACGAGAATAAGCTGGAAAGAGAACATGAAGTGAGGGGAGATAATGCAGGAAGCAGGCTTCACACAGGGCAGTGATTTCACGTCAGCTAAAGAGCGAGGGGAGGACAGAGTAGTCAGCACGTATTCGAATCAATCACTCATATCTTTAAAACAGCTGCATGATAAGCATGTCACACAACACCAGCTGGTCTACAGACTACAGCAGCTCCCGTCAACGAACACCAGCAAGGCGAGCTAACTAGCTAACGCTAGCTATGCGTGTCTGCCTGTATTATAATCAGCTGACTGTTTCCCAAAACACTGACAACTGTTTAAAGAGGCGCTGTTAGCCTGTCAGACCCGCTATCCACCTCTGTGTCAGGCCTTTAAGAGACCTGTCGTAGCTGCCGTTAGCGTATCTGCGTTACCTTGCTAGCTAAACAAAACGTCCACTTCATGTAACGTCAACATTTGCAACACTTCACTTGTTATTTACGGCTGCTGAATAATTCTCACCGCTTTCCTTGAACCGAAAAGGTTTCTGTCAAGAGATGTCCATTTAAAAGGCGTGATGAATTACACTCTGTGAGTTTGTTGACAGCGTTCACGCTAATAATCTGAACACAGACCTCCTCCCACTTCTTCTTCTGCTCCTTTAGAGTCAACAGACTGCACGCCACCGCAGCGCACTGCTGCCCTCTACAGAGCAGACACTTCCGCTCCCGGTTTATTTCAGAATAAAAGCATTCTCCCTACAAAATAAGGCGAACACTAGCTAACATTTCACAGTACAGCACAAAAGAAACGAAGCTGCAAAAAATAAGTGTAATATATCATAATAAATGACATAAATGATAAATGACAATCCTCCTCTCTCATTAAAAAAAATATTTTAAGCGTCACTTTAAAGTAAGGAATAAAGTAAGACCTTAACAGGCAGATGGACAGATGTAGCTCAAAGGGCTGATCATTTATGAACAGTGGCTTAATACACCCTTGGATTTGTGCCAACAACATAGCAATTTTTGTACTAATTTAAGTTTATGTAACTTATTTACATGTTGAACATTAAAAAAAAATACAAACGTTTAAAGTAAGAGTATCTGCTCTTTATGTTTCTCTGATTAAATCCACCTTTTTGTTTATCTTCAGACTTCAGTAGCAGTTTATGGATGTAAAGATTAACTGAATAGCCTGAGTCAGATTAAAGCACAAGAGCAAGTTATATATGAGCACACATATTGCACTGATAGAGAATTGTAAATGTTTTAGTATATGATGATGATATGATGATATGAAGGCAGAAGTCATCTAGTGAGACTGTTAAAGGGCATCAAACACGTGATTTTATTGTTCTATTGCATGTAAAAGCAGGAAAAGCTGGACTTGCCACTTCAAAACATAGAGGTTTTATATTTTTATATTTATATACTGTATATATTTACATTTTTGCAAGAGACAGGACTTGACATGATAAAACATTAACACTGCAGATCACAACGTGACTGAACAAAGAGAACAATTCTCTAATATGAATCCCATATCTTAATTATAACCTTTTCAAATGTGTTATTTTCACTAAAGACCAAGGCCCAAACCCGAGTTTCAACATCTTGGACTAC
Source organism: Protonibea diacanthus (assembly GCA_028641955.1). Lineage (NCBI taxonomy): Eukaryota > Metazoa > Chordata > Actinopteri > Sciaenidae > Protonibea > Protonibea diacanthus. The sequence continues at coordinate 12,042,338 of CM053983.1, read as the reverse complement.
TTTCAGTGATATTTTACACTTTAAACGTCTTGTATTTATAGTAACGTGTTAATACTCAGTGATTCAGAAACTCCTCCTGATGATGATTTGCAAGCATATAGCATTATATTTAGTTAATACTTGTGAATAATTCATTATTGTTCTAAGAAAAGCAAGCACATCATGTACCAAGATAACAAAACAGATCTGAGTAGTTGATATTTCATTTGCTGGAAAAGAAAACCCTGACTTGCAGTTTATGTGTATGGTCGAGGTTAGGTGTTATGTCCCAACTTCCTACAACAAACGTTGTCAGCATTTGTGGTATTTCACTTCTTAGTCATCCAAAACGGTCCTGCTTGATGTTGATCAACAACATTTAAATGAAGCCAAAAAAGATTAGCAGAATATATTTGACTTTGTATAACTAATGAAAATTAGACTTTTTCCTCATGTTGTCCATATCGTCTCTTGCTGGATGCTTGCCACCCCTGCAATAAAAATAACAACAAAAGAAATGCATTTAACCATATAATATATGATATATAACCACATACTATGTTTTAGAATAATTAAATATATTTTAAAGCTGTTAATTATGTTCAAATTCTTTTGAACCCTTGCGAAAGTCGTATTTTCTAGGTTATTCTAGTGTTCTCAACGTATCTCGGTTAGGTTCGTTCGTTTTGTTTGGCTGCGGAGTCTTTTTTGGTCATATGGCAGAATGTGCCCATTTTTGTCAGCAGTAACTTTTCTACAAGAGCCTAAAAAAACTAGTTTTTCAAATGTAGCCTGTAAACCATTGCGGACGTGTGCATCTTACAGGCAGGAAACCCGCAAACAGTCTCTCTCAGACAACACGAAGCGTCACCATGAGGCGGGCGGCGCTGTGACATTAAACAAGCGGCCATTGTGTCTTTGCTGGGTCGTCTCCCAGCAGAGAGGATCTGTTCAGTTGGCTAGCGGAACAACAGCAGCAGCAGCAGCAGCAGCAGCAGCAGCGGATGGTACAGATTCAGCTCCGGTTACCAGCCTCAAACTGAGATTTGTTACAGCATTCTGTGTTTATGTGAAACAAAGGTAACGTAACCTCTTTATGTTAGCACCTAGGGATATCTTAGCTGTTGTAATGTAAGCTTGAGAGCCAGCAGAGATTTGTTAACGTTAGGCAAACGGCAGCCTTGTGTTAGCGGTTAGCTAGCTTGTTAGACGGAAACGGATTTGTCGTGGATTAGCCAAAATGGTTAACGGTACACAGCATCGCAGGACAACAATAAATAAACGGCATTAAGAGAAAATGATTAAGAAGTTGTCGCTTTAAAAACAGCCTTCATTTTGGGTAGCTATAAATGTCGCATTGAGCTGGCATCATACAAATTTTATATGTGCAATTTAGCGATTAGTCACGTTTAGCTGATAGCTTGCCTCGGTTGGTTAAGTGTCAGCGAGTCATTTCCTTTATGAATTAGCTCCTGAAGAGGATTACTTAGACACAACCAGCAGTAATCCTTATATACGCCTGCCACAAATAATGTATAACTTCCTGTACCCTCTTAATGTTTGTGTAACACATTATGTAACGATGAGACATGTGCTCATGTTGTTATTTCTGTTGTTGCTACCCAGAAGAGTGTGTCGAGGCTGTTTGTGGCATGTTAAGGGGCAGATGAGTTTGATAGGTGAGCAGATCAGTCAATGGCTAGCAGCTGTTTGAGTCCCAGGCCATGGACATTGAGTTCATAATCTACAGTGGGCAAGAAAGGAGCTTTTGTTCAGATGTCAGTCTCTGGTTCGTCATCCAAACCTGCTTACCAGCTTCTTTCACTGTTTTCTAATTAACTAAATCCTAAGATAGGATATCAGATATTATGCGTGTTAACTTACTGTGGTATTGCAAGTGTTTGGCTACTTTGTCAAGCTGGTTTTGTGGTTTAAACCATATTTCCAGTGTGTCTGTACTAAATAATAATGTTATTTCTTCCTCATTTCAATCAGGCGACATTGTCTTGTATGGAATGACAACCTCACACAGATACATCGAATCCAAACCAGCGGGTAAGTTGACACCCCGTCGTCAAAATGCATAAACAGTGTGGTCATCCCGTCCCGTGTTGATAAACTCATCCGTTGCCGTTGTCCTGTTTCACAAATACATCAGCTCGGTTTGCTGACATGGAGTGGCAGACACCAGCTGTGTCAGAGAAGTTTCAAAGCCGTTTTGGCCGCCGGCCTGGAACATCGGACAGTGGGGACACTGGTCTTGGCACCTCCGCCTCTGACAGCACAGAAGGTGATGACTTTTGCTTGTTCTTCCTCTGCCTGTCGCATGTATTATGTAACGCTGGAGATCTGTTTGTCACGGCTGGAGCTTCAGTTTGCGCTCTCTACAGCCAGAGTTGGGTGCAAACATTTACTTTACAGGATATCCAAGTTCTGCAACATGTTTGTTAATCATTAAACTGATATAGTATTAGAGAACAGTCATGTAATTTCTAATGTAATGTGTTGTTATTGTTTTTTGGGGCTATTTATAGAGCAAGAAAGATGTTCATGATCCACTGTGGGTGCTCAGGAGATTTGCAGAGGTAGATTAAAGCCCCAGCCAAAAATGCCTCAAGGGGAGGCTGTACTACTCTGACGTTAAGGTTAATTGGGGTATGGGGTGTTGGGGTTGGTACGACTGGACTGCTAAATGGAAACTGGACCTTGACTGTAGAGCAAAATGTCACATTCTTTTCATATAAGCATGCTTTTTTAAATGGGAGTATCCCACCTGAGAAGATGTGAAATCTCACCGGAGATCGTGTGTGTGTGTGTGTGTGTGTGTGTTTGTTTGTGTGTGTGTGTGTGTGTGTGTGTGTGTGAGTGTGCGAGTGTGCGCGTGCTATATTTGTACGTTCATACACACAGTGGAAAAAATAACAGGCACATATTATCAGGGATGTTCCATGTAATTGTTGGCACGCGGGGCGTGGATGGTCCCATGTGCAACAGAAAACACTACAGAATAACTGGAAAATGATCAGAAGTGTATCAACACTGTCTGGTTTGAACTCCACAAAGCTGGTATTCATGGCAGAGCTGCCTGTTGGAAAGTACTCATAACAACTGCAACAGGTTCTGCTCCTTACATCTAGTTACATTTATGTATGTTGACCTCCCTGAGGGCGCCCTCAGGATAACACTCACACTCTCTTTTAGCAGTTGTTAAACATAGCTGCAGATGACACTAGTACCCATAATCGCCCTGAATAATTGTGTATAAGCAAAGGTGTATGAGTCCAGGTGGTACATTTTTATTATTATTATAATTTTTATGCACACTCCTACATACATTTCTGTGTTTTTTTTTTAAGCTTTTCTGATCACTGCACACGTCCTGTCACCTGTCCAGTCCAGATAAACATCACTAAACCTGAAAGGGAAGGTGTAGAGCAGAGTTAGCCGAGTAATGTTACAAGCTGCATATCTTCCAAATAACTGAACAGGCTTAATCTTAAGGTTTCCAGCGTTGTCTAACAATCCCTCGGGACCTGTAAGACAACATTTCTAGGAATACTAAAGGTTTTTTTTTTTTTTCTCAAGCCTTTATATGCTTGTTTGGCGTGCTCTTTGGTTACATTTCCCTTTTTTTATATAGCTATTGTCGTTGTGGGCTTTTTTTTTTTTTTTTCCTTTTTTTTAATGAATGCAGCTACTTCTTACAGGCCTGTCGTGTTTAGTTACAACTGTTGAGCGTGCTACCGGTGCTTGTATGGCTTTGTCTGGCACTTAAACTGACAGCCGTGCCTAGCAACATGACAATTAGTCCTGGATTTAGCCACAATAAAGACCTGTTGTAGCAATACTTTATAACATATTTGGAGTGTAACTTAAGCAGCACCAGAATATAAGAAAGGAACCTTGTTTTTTTTAATTTGAATTGCTGGACGCCTATCAAAACTTTCTGCTTTACATCTGCAGGTAATTGACACTGTTATACTCCTTCCAAAGGCAGGAATGTCTGTTAAGCAAATATCCAGCAAATGTTCATCTTGCAGAGTAGTTTAGACTTGTTCTAGCCAGCCGTGAAGCAGCAGAGCCTGGAGGCTACTTTTATAATGTTGTCGAACTTCTATCTGCCTGAAAGGTTGACATTTTTTTTTAAATAGTAATTATGACTTTTTACTCATTGTGAAAAAAAAAGTTTCTAGTTTAACGTGGTTTTGGGTTAAAGTGAACACACTATTCAGTCTTTGACTTTGGAAATACACTTGTGCGTGTGTGATGTGTGTTACAAGTGGGAGGAGGCAAGGTGCTTAAATAAGCGGCACCCACAGATCAACGCTGTAACTCGAGAGGTGGGCTATAAATACCCCTAACCTTTCCTGTGTATGCCTGTTTGTGTGTGTGTGTGTGTTTGCTCAGAGCTTGATACAGGCCGGTTTAGCTGCTGGAGGACAATACGGCTTTGGACACGGGGCCGGTCCGCTGCGACGCTGTCAGTCTTAGCTTCAGAGGTTGATTCGGTACCAAGTCCAGAAATGCAGAGGACGGACTGTTTGCATTTAAAGCTTTCTGCCGCTCAGCTCACCCCGGTTCAGCTTTAGAAAAAATGCCACAGCTAATAACATGTTTGTTGCGTTGGAGTGAACTTCAACAAGTCTCTCAGGTTTGTAATGGTGTTGAAATGAGTTACGTAACTCTGAATTGTGTTGGGGCTTGTGGAGGTATCTGTAGGCTGGTCGTACCGTTCTCCGCTGTGTTCCTGGAGTAAGCATAATGTGATCTCCGAAGACAGTTTACATCTCTGCATGTTTTAATGGAGTGGATTGGGTGTGTGCTCTGTGGAGTAATCTGAGGGTGCTTATCTTTGGAATAATTATAGGGGTTTGTGCTAATTAGAAAGGACGAGCGTTTAGTCAGCAGTTCTATCAGAATAATCGTCTTACATGTACGCTCTGTGTCATGGCCGCTAACTGAGCTTCATCAATGTTAGACATGTTGTTTTTGTTAATCGTGTAATCAGAGCTTTCGGTTTAAGTCTATTCTAAGCCTATTCCCTGGGTTGAGTCATTCAGAGCCGGTTAATTCTTTCTGCGGTGACACCTCATCATCAAAGTAGGCCACCCATAAACCCTGCTGCATCCACTTTACATCACTTACTGAAAATAGAGAAAATGGCCTGCAGGATTGCTCTAGATGTTCTGCACTGATTTAACAAGGTCTGTCTGTCTGTCTGTCTGTTGAATGGTGAGATAAAACATCTTTTAGTTTCTAAATGGCTCCTTTTTTCTTTTACTCTTTAAAGATTTCTGCAGTTCCAGCAGCAGCCCCCCTTTTCAACCCATCCGGAGTCAGATCCCCATACCCACTGCACATGTCATGCCATCCACGGCCGGAGCCCCGGCCTCTAAGCCCAAGTCCTGTGTCCAGGAGGACTCCCTGTCCTCTCTCGAGGGTCACAGGTCTTCGTCTGGGTCCAGAACGCCCAGCGGCTCCACCTCCAAGTCTTCCTCTCTCTCCAAATCAGCGTCTTCGCCCAACTTGGATGCTCAGACCAGCGTGGGAAGCGATCTTGTGGGGCCAAAGACAGACTGCCTGAGCCGCTACCGCAGCCTTGTGAATGGGCTGGACCACTCGCTCTTCCCTTCGGATCACACGCGGGTGGATGAGGGCCAGAGGTTTGACACTCCTGCTGTGGAGCCTACGCTAAATCAGTCAGCCTTGCTGGGGGGGTTTTGCCCTGATGTCAGACTCCGATTACAGACAACCGGGATTAGAGACACCCCAGACTGTGTGTCTGAGGCCTACAGAGGAGGCATGGAACACAGCTATAAAGTTCTCCCTGAAACCAGGCCTGGGATTCCCAGCACAGCAGAAACCTCTAATCAGAGGGGTCAGCCCGGTGCAGCTGGATCCCCTGGAGTTTACGCAAACCCTCTCAGCCTGCAGACGCAGGCTCTGCTGAGGGAGCATGCGGGCTCCAAGGGTTATGAACCATTGCGGCAGGACAGATGTAGTGAAATATCCAGCTGGCAGCAACAACAGCAACATAAGCAGCAACTGGAGAGTTTACGTCTGCAAGTGGAACAAATACAGGTAAGGATTTCTCCTAAACAGAAAATGACACTCCACTAGAGGTGAAGAAACGGCTTAAACTGTATGTGTGTGTTTAACAGCTGTATACTACTAATCCTGTTTGATTGCTTTTATTGTTGCTCAGGTTTAAAACAAGTCAGGATGAATGCTATAGAGGCTTCTTGTGTTTCTTTTTATTAGCTTTCTTTTATCTAATAGTTAGCTGACATGTAGCTAGCTCTGGCTAACATTACACTACTGGAAATCAACCCTTCTTGGCTGCTCTAAAACAGCAGTTGCCCAGTAACAACACAGCCCACACAACCACACGTTATTCTGCCTCTGATTGGCTCGTATTCGTTGCCTTTGTTGGTTAGTTTAGGGTGAGAATATTAGTCTGGCTCAGAGCAGGTCCAGGTCATGACTTCACCAGCTTGGGGGAACAAAGGCTAACGGGACACAGTGGATCAGTGCCCAGACACACATGTTCACAGATCCCGCATTCTAGGCAGCATCAGAGGCATTTCCCATACTGGTATCAGAACTCTCATACATATATAGGTCAAGATTGGAAAAATAACATCTCACTGAATAAAGCCTGAAGCTATACAGACACTGTGTCCTATTTTATAGCAGGACGTGTCAAGTCAATAAGCGAAATCGAAATCAAGAACTTGAAAAGGTTTTCTGGTGTGCTTGAACAACACTAGACACGTTGTCACAGCTTCCTGTTAAAGCTTGTAAAAAGCTGTGGCACAACTCTTTTTACTACTTCAGCAGTGTTTTCAATTTTCTTCACCCCACGGCGGATGTTGAACACTCTGGACTGACTGCCACTTCCACTTACTGTGTGCTGACTCATGTACTGACACAATTTAAAAAAAACCTTTTACTTATTCATGGGCAGAATATCCTCATGCAAAATCCGGCTGCACTCACAGGGGTTTTTACTGTGTGAAGAAACAAGAACAATGATCATTCAGACTGCCTCAGAAACTAAATGATTAGTTGTTAAAGGCGTAAACAAGGGGAGAATTCATTCATTCATTCATTCATTCATGTGTTGAATGTATTCTTCAGGCCACCAGAATACACTCAGTCATTTGGTTGTGCTTTCAGTGTGTGTCGGAAGAAAGACTTTAAATAGCAACAGAGATGAAGTTACATTATATTCCAAAGAGAGAAACTGGCGCTGCTTGATGCTCATCAAGTTTTATTTCTCTTTTGTGGCAGCCATTTAAAACCGAGCAAGTTGTTGTCAGAGTATCTGTTACTTTGTGTGCACTATACACTATTTATACTGTGCTGAGATAAAGTGTAAGGAGGTCAGCCATACACACACTTTATTTATTTCCAGGGTTAAAGTTGTACCATTGTAAATCTCTATCTCTCATTGTTTTCTCCTCGTGCTGCAGCTCTTAACCACAAGGCCCTTTTTGTGTCTTTGTTGCAGTTGATGAGTGCTGGAGTGGGTCAGTACCCATCTCTGTACTCGACGCCCACTCACTCAGAGTCCGGCAAGTGGGACGCTCTGGTCAAAGCCAGTGAGAGTTTGCTAAAGGAGAAAGAGCTCATCATCGAGAGGCAAGTACTTCTAGTAGTTTTCCTGCTCGTATGGAGTATTATTTTAAAATCAAGATATTCTTAATGGTTTGTCATGCAGCTCATTTGTTTGAGTGGCAGAGAAAAGTAGCATTTAAACAGTTGTTTGTCCCCTAACCTCAAGGACTGCACAGTGCTTTTAGTAGATTGTTTTTCTACAATGTTCCTGACTTTGTTGTTCTTTTGTGGTGATGATGATCATGATGATGGCTGGACCTGGTCCTGATGCAGACAAAAGCAGCACATGACCCAGTTGGAGCAGCGACTGAGGGAAAGCGAGCTGCAGGTCCACGGGGCCCTCCTGGGCCGAGGAGCTTCTTATGGAGATATGTGCATGCTGCGGTTACAGGTTGGTGAAACCTTTGAACTATACCCTGTGCTATACTGGCATCTACTTTACAAACTATTCTCGATAACCTTCATTGAAACCTTTCATATCACGCTTTGCAGGAGGCTCAGAGGGAGAATGTGTTCCTGAGAGCGCAGTTTACCGAGCGCACCGACTGCGCCGCCCTGGAAAAGGCAGAGGCAGAGCGCAGGCTCGGGGCGGTTGAAGCTGAGACTCGCCGACTAACCGACAGTCTGAAGGAGACCTGTGAGAGACACGCAGAGGAGATGAAGAAACAGGAAGAAAGGGTTCGTGCTTCCCGCTTTGTACTTCCTGATATGCAGCGATGCAAGCAAGCGAAACATGAAAAACATTTTGAATCATATTTCCTGCCACAGTAGTTTCAGGTAGCTTTTAGAAACAAAACACCTGGCAGGAAGCTTTTCTCTCTTCTGGTGCTGAGATACCGTACATAAAAACACTGTTAAGCCCAGAACACAAATAGATCCTCGAGAAAGATGTGTGATAGTGTTTGTAGGAATAGTTTGTCACAAGTTATCGCCTTGAGTTGTCTCACTTTCTGTGAGTGAGAATGAGTGTAGCACCTATTACATAATATGTTTTGAGCATATTATTCTCTTTGTGCAGATCCGCAGTCGTGACAAGCACATCAACAACCTGAAGAAGAAGTGTCAGAAGGAGTCCGAGCAAAAGAGAGAGAACCAGCAGCGCATTGAGACTTTGGAGCGCTATCTAGCCGACCTGCCCACGTTGGAGGACTACCAGAGCCAGAACAAGCAGGTCAGTTTGGTCCATTCTCACTGCGTCTGACTCACTCACACCCTCTGATTCACGCGTGCAAATCATTAAACGTGGACGTGTTTGCATCAGCTTCTAGAGGCCGAGCAGCAGGTGGCTCAGCTCCAAGAGAAAGTACGAGAGCTGGAGGCATGTGTAGAGACGACACACTCACAACTGCGGGAAAGAGACGCACACCTGGAAGAGCAGAAACGCAGGGAGAGAGACCTGCTGACCACCATTACAGAGTATGAACACACACACAGTCTGACAATGATGTAGCGTCCTCTCAGTTAATTCAAACAGTCATAACTCTAATCAACTAATTATTTTTTTGTCTTCATCAGAATGCAGCAGCGGGTACAGCAGGGCCTTGAGGACGGAGCCAGGCTGCCTTCCCTGGATATCGAGACACTCAGAGGAGAGAACAACACTTTGAGAGAGGAGCAGCAGAGACTGAAGAAGGTCTGCTGCTATTCGTCTGTTTTTTCAATAAAAGCTCATCAGGGGACTTGAAATACTCACAGGACATGCTGCTTTTATTAATGAAGTACAGCAAGGCAAAACGTTAGCACTAAACACATTATTAACACTATCTGAATCTCACATGTTGAGCTGGAAAGTGTAACCAAGAGTGAAGAGTGAACTGGTTTGATTAAAATATAATACATCTAACTGTAGTTTTGTAGTTTATATGATTGACCCCAGATTACTTCAGTTTCATATGGCACAGTGAGTGTAGAGGAAGTGTGTGTTTGCTATTTGAACCAACAAGAAGTATCAATTCCTCTGGAAGTACGTTTCTGTATTTTGTGGTTAAAGCAGCAAACGGTCCATCAGAGTTGAACCTTTTCTCAATATTTGTCGTCGTTTTCAGAGCGTAGCTGCTCTTTATTTATTTCTGTTTTGTTTTCTCTGTAATGTTTACCGTGCTAGCTGCGCTGCTGTGTGCTTCACCTGCAGAGTCAACACATCCGTCAACACCATGGTCATAAATGGACCCACACGTTGCACAAAACTTAGGTCGCAACCTCCCAGTCACGCAGAACATGCAGGAGGAAGAGCGATATCATTTGATACTTAAAATTAGAATGTGTAGGAGTGTACTGCTGCATTCTGTCCAAGTATAAAGGTTTTGTTTTTTAACGCGCAGTTCTTCTTTTTGCAGGTCATCGAGAAGCAGCATCGGATGATGGAACAGCTTGGCTCACAGATCCAGGTGTTTATCATCAGTCATTTATGCAGTCAGTGTCCAGCTTTTATTATCTTTCGGCATTTGGGAGTCATTAATTGTTTGTGTGTGTGTGTGCAGGCTTTGGAGGAGCAGATATCTCAGGAAGAGAGCAGCTCTCAGGCTCTCAGAGAGGATGCGTTGGCCAAAGAGCAGAATGTGTTCGAGCTCCACACAGCCATGAAGGAGGTGAGATAGGCTAAAGATCCTCTTTCTTAATATGATACGCCCAGAATCTGTGAGTTTGAAATTTCGTGACACTTTGACTGGATGATGTTGAAAACGACTACTGTGTTTCAGCTGTCAGCCCAGAACCAGGAACTGATGGAGCAGAATCTGACCCTGCAGGAGCGAATGAGCGATCCAGAGCACAGGAGCACTAGCCAGGCATCCTCTGCCCTGCAGCCAGCTGGGGCTCGCCTCACACAGAGGTTACATGTAGAGATCGCTTCCTGCCTCAGTGACCTGCGCTCCTTGTGCAGCATTCTGACCCAGAGAGCTCAGGGACAAGACCCCAACCTCTCCCTGCTGCTTGGCCTCACATGTAAGCCCTACTTGAATTTTACTCTCCGTCTTGTTGGTCACTAACAAATTGTTCGCACGGTGTTAATCAGAGTTTTGTTTCTCCAGCACCGCCACTGGTGACAGAGCAGGCCGAGGACTGGATGAGTCCAGAGGTGCTGCAGAAAAAGCTGGTCGAAGCTCAACAGCTCCGTCGAGACGTCGAGGAACTGCGCAATGTGATACTGGACCGTTACGCACAGGACATGGGAGAAAACTGCATCACCCAATAACCTTGCCACCCAGGTGATAATAGAAACTTGCAGAAGCCCCACTTCACCTCTGACACATCTAAAACAGGCTCGTCTTTCCGTTACTGAATGTCAGAAAGAGGACTGGAATTTAATTTTCTTAAAATGAGGACAGAGGAAAGCCCAAATGGTTTAGCTTCTTCTTCTCTCAGCTGACTGTACGATGATTCTCAAGCCTGCCTGTAGCTCAGACCCCTCCCAACCCCCCCGGTGAGTTCATCTATTTCAGTCCAAGGGCTAACGGAAAATAACTTACCTCTAATACTTGATCCTTAAGCATTGTGTGTGAGTGTGTGTGTTTTTTTTTTTTGTTTTTTTTTTTTTAAATGACATGATACTGTCAGTTACCAAACAGTCTTATACTTTTTGTTTAAGTATTTGTGTAGAAGTCCCACAAATATAATTTATTTAAATCTTAATTTCCCTCTCGAGGGGGATTATTCAAGAAGTGGTTGACAATCAACTGAAACTATTTTTAACTTTGCTTTTAACTGAATTCACAACATGTTACTAACACGCCATTATTTAAAATGGTGAGCACTGTAACAGTAGACTCTGCTGTGAGGTATACAACACAACCGAAAGGTTTAATACCAAATCAGCTTCTCGCACCAACAGGCCTCCAACAGTCGTACTACCAAAGAAACTGGTCGAAGCAGCTGTGCAAGTCTGTGAATGTTTGTGAAAGCTTCTCTCTGCTGCAGGCCACGTTCTGAATGAACACCAACCATGTGCCTTTCCGTCACGTTTGCAACCACAATGCTAATTCATTTTTAGACCAACCACAAAGGGCTGTTTGCAGCTGACTCTTCCAATATGACCTTTTCTCTCAGCGTTATCAACCAGTAGGATAGTCAATACATTCCCTGACTCTGAATGTAGCAGATAACTTTGGGCCACATCGCAGAGCTTGTGGAGGCCCCCTACACTGTTTTTGTTTTGTTGTTTTTTTTTTTTTTGTTCAGTTAGTTGAAACTCTTCAGTCTGTGTGACGTTCGTAGAATCTGCTGCGTGTAGACGGATAACTTCACAGTATACTGTGCATTTCAGGTTGAAAATGGCTGACTCGCATTTGACAGTATTAATCTTCAGTATTATTTATTTTCTTTGTTTGCATTGACAACTCAGTGAGTCTTTCTAATGTGTTGCTGTAACAGTGTGCTAGTGCGTCTGAGCGAACATCCACAACGTGTAAAGGTCCCATGAAGTGGCTTTTAGATAGTACTTTTCTCCTGTGGTTTGATGTGTGTCATATGAGGTGAGACTTAATGTCAGGAGGGACAAAGATTGGCAGCAGTCGTTGAAGATCGTTCTTCAAGTGGAAGGAGGACATGTTTTAATCCACACGATGATGATGATGATGATGGGTGGGGTTGGCTGGATCACCCCGAAATCCCCAATCGCATCATACTGGACGAAATTTTATATTTGCCCTGAGCGGAGGATAAGCCATTTAGAGAAAAAAACAACTTGACACTTTACAGGAAGAGAAAGGGATTTTAATAATAAAAATATGCAACAATTACTTCTTTTTCTGGACAAAAATGATACAGAACACACCCAGGGACACACAAGCCATTTTTCATTTCATGGGACCTTTTTTTTTTTTTTATTATTATTAAAAAAAAAAAATCTCAATTAGCACAAGATTTATCTTTGGAAAGTCAGGCTCCGCATGCCTTAACATCTCAAATGTTTTTGCAAAAAGGGAAAAAGATGTTTATATTTTCATACTTTTGTCCTTGTTTGTATTTGCATATTTTAGAAATAAAGATTTTCAATTTCATTTTGTTTTGTTTTAATTAGTTTCGACTGTCTTTTGATTGATCGATTAACTGCAGTATTTTCCTCCCACAAGTACCAGCCGTCTGTAACTACGATTCAACATGCCAGCCGTGATTATCAAGTGGATCGGGTACGGACCATGACATTACCGATCCACATAAAATACAGTTTCTCATGTCATGTCAAGTCATTTTCATGGGTTTGTGCCTCCGGTACCAGTTACCTTCATTCAGTCAAAGTGGACCACCATGTCACGTAACATAAAAATGATCCCAGTTTTCTGGGACAAGGTATTATCTGTACTGCGTTTCACAGCAAACATCTCTTCACGTCACGTATTTAACTGCTTCAGTCTCATGGTTCTGGTATTGCTGGGAGACGTAACAGCCATTGTTATTAGTGATGTTTTACCTGCTTTTGGTACTATGACGAGTCAGTGAAGGCTGACGTAAAACAAATCCCTCATAAGACATGTATAACCTTTCTATAAGTTTATTTGTTTGACTTCAGTCAGTGTTTGAGGGTGTTTCCTCTTCCGTAGCAACAGAGTAACGTTACTCGTGAGTCCGCATGATTGCAGCGTCTGGCTCTCATCATCGTAGCTGCGCTGTGGGTACGCACTGATGATGTCATAACCAGGGAGACCGCCCTCTCTGTAAGGCAGGAAATACAAGCAGCCATTGTTACGTGTTGTAAAGACAGAAAGACACTTTGTCAGAGCAGGAGGGTGTGGTCTCACCTGTGTTTGTCCAGATACTGCCGCAGGTGGCCGATTGTTTCCGAGAAGCACATTTTCAATATGAAAGTATGATTCCCGTCTTCTGACTTCACTTTAAGTGTAATAACATCGCGGGCAGACACAGGCCGGTCAGAGCTGGACGTCTGCAGTCTGTAAGGCAACAAATTCAAACACATACCAGAACTGAGGCTCCTTTAGGAGGTCAGATCTGATCCTAGTCATCTAGAGCTAAAGAGAGCTAGCTGTGGTGATGACCTGCCCTATTTTTCAGCGCAGTACATACACTTTAATCTCCGCAATCATGACAGTCAGCCATTGTGGGCACAACAGCATTTTAATCAGCCTTTACGTCGTGTAGTGTGTTCTTGGATCTGGTAATTCCTTTAACCCATAAACCCTGTTTTTCCTGTTAGCACAGCTTTAAAGCTAAATGATGATTCGACGACATCCATTTCCATTTCTATAGATTTGAACAATGTTTGTCTGTCCAACGTGAGCTTATAAGGCCGTCCACCACTGGTAAGTCAGTAAATTGTCAGAAACAACAAAATAAAATGTAAAATTACCTCTCTGTCACTGCTTGCAGCGCCGGTGTGTCGACGAGGATGACTGAGTTGCTGCTCTGGTCAAAAGATGAACCCTAGTGGAAGCATTTGTTAGATAATGAGCGTACTGTAGTGAGTGTACAGCACGCAAAACCTCGTCGTGCTGCTCACCTGCAGGTCAGCCCTCAGAGAGTCCCTGATATCAATAACACGACCAGCCTTTACCACAGACTTTGGTAACCTGCTCCAGAACCGATCCATGCTCTGCTTCTTGCCTGTGGCCAGAAGGAAACACAAGAATGACAATGAAGAAGGGTAAGACATTTGGAAGTCTCGACGTGATGTTTTCAGGACAGACCAGATTCATCTCTCTGCCCACGGACAGCCTGTCCTTCACCAGGAAATTTGTTCCACGTTAACCTCGAGATGAATTCCTCCTCTCGCCTGTCATGAACCTGCACAAAGAAGTATAATCAATAGCAAACTTGCAGATTCACACAGTTGCTAAAACACAAAACATAAAACAAACCTCAAAAGGGACGCCATCTGGAAATCTTTCCTGAAGCTCAGAGGGAAAATACCCGTCCATCAGGTCTTGCATGCACCGCTGCAAACCCCCAAAGAAAGAGGTTATGAACCTCCAAAGAATCCAGGTCAAAATGTTGAATTTTGTGCAGTTTTAGTAACCAAACCTGAGTGCTGTGCTCCTCATAAGGGCGGAAAGGACCCTCAAACATGACAATCCCGTTGCTGTAGAGACTCAGTTGAATGGGATCCTTCTTTGCCAACTGTGCCCCCGTGGCTGTCGACCGTACAAAACACTCTCCCTCCCCTGCGAGGATGTTCAGCTCCCTGATCCTCTGCAGCACGAGGTCAAAGTTCATGTGGAATTTCCTGACCCCAGAGGCATCTGCACAGGAAACGTTAGGAGTCATTATAGACAGAAGAGTTGAGTTCAGGGAAAGCTTAAATCCTGTAAAGAAGACAGCCGTCGGAAAGTACCTGGCTGCGAGAGGCTTCTCTCCATGTTAAGTGGCTGCTCACTTTCAGCTGAGTCACTGCTCTCACCATCTCCAACCCACATCAAACCGTAGTCATTTAGAAAGCTCTGAAAGATAGAGATCAACCGGATTCAGCCGGGTGCAATCACAGTACAAACACATGAATGAAATGAAATTCAGTTCAATGAACTCACCTCCATTTCACACACTTGATTCTGCAGTTTTTGGCACTTTCTTTCAAGATCGTCTCTGCTCAGATCATGTGTGCTCTCTAAACCCACGCACAGGAAAGATACAGCCCCAGTCAAATCCCTTGTATCCCAAGATGCATACAGTGTATTGAACTGAGGTCTGTAGATGTTACCTGATTCTTTCAGGTGCTTCAGTTTTCCTTCCAAAGCTGAAATCGTTTTATCCTTTAGAGGAAAGAAGAAATGTGAGACACGTTTTGAGAATGCTGCTGCTCATCTGGATGGAGGCGCACGTTCACCTTGCGATCGATCTCCTGTGCTTGGCTCTTCACTGTTTTCTCCAGCACGGTCACTCGCTGCATCATGGCAGACATCAGCTCAAAGTCACTCGGTGGAGTGCCTGAACATCGGGGTGTTAAAGTACACAGAAATATATATGTGATATATTAAGTCAGTAAAAAATCAAAATCCAAAGTGATTGGATTTAGCAGATATACTCAGCTTTGGAATAAAAACATTGCATTAACTTATACCTTTTTTTAACGGGGCTTTAGACTTTGAAGTTGAGCCTTGACCAACATGAGAAGGATGTGGATCAGAGGATTCATCAGCTGCAGCCAATTCTGCCTGAACTTCTGGAAACAACAACCACAAAAACATGTGAAAGTCAAAAAAGGGATTAAAAGTAGCACGTATAAAAGCATCAGCTAAATGGCTAAATGTAATGTATGTAATGTAAATGTATAATGAGAATAATCATGTTGCAGCCTCACAAAAGTGAATGCATGAGTAATAACAGCACAGCACTAGATTTGAAGTGTTATAGTGATCTATCAGGGAAGTGTAGTGCCTTCTTTGTTGACTAGCAACATACCTTTTAGCAGATTCCTCCTGAAAGGCACCTTTTGTCTGCCCCTGCAGGTCAAAGACAATTTAACACATGATCCCTGCACAGTAAAGTATGTTTCACAGAGTCACACTCACCCAGGTTCATTCAGGGGGTCGTGGAGGGGGCTGCGCTTCGTCTTCTTCAGCATGGACAGAGGTGAGCTCATTTTACCTGAGACAGGAGCGCTTCAGTCCGATCAGAGTGATTTCTCGAGTTTCTTTCAGTTTGTTTGGAGTCTGTTGCCCGTAGCAACGCTGAGGGAGAAGTTGATACAGCGGAATGATGGCGTGTTTCCTGTTGGATCCGCAGGAGGTCGCTGTTTCCACCACTCACTCTCTCTGTCTCTGTTACACACTTAACATGTTTGTAATATTATAAACTTATCCTCTTATTATTATTTTGATGACTGGCTGACATGTTCCTGTTTTATTGATGCATGGCATAAACACAAAGCCGCATGATATTCTGCTTCCAAACTCTGCATGTGTATTCACAATGACACCGTTACTTGCAGCCACTAGTCGGCCCGGTGCTGTGCGGTGCGGTGCAGCCATACTGTCCGGTTCAGCCTTGCTCTGTGTGGGAACTGAGCGGGCATTCAGAGAGGATGCTGAGGCCTGCCAGTCCCGCAACACATCGAACATTCACCCGGGGCTATTAGGCTGGTCCGGGCTATGGCTGCACCTATAGCGCATTTCGACGACGCCTGGCCGGTTCTCGGTGATCTGAGCATGGTATCAGACCAGAGGCTGCTGCCGCAGAAAGGCCGTCTGGCCGCCGCGGGGGAAACGATTGCCGCCCCGCAGCTCCTCCCGGATGATCATGATGATGATACCCCGGACAGCAGCTTCTCCGGCGCTTTCAGATCCATGGAGGAGCTGGTCAACGATTTTGACGAGAAGCTGTCAGTGTGTTTCCGAAATGTTAACGCCAGGACGGACAGCATCGCTCCTGTGAGTGTGATCGCCGAGGACTCGCTGCTGGAGAAAGACCAGTGAGTGTTTTTGTGCCTGGCCTGTCCGGAGGATTGTTGTTTTTAATGTGGATGTGGAGGCTTTAACTCACTGATGCAGGCTGCATTAAAAAAAAAAAAAACACACACAAACACACACACATGAATGTTATCTGCTGTGGGGTGTTTAAATGTCCTCATCAGGCTTTCCTAGAAAGGGTTGTCCCGGATGTGATGGAGCGATACTGACTGCTACAAACACACACTGCCACCATCTTTTGTCGTCATAGTTGTGTTTTTACCACAGAAATAACACAATACTGCAATTTTAAGTTAAAGTATTGACAGATTCAACCAAACAGGTGCTCTAATATCGGCATAGTATCGGTATCTGCCCCGAAATGCCTTTAAAGAAACAGATATCGGCCGATATGAGTGTACCGATAAGTTATGTTTTTGTTTTTATCAGCCGATATTTATGAGAAAGTGGCACTTTGTGCTTTTTTTGTCAAGCACTATTGTCATTGTTGGCCCATATTTGTGTTCGTTTTATTGTCATGAATGTTGTTACTGACACCAAAGACACCAAATATTGTCTTGTTAAGGCTTCTCAAATGTGAGGATTTGCTGTTTTGTTTGTTTTTTACAGTTTTACACACTAAATAATTTGATTAACCTAGAAATTAATCATTAATGAAAATGAGTGTTAGCTTCAAGCCCTAAAATCATTTTAATGCCATGTCATCCTCCTCCTGCGTTGGTCAGTATCAGTTGATAGCTGGAGAATATGATGGTATTGTTGTGTGTTAAAACTTCATATTAACAGCTGAATGTTCAAAAGACATTTGATGTGTTTTATTAAGAAGTATGTTAATCACAGTCTGGTTTAATCACAGTCACATGCCTAAAAGTGGATGAAGCAGAGACTAACATATCCTGACTGTTAGTTCCTGATGTGGGTCAGACTACCATAACACAGGATCCTACATTTCCCATAATGCAATTCAGCAGCACCTTTTGAAGTCTGATGTTTATTTTAGATTTTTTTTAGATTTCATTTGTCTCTTTCCTCCACAGGATCTGGAACGTGTTGACCACTAACTATGGGCAAGTGATGCCGGTGGACTGGAAACAGTCTCGAACACGCTCCCTCCACATCCACACATTCAACCTGGATGAGAAACCTGTGAGTGCTCTCACCCCTCCCATCCCATCTCTGTCCCACTTTCCCAGCTTCACCCACCCCCTGCCTCCCCAAATCTCTCTTTACAGTTCATCTCTCAAATCTCAAATATTCGTTGTGCCAGGGGTTTAGCGTTTTGATTAAATTCCCTCCCCCTGTTCTGGCCCTGGCTAGAGGAAGGCTGATGTCACGGCAGAGCTGTCAGACGATGAGGAGCTGAGGGAGCAGCTGGACATGCACTCCATCATCGTTTCCAGCCTCGCAGAGGAGCCGCTTTTCACAGCAGAGCAGGTGAGTTACATGTACTCCTCCAGTCCTCTAGCAGCTGCTTAACGTGGCTGAAATCCCTCTGTGTTAGAGATTTAATAACTGATGTCTGCTGGGTTACTTTGTGCAGGTTATTGAGGAGATAGAGGAGATGATGCAGGACTCTCCTGACATGGAGGCAAGGCACAATCCTTCCCAGTCTGACCTCTCGATGCTCTCCCTGGACGTCCGGCGGGCCACCAGCAGCCCCACCTACGAGACGAGTGAGTGTCCACTGAATGGGACTTATAATCATAATAAATCATGATACGCTCTATTGTGATATGTTCTTTTTTATAACTTTGAGAATACATAAAAAGTCTGTGTGAGCTTCAATGCATGTTCATGAACATTTAAAGTTAACTTTGGTGATACTACCTCCACAAACAAAGTGTACTTTTTGTCATAAAAACACATCAGTGAGCCACACTGCTGGACTGGCTGACATATTCTTCATTATGATGAACATGGGCACTGTAGTTTATTTTGTCTCGATCCTACATACACCTTCCTGCTGCCATAAATACCCACTGACTCAGACTTTTGGCCAGCGTTTTTATTCATGTTGACGTTGTTATGGCTGATGGATCTATGATAACACGATGTCATAAGTTACCCTTTGACCCTTGCAGGTTCATCTGTAAAAAACAATGAATGAAGGCTAAAAAACGTGAGTGTGTGTGTGTCTGTCTTCCAGGGGTGAGGACCATGACTGTCGCAGAGCTGAATGAACGTCTGGAGGAGACGGAGACGAGCATCAGGAGGTTCTCAGAGGAGCTCGTACAGCAGCTGGCTCTCAGAGACGAGCTGGACTTTGAGAAAGAGGTGAAGAACAGCTTCATCTCTGCGCTCATCGATGTGCAAAACCGACAAAAGGAGCACCGGGATATGCTGAAGAAGAAGAAGAAGAAGCATAAAGGAGGAGCTGGGACATCGCACGGCAACGTGGAGAAGACGCTTGGACAAGTGAGCTCTTTCTTTTTTAGGTTACCAGCTTGTGTGTTGATGTCTTGAAATGTGAGAAGAAGTCTTGAGATCTTTCTTTTCTCCACTTCTGCATTCCTTGCTGCATCTGTTGTTTGATTCTCCAACAAACTTTCCCAAACCTCTTCCCATCTCTTCTGCTTTGCTTCCTTACTCCTCAGCGCTTCAGCATGGAGGGACTGTCTTCTGTCATTCAGAATGGTTTCCGGCAAACTTTTGGGAGCGGGTGCAGTGAAAAACAGGTTACTTTGTACTTTCTCAGCTTGTTCTTCACTTTCTGTTTTCTGAAACTGAAAATCTAGACTTTGTTGGCTCATGTCACACCATAGAAACATGCAATGCAGCACCTTTATGTCCTGTCTGTGTTTTATTATGGTTTACAGTATTTGACTACGGTCATCCCTTACGAGAAAAAAGGACACCCTCCTTCGCTCGAGGACCTCCAGATCCTGACTAAGAGTACGTTTCTCCATCTCTACCGACAGTACTTGAGTTTTTGTGTAGCTGTGATTGATTCATTCACTCCTCTGTATCTGCTGCCTTGCAGTTCTACTCGCTATGAAAGACGACAGTGACAAGGTGCCCAGTCTCTTAACAGACTATATTCTCAAAGGTGAGTGTTCCTCTTTTTAATACTTGTTGGTTGACGTGATGTGTTGGCTGTGTGTCCGAACTGTGAATCGTGTTCCACAGAAACAAAGAGATCAATTGTGATTGTGCTGGTGACGTAAAGTTAAAGTACCATAAGAGTAGTTTTGCTGTGATTGACTGACAATGCTTTTACTACGAATCATCTATATTTAATATTTACTTTTGGCCATTTTGTAACCCATATTTTTTAGATTGTATTTCCTACATCGCAGTCATTGGATTCTGGTCATTAATACTGATTATTATCTGGTCATTATGGGTGTGTCATATAAAAATTCAGCCTCAGTACAGTTGTCATGGACGAATTAGCTATAGAGACCAAAGCTGTTTTTGTACCAGGCTGTAAACCTGTTTATTTATGCTATTCTGTAACCAGCCTCGAGTGGCTGTTCGAGGAACTGCAGTTTTTAGCACTTTGCATTGGCTTTCCTTCACAGCCACAGAGGTTGTTGCTTGCTTGAAACATGCACAGGTTTTTTGGTACTGCTGTTTGAAGTAATAGCACCCAAAAAAGTGTTACATTTGAGATGGTGGTCTGGTAGTTTAAAAGTTCCAGCTGATTCTGAGGTCTCAAATGTTGCCATTCTGGTGTGTAAATGCACGTCAATCCAGCTGTAAAACAAAAATTTACATGTCAAGCAAGCTTCAACAGCATATCGACTTTCAAGCTGTCTGAAGGCATTTATTAGGCCTTCCTTGTAACTGTACATATGGTTTACATCAAACCAGTGTTTTCCTTCTGGGCCTCCTCTGGCTCCTCTATCTTTTTTATGTCCTTCCTTTCACATGTTGTTTTATTCTTCCATATTTTCTTTCTCCACTTCTTCTTATGATCTGATTTATTGCTGCCTTAGCTCTGGTGTGAGCGATGGACGGAGAGGTTTGTGTGACAGACTCACATGTGATGTGCACTGTTGTGATGTTGCCACTCACATTGGGAGCGCGCCCCCTCTCCTCCACTGAAGTGTAATGCAGTCTGACCCCGATGTTGTCCTCTTCACGTCCTCTCTCTCTCCTACGTGGTGACTGGCCGCAGCATGTTTGATCCCTGACTCACTGCCTAAAATATACCATTGAGGTTAACACTTAAGACACAATTGATGATTATTAGTTAGCTGGTACAGCTAAGACTGCAATTATTTATCCTCACCCACCCTACTTCAGAGGTATGTTTGTATTCTTAAGATGTTTAGCACTGACTGCTAGGCTAAGATTTCTCCTACATTGTCGACCCTTTTATGTTGAAGCTTCATCCCTGTTCTGTCATATCTCTGCTAATATTCATCTCTACTGTTTTTACAGTGCTTTGTCCGACGTAGACCACAAGGACGGTACCTAACACTACAGATAGTTTACCATGGCAACAGGATGAAGAGGACTCATTGCTTTTTTCAAACACGAAGCACACTTAATTTATTCCTGCATGTTTTTACCTCAGATTTGTCTTTTTTCTGTCCTTTCATTCATTTAGTTGTGTTTATTTTGTGTTGAGCGTTTTGTGATTTTGCAAACCTCGTGTGATCCTGTGAAGTCTGACTTCCTTTCAGTGTCTTTTTTTTAATTATTATTATTTTCTTTCACTGTAAAAGAACATCATAAAAATGCTTAATTCTATGAGAAACATACCCAGATAGATTAACCAGCATAGAGGTTGCACTGTTTGGAAGCTGAGCTTTGCTTGCTGGTTTTAAGTAAGAGCAGAGCGACAATGCAAAGGGCTTTGTGTTTACTGTATGTGAAGTGCTTAAGTATCCACTGAGCGATGAACAAATGCACAAAGCACGTCGAACACAGAAGAAAATGATAAATAAGAGAGCGTCAAAACTCTAAAGCGTAAACAAAAGAGAGATTTTATTGATCTCCAAGAGGAAATCATAAAGTATTACAGCAGCACATGAGATCAGAGAGGCGCAGGATACAGATACATATAAAAATATGTAATAATAACAAATAAATTAGTAACCTTGTGCTTGATAAAATAAAAAAAAGTGTAAAAGCATCATATAATTCAACACAGCTTTCCATGTAGCAGCAGACAAACTGTGTTATCTCATTCATCTCAGCAGAAGAATACGTACATTATCGTTATTATTCTATGGAGGATAAAGTGTTGAAGATGAAGGTGATGAAGACTGGACTGAAATTAACTAATTAACTAACTAACTATGCATTTGACTGAATACTGAATTGTGACCCACGCACTGTCTGTACTTTTACTCGTGACGCCGACTGGAATCAGAGCGTCGGCGTGCCCGCTGTGCACAGGGCAGCGTTCACCACCAATGGGCATTATTATTATTATTCTCTGTGTATTACATGAACAAGCTGCCTTTGCCTTTGCCTAAACTTTTGTACATTCTAAATGACTTATTTTGAATGAATGTCAAATTGCTGGACTACTTACAGAACCTGCTTCATTGTTAATTTATTTTGTAAATATTTTATTTCAAATACATTGTTAAAATCGCTTACTGATTTGTCTCAGTGTATTTATTATTGCTTATTTTAATACTAGACATGCAAACATGAAACACACAAGAGCAACACTAAGGAAGACATAGAGTATAATATTATAATGTCAATATAATAAGAGCAAAATACGGAATGAATAAAATAAATAACTATATATATAAAGGACAATAATCTCTCATATCATTTAATTCTCTATCACCCCTTTGACCTTCTTCCTGTGTAAAATTATAAAAGAATTTGATGAATATTTGAAAGCTAATTGGTTGTTCCCAGAAAAAAAGTTATTCCCAGTGGCTTGTGGGAAGTGATTACTAAAAGAAAGGATCCATTCATTTTACATAACTGCTTATCTTCATCAGGATCACAACAGGCTGGAGCCAATCCCAGCTGACACTGGGTGAGAGACAGGGTACAGGTACCCTGGAGAGGTCGCCAGCTCATCACAGGACTGACACATGGAGACAAACAACCATTCACACTCACAGTCACACCTACAGGCAATGTAGAGTGACCAATTAATCTATTAATATTCCCATAATATGGAATCTACAAAGAATACATCTCTTTATAATCAAGCTTGTTTGTCTTTGAATACAACAAGGTGAAAGATATTATTATCTCATGATTGGACGTGGAACATTATACCATTTAAATGAGTTATTTGGCTGTGAGCTGTGTATCCAGAGAGTGAAATGTAGGATCACTAAACTTTTAGAGGCACGGGGCGGTCAGCGTTCTCATTGTTGGCAGAAATCACTGAAACTCTCAAAGAGATGAAATATAAACAAATATTTAATTCCCAGCAGGATTTTTTCATTATATAACTCTCTGCCACGTGTCAACTGCGCCCTGTCCAGCTCGCTGAGGAGATCCAGATGTGGACTGTGGGACAAATCCCAAAACATCTCTAACCTCTGGCCTGTCGGAGCCCTCTGCAGAAACATAACAGACCCTCTGACAGGAAAAAGCCACAGTTCAGTTAGCGAGCAGCCATGAAAAGACTTTTCTAAAAATGTTTGTAGTTTAATATCTGTTTGATGTTAAGTGGCACAGACAGATGTAAATAACTGATGGAGATAAAAATGATTCAAATTGTGTTTATGTGATGAAAACACACACACACACACACACACACACACACACACACACACACACACACACAGATAAGGTCCTGTTCTAATTTACTGCTAACCTACAAACATATGGAACCAGAGTCATGCTTGTCTGAGCGCTGTTAAACTCTCCGCAGTCCTGCTCTCCATCCATCTCACCAACACAAACATCTGTAAAACATTTCTTCTCTCTGAGATAAGATTTCCTCATTCAGCTCGGGCGTGTAAGAACACAACAGTCTGGCCAGTGCTCAGAGCTGTGAGGGAGCTTTTGGTGGGGCTGCACCAAAACCAGTTTCTCTACGGTGGATTTAAAGTGTTTCCCCAAGTATTATGGATGTTCAAAGGATTTGCTTGATGTTTTGCCTTCTCCTGCTGGCACACTGCACGCTCCAGCAGACAACATCCCCCTCAAAGAGAAAAAATGGCAAGAAAGGTAGGACTTGAATTTAACTTTGGGAATCAAAACAATGTCCTCACTTGGCAAATCTATAAATAACTTTTACAGTGTTGAAGTTCTTGGTTATGTGAGACTTCATGCTTGATTTATTGATTTATTTTTTTGCCCCATCAACAGACAACGCTGCAATTGAGGAGCTGAAGAAACAGATTAATGACATTGTTCAAGAGCTGAATTTGCTGAAAGAGCAGCAAGCTTTACAGACAGGTATATTTCCTGCTTCATAAAGACCACACACTTAGATTTACCACAGTACCAACATGCTGTATCTCATATTCCAAACGTTTAACATCTTTTCTGTGATGGAGAGCTAAAAATAGACAATAACACCTGAGCCGCACTGACTTCCCCCCCTAATTTCCCCCTCAGTTTGTCTGCGAGGCATCAAAATCCTCGGCAAGTGTTTCTTGGCTGACCCAGTGAAGAAGAACTTCCACGCAGCCAGTGATGACTGCATCGCCAAAGGTGGCAGCCTGAGCACTCCTCTGACAGGAGATGAGAACGACCAGCTCTACAGTTACGTGCGTCAGAGCATCGGCCCAGAGGAGCACATATGGCTGGGGGTCAATGACATGGTGACCGAAGGCCAGTGGGTGGACCAGTCAGGCTCTAATGTGCGCTTCAAGAACTGGGAGACAGAGATCACCCTGCAGCCAGATGGAGGGCGCAGCCAGAACTGCGCCATCCTCTCCACCACAGCCAACGGGAAGTGGTTTGATGAGAAGTGCCGAGCTGAGAAGGCTTCTGTGTGTGAGTTCAACATCGTCTGAGGGATGTCCCCCTGACTTTAACATCACTCTGTGCAGATATGAACATTAAGTGCTTGCAGAAAAGAATGAAATATGTAGAGTATCAGGTACATTCATGCAATATATTGAAAAAGTAATATTCTGCATGTTTTTTTTTTTTTAACCTCACATTTTCTTGAGCAAGTCATTCAGATGTCGGTTCACAGCGGGGTGGGGGTACAGTACGTCTTTGCATAAGCTAAACTCACTGAGACAACAACAGCTCTCAAATGCTCCAGCAAATTCTTATAGCGTATTCATGAAGGTAAACACCACTGGATGGCTTGTCTTTGTTTTACCTTTCACTGAAGAGCATCATGCCTTAAAGTTATGCTGCTCATGTTACATTGTATAATGTTAATAAACGTGTCTCCTCAGTTGTAACCTTCTTGTTCATTTCTTGCTCATGATAAAAAATTCAGCACGTGTAACGGGAATGGGATTTTGTTCATCAGAGGGGAAAAAAATGCTTATGTAACTCGTAAAAAAAATGAACTAATAATAACACCCACAGTGTAGTTAAAAGTTTTCCTTTCAAAATAAGACTCAAAAACACCAGATGAAGTGTCTCATACCATATGTGTTGTCTCCATGCGCTGAGATATAATAATCTGGACACAGGCTGTCATCTCTGAGGGTAGTGCTTGGAAATGCATATGAATGATGTGTTTTTACAGTCAAAGAAAGAGTAAAGATCAACAGAGATGACAGGACTAAGGTGACCAATACAACAAGGATGACATCTTTTCTTTTTCAAGTGTCACCACTTTACATATTCCACGGTCAAAGTCAGCCTGGAGGTTGTCTGGTGCTACCTTTCTAAAAAACAAACAAACAAACAAAAAAACATCTGTGACATTAAAAACATCAGTAAGTTTATCATTTTTTCCATCATGAAAATTCTGTATTGGCACACTTCACGTCACACGCCCAAATGAATCAGATCAACATGTTGATGTCAGCAGCAGCAGTGTGTTTATGGAGAGCATGTTCTCATCTCAGTATGAGTCTATCAATCTGTAATACAATTGTGGTAATATTTTACATGGCTTTTAGCCAAAATAACTTGACATTCAGAGAGTTCATGCAAAGTTTCCAGCAAGCAAACAACTTTATTTCCTCAAGACTGATGACAACTTTGAACGTTTGTCTCCCTCTGCAGTCCATTTTCTGAACAACATGGCATTACAGAGCAAAACACACACAGTGACTGACCGTAAAACTTGGTCTACATATTTCCTCAGATCTCCTTGGTCAGTATAATGTCAAAATCGATAACATAAATAAAGATTTTAATATGCTGTGTTGTTATTTTCTGTCTCTCTTTGAACAAACTGACTAAACAAAAACTGTAACTTCACGTTAGGACTTGAATGATCACCTTTTAGATTAGTACACAGCTGAGTCTTTCTTGTCGGCTGTTAGCACTCATCACACATCATTAATTGTACGCCTCACACAGTCTCTCTTTGAGAAACATCCTGTAACAAAATTCAGTCAAACAACAAACAGATCTTTGTGAGCTGTAACTCTTCGTGCTCATCGTGTACACCATTATAGCTAAGCAGATGGGGTGTGTGGTCCTCAAAACAAACAGTAAAATATGTTTCTGATTTCTGATTCATCATGATACACGAGTGCAGAACAAAAATATAATTTAGCTAGCTATCAAGAAGTCCAAGAAAGAACAAAAGGATCTCAGCACTCAACTTCTATTCATCCCTGAACGGAAAATGGCTGAAAACAAACTGATGAAGATCCTAAGCTGTATTAGCAGGAGTGTATTGACCTTTCTGTAAGGCACATTTGTGGTGTAATGTATCTAAAAGTCTTCATAGCAGGTGCAAAAGCAGTGATAAAAAAAACAGAGAGAGAGAGAGTACTCCATGAACATACGCTGCTGTTGCAACATCCTGCAATACAGGCCATCATGAAGCCATCATGTTTGAGGATGCTATAAAAGTGCAGTGTCTTGCAGCAGCAGTGGAGTCATCTCATTTTTAATGATAAAAATGATAATAAAAAAAAAAAACTCAGCATGTAAACAGCATGTTTGCTCCCATATAAACATCAATAATATCTACAAAACATTCAAATATTCACTGCCTAAAAGCAACACAAGATCTCTTTAAAGTGGCAAAACTGGTATAATGAGGGTGATTATGTACTGCTTTAAAAACTAAATGCGCCTTCATCTGAGATAAAACAAGGTAACAGCTGCAGGCGGGCTTGAACAGGGTTATTTCATGTGACTGGCTGTGGTGCAAAAGTACACTCAGGAGAAAAAAATAAACAAGGCTACTTGTGAGAAGCGAACATCAGATAATCACACAGATACCAGGGAATGAATATCTCAAAGTTCAAGTAGGTCAAGCGAAGCCAGAAAGCCGAATGCAAGCTCCTCAGTTCCCTCCTTCTGGCTCCAGACGAGGCCCCAGAGTTGGAGAATGTTCATCTTCACTTTGGCCCTCAGCCTGGTAAATCTCATTCTCTACCAGGCGTTTGCCATGGCTCAAAGGCCTGATGGGAAGTGGAGGCCCCTCCTGAAATGAGCTCTGTAGCTGCTGGTGAGCCTTGTTTTGCATTTCTTGTGCATCGCTGTTTTTAGAGACCAGCGGCTTTGTTGAGTCTGTGTGTCCTGTGAACGGCCGGTATGTGTCAAACTCTCCGTACATGCCGATCTCTCTCCCCTTTCTCAGCAGGTGTGTGTAGACCAGCGTGTCCTCGATGGAGGCGTACTCATGTTCACTGTTATCATCACGAGTTTCTGGTAAACCGTTTTGTCCTGGCAGGAAGACGGTGCCGTTTGGATTGTAGATGGACACCTGATGATTCAGCTTCTTCTTTTTCTTCCTGTTTGACAGGTAAGACAAGATGGTGCAAGAATTATATCTAGCCTCCCTTACAACATCAGTCAACAATAACAGACTTTAAGGGTAAAGGGAAGGAAAAAAACACAAAATAGACGCACTCACCTGATCACCACGCAGACCACTACCAGCACAATGACAAAAATGACCAACAGAGCAGCCACCACACTCAGGATGATCATCAGCAGAAGGTCTAAATGAGAGGAAACATCAACAACAAACACAATCTTTCATTAACACCATGTCATACACTCAATTAAGTGTACAGTCTTATGTAAATAAAATTAAATATTGTCCATGAAACTCTATCGACTGACTTCTTATACGGCACCCTTCCAACATACGTTTAAAAGTGTTTGATGTGAAGTATGCTAGTAGTTGAGGCTGTACTTTGAGCTAAATGCTAATGTCAGCATGCTAACATGTTCACATGCTAATATTAGGCAGGCCTAGCTAATCATTGACAGTATAATGTTTGCCACGATCATCATCTTAGTTTAGCACGTTAGCATGCTATCATTTGCTAATTAGCGCTAAACACAAAAGTATATCGGAGGATGGCAGGAATGTTGTTATGAAATATAAAATATTCAACAAATATTCATTTTAATTTGATGATGATCGTGCAGGAGAAGAAGTCAGATGAACAACAACATTTATTCAATGAGGAGGAATATGAATGAATTAATGTACCAAATTTCATGGCAATTTATCTATAGTTGCTAGGGTTGTATGGACGCTACAACAGGCCGAATAACTGTTTGCGTTTCTGTCCATAGTGCTGCTGTCTCATGTTATAACCATGCATGAGTTTGTTTCACTCTATCAGCAACATCAGGGTGGTTTATGTTTTATCTGCAACATCAGGGTGGTTTATGTTTTATCTGCAACATCAGGGTGGTTTATGTTTTAGCGGAAACCTGCTCTGGTTGGCATAACCTTTACAGTTTTACAGAAGTCAGATGGCCTCTTACTCTTGCTCTTCTGCAGGGTGATCTTGGTGACAGCGCTGAAGTGTCCTCTTTCAGCCATACAGTTGGACATGTTGAAGTAGAAGGTCTCGGACACTGTGATCTCACTCTCGGCCTCCTCGTCCTCCCTGCGGCTGTAGTCCTCCTCCAGGCGGCCTACTCTCTGTATCTTGGTGCTAGTGTGGCGGTTGCTGCACTTGGGCTGGCTAATGTTGGCAAACACCAACCGAGCCTCCATCTTTGGGGGAACAGAGACGATCCAGGAGGCGGTGGAGTAAGACTCCATACCTGCTGGCCAACCAGGACTTGCCAAAAAGACAGGAGTGTCTCTCTTTGGAGATACGGTGAATATATATCTTTCTGGGTAGGAATTAAAGGGAAAATGACATTAAATATCAATAAAATATGCAATTTCTTGCATTCATCCATTTAAATAGACGCTGCTTGTTACCTGATATCTCCTCTTTCAGTCTGGCAGTCAGAACATTCTTGAAAATTAGTGCTCTATCCCCAGTGCTAGACACAGTGACAGACACGTTGTGTGTGCGGATTTGGACCTTCTGTATGGCTCCTTGAGGGCAGAAGTGTCCAACAGTGGTACTGTCCTCTTCGACCAGTTTGATAATGACGCTGTCATTGCATGGCAGCCAAGGCAGGGACTGCTTGAGGTACCCGCTGGGAGAGGTCAGCTCCACTGTGCCGTGCTCAGGAGGACGGAGAGTCCAGGTCACACTGCTCAGAGGGGCAGGGAGGCAGGGAGGCAGCACAGGCACCGACAGATTGACTGGAGTCTTTGGGCAGTCTTTGAGCTGATTACACCCTGAGATGAAAGCACAGGTAATTTAAATCAAGAGGCGGTCATAAATGAGAATTTCGGCTTTCAGAAGCAATTAACTTTCTAAAACAATCCAAAAAAAAAAAGCATTTTCTCGCTCCTGCTAATTAGAAACACTTTACTTTAACCTCCCATTTAGCTTTCATGAGCAACAAGATTGTATTCCATTAATGTATTTGTAATAACTATAACTCGTTCTAGGTCATGTCTAGATGGTAACCCTAATTTGCAAAGTTTCACACATGTGCACTTCACACAGGAGCAATTTACTCCTCAACGGATGATATACCGGAAGCTGGTTTTAAAATATTTTTGTCTCGCCAGTTTTACGCAACAAATTGTTTGGAAAAAGCTTTCAGGAATTCAGGTAATGTAGGATAAAGACTCAAATCCAGGGAGTTTATGATCACACACAGATTGCGTCCCATGTGAAGCTTAAAGTCAATTATGAATCTTTAGACTTATTAGTTTTCAGTTTCCCCCCAAACAAACACCACCATCTGTGCTGAGCCCTTTCTGGTTACCAACATCTACCACCGTGCTCCTTCATGTACAACTATTACGGCTATGCTAGCTGCATCAATGAAGACAAGATGTAAAATAAACTAAAACAGAAATGGACACAGAAAATGATTCGAGGGAAGGTCAATATAACAAATAAATAAAATAAGCACTGCATTAAAGAGATAATTTGTTAACAAATAAAATGATTAAAAGGAATAATAGCAAAATAAAATACATACAAAAATACACACAAAAATAATAAGCACTGTTATGTATTTGTCCACAATTAACTGAAAACTTGCATCTCTCCACTATATAACACCTTTCAGCCTTTTAAAAAACGCATTATTCGTATTTTCCCCACTTTGCTTCATATAGATCCAGTCTACCCAGTTGTCATTTATGACAGTTTTTCAAATGCTGCCACTCGTGCCATCTCCACAGCCCACTGTTGCAGAGAGGGCACACCCTCTGTCTTCCATCCCCTGACAAGTATTTGTCTGTCAATCATAATACTGGTTTGGACATAGCTTTTTATATGTTTATCCTGTCCTATCAGAACTGAATGATCACCCCAAACAAATAATCTAGGACTAAATGGAATTTGCATCTCTGTAATCTCACATAGATTATCATAAATATTGGTCAAGAATTGTTGGACTTTGTCACATGACCATAAAACATGAACTAAATTACCTTCCTCAGACTTGCATCACCAACAATTTGATGTGGGTAATAATCCCAATCGAAAAAAGTCCAACAAAAAAACGATGTATAATGTTGAATTGAATAAGGCGTACTCTTGCATCCCTTGAAACTACTTTAACATTTTTACAAATTCTATTCCAGTCCCTATCACTGAATGTCTTCTGCAGAGCTGAAATGGGCCCATTACCAAGAGTCTGAATCAACAGAGAATAATAGACAGCTGCCTCATGTTGGTTAGGTTTGGGAAAAGATCATAGTTTGGATTAAAATAGTGAGTCAACATTGACTTTTGGAACACAGAACATGAATGTCTGGTTTCTGGCAGAAAAGCTTGAAAACCCTGAAAGCGAACTCAACCCACAGACAGAACAACAGCAGGTCAACGACTAAGTTTTGCAAATTTAGGGCTATCATCTAGACATGACCCTGCTTTTGTGGGCACCCATAAGTGGAGGCTGTATAAGCAGGTAATAAATTAAATATAGTAAATTTGATGAAATAATATAAAGCATGTTTGTATAGGAGACGTTAGAATTGGTAAAACTACTCAGCAGTGAAAAAAAACAAACATTTAAAATATGCTTTTGCTTAAAACGACATTATATTTTATACGTTTACATGGTGCTTATGAATGCTAAATAGTAGGTGTTAAAGTAAAGTGTTAAATAGTTCAAATAAAGTAGTAAAAGTAAAGTAAAGTAAAGTAAATAAATAGTTCAAATATTATTTTTCAAACCAAAGAAAAAACTTCAAGAATTAGAAAAAGTCAAGAAGTCCAGAAAAAAGAAAGTCTTTGTTACTCTGGATAATAAACTAGAATTTCTGAGGACCATCTTTGTTAGGCATCTTTGTTAGGCTCTATTCACACCAAATCAGGCTATATTAGGATATGATATATTAATCTAAGTATCAAGAGCTATAAAAATGATTCAAGACTTATTTTCCAGGAAGGCCTGGCCCTTAATACTGAAATCTGGATTTACCTATGACTCTCAAGGCGGTGACTCTCACGTCTTCAGGGAGACAGTCCTGGAAAGATAGATCACTGTTTGATGTGACCGTGATCGTCTCCGTCGGCACAGAGTTTATTTTCATCTCACAGTCAGAGGCCGGTCTCAACTTCTTAATGTGAAGAGTGAGGCCCTCCATTTTGCTCACGTCCACTTTACACGACACTACAACAACAAACGGAAAAAGACATTAACGTTTCTTCTTGTCCTTGTTTCTCTTTCAGTCTTACACAAGAGGTGCAGATGTATGGGCAGTACACATACAGTGTCTTCTAGCTAAAATCATCATCAGTCAAACGTGTCCGACAGGAATTTTTTGATTCGAACGTTTCCCCAGTTGTTGAAAGAAGTGTTCCCTACTGACGTGCTACAGTTACTGTCATTCATTACTCAGTGATGAGGCAATCTTAGAGCTCCCCTAACCTGAGGGCTCAGATAAAGCCCACTCTCCACGTCAGATTCATTACTCATTCATACTGAAGCTAGAGTAAACTCTGTCACACCCCTGTCTAATGCATCTGAGCCTTTGTTGTAACATGAAAAGAAGATGGAAAATAAAGATTATTTACATTTAGTAATCACATGCCTGCTAGGACATGCAGAGGAGACTTCATTAATCCCAGACACCACTCTCTTTGAACAATGGGTCCTGTATAAAAAGACACACCTGCTTTCATTGATAATATGATCAAATATCTAATGGTGGATCGCTACAAATTTTAGCAAAAATACTGTACTTAAAATATTTATATTTTAGGTGAGGTAAAAAAAACATTTTCAAATATTATAAATCAGTATCTCTACTGAGTGGTATTTCTGGTCATCTGTAAGTCCAATATTCACTCTCTTTTAGATCTGCTATTGGTCTCTACCAACTCTCGAGGGAAATGTTGGGCTCTTTAGCTGCTAAATGGTCCATTATGTTCAGCAGCTAGTCGCTAACCGTGTCTGACCGCTCTGCTGTTTGGTGCTGAGCAGGTAATTTAGAGTGGGCTGGAGCTTTTTTGTTGAAAACAGCGGACTGTCACGGTCGAAAATGATACAGCTGAGAGGGGTGAGAGTGAACAGAATGAAAAAACAGCAAAGGCGTGGGCTGAAAAAACAAAACCATGAGCTAAAAGATGCTATATTGCTCCCTAAAGATGAGAAGTCACTGTAAGTTCACCATTGCAAGCAATATCTCTCACATTACACAGTTATTTGATCCCTTGTAATAAATAATAATATTGATTATAGCAGCTTTAAATTTCAGTTGAATACATGTCCGTTAAACCATCCTTAGAAATGTCTCTGTTAGTTTCAGAGTTATCGTATGGATAAAAACAACATTCTTCGAGATGCAGATCAGCCTTTCTCTCCCTCAAGACCTATCTGACCACTTTACTTCATAAATATTTGAAATGTATAACAATCTATCTTCAGAAGGCCAAATATATAACAATCTTAGCAAAGATAAAAAGGTCAATCTTTCAAAGCCAGACAGCATGAAATGCACATGATGTACAAACCTGGTGAACTAATGCTTGAAGCAAACACCTTGAGGTTTAGGGACAGTCCAGGAGATCCAGCACGTCTTCTGTCCATCTCACAGTTCCTCAGTGTCAGGGAGAAATTACCCTGATTTTGTTCTGGCTGAGGGTCCGTCAGCCTCAGCACCAACGCCCCTCTCCCTCTGCTGTGGTACTCCACTGCTGTGTCCTTCTTCAGACAACTTGGCTGCCTGAGTTTTAAGAACTGAACAGATGTCTTGTGTTTGTCCGGGACGTGAAAGTACCACTCCATCACATCGTCGTCGGGAAAACTATCCGGGTAGTTTGGAGAGAACAATTCTGAGGACGAGGTCCCTTTTGGTAACGTCAGTGTAATTTTGGCGAGAGCTACAAGGGGCAAAAGATAAACGATAATCAAAAAATGATGTCTAACACATAAGACATGAGACAGAGAAGAGGTTATTCAGAAATTTAAACTAACTCACATTTGATTTCTTCCCCGACAGACACATCAAACCGGCCATTTTGCAGCTTCTGCCCTGCTGGGACATCCAGAGAAAAGCTGCCTCGATTCAGTATCTGAGCACTACTGATGGGCCCCGTTTTACAGTATTTCCCTACGGCCACATCCCCTGTAGTCTGGAAAGCCCGGAGGGTGTAGCTGTGTCTGTCTGCACAGCTATCTGATGCATTAATCTGCCTCAGACCCGTGTTGCTGAAGTCTATTTTAAACGCTGTGGACACAGAGGCCTTCAGATTCCAGGTGAACTTGCGCTTAAAACCCAGCAAAGGAAGCAAGTCGGAGTTGGACTGGATGATGTGGCTAGTGCATGACTTTGTGGTACATTCTGAGAAGAGATATCAACAGATTACAACAAATAAACACACTTACACTGTCCAACAAGGTAATTACATGAGCATTCAGATGAATTTATACAGCGCTCTTACCTATATTTTTCACAATTTCCACGTTGAATACATCTTGTGGTTTGGCGCAGTCAAACTCCACCGTGACAGGAGAGTTGTCTTTAAGCAGAAGGGATGCACTACATTGTCGTGACCGTGAGGCCCCGGTGCACACCTTGCAACCTTTGACATCACTGTTGCTAATGTTGAGGGTGGAACCTCTGTCAGGGGTGATTGTCAGCTTAAGGGCCTCTGGAAGAAAAACACACAGCGTGAAGCTCTGAGAGAAATGTAGGTCTTTGATAATACCTGGAAATCCTACAATAAAACCACCACTTAGATGTCACTGAACATCAGAATAGAAAGACGTCTTGCTGAGCATTAAATGAGCTTTTATTCACGGTTAACAAGTCATAATGACTAATTGTGTTGAGAGATGAGGCAGACAGTTTGGCTTCAGTCCTTCTGTGACTAACCAGGCCTGTACTGAGCAAACAGGGCCATGTTCATACACACACAGCAACAGCAAACGTCAACTCTCTATTGTCTCACATATCCTGGTTCACACTGTATTATTTCTCTTTCTATATTTACCTGTATGTGTTTCTCAAGTGGACAACAACCTATCATCTGACACATGACACATCAGATTAGCTCTGCGAACCATGTGGATGATGAGGTTTCAGCTCAGTCACGAACAACAAAAACTCCACACTGAGGCTACAAAGTCTTCCAGTTTTGTCCTTAATAGGTCTGCCAGTGCTGATCAATACACTTAATATAATGATTCAGGTCACAGTAATTCATCAACAACCATATTAGCAGCAAACAGCACAATAATAAACAGCTTAGAAATAATAAAAACACAATAATGAAGTCTTATAATTTGAGGATTAATCATCAAACAGCATTTGTTCCACCCCATCAACATTTCAGACTAAATCTGTGCTGCTAGTTAATAATTAAGCTGTAACTTACCTGATACAGTGGAGGCGATGGCTGTAAGAAGTAAAATCTGAAGAGTGACTCGTGATAAGGACATGCTGCCCTACAGTGTGAATCTATAACTTTGATGCTGAGGGAAATCACTGGACATCTGCGCATATTTCATTTCTTCTCGTCCAGCGCTGCCGCGACCTTCATGCGCCACATTTTCCTCTCAATTGCGCAAAAAAAAAGCTCAGCTCGTAGCTGTTAAAGAAACAACTCCTCCACTTCCTGTATGTGTGTGAGTGTGTCAGCGCGCGAGAAGGGAGCGTTACAGCACCAGGTAATGTAAAGGCGTGGCCTAGTCGGCCATTTTGCCAGGTACAAGAGTTCATTCATGCGACGTAACGTCCGCGATTGAATCAACTGAGAATAAAAGAAAAATTTGCAGCTGAGTTATTTCTGCAAAATAAAGTTATTTACATTCATGCCTCATGAATGTATGGAGGAGTGTATTCTTCCCTAGTAATGAAGTGTTAAATGTGCTATATATTAAACGCTATAATGTACAGATAAACATCCTCTCTGACTCTGACTCTGACTTTAAGGCTGAGTCAGTCTGAATTTCTCACCATCACAAACTGGTTAGTCAGCTCAGCAGGACAGTCTTGACTGGGCAAGCCACATAACATGAACTGTAGGAGTTACACATTTACACTGTCCTACTTTCAAATGTAACAAAAAAGGGCAGGTTGTGTGTGTGTGGTGAAATGTTGTTTAAGTCGGGGGTAGAGCAATCCATGTATCTGGATTATATATATAATATAAGATTACAGACCTAAAACGACCATTTGTAACAGATAAGATTTTTTTTTTTTTTTTTTTTTTTTTTTACACTGAGAATAAAATAGAGAGCAGAGACAGAGAGGTCAGAGAGTTTGTAGTATGATGATCTCAGTATATAAAGTATGTAGCATTTCCTGCAGCAACATTAAAATGCTGCTCAAAATGAGTACTTTGATACTAAGGGACTGGCAATAATTTCATATATCCACGTTGAATAAAGCAACGTGTGTAGTTGTATTAGGTGATATAGCCAAATATTTAATTTACTATGTAATAATACAACATCAGTGCCAGGAGAAGGTCTATTAAGCAAACCTGGTCACGAGTTATGTTCTACAGATTACTTAATAACAAACTGAACATGTGATGGATACAGATGAGCCCTTATGCTCATGACTTCGTGTTTTCTGATCACATTTGTATGATCATTTTGGGGGCTGGAGTTTGTAGCGTGGTTGAATTATGAATTACTGTCTATTGTTTTGTCCATCAAGCTAAATAACAAACATCTCTGGATAATGCACTATGATTAAACAGAAGCTCAAGCTACCTCCTCTAAAATGATCGTGCAGTTGAATGATATAAGCTTTATTGAAGGGGGGTTTTATTGCAGAACTGCTGCATCAGGTTAAGCTAATAGTAATAAACTGCCAACTGCTATAATTACTTCGTGTTTCGCTTGTCTGAATGAAATTGATTTAGGCTACAGAGAACAGGTCGGAGAGGATCTGAGTTATAGCCTATAATCAATTTTATTTCATTGAAACTGTTGTAACATGAATACAAATAAGCACGTATATTGAACTTGACATTATAAATCTAACAATATAAATATTGAAACCCTCTCAGTCAGTCATAAACAACATCTATTGTTTGTATTGGAAAAAAATGTATTACATTTACTTTGACTATAGGTTATATATATATATATATATATATATATATGTATGTATATATATATGTGTGTGTGTGTGTGTGTGTGTGTGCGCGTGTGTGTGTATACACACACAGGCACACACACACACACACACACATACATGTACTGTATGTGACGGCACACTTTAAAGTTTTCAGTGCAAAAGTCCTACACATGTGATAAGGCAAAAACTTTCTAGAAAGATTAAAAACTATACAAACACTGCTTAAAGAGAAAAGTTTGCACAGTTTACGCTGACATAATCTATAGGAAGGCCTACGAGGGTATACAAAACACATTGGTGTTGGTCCCAGTATAGATTACTATTGGCTATGGTATAATCCATCATACTTTACCTTGGTTGTCCTAATGAGGAGGCGATCTAATAAGGGTTATAAACACGCAAAAACTAAATCATTTCATCAAAAAGTTCTCCAGAGCTCCGCAATCATTCATTCAGGTGAACAGTTGAATGGCTACAATTATAGTATAGGCAGCACAGGCTAATTATAATAAAGATTATCTCAATTATCTCGGTCTCCTCTGCTCCATCCCATTGGGCAGAAATCCTGCAATGATCGGGACTGGCCATATGAGAGCAGCAACACTCCACACAATGATGACCAAAGTCATGAAACAAGCCACAAGTGTCGACTCGATGGGCTTTCTGTTCAGCCTCCAACTTTTGTCCCCCTTCAGCTCATCGAGGCTGAAATCCACGCAGCAGAAAGTGACCTGATCCCCGGTCTGTTGGCCCCTCGCCCTTCCCTGCCCAAACTTCCTATACCGGGACATCCCGCATCCCACGCACAGCCGCAACTCCTGCTGACCCCCGGTGACCCCGAGATGCTCGATGACGACTGGAGAGATCGCCCTGTTGAAAGACGCGGAGAAAAAAGCCCTTCCGTGGTTGTTGGTGGTGTAGATGAGCACATCACACTGGAAGCCGAAGCTGCTGTCCCATCGGGCCACCAGAGAGGTGGGCAGGAGTCTCTGGACGCTCACGTTGCACTGGGACAGAGTCTGCAGGGAGGAGGCGTCGGGCGAGGCTTCGCTCTCCTCCACAGACCTCTTGGAGAAGCGCACGTCCACCTCCAGGTTGGCCAAGAACCTGTTGGAGGAGTTGATGGGCGGCAGGAGGAGGTCTTCGTCGCTCCAGCTTTGGCATCGCTGTAGAAGTCCGGCCACAGCGGTCAGAGCCAGCAGGAGAGTCGGAGAGTCGTTCAGCATGGCACAGGGCGCGTCTCTCCTGCTCGCATGGTGCTGTGACGATCCGCAGGCGACGGAGGAGCAATGTGCAATGTTTAAAGATGCCAGTCACCGGTGATTTTTTTTTTAAAAAGGCAGTCCCCGGTGGAGAGATTCAATCCCCAGCACGACTTGTATAAATGGAAACGTCCAAAGCCTGTTACATGCGCGCATCCCCTCTCCTTTTCGATGTTTCCCTTCTGACTTGTTCTCCAAATGTGCCCCTGCAAACGCTTTACATGAGAAGCAGCGCTGTGCGCTGCTTTCATCACAGCTCGGAGCTCCACTCCCCTCTCTGTCACTTCAGGTGTGAGCACGAAATCACAGAGAAGTGGTGGCGAGCGAGCGGAGAGCCTCCGTGCGCAGACAGAAGCTCCGAGTTCATCGCAAATCTTCCAATCAGCAGCCCCAACACACACACACACACACACACACACACACACACACACACACACACACACACACACACACACGCACGCACGCACGCACGCACGCACGCACGCACGCACAATAAAAGTTTCTCAATGAAAGGAAATTAAGTGATTTGAAAACAAACAAATCGTCTTAGTCTGACTGTCCCTGTTGGTCACTCCATCTGTCTCCACCATGAGAAAGTGAATGAGACAGCCTGTGACACCTGAGACATCATCAAGTTAAGTTACCATCATCCTAGGATCTTTAAAAATAGTTTTTCATATTTGTGTGATCTGTAAATTAAATTAGATTAAACTAAATTAAAAACCCTTTCTACACTGCCAGGAAGAATCCTCTGTTGGATAAGTGAATCGTGTATATGTGTATTTATTTTGATGGCTTAAAAGCCAAATTAAAATGTGGTGTAACAAAAAAATAAAATCACTCAATTAAACATGAATTAACTGTGAAACACCACCACGTTCATAAGACATACTGTGTTCCAGAACAAACAGAAGACATGAACACAGCTACAGCCCTCGATATGAACCGTAAGTAAGACATCTGCATAATATTCTTTGACATCGCTATGCTCTGAGGTCCCTCAAGGCCACAATAAACTGAGAAACTGGATGTGATTTCAGGTGACAAAGGTCACACTAATGACCACTGTTTCATCTGAGTGATAGAGCTAAAAGATCAGAAGTTAATCTACATTACATGCAGGAAAGATTAACGTCTAAACCTTTATGTAACCAGAGTACATTCACAGCTCAGTGTGGATGACTGCCACTGAGTACAGGAGCCACACTGGGCCAACAGGGGCTTAAGTGCCTTACTCAAGAGCACCTCAGCAGTGATGATGAGGTGAAGTGCTGCTCTCTTACTTCCCCACCAAGATTTGTCCTACTGGACCGAATTCTGTCCAAAACACTCCCCATAAGATATGAGAATGAGTCTCAAGACACACACAATTCATGATAAAAAACACCTTGATGTTGTCACATCTTACGGTCACACACAGATTTCTGTGTTCAGTCTGCAAGAAAGCAGGGACAAATTTCAGACAAATGTCATTCTTTACTTGTCTTTTGTTTATTCAGTTATGAAATCAACTCCTCTGGGTGCCATATACATGACTAGTTACTATGGTTACACATAGTGACGTACTGTGGGTAAACAGAAAAGACTGCATCTCTACACTTAAAACCACTGAGTTAGTAAAGCACCAACATAACTGTTTTGACTGAGTGTCACTTTCATATTACTGATATGACTGGACTAAAACAACCCTTCTGCTCGGTACTTTTCTACCCATAGGCACGAGGTAAAGTTAACCCATTGCTGCATATCACTTAAATACATGATATATATAACACAGTAAATGAAGAACTAGCACAAAAAATCAATAAAAACCTATATTTTGCATGTTTTATTTATTGTCAGCTGATGAAAATGTGCGTGAAATGAACCCAACAGTCTGTAATCCTTGTTTGTTCATCTGTTTTCTGCTCGGAGAGCTTTCTGTATGTTGGTGTTTGTTCCTCTCAGCCATATTGTGCACTCTTGGGCAGTCAGACACATCAATAAACATG
Source organism: Protonibea diacanthus (assembly GCA_028641955.1). Taxonomy (NCBI): domain Eukaryota; kingdom Metazoa; phylum Chordata; class Actinopteri; family Sciaenidae; genus Protonibea; species Protonibea diacanthus. Next base: position 12,002,230 of record CM053983.1, on the reverse strand, counting down.
TGCCTCCACTGCGCTGCAGCAGCAGGGGTTTTGTAACACAGTGTGTATCACCTGGCTGCCGTATCTGATGCTGAAGAGGACACATTCACCTCCCATCCCCTCCCCATTCACCCTCCCCTCTTTTTGTTTTGGATCCAACACTTTATCACAAACAGCAAATCTGATTACAATTACAGCTCAGGATGCAGCTGCGGTTAATCTCAATTTTGCAGAGTCCTAATAAAAGTTTAAATATTAGGACGAGTGGACAAACACCTGGTCCATTTTGGCATAGATGGTTTTCAAGTTGAGGTCTCTGTGAGCCAGATCACAGAGTTTAGAGTCAGTCCTGTCAATCCTAAAAAATACATTTATGTTAAGTTGCACTAAACCAGGACTGATCTTTCTCACTGACAGGACTGGACACATCAGTTTTATAACTTTTTGTTTAATGCATACATTTGTTCCAAATGTTGTTGAATTTGTTCAACCATACTTCAAACATACATAAATCATATTATTATCTCTAAATATATCCAGAAATATAACATATTGCATCTGCCTGTAATTTAGTTGTTTAATCCACAGTGTTAGAGCTGATATTTCTATGTATGTATGTATATATGTATATATTTCTTGTAACATAGTACATATTTAAATTATTTTACAGGTGTTGCTCTTATTGTGTCTCCTACTCTGAAGACGCTCTCTCTTCCTCACAGAAAATCTTCCCCACTTGTCAATCACTTAGCTGCCCAGGCACCTTTCTTCTGTTAACAACATTTTAAAGACGGATGTGGCTTTAATGAGGAAATAATTCTGCCTTTTACCAAGACGTCCTTCCTAACAATGTCTACATAATGCTTCAGAAAATGTAATAAGCTATTGACAGAATTGGGTCATTGACCAGAGGCAAAATCGTGATGAATTATTCTCTTTCATCATTGCAGGCTAGGAAATATGAATGCTACTTGTATGAATTGTTTTCTTCTGCGCTGTTTAAATGGTATAATCTGCTCTAGAAGCCTGCTTCTGTGTGTTTGATGTGAGGGCCAGCTGAAGTGAAACACACTTTGGCCTCAATTTGCAACTGAAAGCCTTCGCCCTCTCGTCCCTGTTTGATTATGACAGCGTATTCTACTCAACATTTTTTTGCTTTAAAACAGTCATGTAGCTGTTTGGTTTTCTTTCTGCGCACTCAGACCTCTCTCTGGTGCTCACAAACACTCCCACACGTTTCCAAATGCTGGTCTCTCCACATCAGATATGCTCTAGACAATGTAGTGGTGAGCAAGAAAATGTAAATGACTTCCTTGTTCATTAATTATGCTATAAAAATGTAAATTGCTTTGGTGACAAAAATGCAAATTGGACTAAGATAAAAGTCTCTTGTGCCAAAGGAGAATGTATGAAAGATTTATTTGCTCAAAATGTGGCTCTTTATTCAGGAAAGCAAAAGGAGGATCTGTTAGTGGCTTCTGGCTGGCCTTCAGCAGCTCTGTGCTGGATCAGACACCATTAGTCTGACCCACCGGCTCACACAGACAACCGGCTTAATTAGAAGTTGAGGATCCGGTACATGCATCCTCATAGCCGCAATGTTCAAGCTCCTCTTTTACATCTGAGCCTGGTGAATCCCCCTGTCTGTCTCTGGTAGTCCTGTCATACCACCAATCACTGCCAGGACTCGTCACCACGGCAACAAAACGGCGGTTTCCCTAGAAGCGGAGGAGCAGCAGGGCATTGAGGAAATGTAGTTGATAATAAGAATAAAACTAATATCATCATCGTCATTATTATCGTGTTTGATGTCAGTGCCAAGGATATTGCAGGAGATCAGGACAGGCACAAATATTCATTATGGTGTTTTGTGTTCACTTCCTGTCTATCAAAAGCAATCTACAGGGCAGCAGCACTTTGCTCCTCTCTTCTCTCTCTTCTGAAGAAACAATACTAGACAGAGTACGAGCTGCTCAGGTAGTCTGCATGGAGTTGGAGACAAACTGTAAAATCTGGACAGCACTGTGACTCAAAGTGATTATAAGATACAGAAATGGACGAGATGGACGCTGAAAAACAAAAAACATTCAGATCTAGTGAAGTTAATTTAATCAGCAATGTATCTGTTCATTTAAGACACCTGTCACTGTCTAGTGTTAATAGAGTGACAGCTGTAAATGGAAAAACCAGGCGAGTACAGTACTTTTATACCTCAGAAAATCAGAGCAACTCCAGTTACTAGATATATTTCATACTAAGATCTGCAATGAAATCACATCTCCTGTTGTACTAATGGCCTATATATGTCTCTATACATGACAGTAATTGCAGTTACCTTAATGTGTCCTGACATCTTTGATCAGTCACTTTGATTCAGTGGGACACACTAAACTCCCTAAAACACCTCAGTGCTCATGTGTGATAAATACAACAATAACAATAAGTAAAAGCAGTCAAACCTCTACCACGAATAGTAGTGCACAAGGCGTATACAGTATAAAAAAGGAGAAAGAAGTCATTGTTTAACTGATGGGTTTTAGTATGCCTGATTTTACGGGGGTGCTGCAGCCACCTCAGCACTGCTTTGAAGTTAAGTTTCAAAGTACCAAATATTTAAAAGAAGAGACCTCATCACATTAATCATATATAACCTATATACAGTGGTGAATGAAGTATTCAACCTTTATTTAAAGGGACACATGAAGTTCAGTTTACTTGTCAAGATGATACAGAGTTGCATTATAGGAATTGAATCCTGCGTCTCTCTGGGTACTCCGTCTTCCTCCAACAGTCTGAAGACATGCACTTTAATGTAGTCATGTCTGCACTATGTTTTATGATTCATGTAGCACCCTGGTCCTTGGCGAAACACTGTCTGGTTTTACTGTGTATATGGTTGAAATGACAATAAAAACACTTGACCTGACTTGCTGCTCTGGTTTTGATGCGTTTTTCTAATCTGTGTCTCGTGAGAACTGATCATTGTAGATCTACCTTTAGGTAAAAAAAGCAATATTACACTGTAAAACAACTTAAAAACAATTAAAAATAAAATTAAATAAATAAAAAATAAAATTTAATTAAAAATATAGTAAAATACAATGAGTAAAAATACAGACATTAAAAATGGTAAAAATTAATTACCTAGTGTGTCACAAACTGGAAATGAAAAATTGTGATTTGGTACTCTACTGTACTTGAGTAAATGTACTTTTAACCACTGAACATTGTTTTGTCCTCATGTCCCACTCCTATATTATAAAATGAGCCTCTCTACGTCACTGTTAACCTTTATGTGAGAGCAATTAAAACACTAATGAACACGTGTAGAAATAAATCCTTCCGTGGGGCACAACAAGAAGACGATTTAAAAATCAGTGTATTCGTATCTTAATAAGACTGCCACCCGAGCCTCTCTTACAGCCAGTTTGAGTGCATCTAGGAGACCACAGAGGAATCTGCAGATCTGAGGAGTGGTACACTAATTAGTAACATTAATTGCCAAGGAGCTGCTCTGAAATAAAGCAAATTGGATAGGCAGCTAGAGAGAAATGTGTGTTTTTGTAGAACAGCTTGTCTGATGAGTGAAAATGAGAACAGGAAAGATAAGGACGGAGAGATGCTGATGCTGCCAGACACTTCTTCATTCTTTAAGATCCTGTTCCAGCCCTCCTCATCTCCGCTGTACCGTCATGTTTCTCTCTGAGGCCTTTGTCCTCCACGAGAACAGATAAGTGAAGGACACATGGTGCTGTCAATGTGAAATAGGCCCTGGAAATAACATCACACTTATCAGGCTCTCTGAACCACGGTCAGGAGCGTACAGAGACCCATCAGCCGGCCTAGCGCCGGTTTTGGGGAGCCGAGATAGTGTGAGATTGCTTCTCTGTGGCACCAGCGGTCTACTCATTGAAGCGGATGTAAATTGTGAATCACACACCCATCCATGAAAGGTCACCTTGGACAGGTGAAGACAAGTCAGCCCCCCACCCTCATCTGCTTTCTACCTCACACACTGCTGCTCTGGCTGGGCTGCGTGGTCGTTTGTCATCTGGTTCTTTGCTGGTGAAATGCAATCGTCCTCCGAAACAGGGAGAGGGGGGGTGATTACCATGGGTTGTTTGTCATGGTGGGAACGGGGAGGCGGATGTGGGTGGAAGAAGAAGATGATTGGTTGCTTTCAAAAGTGATTTGTTTGAAAAACTACAGAGGCTGCTCATACCTGGACTCAAAGGCAATGTAGCGGTCCAAAAAATGCACTGCAACCAAAAATAAATGATTAAAAGACTTTGTCATTAAAGTGAGGAATGATGCCATGTAGTTTTTCGTAAAATACAAAGAGGTGCACAACTGAGACAAAGCTGGCAACGAGAGAGAGGATAAGACTTTCACAGAACTGAGTCCATGTTTTATTTCAGTGTTTTGTTTCTCCTCAGATTTCCAGCAATAAACTGGCTTTGCTCACTCAGACGCTCCCTAAGGACATCGAGCCTCCATCTGCTCCAGTTATATGATGCCCATCATTTTTCCTTATATATAAAGACCATTATTCAAAAAAAGTCTTGACCTGAAGGAGACCTCACAGCATCAGATGAAGAGAGAGCGTTTGTTTTTATATTCTTGAGTTAAACATATTTGTATCAGCTTCTTAAGACTAAGAAGATGCAGAATAAGCTGATAAAGTTAAAGAGTTTTAGTTGTTTACTCACATGTGTTTGTGTCCTTCTGACTGTTTTTTTAAGCAGGTGGGCTCAGATCTCAGAAACAGATGATTTAACATTCCTCTGTGCACCAACAACGATTATTTCATAGTGACAGTAAAGATAGGCAGGAAGTGCAGGTAGAGATAGAGTACAAGATGCAACAAATGGCGGCTGGTGAAAAATATTCTAGGTAGGGCTGTGCCATATTCAGTCAGTTTTAGACACCATCCCATCCCAATACAATTTAACACAAACTGCAGGATACCAGTGCTCTGTGAAATAATAACAGGGTTTATGCAGGAATCCTGACGTTAAATTTAATACCACTTAATACCTTTTTAATACCTTCTAAATATTTTTCAAAACCTCAACGTGACTTGCCTCTAGTCATATAGCAAAAACAGGATCGATAAATGGGACCGCATGGAATCTGACCGCGGGCCATGATTGGCCCCCGAGCCGTACTTTGGACATCCCTGATCTACATAATTTGACTTACGCTACTTGATATCTGCTAAAGAAATGACACAATGCCTAGTTCAGTACCACTCCAGACATAATCATGTTCTCTAATGAAGACATCAAGTATACTTGACTAACAGTGTTTTACTGGAGGATGCTTGTGAACAGCTGTTCTATTCACACTTTTCTTTTGTGTCTTTTCAATCTAATTTTCAGTCTATGAAATCAAACTTTTTGTTTCAAGCTTGTTTCAAGCTTTACTCCAGCAATCAACCATGTATATAACTTGTCAGTATTCAGTGATTGTGTACCGTCATATTAACCACACACTTCTTTGAGAATCATTACAAAGTTTCAGGGCATTCCCGTTAACTATGTTATCTATGGTAACTCACGTGCCGGAGGAGAGAGAGCGACGCTGAATGTCGCTTTTATACACTTTTCCAGAGTAGAGTCGTTGTTTCACACATGAAGCAACAACGGGAGACTCTTATGGAAGTATCGTGCCATTGGAGTTTGAATATGAATTTCTAATACTGAATTTTTCAGCGTCAGATCAGACTTTGAATTTTAAAAAACATCGAATTTTTAGCACTGAGTGTTTTTTGCCTCTGATTTTTTTTTCAATGTTAAAATAAATTCAGTGTAAAAATCAATGTCTCAAAATATTCAGTTTTTCAAAATTCAACATGTAAAAAAACATCATCTTCTCAAAAAATTCAACATCTCAAAAAATTCAGTGTAAAAAGAACCAGACTCAACATCTGGGTAACCAGGGAGAGGCAATCGATCCCTGTCTCAATTCATCCAACGTCCAGCCAATTGCTCCATTGGTCATGTGACAGCGACAATAGTAAATATGCTATTCACTTTCTTGCAGAGTTAGACTGATACCACACTGATGTCTGTATGGTAAATTTCTGAAAGGAAAGCAGAGGTAACAGTAGCTTTCCATCGCTCTAAAAGTCCCATTTCCTAACTTTAGCCTCATAAAATATATATGTAGACGTTCAGAAAGAGCTCAGGATGCTCATAGTGAGGCTGGTTCAATGATGGGAACTTCAGTTTGGCCAAAAAGCCAAGGGGTACTTTCAGATGTTTTTCTCTCTCTCTCAGCGGTGTCACATGTCGCGCCCTACCGCCCTCTATTGGCCAGTCACCACTGGATCTATATCTTAATTACTATCATCTGTCCTATCAAAAGTTAGCAATATTCAATCCATTCTGAATATTCAATCCAAATCTGATGACCGGATGATGTGGGTTTCATAAATGCTGTCGGGCTACTCAAATCATTGTCAAGTAGATCTGGTCAAACTTGACAATGACCCACACAATCCTGATGAGTCAGATTATCTGAGCTATTTTGCTTCCATTAGAAAGTCGATGGAAAAATGCAGAGAGGAAACAAGAAGAGAGAGAGAGAGAGAGATGGAGTGGTGTTCACAGCCAGAATCAAATCAGGGATGTCGCAGTTATGTGGCATATGCTGTAACTATTGTCTGAGTACACAGTACAACAAAGTGTGAACTTGTGCAACATTTCTTGGCAGGGTGCAGTGGACGGCCAATAACCTAATTTTTACACTTTAGTTTGTGTATAGGTTCAACAAATGAGCTTGTAGGAGGATATGTTAAGCTACTGACAGAGCCAGACAAGATGTTTATGCTAAAATAAGCTAAGCTAAGCTAAGATAACTGGCTTTTTAGCGTAGAGACACAGGGCCGGCCCTAGGTTTTTGGTGGCTCCAAACAAGATTTTGTTTGTGGCCCCAAAACACTCATAGTGCAATTAACAACTCACACACACTGCTAATAACTGAGCACACGCACACAATATAGATAGACAAATCAATTCACATCAATTCTCTTACGTTACCAAGAAGCTACAAACAGTAACATAATGTGAAAAGTAAAGTAGAGATGCTGTGCTGCTGCCGGAAGAGCCACTGAATTTAGCCTCCTTTACAGATATATACTCCAGACAGGACTGTACACAACACAGGAGAACAGGAGAAATTCCGCCTCAGTGTTGACAAAATTTACAAACCAAATCTCAAAATGACACAGTAGCAGTCAAAAACGAATTGATAACTGATAATGACGCAGGCTGATGCTGCGGATAGCACACAGACGGCAGAGAGACAGACAAACAACACTGTATAGCAGTGAGTTCTTCAGACCATCAGGAGGAAAGCGACAAATCTGTAGGATAATACAGGACGTGGAAAGAGTTAATTTGCGTGGTTCTCATGGTCATTGCGTAAGGGTTGGCAGCCCCTGAGTGAGTCAGTCAACTTAACACAGTAGAAAGCGTGAGGAGCTGGCAACATATAAAGTCACATTGAATGTGAAACAACTGCACAGACTGCTTATTCCAGTGGCTGGCCCTAAAGAGACATGAGATGAATGAATGATATCAATCTTCTCATCTAATTCTAAGCAAGAAAGTAAATACTGTAAGTGTAACTATATATTTAAAACAAAACACCTAAAAATGTTTTTTACCCAAACTTTAACTTACTAACTGATTTTTCTCTATAAAGTCAGAAATATTCATATCACTTAATATTCACTTTAATAGTGAATATACAGTAGTTATGAAGACGTTTTGTTTTCTCTCTTAAGATGCTCTTAGTCTTTTTCTTTCTCTCTCTTTGTGCAGTTAACTCTTCTGTTTTGTTTCTCAGCCTTTGTCACCATCACAAAGAAACTGAATGTTATAAATGAAACCATTTACATCTGCATGCTTTGAAACGAGTCAGTGTTTTCAGATGAGTAAAGGTAATGTCATTTCACAGTATCTTTGACGCTCCACTGCTCTTAGATCTGCTCCAGTTCAAACAGTTTGTATTGACTGTAAACATGAAAGCTTTAATTGAAGCCTGACCTTCAAGCTCACCTTCTTTTTCCATTGGTTCACCTTTTTCATCCACTATGTGGACTTGATTTTCTTTGCTTTAGTTATTACTGCATGGTAGAAAGGAGCATCAAAATGAAATAGATTTTTTTTTCAGGATGTTTTTTTTTTTTTGTCAGGATCTCAGCAGGAATTTAAATTTTGAACAAATAATAAAACACACTTCGCAAACGCCTGCAGTCCACCGTGAAATACTGTACTGGATGAGGAAGTGAGTATCAGATTCATTCATCAGGGAGCCTCCCTCTGTATCTGCAGACAGATCTTTAGCTGTATGTGGAGAGTTAGAGTCTCAACTGTGTCAAAAAGCCATTTCCCTCTCTCATTCCTCCTCTTCAGCCACATCCTGTTGTGCCCTGAGCGGAGGCGCCCATTTAACTCTGATGTACGACAGCAGGTCGGAGCAGAGCCCCAGGTTTAGCTCTCTGACGTCAGGCTGAGGAACTCTCTCAATCTCCTGCTAATGATACCCAGCCCTCCTTTTTTCTCTTCCCTTGTCGGCTGTGACTTCTTCCCTCCTTCCCTGCTTCTGTCTGCTTCACGTCAGATCAAAGGTGAGAGCCACAGGGAGAGTTTGTAGAAAAGAGGCTCTGATGAGACACTGCCTACCTCCTCTTCATCTTCCTCCTCCGAGCCTCTGAGCTCTGTGATGAAGATGAGAGTCAGTGGAGGTGCTCTCACAGTCAGCAACGACTTTACACTGGAAGCTGGCATCAAAGCAATAGTACCTCTCTCAGAAATCATGTATAATGAAAGCTCGTCCTTGGGATACTTGTATGCTGCTGGCATTAAATTGGTGTCACAGAATTATTTCAGTTGCACTTTATGGCAATTCACCTCATGTGGAACTTTCTATGATAAATACAAAATAAAATATATATATATGCATTTGATCTGAGGAGATAAAATTCACAGTTACACTAGACAAGTCTCTGTGGTCCTTGATGAAAGATGAAAACTGCAGCGACACTTGACCACTCACCATCTGCAAAAGAGCTGCAGAGCATCTGGACCAAAATCCATTTATATACAGCTTATTAACATTTATAATTTCAGTCTTGGTGACTTATTGGAAAGTAAAAGACACACGAGTATCTATTAATGTTAGAGGACGCCGTTATCTTTTTTCACAGGGATTTTCACAAATGTTTGTTAATATCTAAATAGTTCATAATTTATTGAGCATTAATAGAGGCAATAACAAATGAACCATTTATAAAGGATCATTTCAAGTAGTACCATTAAACAGAGTTACAAAGACTAACTGACATTTATTCTGTAGAAATCTGCATATTTGTGTTATTTCAGCAGAAATGAAAATAAACTCAAAACTATTTCCTTCTTAATTGGATTTTTAATGAAAAATGTTTAAAAAAATAATAAGAGAGGGTGATAACAAGGTTGCTAAGGAAACAAGCAGAAACCATCTCCCATTGAAATCACTGAAATCAAACTATGAAGCCCGCGCGCACACACACGCACACACACACACACACACACACTCACGCGGACACTCGTTGTCAACGTAAACCGTGTCGATAAAGTATATTCAAATCCAAGATGGCGGCGCCTATGCTGGAGTCGTGATCATTCAATCAGGTCACTCATGTCGCATTTTAAAGCAAAGCGTGAGATTTATATCATGGACTGCTGGATTTATGTCATCACGAGCATAACGCCGAAATAAAGGAGCCGTAGATTAAACAGTAAGTAACTTTAATTTGAAGGTTTTCGTAGCTGAGTGTGTGTCAGACTGAGCAGTCAGCCAGGAAATGAAATAAAACACTCAGAGAAGAGATCCGAGCATGAGCTGGTATAACAAGGTTTCTACTGAAGGTGACTCTGCTGTGTGGAGACACCACGAAGATTCATTTAGAAAAGAAGCCAGTGTCATGACAGTCGTGACAGCATGAAGGCTATATTTACAAAAACATATCACCACCATGTATTTGAAAGAAAGCGTGGGCACAGTCATGTGTTATATTTGTGTGTTCCTCACTATGATGTCCCCTGACAGTTAAAGTAAAACTGATCTGTCATCAGGACTATTACAGTATTACGAAGACTTATATAATATTATATAAACATGATAATTGTAAGTTTATGGAAGAGATGGAAGCTAATTTTGGGAAAACAAATGTACCGATTTTGTTTGACATTTCGGCGCTTTCAGATGTCATTGTCAAGTTATGAATTTGGAAATGTTAGAAAACGCAATAGACCTTTTTCACAGCTGTTTGCAATGATACTAATTAAGGTTCAGTTCCATTAATTGCAGCAGAGAGGCTTTCCAGCGAGCAGCACCCCGACTCTGTTTGACCTGAATGGAACTGAATTAAACTACTAATACTCAATTAGTACACCTGCCTGTGTTTACCCTACTGTTTCATGTCCAAATGTCTGCTGTGAAAAAGGTCTATTGTAGATTATGAAAGAGGAGCTATTATTGCACCAATATGTTTCACCTGAAGGCACCGCAATATGTGAATATCAATATTGTGGCGCTTTCAGATGTTATTTATCAGGGCTACAGCTAATGAATATTTTAATTTTCTATTATGACATGTCAGAAAGTAGTAGAAACCTCGATTTTTAAAAATCACGATCATCTTAATTTTCTGTCAGTTATTAAATGAACTTATCGTTTCTGGTCTCCTCTCTGAAGTCGACCACAGAGGAAGAAAAGATCAAACTAATTCTGTCTGACCAGAGCTAATATTTGACACAAGACTATTTGTAATGTGGATATCATGAATGAAGCAAGCATTCATGACTGACCGTCTAAAAACTAATTTAGCCTTTAAGACCAGAGAGAGCAATATTTGACCTCTTTCACAGTATTCTAACAACCAATAGACGATATGTAATCACATATATTACAGTAATGTTATAGCATTTGACTACAGAGCTAAACAACGCCAAGATTTGACCCAACTTTGATGCCAGCCCCCAGCACTGGATAATTTTTGACACATTTCCGTCGGCACCCCAAAAAATATTGGAGTTCATTAGTAGAAGTAGAGATCTTTAGATGAAGCATTAGCTTTCATCTGCTGTATCTGCCCTCGTGGCAGAACCAGCTTTCTGTTTGCCGAAGTTTTCAGTCACTCGTTACAGGAGACACCCGAATGGATGAGACCAGTCACCATAGAAACATTTTTTCTCAGTCTCTCGCCTCAGCCCACTCACTTGCACCTTCAGAGATGCACACAACCTTGAGTGCTCGGCTCGCCCAGCCTCAGCCTCGGGGAGTAGCGCTAGCCGCTGTGATGCTTAGGTTATACTCGAGAGAATTTAGTGAAAAACACATTACCCACAAACAGGTGGGTGGCTCAGAGGAGAGGAGCGGAGAGGAGGGAACACTTTTAGCTGGTTTTACACTCATTTGGTGGAAAAAGCTCAGAGTTATCCCCAAAAGATTTGTCCTCCCCAGGCAGTGAAACCTTCAGGCTGGTCTGATTCTTAGTAAATGATGTGTTTTCTTAAAGTGTAAGCGAAAGGATGATGATGTCCCATTTGCTAGTGAAAGAAAGAGATCTTTTACTGATTTAACCATGCGGGTCTCTCTCCTCAAATCATCTTTTTTTGACCTGTTTCTCTGCATTCGTCTTGTATTTTCTCAACATCTCGGATATAGAATCACTTCATCCACCGCTGTGGGTAAACAGTCTTAATTTTTAGTTCCCTTGTTGATGTCTTCGTCTCAGTCTGGTGTGCAGATTGTCACTTCTTCCACTCAGCAGCTATAAAGGTCTCGCTGTCTGAGATCCAGATGCATCACTGCCGTGAAAATATTCTCCTGACGGGTCAGGTCAGCAGCAGTTGTCCTCCGCTGGCAAGGAGGCAGGGACTGTATGGATATCGCAGGTTACCTTGGAAACTGTGTTTATATACATGTCTGTGGGCGTGTGTGTTGTCTAGAAGAGAAATTTAGGTCAAATTGTTTTTTTTTTTCCTTACACACAGTTGACTGTCTGACCTACATTGAGCTACAGGGAGGTCTCATCTAACTGCTGTGTTTATGTAAAAGTAGTATTTTTCAGAAGTAGCACACATTAGTTGTCACTTTTTTTATCATCCATAAATCGTCTGAATAATCCTGCTTTTGACCTTCTTACAGTGCAGTATTTTATTTTTTCTACCTACAAGGAATTACAAAACTTATTCCAGGATCAGGATCCTCCATCCAGGTGATGATATCTGCCATGATGAGGCTGTCAGAGTGCTCAACATCCATAAATGCAAAGAAAAATGTATAAAATTCAAGTCAAAGCGTAGAAATCAGTGAATAACTACACATCAGTTGATTGAAAATGTCAGTCACGCGTCCTACAGGCAGGTGGTTTAATAAGAACAGCCTGTCCAGAGCTTCACAGAGAGGCAGAGCGTAATCACATCTCGCTGAATAAACCTCTTATTTCACAAAATCATGCCGCTGCGTGAGTGACATGGCACAAGGAACACAGACTGTGAAACAGCAGTGGTGAAAGCAGATCACGTGGAGAGCTGCAGAGCCAAGCCATCAGTCACTCTGTTCTCAACAAGTGGACTCACATGTGCCGTTCATGTGCCGACTCTTGATGTTGAACAAGTTTCAAGGCCTAGCTGCGTTTTTAAGATTTTCTGCCGATATGATGACTCGGAGGAGCTTTTTTGTGCTTATTATACCATGTAGTGATGACGGCTGAGCGAGTACACGGCTGAAATGAGTATCTGGGATGGATAATGAACTGTTTCGAGCATCATCAGAGTATTTGCCTAATTAAAACTCAATCAACCTTTAAAAATATATGCAGAGGAATTTATTGGCATGAAGATGATGACTGAATAGTAAGAGGTAAAACTCTGCTGCTTTTTTTAAATATGGAGTAAATCCTTAACAAATCATCAAAATAGTTATCAATCAATCAGTTAATCGACTAGTTGTTTGAGTATTACATCAGTTAAATCATTTTATATTATGACTTTAATTGCTCTGTTTAGTTTTATTCTTTTTTTATTCATTTTTTATTTTTTCTGCCCTCGTGCTGCTGTATTTTTTCCTCTGGGGGATCTATAAACGATTATCATATCTTAAAAGACACCTTACCTGAATTTGCCATATCAGTTTTGGAAAAACATTTTTAATTATAATCTTAATCCACCCAATATTGAGGAAAACCTCACTTTTTCCACCTACTTACCTCCAACAGCACCAGCATCCTGTCCATCTGCCTGCCAGTTCACTGTATCTGTACCCGTTTTGTTTGTTCTGTTTTAGGTGACAGAACCATGCAGGTGTCGGTGAGAAGGCTGGCTCTTTATCCGCTGGGCGCTGTCCGGTCTGGCCGAATCAAGTGTTCCCTCCTGAGCCCAGTACCCGGCCTCCTGTCCCCCAGAGCCCGTACACTGTTCAGTGAGACAGGTGTATGGGAGAAGGACTATCGAACCGAGACCCGACGCAGAGTGGAAGAATGGTGGCACCCACGAATTATGGCACAGTGGCAGAAAGATGCAGTGGAGCAGGTAAGACTGTTTAAAAACTTTATTCAGTGTTTATCCTGCTGACATCAGGATGACTCAGTGGTCTCATTGCACAGCAGACACTTTGACATGACATAGCAGGAAACTCCCAGGTGTATTCATGATTGCAACATACTACTTAGGAAAGGTTTAATGTTACCGTTCACTTAATGGAACTAAGTTGTTACTGTTATTACATCCACTCGTGTTTTTTCAGCTTTGACAAGTCAAAACGTCTGCTGCTTCCATGTGCCAGTAACGTCTTGTGCTATGTGTGTGACATCATAGAGCAGAAATCTGGATACTGTAAACACTTGAATATGAAATCAGGCCTCTCAGAAGTGACCCAGCCTTTCCATCGTGAGGCAAATTGTTCCGTCCTATGGTTATCAAATGCTGATATTTTCTCCACTTTGTAAATGTCCATTATGATTTCCATCCATGCAGTCACAGTTGGGCTCTCCTGTGACGTAAACACTAAGTTTCTCATGATTCCCTGCCATCTTGGAGGAGAGTTAAATCTGGGCAACTGGACTTGGTTGTCGATCCTTGAAGGCATTTCATCTCTCATCCAAGAGGCTTCTTCAGTTCTGACTGACTGGTGGGGAAACTGGTGGGGAAACTGGTGGGGACAGTTGATGAAGAAGCTGAAGAAGCCTCTTGGATGAGAGGTGAAATGTCTTCACTGATCCAAGCCCAGCTGCCTCAGATTTAAATCTCCTCAAACAAAGATGACCTGGATGAATTCGAATGGTCTTGTTCTGGAATTCAGTTTATGATGATATGAAACTGAGAAAAGCAGCTAATCCTCATATTTCAGTAGCCTCGATCGCCAAATGTTTGGCATTTCTGCCAAAAACGACTCGAGTGATAATGAAATTATAAAATTAGCTGCAGATGAACTTTCTGCCGATCCACACGCGGGAGAGTTTAGACAGTCAAAAGTTAATGATCTCAGCTGGTACGAGAATGAGCGATCAAGACTCACCTGGAGGCAGATGATCAGAAAGCTGGGTACTGCTGTGATCATGCACACACAGATATGAAAAATGTGTGTGTGCGTATAAATATCCTGTCAGCTATAAACTAAACTATGAACAGCTGTCAATACTGTTGAATGAGTGAAAATAAGTGTTAAATCAAGTGCACTCTTCTATGTGTTAATGTGTGCATTGGATACACCTTTAGCCTTTTCTGTAAGATCGACTGATTAATGGGTCATCAAGCATCCTTCCACATGATTCCCAGCTATTACTGGCCCTGGAAGCTCATCTCAGACCCAGAGCTGATTATATATCCTAATGGTCTGAACGTGTGGTCGTCTGGGACAGGCCCGACAGTGATTAAGTGCACTCATGACAGGCCTGGTCCTAATTAATTTACTGAAAAATTCATGACTTAGGTTTCCTGTAATCGCGTATAGCTGGGTGTAACCAGTACTTAGCGCGCGTTGCCGTGGTAACAGTGTTGTGACTGTAAACCATCCATAATCAGCGCTGCCGCAGTTCAGATTCTGACACTATAATCAGACACAGTTTAGAGCCTCATGCAGTAATGCAGAAGTCAGTCAGCGCTCTCGCTCTGTGTGTGATGAGTTATTACTCCTGTCCTGACCTCATCAGGTTAATGCCGTGTCTTTTATACAAGACTCATCTAAAAGCCAGACTGATAATGGAGACTGTTATTGTCGTCTCTCAGGATTAAAATCAAGTTGTTGTTTTTTTCCTCACGGCTCTGTGCATTATCATTTGACCATGTCTCTGCAGGGTTCCAACAGGAAGAAGTTTTACGTCCTCTCCATGTTTCCATACCCATCGGGGCGACTGCACATGGGCCACGTGCGAGTGTACACCATCAGTGACACTATCGGCCACTTCCAGAGAATGCGAGGCCATCAGGTATGTCTGCTTTTATTAAATGTCTTCTTACCATTTCCTGCTATCCTCCCCGAATCAAGCAAGGTCACAACACTCTGCGCTGGTATGAAACAAGAAATAAACCTACAATATTTTTTATTTAATAATATATTATTTTAAGTGCTTGGAAGGGAAAGTGCAATAGTTAGAGGAAGACATTTTGACAAATCACATTAGGGAGAGAACATAACTAATGAAATTAATGATCGTTTAGTGGCTTCAGTTTCAGGATTCTGGTGTTGTTTATGCTCGCTTTAATGAGTCTCTTTCACAGAACAAAGCCATCTTTAATGTTATAACTAAGATCTGTGCTCTTCCTGCTATGACAAGTCAAGATGTCTGCTGTAAAAAAGGCCTATTAAGCTTTAAGCTACTATGAATTCATCAGTGGCCGGTGTTTGAAAAGTCTGAATCAGAATTATTATGATGATATGGCAGAGGGATTTACAAATCTCAAATCCCAGCCCCTGGATCTGAACAGAAATAATTCAAAAAAAACATGGCCACAGAATCCAAAATGTAAAGTTTAAAGAAATGTACAGTTTATCTTTAGTGATTTTTAAAAAAAAAATTTATGCTGAATTGACAAGAAGACATATGACGTCCTTTATCTTGTGTTTCTAGAACTGTGTGTTTCTATTGACACATGGGATTGTTAATATTTCATATTTCCTAAAGGGAGTTTGGTGTAATGCTGTAAATTTTGCTGTATATTTCTTTAACGTTGTGTCACCACTTCAGAAACATTATGTAACTGCTAAAGTATGATCAGGTAGTCATTAACTAGTCGTTGGTTTGATTAAAGCTTTGTGATTACTGATGTGGATGATTGGGATAATTATCAGTTAACTGTGCTCAGTTTCTCCTGGCAGCATGCAGTAAATGCTTGCCCTTTGTGTGTGTGCTTTCCTAATTAAACACAATATGCTTGATGGTGTTATTAATGACTCCTGATGAAGTCACCCATAAAAAGCTAATATTTCGCTCTGCGTGTTTGCCGTGTCCTTAGTGATTTCACGCAGTTGGAGTTAACCAAACAAACATATATAACCACTGACAACAGGTGGCCGTTCCTTTTTTAAAATAAGACTAAAGCATTTGTGTTTATTGTTCACAATCTACCCCTCACCACAAGCCCTTCTCTGTGGTTTAATTCTGCCTGTTTTACTGACATCCTCAGAGGCACTTAGAGGAACATATTTTGCACTTTGCAATAAACTACTAGTGAGACATCTGCTCTCCTATCTGGGTTAAATGTTGTGAAAAAAAATGATTCTGGCTATTTCCATAATGTTAATACTAGCACTCAGTATTTTGTACATAACATGATACAGTAGTGACTAATAATGCAAGATAATAATACAATAATACAATAGTGCTATCTGCATAATAATACCTCCACTACCTTCTAAATACATGACCAAAGTTTACACCATCCTGTTAGCACGTGATTACATTTTTCTGTCTTTGCTGTACTTTACTTATACTGTGTGTGCCAATGCAGTGTATATTTACACGTTATGTTATTAAATGTGTCATCTTTTTATCTCTTAAGTTAAGTAAGTAAGTCTTAAGTTAAAAACATAATGATTTGGGGTGTTTTTCCTCAGACTGGATGATCCCAATATCACTGAAGACATTTTTATGACACCTAGTCCTATTTCACTCTTTCAAAATCAGTTCAGGCAAATCCAAAAATATAGTGAGCTGCAAAGCAAGTAAATGTTTTCCCTGTTCTTGTAAAAAAAGAGACACTTGGAGAAAGTAGCAGGTTTTCAAGCTGCTGCGATAAAGTACGGTAAAGGTAAAATCCATAATCGACCCAGTTTCAAATCAAAGCGTTTTGGTCGATATTCAGCGCTCCCCCTTGAGTCCAATAAACGGCTGGTGTTGATGAATCTGTCAGACGCATTAAACACACTTTTCTGACATGATGGTGACAACTTAAGTTCAGTTCTTTGTCCTCACACCACCTATCCCTGTCTTTACTCGTTTGTATGACAAACCTCGCCTTTTTCTTTTCCCCGGTGGGATTTTACACCGGGTTTTTGTGCAGCTCCCTCACCTGCAGAGAGAATCCCCTCTGCTTCTGTCTCGTTTCTCCCTGAACAGAAACATGGTTTCACATGACTGGCAACTACTTCCTGCCCACGAGTGTACTTTCTCTCAGCATCTGTCAAAAAGCAAACC
Source organism: Protonibea diacanthus (assembly GCA_028641955.1). NCBI lineage: Eukaryota > Metazoa > Chordata > Actinopteri > Sciaenidae > Protonibea > Protonibea diacanthus. The sequence goes on along the minus strand of CM053983.1, from coordinate 11,984,559 downwards.
TTGTTCCACCGAATGCACACAGTCTTCTCTACTCACTAGTTAATTAAGGAGGGTACACACTGTCAATTGTCACACCCTAAAGCCATTTTCTGGCTTTTAAAGGGAATTTCACGTGTGACAGTTTTTTCAATGTAACGTTTTTATGAAGACTTAATATACCTGTTGTTCTACATCATATTAATAGATTGTGACCAAACTCTCATCAGAAGTTTAATAAAAGAGCTTCTAATTCATACTATTTGTCATTATGTTTATTTTGTTGTAATTTCATTACTGTGAAATAAAAAAGGGACAACTTTCTCCTGAACAAAGTCTCCACAGATCACCTGGCAAAAAAAGCTCTGCTTGTCTTTTTTATTTGGGAGAAGTTGTGCTGAACCTTGGACAAACCTCAGAAACATTTTTTCTTTTCGTTTTTTTTTTTTTTTTTGCATTTTTGAAATAATAGGAATGATTTGACCAGAGGGACGACATAAAAAAACTCACTTTTGTGCTGAGAAGTAGCTGAGGAAGTTAATACATATCTAATGTCTGAAATACAAACCCAGAGCCAAGAGGCAGTTAGCTTAGCTTAACACCATGACTGGGAACATCTAAAGTTAGTAAATAGCTAAGTTGTGTCCATCCAATCAATCTTTGTACAGATTAAATGAACAAGATATAATGTGTTACTTAGTAAGCTCTGAGTTAAGTATTGCACAATTTAAATGTAAAAACAAAGGTAAACACAGCTCCTTTAGAGATGTTCTCAATTTCTTTCTTTCATTCTTTTAGCCCCCAAAAAACAATCAGAATATAATCATGGTATTTTTCTGTGTCCTCAGGCTACAATTGTACCATCAAAATGATTGCATCTGTGATCTCTGCAAAAATGTTTCCCAAAATGTCAGTTCATTCCTTTAAACCAAAATAAGGTGCATGACTCGATAACACTAAAGCTGTAGCAAATGGAAAAATGTATTTCCATAGTTTGGGTGAAATAAACCATTTATATACGTAAATGATCACTGATTTATGCGCGAGGCACACTCTTCTTCTTGTCTTCTGGTCTCTAATTACTCGTGCTTCTGTGTAAAATTGTGCCTTAAATGTCTTAAATGGCAAATGTTGTTTCACCATTGAATAAGCTGAATTTGTCCAATGAATAATAAATACAGAAGAGTCGAATATTAAATCCATTACCAGAGTTTGGTTTGTTATCAATTAGTGTGATGAGAAAGCAGACAAATGCCGAGAAGAGAGAAGAAGAGAAGGCTTCTAGCTGGAACTGTGTGGGTGGACGCTTGCATGTAGCTGAGTGGCTCCACATTCACAAAATCAGTCTCCCAACACTTCTGTCCTCCTTGTCGCCAGCTTGAGGAGGCTGGAGCTGTCGATTGATGTATCTGTCTCAGGTTGGCACTGATATGCTCTGCCTTACAGTGGGCAGATTGTCATAAAAATGTGCCTACACTGACTCCCACGTTCATCTTCCACTGCCTCTGAAATGTACTCTGTCTGATAGCTCTCTGTGATAACAGGTTAGTAAAGAGTCAGGCTAGTATTCACGCCGTGTGTGGACACAAGGGTAGGAAGAGCTGAAGCTATTTGCAGTGAAAGGATAATTTGCCTCTTTGAACGCCTGTCCATCACAGCCTGTAGCATCCCCTCGTAAATCCTGTCTGACCTTAATAGAGTATTTATGTTGAATAAATGATATAGCAGCATATGTAGGCTGATATATTGGCTATCTTCGGCTTGCGCCAAGCTCTCAGTGTGCCTGTATTCCTCCTGAGCAGTCACAGTGGTCCGCCGTGCTGAGCACTCTTAGCCTAATACCATCCAGCACTCGGCTTTACAAATGAGGCCCATGCAGTTACCAAGGATACCAATTCGTCTGAAACATCAGACCCGTTAGAGTCCGTGCAATGATCCTCTCCAGTCCTCGACTCCTTGTCACTCTGCTTCTCCTCTACTTTGCTCATGCCTTCCACTCCCGCGCTTTCATCTCGCTTCTCTCTCAGCGAGCAGAAAACATAGCTGAAGAGATAAAGAGGAAAAGAGGCATCGTCTTAAGTAGACATCGCTTATGTCAAGGCGGGTGACGAAGAGGGAAAGTCATGCTACATTGTGATGTTTTTTAGAAAATTGTGAGTAAAACAACTTGCAAAGCAATTTACATCAGGCGTGCTATTATAAAGCTGTCACATCCTGATTTCCCAGAGCCTCACCTTTCTTTCCACTTGGTTTTACATTATATAACTGCCACAGTTACATGACAGTTGCAGATAATCTGCATGCATTAACCACAATGTGTAATGGAGTTGAGATCACAGCAGGGAACGACACATTATCATATAGGGGTCAATTGTGCTGCGCTTAGGGGAGCACAATGCAGTTGCTCCTGAATAAATTGCCTCCTACAATGGAATAGTTTTGATTTTACATCATATAAGTTCCCCTCCACTGAAAAAATGAGAAAATGCTGAGTGTGACATTGTGCTTTCACGTCCATCTGCTGAAGGAGGAACATTTCTCTGTGCTCACCTTAAGTTTTACACGTGAATGCACAAGCATGATTTTGTGACATTAAAACTAGTTTCGAAGCCAATCATGGTCCAGTGTACAACTTGAAGCTCCACGAAAGGACTTTTCAGTGACAGAGGAGACATTTTTTTCTTCTCTTCTGAAAAGAGAAAGATTCACATACTCATCTTTTCTGGATAAGAAGTAGTACATAATGTTCTAGTAGTAGAACATATCAGAGACAAATGAGTCTTCAGAGAGTTACGGCTGCACTGTTTTTTTTTGTCACTGATTAATCTGTAAATTACTTTTCCTTTCCAAGTGATACAATGTCAAAAATAATGATAAATGCCTGTCAAATTTCCCTGAGTCCATTCAACCAGTTCAAATAGCTTGTGCTGTCAATACATTTCATTTGCAATGGAACAAGAAAGCAAAACAAAAAATAAAAGATTAATTGAAGAAGCTTGTGTGTTTGGTGTTTTGGGGTTATATCTTTACACAATAAATGACTTGAAATGAATCAAATAGCTAATTAATTTACTGTTGAATCCTGATGATGACCTCTAACACAGACCTGACTGCGTCCACAGGTGTTGAATCCGATGGGTTGGGATGCTTTTGGACTTCCAGCAGAAAACGCAGCCATTGAGCGAGGCCTTGACCCAGAGGACTGGACTAAACAGTATGTGAAACTGTTCTCATTAGAGTCCATTGTTTATACATGCCTTAACGTTGCTGCTCTGTGTCGCCTCCACAGGAACATCCAGTCCATGCGGGAGCAGCTGGACAGCCTCGGCCTTTGCTTCAACTGGGACCGGGTGAGTAGGAAGTGAAGAAGAACTGAGCATCACACGGAGAGATGGGTAGCTTTTAGGTCTGATTTGCTCCCTTGTGCGTAACAACACACACTGCTGACCTGACTGTGGCTTTTCCTGACAGGAGGTGACCACCTGTCTTCCAGACTACTACAGGTGGACGCAGTATCTGTTTATCAAGCTCTTTGAAGCAGGGCTGGCGTATCAGAAAGAGGTAGGTGGCCTTTGAGCTAAAGTGCTAATCCTGGTTTTCTTTTGAAAGGATTAATATGATTGGTTTAGGTATGAAGTCCCTGACAGAAATAAGTGAGGCAGCTCACCCGGTACTCTTGGACAAAATGAATGAATTGAAACGAGGAGAGCTTGGTGGAAGCCCTTTGATTATGGTTAATGAAATGGGACGACCTTGAAATAAGCCTTTGGTCTGCCTTTAAATTCAACCTTCTTCCTAAGCTCTGCTTTTTCATTTGAACTGTGTGTGTGTGTGTGTGTGTGTGTGTGTGTACACTTGTGTGCTCTGTGTACGTGTCATCCAGGCTGTGGTGAACTGGGACCCTGTTGATCAGACAGTGCTGGCTGATGAGCAGGTGGATGAAAATGGTCGCTCCTGGAGGTCTGGCGCCCTGGTGGAGCAGAAGCTGCTCACACAATGGTTCATCAAGACTACAAACTATGCCAAGGTACGTCTCTTTGGTGTGTGTGCGCGTTTGTGTGTGTGCGTGACAAGTGGCCTCTGAATAGCTGGCCAGCAGCTTCATGCGGGCCAAAATGAGCAGCAGACCCCTCTGATAACAATCATGGCTGACACTTCAGGAGCAGCAGCTGCAGCGCTGCCTCTCTCGTTCTGCAATCAGACCCCTGGACACCGTCGCTTGTAGCCTTGGCGTCCCTCGATCAAGGAGAGAGAGACGGGTGGAGTCGGCGTAATACCACCAGGCGGTCTGGCCGGCTGATGAGACGCCACCACCTTTTCAGCACAGAGCACAGGCCTGCTGCAGGGCGAAATGACCCCCTTTAGACTCATATGAATCACCCACAGGAAAGACGGATCATGCATTATACATACAGCTCATGCATGTGCATCGTTAGAAAGGTGTGTGTGTGTGTGTGTGTGTGATCATGCTGCACAGAGTGATCCTAAAGAAGAAAGGCTTTTCTTGAAAGGCACTTAACTTACATTTGACTTGCAGAACTCAACATAAACCATCATTTAAACTTTCTTACGTTTAGGTCAAATTAAAACTATGAGCAGTAATGAACAGACCGTCTCATCCAGGACATCTTGAGTCATGCAGCAGTGTTGTTACCAGAGGTCGGTCGACACGGCTCTGAATTTTCATGTGGCCGACTTCCTGTTGGGTACTTCTGCATATGATACAAGTGATGATGTTCAGACATATTGCTGAAACAAGCTGCAGGAAATGCTCTTTAGGGGGCACAAGTGAGTTATATAGCCACCCCCATACACCCATTAGTGACAGCAGCTGCTGCTTTGGCTCTAATTATGTGAATATCATAGTTCTTGTTTCTTGGGTTGCAACTAAAGATTATTTTAATTAGCAATTCATCAAAATGATTTTCTCATCTGGATCTCCTGAAGGTGATGCCTTCAAATTTCTTGTTTTCAGTCGAAAATCTGAAAGACACAATGGTATAAAACAGAGAAAACGCTCGTATTTGAGAAGTTAAAACCAGAGAAAGATTGACATGTTTGCTTAACAAATGACTTGAAAGGATTATGCAAAACAGTTGCTGATTCTTTTTCTGTCCATCAAAACAGTGAGTCAAACTGATGCCTTCAGAAGGAAAGGCAGAGCAAGCTGAAATTAAATAGAAAGCCAAGCTGGCACCGGAGGTGTTAATCTGAAATCTTCTTTTGTGTTAACTAATGGTAAATGTGATTTCTGATAAATGGGCTAAAACTCTCAAAAACACTAGTTTGTCCTTTGAGGGTTTGTTTAATTCATGTGTCCACAGTCAGGCGTCGCCCAGTTTGAGCCTCGGCGCTGATGTCGCCCATGCTTGTCCGTGTCAGAGGTGTGAGTGGAGGTGGAAGCAGCCTACTGTGACAATGTGTTCCTGCATTTTTAATTTTCTCTGACGAAGAGAGAAGTGGGAAGGAAGGAAGAGGAAGGTGTTAAGGAAAAGAAGTGAGAAAGACAGATGGAGGGAAAGGAGGACCGTGTCAAACCGCAGCGTGCCAAATAAAAAGCGCTGTAATTGGACTGTGATTTCCTGCGTGCTCGCCTATACACGTGTTCGGGTCTGTTAGACAACATTAACTTCAGACAATATTTATTCAGCGGTCATCAGTTTAGCTGTCAGGGTTGTTCCACGCTGCACCGAAAAGAGTTTCCTCATGAATTGTAAAACCATATTGTTTTTTCCGGGACACAGATGACTGCACATTATTACTAAGATGGATTTTTTTGACGTGGGGCGAACAGGATGCCAAGTGATCACGTGGCAGTAGCAGACTTTTCAATTTCATGCATAATCACACTTGTTGCACTCAGGCACTCATATCGCCTGCCTATTACACCACGCTGACATCTCAATGATTCACTGCGAGCTCAGTGTATTGTTCGACTATAATATTGCTCAGATATCAGCACAGCGTCTAGTGTTTATGTCATTTAGGTACATTAACCACAAACAACTTAACGTGACTCAGAGGTCGCGGGTTCAAATCCCTGAACCAGCTCGGATTTGTATTGCTGCATTGATTTTTCTTTTCTCACACATATTCTTTGGTTATTGCTATACTGTGCTTTTTCTCTCAAGCTTTTCTTAGTTGCCATGGAGACCTCTGTCTGTGCCAAACTATATTTTCTAATCCAGGAAAGTGAAAACATTTTCTGCCTGTCTGTCATTGTTTTCTTGTTTTGTTTTGTTTTTTCCCCTTGTTGCTGGTGGTAACATTGTTTTGCTGTCTCTCTCGGTCACGCTGACAGATTCACTCAGATTTGTAACTGTTTTCTGTCACTCAGCAGAAAATCCATAGCTGACACACCTCGCAGTCATGCCTAGTGATGACTATAGCGAGTGTTTATGTTTGTATCAGTAATGCTGTGATGAAGTACTGCATGCTGAGCAGCACAGCGAGTTGGGGTTGGGTGGGTTTGTAGGTAATAGATTGTGACAGACTGAAAAGGAAATGGAGAGTTATAACACCAGTGGCCCCAGCCCAGCTGTGGCTTTTTGGCCTGAGCCTCGTTGATATGCATAGCTTCTTTTAATCATGCAGAATAACTGTTGTCACGTGTGTGAAACTGCACACGCGGGTGGGAGAGAGAGAGCGTGTGCTTTATAGGCAATTGCTTTGTGATATCAAGGAAAGTAGGGCGAGTGGAGGTCAGGATTTTTGAAAATCCCTCTTTGTCTGCATAATGTGACCTGGTCGGCTTTGCTGCTTTGTCAAAATAAATTGGCTAGGCTTTGAAAGAGGCCACACTGAGTTGGAGTCAATTGCATTATTCTCCAGTACTGCGGACTTCCACATACTTATGAGGAACTGGTTGCCCCTTTTTATAAAAAAATATCTTTTCTATTCCGCAGAGCTCTTTTCAGACTTGTACAAAGTAGTAAACTTGTGTCTCTGTTTCTGTCTCCCTCCTTCAGCCTCTCTTGGACGCTTTGGCAGATCTCCCAGAGTGGTACGGTGTCAAAGCCATGCAGGCAAACTGGATCGGAGACTGCACCGGCTGCTACTTCGATTTCAAACTCAAGGTGAATTTCAGCTCCCTCCCCCCTGCTTGCTTTTTATTCATTCATCATTCCTGCTTTCTTCTAATCTTTCAACCTTTTTCCACCAAGTGTTTCCTCGTTGCAGCCCCCCCTTCCAACCCCCAGCCTCTCTTTTTCATCTCTCTTTCCCACGAGCACTGATTGCTTGCTTTATTTTGGATTCCTCTGTTTATTTATATATTTCCATTAAAAATCATGTACCAAAACATAAAAATCTTCACTTTGTTGTTCGCATTCAGCGGGTGCATCCACCTGCAAGTGGCAATTTACCCAAACAGATGATGTCACGGATTAGCTTTTATTGAGGTTTCTTTGAGCCGTATTTACAGTTCTTCACACGTCTGTCGTTTGAAAGTGAGAGGTCGCAAAAAGCCCGCTGAGAGCCTGACGAACACGCTTATTAAAGTTCTCTTGTTACTCAAGTCAGTCGCTTAATTTAAAAAGTCTTCACATTTCCAGAGCAAAGATCGCGTGAGAGTGCTTTTGTGGTTTTTGGGTTGTTTTTTTTTTTTTATGTGGGTGCGTCTCTTTCTTATATGGTAGAATACATAATTAAAGTTAAAACCAGGGGTCGGTAAGTTCATTGGATGGCTGCTTGTCTTAGATTACATCATTATACGCTGTCACAGGAACTCTTTGCTGAATTATCTCCCCAGGGGTCTGAAGATATGTTTGAGTGTGTCATCTATCTCTCTTAGGCATCTTAGACACAGCACATTCTAACCTCAGCATGCCAACATGCTCACAGTGATGATGCTAACATGATGATTATGTTTAGTGTGCTATTTACATTACTATTGGTAACATGTTAACATTTGCTAGTTAGACACAACGTTAAATACAACGTAAAGCTTGCACTTAGCAATCCATCCAAAATTCACTCAAAACCCAAAACTGTCAACAGTCTGCATGTCAAAGTGTCCTTGAGCAAGATACTGAACCCCAAATCACTCCCAAAGGCTGCACCATCGGTGTGTGAATGCATATGAAGGATTAGCTAAAACTTACATGGCAGCCATTGCCATCAGTGTATGAATGTGTGTTTGAATTGATGAATGAGACATGCAGTGTAAAAGCGCTTTGAGTGGGAGAAAGACTAAAAAGGTGCTATATAAGTACAGTTCTTTTACCTGCAGGTTTACATGCAGTGTAATGTCACCTGGGAATCAGCTCTAGCCGCCTGCGACCCTGATAAATATAACAAATATAAAATAATTAATCACTATTTCCAAGAAACAGATTTTTTTTCTGCCTAAAACTGTAATAAAATCTCTTAAAACGCCTTAACGTACACAGTTGACATCACATTTTAAAATAAATCACTTTGAGTGGCAGTCTGACGAGCCAGCAGGTCCTCCTCATTAACTCGGCCTCAGTGCGGCTGTTGACACATGCACGCTGAGAGGTTCCCACAAGCTTTCTTCTCTCATCTCCCAGGTGAACGGAGAGGAGACGGGGGAGACCCTGTCAGCATACAGCTCCTCCCCAGAGATGGTGTTCGGCGCTGCTTACCTGGCTATCCTGCCCTCCCACAGACTGCTGCACGGTAGTAGCTCAGTCCGCTCTGTCCTGGAGAAAGCCTTTCAGCCTGGCAGAGGTGAGCTGTCTCTGTCAAGGTGTATGATATGGAGGAAGATCATCATAATGTGTGTTCTTGCCTCTTTAACACAAGTGCAGTCTAGTGAAAAATCAATCATCACATGTTTTTTGACATTATAGCTCTGTACTGTGTTTGTCTACATAATATGCATGCATGTTTGGGGAATGCCAGAGTATGGATATAGTCGCTGCAGTGGACTGAGTGTTTGTTAATTGGGATTCCCCTGAGGTTTTCTGTGTCTCAGCGGTAAATGATTGTTGATAATGAGCTACCAGGGGAGACAGCAACTGCCTCTTTCACACCTCTGCCCTCTGCTCTCTAGACTCCCTAACCGAGGTCACTGCTTACAACCTGTTCACCGGCCACGAGGTTCCCCTGGTTATCTCACACAAGGAGGCGTTTGACGGCTATCTCGATACCGTGATCGGTGAGTCATTAGTATATATGCGTGTGGGTGTGTGTTTCAAAATCAGTGAGAAATTGTAGCTGGTTAGTGTTCGCATCTGGGAGCTGATACTATAGACGAACAAACAGAAACACGCTTCAGATTTAGAAGATCTGATGCAAAAGCCAGTGGACCCTTTACTGTGTAAACTAGTGGGTGTTTGTCTCTCAGAGAGCTGGAGGTGGAACCCAAGGGACTGTTAACAAGTCACATCATAACATGCTTAACATCACCACAGGGGCAGTTTTTTTTTTACTCTCTCAAGAGATCAGTTATGTGTGTTATGTGTACGTCTTTGTAAGTTCATGTTTTCTTTTTACACTGTTATGTGTTCATGCTGCACCTGACAGGTATCCCAGACTGCAGTGAGGAGGATCTGTCTGTGTCCAAAGCTCTAAACCTGAGGTGGACCACTGTGCTGAAAGGCGATGAAGATGAGACCCAAACTCTGATTAACTCTGATGAGGTCTGCACTGTTAATTACGACCACAGTGCTGTTAAAATGTGAAGTACTCCTGACCAAATTTTTGTCTTTATGTAGTTCTCAGGCCTCACCAGAGAAGAGGCATTTCACTCCATTACCCAGAAGGCCAGAGAGCAGAAGGTTGGGGGCCACCTTACCAGCTCCAAGCTCAGGGACTGGTTGATATCAAGACAGCGGTACTGGGGCACACCCATCCCCGTGGTGCACTGTGGGTCATGTGGTCCAGTTGCTGTCCCTGAGGAGGAGTTACCAGTCACATTACCAAAGCTGCCGTCTCTCACAGGAAAGGGTGCATCGCCGCTGGAGGCTGCTCACGACTGGGTCAGCTGCAAATGTCCCAGGTGAGAACACTGATGCTTAGATTTATTTTTATGTTTTATTAATCTCACACGAACTGATAGATGTATATGCTTAATCTATACGGCCCTCTCTCCTGTTAAACATAACATCCTGAGGAACAGCTACAGGGATAGTCTTTACGGTTATCATAAAAAGATGCTATATTTGATTTTTTTTGCAGTTGCTAATTGCAGCTATAAATTATATCTCTCATGGGACTCTGGATGAGCAGCCCACAGTGTCTCTTAAAGGGACAGAGCAGTTAAAACTGTAGTAAATAATCAATGTACATTTATTCTATAATCAATACTATTGATGTGATGGTGGTGGTGTCTCTCTCCTAATGTTAGAATTAGGCGCCAACTGTCCTGTGTTAAGGTTTCAGACTAATATCCCCATCCAGTGAGCAACTTTCATAGCCGTCTTTGAACAAAGTGTTGCTAAATCCACCAGAGCGACAGTCTTAAAGATTAGTATTTAAAGCAGCAATGTACTCCCCGATAGCATTCCCCAACACACCGGGCCTGAAATCCTCCTCATCATGGTGGTCCAAAACACCAGCTAACATTAGCTAACAGCAGTTACTTGCCTATCCATCAGGAAACTCTGTAAATCACAGAGAGTTGAGGTGGAGCAGCCGGAGGAGATTCGTGGAAAAAACATTTTCTCCATAAAATAGTTTTGCCAGAATCAGTCAAATTGTTGGTGGTGTGCAATTTAGTGCGGTACATGTTATGTAGTTATCACGGGAAATGATTACCTGATTACACATCAGAGTAGCGTGACTTCAACTCATCTGTTATTTTATGGTATAAAAGTGACACGATGATTGGGAACCACTGCCTTAAATGATTTTGACAAATTAGAGTAGACTATTTAGCATTTCAATTTCACTAAACCATATCAAGTATTTGAAGTCTTGTCCAAGTAGGTGTGGGAATCCTTTCAATAATGAAGCATGAAGTCCAGTTGTAGATCTTAGACCCCATTTGCGAGTCACCATAACCCCATTCAGCTCTGTGGTGTTGATGTAATGCAGAAAAGAGTGGAGGACAAATTATTTCTTTATGGGACAACATGAGCAATTTGGGAAATGATCCTGTCCATTATGGTGTTTGCTGAGTGAGAATCGAATTATGAACAAACAGTCTCCATTTGCGGCCTCTCCTCTGCACATCCTGTGTTTCCTCAGGAGATCAGCACCGACAGAATGAGCCCGCTGTCATGCGGGCTGAGAGGACTGACAGCTTTACAAGAACACCGAGAGCACTGAGAGCGAGCTGTGAATTGTGTGATTAATACTTTGCTTCTGACGGGGTTATGTAATGAGTGGCATCTGTGACAGGAGCAGCATGAGATGATGATAGAGGTTACATAAGCCAGCTGTGCCTCCAGAGACGCACACAACTGTACTGTACATGCATGCACCTTTCAAACATGGGCTTAATTACAATGCACACTCACGCTCGCCAGCGAGCAGTGATCTCGGTGAATGTTTGAAAATGTTTGAGCATGCAGAAAGCCTTCTCAGCCAGCGTCTCCAGGGTCCCTCGCTGACATGGGAATTCCTCTCTGAATAAGACTAATCACCGTCATGGCACCATGTTGATTAAAACAATGGCCCACTCAGTCGCAGATGGCACAAGTCATCAGACTGTGTTCACTCACTTCCTCAAAGCTACTATAATTCCTCCCATCAGCGGTGATTGATGGCTATAAACGCCAAGACGCCATTATCTCCCCTCTTCCCATCTCCTCTCCGTTGTTAAGTGTCTGTGGAAATTTGTTCTCTTCACTCGTCGACCGTGTCCAATTAAAGTTTGAGGGGAACACGGGCGAGCGGGGTGACGAGAGAAGGTTTTATTTGTCCTTCAGGAAGTCGCTTTCTGTGTGCTCATCTCGTCCTCCCGCCGAACCTCCGTAGCGCTGTAAATTGGTCTGCCAACTGAACCCTGCCTCAGCTTAGCCCGCCTAGGAAGGAGGTGTGTGTTGTTCCATGAATTCACAGGTAAAGAGAGGGACCACCTAGTTAGCACAGCACGCACACATCTGCAGGCAGTCACGCACACACACACACACGCACACACACACACACACACACTCACACACATGCAGCAGATGGACGGCTATTTTCCATGAGAAGAGAGCCTTCATGGAGTGGGCAGCTGCCTCTCTTGCCTCATCTGTTTGAGAGCCTTTTGGCTCTTTCTGGCTCATCCTGCAAACACACACTCACACTTCACACTCTCGTGCATACAGGTTGCTTCAGATTTAGTTACCTACTTTTGTTGCTGGGAACCTTTGGTGGCTTAGAGAAGGGACCACTTCCAGAGAGAATACATCTGTGCATTGTCTCATCTGGTCCTCAGTAGCCTGACTGTACCAGCTGTGTGTCAAACGACCACAATCTGGCCTCTGATTGGCCAGTCTTGTGCGAGAGAGGACGTGAGGAATCTCACATTTATTTATTCGTTTGTACTAATTGTCTTTCTTCATATTATGAAGTTTCCTATATTTGGATTGTTTTGTGATGGAAGGCGCTGCTTCATACTGCTGGATTTTCATCATTTGAAATAACACCTGGCTTCCAGATATTACACCTTGCCACACTTGCTACACCTTACTCTTGTTGCTAGGCAACCCTCAGCTCTTACCTCATCATTACAGCCTTATTATAGACTGGTATGGTAGGTGGTTGAGGGGTTTTGCCTCTGGATGTGTGTGTGTGTGAGATTAAAAAATCTGACTCAAAGAGAGGGTTAGACTAAACAGAGACATCCCATAAGGTCCAGGAAATGATACGTGCTCTGTTGCACATAGTAAAAGCTCAAAGCTGTGCTTCTGTTTGTCTTTCTGGGACACTGATTTTAACTCTATTGAGACTCATTATAAAGTAAAAGGCAGACGCTTTCACTCTTCCATTAAGTGCTTTAAATCAAATCTGAAGAAAAAAAAACGCTTCCCAGAAACTCTCTCTTTTTTTCCCCCCGTGTCTTTGCGGATGTCCTCTCCTCCTCTGTGAAAGTGATGCTGGCAGATTCACGTCACATATCCAAGTGCCGTTTGGCATGGATAGAAAGGGGGCACGAGGTGGCATTTCCAACACAAACACATGATCATGTGTTGGCCCTGCCAGTTTGTTCCCTGTTAGCACAGCCTGTTAGTCAGGGCAGAGGAACAGAGGTCTGGTGCCAGTCTGGCTTCAGCTGTGCTTCTCTACAGGGACATGACCCCCACAGCCAGATGGAGCCAGCTTTACACTCACACACTCACTCACACACACACACACACTCACTCACACACACACACACTCACACACACACACACACAGATCACATAATGTGCCATTCCACTAAGCATACAAACAAGGATCGTTTATTTGTCCGCTTTCTAATTTGTCAGCTTAATATTGATTTTTGTGCTGCTTTTGCCAACTCTCTTTGTCTCTTCTGTCAGATGCAAGGGCCCAGCGAGGAGGGAGACTGACACCATGGACACATTTGTGGACTCAGCCTGGTATTACTTTAGATACACAGACCCTCATAACCCAAACAGGTATGAACATCGTCCTCCCGAGACTTCAGTGACTTTGACTCCATGAAGCTGACTCTGTTTATTTTTCCCTCTCCCGCATCTCTTTTTCTCACACAGTGACAGATTTTTAGCACCAATTGCACAGGTCTTATTTACACTCTGTTTGTTCAAATGAAAATGAAGAGAAAGCTGCACAAGTGTCTCCAGCAGTGGGCGGATAAGCATATCTGCCTGTTTTTAGATATTTTAAAAAAATTCTCTGTGTAATCTGCAGTGTAAATAGAAACTTCTCTCTCCTGCCTCTCTCACACACACACACACACACACACACACACACACACACACACACACACACTTTGTTCTGTATGTGCTATTTGAAAGTTATACTCAAACACATAATTACTCTGACTGTAAGATCACCCACTCTTGCCCACGTACTTGTTTTATGCGTATACTGTCCATGCACACACACACACTCTCTCTCTCTCTCTCTCTCTCTCTCACACACACACACACATACACACCCCTTCATAAACCCTCACACTAGCCTGGAAGTTGCATTCACTGCCAATAGAGATTATGGAGCCATGGCTGTCACCTGCTGGGATGATGGCGATACCCTGAGCTTAACAAAAGAGATTAATTTCCCAGTGCCCTGACCTAGCTGTAAAGCTGCTTTAAAAAGGGAGGGGAGCTTCTCTCCCCCTCACTTTTCTTAGCGGGACAGATTATGGCACAACAGAAAAAGCAATTACACTATTTGTGCATTTCAGTTAGCCTGCTGAGCCTCATGCGCACCAGGGGTAACGATGAAAATAGGAAACAGGGCATGTTGAAAGCAGCAAGTAAGGGGAAGGAAATAGGAAGAGGGTGTTATATGGAAGTGTGTGTGCTTATGTATTTGAGTTCTCTGGCCTGATGCCAGAAAACAGGCTAAATTATTTTTCAGCCTTGTGAGTTCATAACTCCCCCCCCCCCCCCCCCCGGGTTCAATTATCCGGAGACACCATCAGCCAGAGAGGTGTGGAGGAGAGTAATGACTGGTGTGAAAGGTGACACGCAGAGATAGCAGACTGCCCTAAAAAGCATCATTAGGTGGAATCCCTGCCTCTGCTGACCATCATGCCAGGCCACCACACGACCACATGCAGCTCTCCTGTTGAAATCTGAAAGAAAGAGCCCGGGCTCAGTTCATCTTAGATCGACTTTTCTCCACAAATGCTCAACTGTTAACATGAGAAGCTGAGTTTAGAGAAGTCTTCAGAGCTCAATTTGAAACACATATTGCTTCAGTACTTTAGTACTTTTTTTTTTTTTTTTTGGTGAGGGTGAATCCAGTGAGATAGAGGAGGCTTAAATCACTGGATCCCTGTGTATCAGATTCAGCCTGCCCCCTAGAGGATGTGTGTGTGCATATGTAGAAAGCACAGAAAAACCAATGCTACAGTATATGACAAATTGTTTTATAAGAAATGTATACAGACAACAGTCTGCTTTGCTACAATAGACTTTATATATACAGCACCTTTCAAAACAAAGTTACAAAGAGCTTTGCATGGCAAAACCCATATTGATTATATCCAGATGAAGTCCAGATAATGACATAAAATAAATGCACCACAAAAAAATGATTTACTGAACTGGAAAAGTAAAATTACATTAATAAAAGGCTTGAACTCTAACAGCATACAGTGAGCCCGAAACTAAGTCACAGTGGCTGTTACATTTGCTGTTGTAAACACGTCTAAACAGGAAGTCATGCTTGTCATATTTAGTTGAAGTAGTTGGCATAAGCACCAGAAGCTTCCACGGATAAATAAAACATAAAAAGAGTAAACAACATTTACATAAACTTCATCAACAGAAAGTCTAAGGATGGAAAAAAGACGTCACGGTACTTGACACTGAGTTTAACATTTGATCTCTTGGAAACGCATCAACCAATAAGACCGCAAAAACGACTACTCAGACTAATTAAAGATCTTCAAATATCTTGTATGCTCCCACATTGAGACTTGGTTTCTTAACAAATCTCTTAATATCACTGTAGATGCATAAATTGACATTCTTACTCTTCCTTGCAGGCCTTTTGAGCGCAACCTAGCGGATCACTGGCTGCCGGTGAACGTGTACATCGGAGGGAAGGAGCACGCTGTCATGCACTTGTACTACGCTCGCTTCCTCTGTCACTTCTGCAGGGACCAGGGTCTCGTTGCCCACAGGTACAGAGCACAGTGCTTTGTGCTTTTGTTGTGCATGAACACGTTTGAATGTTAATTATAACCCTCTTTCTTTATGTCTGTCAGGGAGCCTTTTCGGAAGCTGCTGGTCCAGGGTCTGATCAAGGGCCAGACCTTCAAACTGGCAGACGGCGGCCAGTACCTAAAAAGAGAAGAAATAGACTTCACAGGTACACTCTACCCGAATCTGCAGGGTGCTTGTCAGTGTGACACATCTGTAACAAATTGGAGTGGGCTTCCCTCTGTGTGGTTCTGCCAGATAAAACTGCAAACAAATAAGTCATGACAACATGTCCTTTCTTCTTTTTTACTGTAGTATGTATTGACATCAGTATCCAACCCTCATCCCTTTTATTCTGCAAATAGCAGTCCCTCTCTGTGTTGTGCTATATAGCTCTTCCCATTTGAATGACAAGTTAACCAGCTCCTCTTGACAAAATTCAAATCACAAGATATCTTTTGAACAGACCTAAGAGGTCTATCACAATTGGCTTCAGGCCCAAGGATTTTCAGCTTCTCTCTATTGCCTGGTAATGGAATAAATAGGAGACACTGGTGGCTTACAGAGAGAGCGAAGCCTCTTGATGCTGGTGTTACAGACTCAGATTGACTAGGCTTTACATATTTTGCTTTTTCGCCATTACTAATTACGATTGAACAGGAGCCAATAACAGGAAGCAATGATAATAAAAACATAGTGACATTACTGATTACTGAGATGACAGAGTCAAAGAGTCTCTCACTTTGTCCAGTTATCAATGTCCTCTGACTCCCAACATGCCTCTTCTAGGTAAAGAGCCGGTGGCACATGGTGGTGGTCCTATTGAGGTGACATGGGAGAAGATGAGCAAGTCTAAACACAATGGTCTGGACCCCCAAGAGGTGGTCCAGCAGTACGGCGTGGACACCGTTCGACTCTACATCCTTTACGCCGCACCACCTGAACAGGACATCCTCTGGAATGTGAAGAGTGAGCCGTGACACCTTCATTTATTATTTAGCATTATAAATTCATGATGATGCCAGAGCATGTTTGTTTTTTTGAGCTCCATTTGTATACCATGAAAAGCTGTTTCTCCCGCAGTATGTCAAAATATCCCTTTCTTCTGTGTCTGTGTTTGTCCACCACCCCAGCGGATGCACTCCCTGGGGTTCTGCGATGGCAGGCTCGCCTCTGGCAGCTAGTGACCAAGCTGAGGGGGGCTCGGCAATTAGGAGATGTCCCCAACCCCTCCCTGCTGAAAAAGAAAGAGCTGGGCGAGACCAAGAAGATCTGGGATAACAAGAACTACGCCATTCAGGAGGTAGTGACTCCATAGTTGGCTGCGGTCTTGAATAAATGGCTTCAAAATCTCTGATGATGACCTTGTTTAACAGTTATATGTTGTAATAGTCATTACCACGAGGGGTCAGTAATGTGTCCATATTAAAAATCCCAACTTTTTATAGCACGTTGGTGTTCATCTTCAAGACAGATGTCATCATGGTCTATGTATGTAATCATCTGCAGTTGATTTAAAGTGCTCTATTAAATAATCTGTTTCCTTTAGCCCTTTTTTGCACTGCAATAAATTGTACTTTTGGAAAGCATGACAACATGTCTTTTCCAGGGTTCCCACGCATCCTTGAAAACTTGGAAAACACTCAACCAATTGTTTTCAAGTATATGTTTAAATCAGACTTCTACAGAGAGGAACATATTAGTTTATAGCATGAATCGTGTCTGTTATATCAGCTTGATCATCACTGAAAAAGTGATGGAAGGTGATCTCTAGAATAGACTGGCAACCCTGCTTTCCTCAGTTACAAGGCACTATATGATGTGTGGTCCAAGGTAATATGCACTACAATATATAGTCCTGAGTTCCAGCCTGTCCATCCATCGTAACCTGAAACCCCAAGAGTAAAGAGTAAAAGAAAGAGGGGATGGAAATTGATTTTAAATCCAGTCTGTCTCCTTTCACACTTTATAAATAGCCTTCTTTGGCTGCCAGGTTTGATTCTCTCTCTCCACACCTCAGGGCCAGTGCTTTTAAAGGACCTCAGGCTGTTTGCCATAAGCCCCCAAAGCTGAGGCGGTCCTTTGATCCGTCCCTCAGAAAAGCCTCAGTGATCGACCTCCTTCTCCCTAGGGCCCTTCCCAAATCAGTTCTTCTTCCCAGAAGGCTAAGCAGAGGAATGTTGACGCGCTGTGTGCCTTCAGCTGGTACACATAGTGATAACAAGAAGGAGGCTTCTCTTTTGGGCCTGACATTGTTTTCTAATAACCCTCCGGCGGCTGACTCAAAAATATTCCACGACACAGTCGACCCGTCTGGAAGCAACATTATAGATGCATACGCCATATTTATGACACCTGTTTTTTTGTTGGTGTTTTCAGGTGACCTCTCACTTCACAGAGGACTTCCTTTTCAATGCAGCCATTTCTCGCCTGATGGGACTTACCAATACACTGAGTGTGAGTGTGCCTCTCCTGTACCGTGAAATAAACATTTATCGTTAGCGTTTGGAAATCACATTTTCACTTTTTGTGTGTGTTCAGAGTGCAACAGCCAGGGTGGTCCAGCACAGTGTGGAGTTTGAGGAATCTCTAGCTGCATTGGTTATGATGACAGCACCCATGGCCCCTCACCTGGCTTCTGAACTCTGGGCAGGTTGGTGACATGCGTATCATTCACAAATATTGTATAATGCTCTCAAACAGTCACTTATAGAAAAATAAACAGTTGACCCATGATGTGACAAGAGGTGGTGTATCCTGTAATTAATGTACATTATTAATTTAGTTTTAAATATTTTTTGTGACCTATGGATGTGAAGTTTGTGTTAGAATGAGGTTATTTCTAATGTCTGTAAGAGGAAGTTGGCTCAGATAAACTTACTCTCGACACCCATCTAATACCAGTACCAGTATGAAGTATACTGGCACTGGTATTATACCATTAAGTCAATGAAGTTGAGATTTTTTTCTTCCATTTGCATTGCTGTTATATATACGGTTAACATTTCACCTGAAAATATACTCACTGTCCATCAAATGAAACTGAAAGCGGTGCTGAGAGCGCTTAACCAAGTGCAGAAAACAAACAATACAAGGGAAGATCTAGCGTCACTATTCCTGCCTCCTGTATGAACATTTGCCCCGACTCTGGCCTGGAGGACATCCCCTTATTGTCGATGACACACATACATCAGCCTTCTGCACACAGCTGAGAGAAAAGAGGTTCCGGAAAAAACACATTATCCAGCTGATAGCTGCAGTCTGGAAAAACCTGACAGATGATCACTGTGAGGAAAAGGTGTGAGAGGCTGTATGTATTTTGTTTGTGTTCACATACAGTATGTAGTGTTTTTTTTTTTAAAACAGGACACGCGAGTGTGGAACATATGACCTCTTTTTGCACTCAGTCACGTTTTGCTTTTCACTCTCATGCGTTGTTTGTAATTCTCACACACGGCTCAGGATAGAGGAAGTTCACATCCTTCCTTTGTGCCTCCAGTGGGATATGCACTTTAGATCAGATTGGTTAGAGAGGACAGGGGGTGGTTGTGGTTTTTTTGACCCTTCATCAAGATACTTTTACTCGACAAAAAGGAAAACAAACTTGGTGAAAAAGTCAGCAATTTCCAAGGCTTGTTTCACTAAAATATAACCCATTACCACAGGTCTTTTCAGTGCTGTTCTCCTGTGTTTCCTCCTGGGTCTCTCTCAGGTCTTTGCCAGGTGAAAAATCCCCTCAGCCCCCTCCTTCAGCGGGGAGGAGACGTCCTCCAACAGTCCTGGCCCACTGTGGACCCTGAGTACCTGGATGTCCCCGACTTTGTAGAGCTGTCTGTACTGGTACGATCTCACACACACACACACACATACAAACAATCTCAATCTCTCTTTTTTTTTTCTTTGAACAATAATGGATGAATCTAAAAGAAAAAAAGCTAAAATGATGCTTTTATTTTCCTTAAACATAAAGTTTCTCTCTGCGACAGCACTGTGCTCATCATTTATACATAACTATATTAATAGACATATGCACACACATTGGCTCTTGCACCGACTAACATTTCACTGAAATTCTCCACTCCTCAAGCCCAAACTCTTAGGTCCATCATTACATTCATAGTCTGTAATTTTCAAGAGAGGCTATGATTACCCTGTGTGTGTGTGTGTGTGTGTGTGTGTGTGTGTGTGTGTGTGTGTGTTTATGCATCTGCATGTCAAGTGGTGTGCTTTATGCTAAATAGACAAGTGGGTCAATAATTAAAAGCCAGGAACAGAATACACTTTTATTCCTGACTCACTGTTACTCTTGCTCTCATTTCTTGTGCCTTTTTTCTGCCCATGAGCTCAATCACATGAATAGCGAAAGCCCTCACTTTGGCAAAGGATGTCATCATCAGGAATGAAAGTGTGTGTGTGTGTGTGTGTGTGAGAGTGTTTCATGTCTGTTCGTGTGTGTGTGTGCGCATGCACTTTCAAAGGCAAACAGACAATCAGAGAGAATATCCAGCTGCGATGAGAAGGTTCAGAAAATCAACTTGGATCAGATCCAACAATCACACGTGCTAACACTGTCATGTGAATGAACACACACACACACACACACACGTGTGTGTCAGTCTTCGCAATGTACTGAAGATTGACTTGAGTTGAAAGATAAAAAGTGAAACTACTTTAATCTGACCATTTTCTCTCTAGAGGGTTGTATCTCCAGAGAAAACCCACTAATCCCCGTGTGCGCACACACACACACACACACACACACAGTGTGTATTGACAGCAAAGGCGGTCAGCTGACTAAAAGCACCTGTCTTCCACCGGTTGGATTCTCCCTCTGTAGTCTGACAGAGAAAAGAAACCTCAAGACAGAAATGAAACAAACCTGGAGAGAGTGTGTGTGTGTGTGTGCGTGTGTGTGTGTGGAGGAGGGCTTGTATTGCTGTCTATGTGAGGACCAATTTCAGTTTTTAACCATCATTTGAGGACATTTCTGCATTTTTAGGCCTGTGTCTGTGTGTCTACAACTCCTTCTATTCATACTCACAGTTGCTCTGTCTGGGAATGAAAATAAAACTCATTTACACATTTTAAATCTATTTTTTTTAAATCTTTGTATTTTTGGTTTCTTCTTCTTCTTCTTCGCTCATAAAACAAAGTCATACACCTACACACCCACTCTCCTCGAGCACACACAGCACATATATTTGAGCTCCCAGTGCTTGATGATGATGATGTTGGTTTTACTTCAGACTGAGCTCTCTGTTGTGGGCTTCCTCTGCCCTGCGGAGGCAACCTCACTCCCTCTGTCCTCTAATCATGTACTTGGGCTTGTCTCAGAAAGGAGGCCAAGGCTGAGCGGTCACACACACACACACACACATAGACAGCACTCTCCACACACACAGACGCCATTAATTTCCGACCACTTCCAGAGACATGATCACATTCCCCGTGTGCACACATACACTTGCTTCTAAACATTACAAGACTGGGTGCCCTTCCCATACCTACCACTAACTATGTGTTTTAAGGGTTCACTGTATATGTGGAAGCAGAGGTGGAGTCTTGTTATTTTGGGATTTGTATGCCAGGAAGGAAGAGTTGGGGAACTCAGATGGAGACTTGTTGAAAAAGGGAATATTTGACAGAACATATTAGTAACTTATCCCATCTATTTGTCTATCAATTCTTACCCTCAGATAAACAACAAGGCCTGTGGGACAGTGACCGTGCCTCTGCAGGTGTCCAAAGATTCAGAGCGGGTACAGCAGCTAATCCTGGAGAGCCCACTCGGACAGAAGCTTCTTGGTGAGCGCAGCATCAAGAGAGCCATCCTATCCCCCCGGACCGCCCTCATCAACTTCCTCATTGATGAGTGACATTTGAATGCCTGTCAACCGGTGACTCAGCAGGGAGAGACAGACAAAAGAGGTGGATTTTTATATGTCATAAATTTAGACAAAGAAAGGATGAATGTCGGTTTGAATTAACTGTCATAACAGTGTAAATATGTCTAAAAATATTTTTATTTATATGTTTTTGTTTTTAATAAAAGCTTCAAGAAGCAGTGGGTTTCTAGTCTCTTTAAAAACTGCAAAGGGAGGAAGATGTGACCAGTCTTTTTCAGATCATTCCCACGTTTATGAGCCCAAACACCACATTAGATTCCAGTCGTCATTCCCCCTTCCTCCCATAACACCACCTTCAGTTTCACAGCCAAGACCTCAACTTCACACCTCTCCCCCTGCCATATGCTGTTCTGCTCGGCATCTCAGCTGAATCACACAGCCATGATCTGCCTTATCAGTGTAATAGTGTTTGTTTCAAGCTGCTTCCTCTTTTAGCTGCAGATCTCTTCTGAACACCATACATGGACCTGCTGTTTGGCTCCTGGACGTGTCACTGTTCCCCGTGGGCCCCGTTTTACCACAAGGTCTATTGGAAGTGACGAGCCTCATGTGGTCGGGGATTTTTGAGCTTCGCCACCATATCACTGGTGTCCATTGCTGCACCATGCCCGCTCATCAGCTTGGTGTCTCTGTCTCAGTATTGGATCAACATGACTCAGCCATAAGCATTGTTCTGGCAGAGCACACGCACCAGCAGCACTGAAATGTATCCATGTGTACACCCACCGGCCTATCTTTAAAGGCTTGGTGAGTAAGCAGTTATTTGATGTGTGCAAGCACTTGCAGTACCCACATCGCCTGTAAACAAGATTGTCTGTGGTGGCATAAGAAAAGTCTGATGTTCCGTCTGGTTTCAGTGTGTGAATGAACAATAAGGAATGTGATCTCTTTGAAAAGTGAGTTACACGTGCCAGGTTTGCACGGTCAGCTTCTGTTTGAGGAAGTGCTTTTATTTTTATAGTACAACACGGTCAGCTTGGGGCTGATAAAATCATGCTGTATCGTTATGTAACTCATAGAAAGTGTTTCTTGTTAAAATAAGATGAATAAAAAAATGATGTGGACAGAAGGCAAAACAGAACATTCCTTGCTGAACCCCCCTCTGACCTTTTCTTTTCCACGTTTCTATGCTCTATCTGTGACCATCAGGTGACAGGAAAGGGCTCACAGGAGAGACAGAATAACAGGAAGAGAAACCAGGAATAAGAGGAGGGAAGCAAAGAGCCAAAACTGTGTTTGTTATTCTCTGTATTGTCTCAGATTCTCTGAATTTGATCTCAAACAGATGCTGTCACAGCACAAAGCAGAATGTGGGTTTTGGCGAGTATTCGACAAAGATAGAGGGGCATTTTATCTTCTGTCAGCTCATGTTTGTGTGACATGTTTTCTTTCACACTCTCACTAGCTGCATGACATGATAATTAGATAATTCATTGGAGGTAGTTTTGAACCCATCTTCTTGTTTTCACACCTTCCTTTTGCACTCTACTTGTTAGTAACACTAGCTAATAAACAGGTTTGAACTTGAACAGGTCTGAACAATAAGCTCAAGTTGCTGTGTCATTGAAAAGGGCAACGTTGTAATTTCAGACGGATCAGAAATGCCAGGAAGCATTTCCCACACTGAAGCACATGATTGAATAAATAGATAAGCAATCACATTTCTGACCAGTGTTTTGAGTAAAATGAGGTCTGAGCTGCGCTGATGCATTTCCTCTAATAATTAATTTTGTCACTAACAGCCCCTGGAGTCATTTAACACTTTTCGTCTGCTCTGCAGTTTCCATGACGACTGGGATTATTGAATAGGCAACAGTATTCCACTGTGACTCACTTTCTCTTCCGACCACAGTCATAGTCTTTCTTACACATGAGATGTACAACATGAATTGTCTCTGATGAGTTGAAGAAAAAAATCACTCCCCTTCCTCTTGAGAAACTCTGCTGGTGGAAACTAAGGGTGGAGTGCACAGCAGTGCACTCGCAGTCACCCTCCGCTGCACCAGTTGCAGAGTCCCTGGGCAGGGCTGGGTATTCTCACAGGGGGGACACAGTAATGCCACAGCTCATTATCTTGCTGGCCTCAAGGCTGGTAATTTGGTCATCCGTGGATATTTTTTAGGTGACTCACTGTATAGGCATTTTTTCACTAGTCCTTTTTTTTTTTTTTATTGTTTTGAGGATAAAGCTAAACTCTTGGCGCGCATGTGAGAGCACTTGCCAAAGTTCTTCATTTATTTACTGTACATCTCCATAGTAACATTCTTTTAGTCATTTGGGCCATTTGAGGATGTGAAATACACTGTGTCCAAAGCTGTGCACAGGAACACACATGCAGGTGTGACATGTTTTGTGTTGCAAAGGAATCTATAATTGCCTCCACTGTATCAAGTCCTTACTATATATAAAGTTATATAAAAGTATCACATACATGGAGGTGTGAGCAGTTATTAGTCTCTCATTCATTCTTCTTAACAGCCAGCGCATTTTTTCTATTAAACAAATGCTTTTCCATTGAGATAACAACAGCTGCTGTCATGCACTTAGCACGCAGTGGTTGTTCGGCACTTCAGCTGCTTCACAAATAAAAGCCTTATAAAGTAAAAACTAGCTACTAGCTCAATTTGAATTTGACTCCGTTTTGCAGTTGCATATGCTTCAATGCAATTTTTTTTTTTTTTTGCTCAAACAAACTAGCTCCTAATCAATAGTCTTAAGGATAGAGTGGTTCGTATGTTGTGCAGATTGTAAAAGCTCTCTGAGATAAAAATGATTTGACTGTTTGTTTCCTACATGTCAGCAGGGAGCCTGAAGAGATTTGAAGTGATTATTGACATCATCAGAAGAAAATATTGTGAATGTTTGGCAAACCCTGAGAACCTATTAGTAGAAATAAATGTGTGGAGTGTTTGAGTGCTGGACATAAAGTTTTACTACGTGTCTTTCTATTTTTTCTCCTTTAATGAGGCGCAAATGGGTCACTTAACATAACTGGTGAAACCAAATGATCTCACGTTTTCCAAACCCCCTGTTGTTGTTACCACATGTTTGAATTAACCTCACTTACAGATATTGCAAATACAAGTATTTCAAATGATTGCAAAACCCATGAGCGTTTAAATGTTGAGGGTGATTTCATACAGTTTTAAGCCAAGTTGAGCCTAAAGCTTGAAGGGATTGCTGTGTTATGGTTCCACAAACATACAGATGGCCATGCCTTATAAACCCTATGCTTTACAGCAGCCTAAAGGCCTAAACATACTGCCTCCATTTTTTTTTATACATCGACCGGGGCTGCAAACAATATATGCACATCCCATCCAGGATATAAATAAAAATGTGTTCCTATGTGATTGAGCTTTTTTTCCCTCCCATACGCATTATGAGTTCATCGTATTGTATCCCTAATCTCTGTTTCAAATATTCCAACCAGGGTCAGGACATAAATATGGAGGGGTCACAGTGTGTGTGTGTGTGTGTGTTTTTTTTTTCATGTGCAGGAATGTGTGACGTCATTCAACCCAAACAGAGGGGGCACATGCACTGTAAATAGCCCCCTCAACCACAAGAAAAACACACCCTTACAGTAGTAGCACAGTTATATGGGTTTACTCTGCTAGACTGTTTATGAGATGCAGGAAACATTGAAAAGTTGTGTCGAAATGTTGCAGGTTACATGTGCTGTTTTTTGCAAAAATAAAATTGGTATTCATATCTTGCATCATGGCAGGGTGTTACTATGAAGTACACATTAAAGGGGCCAGCTTAAAACATGTTACCTTTTTCTTTAAATGAACCCTAAAATAATAATGTGCTTTATTCTTCCTCCTCTCTTATCATAAGTAAACTCACAAGTGTTGGTAGAAGACGTATTCAGATTATTTACTGTAAAACAGTCCAACATTGAAAGTGTTACTTAAGTTTTAAAAAAAAAGGTGTCATCTGCTCTATTATTAGCAATGTATTCAAAACTGAAGACGTTCTCAATGTAGAAAAACTCCCCTGTAGTATTATGTATGATAATATTGGAATATAACATAATAATAGTAGTATAATAACGCATAAAGGTTGGTGGATGTGAAGCTGACTTTAAATATTCCTTGTGTTTTGGTGTAGTTTTAGAAGTAGATCAAATGCTCAGATGCTGATTTTTACGTACCTAATAGGGTTTGTAAAATCTTAAATAACATCATGTGGTTCTAAATGGACTTCTATAAAATGAAGGCACTCAAGTAAAGTCAAATTTTTACTTATGTTTAGTAGGTTGCGAAACAGATACAGTATATTCTACTGTCCACAGCAAAAGCCCACACTTCAGCCCTTTCATTTATGAAAAAGAAAAGGCTTTGCTGACTCAAAGACAAGCGGCTGAGTCAACTAGCTCTGATATATTTAGAAATATGACACAGGATGTGAGGGACAGAGTTTTGAGCTGTACAAGCTGAAAAATATCTGACCCTGGAGTTCTGCTATTTTAAAGCAACTTTTTCTTAGTCATGTGCGAGCTAACGCTGCTGTTTTATTAACGATACCAGCGGGGAAGTAAACTTTTACTTGTGTCTTTAATCGGGCGCTGTACCTTTAAAAAACAAACTGTTCCCTGTTTTCAGTCCCAACTGTCGACCGGTGGCCACGTACGGCTGCGCGCTCCAACGGTTATCCCACGGTCTGCTCGTTAACGGCAGTTTTATCAGTTAACCGTCGCGACATTTTAAGGACATATTTGAATTAACTTTACCCTCATGTGAGTGTTTTTTTTTCTTTTTTTTTTAAAATGCTTGTCAGAGATGCGCTGGATAAAGTTTTGAATGAAGGTTCCCCGCTGGCACTGTAAAGCGGGAGGAGGGGGCAGTTTGTGGGGTCGTCCAGGCTATCGGATCTGGGATCTGCTCACATTTATAACCAGACAGACGGCGGCTTGTTTCGGAGCAGAGCTGAGCTGGACGAAGTGCAGTTTCACAGAGGAGGAAGCCGACTTTTAAACTTCTTTATCAACTGGGAAGTTTGGATTAACAGAAAAGTTTCTCCCCGGGTCTGGACCTTTCGAGCTGCTGGACTTTAAGCTAACAACTCACTCTGGATATATCACTCTTTTACAGACTTTTGGTTTAGTTAGCCTCCATAACACAACTCGTAACTTTACTTTTTGGAAGCAGACGCACCAAGTATCTCCAAAATGGATAAATACGAGGATTTAGGACTCGAGGCGAGTAAGTTTATCGAGGATTTAAACATGTATGAAGCATCCAGAGATGGTTTATTTCGTACCAGGAGGGATGCGGGAAATAATCCCGACTTTGAAGAGACGAGAAAAGTTTTTGCTTCTAAAATGACTAAAATACACATGCAGAAACACCAAGAGGAGATGGCCAGAAACAACCAGGCCATGAAAATGAATGGGGGATATAACAGCACATATTACACCAAAGACAGACCGCCCATCAACAGTTACAGACAGCCGGGTGAAGCGGCAGCGAAGCCCCCGATACTCTCTGGCCCTGTGCCGGGCACCACGGCTGGGAACCAGTACGCACAGTTTGACGGCCAGAAACACCACACGGGCATTCAGTCTGAACCTCCAGCCGCCAAGGCATATGGCTACGGAAACAATTACGATAATAAGGAGCGTTTAGAGCCACATTCATACCAGCACCCCACCCCTACTCCCCCAAGCCCAGGAAACGCGTCTCATAGCGCGCCCACACACGCTCGACAGGCCGTCATCCAGCCGGCTGCTTGGGCCCCATCCGGTGAGAGCCAGCTTTCCCCATCTCTGTCTGGGTCTGGGAGCAGCAGTGCATCTCAGCAGCAGCAGCAGCCTCAGCGCCAGTCTGCACCTCCCACCGCCAACACTGTTCCACCTCAGCCAAATCAGACTGTCACCCAGCCTATAAACCGGAGTCCACCCTCCACTGCTGGGCCAGCCAGGGTATGGACAGGAGACCCGTCTGGCTCAGCAAAACCAGACCCCATCCCTGCTCTCCCTCTCAGTGCCTTCACAGGAGGAGCTGACTTCCACATGCAAAAGCCCTCCACACAGTCTGCGGCCCATTACGCGCCACCTTCTTCAAGACCGTCTTCCAACCATAATGGTCCTGTGTCATCTTCCTCACTTCTACCTGCACCCTCTGAAACAGCTCAACCCAAAGCTCAGGTGGCATCTGCTGCTCTGACCCCTGGCACTGTCTCCAAAAGCAGCAGCCAGATCCAAGGTCAGAGCCAAACGCCCTGCTGCGGACAGGCCACCAGTGATGCTGAAGTCTCCCCCAAACCTATCCAACAACTCTGCCAGTCTCTCCTCACGCAGCCCCCTGACCAGGGGCCTTCAGCAGCTGAAATAAAGTTAGAGGCCCTCACTAAGCGTCTGGAAAAAGAGATGGATGCCCAACCAAAGGCTGACTATTTTGGTAAGAGAGTTTAGACTACCCAGCGTCAACAAGAGGCTTCTGTCGGTTAGGCCACTGCTGTAAAACCCATTCAACGGCAGAACCACCCACCCATAGTTCATTTACACATGCACACACTGTCACCATTCTTGATGATCTTTGCTGATAAATATCTTTATTAGGCCGATGCTGTGGGAGGCCTCTCTTTTTCTTCTGTGGAATGCAGAATAATCTTCTAATTTGTTTCTTGTCATCGTTTTTGAAATGATTCATTGTCTGCCCTCTTGGCAGCTAAACAAACTCTTCAGCAGTAAAAAAAAAAAGGTGGGGTCAAGGCCAGGGAGAAGAACATTGCCCTCTCATCTCCTCCCAGAGATTAAATGGATTACTATTGAGTCAACATTGATAACCAAACTCATTAGTTAGAGCTCCGTTCACCCTGCGATTGTCTTAATGTCGAGCTTGTTTGATTGACGTTGGCATTTAACACTTTCCCAGGTGATGTCATTACTACAGACCCGAGCTTGCACATTTCTCATGACTCTTTTTGTGAGCATGCCTCGCATGCTCGGGCAGATGATGAACACACGCACACAGGGTGGTAGATGGAAATGAAAAACAACACCTGTGACTGTTAGTTTTGGCATTTAGGGCAACATTTTTAATTAAGACAGCGCATGTTTTATCTTGGAGATCATTTCTTGCTTGGTTTGTTGGCGTTAGATATATTTTAAATGTATAGTTTATTATCAGCGCATGAAAAAAAGATCAGTAAACTAAGATTAGAATCGATAAACAGAGATAGGCAGGGCTGCTGGAGAATATCCACCATCAGCAGTATCAGCTTCTCTATCTGGATTGCTGGAGTGCTATCAGGGAAATGCATGCAACATTGAAAAAAACACATGCTCTGCATTGAGGCCAGGGGACGGAGTGATGTCCCAGATGCAGACCCTGTAAATAGATTGGATTTGCTGTAAGTCGCTGGCAGTGTGTTTGTTGTTGCAGACAGAGATGGCGATCACATGTTGGCCAGGTGTTTGCAGCCGAGGCCATTCATGAAAACGGGATGTCCTTTTAGACGGTGAGAGAAAGAGAGTGTGAGATGAGGGTGTTATATCGTGTTCGAACCCACAGAGCACACATGGCCCACCCTTGCCCCCTCACTGAAGGAATCTCTCGCTCGGATGTCACAATTGTAATTCACAGCCCTCCTCAGCCCCCCGGTATGCTTATATTGGTGTGTAAGGGAAGATGTTCTGGCGTACGTCACTGTCACGACACGGCTCATAAATAGCACAAGGACGTGAACATTACGGATATGTGGGTGAGGACTGTGTGCAGTCAGCCGAAGTGTAGGTTCTTTTAAGTAATGCAGTGTATGTCTTTTTTCACACACACGTTCCCACATAGCCCACACATGGTTCCTGTACGGAGTTTCCCACTAGACCGTGGCTCATCCTTTGAGTAATGCTTTCATGCCAGAAAAAACTTGTATAGGCTAGTTTTCTTCTTGTCATAAAAAAACCTCATAGTTAAAATATATGCATATACAGACTTTTGAAGTACGCTTGTATACTGTTATATTTGTAGATACGCCTTGAGTTAAAACTGATGTTCCTTTGGTGGGACTGAATATAACGTGCCTCTAAAAGTCTCTGCCAGGTCCATGGTGGTGTTTAACTGATCCAGCGAGCTGTGTCCGTACACAGGACTGGGATCCATCAGAGTTCCCAACTGTACACCGAGTGCTGATTGATACTACTGCAGCTGGAGGTTCTGGGAAAATGAGTCTGGTGCCAAAAGGCTGCACTAGGGGAACACTGAGGAATGTCTGAAGGAAGAGAGCGAGGAATTTTAGAAATGAGGGCTTAAGATACAAAGGGGAGGGGAGTCCCAGACGACTTTAGAGGTGCCTGCGGTGCAGATGAATGGACAAGTAGCCAAATAGAGAGATTTAGGGACAAGTTTGTGGATGCTTCTTTGTCCTTGACCACAAGAGCCTGAAAGGATGTGAGATTTATATACAAGTTCATCCAAGAGGGGAGAAGTGGTGGGACATCCCAGTGTTCTACCTCCCCTCTTTCTCACACACACACACACACACACATTCAGCTGAACTTTCAGTGTTGTGTTAAAATGGAGGATTAATTTATACCATCTGGATGTTGAGTGGAAACCTTCATCTTAACTCTTCCCAGGGATTCTTGGAGTCTGACTTTTATGTGTGTGTGTGTGTGTGTGTGTGTGTGTGTGTGTGTCTGTGTGTGATATTCTCTCAAACATGTCTTTGTGTCTGTCTGTATTTGACTCAATCCAATATACTCTGTCACTTCTGGGTGTGGTGTCTGGCTGCGCTTTGGTAAAAGTTCTAAAATGATGCCATAGGTGACACAGCATTCTTCAACTTTTCCTACTTTTAAAGTTCACATGGCGGATGTGGTTGTAGATGGAATTTAGTCAAATTGCTAGTGAGAAAAAGTCGATTTTATTGCTCAGCCTTCTAAAAAATCTGAATACCAGGGCTTCATTGGTGAAATGATAACACTATTCGTGCAACTTTTCTCTGCTACCAGCTACAATAGACAGATTGCTCAGTACACATCATCTACCAATCTGAGTCAGTTGCAACACCTTAAAGCCATGTTTTGTTAGAGCAATAGTATAACAACTAGAGAAGTCAAAATAGCTAGCTAAAAGTAAAATATTTTAAACAATGGTGGATAAGCAGGTAAAATAGTAGCACACAAACATTTGAACTTATAAAAGGAAGTGGGGGTACATCACATGGAAAAAGACTATTAAAAGTTTAAGATACTTTTCAGTCAAGTCAAGGTTGTATCATGTTGCGGATGTGATATAGATGAATCTGAAACATTGGGCCTAACTGTTGTAAAAGTCCTTTTCAGTCAGTGGCATATTGGCCAGCATGCAGCCATCTACTGAGAGTTTTGACAGCTGGGAAAGGTGAGGAGAGGGGGGCTCCATGTTTTGCTTCCCCTCCCCCCACTTGAAGCCAGCAGTCAGTCCCCTGAATAATCACACTGTTTTGGAACATGGGACTCTGGCCAAAAAACAGATTTGTAGTGGCCCAACCGGCGAGGAGGTTACTACGAAAATAAGGAATTTTTGGTCCCGGCTCCCAAATAGAAAAAGAAATGAGAAAATGGGCTTTTATAGCATTTTAGTTCTCATGGGGCATACAATTCAGAGCTATAAAAAATTTTACAGGAAAATGTCCTTGGCCCAATGTCAGATCTTGAAAAAGTCCTGAAAAGGCGCTCAGCGTTCCTGAGAATCTTATACCTAATGTGTTGTTTCTGCTCCATGGAGTGTTTGTAGTCAACAGTCACAGAAGAAAAGTGAATAATGTGATTTAAAAGGCCCTCACTCATTCAATTGAGTAGTTTGATGGCATGACTACTTTATTGTGTTTTTATTTAAACAAAATAGCTTACATAAGAGCAACATTCCTCAGCTTTCTAATAATATCCCTCTATTATCTCTAAATCTTCTTTCCAGCCATTGGGGCCCCTGATGATGTGTCTTCTGTTGTGGCATTATGAGAGGCTTTACTTGAATTATATATAGCCCAGCTGTATATTGTATTACTGAAGAGAAACATTTGAACAGTGTGTTTTTGGAGGAGGCAACCCGCGTGATGTGCATTGGATACAGTGGAAACAGAAGTTTCTTTGTGAATGTTCATGAAGGACCAGGCTGAGCTGAGCTGGGCTGGGCTGGGCTGGGCCACACTCTTCAACTGGGCTCCATTTCTCTGTCTCCAGGGAGGTTTTCTATAAAAACATACGCACACAAATAACCTCATGCACACTAAAAAGAGAAGCTTGACTTCTTGCGTTCATCTTCCATCAATGCCATCGCCCTAACTTAATACTTCATGATTGGATGGTCATGTCATACCGTATCTGATTGATTTAGCAGCTAGCTGACTGCCCATTAGGGCCAGCAGTGATCGGGGTTGTCACTTGTCATAGCCCACATGTCAGTTGTCATATCACGCCATGGCTCAGGGGGAGAGATGGAGATTGGCAGGGCAGTGGAGCAATGAAAAATTGACATGGCATGTCTCAGGAAAGTATTGTATCCTCAGCAGCTCCAGATAAAAACTTGTTACATATTGATCACGCGGAAACCACGTGTTGTTCATGTCCAAAGTCAAAGGAGATTATGTAATATTGCCTGACATGCTTTCATGTGGCCTCCCAGCCTGAACTTAACATTTGTGCGTTAACTTGAATTGGCTTGTGTTACAGATCTCACACACAGAAACACCAGCATTTTTTTCTGCACATACTTTACAAATCTAGTTTGGATGAGTTGATGGATTCATTTAAAGTACAATCCAGAGTCTTGATATCCAGCCACACTGACTGTGTGCTGTTTAGGTAAGAACATTTTCATTTCATCAAAGACTTTATTAACAGCCTGCTCAGTCCCTGAGCCAAGTCAAATAAGCAAATAGGGATATATATCCCCCCTCACTGATACAGCCTGCTAACCAGCTTCCTGACTTTTGTCTGTTTTTGTCTGGATTAAATCAAGATCATAGACCCACAGCTCTTCTTGTAGTGTGTGAGTATGTTTGTTGTATTGTATCTACCTGTATAAGTGACTTAAATGTGTGCGTTCCTGTGACTTTTCTGACCCGGTCATATGCTGTGTTGTGTTCCAGGAGTCTGTGTTAAGTGCAACAAGGCGGTGTATGGAGCCAACCAGGCTTGTCAAGCTATGGGTAGCCTCTACCATGACAGCTGCTTCACCTGCAGCGCCTGCAGTAAGTACACACCAATACATGGCACATCTTTAAAAAGTCTTTTGCTCACATTTGAACATTTTGACAGACTGTCCTTGATTGATTCACGTATAAATCTTATGTCACCTCATGACTGACAGGCTGCCAAAGACCCCGTCCCTTGAATCAAAGTAGTAACTTCCTCTTCCTCTTCCTCTTCCTCTTTCTACCTACATTCACTGTCCCAAAGAAAGGCACACAATTATTTAGGGATTACTGTCCTGTGCTGCTGGTGTTTGGTTTCTGGGTGCGCCCGTCACTCCACCAGCCCACACAAAGACACAAGCAAACCAGACTTATTGCCGCCCTAGTTCATCCATCAGTCAATAAAATAGCTTTGAGTATATATTAATACTCAGAGTTTATAAGTATAAGTCTTGTGTGAAGCTTGAGACTGAAAATCATTGACTTTTCAAACCACAAATCACACTTGAGAAAGACGAGGATTATAAGTGTCAGTGTGTAGTTTGTTGAACTTGTCAAACAGTAATGTCTGGTCTCACCTTGCACTGGTTAGCTACAGGGCATATTTGATTAAAAATACTTTTACAATGACTTCAAAGACAATATCTGTTCTTTGTTTGTGTTCTTTTGATTTTAATTACATGAGACAGATGCAGTTCTAACTTTTAAGACACAGTGAGTTTAAAAAAACTACACGTAGGTTGGAGCAGTTAACTTTGAAAATTATATAGGACAAGTAACATAAAGTTTTCACTGCTCGAACATGATCTATTCATCTGTTGTGTCAGTGTGATCTGTGTGTTGTGTGTCAGTGGACGATTCATTCAGCGCCGCACTGGCCAGGTTTGTGGTTATACGTTGTCAGTTTAGACAGTTTGGAACAGCCAGCTATCAGATGAGGTTCATCACCCTGGATGCACTGTCCCAAGTATGTGTGACCTGGAGCTTCCTGGCTGCCAGCGGAGCATTTCCCCCAACCGAAACATGACCTGGCTCTCTGCTCCATCCAATTAAAATCTCTGTCCCAATTACGAGATGGTGCGTATGTGGAGTATTTGTGGCACTGCGGTGACCTTTACTCAAGCCCATTATTCTGCAGCACCTTTGACCTTGCTGGTTACACCCCCAAATGTATGATTAACATCCCTGTGTTTTCTTTTGCACTCAGTCCACTCTCTCTCTCCCTCTCTCTCTCTATCTCTCTCACTGTGTGTGCGTGTGTGTGCAAGGAGATGAAAGAGGAGACACATTATGGCTCAGAGAGAAGCTGATGTCTGAAGTGAAGGGAGAAAGGAGTTTATACACCACATACCTCTCATAGCTGGCTCCACGTGAGGGCATAAGGGTTGTGCTCACCATGAGTGGCCCCAGGGAAAAGCATCTCAGCTGGGGAGGAATGCAGGCACAGGGCCCCTCTCTGTGGGTATGGCTTCAGGAGGACACTGGGTGCTGTTATGTCAGCTGGGCACAACGAGATGGGAGTACAGTGCGGGACAGGGAGAGCATTCAGTGGGAGCAAACCACCCACCACATGCAGGGGCACACTGATACATACAAATGCAAATATATTCACACATGAACCCACACAGCAAACAGCACGCTGCTGTTAAATAATACAGTGCCTTTATATTTGGCAACCCCTCTCGTCTTCTTCCAGAATCTGTATGTCAAGACAACTGTCACGCTCGCTGAGTTGCATAATAAGTCCATGACTGTGAACTTCCTCCGTGCCCTGACTCCAAGGTGAGCGAGAGGCAGGAGAACATTCCTAGTGGCTAGGAGAGCTCAGGCTGCGTGTCTGGGATTCGGCACTTCACTGCAGGGGAGGGGGGGGCTTTCGTCCAGGCTAATCATTGACTGTTAGGTTAAGTTAATTCCAGTTGGAGATTAAGCTTGTGTCTGTAATCAGGCGAGCTAGTTTACACAGTAGCCAACTCAGATAACCTGCGGAAATCTCAGAAAAGATGAAATGGAAGGGGAAAAAAAGCAATCAATTCCTTATATGAGATTTTCTTCTATTTTTTTTCTGGTTTATTTATCTGTAAAATGAAATGCAGGTAGAAATAACTTCACAACTTTAGGTGCTTTCCCAAAGATCAGATTAAGTGTGTTTTTTTTTGGTAAGAAGGCAGCAGATGGTGTTATTTGAGTTTGTAAGGAACAAACCCCTTCTGAGATTCTGCTTTCATAATATCAGCCCCCTTATCCCAGCCCATCTGCAGGCTTTGGAGAATACAAACAAGGATCTGATTGGTCCTGAATCGACTGGTATGTTAACATCTGGTAGGTAGATTGTCAGGACCTTGACCAAAAGTTCCAGGTGCTGTTCACAGTCAGAGGAATGGATACAGATGACCAGAAAGACTTCTTGTAAATGCGAGGGGTGTTTTTCTTTGTCAGCTATGCATACATAGATATCTTTGGCAGGGTGGGAAATGAGTGAATCTCAGAGTGTCTGAACAGTCTGAACAGTCTTTAAATATGAAATTGGTATAAAAGAGACATGGCTCTTTTGCTGAGATGTCTCACTTGAGTAATTTACTCACAGGAAATAACAGAGTTGAGGCTCGATTAGGAAGTCATGACAGGGTCATTGTGAATTTCTTATTTTCTGAATGGGATTACATAAGGGAATTCATAGAATGTTTTAATTAGAAAATAGCCTTGTGTTTTGTTCTGTCCCTCAGGTATTTTACATTTTTATGAAAGCGCAATAGTCACCGTTCTTTCTTGTGCTTTTCAAATAGTTAGCCCTGACTCCTGACTTTAATTAAGCTCTTATCTTTCTGCAAGGCTCAGAGTCTTCCCTCTCTGACTTACTGGGGGAAAAAAAGACAGGAATGTGAAGAAGAGGAATGGCCCATATCTCACTTTCTTCCCCTTCATCCTTCCCTCCTTCCTTTAGGGACACAGTTCCAAGACGGTCTGTCAGTAATTACCCAATGCCAGTTCCACACCTTAGCCCCCGTCGAAATGACTGGTCTCCTCTTAAGTTAGTTACTGTGTAAGCTTTGGCCAGACTTGGGCTGCTGCGTGACCATTATTCTATTAAAGTAAGATAATGTAATTGTGAATAATTGGTTCAGAGAATTTCATGTGCCATTGATATAAAATGATGAATCATGTGGTTCCAATTTGGGTTTTTTTTTTTTTTTCAGATTTTTTTTCTTTGTTGTCGCTCTGTTCTATGTATTATTCATGCTTTTTGGGAGGACAACTGAGTTTATTTGTTTGTTTGACCCTTCCAGACACTCAAATTATAACTTTAAACAATAGCGTACTGATTTCAAGACAGCGTTGATGATTTTAGTAGATAATAGTAAGGTCTATCTCTTTGGCAGAGCTCCTTTTCTCCGCTGCAAGACTAAAATAATACTTTTCTTCCCTTTGTAGTTTGATTGAAGTATGATAAAAATCATCAAAGCAAATGTTAATTATGGGAAATCAATATATAAACCATTTGGATAGAATAACCAGAAAGGGAAGAGATGCTTTTAGTCAGTGCAGCACATTAAATATTTGCCAAATGACTGACTTCATCACATGGATGCAAAACGGATAGTCATCAGACATTTGCAACATTGTCCTTGATGTGCTAATGCTCCCAGAGATATTAAAGGGGTAGATATAAAGGCTATGCCAAAACAGTGGATATAATGAATGGTCATATTGCCCAACCAAACTGTCCAGTGTAGGGATGTGCCAAACCCATGTATCCTCAGTGCTGACTAGTTGTTGACTTGTTGTCCATGTTCTGCAGAAATGAATCTCAAGAAAGCCCTGTATTTAAAATGTCCTGCACTGGACTTATGCCTGCGACTGTCTTTAGAAATAAAACTGTGCAATTTCTTGTGGCTAAATAAATGTGTCAGACTATCTGGATACAAGTAATCAGGTAAACAGAGCGTGACATGGAGCATGGGAGATAAAGAGGACTCCTGTTCACCAAGGTTAACCCCTCCTCTCCCCTGCTGCCCCCTCCCTCACCTTCCCACTCAGAAAATGTGAGGAATGTTCCCTCTTCCTGTGGGACCTGGACAGGAATAGTTATGTGAAGTGTGCAAAGAGGTTTTGGTGTGTGTGTGTGTGTGTGTGTACTGGCTTACTAAAAGAAGCCAGATCCAGACCATAGATCTATTAAAGCACACAGACAGACAGGAAGCACGCGCAGCATGTGGAAAGACACCAGAGAGGAACAAAGAAGAAGAAGAATAGCAGGTCGTTGTGGGTCTTGGCCTGTGGTTGCCATGAAATCCATCGTTTAATCCATTGCACCTGTCCCGTAATTGGATTTAATCAGCGTCTTCCCCCCACGTGTTTGATACAGATGTGTTCTTGTCCTACTGAAGCCTGCTCCATGTCCCAGCAATATTATATTAAGACGCCAGCACACCATAGATCCATTTGATTTATCTGCATGGGATTCAGCAGGATATAATGAATATTGCAAGAGGGTCCATTACCTTCAAATGGGTATAATTAATCACCACAGTCTTTATGCATTAGTGCTGTAACTATTTTCTGAGACCGGGCTCATGGCTTGGCGATTGGAGATTTTCCACTAAGACGTTTCAAGATTCTACCATCGACTTACCTTTTCCTGTCTGGTTTGATCTACTTATTGTTATTTAGTTATTAAAAAAAATATTTTTTTCTTCACTTTTCTGTCCTTCTGCAGGTCGAAGGCTGAGAGGGAAGGCGTTCTACTATGTCGGAGGGAAGGTTTTCTGCGAAGAGGACTTTCTGGTGAGCAGTCAATACATGATGATCAATATCTAGTATAACCTCAACTGAGGTGTGTGGTCCTGTAATCTTTGTTGTGACTCCAAAAATGTATAAAGTTGAGATGACACACACAGCACCCTTCTTTATACAGAATATCAGTCTTACTGCTTCTATCCTGTGATCACCTTTTCTTTAAACCACCATTCATTGGGTGTCGCCTTACACACTTAAATGCAACCTATAATCTGTCAGCATTCAACTGAAGTACAAAATATCAGGTGGAGACTTTGACCTTGTGGCCCAGTTTTTAGCATCTAATGCAACCTATTCCTATCAGTTTCCTCCCTTGGGTGGGACTGCAAGGAGGTCAGTAACTGAAGAAGCTGCTTTGCTGTGGTTTATAGGGTGGAGGGCAGTCAGGCTATTTACACCACTGCAGAACGACATTTGCAAAAATGGAAAACTTTCAGTGTGCATAATCACAGGACGTTCAATAAACACAAATGAAACCCCTTGGAGGAATTTGTCATAATTTCCAGCATGCATTTTCTAGCCTGTGTGCATGTCTTTGTAGGAAATCCACCCTTTTTTGTTTGCTGTATTTTCCCAGCTCATCCCTATTCACGCTGTCAGTCGCTGTGTGCGTGTTTACCCCAGGAGCACTGTCTGTATAAATTCCTCTTCTAATTGCCTTTCCACCAAAACCTCTTAGTTGCTCAATTAAAATCAAAATTTATACTGAATTAAATTTGCTCTGCCTCTGCTCCCTCTATGTGCTGTTAATTACATCTGCTCTTCTGCCAGGCCTGTTAGTGTGGCTCCTCTTCACTCACACTGTTCATATACAATAACACATAATAAAGCTGAGCTGACTGATTCAAAGACTGTATGACTTAAATGCTAACTTCATGAACCACACCATACTGATCAGTGAAAATCATCAGTGAAAATAGTGATTTTTAACAGTTTTAAGGACACATGTCAAACCTTATAGGTTAGTTTGAATTGTGCCAGGGAGACATTGTGCAGTTGCTTCGCTCTCAGTCTGAAGCAGAGTCAGACATTTCAGTCATCCATTAAATAGCCAAATAACCAAATTCCAATTACATCACTGTCGTCTTTTCTCTGTCTGTCTCTGTTGAAGTACTCTGGTTTCCAGCAGTCTGCAGACAAGTGCAACTCATGTGGACATCTGATCATGGACATGGTGAGTGTCTGTTACTTCCCTCTGGTTGTGTGTACTTTTGTGTGTATGTGTGAGTGGGTCCGAGCCAGGTGATCTCAGCAGAAACTTTAGAGTTACTTCACCCTAAATGAGCTTTCTGTGGCCACATCTGGATAAAGACTCAAGAGGAAGCATTGGCTCTGCGTCTCTCTCTCTCTCTCTCTCTCTCTCTCTCTCTCTCTCTCTCTTTCTCTCTCTTTCTCTCACTCACTCACTCACACACACGTGTGTCTGTATATCAAGTATGTGATCAAGGCAGGAAGTGTGAAGGATTTTTCTACACTTGCCTTTGTCTTTATTGTGCTGCCTGATCTGATACACACATTTAACATGCTGTATCTCACACCCCTTGACACTGTTGGACTTTATTTTGTATGTTATGTATGTTACGTACATGTTTCTGTATGTAAAATCCAACATATTATCTTCCTCTGTCTTTAAAAAAAAACGTTGTATGCTGTGTTTTTCTGTTAACTTTATCTGATAGCTTTCATTTTTAATCATATATTATCCAGTATCCTTATTCGTAGTGTTGTCCTTTTCTCAGCTGCTGACCCAATAAACTCACAGGGATCATTAAGACCTCATCTATTTAGTTTTAGTAATTTTTAAGAGCAATGTCTATTTTAATTTTATTCGATACAGATATTGAGGAAATGTGTAATAGCAGTAGCAGAATGAAGTAATATTCTAATATTCTTCACTCATTTCTCTCTGTAGATCCTGCAGGCCCTCGGGAAGTCGTACCACCCCGGCTGTTTCCGCTGTGTCATCTGTAATGAGAGCCTTGACGGAGTGCCCTTCACTGTGGACACTGAAAATAAGATCTACTGTCTCAAAGACTACCACAGGTGAGAGACACTTAGTAGTTCAAATGAGAGTGAGTGCAGGACCTGGATTTATCTGTGTTAAATTAGCTTAGCGTGACAATGGGGACAAAATGTCTAGGTGTTATATTCCAAGTTAAGTGACACCACAGTCCCTGAACTTTCCCTTTTTTCACTCCTGGATCTGATTGAGAAGGGTCGACCGAGTCTCTCCCTCTCTCTCTCTCTCTCTCTCTCTCTCTCTCTCTCTGCCACGTGTAGCAGACACATGAGAAGTGTAGTCAGGGATGAAAGGAGAAGAAGGGGGAGGAAGGAAAGATCACTGTCCAGTTAGAGGTGTGAAGAGTGGTGTCCAAACTCAACAGTAACATGTGCCGTGGGGACAAAAACAGAGCCTAATGTCTGAGTTTGTGTGTGTGAAACAAATAGATACTGCGGTGTTAGTTACCAACAGTAGCCCCCGTTGTACCTCAACAGTTCCAGCTTTCTTCTCCCTGCTGGGACAACATGTACAGCACATGGCTGATCACTGTCTGGCACCTCCCACATGTTCTCCCCACTGATTAAATCAGACAAACCTTATTGTGTATACAGTATGTGTTTGACTTTTAGCCACAGTCATGCCCATGCACACTGAGAGGCCCTTTGTTATTCCCTCAGACATCCAGGTGCCAGCCATGTGTGTGGAAATAATAAATTCATTTTGTTTTTTTTGTTTTTCCTACTCCCTTCTGGATTTGAGCGAATCACGTGGGCGAGGGGAAAGCCAGCACATCTGCAAACCTGGCATCTCCATAGTCGAATCAGGATCTTGAATCTAATCAGAATCAGGAGGGAGAGAGGGGGAGGCCTGACGGGTTTGAGGGTTGGGAGACGGGCTTCAAATCTGAACTCTGACCTTCATAGTCTTTGGATGGAGGGAATTTCAT
This sequence comes from Protonibea diacanthus, assembly GCA_028641955.1. NCBI lineage: Eukaryota > Metazoa > Chordata > Actinopteri > Sciaenidae > Protonibea > Protonibea diacanthus. The sequence continues at coordinate 11,944,068 of CM053983.1, read as the reverse complement.
TAATGAGCAGTTCAGCTGCTTCAGTGCAGTGCAAGTAAATCTATTAAAACATGTTTCTTTATGCATCTCACTCTGTCAGGGTCCTGGCGCCTAAATGTGCAGCCTGTAATCAGCCCATCCTTCCTTCAGAGGTAAGCTAACAGTCACCTTTATTTAAGACATGAATATTATGAAAGAATATTATCATATATTGTCTCTTCATTGTGGTTCACTCTTCTGAATCAATAATAAGTAAATAAACGTTTCCAAAAGCTGACATTTGATGATATTTTTGTGGATTTTGAATACTTTGATCATTTAACATATTCTTGTGAATATATTGCTCTGATAATTAGTACAATACTACTGCTCCTGTCACTGCTGCTTCTTGTATCATGTTGTAGCAGCAGTATCCTAGTTAAAAGGGTTTTTTTTTTTAGTTCTCTTTGAAGGTGTTCATTAGTGAGCTGTCAGTGGAGAGATGACAAGAAATCAGAAAAGAGGAAGAGAAGGGACATGACATGCAACTAATGCTTTAATTTTCAGTTTACAGGTGACTGTGATAAGTTAAAATATTTTTAAGTGATACTCCGTTCTAACCTTTATATAGACTCTGCGGCTGCTGTTGACTAAAGGATAGGTTGTATGTTTGGGAGATGAATGCCAGGTTGTGAGAGAAATTAACCTCTGTGTTCAATATGATCTGGAGAAATAGCCCTCCCAGTTGTTGTATTTTGGGATCACGTGCTGTCAAAGCCCCTGAGTTCATTTTTAATGTAGAGGAAAACAGTATGGTGTAAATGATTCAGCTTCATTACATGTAGAAGTAGTTCACTTGTACCTGTGGACCTCAGTGGCTCAGGAGATTGTAAATCCATGTGTGCTCATGTTTACCCAGGTATGACCCAAACACAGTACTGAGCTGTGCAAGTAGCAGATAGTTCAATATGGCTATATTTCTCACCGGACTACAGGTCAAAACAATGTGAGAATATCTCTGGGCTTTGATTTGATGTGGTGTCAAGGAAGGGTTGGATAGTAGAGAGACGTTCACACACAGACAGGACATGCTGGCAAAAGCAAAGAAACGTCCAAAATTAGAGTTGACTTTGCTGGAATGTCCCCTGCCCTCCCCTTTGAGTAAGCAGTGAGGCCGGTATTTAGAGGAGAGGTTGTGTGTGTGTGTGTGTGTTGGTGTGTGTGTGTTGTTATGGTAGGGGGCTCAGTCTGTCTTGTTGTCTTGCGCATTTATGTAAGCTGTTGAACGGATGTTCAGGGGAGTTCCTTCTCAGGCAGGGAGAGAGGTAACCAGAGAAAGACGGTTGGAAAAGAAACAGCCCCTGTCTCTGTGGGCACGAATAATCAGGAGGACAAAGAGCACAGGCAATCTGAGATACATGATCTTTGTACAGATTTGTAAATGATACATCTGCTACAATCGTTGCTCCTGGCAACTATATTTGTGTTTATATCTGTGTATGCCAATATGATTAGGAAGACCAATTTACTATGAAGGCCCCTGAATATGATTTCCTGTTTACCAATAGTAAATTCAGAAAATATAATGGAAGCTCACTGAAAGTGCTGCTTAAAAAGGACGACTGACAAACCCTTGAGCTCCAAGGTTGTAAGCAGAGGAGTAGTTTCAAGTACAGACAACTCTGCTCTTGGCTGACATCAGAGCGTGCACGCTTTTTATCGATCTTTTGAAGCTTTTGTCAGGCTGAACAGAGTAAGACAGTGGAGAGTTTTCGGGCAAGATTGGCTTCAGTTGCGTTTGTCTGTCTGAATTTCTTTCCAGGGGTCTGATGAAACCATTCGAGTTGTATCCATGGACAAAGACTATCATGTGGAATGCTATCACTGCGAGGTGGGTCAAAAACACATCACGTATCTCTGTTACAACCCTGAAAATGAAACCTTGCATTTGAAAACATGCATGTTTGACTGTGACCCAGGGATGCTCTGAATCGCTCATCAAGAGAAATCATTATGAGAAGATATCCGATCTTAATTACAGTCTTTCCGGTAATTATGTACTGCTTAGCAGAGCAGGTATGCAACACCTCATCATCCCCGTCTCATCATTTTACTCAAATGCTTCTTCGTTCTTTCTTTTCTTTTTTTTTTTTGCCAAAGGCTGATTGACAGCTGCTGTTCTTTCATTTCATGAAAATAAAAACTAGTGGGCTGTGAGGAGCAGCTCCCTGTTAAAGTAGTGTTTAACTGTTGAATGGCTGCATCCTTTTGATGTTTTTTTTTTGTTTTGTTTTGTTTTTAATATTTCAAGCAGACAAAAGAGGAGCATCTCAGTGTAAGAAGAATGTCTTTGTAAACAGATGTCTTTCTTTAAACTGGAAGCCTTAAGGCCAATCAAAGAATGCTTTATAGATCAGAACATGGCTTCTTTTCTTAGCATGCACCGATCTGACATGCACTAATAAAGACAAGTTTAGATCTTTGTGTAATTTAATTCTTAAATTCTTCAAATTTCAAATTAGCCTATCATAAAACGTTTATCTCTACAGAAGGTTATCATCGCTGCCCAGTCTTTCACTGGTTGGAAGTGAGGCTAATACAGGGCAGAAACCGGTCTCTTCTTCCTACTCGTCTATTCAAGCTCATGCAACCTTTTAGTGGATGAGTCTCATCCTTGTTCCTCCTTTTCTGTTGCCCAGGAATGTAAGATGGAGCTGAATGACGAGGAGGGTCACCGCTGCTACCCTCTGAACGGCCACCTTCTTTGTCACTCCTGCCACCTAAAGAACATTGAACCAGGCTGCTCCTCTGCCATTGCCACCGCCTCCTCCTACTAACACTTTCATAGGTGGAGGAGGACACCTGGTGGATAAATGGAGGAACGTCCAAAGAAAGGAGGACTGCCAGCAGGAGTGGATTATGTACAATTCTTGTTGTAGAGGATTGATTAATGTGTCAAATCATACTGTGGTTTCATGTGTATTTTCACAGGAATGTTAATGAAGTTTCTATTACGCCTAGAGAGGTTTTGACCCGATAATAATGAAGTATTGTAACACACAAAATACAAAAGCTCTACTTTGAACGCAGTAAAGTATTGTCTTATACCGGCTGCATACTGAAGTTTTTCAGCCCTTTTAAATGAAAATGTTGCTTCCATTGACTAAATATCAACACACATTCTACTGCTGTGAAATTACAGTCCTTAATTGATCCATAAATCGTCTGTCTAAAGGTTCTAATGAGGATACTTTTCACAGAATGTGCTGGATGCCTATTGTGCCTCCACAGTTTTTACATGCAATAATAACAGTCGTGTATTTACATAGGAGAAATACACAGAAACATTTGTGTTAAACATTATTTTAAAAACTCAAAGCACAACAGTAATTCCTTACTTTTCCATTTTTAACCAGAGTAACACATTCATGTCTTCTCAAAGTGTTTACCAGCGGTAACCAGAGTCATCATTGTTGTTCATTTTCAATATGCAAAATTCCAGCATGCATAAATTATATCAAATTATAATTTTTGAACACAACCATTCCATAGATATGTTAAACAGTGCAATTGTCCCAGAGGTTGCTAAGTCTGTGTGTGATGAGGGCTCACCATTTCTCACATTCTTATGACTTCTTTATTGAGTTCAATCAAGAATCTTTCAGAGAGCCAGGTTGTAATCAATGAACCGCCATTATTTGTTAAATGTCCTCCACTCATAGATTTGTGAGTTCTCTATGCACCAATGAAGAGCTTGGTATTACGCCCGTAGTTCTATGTATTTTGTTGCATTTACCAACATTGTATATTTAAAGAGAGATATATTGTAGGCCTTTACTCATTTATCTTTGTTTAATTTTGACTTTTGTGCAAAACCCCCGAAATACTAATTTGATTTGCGGTAGGAAGTACAGTTTTGATTGCCTGCTTTGCCATCCATATGTTATTCGTGTCTTGAGTTTACTAACTTATACAATACTTAAGTTGCTTGTCATTTGAGGTCCTTATTTTATAGCCAACTGTAGTTATAACGAAGAGCAAACATATACATTTGTTGTATGATTGTTGGAAAGAAAATATTTAATAAATGCATTGCAATAGGTCAAACGTTCTATTTTAATTTGACTCATTCCTCAAATCATGACATCTTGCTTTGGGAGACAAAGGCAAATATCTATTTTGTGGTACTTTTACAAGTAGATCTGCTTAATATTTTATTAACATTAAAGTATTATTTGATCAATGGGCCCAAAGTGTAATTCATGCATTACTACTGTCCATATTCACTGAGTAGCGGAGACAGTCAAACACAGACAAAGCCAAATGTACTACATCTGTATGTTCTAAAAGAAAAAGTGAACCGAGCTAGCCAGGAGTCGAACCTAGAATCTTCTGATCCGTAGTCAGACGCGTTATCCATTGCGCCACTAGCCCGACAACGATCTATCGGTGTCACAAAATGTTTAAAGTCACAAAATGTCACAAAATATTTATACTCTAGACATTGACATATGATTGCAATTACGAGTACGAGTACTTACAAAAGGTCCGTTGGACAGAATAAAACATGTTAAATAAGGAGGGAACGCGTTATCCACTTCAGCACTGCTCCACAAACAAATCAACAGGCCTTGAAGTATTCACACCACATTTCACTGACTCCGTGTTAGCCATAGAGCAACGAAATATACAATAGTTCAAACTAATTTTCTCAAAGTTGAATACGAAAACGAAACAAACCACAGCCAGGACTCGAACCGACAATCGTCTGAGGAGTGTTAGTAGACAGTGACCGGGATGCTGACATCAGTTTCTGAAACTTCGATCATCTAACTTTCTATCAAATGATCGATCATATCTTAATGTTAGCAATTACTTCGATACTGTGACATTTTCAAAGCTGATGAAAATAAAATATAGACAAGAAAACTACATTAAAAAGTGATACCCCCATTAGACAGCAGATGTCGCGCTTATCGTCTATGACAGGCTGGCACCTACTGTCTACCGCTACTGCCGAGGACCTCAAGACCCACACATGACCCCGTGTAAGGACAGAAAATTCCATAACAGCAGGCTCCATTTTACCATCACTCGTGAATAAGATATCCCGATATTATTGAAAATGCTTCACTCGAGGCAACAATTTACCCCTAGGGGGAGCAATCCAAGGTTTTTCAGCAGAGAATGGCCGAACAATTCTGAGGTTTCCAAACGCTGGCTGCACCTTTAGATCCTGTCCAAATATCACGAACAGGGTCACCTACTGAAAACGCCTTTGACTTTGGGTCAAGAATACGGACACAACTCTCACATTGGTTGTGCAAGGACTGGATGGCTCGTAGCAATGCCCCAAAGCTCTCTCCAACTTCTTAGTTTCCTCCGTCAGTGTCCCTTTCAGCCTTTTCACCCCTTCCATTGTGTCCCCAGCTCCGGTTCTGACATGACACTGGCTTCCCAGCAAGGAGAAAACCATGACCCATAGGAAACGACTATGGTACAAACACTCCATAGATGCTCCAAGCTCACAGTCGAAACTCTGTAAATCAAAAAGAATTGATACACAGCGGCTGGTGGAGATCAGAGAGAAAACAAAAACATTTCATCCAGTTTCACAAAAATCAGTGACATAGTTGGTGGTGTGTGACTTAGTGGCATAAATGGTTATGGCACCAAGTGATTATGCACAGAGCACAAAATTACATGTTGCAAGAACAGACGTATGTACGGTGTGCTGCTGAGGGCTGGAAAGCATTTCTCTTGTGTGTGTGTATATGAAAACAAGAAACTACAACAGCAGCAGGCAGGAGGACAGGAAATGACTGAAGTGCAATCCCTTCAGCTCACAAAGTGTCAGCGTGAGCCAAAAGAGAAAGATCAGTGTCCTCTTCTGTTATTTATTGAATTATAAACTGTGTACAACTGAACTGATGATTCAGTGTTGTTAAGGCCCCACTACTGTATATCTATGACAGGGTTTTATTTTTCAAGCTCTCCATTGTGGGTTTTGTCCGTGTCACTTTGCTTCTCAATACAGACTGTATGCTGTGTGGTCATATATCCAGTATATGTAGGTTATAAACTATTAAACATAAGACCACTACTCTGCAGAATACATACACACAAACATGCTTCCAGTGTAGCCAATGAACAGCCAGATGACTTCATCTGTCCTTGGTGGATGCGTTGGTTTTATGTTCACTTCAGATATAGCTACTCTAGATACAGAAGCTTGTCTGTTTCACATGCTGTGAATAGCAGGCCAATGTGCATACAGTTACTTTATCAAGATAATTACTTCCTGTACATATCGTTTGTGAATTCAAATTAGTCTAAAAGATTAAAATCCTGCATTCTGTCTCCCTTTCTTTATCAAAAGCGCCAAAATTATTACAGAGTTGAAAAGGAAAATTGATAAGCAAATGAATTGTACCTGGATTAACCAAATAGACTGGTATGACAACAATAACAACATATATTGTCTTGCTAATTTTCTCTTTGATCAACTGAGCAACATACTGTAGACAGACAGTAGATTTCTGTATTTTCTTTACTAATAGGGCCTGCCACCATGCTATTAGGATATTTCAGTAATGTATGATCTTTGCTGGTAGGCCAGAGAGCTATTAGACTGATGTTTGTGATGGTTAGAGTAAGAGATTTATATCATAATCTTCTAATATAAAAAGAAATAAATGAAGACTTTTAAAATCACAACTATAATTGAATTCATTCTTGATGATTTTATTTTATTATTGAATTAAAACATATGGTTTAGGTCACAAAATGAATACAGCTGTGATAGGACACTAGTCTTTTTTGTTTTGTTGCACACATTTTTTTTTAGCTGTTTGTTGTAATGCTACAATCACAGTTTATATAGTGATCAGTGCATGTCCATCTTGTTTGATTTATAATATTTGGAAAGAGATACGTACGTAGGTAGACAGGCAGGGGAATTAACCTCCTGGGAATCAGTGATTACATGGTCAAAATTCACATTTCTGGTGCACTTGGTGTAAATAAAAAACTATCATTGATCCTGTTCACATCTTCAGTAGTTTTGCCAAAACAAACCAAAAAACCTCAGACCCAGCCATCAAATCAGTGGACAGAGGAGTGTTTCATATTGATTTTGTGCCTTCTAATCACAAAAGCCTATTCCATTCATGTGTGTGTGGTTTTGCTGTTACATTAGACTGCTTATTTGTTACACTGCATAGTTTCTGTTTCACATGATAAAAACTCACTTGAAGCAGAAATATGTACAAACTCGACTCCATCATGATGGCTAAAATTAAATCCAAAGTCCCACCCATCCCACCCCTTAAAATTCTTTCCCGGACCAGGCGGTGCGTGAATCGAACGCACTCACTTGCCTTTGTATCACCGCCCCTCCGGTTAACTCCCCCAGTGACGACAGCAGAGTCCTCCCAATGCGGGGGCTTTGTGGATGGGCACTGGCTGCACCGTGGAGAAAAACGTGCAGTAACTCTGGTGTGAGCGTTGTCAGTGTCAGTGACAAACAAACCGAGAACCACCGGGCTGTTTTTACAGACGCTGCAGTAGCGGATAAATAGAGGGATTCATAAAAGGAATGTGGCATGCATTAATTTGTCTGTGCAGATATTTGGATGTTTTTGAGGGATTAAAAAGTGCTGCTGATGGTGGAAGCTGCGGGCACACTGAGGCTGGGCTCTGACTTGTGACTGGCTGCATTGTTGCATGTTTCCTGGGATGGAATAATTCTCCTCCTCATTCATCAAGGGAATAATTGATAAACTCTTCTTTTCGCTCCTCATGGTTCTTGAAGGGTAAGCTGAGGTGTTAGTGCATTGTTTATTCTCTGAAACCATCCCCGCGTGGATGCTTGCACGCCTTTGTTTCTGTATATTTGTCATCTAGAAAGCTACTGCACAGCATTTTTTTTTACTCATGTACCAATAAATAAAAATTAAAAAAAAAGCAAAACCTGGGAATTTTCCCAGTGCAGGATGATGTTTTTGTGTGTGACTGCTTGGCATCTAAAACACCCGGGGTGTGTGCATCTTATGTTAGCAGAGAGATGGACGGGATCGGGAACACCATGCAGAAGAAGGCTGCAGAGCTGGAGCGGCTGGCCGAGGTGCTCGTCACCGGAGAACAGCTGAGGTATGTCGGCCTGAAATCCCTGCTGACCCTGTGTCTGCTGCGGGTCACACATTGAGGGAAGGTTGTGTCCCATATAAAATGAAATCTTGCATCTTTGTTTAGTTGCTCAATCTTGCGTGTTCTGGATGAACAAGGACATGACAGGACATGACACATAAAATGAGAGAAGTGGGTGTTGTAAGCATGACGGCAGGTTAATGATCATGCATGTACAACAGCTCTCTCTCTCTCTCTCTCTCACTGAAAACTGGCAGCACAGCCGGTTTCAGCTCTGCTGCAGCAACATGCACAGCCAATCAAAGGCGTTTCACACATGCACAACCCTCCCCGTGCACACTGCTGCAGGATCCTGTTTTGTGTTACTGCTTTTAGGACTTGAATACATGAGTAATCTTTGTTGCTCCAGTAATACAGTGCCCTTTGAGCTGCACAGGGAATGATCGACTTACTAACCCTGTCATATCCTGCCAAGTCATCACATCAGGCAATTGTATCGCTAACCCTGGCAGCGTTGTTGACATGCTCTACCCTTTGACCTACTGTACGTAAAGAAAGGCCCCATAACCTCTGGTTCACACTCCCAGCAATGAATAGAGGCTCAGTAGGTAGAGCATGGCATCAATGCCTGGAATTTCAGCCCCCCACTGAACTATGAGGAAAATATCCCACTGAGTTGTGTTTTTCAGCCGGGTGGGTTAAACCAAGTTTGTTGCTTGTGAAGAAGTGCCTCTGTAAACCATCGCCCTGTCAGAAGAACCATAAAAAAGTAACAAGTATCACCTCAGGAGATTAATACTTTGTGTCTGTATTTACTCTTCTGTGTGCTCTTGCTAAACACCGGTGTGTGTTTTCCTGTTTGCCATTGTATACCGTGCCTGTGCGTGTGTCAGTGTCCCTGGCACAGCTGTATACCCAGGCTGCCAGCTGGCAGTGTGGCAGGGGTCAGTGAACGAAGGGTTGGTCAGAGTAGCTGTCCCAGAATCCTTTGCCTCTGAAACACTGCTGTTCTGGGGGAAAAGGACTTGAGGTTGCGACATACAAGATCCCCAGAGGATGACTCATTTTGACTTTGGTGTTCCTCTGACTTTTGACATTTTTGTTTTTTAGTGAACTATGTCTGTTGTATAGATTGTCATAGAAATGTGGTGCAGAAACTCCTACTCAAGATGAACTTTTATCTAGTGGCATCAGTTAAACCAAAGACATTCCCATCAGCATCGGGTGTGCTTTGTGTTTAGTGCTAATGAGCAAATGCTGAGCTAAGTGAACATGGTAAAAATACATGCCCGCTATCAGCATTTTCACTGTGAGCATGTTAGCCTAACGAACCTCTCTGTGCCTGATACAGCTGTAGAGTCTTGTCTTGTCACATTGTGTAGTACAAACACACTCCGGACAGTTTAATGATTGATGTTCGTCCTCAGTGTTTTACCATGACTCCCTGCTTTACCTTTGTCCTTAAGTCTGAATTGATATTTCAGAGGAGGTGAGAGGAGTCACAGTCAATGTCATTTTGTGAACAGTAGTATTCCTGATGTGAAAACACTGCAGATATAAAAAAGCAAGGAGTGTACCCGATCCACACCTTTGTTTGATCATCACAAGTCAAGCTCATGGAACAAAAGTGATACAATTCCTGGTACTGATAACAGTATGCTGTCTGTTTTTAAAAAAAAATCTTATCACACACTTGTGTAGACTACTAATATGCTCAAGCAGATGTGCTTCAGGGCTGAAAAACAGACAGAAAGATGGATACCATGGCCTGCAGACACATGCAGCTGCTGTAGTAAGTCCTGTGACCAGTTCATACTCGTGAATAGGCCGTTTGTTGCACCATGGCAGAGTCAGCCCGGGACTCTGCATCATTCGAGTCCTACTGGAAGCCAGAGACTCGTTCAGAATCAATCCAACTTTTCGTTGTTTTGCCCCAGCACAATTTTTAAAAAAGAATAAACTTTTCTGCCTTTATTTGATTGAAGAGTTACAGAAAAGCAGGAAGAAAGAGAGAGAGGGAGAGAGAGAGGTGTGACATACAGCAAAGAGCCACAGGTTGGTATGCCAATCCAGGCTGCTGTGGTAAGGACTGAGCTTTAGTGCATGGGGTGATGCTCTACCAGGTGAGCTACCAGGGTGACCTCACCCAGCACGATTTTATGAAATTACAGAGAGGAACCAAAAGAGTGAGAACACCTACAACAATAAGTAGTCTGACACCTGAGCCTCCTATAAGAACCAGCAAGATGGATGATTTTTCTTCCAGCTCCGTTTTTTTAAAGATATTTTTTAAGCTTTATTTGACAGAGACAGCTGAAGGGTAACAGGAATGCGGGGAGAGAGTGATGGGGAATGACATGCAGCAAAGGGCCGCAGGTCGGATTCGAACCCTGGGTCGCTGCGGCAAGGACTGGGCCTATACATGGGGCGGATGCTCTACCGACTGAGCTAACTGACACCCCCTTCCAGCTCCATTTGAGATGATTTCTAGGCTGAAACCTTCTGAAGCTGAACAGAGGAGGAGGAGGAGGAGGAGGAGGAGAAGAGAAAGATGTTAGAACTGCTTGGAAGTAAAATCTGTAACTTGTTTGTCCATCTCGAGTCTTGGCAGAACAGTGTGTGTAGGTACTTAGTGAAGCAGGTTTTGGACCAGCGCTGTCATTCCTAATCCGGGGTGATGCTAGCCAGCTGCACACAGAACCAGCATGGAGCTAGCTGCAGGAAGCTTGGCTAATGCCGGGGTAGACTATTTCACAATACTCTGGTTCAGGAAGAGGTCACTTTGATGATGTGAAACCAGCATCTAGGACAGCCATAGAAGCACGAGAGGCGTGTCATGTCATCGTGCAAATATAGACACATTATGAGTCCCTGAGAGCAGTGTTTGAATAGTATTTACCTCGAGCCCAAGGGTATAAACATAGATTTGACCTATTAACAATGTTCTCTTTGTTATTTAGATGAATCATGCTTTCTACTATTAGGAGACTGTCTTTATAATATAATGATATGCAGCTCACATACATAACTAAAACAGGGAATGACAGCACTGCCACCTTATTAGAAAGTGAAACATTATCCAGTCTTTTATTCTGTTTTTCTCCTCTGTGGCTTGTTTCCAGGCTGCGGCTCCACGAGGCGAAGGTGATCAAGGATCGGCGGCATCACCTGCGAACTTACCCAAACTGCTTCGTGGCAAAGGAGCTCATTGATTGGCTAATTGAACACAAGGAGGCCTCAGAGCGAGACACGGCCATCAAGATCATGCAGAAACTTTTAGACCAGAGCATCATTCACCACGGTAAAGCTGGGCTGTGTGTGTGTGTGTGTGTTTGTGTGTTATTCTTGTATGTGTTTTCCATTTTCTACAACAGCAAGCGTCTTTCTTTCTTTCTTTCTTGACATTTTCTGGGAATGATCAGCGGCCTTTAAAAGATGGTTCTTCCTGTCTCCAAGCCCAGTTGGCTCACTACCTGTGTCACATTTGACTAGACACTGACAACAGAGGCAGAACAAGTCGCCTCCCTCTTTCTCTTTAGTTGAAGCTTAGACAGAGCGAACTCAGTGTTAACTCATCCCAGCTGCAGATTAATGATTTAATGATGTTTAGATGTTAGTGACTGCTTTATACAAACACAATTAAAATTTCCATAATGCCATTATGTGAAACTTTTGCTCATGCTGTTTCATTTTTTACCATCATTAATCGCACCCAGATAAATGAAAAACCTCTGTTGCTGATGGTTGGAAGAAATTAAAGTAAATTCATTTATAGTTCATGCACATGAAGCAGCTTGTATGTATTTTGGGTTTTCTAATATAAGTCTTCCTGTTCTTGCTCTTGTTCATTGCTAATAAATCTTTGCCTTTCCTGCTTGTGGTTCCTGCAGGTGATGAGCCTTTACCACTAACACTAAAACCTCTATACGTGTGTGTTTTCAGTGTGTGACGAGCACCGCGAGTTCAAAGACCTGAAGTTGTTTTACCGCTTCCGGAAAGACGATGGCACGTTCCCTTTGGACAGTGAAGCCAAAGTCTTCATGAGGGGGCAGAGGATCTACGAGAAGTATGAACACACACTAACACACCAAATAACACAATCACAACCACTCAGTTGTGCGCAACTATGAGATGGATTGAAGGAAATGGCTGTTCATACAGCTGCATAACGGAAACAGAAATTCCCCAGACGTTTCATTGCAGCATTTTTAATTGGGTTTCTCTTTCAGCCTTTCAGTGTGGAGCTTTAAAGGAATAGTCCATTGTAGTTTTCTTGCCAATGGTTGGATGAGAAGATTGGCCTCCATCTTCACAGTCAGTACAATATGTAGGTATTGTTACGCCAGCAGCTGGTTAGCTTAGCTTAGCATAAAGACTTAAAGAAGCGGGAAACCGTTAGCTTGGCTCTGCCCAGAATAGCAAAGTCTGCTCTGTACCTATAAAGCTACCTTATAAACACGGTATTTCTTGTTTGTTTAATCCAAATGAAAACTGTAAAAGCTACAGTTCTCATCTCCTCAGAGATGCTACTGTTGAAGCTTGTCGAAATGATGAACACTGAACTATCTGACACTGTTTAAACTTTTACAAGTTCATGGCCACTTGGCAGGCATGTATTTCCTGCCTTCCTCTTTGTGAGAGTCGCTGACGTTCTCCACAGCATGCTGATTGAGTGCATTTGAGTGACGTTTTAGAAAATTTGTTTTGCTGGTGAATTTGAGTCCATTAGATTAGAAAGCATTGTATTGAGTTTAACTGGTTTTAAACCATGATAAAAGCCTGTAGGCATCGGAGATATTGGAAGCATCTTAACAAGAGATGACTCATAGCATGCGTCCAGGGACAGGCTGGATTTAGAGGGGGACGGAGGGCACAGCTAATGGGACTGTTTTTGTTTGTCATCAGGTCTGTACCCATGATGCTGTTTTCGGGTAGTGATGAGACTAATTATTTCTATAATGACCCGAAAGTGTTCCTCCGTGGCTGTCCATACCCAGCTTTAGTTGTCTGTTAGAGGCATCTCTAGAGTTATACGCACACACTCTGTCTTTACGTGTGCAACCAAATAAGTGCAGATACACAAAACTTTAGTCTTTTTGTAGAAAACAGCTTGACTGTCCTTCCCTGTTTTCATGCATCCTGTCACTTCTTTGTCACATGAGTAAACTGTATTTCTCTGCCTCTCTTAACACATACACAGTGACACTCTTCTAAACAGAGACCTATTTTCATGCCTGTTACTGACACAACACACACACACACACACACGCGCGCGCGCACACACACACTCGTGCACATCAGTTGCATAAGAGGAAGAAATAGTCCAAGGGGAGACATCTGTCGTCTCAGCTCTCAAAAGCTATGTGTTTATGTAATCACCATGGTGCAGTCCAGGACGCACACACACACACACACACACACACACACACACACACACACAGAAAAACACCCCTCAAGCTTGCTCGGGTGGATGCTTACTTGGATGAACCAGAGTTGCTTCAGGATGACACTTCCAGCACAAGTAACACTCCTGCAGCATAAAAAAACAAGCATCTCTCTGTCCTGAGTACAAAGTGTAGATATCTCCATCCAGTAAGGATCATTGTTCCTACTGCTTGTTTTGTATACCACAATTGTTTTTGATAAGAGGATTGCAAAAAATTAAATTAAATATCATTATATTTAAAGTGAATGAAATGCTTCTCTGGGTTTTGGGATGCACCAGGGGTAATAACACATTAAACTTTGGCAAAACGGATAAAATAGACATGCCAGTGGGGTGCCGGTTAGCTTAGTTGGTAGAGTGTGCGCCCCATGTACAAAGGCTCAGTCCTTGCTGCTTTGGCCCAGGGTTCAAATCCAACCTGTGGCCCTTTGCTGCATGTCTTCCATACATAGATACATATTTATTTTATCCTTGAAATAAATTGGTGATGACTGTTATGGCTCTGTTATGTAGGTTGCTACTCTTTTTAGCCAGGCTGGTGGCAATGTAGGTCGGTGCAGCACTTTGGTCCAGACTGAAATATCTCAACAATTATAAGACGGATTGCCCTGAAATTTGGTGTAGACATTAATAACATTCCCATTATTATCCTCAGCTGCACTTGTATTTAGTGCTCACTAGAAGATCTTGGCAGTCAAACATGCTAAACTAACACAATAAACATGGTGAACATTCCTGTTTTAACATTAGCATTAGTTAGCATTCTGGTTTTACTATTTAGCTCTGTACCAGTGTCTGGGTGATGGACATGTGCCTCCACAATCTTTCATGTTGTTGATATTTATTGATTAATTCATGTTTGGAAGTTTCAGATTTTTAATTGAATGAAAAACCACTGTTGGTTGACCAAAGTGGATTTGAAAGTTTGGCGTTACTTTTTGACGTGCAATCTCTAAAATAAGGGTTTAAAATATAGCAACTGAACTTCTATAAAGGTCGTAGAAGAGTGAATATAATAGATGCAATAGAATAATACACTGCAGCAGCTGGTGAAGCAGGACAGTGTGGCCACGGTCAGGTTGATCTGAGGTTTCTCTCAGTAAGCACTTATGTACAATGCAGTTATCACTTTGTTGCATCTTTGTCCTTGCTGGATCATCAACACTTGACTGTGCCCTCCATCCGTAGCATAAATATTTATACATACAGAAACATATACAGTATATGCTGCTCATGGCTATACAGTGTGTTACATAAGGCACCCTTTCCCTGCAGCCTGCATTTTCACATCTAGATTTTCCATCGGAAAAATAAACAGCCTTCCTCACACATTGATCTCTGATGCTATCAATTGTCACTCCAATAAACAAACCGCAGGAAGGCATTTCAAACAGTTACTATTATGACAGCATTTCCTAGGCGACAGTGTTAGTCAGGGAAAACAATGTTTTACAAGCCTTTTAAAGCATTGTTCACCATGTGGACTGTTTACGCACGTGTGCGTACTGTAGATTGTGCTTGAATTGCTTCATTAAGCCGTGCTCGTGTTGAACTATTAAATAGAAAAAAAAAGACCTTTTGAATAAATGAATGAAAACGCATGCTCTAATCTTTATTTATTTGGGATGAATGGCCTGTTCCATGCTAACACAGTCACACCTGCAGTAATATTTAAATTTGTATACTCCAATTCAATCTTAGTTTACTTAAGTCACCTCAGACGGAAAGAACTTTCATCACTATCTTTATACCTGATGAAAGACGAGCTCAAATACAATCTCTGCAGGTACTTTTCTCTTGTAGTGTGTTTATGTTTGTGCTTTAGTGTGTGTGAGAGAGAAGTGATGTGTCCCTTTGTCTTTTCCAGTCTAGAAAACGCGTCAGTTTAAAACAACAAAGGCTCTCATTGTCCAGGCACCACTGCCTTGAAGGACCATGGTGGCTGTGAATGTTTCAGCCCATTTACTGCAAATTGCATACACTTAACATTATTGGCGAGCATTTTTCTGCATTCCTGACTTTCATCACACACATTTATTTAGCCTTTGCTGTCAGATAAGGAAGATACATGCTGCCAAATCAAGGGAGGGCAACACAACCTTTCATTTTTTCAACATACCTCTGGTTTATCAAGTGTTACACAGATATATATATATCCATAAAAAGATGTTGTTTATCACTGCAAGGCTAAGGATAAGTTGCAACTTAGAATGGCTGGCTAGTTACATTAGCTACTCTCCATGCTTGAGAGTAGATCCTGATATTTCCACATGACCAAATGATGACTGGAGGTTCTTACAATAGGAAGTCCAGCCATACAGGATTATTACCAAAGGGAGGTTTATAACACAAAGGCACATTAACATTTCATGTTATCTTAAGGCTATGTAATGCTAATCTGTACTGAAAGTCCTGATAAGTACTGTAAGTAATGTTATCTTTCATGTGTCGTTCCATGAGGTCAGTGTAACTTAGATTAAACTGAAATAAAACAGATTTGGCATGAGGAAAGGTCATGAAAAGTTCTAAGCCGCCTGTGTTTACAGAATATGTATTTCTGTTTATGTAACAGACATACAAAAAGTTTCATTTGGCTGTGAAGTGGCCACAATGCAGCTGAGATGTAACAAATTTATGGCCTATTTTCTAAATAATAGTAAAGTTGTAATGCTCAATAATGCTTAGTTGTGGGCCTCTCTCTCGCTTACGTTTTATTTTTAGTTCTCAACGTGATAGTCGAGTCACTGAATGGAGTAATTTAGCTGAAGGCAATTGCCACTAGATTTCCTCCACTTCAGCTCTACTTAAAAATCAGCTATATTTAGAAATGACTTGGGTTCTGCATTAAATATTTAAAGATAATGCCTAAGGAAAAAGCTCACATTCAGCCTCTGACATATCATTCTCCAGGTCAGATGATTCCAGTCCTAGTGTTTTATATATGTTATATATAATATTAATATATACTTTTTACATTTTATCTGATATCTTCTGAATACCTTAGTTATTATTCAACTCATCAGATAGTTTGGAACTTCTTTCCCCAAAAACTTTTGCCTGCTCTGTGACACAGCAACCTGCTTTCTGCACAGACCTCTCACAGGTCCCATAAATATGCTTGAAGTCGAAAAGGGAGACACTGGAGAGAAGCCAGGATTGTTGATTGTTGAATCAAATAAGAAGCCTATTTATTTGTGTTTTGTTGTGTAGCCCCAGAGAGTCATCAGTAGCGAACCTTTATGCATGAGCAAATCTGAGAGCAGGGAAAAACTTGGTGGTCCTGCAATCATGTCTTTGTGAACAACACTCCAGCTCACTGAACAACTACAGTGAGTACATATCTAGGTTAAAGCAACTCGCCTTGTCTCACTTTAAGTTATTATAATATCATTTACATACTGTAAATACAGTCTCATGTCATGCATAATATACTGTACTAAAACACTCTTTATTCCAAGAACTGTGCTTTGCTCTGAGTACAATCGTTTGAGTCAATCCCTATGAGCTAACATAACATGTTGACTTAACATGTTTACATGGATTAAATGGTATTGTGTGCACAGTCAAGTCTTGTAGAACATTATGTTCCAGTTTTCTTCCATCATTTGAATAATGACGTTGGCTGCTAATGTGGGTCATAGCTCTTGCCCCACTGAAACTCCAAATCCATCAAATCTTGACACCTGTACAAGTCATGTTTTCCGCAGTGTGTTGACCGAAAAGACTAAAGGACAGTCCTGGGTGCGCACCACCTTGGGTGTGCACCGCTATTTTCTATAAAATGGCATTTAAACTGCAGCTCTATTTTTTGCCCAGGAATAGAGTTTCACTCTGCGACCAAGTTTAATGACAAAATAATTGTTGTCTTGGAATGCAGGCCTGCAGCCCTGGATCATCAGTTATAGCTGAATGAACCTGAGTGGATGTACTAGCAGAAAGAGGAGACTTTCTACAGGCAGCATTTAGTTTAATTTCCCATATTTGTATGCGCATGTAACTTCATTAAAGCAGTAGCTGTTTTCCCTGGATATAAACAGTAGACCAACATTGCCTGCTCCATGCGCAGCCATAATCAGTTAGTACTACACACAGTGTGGATTTCAGGGTACAAAAGGCTAGTTGTGTTTTTTCTTAAAGGAACTGTTGACAGGGCTGTTTTGCTTATACACTTTCTTTCAGAGTTAGATGACAAGATCAATACCTCTGTCAGGTCTCTATGACAAATATGTAGCCAGCCAGTTAGCTTAGCTTAGCATAAAAGTTGATCATGGAGAAAGAGTTAGCCTGTCCAAAGATAACATAATCCACCTACCAGCACCCCTGAAGGTCTAAAGAGAGGCTGATGGCTTCATTTTTGTCAGTTTCAGATAGAGCCAAGTGAGTTTTTATGCTAAGCTAGGCTAACTGCATACTGGCTGCTTCATGTTTAGTGTACAGACAAAAGAGTGGTATCAATACAGTACATAAATCAATAAGCATATGTCCAATGTCTTTGACCTGTCATCCATCAACCTTTTCATGGCAAAGTCATGTTTAATCTCTCGATTGACAGACTAATCTCGGATGAATTTGTGAAAAGAATCACGTCTAAACTAACACAGATTAAAAAAAGATCTGTTCACTCATAGATGTGCAGATGGCACCGGTTCTTCTATGCAGTTTGGAGCGATCTAAGTAGGGCAGTGGTTGGTTGTTAAAGTTTCCTAGCCTGGAGCTTAAATGCTCTCCCTATAGGATGCATCTGCTGGTGCAAATATTGAGTGTCTTTATGTGACAGCTTTCCATTATTTCAGTTCATGAAACGTGTTCTTACAAATCTGCAAGTTGCTATTATATTCATCAATGATACATGTCAGCCTTTATGAAGCTGTAGAGTTGACAGTTTAGTGAGTGATTATAGCCATTAAAACACAATGTGGGAATATAATTCGTGCCAGCAAAACACGGCAATCAACAATGTGGAAAGCATCTCTTTGATGGTACAGTTCGTTGCTAGCACATGTTTTGACATGTACAGGTGAACCACAGGGTTTCTTTATGCTGTTTGAATGTTCAGACGACTGTGTTTGGGTGTGAGTGACGGGTGTGAATTTCATTTTTAAAGAGGGCTTCACTGTGAGAGAGTCAGCAATTCTGTTCTGTGCATGTGTGTACTTGTCTGTTTTTGTTTGTTTGAGTGTTATCTGGTGTCATCCAGAAAAGGATCACAGCACCCACTTCATGTAATCCTTTAATAGGCTACTGAGAAATACATACATCTATAACTAAAAGAATAAAACACACGCTCAATTGACATGTTTTGAAATCTTATCCACTGATTTTTACTCAAGTGGAGTCCACAAAGTCGAGCCTTAATTAATTGTCAGTGAAGCAGATCTCGAAGGTTTTTCTTGATGTATTTACCTTGTTATTGTGATAATCTGAGCTGTACTTTTTACGTGTATGAGGCGCTGGGAATAACGTTTAGTTTTAAGGGTTATTCTCATTACCTTGATTTATGTGGATGAAGTGCTAATCCGGAGACAGTTATAGAGCAGTGTTTGTACGTTTTGACAGATTACAGAGTGGAGAAATGGGCAGAGCTGATGGTTTGGAAGATTTTCCATGCTGGAAAACCCCACTGAGAACGCTTACTTTTCACAGTAACTCAAGTTTGACTGAACACGTCTTAGATAATTAAACAGTTCCATAGAGACTTTCCGATCAGAGTGGTCTGTATTGTATGTACTGCAATTTTTAAGCATGGTGAGCCACAAATCGCGTTGTGTCTGAAAGAGCCCTTATAGTAACTGAGTCTCTTTCCACGTTTGCCACGCTTGCTTTCTGAATGCAATGGCCTATGGCATATCTCAAAAGGTTTTTCTTTGAAAGTAACAAAGGTTTGCTCTTTTTTTCCTCTGCAGATTGATGAATACAGAAAACAACCTATTACAAACGAGGGAGGAGGAAGGGGGGGCATTTGAGCGGACACTGGTGGCCTCTGAGTTCATCGACTGGCTGCTGCAGGAGGGGGAGATGGCAACCAGGGAGGAGGCGGAGCAGCTGGGGCGGAGGCTTCTTGAACATGGCATCATCCAGCACGGTGAGGAAGATTGGTCGACTGATCACAGTGTGTGCACGCTGTAAATATTAAACGACACCTGTGTCCATTCACTTTACAAATCTGCGATCTCAGTCTCAAGTATTTAAAAGTTGGTCGTGTCTGAGGGCCACATAGTCTGACTGATGGTCATGCTGTTGACAGATGAATGATCTGTGAATGACGTTTGGTGAAAGTAAAGGTCGTAGCCTCTCGAAGTAGCCCCATCTGACCGCTACATGATCCTGTCAAAGAGCTCTGCTGATACAGCATAGCAACTTGGCTCTGGTACTGCATTCTTCCATCAGTTGAATTCAGACCCCTTCCAGCTCCTCCTAACCTGGTGACCTTATCATTTATAACACTGTGTTACCTTTGCTTTGCACTTTTGGGTCATGCAATCTGATTGCTGCTGTAGACTTGTAGATTACAGCCCTATCTGCACACTTACACACACGTTATCAACTCATTTTTTAAAAAGTATTGTGCAATTCAGTTTTTAGACTTGGCTAACCATTTTGACATCATATATATATATATGTCTAGATAGATCTAATTTGCATTAAAGTTACACCTCTCTATTAAAAAGTCTTAGCCGTCACACCCTAAAAAAATAGGTTAACATAGTCTCAAATAAGGAACTGGAACTGTGTAAGTTCAGCACCCATACTCCTAAAACTCATTACAGCCTGTTCTGGGCTCCCAGACGTTCTGGACTGACCCATATTACATCTCACACTGTCTGGGATTGTATTTCACTCTATGTCTCCTATGCTTTGCCTGACCTGTCTCAAGCTACGTTCAGGAGTGATACAGAATGTTAATGAGTAGTAAACATGAGGAAAATGTGACCTGTGGTCTCACAGGCACCATGAGGTCAACAAGATCTTCTGGCTGTAGAGCACACACCCAGGGCTATCATGTTATCTCTGAATATGTGGTATATACATACATGTGATTGGATATATACATACATGTGATTGGTTTGACTTTTAATCTTTGTAGTGGTTGAAGAGGTACTCAAACTATTAATACCTACATTATGATATTTAAAACATTATTTTTGAGAGTTAGCGCCCCCAGTTTCACAGTGCAATAACACTGTTGTAAATATGGACAGCTGTTCACATGTATTTGTTATGATTATATTGCTTATGATCAAAAACTAGTTGTCAACTTTGCTAACAGACAAACAGCAGTCAGCACAAGACAGAACAGCCAGCTAATATTACTTACTAGTCCAACAGCAAGAAGCCCAGCTCGATGTCTGTCTTTCATCCTTTTATTTTACAAAGCTCTCGTCAACAACTAAGTCAGTCCCAGATTTATATTTGTCTGGTGACTTCATGTCCGGTCATTCACCTTTTCTCTTCTTAGCTTCTTCTGTCAATGTCCTCTTTGGTCTTGTGTCCACCGAGGCTGATGAGCCTGGTTAAACTGCCTGCTTGCTGAGCTCCGGTTCTGGCACAACACTGGCTCCTTGGACCTGAAATCCTCCTCTTCTTGGTGGACACTAACAACAACACTAACAATCCTCCAGTGCTTTGAGCTCACAGTCCGGGCAGCATGGCTAACAAATCCAATAAGTTCAATATATCCCTTTTGAAATGTAGCAGAGGATAAATATAATGTAGTATATCATAGAAATACCCTAAAATTGTAATATAGTAAATATACTTTCCACAACTGTGTTTTAGTTCCGGTATGAAAACAGAATAATCTTTTACAAAACAAAACAAAGCAAAGTTAGTCTGGAAATGTTTAATTTAAAATCCTGAGCAAGTCTGTCCAGTCTTAACAGAAAGAAAACCAGTAGTAAGGCAACATATCTTTCTGCCATAGTACGTATTTACATACTGTTATAGTTTATTAGGAAGTTTAAGAGGAACTGAAAACCAAAGTGTTTTTCTCATATGTTTTAGAAGAGCATTAGCCGTGGGGTCAGCGATTCTAGAGGAAGATTGTTGATTCTTGAACAAAACAGCCAAATAATTACAGCCCTCCATGTGTAATCCTTCAGATGCTCACTCCTCTACGCATTGCCCTTGTCCTGTAGGACAGGAGCATGAATGCCATCTGTTGTTGGCTGGAATCATGTTGTGTAGCTCAGTCCGAGTCACTTTCATTCGTTTCCCATTTACAGAGCCAGGGCTGTGCACAAACGCCAGATTTTTTTCACTATTTTATTCAATAATATTTGCTGAATTTGACAAAAAAGTAATTATTGGATTAAAATATCTGACCCCACCTTTAATGCTTCTGCTTTGCACACAGTGTGAGCAAATGCAACACTCTCAGGTGTGTGTGTATTTGCCATCCCTCGTTAAATCAAGCCAGTATTTAAATAATGTGGAGAACATGGAGTGAATGCTGATCCACACAAGGTTGTAGTTTGTACGTGTGCATGCTCCTGTAGCTTATCAATGGACGTACATCCTGAATGAGTCTCTGTTGGGCCACCACATGACATGAAATTTGATTTGACGCTGTGGTCTGTTGCTCACACCCAAGTCTTATTCAATAAGGATGTGTATTACTGCAGGGAGGTCACATGGCCTCGGTGCTGGAGGGTTTTTTCTTTTTAATTTGAACATTCAGTATTATGCAGATTTCATCACATGATAGGCAGCAGCTACACACATTAGTATTTTTTTAATTAAATATATACACAGTGGAATAAATCATATTAATTGGAAGCATTGGACATGTGCAATATAACCTTCAACACAGCTGGGGGTTTGCATGTGGAACTACTTTGGTGTGGATTACAGACTGTATACGGCCCTAAGGAGCAATACATCATAAAAATACCCTGCCACTTCACCTCATGTAATGCACCGTCTGATCTGCTTCCTGTCAGCCTCACAGAGACTTCATAGTGTCATCCTCTCTATGGAAATAACTAAACTAGCCTTGCATGGATATGATATGTGAACCTTGCACTGTAGATATCGTCATATGCTCTTTTGTTACAGCCAGGAGAGTGATTTAGTTCCCATTAGAAACGCATTACAATCATGATAGAGGAGGAGAGATAACTAGATAGTCTGCATTCCTGCTCTCTGCTCTGCTGGGCAGAGGTCACACGTTCATACATATGATGTATGGAAGGCAAGCCTGGATGGATCCACATTGTGTCTGGTTATCATTGTTTACTGTGGGACAATATAGTGGCTGTCATACTCGACTCAGTGAAAACAGGAATCCCACACAAAGAGGCAGCTTTAAAACAGGCTCAAAGTAAATGTTACAGATAATGTACACACGCAAATTAAGAAAAATCGCACAAGAGTGGAGTTGCTCTATCACTGTGTCGAAGAACACTGTTTAAGAGACGCAGAGTTTCAGTTTGACGCTAGTTCAGTTTATTTGTGTGGTGAGGAGACTAAAACAGGCTGTTCCATCCTGTTTTTAGCTCTCCACAGTTTCTTTTGTCACATATAATAAAAGGAATCTGTGAGGTTGACAATAAATGGCTTTGCACCCACAAAAGGACAATTGAACTAAATATAAGCCCAATGTGTGTTTCTTGTTTCTTGTTTCTAGTTAATGACTTACTACTGACTTCTGGAATGCACTAGATTACTACATATCAGATATCAGTCATTTTTGTTTTTTAGTTATCATTTTATTTATGTATTTTTCTTCAGTCTGTACTGGTAATTGCATGTTCATTTATGTTAGTTCTGCTTAACTTGCTTTATATGTTGAATGTTTAAACTTTGGTAATACTCAGAATGATTTGCATTTTTTTTTTTTTACCAGGTTTGGTGATAGGTTAGGGCATGTTTGAGGGATGAGAAATGATGAAATAACCATTACATTCTCAGCAAATTACCTGTTACCTGTTACGTGTCAAATAAATGGATTAATGGATTAATTTCAGCCATAGAATAAGAACAGAAGTTAACAACATTGATACGTGATTTTAATTGGAGGAAATATGTATTTTTAATAGGTTTGAATCATATTTTTCTAGTGCAACATGGATTTTTTTTTTTCAAATAGTGAAGTAGGAAATTATGTTGTTTTAAATCAAGTTTGATTAATGATTCAGGATCAGAGGCAGTGCTATCGTTGATCTTTGGATCTGTAAATCCGTGTGAAGGAGTCTTGATAAGAGGAACTGCTACTATTTTTAGAGGGAAGTGTGTTGATCTAAATGTTATTACTTATCCTGTGTGAATGAGCCTGATGAGTCATTTTGAAATGAATATTGGGAACGCAGTCTTATTAATTAAACTTACATTAGAGACATGCAGTCAGACTACATATATATGTTGCCTGGTGGTTTTTCGGCTTGCTTGTGCACTTCCTGTGATTCATGATAAGTGTAATACACTTTTTTATTTATGTAACCTATCATTTTGAACTTCTTTCCAAAGGCACAAGCAAACAAAAGCATAAGTCAAAGTAGATAAAAAGGGGAAAATAACAGGCATAACATAATATATAGGGGGAGTTTTACAACAATAAAGAAGCCAGTAGAAGAAATATATATAAAATTAGTTTTTAAGAAATCATTCAATAGATGACAGATATAGCTTTTCTAAATATCCAGTTCAGCTGGTCTTATCGGCTCAGCTGACATGGCGAGTTCGACGCTCTCTGTGGTCACTTTATGTTTGTTCAGCTCAGGTGATCTCAGCTCAGTGGACACTGTGTGTTTAGTGCTGCTCAGCTGAGTTCAGAGTTTCAGGCTCGGCCAAGCTCAGTTCAGGTGAGACTCAGAATCTCTGAGGATTTCAGACAAGCTGGCCAGTGGAACAAATGTTTACATAATCTCTCACGGTCAGTATAGCCAATCAATCCATCTCCTCATGCTCTACAGATCTACCTTCTGCATACTTTATCCTACAGTAGAGCTATCTAGAAGAGACAATATTAAGGTTGTTTGGACACACCGCCAAGAGTTAGTTCTTCAGATCAGACATCAGTGAATATCCATCATAACATATAAGGAAGTTTACAAAGCCTCCAATGCTTTTGTCTCTGTCTTATTCAAATTCTCTTCATGTCCGTTTTTCTCTGTCACCAGTCACCAACAAGCATCACTTTGTCGACGGGCCCCTTCTCTTCCAGTTCAGGATGAATTTCCGACGGCGACGGCGATTGATTGAACTCCTTCACGAACGAGGCCGCAGCATCCCCGAGAGTCACGACAGCCCCTTCTGTCTCCGCAAACAGAACTCAGATGGAGGCAACACCAGCTTTCTCTCAGGTAGAAACTGCACCACACACACACACACACACACACACAAAGTAACTGTGTATACAGTCATCATGTTTGATCTTTGTATGAGTTTTTGTAGTTTTTGGGGGAGACATCAGCAGCAAAAGGCAGTGGGTATCATGTCCAGTTTAATGTAACATAGTGTACCAGCAATTAATAGGTGTCAGTTTGAAAAGATGACGTTACCCGTGCTTGAATTAAAACCTGACGGTGTCAGCATTTTTCTTTGCTCTTATTATTAAATGTAAATATTTTCCTTGGTTATTGGATTCTCTTTTCTAGAGAAAAACTCTTTTAAGAGATAACCTCTTTTATATTATCCTCTGTTGACACACACACACCCACACACACATACACCCACACACACACACGATAACTGGTGTCCTTGGTGGCGTCTGCACCATAAAGATAATAGAGTAGAGCTATTTGCAATGCCAGGCAGAAAAACCTGGTAAAGAGTGCAGAATCTCGTTGTTCGATTGACTTGTACTCCATTCATTCACTTCATTTGATGTATTCAGCTCATATCACACTCATTACATTGTAGCACTCTAAAAATGTCAAATATGTGCACTCTGTAGCAGATATTTCCTCTGAATGTTTTAAATAGCACTCACAATCTCCACAATCTGTAAAATTATTGGGCAAGGGCTGCAATTTAGGTGCCTCACTGTAATCTTAATGAAAGGCCAGCTCTAAAATGTATGTACAGTATATATTATTACTGAGATTCTCTCCTAAAAAAAAGTCACATCATCTACTCAAAGACGGTTCCCCTGAAAAACATGCACCACTTAAAAAAGCAGCATGAAGTGCGTGTCATTAGCAGACAATGGTAGAGAGAGAGATGCACTCTTTTCAAACACACGTGCTTAGTGCAGAGTAGTTTTCACAATGCGCTCTAAGTCGAAACATTAATGAGGTGAAGTGAGAGGCTTAGTGCTCCTCATGCCGTTGACTGACCTGCAATAAACTCTCTAATTAATTCAAGACCTGTTTACGGCTTTCCCCTCACGTTCCTTCTCTTTCTCCCGTCTGTCTCTAGCCTAACGTCCTTCTGTGTCTCTCTCTCGCTGTCTCAGTGAGTCCCACTAAAGAGATAAAGGTGGCGGTCGGAGTTCGGCGGAGCAGCATGAGCAGCAGCTGTGGCAGCAGCGGTTATTACAGCAGCAGTCCTACACTCAGCAGCAGCCCACCTGTCCTCTGCAACCCCAAGTCTGGTAAGAAGATGTGGACACACTCATGCAGAGAGTTTGTGGTTTGTGGAGGTGTGATAAAAGTTTGTTCATTTTCATTTAAGCTGCAGTAGATGATGGCAACCTGAGCAAGACGCGGTCCTGACAGATTAATGGCTCCAGGGTGAAGCTTAGTGACGTTAATGTATTGATTATACCTTAAAAGTGTTCTTTAGGGCCTCAATTTGACTTTGTATTGTTGATTTTAGAACATCATTGAAAACACCATCCTTGTGACTTAACCCACATCCTGCTATTGTTTCCTTTAGAAACTGTAAATAGGCTTCCCTTTTATTTTAGTGTTGAAGAGAAAGGTAAATGCAGAGGACAATAGATACATGCTGCTTGTACCAAGTGATAATCACATATATCGTTCAGGGATTGATTGCTTTAACTCCTGAGTGGAGATCTAAATGAAGAAGTGGTGCCTTTGAGCTGTGTGTGTGTGTGTGTCTTTACTATGCGAGGTTTCCTTTGATGTGTCTAATCTAAGCAGAGTCCTTGACAGAGTGTCTTTGTAGCAGCAGAGGCCCCTCAACATGAGCACTCACACACACACGATACACAATGAACAGGAAAAGGAAGGCACACACATACACAGAATTCCCCTTTGCCTCATATTAACCTTGCGGGAAGATAAGGAGCCCAATTTTTTTTTTTAAAACATTCAAAGTAGACGATACAAATGAATAAGAATTTCTGGGTAGCGTTTATGAAGCCAGACAGTTTAAATAAAAGACGCTGGCCTCTGATTTGAAGTAGACATGGCAGATGATGAGGTATTAAAGAGACGACTTGTAGATTTGATCAAATCAGGATTTCCACAGAGAGATTATGGAAATGTCTAGATCAAGGCGACAAGAGGTTGCTCTCACTTCACTTCCTCTCTCAGATTAGAATCGAGCGCTACACAGACCGCAAGTGATTAGTCAAGAACACAGACACACGCACACACTGTTCAGCAAAGTTCACTGTTCAGCTAAAAGGATGTCCTCTCAGATTTGCGTGGAAGAAGCAAATGCAATTCACCTCATTTCAGCACTTTCAACATACTTTTGCAAAATTTTTTTTTTTTTTTTCTCAGTTTAGGCACAGTACGAACACAAACAGCTGGTGAAGTGAAGATACGTATGCACTTTTTGTTCCTGATTTCTAAAGCATATGATACTTGTTTATGAATCGCAGTCATCCCTTATTTCATTTCCTATTATTTTATTTCCTAGTTTCGTCCTATACACCTATAGTTTAGTCTCATTCATTATTATCACACAAACCTATAAACCGTAATCATAAGTGAGTCATCAAACCTCAAAAAGCTCAACTGCCTCATTTTTAATGAAAAATAATGAACTGAACATAAATGAATGAATGAAAAGGAAAAAAAGACAAAAGCAGACTGAATAACAAGGATAAAGATCTGCGGAGCGAATTAGACATTTTATATTATAGATGAGTGTGTAGGCTGCAAAACGCATGCACACAAAGAAATTTGTTAAAAATCTAAAAAAACATTGAGTAAATTTGAATGAAATGAAATGACCAGTTTATTGTTGTTGGTAATTGTTGGGTGTGTGTGCATGTGTGCATTGATTCTTAAGGCATCTGGCTCCTGATCGCTAACGAGTCGGCTACATATACCCCGCTCTCTGTTTTGTTAAATGTTTCATCATTTGTTCTAATGGAGTGAATTAACAATGAAGTTAAAATAATTTTTTGTCCATTTTTGTCTCGTGTCGAGTCACGTT
This sequence comes from Protonibea diacanthus, assembly GCA_028641955.1. Taxonomy (NCBI): domain Eukaryota; kingdom Metazoa; phylum Chordata; class Actinopteri; family Sciaenidae; genus Protonibea; species Protonibea diacanthus. The sequence continues at coordinate 11,916,224 of CM053983.1, read as the reverse complement.
GAAGTGAGTAATGTTTAGGGGAAGTTGGAGGAGGGGAAGGGGAGCTATACTGTTTCAGGAAGCAGCGAGCCTCCAGGCACTGTTAGCATGTGACTGACATTAGCGCCGTCTATTCACACATATACACACTTTTTTTTTTTTTAAACAAAAAGTATTATGTCTGTGTGGTTTAGTGTGTGTGCAAGTTCATGCCTGTTTGCAGTAACCATGCGTATGTGGTTATGCCTGATTATCATGTGTGTCTGTTTCTCTCAACAGTTCTGAAAAGACAAGTGAGTCCAGAGGAGCTGCAGACACCAGGAGGACCATTTCTAAAGAAGACATTCACTGTAGGACATGTACACACACACACACACACACACACACACACACACACACACACACACACACACACACACACTGAGCTCTAACAAAGAATACTTCAGACACACATACGCTTGTAGATGCCCTCAAGTCCTGTGCATGAACAGGAAGCTCATGGCACATGCGTGTACACACACTTACTGATGTCATTTTGCACATTGTCTGATGCGTGTGGTCACTGTGATCACCACATGGTACCAAATGAAATCACAAAGTTCAGCAACGCAACATTTGAATAAGATAAGACCAGGACATAAATGTATAGTATGTATGTGAGTGTGTATAAAACGTGTATAGAGAGAACCTAAACAAAAGATCTGCTTACAAGCTACAACCACAAATCTATAACAGATGTAAACGCTGGCTCAGGTCAACTAACTGCATGCATTAAAAACGGTGAGATGTCGATTTGAGAAGATGATTTATGCTGCCGTTGTCGTTGCTGAAATTGGAACAATGGTACTACATGACAGTGGTGGTGGATGACCTATGGGGAAAATAATATCTCATCTTATCCAGCCCTGTGTATGTTTTGTATTATGCCTAAACATTCTCAGTGAACTATGGTACCAATTCTAGGAAACAGAATTATTGTGAGACAATGAAAAGTGGTCACACCCTCATCGTTGGAGCACTGGATTGAACTAATATCTAACATGTCAGTTTGTGAACAAGTCCGATCCAGACTGTCAGGACGCCAGTACTTGTTACTGAAAACATGGAGTCCGTTCCAGGACCGCATTAGCAGCAGAGAAAGCCGTAGTTATTCCACTGTCCAACCAGATCCAACCCAGGCATAAATAATAACCATAAAAACACAGCCAATCCTCTGCTCTCGTTTATTTATGTAGGTCATATTGAGGCATCAGTATTAAATTAAATCTGTTCTATAGCCAATTAAAAACTCCTCTGCATTTAGCTATGGAGATATAGAGTGTGTTAGGTAATTCAGGGGGTGTTTATGCTATGAATATTTTTTATAACCTTTATGTTATGAGATGATCTTGGACATCAATATCAGCAATTTTAAATCAGCATGTTCTTGTTGATCTCCAGATTGTAGGTGATGCCGTGGGCTGGGGCTTTGTGGTGCGAGGCAGCAAACCCTGTCACATCCAGGCTGTGGACCCCGGCGGACCTGCAGCAGCTGCTGGCATGAAGGTGAGGACAAGAGAGATGCATGGAGGGCCGTCTCTACCTCTTGATCTATGGGGGCGAAAAAGATTTGGATCAGAACTTGTGTTGTTGCGTGTGTTGTTATGTCTGCGCTTACGTGCACGCGACAGTGACAGACAAGAATGAAAAGAGAAAAATAAAAGGGAAGGAATTGAAAGATGAGTGGGGGGACACTTCCTGTAACTTCAGCTTGCCAGGGGAGGAGGATGTGTCAGGACAGGAGCAGAGGGTAGCTACAAAAGCAGGAAAAGAGGGAAAAACAGGGGAATGGTGGCTTTGCCGCCACAGCTGGCATGAAGGTATTTAAGCAGAGTGGCAGCAAAGAATCCTGGGAATGCAAAGCACAGCGACTTAAACCACAACACGGAGAGAGGAGGACTGAATGAAAATAGCAGCGGGAGCCAGAAAGGAGGAAAACATGCTGCTAGTAAACACATGATAAACTACTGGTCGGCTTTTAAATAAGGAATATCTGGATGTCTGGTTTTGTCGCTTACAATGGCAGCAAATTTAAACCCTAAGTGAAGTACAGGATTTAAACTCTGATGTCAGACACATGAGCTGAAGAGGGAGGAGTGTGGAGGAGGCCATGGTAGAGGAGTATTAGCAGTGAAAGAGGAAATGGTCAGTCAAAATAATATCATTTCTGCTTTTCCTACTGTCAGGGGTCATATTTTATCACCATGGAAACATGTCATGGTTCACATTCGGTTATAAATCTCTCATAAAGTCTGTATGTTTATGTGTGATTAGATCGGTTGACCTTGGCGTGGACTGATTGTTTGGCCTACAAGCATTCCCACCTCTGTCTTCCTTTTAGTTTTTTTTTTAAATTTAAACTGCAAAAATCAAATCAGAACCAGAATATTTGTTTAAAAATATGAGATTTTCACTCAGCATCATCACCGCAGATCACATTCCCAGTTTCCTAGCTAGGGGTTCGTTTCACTCCTCCCTGTGTTTCCTAGAAGGTTAGTCCTGTTCCATTTCACCTCAGTAATTTTATTGATGTGTAATTAAGCAGTAACACAAATCCAGGAGAGGGAGTGTCCTGCTGCGAAGTGTTGGCACTGCGGTCCGGGCAAAAGGCCAGAAGGAGAAACTTACACTCACTGACCTCGGGAGGGGCAAAGCATTATGAGGCTCTTGTCATCAAGCAAGCATAATTTCAAACACCGCATCGCCGTCTGTTTGTGTACAGACATACACATCAGCATTGTCCTCACCATAATGGATCTCAGCACTTATGCCACTTCTAATGCACTTCATCTATAAGGCAGCAGGTAGAGCAGGATGTGTGTTGGTCTCACTTTGTGTCCATTTGTACGTCCTGTGCCTGCACACCATTACTGTGTGTGTACTAAACAATATATTCTGATCAATAATTCGTACCACGTGGATGTAATTGAACCATTTGAGAGGTTTTGAACCCTAAAATCTAACCTTTTAAAGCCTTGTTTTGAAGGTTATAATCTCCAAATACTGTTTTATACAGTATATACGATGTGTGAAATAATTTATATGTAGAATATTTAATCCCATGTTTGAGTATATGTACAAGACATACAGTTGTGACCAGTTGAGACAAGCAAAAAAAGGATCTGTAAGTCTGTGAAAGGATTATTTGCTCATTTTCTTTCTTGCTGAGACACTCCTGAAGTCTTGTCGTTTCCGTGAGGTTGCCAGGCAACTAGCATAGTCCAGGAAGTAATTGCTCCTGGCCAAGAAGTAGTCCGGCACATAACTCCCTGTAAAATCACAACTTGTCGTCTTCTATTTCACTTCTGTACACTTCAGACAAACAAGATATATTGCGTTGGTATAAGCCATTTTAGAATCGAGCCAAACTGAGCCTGACTACGATTAGTGGGGTCGTATTTTACATTTCGTGACTACTCTTCTCTTGACTGAGACCACGCTGTGATTTAAAACCGAAAGTCGCTGAAGAACTGGCAGACCATAAAGTCTACTGTGCATCTTTCCAGCCATCTGTGGCTCCATGTTTTCAGCCAAAAGATGAATTACACCAAGTAAAGCTGCTTTTCTCTTTTGGTCTGCCTGGTTGATGATGTGACTATTTTGTAAAACTTTATTGGAACTGTCAGTGGACACATTCAGGGTCCTGTATTCTCATTCAGTGTAACAGGATTTGATAAATGGACGTATTTATACAGTGCTCGTCTATACTGACATTACTCACATTAACCCATTCACGCATAATGATAATGCTGCGTTCCACACAGCTCGAAACTAGAACATTTCCAACCTCCTACTTAGTTCCTCCTACTTACTGAACAAATCCATCTACTCTGTGTTCATGAAGAAACTGCTGTCTGACGTTGTGCACACATTTTGTGTATTTGTAGACTATAGAATTTGTAATTAGACCAGTGAATGGAATATTTAGATGTGTTTCCAAGTATAAAAGTGTTTTGTTAGTGTGGACGCTTTCAAAAGAAACATCAGTGTGTCACAGTCAACCATGTTTTTACACCTTGAACAATCAAGGTTGAGTTAACACAATGTCTAGGATAATAAAAACCTACAGTGTATACCCAGCTTAAGAGATCCTGGGAAGCAGATTTATCTTTTTTTACATTTGGATAGAAGCAGGCTAGCTGGTTCCCCCTGCTTCCATTCTGTATGCTAAGCTAAGCTAACTGTCTCCTGGCTTTAAACTTACGTAAAGCTAGAGCCATAAGTATATATATAATTTATATATATATAAAATAATATATTTGGTGTTTTAATTGTTTTTTTCCTTGCACAAAAATGGGCCACAAAATCAACCAATGAGCCCCGGATGGGAGGTTTAAATTTTAGCAGTTACTGTTTCTCTGGCTTTCTGGTGACGTGCATGCATCACCTGAGTTAAAGAACAAATGTTCTCTACATTGCACACAGCTGTTACGGTTATCGCTGCATGTAAGTTGAATATCTCAGCGTGACCTCTTCACGTGTGTTGTTTATTCTCTCTGTACGTCTTCTCTTTACGCACGCTTCGGCCTCCTTCCTTTCACCGTGTGAGGGTGGTTTTAACCCTCTGAGTGCAAGGAGCCATTCAGCTTAGTTGGGCCCCAGCCAAGACTAACAACCCCTCAGCCTGAAAAGAGACAAGCATCAGAGGGGGAGGTGTTGGAAGAGCGCAAAAGAGGTTGAAAGGAGAGGTGGAATGAAGAGAGAAATGAATAGAAAGAGAGTGTGTCCAGAAGTGCATGAAGGAAAGTACTTTGACTTTGCAAGTAGAGGGATAGAGGCTGCATGTGATGACAGTGAGAGTCTGAAATTCCTCTGCAGCACGAGATTAACAGTCTGGGTTTTTTTCTTCTCCTTTGTCACACTTATTCTCCCTTTCCCTCTGCTTATTTTGATCTCTCCTTTCCTGAAGCATTTAGGAACACCGGAAGAACATTTAGTAGCAATTGCTGTGAAAATAACCAAAAATAGTAACCTCTATCAGCATCACTATTCTCAGCTTTGCGTGTAACATCAGTTTATGTGAGGAACGGGCAGGGTTCAGATAGCTACTGCCTGTTTCCTGAGTCAAGAGCCCATGAAACACATCTGTAAAAGTTTTTCTTTCATCGTCACTCAGCAGTATATGTCTGCACATTGCTGATTTACAGGCAATATAAATTTTCAAATCATCACATGCTTTTGTTCTCTGACATGCATCAGATTTTTTTTTTTTTTTTTTTTTTTTGCATCTCGCAGAGCTTTTTGGAAAACTTTTGGGAGCCAATGAACAGAGAGCATGCTTGTGTGTGTGTGTGTGAGTGTGTGAGTGTACGCCTGTAATAGCTTGTAAAAAACCAAACCGCAGCAGAGACGGCCGCATCATGTTGCAAGAGCAGCAGCCAGAAGGCAGCTCAGACAACAAGCCCTTATCTCTGGCAGAGCTGCCGAGTTGGAGCGGTGGTTAAAAAGTGATAAGGGAGGTGGGGTCCACGCGTGACAGGGGAGTGATTTGAGCGTGGCTGTGATGTTGTACCTGGTGTCATTTATGCCAGGCAACGCTATCAGTGTTTACTTGTTTCTCTTTACGGCTGCAGCTTTGAGTATGCTGTAATTTATGTGTTGTCTTACTGAAGCGTTGTGTGAATTGTTACTTTTGACTGTCAAACACTCACACCTCTGTACACTTAAAATATGACTCTGCCTGACTCTAAATTTGTTGTGTGGTAACACTACATGATGCAAAATATAAGCAAAAAAACTGAAACAACTTGCATTCCTAGAGTTTCATGAGAAGATTGATACCACCCATTTCTTATTTGTCTTTTGCCACGCAACAAATGGAGACATGCGCCACCATAAAATGGGAAACTGTCCGTTTTTGTACAGATAAAACAAATGACATGCCGTGTTTGTTAGTTAGCTTTAGAGCTGGTTGGTGGATCTTCTTCTTAATGGACAGAACCAGGCTAGTTAGATTCCCCTCTGTTTCCAGTCTTAGTCTCCAGTGGTAGCCTAAGCGAACCATCTGCTAGGTCCAACCACATGTTTACCGTATAAGCACGATAGTGGTGTTAATCTTCTCACAGAGCTCTCGGCAAGTAAGCTAATAAGCGCGTCTCCCAAAATGACAAACTATCCCCTCATTACAGTCCCTCGTTATGTCAGTTATAAGCTTTGGTTTGGCGTATTCCCAAACAGCTTTCCAACTAAATTAAACAGTTGACAGACAGCCTTGTAAGACACTAGACTTACTAGACACTTAGACACTCACAGCAGTTACGATGGATTCCAATGACCCAGAATTACAGTAGAAAAATGTCTGTAGAAATGTATTACTACTGGAACATAATCCAGATAATCCCCTCTACCACAGATCCAGACACGGCATGACATTGCCTCCTTCTGTGTCATGCCATCGCCTTCCCATTGCTCGTAAGCGAAGCAATGATCAACTTTCCCAAGCAACCCCTCAGGCACTGAACCTTTCTTTCTTCTTCTTCTTCTTTCTTCAGGTTTGTCAGTTTGTGGTGTCGGTGAACGGACTGAACGTCCTCTCTCAGGACTACCGGGCCGTCAGCAACCTGATCCTAACTGGACCCAGGACAATCGTCATGGAGGTGATGGAGGAGGTATAAGTTTGAGGAGAGCTATGACAGAATCCCTCACACGTAGAAGAGTAGTGCAGTAATACCGTGGGGACTAGAAGGTTTAGTACTTGACCTCAAAACTGCAGTGACAGAGCAACGTGGACGACTTGAATCACAACTCACACTCTCTCTGCCCCAACATTGTTTGGACAAGGTGCACTACTGAGAGACCGGGTGTGTCTTAAGGATGTGGGTGCTTCGACCTGTGGACAAAACGCACAGCCTGTGTACTTGATTTTTTTCTTTTCTTTGAATTTAAAGGCGCACACATAAAAGAGGGAAAGTGCAAGAGCGACCATTTCTTCGGGTGGTTATCCAACTGCTTCACTCAGCTCACAAAGACTCTCAGTCCTAATGAAGAAGCCCCGGACTTGATGAGTGTTTTCGGGTTTTGAAGCGACCCGTATAATGAATCTGTTGCTGAACATGAGAGTGTTTAAAAGACGTCAAAGGATCATTAGAACCAGACAAACAACTTCATACTGAAACGATAAGGAAGAATATTTCATGTTGACATATTCAGTGACCTCTCCCCCAGTTTGGTTCCAACCTGAAGCTCCTGATGGCTCAACACTGCCCTCTGCTGTGACAGACGGGAAGACACAACAGCAAGGGAGCATTTATACTACAGTTACTTAAATCATGTGTGTGTTTGGTGTCTGGGTGTTTTAATCGTTTGTTTTCCTTGCTTTGGCAACCACCGTGTTAAATATATAAAAAAAGATCCTAGCCTCTTTGTGTGGAAAAACTATTACCAACTAAATTGATGCCCAGATAGATTTATGTGTAGCTGCTAGGGATAGATTAGTTTACATCTTAAAAATGCAGTGATAAACTGTATGTGACAATAACAGGCACAATGTATATAGAAAAGTTACAAAAGACTTAGCGCACAAACTGAAGAAGTCCTGCTTTAGAAAAAAATGGCGTCGTATTATTGTACAAACTAAAACAAGCTACAGCACTGACCCTGATTTCTATTAGTATCTTCTTTTTTTTTTTTAACATGACCTGTGATATGCAGACCAGAAACTTCCACAATGACATAAGATGTCATTATTTGTTTAAAAGAATTTCTTTGTTATACCTACTGTAAAATACAATAAGGACATTTTTCTAAGAAGCGTTTATTGAAAAAAAAAACAAACAAGCAAACAAAAAAGTGGCAATGCCAAAAAATGATAAGAGTCGTGTTATACCAAACAGATTTAATTTGGTAGTAACGTCCGCCCACAGTGGATTCAGTTGACTTTAGAAATAAAATTTGTATTTTGATGTTTGAAGAATATTACAGGGTAGACTACACGGGCACTTGAGCTATTATACATTTGTTTTTAATATACAGAAGCACTTAGGTGACAAAGCTTTCTTATTTTAAACAAAATTTTCATGTATATGTATGCACACACACACACACACACACACACACACACACACACACACATATATATTGTATATATGGTCTTATGGACCCTGGAAAAAGCTCTTTTAATGCTGTGAGAACCATAAACAAAATGTATTTCACCTTCAGTGTACTGGAGAGGCAGCAGAGAACCTGCACACATTTTCTTGTCCTAAAAACGTAACTGCATTAAAGCAGGCTTGAGGTTTAGATGAATAGATTTGTATGTCATTAACCTCCAGAATTTCCTGTATGTTTATGGACTGTGCCTCATGTGTTTAGAGATACTAGCATGAGAAAATCACATTTAATACTATATGATAATAAAAAAGAAGAGCATGGATAAGTGATGCTCATGCCGTACGTGTCATCCATGGTTCTCATGAGTTAACACTTGTTTACTTTGTTTTTAAGCAAATAACACTGCCTGATTTCATTGGACGTGTATTTACTTTAGTCCAGAGGTGAATTATTATTACTAAAAGACTAAATGCAAGGTGAACATACTATATATTCAGGAAATCTTTATTGCCAAACAGTAGAATGAACACACTCTCTCGATATATATCACAGAAACCTGCCTCCACATGTCTGAAGTGACTTATTCGGTGGACTTATTATTGGTTTTTCTCAATGTGCTTCGATGTTGTGAGCAGTGAAATGCATGATTCCCGTTAGTCTGTGCTTATGTAGCTTCTAATCCAAAGCACTTATTCAGTCTATTGACTCGTAGAACTGAGTTACCTGACAAATCATTTCCAAAGTAAAGTAGATATGAGCCTTTGTTTCCACTTTCTGCACCACTCTCCCATTTCCAGGAGAAAGATAACAGAACAAAGAAATCCTCAACTGTGTCACTGAGAAGAATATTTTTTTGAGCTCTTTGAGATTTTCTGTTAAACACTCAAGACGTTTTGTCTCAGTTGTTGATCTCAAAACTTTCCACTCCTGTGGTTGGATGATGCCATACAATATACTGTTTTAATACTATCTATGTAAAGTTCATGGATATTTTGTTGCTATAATATCGACCGAAGATGCAAAAATGTCAATATTCTATGATATTTTTTCAGGTTTTATTTCGTTGGATTTTTCCACACAGACAGACATTCAGCAGGTAACTTAACAACAAATCACTTCTTATCCCAAACATGCAGACATTTTTGAATAAAGGGTGTTCAATAGTCAACTGTAGAGATGTTACAGTCGATATTTACACTGAACATTGGTTCAATTTTCTTTAAAAACTCGTCTACCTGCAGTTTTTAACACAGTATTTGTTCTTTTAACTGTGTCTGGAAGTGATCTGGCTGAAGGGTTTTGTGATTTTGTGAAAGGAGATGGAATATGTTGCCTGTTTTGCAAGGGCTCAGATGTTTGAGTGAGTTTCGGGAAGTAGAAATATGCAGAAGTGAGGCAGAAATGTTTCACATTTATTAAAGTCGTGAAGGAGGTTTTTTTTGGGGGGGGGTTTGTTTTTTTGTGGTCACGGCTGGCTGAAATGGGTTCACTGACTGTTCAACAATAAGCTTGAAAGCATTTGCCTTAAGACCTTATTTTGCTGCTAATCACAGTTGGTGGTAATCTAATCTCTTGTTCTGTTCCCAGCTCTGTCATCTCCGACTTTGTGTATAAAACCTCTTATCGTCGTATCCTGTGATCACGCCTCAGTTCTATTGACAATCAGCGTTTTCATGGACAGCACCAGAGCAGTTTCAAAAGCAATGATCTGACAGAATGTATTTCACCGCCATCTTCTACATTGTGCTACAATGTACATCTGTGATTGGTTCTCTCGTTTTAATTAAAGGGATTCTTCTTTATGTTCACCTCATGAGGCCGGAGTAACATTTTCAGCAGGTACAGCTATCTGTTTATTGATTTCGCCTCTATCAGAGGACGAATGTTGGGTTTGACGACTATATAAGCTCACAGTACCACAGTCTGTTTTTTGACGAAGCAGCTGAAGCTGATGTTCTGTTGTATTAAACAGCTGATTAAGTGTTTAATAAACAAACTGGTTATACTCTGGGTTCCGTTTTTTGGACTGTTTGTCGTCTGGGTCTGATTTAATGATGAACGAGAGTGTTGTTAATGCATGTCAAATGTAAAACTATTGTTAACAGAAATATGATTGCAGACTTGAGAATTGTTAGTCTTTCTTCATACGTCTGTTTAGTGCCCACTTTTCCACATTACGGTGCGTAGCAGAAATGAAGCATTTTCAGTCTCAGTCTTCGTTACATAGAGTGCCATCATGTTCTTTTTTCCATTTCCCACAAATTAAAGGTCAACTTTCACTTCAGAGAGCACCCTCACACTGGCTCCCTTTATCACAGGGTTACAGTAACATGTAGCTTAATCTGTGAACATCTTGTCTGGTTTCCCCTCGCTTCTCAGATTCCTGACTTTCTCACACACACCAGACTCACCAGACAGAGTCAAGAACTGTCCTTAATTCATGAATATTTGTTCTTTTTACCTCTTCAGGCCTATAAAAAAAAACCCTCAAAACAAACCTTGTTTGGTTGAACTGCTCACAACTCATGTGTGAGCAGTTCAGTTCCAAAATGTGATGAGGGGTCTCAAGAAGACATAAGAAAGGAACAAGAACCACCTTCTTAATGTATTGTAATGAAAATGAGAGGAAGGGACTTCCATTTGTCACTGATGGCACACGATCACATGATTAAATCAGTCATGACACCTCTTTCTATCCTTTTCTTTGACGTGCATTACCAAAACACTACCAGCAGGGGGAACTGCTATACTGTAGCACGCAGTCTGTTTTGTACGTACATTTTTTTTTTCCTTCCTGATTTTAACATATGAGCACGTCCATATTTCAGCCAGGGCTGTCTGCTTTAGACAGTTTTATAGATTTCATCAAGGGGACAATAGATTTTATAGAACATCTTGTCCAGCTCTGTTATTTAAAAGTCTATGTGTGAATATAATCCACAGAAATGAAACACATCTGTATTCCAGTAGCAAAACTTGTGAGACTGACGTTGTTGTTGTTGATGTCTGGCCACAGCGCTCTCATTCATTCCCATTCGGCCTATTTTTTGCCTGTTCTGAGCTCATTATTTATTTATTTATTTATTTGGTGTTGATGACAGTACTAATCCAATCCTCTTAACTGCCTGACCCCTCTATAGGACATTCCTGATGTTACACACATTTACTATAAGGCATTATTATGACATATATTAATGTCTTGTATTTATGGTAAATCTGGGTTTGCAACAAAAACGTGAGTGCATGCTGTCCCTGATCTGATAAAGCAAACCACTTCATCATAATTTAGGTGAGTTGCAAAAAATGGATTAATGTTGACCTGCACTGTACATTTTACTCATTTTGTTGGTGACACTTTGCTCACAGCCATCTGGATCTCCCCTTCCTGTTCTTTTTTTCCCCATCCTTTTATCCTCCAGGAAGACTGACTGCAACACTAACTAGAATAGGCCTTATCAGACAAGACCATCACCACCTTTCCTCCACCCATCCCTTCATTTATTTATTTATCTGTCCTTGCATTCATGCAGCCATTGATTAGCTCAGCAACCAACCTTCACATTGCCTCCGTCCCATTCATATATCTGCCTGTGTGTGACACATACATCCAGGAAATTAAAAAAAAAACAAAAAAAAAAAACGGTTGCACACACAGAGAAACCTGAGAGTGACAGCCTGCTGGACATTTTTGCTTCGAGGCAAGATCAAGTGATTAGGGTTTTAAACCACCAGCAGCAGACACTACTCTTCTTACAGACATTTTGTATTGTACTTAATTTAATTATTCAAAGTTGTGTGTGTTTGAACAAATGTGTGGCAAACAGTAATGGTATTTTTGTAGGAGTGGTGCATATTTATTAGGGAATTATGGGCCTTTAGAGAGTGATGTGTTGATACAACGTGATGTAGCTCTGGGCAAACAGAATCACACTCACACTGCTTAATTTACTGTGGGGTCCAGTTTCAGCTGGGGCCAACATGGTGAAAATGTACGTGTTCAGAGAGGCCTGGGATGAAAGCATTCACCAAGTGGCATATTTTATAAGATCATATTAAGATTTGAAAAGCCCAGGTGGTCCAATTAAAGCAATACCAATGCAGGCGGCACTAGCCAAGATCAAGTAATTAATACGTGTAAAAAAAAATTCCTCTCATGACAGTGACAGAAGCCAAAATAAGAGAGTGGAGGAGAAATATGAGGTACGTTGAAATTAGGTGGGTATTGGTTTCATTCAGTGTTAGACAAGGACAAAAAAAACACACTTTCTCACTCACTTCTATCCTGAATTTCAAATCAGCGTTTCCTTGATTATTATTAAATGTGATGGGAATTCTCTCAGGTCCAAACTCAATTTAAATAAGCGAATGTTGTCGAGCCTTAAAACCTGCTGTGCGGTTTGACGAATGCCACACAAATCTGATCTCCTGAGCTGGCGTTCCTTGTCGAAAAGTTTATTCCAGGATACATTTTGACATAGACGAGAAGCAGTCTTTACTTTATGGAGCCTTTGTCCATTATCCTCCTGCTTTACAGGGGGTCTGCATATAAAGGTTGCAAATTTCACAGAGGATCAAAAATCTATTGGACAAAAAAAAAAAATGGGGTGATATTAAAAGTATGGTTTCTTTTTTTTATATTATATCATGCATTATATTGCAACTGAGCACATAATTTAATACTAGAAGAATGAAATTCACTTGCGCACAATATTCTTTAGTGTTTAATTAGCTTATCGACACGGTGTGCCAATAAGTGTGACTACTGCCTTGATTAAATTAAGATGATCACTGTGGGACCTGTGGAGATTTTTGACTATAACCCAGAGAAATATAAAAAAAAAAAGCTAAACTAAACTAAACTAAACAAAAGGAAAGGAAAAACCTATGCAGCAGAACAGAAATGTTTCAGGTTGATGGACTGTGTGAGTGCCTCTGAGGCATGATTACAGTGTTTTCAAGTGAATTGTCTCCTGTCCTCCACGTCCCTCCCTACAGGCGAGGAGCTCAGGACAAGTCACAGCAAGAAGAAATGTTAGCCACCTGCCAAATGCTTCTTGGACTGTGGCTGCCAGCTCTGTGAATTTGGCTAGCTACTCTGGCAGGAAGTCACCTCTTGTTCAGCTAGCATTTCCTTTTTTTAAAAAAAACTTATTTTACCAGCTAAATGGTCTGAAGGGTCTGGAAATCATAAATACATTTCATACTGTATGTGTAATGGAGTGTTATTATTCCAGATTTGGATGCAAGTCATGGGTGAGAGATGTCTAATTTACAGATGAAGTATTTTTTTCTGAAGCATTTTACCAAGATACTACCAATAATCAGTTTTTCCCCCACAAAGTAGCTTCAGAAAAAAAAAAACTTTGACTGTAAATTAATCTCTCACTAATGCCCAGCATCCAAATCTGGATAATAACGCTCCATTACCCATACAGTAAGAAATGCATTTATCATTTCCAGACCCTTTAGACCATCAAAACTTTTAGTTTTTCATCCATACTGTCTCACCACAATGTCCTCCGGTGCTATTCCATCCAGATTTTACAAATGTGAGAGACGTGTCACATATCACCTGAACGCAGGGAGACAGCTGATCTAAACTGCACACAATTCCTCACATGAAAGTAAGTCTGGCATATGAAGTGGGTAGGGGCATCTTAGTTTTCACCTTAAACACAGCTGTCTCCCCGTGTGCATTCAAGTGATACATGACAGATCTCATATTAAATCGTAGCTTCATTAATGGATGCAGTAGTTTCACACAGTTACATTGCTGTCATCCATATTGTTTGTTTGTTGAGTTTACAGTTTTCCTTGTGGCTCTGCGAGGCTGTACCAAGTTTTGATCTTATTGTTTCAGATTTAATTTAAGGATGAGATGCATCTCACTTTCATACCTAAATGGCGGCAATGATAAAAACGTCACAAAACATCTCACATCAGCGTCACTAACATCAGAAAGAACATACATATAAAAGGGCTTTCAATCCCAAACCACACACTGGTGTTAGCACTCTTACACATTTTGCTAAATAGGACAATTATCAAACTAAAGTTGAGGAAATGTCACTAGTTTTGTAGAAATTCAGTCATAAACTAAAAAGTTTTTAGAACTAAAGTTACAAGTAAAGTTCATGTCACCTCCTGGTGGCACTAGAAGAAAAGTCAGGGGAACAACAAAGTCATTAGGTTTCATCCTCTGGGGATCATGAAGGTCTGCACCAAATTTCCTGACAATCCATCTAATAGGTGTTGAGCTATTTCTGCCTGGACCAAAGTCATACACTGACCGACTGACCCACAAACCAACATTTCCATCCGAACTATGCTGCTAGCGTGGCTAAAAATGGCAAATAAAAAAAAAAAAAAAACAGAGAAACGTGTGTGCGTGTAACCCAGATGGCTCGAGTGAACGCACAGTGCATGTTAAAGATACCTTTCTGAAACATCTGCCTGTGGCCTTGAATGAGTTATTAAATAAATAACCGTATTCTCTTGAATAAATCACCCCCATCTGCATGTTCCACCATGTTAAAGTTGCATAATATATCATGACCTTAAGAGCTGTCAGGTTAGCAGCAGTCTGGGAACGGCTGGTACTAAATGACACGCCGGCTAATAATTGTGACTAGTTGGACTAATCAGTAGGCTGCGGTCACTTCAGTTCACTGCTGCCCTCATATTAACCTGCTGCTTGTTATTAACACAGTCCTCAAGAGCAGAGAGTGTGTGTGATGTGTGTGTGTGTGTGTGTGTGTGTGTCCAGCAGAAAAAAAGGCTGAAATTCACAACATGTCAGTGTATGAATGCATGTGTGTGTACCCTTGTGTGTGTCAACTCTATTTGAACTTGTCCAGGTCTTTTGCTTGAGCTTACAAGACAAACAAACCATGATTGTTCTGCTGGCTTTAAACGCAGCTCATTGTGTGTGTGAATGACACGGTGATTTCGCTTGTCTGTCACTGTGGCAGAGTGTTAAGCCCCACTCCCCGGGTTATCTCTGCGTCTTAAAAATGTAGGGCTTCAGGTGTGTGTGTTTGTGATTGCGCGTGAAAAGGGACAGAGAGCGAAAAGAGGTCTTTGTTTAAATGCAATATTTAGTTTGTTTGCAGATTGACAACTTTTGTCGCTGTGTGTTTGCAAGTGTCTGACTCGACAAACTTGAATCTAATAGAAAAAGTAAAAAATCACATTATTGAACAATGCAGCTTCTGAACTGCAAGAGGTTGCAGTTTTTATTTGTCATTTTTTTTCAAAGATATGCAACTTTTTTTTATATTAATAACAGCAATATGACAGCCTTTTGCTGCTCTCTTACTTATGCTGATTGATACCATGCGATAAATATTCATCTTTCAACCAGTTCAAGCTTAAATATGTGCTTGTATAAACACATATGAGGAGGTTCCTGTTTCCTGGGAGAAATCCTCTGTCGCATAGGAAATGATGCTTTCCGTGTTTGTCAAAGCAACAATGGCGGCTTGGTTGTAATAATTATAGGAAGGTAGAGGAAATACAAGAGACTGTGGGGGAGTTTGATCATTTTTATTATTACAATATGTCGGTCCAGTGCAAACACCAGAGCTGCTTATCACAGACAATGTCACCAAAAATCAAAGAGACAGCTGTTACGTGGATTATCAATTCAAGGGTTCCTAAATTAGGTGCTGTGCAAAAACTCTAAAAAAGTTGCATCATGGAGGAAGAGACACGTATGAAAAACTGAAAAATGACATTAAAAAAAGAGAAGAAATTGTGTTTTCTGTGTGCAACACTTCCCTAAACCTTCTCAGTGTCAGACTGAATATAATTGGCTGTCAAAGTTTTTAGTTTTTATCCACATTGTCTCACCACAAAGTCTACTGGTGCTGTTCCATCCGGGTTTTTACAAATGTGAGACATGTCACATATCACCTGAGTGCCCATGCTGGAAGACAGCTGATCTAAACTGTGCACATTTTTCTCATTCCTGAGGTGTGTTATGTATACAGTTGTTGAAGGTGAAAACTAAGAAACCCCTACCCACTCTGTATCACAGACCTGGATGTGAGGAAAGGCTTCTAGTATTAAACAGTTATTTCTTGTCTGTATAACAGTAATGCTGAAATATAATCCTCCCTCTTGGATACAATAGTACCCGCAGTAAATAGATATTTGTTTGCAGCACGCTGACTTTAAAAAGTTTATGTAGCTTCACAGTTGGACCATATGGCGCTGAGCTAAATGACCTGTAGATCAACTCGACCATGTGACTGATGCATTTATTCAACAGAGCCACAGTTGGGATGGACAGTGATGGGCGGAAGTGTAGACAGAAGGGGGATGAACAGATTAGGAGCAGGGTGAAAAGGAGAGGAAGAGGGAGAGAGAACAAGGGGGAAAAATGGAATACTAATAAAGGGAGGCAGATAAAGATGGGAACAGAAGGAAGACATCAAGAGAAATGAATAGATGACACAGGGGACATGCAAGGAGGAGTGCAGCATGGTTCACCCATCGGGCAGGTCTTTAGGTCTGTTGGCCGGTGTTTCCGTAGAGAGGAGCTGTCAATTAAAATACACCTGGAGCTGCAACAACTCTGAATACGAAGCTACATCAGATATTATTACATTTCTATCACTATCTATCACTCACTATCTTTTTATATAACATTTACTTGATCTCCAGAGAGCACAACTAGCTGAGTTTTATTTCTTCTTTCTTCATTACATTATGCCAAGCTGCTCAGTCATTTCTCAGACACTGCGCAATTGGTTTATTTCCAGAATGACACATCACGATGCCCTTCTGTTTTTATTTTATCTATTTATAACACCAAACCTGAAAATATGTTCTGTGATATTACTTTATTATTACAGTCAAATATTGCCAGTATCTCAGAGCTATAGGTTTCCAGATTTGTATAGATGTCTGCTAGGTCACTCACAATAACAGTGCTAACATGCTGATGTTATTTATGCAGGTTTGCAGGTTTCATGTTGGCCGTCTTAGTTTAGCATGTTAGCATACTGTCAGCATCCGCTAATTAGCACTCAACACAAAGTACAGCTGAAGCTTAATCTAATATTGTTGTTTGTTTTATGATCACAATCAGAGTCTAAGCATAGGTATTTTGTAATTGAACATTACATTTTAAAATCAAATTAAATCAAAATTTTTAATAGTTGTCCAGACAACTTAAAGGTCCAGTGTGATGAAAAGGCTCATCCTAAGGTAACTAAAAGATTATTCTTATTTCCAAATGATTATACACTAATGAAAATTTTGTTATGAATATTTTATTCTGTCCTCCTGCCATATTAGGCCAATAAATCACCCTAACTTTTACACATTGGACCTTTAAAACCAGAGAAAAAGTCAGAGGATCATTAGATGGCCTCATCCTCTGGGAACCATGATTGTCTTTACAACATTTGAATTCATCAAATGGTTGTTGAGATATTTCAAGTCTGGACCAATGCGTTGGACCATCTGACCAACGGACAGACATAGCTAAAAAGAAAAGAAATTTAAGTCTTGAGACATCTGCTGCACGGACTGTGGTGATATTTAATTGTGTATAGGCCTGGACTATTGAAATACTGATATAATGAATCTCTTACCGACCAAAGTTTACTCAGATCACAGTTTTCAATAAATGTCTGGCAACCACTGTATAACCAATGACTAATCTAATTAAACAGTGTAAACATACCAATGAGAAAGGAAATACAGGTACAGACAGGAACTGGTGTTTAAAAATACAATTATATTGTAACATTTACCTTTCATCAAGGCATATCTAATAATTTATCCTTATATAAATTTTAGGTCATAACGTCCGGCCCTGATTGCAGATGCACAGTGACACACAGCGTCTGCATGTGTTTGTTTGGTGTGTGGTCTGCTGCAAACGGGCAACAGATGAACGGACGACAGACGGACAGGAAGGGAGGAAGAGGCTGGAGGAAGAAAGAGGAGGAGAAGAGAATCCTTATCCACTTGATTATAGTGTTTATGGCATCTGGACAGTTGTTTGGCTAAGGCGTGCATGTGAGTGTGTTGAGAGTGTTTGTATGTGTGTGCGCAGTGCCTCAGGGACACACCTGGAGTGCAGCTATTCAGTGTTTCAACTCAGCCAGCCACTGGCACATTTCACCAGCCTCTGTTTCCCATGACTCCCATTCTTCCCCCCTCAGGGCAAGTCACAAAGTCTCTTCAAGAGCAGAGGAGCTGAGTGTATAAAAAGGATTATAAAGTGCACTCCAGTCTTTTTTTCTCAGTCCAACAGAAGAAAACACTATGGTGACTGATCCACTGTAATGCTCACTTTAGCCAAGATAAGAAGGAATAGTTTAGCATTTTGGGGAAACAAGCTTATTCACTTTCTTGTCGAGAGTTAGATGAGAAGATCGACACCACGCACACATCTGCCCATTGGATATGAAGCAGGAGACAGTTAGCCTAGCTTAGCCTGGCTCACATAACCCAACATAAAAGCATGGCTTGCCATATTTACACTTGGATTAAACAAATGTGATGTGACATGTCTGTGAGCTTTGGAGGTGCAGATATTGTTCCCTTATTTGGACAGAGCCAGGCTAACTGCTTTCCTCTATTTCCACTCTTAATGCTAAGCTAATATAATCACTTCTTGGCTGTAGCTTGGAGTGGTATCAATCTTCTCAAGATCACCAAGTCTTGGCAAGAAAGTGAACAAGCATATTTCTCAAAATGCCACACTACTAATTTCAAAATGTCAGCTATTTATATGATTTGCTGATAAAAATATTAGACCAATTGGTAGATTCAGCCATAATCAGCATATATCAGCAAATAAATAGGGGTTGAACTAAGCGCCCATCTCATGAATCATCCTTATTTTAAGATTCAGTCTTGCTTTACAGCTACTGACAGATCATTTCTTGTCTAAATCCAACTTTACAGCTGAGGCGCAAACCTGTGCTATTGTGCCTTTAACATCAGAGCTCGCAGCGCAGCAGGGCATGGCCAGGCACCTGCTCCGTGCGCACCGAGCCATTTTCAGACGGACTTTTTTTTATTATTATTATTTATCCAAGTCAAACACACACATACACACACAAATAACGAGTTTCAGAAATGACCATGTGTCTCCTTTAAAGCAGCTGATTCCGGATAGGTCCCCACGACAAGTCCCGTCGTGACCGCGTAAGCGCACATAAAGGGCCCCGAGGGGCTGAAGCCGGATTGAAACCTGCAGGTTCTTGCGCAGCTGCACTGTGTCGCGTTTTCTCTCTCTCTCTCTCTCTCTCTCTCTCCCTCTCTCTCTCTCTCTTTGAGATGAACCGGGGCGAAGGAAAGGGTTGGGACAGGGTGGAATAGCTGGAGGGAGGGATGGCTGAATAACGAGGAGAGAAACACCCACTCCGGACTGACCGAATTGTATCCGGAGAGACGGAGTGAGAGAAAAGAAAGAGAAGGAGTGAAAGAAGAAAGAGGAACCCACTGGGAGGCAGCAGTCTTTGGTATTCAGAGGATTTTTTTTCCTTTGGGAAATAAAAAAGGACGCTTTGAATTGATGATTGGAGAGGTATGAAAGGCGATTTCATTCATTGTGCGTATGTGTGTGTGTGTGTATGAGTTCTCAGGTGTGCGGCGCTGGAGCGTTTGAACGCAGCGACTTCATTTGAATAAATCTAATAGTATGACCCAAATCTGCCCGACAAACTTAATTTAAATCAGTCAGTATTACTTTGAAATCATCATAAGACAAATCTTGGTCGTGCAGTCAGTGATTCAAACTTGTGCAGCCTCACAGGCAGGTGGAGGAAATTTTTGAAAATAAAAAAAATGTTGCTTTTATAAGAGTAAAGACAGTTTCCTGGGATAAAATAAATAGTCTGTCTATTCCTCTAAAAAAATGTTTGCTCTTTTAAAACACAGTCTCGCTTGATGCGTGCGCGCAATGGTCTGGTCTTCTACTGTAATGAATTGGATTTCAGTGTGCGCGCAAACTGTGGCTTCTCCACACACCCAGCCTTAAAAAAAACATGCGCATTAAGCATTTAGCTTAATTTTAATGAGGGCGCCGCCTTTGCACTGGTTTTCATTAACCGATTAACCAGTTCCAAAGTTGCCATTTGGATTGGAAAAGACGAAATTACGCAGCCCGAAGACAAGAGAAACTTTTTGGCTTAATGTGTTTAAGATTTCCCCGTAATGTTTATGTTTCATTACTAGGATCACATGAGTAAAGAGACAGATATTTTTAATTGAACCTCACTCTGAGACGGTCTAATCTAAATTTAGTGTGATTAACTCTCATTTGTGTGTGTGTTAGAGACTAACAGAGAATCATTTTCTTTCCTTCTCATTTCCCTCCCAATGTCCTGAGGCTGATATATGAAAAAAAAATCAATCCTATTTCCTGGAGTATTTTATGCTTATTAATATGCATTGTCATTATTC
Organism: Protonibea diacanthus; assembly: GCA_028641955.1. NCBI lineage: Eukaryota > Metazoa > Chordata > Actinopteri > Sciaenidae > Protonibea > Protonibea diacanthus. The sequence continues at coordinate 11,895,728 of CM053983.1, read as the reverse complement.
TGGCCTTTTGACTCTGTCTGAATTGAAGGAGCTGGCTGTTCTTTCAGTACCACAGGGTTACCTCTACATCAGAGAATGACTCAATCATCAACAACTTTTGTTGCACGTGTTGTTTTATTCATACGACTGCCAGCGAGTGTGTGTTTCCCCCCAAACAATAAGACGTCTGTGTCCGTCCTCAGTGTGTAATAATGTCAGACTGGAGGGGAGGTGGAGAGGTGGCAGAGGAGGGAGAGGAAGAGAAAGAAAAAAAAAGTGAAGCATGAAAGGAGGAGACGAGATAGGGAAAAGAGGAGAGGAGCTGTTGTGTTTGCTCTTTTGGTTGGACAATGGCGTTCGTGAAATGTTCCGTCTATGGGCTGTCAATCAAACTGCTCGCTCCCTGTCTGTCTGTCACTCTGTCTGTCCTCCATCTCGTTTCTGTCAGCTCTTTTGTTCAGTTCCTCTCTTCTCCTCTCTTCCCTCAAACAAAGTCCTCCACTGTTTTCTTCACCATAGGCCTGCTCTATGTAGGCGGAAAGCTCGACTGCTGCTCTGCGGTCAGTCTAGACTGTAAGACTGCTGCTCTGTAATTGTATCAAAGTGGATATTCGACCAGAGTAACCGATTCCAGATCAGCATCTCTGGACCGTGTGGGCAAGGTGGGTCTTCTTGACCCACAGAGCCGCCGCTCTGCAGCTGAATGGCATTCATGGTGTTTATGTCACTGAAATCCCCCTTTCTTTCTGGCTCTAACTGCGTTTTCCCTCTCTGCTTTGCCTTTTCTCAACATAATCTTTCTTCTCTCTGTGCAGGTCTAGACGACTGGCTATGAGGATGTTGTCAATGGGACAGATTAGCTGGTGTTTGTGGGCTCCACTGGTGTTACTGGCCATAGTTTCCCATGTCCCCACTAATGCACAGGGTCAAGGTAAGTACTTTTTCTTCTTCTCCAATCAACTTTCTCTCCTCTCTCTGCCTCTCACCCCTCCACCCCCCCTTATCCTGCCTTCCAAGCAAGCTCCTTTCCCCTTTGTCCACCCCATCCAACTTTTCTTTGCTTTTATGTCTTCCACCATTTCCCACCTTGGCCATCCAACCTCTTCCCATCTGTTCCCTCTATCACTCATCTCTCCTTCCTTCCTTTAAACCTCCCTTCACCTCTCTGCCCTCCTCTATCTCACTCTGTGTCTTCTTCTCACCCCGTTTCTACATCATTCCTCCCTCTGCTGTCTCGCTGTTTGATGTGCAGGCTCAGTCCAATCAGACCAAATCACGCTCATGATCATATCACCCCCATATCATCATGCCATTTCACCCTGGCAGCCCGGCAACGATTGCAACCCCTGCTGCCGATGCTGCCACGCTTCAGAGGGGTTTTAATAAATGTGTTGTAACGCAGTGCTTCAAGCTGTGATGATTTGCTGCGCAATGTGCCGCGCAAGATACAACGCTCCAGTGTGCTTCGCAATCAACCTCACCTCAGCAAACCTGATTTAATCAAACTGATTCTCATCAAAACGTGGGCTGTTGTCTGTTTGGCCCGATGTTTTTGGTCATGGATGTTAAAAATCTGGATGCACTCTTAACAAAAAACACACATTTGAGTTGCAGTTGAGCATACTGTATGTTAATACGTCAATATGCGGCATTATTAGCATATCATGTGTTAAAGCTGAATGGATGTGTGTTTTTCTGAATGACACTCAGATATTCTGACATGTTTCCTAATATCTACTAATAGAGTCACTTTATGGGCTTCAGAGATAAAGTCCAATTACCCAGCAATCCTTTCTTATCATGTGATCAAGACCAGGAGGTCAGGTGATTTAGTGAAAGGTGCTGGATGTTATTATTTCCGCTACAGCTGTAAGATGCAAAAATTTCAGCTTATTATAACCACCGGATCCAAGAGCGATTTTCTGAATCTTGACTGCAGTGTGTGTGTGTGTGTGTGTGAGTGTGCATGATTTTATGGGAGTCTGTATTTTCAATTGGCAGCCTATGAAGAGCAGAGGGTCAGACCTACTGTAGTTATCTGGATAGACATCATATGAAAACGTCCACAAGGGATGCTTAAACATTTAGCTGACCCTGCCTTGTGTGTGCTCGGGAATGTATGTGTGTGTGTGTGTGTGTGTGTGTGTGTGCGTGTTGCTCACATTCCTTCCAGGATGTGGGGTTAGAGGAGCAGGGAATTGGCAGGTCCTGTTTACAGGAGCACTACACACAGAAATCAAATAAAGATTTATTTCTCTCTCTCTGAAGTTGTTGTTCAAAATCAATAATTCACATATGACACAAACCCTTTATTGATCTGTTTTTAAAGCTAAATTAAAAAGAGAAATTACACTCACTACACAAATTATTTACTTCATTGTAGTTTAGAGGTTTATGTTTGGGGTCTTTGAGACCTGGTCAGTTTGAGGTTACTTTGTGTCCGTCTTTCTCTCACCCTCGTGGAGTTCTCACTCTATTCTTTCTTTTGTGCTCTCTCCCACTCATTCTCGCTCTGTCTCTCTTCATTCATTTTTCTCCTCTCTGTTTCCCTCCTCATTTTATTCCAATTTTCATCACCAGCTCTGTAGGTCATGTTTTTCATTGCAGTCGGACAGAAATGAGAGGTGAGACAGAAGTGTGACAGCATAAATTAGGCTGTGATTTGATCCCAGTGACTCGCAGCAAAGCATAGATGATCTCCCAGACACTATGGGAGCATGGTCTGCCCAATCCCTTCATTAGAGACCATGTGATAGCCATTAATTTTTTCCCAGTCTGTCCTCTGTAAGCTGCAACATCTGGTCAGAGGGGATTTGTGCTTGAGGATTAGTGTGTGTTCTACCCGTGGAGGATGTTTGTATATACAACACAAACGTCTGGATATCATCAGGGACTCCCACTACTAAGGAGTGGGTCAGTCCATAAAGGGTTTGTCTTCTCTGAGAAATTACTAACATACCAAAAGATCTGGCATTCACACCTAACTAGTGTAATTAATACTACCACTTGAATTATTATGTAACAAAATTACTACAGGAGGTGAGCCATTATTTTTTCAGTATTTAGAACAATAATCTTTTCTTAACAGTAACCAAAAATTTCCTTAGATGCTCATTTCATGAGTGAAAGATATTTCACTTCAAACCTCTTGGTGGCGCTAGAGGAAAAGTCAGAAGATCACTGAAAACATTAGGATTCATCTTCTGGGAACCATGAATCAAAATCTCATGACAACCCTCCAAGCTAGGTAATTCACTTTATAAGTGAAAATTGGACCACCTGGTGGTGTTACTGTAAATGAGAAGCCAGTGGATCACCAAATTAAGTATAATTAATCATGTTGTGATTGTGAATGTCTGTGTAGAATTTCATGGCAATACATTCATTTGTTTTTGAGATATTTTAGTGGTAGACTGACCACCTGACAGACAGGCACCCATCATTAGGGTGGCAAAAACAAAACTTAATCTTGACAGTGTTGGCTTTTCTACAAATCATCTTTGCTAATGCAAATTCAGTGTACTGTATATGAGACAGACTTCAGCTACACCAGATCCTTGTTCCTCTATCTGACCTGTGCGAGCAGCTCTGATACTGTTTTACTGCAGAAATTGAGCAGTGTGCAAGACAGTGTGTTGTTGTTGGGGTTGTTTTGTTCTCTAGCTCTTACTTTGGCCTTGAAAAGTATTGAAAAGGGAAAATGTAAATTTTGTTCTCTGCTTGTTCCTCAGAGGGTGCAAGAAGTGACCTGGCTCTTTGTGTTGCTGTTTCCAATGCAGTAGTGACAGAAGCAAGATAGATAGAGAAAAGATACCCAATAGTGGAAGTTTGCCACCGTTACATCTGAACCCAAAAAAGTAGAGTTGTTATTCCTTCATGTAAATTAAGCATTTATTTTTATAGTCAGTCCTGTTCCCTGCATGATTCAGTTAGTCATTGTGAAGATGCTAAATGTGTTTGTGTGCGTGCTTACTATGTGCATAGTTAATTATCCTAATTGATTTTGTTGATTGGCTGACAGCCTTGGTCAATACTGTGTCTCAGGACACATCACAGCAGATTATGTGCTCAAGAACACATTTGCAAGATATTGCACTTTTGTGTTGGTGTGTGTGCGTTTGTGTGTGCACGTGTGTGTGTGTTTGTGTGGTGAAAGGGCAGCCTGGTGAATTAGTATGAGTGAAAGTGTTGGCCAATAATTTCAGTTATAATGAACAGGGAGAGAAGCCAATGATGAGAAATCATTTATTCATAAACAAAAGAGAAGATGAGATGGAACAACCTGTTTTGAATTTAAAAACTGCTAAATTATCCGAACCCAGACTGCCGTCACCTCACCACCCTGCTGCTGTTGATGGTAATCCAGCTTGTCATAATCATCAGCCACTTTGGACTAAATGGAGCATTGAATCGTTGGAGAAATGATGTTCAGGAGGTTCTCTAATTTTACTCTGTTGTTATTGTCAGGGCATGCAGATAATGCTCTTTGATTGTAAATAAACAAAATTAAATTTAATTAGTGGGAACATGAGGTAATGATGATTTTTTTCCCAGGAAATATGAGGCAGCTTTGGCAGAGAAAAAAGGACTGCACAATGTAAAATATCAGGACATCCAGTTCACTATACATCCAATATGCACGCATATTCCAAATTACACAGTATGTACCACAGTGTAGGTAGGAATAATGTGTTCCAGGTGAAATAGTTGAAGTCTGAAAAGCATGAAATAGGCTACTTGCGTTTTGAAACATAGACGCGCTTCCCGAATAGCATGCAGAGCCTGGAGTCACTCAGGGTTGAGCAGATATTGTGGTAGTACAAGGTTGTGAAATGGCAACTTTGGGTCCTGGTTTTCTTTAACGAACTGAGAAAGACTCACCGAAGTAACTGAGTGACTGAGATCTGAGAACACGGCGCCATCGCTCCAAAAAAGTCAGCCAGGGCAAAAAACTAGATGATCAGAGAGGCTACACCTAAAAAACACATCAGTATACAGTAGGCAGATTATCTTAAACCTGTAATTACAGATTTTTAGCCACTTGGGTGCAGCAGAGACAAGCTGTAAACACAACACTGACATATTACTTTTTAAGCTGATATTGCGAAAAGTTGTTTTCAGCAGCTACAGAGCAACATTGCTTTCATACGGAGTGATGTTTGTGTGAATCTGATGAATGTTGGTCCAATATTCACTCTTTTTTTTTGTAGCTCTGCGTTGGTCTCCACCAGCTCCTGAGGGAAATATCTGGCTTTAGAGCTGCTAAGTGTTATTCTGTGTTAACTAGCTAGTCTCTGATTGTTTGTCTGCCATTTGGAGCTGGGCAGGTAGGGTACAGTGAAGGTTTTGGAGCTTGTCTGGTCGAAACAGCTGCCTGCTGTGGCTGGAAACAATACTAATGAGAGCAGTGAGAGGGAACCATCGCAGAGAGAAACTAAAACAATGAGCTCTAAGCTAAGAAGCTCTGTAGATATTGCAGGGAACTACAAGGTAAATGGTATATTGCGCATTTCTAGTCTTTTGACCACTTAAGACTCATTACACTATACGTCACATTCACCCATTCACACACACATTCATTCATAAACTGATGGGACTGGCTGCTATGAAAGGTGCCAAGTCTAGGCAGCAGTTTGAGAGCTAATCACATCCACACACCGATGGCACAGCCTTTGGGAGCAATTTGGGGTTCAGTATCTCGCCCAAGGACACTCCGACATGCAGACTGGAGGAGCCGGGATCGAAAAAACCTTATTTCTCTCACAAATAGTCATGTGATGGAGGTGTGTGTGGTGGATTTAACACAAAATTATTGATTATAGCAGCTTTAAAGAATTTAGTTGTAGGTAAAACCAAAATTCACCACACACGAAATGTATTGAAATCTAATAATCTTTTAGCAAAACTGTTTGTATATAAACTACAGCAAATTTGAACCTGCATATCATTGATAAACTATGATAGATAATTAATTGTACGATATAATTCCATCCATCCATTATCTGTAACCGCTTATCCGCATCAGGGTCACAGTAGTGCTGCAGCCTATCCCAGCCGACTTTAGGCGAGAGGCGGGGTACACCCTGGACAAGTTGGCAGCTTATCGCAGGGCACATAGAGACAAACAACCATTCACAATCACATTTATATAATTTTACTATTTAATTTTGTTTTCATTTTGAAAAAAATAAAAAAGGTTCAACTAACCTCAGGGTTTATTTTAAATTTGAATGATTGTCTGGCTACTACTGTTTCCTAGTCCATCACATTTTACTGATGAGCTGTTGCAGCTGAATACCAGAATTACTTGAACTAGAATGTATATTGTATTTCATTTTGATAAGTATAATATTATGATTATTGAAACAATGAGCAGAACAACAAAAACAAGACCTAGTTGTAATAATATACAAAACTACCCTTTAAATTATCCTGTAACCCAGTTGAGTATTTTATAGTGATATTTTTTTCACTGCTGGCTGGCAGGCATGCAGAATATTATGACTTCCTTTACCAGGCTGCACATGGGGATGGATCATCCAACAGACTCTTCAGTCCTTAAGAGAGATTTAACACACACACATACACACACACACGCATGCACATGCACACACACACACACACACACACACACACACACACACACACCGTGTGCAGACAATGCAGCACAGAGATAAGTGTTGAGGAAGAAAGTCATCACTTACACAGGTGAAGCAATGCTAGAGAGAAAAAAGGCGTTAAGCCACTAAAGGAGTGGAGTGCAGTTGGCGCAGAAGAGGAGAAGATAGGATGAAAGCAGAGGAGAAGACAAGGGAGAAGGAGGACAGGGAGAAGAGTTTAAAGACAAGGATGAGAAGAAGAGATGTGATAAAAGAGTTAAGTGTTCCATGAGAGCAGCAGAGGAGATAAAAAGAGCAGAGAGGTGGAAAGAAAAAAGCCAGAGTGGATTTGGGTTAAGTGCTATCTCAGTGAGCAGAGTAGTTCTTGTACCGACAAGACGCTGGCCACATCAAACGACATGCGCTGCAGCGCCGGATTGGCACTAAACACACACACACACGTACACACATTTCCCCCACCTCTTTCATAGTACAGTACGGTAGCTATCTTGCGGTGACAGTGGAAGCCAGCAGTGGTCATCCATAAATCCTGTCTATCAGTGAAGCTACTGTAGCCTGAATACTCGCTGAGGAGTCAGAATGGGGCTAATCTGGATGGAGGGGAGGAAAATAGGGAATTAAAGGATAAAAATGAAGAGGAAGAAGAAATGTAGGAACCAATGTATGCTGACAATATAGGAGAAAAGTGGAGGAGAGAAGACAAAAGCCAGTGATAAGAGAAAATGGATGGGAAGAAGAGATTGAAGAGATGAGAGGATGGAGGATAGAGAAAAAGAGGTAAAGAGGGAGATGAAAGGCAACTGGCAATGGAAAGAGAGATTGAGGAAAGCCAGAAGAAGACAAAAGAAAGACGTGAGGCCTAACAGAGCAAAAAAAAGAAAGAAAAAAGAACTGAATGTAAGTTGAATGGAGCGATTGTTGCGTAAGGAAAGAGGACGCGAGGAAGAAAAAGAGAGGGGAGAGTAAGCAAGAGTAGCAGGATGAAAAGAAGCCAAGATACAGCTGGATGCTGAGCCAAATCAGGAGATGGGAAGAAGAAACTTGCAGAAGAAGTTGAAACAGAGACAAGGAACGAGGGGAGGCATGGAGAGAAGGAGATGAAGTGAAGCAGAGGATTGGACAGCGAACATTTACTCATCTACCAAGAATCCCTGCTAGCTTTCACCGCTGCTAATCCTGGGACGAGTCGTCCCTTCTCAAACTGGGGCGTCAAGCTGTGTCTGTATCACTCCAACCCAGATAACTCCGGTTCGTACTGGGCTTCCAGTTAAAAGACTTTTCTAGTTCATGCTCCCTACAGACTCAGGAGATTACTCAAATTCATACTTCAACTTACACCCTTTTAAAGGCATCTTTGAATTAAGCTGCACTGAGTGAGAACATGTTAAATATGATTTTTGAAGGGATTACTATAATTTTCTGGCATCGGGGTGTTTTTTTTTTTCATTGAGGCTTCGGTGACTCAGACTATTTACTGCAGCTAAATTTTGTTGCTAAGCAGTAGTCGCCAAAGTTCTGCCAAATGGCTGGACTTGCATTTACTACCTGGCAAGAGGCTTTTGCAAGGCACTGTGGGGGGGCTCGCTGATTCCTGTGGTGTAACTCTTTCAGATAAATGCTCTGTTTTGTGTGATATACTGGTACCCTATGCGTCTATGTAAAAGCTCTGTAAGTTTAGGGTAGAGAAAGCTATCAAGTCAGGGTTTCTACAGCTTTTACTCAAAGTATCTTATTGTGAAATCCACAGCGAGGATGTCTGATGCATTTCACAAAAGCATCTTGGCACTTAGATTCTACTCTTGGATGATATTTATGGCCGTACGGTGGTAAACAAGAACAGACGTGGCGGTTCGTGTAGGGTAATTTATATCAGAGACCCTCATGTTCTGTCAGCATCCACAGCTATTGGAGCTATTACGTCCATATTCATTAATCATAGTTGCTGTCTCTGGAATAGCCTCCAATTTATAGACCTTGACATTCATTCACAGAAGAGGGTCATAGCAGACTCAATCGCCTTTTTACATACAATTTTTTATTATAATTCAGTGTGTGTGTGTGTGTGTGTGTGTGTGTATGTTCATTGGCATGCAAAGCAAATATCAAGCTAGTCAAGGCAATTTTCACCCAGTTATTTGTACCCTGTCTGCCAACTCAATTCACCTACTATCAAGCACACATGAAATGGTACTGGAGTAATAATCTACCAGCTCTGTCACAGACTTAAATTATTCATAGATTCTTATTGTGTGATGTAATTATACCGTTTCATCCTATGCATTTTGAGTATCTGATAGGTGGCGTGGTGATTACTTAAGAATAGGCGTGAGCAAAGTGTGAAACTGCAAAGTGCTGCACTGTGTCTCTGCAGACCGATCAAACAGCATCATAAGATCTGGTGCTGAAAGGTCCTTGTTTGACATCTTGAGACTGGATCTTGTTTTGGCTTTGGGGACTTGACATTGACTGGTGAGGTAATACAACAGCCTACTAAAATTTTAAGGGTTTTTGGCAGGAAAGGCTGGCTGAAATGATTTAATAGAAAGAGATTAACTTTTTAAACTTTTCTTTTTACCTTGATCATTGATTTAAGTTGAGAAAAAGTATGAACATAAACATTATTAAAAACATACCAGCATGTCTTATATATAAAAGGAAACTAAATCTACAGTTTAGTATAGCTGTTTGACCCATGTTGACCTGACTTGATTCATTTTGTCCCATAAACAACATAACAATACAATCATGCAATGCGGAACATACACTGCTCTCTGATTTTGGCCTGAATGGGATTTTCCATTGAGAAAGATGGAGGTCTGTTCTCATCATCGAGTGAAAATCCTGCACAGTACCCCTCAGGTTTGTCTACATCATATCACCCATTTTTTTTCTCTGCATAGTTTCTCCATCATGGCTTTTGTACAGTCTTTACATGTCAGCACTCTATAAACAGTCATCTTCATCAGCAACCGTTTCTGGAGCTTGTCACACTGCTAATGTGGGTCAGGAGTTAACGTCCTTCAAAGTTTATGACAGCTCAGAGGCTTTCTTTGGCATTTTAAATTGTAGTTCATTAATATTTTTTAATACAGTACTGTAGATACCTGCAGGCACAGAGTAGTTGGAGATTATAGTGTGTTTTCTGATTTATATAGGCTATTGTAAAGTTAGCTGCCTGACTGATATGCATTCAGACAAAAATAATCACTAGTTTTTATAAAATATTTTGAAATTACAAAACTGTCACACATCTTGTGAATTTGACTCAGACATATGGTGAAAGACTATTTTTAAGAGCATGAATGGGGCGTCTTCATTATTACAAAGAGATTGTGATTTAATTTAAACCTATTGAGGTTGTTTGCTACTAACAAAGTGCTACAAAAGTGATGTGTCAGCCTTAGAAATCAAATAAATAGAATCTTAATTATTAGGTTTTAGATAATCCTGACCCCAAAGTTAGTTTACTTCCTACTGCTTACTACTTACAGTTAGTCAGTGGTCATTTCTGTTTAAGGATCTTTTAGGACATGTTCAGCTTTCATGTTTTAAGTAGTGCTGACAGGTAAAGTGACTTTACATTGGCATCGTCATCAGATTTACAGATGACACTGCCTACTCATTGATAGAAACTTTGTAGAAACATATTCAAGGTGTGTTTTGGTGAATAGTTTGTACAAAAACTAACATAGAATAATCGCTGAAATGGTGATATGTGTCACAGACATAAAGGTTATGTCTGTGACTTTTGTTTGCATCTGAGGTGACTTTCTAGTATTCCATAATACTACATTTGCTGCTGTCCGTTCTTTTCTTTAGTTTGTCTTTCTGTAGATTAAAACCAGTCAAATTCTCTTCTGTTTCTCTACCACCTTTTTCTACAAATTATTTTAAGTATAAGAAGCCACAGACCGCTCTCTTTCACACACACACACTCATGCAGAAAATGGCAAAGAGAGAAAACTGCAGTGGCCTTTTTAACAGGCCACTGCAGTTTTCATTGACTGAGGGCCAGAAAGTATACTGCTACTGTAAACCAATCATTTCTCCATGATATTGCATCGATGGGAAATGTATACTCACACTGACACAGGCAAAGACATCTGCTTTTTGATTTTTTACTTCTCCTCACTGGTCTGTAGCAGAAATTTAAATCATCCCTACTCATATCACTTTTCTTTGGAATGTATCTTATATAGAGAATTTGGCTGGAAATAGTTTCTTTTAAACCTTTTTCATGCTGTTTTGAGCAGAAGCAAACTGAAGCTGAGCTGTATGCTATGCTGACCTGCTTCATGTGTTGCTCTCACGGATACAGGAAATTCAAAATTGAAATTCATTCAGCCCTCTCTCTGTCCTTCTGTCCATTTATTCATTTCCGCTTTGAGTCCTTTTGGATTTGTGTCTTTCTGGGTCAGATTTTGGGGTGTTTCTGGGTTTAACCACTGACTTGTTGAAATGTTAACATATTAACTGGTGTCTGGGAACTTTTAAATTAACATCTTTTCATTCATCAACATATTGTTTATTTCTAACCATTCTCTAGCTTTATTGAAGCTGATTTAAGTGTGGTTAATTGGTTTTCAGTTCCAGCTCCGAGGAGGCTGCGTTTCAAAGTGCTGAGCCCAAGCAAACTCCTTGTTTCATGGAAGGAGCCCAAAGGAGACTTTGACAGCTATCTATTCCTCTACAACAGTATACCAGGTAGGATCATTTTTCTGTATATACACACACACACACACACACACACACACACACACACACACACGTAGAAAGAAAATACTTATATGCCAAAGAGAAATAGGACCTAACTTTGACATTATTAAGGGAAGAATCCATTCATGACTTGATCTTCTGTCTGCTAGGAAGGATAATGTAATTTACTTCTTATCAAAGTTACTTTGAAGGGATCACACTCTTGAGAGATGTGGAGGACTCAAAGTTTGTCCCGCACCTTTGCCAAGTTTGAGACAAAGGAGTGTTTTTTTTTACTGCGTACGTGGAGCCTGTCAGCAGATTTGAAAATGGGACTGATAGGTACACAGACAGAACAGTAGGACCTACACAGACTCATGATGGAGTTCAGTCCAGGACAGATGAAAGACAATGGCAGCCATAGTAGTCATTCATTCAACATTAAACTGTGTTATCACTCTCTGTGGTTGTGTGGATATGATGGATGCCTAACATACCGCTTTTATCCTGCATCTGTAAGTAGTCGATCATTGTACAGACATGGAGCATGACCTTGTCTCTTACTGGGCATGCAAAATATAGTCAGTAATCACCCTAATTCCTACCTCCTTTGTTATGTAATCACAGTGCACCTATCTCCACAGCCATACATCTCCTTCACATCAGTCCCTTAACTATTGCTGCACCGCTGCCTGCATTTGTTCCGTATTAATGCTGTGTTGAACACTGCAGCCAATTCTTTTGCAGCCGTTGTTAAAATGAATAAGTAGCACTGAATAAGCACTCTGTAACATAAAACTTGTTTCTCGCAAACAACCCTTTGCAAGAAACGCCTCGTCTGACAATTTCTCGCTGCCTCAGACAGCTGAAAAGAGAACAAAAACTAAAATTTATGACCACTTCCTCGCAGGGAGGAGTGCAGCAGTAGCTCACTGGCATTCAGGAAAGGCAGTCAATATTTTCACAGTGTCCTCACTGTGTCCGTACACTATATGGTTAATAAAGCCTTCTTTGGTAATTAAAAGGGATGAGGGCACAAATACCTGTTCTATGTCCAATGTCTTCTGTCCCGTAGTCCGTCTGAGTCAGATGAGGTGAACAGCACCTGTGGTAAAGCTTGTTAACACTGGCTGAAGTCCTTTTGTTCAGTATGAAACACCATTTTAGATCACAAAAGGAGCTGTCAGAGTGGCAGCTAACCTTCTGGCTCAACATAATATCCCTTTTTTCCTTGAGAGGTTTTCTAAAAAGGAACAACTAAAGTGCATCTAGATCAGGACTCAGGCTTTAGGTCAAAGCAGATGAGTCATTTTTGCCGACAAAAGTGACTAGCTAGTTTTTCTTAAAGCTTTTACTCTTTAAAAGATTGTCCCCATGACAACTTTTCACCAATTATCAGCTTGTATCCTCGTGTATAATGAAACCCATGTCTTAATGCATTTAAACATGTTTAACTATAGCCTATGCATCTTTGTCCGCTGGCATTATTCCCTATTGTATGACAGTGCATGAATTAAACTAAAATAAGCACTTATTGGAAGTCTGTTCAATAGCCTGCCAACAATTCTGAATTTCAAATAGTGTGGGTTGTCTGTGTGTACTTGCATATCTCTGTGTTATTTATCAGTGCCAGATGTCTATATTTACTCTCTCAAATCTCGATGGAGATGAAGCCAAACCCTGCAGAGAAAAATTCCGTTTTTACTGTAGGCAACTACAACTTATTGTTAAACTGCTGCTGCATCCAATTAGAAGAATAATTTAGGTATTGGAAAGTGTGTTCGCTTGTCAAGCATTGGAAGGCAGAAGAAGTGGTGTTACTTGTGGTCTGAGCTTTAAAATATGTTGTAGTATTTATGGCAGCTATATATGAGAATGTGTATATTTACTGACGTGTTGATGTTTTGAAATGTAGACACTAGCAGCCAATCAGAATGAGGTGTTGCCACGACAGCAGGGGTAATTGGGGTCACTGGGCGATGGGCTCGGGCACGTTCAACATCGGTAAAAGCTCTAATTAAGTGTTAATCATGGATATGCAAAAAATAAAGTCTTCTTCTGGCCCTCTGAAAAATATAAATAAATAAATAATATAAGCACATGGACTTCAGATAACAAACAAAGCAGTTGAGAATGCAGCAACAGGTAACTCTCTTTTTCACTGCGGGGGTGGGGTAGAGTCCCGGTGTTTCGGTTTAACGAGCGACCCTGTTCACTGGCGACCGACAGCTGAAAGCGTATGTGGTTGTCATATTTACGACAGGTGTTGGAAACAGGAAGATACGTAGCTGTCCGTGTGAATGCCTCTTCTATTAACAAATGTCAAAAAAAAAAAAAAAAATCGTCCCGATTCGTCTTCGCTGTCTTGTTTAACAGGTACATCTTCCTGTTTCACTTCAACCTCAGACGTATTCGGCGCAACGGTCGCCAGTTAACACGGTCACTTGTTAAACCCAAACACCCATCGATAAGCGCGCGGAAACAGTAATGGGCTGCTCTTTAACGGAAGTGTTGCGGTTAACAAAACGTACGTTTACCAAACCAAACAGCTGGTGCTCATCAAGTCTTTTCTCTTGTAAAATTGATAATATAGTTTGCGTATATCTCACCTTTGTGTCACTTGTTTAAAGACGTTTTGTAGTGCAGGTGCAGCAGCGTCTTTTTCGTCACACCGTGGTTGACCCACTCTCTACCGCTCCCTGCCGCGAGAGCGGAAACTCACTTTACCGTTGGTGAGATCCGCTCGTGTACTGGTTGTTTTCTCCCTAACTGCCACAAGAGGTGATATTTTGGCTATTCCACATATCCACAAACTTTGACAAGGCACTTAAAGGTGAGATTTGTGCTTTGTTGGAAGTGTTTGGGACTTGACAAGAATTAAAGCGCAGTTAAAGAGCAGTACAACAGGTCCTTTGGCTGCTAATGCTACCTGTAAACCGATGCTAAAAAGGCTAATGCTACAGTTGAAGGACCACAGGAATAAAATGGCGTCAATAGACTGCTGGAAGGATGCTGAAGAAACTTTTGGAGATTGGCTAATAGAGTATAACGCTGTTGACGTGTCATGAGGGAAAAGCTGATGTCATTAAACATCATTGAAATCTGACTTGAAAAGAGTATAATGTGTGTCATGAGGTTGAGATACACAGGTTTTTTATCCTTCTTTCTCTTATGGTTGATTGTATATATTGTAGAATTAATCAAGACAGCAAAGCCGCATTGTTCTTGTGTGTTTCAGAGATTATGGTGTAACCTATTGTTGTCAAATTTGAGCTAACTTGACACATTTTTTATACAATATTTATTTGCTGTTGCACTAAATGGATGTTTTTGGCCACATTAAAATTGTGTGCTTTCTGATAAATGTAACAGGCCTGTTTTGCATTTGTGATGAAGTAATTCTTGATAGGCAAAAATTCCTGCCAACTTTATTTTTCTACATTTATTCTAATTTAAAGTGAATGTGACAACAGTAAAAAAAAACAGTCAAGTATCAGTTGTTTGCTGTAATTTTCCAAAACTTTGTTAATGAAACTTAATATGGAGAGATGATGATTTTTAATGGGTTTTCCACAATTGAGTCATCCCACTAACTGCAAGCTGTTTCAGATATCATGGAAACAAATATCATCAACTTTTGACTTCCAGCTAATTTAAAGGAATAGTTCAACATTTTGGGAAATATGTATTTATTATCTTACTAAGAGTTGGATGGAAAGACCAGTGTCATTCCTGTCTGTACATTAATGCTGCATTCCAGTCAAAGTTGGAGGATGGAATTTCCCAGTTGAAATTTCCAGCTTCCCACCTCTAGATGTACATCGCCAAATGTAAACAAAAACATGGCTGACCATGACAAACTGACGTTTCTTCAGTAAATGTACACACAACTGAGCTCTCAGCAGTGCAGCCTTGCATATGTATATAAACAAAACAGAGAAGTATTATATTCACTGGCCTAATACAAATAATGAAGTCTACAAAAACATCCTACTCCCCACCCCCATTGATTGAAATGTACAAGAGACATGTGTGACGTCAGACAACGCCTTCTTTGTGAAGTACGGACAGATGGATTTGTAAACTCAGGGCAAAAAGGCTTTGGATGGTGTTCCCTTGTGCTCTTTCTTGAAAGAGGTTGGAAATTTTCAAGTTCCAAGTTGTCTGGAACACAGCATTAGTATGAAGCCAGGACCCAGAGTTGACAGTCTTACCTTAGAAACTGAAAGCAGGGGCAAACAGATAACCTGACTCTTCTTGGCCTGGCGCAGTGGCTTCGCAGCATTTTGTTGTCACTCCAAGTTTGCCAGACAACCAGTGGAGATGCTGTGTGTGTGAAGTGCTGAGTGAAAGACAAAACAAATGTTCGCCAGGAAGTAAATCTGTCTAAGCCTTTAAGTCTCTAAAATGATAAAATAGTACTTTTTATGTTTCTCTTAGTGATATAAGCAAGTATTAAACAAAGAAACAAGTGTTATTACTGAGCTGTTATGAGGTGTTGGCAGGCATGTTTTTGATCAATTGAAAGAGTCAAGCTAACTATTTCTTCTTGTTCCCAGTCTTTATGCTAAGCTAAACAAATTGCCTGCTGGCTCTAGAAAAGAAAGTGAATAAGTGTATTCTCCACAATCTCAAACTATTTAGTATTTAGTATTATCTTTATTTAGTATACACCTCACACTTCATGTCTGTGCCATTTCCATTCAAAAGACCTAACAGGTGATTGCAGGTGAAATCTTGGATCCCTTGCTGTCGTCACCCAATAAATCCAGGAAAGGTCACCTAAAGAGAAGGGTCGTTATCTCTGGGAAAACTGAGACATGTACTCACAGTGTAGCAGTTGTCATATGGTGTCCCAGTGAAGGCCTACTCTGCACTTTAAGCCAGATATTTGGTTGATTGACAGTATTTTTGTTGCCCAGAACAGACTAAATGTGGACACTGATTCATGCAGTTACCTTCACTGACCTGCCGTCCCCTTCAGTAGGATTTATCTCCCTTCCCCTAAAGGCGTCATTAGTCATCACTCTGCAGGCATTGGGGACAGAAGAGCTGAGGAAGCACACACACAGACATGCACACACACACCTTTATTGATGGCCGAATTGATTGCAGGGTCAAAATTGAAATGGGGTGATAATGGGACCTGTTGGCCTGATGGGGATTAACTGCTAAGGAGATGGCACAAGCACACACGGACTTGTTTCTCTGCGAGGATAGCTAATTTATTTTAGGGACAAATTGTATTTTCCGAAGCTCAAAACTTTAACCAACTCTAATCTTTATTCTCTCTGCAAGATTCACCTACCAGCCATTGAAATAACAATATAATTAACTTTTGACCCACAAAATGTCCTGGTTACTATTACTATGAAGATATATGCTCCACTAACAAATCCAGTGTCAAATAAAATACTTTGACCTTGAACGTAATGTTTGCCTGCCTACAGAACAGGAGAATGTTAATCCTGTGCTGAATTAACTTCGTATTGGCTTGGCCTTGAGAATACTAATATTTTGCTTCCAAGCAACTAATTATATGAAAAACACTGAATCTAAACATTATCAAGTCTAACCTTTGCCCCTTTTGCCTCTTCTTCTCTCTCCATCAGGTGGTCAGCAGAGGGAGATCATAGCGTCTAAATCTGACACTAAGGTGTTGATAACAGACTACAGCCCTTCTAAGGACTACATCGTCAGTGTCATCGCTGTGAGTGGCAATGAGCAGAGCAGACCACTTCAGGGCAGACATAAAGGTGCCTTCATGCATATTGCTTTTATTTCTTCCAGTCTGTTCTGTTGCTGTAGTGCAGCTCCCGCATACTCTGTTATGCTTCACTGTACTATACTCTTCTACTCATGTACACTGTTATGGTCATCAGTACTCTACTCAGTTCCTTTATTTCACTTGACATTTTACTCAGCTTTGCTTTGATATGCTGTAGTGTACACATCCTCCCCTCATCCTCACCCTCTGGTCTCCTCTCCTCTCCTCTGTAATGCCATGCCATTTGTTCTGTATTGTGTTATACTCTTACCTCTGCTCTATTTTAATCAGTTCCCTATTGTAATCTCAACGTATTAATATAAATGCTTCCTTTATCAGTTTATGTTGTTTTTTTTTATATTCTGCTAACTTGTGATGAATGTGTTTCATGTGCTGCAGCTGAAAGAGGTGAGAGTGGCGGAGGACACAAGACTGAGCCCCAAAGGCTGCCTGATTCAGTTGTACCTCCTGAGGATGCCAATGAAATCTCTGGAGGTAGGACAAACGCAGACAAACACTGTTTCCAGGAGAGGAGGCCATATACAAAGCCTGTGCTCACATCAACATATAAATAAAAAGAAATGCGCTGAGTAGGACTTTGGTTTAAGAGTCCCCCAGTCAGTTACCATAGTGATGTTTGGAGGTAGGAAAAACAGCCAGTGGTGTGGTCTTTAACACCAGCTTCATAGATCAGAAAGCCAAAAATATGAGTCCATGTCCAGTTGGACTGACTGTGAAGTATTTCCCCCCATGCAGACTTTATGTGCAACTGGTTAACAGCAAAATCCAGACAGACAGACAGATAGACAGACAGACAGACAGACAGACATCAGTCTGGTGGTCTACTTACCCACCAAGTGAGAGTTAAGATGCCAAAACCACCTATGCTTCAATGGTGAATCATTCACAGTGGTGCTTTGTGAAAACTCTTTAGCATATGCAATGCTGAGTGATATTCAGTGACTGTGATTCCCGATATTAGGCGCTGAGTGACCCGCAATGTTCACTTGTGTCTGTGTGGTTGCCTGTTAATTTGAGCTCTCCTGCCCAACAAGACCGTCTGTCTTTAAGTCTGTTTGTTATTGTAACCAAGATGTTCTTTTAGTTGGCAGCATTAATGACCTCATATTTAAATGCCCAATATTTCAACCTCTACTGAAATATGAGAGAAGAAAAGAATGCATTCATTTTCATCTTTAGTGCGTGTCTCTGCTTACATAGAAACTGTCCTCTGTTGATTTCTTTACCGTAACCGTGAGTTCAGCGGGGAGTCTTTTGACTATACAATAATTGATCATTTGTAGTGTGGTTTTCAGTGCATGCTTATGTGTGTATTAGAGTAAGACGAAGCTGGTAATTTGCAGACTCCAACATGAATGACGGTCATTGCAGTCTAACCGCTGCTGATGTGTGAATGTGATTGTTTTTAGAAGATTTAAAAGTCACTTTCTGTGACATTTGATTTCAAACCAGAGTCTACACAAAGACAGGATCTAATTACTTGGTAGCAGAGTACTTATTATTTATTATTATTTATTATTATTTACACTTTCTCTAGGCCCACTTATTTGTGTGTTTCTGTGCATGGTGATCATTTATTGTACAGTGCTAAAAGAAAGATATTCAGGAAGTTGTGATTATTGAGCGTGGTTTAAAGAGGTCCAGCTTCCAATTATATATACTGTGTGTGTCATCATTTTTATGGACTATAACTAGTATATATTATTTGCTCAATATAATTTTACTCTGGAATGCTATATGTGCATTTCATATATGCTGATAGAGCAAGACAGGGAAACACACTCACACACACACATTCACACAGAGAGAGCAATTAACCACGTATAAACATATAAAGCTTATTTATAGACACTTTGCATCCATGAATACATAATAAATTGTCTCTTGGTTGGTGAAACCCATTGGTAATAAATCAAAGCAAAATTCATATTGGCTGCAATCTCTAGGAACACTTAAAATGCTCCTATCATAATGTATTAATCTGCATTTCAAGCTATGGAAAAGTATTATTCATGATAAATAAAGTGCGATTGTTAGACCTAGATTCTGTTTCTACAGAGCATATTTATATATTCATATCACTGGAAAAAAAATCTAGTGCTGTCATTATGCACTAGGCCATCTTTCCAAAAAAAGTGATAAACAAGAGCTGAAACACAATAAAAATGACTTCATGAAAAAGTAAAATACGCCTTGTTGTTTCACCGGTGATGAGTTTTACTGGATTTGTTTTCAGCTCCCACTGAATTGATTTTTTTTGGCTCATCGGAACAATTAAAATCAGGTGCTGCAGTCAAATCTCATTTTTCATTTTAGCCATACAGAGCAATATTCTGCAGAATTAAGGCTGTTGTTTTGGTAACACAGCTGTTAGACTGGTCCAACACATCTGGTAACGAAATCACCAAATATTTTTTTAATGCGACCTCGCGTGGTCAAATTGCCAACAGCGCACTTATTCATAGAAACTTAAAACTGCAACTTTATAAAAACAAAAAATAATGAAAAACTATTCAGCTGTAATGACTCTCTCGCTTAAATACACACACACACACACACACACACACACACACACACGGTCTAGATCTTTGATGTTCTTTTCTTCTTCTTTGTTTCTCTCTTGCTCTCCTCCTCCCCTGCTTCCTGTCAGTGGGTAGATTAAAAGCTGGATTTCCTTCAGTCTGTTGTTATCAGAAGCGCTCACCATTCACTGCAGCAGAGGTGACCTTGATTGGTGTTCTGCCTCGTACCTGTTGGGGATTATGATAATATCCTGCTGTGCTTCAATAGAATTTGTGAATTTACTGTGTGTGTGTGTGTGCCTGTGTATTCAGCTTTGTGTACTGCAGAGATGCTCTTTTATGTTGTATTGTAACGTGTGACTGCTTCTCTTTCCTTCCCTCTCTATCATGCCCTGTGTGCTGTGTATTTATGTTCTGGAGTAATAATAATACCAATGTCCCTCAGTGCTTCAATGAGACGGTGTTGTATAAAGTCTCCCTGTGTGTGTGTGTGTGTGTGTGTGTGTGTGAGTGTGTGTGTGTGTGTGTGTGTGTGTATTATCAATGCTAACCCAGTCCATCACCGCTTTGTTCCAGAGTAGTAATCAGCTCGCCTTTATGTCAGGGCGGGTTGTTTACAAAACCTTTCATTAACAGCTGGCTCATACTCTCATCTCCTCTCTGATGTCTGTGTGTGTGTTGCAGACAGCAGTCAGTTATCTTTTTGTTCCCTAGCCAGCCGTGTGCACAATACCTTTTATATGTGTGGGTGACACCTCATGAAGTCATGAAGTATTTGCACAGAAACTGGAGTGTTATTTTCACTCTCTCAGGCAGTTTTATTATAGTATTATTATAACGACAAATTAGTTTGTACGGATTATAAATAAGAACTGATAATAAAACTGTCATAATTTTCCCACTTGAAATACATTCAACACTATTTTGCATCTTTAGAAAAAGGAAATTCAGAAAAGAGATATATGCAGAAAACTTTGGCTGCCTGTATCAAAACTGTGTGTGTGTGTGTGTGTGTGTGTGTGTGCGCGTGCGTGTGCATGGCTGTTTGTGAACATCTAAGTAAGTTGGTTTGAAGTTGCTCGGATGTGTTTAAGAGCAGACTGAGGAGAGGCATTAGCTAAAGGAAGTGTCGCAAAGCTTCCTCTGCTCTTAGTAAAATAACTACTGTCCACATTTGTTCTGAAAAAAACTCTACAAATTACTAAACAGTATCTTGCAGGGAATAAGCACAGGCTGCTCTGAACTAAATGCAGACTGTCCATTCCAGGAGCTTTGAATGAAACTAATTTTCTGTCTGCTCTTGAGGTGTCATTGACGGAGTCTGGCACTGAGCAAACAGGAAAGGATTTAAAGGGATATTTTACTTTGGTAAAAGTTTCCCATATTGATGTCAGTCATTTGTAGGACTGCACCCTAAAAGTCGATGAGTCGAATCATCGGTCAGGGACTCCCAAGTCAAATCTCAGTTTGGAGAGTTGTTTTTTGCAGCCTCTAAATCAATCAGTGCTCTGAGCATGGGATTCAGCTGCTTACTGCTGGAAGATGTGAAGAGAATTCCTTTTCTACTTGAATGTCAGCGTCTGAGTTGAAACGTCTGACTTATTTTCTTTTTTGCTGTGTCATTGTCTGCAGGATAGCTACCGAGGAATGCTACTGGGCAGATTCATCTTGGAAATTTCTGAGTCAGATTGAGCCTTAGTCATTGACTTGACTGTTAAATAAAGAGGTAGATCATTCAAATCAAATCAGTTAAGCTATTCCTCATGCCTAACTTTAAACACAGGAACGTGTGGAGTCTTTTTTTTACACTGTTTGAAAGAAGATTTATACAAGCCTGAAGACGGAAGAGAGGTGGGAGAGAGATACAGGTGAATCATAAAGCAACGGACACAGAGGAAGTGAGAAAATATGCCCCTTGTATTGTATATGCTTGTGAATCATTCATAGGTCTAAAGTGATATCTCAGCCTGAAAAAATGAGTTCATTGAGAGCACTGTGTGCGTGTGCAGTTGGGTTACAGTAATCTACTCTTATATATTGAATTTTTGTGAACTATTTCTTGCTGATAAGAGTAGAATATTTATTTATTTATATTTGCTAACACTGTAGCCATCTGGCCTCATTTCTCTTCCCAACCAGCTTTTTCCTGATAAAACAAAAACAAACGGTAGATAAACAATATGAATTCATTTCTGGACATTGTCGTAAATCTGCTTGCGATAAAATGAGGGCAGATCTATTTTAAACTGGATGAACAAAGACAAAGCCGCATAACAACTACATTATGAAAAAATAGAAATAATAATGAATGAAATAAACATGTTCAGATGTTTGCCAGTTGGAGGACCAGTGAAGTTTGTCATACGTTCATTTTCCATTTGTTTCTGTCAGTTTGATCTGCGCCAACAAAACACTGGCTCTGGGCTCCTTAATAAACTGGCTGCATTAAAAATGGCAGTTTCAGTTTTTCACATTCATACGTTTTTGTTCTCAGAGTGTCAAAATACCAACATCTACTCTTTCCAGTTTGGACTGAGACATGGAGACAGAGCAAATACTGTGTAATGCTATTACACGTGGAGCCATATGACGTCAGTTCAGGACTCTGCCATCTTTGTTCGCTGGATTCAGTGGAACCATTTTGGTTAACTGCGTACTAACTTTTAAAAGCTTCTCTCCTGGAGACAACATGGTTTATAACATAGTCACCTTTATCTGCATATATTACATATGGTACAAATATTTATGATCGTCAGAGGATAAACCCTACTGACTTTGGTGATTCTGTGACATTTCCTCTAGAGTTACAATAAGGATGACATTTTTTCTTTATTTTTCTTTCTTGAATGTCTTAATGACTTGGCTATATTTGGTATTGATATTGAAGGTGACCAGAGGATGAATCCAAATGACATTTTCTCTTCCACCAAGAGGCTTACATTTGGTTTTGGTCGACTGACTTTTGCATAAGCCGCTTCTATACATTGTATTTAGTGCAAATTAGCAAATGTTAGCTTGCTAACATGCTAAACTAAGATGGTAATAGCCTTTGGTAATAGTCATTGTCATTGTTGCTAGCACGGCTAGAGCCTTTTCTTGTTTCTCTATGATGAAGATGAATAGACTGTAATTACTGCTTGCCATTTTAATTATTCAGTAATGTTTTACTGGACATCGTGGTGACCCAGATATCCCAACATTCATTAGGTAGGTAATTATTCGCTAAGTTTGCTATCTGCTTCTCATTGTCTGTGTGAAGCAAAGGTCAGTGTTGGTTTCTTTTAACCACAATAATGTGCTTTTATGTTCTTAAAACTTACCAAACCTTAATCAAACTGTGAGATGTATATAGAAGGTATATGACAGATGACTTGATTTATTTGGAAGTCATCCTACTCTCTTGTTCTTTGTTGTTCTTTACAATAAACTGTCCAATAAAAGCATAAGATATTTATTATCTTTTACCCTTCACAAAATAAACTTAAACTTAGATTTTTGTTCCATTATCTACTGTATTAACATTAGCAACTGCTGCTGGATTCATCCATCAAGAAAAGTCTGTTAGTGATTCTCCAGCCAATAAAATTAAATGTTTGTGTGTTGCTTATCAGAGCAAGAATACATCCATTAGTGATTACTTATTCAAGAAGGTAATATATATTTTTATTGGAGATTGGCCCTAAACAATGTTTCCTCAAATTTAATAGCTATTATTTGGACAGCTGCATAGTGTTAGATCAGAGGACATCTGTGTGTGTGTGTCTGTGTGTGTCTACTGTAGGTGTGTCCATGACTGTATTTATTACAAATGTGGGCCAGTAGCCTCCAGTAGTAAAACAGATGGTTGTCGCCCTGCAGACCATAAAGATCTAACAGATACTGTAAGTCAGCACTAGTTTCTCTAATCAAAGTTTAATGCTGCTTTGTTGGATGAACTACAGAGATTGAAAATACCGTTTGTAATAACAACAAATTCACAGTGAGTTATCACCTGGCTCACTTTGAAGAATCTGAGGAAGTAAGCTATATTGCAACATCTTTTAACAATTAGACTTGTGATATGCCAGTGCACTCATTGTACTTGCCTTCATTTAAATTAAAGTTGCAGCTATCGACAAAAGGTACTGATGCCTTTCAGAATTCTTCAGTTACTTAACTAGATAGACTTTGATGTCGATATATGAATGCACTCATTAAATGGTTGACTCGCTTTGTTCTAGCTTTTGTACATAAAGCAATCAGAGTGCCAGGCCAGCAGCAAACATAAACAAGTGGAAATCATTGAGCAATGAAGGGCAAAACCCTCTCCTTCCCTCCATGCTACGGTGCCTTTTTCAATACATATTACTTAACAGGATGTGAGCAGAGTGTTGCCTTCCTCGCTCCCTGTCTGAAGCTTTAAACCAGTGCTCACACACGCAGACACACACGCACAGATTGAACCCAAGGGACAGACATGGTTAAAGTTGAACTGGAGGCCAATGAGATTCTGTTGACATTCACCACTTGGGTAGTGAAAAGGGGGGAAGGAGACCTCTAGTATCCATCACATCTGCAGAGGGTAACAAACACACACCTGGAGAACGAGGTTTCTATATTTATAGCCAACCTTAATTCCTAACATTATCATTAATTTCAGCTTTGGCACACTCTGGGTGTGCGTGTGTATGCGTGTGTGTGTGTTCGTCACTCTATATTTATCACTGTGTTAATTCCCGGCTTTAACATTCATTTAGTTCTCTGCATCTCTTTGTGCCCACATGTGCATATCTGTGTGTCTTACTTTATTTATTGGCCTATTACTTTCTAGAATTACTAGTTATACACTTCTTCTGTCATTGTGCGTTTTGCCCTATATTTATTTATATACTTGTGGCTACACAATATGACAAAGGTCAGAGAGACCTCTGTCATTAGGCTGACAAATAGCTAGAGAGACTGAGTGAGGAGGCCAAGACTAATACCACAAATGAAAGGAGACAAACACAGTGAATATATGCAGCGTGTTAAAGTATGTATAAGCTACAAACCGGTGAGTGATGCTATCAGTCCCTTTGAATGCCTCTTAACATTACATCTTTTTTTTCCATTCGAGTGCAAAAAGAGGCAGATATCTACGTCATTGCTGAGAAGCATAAAAGGTTCAGAGAAATTTTAAATCGATGATGTCGGATGTCATTCATAAATGACATGGAAATACCTAGTTTCAATGTGAGCTGGTGTGCAGTGTGAAGGGCAAAGTAAGGCGAGTGTTAAAGAGAAAGTATTAAAAGAAGCTGAAATGAAAAGTGAGGCGGCAAAGAGAGAACTCAGGTAAATGTCCTCCAGAAATGCACGTTTCGTCTCCATTTGTCTCGTCTCGCTTAGCACTTTTTCCATCATCACAAAGTTGTGTTTTACATTTTCTTCTGGACAATCGCCAGATACTGAATTATTCCTGTTGAGAGGAACTAAAGAAATATAATCCTCACACAAGTTGGATGTGCGCTCAGAGACTTGGGAGTAGATCAGCCATTGCTCACTTGGAAGTGTATGTGGATGTGTGCGTGTGTGTGGTCTCTGTGCTAGCCAGACTTCTGTCCTTGTCCTCGATTAAGTGAGAAGGTTCATGGCTGAGTTGAGCTAATTGTATGACAGCAGTTAACAAGTGCGTGTGTATGTGGATGTGCTAATGGCGTTTTGGCCATTAGTGGCAAGGACTCCTTAAGTGCAGAGGTCAATTAGAATAATTAGCCTCGACTTCCTCCCTGATTTTCCCCTGCTGTAGCTCTTCTTCCCTCCCCCTTCGTTTTCTGTGGCTGTAGCGACAGCACTTTGGCTTTTACCTGTTCCGTGCAGAAACAAGTTTGCTGTAGGTGTAGTTTAACCAGAAATGAGCTAAATTGAAAAAAACATTACACACATTAACTACAATAAAGTTATTGTATTATTGTAGAAGAACCCGCTCAAGGAAATGCAATACCTAGCTTGATAATTATGTTTCATTAAAATTACCCTTTACTCAATTGAGTAATTTTATATTTAAAACCAAAATATACCTTGAAGACCTTTTCATAATTTACTCATTTTTCCTTCTGTGCTGTCCTGCTGCTTTATTTTTTTGTACTCACATTTTCTAGCCCTGCAATACCTCCTGCTTTATATGACACCTTTATTGCCTCCTCCCTTCTATACCCCTTTATGCATTGCCCCTCTTCACACACCTTTTGTCCTCTTTCTCTCTCTTCACTTTGTTTTACTGCCTGACCTTCCTTAACCTATATTGTCCTCAATCCTGTCCTCCTTTTCCCCACAATCTTCCCCCTGTGGTTTACCCTTTGTGGATGACGAAGCACATCAGACCTTGAACTGTTGTTTGAAATGACACCAAATGCTCCTCCAGGTTGGTTAAAATTAACCACAAACCCATATTTGGAAGAGAAACTCATTCAATGCTCGAAACATAGCGGTTTAAAAACTGATATTGTGTCATTTGTGGAATATGAGCAAATCATAGCTTCTGTTTTGCATGCATTTCCATGATTTTTCAGTGGCTTAAAATAACTAGTTGAGCTGCAGTAAATCCTCATCACAGTTTCCTGTCTGCACCACAGAAAGGCTTCCAGTTACTGTACCTTCCCTTGAGTTGATGAATGTATACATCTGTCAAAGAAATAGCTGCTCGGGCTTTAAGAGAAACTAAAAGATAGAAAAAGAAGAGTAGAGAGATAAAAGAGGGGTGGGCTGGCAAGTAAACTGCACAATCCTGTAGAAGTAATAAGTAAGCCAGTATTGCAATGAATAGTGACACATAAAATGCTAGTTTAAGAGCCACACCCATCTGTAAGGTTCTTACAATGTGTACGTGGAGCTAAAAAAATAACCAAACGTGATAAAAGGGACTCAACTTTTGAAACAAAAATGCAACACAGTTCAACAAGTGTGAGTGTGTACCAGACAGAGAGATTAGGGGAAGACAAAGCAAGGCAAAAGAGCAATGTAGCGACAGACTTGGAGAAAGACAGTTTTCCTGGCCAAGCGCAGCTTTCAGCATACATATAGTGTCTGTTTTGTGAGGGGGAACACAGAGAGCGTCTGTGTATTCAGTGAAGTGGAACAGAACAAGGCCGTGGATTAAAGATCAGGAGGCCAAGCAGGGAAAGGTCTCTGGTGGAATGACACAAACCATCTCAAAACAGCTGTCGGATTACACCTCAAAACCCGCTGGATCACACTGTTTAAACACACATACACACTCTCTCGCTCTCTCATAGACACACTCACGTAGGCCCACAGGTCTCACAGATGAATATGAATGTTTGTGCCTCGCTGAGTTTATCTGAGTTGCTCTGAGGGCCGCTGAGCAAACGACAGGTGTATCAATCCGCTGCCTGTCTCTCTTGATTGAATAAACAAGCCAATAAAACAAAGAAAATCTTGTTGTCTGAGCTTGTGTGTACCAGCAGTGGTTTTAGGGAAGAATCATGCTGTGGGCAGGTTAAAGCAGCTGTTGGGATGATACTGATACTTTTAAACACTACAGAGACTACAATTTTATTTTATCAATAAAAGATTTGTTTCCAAGTCAGTATACAGCAGTCAGAGCTTTGTTTTACTTGCTGGTGTTTCGATTCTTGCCAGCGTCATGGTTTTTCAGCTTAAGAATTTTGACAAAAACAGTCTCACCTTGAGGTTAATTTAGTAGCTGTTCTGGAGGTTTAATTTATATCACACAAATGTCATCAGCAGAAAGGGTATTTCCACTGCTCATGGAATTGTAGATGCTTAAATTTCCATTCATTCTGAGCACTAACAAGTTAATTATAACCATCTAAACTAAACGCCATGAAGGCATGAGGTAATGCTCTTTCTTAAAAAATACAGATGTGTAAAGACTGTTTTAGCAAAAACAACCTTCACCTCCAGATGACTGCAAAACTATTTATAACTAAGTAATAACTTGTTAATTTGGCATCAAACTCTAAAAGAATCAAGTGGGTTTTATTCAGAATTAGGAAAGTTGTGTTAAGCTGGCATCTTTAGATAGACATACTGAACATACAGTCACAGCTGTTGTTTTTGCTGGTCGAATTTGTAGACGAGTAATGTTTAAGTGTGTCTGAGAGAGGCCTACACAAGTTTTAGACAATACGCCTTCGACATGGAAGACATTTTTTGACATGTCTGAGTAGGAGTGTATAAATAATGAATTAACATATGGCTGAATTCCACTGAGCTGCTTCAGTTTGGGGGTCCTGGTATTATACATGTTGACTCACTGTCGCACTGTCATGACTTATCAGGATGATTGATCCAGAACAGAGCTGTTATAATAATGTTATCAGTAAAACCTGTGCTTTTCCTACAATGACCAGTCAAATTGTGTGGTGTGAAAAAAGGCCTATACCTGTACCATATCTGTTTAATTAAATGAACCAGCACTATTTTTTTTTATATAATTGGATGTATTCTGGTAGCACAATGCATGTGACTGAGATAAAATGAAGATGAAGTTGGTTTTCACAACTTTTTTTCTTACGGGGGTGTAAACAAATGAATGCACCATGTATAGTCTGAAAAAAAGAAGTTGCAAAGGTTGATTGTAAGGTTTCAATTTTCAATTTTTTTTTTTACTGTAATTGTGACTAAATGTTCTGTACATCTACAGGTGAAGAACCTAACGTATATTATCTCCTGGGAAGTGAGAATAATGATAACTTAGTTTTAGTGTGTTTTTTTGGCACAAGACACAGAAAACTGGCCAGCAAGGTTAGTTTTTCACTTCATTATGGCTGTCTCTTTAAATGCTATCCACATTTTCATCTCTGTTTGGTAGAGCACTTAGCAAGCACACCTACACATGAGCAGATGAGGTGGAAAGGACCAGACTGTATTGATTTAAAGTGGACATTTTCTCCACAACATACAGGAAACTGCTTATATTGAAACATTAGGTTCCCCATGATAAACAGCAGGCAGGAGAAAAATATCTTATTACTATTCATCCTGAAATGATATATTGAGAAAACCTCTCTCTGGGGTGACCATAAAAGAGGCAGTTCACCTACCGTATAATATTGTTTCCATTTCATCATTTCACTGGAAGGTATTTTAATACAGAGTGGATTAATACATCAAAATCAAACATATCAATTTGTGTTAAACTGGGATTAAACGTCCAGTTTTGTTTGTAATCAGTTAGCCTCATCGTGAGGTGCTCATCTTAAAGCAGGTTCATGCGGGAATCAAACATGCGCTCAGAGACTAAGGGAAATGTTCTCACCGATGCGGGGACCATTGCTGCTACTGTTCATCTATCTGCATGTCTGTCACTGTTCTCAATGTTAATTCCAGACACTGAAACACAATCACAGTGGCAGGGGAAATAAAACTTAACTAGAGAGAGATTGAAATGACAGCACACTCTACTGATCCCTGGCTAAATAGAGGTCAGCAATAAATCAAGGCCGGCTGGGAAGAGCTACTGTTAATGAGGACAGAGACGGCGACAAAGAGAAGGAAGAAAGGGAGGGCTGAAAAGTTTTCTCAAATAGACAATTGTGTGTGTGTGTGTGTCTGAAGATGTGTTGTGTGAATCTGTAGTTATTTGTACTGTGCATACATTACTCCCCCAACCATATCAGTATGTTTGAGTGTGCGTGTTACCTCCTGGGAGCAGGAGATTACAAAGCAATCTTCTTTGCTTTAATTAATCTGGTCTGCTTTGCAGATAACATGTAGCTCTGTATGTATGTGTTTAAAGCTCTGTTTGTGTGTGTGTTTACTGCTACATGTGTTACTCCTAATAACTGCTAGTTATACTGCTTGTCTATAACGTTCCTCTCTTCTTGTTCCCACTTCTGTTCCTCGTCTTTGTCCCCATGTGTCTGTCCTCGCTCTGCAAGAAGTTACAGTCAGCCAACAGTGGCCTCCATTGTTGCGCTCACATTTTTAATACCCATTTCTCCACTCCCACACAAGTTAATTCAATTGTCAAGGAGCCACATAATTTTTCCCACAGCGCTGCAGACTGCACTGTGGGCTGAGTTGTAAAATGTAGTTGCTCGCTTTCTCATGGACACCAGGTGGACCGTCTGTCTAATCACATGTTCGCATGCCAATTATGATTGGTGTTTGTCCAATGTTGTATGAGCGTGTAAATAGGTTCAGTGGTGGCAGTGCCTTTTCTAATCATGTCCTTATATGCAAATAAGGTTCAGACGTAGTTCAGCCAACCTCATGGTTCACAATCAGTGAATATTCGGCTTGATGGCTGAAATGATTGAGCAGTAGCTGCTTTGGTTTCAGGCTCCTGATATTGTACACGTTGCCTCATTTTCACACTATTATGGCTCACTTGGAAACCTGAATAGAACAGAGCCACCTGTGCTTTTTCTGCTATGACAAGTAAAATGTCTGCTGTGAAGCTACACTTCATTTGTCTGCAGCTGAAACCAAGCATTTCTGGTCATTCCTGAACATACTGTCCGTACAAAGATGGTTTCACATACAGTAACAGGAAAATGGCTGCATTTTTGCATTTGTCATTGCGGTGGACTGAATCTCAGACTTTGGCTCCAATAGCTGGCTAAGGTGTAATACAGCCTTCAGCAGAGAGAAGAAAACTTGTTAAACTCCACTGCAGTGGTAGTACCTCTGCCACCTGTGATGTTAGAAACTGTCAGTGGATAGTGGAACTAAAACGGTTGTTAAATGTAATACAGATACAGAGATTATTCAGGTACAGATATGTCTTCCCGTGACTAATGCACAACGTGGAAATATGTTTAAACTTTGGCAACGCTTACCTTGGTCCTAGCAACAAATCTGACCTCAACTGTGACGTCTCTATCGTTAAAGGGCCTGTTGAGAAATTAAAGGCCATGACTGCATCAGCACATGAAACAACTTTCCATGTTTTTCTGTCCTTATATGAACATTTGGTTCCCATATGAATAGAAATACAAGAGCACACACACACATTATAATAAAGATTGACATATCTTGTGCTCTGCCATGGCAGTTTGTTTTAGTTAGTGAGTGTTTAAGAGAGATTTTTGTGCCAAACTAAGCCTGTGTTATATTAGTTAGCCGCAGAGATGGACAGAGTGCGATAGAGGAGTGGAGAGAGGCAGAGAAGAACAGGAGTAACTGTACACTTGGACAAAGGAAAGACTTGGCACCACAGAAGCTGTCAATATATCTGCGGTATTTCGTCAAACCCAAACACACACACGTTTTTGCCTCCTCACCGTTTTTCTTTCTCCCTGCTTCGCTTGCTTCCCTTTCACACTTTTTCGCCCTCATGTGCGCACACAGACACCGTTCCCCACTGTTTCCCAGTAACCGCACCTTTGACCCGCAGCAAAGGCGTTAGATGGGTAGAGAAAAGGGGGGTAAAAGAGGTATGAAGTGGTGGAGGAGAAGAAGTAAGGCAGATGGGGCTTAGAAGGAGCAGAGGGACTTTTGACAAGCCTGCTATTGTTTGGCAGTCAAGCATACAGCAGAGAAGAGGGAGTCAATAGCAGCTACAGTAGTGAGATACTGGAAGCATTCTCCCTGACATCTATTATTGTGAGGAAGACACTGTTGTGTGCATATGTATGTGTAAGACCATGTATGCAGAGATTTTCTTTGTCTAACTGTGCTTCTGCTGTCAAGTAAACTCCCAGATCTTTTTATTCAAATGGACAGGTGGAGGGCATTTACACTTACTCCGGCTCTGATCAATGAAGTCCCAAATAGTATGCTAGACACAAAGAATAGAGATACATGTGCGTACATGAGACCCTCAGAAAGAGGGGAAATCACAGTGGGTACCAGCAGCTGGTCCAAGAACTCCACCTGGATGAGAGTCAAGTTTAAGAGTTATTTTTAGGATTGTCAGTGTTAATGATCAACATAAAAGGGAGAAAATATGATAAATATGTGAAAATAACATTCATTAAAGCACTTCTGATGAAACATATTTTATCAGGAATGGTACAGTAAGGTCCTCCTGTTTTCTCAGGAATTCAGGTCTTGCTCAAGAATACTTCAGTGGAACAGTTGCTTTATGACCTTGGAGCAGACGACCAGTGTGATTTGTGATTTAGAGCAGTGTTTCCCAACCTTTTTCCTTGAAGGAACACTTTTCAATCTTAGAGCTAAGTGTTGACGCATAACAATACCAGTGCCATCAACTGACTAACTGTACAATTAACCCAAAAGGAAAGTTGTTCACAAAGTTTGTGTCAAATGAGTGATCTGGATGGATTTTGAGCAGCCTATTTCCTGTGATGTGTCAGAGATGAGTTGATATAGTTCATAGGCTTCTTTTATAACATATTCTATTCAGTTCTCCCTGTCCCTTGATCATTGTGTTAGCTATTATGTTATTTTAATTGCATACCTTTCTAATGCAGGAGTGTGTTTAGCCAAGAGTGAAGGCTCTGTGAATATAGCTTGTGTTCAGGTCTTCACTTTATAAGTTATATCTTAAATAATAATTCAATTTTGAATTTAAATGTTTTAATTTTTTTAAATTTCAAAATCAAGAAGGCCTCACGACCTCATGTCAAGCTTTGGTGACTCCTACGTGGGGTCGGGACCCCCAGGTTGGGAACAGGTGATTTAGAGTCACATCCCCTACTCTCCAATAAAGTTTGCAAAGCATGCAATCTGAATGGAATTAGATTTGTTAGCATTTCATTACCGAACACAAACCTTATTAAATCTACTGTTGCTTGAAATGAACTGCTTCCCAGTTAACGGAGACCTGCAAAACGTATTAAAGTTTGTAAGGTTTTCCAGAGACTTCTTTTTCTCTCTGTCCTGTCATGTGTCTGACAGAAAACTGAACATAGAAACTGTGCACACTCATAAGAAAACACACAATGTGAATACAGTAAATAACAGTAAAACTCACCTTTGACTCAAGGTTTCATGTTTACTGAGATGGATTATCTACTTTTGGCAATTATGGAATTGTTTCTCAAACTATATTATAATGAATGGCAGCAAATGACCCTTGATATCCAACGAGACTGTTTATAGATGTAAACTGGGATAATGTGAAGGAGAGGGACTGCCTTGATTATTGGTTCAAAGCAACAGCGCCTTGCCTGTTTGAAGGACATTCTCACCAGCCTGCCAACAATAAGCTAGGGAATGGTCAGCAAACTGTAATTAGCTGTAATTACGACCCTCTAATCCACTGTTTACATCTCCTTACCCTGTTTTGATGGGTTTTCACGTTGCACAGTACCCCAATCTTCATCTCTGACTCTTTCTTTTTTTAAACAAGTCCCTCGTCGCTCTATTTATTCACAGTGTCAACAGCAGTTACTATAGATACTAACACCCCCTGAACGTCTCACACTTTTTATTATAGAATAGCTCCTCAGTTGATCTGTGTCTTTTTGTGTGTATGTGTCGTCTGTCGCTTTTAAGGGAGCCTTATGGTTCTTCCTTTTTATTCTTTAACCTTAGATTTTCTTTAAAGGCCAGGCTTGTTTGTTTTGTAAGATGGGAAACTCTAGAAAGAATCATCTTTTTACCCATTGGCCTCTTAGCCTTTACCATTTTGCTGAAACTCTCAAATGAAGCTACAACTTCTCTTCTCTTCTCTTCTCTTCTCTTCTCTTCTCTTCTCTTCTCTTCTCTTCTCTTCTCTTCTCTTCTCTTCTCTTCTCTTCTCTTCTCTAAGCCATCATATACAGTAGGCTGTCCTACCTACAGTACCTAAACCCTGAGGATGTATTCATAATCTTTTGCTTTTTAAAATCAATACCAAAAGAGTATTTTATAATGGCACCTAAGTCTTATACGTTATGCATTTGCAAACCAAAGATTGTCATCAGCTGTCTCTCGACCTTGGTGTCTTCTCGCCTCTCCTCCGTCTGCCGTCTGCAGCAGATGGATGGTTCAAACAGTCAGACAGACACAGACAGCAGACAGAAGGCTCTGTCTGGAAAATCACTTCTTGAAACGATTACCTGCATGGCTTATCGTTACACAATGTGTCATGTATGAATCTCAGGCTTGAGATAGTGTTCGCCAGAGATAGAAACACAAAGCACAGGTGGTACAGTGAATGTTACTTGTATATTTTTAATGTTTGGTAAGTTGCTTGCTAAAATACAGTAAAATGTCCTTTCGCCAGCAAATAGCAATTTGCCTTATTTTGCGTGATGTAGAGAACGGCGAACACAAGCGAACCAAAATTATAACAAAGGTCTTGGGACTAACCCAGGACATTGCAATTATCCAGTCTGCACCTGAGCCACTAAACTAACATCTGTTGTGAGAGCGTAGTTAGACCTTTCACTGTGCTGTCCTAATGGAGATGCCAAAACAGACAAGTCCCTGTTGTGTACAGTTTAGATTGATTGATGTAACACTAACCTCAGTTCTCTCGACTCAGTTGGTATCACTCCATTCTGTAATATTTTATCTTAACCTTTTAAATGCACTTCTGTGAACAAAAATTCAAGGGATACAGCCGCAGTCAGCATTTTCTTCTACTTCTTTTCTTCATTTAGACACCAATGTCCATCCTCATCAGCACCTTCTGGGTTATTCACTTACCTTTGTAGACAGATATGCGATTTATGATGCAACGTTAAGTGGGTGTATTCAGTTATAGGGTATGATACAGAGCAGGATGACAAGATAAGCAGTTATGGGATTATGATAAATGAACTAATAAAAGTGAGTGTGTGTGTTATTTTCAGGTGGGAGGTATCATGTGTGAAATTTCCCTTTTAAAAGTGTCTTTCAAATGAAGAGTGAGTCAGTTTTCAAATGATTTGTTTAGAGAATGAATCCAAGAAAAGAAGGTTGGAGAGATACTGAGGGAAAATACCACAGTTCAAAGGAGGCTCAGAGGAGATGCTATTTGAACACCAAGTATTATACATGTTTTTAGAGCCAGATAAGAAGAGGAGTTGCAGGACATGTTTTTCGTGCTTGGGTTGTTCACTAAGTTTTAGATGTGTGTGTTTGTATTTGTGTAATTTTGTTTAATAAAGACAACCTGAAACCTGCAGATTTGAGGTGTGCATTTGTTGTGTCATCTGAGTTTGACTGAGAAACCTTCACATCAAAATTAAAAAGCATTTTAATTGGAGTTAACTTTTAACACACATTTAATGTTCCCTTTGTCCCTGGCTATGGTGAATTTGAATTTTGCTTTCTCTCCTTCTTTTAGTGGATCAGTTTGTGTGCCACACTGAGGCCATCGCAGACATTGTGATCCTAGTGGACGGCTCCTGGAGTATTGGTCGACTCAACTTCCGACTGGTTCGCATGTTTTTGGAAAACCTTGTCAATGCCTTTGATGTTGGCATCGATAAAACAAGGATCGGTGGGTCCCTGTAATTTCTTTCTTCAAGAGATGGGTCCTCTTGTATCTGTTGATTACCGGAATATATATACTTTACTCATGGAAATACTGTTGTTTTTGTATCAGCTATCGTATCGTATGAAGCAAATGCTACAAGCAAATGACAAGTTGTCTGTGTACTTGTGTGTTTTTAGGTCTGGCTCAGTACAGTGGTGATCCCAGGATAGAGTGGCATCTCAATACTTTCTCCACTAAAGATGCCGTCATCGATGCCGTCAAGAATCTGCCGTACAAAGGAGGAAACACTCTCACAGGTGCCGGGTTGTCTTTTCTTAATGGATACTAGTTTAACATGTTAAGTTCTTTCCTTTTTTTTCTTTTGTCGTTCTATACTGTACTATCAACGTATACTACTTACCCATCATTCTCTTGTTCTTTTTCCTTACTTCCTTTCCTTGCTCTCTTTCCCTGTGCCTCCTTTCCTCATCCCTCCTCCTCCTCCTCTTTCTCTCTTCTTTTCTCTCCAGGCCTTGCTCTGACTTATATCTTGGAGAACTGTTTCAAGCCTGAATCCGGCTCACGGCCTGGTGTACCCAAAATTGGGATCCTCATCACAGACGGGAAGTCCCAGGATGATGTCATACCCCCTGCAGAGAGCCTGCAAAATGCCGGTGTTGAGCTGTTTGCTATCGGTGAGAATGGACACACACAAACACACTCATGTAGTCTGAGGGGGATTCCCATCTGTACCACAATGAGTGAATACAAAAACACCTGTATTGTGTTTTTAAATCCTTCCCAGTGATGTTTATATGAACTTAACTTCCTCCTTACTTTACTGTCTTAGTGTGTTATCATGCATGTATATGAAGGATTTGTCTATAAACTATAATATTTGCCTTTACCTCCCCAGGTGTTAAGAACGCTGATGAGAACGAGTTGCACTCCATCGCCTCAGAGCCAGACAACACTCACGTGTACAATGTGGCTGACTTCAACATCATGAGCTCCATAGTGGAGGGACTGACCAGAACAGTGTGTGAACAAGTGGAGCAGCAAGACAAAGACATCAAGCAGAGTAAGGAAACAACTGGACAGAGAGTGAGAAAGAGAGAGTGCAGTAGCCATGCACACATAAATCTCAGATTAGCATTTTTATGCACTTGCATGCAAAATATAGTCGTAACTCCACATCAAAGTTACAACATCAACTATCTGAAGTAAGGCAAGATAAAATTATTTAAAAAAACTGCTGTCATAGTTACAAAGTGTGTTTTGTTTGGTGTGAATCAAACTTGTAAACCTTGTATATTTAGATAGAGCTTGACTGGCCAGAGATGGTCTTTAATGCATATTTTCTCCATCGGGAGCGAGGTGTCATACAGTATAGCACCCAAACAGAAATGATATCCTGCTATAAAATGGTGATTAATTGAGGACATATTGTCTTCTTTCCTCATCTTGCTCCTATTGCTCAATCTTTCCTCTAATAAGTTTCCATCTCCGTGGATATAAAGATGCAGGATGGAAAAACAAGAAAGAGGATGTCTTTAAAGGAGTGCCATAAATCGAGTCTAATGTGTTTTGATTATATTTCAACACTATCTCCTTTTACTCTGATCCTCGACGCATGTGAGTTTTTCTACTTAAAAGTCCCTCACTGGGAGTAATTTATTGTAAGTTGATGCAATCTGTTATACTTCCCTGTTTTGTCTGCGCTTATTCCTTCAGAACAGACACCAGAGACGACGGGAGCACCACTTGACCTGGTGACATCAGAGGTGACGGCTCGAAGCTTTCGGGTTTCATGGAGCCACGCCCCCGGAAATGTAGACAAATACAGAGTGGTTTATTATCCTGCTCAGGGAGGAGAACCACAGGAGGTATACAACACTACATTTACTGTACTGAAAAGGTGTTTCATTAGGAGAAGCTGAGGGTGTAAACAACCGCTAGAAACACATTTATCGCTGTATAAAATTAAGAAATATTGATGTCATTCCAACAACAGCTTTTGAGCTTCCAACACATCTCCAAAGATCTGATGAGAGATGCACTGTTATCTGAAAGCTATATATGCATAAATGTAGATGCAAAAGCAAAGCCTAAAAACTACAGAGGTCAAGAGACTCAGTATGGGAACAGAGGGTTCGGTTTAGGCCAGCGTAGGCTCCATTTTTTCCATCATTTTTATTACAGTAATGGGAGTCACTGTAGCTGAGGTCTTCAGGCAGGTGTATGGATTGAGCTCAGTTTTTCCCTGAGACGCTGGTGGTATCATTCATCCATACCTCTCCCTATCATCCCTCCATTCACAACTCCCCTGAACATCCATGCAGGTAATGAAAGCTTACTAGAAATGATACTCTGGCTGATCCAGGCACCTGCTTGATTTTTCCAGAACATTTGACCATAGAAACCATTAAATCTTTTGCTTAGCTGGGTTTACAGGGACCAGATGGTCTGGAGCCGCATGTGAGGAGACCTTTCCAGCTGGCTCAGCCCGGACCTAATCTGTATCACAACTGTCATCCATTCAGATCTGAATGAAAGAAATAATATTTTGCTTTCGACGTTTGTGCTTTATCCCATTCAATAAATTGTTTGTGTTTTTTCCCTCCTCTACCACTCTTTTTGTATCTCTCTTTCCTGCCCGGCCTTCCTCTCTCATTCCTCTTTTTCTTTGTCATTTTCCACTTTCCATTTTCCCTGCCATTTGTTGTCCCCTTACCCCTCCCTCCCTCTTCTACCATCCATTTCCGTACCCCATTTCTCCCCTGTATCTCTTCCATCTATTTTTCACCTCTCCTTTCCCTCCCTCCTTCCCTCCCACTCATGCTCCTGCACCCTAGGTGGTAGTGGATGGTGGTGAGACTTCAGCGGTGTTAGAGCATCTCAGCTCTCTCACAGAGTACCAGCTGGCTGTGTTTGCTGTGTACGCAAACGAAGCAAGTGAAGCTCTGAGAGGATCAGAAACAACCCGTAAGTTTATTCCCACACACAAACACACACACGCAGAAATGTACTTACAAAACCTCACACCAGCACTTCAGTCAACATCTGAGATCACGAGTTAATAACAGTGCTTTGAAAGATTGATAGCCATGGAATCCAGACATATTGAAAATGATGCACTCGTAATACAAGAAGACAAACGCATCCAGAAAGTTAAAATCTTAGCAAAACTCTATGGTGTGATGTTAAAACAATTTCTAAAACATAAACCCCACCCAAGACCAACTCAGAAGACTTAGTTTATTAGTGTGAATCCTTCTTAATTTAACTGTGTTGTGTGTTTATCTGTGTATGTAGTGGCTCTTCCCACAGTAACGAGCCTCCAGCTGTATGATGTGACTCAAAGCACCATGAAAGTGAGATGGGACAGTGTGGATGGAGTCTCCGGCTACATGCTGCTGTATGCACCTCTTAAAGAAAGTGGAGACTTGGATGAGAAGGAGGTATTGAAAGAAAGAAAAAGACAGAGAAGGAGAAAATATAGATTTATTAGATAGATAAATGCTTATTCAATTCATAGTTTAAACCGCAACTTGGCAGCCAAGAGTCCAGAGTTTTGTCTTAAATGCTGCATTTGTTTGTGTTTGTCCTCAGATCAAGTTATCGGATGCAGTGACAGAGATAGAGCTTGAAGCGTTGGTCCCTCACACTGAATACACCGTCACTGTTTATGCAATGTATGGGGAGGAAGCTGGTGACCCTGTTACAAACCAGCAAACGACATGTGAGTAATGCACACACACATTTATCCCAACCATAACCTAACCTAAATTGTAAATCTTCAGTCTTCCAAAAGAGAGGTGTCTTAAACTTAAAGTCTAAATCTCAGGTTCTCAAAGCAAAAAGCACACAAGCACACAAAAACATCAAAGCTCTTTCTCTCTCCCCTCAGTACCATTGAGTCCTCCCACCAACCTCCAGTTCTCTGACATCACTCACAACTCCGCCCACATCAGCTGGGACCCAGCGCCCAAAGGAGTTAAAGGTTACCGCATTATGTGGGTGAAGACAGACGGACAAACCACACAGGAGGTTTGTGTGACGCCGTGATTTTATGTCCTTAAAACATATTTCTTACAGATAATAATGTTTGACAGCATTTTTAATCTTGCGTGTTTGTGTGTCTGGAGATGAGAAAGTGAAAAAAAGAGGATGGGAGGATAGATCAAAGAGGAGATTAATTACACGGATTGTTCTTCTTAGGAGGAAAAGGTCAGACTAGACTGAGTATTGAGCACTGATATGAATCATTCTGGAAGAATACAGACACAGATATTGCAATTACACAAAAGTAGTGTGTGCGTGTGTGTATGTACATAAGCACAAGTTGTCAGTAACTTCAAAAGTTTTCCTGTGTCCAATGTGTCTGCCGAATACTAGCAGCGCATCAGTACACATATGGATATAACTGCAGGGTTTTGTGTGAGTATGTCATGTCTGTGTGTGTGCGTGCTGTGCAGGTGGAGGTGGGAGTTAGGAATTCCTATGACCTGAGCGATTTGACGTCCCTGATGGAGTATGGAGTGGCTATCTCTGCCCAGTATGACGAGGGCGAATCAGCTGCACTCACAGACGCATTCACTACCAGTAAGAAGCTGGCTCACTATCAGAATTCATCAGAAGGTGCAGTAGTCTATTAGTTTGGGAGTTGGTAATTTAAGTACAGACAGGTGGAGGTTATTTAATACTATTTATTATAGTCCAGTTTGTCTTTCACATTGGGTTGATCACCATCTCTGCTGAGGACGGTTTTGCTTCAGTTTCTTGAAAATAGTTGTATCAATACCATTAGAAGGCAAACCATTTCTCTCTTAGTGCCAAACAGTGTTGAATTTTATTACCCTATCCTGGTCCTTCTGCTGTTTTGGCAGTCTTCCCATCTCATTTACACCTCGGCATAATAGCCCAGTCGCATTAAAAGGTCATTTTACTGTCCCTTACTATTCCGTCATGCCAACAGATATTGATTTGCAGGAATATCCCTTTAAGCAACAAGCAGTTGTGCTCCAAAGCTGAGTCAGCTAAAAGAAATGTATTTCTGGCAAACAGCTATTAAACTACTCACTCTAAAAGGCCGTGTTGATGTTTATTTATCTCCTGGCAAACTTTGTGCACTCGAGAATGTTTAAGAAAGCTTGCCTCATGGACTTACAAATGTGTTAGCACTTTTAATGTTTTTGAGTGGAATAGAGGGGGACAGTGGGAAGCATGATTATAGTTCGCAGCAAAATAATGTGGAACAACTAAGTTATTGTAAGCTCAACAAGGAGTTCAAACTCAGCCCCTACAGTCAGGAAAGCAGAAGTTTAATTCCAGGTCAGTTATACCGTGTTCCAAACTGAAGCTAGCTCAGGGTTATATAACTTTTACCATACTAATTATAGCGTACAGATGCACATGGTATTTTAACACGTCACATGTCTCATGACATGCAGCTTGATTTTTACTCTGGCTTGGTACAAGATTAGAGACAACATAGACTTTATTGATCCCACAGTGGGGAAATTCACTTGCTACAGCAGCTCAAGATGAAACACAAATACAATACAATAAATAAAAACGAAATAGAAAGAAATCGAAGATACACTAGAAATAGAACTAATAAATTGGTGGTGGAGGCATAGGGAGGAAAAAACAGTGCAGAACCCTGGGTAAATATCAGAATAACTTAATGGAAAATGAAAACATTAGAATGAAATCATTCTAATAAAATCAAACATTATTAAATCATTATTAAAAAGTATCCAGTATGCAAATGGAAATCAAGGTGACAGAAAAATAAAATAAAATAAAATATAAAAAACTAAACTGTCTCTCTCTCTCTAGCTCCAGTCCCTGGTCCTTTGAATCTGCGTTCAAGTGACGTGAGCACAGACAGCTTCCAGGTCAGCTGGGATCATTCAGCCAATGACATCGTCCTCTACAGACTCTCCTGGGCACCATTCACAGGTGGCGACACAAAGGAGGTCAGTGCCAATAAAATACGGCATGTCAAGGTGTTGAAAAAGCACCATAGGAATGACACAGGAATCATGACAACCACACCAACTTATAATTTAGCATCAAAAGATGAATAGCCTGCGTAGACTCTGAGTGGTTTTATTTAGCCAGGGATCCACTTATTGTCTCCATGTCCAGAGGAAGAAGTGGCTGCACTCCATGCGCCCAGATAAAGAGGAGTCTGTACTCTATAGACTTGCATATAAGCCTAGCTACACTAGTGGTAGCTGGTAAAATGCCTGACATGGCTGAGTATAAATAAAGGCTGAATACATCTAGAAATTAATGGCTTGGGTGTTTTATTACCATGATCTGGGGTTTAGAGACAGCTGGGCGGCAGCGATAGAGCCCTTAGGTCTGTAAGAGTGTGTTTGTGTGTGTTCATGTTGTGTGTGAATGTGTATGCTTTGTGTTTTGCTGAGAGTCATCAGAGCTGAAAATAACACTCTGGGGAGTTGGAGAGGTGGGCTGGTGATTCCGCCAGCATAGAGAAAGGGATACACGCAGCTTTTCTCTGTCTCTCACCCACGTCCACACACACACACACACACACACACACACACACACACACAAACACACATCCACATCCTCCAACGACTGCTCTATATTGTTATATCTGAGAGAAGATTAAGCATAATACCAAAAAAACAGACACAGATACACTAACAGAGTGAAAAATTACCCAGATTAAAATTTAACGATAATCTAGAGATCTATTGAAAAAGTAAATCATTTTTGACCCTTTTGGCATGTCATGCTATTTAGTTTTTTCTTAATTTGTTTGTCAGATACCGTAGAGGGTATTACGATAAGATATGGAAATATATCTCACTAAATGCAAGAAATGAAACAAAAAAGAGAGAATGAATTACTAAAGATGCACTTGGTTCATTGAATGCTCAAATGTTTGGCCCCACTGGTGAAATCTGTGTGTAACTGTGCCTCAAAGGGCTCTACAAAGAAACAAATTCCTGCACATAATATGGTTATTGAGTCATCTTTAGTAAATTCCAATTTCAGCGTTGCTCTCCATGGAAGCAGACTGTACTTTTGATGACCTCTTGGTGTTTACCTTGGGGTCTGATTTGTTTCTGTCCTACAAATTATAGTGGTCGTTTGGAGTCCTGCAGCAGCAGCTGATCCAACTGGCTTTGCTGCTGTATTCAGAGGAAACTACACATTTCTGAATTAGTCATAATCTGATGATCATTACAAGTCTTACGAAGGCCTTGCACAAACCGTATTGTTGTTGGTGACTTGATGGTAAAATGCATTTGTATATTTCATAATTTATTTAACTCACTATTACAACTGAATCCCTGTGTAGTCTGTTTTCATAGACACCAGCTTAAAATATGCACAACCATTTCCTGCTGTTTTCATGACAGAAATTACGAGCACTGAGGCGATTTGTTATTTTATGTTTTTAGCAGCTTTCTCTACTAAAACTCAGTGATGGCCTTGGTTTTGAAAGTCTGGTGTTGCACTTAGAGTATAAATAATCTTGTCAGACTGTTGGTTAATACCCAAAATTTCTATCACATCTTGAGGTTAACTTAGGAAAGTCTTGTTATTTATTTTCGTCTAGCAAATATAGTAACAACAAACGAAGTTACAGAACAGAGGAATGTGTCCTCTACATGTCAAAAAAGCACATTGTTACATCATGACAAAATATTAGAAATGTTATCCTTAACAGAGATCTTTATTTGTATTATCATCATTGTTCAAAGCTCAGATCAAAACTCCAGATGAAAAGGTGACATAATAAAGATTAACTGACATACATAATGTTGTTCAGTTTGGGCCAAAATGTACTGTTGAGAGTAGGTTATAAAACAGCAGAAGCTCACAGTTGACATCTTTGAAAATATCAGCCAACATCCTTGAGAAGTTTTTGGAAAGGAGACTTAAGACTTGTGTGTTTGTGTGTGTGTGTGTTTCTCTTCTCTAGGTGGTGTTGAGTGGAACCGAGAACAGATACAACCTGATCGCTCTGAGTCCATCTACTGAGTATGAAGTCATGTTGACAGCCATATTCAAAGATGAATCAGAGAGTGACACCATCTCCGTTATAGAGACCACATGTAA
Organism: Protonibea diacanthus; assembly: GCA_028641955.1. Classification (NCBI taxonomy): domain Eukaryota; kingdom Metazoa; phylum Chordata; class Actinopteri; family Sciaenidae; genus Protonibea; species Protonibea diacanthus. Next base: position 11,852,714 of record CM053983.1, on the reverse strand, counting down.
GTGACATTCAACTGACATCATGTATGGCTTGATACGTCGACAAGTCAGAATCTAGAAACTTTTCCAGAGATGAGAGAAAGAGACAAATGAAATTTCATAATTTAAGATCCCCTTGGTTGCACTGATGTTGAAATTAGCTTGTGACCTAACTAACCCTCTGCACTGTCTGCTGAGAATAACCGACTAGTCCAATCACATATGCCTTTAGGATGATAAAATTAGCATCTCTGAGTTCAAAGCAAAGCTCTGTGCGAGTCCATTTGCATTGATTTTTTTGTCACAGCTTATCTCAGAAGAAGAAAATCTATTTTCCCATCAATGATTTGTTATGTATTTTTGTCTAATTACCTTAGTTATTGATACAGAGAGTTGTTGATGAGAGTTTCTATCCAGTTATCTGATTTATGCTCTCTGTATTTCCCCAGTGGCTGAGACAACAACGATTGCTACTACGACTACCAGTAAGATATATCCAAATTGCTTTTGTCTACAAATACACACTCAATATTGCACACAATAACAGTTTAATAGCTAACTTTTGCTTTTATGACAACTTAATATGAAGCAGCCATGTCATGTCATATTAAAAATGTGTCATGAAGTGTTTTTATTTGTAATATTAGAAATGTTAAAACCTTAAGAGTGTTGCTTCAAATAACTTTGCTTCAAGGGTTCAGTGTGCCGCAGGCTCAGTTCAAGCGGTACGTGATTTAAGAAACTATCCTGGCAGAGAGACTGGCCAAATGTTAATCATGATTCAAGCCAAAGCATCTGTCTAGAAAGTCTACTGCCATTGAAATGTGAAAAGCTCTAGTTGCCAGTGCATGCTGATGTTGCCAGAGTGCAACCACAGTTCTAGCAAGTTCCTGTAGTGGAGTTTTGGTCTTTGTTGCTCATTTAGTTTCAGGAAGCAAAAGCAGAATTACCGAGGGCTTAGAAAAGCTCAACACTGTCTGTTCTGACTAAGGTTGGTGTATGCAATGCTGAAACACAGAGAACATTCTCTAGCAGGATGCACCGTGTGAAAAATGTTTGGATGATCGTTTGTGTTTTTCTAAGTGTGTTTACCAAGTTGGCTTCACCCAGAGACTGTAGTTCAAACTTCATTATCTCAGAGACGACCCGGAGGCCATCTGGATTGTGTTTCGTATGAGGAGCAGGCCACAGCAAGTTGAGTCAGAGCAGTTTCTCTGCTCACGGCTCTGAAAACTTAAAAAGCAACATGTCTCCTTGACTTAGGACCCCGCTTGCTATCCTGGAAACTTTAAAACAACACATCTGCTTTGTTTAAAACTTTTAAGTGCTACTGTGAAAATCACAACTTCACAAAAGTGTCCCACTGAAAGACAGCGAGTCGCCTCTGCTTTTAAAAATCGAGGCTTGTAGTTTTTTGCATTATGTATGGAGGTCCTCACACTGATTTTCATCCACGAAGGACTGCATAGACTTTAGAACATGTTGGTTTCAAGCTGTTATCAAGACTGATGAAAAAAAACCAAAACAAACACACTTTGCTTTCTTTTGAATTCCCAAGTAGATTTCCGGCAAAAAAAAAAGAAGCTCCATATGGGACAGATTTTACTGCAACTTTATCATCCAGCACATCACAGCTGTCTGAGCATGTTGGCACTTTGACAGTAGCTGTTATGCATACTGGCATTTTGACTGACATTTTTCTAATCCGCCATTTACGGAACCACATTAAAAGTGTGAAGTAAACGTAGCACAAGCCAAGGTTTTGTGTCAGTTTTGGATACATAAATCTTACAGTAAGTCAGCAACTGTTGACTGTGATGTGATGTGATGTGATGTGGTGTGATGTGACAGTGGCGCGACAGGCTGTGAGAAACCTTCAGCTGAGTGACGAGACCACCCAGAGTTTAGAGGCATCATGGGAGCTGGAAGACCCCCATGTGGAGAGCTACAGGGTCACCTACGCTGGCCTCAGGGGCAACCACAAAGAGGAGTCTGTGAGTTCATCAAGTTTTCCATATTTCTGTCTTCTAAGAGCTATTTTTTCTATTTTTTAGATCTCTATTACATGCTATAGTTCCTCTCATTTTACTCCTCTGCCACTTTGGTCATTAAATCTCTTAAACATATGAGGTGTAAATACTGATTATGTTAAGAGACAAAACTGGAGTTGTGTTTAGAGGAAGATCCTTGTTATTTCACACCCTCAGCCAACTGCATGGCACTGCAGCGGTCATTGTCGGGTCATCTGCTCCAATCAAAAAACTGATTACACTTTTAGTCCCGGTCCACTCATGGCCTCTCCTGCTTCTTTCCTCTATCTGTGGTAAGAGCCCTTGAGCTCAGTGCCATGTGCTGACCCTGATCACTGATGCAGCCACACACACTCACACACACACACCCGGCCTCTACCTTCCCCTCCATCGGTCTCTCCATCTCTATGTTTTTTTTTGTGTTTTCGCCTCCCTCTTGTCTTCTCTTTCACTACCTCCCTAGACTTTCCTCCTCCCGCTCTCTCTCCCTGTCGTTCCCTCTCTCCTATTTTAATTTCCCAATGTGGTGTCAGAGCTGTGGAAGATGGAGAGGCCAGGCCAAGCCAGAAGACATTCCATTATCTTTTCAGCAGCCATTTACCTCACTGGGAGCAGAGATGGAGGGCAGCAGAGAAAAGAGCAAAAGAAACAAAGAGAGGTGGAAAAAGAAACAATAGCTAAACAAAATGGGAGAAAGGCTTAAACCTGTCCGCCGGCTGATAGATAAGGGTTGTTTCAGGTTGCTCTTCTTTCTGAAAGTTTGGTGTTTGATGTGAACATGTGGCAAAAGAGACAAGTTGTGTTCGTTTATATGTATTTGTATGTATGACTGTGTGTGTGTGCTTTCCTGCTCTGACTCTAGCAGGTGTTTTCAGCACCACAGTCAGAGTGGACAGCTCCTCCCCTCTCATTGGCTGTAACAGTTACCTGGCCTTCTGCAGACACACACACACACACACACACACACACACAATTTGAAATAATAATTGAATTACAAATTTTTAAATAGTTGACAAAGCAGTCTCAACTCAAGGTCCACTTATTTGTTTCTGGATCTTTTAACCATATAACATGATCTTCATCAGTTTTCTCAGTTGTCATAGATATTCAAATCTGGGCTGCTACAGAAACATGGTGATACAACACGGTAGTCTCTATGTAGATGCTCCCTCTGTAGATATAAAAGGCTCATTGTAAAGTAACACTAATGAAAACACTGATATGCATATTATATTCCTTTTTCTGCCATATTCCATAAACTCAGTTCCACAATCTTACACACTCGTCCTTTAAACAAAAATGCAGAGAAAGAAAACTTTAACACTGATAAATGAAAACATAGCAGTAATGGGTTTTTTCTCAGCAATTTTCTCAGTTGGCCTCAACTGACTTTATTGACTAAACTAAAGCGAGCAGAATTCATGAGCAGTTGTGGTTCAAATCCCTTAAGGTGTATGTAGCACTCTGCGAGAACTTTCTGTTTCACCAAATTAAGCCTGGTCTTAATCTTTGCCTCCAAATGTCACTGCAAGCAACTGATTCAGTATGTAGTCTGCTGTATGGTGCATGTAACCTGGTGTGTGTGTGTGTGTGTGTGTGGGTCTGATTTGTATACCCCTTGTCCGTTGGCTTATGTGCAGGTTAGTACCAAGTGAACAGAAGTCATCATTGCTTTTAAACTCCCTGTACTCTCTTCCTTAAATGTGCCCTGTATGTGTGTGTGTGTGTGTGTGTGTGTGTGTGTGTGTGTGTAGGTGTTACTTCCTGTCAGTCAGAGGAGAGCAGTCCTTCAACCTTTGTTAGCAGACACCCAGTACAAAGTGACAGTTACACCGGTGTACAGTGACGGACAAGACGGCATCAGTGTCTCAGCCCTGGGTGCTACGTGTAAGCCTTACAAACTTCCAACACACACAAACATCTACGCTTACTGTCTCACACACACACATACACTACTTTAAATTATTACCCAGTGGGGTCAACTCTCGGTTTCTCAATTTTCATTATACAACGATGCAGCTTTGCCATTTAGGAGAACACATCTTACAAAACTGAAAGCTAATGAAATTGAATTTGATTGCAGCGAGCTGAACGCTCATTTGCATTACATTCATGTTCATTTATGTTCCTGAAGGAGAATGTAAATTAAAGAGATGACAAATACTGATGCGTTCTTAATTGTCTTAATGAAGGCCGCTCATAATTATAGCAGCTCCTTTCATTAATGAGACGATTAAATTATTTTGCTCTGCTCTAATTGATTTTCTCACCCGTTCTGTCAATTACCTCTTCTGAGCATTAGTGATTGTCTCCTCATTGTACAGAGAATTGAAATGTTCAACGAAATATGTCATCTTTCCAGATGAGAGTACTATAGCTCACCATACTCTTCTTGGAAAGCAGCATGGTAATAAATTAGGTATACTTGATGTACAGTAAGACATGATTTTATATTTTTTCAAAGACTGTATAAATTTACAGCTGTGTGATAATTCAACCAACCCTGGCACTGTTCAGACAAAAACCCTCCAATTTTGCAATGTTGTCATAATTTATATTTCACTGTTCATTGAAAATGACATAATTAAACCATATATCAACAAACTATATAGAGAGTGCTGTGACTAGTTGTAAATTATGAACAAAGACAAGAAACAAAAGTCATTTTAAGGCTGCTTATCAATTAAACTGAAATATGTCAGAAGTACTGAATCCAAAAACTGTTAACTACTTAAAGCTTGGAAAGCTGCTTAGGTTGATTCTTTAGAGAAGCAATGATTAGTTGGGAAAGATTATTGATTATTAAAGATTATTGAATTTTAGAGACCAAACTATTATTGATTAATCAAAAAATAATCAGCAGATTATTCAGTAATTAAATTAGTTTAGCTCTGCTTGTCTTTGCTTATTTGAGACAGTTTCTGAATTAAATCATTTTGCCAGTTTTACTGCAGTTTATTTAGCAGACTTCATGTATGAGTGCTTGTTTACCTTTTAACATTTAACTTGGGATTGGTGCCAAAGCTCCGGCATTGTCTCTGCAGTCACATCAAAAACTTTCAAATGATATCCAGCCTGAAGTCATAATGTACAGTGGAACACATGATGACACTTGACCTCTATATGTAAAGAATATGATTAATTTTTCTAATCTGTTTGTCACTTCACTGTCTTGCTGTGCATTTTATTAAAAATTTAAAGGTTCCCAAGGAGTTTCTGACCTTTAGTCGCTCATATGCACATGCGTGCGGGAGGCTGTGGTGATACACATCCCTGCCAATGTCACTAATTCACTGATCAACAGGAGGGGGTCAGATGCTAAGATATGCTGCAATGCGCCAACAAAAGCAAAAGACTGCAAGCTAATAAACATGGACATAAACAATGCACAGTTTACTTGAGGAAATACTTTAGAGGAATCAGCTTTGTGAATGTTTTATGAGGAAGGAAATGCACTCGACATGTTTGTTAGACCTCAAGGATACACACTATCTGTTTTAGTGAGTAACACTGAATGTAAACATAATTTTAGTTGGTTTATAAGTGAACTCCACAGGGCCCCTTCAGAAGAAAGAAGGAATAAGAAATTCAATTTTTTTACTCCATTGTTATTATTACACACACAGCACACACATAGGCCTGAAATACACACATATACACACAGACATGCAGTTATTTGAGAGATGTGAGAGTGATGGGCTGCCACAAAATCAGGCACCTGAGCAGTTAGAGGTTTGCTGCCCTGCTCAAGGGAACCATGGGAAGTGAGCTGGCACCTCTCCAGTGCTCAAGTCTTCGCTGGACATAAACCATGCTGTGATTCCCAAGCCAAGCCTCTATGGACTGAACTACTGCAAAGTTCAGCTGTGAGAAGTTCTGATTTTGTGTGTGTCTCTGCAGTGCCTCTCTTGTCTCCTGGAAACTTACGCGTGTCGGAGGAGTGGTACAACCGTTTCAGGGTTACCTGGGATCCACCTCAGTCTCCTACAATGGGTTACAGGATCGTCTACCAGCCCGTCTACGGTACATACGTTCTCTCACACGCACGCAGACACCTGGAAAATGTTGAGTCTTTTTTTTTCTGCACACTTATTAAATTCTGTATTAAACCTTCATGTATAGTATAGTACACACACACACACACACACACAGACACAGACACGTGGATGCAGTGTTAGACAACTGTTTGCTCTGGGACTGGCTCGTCCTGGGAAGACCCACCAGCAACAAAATCCACATACGAGCTGAAAAACAAGCTGCACTCAGGTTGTTTTGGGTTTTCCTGATAGTTAGACTTCTTCTTTTTTTTTTTTAAGCTTGAGGCTTCAAGGAAACGTCAGCGATCCAGAGCTGAAATGAGACATTACCCTTCCTCATTTATTTATTGTCCTTAAGCTTCATTCAAAGCCAATTTTCACTGTTCTGTTGCTTCTCTAGTGCTAATAGTTTCCTTCCAAGACAAGGCTCCAGTCTTTATAGTTTCCATGTCTGTTTTTAGTCATCTAAACACAATTACTCTGTCTCTGAGGATCCAGCTTCAAGCAGACTGGCTGCATTCATTTGATTTTAGGAAATAAATTTCATCAGGCCGCTTCTTTTTACTGTGAGAACCTGAGTACGTGGATGGAAGAAAAGTGCCTGTGTGTGCAAATGTCTTCACACACACATATATACAGCTACAATATACATTACTTAATGTGAACTTAGACCCCGCTTAATGTAGCTAATGCAGACATGCACACACACAGATAAATATAAACACAGTCTGTTTCCTATTAAACAGTGTTCCAGTGGGTGGTGTGTTGTAAAGAAAATTGCTGCTCCTCCTTTATTTATCTTTTTTTTTTTTGTTTTTTTCTACTTCCATTGGTTTTGTTGCTTTCTTTTAATTTAGCCCTTTATTGTATGTATGCAGGATTGTTATTTTTTTTAAGCATTTTGGAGACATTGTGTTGAAAAGCTTCCTTAATAAAAATACGTTATTATTTTATCTTTGTTATATTTTAATAGCCTAGAGGAGTCTGTGAGTGTGTTCAAGTCTGTATTCTGGGATCTTTGTGCAACCAGCCCCTGCCTAACACTGCTATAGTTCAGTATGTCTGTGTATGCATGTATGTTTGTACAGTTTGTACAGTACAGTTGTGTAAGTATGAGAAGATTGTGCAGTGCAGTTTGCAAAGACAATGTGACAGATTTACCATGCAACGTTCTTAGAAATCTTTGAAACAATGGGTCTTTGATTTCATACAGACGTTGACAAAAGCAGCGCTCATTTCTAGCATGGCGAATGTCGGCATTGACAGCTGAAATGAATAGATAATTAAACCAGCGTTAATATTAGCTATATAAGTTGACTGAAAACACGTCCCTGGCTTATTTTTCTAAAATGGTTCCAGCTGTCTTGTTTTAAAATAAGAATCCTGTAAATAGCCTCTTAAATATGCACTATATGTCTACATACAATCGTGTTGAAAGACAGAGGCTAAAGCTGCATGTCGCAGGCAATAACATCCTCACCAGCTGATGGTTCATGTAGAAAACATAAAAACTGTGAAAGAACATAGTTCTTGTATTGTAGCCATACTTGCTGGTATTTGCAAACAGTATTTGCTGACTTGGGAAAAAAAAGCTTTTAGGATGAGGACTAACTCGTGTTTAGAGCTAATGCTATCTCTGGGCCTAACTCACCAGTTTAATTCTAAATAAGATCAAAATGTTTTGCAAAGTTTTAAATCTATTTCAATAAAACCTCCTGGAATCTGTAGCTTTCATAGATAAAAAGCTCTTCTCATTTTCCGCTCTCCTGCCTGTGCTCATGTGTACGTTTGTGTTGTTCTCAGTTCCAGGACCAATTCTGGAGACAACAGTGGGTGAAGATGTGAACTCCATGCTCCTCCTGAATCTGTTAAGTGGGACTGAGTACAGTGTTCAAGTGACAGCTTCGTACCCTGCAGGTCAAAGTGAACCACTGCTAGTGAATGCCAAGACAAGTAAGCATCCTCATCATACACGTGCAGACATCACTCAAACCTTGTTGTAAGAGTAGGTATTAGATGTGGATGTGATTTTTATTGGCATGAATACAAGAGGCTGGATTGCTGTTAGTTTGCTGAGACACACTGGCTAATGAAAGTGGGATTTTAATAATTGTAAATCAAACTGAGTTTTCACTAATGATAACCTAATATACTTCCATAATGAGCCCTAATGGGGGACATCGCCATCACTAGTTTTCAGTCTAAATCTGGCGGCAGACGCAGCAGCGGAAGATCAAACAAGTTTTAGGACAGTGGAAAACATGAAAAACATGCAGACTTTAGTTTAAATCCCAGCTGGCCAGTGAGAATAATCCATATAGATTTGGTATCAGTAGCTACAGTAAGACTTAATGCAGTCTATAATGTCTCTGTCATCTAAAAAAATACACTGCCTGAGAGAAAGAGAGAGAGAGAGTAGTGTATGCAGTGTTACCATATGTGTGCTGTTTGCATATACTTACCCATTCTTAGAATACTGCTGTGTCACTCTCTATTACCAAACATTTATGTTGTCTTTTTGGCTTACTGCCTTTCTGTGAGTATGTGTGTGAGTGCCTGTGTGGTGTTCACAAAACTGCTGCATCATCCCTTGCTTTAAAATTTACTGTTGTCCTTTGGGCTTAATGTTTGATTGGCCAGAAGGGACTCACCAAATCGCAGAGCACAGAATGGGATGAAAACAAACATGTTCTAAATTTAATAGCTCATGAATATCTCAGTATTTCAGTATCTCATGCAGGTTAACACACGCAGGAATAAGATTTTTACTTTAAAGCTTCAAAGTCTTTATTTTGGAGGAAAATGTTGAGAAATCAAACATAAAGACTATATGTGGTGTGATTAATGGATTTATACATTATCAGCAATTAGAGGGGATTGATTTTGATGCACAGATTATTTATCAATCTGTGCTGCAGTGATGTGCTATCCTTCATCTGTTCTTTAATCATCCCCCCTTTTGGATGAATCACTACTCCCTCACTCCTTCATGTCTCCGTAAAGCTCTCATAATGAAAGATGCTTTCATTATGAGAGGGAGATGAAATATGAGACACTGACATGTAGATTTACCAGCCTTCCATATTTAAACTTTACACTCTGTCCCTGGTGTGGCACTCGATGAAGGCACCTCTACTGTCTACATTAACAAATTGTCAAGCCCTTCTTTGCTTTCCATAAGCCCCATTCCTTTGCATACAGTATAAAAATATATAGCCTGCATATATCATAACTTTATCTACATTTTGGGACATTTTTCTAGTCTTATTTGTGCATATTATATGTCAGATTTTATGTATGTATGTTGGTGGGGGAACTTAAAAAAGAATCATCACTAAATATTCAGCAGGGCACACATCCTCCATCAGACGCAAGCATTTCACAGTGTGCCGATACATTTTCAGATGCATTACATTTTCCTATATTACACAAGGCACAGTAAAAATTATTCTCCATATTTGTATTCTGCAGTGGAGTTACTGATTTATTAAATGGTAAGGTTCGGTCATTTGTCATTCTAATAAGGGAGCTACAGTAACATATTTCCCTGGGTACACTGCATTCATTGCAGCCTTACCATGGGAGCCAACTGGCATGGTTGCACCAATAAATTACACATACTAGCATGTAGCATAAAAAAAAGTAATTATTGGTACCTTGAGGATCATTGAATGAAATGAAACTGTTTCCCCTCAAATGAAGTTTTATGTAGTTTGTATTGAGGTGCTGACACCTCAGCTATACGCTAAAAATTACTTTTCCCTGGGACCATTGAAGGGTGCACAGTCAATCTAGTCTCAAGAAATTTAGTGGTATTAGCGCAATGTCATAAAATGAAAATAATATATTTTTTTTTCACAGAAAGTGTGACTGAGAGAAGAATACACAACGGGAAACAGGCAGAAGTAGAAATAAGAAATAGTGTCGTGGAAACTGAGGGTATGGAGGTTGGGAAGGCAGATGGGTGCAAATATTTGGCTTCAAGACAACCTTAACTCTCTCACTCACTCACACACAGAAACACAGACACACACACACACACACAGAGCGGTATTTTCAGACTGGCTGCAATATCTCCACATGGTCCACCTTGGTTTATATCCATGGCACTGATTTTATTTTGACCTTTTAGATAATAAAATCCACATCCTCAATTCCCTCGTCTTTTGGCACTTTTTATCTTTTACTTTTTTCTTTTTCTTTCTCCCGCTCCTTCTTTTTTTTCTCTGTCCTAGTTTTCATGTTTTTTTTCTATGTTTAAACCGAGTTTTACATATTTCCACCCAAGCCTGGGAGGATACTTTATTTCAACAAAACACGTTTAGTGTGTTCTTAGACTTGTGCCGATTATTGCCGCAGACAAAAGAAAGGGCAGACATGTCTCACACATCCCTCAAACAGCAAAAATAACAAAGTTATCCTAAAACAAATAAAACTGTAGAATAAAACAAAAATATGTAGCCTAAAACCAACATTGTTGACCAGGTGCAGTCAACAGTATATTTGGGGCCAGGAAATGATTGTGCAAACATTTCATCAGTTTGAATGGCCAGCCTCACGGCAATTCAGGCCAAATGCTGAGGTCTGTGAACGTGCCATTTTCCTGTGCAAACATGTCAAATCAATTTTGTCTCAGGTAAACTGCCAGCCTAGCACAGTTTTCTTACTGTATGTACACATCTGCATACATGATTACATATGTCCATAACATTGACATGTGTGTCTGCTCATGTGTGATTTTTTTCTTTTTTTTTTTTTTTTTTTTTTGCATGTTTCTGTATATGACAGTGTGTTTGTGTGTATCTTTGTATATTATTGAATGGAGTGATGGTTTGTCATATGCATTATTCACTAGTATTTAAAATAAGGCACCTGACATATGGTCCCAGCATAAAATATCCATTTACTGGCACAAGAGCCAAGTTTATTTTATACTATCAGCAAATTCCGTTAACAAGGGGGAAAGAACGAGACGGAGAGAAAAGGAAGAGAGAGTGGCTCCTGGGAGGTTTGCTTGCCTATGGTGCACTGAAATCTCACGACCAAACAAGCTTTAGATATTTAAATTGCTCTCGGTGTTTTGCATTTTGCTGCATCATGCCTCATTGTTTCTTCACAGGACCATTAAACACCAACAAATTTTTGTTCTAACGTCTACCCAACTGAATGTTGTAACTGTTTAAGTATAAATGTATAAATGCATTGCCACTGTTTCCACTTTATACGGACAGTTCTTTGTCTATTTGACACTAATCAAAGACCAAAAACGAGATGTTCAAGTTCCACTGTTGCCTAAACCCAACTTTAATGCCGACTGCTCAATCAACGGTCATTGTTTCGATGGTGTGAAGTATAGACATTTTGCAAAGGTCTTCTTTATTTAGCAGGCTTTGGGTGAGAAAATGTCTTAATGTCAAAATGTCAAAAACAAGTAGTCCTAGCTATAGACTATCAAACTCCACTGAGTCTATAGCTCTAGCACCTCAATTGAGTCTAATACCGGATGAGCGACATTTTTTCATCTAGTTTTACTCTCTGAACAAGTAAATTGGCCACATTTCTGCCAAAGTAGTTTACCTAATGGAATATCTCTGCAAAATGAGTCCCAATTCAACTAGAGAGAGACTTGGCAGTACTATAACTAAGATGCAAAGTAACCTTAATGAATTTAGTTTGGTGCAGACTTAGAAGCCCGCGTGGGCCACTGTTGGAACAAATCCAGACAGAGCACTATGTGGGTGAGTATCTCAGTTGTCTGGTGAAGGAGTCAAAAGGTGGTAGAGGGTTACCACACACGTAGCAGAGACAGTAAAGAAAATGTTAAGTTAATGGTTAGAAATACTGTAAATCATGAGTTATAAGTTGCATTACAGTGTACATTGCTGCACTGCACTAAAGAAAAGAGATCGGCAGTACAGACTTTGCTATCCTGCTCCATGCTTTTATTTGGTTGGTTATACTCCTATAAAACATGTTGACACTGATTGTAGTCCTGCTGATTGCACATGTTCCTTTGTCATTTGATAGATTTAGTAATTACTGTAATCTTTGAGACTTGTCTGTACATTAATCTCTCATGAACAGTTGTCTGTGTGCGTGTGTGTTTGCACATTGAACCATCACCGAGTCTTACGGGAAAACAGGTTTAAAAAATACTTACTAAATTGATCGTTCTGTCATTTTCTTATCTGCTTGTCTCTCTTATCTCCAGTGTTCCTCGGGGTCTCTGGCTTGTCAACCTACCAGGTGCGATACAACAGCATGTGTGTCCAATGGCAGCCTCTTCTACAGGCCACATTATACAGAGTCTCCATACAGTCTCCACTCAGTAAGTACATTCACTATTAATGAGAGTGTATGACATATATCATGTCTAAACTGCAGTTTTCAGGCAGTAGTTCTGCACACACGTGCAGGCACACAGTTGACAGTTCCCTGTCGTTGTCAACATTTCGGTGTGCACCTTGAGTCATCCCAACATGTTTCCACTTTCCACATCGTGAGAAATGACGTTTTTGCCAGCTAAGTGACTGGAATACAATACAGTCAGTAAATCAAAGGTTTTACTAGAGATATGATATTTTGTGAGGTGGCTGGTTTGAACTCCAAATTCACAATACGCTTCCTTATAGATTTACAGTCTGTTCTTGTTAAACTGTCTACTCTGTTTATTATTAACACAAAGACAAGTGAACATAGCAGTCTCTCAGTGGGGGTATGTTACATGTGTTACATATACCTTTCACAGTCATCTCGTAATGATATGAGCCTCTGAGGAAATAAATGTTGTGTATTTCCGTCATTTTCACATGGCACTGGTTTACATTGTGAAGGATGTACATAAATCCCTCTGTATGCAGAAAGGAAGGGTGATATCATATGCACACGATCTCTCTCCAATAAAAGACACAGGAGGAATCCGCTTAGAGAATTGCTCATGTCATCACGTCAGAAATAAAACGAATGAAGATACAGAGTGTGACCTTAAGAAGCTGTTTAATGCACAGCTCGCTCAGTTAATAAAAAAGGAAGACAGAAGGGGAAAATTAGCTCCTAAAAATGAAAGAAAGGAATTTGCAAAAAATATCTACCAAAGTCTATTTTAATCAAATCAATCTTAAAAATATCAATATAAACCTCACCTTTGTTATATTTTGCCCTGTAGCTTCTCGTTGAATCAAGTGTCTAACATATAAAAATCATAATAAAACCACCATACAACTTGTCCTGTCGACAGGAGAGTATTTTGGAGCTGGTTCACTTACAGTGAACAACTTCAAGTTCAAGTTTTATTTTTATTTGTCCTCAGAGGGCAGTTGGTTCTGCAGCACAGGTTCATATAAAATCCACTGTAAAAAAACAAAAAAAAAAACAGAGTTGAAACAGTGATGACATTCTTGATATTTTCTTAGAAATAGATTTATTGTTCTTTGTCGCTGTCATTCTTGGAACCACCTATAGCAAATATCACACAGATTCCTGGTTGTCTCTAGTAAAGTAAAGTTTTACTTGGTGTGTGAACCTGTTGACACCTGGATCTCTGCTCATTCTCTGAGAAAACATTTGTCAAAGTTTATTTTTAAAATGTCAGCATGTGATAAAAGGTCACATAGGAAGCAGAACCAGATGCAATTGGTTTTCACTTACACAAATACCTCTGAGATGATAATGAGAAACGATGCAAGGTTACATGGCAATATGGAATGTAATTCTTCAGCTTTCAGTTGATATGAAACAATTGTGTTACTTGCATCAATGTGTAGTAGATGAGGTTTTTACAGTCACAGCTCTGTGGCCAAAAATGTGGCCTCATCCATTTCAGTGGGACCACTGTGTTGGTGCAGTTGGAGATCATGTCAAGGACAGCTCTGGATAATGTGCCAGAAAGATGGTCTGGCCCTGTTCTTCCTGGGGACAATAAAATTTCATGCACTGTACTTTGCACAAATCTGAAAATTGTACAAACGGTGGAGAAAATAACCAACTCTCAGAAAAAGAGCTTTTAATCCTCCTGTTGCCCTCAATTTAAGTGTTCTAAAAAGAGACTAGTTAGACTTGGAATAGTTTGACATTTTGGAAAATACACTGTGCACTATTTATTTTCATGCCAAGAGTTGGACGAGACGATCTCCCACTCCCCTGTTTGTGTGCTAACATAAAATATGAAGCTACAGCTAACAGGGGATTAGCTTAGCTCACTTCAGGAAATCACTGCAGCCAGCCTGTGAAATAGTTACAGCAAGTAACTCCCCGTAAAACTAAATATAAAATGTATGAGTCAAATTTAGAGGTAGATGTTTTAGGTTTATTTTCCTTTTGGATGTAGTTTTGGATTATGCTAAGCTAAGCTATTTCGTCTTCTGGCTAAAACAAGCTGAAATACTCGCCTATAAAAATGATTAATTAAAAGATTCATTTATTCCACTGATGCTTTTTAATGACGTTCATCATTTGATGTCTTGCTTCTTCCCGTGTAAACTTACTGGACAACAACCAGGACATAAAAGTCTCAGACATTTTGACTTGTCGGAGCAGGAGAGACACAGGTGTGACTAATAACATTAACGCTGACCCTGCTCCACTTAGGCAGCATACACAATGTTAAGGTAATGACACTGCCACACCTGAATTTAATGCCGTCGTTAATGGATTTTCATGACAGGGTTCCAGTAGATGGTTGGAGGCTAGTGTCAATTAAAATAAATGGGAGAGCTGGCAGGTAAATGTGTAGATTAGAGACATGAATAAAACTGCTTCTGCTTGAAGGAAACATGCGCAGCAAGTGATGCAGATGCACCTTTTACTGCCTTTTACTGTCAGAACACAGACAGGAAAAAGGAGGAGGAAGATGTCTCTCTTCCATCTTCCTTCCATCCCGTACTTTTTTTTTTTATTTATCCCCGTCTCTCTCTCTCTCCTGTCTGTGCAGTGACTGGATATTCTAGCTGGAGTTTAGAGATTTGGTTTAATCCACGCTGAGCCAACCAGCTGCTTAAACACCTTCTCGGATGGAAAAGTGCAGCCTCTCTGTGACAGCTGTTTCCATAAACTTTATTATCTATGGCCATTTCCTGTGCAGAGGAGGAGCTAATTTGTCATTCTTTGAGATGAGGGACACATTAGGAAATAGAATTAGACTAATGAAACTGACAAACGGCAGCTATTAGTACAAGTGAATGTGCTTTTCCAGTTTGTCCCTTTTTGGCTGCCAACGTAAATTCTCTCTTTGTTTTAATGCTGTCCTTCCTTGGAAGTGTTTGCAGTCTGCAATCCAAAGGAAATTTGCAGGAAGAAAGAAATCAATAATGTTTTCAATTTTTCAGTGGATATAATAATGATTTTCCTGCAGTGATTTTAGCTGTGCCACTGTCTAGTTACCATACTTTTGGTGCAGTAAGCCCGGCTTCAGCAATATAAAATTATAATATCTGAATCTGAATTCTACTTTCTGTTTGAAAATAAAGTATTATTTGTGTGTGTTTATAGAATTTACTATTTTTACGTGGATACTCAAAAACGTATTGATCTACAGATGAATGCAAGATTTTCACATCAAGTTTACATTTCCACATGACTTGAGCATGTTTGTGCAGTCTAGTGAATGAGTTCTGCTTCTGTGCTTCAGCAGTTAAGCTTTAATGTGCCCTTGAGCCAGGCACTTTGCTACCTGACAGCTCCAATAAAGCTGCTTAGTATCCAACTCTAAAACTGAGTGATTATACTTAGCAGCTTCCAGGCTTGGATTTGATGCAGAACATTGCTTGTAAATACAGTTAATGTGAAACAGGAGCTTTAGAGGGATTTGATCCTGTTTGATTCTATGAGTGTTGATCTGAACTTCAGCCTCTGTAAGTAGTTATTTGTTTTCATTGTTCACTTGCAGATGGTCAGAAGCAGGAAGTGAGCCTGGGAGGTGGTGCATCCCGACAGTGCTTCTATGACCTCACTCCGAGCAGCCAATACCAGATCAGCATTCACACCCAGATGCAAGGAATGGAGGGACCTTCTGTCTCCATAACTGACATGACGCGTATGTTGCAAATCTTTTACATATTGTATACACAGACGTTGTTATATTCTCATGTGTATCCTTTTGCACACCAAATTTCATCCTTCATTTTTATGAACATTTTAAACTCTCACTCAACCCTTTTATGCCCTGTTTTTACACTCATTTCTTGTCCACTGTCTCCTTTCTTCATCATTTTTTTAAGTTTACACCCTCACCTAATTTTCCCCAGTTAATCCTTCCAGTCTCGCTTCACCTCTCCTTTTCCATCTGCCACCTCTGAACCTCTGACATGCATCTGTCACTTGCACCTTCTCTGCTGTGGTCAGTCTCTGTCTCTATCTGTCTCTGCCTCTATCTCTATCTCTGTAAAGACAGAGGCTGATGTTGCAGTTCATTGGTCAGCTGAGGAGCTGAGGTGAACTGCACAGCTCCAGGGACCAGGGGGGGGGGGGTTTAGCTCACAAGCCGGGTTATAGATAGATGGATAGATACGGTCTCAGATACGCACAGGTGTACACACACACAAACATATTGTTGTGTTGTCTGTAACAGTTGTAGGTTCATAGTCAAGTGACGTAAATATACTAATTATACAAAATAGTTCCTGTCAAGGTACTAAAATCCACTATTCATTATAATTACTGCTGCATAAACATATAAACAGAATTTGGATTAAAAAAAAATACTTTATAGCATATACGATGATGACATGCTTGGTGTGCCATAGCTGCTACACAAATGTGAGTAAATGGGTAAAGACAGAATACTAATAAATGGCATATAAAAGGAATATTAAGAAACACAAAGTACCTCAAACTTATTCTGTATTTGTTCACAGATGCACACGTTAATATTATCTGTGTGCGATTTGTCTAATATTTTTAGAAAGGGAGACAGTAAAGGTGAACAATGGACAGAAAGAATAACATCAGCAACTATAATGAGGTGGACATGAACCTCCAGAAACACCATACTGTTTATTATTCAGTGACATTTACAACAAACTCACACCAACAGATGCTCAAACAGCAAAGTTCAGGATTGAATCAAACAGATTATTTACCAGTTATCATTTCAATCACCAACAAGTTATTGTTGAAGTTGAAGAAACATTTTTTTGCAATCATTTTATCTACTTTTATGAAGTATGTGCCCCTTCTGTGGGCAGTCACCGGTGTTTCCAAGATGATTTACTTGCTGTACACTGGTTTGACAGAACCCACTGCTTTCTGCAAAGTAATTGGCTTGGCACTGAGGCATACCTTAACCTGGGGCTGTTTTGACTCTAAAAAACATCCTCTGGTCAGGCTGATACTAGACTGATGAAAATAGTACTTTTTCTGTCTCCAACTTACAGAAAAAAGAAAGAGAGATATATAGAAAGAAAGTAGGAAGATAAAGTCTGATGGCTGCAATTTAGTGATGGAAAGAATGGTAGAGCAGCTGGGTTGCTCATGAACATGTTGTTGTTGCATTGTTGTAAATACAGATTGCACTTTCTTCTGTAAAGGTCTAGAACTAAGCTGTTGGAGAAAGGAAAAGGATTTGGAAACTTTCAGCTTAATAGAAACAGCCTCGTGCTGTCTCTCATTGTGTGAGCTCATTGACTGTGTGTCTCTGTATATGTGTGTGTGGTCGGCTGATAAACCCGATGATGGTGCCACTTGTCACTGCCATCATGATCGATGACCTTGTCTTGTTTCCCTGTGTGTGTATGTGTGTCCAGTGCCAGAGCCCACTCAAGCTCCAACTGAACCCCCCACCACAGAGCCGCCTCCCACTATCCCGCCTGCCAAAGAAGGTGAGCAAGAAACCTAACAGAAAAACACACACACACACTCATATTATCCCTCTAATGTTGTAGATCTTCTTCATAGTGCTTTGATTACTCTCTGTGGTAACTGTAGTCACTTTACACACCATAGTTTCTGTATTTTTGTTTATATGAAGCCATGCAGGCAAGCCTGAAACCATTACAAGTAGTATACGCCATCTGTCATTAACAAAATTATGCACAATTTACAGCAACAGGTGCATGCAATATATCTAATGTCAGTGTTTTATGTTTATGAGATGGTTGTAGGAGCTTATTTCCAAAAAGACAACACTCAAGTGAGTCATTGTTTTCATCTTTTCAGTGTATATTTGTTATTGACAGATTATGATATTTACAGGTGGCTTCCTTAAATATTTTAAATATTTTATTTTGAAATTGTGATGCACAGCTATTCAGTTGTGTGTGTGTGTGTGTGTGTGTGTGTGTGTGTGTATGTATGTACATTTGATTTGCATTCATTAACTCTGATGCACTTACAGTCTTCATAAAATTTCACCAGGATTTGTATTGGTAGATTACGGATTAAAAGGGACAAAAAAAGATTGAATGGGACATTGTTATGTAGTAAAATATAACCATGTGTACAGAGTAGTAGTTTTACTGTTAAATATATAACTATGATCAACACAACACAACAACAACAAAAAAGTTTACAACAGGTTATTTTTAACAGAATAACTTTGTTATATCACTCTGTACTCTTTATACAGCTGTGAGCTGTATTTAGTTTCCAAACATCAACAGTGAGCTGGAAGGAAATTTGGGGTTTGGTGGAGGAGGGGCTGCTGAGTAAATTTAAGATAAGCAAAAAGGAGAGGTAAAAAAAACAACAACCCTTGAACGTCTCACACAGGAATCTACGAGACATTTACTATCTTCTCCAGCGACTTTAGTATGTGAACTTTACACAGGCTACTGTGGGCTGCAGCCTATGCCAAAACAAAGAAATACTACTCTAATCCTGTTTTATTAGCTCATTACTTCAGGCTCAGTCACTACAGTGACCTCGGCCCAAATACAGTACAAGTCACAAACAGTACCTCCAACGTGTAGGGTGCAACTGTGATTGACAGGTAACTCTAGAGTATGTGCAGCTAGTTTTCCAAAACTTCAAAGAATCTATAA
This sequence comes from Protonibea diacanthus, assembly GCA_028641955.1. Lineage (NCBI taxonomy): Eukaryota > Metazoa > Chordata > Actinopteri > Sciaenidae > Protonibea > Protonibea diacanthus. Next base: position 11,833,697 of record CM053983.1, on the reverse strand, counting down.
TATTAACACATTAACACTGTAAGTGTTTCTTTTTTTCATAAATGTTGTTTAAATCATCTACAACCTAAAACATCAAATCAAACTTTGACCATAACCTAATGCCTAAGAAATACCTTTTACTTCAAACCTTCCATTCAAGCTGCAGCAGTAAATGACTCATGAAATAAGGGGAAATATTCTTACTGTCGAGGATTTTTTCAAATGGCCTGACAAGGCTGGAAAGATTAGGAACAAAGGGGTACAAGTTCACAGTCGTACCCTCCACCTCCTACTCAGGAGAGCCTTCTCTTCTGTTCCTGTCTGATGGGCTCAGGTAAAAGAGCACCACAAAGTCCACAGACGTGAACCGACACACCTGCTGAGCCCGCCTGTAAGCATTTCTGTCTAAGTTTCTGACCTTTGTCAGACCAATGCCTCTGTCTGTAATGACAGGCAACCTTTACTCAGGACAGAACCACAAAGACAGGAAAGAGAAAGTAAAAGTGTACGTGGGTCTGTAGGTGGAAGAGAGACAGAAAACAGTCAGAGGAAGTGAATGAAAAAGTGATGGGCAGGATGAGAAAAACAGGCAGGGATAGGTTTGTAGACAAAAAACAGAGGGGGAGTAGACAGAAAGAGAGACAAATGGGGAGAAAGACAGAGGAGGCAACAGACAGAAATAAGTGAGAAAAATATGTGCAGTATAAAAGCGTAGAAAAAGATGGTGATGAGTGTTCAAGACAATAACAGGCAGACAATGGAAAAGTCTCAGTAATATCACAGCTTTTATCAGAATCAGCCACATAAAACCTTGTAATCAAAACATTTTCCAGTTGACCTTTAACTTGACATTTCTGACAAGCATGAAAGCTCCACTTATGAAGTTCTGTAAAAATATATGACAATAGCATTCGTCTCTTAAGAAAAACAGGAACACCTCTTCTCTTCTCTTCTCTTCTCTTCTCTTCTCTTCTCTTCTCTTCTCTTCTCTTCTCTTCTTCTGCTCTTCTCTACAATTACAACCAGCGCAGACACAGTGGAGGTCTTTCCCCTGCATTTCTGGAGTTTGACATGGTCGCGAGCAGGATTTGGAATTTAGCGAAGAACTGGAGTTTGAAAACTCGTTAAAACCACAAAACAACTTTACGGCAGCTAAGATAAGGCTTCTGGGAGTCATTGAGACACCTGAGAAGAATAAAAAAAAGGAAAAGAAAGTCAGTGCTGGACTGAATATGAATGAGCAGCTTACGGAAGGAGAAAAAATACAGAAACCTATTGGATGTAGCAAAATTTCAGAAATATCATTTTTTTGTGCACTATACCTTGTAGTTTTATAAACTTTACCTTGTGAAAATTAATCTCAGGACCCAGCTTTTGCATATTAACCCTGGATGAACCATGGATGTATATTTGCAGTGCTTCATACTAGGCATATTTACTCTGAGTCTGAATATATTAGGCAGCCAGTTAACATTCAAGTTACGCTTTGTCCTTTGCTAACCTTCGGCCTGTATGAAATTACTTTTTTAAACGCGGAGACAAAATGATGTGCTGACTAAATATGTATATTTCTCTGTCTGTCCGTCTAGTTTGTAAGGAGGCCAAGGCTGACCTGGCATTCCTGGTTGACGGTTCCTGGTCCATTGGCGACGACAACTTCATGAAGATCACACGTTTCCTCTACAGCACCATGGGATCGCTGGATCTGATTGGACCAGATGGCACCCAGGTCAGTCATTAAAGGCGCTCCAGTCAGGATTTGTGGGGCCGATCCTGATGTCCTACAGTTAGTTATCGGGAGCAGTTAGAGCTTCACAAATAAACAGTGTTTCCCTCTGAACGACAGACGGATAAAGCATAACTGTGGAGTGGAAGGGAGAGTATATTTCTATGTCCGGTAGGTTATTTCACCATTTTTCCTTGTTTTAGTGACTCTTCTTGTATCATGTAGGGACAGACACTGTTTTTTCACCCACAATCCCATTTTCACAGGTGAGCCATTTGTGGAGGATGCTGGCTGTTAATATACCTCGGAGGCCCACCTAAGTACACTGATATATGTACCCTCCCTGTGGAATAAAATAATTGTGTTATCTTATCGGCTATCCTCATTAGAGGCCAACGATCAAACTATTTAGTGCGAACATTGTCTGATATCAGTGGCCAATCAGTCAGAGCACCCTTATCAGTCACTGCATCCACAGGTCACTTTAAGGTCTAATCTCAAAAGGAAAGCTCTGAATAGAATAAAACAGAAAATAACAAGTTTTACTTGTATGCTTGTAGCATACTTCAGTCCCAAATGCATCATTATACGGGGAAAGATCTCTGAATTAAAAATGTTAGAATTCAGTCTTCTCCTCTAGTCCTCTAGGTCTGAATAATGGTGCAGTAAGTCTCTGTGGAGAGCTGGTATTCACATTTATGACTGCTAGTGGTTCTTGTGTCTAGTCTAAATGTCTGCGTCTAGTGAAAATTACTGTATTGCCAGTTTGTACAGTGTCATAAGTTAACCAACAGAAATACAAATGTGCCTAAGGCTTTTAATTTTTGTTCGTCGGCTTTGTAATTTATTCTCTTTGTTATAGCACTTTTCTGCTGAAAAATGCATGCTCATGGGAAATGGAATGTAAAGCAGATGCTGGGGATAGAGCCAAAAGTAGCCACACTGAAAACCATAAAAATTACAAAATAAAGAAATTACATATCATGGTGCAGTCTGTGGGTGAAGAACCCAGCACACCCACAGCAGAGAAAATGGTGTGAAAAATATATATATTTATGTATATTGTATTTTTGTGGATAATCCCCCCCAAAAAGAAATATTACATACCCCCGTGGAATCTGCAGACGGAGGTTTGTAATCTTTCTAGTCGTGGTGATTTGCAAACACAGCACAGTGTCAAACATACAATAAAATACACACGCAGCAACCTACTGCCCCCCAACTTTTCTGCTCTCATCCGCTGCCAACCATTTTTAATATACTGCAACCCATTTCACCTGCCACCACTCTCTGAAGAGAGAAAAATACTTTAACGACCTTACTGTTCTGTCTAAAACCAGACTTTCATTCAGTAGATAATGGAATAATGGAGGCAGGATGTTGTACATCCAAGATAAAAGGATGGAAGGTGATTTAAGGTTGTGACTTCTTCTTAGGATCTACAGTTTGCTTTCTATAACCTGTTAGTGATTCCTTGCTCCTTCTTTCTTTGTTCCACTCTCACTGTGACATTTCTGACAATAATGGAAATTATGGACATAACAGACAATTGACCAAGTAATGAATCTTGAACTGTCTGAGTTTACTCTTCACCCTTTTGACCAATGTGGGCTTCATTGTTTGAAGAAGGCTGCTGCTGTTGAAATAAATTGCAGAGCAGAATTTCAAATAATTTTCTTTGGCTGTCCCCTGACAAATCAGTGTGGCCACAGCCTTGTTTGTATAGAAAAGTTTAGAAAAGTGAGGAGGAACTTTAAACCCCTTGTGAGTCTTTACTTTCTGGAAAGACTTTTTTTTTTTTTTTTAGTTGCTGTGCAGCATTCGATTAACTGCTCATTTGCTGGAACTGTGTTTTCTGCCAGAAAACATTACTTTTCTGGCAGGAGTGGTGGTCTAAGTCGAGATGCATTAAAAGCTGGACTAAAGATCAGATGGCTCATGTATTGACTATTACACTGCACTATTATCAGCTTGATTCTAAAATGCACCATGCAGTTAGTACAGTGAATATTAGCATCTCCACAGGATCGTTCGTGTATCAGGTTCATCAGTAGAAATGTCAGGCTCTAACTTGAGGCAGTAGCTCTCTGTTGTCATTGTGAACTAATTTCTTTGTGCCTCTTGCCTGCATGCCCCCTCTTACTATGTCGGCAGAGCTCAGCTGGTTCATTTGTCACACTGTAGAGGTGCTTGCTGAACCTTTTTCTTTCATTTGTGTACTGTCTGCTGTTAAGCAGTTTGCTACTTTTACTGCGCCCCATAACTCTCTGGCAGTAGGCTACCAAGAGTAAAACACTGGCTGTAATGTGAGAGAGTTGGCTGTACAGTAAAGACTGGCTGGTAAATGTAGGCTGCTCTGAGCCAACAACAGCACCATTAGCAGTCTGGAGGTAATGATAGTTGTTCGCCCCTCTTAGAGTAAGCCAATTAGATTGATTGTAGCTCTGATTTGGATATGCAATATATACATATATCTTGGTGAATTTTCACCTAGAGACTTGCTTAAAATAAGGCTGTAATGTACCCATTTGACATTATGAACTTTTACCTTGTGTGCTCAAAGTGAAAAATATTAAGACCACCAGCACTTCACCAGGTGAAAAAAGGTGAAATCTGTGACCCGTTGTTGCTTTCGCCCATTAAACGTTAATGTGAAAGCGTAAGAAATCACATTTTGGTTTCTTGTGTGCAAAGTACAGATGAATTAGTACAGTATTCACTCTTTAAGCACACCCAATTACGTTTCCTTCAGCAGACAAAAGCAGCATCTGTTGATAATGTTGTTTGCTGTTCAGAAGAAATGCAGAAATTGTTGTTGATAATGAGGTAAGTATTTGTTTTTTTGGACTGAAAACACACATTTTGCTTCATTACACTCACATAATGGCCACATAAGCTACTTAATTTGGCCTCTCATTTTTTTGGAGGAAGCAGAAACAAACCTGCACAAGTAGCAGTCGTACTTAGACCGATGTGAGTGTGGGAAGATATTTTTTTTATTTTTTTTTTTACAAACTATTCCTTTAAAGCAAGTTTGAAACACCAGGAATCCAGAAGATTGCAATTTAACTTCATAAAATTTAATTTGAACTGACATCACTTATCTTTTTGCCTGTCTGTCTGTCTCTGCCCCTCTGCAGGTGGCCATTGCTCAGTTCAGTGACGACGCTCGGACAGAATTTCAGCTGAGTTCCCATGGCAACAAGGAAGCACTACTGGAAGCTATTCAGAAGATCAGATACAAGGGCGGAAACACCAAGACAGGTTCGAACAATGTATTAGTAAGATTAATGTAGTAATAGGTCATGCAGTACAACACGGCGCATAAAGTCAGATGTCAACGGCACCTTCTCTTCAACCTGTTGAAGAAACAATCCTGGTCCATTAATTGCTTTTCTGGAGCTTTCGATCGTCTCACACAATCTCCCTCAGCTGATAGAGTTTATCCGTTTGTTGTGGTTGTGTCATATACACTGTTGCCCATAAAGTTGGAATACAATATTTGTGCCTCTTCTCACGAAATGATTGTGACAATGTGATTTATTCTTGATATATAAAGTGTATCTTCTCAAAACTTTACTGATCAATCTCATCCAAATATATCACAGTGAAAATTAAACCCCAATTAACATGACGTGTATAAATAGGAATGAAAAGAAAAATGTGTTTGAAAACAAAATTATTCCCACTATAAGGGCAACACTGTACCTTAAAATTTTAATTTTTCAGGTCACTGAAAGGACATCTTGTCCATGTTAGCTTCAGGCTGGAAGTTTATTCTTAAATTTGGAAGCAGCGTTTTATAAAACTCACCAACATCTCAACACAAGTTCCACTGTGGTGTGGTGAGTTTTTTTTTTTTGTCAACAACTTATTTTATGTCAAGAATGAACTGCATATGTCAGTTCAAAAGAACCAGCTTTGATAAGCACACTTCATGAAAGCCAGTTGTAATTTGAAACTCGGAAAGACATTAATGTAGGGTCTGGATGTATTACAAGCAGTTTGTGGTTTTGAATCTGTTGCAACGTTCATGTGGAAGTGTCCAGCTGTGCTAGTCCACACAAAGTGGATATCATTACCCTCAGTGTGTTAATGTGGCTCTACAGGTAATGCTGGCTGTGCAGAGTAGTCTCCTAAAGTCTGGGCCATGGCTCAGTGTCTGTTCAGAGTAATTGTGTCCTTGAGCTTTCCTATCAGCCCCAGGGCTGATCACACTATCATCTCCACACTTATCCCTTCCTCTCCCTTCCTAATTCCTCTTTCTCTTCTTGCCAACACTCTACTGTCCTCTCCTTCCTCTCTTTGAAGCTTCATCTCTTCTGTCTTCTGCCTTTTAATTGTTTTCCTTCTCTTCCTCTCAATATTCCTATTTTTGTCCTGTATTTTTCTCGCATCTTGAACTTCCTCCACTGTTTCACTAGACTCCTCTTCTCCTCTTCTTTCCTAAAAATGTCTCCTTTGTCCTTCTTTCTTTTGTTCTTATCATTCATACCCTTTAAATATGTAGATCCAGCGCATTGTCTTATACTGTACTTTTAACAGGTGGCAATTTAGCTGACAGAGCTGTGTGTGTGTGTGTGTGTGTGTGTGTGTGTGTGTGCGTGCGCGCGCACGCTCCTGTGTGTGTGTGTGTGTGTGTGTGTGGTCTACAGTAGAAAATAAACCATGAAATTTCATCTTCCTTGCACAAAGAGAAAGAGGAGGCAGCCAGCTCTCACAAGGTTAGGCTAATGCTCACAGATTCACAATTTCTCTGTCTCCCTCTCCCCTTATCTCTTTGTCTCTCACCCACACACATGCACACACACACACAGAGTACATGCACATGCACCACCTCAGCGTAGAATTAATCTTCTTCAGGAGCTCAAACATAATGCCTATTCTTCAGGCTGTCCTTATTTCCTCCAGAGGCACCCACACAGCTTATTGTCTGTATTTGTGGATTATATTTTAGTTTATATGATAGGTCCTTTATTTTACATATTTATTACAACAAATAATGAAATGCACTTCAGGGAGAAGCAAACATTATTTCCTTTTCTATTTAGCTTTTTCATGCCTTAGTTTTGATATTTTCCCCCTCCTTTGTGAATTTTGACTCTAATATGGTACTAAACTATATAAACACTATACTATACAAACACATATTCTGAAGACTGTGCCTAAACCTCCTTAATTCCATCTTACTCCATTTACAGATGGATCTGTAGTTTCTCTGGCTTTCAGGACTGAAGCTTGCTTAAAACCTGAAAATCGTTTTTGCTCTCCAAACCCAAACTATTTCCTTTTTTCATTCTTAAACCTCAACTTCTCCTCTGAGACCCCATCAGGGCCCCTTACTGTGCGTAAATCCCCAAAGCTCTCAGAGAAAAGACTGTAGCCTGCTGCCTCTGTAACCCCGAGCCTCTGGCTGATACATCTGTATGGATACAACCCGTGGCCAACAAGAAACCCCACAGCTTTAATGCCTTTTTTATGTTTTTACTGTAAATAGGTAGTTTACTTTATATCCTCTGTCCTCTAACCCTTGGGTCAAACAAACAGACTGAAAATGCATTTTTAAATGTACTCAAAATGTGCATACATCCACAGTAAAGTTACAAAGCACTGATGAGTTCCAGAGAGGATTGTCTGGACGGTAGATTCAGTTTCGCAATTATGTTCAGCCGTTATGATGAAATTTGTTTATTTTAGAGAGCAACCTGCTTCACGTTTGCTCACTGTGTCACATCTGGAAGCTACCCACTAACCCCCCCCACTCTGTGGGACAGTTGGCAACAGAGCTGCTGCAGAGATGAGCATATTTTTTTAGTGGCATTGCAAAGGTTCAAGGGGGAGGGACAGCTACTTATTCACCTTCTTAGCCGGCTTGTAGTCATAAGCCTTTTCTGTACACCCATTTTATAAACAATATGTAAATTATTCTGCCTTCTTTAAGATGTTACAGTCTGTTTTTTTTCCCCCACTGTCACTTCCCTCTAATACAAGTGTGAGGGAAGAGCATGTTGAGGATTCAGAGGGTTGAAGCTGATATTCTGGGATTTGGCTTTTCACTATGCATTTATTCATTAAGGCATTAGTGAGGCACTGACTGGCTTAGTGAATGATTGATTTAATGTAGCTGCAGCTGTAATAGTGTTATACCTTTACGTGTGTGTGTTTTTATATATATATATATATATATATATATATATATGCATTTGATTATTTACAGTAGTTGTTTTCTTTAAGAATTCTTAGAAACTTTCAGACAGGATTCAAAAAAATCTTTTCTAGTCAAATTTCAGGAAAAAAAAAAAAAATAAAAAGTCTCCTACTTCATTATACAATGCTCTGTATGCTAAAACTATTTTTGTTGTCTTGTGTTGTTTCGTTTCTGACAGCAAGAAACCTGTTAAATTGTTGCTAGACAGGAGGCCAAATCCAAACTGACAAGGATTACTTCATATACTCAAAGTGATGGATGACTGATTGATGATGGCTTTTTGAACCCAAGATCCACTGACATGTTTCTGTTTTGTTTTCTCCGCCTATTTTTTTGCCTGCCCTTCCCAATTTGTCCCGATTTCTTCTTTTGTCTTCCCTTTCCCTCTTTACCCCCACTCTCTCTGTTAATGCTCTTTACGCCCTCACTCCCTGCCCTCCACCAATCAAACCCCTCCTTTATCTTGTCTCCTCTCTCGTCCGCTCTGTCCCATGTCTCACTTCATGCCTGGCTAGCTGCTGAAATTCCAGTCTCGACCCAGCGTGATCAGGGGACAGTGTAGAAACAGATGTATCAGTTACAGGCTAAGCACTCTATCATTTGTCATCACTGACAGCTCAGTGAAAAAGAGGAGGCGGGATGTAGTCTGTGGGTTGAGGTTCAGTTAGAATGGGAGACAGACACCATACAAATAAACTTCTATTTACACTACATTCTTACATGTATAATAACTTAAAGGACCATTTACTGCTTCATCTGGCATTGTTTTTGCAAGTTTCCTGCCACTCAGCATAATTCTTATTATCTCAGTCACATTCTTGGAAACACAGGAGGAGTGAGAGCAGAAAGTGTAAAAGGACAGAGGAGTTAAGAGGATTAACTGCAGTGATTGTCCATTTAATCATGAAAAGGTCATGTGGAGATGAGGAGATGAGCTGTATGAAGTATTAATGTAAATCTTGATGGACAATATGCAAAAACTGGCATTGAATAGAAATGACCTGTCCGTGTGTGGTGACTATCAGGGGACTCTGGTTTGCACAAACGTTGTTGCTCATATGTAGTCTGTTTGATATCAGTTTCTCCTGTTATTTAAATAACAATGCTTTGTGCTTTGTGTTTTGAATTAAGGAGAAATTCACAGATCAATAAAAAATAAAATAAAAATACAGCATAATTGAGCATAATTCTATTGATTTCATCTTGTTGGTGAGCTGACTGACTTGAATCTTATTTTACTAAACCTCAAATATTTTTTCAGGTGTTTGAAGTACAACAATTCAAAAGGAATTCTTAATTTCTTTATCACGTATGCACTTTTATTGCTTTGTTGTGGGTGGGTCTTGAAACCTTTCAAAAGTGTCTAGACAGATTTGAGTGACTGATTAAGCCCATTAGCAGGCACGATATCAAAAGTTCATCTAATTTAAACTTTTTGACAGACTGAATCGTGACCTTCCCATCATGTTTAGGTCTCATTGAAATACATCAGACATGCACGTTATCTACTTTACATGCTAATGGAAACTCGGCTTAAATCTGGTTTCAGGAGCTTTGAGGTCATTTATTGTCATGTATTAGTTATGGGCTCAAACATTTATTTTATTAATGTCAGTCGATCAATAGAGAATACTTGTTTTTTTAATTAGTGTGTACATTAAAATTGTAGTAAAGGTCACAAGCATTCATATCCCTGCTAGAGATGAATATGCTTTTAGATTGTTAATTAAGACCACATTAATGATTTTGAATTTTTATCCTGTGTACTATGAATATATATTTTATATCACTTCTGGTCATGTTCCCACACCTGCTGTAGTGTTTCATTTTTTAAAATGCATTTTTTCCTGCAAGGCAGCCTCAACATTTATTTCACAGCAGAAACCTTCAAAGATTTGAAAATGGTTTGAGTTAGGTAATAATCATCTATAATCATCTTAGCAGCTCTTATTTTTCTCTGAGTCGCTGTAGTTCAGGCGAGACACTTGCGTCAAAGAATTGACCCCTTATAGTTTTAAATGTTTATACAGTAAGAGTTTGCAGAAAAGGCTCTGCTGTTTGGGGATCTCTGAAAGAGCAGCAACAAGGAGTCTGCTGAAAAAGCGAATCCTCCCTTAATAAACACACATCAACATTAAATCTTAGTTAACTGTACAAAACCTAAGAAGCTGTGTCAGCAAACAGCGTTGGCATAAGCGTATTCAGCAGAGCAAAACAGTGCCTGGTTTTAATCTCTGTGCTGTGTACCTGTAAGAATATGATTGGGCGTTATGAGCCAAACAGCAGTGAATGAGCCAGTTATTCAGAAGTATATTGGAAAGAGTTGATGTAGCTTCAGTGCTTTGCTTAAACTAACCCTATGCTTCATTTGTTGGCTTCAGACATGTAGAAATACTGGTATGGTGGTTGATTCACATGGTTTGTTTTTATCTTCTGTCAGGGCGGGCCATCAAACATGTGAAGGAGTCTATTTTCACTGCAGAGGCTGGAGCCAGGAGGGGTGTTCCTAAGGTCCTGGTTGTTCTCACTGATGGGCGTTCACAAGATGATGTTAACAAAGTGTCCAAGGAGATGCAGATGGATGGTGGGTATAGAAACAAACAAAGTCTTTTTTTAAATTTGTTAATGCTCTGAAGTCATACTTTATTAACCCTGGATGGTTCACTGACATTGAAAGTGAGTCGTATGTGTTGGCACATTACAGGTAAAATGGAGGACAGATCCCTGTTCCCCCCTCAATTTATTTCACATTTACTGTTACGGGATATCACACTCTACAACCCTAACTCCAGCAATGTGTTACATTACGCTACATTCTCCCTTTTTAAAACTTATAATGAATTTTCATGTTAAATTCAATTTTCAGGTTATATCATCTTTGCCATTGGCTTTGCTGACGCAGACTATGGGGAGCTGGTGAATATTGCCAGTAAGCCCAGCGACAGGCACGTCTTTTTTGTGGACGATTTGGATGCCGTGAAGAAAATAGAAGAACAGCTCATTACTTTTGTCTGTGAGGCTGCCACTGCCAGTGAGTAACATCACCTTATGTTTAAAACAGAGACAGGGTAAGAGACCAGGAGGGAAAGGAGTTCAAAAAAGTCAGAGTGAAAGAGACAGAAAGAAGAATAAGAGAAGTTGGTAGAAAGACATTTAAAATATCAAAAGTGAACTAACTCTTTTCTGTCTGTTTCAGCTTGTCCATCTGTTTTAATGAGTGGTAACACAATGGCAGGTAAGAGCTGCAAATGACAGGAAGAACAGTCACAGGTCCAACCACTGTATCAAACTTGTGTAGACAGCTAATGATGATGAAGGAGGTGGTGGTGGCAAAAGCACAATCACGGTGTACTCTGCAGTGGAGGCAGTAATGATTATGATTACTGAGATCACCTGGACAACATCATGATTTGTCCCTTGCAGGTTTTCGTATGATGGAAAAGTTTGGCCTTGTAGAGAAGGAGTACAGCACCATACCTGGAGTTTCTCTGGAGCCCGGTTCGTTCAACAGCTTCCCCTGTTACAGGTTACACCGTGACGCCCTGGTGTCACAGCCCACCAAGTGAGTACGAATGGAGACTGAATGCACAGTAAATAATAAAATGACTTCTATTTACAAAAGCTTTGTTTAGATTGTTTTGTTTTTTTAGAAATTCTGTTTTAGTTGGCAAGCAAAATGTGATTCACTGCTGTCATTTTATAATGAGTTGGATTTTCCCTTGGTCCAAACCTTAATGGTCACTTATGTTGTATTGTGTTAAAGCCTAACACACAATTTAGCTGTTCTCATTGATATGTTTCTCTTTTATTGTATTGTCAGGAATGCCTGACAGCATTTGCATGAATAAAGATTAACCGGTACTGTGTGATCAGACAGTCTTAGGGAAGAGTTTGATCAGTGACAGTCTTATCATTTGTCATTTGTCCAAATGTCTTTGGGATGAGATCAGATGAACACTCCTCTTTCTCTTTAAACCCAACCGGTCGAGGCAGATGGTCGCTCACCTAGAGCCCTGTTCTGCTGCTCTGAGTTTTACGCCTCTTAAAAGTCGATTTTTCCTTTCCTTGCCACTGTTGCCAAGTGTGTGCTCATGGTGGGAACTGCTGGGTCTCAATCATCATTAAAAAATTTCATAAAGAATATGGTCTAGACCTGCTCTATATAAAAAGTGGCCTGTCTCGTTATAATTTGGTGCTATATAGATAAAATTGCTCAAAAATGACATAAACGTGAGAATAAAAATGTTGGAAACATAATTATAAAGTGTATACATAGTAAATGCTAACCATGATCTGATTTCTTTGAATGCTCTTGAATACATTTTGAAAGACTTGGAGACAGAATCATTGATATTTTTGGAATGATGGCTTGTGTTTTTTGTTATATCTGTTTTAATTTATTTGTTTGTGCTGCTGCCTGTCTTGGGCCCTTGAGATTTTTAAACTCAATGGTACATTTCCTGGTCAAATAAAGATTTGTAAAAAACGCCAGTGGTAAATGAAAAACAATAAAAATAAGAGAAATTTAGTAAAATCAGTCTAAGCTAAAATAAACTAAAATATAGAAGTCACTAGTGATAAATACATGGTTGTTTGTCTCACAAAAGAGTTAATCATGACACATAAAAATCACAAATATAATATAAAATGTCATGTGAAAAAGCTCCTCTGGGAAAAGTTTTCTTTTCTAAAAAACAGTACGTGCATCCAGCTCACTACTATTTAACCTTAAGTTTTTCTGTTTCACAGAGTTTTTTGATCCTACTCCACTGTTTATCCGTCCATGTTTGCTATGTTTAAATGACTCTCCCTTCCTCTCCTGGATGTGAGCGGTGACTGTCAGTGGTCAGCAGAATACAAACACCAGAGGACTTTGAATCATCAGCCAACAGTTCACGCAGGGTCTTAGAGCTATTGAACACTCCTGCCAATGAAAATGACTTGACTTTCTGGCTGATAGCAAACCACTGGGGAGCTAACATGAAAGCTAATATATTTTTAAAAATTCCCTTTATCTTTGTTTTTGATGATCTTTTAGGACACAAGGGTTCAAGTCCCGCTCGAAACACCTGCACTGTTATACTTGCTATCCCACAATCGGTACTTGCCCCAAAGTTTATAACAGATAGTGGTATATTAGTAGAAATGGAAATGTAGAAAATGTACTGAAAACACTGAGCAGAACCAGATTGTTTCATTAACATATTAAACATGCTGTTTACACTAATCCCTTTAATTTCTTCTGCAAATGAACATAAAAAGCAACGGTGACAATTTCAGATCATTCTCTTTAAAAGCTAAAAACTGCATCATAGCCAGCAACTGGTTGGGTCTATATATAAAGTTTATATAAAAGGCAAAATGAATAAAGGGATGAATAAACTTATCTATCTATCTATCTATCTATCTATCTATCTATCTATCTATCTATCTATCTATCTATCTATCTAAAGGTCATGTGTACAGGTTTCATTAATTATTTCAAATGGATTTCAGATTCCAGATTTAGACCATGACCAGTACTAATTAACCGGCTTTACCGCATTAAGAGATGCTGGAAAAATCACTGTGTCTCTTAATGCTGTAAGAGAGCCTGACTGAAAAAGTATCTTTAAGATGCTTGCAGGCACAAGTTAGAAGTGTTAAACTTTACCTAGCCTATACCACAGGGAAATATTCAAGTATAAAACACACACATACACTTAACAGGTGCATTCAGTGACTTCAAATGTGCTCTCGTAACGTATTTCTTTCTGCGATGTTGTCATTTTGGAGCTTTTTTTCTTTTTTTTTTTGTTTTTACCGTCAACAAGCTTTAACTTTAGCCTCCTGTTCTATGATTGTTCAGTTTGTGAAAAGTGACGTTGACAACTGTGCTGAAAAGTTGAAGCTGAGATAATTTGAGCCTGAAGTGCTCGAAGGCAACCATACAAAAAAGGCTAGGCTCTGTGATCAAAAAGACGCTGGCACTCAAAGACAGACTCAGGCAGCCGAAAGCACTCTAAAAGCATTCACAGAAACTGAAAAGAGACAGTGGCACTTTGAAAAAGACACCTAGTGGATACATGCCTTCGGGGCAAAGCTAAGCTCACTATCTGTTTCTGCTTCTTTCATGTGTATACCAGGTACCTTCACCCTGAAGGGTTACCCTCTGACTACACCATTTCTATGATGCTCCGCCTACTTCCTGAGACCCCGCAGGAGCCCTTTGCATTGTGGGAAATCCTCGACAAAGACAACGAGCCATTGGTGGGACTGATCCTGGACAGTAAGACTGAATTGCTTATAGTTCTTTTCCTTCTTTAACTTTTCTCTGTCTCACCTGCTTCACAGCACATCACAGTACACAAGTACAAACAGCAGATGTGTGCAGTAGCTCCCACAGTCCCAATGTCTCTCAATAATCCGTTCCCCATCAGCTGGGGTACAACTACATTTTGTATTCAATAGGATTTACCATTAAACTAGCAAAGTTTTCATATTAGCTAGCCCTCTTCTGCTTGTGGGAAGAAATCCTTGTTTACCCCTCCCTGAAGGGGATACACCATTGGTGTGATGTCAGACTTTGAGGTGTGGATCCTAAAAAGATTTTTAGTTTGTAACTGGAGATCACAATTTGATATGAAGCCAATTTTTTAAAGCCAGAGCAGATGGGATGATAATGATGATGAGATTGACCATGGAGCAGTGGCTGTTTGTATCAAACTGTGATAAATGATGTCACAGAAAGGCAGCACACTAGGTGAACTCACTCCAGGCGTCGACCATCAGAAGTGTTTTAGACACCACTAACTTGGAAGAATCCCAGGACAGACCCCTGACCTGCTGCAGAGATTGTATTTCCAGCTGGCCTGGATGATCATGCGATCCCCCAGGAGTCGCTGGAGGAAGTAACAGGTCATTTTCTCATTCATGCCAGAAGAATCCAGAAGTTGTGGACAAAACAAAAGCAAGGAAACTTGCTGATTATGGCAAAGTAATAAAAACTATTGTCTTGACTCCACTAAAATTGGCTTGAATCAAGCTTACAGTATTTTACAGCATTTCACCATAGCACCACCATTATATGTGCTTTTTAGGACACATCAGAGATGGTACAGTTACATAGAAGCATGCCTGCTCAGATATCTACCATAGAACAGAGGGAATGAAAGATGGGATTCTTTATCCACTGATCCATTTACTATTGTATAATACTGGGCTTAATATTCATTGACAAGGTGCAAGCTCATAATTCTCACTGCCACTAATATCCTGTACCCTATTATACTATTATAAAAATGGTGAGGGCATTATAGTCTTGCAGTCCGGTGTTTGGTGAAAGGCAAAGAAAGAATGATAAGAAATGCAAATTAGCAATGACTTCATACCTATATTACGATAGAATGAAATAGAATTATTACATTTATGAGTCAGAGTGATTTTTATGAAAGTACTTTTTATTTTTGTGTTATATGCAGACAAACAAGGGAGCAGCACAGTTTGTTGCTAATATTGACGAGCACATGTAGTTCACAGTTGTTACAAACAGATCTTTGGCAGAGTCTGATATCAGGAGACAGGGATATTAATGTGTCTCCATCCTCCCTCGCCACCGTCTCTCCACACAGACTCTGGAAAGACACTGACGTTCTTCAACAATGACTACAAAGGAGAGTTCCAGACTGTCACCTTTGAAGGAAATGAAATCAAAAAAATCTTCCATGGCAGCTTCCACAAGGTTAGTCTTTAATATATCTGTGTGCAAAAAAAAAAAGTTTTAAAAAATGAACATTGGTGGTTATAGTTGCATGCTAATGTGCTCATTTATGTTTCATATCATTATAATCAGATCAGAGGTTTGGAGCTGCTGGTCAGAATATGTAAGCAGTTTGAAAGAAGTAACAGCAGTGTAATATGTGCAGGTCCTGTCTGTTCTACTGGGCTTTTAAAGTCCATTAGAACAAGAACTACTTCAACACCGGTTTGCATTACATATCAGGTTCACTCGAGCAAGCCGTCATTTCAGTTTTTAGGTGGTTGTTTTTATAATATTCATATCTGCTGCGTGAGGGAGCAGGAGGCTTTGTGGCAAACTGTTGAGGAAGAGGCAAAATAAGGAAGATTGACTGTATTTTGATGTGTTTGAAGCCGTGGAGCCTGTTGGGTGGTTTACCAGTGGCTCTTGGGCTGGATTTTTTTCTCTTGACCTGTCAACACTGCTGTGGTGTATGTGTGTGTGTGTGCGTGCAGGTGATGATAACCCTCCTCCCTCTTCTCCATCCCACTCTCTGCTGCTTTTTCCACACACATTTTATTTTATTTTTTAAACTTAGTGGAGTGTACGGAGTGGGAGTGAAACTGCAGATTTCATCACCCCTTAAAACCTCTGTCTAGTCTCCCATGATGAAGTTATAGTGAACATTTGTCATTATTTTTGACATTTATTAAATAGTTTTAAGAAGTAGTGTATTTGGAGCCTTCGAAGTGTATTTGGTGTATACACAATATAGACCAGGTTTCAATGACAAACACACTGTAAAACTAAATCATTATAAAAGGCTAAAATCTGTGATGGTTTCCGTGATATTGTTGCTCTTCCCTGGTGTCCTCAGACTGGACCATCAGGGATGATATCAGTTTGTCCTCCAACTAATTCTCTGACAAAGACATTTCACATTTCCCTCAATCACTGACATTCTAGCCAAATATTTTTTATGTAAATTACGTTGTATCAAATCAGTCGGACTGAATGGAAATGGCACATTTTGATGACATTCCCTCAATAAAAGATAATCTTCTGCTCACTTGAGACGACAAAGTGCTTTGTGAAAAAAAAAGAAAAAGAAATTATGGAATAAATACTGATGCAGATTCCTCTACTGAATAAATAATGACATTGATTCAGGCCCGGTGAAAGACAAATTCACATTGCAAAACACTTTGGCATGAGATGTCAAAGACATTAGCCGAAACAAAATAGTAATAACAGTTTGCTGAATATTAATTCATTCTTTTGTCTTGCGGACATATTTTTTGAATAAACCTCAGTTTTCAGGAGGTGTATTTACTTCAGCAGCGATGATAGAAATGGACATTTGCATGTATTGTTTTGCTACATTTTAAAAGAGTGGGTAAGTCTTTATAGACAGTATTGTTTTTGTGCTGTAGACCTGCTCTCTTTGGATTTCTTCTGAAAACGAACCAACAGCAGCCCACCAACTCTCTGTCTGTCTTTCTTTATCTCAGTTCTCGAAATGTCAGGGAGTAGCTGTCCATCATTGTCTTTTTCCTTTTGTCTTCTCCATTGTTCTCCGTCTTTCTGCTAGAGAACATGACAATGTTGAGAGAGGGAACAGATGCAGGAGACTGCCTGGCAAGAGGAAGTGTTCGTCTCCATTTAGACAGGATGACAAGCGAATAAGAAGAGTGTCCATGTGTGTGTACATGTTTGTGTGTCTGTTATAAAGGGATTACCATATGAAGACACCTCGTGTGAAAGCAGGAATGCCCAGCAGGATCTGTCACTGCTCAGCGAAGCACACACGCAGAGACTGTGAGAAAACAGAAACAGGTGAAGGAGGCAGAAAGGAGAGCAGAAGAAGAAATAGATGACAGTGAGCTTGAAACACAAAGAGAAATGCAGGCAGAAAAGTGTAGAGACAAAGAGAGAGAGACGGGGGAGTAAGAGTTATCTTCAGTATAACAAATATTTGTCAGAGCCATAAAATACTCCAGAAGTGTATGAACACTTTTTCTGTTTCTCCCATAAATGATTAAATGTCTCACTTTGCAAATATTAGGGAGCACTTAAAGCTGTCTGTGTGCACTGTAAAAATGTAAACTATAACTGAACTGAACTTCAACATCCATTGCTAATTCATTCACCCATAAGTGATTATTATAATAAAAAATCCATAAATGTTGGGAGCTTCTTGGCAAGAAGAGGAAATGACAATGGAGAAACAAAAGCAAGCATCCACAAATGTGTTGTGTGTTGTGTCTTTTGGAAGGACAGATTTGGGTTGTGTTTGTTAGTGACGGGAGAAGAAGAGATGGTGTTACAGTATGTTGCTGACAAAGTGGTTGGATCTGTTCTCCTGACTGTTAACAACTTGATGATTAATCCAGATAGCAGCAAAAATGTCAACAGTGCAAACTCGTATTAACTTTTTAAAGTCTCTCAAATTGTGTTATCACAGGGTAAGAAAGTGCACTAAGCTTATCCAGTTTATCTTGAATAGACTGATGAGGTGGTAGAAATTAGACTGCCAAATTAGCGAAGGAATGTGCTGTACATGAGCTAAACTAACAGAACTTTTATTGTAAGTGACATGGACACTTTGAAGGCAGTTTATGAATGGCTCTAGCACATCTCAACAACTTGAATTCTTTAAGAAAACAATATCACACAAGAGGGAGTGCAGTTGTACTGAATATCAGCACAGCTGTGATTAACTACGACCGAATCACATTCTGAGTGTAATGTTGCCTCGATACAACAGTTCTACAAGCTCCATTTATAACAGTGATACGTGACAACAGATTATGATTTGTTTGTTTATTTAATCATTTATTTGGCTTCGCCAACACAAATAGTTCTGCAACTGCACTGGGACTGCACTGTTGCCAAGCAACACATAAACATTTCCTGAGTACTAGATTGCAAGCTACTTTGTGTCAGTCTACACGCCAGCTGCTTTGTATCATGTACGCAACCGGCGTCTGTTGACAACCACTTTGGTGGAAATATCGATCTTTGTCTCAGCTTGACATTCATGTTTAATATTATTGGGTAAGGTAGATGCGCTCTCTTCAGGAACAAACAGGAAGCAGGAAACAGGATAGTTACTTTGCGTTGTTAGTTATAAAGTTTAATTCATTGTGAAAGCTGCATTTTAGGTGTGATTGTTCAAATATTGCTGACTAGAGAGGACAGGAAGTGAGAAAACATACATTGTACACACACAGGTACATAGAAAGTGCATATGCACACCAGAACTGCGCAATTATTGTGATTAATATTAATATCACGATTATTTATCATGATTATTCACTGATTTTAGGAACAAAATATCTGTACTGCACTTTCACTTTTCACTTTCATGTTGTGCTACGTTCCTGCCAGTTCTTATTCACAGTCCATCTCCTAGGAGCAAAACATAAATAGGATTCTACCAAAACCTTTTACCCATGAATGAAATCAACAGAGCACTGCTTTCACCGCATAGATGTGGTGACCCGCTGTACAGTGTTGCAGGTATGGATGTCTGAGTTGATAGTGGACAAGGACAAGGATTCAGTGAGTTAATGTTAGTGACGTTATTCGTCTTGGCTTACATGCGTACATCATACTGCAGTTTGTGGTGGTTTTTTTTTCAGGTGGTTGAACAAGTTGTGTTGCTCTGTGGCACAGGCACAAGTCTCATGCACTCTTAGCATATGATTTGTTCTTGCTTTACATTACTTGCCCGAAATCCCAAATTTCAAACAACGGATGATGATCTATCTCGAGGGAGTAGCTCCTCGCCTTCTCCTCCAGGCATTTTCATTTTGCCCGTCTTCCCTCTGTTGTTTATTACTCTTCTACTCCAGACTGCAGCTGCAATACCCAGGATTTTTGCAGAGGCTGCTGCTGCAGGGTGAGCTTGCAGCGGCATGACAGCTCCCCAAAAGTGAAGCCGAATCGATCAGTTTAGTAAGCACTTGATTTGATATGCAGCAGTTTTCTGCGAGTGGAGCTCACATTTTAAACCTTAGTATCACAGACGATTCTGTTCATTTAAACACTGGAAATGTTCTAAAATCTAATTGTGCAGTCCTGAGGCATACATACAGTACATGCATGATGTAAATCCTCAAATATACAGTACATGTACATGCTCAAAAAATCATATAAGCTTTCCAAGCAGCCATTCACATATAAAAGCACTCTGTATGCACACACACACACACACTTAACACATACTCAATTCAAGCATGCATAAGCGAGCATGCATTTTTAAGTGCAGGTCAGAGACAGCTGAGTCAGGACACATACTGATAGCCTCATCTTCTTCAACCCACATTATCTCACACAGCATGTTTAAAAACTGCCATAACAATCTGAGTGTGTGTGTATTGTGCGTGTGTGTTTGCCCGAGCGCCAATTTTCCAGTTCCATCGTTGTATCAGAGATATATTTCATTTTGTTTAGACGTTACTGAGAGGTGAGATAAAGTGAATATGCTGATGCTACCTCTCCTCTTTCGCCCTTTTCTCTCCTACATTTCTAAACATTTCATCCTCCTCTTCTTTCATATTTCGTTCGTGAAGATGGCGATGCTTAGAGTACTTTTGTATAAACTTTGGTATCTGCCATAAATATGCTTTCAGTACTCCAGTTAAACATTTATGGAGCCAAGTGATTGACATAATATATATCCAATATCATTGGGTTTGAACTACCATGCCTTCCAAACATTGCATTGCTGAATTTTCATTCTTCTTTTAAGTTATTAAAGCACCAGAGAAGTGTTTTTGTTTGGTTTACTGCAGCCAAGAAGATCCTTATCATAAGATGGATACCCCCACATACTCTGTCTATTAATAAATGGATATCTTCCTTTCATAATGTCTTAAAAATGTCAGTCGCTTCAGTAAACAATGCTAAAGGAGAATCATTAGATGCCATTAAAAGAGCTACTCACCTTGTGATATCCTTTTATGTAAGATATGATTGTAGACATATGTATATACTGAGAGTATGAGGGGTACACACTTAGCTGAGTGTACAGTCATGATATGTGTGCAATAGATGAACATCCCATTGTGTGGAAGGCATGAAAAATTAATAAAAAGTTGGTCACAAAAATGCTTTCAAAACCTGTAGTTTTCATTTTCTTATAACATTCTGTGGTGAGTGATGAATACACCCAGCATATAGAACCTATAAAGAAAATACAAGCTGTCGAGCATTTTAGAATGACACTCACTTTTTCTGTCTCCCCGTTGATTTTTTTTCTTGTTTTGACGTTTATATTCAGTAAAAATAATGTTAAATTGACAGCTCGGTGTTTGGGGTTTTGGCAATCCAATAACTTCAGAGTTGGTATTCAATTTGCGAGATTGCGGCAAAGTCACACGTGCAACATGACAGAAGATAATGTGGTGCATTCAGTGTTTAGAAAATAAGTAATTTGCCTCATGTCGGAAAAAGAAATTCTGATAAAGACAAAAATTAAACCGTCCACTGACAGAGAGACGTAAACAAATGAGGTGCTTTGTATTAAAGAAAGATACTGCTGATGAGTAAGACAGCAGTTGCATTAGAAAATACAAGTCTGTGTATGTCTGAGAGGCTAATTCATCTTGTGCTGGCAGTAGCATGGATGGATCCTGTACTTTCCAGCTAGTCATCTGACCTGCCAGCAGCAGCAGCAGCAGCAGCAGCTCAGAGTGAAAAACATTATGCTACTGATATTTTTAAAAAATATTTTCATCCTCATTTCTTGTGGTCAGGGCTTTTGTTTTTCTTTGTTTTGAAAGCCGGTCTTTAAAACTTATTCTTCAATTTTGAGGTTTGTCTCTGTCAGCTTCTGGGTTATCTAATGAGTCTCAGATGAACAAAAACATGTTTGTGACGTTTGAATTTGCTTTAAACTCGCCCACTGATGACAGTGCAAATGTCAGAAGCCAATTCAAAATTGTAATCTATTCTAATAATATTAGAGAGTAGACCAATGTAAATAAATGAAGAAAGTCGAATTTGACCTGAAAACGAAAAGTATGGAAAGAAGTGACATTTTAATGGTTCGCTTAGCTTTTAGATATCAGCAACTTCTGACATGTAAAGCTTGAGAACACTAGTCCTTCATTAATTTTACTGTGGCGTCGACTTGACAATTGCTGGAGTTAAGCAATCCATCATCATTACTGTTCATCAAGGTCACATTACTGTTGCATGGTAGTGTAGTGCAGACGTTTCACATCCATCTGCACTCAGAACTGCAGTAATTATTACAACAATAAAATCCCATGTTGTTCACTATGACATACAACTCAAGTTTCATATTGGACAGAAAAAACTGGAAGGAAAAACACAGTGTCTGAAAAATGATTAAACTACAGCGTATTTTCTGCTCCTACCTACCATTAGCCATGTTTTTTAGGTTTCATATAACTCAATTGTAAGAATAAGAAGACTGGTTCAAATGGTCAATTTTCAAAAATAAACTTTCTCCAGACTGAGAATAAGTCTGAGTCACTGCTGGAATAAATATAGGAACCAACTTGCCTGAGGGAGTGTGACACACACAGAGAAACATACATTTACATACTTTAGTATGCCCTGTATTCGTTCCCGTACCACTAATGTTAACCTTAACTGAAACCACTAAATGCCACAAAATACCGGCAAAAATGTCTGCACCTTAGAGGATTTTCATCATATTTTATATCAAAAGTACAACACACATACACATACACACACACACACACACACACACACACATCATGCCCAGTGAAGTGTGCAGAGTGGAGGATGAGAACAGAAAGTCATTATAAAGCAGCCGTCCAAACGTCAGCCAAGAAATGGGCTCTGACACTCGAATATGAACTTTGTCTAACTCTACATTAGCTGCACACTGTTGTGTGTGTGTCTGTCTGT
Organism: Protonibea diacanthus; assembly: GCA_028641955.1. NCBI lineage: Eukaryota > Metazoa > Chordata > Actinopteri > Sciaenidae > Protonibea > Protonibea diacanthus. The sequence continues at coordinate 11,811,158 of CM053983.1, read as the reverse complement.
GTGTTTGTGTAGAGGTGTATGTGCTGCACACACATATTCACGTTCCTATGACTTAACAGTGTGTTTTTATTGCTGGTGTGATAGAGTGTTCGAAAAATCTCCCATAATGGTGAAACATGGAGGTGCTAATAGTCTAGTTTATTGCTATCCTTCAGCAGGATGCAGCCCTCTTTGCTCATTAACCACGCGGCCAGTTGAATTTCACAGTCCATGGCACTGGCAGTGGTTTCCTCTAAGGAGGCAGTTTGAGCTCACAGGCACTATGAGTGGACTGACCAATTTCTTTGCTTAGATGCTTTTAGCCCGCATTCATAAAAGGCCCACACAAGCAAAGGGATTTAACGTCACCGTGTGTAGTCAGTTAAGATTTGATCTGTTGTCATTGCTGCACACGCAAACAATAGATCGATAGGTCGATATTCTGGTTGATCACAGATGCCAGAAAATGCGGAAATGCTGCGCTTAAATGATCTTACAATTCTGTTTTATTGACTCTATCTATTCCGTTGTTTGTGTTTATGTTTGGTTATATATTTAAGACAATAACGGTGGGTAATACAGACTAAACAAGGATTGACTATTGAGACAAATGCTTGCTAAATGATGCAGGTAGCTCATTTATATCACTTTAAACTGTAGCAGTTTTATCATCATCTCAAGATATTTTGGTAAAAAGACATTTTTGCATCGTTTCTGCTGTTTGTTTGGTGAATACTAAGTCTCTCTAACGCACTTTATTTTCTCTCTTTCAAACAGCTCCACGTAACCATCAGCAAGACGACTGTGAAGGTGGTGTTAGATTGTTCTGTGGTTGGGGAGAAGTCCATCAGTGCAGCTGGGAACATTACCACTGATGGAGTGGAGATTCTCGGGAGGATGGTTCGGTACAGAGGCAGACGGGACAACTCTGCACCAGTCAGTATGAATTTTTGTTTGCATTCGTTAAGTGCTTTCTGAATAGAGGGTGATTGCAAACTTGTATGTTCTGGATTTCAATTGGTCTTTGAATGTGATAGGAGCCCTCCAGACAGGAAGTATAAGAAGTTTGTCAGGAGGGTTAGCAAATTGACAGAAAAGTTAGATTAACATGCCAAAATTTAGTCATGATGGAATGAACCCTTGTTTTTAATATCACCACCCTTAGCAGGTCTGCCTCTAATGGTGCAAACTACAGTTAAAGAACGAATAAAGGACATTCTGCTTTAATTAAGTGATAATTGTCTGGCTGTTATGATCGTACCCCCTTGTGCATGGATTGCTATTATCAATGAGCTAGGTGTGCATGTGAATCATTATGCCCTGTAAAATGCCAACCATTAATATCCCAAACTATTTCGGTGAGTCACTCAGTGGGAGTTCATTTTATTTTTTGCAAGTGAAAATGTACAAAGTGCTTTACACATACTTACATTATACGTTAGCTGTGCTCCATCCATTAAGTAGCACTCGACAAACTTTTGGCACACACACAGGCAAGAGAGAAGGTGAGATATCCTGGGCTTCTGAGAATACTGAGTGCTGAATAATGCCTAGTGTAAATTTATACTTCTTAGCAGCTCTAAAGAAAATTATCAGCTTGAAAATGCTGCGTTAAAATGTTTTTTTATGAAGAAAAATAAATAAAATGTGCCTTTTCCTCCACTTACCACCAGATTTTCATTTACTAACCAGTACAGAGGATGGTTGTTGATTCAGAAATATGTCGTGTTTGTCATGTTTGGAATGGTCTCTGCAGAAAGTAATCTGTTAGAAGATGAAATCATAATGGTAGCTTGTCTGGCTTCTAACATCAGGAATACAAATCAGAGAGTTTGTTCTGTACTTCCAGTTGGCCAAAAGTGAATTCTTAAGTTGAAGAACTACTTTGTTTCAGGCTCCACAACAGGCAACTTTTATTATGTAGAGAGTTGGGAGTGTTGTGTGACCATTCATAACAACAACTGAGCCTGTGGATTTTCAGGTGATGAGTTGATTTAGAGGATTACAGAAGTGACAGTGCATCAGCAGGAATGAATTAAATCATAAAATGATGATCGTGACTTTTTTCTCGCGGTTTCAATCAGCCAGCTCAGCCTGAAAGAATCTGGGTCAAAACACCCAAACTGATTGCAGTAAGTTTGTATCTTTTGGGTCTCAGTATTAGTTCCAGTTAAACTGAGAGTGTCCAGCTCTTTAAAACTTTAAAGCCCCCCTGTGGTGTTTTAATAGAAAGACTATAATTACTAGGATGAGACTGAGACACAAGTTTCAGTGCAGGCCTTTGCTCTTTACATGCATTGTCATACATCTTCCTATTAAATTTGACTATTTATGGTATTTGTAGATATTATATTTGACAGAGATGAGCTGACAAATTACACTGGCTTTAAACTCAGAAATGACCTATCCTTGTCCTATCTGTACTAAAATAGTACATAGGGAACTATGTAAACATTAGGTTTACATTAGGAGAAGGGTCTCTTTTTGGGAGGTTTTCCTCACCTGAATCGAGGATCTAAGGATAGAAGGTGTATGAATGAAGGTGAATGTTATATCTGACCAAACCAGGTACAATGTTTCCATACAGGCGGCTTTTCTTTAAATGAAGTAACCATTATAATTGCCAAGTGTCCCACTAAGAATCTCATCCAAGTCTGCACTCATGCATTTGCGTCTGTATGTTTAATTTCCTTGATCAAACAGCTTCACAGTCATTAAGTCAAAATGGGAGTTTTCCATAGTTTAAGTTGTGTCTGTCGTACATAAGTGTATTAGGTTTGATTTAGATCTTTGTTGAAGGTCAGGGTAATGAAACGTAGAAATGTAGATACAAGAAAACTGCTCTTCTAATGAAATAAACAGCACGCTGTACGTCAGCAGGACATTTCTTCACTCGTGATGATGAACTGAGTCAGACACAAGCCCATGACCTAATTTATAGTCTGGTCTATAGTTTAAGACTAGTGGAGCCTCCAGACAGCCAGACTTCATGTATCTATCTCCCAACACTTTTCAGCTGTTCATTAGAGCTTGTAAACAGACAAACTGTCCCTGTTCTTGTTTCTTATCAACACAGAAATACTGCTGTATTACAAAACACAGTTAATTTTTCCATTTGCAATGTCGCCTCTGTTTTACTTCTACACTTTGAAATGTGTTAACTGATAATACTGTGATTGCAGTATTAATGGGACTGGTCCGTGTGTAAGTGTCTTCATGCATATGTGTCTTTACAGTTCCAGCTCCAGATGTTTGACATCATCTGCAGCACATCCTGGGCCAGCAGAGATAAGTGTTGCGAGCTCCCTGCGTTGGTAAGACATGCCTATACTCTCTGACACACACATGCTCACACACTTTAATACCACCTTAAGACTATTACGGCCTTAGATAATTAGAGCGATATTTGTGCCCACGATCAAATTGAGTTATGATGAAACCCGAATGATAAAAGGAGAATTACCTGGAATTTCTCTGAATTGTTATTAGCATTGCTCATAGGGCCTGTGGTCGGGTGGCTAATTTCATTTATGCGATAGAAATACACCTAATAAGCAACCCAAGAATGAGTCTTTCTCGTACAAGTCATGTCTGCGTGTGCGTGTATAAGAGCACCAGTTATAAATTAGCACCCCAGGCATTAAATGTATCCACACAACAAACAAACAGATACTGAGCTGATTAAGTGCCTCCACCTCTGCAATCTGATGGAATACATTAAAGCTTTTTATGTGACGCTTAAAAGGTTTAACTCGCGTTGACAGAAAGGTCAGAAAAGTTTTGATTCAATGAATGCATGAGGGGAACATTATATTGGAAACATTCCCTGTTTTGATAAAATAGTTTTGCAGTAGTCAAGGGGACAAAACAAACAATGATTGTTTTGCGCCGCAAGTTTAATACCTGAAGCAGCTCAGACAGATGGGAGTCAAAGACCCGATCCAGAGACTTGAGACAAGTTGGCGAGTGCTTTATTGTCGTTATCTTGCTTCCTGTCAGATTCCAGGGCTGCCTACTGTAGATGAAGCTTTAAATGGTGCTGTTTATGTATTGCCTGAATACAAACAAGGTGCACTCTCTGTATTCATGTGTGTTTTCAGAGAGTTGAGGAGCAGTGCCCTTCCATGCCACACGCCTGTACCTGCTCCCAGGACAGCAAAGGCCCTCCAGGACCTTCTGGACCCCCTGTAAGAGCTCAGTAACTCTTTCATTAAATGACTTATCCAGAATCTTGTTCTCAATCCAGTCCATCGTTTTCAGTCTAGTGTGTGTGTCTTTCCACGGATCTGTGGGGAACTCTTTATAGATGCCCCCCCTCTCTCTCTGCGTTTGTTTTTCTCCTCGGTCTGTTTTATATACTGTTTTTTTAAGTCATTCATTTTCTCCTGTCTTATATCAGTTATTCACTGATTCACTGACTGTCTAGATTCTCATTAAAATGTTTATAGTTATTCACCAAAAAAGTGTTTGGAAATGTCAATAGCGGACACTGCTGGTAAATTTCAGAGTCAAACAACCACTCTCACAGCAAAATAAAAAATGTTAATTTCCTTTTGTGGAGCTTACCATCGAATGAAATCAATGTAATCCAACTCGGTTTAATTGTTAAATTTTTGCCTCAAAGGGCAAATTGAAATAACCTGGTCAGCAAACATAAAGATTTATTCACACATTTTCTAAATTTAAAGACACAAAAGTGCACAACACAAACACAATTTATTTATTATCCATACACAGTTAGTATCTAGTTATATCCAAAAACAGTTTTTGTTGAAGTTGTTTTTTTAATGAAACCTCTGAAATCTGTGGTCGTTTTCATCAGAGCAGCAGTATATTAGAGAGAGAGAAGCTTGTGGAGAAGCTGTATTCGTCTCACGCAGTATCAGTATCAGGTAAAACCTGATAGAGGCTGAGAGATGAGAGCAAGTAAATGAGCTCATTTATAGCCTGAGACTTTTGTCTATATTCTTTTTCTCTTCTTTCCTTCACTCTCTATCTCCCAGTCTGTTTTTTTCATTCTCTTCCCTCTTCTTTTCCCTCATCTCTATATCTCTTTCATTTTCCCTCATTTTCTCCCAAGTTCTCTCGCTTTGTCTCCACTCTTTGGTGCCGAGGCATTCAGAGGTGTGTGGATCAACACCGGTATAGTTTGAGAAAGTAATTATATGGCGATTCCATTTATCACAGTCGATTACACCCACCCCCCTAAATTTTCATCCCTGTTTGATGTGCCAGACGAACCACGGCATTCTTACCTAGTATTATACATCTCTTTGTTTTAGTTGTGTCACTATTTAACATTTCAACATTTCATCCTCATACCAGAAACATACTACGGGCAAATGTCAGCTAAACTATGAAAAATGTTCAACCAGATTTCATCTATTTTAACCCATCTCCATCTCTTTTCTCTGTATCTGTCCTTCACACTCTCAGTTCTTCTGTTCTTCTTCTTCTTCATCTCTGTTTTTACTTCCACGTCATGCCCAGAGTTTTTCAGGTTCCTCATGTCCCCTTCTTTTTTTTTTTTTTATTATCACTTCATTCCTCTCTGTACCTCCGTCTGTCTCTCTGTCTGTTTCCCTCTCCGGCATTGAATGGGCTCCTTAAATCACATTTTAACTGCAGCATATAGGCGCAGATGAATGATTTAATGGCAAAATCATAGCCACTTTTATGTTAAAACTGTACGCTATCGTCAGTAGGGTTTTGAGGAAGGTGCCATTCCCCTTGTTAACACAATATAATGGTTGTTAAGACAGTAAATGTATTGAGTCACCTGCGAAAGACAAGCTTCCTAAGGACAGGAAAACTTTGAAAACCCTAGCAGACTGTGTTTCACTGTGAACAATGGACGTGCACAAAAGTTGTTTTTGTTGTTCTGTTGAAACTTTGTTCACTCTGATAAACCGAGGATAAATACCAGACGCAGTACTACACACTGAAAACACACAGAAAACTGCCATGAAAGGACGACTGGAAGGCAAATGAGCTGGAGAGCAAAGAATTATTAAAAAGGATTAAGAAGCTATAGTAGTTATCATCTGATCACAGAGATAATTAGAGCTCATATTAAAAATGAGTTCTTAGTCTAGTTATCAAGCAGTATATATGTACTCTTGTCTGAAATATGTCTACATAGACATTAATTACTTCTGTTGTATACTTGCGATTGTTGTTCTTCAGATGTATGTCTTTCCCTGTCTTGCACTGCAGCAGTCCTCTTAACTTTTGTAAATCTTTGAGTCACATTTGAAATAATATTGATTGCCCCAACTGAATTGCTATCCGCGCTGCCTGATTTGGCACCGACTCAGCTCAGTACAGAACATCAGTAAGCAATCAATCTGACATTAAGTAAAACACGCACTGCCTGTCATCTCCGTTTGTTAAAACTGAATTGTGCCCATGCTGTTTGAGATCCAAGTGTTGTTTTAAAAATGTAAATTTGCCCGTTGGCATCAAATTGCTCAGTTGATAATAGCTGCGGTCTACTTTTTCTAACACCATTAAAGGTCCATGAAAAATCCAAGCACAGTTATTTGTATTGTTCCTGTTAGAAGCTAATTTCAGTTTCTCTGCTGGTTTGCCCGACCCCAAACAAGTCATGGGTTCCCATTGTCTGCAAAAATCCATTAAAAACAACTTGCAGAGACAAATTACAAAATTGATTAACTTAATCAATCATTTTGAATAACACTTCAACAATTGTTACATTTGAATGAAAAGTACCATACTTCCATTTATTGCCTAGTTTAATTTTGTCTCTTCGCTGCCAAAAAGAAATTTTCAATTCTTACAGCAAATTAGTTCAATTCAAAGTTCACACCTTATGTCAGTTCTCCCAAACAAATGTGTAGTTGAGAGAGTTATTGGTCGCTGTAGTCCTTCCTCGTCTGCATACTGGCTGTTAAACGATCCTTTCCCATTATTGATGGGGGATAAAATCCACAGACCTCCTTCTGTGCAAAAATGCATTTCATTTCATTTCAGCTCAAATATGAAGCTTCAGCATTCTGAGTTTAAGTGGGTATCTTCATTCTGGCTGTCGTTTGTAGGTTTATTGTTGGCAACAAGCCTTTGTCCGTGTCTACCACAGAGTAATCCTCCATAGCGAGGAAACATTGTCCAGAAAATACAAAGAGGGAATTTTGTCATAAAAAGACTCTAAGGTTGGAAGAAGCATACCCACTTCAGTCATGGGCTGCTGAGGCCATATTAGCTTTGGTTGAACTTTAGAATACATTTTTGCGCAGAATGAGGACTGCAGATTTTGTCTGTTACCTTTAACAGATCACTTCATGGCTAGTATAGACAGGAGCAACATACACATGGACATGTGAGTTTTATATTAAGATAGACTTTAAAAAAATAACCTCAACTTTAACCTTGTGCAATGGTGGAAAAAAGTGGAGACAGGCCTCGTAAAAATCTTTACGTGCTTAATAAATCCATGTTGGAAATAAATACTGATACACGTTCTGTTTATCAGTCCAAGCAGCAGAATCTCTCTGAGATACAGTAAGCTGTTTGAATAGATTTATAAGGCAGTGGAAACTGATGACTCCTGAGGGGTAAAGCAAACTTTCAAACTTGCATCAAAAAGACTTTTTATTGCTTTAAACTGAGAATAAACAAGATGACACAGGTAATATCTAATAATGTGGTATAATATAGAATCTGGTAGAAACAAGCACATGATGACTTTATTAGGACTGACCTTCTGCTTTTACCACATCTGCACGTCTCTCCTCATATTCCTCGCCTTCCTTGCAACCATGCCTCCTGTCCCCTCTGGCTAAATATTATAGGAACTACCTATCCCCCTCATTCCCGGGGGAGACCTATTTAAGCAAACACAGGAAGAGGATGTATCCCAAATGGGCCAATGATTAGCAGATGTGTGTAGTTTGTCCCTGGATAAACCTTGGGGCTAGAGGGGTCAGCGCGAGGTTTATAGCTCCAGTCTCCTGCTCTTACTTACAGATGCGGCGTAATAAAGTGCAGAGCTCTGAGGGGCAGTTTACAGCGCGGCTCAGTGTTGGCCTCTGTCCATCAAATTCATTATACATTCATTTCAAAGTCCTGTGCAGTTCTAGTTAGAATTAGATTTTTAAAAACAAACTGCTTTGCCTGTTTGACAGGGAGTCTCTCACACAGAGGTGTGTTTTGTCTCTTTTCCTCCGTTTGTAGGCGTGCCATTTGTAAACACTGATATGCTGCTTTTACAGTGTGTGTTTGGTTTGTGTTTCAGGGAGGCCCAGGCATAAGAGGAGCCAGAGGAGAGAGAGGAGAGCCTGGACTGACGGTTTGTAAAATGCACTTAATTTCAGAGACCATTTATTCTTCATCAAAACCTCCAGCATGTAATAAGTGTCAAATAGTATCTCTGTTGCACCTTTCATGCGGTTGAGTCACTCGTTCCCAGCTTGGGAAGGAGAAGCACCCCAGTAGTTAACAGTAATGAGCTGGTCGGACTCAACGGTGAGCTGTAGTGAAAAGCAGCCAGGAGAAATATCATGGGCACGGTTGTAAGTGCAAGCTGTGAGAGCTAGCATTATTTCCATCATTTTATGGATGAATAAATTGACCTTGAACCTTGAAAAAAATCAATATTTCTTGGATGAGAGCTCAATCCCACCCCCCTCTCTCAAACTGGCAGCACATTGGAGACCCTCATGATTTCACATTTCAGAGTTTATTAATCAGATTGAACTGCATGAGGTGGGGTCAGTTTGCAACAGGAAGCGAACACACCTCGCCCTGTTCCTCTGTGAAAGCCCACAAGGCTAGACTCTCATTTATAATACATATTACTCATATTCTGACCATACTGGCCCACACCTCTACCTCCAGGGACAGAACAGCTGTCATCCTGATCAGACGATGAAAAGAATAAAGTTAGGTGTGTGAAGTAAAGCCCCAGCCCACAAACAAAGAGCCCTTTCAGCACCAGCCCACTCAATCCTCCAGACTAGATGTGAAGCACCATTTGGGCTGAGTGAAGTGGTCATTTTGGAGAACCCTATATCTGACTTGGCCACGGTCTTAAGGCAAGTTCTTATCGTCACCTTCCTGTCTTTTATAGACACCGTTCCAACAAATCCTGTCTTGGCCTATTAAGGAAAGATTTAGTGTAGAGTTTGCATCTGCTATAGTTTTGCTATGGCAGTCTGTTCCAAACTGTTACAACCCATCCAGCTGTGGCAGTCAGTATTGTGGCCTGACACTGTTGGAAATTTTTCAATATCAATACCCAGTTCCCATGATTGTAATTTAATCTTCAGATGCAGGGAAATGTGTTTTGAAGCGTTTCTTCTTTGAACAAAGCAGCAGGGGTCCTGCCACTTTTGCTCAGACATGCAAGGCTGTCAATCATTAAAATAAGGTTGATTATCTCAACCATGTGTCCCTGTTAGACTTCGCTGACTGACAGTGTATCGAGTGCAGTACATGAACTGGCCCACCCAGAGCTTAAAACTTGCGAGAAATTCCCAACAATGAAACCAAGACGGGATCAAATTGTACTTTTTCAACGCGCCCCATGTGTGTTTTATTTTATTTATGGATGTAATTATGTTAGTTTTGGAGTGTGATGTGGTTTTCTGTACTACTGGCACACACACACACACACACACACACACACACACACACAAACCGTACAGTACACACTTATATATTAATAGATGCCTGCCAGATCACACTTCAGCAGCATTCGTACCTCAGCGACTGCAGCCAGGTTTATTTGAATAGTTGGATTATTGCTCTGTATGAGACCAGCTCCTCCGTGAATTCATCCTTATTCTTTTGCACTAATCAATTTGGATACATTACTCGTTACAGTGTACGCACTGATTAATGAGAGAATAAATTGACCAGTTATAAAAATAAACCTTCAACTAATGTAAATTTCAGTCATCTGTAAATTGATTCATCTCTTCAAGTAGTTTGGCGCCATATTTTAGTAATATTTATCATTCAGTTCAACATGAGATAATACATTTCAGCCCTCTGTTTGTTTTTTTCCCCACTCCATTCAAGTGTTTCTGATCCAAAGTTTCTTTTGATGGTTGGCATGGATTTGAAAGACTATATGGTTGAACAGTAAAACAATAAATACAGCCAGAGTGAAGATTACTTTGGCTACCGTTGTTGCTACAAGTCAGTGGCTCTGGTTTTGCAGGAATTTCTGTTTTCCAGCTTCCATTGCAAGAATCTTATCTGCAGCTTGTACACATGGATCAAATAAGCCGCCACACCGGCACAATTTGATTATATATGGATGGCCAAGTGTCGACATCTACTTCCTGTAGTAGATCTCATTATAGTAGTAGCCCATGGCAGCAAAAGACCCCCCAATGTGCATGTGGTGATGACGTTGACCAGAGTTTGTAGTTTTAACTTGATGGATGTTGTAAGTGTTGAGTAGGTGCAGCCTACAATGAAATAGGCACACATCCATCCATTACCTCAGCATATATATGCAAAACATTAAACAACATATAACTAAAATTAAATATTCTTTATATTTTTATTAGTTTAAATAAGAATTAAACCTGTATAGTTAAGACCTGGCATTGTCATGTACATGTAATGTGTTTGTAAGTGTACTTTGGTTCAACGCTGCTATTCCTGAGAGTAGAGGGATTGTGGATTTTTATAGTTGTCAAATCCATTTATTGAATAAGTGACATTAATGAGCTGATGAGGCTTCCAACAGGTCAAAATACTTCTCACTAAATGATCCATTGTGTTGAGAGTTGGTTGCTTGGTTGTCATGGAATTTAAGTTGTTTGTATTTCTATGGATTTCTTGTCCATGTTGCTTAAAATTTTAGTTAAAAAATGAACTTCATAACTCTGAAATCCATTGTGTTCTTTTCACAGGGCCCTCAGGGGCCAGTAGGAGAGATTGGCCGTCCTGGACCATCAGGACCGCCTGGTCCTCAAGGACCCAGTGGTCTCTCTATTCAGGGGCCGCCGGTAAGACTTTGCTTGTGTGTGTTTGTATGTACATGCTGAAAGCAGCAGTGCAATGCCACATTTTGGAAATTTCCATAATTACTTGATAATTTCAACATTGAAATATGATTGAAGTACTATAATTTAGTCCCTAAACTGCTGTTTAACTCTCTCCCAAAATAAACCACTGTAATTCTAATGTTTAGGTGGAATATGTTTGTGATGAACCGTCCAGAAGAAAAACATTTTTAGAAATGAAGCTGTTACAAGAACGAACATTTCTGCATGACTGCTACGTTGAATTATGATGGAAACATTTTCCCATTTCACTCCCGCCTGTCTCCAGTAAGGTCACAAAATGTGTGTAATTAGAAACAGACTAGTATTGAGCTGTCAACCACCTGCTGCTATGAACTGACAAAAGTTGACGTATGCCTCAAATAGACTTCCAGACACTTAAAGGATCTTGTCCAAAGCACGCTGAAGCGGTTCTGCGGACTTCTGGGGTGGTCCAGCATCCTATTAAGATAACTGATGTTGGTTTTTCCAGTCTTTTGGTAGCTATCAGTATGACCACTGGTCCAGCAGAGATGTAATGACATTGTTTGTTTTACAGGGTGCTGCTGGAGAGAAGGGAGAGAGAGGAGCAAACGGTCCAGCTGGACAAATGGTAAGACAACATTCCCGAAAAAGTGACATAATAGTTGAACATAGAGGTGAAGTGTGTGTTGGGTGACAGCGTCACAAAGAAGAACCCAGAGGGGCAATCTGCCTGAAAATGCAGCGATTGCTCCCTCTGTTTTTTTCTTGACCAAATAAGCTAAGTCGTATTGGGTTATAACAAACCCAGCTGTGTGTGTATGTGTGACAGAGAGAAAGAGAGAGTGTGTGTGTGTGTGTGTGTGTGTGTGACTATAAATTGTTCTCCACTGTGTGTATGTATGGAGAATACAAATGAGTCCTACATCCATTATAACTGAGGTGGCAGAGGCCCTGCAGGCACACAGAAATTAGACTTGTTGCCCTATAAAAGCATGTTTCTATATTTCTGTAACTCCAATCCATTTTTCATCATCATTCTACATCATTTGAACATTATATATGTAAACTGTAGATAGCCATATATAAGTAGTACAGTTAAGAAACCATTAAAATCATTTCCATATATATACAACCTGGAAACCTAGATGTAATACCTAAAATTGCAACAAACAAATAAAATGTGTACTTTTCAACTTTCTGTTTCATTTTAACTAGTTTGTTTTGCATTAATATACATATACACATACATATAAACATATACAATTTATGTAATACATTTAAATGTGCTTTAAATGCAGCTTAAACAAAACAAATAACATTAATTCTACCATGAAATTTATTGATATTAAGATAGCTATATTAGCTTTAGCAGGATTTTCTCCATTATAATTGGATTTAGCTTCTGCCTCTGGGAAAATACCAAACTGAATAACCAAGATGTCACTTCACCAGAATGGATATTTTTTTATTTACAGATAACAGCCATGGAAAAATCAGTAAGTAAATTTAGCTTGGGCGGTCTAAGCTAGGCTAAGCTGCCATGGCCATCTCAACGGTTCGCTTTCACCTCATATATCTGTCTAGTTGGCCCTGTCTGAGCGCAGAAAGTTTGACAGATGATGCTTTCATGCAAATTCAACATATTTATGGCTTAATAGTTTTTATATGGTAAAATAGATGCCAAAGAGTCACAGACTATTCAAACCAAATGTGTAATGTATTACATGTGTGACAGTCGTCACGATTTAAATTATCCAAATCAAAGCAGGAATGATTTCATCATATCCACTACACTTTCAGTTATTTTTGTTTTTTCTAAAGGTGAAGTGTCATGACAAAAGTCTTATTTTCTCTCAGCCAAAACTTTATTACATGCAGCTAAAATATTGTACAGTTTACTGTGCTAACAGTGGGACAGCTTGGATCTTTTGTAGCGTTTTGTGAAGGAGTGAGAGACCATGAGGGGGAGGAGGAGGATAAAGCAGCCGTGTGCGTGTATGCGGACTGTTTTGTTGCCGACACACACACACACGCACACAAACGTGGACACAGGGCTGTCTAATGGAATCATTGAGATGTGAATAATCATTACCAGCGTCTTCATTATTGGGCAGTGAACCAATCAGAGGTAATACTGAATTAATTTAATGGTCTTCTACTGGGAGCCCCACACATCAGCATGAACAGAGTCAATGTTCTAGTAACTCTGTACCAGGATAAGATTTTTGTCGTGTCATTTTTTTTGACCAATTTTGTAGGAACTTTTTAATATAGTTCTATAAAGGTATCTTCATTGGCACATTATACTGTTTACACATCGTACCTGTTGCTGTTACATGCAGTAGCTTTGTCTGCCTCATACTTGCACTTCCTCACATCTGTTTGTTATTCTGCTTAATTACACGTCTGCTCTGACCGAAGTTGAGTAGAGGTATGCTGGAAACTCAACCCAGCAATTTTTGCACAGACCTGAGAAGAGATCTAATCAGGCTAATTGAGTGAAAGGTGTGAAGGTGTACAATGACTGTAAAGTCTTTCAGTTGAGTTTTGAGACTTGAATCTGTGCTTCTTTATTCCCACTAGACTGGTGAGTTAAATATTAAAGACATCACTGAGGTAACATAATAAAATGTGATGATGTTAAAAAGCCATAGCAGTTCACAGGGGGCTAGATAACACACAGCAAAATTCACTTTACTATAAATTGTTAATGTCCATTATAATGATATATTACAGTCTGGGCTAATAGAGGACACATCAGCGTAGACAGACGCTGTGAGTTATCTTTTAAGGCAGTCTAACTTTTAACGGCACTACTACATGGATTACACCTTGGCTTTCTGTGTTGCAGAGCACTCAATGCTAGATAATTTTCTTAATTCATCTCAATCAATTTTACTGAAATGACCCATTACCTCATTATCTCTACATTTGATCATCCAAATGATCTTTAGAGCTTAAATCGAGTGCGCGAAAACAGATATCGTGTACTTGTTTCCATTAAACTCACCACTTTGATTTGTTGTCGATGTCACAACATATTTGTTTTGCTGAATTTACTTGAAGTGATGTCTTCAAATTGTTTGAAAGTGGAGAAAGTGGGAGCCGACATCCCTAAAAGCTCTTTCAGCTCCATCTCATCACACATTGAGTCAAAGTAGATCCCGATACAGCACCAGAGAGAGTGCTGGCCTGTCATACAAATACTTTTGCTTTCATCAGGTTTATAAACTTTATACTCTTCTTGCTGAGATTTTTTTTTTTAGATACTCCAGTGAGGTTTGAAGTGAGCAGGAACCCTTTTACACAGTATTTTTCAAGGTGCATCAGATAGTGTTGTCCATCACTGTGTTGTCTGAGGACCAAGACAAATGAAATAAGATGGTGGATTTTGTTATGGCTCTGATCCCAGATTCACTAGAGGGTGTTACAGATGCGCTAACCAACCTGACTTACAGCTCAAGTTGAGCCTGTAATGGATATTTGAACATCCTCATAGATCTTTAGGGTTATAATTTATTTAATATGCACTCATTCGGCTGTCAGTTTTCATGTCAGTGGTTAGCACCTGAACTCATACAAGGTCCTGGTGTTCTTTTTAGTATTTTCTGCTTTGTGTATTTATAAGCTCTGTGATGACAACCTGTTAGAAGTATGTTTTTTTCCCCAAGATATGCTACTACAACAGTACTGGGATAAGAAATTTCAGAGGATGAGTGGATAAACTCATTTTAAATTCATCACAACCAGATAAAGCTGCAGCCAAGCTGTCCATGTGGAGCTGACAGTGCAAAAGTTTTGATTTTGAAAGACAGCTCCTGCAGATGACACAAAGGAACGCTATTATTTTCTTTTCCACGCCACAGCACAACTTGATACAGTCACTGGTCCCATCTGCTGATCACAGATCATGTCGAACTGATACATCGATCTGCCTGCAGAGCACACTGTGATGATGATGGGATGGTCACTTTCTAATACTACAGGATGGTGCTGCAGGGTATCTTTATTAATATTTAAGGGCAGATGTAGTGGCTGGGTAGTGAGATGAGGTGTCTAGCCTTTTTCGTCAACAGAGTCTGATCTTGATTAAAAGACAAACTTTTGGTGGTAATGACAGTAATATTTACTGTTTAACAGGTGTTAATTGAACTGTTTTTAGCAGCAGATTATCAGCCGATGGTGCTAATCATGTGCAATGATTATAGTTTGTTCTTTTGGGGTTTGCATTTACTATACTGTAGTCCCGCTCATGAAACGGTTGAATCAGTTTCTTTTGTTGAGGGTTTTGTGAATTGATGAGACAAGAGTCGCTGATTGGAAAGCATTCTCAGAGTGCTGAATTTCAACCAAATTCCTACCACACCTGTTTAATTTTCTCAGAAAGGAATAAGCAATAAGCTCTTCTCATGAGAAGAGAACGACTAGTCTCTGAACCAGCTCACCATGAGCTGCAACACTTCCTGATGCAGCACTATCTAACTCTCTCTCTGCCTGCATAGTCCTATTAATAAAAGCTGGCAGTGCTGCCCTGTGCCGCACTATGTTACCGGGTAATAATGTGTTTTGTCAGAGAGAGGAATATGAATGGGTGTGTGTTTGTGTGTATGTGTGTGTGGTGTGTATATGGGGCTCAGCGGGGGAATATTGTAGCTTCCAGGGCCCTGTTGTAATATACGAGGGACCACAGAGAATATCACTACTCTAAAACATCAATTACCTTTCTCACTCTGTCCTCTCTTTTCCACTTTCTTCATCCCTCCCTCCCTCCTTCCTTCCTTCCTCTTTCTCTCTCTCTCTCCGTCTCTCGATGCAGTAAATACAGTGTAACCTTGTCATCAGCGTCCCCTCCACCTCTGTTTCAATTTGACAGTGAAAAATGCAGCTGCAATGAATAGCAAAGAGTGTGTGTTTGTGTCCACATGTGTTTGTTCATCTTTCTCATCTCTCATCTGTTATCAAGTAATCATTTGTGTGTGTGTGTGTGTGTGTGTGTGTGCGTGCGTGCGTGCGTGCGTGTGTGTGTGTGTGTGTGTGTGTGTGTGTGTGTGTGTGTGCGTGTGTGTGTGTGTGTGTGTGTGTGTGTGTGTGTGTGTGTGCATGTGTGCGTGCTTGTGTCGGGCAATAATTTAAACTTGGTCTCCCTCAAGATCTTCTGCAGATGTATGTGGTTGCCCCATTTGGCCTCCCATCTTACTCTCACTTAATCTGTTGGACACTAACAAACCCAGCAGCTGTGTCGTTCTGTCGTACAGCAATCCCAAGGTTAATGAGTTGACGAGATTCCAAGTTATTCTAATCATCAGACTGATTTCATTCTCAAGTCCAGTTTGAGAGGCTCAGATAGTTGTGTGTTTGTGTAACTGTATCCTGGCATACAATTTCACAGCGAGAAACAGGATTCACATTTTACTTGTCATTCTCAGATTTTTAACGTTTATAACACACTATAGTGGAAATGATTATTAATTTATTCAGGAATAATTATAATTTATCATCTGAATCATCACATCTGGTATATAAACAGTTTGAGTCATTGATAATGCAATAATGATATATATCTATCCACATTAACAAATGTTGCAATATTTTTTACTTTAAAAAAAAAAAAAATCATTAACTGTTAAAAAATAAACACGGAATATTTCATATTAATTACAATTTATCATCCATTATCTGTTCATACACAAATAAGGGATGTTACCAGAGTTATATCTTCTTATTCAGTCATTTTAGATTTACCTTTTTAAAGTTTTTTTTCTTAAAACAAGAAGCAAGAATAATTGAAATACCCTTCAACTGCAGCTGCACTGGCTTACTTCCCTGCTTCCCTGTGTGTGTGTGTGTGTGTGTGTGTGTGTGTTTGTGTGTGTGTGTGTGTGTGTGTTGAGTTTTTATAGATAATTGTGTAAAAGCGACAAGAGAGGCATTATTGCCTGTGTCTGGGGAAAATGCACATCAGCCAACATCTAAACAATGGCTCATCATTAATCATACGAGGCCTGTCCTCTGTGACCCCAGCCTGTAATTTGTTGAACCTTTAACAGTGTTAACTGTCCTGTTTTATGAGCTCTCCACTAATACTGAAGTGCAGAGATAAATCACCTCAGCACTTAATCCATGACTGTATTTTGGAGTCAGTCGTGTGCATTGACCTGCAGAGGGGCAGGAGATGGGGCACAGCAGGGTGGCCTGCTGGGATAGAGACTGTCCTGTACCCTGAGAGTTAGAGGTTGGCTCTTTCCACAAATCAGATTTATGTCGACTGTTGTCAGAGCATCCTTGAGCAAGACAGGAAACCCTTAAGGGTTTGGACCATTGGTTAATTAATTATTACGAGAAAAAAAGACACATGATCTGAAGGAATGGCAACTTACCAAGACTGCGAGTAACATGAAATTATTTTCGACCGCCATCACAAAGTAAACAGTAGTATATTAAACGCTGCTTTGCTTCATTTTATGTCTTTACCAAATGTGCAGTGATATGCTGTATTGTATGTGAACCACAGTCAGTGTTGGGATCATAATTCAAACCTGCTTGTTTGTGTTTTATTTAGGGTGTTCCTGGAAGCTCGGGCCCCCCTGGTAGAGACGGCCCCCCAGGAGCAAGGGTAAGATATGACACTGACATTACTTCTATTTGTTACTGTTATTCAGTGGTTCTTGGGATTATATAATTTGTCTTGTATAATTTTGTCATGCAAATACATTTGACTACAGAAAATTGACTGTCAAAAAATAGACAATACAAAAGTTGATGATACAAAAGATGTTCAAGTCTCTTGTGGTACTTTTCCAGCTGTGCACTGTATCTGAATTTCCAGCTGTGTTCGTCTGTTTGGTTTTATGTCTCCATAAAACCAAACAAGTCTTACTGCAAATGTAACAAAATGTATAGAAACTGACCACAGATGAGATCCCATTCATAAAGGCTCTGTGATACCAGCTGGTGGCAGATGATGCTGACAGAGGAATCGGGCCTTACAATACCCAACTGGGCTGTAAATAGCAAAACAGAGAGGCAGCCAGTGCGTAATGTGTCGGCAAGCAGAAAAAGGGGGTTTTATCCAAATACGTAATACGATAACAGAAGAGTTTTGTCCTGGCCTGACTCCTGGTGAGGTGAAAGACTCTACACATAATCCATCTGCTGTCTCTTTGTTGGCTGACAGGGGACTAGACGCTCATCCCCACAGTGCTATAGCTTTCAGAAGAAGTCATGTGTAGTTTTCAGGCTTGTCATGTGGTTTACTTCAGTACAGTTGTATGTTGGCTGGAGTTTCTTCCCACAATGCCAGATAGGTTTGGAGTTCATGAACTTTTAGCAAGAAAAGTGCAACTGCACATTCTGGTTGTTAAATTAAAGGTACCAATAACAATTATAACATTGTGAAAATACATCATTTTACAGTACATTACGTTTGTACTGTTTTTGTTGTTATTACAGTCTTTTACAAAGAAATGTATTACTGCGTGTTTCCATTTGGCTCAAGAATGTCACTAAAACATGAAACTCTAAAACACTTTTCAGAAACTTGATCGGTAGTATCCAAAGCATGATCAGGCAGACCAAAAGTGACAAGTGTCAAGATCACCTAAACCAAGATAAAGACATAACCAAGGCCAGAGTGTACTAAGACTAGATAGCACTGTATATACATACTGTAGGTAGCTAATATGTATAGCTAATATATATAAAGTCTCTTTCTATGAAGGGTGAAGAGATTTCTGAAGACATTTGGTGCGTAGGTACATCGCTAACATTAGCTAACTAGCTTTGCTATAGTGTCACACTTAGCTTGTCTCAGTTTATGCTTCCTTTCTAAATGCAGATCAAGGTTTGATGTAGTCCCATCTGTCTCAGAAAGTGTTGCACTGCAAAATGTACATACTGCTATGTCTTTTCTTTCTGTCAGAAGAACTCTTTGTGGTTTAATTTGCCAAGTTTGATTTCAAAAGATTTGGCTGACATCTCCTCTCTGACAGCTACAGTCAGTCTTCTCCTGTTTCCCATATTCACTTTCTTGGAGTGCGTGGGAATGAGGCAGGAGGTTAACAATAATGATGTTAATACATAAATCAGACAATGCACAAGCAATTTAGTGATATTCCTGTTGTTGCAACCTTCAAAAAAAATCCAGAGTCCTCTTTGTATGAGACTGAGATGAGACAGAGTAAAACTGAGTTTCACATAAACATTCAAAAAGTGGACCAATCTCGAGTATTGCAACACTGGACCACAAGAACTTACCCAAGAAATAGAAAAGCAACTTCATCACAGATACATTATTTTCTAAAAAATACGCCAATGAGCAAAAGTATTATGAAACCCACAGTGAAGCATGGTGGTGGGAATATTAAAGTCTGGGTGTGATTTGCCTACTCTGGACTTTGTCCTCTGCACTCAACTGACTTCAGAGACATGCTACACCCTCTGGTTTGCTTCTTTGTGAAAAAAGGATTGTTACGCAGGAGGATAATGACTTCAAACACACCTAAAAGCTTTGCAAAAACCACTTAAAGACCAACGAATACCAAGGAGTCTTGACTACCATGGTCTGTTCTCCACAGTCACCTGACCCCACTAAACATTTACGGGGGCACTTTAAGGCTAAAAACGGACATTGTGACATCGTGCCAGGATAACATGAGTCATCAGTTTGTGGAGTCCAGGCAAAGACAATCTGAAAATAATGTTCAGTTATGTTCAGTAATGTTAAGATTCAATTTTTCACTCACTCACTCACTTTCATTGCTAGTATTGTAACTTCTAAAGAAGTTAATGTATTACATTCAAAATAAAAGCAAAGCAAAAGTGTCTTCACTAGTGGTCAGACTTTTGGACCTCATTCTGTATATACTTTCTTTTATTGCTGCTAGAGAGCTTAACATTGTGTGGAATTGACAAGGAAAACTCAAATTTGATCTAGAATCACTCAAATCAAGTTTGACTTCCAAATTAGCCAGTTGATTTTTTTACAAGGTACAACTTGTATTGATTTTAAGTATATAAAATATTACTAAAAGGTCCATGTTTAAAATGAGACATACACATGCTGAGTCATAGTTTAATTTGTGAAAGACATTTCCTTTATTGCTTTCATTATTGAGCTGTTCTCTACACAATTGAGTGCCTTGGAGGTGTAGATGGGATTTTCCTTTCGTAAGGTTCTTGGTTATATTAAATACCATCTGTCAGCCAAAAGTAAACCAATGAAAGAAATGTCCATCAGCTGTTAAATGTTAAGGAAGAAACAACAATTGCTTGCAAGTTTTTAAACACTTCACAGCTTGATTATTTCACGACACAGTGACACAATGCACTGTTCAGCAGTTTACTGAAACCTGTCTTCCTCAAATTTTAGACCAGCCTGCACTGTAACACATCCACGCTCACACAATTCAGCGCATGTAGGTATGAATGTGTTCTCGTCACACCACAGCGTCATGGAGAAGACATTAAGTGAGGTGGCTTTAAACACCTTGAGGCAACACATCCACACTCACACAATACAGTGCAGGCTTAATAATGTAATTATTGAGTGTAATCATGTGAAATTACTAATCAGGGAGCAATTCTAGCTGCTATAAATTGGGAAAGACATCCCCCTTAGCTGCCCTGATTATGACAGGCCTCCCACATCTCCATTTCATCAGAAAGCTACAGCTCTGTTGTGTATTTTTATATTTTTACGTGTTGTCACGACTGCTTGAAAAAAAAAAAACTCCAATGGTTATGTTTGTGGAATCGCAAAGAGCTAATTATAATTTAGTTTCCATACGCGACAGGAAACACCTCAAGTTGGTGCTTTTATTCTGCAGCATCACACTGATATTTCTAGCAGCGCGCTCGGGCTGAACTCTTTCTAAATGTTTTTTTTTCTCCAGTGGATGCATAGGAAGCAGTAAGGAAGGGGACGCAATGAATACTGATAAGACTCGATTTCTCAAGAGGTTATCAGTGTAGCAGTGATTTCTGCCCTCATCATTTGACAGCGATCTAGAAAATACAATATAGCTATTTGAATAGTATTTATGAGCAAGAAGCAGCTTTTAAAAATGCAATTCAAAACACTACTTTTTTGGGATTATTCCAGCTACTGGTCTGTATCATTTGATGTGTACAAAGCAGAACAGGGAAAACAGATAGTTCTTTGTTGATTCACTGTGAAACCTATCAGTATCGCACAAGTCCACTGGGCATACACACAGTAGAGAACTTTTTGTGAGGTGTATGAAAGCCAAAAAAAATTGCCTGGCTTATTCTGAAAAAGAACACAAGTCTGGCCAAGGCTGTTCTGCAGCAGCCAGTTAGATCAGTTAAAACAATAGCAACTGTCTCCTGGGTACTTTATTTGTCCATATCACAGTGTGATGGATCAAGGAGAGCTATAAATCTTCACTTTGTCATTGATGCTTGCATTACATACTTTTTTTTTTAAACTTCAGGACCAAACTAAGTTGATCTATTTTCTTTCCCAAAGGCACAGGCTCATAAAAACATGCTGGCACCCTTGTCGTTTAGAGACCCAAAATATCACTCTGACTCACAGCTTTATTATTTAAGATTTACTGATGAGTTGATGAATTATACAACACTGAGGAGGTGCAGTTCTCATCAGCATTTTACTTGTGCGTCCAAGCTCACCTCGTAGCCCTTTGCAAAGAAAGTTTAATACAAATAAAAAAGTTCAATTTTGTTAATCGAGGTTACACAAAAAAGATATGAACTTTGATTGTCTGTGTTTCAACATGCATACAAAAATCTGAATTCGATTAGCCTCACCTCAGTTTCTTCGACTGTAGGTCAGACGGTAAACTTGTTGTTGCTTGGCTCTCAAAACATACATTTTCATGAGTCTGGCTCCTGTGAGAGGAAGCAGAAGGCTGAATTTCTTATACCTTAAATATAAAAAGTTTGGATGATAATACGGTCAGGACGGGAGTGTTTATGTTGTGACCACAGCTTGACCTGTGTCCCAGTGCCACAGCTAAAGCTTGTTTGCTTCGCTGTGGGAAATTTTGTAACTTTTTCTGTCTTTATGTCATTGTTACAGTTCCAGATGTGTTTCTCCTCAGTTTGAAAGGATTTCAAAGTAAAACGTGTGTGACTTTGGGAGGAACTAAGGCCTCCTCCAGAGTCCCATTAGTGTTTACTTTGTGACACCAGAGTGACTCTCACAGAGGAGCTTTCTGAACTCACACACTGGCCCAGCCTTTCAGAGGAGCAGAAGAAGAACACTTGGTTTTTGTATATGTATTTGGGAAGTAAAAATCCCCACGAGGATTCAACCAAGCTTGATGCTTTAGCTGTTGTGGGGAGTATTTAGGATAGAACACAAGAGGGGGATTTCCTGCTACAACATATACTGTCGCTCTTTGTCTTGCTAAATAGGATTTGAAAAACTGTACAAGCAAGACAACACATCTAGAAAACATCCTAATACATCAGCTTAATTTATATTTTATTAAATATTTAGAAAGTTGTATTCTCCACTGTCATTCTCAGCATTTATACAATTTTATTGTTTTTAATTCATGACTTATACCCTTACACATGTTGAAAGGGCATCAGGCTCAATGTGTGACCACAAAGTAACTTCAGACATCCAAGCTAAAATGAAAGGATTAACTGAACCTCAGGTTAAGCTGTTTTCCAGGAGCTCAGCTTCCAAAAAATGTATTCATAGCACTGACTTTGTTCAATAAGAATGACCCATAAATACTAACCTACAAGAAAGCCATCATCATGTTATAATATATCATGTTATTATGCGTCACACATGAACAAAAACAGCCCTAAAGAATTGTCATACAGTAGGTATGAATGTGTTCTCGTCAAACCACAGCGTCATGGAGAAGACATTAAGTGAGGTGGCTTTAAACACCTTGAGGCAACTAAAATACAGATTGTGAAAAGTCAGGAATAATGCACCTGTGTTTCGCATAATTTGTCTAACATTAAAATCAAATATAAATGTTTAATCAGAGGCAGTTGTTGGCAGATGTTGAGGTTGAATAGCTACCAGTGGAAGTAGTAGATGAGTTTGGTTTCCATCAGTAGCCTGTATGTTAATTGCATTAGAAAATGACAGTGTTACAGTCGGTTTAGTCTGGAGACTTGCAGGAAATTCCTCAGGCCATTTAGAAAGAGCTTGTGCAAAACAATTTTCAGCATACAGTTCTGAAAGTGCAGCTATTTAATGTGCTGAGTGTTGTGTTCATCTGCGTCTCTCAGGGTCTACCGGGTAATATTGGACCACAGGGACAACAAGGACCTCCTGGACCCATTGTAAGTCTATAATTCTCAGCATCGTTTTAGTCAGATCGCCCTGAAACACAAACTGACTGATCCATCTGTTTCCTGTCACCTGCACTCCATCTTTGTCTCTTTCACTTATCGCCTGTCTTTATCTCAGGGAACCCCAGGAGCACCAGGAGCTCCAGGACCTGGTGGGTCAGCAGGACCCCAAGGAGATCAAGGACTTCCTGTGAGTGAAAACATTTTGTTAAGATTGATGTTAAAAAAACATGATACTGAACTTTTTTGAGATTTCTCCATTGATATAAATCTGCAGGCTGGGGAAATAGTTTTGTTTGTGACATAGTAACACAGTTATTGTGATACTGTGACCTGACCCAGACCTCATTAACCATCATATAAACCCAAAGGTTTAGAAACTGTCTGTTTGGGTATGTTTGGTTTGCCCTGTTCCCAAGAGGCTTCGATGAGATAGCCTCACACATTATTCCTCCACTCAACAGAGTTTGACATAACTTATCCAAATTAATGATGAAACATGGAGGAGGTGACTTCTCCTCTTCTTCCTCCTCCGCTCCATTCCTCCCTAAATGTACAGGGGAGCAACAATGTCAGACCTGCATCACATAAAGTTAGAGATTTGTTCTAATATAAATAAAATTGTAGAAGGTCATGCTTCACGGATTGTTTGGTTTTCTCATTTTTGTCCTGATCTCTCCTCTGCTAACTGGAAACAGCCTGTTAGTATTGGACACAATCCTCACAATAACAAATGTATCATTTAGTTATATGGAAGTCTTGCTAATAAGACTGATCCTTTCAGAAAGACAAATCCTGGAACACTTATCTCATACGGTGACTTTTTAAAGAGTAATAAATAGTGCAGTGAGTCAGATTTTGTTAAGCCGTGCAAAAGAAGAAGAAAGATGTGCAAGTGACACAACACAATCACAGAGAAGGATGTGGAGGAGAAGGTGTTTGGTTCCAAACTTTGTGTAATGCTAACAGGGACAGATGATACTGTGATGTTGGTGACAGCTAATCGAGTCTCAGGTCAGCTTTGCAGGCCAGCAGCAAAGTTTGGCTCAGAGAGGGAGCTATAAATCACTTACCGACACACTCTCCCCCTTTCACACACACACAAAACAGTGAGAGATCACATCTACCTCATCTTTCTCACATAGATGAATATGAATGTATGCACATACAGCAAACAAACACAAACAGAGACAAAAAAAAGGAATCGGATCTCACTTTCCCGAGCTACAATCTCTGAAACATTCAACTTTTACTGTAGTTTCAAACTTCAGTTCAATGTTAAATTGCTGATTCAGTCCCTGTTCTGCCCCCTGCAACCCTTTGCTAGGTTTCTGCTGCAAGAGAATATTTTTCTCTCTTAAACAAGTGGTTTTTATCTGAAATAGCAGCCATTTAAATCTGCAGGGAACTTTCACATTTTGCGTCATCGAGTCATGACTGACCTTAAAGATGGGGAAGTCAGTCGTACCAGTTTTGTTGAGGTGGACACAAATGTGCCGCACATTTCTCCCACTGCACTGAGAAATTTGTTGAAGGGCACTGGATTTCTACCATCAAAGCAAAGACGGAGTGTAAGGATTTAAAGCACTTTTCCTACAATTTCTTGATGTGAAACCCATAACTGTTCTGTTTTAGGAATGACATGATTCCTCTGGAAATGTTAAGCTATCTATCAAGACCGGTGTTCATAAAACTTCATAATACGGAACATTTCCGTAGCTTATTATCAGGTCTTTCCAAGGTAGATGTCTTTATCTATCAGGTTAACTGGTCCAAGCTGTCAAAGTCTTGAGGAGGCAGATGTGACAGATGTCCCGTGTCAAAAACAGCAAAATCCATCTTGATTAGGCATTTAAAGCAGGAAATTAAAATGATTTTACTTTTTCACGCACCTCTGGGGTTTCCTCACAAGTCTGTCAAGTTGTCGTGGCACTTGACGATGTCCTGAGTGTGTGTCAGTGAGTCCAAGTGTGTGTGTGTGTCTGTCCTGGACAAAAAACTGTTTGTGAATGTGGTTTCCAGCGACTCAACCACCTGAGGCTTTTTTTAATTTATCTTGCTTGACTTGGTAGCAAGCCGCCTTATGTTTGCCAGTTACAAAAGAAAACAGCAACAATCTTCTCGTGACTGTTTTATCAGTCCACACTGAAGTGCTGTGCAAGAGGAAATAAATGTACTTCTCTCTGTGGATGAACTGTAAAACATTCTGAGTGAAAAAACATTGACTCTGTACTTTGGACAGACACTGCATATACAGGGCACTATGGAAAGATGGTTTTGATTAAAAATAATAAAGAAATCATAATTTTATGAGACATATTCTGGTCTTTTTTAAGTTCAGATACTTGTTTTGGCTCCCGCGTAGTTTAATTTGGTTTTCCCATGTCACCCTGATAAGACAGAAGACATTTATATACCCAGGAAGACTCAGGAGATCCAGACAGACGCACAGTGGAGGTCCAGGAGAAGACTTTTATTGTGAAGACCTGCACTCCAATTCTGCGGCTGTGTCGAATGTTGGCACAGGCTTTCTATCATCTGCAGTATAATATGCATATGATATTTCAGGCCTACACACACATTCTCTGTCGTATCCTTATCCACCAACCCACTTGGACACAAACTCACATCCAGCCAGTCACCCTGTGGTCAAGGACATGTTTCCCCCAAGATAAACAGGGCTTTATTCAAAAGCTGTAACAGCATTAAACTGATATTTGTCATATCAGCAGACGGCTCTGCGGCCAGGAAATATTTGTCTTTTATTTGCCTCTGGATTACAATGCATTACACTGTGATATGCATTCACAGGCTTCATGTGCTCGGCTGTTTTTTTGCGTGCATGTGTGTGCCGTGATCAGATATGCATCTGCGTGCTTTAAAGTGTTGGCAGTAGCAGAAAGCCATCCCATCTGAGGCACAGAGATTGCTCTCTCTTTGTGGGCACACAAGCTTTTGGGCTTATGTTTGTGTTGTCTTTAGGACACAAAGAACCTCGACACACTGTCAGAATGTAAATGCATTTAGTTAAAGCAGCTGTTCAGATCAGGGAAGAACGTGTTTGAGTGTGTGTTGAAGAGGCATAAAAGAAAAGCAGAGTAATGGGGTGGGGACGTTCAAGGGGAGAGAGGAAGAGAGATGAACATGGCTATTTCTGAGTACACATCCAAGTCGAATGTTTATTCCCCTCCTGTGTTTTTATGTTCCAGGGTCCTGCTGGTACCAAAGGCGATAAGGGAGAAAGAGTAAGTCACTCCACTCACATACTTCAACCACTGTTTAAATCAAATCAGGGTTTACTGCACCATTTTGCAGTGGAATTATTGTTATTTTGCTGAAATAAAGGTCAGACTTATTCCTCACTAAGGCTTCACAACCTTGTTTTGGAGCAACAGAATTATTCTCCAGTACACATTTACTGTGTTTCACATTCATGTTTTTCACAAGCGTTCACTTTATTTCTGTCTTTCGATCCCTCAACCTCGTTTAGAGCAAACCAAATCAAATCAGTGTTCATGGTTCAAATTTTCAGCAGAGCAGAGTCTGTATTTTCGCTGACACAGTAGCCAGGCCGTCACTGCCAAGGGCTTGAGAGACATGCAACTTGCCAAGCTGAATCGAACCTGTAATTCTTGTTTCTGCCCCATTTTACCAACTGTTAAGGACATTTGTACCTCGCTGCAGTTAATTCTTGTTGGAAGACCCGACATGAAAGTCTCTATAAAAAAAAAAAAAAAACATGACAGGATTTCCTCCTCATTGTTGTGCATTTTGTGGTTTGGCCCAGTTGTGAATAAAGCTGCTTAGAATCTGGTTAGTATCTTGCAGCGTGCATCTATCCTCATTTCACAGTCCCAGAGTGAATTATATTGTAATAAGTGAACAGGGGAAAGTAAAGATTTACTACAATGCATTTAACTTAATATATCTTTGCTGTATACGTCAAATGATTGAATGATGATGATGATCGGTACAGGGCAAATGAGAAGACCAGCGAGCTGGTCTGTGAGCATAAACATTCAACATAAATATCAGTAAAGCAGTATGACCAATAAGATATATGTATGGCTTTTGAATGTTACCATAAATATATAATATATGTCAGCGGTGTGGCTCCATTACACTCAACCAGTAAGAGATTAGTATCAGTTTAACAACTCAAAATCAATATCTTTTCAATGGAGTATTCAAGTGATTTCATATTGTACTTTGATAAAATAGGAATGGATTAAAATGGTCAAAATCAAAATATCCTGACTTTTCTCCCCTTGAATGGGTCAAGAGCTTAAAATGAATCCTTCACTTCCCATTGTGCAGCTCTATACTGCCCTCCATTATGCTGCAATCCGTTACAAGTGAGAAGTCGAGCTTTAGAGTACGCATTTCCAACTTCAGATCTAAATGTGTCCCAGTGCATCTGCTTGGGAAAACACGGACGCCTGCAGGAAACTGATGTATGGTTGTTTTTGGTGAGTGCAGTGGATTGCAGTATGAGATCAGGGGTCTTCAGCCATATTTCTCTAAGGGCCAAAATTTTGCTAAACAGACACTGTGGAAGTCAGACTGTCAAATAAGATATATAATCAAAATTTAGGCCTAACTAGATGATTATTTTCACTTTTTTACAAAATTGTTATTTTTATTAGTGTATATTCGTGTAATGATAACTAAATACCCAGGTCAATGAGAAGTGATGGTTTAAAACTGTAATTCTGGAAATGTAATTGTAAAATGCAGTCTTGATTGGCAGGAAATATTAATCAACTTTAACCAGTTTTGAGACTATTATGCAGTTGCACCATCACCTTTAATTTATGGTGATAAATGTTGTTTAATACTTCAGATCACAGAATTCTGGGGGCAGTAAAACAAACTGTTGTTGTTTTAATAACAAAGTCAGACAATAATTGGCCTTTTCCATCATTCTGTGAGCAACTGTGATGTGATTTTATGCTGCACACGGCATGAGTCTGCAAAAGTGAAAGTTTGATTTCTTGCTGAGAAGATAAGGTGTCTTGCTTGTCGCCTGCAGCTCTTCGTCTGACTGTCCCTCTTGTTCCATTACTCTCCGTAATATTTCAAACTGATCTGATGTCAAAAAACACAGTTTTGTTTTGTAGACTCAAATTTAATGTCTCCTAAATGTAGACTCCCTCCACAAACTCCACAAACACCACTCTAGGTTTGTAAAGTCAGGTTCATGTTAAAACATTACAAACCGACGCCAGGTTAACCATCATGATATTACCGCAACATCATCAGGGTTATTTTTTCAAACTTTGGAAAACTCCTCCAGAGGCCCAGAAGACATTATACTACTGTTTTGGTAGTCTTTATGACAACTACACTGAACTCTCTGTGTAAAATCTGTGGGGTGCCTCTTTAATAGTGTTTTTAAATTCAAACTCTAGATAACAACTGCAGTAAAAACAAAAGATTGATTTTAAAATGTGTTGCTCTGTAGATGATTAGTTCAGTGGAAGTGCAGTCAAAGTGAACAAAGTAACGCATATTTTAAATGATTGACTTCTGTATATTTGTGTAATTTACAAACACTCTGTACTTTGCTCTCATAAGTGTGCTATCTGTTATGGCCAATAAAAATATAACCGGCTTCAGAGTGTGTAATAAAGGTGGAGCACACTCATTAAAGTGCCCACAAAACACCCACCCACCAATTAATCAACCACTTGTCTGGGGGTTTGTGTCCCTGTGGTCGGGTATCAGTGTACTGTGCGGTATCACACTATAAGAGCTCTGTGTTTGTTTTTCAGGGTGACGTGCAATCCCAAGCCGCTGTGCGTGCAATCGCACGCCAAGTGTGTGAACAGCTCATCCAAAGTGAGTAATCAGTGATATTTACACATGACCACCACCATGTTATTAAGGACCATTTCTTTGCTGAAAAGGTTTCTTCTGACCTCAGCTGGCTTCGCTTCTCTTTTCTTCTGTTCTCTTGAATGGCGTCACGATAAAGAAATAAAAACGAATAAAAAACATTCAAACCATTCTCCTCCTCTACCTCTTGCAGGCCACTTGTCTCGCTATAACTCCATACTGAACCAGATCCCCGTCCAGTCGGCAGTATCCATCCGAACAGTGCCCGGACCACCTGGAGAGCCGGGCAGGAGAGGCTCCCCAGGACCTCAAGGAGAGCAAGGGCCACCCGGCAGGCCAGGCTTCCCTGGTACCAATGGCCAGAGCGGACGGCCAGGAGAGAGAGGTGAGAGAGGAAGTCTAAGGGTGTTATTTACAGGATGCACAACACGAGTCGAGAGCGAGACAGACAATATCCATACATATTCTCTCTGTAATATACAGACTGATTACTATCCATTATCAGTCCTTCATGACTTGGGTTGGATGCTGTTTACCTGCAGTCAGGAGGTAATACTACAAATAACAAATAAAAAGTAGAGAATATATAATATGCAGTATAGAAAAGTATACAGTATGATTTAGAAAACCTGGGCCTTTTAAATTTTTCTTTGATTTATGTCTTCTGGGGGACATTTTATACCTTAATTACAAAGTTCACAGGAAATGAGGAAACCATAACTATATCTCAATCCCTGTGTTCGTTATATTTGTAACTGTGTCTCCAATTCCAAGAGATTTGTATTGTGTTGGAATACATGTGACTTTTGCTGTGGCAGAGATCCACAAATGTGTGTGAAGATTTGTGACAGATGAGGAATGACATGTAACATATGTCCGTAGCTGGACTCTGTAGAGTCCGTACGTCCGCAGAGAGACTTCAAAGGCCCCAACCTTTGTGTTTTCTGTCATAGTTTACAACTAACCAGAGGGCCTTGGTTTGGAAAGAGGAATCTCTTTCTGTTTATTTAAAGGGGAAGCAGGCCAATTTTACACACCAAAGTCTGTTTACAGGTCTTGAGGAGTACTTTTGCATTTATGATAGAAGTTGCCTTTTGTGTCTCCAAAGGGAGCCGTATGAAGTCTAATAAATGTCCTCATGTGAAAGAAAATCTGTGGGTGTGTGAAAGAAGTGATCTTACCTCTCTGCTTGATGCTAGTAACTCAAGGCTACACAAGCCACTACTACCACAACACATCGACCAGACTGTCAGCAGTCAAGTCACATTATGTGTAACGTAGGCGCCAGATTTGACAAGGGAAAAAAATCTGACATCTGTGGTTCTGCTGCATCAATTTTTATCCTTTTTTGTATTAAACTGTCCAACGTGAGTGAGGAATATCTCTAAAAATTCACTATAAATATTTTATCCTTAAGTAGAAAAAAAGAAAGTACTTCAGTGTTTTTTTCTTTCAAATAAAATAAAAATAAATAAAATGCACAAGTGTTCTGGCCATTCAAAAACAATTTTAATAATATAAATGAATGTCATGATTTGTGCACAGTTTAAAGAAAAAGTAGATCAGGTAGCCAAGAGAAAGAAGTGACCTTGTTAGATGTTGTTGTGTCTTCTAAATGAGTGATGAAGCCAGTTTGGTTAAAGATGATTATTGTGATGAGCCTCTGATGCTGTAATAAATGTTTATGTAAATGAAGTGTTCAGCTGGTGAGGGCAGTGCGGTGGTAAAATAATCAAACACATTACTGTATGTAAAGTGATGCGTTGTCTTTATCAACAATGGCCAGGGGCTTTTATTGTGAAAAGAAATTAAACCAGAAAGTCTCCAGTCGGACTTTCAACCTGTCTGCTTGTTTGCTGCTTTTCGTCTGGTCTGGCCTTCTCTCTCTGACGTGCAGCGGAGGTCAGAGCTCCCACGAGGTTCAGTCCAGGCCAGAAGACAGTAACTCCAGTATCCATGAGATCATTCCTCTGCCACGAGCCCTTAGAGGAGAAACAGCCTTTGCGAGGCTCCGTCTTCATCACTAAAACATGCAGCCCACACTAGAGAACCACATACTGAATGAGCCTTGCACACACAGAGGCTTCGGAAAGCTGAGATCAGTCAAACGCCTGACGGGAAATGTCCAGCATGGTTACCTCCTCCAAAGAGGTTCAGACCTTTGATTCTCCCCAATAACATTTATGATCTGCAGCCACTGGTCTACCACACACACACACACACACACACACACACACACACTGTTTTATTGTTTTATAGGCTGAACTGAAACCAGAGTAGTCCAAATATCATAAAAGATGTATGGCTTACTCAGGAAATTTAGACATGTTATTATTAAGTCAGATGGTCCATGTAGGGCTGATACCAGAATGCTGTGCTCAGACTCAACAGATGAAACCATTTATATTACACATATTGTCACGAGCATAGAAATCCAGAGGGTCAGCTAGCAGCCATTATAAGGACAGAATATCACAGAATGAGGCCGGCAGTGTAGAAAATAATTTTTTATTCGAGGTAATGTAAAATGTTTTCTCCTCAGCCTCATCGTGCTTACTTCCTCTTTACTGATGCAATTGATTAAGACAGTCGTAAAAGCAGCATGACAGAAAATCTGCAGATCACCAGTTTAATGTCATTCTCTAATATTAGAGCGCATGAAAAATATTCCATTAGGTCATTCAGACAGCTGCACCACTGGACAGCAGCGCAGTGCCGAGCCGACTTTTATAAGACTGATCATCCAGACATAATTTATCCAGCACCAAAATGTGCAATGTAATATCGATGTTGGAGTAGAAAGTGGTTATTCAGATGATAGCCTGTTACAAGTAAACATCCTGCATTCAAACTCTTGTTTCTGTCAAAATACAGACGTTTTAACAGCAACATTTACTTACTTAAGTACTGATTTTGGAAAATGCGGCCCGTCTGTCTGTGATATATTTACACGATTCGATTGTTAATATTGATGCAACTATGTCAAAGTCAAGGCAGAGCTGCTTTTAACTTTTAATATTTCATTAAGTAGTTTATTCAAGTTCCCAATCTAAAGGGTCAAAGGGTCAGGTCCACTCCAAAGGGTCGCAGGATATCTGAGGAGTCTAGAAGTGATTAAATAGGATTGGAAAGAAATAAAAAACAAAGTTGTATTCATTTTTTTTTAAATGTCTTTATTCTTTGATTTTTTTTTTTTTAATAAAATGACTAAATTCTTTGGGTGTCAAACAGTTATTTAAATGAAACCATGTGAGAGGTTTTGTGGGAAAAGCTCCCACTGATGGAGCTGCTAATAATTCATGGTTTAATCTAAAGAACTGCTTTGTATTTTACAAGCTTGTTATAATCTGTAGCTGTTGCAGAGCAAAAAGTGCAGTATTACCCTCTGAAATGAAGTGGAGAAGTGCAAAGTACGTACGTTTAAGTGTACTTGAGTGCAAGTACAGTACTTCAGTGATGTGATCTCGTGTTTAACGTGGACTCTTTGAACTGTGTGTGTTTCCAGGTCTACCGGGAGAGAAGGGAGACAGGGGGAGTCCAGGCATTGGGACTCAGGGACCTCGAGGACCACCCGGACCTCCAGGTGAGATACAAACAATGATTGATGAGCTACACAAACTGAATCCTTTTTCTCCAGTCAGAAGGTGCTGTAGCTGCTTCAAAATATGATAAATAAGTATTGTTCTAATCCACAAAACATTTGTTTTTGGTGTTTAGTGTCCGTGACAAGCTGGAGATAGCTATGTGGAATCTTTTCCATTGTGTTTCCTCTGAACAAAAAACAGAATTGTCTCAGATACTGAAACAATAGAATAGCACAAAGACTGTATGTGTTCTGGATCTACTTTTCTCTTTGTTAAGTCTCCATCTGAGAAACACAAGCAGACGTTTTGGACCATGAACATAATTCTCTGTATTGATTTCCCTGTGCGATGTGTAGAGTTTGAGGTTTGTGTTATGAAAATATGCCAGTGCTGGGTTTTTCTGTTTACTGTTATGTGATCAATACTCACAGAACAAGCTGACAAAACTCCCTGGAAACTTTTCAATGATCAGATAAGTGTTAAAAAAAAACCCCTGAAAACTCCTGTATATGCAAAAGGAAATCTTTTTTTTTTTTTTCTGAGAGAAAGGTATACGAGAGCTCTGTCTTCATCTGCTGTGCTTTCCTTGAATATTTGTGGGATGATAATTTTAGCACTTGGCAAATGGCATTCTCCTCACAATATTGATTTCGTATTTCTGCTGACTGCTGAAGTGAGTCCTGGTGGAGCAGTTTCTCGTGTAAACAGTAAAAAGAAGCTTCTCGTTAAATTTCAGCCATGAACTGAGCTATCCCTGCTCCGTCCCTCATCACCCTTATCCAGACATGGCAGTCATGTCATTTGTGTCATGTTGTCACAACAGAGAGAGGGATTAGGAGATTGAAGAGGTGATAGCACAGTGACAGTGGTACCCTCCACCGCACATTTCAGTTTATTTCCCTCCCTTCTCTTTCTTCCTTTATCCCTTCTCACCAGGTTTCACACTGCCGCACCGAGTCCTTGTATCGAATGTTTGTTGATGACTGATGATCTGTAGTCATGTCTGTAAATATTTTGTTACAGAGGTGGCTTGGACTAGGGCTGTATTTTCAGCAGCACAGAGGCTACTGAATGATCATGGACATATTCAAATGTAAAATGCTAAATGTATTTCCATGAGCTCATACTATAGGAAGACTACAGGCAGCAGTGTGTCTCTGTGATCGTCTCACTCTTCCACAACTACACACTGCTACTCGTCACTTTGATCTTGAAGGTCACACTACTCCATAGAGTATACAATACAGTATAGTGTAGAGTTCACAGTTTATAGTTTAGAGAATATTATAGGCCGAAGACAAAGAGAGAATAGATTCAACTCACGGAAGGGAACGACTGAGAGAAAAAGCCCAATTACAAATCCGTCTGCTACTTCAGCACTGTGGATTTATTAACACACAGCACAGGTACACTCAGTCGTGGAGCGGATGTGCCGTGGAACGAATTTTCTTACTGACGCCAGCTGCAGGGGACGAACGGCGTAGAGTTGTGTGAGTCACAGGCAAAACAAGGTTGTGAGATTTTGTGTGTCTTCGGTTTTTGGACCCAGCACAGCAAAACTTTTTTTTTTTTTACAGAATTTGTGAAATATGATGATATTTCAGAGCCATGGTCACAGACGTGTATTCCAGGTTTCACAAACCACACGGTCAGATAAAGAATCAGTAGCTGCAGTTACATGGAAAGAAACAATATTTCTTATTTCAAGGGCAATGTGGCTGATTTTGTGTGTTCACTCATTGTTAACACAGACTCTTTCTCTCTCCTCAGGTCTGCCTGGTGAAGGACGAACAGGCAGCCAGGGCCCCCCTGGTCGGCCCGGTAACCCGGGAACACAGGGGAGGTCGGGGAATCCAGGTTCCACGGGACCAGCTGGCCCACCAGGATACTGTGACCAGAACTCCTGTCTGGGGTACAACGTTGGAGGTAAACATCATGCAGATGCTATTCAGCCATCAGTAACTCTTACCTTAACCCCTCTTATTCAGCATTTATGAGCAGAACATAAACATTTAATAAATGGCTTATAACACACCGGCTGCTGTGAGCAGATATAAGGACATTTTATGTGTTAATGTACAGCATTTGTCAAGAATTATAACATCTCCTATGATGGGAAATTTTATATTATTAAGTGTTTTATAAACCGATTATTAAATGTTTTAAAGTGCTGTTGATACAGTAACACATGAAACTAAACTGATATTGTTCAGGCATGTAGCCAAACACGATGTTCTCACATGAGCTAAGTGACAAGAGATGCCTTCAGCATATTGGAGCCCAGTGGTTCCCAAACTGGGAGTGCAGAGTCATTACAGAGTGATGCTATCAGGCTCGTATGACTCATTTAAAAACACACATGTTGTTTATCGAGCAACCACACGTCAAATTTAAAATATGAAGATGCTCGTAGCAGGTGCCTCGAGTCTTTTGTGTCTAAAAACTCTTGCGGTTCAGGGAAAGTTTAGCCGGTGTTTCTCTTTTGCACAACAAAAACAAAAAGGAAAACTTCAGCTTCCAAAAAAAGGTGGCTTCAAAGTTAAGGAGACAGTGCTGTAGAGAAATGAGCTCAGACGCACACATGTACACAGCAGGTCAGGGTCTGGCATTTGAAACAAAAATAACATTTTGACTGGAATATTTCCCCAAACTTTGCGAAAGCTCCAAATATCCAGACTTTACAAAAACATTGTCTGCTGTTTATTTAGACCTTATTTGTTCTGATTTGTCTGCACATTAACTTTACTCTGTCTTTTTACACTTTCAAAAGACTTGTTGAGCAGCCATGAGTGATTACTAAATAATTCATTCAGATTAGTTTCATTTTTAATATTTAATAATTTATTGACATAAACAGCTTAAAAAAGTCTAACCCTTCACAGTCTTCCCACTTTATAAACAATCTTTTATATGTATGAAACATTGAAATATTGTTTTCACAGTGACAGCTGGCTGTGAGTTGGTTATTGTTCTCATAAAGCTCTCAGAGAATTGGAGAGTCATTTGGCTTTTATGGTTGTTCCACTGTGAAGTTTATACATTCAGATCCACACTGATGGATTAAGAAGTTAACTGTGTAACTGACCGAAGCTATTTGCCTTTATTGAGATGTAATAAAATATGCTGTTACACACACACACAGACACTTTCTTTGAATATCCATACTGACGAGGACCTTACTGGGCCTAATGGGTCCATTGTCTCAGCTCGGACATTACACATCTAACAGCTTCTGACGAGTCGTCTTAATGAAATATCATCTGCTAAAAGTAGCTGATGGATGAGACGTTACTTCATCCATCAAACCAGATTTATTTGATATAAAAAGGATTCCAGTCAGAATGTTTTTTTAAGTTTTATGACTTTGAAGAGGCCTGTTATTCTCAACCATGCAAGGATTAAATGCTGCCTTCCCGACCACTTAAAAGGAAAACTGCAATTATAAAATACATTATGTGAAGTAGTATTGGTCTTTCACAGCAGCTAGATTTCAAAATTTAAATGTGTCACTATAAAAGTTCAACAGCGTTCACTGTGTAGACACGTTTGGACTGATAGACATCCCCCCCTCCCTCCACCCATGATCACATTCAGAGAGTTGACAACTTACAATATACAAAGGATATTATAGAGATAGTTTCCTAGTATGTTTCCTACTTACCCTAACCCATTGTTGCCTTTTTTAAAAACTAATGCTTCTATGCAGTTTAAAGCTGTGTGACCAATGAGGTTAGCTCAGTTCTTTACCCGAGTCAAGTGTCTAACTTTACAGTTTCTCATTCACTTCAGTAAAGAAAAGGTGAGGTGGTTGCATCAGGACCTACACCACTAGATGCTACTAAATCTAAAACACTGGACCTTTAATCGCATTGTTGAATTGTCTGTAGATACACACAATGGCATCTCTGATTATATATTTTTAGCTGAATCATACATATCTTAGGTCTCATACTTATTGTTCATGCCTATCTGATAAATATCAGGGTACAGTCAGCAGCCACTTAGCTTTGCTTTGCATAAAGACTGCAAACGGGGGGGAAAACAGCAGCTGGCCTGGCTCCGGGCCAAGAAATAGTCTGGCACATAAACCCCCCTCTAAAACTGTTTTTACACAGTTTTCTGTACAGATTAAACAAACAAGATACAAAATGGTAATGAGTGTGCTTTATAGGTATGTGTAGGCAGATTTTTTAACCTTTGGACAGAGCCGGGCTAGCTGTGCTCACCTGCTTCCAGTCTGTATGCTAACCTGAAATAATTACCTGCTGTGTGTAGCTTCATATTTAACAGCCAGGCATAAACATGGTCGATCTTCTCATCTAATTCTTGGAAAGAGACTGAATGGGCATATTTCACAAAAGGCCAAACTATCGTTTAAGCATCTCTTAGAACTACATCTAGGAACGAGAATATCCTGCTCTAGGTAGTGGTAATAAAACAGTAGCTAATAACTTTGTATCAAAGGTCTTATTTCTTGAAATATAATTCACTAAAATTCATGACTCTAGAGCTGCCTGAATGACCTTCGTGTGATGTGATTTTGTTGAGTAATATGTGACAAAACTGCAGTTATGATGTGTAATTGGAAAAAAAAAAATATATGGCTGACCAGTGTTTGATTCAGTATTACTCACAAGGCATGTTTCTCTTGGTATACTCTGTACACTTTTGTTGTACTTCTGATTCATGTGTTAGACATCTTTATTTGTACTTTCTTATGCACAGAAAGAGAAATAGAGATCTGACACATTTTCCCTCTTTATTAATGTCTTAATATTTATTTGAGCTATTATTGTAGGTATTACTCTGTGTGTGTGTGTGTGTGTGTGTGTGTGTGTGTGTATTTTCTTCCTCTAAAAGAGAGAAGCAGATTCCAACACACATTTTTAACCTCCAAACCACAACTGTGTTGTCTGTGCTGTTTGAGAGGTTTAACTCTTTGGTGTCGTTGGGTTTTTTTCCCCCTCCTGATACGAGGTAACATCTTCTCTCCTCCCTGTGTCCCCCTTCCCTCTGTCTCCTCCTCTTTCTGACTGAAGTTCAACAGGACTATGGGAATGATTACTGAGGAGCATTCTCCAACGTCCTCCTCCTCTCCTCCTCCTCCTGTGCCCTGTACATAAGACTAGAAATTGATAAATTATTCCTTCAAGGCCTCCATATTTCTTGGGATGGATAATTACTCCTGACCCCGGTGTTTAACCTCTATTCCCTGCAGCAGCATTTTTTTTTAAAATTTCGTTCCTCCAGAGCCCTTTTTTTCCAAATTACTTTTGCAATCAACACTTTATTTTCACAGGATCTTCTGTAAAATTATCAGGATTTCTATAAGGCAATAAATTTAACAACCTGAAAATCTTTATTCACCTAGTTTAATTAAAAAGCAAGGTGGCTCTGCAGTAGAACAGGTGATTTAAGGTAGATTTGTGCTCTCATTTTGGTCTGGTGTAAGTTTTTATAAGCCACCAGAGTTTCAGTCTTCATGCTCATGAGCACACAGAGCACCTGTGATTCCTTATTATGAGCAGAACCTGGATTCACTCATACAGTCAGTTGACTTTCTTGATAGAGCGGGATCGTTAATCTGACTGTGTCATCATTTGACAGTCTCTGTGACAAAAATAGATTAGCTTACCTTCCCACAAGACCAAAAAAAAAAAAAACCCATAACGCTGCTGTGATGATCACCACCACTGATCCCAGCACCATCTGTCAACAAACACTCATGCACACAATGCTGCAGCAGCCTCCGCGTCAAGCTCAAATCTCTTCAGAGCTAATCTCATCTTTCAAAGCCTGATGAATCAGCTAAATAGTGATGAACTGCCTTGATTCTGATTGGTTACATTCATTACTGAACAGCTCCTCTATCTCTACAAGCTCATACACTGTAAACTGGGCAGAAAATTTCTGTTCTACCCCTCATGCTACCCAGAGGTGATCTTTTAATTTCTGAAAAACTGATCCGATCAGGGCTTTATGGGGTAGAAATTGAATTTCATTAACCCACTTCCTCATTAACCAAATCTTCTGGATGCTCTCGTGGGTCTCAGATCTGCTTGTGCTGCTCTCATTCAACTTGTTTTGTAACACTTAAATAGCACACTGACTCCTTATTGCTTTTAAATGGTGGCGGTAGTGGTTGCGGACCCAACACCAGTCTTTACTTGCTAGCTCCATGCTCACCCAAGGTGGTGGTTTTATGTTAGCTGCAGTGATCCAGAAGCATTCACTCAAACTGATCCTAAATATTCCCACCACCCCAGTCCAACCTCTGCCTCATGACGGCTACCAGCCGTACAACCAGCCGTACAACCAGCCGTACAACCCTGCTGCACTGGCTTACAATGACCAAGGAGGCGAGGAAGAGGAGGATGAGGAGGGAGAGGAAGAGCAGGACCCCTATTACCGTGGTTACCCCCCTCAGTACTACCCCCGACAGCCGTCCCAGCTGGCACACGGTTACCCCTCGAACCCCACCGACACTGAGGACACGGAGCTGAGGTCGCCGGGCGTCGCCAGGAGGTTTCCGCGTGACGCCGTCATCGTCATGGAGGAGAGTGAGGAGGGAGGAGGACTTTAGAAGAAGGATGGACTCACCTAAAGTGCTTGAGCCCTGCACGCCACAACACACACACTGATACACATGGAAACAAATACACAGACTGACATGCATACACACACACACACATCGTCCCCCATATGAAACTGTGGTGAGAACCCCCCCCTTTACCCATGTATCCAGTGGTTCTCCACCAGATGAAACAATGTAAATAGCCCTGTGGACTCTTGTACGATATCTCTGTAAAAGGGGGGTCCGAAAAGTGCCTGATCTATGTTAGCATCGTCCAGTGGTAATGTAAAGGTAAGACCTGTTTCTTCCCATCTCACAGCTGATTTCAGGACTCAACCCTTCTTTTCGTGTGAAGCTGCATGTCTCCTTTGAGCCAACCATCTCAGTGTGTAACTGGACACGTGCATCTTGTTTTGGTTGTGTGTAACTTGCTAGATTATTTTACAATTCAAATCGAGGACGATGAGCCGGCAACATTTGTACAGGCTGCTTTTTATAATGATGAATCCTGATTCCCCTCCGTCTCCATGCTGTCTTTATTTCAGTGTGTAAAGGAATATTGAAATGTTTTTTTTTTTTTTTTTGAAGTGACAGTATTGTGTTGAGTTTGCTTCTTTTTACTAACAATTATTGGGGTTAATCCACTAAATTGGCTGTTGAAGCAAATTTGTTAATTTTACCCAAACACTGTGGAACGATACTTTTTAAAATGATTATGTTTTTATTCAGAGAAAATCTGGCTGCCGTTACATTTTGTCCTGCGATATTTCATTCAGTTGCTACAAAGATGGACCGGGTCTGTTCTGAGTTTTAATACTCCGACTTCTGGTGAATCAAGAAGAAAAATCTGTGTTGTTTGTGTCTTGTGTTTCTGCCCCCAGTTTGTTCGTTTATTGTTCTTATGCAAAGTCGGGCCTGCTCACTGTGGAAGCTGTTTGCTCACTGGTTAATCTCTGACCTCTCGCTGGAATAAGACCTGGATCCAGTTATTAGTCCAAACAGTCGGTCACCTCTCAGTGGAACCAGTGAGGACTGAACCACAAGTGTGAACTCTCCCCCCTCCTGCACTGCAGTCTGAAAAAACAAGCACTAAAGTAACTACAAGTTAAGCTGTGAGCTGGCCCTGGTTTATTTGAGATTTAAACTTGAACGGTCTTAATAAGGAATGTGTCTCACCACCACACCCCTTAGTACAATATGAACTTATTTATTTTATATTTTGTTTGCTTTTATAACCAATAAATCTGTTATGAGACTATAAACGTGTGTTTTAGGTCATTTGTTGAACTTTAATGATACAAAAAGGTCAAACTTTAACTAGATTTTACATTTATAGACAAACTTTACTTGACGAGAACAGGTTTATTAAATTGTTTATTAGTCTATTTTACAGCCGCACAGAACAGATTTACACTTCAACATCATTTCTAACACACTGACAAGACAGAAAGCTCAGGACTTCCTGACCAAAGTCAACATTATTTTACTGAAACCACACCGATGGCCTGAATGTTGTCATAGTAACACATTAATTGGTTTTGCTGTGAACCCACAAACCTTCAAAAGCAGGATCAGCACTAACAGATGTCTTTTTTTTTTTTTTTTTTTTTTTTTTTAAAATGGGCCAGATCTGATCATTTCATGGTCGTATAATCAGAGAAAAATCCACAGAATCTGATTTTCTCTGATCAGTGCTGAGCCACATGATAAAATCTCAAGCTGTTGTTGGATAATTCAGGTCTGCTGTCGAGGGTAATACAACTGACACAGAGGTATATTGTGTACAGAGTTAGCACAGGGTTTGTGTTGATGATGTTGGCATCTAGGTTATGACTCCAGTCAAGCCTTGATGCCAGCGCTGTTGCCTGGATTCGCACACAGTCTGACTTTGTTTTTGTAAAGTTTCGTCTGAGCAGAGAAAATCAGTTTTGTGTGTTGTGGTGTGCGATTACATCTCGGGGCAAAACCTATAAAAGACCCCAGATTTTTTTTCAGTACTTTGTCAGGTACTCAAGGTAATCAAGGAATCTGCTGCCTTCTGTGCAGCGTCGATGTGGGAAAAAAAAAAAAAAAAAAAAACTTTTTTTTCATCCTTGGTCACGTCAAGCAGCCTCGATTTCATTTCATCTTGTAGTCTTCAGGTCTGTGGAGAAAATAGACACAAACACATGAGTATGAAAAGGCAAAAAAAAAGTCTAACAAAAAAGATTTTTATCATTTTTCAAAATGAGACCAGGCACAGCAGCATCCTCTTTTTGTGTTTCTCTCTTCTTTTTTTTTTTTCACTTTAATTTTGAGCAGAGATTGAAGCAGACAGATATTATCAGGCCACGCTGTATTGGTTTTGATACAAGGTACAAAAAGCGTTATCATCAACTGTAATAGCTCTGCTATCAAATACAGCAGTATGTTTATATTGTTGATTTTCTGTCTGAGCATGGGCTGTGTGTGTCAGTGTGTGTGAGGAGCGAGGAGGGGGCCTGCATATCCAGTAATAATCTTTTGCCTCCGCTCCAAGGTTTTCTGAGAGAATATTAACTATATGTTTAATAAAGGGCAACGATTGAATCGCCCTCGATGACCTCAACCCCATCTCCCATGACACATACACACACACCGTAAAATGGAAAAGACAGAGTGTGAGTGAATATTAACTAGGCTAAGCCCCCCCATGTCTTAAATACACCAGGATTAGCTTGACCTTGACGACCACACAGCGACAGGCCTGAGCACACGCACTGATTGGCTGAGGACGCTGGACCAGTAAACAGTACGAAGTGGCTCATTTATCACCATGTGCACACACACACACTGACAGCAACACCAGACGTAGTACAGACATGTTGTAGGCGTGTGTGTACAAGGTGCACACACACACACACACACACACACAAGCAGAGTATGTTAACTGAATGAAAACAGTGTGTTTGGACCAGACCTTCTGTGTAGATTCACTGTGTTTTTATTTAATATATTCAAACCAAATGTTGGTTGTGTTTTGTTGAAATGTGTTTGAAGCACCAGATGGAGGGTTTTCCACATCACAGTCACTGAAATGGTTTCAGCATTGTAGTAAAGTGCTATTTGTAGAAAGGGTCAATCCACCCAAATTAGAACAAAACATTATCTCAATTGCCTCTTTTGGTAACTAGCCATGCAGATTTGCATGCAGTCGCCCAGAATCTGATTTCTGCTGCCAGCCCA
The DNA here is from genome assembly GCA_028641955.1 of Protonibea diacanthus. Taxonomy (NCBI): domain Eukaryota; kingdom Metazoa; phylum Chordata; class Actinopteri; family Sciaenidae; genus Protonibea; species Protonibea diacanthus. The sequence continues at coordinate 11,768,673 of CM053983.1, read as the reverse complement.
ATATAAGTGAGGGGAACCGGACTGTGTTGTACTTCACAGTATCTTGTTACAGGGCAACATTTCTCGATAAACATGCTGATGTTCAACTTTTAAAATGTAATTTTTAAATACTTTTAACTCCATTATAATGGCTGACATCTTGAAACTTTGATATATAAAACTAAAACTATCTCCACAGCTGCATACCTCTATAGAAATATGTGGGGGTTTTTTTGTAATGTGGGTGAACTTGAAAAATAGTTTTATTCTGACAATCGACGATGTAAAGAAACTCATTAAAGTTGCATGGTTGTGTTTCGGAGTAGTCATCGTCTAAAATAGAATTATTTACAACAGCCTGGAGAGTGAGAAAGTGTACTGACTGCAGAAACAGTGTTACTGTATATTAGACCGTGATGCAGCTAAAGGTTGAGTCACAGGACAAACCTGTTTTCTATTTACCACTTTTCCTTACAAGCTCACCTCTGAGCAGTTAAAATAAAGACGAGCAGCGGTCTGCTCCTGCAGATAAAGATGAGCCAACCCTGACCTGGATGAAAAAGCACCAAGGCGGACGGATTGATGGACGTTAAGGCTGGTGCTGAGCAGGTGGGAGAGAGAGAGGATGCTCTCGGTGAACCTGTCAGAATGATGTGTGCTACAGGTGAGGCCGGAGAAATGCAAAAGGACGACATTATCATCACAGCAAATCACGGGTCACGATGTCACTCTAATCTCCGACCGGAAAACACTTCTCTCAGAAAAGTCATGAATATGATTAGGGCGAATGGCAGATGCTCGCTCTCACACCCTACTGAGAAACCTTGTGTGTCCCACACAGTCGGGAAGAGGTGGGAAACAACTGACTTTCAAAAGCTTTGCCACAACACCCAGTCGAGGAAAGTCTTGTTAAACAATACAACTGCTGACACGCACCTACAGAGTACAAACCGAGTGGCCCGTTACACCTGCCTTCAGTGATAGGTCGTTTGATAACAGCATAGTGTACAATGGCCTTGATTTATAAAGGCACTCCGGCATGTAACCATCAGAGCAAAACACAGCAAATACTACAAACCTTTTATATACAGTAAATAAAAATGTGAACTTGCGGAAAGAAAGAATAACACAGGAGAAGTATGGCGTGTGTTTGTGACCTCACGGAGTCTGTTTTGATAAATCGAGCTGGTCGCTCGTCCAACAGCCCGTCCATATTCTCTGTGCGCCGTGTCACATACTGACAGCTCTTGGTTGGCTGACGATCATTCACACCGCAGCCACATGTGTTTGTAGTTACGATGAAAAATGTTGCATCTTATTTGTTCCTGCGCGAGTGAAAAGTGTCGGGAGTCAAACTGGCCACAAAAAAAGGCGAGTTTGGCGAGCTTTGTGAATTGGATCCATTCATGCGTACGTCGCTTAGTAAGACCACGGACATGACACAGAACTTGTGGAAAAGCTCCTGCGCCGTTCACTGCTCACAGACTGTGCAGGGCGAGACAACGTGCGACTATTCAATCCCCACCCTGTCCTCATTAACATAAAGATTGTACTGTGCTGGTTAATGGTCAGTGACACACCACCTACTGCGCCTCTCCTCTAAAGTCAAGTTCAACATTTTTTTTGGAAGCTTCACCATCTGGCATAGATAAATGCAAAGACAGCTTTCTGTAGTCATTTCAGAGCATCTCAAATCTTTTTTTTTATAGATAACACAATGAATGGGTGTCCACTGACAGTACTTTATGAAAACCACTGTGTCACAAGGGTAGTTTGGTTTGTGTTTATAAAAAGGACACGACAAGTAGCAATGTGACGTGGTAGTCAGATCAACATCGCCCCCTTTTGGCTGTTTCTCATCAGTACAAGACACAAAAGTCTGTGTGTGTGTGTGTGTGTGTGTGTGTGTGTTACTCATTATGGTGCAAAGGTCCTCAAAGGACAAAAAGATGAGAAAATGATTCCCAAGTGAGGTTCTTTTAAAAGTTTTCCAGGCAATTAAAAAACCCGTTTGACCGTTGAAGTCAGGGGTTAGCTTTACCATAAATATTAAAATGTGTCATTTTCTGTTTAGTTCAGTCAGCTGAATACAAATAGCGCTGAATAGTGAGTATGAGCTTATGTACATATTCTCTGCAGGATTATCATTATGTTACATTTGACCTTGTAGCAGATATACAACAAATACCGAAACCTCTACTAGAAAAAGCGCTTTTACAGCAGAGTAGTAATGGTGATTTAATTTTGCTTAAAAGACTCAGTGAGGCTGCATTACACCACAAGAGCCAGATCATTTACTACCGATGCTCTTATATGAATGTGTAACACTCACACAAACACCAATAAAGAGAATGAGTCGCCGATCCTCTAAAACCCGTGTGTACTGATGTTTTTCTCTGCGATCTCTCATCCGTATTTGTGTTTCTACGCAGTGACACCTACGGTATGCACGCACTGTGTGTATATACGCTGTCTGCATTCAGGCTGGTATTGATTATTTAAGAAGAGGCTATGTGTGTTACTACATACGGCGTCCACAGCCTGGGAAAAGCGTCTATCTCCTCCTGCGTGTACTCGCTGAGTTTCCTGTGGACTTCTCTCGGCTGAGGCAGCTCCTCCGTCAGGTTGGCTCGGATGTCGTCTGGCAGCTCCTAGTGCGGGGTGGACGGAGGTGACATTGAAATTGAAAAATGTAAGCGGGACACGGAATTCAAAGAGAAAAGCAGGAAATGAGAGAGGAAAAAGAGCTGAAAGGAGGTGACGTGAAAAAGACTGTGAGAATAAAGAAGATGGTATCATGTCAGATATTCTAGTCGAAGGCTTCACTCGCCAGTGTTGACAGTCGTTCTCATTAATATTCATTACAGGCGGGTGTGGACCTACAGACTCATTTAGGAGCAGACATATAGTTCAGACGAAGAAGGCCAAAGATCAAATAGCGAGCAAAACACGCCAAAGTTTCCAAAATAGCGAATTGCAGATGGGACTGCAGACATTCAGTCGGCTCAGGAAGCCCATCTGGATGTAATTAGGGATGCACACTGCACAGCATCAATTCTGCTGGTGGACATCAAGACGCGGCCAAAATAAAAGACAGGTATCTGACTTTCCTCACTTCTAAATTCTGACACCAAGTGAATCATGTTTTACATTACTCCAAGTCACAATTCCAAGATCAGATTTTCCTCCTGTGCAGTTCCTGGAATTGATGATAGCGACGTCTCGCGTGGTGAAGAATTACATCCAGTTAATATTTGGGCAGGGAGCCCAGGTCAATTAACAGCCTGTCAAGTCATTTTTTTTTGTTTCAGCCGTGATGACGCCTGTGCTTCTCACCAACATCATTTAATTTTTTTTTTTTTTTTTTTTTTTAAATCACAATTTAATGCATGAGCGTTGTCTGTGAACTGCAGTGACCATTAAGTCAGTGCACCAATGACGCAATGTGAGTTGCTCTTTTGAGTAAGAGAAGTTGATGCGCCAAATCAAAACACTTATTTTGCCACTCGGAGGTAACAAACATAAAACACACTATCGACTACGAGTTGTTTATTTAAACATCTAGGACATATGAAGCAACACAGGCATTATTTTGGAGTTATGTTTCTGGACACCGGCTAAATACTTGCTCCCTTTTAGCTCTGTTTTGGTCTCCATCAGCTCCTGTGGGAAATATCTGTCTCTGCTCTTCTGTCTGCTGTTTGGTGCTGAGCAGTTTGTTTACAATGGGTTTTTAGAAATTTTTCACAAAAAGACACCTCTGATGAGAGTAGTGAGGGTCAACCATAACAGTAAAGCTGTTGACCAAACCTCTAAAAGATGCTACATTGCTTTGTAGAGCTGTGGAGATGAACAAAAATATATTGTTCAAAGATACTGAACAAACATTGAGTTTAAACACACATACCAGCCGAGAAAATGACTCTCCTCCATCAAAGGCAACAATCACAGTGAACTATATATTCATTTCAAAGTAATTCATTAATGCTAGTTGCAAAGGTGCCCCGGATGAAGGCTGATTAAAACTGGCTCATTGCTTTTTGTGTGTCTGTATCTGCAAAATTATATCAGTGGACCCCGTCTCATAATGTGCCCTCACTCTGATTGTCCTTAATAAGGCTGGATGATTAAGGTGTGAGGGCGTCCGTCCGTCTGTCTAAAGACTCATCAGCTCACAGAACAAGAGAAACTTGACTTACGTCATTAGGAAAGATGTGTAATCGCTGCATCATGGTGCGTCGGTGTAGATTCTTAGGCAGCATGCCGTAAACCGCCAACTTCACAATCTGGTGAGAAGAAGGACATTAATTCATCTTAAAAAATTTTTTTTAAAAAGCCAGTGTCTATAGCAACCTTACATATTTTTTTTTCCATATTTTCCAAAATGATGATTCCCACCGTGAGGCTGGTTGCACAAATGTGAATTCGACTTGGAGAGAGTTACTGGACTGAGACACTGGACAGAAATACTGGAGAGAGATGTTGGACAGAGGCAGCGCTGACAAATCATTCATCTGTCCAATTCTATTTCTCCCTCTTCGCTCGCCAACCGTCCAGACCTCATTTTAACTAAGCCACCATCAGGACACACGTCTGCGGTCGCCGGCTGGACTACAGCCTGCATCAGCAAAAAGCCAACAGCAGAGTAAATGTCTCTCCTGGTTTTGTAAACTACAGATTGGAAACCAGTACAGTTTGTCCCGCCACTTCTAGTGATTCCCACATGACAGGAGAACTATGACGACATCTTTATTAGCGACACGAGCCACGCGTGGAAAAAGTCTACGAATCTTTCTTTATAGCTCTCATGTTAAATGATTCTGAACCGCCTGGCTGAGACTGTGCAACACCGACTCACTCCTGACCTCGTGTAAAGCTCAGATTCAGATTAAACAACCCCCCATGTGCTCGTATGATTAATCTGAACAGGATTTGTGCATGTTGTATAATTCTTCAAGCTAGAGAAAATGAAGGAATAGATTAGAACCTGATAGATCTCAGAGTCGAACGGATCATGGTCGCCCTTTTTAAAAATGACAACTATTTACTTATCTGGAGGGGGGGGGGGGAGTAACACACTGCTACTTATGACATAAGCCACCAGAGCAGCACCTTGACCTCACTGAGATGTTAATTAAAAACATAAAAAACAAACCAACACTATAAAACATTACTTCAGTTTAAAGGATAGGATGCTGGTGTTATTTTAAATATTTGTCATGGTGAACAAATCTCATGAAATATCAAAACCAACAAAGTGTTTGTCCAAAACTTTGAGCTCCCTAAAAAACAGGTCACAAATATATGGTTAGAAATACTGTATATGGTTTGATTGTTTAAAAAGGCTAAATAATTTGTTAATTACTTTAGAATTTGGGGACTATTTTCAGCTGCAGATGAATACCCATTTGTTGTTGTGGTGAGTATTTACAATAGCAGGACTGCATGTGTGTGTGTGTGTGTGTGTAGGTTTAACTCAAAATAAACTGGCCATGTTCGTCATAGTGGACGAACATGTCGGCCAGTTGATTTAATAGTTTTAAGACAATAATAAAAGACTATGGTGGCACAGATCTGCATCAGATTTTGGCAACACAGGAAAGACTTTTTAAATTTATTGCTGGTTTTAGTCCAAACGCTTCCTTCAGCTCCAAGAGTTTCCCTCTCTTACGACAAAACCTCCATGTTTTGTAACACAGTCAGTTGCCAGCAGTTTGTCAAGTACAGTATGTAGGTCACACCAAGTTCTGAATGTGATTACCACTGCGAATGTAACCATGAATATGCAACACAACCAAAACCTCGGGATTTATCCTTGAACTGACATGCTCATGCTGAGTTTCTGAACACACCAAACGCCACCATCACCAGCACAAATCCACTGCTGGTTTAATCCCTGTTTTCTGCACGTCACATTAATATGCACAAGCAGCGCATCTGAAGGAAGGGATAAATGTCAAGCCATGAAACACCTACTCTGTGACAGACATAGAAATTAGAATCATCTACCAGGAATGTGGGTTAAATCATGCACACAGTATAATAAGAATCCACAGTGTAAGGCATGTGACAGTGGCGTATCATCAATTTTCCCTAAATAATAATAAAGAAATGGAGAATAATTATTGATGTCACTTACTGCTTTTGGGTCTTTTTGATGCAGCTGGGCAGCTGTGACTTGTTTGAATCCACCTGGATACCTTTGGAAAAAAAAGTCAAGTCAAGTCAGTCTTTGTTGTACTTGTTCTGTCCTGTTGCTGCTTGACCTGCCAAAGATCACAGCAGTACATTGTCCCCTAGCAGCAAACATGAAGCAAACTTCAAAAAAAACCTCTCTTTGACCAACGTATAAACTTTGAGTGACAATCCTGTTTTTTTCAATAAACATTGCCACTTGTTGTACTCTCTTTTCAAGATCTGGAAATGGTTATTCATGTTTTGTTTCCTCATTCATTTTTCACCACACAGAGTTGCTCCAGTTGGTCCAAAATGACTTGCTAGACATTACACTAGTGTTGACTAATCCAAACTGGTTACCAGGTGAATGTAGATTCAATTTTACATTTATTTTAAACACATACAAAGCACTACACGGAATGGCCCTACTTTATATTTCTAAATGATTGTACCCCTGACCTCTGTGAGATCTCTGAGGTCTACTGGCCAAGATCTTCTGTTGTAATGAACTGGACTTAAAACCAAAGGCAACCGAGCCTTTGCAGTTGTGGCTTCCACCCTCAGGAACTGACTTCCTCAAACTATGAATTAATGCAGTGAGCCAATAACTTTGAGAAGCTGCTAAATATTTTTACAGTTTCTATTGTTTTTCCTATTGTTGTTTTTGTCATAATAACTGGTTTCAAAAGGTGCTTTGTGAATAAACTTTACTTACTTACGTGACAAACTAAATGATATGAGAATGAACTGAGTTTTAATGTGTTTCCCTGAAATTTGAGCATCTAATGCAGACCTCACTGCATGCCCTTTTAAACTTTTGTCGAAACATTTTGCGAGTGGTCCACAGGCACTGAAGGACAATGATGAACTGGAAACACTGAAGAAAAAGAGGGAGAGTGAACTAACATATGAAATGATATAAACTTACCCTGTGTGTGATGAGTAGACTTTCTGCTCCCACTTGTTTCCAGAGAACGCTATGTGTTTGGTGTTTATTACCACTACATGGTCACCACAGTCACCTGCAAAGATGTCCAAGATATTTGTTTTCATGTTAAAAATGATGAAGAAATATTTGATTTTATTTTAACAGAGAGACAGACAGTTGCAGACACAGCTAGTGCCATATGGCAATAATAATGGTGACCACCATCTTCCAAAAAACAGTATTGTGAGAATGTCACTTTATAAAGCATTAGTAAGACAGGAAGCGAACATATTTAGTTAAAATAAGTTTATCCTCTACTGCCATCATGTGGATGGTCCTTGCCACAACAACCCTAAACCAAAGGTGGGTATTGGTTTCACACAGAAACAGCCAGTGTTGTGTTAATGTTAGAAATTTACTTCATCTATGTGTGCTCTGTGACAGGCTGGACTTGTACTCACTCAGTGCATGGTAGATGGGCTTGTGTTTGCCCTGTAACCGAACTGCACACATGGTTGCGATCTTCCCGGGAGGCTGCATCTTGGCATCGATGATGAACCAGGAACGAGCGAAGGTCGCCCATTGCTAAGATTAAAAGAAAAAGAGGAGAGAAAGTTTAGTCACATTAAAGTACAGGTCTGTCTTGTAACCTAAAACATACTATCACCAGTACAAATCCACTGCTGCTCTTTATATAACCACACACGAGGAAAGGACAATCACTGTGAATGTAGGTGAAATAATGGACATAACTGATTCACGTGCTTAAAGATGTTCAACTAAAAGCACCAACGAGCCAAACGTATTCATTTAATCAGACATGGTTCCATTTAGAGACTAATTAAAGTAAAATCTATATTTACATATCCATATATATCTCGATATATAGAGAAAATAAAACAAAACAGTGCTAGCATAATTTGACAGGGTGATCTGTGAACGTGTACAGAGGTTGACAAGAACACGGTTAATGTGTATTTAATGTATGTGTATGTGTGTGTGTGTGTGTGTGTGTGTGTGTGTGTGTGTATGTGTGTATTTATATTAGTCAGTGAATATCCATACAGACACAGCGGCTAGCTCGTGAGCTAACGGCTTACTTGTAAGAGCGCGCGCCTCACGTGAACGTAAACTCACGTCACGGTCACAACGTGAGGTAGAAATAAGATAACACGACGTTTTAATGTGTGCACTTACCTGGGCTGATCTGGAGAAACTTGACATTATTATGACTCTATCGGCACATCCTCAAAATATTTGACCCTCAACGTGAGCGGCGGTCCGTTTCTGTGCTTTTACTCGGTTGAAACAAGATGTCGGACTTCACGTCTTCCCATGTTATTTATTTATTCATATAGCTCACGTAGAAAATTATTCAGTCATTTCATGGCTGCGCTCACGTCACTGGCTAGGACATATAAATGACAACCTTTTATAAATGGTCTCGGGTGATTATTTTAGCATTTCTTTATGTTGTCTGTCGAGCGATAGTTTCCACTCGGTCCTATTTTGACGTGCGCACTTCAACGTAGTTACCGCACTTCCTTCCCGCGACAGAAAGAGAGCGGGGAAATTTGACAACAGCACTGCTGTCCCGTGACATTAGTCTGGACTTGTTTTCACACATTGGAAAGCTGATAGTGTTAAAAACGGGTCTATCAGTCAAAACAGTATCGATCCGAGCTGCCGTCTGACCCAACATGAGAACTTTAGAGGAGGTTCAGGCCACTCTGGAGATCGCCAAACTGAAAGAGGAGGACCTGCAGAAAACTATCCACTGTCTGTCTTTCGGGGAAAATGTCTCATCTGCAGATTACTGCCTGATGGAGCTGGACGACACACTGTGCAGACACATAGAAGCTGGGCAAAGGTTAGCTGTTATTAATGTGAGACAACATGGTAACATTATTGTTTGATGTATTTTCTGTGTGAGGTATGTGACCAAAGTATGTCCTGTGTCAGTCATCAGACATTCACACATCTGGTAGAAATCTTGGCAGAAGTCAAAGTCTGATCATTACAGTATTGATAAGTCTATTAATAAAAGGTTTAATCATTTTAAATGTCAAAAATAATTTAAAAAGACACATAAAACAAAGAGCAATAATTGAACAAAACAGTGAAGCTTTTTTTTAATTTAACTTGTTAACTTAATTTGTTTAGTTTGACTAATAAATTAATAAACCCATCATCTAAACAACTGTCTCCCCTTCCTTTTTTTTATGTGGTTGAATTAAAACGGATCTGCAGTCTAGTGACACAAGATGCATGATCAGGATGAATGCAAACCTGTACAGATTACAGGTAATTCAAAATTAACTATTCATTTCCTCTTTATCCAGTCTGGTGATTCGAGGCGACAAGGATGAGCGCGCGGTTCTCTGTAGTGGTGACAAGACCTACGATCTAAAAATAGCAGACACGTCCAACCTGCTGCTGTTTGTGCTGGGCTGCAGAACACCAGACCAACTAACTAACAGCCAGGAGAGCTCTCATGTGACGCATGCTCAGGTATGGAAATTACCTGTATACTGTGACACCCACACTACTGGCTATATATCTGTGCACATATCTGTGTCTCACATAGACTAACACTATCTTGATTCTGTTGTAGATCTGGGGATTTTCTAACAGCTACTGGGAACTGAAGAAACAGCGTCCTAAGCTAAAGAAACTGAAGAAGCTTTTAATGGAGAATCCTTATGAAGGACCTGCTTTAGGAGGAGAGGAGGAGGTTACAGAAAACAGGGTAACATATATTCCATACATAAAACATATTCTCTCATATTCTGGAAGTAAATGGCTTTTAACCCATACATTTGAGCACAGCTGAATAAAATGACTGTTACATTTTGTTTTAAGTGTTCCCCTTAAATGTTTCCTGTGTTCTTCTCCTACCAGTACACAATGCAGGATCTGTTGGAGAGGATCCAGGCCAGTGAAGAGGAGATAAAGACGCACCTGGAGACAATCCACGCCTGTCAGATCGATGGTACAGTGACATTATCTGAATAATAACTACATGTACATTATTTGTTAAAGTTGGGTATGTAAAAAGGAGCAAAGTCTTAGTTAGTGCTGGTAAGATGCTTTTCTAAATACAGTCTCTCTATTCTTACCTATACTTGCTGATGTTTAGAGAGAATATCTCTTCTGTCTTCCAGGCTACTGGCGCGTGCTAGACTTTGACTACGAGATGAAGCTGCTTGGTCACGTGACTCAGCTGGTGGATTCGGAGTCGTGGTCCTTCAACAAGGTCTGCCTTGAAACTAGTCTGGAAGAGTTAGCGCCACTGGAACCCAAGTAAGTTAACGTCTAGGTTCCTCATGTTCATGCAAAAGGACAAGTAGAGTATTTAAAGTAGAGTTGATTTTTAGCGCTGTTAAGGCATCAAAAAACAAAAAATGATTTTGTACTGACTCTATTAGAAGTAAATAAATTGTAGAAGCTCAGCCACGTTCCAATGACTTCTCTTCTCTCTTCCACAGAGAGATGATCGAGCACTGTTTGAACTCCTATGGCAAACGCTATACTGAAAATGGTAAAGAAAAACTTTCTCTGAAGACCGAGTTGAGTCCTAGGCAGTCTGGAACTACACAGTATTAACATCTCTGTGTCCTCCTTCCTCTTTATAGACAAAATATTTTATGCACTACATGAGGATAAAGTGTGTCGGGGCATGGCATTACTGCTGCTGCAGAACGCTGTCAAGTTCAACCTGAGGGAGTTTCAGGAAGTGTGGCAGCAGAGTGTCCCAGAGGGAATGAGCACAAGACTGGACCAGCTAAAGGTTAGCCGATACCTGTCCTGTATACTGAGTACAATCCTCAAAATATATTCAAGAGAAGAGATTATCTCTTATCTACAAATTTAAACACAATAAAAGTTTTAAACAGCACAATTGAGTCTATATCTCTGAATCACATCTTCATTTCAGAAAATATTTTTGCTCCACAACTGTGAAGCTATGATGTGGCCAAAACATTGTGTAATACCACAAAGCTTCTAGGAGTCAATAATCGATGAATGCATTCATTATGAAACAGTCTCAAACCAGCCGTGAATAATCATGCTCTTGCAATAAAAGAGCCACTTGCCGCAGCTGTTTCTCTTTGCTCATTCTTACTCACTTCTCTTGAGAAACTAACCACAGCGTGTTTGGCATTGTAAATCTTCTAGAGTGTCGCCCTGGTGGACCGCACATCCCGTCCGGAGACCATCTGCCTGCTGCGGGTGGAAGATCTCCCCGAGGACACGCAGGAGCGCTTCAACCACCTCTTCTCACTCAGAGAGAAATGGACTGAAGATGACATCACACCATATATACAGTAGGTCGCATCAAAGAAATGATCATAATCCTCAGAAAACGGAGATGCATGTGGCTCTCATAAGCCACTTCTTTATCTGTAGATTATAATGTGTAATGCTGGCCCCCTCTTCTCCTCATTCAGAGACCTGTGTGGAGAGAAACAGACGACCGGAGCCCTCCTGACCAAATATGCTCGATCTTCAATGCAGAATGGCATCAAGGTCTTCAACTCCAGAAGACCAGTGGCTACATGAACATGTCACACTGTCAAGTTATGAAATTACATGTGAATTGAATGAATTACATGTGGTTATGTTTATGTTGTATGACTTTTGCAATCGTCAGAATTACTTTACTCAGAATTGTCTATAAAAATGCCTTTTTAGCATTGAAGGTATTTATCAGTCTACTATCTCGCAGCAGTTTAACTAGTTATTTTGTAAAGTGTATTGGCATGTATTGACAAGTTTTTGTCACTAAAACCAAGCGTGATCTTTGATACTTTGTCTGTAATAAAATACGTTTTCAAAATATTATCACATGCAGTAGGCGGTAATCTTTTTAAGAATTTACCAGCTACTGTGCTGGAAATTGTCCACAGGGTGGCACCCTGTGCTGATAAAGTAAAACCTCTCTCTCTCACACACACACACACACACACACACACACTGACTGAATAAGTACGTCCTGACTCTCTGGTCCTGACTGGATTTAAATTAGCTTTAGATTCAAGATCATTGGGACACAGCCTTAAGCTACATTATGTAAATCTATTGGGGTTTTATTTAAAGACAAAATTATTATCATTACTCATGTTTTCATTAATCAGCTCTTTTTCTTTTTATCCTTTCTTATTTATCCAAGTACACATTCAATTTGTAAAAATATCAGTGAAGGAGTGATGGAAGGAAACCTGTTACTGCTCTCAGTTCTGATAAAACAAATCTGATTTCTCATTGTGATGACCTTTTTATTTCAACCTGCTTAGTCATTATTTGACTAACAGTAGTTGGCAGTATCATGGCCTTTTTACTGCTTTAACTTCTGGCATGTGCCCATGTACTGGGAGTTTTAAAAATCTACTCATTTGACATGGTAAAGTACAGTCACTTCAATATCCTAGCAATAAAAAGAAAAGTGAGAAGTTGAGTCCTTTTTACTAGCAGCTACCACTCCAGTCCAGTAAGTGGCGGTGAAGCGAAAATAACTCTGCTGCCAACCTCCAATTAATCTAAAGAAAGAAGAAGCTGAAGTTAGTTTGTTTTTAGCTTTGTTAGCTGTCACCGTGGACTGCCTGCTTGAGGTCAGCTGTCAAACATGGGTCGAAAATGCGCTTATCCGGACTGCAAAAGCGCGGAGGGCTTGCACTGTTTACCGGCCAACAGAGAGGTGGCACACCGCTGGCTGCACGCTCTGGGGCGGGTCGACATACCTTCCGCTTCGGTGTACGTTTGTAACCTGCACTTTACGCGCGAGTGTTTCTCCAACTATAGAGAGGTGGCCATGGGATTTAAAAAGCAGCTTCTGCTAAATCCTGACGCTGTCCCTATACCTGCGAAAGTGGTGACACAGGTGAGTCAGGTCCAACCCAGGAAATGTCACCTAGGACATCTTCTGACTAGCACCTTCAAATATCATCATTTACCATCCAACTCTGTCTAAATACAAGTCATCGGTCCTCCCTGCAGGGAACTGAAGTGTCAGATCATTTAACTGTAGCCTGCCCCTTTTCTTGTTTTCAGTGGCACACTGATTCACTTCCTACTGGCAAGTTTATTTTTGTAACTTAATATGTAAGTTTATTAAAAATGTTTGATCGGCTGAAGAGAAAATCTTCTTCAAACGTCCCATATTGTATAAAGTGAGATCACCATTTCTTTGTGTGTACAAAGCAGCTCTAGGTGCTGTATTTGATCTGACACTGGGCCTTTAAATGAGCCGTCAGGTTGTGATGTCACAACAATACAGTCACCTGCCATGTTTCGTTGTTTAAAATTTGTTTAAACTTTATTAAAGCGCTCAGCCAACAAGCCGCAAAGAGACATGTCAAGGAAATGCTGCACAATTGTTGGATGTCAGGAAGCCAATATATCTCTGCACAGTCTTCCCAAGGATGCTGGGTTAGGTTGGGTTTAAGCACATCAAACATCTGGGTTAGGGTCTACATTGTCATTTACATTCTATAGTTAGAAAAAGATTGAAAACATCCACAGATCATGTTACAAATACTGTGGACCAGCTTAATAAAGTGTTACAAATAATAATAACAATAATAACAAACCAATAATGATTTATTCAGATGAATTTTTAATAGATGGTCCTCCACCCTGCCTAAAAGATCTATGCCGGACACTACAAAATTAAGGCTCTGAGAATCTTTAAGGATCTCAGCCACTCACATAACGTCGTTTCTCCCTGCTGCGATCAGAAAGAAGGTTTCTGGATACAGCAGGCGATCACTGAGAGACTCAAGAAGGGCTTCTACCACCAAATCAGGACATGTCCAGAGACTATTTATTCCTTATTGCTGTTGTTGTTATTATTGCTATTGGTATTATTATTACTTATAAATTATTACTATTATTTTTACTTATTTAGTTTTATTAAGAATGTATAGTAGGATCTGACAGAAATACTCCTCACTAGAATTGTTCTTTTATGATCATATGTGACAAATGAATTGAATTGAACATTGGAGGTAGTAATGACACTAACATGCTTCATGGGGTTTCTGTTTAGGACACCAGTGGCAACTCTTGTCGAATTATGACTTCTGTACGACACGTAGCCTCTCAGACTGACCCCCCAGAGACAAAATCTGTCAGCACACAGCTATGCATGAAAACTCTGCAGAGTACTTTCCGGAGTAAAGGTTAGTAGTACTACATATCATCAAGTCGTATTAAAAAAAAAAGTTAAGTTTTTGTTTTTACTTAACAGTGAGCTCGCTCATTCATTTTATTCCTGTCGACGTCACTGACAGGATTACTGAATTCTTTGTCTGTGCATTGAAGGTACCCAGGTGAGAGTGGCCAGCAGAGACTGTGGCGTGTGCACTCTCACATTCCCCTTGGACAGTCCATTACTGTTCCTACAACCAACACTAGTAAAGAGGCCGTCCAAGAGACCTCGACTCAGCCTTACAGACGAAGAGGAAGGCCCTTCACAATGCAACTTGTCTACAGTGGTGCAAGAACCAGAGGATTCAACGTGACTCTGTGGACTCTGTCGCCTCTTTTTACTTTACTTTTCGGAAATCACTTCATGGAGAGGAGTTGGTGAAGGACAAATTGGTTGCTGGTGCAAATAAGATTGCTGAAAACCTTGATTAACATCTGATATGCAATATGCTACTACAGTATTGAGTTGGTTAGCGTACTGTATTTCATGTCAGTGAAAGTGAAAATTCATTTAATCACAGATTTGAATGTAGCCTTTGTGTGGAGCCACTGATGATATGTCAGAAAGTTGACTGCATGAAAACTGTCATTTCATTATTGACTTCATTCAACTGTCAGCAGCCTTTGTAAAGCCGGATCCTGTTATATGGGTTTCATTATGTGTACAGAGGTGATTTTTGTGTTTATAGGAATAAATCTACATGTTCAGTAGATGTGTTGTAATAAAACAAATTGTATTTATCATTGTTTTTAGTGTTTACAGCCTTTTTATTGTAACAGTCCAAGGAAGGAATCTCAGGGCCCATAGACATAAATGCCTAAAAAAAAACATTTCATAAAACAGGTGAACACCAAGTTAAGTGTGTATGCTATAATCAGCCAAACTCCATAGAGCATGTGTTAGTGAAGCATCACTAAAGAAAGCCATCTGTCATAAAGTGCAGCTGATTCACAGGTCGAGCCGCGGGAGTTGGAAATGTTCGGACAGAGGTGCAAAATGGAGAAAGAGAAATTAGATAATTCAGTGAAGTCACTTAAAACAATACCGTTTGAGAGGAGAACGTATTAGGAAATCAGAAATCAGGAGTGCAGACATTGTCTCCATCCATGACGAAATAATGGACATTTGCATTTCCATCGCCACAGCACTTCTGGATTGGTTGAGCTCCATTTCTTATCACTCTATGGAGAAGAATCTTGTCAAAACTATCCCTGACTTCAACCAAAGAGTCACTGAGAAATTTGCTTCTCTCCAGGACAGAAGGGCAAAATGTATGTACAAAAAGTAGAACAGTGCATGACATTATAATGTTGCCTTTGTTGTTTTCATTCATGTAAATACACTGGTGTGACACCTTAGTATATGTTTGCTTGCTTTTTTTTGGTATATGTCTATTTTGGAGTTATAGCCCCCCCTGGAGAAAACTCCACCAGCCGCCACTGGTATGAATGTGTTAACTCTTTTATTAGCACCCATAAGTCATAAGGCACCATGTACACTAGCTGCCAGGGAGAAGAACAATGGTGGTATCCTTGATAAAAGTGATCACTTACATACCTTTTTTTTCCTCAAAATGCTGTAAAGTAAACGCTGTTATCTCTCAATATACGTCTGGTTTCGAGAACATTTTGCATGCTTAACAACATGAATGTTTTTTTGTGTGTGTTTCTCTGTTACCAGTACACAACTTGAACACAAATGTCTCACACTAGCCATGAATAATCATGCTCTTGCAATAAAAGAGCCACTTGCTGCAGCTGTTTCTCTCTTCTCATTCCTACTCACTTCTCTTGAGAAACTGGCCACAGTGCTGATGGCGTTGTAAATCTTCCAGTGTGTCGCCCTGGTGGACCACACATCCCATCCAGAGACCATCTGCCCACTGCAGGTGGAGGATCTCCCAGAGGAGATGCTAGAGTGTTTCAACCTCCAGATAGCTCTGTTAAAACACTACATTTTTAAAATATTATCATATAGGCGATTTTCTCAGTTGTTTATTGTCAATTAACCCGGGTTGGACAAATTAGCATCTTTTTTCATTTCCAACAGGAACTTACTGGGTGCTGCGCTGAGGTTGTCCACAAGGTGGTGGCCTGTGCTCGTAGATGTACTATAAACTGTACACTGACTGGATAATACAGCATGTATTATCCAGTCAGTATCCAGTCAGTGTATCCATGTCTTCCAGCTGTTTGTTGTGTACTGTATTCAAAAGATAAGTGTTTGTAATGCACAGAACAAGAGACCATTCATCCATTCACATCATATGACTGACTTGATTTGATTTACTGACTGCTTAAAGTCCCCAGGTTGTTGAAAACCATCAGGTTTTTGAAGAGTGGATCCTAGCCTCAGTCACACTTAGATCTGAAATAATTAGTACATCAACACAAAAATAACTGGAAACTATTCTGATGATTAATTACTAATAATTCTTTCAAGCAAAAAGATGGAAGATCCAAAGCAAATATTTTCTTTGTCTTTTATGACAGTAAAATGACTAGCTTTGGGTCTTAGACTTTTGACTCTGGGAACTCTGGGTACACTAAACAATTAATAACATATATATAATCAGGTTAATAAAGATAATTGTTTGTCACATATTCAACTTGTAAGGGTAAAAAAATGCCACAATTTTACTGTATCACTATCTTCTTGCTCAACTATGCTGTTCCTTCTTGGAGCTCAAACAACCAAAAATCACCTCAGCTTGCTTTAACACATTTTAATCATAGGAGGCGAGTTAAGAGACAGTTAAACTCTAATCATACAAAAAGGTAAAAATATAATGCAATGAACACGGAGGTACTTTTTAAAAATGCATGAGCAGAGATGGAGGGACACAAGGTGAAAAACCAGAGAAGTCAGGGTAGAACAGATCAGAAAGCGTTACAATTGCTTTAATGTTGCATTCACTTTCACACATTGTATCTTTTCATTCTTTGTTTCAAATGTAAAACATTTCACTTGATAGTAGAAAAGAGATCACCACCCTGAGCCTCATTTTTTTTTAAATAAAATCTAACATCACAAAATCTAACATCTCATACAACAGATCTAGAAATCATCAAAAGAAACCTGGTCTCATTTTAATATAATTTAAATGTCTTTTCAAAAACTGCCTGTCAGATGTCTGGATATGGTCCTCCACGGGTCAAGTCAGTGGTGCGTATGTGTGACTCAGTGAGTGCTAAACATACACAGACTGTGTTTCTTCACTAACATAACTGTATGAATCAGTCTTACTGGCTAAAAGTTACACAGCTTTGTTTCAACACAGACACACACCTACACACACAGATCTGTGTTTCCAATGTGATTTTCCTGTACTGGCTGGCTGACTAACTCTGACATCAGTCCTTGGGAGTGCTGACTTATCAGTTCACAGGGGGAAAGACATCCCAGCTGTGTGTGTGTGTGTGTTTTTATATGCTATGTTGGTCTACAGTGCTCACACAACATGATTAATTCTTTACTTCCTCTGTCTGATCTCCTTTTTTTGACTTCTCACCCGTAACACAATCTCCTGCTTCTCCATTCCTTTCTTTCTGTGAACTATGTCATCCTCAGTCTTCTTCTTCTTTTTTTACGTCAGAGGAACATGATTAAAATTCTAAGAAAGTAAGGTATTACAGCAGATGAGCGGAAGTAACAGCGTAAATAATAACTTTATTGATTACAACACTTTTTTGTAATGTCACTTTTTATAGGACATCCCATAAATGCGGCTAAAGTTAAGCAGAATTCAGATAGGAATTATAATACTTAAAAAGTTTGCAATGATCTAAAAACATATTTTAAAAAAACACTAAAAACTAAAGGATGAGATTTTTCTTTGTTTCTCAAAAATGACACTGGGTATTAAGACAGCTCCACACTTTCTCATTTGGTGGTTGATTAATCTGATTAGCGAAATCCATGACAACAATCTAAAAACATATTTTTAAAAAAAACCTAACATTTCATGAGGTTGTTCTTTTTTTCTCAAAAAGTCACAAACACTGAGAATTTGAACATCTCCACAATGTCTTAACACTCTTTCTCATTTATGAGTTGTTGCTAGTTTGATTTGTTTGACTGTGAGCCAACACTACAAGAAGCACTCTCTCTTTCTCACAGATGAGTAATTCACAGTGCGGAGATGCTTCTTTAGACTTTCTAATACTTTCTTTAATTTTTACACAGACCAACACACTATACTGACTACAAGTACAGCCCCTGAGAAAGAACATTCTCATTTTCTTGGTCTTGTCTCAGTCACTAAACCGAATCAGTTCAGCCCTCTTTGGTCCTGAGTGAACTTTAGCTTACTTTAGATTCAAGATAATCATGACACAGTCCTGAGCTACATTATGTAAATCTATTGAGTTTTTCTTTAAAGAAAAAAATGTATTTGTGATTACTCATGTTTTCATTTACTATTATGAATTAAAACTGTTTTGTGTGCCAATATGATGCAACTTATAGTGGTTAGTTAACACAGAGGAGTTACTTAATCTATTTTTTATCCTCTTTTTTGAATCCAAGAACAGTTCACATACAATTTCTAAAAAAACAAAAAAAAAACAAAACATTGTATGTTTTGGCACTCATCAGTCCAGCTGCAGTTCACCGTGATCGTTCTGTCTTCATGTTCACTGGACGCTCTGCATCTTTTTGTGCCAACTGGCTACCTAGGTAGCATGTCCTCTAGGTCTGCCACGACATAGGCAACCACAGCCCACAACGCTGAGCAGAGGTTCATTTCTCGAGGGTCCTGAACGGTCATAGTATCACCTTCACTGTGGTGGAACCAAAAGTATCGACTGTCTGCCACGTGAAGGCTAGCACCTGAAAGAGAGATGGGGAAAAGGATGAAATGCAAACTGTTCTGCTGAACGTTACGTGTTGAAGAGTCAATTGTTCAAACAAATCTGGACTCAAAGCCAATATATAAAGAAATGTCATTACTGCATCTGCCTTGATCCTCCAGGGCATTTATGTGGACGAGGAACGTGGGTCTGAAGAGTGGTTCAATTTTTTTTTTTTTTTTTAACCATAACTCATCATCTGTTTATCGGGTTTGATCAACCATAAAACAGTTTAGGAGTAAAAGGAGAAAACCTCGAACTGTTCTCGGTTTCAATAAAACAAATTTCACTTCTCACTGTGGTGACCTTTCCATTTCATCGTGCTTATCAACTCTTTAGACTGTCTGGCCTGATTTGGTTTGCTGAGGTACAGTCATTATTTGAGTAACAATATGTTGGCAGAAACATGAGCTGTTTATTACTTCTGATGTGTTAGTTTAGAAGCAAAACTTAACAGTAAATCTTGAGATGGTTAATTATGTGTACAGTACAGTCACTTCAATGTACTATCAATCAGCTGTAGTATAGTTTGGTGTTCAATGGCAGTTTTCTGCCTTCCTTTTTCTAGACAAAACTGTATGAAAATTGTATGAACATCTGGTGAGGTTAGCAATGTTTTCAATTTGGTCCTGTGGTTCAATATTCATTTTGCTTATTTTACTTGTTGCTTTGAGTTCCTGTCATGGAGGTCTAAAGGACAATGGAGATTCCACATGACTCTGTGGGCAGCTGTGACTATTTCTTTTCTTTTCTTTTCTTTTCTTTTCTTTTCTTTTCTACCTTTTCAGAAATCTCTTCTCATAGAGAGACATAAGTGAATGACACTTTAGTGAATGTAACAATCAAGACTTGGACTTTCTTCTGGTACAAATGGTGCAATGGAATAAGATGCATGTGCAGCAAATTAATCAACTTATGTAATGGGCTTAAGAGTAACTTCTGTCCAAGTAAAATGGTGCTATTCTCAGGGTTTTCCTCGCTCTGACACACATCACATTCTTAACTTAGTGAACACAGTAAATCCCTTAAAGAGTAGGGAAGCAGGGCTACCTTCAAAGTGCCATTTAGAAAGCCACCAAACCCTCAGCTGCTCCGCTGGAACCATTACATGTTTGATAATGGCAGACTGTCACTGTATCCACGCAGCACAATCTCCTTCTTTAACTAACTCTCCTCGCCTTTGCTTTACAGAAGGAACGTTTGCGGCGCCTTATTATTGAAATGTTTAAATTACATGTTTTAGTTCCTCATCTAAAGGTTATATAAGAACGTCTTTTTGTGTACATTGCAATTTCACTTCTACAAAAAACTAGACAAAGACGGGGGGATGTTTGGACCACTACATCTCTACCAAAGCCACAAACATTACAACCCACGTTGTAAGCGTTAAAAGTCATGAAAAAAAATCATGAAAAGTAACTATACTGTACATACTATGCTTTCACCCTTACTGCTGAACGATCAGCTTCAGTGGATTCTGTACTTTTTATCCATCCAAACACTCTAGGGGGAAGCACTCCCTGGACATATCATGAGTAAGATTAACAATATTTATGTTAGAAATCTGGCCTCACTCCAAAATGATAAAAGGACAACAAGTTCAAATTCAAATGGATAGCTTTGAATAATAATCCAGGGCTGTATGATTCAACATTCAAAGAATGGAAATGGAAAAAGGAATGGGTGCGCTTTGTACTGTTACTGAAAATGGAGAACAAAGAGTTCAAGATTTCTGACAGACAGATTTGCACTTAAGAATCAAGATTTGTTTCGATATTATTAACTGAAAGGATATTTCATCAACAAAGTAAAAAAGGATTGATAGTAAAACATTGATGATGATTTTTCAATTTAAAACTATTTCTAAATTTTCACAAAAATTGGGAGAATTTAATTGGAAAATCTCATTTGTTTCTTTATTACCCTTAACATAAAAAAGCACTTTTAAACTTTTAAGGCAACAAACAAACTATAGGTAATGTGGCCATATAGATGCAAATCATGCTAATATCTCCCGGAGATGCCCGAAAATAGAGCCATTTTAGGAAATACGTAAGTGAATACAGTGATGAAATATTGGAGTATTTAATCCCCAAGAATGTTTCATTTTATACTAGGGCAATATAACTCAAGTGATGCTGAAGGAAGATAATTATTGGTCAAACTTCTGCTCACAGCTAAAGGACATCACAAGATACTGGCTTATAGGTGACCCACCCACCCGATGGTTAGATACAGTACACACAAAAAAAGACTTATTCTTTAAGATTAAAAAAAGATATGTCTAACAGAAAATGGGAAGAAAATTGATTAGGTTTAGAAACATCAGTACTGTATTTAGTTCATAGCACAATAAAATGCATTACTACATGTAAACTAGTCTCGTCTTTCCAGTTATATGAGCACTGTCGCCTCGCAGCAAGAAGGTTCCTGGTTCCGCTGTGTGGAGTTTGCATGTTTCTCCAGGTATAAATAAATCCTTAAGTTTCAACTGAGATTCAGACATTCCACTTCTAGTGAATATCTGCTCCCACTTCCTAATACTATCAATCAATCAATCAACCTTTATTTGTCAAGCATTTCTCATACAAAACATGTAACATGTAAGTGTAAGTGCTTTCTCTTCAGAAGAGGTTTAACCATGGCGGTCTTTAGGCTAATAAGAAAAGTACCCATCTGAAGAGAATAATTCACAGTGGTGTGCAACTGTTCCTCCAAAACACCATAGACTGTTTTTTGAAAAGGATCTAAATTACATGCTGTGGATTTCAGTTGGGACATAACTTTTACCTCACATCTTGGGTGTTTTTATACGTAGGTTGAAATTGACGTGGATTCAATCTAATAGTGCCTATACTGTTCCTGAAGTACTATAGAGTACCATGTGTTCACCACCACAGTTCATCAATGAGGATGTGATTCTGTGCACGCAGCACTTCCAAGAAAAAAAGAGTGGTTATTAAAAAAAAAAAAAAAAAAAAACAGAACCACAGAAAATACTTCCTGTTTTAGGTTTCTGTTTTTATGACAGATAAAAAGTCATCAGAAAGGTTCCGCATATTGCATAATATGAATTTTAACTGTACTCAATCATACTATGATGAACATTTGTTTCCCGTTGAATATATTGAGTAATCAGCTGACCTGGTACTCCTGCCTGCATCCACAGTGAGATGTCTGTCCCTTCTCCATGTGGCTCCAGTTTGGTTGTATTAATGGGAGCCAAGAGTTTGACCACTTCTTCCATCACCTGTTGATACAGACACAGCGAAGCGCCTTTCAACTCATCACACCAACGATTCGCAGACACGGCTCAGCATTATTTAAAACATCATAATGCCAAGCTGCATTGTCTTACATGGTCGTTGTCATTCAAACACCAGACTCAGTCTGTAGTATGGTAAGTATGGTAAGTAAGTATGGTGCCACACCCACATAAAAGATACAGCAGTTCTGCAGATGGCCATGGGGTTTCTCCATTTACTACTGTGGATTTAAATGCTCCACAGAGACTACACTGAGGTTAAATGGGAAGTTCAATGTTGGGACTAGTTAAAAATGTCGAATTTAGGTCTAATGTGAAGTAGGGAGTAAATGTATACTAGTTAACGCCACTTTGCAGTATCTTTTAAGCCTGAATAAAGACTGATAATCGTGTGACAGCATTGTGTTTTCAGTCCTACCTTTCGTGCTGCATCATTGCCAGTAAACTGCAGACCCAGTGGGGTAAATGTCCCCAAGTCAGACTCCATGACCAGGTCAAAATTAGAGATGTTTATCTGGGTGGGGAGGTGAAGAAAGAGGAGAGAGCATGACCACATAAAAAAATACCTAAAAACAATTCAAGCTTCAGACAATGGGAATGGTGAGCCACTCACTAATCTTTATATGAAGGCCTCATGAGGTGAAGTTAAACATTTTAAGCACTGCTACTTTCAAACCAGAGGACACTCACTCAACCACTGGGAGTTGCTAGTAGAGCTGTTTGAAATCTAATTATATATCAAAGAGAAGAACTTGACAGTCCACTGTGGAGTTATGGTTCATTGGTGAAAAACTAAACCTGTGCCTCTGTTTTGAAGAGTGCAGTTTATTATCAAGGGCCAAGGCCTGCTAGGCAGTCAAAGCTCTAAAGAGGTAAACTTTGTAACTCAATTTGCTGGAAGTACATTTCTATTTCTAATGAAATCTATACTTCCTCCGCAATGTGGTCTGACCCTTCCTGCTTCTTACTTCAGATCAAATCAACTTTGTTGTCACAATCACAATCATACACAGGCCAGCATGGTGAAATATGTTCTCTGCATTTAACCCATATTAAGTATCAGGGGCACTGGGCAGCACCCGGGGAGCAAATCCAGCTCTAAGGGCAGTTACAGAAACAGCATTTGCTTCACTGCTTCACTGTTACAGTGTGTTTCCTCTCTGGCGCTGCAGTAACAGTAGACAGTACCTTGTGCAGATTATAGTACTGCTGCGCTCCAACTCCACCCTGCTCTTCAGCTGTCCACAGCACTGTTCGCAGCGTCCTCCTTGGACGCAAACCTGGAAACAGATAAAAACTTAGAAAAAAAACACACACAACAGCAACAGAGATGCAAATATTTACAGAAAGAAAGGAGCTCAACTTAATAAATGACACAACTGACATGTATACTGGTGAAAATACTGCAGGTTTTCTTTAGCACTTGTAATTCAGACAATTTTATTGTATTGCTGACTACAAAACCTGTCATGCCTGGACCTTGTACTCTCGGCTGATTGAACCTGTCCCACTATAGGCTTGCTCAGTTGCATTCTTTTGTCCATAAGAATACTGTGCTGTATATCCGAGTCTGTTTCCTAATTATGTGTATTCTTGTTCCTCTGCAAACAGTCAGAGGAAATTACTGTTTACAGTTGAAGGAATTGTTTTGTAATTTGTCCCTAAGTTTGGAACTGGATACTCTGCTCACCCTTCATGGTATTCACTAAATGGCTGTTTCACTATAACGAAGGATCAGTATAGAAACTATATTTTGCTTTAGTACACTGTTCTAGAGTTGTATTTTTTTTTTCAAACTGTTGATCTCAGTGGGACAGAAAGATTGCATAAAGTTAAATAATAAAGTAAATCATTTACTTGACTTTGTTTGCTCATGAGCTTGTATAAGCTTGCTGCTGTTTTTTTTTTTTTTTTTTTGCATTTCTACAGAATGTAAATGTTTCTTTCTGGCCAAGTACATCTGCATAACACCATGCACTGTATATCTGTGAGTTTGTACGATATGTTTGTCTCTATATTACCTAAGTCCCTGATGAGTGACAAGGCCTCCCACGAAATCATGGCTCCACCTCCATCATCCATGGCGCCTTGGCCCACATCCCAACTGTCCAAATGACCGCTGAGTAAGACGACCTAGTAGATTGGACAGATACAGAGATAAACATAGAAACAAGAGACTGAGAGAATGTGGTGGGACAGCTTTGCTGTGTGCATATCCATGGTAACTTGACTATTCATCTGATTTGAATTAAACAAGTGCAAGAGAGATCAGATAAGCTATCTGATTCATACCCTGTCTACATCTATTAAAGCACACGCAAACACATGACACACACGCGACACGCATCAAAGTTTGACTCAGTATTTCTAATAAAAAACGCTTTTAATCACAGAGAACAGACTCAAAAACAGGAAAACAAAGACAAAAACACACAGTTCAGAGTGTTAGCCCAGTTTCCAGGAATTTTAAGGGGTGGGATTCCCGTCAGAGCAACGCACTTGACCTGATGTTCCAGGTTACAAAACATTAGCTGGCCTGAGCGAGCCCAGTCTGAACAATGACCCCGAGGCCACTCATTCCATCACAATCTTAGACAAACAGAAATGCTCTTTTTTTTTTTTTTTTGGCCAGTCCAACACTTAAATATGGTCCAGACTATCAACTATTGGATTGGGTGGATAAAAAATTTTACGCAGGCATTCATAGTGACCAAAAACAAATCCTATAATTTTTCCACAAGCACCACCAATGGCAAGAGGTCAATAAAATATCCTGAAAATTGGGTACATTTACTGACGTCATCCTCTACATTCTCATAATATGCTAAATTGAATCTTGAAGAACACAGGAAACTTTCTTAAAACCAGTATGTTAGCATAATGACGTATCTAACTTAAAGCAACAGTGTGTCTCAGTACAGATTCAAAGAGCTGTTTGCATGGCTGTAGACTTAAATACTAATCTGCTTAGAGCTGACAGTACCACCAGAATACCTAAGAAATAGTTCAATAGTATGAACATAGGTAAATGTTGTAAATGTGTTGTCTGTACATTTTTCCATGACATAGGAATACACAGTACTCGTGCTGTGTGCAAGATCCATGAAATACTGAAGCGGTTTTACAATACCAGAACCGCCTACCACTAAATCCATTTCTCCTAACATGTATGTTTTCCAAGTAAGGGTTTATCCCAGGTTACGGCATACACCAGGGATTTTACAGTGGAGTGTTTGAGTTGGAGTTTGCTCATGAACATACTGATCTTGTAATAGTTCAGGGCCCCAGCAGTGTTGAAATATTAGGAGAGTCATATAGAATTGTTTTCACTTGTATTGCATTTTTTTTTTACATTGGTTAAGTTCAGACTTTTTGTTGACTTTACATGGTTACGCTGCTCCCCTTACTTCTGATGGGTACAGCTACCTGATTGCCATCAGTCTTCATGTGGCAGCTTTTTAATCATGTGTCGACAGTGGAGAGAACGAAATACATTGTAGTTGCCACAGTTTAAATCATGAGACATCCGTGAAGTATGAAAAATATGTTCAGATGTGGTTCAGTGACATGTTGTTTAGATCTGGATAAATGTTTTCAGCTAAAACACACTGACATTTATGATCGATACTCACACCAATCACTGTCTAGCAACATGACTTGTGTTTTAGGCATAATTATAAACAGAAAGCCCACACATCAGGACACTTTAGATTTTTAGTTGTTGTAAGTGGAAAAAAAAAATCCAAGCCACTCATCATTCTCAGATGACTGGTTTGAGAAAAAGCTAAACTGTGGAAATGACTCACTAAACCTCACATGTGAATCTTTCTATGCACATGAGCGCACGCACACACACTCCAACCACAATTGGTGCTACTGCCAACAGGAGCACAAAGTCACAGAGCCAGAGATGATGTCAACCATACCATGTGTTTCATTTCCCCTTTCTGTAATAATTGGTTCCCAGATCAGAATAGTAACAGATTACATCAGCAATATTGCTCCAATCCAAGTCTTCTGTCTGATTTTTCAGTTAGCTCGACTCTTTTTTGTAGAAAGGAAACCAGACAGATTGCTATTTGTAAGGAAGAGCGCGCATTGGGAACTGCTAAAATATATTGGCTATGATACCATACAAGCTAAGATTGTGTTCACTGCCAGCAATCAAAGTCAGGAGATTTGTGTTAGCCTTTCTTGACTCAAGAGGCTACGCGGAAGTAAAGGCTTATACACATACAGTTCATAGTCACACTCATGGGAAATTCCCAGTGCAAACGCTATCCACATTCATTGGCCAACAAAACATATCTGATATTACATGGTGCACAGAAGCCTTGCTCCCAAAATGCAAATTATACACTTCCCTAACAACAATAAAAACACTCATGCTCCAGGCAACCTCTGCCTATACACAGAACAGTATGCATCATGATTCACAAATGACACATGAAATGTCACACAGGCTTTGAGTTTGTGATAAAAAAAAAAATTCTGTTTGGTCAAGTTGTCTGTCCCATTTTCAGTTCTGTTTCCAGTTTGTACCGTAGTTTTGTTTCACACAGGTTTTACCACTTATATTCACAAAGGAGTAATATGTATATGTAGAATATTTACATATCCTGCTCAGCTATTTGGAACATGCTAGTTCAACCTAACTGGGGTTGTCCCTGTAAATGGGAAATGCTGATCCTGCTCCTCATCTACGGTTATTCAGGCACGACAACTTTAAGCAGACAGTACAAAAACTCTCTTCCTAGGACTGTAAGTTCAATCTGCCACACTGTGTAGCCATGTCAGTGTACCCACATTGGGCAACAGTGGCATCTTACTCCCTCCCCTTTATACCTACACGCATTTCGATATCTGTGCAGCGGCACCTTATCTGTTTATCAGGTCTAACCTGCTAAACGTGTCTGGGTCTTATCCAGAAACACACTAAAGGCCTACATGTGATAGGTCTGGTTTGCTATGTGCAGAGATAAGCTTTGATTTGACTTGTGTGATTGAGGAGTCTAATAGTGGAAAAAGTGGAGAGTAGAAGTTGCACATAGGTGTCTGTCTATGTGTTCACCCCGATAGACTAACAACCTGTTGTACGACACCTTTAGCACAATCCATATTCGAATCCGATTAATTGATCCTATTTGCAGGTCAGTGTCCCTGATAAGCAACGCTGTTCAACCCAAAAGTTTCATGCACAGTGAAGTAGTCACAAAAAACAAGAATGATTGCAGGATCCAGTATTTCAGGACAAGAAAATCCACCAGAAAGTGGAATGAATTCATCTTTCTGCATGTTTACATTAACATGCATACACAAATCACAACTGTGCTTATACTAAAAAAGGATATGTTAATTTCAGCAGGCCTGTAATTTCAGCTGAGCTGTTTAGACTCACCAATAGAAAAAAAAAATGCAGTCATCTGTGAAAAAATGCAGTAAGGGTTAGCTTGTTGTAATTTATATAAATAACTTCATATGGTCAGGGTTTGCGGATTCATGAAAATAGGAAGCCACTGCAGAGGCATTTCTTCTTCTTCATTCTAATTTATATGAACGTCTACATCCAAGAAACAGAATTAAGAGCTGAATAGTTTGTTTACACAACCCTGTGTTCCCATAGAAACTCTCTTAATTCTGTCTGATTGAAAGTGGCATTTCTTTAGCATTCCCAACTAAGACCAGTCTCAGCACTTCTCTGGAAAGATTAGATCACACGGGCTCACACCGGCAAAATAAAGTCAGACTAAACAGCTGTGGGAATATTTGGAGTCAGCAAAAACAGGTTACACCATTATTTCCTCGTTCCACCTAACCAAGAAAAAGACAGCGAGAAAGACTAATTAAGAGAGAGACGAGAACATAATAATAGAGCCTTTCTTCTGGATAGGACATCTGTTTCACATACAATTCATTTGGAAGGCCCACCCAGATAGATTTCCCCCACCACTAAAAACTGGAAAAGAAAGATGACAAGATACTTAAATAAACAAGTCAGAGAGGTAGGTCTGTGATGGAAGTGGGAGTTCTACCTGCTCAGGGTGTTGCCAGCCAGTTATCTCAACCACTGTGTTGTAGGAGTCGGCATCCGGCAGCGTCTTGGCTTCCATTGTGAGTCTGACCACAATCTTCTGCCCTCTCTGTGCCATACGCCACATCAGCTCAGCATCCTCCACAGTGATACAGGCTGTGGGGATACGATTCACTCCATCTTGGTAGTCCTGCCAACCTGTGTGGGGACTGGCAAAGACAAAGATGTATGAATCTCCTGATTAAACCCTCATTACACCTGAAGTTCAGGATTAAATGCCAGAGGGGCCCTTCAGCGGTATTTAAATGTCATTTTCACAAATATTCCTCACAGACAGACACACAGATAGATACCTGTTAATAGAGAATGGTGTAATGGATCGAATGAGTGTGGCCACAGCTCCCACTTTGGCTGCCTTAGAGGCGCCGTAAGCACGGTAAGCCACAGTTTCCCCATAGCTGACAAATGGCTGGTTAAAGACCACAATCTTCCCTACAGCCTCGTTGGCTCTACGCTTCAGTTCCTCAAAAGACTCAACTACCAACACGGCGGCCTCGATGCCTGGAGAGATAACAGTGAGACGGTGAGGAGGTGTATGATAGATGACAGGCATTAAAGTATTCAGTATAATCTTTACCTTCAGGTGGTGTCCCTACACTACTACCCAATCCAAGTATGGCCAGACTTTTGGCCCTGGGCATAATCATTTCTGCACTCTCCTTCCCTCTCACCCAGTGTGGGATTTTGACAGGCTCTGGAGAATAATAGGATAAAAACAAAACTGCTATTACCTTCAGCAGAGGACAGAAAGACTGCAGAAAAAGATCCTTTAATTTGCAACTTACGTCCTCAAATTATCCTCATTGCACACTTCTCAAATCTTGCCTGCAGCGAGGGAGATATCAAAGCAGACTCACCTAGATGTACATCCAGCCCATCCTGTGTTATAGCATTGTACATGTATTTGATAGCCAACTCCAGATTGTGTGAGCCACTGACACGGTTCCCTATGGTGTCGGTGAAGTCAGCTAGCCGCCTGTAAGAGCGGTTCTGGGCAGCTCCAAACACGGCCAGGTCAATAATCTTTTTGGCCACATCAGCATAGCCTGCTACCTCTGCTACTACGTCTGAGACTGGGTTCACACAGAAACACACAAAAAGTAAGTCAGGTTTGATATATTATATATTTTATATATTATATATTGCATATACTACTGTTATATATTCTTATTTATATAAAATTCAAGACTTGTACTAAGACCTGCCTCAAAAACCAGGTCATGGGTGTAATATAAACATACAGTGACTACCTTACACAGTGTAAGTCAGCAGTAATTTAACTGTGAGGAAGATCTGCAACAACTTGATTAATACATTGATGTTTTCTAATATATCCCAAAAGAGAGAATCACAGGAATGGATCCAGCGTTTATATTTAAAGTAGGATTCTGGTGTCAGTTTTTCCTCCAATATTTAACCCTCTCTAGTCCAAGCAAGGCTTTATCAATTGCTTTTGCAATCTTTGGCGACTACTGCTTGAGCAAAGATAAACTGATAGCAAGTCTGATCACCTACACAGCCCTCTGTTCTTTACTATATATAAGAGGGGCGTAGGAGGGCTCTGGTTACCTTTCCTTGCAGTATGATTGGACACAGCCCTGGCTGGGTGAGGGTGACAGTCACATTGAGATGACAGCACGGAGACAAACATGAAGAGGGACAGGATGAAAGGCACTCCACCTTTCAGGGCCATCTGCAGACAGAAAAAAAACATCAGATTATAAATCTGACAGTCACGTGGATTATCAGATGCTTAATTAAGATCAGGTTCACAGTGGACTATCACCAAATCACTTCAATGGTAATCTGTTATTTAAAGGGGCTATAGTCAATTATAGATTATCCAAAGTAGGTTAAAACGAGTCTATCTGTTGACAAAGACTTCATACTGAGTAGCACTGCAGACGTGCCTGGTAGGAGCATTAAAATGAGCTACTTCTGGCCACTATAAGAAAATGTTAGAGGCACTGAGAGCAGAGTAATGTGAGCTAACATCACAGCTTTTACTTTCAGTTCAGGGCAGACATCATTAGACGACACCGGCTGAGCTGGTCTATTTAGATACTACTCCACCGTGACAACACATTCAAATTCAATGGGCTTTATCTTTTATCAACAACCAATCGTCAAACCAAACTATAAACCTCCTCTGGTTAAACTAAACAACGTCAGACGGACTTTAACAGGCGGACAGAGGATGGAGAAAGACGCTGCGCGGCAGTTGAACGTTTTTACAGCGACACTGAGCGCTAACACTTGAATTAAAACCTCCATGAAATAACACAAACGCAAACCTTTGAGGCCAAGTTAGGTGTCTTTGTTTTCGTTAACGTTACGGCACTTTGTACAGGTTTAAAAATACTCTACGAGACGTGAATACTGGGCTGTAATAAAAACACAATTTCCGTCTTCCGGTCCGACTGTTTCACAATAAAAGCGGCATCTCTTCACATATCTAGCAGTAAATAAAATAAAAACACTTCCAACATAAACAAATATATTCATGAAAAGAAAAACACTGTATAGCTGTAACTTATCTATTCAGCAATTCAATATGCAACTACAAATACTCAACAAAGTCTTAAATGGTATAACTGCTAATCAATTTATTGAAATTACCCATAAAGAAAGCACAAAAGACTGTTCAGATTATTGTATACATTTAGCAAAACACACGAAGATTCACGCCCAGGCAGTTTAAAGAACTCAAAGCATTTGTATCATCAGATAATTAGGATTAGACTGGTCTGTTTTTAGGATTAGCATTATTCTTTACACCTGATACTATGTTCAGCAGTTAATTAGAGATAGATAATTTAATTAAAATGCAGATCAAATAAAAGATCAAGTTCCAAATGTAATTTCAGCATAAATCGAATGTTAGCACTCTCAAAATATGTATTTGTACTTTGTACCAAAAGTACAAAGTACAAATACTTCTAAAAGTACATTTCTAAAAGTATGTCATGCCCCATTTAGTAGAATTTATAATCTGTGACGATGCCATTTGAAGAGTACTCTATGCGCTTTTCAACACGTTTCAGTATAAATTAAGGTGCTTTTGAACAACATGGAGGTGGGAAGTAGGGATGCTGTAGGGGGCTGCCACATCCCCTAAAATTTGACATGATTAAAACCATCAGTTAAGCTGATGACTTTCTCCTTTTTATTTATTTATTTATTTTTTACTGGGATGTACACTAGTATTGGTGGTAGAGAACGGACTGTTTTTATTTAGCTAGCTACAGCTAGAGTGCATAAGGTAACTGCAATTACTGTCATGTACTGTATAGTGACATTCAGTATAGGCCAGTATACAACATGAGTATAGTACAACATGATGTGTGTGGTTTGGTTATAGGTCTAAGTAATTAAATATATCTAATAACTGTCCTCGATTTTCCAGTTGCAGATGTTGAACAATGTAAATGTATCAAAGAAAGGGGGCCGTTTTATTACACATGGGGAAGTAAAGTAAATAAGTAAGTGAGGCTGCAGAGCCAGATACCTCTTTTCAAAAAAAACAACACACCATCCACCCATTTTCTGTAAATGTTCGTCCTTATCAAGGTCACTGGGGGGCTGGAGCCAATCCCAGCTGACAGTGGGCGAGAGGCGGAGTACACCCTGGACAAGTCCCAACACAACTTGATGTATGATGAAATATATTGTTGACACTTTAACTATTAAATTGCAGAAATTAACTTCCTAGCAACGCAGGCTGCTGGTATTCTCACATTATGGGGCATTTTTATTATATAATCTTCTTCTATAATCTTTTTGTTTCCATATCTCCCTGTCAGCAATTTTATTTGCCAAAAAGATGTCCATTGCTTGGAATGTAGTGTTTCCACAGCGTAGAAAACATAGCACTTCTCTGCCCACATCCCAATCTTCGGTTTTCATCCCCCATCCATCTCTACCACTAATCTTCTTCGTTTCTCTGCAGTCATTGGCATTCACTGTAAATGACCCACCCTGTGAGAAGGGTAAGATTGTAGAAGATGTAACGTTATTTTGTTACTGTATTTAAAGAATACGACAGTACAGGACTTTAAATTCTGTTTACTTTCAGCCACTTGCTTTTCACATAACACAAGACATTCAGCATCTTCCTGCATTTCACCAGCCATTTGTGTTTTCGTTTCTGCATCAGATTTCGGAAAACATCTGACCATTTGGCTCCATTCACATGCTGCTGGCTTGGTTTAACACAGTGGTTAAAAAACTTTTTTTTTTCTGGCAGCTACATTTAAGAGGATGTTTCTTGAGGCTGGGAGGAAATGTTTTTCTATGCTACCGTGTGAGTGGAAAAAAAAGCTACAATTCAAAGTGCCTTTACCTGCAGCTGACCTTTCAACGTGGGCGCATTTAGTATGTCACGACCAATAGGTCATCACACAGTGAATACACTGACAACAAAACGCAAGTTTATGACAACATAGAGGCTCCAAAATACTGCATGGAAACATAAAATCACTGCCTCAAAGGCCAAGAAGTACAAAGTTTGTCTGTCAAAGAAAGGAGGGATGAAAGGGGAAAAATGTAAATAAGAGGACAATGTGCACGATCACATCTCTCTTATTGTGCCTTGGATGTCTGTGTATGAGACTAAAAAAAGAAATGTATGCTCTTATATTTAGACCAAACCCCACAGTAAAAGAAAGACAAAGAGCCAGTTTTAGAATTGCATTAAAGCCACATCTTTATTCAGTAGTGAACCTCATGAGATACACCATTTCAGCAACACAGCTCTCTATTGGCCACCTCTGCTTATGTCACTATGTTTTAGATTTTTGGTTGGTCCCCTCCATTTTGTAGGTGTTAATTTGTTAAAATCAAGGCTTCAGTGAATTCATGTTCAATTTCGATTAAAATGAAAATTAAAGCTGCTATATATTTACAAAGAACTTATCCTACTTTAATCATTTATTCATGTATTCATATGAAAAAAAAGGTATTTCAAAAAAGCTAGACAACTGATGGTGAAATTGAAAATGAATTGAACCAAGGCTTGTCAAATACACTAAAAACATAAAT
This sequence comes from Protonibea diacanthus, assembly GCA_028641955.1. NCBI lineage: Eukaryota > Metazoa > Chordata > Actinopteri > Sciaenidae > Protonibea > Protonibea diacanthus. The sequence goes on along the minus strand of CM053983.1, from coordinate 11,735,133 downwards.
ATAAAACAAACTGAGCAGTAGGCACAAAGAGGCTTTGACCATGAGTAAATACTGTACAATACCAATTTATCACTGACATATTACCTGGATTATAGTCTAAACAAGTATAAATTAATACACATAAATTATAGTATCATCAACATACTGTATAAACATTAGAGAAATCCTAGAAGAGAAAGGTTATTGCGTGTCAGCACCTGTTGGATTGCCAGCAAGTGTTAACCTGTTGTCTTAACCCTCTATGGGCATGGTTTATGTCAGACATTTCTGTTGTCTATACTAACAGAAATGTAAAGAGTTTCTCCCAAAACTATTACAGTTGTGGTTCTGTACAGCTCGAAGGTCAAAGCATGACACTAATCTTGTAACAGCACTGTAAATTAATGCATAAACTGTATTGTGAGGCACTGAGGATTCAAGTGACAAATTTCATGTTTTAACAGTAAGTCACAGTGGGTTAGTGAAAAGATTGCCCTGTTTATTCCAGCCATAATGAATAGGTAGTTTGCATTTGCATTCAGACAAAATAGAATAGCTTTAAAATAGTCATTTCTAATACGGCAAAGGAATTATTTCATGTAAACACTATTAAGTAGCCTCAATTAAAAGACAAAAAAAAAAAAAAAAAGTAGCCTCACACACATCAACTGTCAATCAAACTGTCAACAGACACAAAAACTGCTGCTGATAACAGCAGTGACTTCTGACGCAGGATATACTAAAAACAAAAATTGACATTACAATCCGATAAAGAAATGCCTATATCAATTTAATGTTTGTTATTAAACTCAAAGTCAGAGCAACTGAAAAAAACCCAATGTGAAACCTATTTGATTGAGAATGTGTGGGTATATGGGGGCAGATCTAATCCTCAGTTTAACTACTTCTCTGTATATATAACCATTGATCCCAGTCATCGTGATCACCAAAGCTGGTTGAAAAAAATGTAATTGACCTTTTAATAAAGATTATAAGGTCACCAAGACATTTACACCATTTTAATAAGAGGCTGATGTGAAAAGTATTGTTCTTTGACACATAATAAGCAGTAGGCAGCTAGTGACTATATATAGGGGAAAAAAACAGGCGGTATACAAGTAATAATACTGTGCCACCAAAAAAGAATCAGACCCCATTGTCATTGCTGTTGACTGTCTCCTAAAAGTCTAAAAAACGTCCATTGCTTCTTTGGTTGGCTGGCTGAGGTAAAGACAGATAAGGAGAAAGCTGTGTGCTCACACTCTGAGTGGCACTGTAACTAATCAAAATTAAGAATAAATTCCTGATTTGGGATAATCCAGTTAGTTACGTTGAGAGCTAAACAAAGATGTATATAATTTTAACTCTCCAAGTCCTGACTCTGTATGTTGTAAGAAAAACATTAAATGCCATCACTGTCCCTTTAAGTTCAAACCTGCTATTGTAGCTGTATAGAGTTGACAGTCTGAAAGGAATGTGCTTTGGCTGTCGTCAGATAACGTCGGTCACTTCTATGGTTTCTGAATTATAGTCGTTAGCCTTGGCTCTACCTTTGCAATCCTGTCCGCACAATGCTGCGCTCAGTCACCAAATAAAATCTGAAAAAAAAAAAAAAACCCTGAAAATATTACTAATGTTGGACAGATGCAACGTTGAGAGACTTTTACTGTCTACTGAATGAAGAGAATGAAAAGACTGAAACCTCATTTTAAAAATGGCTTATGGAAATATAATCTCTAAACATCAAAACACATTGTAAAAGCTACTAAAAGTAATTCTCCAAAAAGACAAATAAAGCACATTTATATTTGGTCAGCTGTGTCAGAATACCTATGAAAAAAAATAACAAAAATGTACCTGCAGAGTAACAATCTCTCATAACAATACTGGACAGCATATTGAAAAATCATATTCATTTCTCATAACAACAAAAAATGTTCAATTCAGCAAACAAAGCATACAGAAAATGAAATGTAACAATGAAAAATGTTAACAAATCAAACAAAGGCAAGGGGTTTCAATTTTTGTAGGCCTTTCGTAATACTAGTCCCATATGTGGTACTGTTTCTATTAACAGCATTCAAAATGCATTAAGGCTAATTATATGTTTTTGTGAACTTTCTCGACACTGGTAAGCTGAGCTGGGACAGTTCAGGCAGTAGTTCTGCTAAACGGGATGATCGATTGGTCTGTAATGCAGAACAAAGTCCAGCCCAGAGTAGTTCAGCTTGGAGAAGTAATGTGGGTCTAAAGGCAGTGTCGTCAATACTCTGAAGTTGACTCATTCAGTTTCATCGTGACAGTCTAGAAATGATTCCTTTCTTAAAATTTAGGATGTGAATTTAATGTCTAACTCCCTTCCTAGAGTGGAATGATAGGAATGTATTTTAATAGTCCTATTTGTTCTCTAATAACCTCCTCTTCACAAACATTGAACACATATAGAGATGTGAATGGGTAACAGAAGGTAGGAAAGGATGAAAGAAAGAAAAGGAGCACTGCAGAAACACAGAGATGTTTGACTTCAAACTTCAAACTCAAAGAGGAATCATCTTAGTTGTTTATAGATCCATTCTCAGTCCTGATTGGGGAGGAGACAGATTCCATTTAAAGTCCCTATAGGTTTGTTCAGGCGTAGAACTCCTTGGTGGGCGCTTTGTGATAGGTTGTTGTGGAAAGTTTGGTGTCTCCCAGGTCATAGCTACCTTCGTCCTTCTTCTTCATACGGTAGGCGAGGAGGAGGAGGAGGAAAACAGCACAGAGGAATCCAACCACTCCACATGCTATCACCGCTAAAAGGCATAAAGAAAGATTAAAATATATGTCACACACTTGCTGCACAACTTTCAGAATATTTGGCTCTAAACTGTCAAGTCAACCAGACCTTTTAGCAATACACTTTTTTAGCAATACAAGTTTAATAAGTCTACTACAAACTGTAACAATTAAAAATCTTAATACAGCTTTAAAATGGCATCAACAGAAAATAGCTCAAAAATGCTCTGTGCCACAAAAACCTTAGTCTTAATTTTCAGATGCTTTTAGGGATAAAAATGAATAATCCCACTAAACTAGAAATGTGTGAACCATAAAAATATAGTAAAGCCTAACAGATATCTGTGATTACCTGCCAGAACTTCCGTCCTCTCCCACAGATTCTCAGAGGTCACCTCTTCGGGAGAGTCCACATCATATATCCTGACGCCATTTTCTGCCATAATTCCATCATCAATTTCTACCATTTGGACATCTTCACTGTTTTTGGGTGTTGAGACGTCCCACCTATCCAGACTGTTGTCCTCCTCTGTGTCTTTGGTTACACTGAATTTGCTTGCAGTAGTTTCACTGGGAGGCATGCTGGTGGAGCTGGTACTCTCTGTGAAGAAGTCAGCTGTTGGTCCAATATCTACGACCTGGAAGAACAGATGTATTAGTTGAGCTTTTAGTTCTTATTATTACATGTTGCAGAAGTAAAAATAAATATTCCATACAATGGATTTATTCATGCAAGGGTTTGGTTCATGGATACAGAGACATTGGATATAAGTCTGTAAATCATGTCAAAAGAAATGTCTTGACAGGATATAATTACACCACTTGTAATATCATTTTGAATCTTTTAAATAGTCTACAGTAGTGAGTCATAGATTTTCAAACTCAGTGATAAAAATTTGTATAAAGGGAAATGCAGTATTCAACCTTCTTATCCCCTTCAGGGAATATGATTGTAGTTTTCTCTGTGTCCTTCATTGTGGTTGGTGTATCCTGGCTTTCTGCTGCTGTGGTTGGTGGTTCGTGAGGAGAGTTTGCTGTTGGCTGTGGCTGACTTGGAACCATTTCTTTGGAGACTGTGGTCCTGGAGAAGTTGAGGAACCTCATGAGTCTCTCCTCTTCGTCCGTCGAGTGGGTGAAAACTGAGATGGAGGAAAGAATCACAGCAAATTCAAACAGATTTCGGATGGTCCTTTCAACCCAACACCATCACTGAGTCATTGCTGTCTAAAGAAAACTGTGTAGCTCCCATTTTGGTGATTTAAATAAATAGCTAAATGTTACTTGGATGGATCCCACTCAGTAAGATAAATAAATTATTTTATAAACAGTGCAGACGTTTATTCAAAAAAACTAATCACTTAGCTAAAACAGAGGGAGTTTCCTCAGCTGAAAAATCAACATATTGGAGGAAGAATGTGCTCTAAGCAGTTGCTTTAACATGCAGGAGGAATGCAATCTGTGACTTTTATAACTTACAGGAATTTACCAAACCACACTTTAGTTTACATTGTGGTGAATGCACTGAATGTTGTGAATGAACTGAACACTTTAGTGCATTATTCTGTTCGTTCTACTGTCAGCATACAGGTGAGTCACTGGTAATAAAGGCAGAGAGTAATCTGACATCTGTGATCTTGCAATAAAACCTCACCTTAATTCCACATCACCTCAGGACAAACATCTGGCACATTGTGAGTTATTGAGTGCTTCTGTGTCTGAATATACAAGCATGTGCGTCTACAGTATGGGGATTGCTCATTTGTCTGACATGTGAAACTGACTAGATAGAAAGAGTAGGAAACACACCCTGAGCTGAGGTTTACAACATGCTTGTAAAAATAACTGCCTGTGAGGAGCGCTCAAACTGTGTATTTTCTAAAACTGCTAAAACAAATAAATTGCAATCAAAACCATTTACATTAATCTGGTAATAAAAATAACAATGCGATGCTATTACAAAACAAAGACAGGGGTCTCCTTACTGTAGTCTCCAGATCCAGAGCCTCCAGAACCGTCAATTTCACGATCTTCATCATCTATAGGGAGGTCACCTGATGTTTGACCCTCTAGGTACATATCATCTGTTGTGAAGTGGGGTGACTGAGAGGACACAAAGAGCTGGAGGAAAGAAAAAAAAAAGACAGATATTATTATTCAAGCAGAAGAGAAGTACTAACAATGACCTGAAAAGGAGACACATTCCTTCCACTAATTGAAAACATATGAATGTCTCTACAGGTTTGGAGTAAGACAATACTTCTCACAACCACTGACCTATGCTGGCCAAATATGCCAGAATGTTCACTGCTGTCTCTGAGTTTAATCACAGTGTGTACTGCATCCATACTGTAGCACGTACGATAGAGGGACCCTGCTTCCTCGTTCGTTTCATGTGCTGTTGCAGTAATTTTTGATGCTTCGCAGAACCAGACAGTCGAGGTCTAAGTGTGTTTATGAGGAGGCGGGAGAGAAAGAGCAGCTTCAAAGACAAGTGGTCAGACACGGGCAAGAAAAAAGAAACAGTTTCATATTTAGATTGCAGCTCAGGAAACCTCCCACTAACTCAAACGCTATGCGGGGAGTGTGACGAAAACCAAAACCCTACTTGTCTCATCATCTGGAGCTTAGTCTGACAAAAGAGCCAAAGAGATGAGCTACTTAAGTAGATGACGTTATCCATTAGTTTGTCTCTATGTCTGAGGCAAAATAAAACAGGCTATGATAATATGAAAAACAGCTTAAGATGACTAGAAAAAACACACAAATCAAAGAAAGCAACCTGATAATGAGTCTGAAATTCAAAAAGGGAGGAAAGGCTCAGCAGATGTTGGTATTAAGACAGCGAGACACACACATAGACGCGGATGAATATGGCCCATTGAGACTGGAGGTATGTCTGGTATGTATACTATGCTTCCACTAACACAGGTGCTGAGAGAGGGAGAAAGGAGAGAGCCGGGAGAAAGAAAGGGAAGGAGAGAGCTAGGGACAGTACTGTATGTTTCCTGTAAAACAGGTGCTGGTGACATCGAAGACACTGCGTGAGGAGGAGCACTGCGCGAACTTTTACTGCAATAAATATTCACACTTTCGGGAAGTAAAGCTATAAATCAGTTCTTAAAACAGTTCTTCTCTATGCTCTTCTTTCATTTGGGAGAAAAGCTTTGTCATTTAGGGAAGAACATAATGAAAGGGCAGTAAACAAAACCCAACAGGTCATGTTGATGGTAACTGCTGAGTCTCAAATACAAAAACAGAAGTGATACAGATCTAAAATTATAACTGCAAACAAACACACTTAATCTAATTTAATAATTATCTAAGTCGCTTCATTCTGTATAGACCAGAGACAGAGAACAACATGTATATCTATTTTTGGTATCAATAAACTACTGTAGATCAAGGCTCAAAACAAACTTTATGACTCAATTTCCGTTGTGACTTCCGAGACAAGTGATTTTGATTGAGTCTAACTGAGATGTGACAAGAGAAAACCCATTCTGAGACAAACCAGATGTTGTGTTCACATTGTGGTGAAACAGGCCAAAGAGAAAAACCATTAACATCCATTTTCAATCAAAAGACAGCAGAGTCTCATAATGCCAGGCCTGACTAAAATAGCAGAAGGGGCTCTCACATTCCTGCTGTCTTTAACCAGGGATTATAAAAGCAGATGCTGCGCTTGTCAAAATGAAACACACAGAGACACTCACAAAAAAAAAAAAAAGAAAAACTGAACTGCTACAGGCACACGAATGTGATGCTCATAATGTCTTCTGTATGTTTTGTTAATACACTGTCCAAATGTTTTGAGTGGATTACCAAAGAGAGAGAGAAAGAGAGAGAGAGAGAGAGAGAGAGAGAGAGAGAGAGAGAGAGAGAGAGAGAGAGAGAGAGAGAGAGAGAGAGACAGCCAAGAGGTTACTCTGGTTGTCTGGTGTCTTTAATAGCTTTCAAAGAGGGCAGCTCATGCTCGTGCCTAAACTGATGGGAGCGCTGCCCAGAGAAGGAGGCACACAATGCATACTGAAATGAGATGGATTCCCTAAGGCCACAACAACTAATCCTGCAGTGACCTCGGTCCGTTGAACTCATGCATTGTCAACATAATTAATTGTGTTTCAAACAAAATCACCCGTATACACATGCTGTCTGGAATAAATTATAATATCAAACAGGACAATAAAACAGATCTGTACAATCCCCGACTAAATCCCACGCAGACTCCACGATGCTGGCAAATGACACTGATGGAATTAGCAGCTTAGCTCTATGCCAGATATGAGCAGCTCCAGAGCGCTGCTGCTATATTTTAAAAATGTATGTATTGATTTTTTTTGTTGTTTAGTTAATAAGAAAGTGTGAAATGCTCGTCACAAATTCCAAGCTTGAGGAGATTTGTTTTCAAATTTCTTGTTATGCCCGACTAACAGTCCAGAACTCAATCACTTTCACTTCACGATGAAATGACAACAGACCTGAGAAGCTGGGACCAAAGGAAGTTTGGCCAATTGTTTTTACTGTACAGAAAATGTAACATACAAAATGAAACACAAAGGCAAAATAAAAGCAGCTATCATATTCTGTGTCCGTCCCCTTTGACGGGAAAAAGTGGGGTTGCCTTGGGGTTTACTGAAAGACTCGACTGAGTCACTCAGAGGTTACACACATCTGGAAAACATACATATGTACATAACTCTCCCCGGTGCTTTGTCGAACTAAAGACATTTCAGTGGAAACAGCCAAGTCACGGCGATAGAACACCACAGAAATGCAACAGAGGGGCTGTATTTGAGTGTTACGCAACCTTGTAATCAACAGATCTATATTTTTTGTGTCTGCAGGATTTAAAGTTATTACAGCGAAATATTTCCCCAATGAGCTGGACGTCAATAATGAGAGAGCAGTCGCGCAAAGAGTGAGGTTGTGCAACAGCCAAAAGTACACAGCAGAGCTGTCATCACCATCGTGTGATGACAATGCTGTGTTCGAGGGGGTGTATGTTTGACCAAGGCTACGAGTCATAAAATGTCTGACCCCTCAATGTCAAATATGGCTGCTTAGTTGTTTAAAAGTAGTTATGGTCTCCAAGGCTTCACAAAAGGCAAAATTATTTGCCAACTACAAGGACACTCTGAAAGCTTAGACCCCCACCAAGTCTAATGGTCCAGTCCTCCGTGATATGTATCTGCAAGCGCAACCACTATATATATGTCAATGTTAGGGAAAATGAAAAATTATTTGTGTATCCGCCCTGTGATTTGGATCCACTCCATAATTTAATGGGTTCTTCTTTGGCTCACGCCACACCACCCACAGCAGTGTTAGGAAAACCAGCCCCGTAGTTTTTCCGCTGACAAACAAACAGAACCGAAAAGAGGAGGTAATCAAAGAAACAGGAGACAGTTCAGGGTAAATATCACATTTTTGTTACAGCTCTGTAGGTCTGCAGAGAGTTTGGTAGGTATAGAAAGACATGGGTGTAATAATTTTTCCAAATTCCTCAGTGTGATACTAACACAAGTCATATACCATCTAATTTTTGTCTCACACTTGCCTCACGGTTATTTGAATCTGCTGTGCCCCAAACTAAAAGGTCCTATTTTAGACCTAGTCCATTTGGCAAAAACTTTTCATCAGTTAAGAGGCTTAAATGTTTTAAGGTCTGTGGTGAAGTAAAGAGCAGTATATGGTCCCCTCACCACCAATATGAGGTGAAAACCTCACTGGTATTTCCCCACTGTAAAAAAACACTGCTCACTTCTGGTTTTACAACATATTCAGGTTTGTACATACTTTAACTTGGTGTGAAAATCCCTTAAGGACATACCAAAATTGAAAGTCAGGCAGACAACCAACAAACAAAAATGTCACAGTGACAGTCAGGCAGCCTCTGTCAGACAGTCTTACCATATATAAAACTATGATGTGACTAATATGCTGTGACTAATACGCACCACTTATCAAGTGAGGGCACATGAAACTTGTACACCACTGTATACCACTTCACAACAGCGGGGGATGTTAACTTTTTTATATTCATGGTTTATCATTTAATCATTTATTTATAGTTTATTCTGGTCCTCCTGTCATCTGTGTGCTTCTGTGATCTGTTTCAGAACCAATGTGAGGATAATGATTAAAAGTAATAATAGCAGGTGTCACAGTCTTCACTCTTCTGCCTGCCTACTCTGGAAAACTATGCATATCCCATACAGATATATGCTTGTCCGGACAAGCCCAGTGGGACTCACTGTGAGTCATCCATCCACAAAATGACACCACAACCGGCTCACAGAGTGTCACGGGCAGAAAGCCTGTTTCAACATTCATCTTTCAGATGTGAGCAACATCACTGACTGACTAACCAGTAATTCTACAGCCGCACTCAGAGAAAGAGACAGTTTGAATATACGCCGTATACCCATCACGCCCAGCAATTTAGGACTGGAGTCTGTGTATTAGTGGCATGAAGTAAAGGGGAATCAATCATCATGTGCAGGGCAGTATGATACACATTAGATGATGATGAAAGTATAATTTAAGCTGTTAAAAAAAAGTTTTTCAGTAATCATATTTGTTTATAATACATAATGTTATCAGGTTAAAACTCAAGAGGTGGGAAAGAAACATTACATTAAGCTATATTTATTTCTTCTTTGTCTCTACAACTCTTTCAATATTTAGTCAGTGTTTACTGCACTGTCAGTCCCCACAACACATATCCAGCAGGACAGTCTCAGGTTTCGGCTCTCGCTCTCTTTCATAATATACACTCATAAAAGTCATAAATCAGAAATGTCATGCATTCTGGAGAGGTGCCGAAATTCCCTGGCCTAGCATTTGGGATTTTACAGTCCATAAATCATGCAACCGGGATACTTGTGACAATGTACAAAGCTTTGCTTGAGCCTGTCATTTCCAGGTGTTTTCCTTTTGCTTTATAATAGACTCTAACACACACACACACACACACACACACACACACACAAGGAGAGGAAGGGAAATACAGGCAGAGAGATTTGTCTAGTGTGTGATTTATAAAGACAGGCAAAAAGACGTTGTCATTCTTAACTTAGTTTTGTTATTCATTATTTTCTGAGACAGAATTTCATTCATTTGCAGCTACTGACATTTTAAAACTTGACCCAAATGTGCGTGGGTGAGAAATGCAGCTCAGGTCTGGAGGTTTGGGTTTAAATGTCAAAGCTGTGTGCTAGAGGCTGAACAGACTTTGGCCCTGTGTGAACTTGACACCAACTGGACGCCTGAACTTGGCTTGAATACACAGTCTATGGGCGAATATCAGTAAATCAGCACAATAACTTATCTCTTGTGTAGCTACTCTTATTTCCTGGAAGATAACGTTTGGTCAAGCTTTAAATAAAAAGCAGAAACAGCACAGACTTTCTGTCGTTCATGTGGACAGATTAGGGAAAGTATGTTAACCAAATCAGGACCCTGGCCCAGCTAACGCGGTATAACATTAAATATAGGACATTTAAAACACTTCCCATTGATTTTATGTGGGTGGGAAATACAAACTGGGAGAACTGGTCCTTGAACAAAATAGAACGAGTTATCAGTTAACCTTAGTTAATCTTAACGCCTAATTGGTTCCTTTTTTTAAAGATAAAACAAAGAAACAAAGTCAACATTATCGAGTCAAATAACAAACAGACTTTATACGACGTTAGTTATTCGATATTTTACTTAAAACCTCAATTAAAAGCTACTTACTTTGTCACTGATAAACCCAGTCGCCAGCCCGACGAGGAACAACAACCTCAGATTCCACATCTTAACTCCCAAAAAGAAACGGCAGTCGGAAGGAAAAATATAAATATATTGAGGAAATAGCCTCAACTTTATGCACTCAAAAGCAAATTTATGTCGTTCCGCTTATTCCTCGACACGTTTTATCTGAGGTAATCGGCTTTCGCTTTGTTAAATCTCAGCACTTCGGCGGTCTGCTCCTGAGCGCGTCGTGGTTGCGATGTGGAGTTTCTCTGGAAAAGTTGTTTGGACTGGCAGTGCAGCGTGGCTCCGCGGTGACGTCAGCACGGCGTGACGCGCGTTAAGGAAGGTACATGACTGGGGGCGTTTCTATGGATACACACACACGCGCGCGCGCACACATACACTCACACACACCGGGAGAGCTGTGTGAATGGAAACAGAAAATTACTATATTTTAGGAATGTGAAGGGGGGAAAACACAGGAAATTATTTAATGGATGGAAACATTAATCAAAAAATCATTTACTCAAATAATGCGTAGGTGAACTGAGGCTGCTGTTTGGGCTGCCTTAAAAGCAGCTACTTACCTTTACCTGCCTATTATTGTTGGTTGGTGAGTAAACAGCTTGCGATGCTAGGGAATGCCGATCAAGCGTTGCACTTCATGGTGATGTAAACTGTATGAAAAGTCAAACTGTTCAACACCATTCAAATACAAATACAACAACTACAAGTGATTTTGATTGAGTCAACAAATGTTAAATTAAAAAAAAAAAAATTGTAAAATATAAAAGCAGATTGTATACTAATTCTTTAAACAAATAATAATAATAAAGTGCAGTATGTTATAGCTCTAGATTTCTATGTACATTTTATATTGTTAAATTATTTGTGCTTCTAAATATTAAACACTGTTAAATACACATAATTCATTAAACCTTTGAGTGTCCCATACTGTTTTTATAGTACTAACTTTATACCTGAGGTAAGTGTGTGCTGTTAATTTAATTTTACACTATGGGTTTGACTCCCTCTAGTGCAGAAGAATGATTATGACAGTCTGAGTGACACCTGAGTCATTAAGAAAGTTTCTTTTCTATTTTACATACTTTGGTGCGTAAGATATTCTACATCTATCGGAGATGTTGTCACTTTGCTGCTTACTGTTGTTGTTGCTGTTAAGCATCATAAACTAACTTCATTGTTCCCATTAAGGAAGTCAGCACAGCAGGCCACCTTTAGTCCGTGCTGATGTTAATCAATAAGGAAATAAAAGACAGAAATCAGCTGCAAGTCAAATTTGGTCAGTAAGATAAGGAACATAGGCTCTTATTCAAACAGTTCACATCACACAAAAATATATATATATATGATGAAACCTGATCAAACTACACTCATTATGGTTACTCAGTTTTTATTTTCTTGTTTGGATTTTTGGCCTGTCAAAGCTGTAACTGCTGCCAAAAGGTGCCTTGAAATGAAAATCACATGGATTCAATGTGAAAAACAAAACAAACAATCCTCCAAGAACGATGTATATTTTTAAACATTTTTTATAGGCATTAAATATAACACAGAGTTACAACAGTCAAAAAAATACACAGTTCTGTTAAGGCAGTGCTATCCAACATGTGCAGCTCATGACCTCTGAAAATAAAGCCAAATCTACCAGTGATCCCTTGTCACCTATTGCATATGTCGATCAGCTTTGACCAGTTCATCCAAAGATGTAAAAAATATCCAATAAACATGATTTTGTTGTAGCTGAAATACAATTTTTCTGTTTCCCTGTCCTGTTAATCACCTCTGATTTTCCTGAAACCCAGGCTGGAAACCACTGCTGTAAAGCATGAGCTGTCAACATGTTTAATGTGGTGATGTGCTAATGACAAAGCTTTTCTTGATAGACGTTTTTTACACGTTTTCATTGAGGTTCAACCTTCAACATTTATAATACTAACAGCTCTTGTACAAACAGGAACAGCTTTAAAGTCGTACTTCTTTCATGGTAACAAAGTGAGACACAATATCAAAACCAAACTTAACCAGTGATACGTTTTTATAAGACTGAGGAAATAGCAGATGCAGCTCAGCCATTTTACCCTCAGAAATCACTGATAATTTATAATCAGTGATGCTGACAATCACATCAGATACCAGATTATCATCAAACGAATCCTTTAGAAATAAATTTAGGACTTATGGTCTAACTGACATTTAAATGTTACACACTGTAACTACGCAGCTTAACAAAGGTAAATTCTTACATAAATAGTGATCACAGAAGAAATAACACTTTTTAGACCTTAACAATATCATTCTGTTCACATTTATTTAAATTAAATTAATAGCATTCAATCCTTCCAACAGGCTTTTCTCCCCTCTGAAATGAGGGAACACGCAACTGCATGTAGGTGGTTATCATATTAGTCGGCTTGTTATTGGTTTCAGCTCCAACGCTGTCACTCGCCTACGCATCCATCCAGTGAGCAATACTCTGTGCCCACGTTTTATCCACATATGATGACATGAAATGAAGACATCGAATCCTTTATCAAGAATAACCCCAACGCAGAATGAGAAATGTAATGTAATGAGAGGGACACAGAAGAACACATGGAGTCACTCTCCAAACATTAATACACTGTTTGAGCTTCTACTGCAGGCACGGGGAAGTAAAACAATGAGGTATGTTAAAAAATAAAAAATCTCCAGGCTTTGTAGAGAATTCAGGAAGTCCAATGAGCTAAAACAATTGTCTTTAAAGCTGCAGAGTCTGTGGGAGTTCTGTGGCATTTTACAGAGCGGAGGTAGAACATCATCTGACTCCCGCTTTGATGTCAGATGTTTTCAGATTTCTCTTCCAAACTGGAGGGATCTGCATCACAGTCAGGAGAAACGACAGTTAAACCTTCTGGCTCTTAAGTAAAGGAATATTATATAAAACATCTAATGAAAAGCAAAAATGATGATTGATGTGTATATTTACCAGAGTGGGTACTGAAGGATCTAGATGTCGTCCCAAAAATGATAGCAGTCGTCTCCAGATCAGCCCACTGCCCAAGAACATGAAGCCTGTTACTAGCCAGAAAACACGAGGGTCCTGGTGATGAAAACAAACAGGCAGACACATAATTATATGTGGGTATAAGCATAAAGAAGCTACATGACAAAACTTATTTCAAGTACACTAAAACAAAAGGACTTTTATTACTAATCTAAACTGTCAACTATCGAGCAATTAAATGAATTCACCTTTTTTCTGTGAAATGTCAAAATGATCATTGTTACAAAATCTTCTCCTGCTGTTTATTTTATCAGACCAACACAAGGGCTAACAACAATTTACAAGCAAGAAAAAGCTCATATTTTAGGTATTATATGGCTGTAAACAGCAACAGTCAGAGTCTAGAGATGATGTTTCTTAACAAGATGGTGTCTCACCTCTTCAAAGTTTGACGTCAAATTCATTCCAAAGGCAACTCCTATCAGACCGAATAAGGTAAGGGAGAAGGAGCCCATCGTCAGCTGCAGATTCAGCCGCATCATCACATTACGATGGCTGAAATACAACAGATGGCACACATACTTCTTCTGTCTTTGCACAAAAACATTACGTGTTTTGTCCCTGAGCCTTCACAATGAAATTACATTTGGAAGCAATCTTTTAATTGCTAGAATGAACATTAATGGCAACTATTATTTTATTTTATTTAGAAATAAAGGTGACTGGACATTCAATTTTAAAAAGGCAGCTCCACTTACAGATCTTAGAATCACCATGTCCAAAAAATATGAATGCACATACTGTATGTATACATATTGTATATCCAATATGTGTCTGTACCTGTCCAGATTGATAAAGATGACACTCTCAGAGTCGTCTATCAGCCCTTTCAGCTCTCTGGCCTTGTTCCCCAGATCGGCAGCCTGTATGGAGCAGTTCAAAGATACTGTATGAACACTGTGCATTACATGTGCATGGTGTTTAATATTATGTGTCAGTAAACAACAACAACAACAACAAAAGAGTGAAATAAGACCATGTGGACAGGTTCAAGCACACAAAGATAACATATTATACGAAGGATTTCAAGTCTTAATGTACAGATAAGTTCCAACATGTTGCATTAATTAATTGCTGGGAATGTCAGTTATCAGAACTTTCTCCCACTACACTGAAATACTTATTATTAATACGGAAAACCAAAACATTTTATATCAATGTTAATAAATTAGATGAGTTGCACTACCTGCATATAGTAATTCTCCAATAAGAGTTCCATCTCCTCAGCATGGTCAATACCCAAACTGCTCTCCTCACTAGAAACAGACAGACAAAGGTTTATACACACATCAGAAACATTCAAAATATGATGTCTTTGGAAAAGACCTAATGAGCACTTGTATATTGTAATAGCTGTATATACTGTATGCATATCTTAAATGTATCTTTAAATGTGTGTGTATGTTTTTTTTTTTGTTTGTTTGTTTTTTTTTTTTTGTCGTGTTTTTTAATGAGAAAAAAACCCGGAAAATACACATGGACCTCTGCAGAACATTAATGACAAATGTCGACCAATTTAATATCTGAAAATACATGAAAAGGTAACATTAAAATATCTAAAATAAAAATCAAGCTTCATGCAAGAAAATCTTCGTTTTCTTAAAGAGATGTCTAGGTCAAATTTACTCAAATTAACTCTCTTAAAAGCACACAATAGTAATAAATTGCTGGTTTTAATCAATACCACGTGGTCACATGCAGGGGCTCGTTCGTGTTCTTTGGTCGACTAAAACTGAAAACTGAATTCACGAAACACGCGAAAGCGAAAGTATCAGACAGATCAAACACGTGGTGCATTCTCTCAGCAGCCCACCCACTCGATGCAAACGTATTGCTACAGATTGGCATCCGACCGCGTGGCCTAATGGATAAGGCGTCTGACTTCGGATCAGAAGATTGAGGGTTCGAGTCCCTTCGTGGTCGATTACTTTAATTTCACGTCTTGTGTTAAAATTTACCCCCTTTGGATTACCTGTTTGGGATGCTTTACCACATGTAACATTGTTT
This sequence comes from Protonibea diacanthus, assembly GCA_028641955.1. Lineage (NCBI taxonomy): Eukaryota > Metazoa > Chordata > Actinopteri > Sciaenidae > Protonibea > Protonibea diacanthus. Next base: position 11,719,565 of record CM053983.1, on the reverse strand, counting down.
TACCATATTAATACTTAATCTCACAAGTCAGCTACGAAAAAATTACACATTCTGATGAACATATAAAACATCAAATATTTCCTTATTTGGTGTAATATATAGTCATGTTGTATTTTATAATCATCATTATTTAATTTAAAATAAAAAAGGTTAACTTGCAATTATGCACATTTTGTGTTGCAATATACTGATATTAATGATAACTATGACTGATATGATGTTAATAATATAAATATGATAAATCATCTCCTTTAAAATGATTCTTGTTTCTTTCCATTCTCGCCTTGTGGTTTACACTAACTGCAACTACGCTTTTGTACATTTATGGTTACAGACTCTGTCTCCAGCTCCTTACACTTGTATGTAAAGAGACAGGACACACAACAAAATTTAAAGATGAAGTTGACTTACAGCTTATCTTTTCTATTGATATGGCGACAATATCATTACTGTGAATTCCCTTGACTACAATAATCGTGTTACCCTTACCAGTTATCTCTGTGCCTAGCCATAATATAACCTAAGCTACGGATGAGGACAACGGTACTCAAAAACACAATTTCAAGGGGAGAAAAACGCTGTTCAAACGGTAAAAACACCTCAACACCTAAGGGATCAACAAAACCTTATCCTTTCTTATGTTATACTGCAGCCACTGACTGGGTGTTTAAAGGAGCTGTATCTCGCATTTATGTAAGTGTATGTGAGTGCATGTGTAACATACAAAACTCTTGGGTCTGTCCACTTGGTCAGACAAAGTTCTTCAATGATCTCATCCTCATCCAAAATCTTCAGCAAGGAATCCTTAAAAACTTGTATGTCCGTCTCCAACTCTGATAAGCTGTCAGACAAGAGAGACAAGGGAAACTTAGAGACAGACAAAACAAAATATGTGAACATTCAGTGTAAGGTCTAACACTGCTATGTTGAGGCCGAGCCCTTGGGGTATACTCTATGTCGTTATTTAAGCTTAAGTTTAAGCTTTATAAAAGGTGAGGGACTATTTTGATTGATGAAAACTAGTCTAGTCCCAGAAATGTTGACCCAGTTCCTAAAATTCAGAATTCAGAAAAGTATAGCAATCCTGATGCTATCTGTCTTCTTTTGAAAGATCATTTACAAACTATGTCAGTGTGTATGTGTTTGTGCCTTACCTCTTGCTGTTCTGCAGCAGTATATGAAGTTTACTTCTGTCAGCGGAAAGGATTTTAGGATCTACGAGGGATTCCAGTGTGTCCAATATCACTGGCTCAACGTCATTCAGACGAGCTTGTAGAGTGTTTACCTATTAACACAGGTACATGGAGATGCACGTATGTACATGCACACTTCACTTTCACACTCTTGCAACAGAATCTCACATAGGTCCTTAATTTACAAGCAGGTTTTATCTAGGTTACAACATAGTTAAACACACAGAGTTCATGTAATCTGCCTCACCTTGTGCTGCAGTATGGCTTCTAGTGCTCTGAACTCAAAGGGCAGAGAGTGTGTCTGCGATGCTAGCTGAGAGGCCAGGTCCAGTACCAGCCAACGTTCCAATCCAAGACCACGAAAATCCAACACCAACAGGGACTGCGGGGTCACGATGGCCTTCAAAGACTGTGGAGAATCAGAAGGAGTTGGGAGTTTGAGTTTTGCTGCTTTGGAAAACACTGAAGCATTGTACTTTTGATCCCTGATATTAGATACAAATGCTTTCAGGATAGTAATTTCAGGATAATGATCAAAGACTTCAAGACTAAAATGACTTGAACATTTATTGTAATGGAAGCATGGCTTTTTAGAAGTTGTTTTATCTACGTGAAGTGTGCATATGTGTGCATTTTCAGCTGTGCATGCTACAATTGGATGACTACAATCCCAATAGTTGACTATGATCTGTAAATATTTGCTGGCTGAGAGACCTAAATCCACAGTAAGCTGCACCAATCAGTGAACAGATTCATGAAACCCTAGTCAGAAATGAAACCCTACCAATATATCCTGAACCTTTTCAGTGTGTCTCAGTGTGCAGAGGAAGGCAGCACAAACACACAGCTGCAGCAGAGAAAGCTTTCGACACTTCAGGTAATGTACCGGCACTGCTGTGTATAAGTTTAATTAGGACAATATCGATTACAGAACCAGAGAAACAAGCAGCATGCTGTTGGACTGAAATATTAATATTAATTGCAGTCCTGCTGAAGTTTATTTGTCTAACAACAATGGTAGTCCTTCATTTTTACCCACCAGTTTTAGACAGAAATACAGTTTCTATTCCTTAATGCTTGTCAGGAAAGAAATATGTAGGTATAAAGTATATTTTTAATGTTAGTAAATTCCTAAATTAACAAAAAGAGGTAAAATTTAATATTGCTGTAAAAATGTAACCTAATACCAACAGGCCTGTTCTGCATCCACAATTTCGCAGACTAATAAAGTAAAAGAATTTGTTTTGTTTTGTCCATGTTATTTTTTTAATTTTAAATTTAAAGTGTGGATTAACTAGCAACAAGTCACTATCAAGAGAGAAGAGTCAGACAAGAGAAGACAAGTAAGGAAGAGAAAGAGAGAGCAAAACAAAACACAAAAAATCATTTTAGGAAGTTAAGCTGTTGTTTTTACTTTTTTACTTCCAGCCTTTATTTTTATTAAAGCTGATAACTGATGACTGCATTACAACTTCCAAGAACATCATTCCAAAGTTTTATACTGACTTCAGGATGGCTATGAAGCTGCTCTGTCTCTGCCTGCTGCCGGTTCTGTTTTGTCCCAGTTGGGCCAAAAAACAAGAATGTCTCACGTCTGCTACCAACTGCAACGAGTGCATCCAGTCTGGCCCAGGCTGTGCTTGGTGCACCGCCCCTCACTCTAACATCCGCTGTCATACCGTGAAGGGACTGCAGAGAGGAGGCTGCCATCAAAGTTTTATATATAACCCTCAGGGCCGGGTGCAGGTCGTCAAGAATGACAGCAAGTAAGCATCCCGGCTTAAAAGATCCACTATGAAAGTCTTTACATTCATAAACACACCTGTCTTATCAGCTGAGATCACTAACAATACAGACATGAATCAAACTGCCATAATCTGATATGACACTGGTGCTACATTAAAGTGTATTTATTTGATCGAGACCACCATGAACTCTAAAAGGTACTGATCTTTGACTACTGAACTTCTGCAGCACAGATCCAGTGAGTGCTGTGGCTTTGTTCCTCCAGCCCCAGGAGATCTCCCTCCATTTGAGGCCAGGCGTGAGCCAGTCCTTCCCTCTCACTATCACCATGCCTACAGACCAGCCTATCACAGAGCTGACTATGGAAACCAGCCCCGTGCCATCGGGAGTCAACATCACATTCAGTAGCGTCGTAAATGGAAACCCTCTGGCTGTACAGGTCAGCAGATTTAAGAAGGGTAAATTGTACAGGACATTAGGAAACACAAGTTGTTATTAAATAAACCCTCCTCTCTCTAGGTGAATGTTGAGGCTGCTCTGTGTCCCAGTGAGAACGACAACTCAAACCAGATGCAGAACAGGACTGGGCCCTGGTCTGTCAACATCACACCCCGTGGCTTTTCTCAGAGTGTGAAGTTAGAGATAACTTTGGAGTGTGAGTACAACTTCAGAACCACGCTTCAGTCAGCATATGTTTGCATATATTTATCTTTTCTAATGCGATGAATGCGTTTTCTCAGGTCAGTGTGGCTGCATGAGAAGCCGTGAGGAAAAAAGCCTGAGCTGCAGTGGCCGTGGGGCTCTGGTGTGCGGCCAGTGTGAGTGCTACGAGTCCTACGTTGGACAACAATGCCAGAGGGAGGCTGAGCCAGTTTCTTCACCCAAGGATGAATTCTGTCGCTCAGGCCCGAATGCCCCTGTGTGCAGTGACAGGGGGAAATGCGTGGATGGTTTCTGTGAGTGCGACAACCGGCTAAACCCAAAAGAAAGATACAGCGGACGATACTGCGAGTGCAGCAACTTTGACTGTCATTACCACAACAATAGGTAAGATATGTGATGATTAGTAAGTAAATTCTCCTCAATAGCTCTGTGTACCCTTTTAATTCTACTTAACTGCAGAAATAAACTTTTAAAGACTATCTATCTAACAGAATATGTGGAGGCCACGGGATGTGTGAGTGTGGACATTGCATTTGTGATGATGACTGGACCGAAGAAGACTGCAGCTGCTCCATGGAGACGGCTTCATGCATGGGAAACCATGGGAATCTGTGTAACAACCGAGGGAGTTGTCAGTGCGGAGTGTGTCGATGTGAGTCACCGTACAGAGGACGAACCTGTGAGAGCTGCCCTTTTTGTTAGCGCGTGTGAGCAGCATGTGGAATGAGTTTGGGACGGGAGCAAAGGACAGGTGAGAACTGGTTGCTTTAATAAATGCGGGGTGTTATGACACAGTTTTATGACTGAAAGAAATCCATTCAAGTTATTAAAGAATCTGGTGCTTTTGTTAATTCAGTGGTTCTTTGTCTATTGACGACATTATTAACTCCCCGACTCTCTCCACATCATATTTTGTTGTGGAGCATAATTTAAAAAGATTATTAAAGTAGCAGTAGTACTTCTTCAATCTCAATCCTACAGAATTCTTCCTCAGATACGTCTTCGTTATATTTCTAAAATCTATTGTTAACATTTAATGTCAGTTTTCTCAATTACAGAGCAAAAATATACATTTATTTTTCCCAGCAGATATATTTATATCTTATATATATTTCTTGAATTGACTGCGTTGTGTCACTCATCATCAGGTGTGGCTACCTGACAAGAACAACGATGGTGAAGATCAAATACAGTATGCCCAAACCAGGAGAGTTGATTGTATTCTGTAAAATGAGCAGCCGCGATGACTCTTGCTTCTTCTACTACAGCTCACCCTCTGGAGGACAGTCGACTGTGGTGCGGGTCCATGTTTTCCCCAACTTTAATGATTCTCAGTTTTAATGTGTTTTTGTTAATTGTTTTAATTATTGTAAAACGTAAATAAAATAATCTACTGCACTGTGTCTTCCTCTTGGAGGAATCACGTCTCATTTACAAACAGGCTGAATACGTCTGAGCTGTGATAAGCAGGAGAACTTGGTTTAAGTGTCATTTTGGTAGCCGTGAAAGAAAAACTGTTCAGATCAAACATAACGCAGATTTGGCTGTGAACAGAAATGTCTTGTGTGTGTGTACATACCTCCATTCGTATGATAATACAGTTGTTTCTGGCAGTGAGGCTGGTACTGTGCTGAAAGCGAAGGTCTCGGGCCTGAAGACTTAGCTCCTGGCACAGCTCTGTTTTCTTCTTTTCTGTCAGGGAAATAATAATCACAACAGTAAGATGAGCCAGTGTTATGGACACCATCCTCTTTCAGTTTTTTTTTCACCTGATATGGAACAGGACACCAAAAGCAGAGGTTAGAACGTATCTTATTTACAGCGTTCAGCAATTTAATCATAAAACAGCAATCATCAGTCTCAATGATAACCTTGATTTCGCTCCTCTAATATACGATGGCAGGCAAGTTAAATTCAATTAAAGATCAATAAGATTTATTTTCCAACACGTACCAAATGATGTCACATTCCCCTCTTGGTCAAACTTCATCTGTGAAATAAAAAAAAACAATCACAGTTATTCAAACTAAGAACATTAATTTCTTTTTTAAGCTTGCCATTAACAACACTTAATTTTGATTTATTAGTAACAACTGTTCTGTAAACTCTGAAATGTTTTTAGCTGACTGCCCTTAGTGCATCTCTTACCACAACAAAAGCCGGAGGCACACTGGAAACAGGAGCATCTGTCACTCTATGGCGGATTAAGGAAACTGTTCAAAGAAAAGACAAAGTTAAACCTGATGCAAAGGAAGAAATATTTCTTAATGGGCATTTCTGCATACACAATTTGTTTGAAACAGGTTTCTGTGTTTTACTCAGGCTGATAAACAGGGTCGTCTGATTTGTTAGACTGGTTGCAGCAAATATGATATACAGTGCTTTAACAGTTTTAATGTCAAGTGTGTTTATTTAATGTCAGTGTACACCTCATGTACTTGGATTGTATGCTGAAAAACTGATGCACGTCTAACACACAACATTAGATTATCATCACTCTGCTTCGCCTCTTTTATATTTCAAGATACCTCCATCAGGATTCAGCTTCGATGCAGTGCACATACTGTAACATACAGTAGTATGAAACACATTGTTACAGTAGTTCGAAACAAGCATGCAGATGTCTTAATGACCAGTTTAATGTGACATATTAAATTGAGCTACACTGTAACTGTTCTAGTTTGTTTTAATTAAAGAGAGACAGGAAAGGAGGTGGAGAGAGGGGAGATGACAGGTTGGAGTTGAGCCAAGCCTTCGTACACTCTACCAGGTGAGCGACCTGTGCACCGTTACCCTCTACAGTTCAAAAGACTTAAAGTTAAGTAAGTGTTTGTTTGTTTGTTTTTTTGAGACAGAGATCAATATTTGACTGATATTTGTTCTTGTTACATGAAAATGACATTAAAAGCATGTTTGCTTATTAAAGAGAGATGAGACATGTTATGACACTGACACACGTGTGCTCTCTGTTGGTATGTAATGGATAAGCTGTTTTTAGATGACCACCAACACACTGGCATCTCTGTCCAGCAAAATCTTGTTACTTATCCACAGACACAATATGAATATACCTGTAACAAGCTGCTATACTCAGTTTATTATAAAATGGAATATGAAAAACACATCAAGTACAATCAGTGTTACAGTGTCAAAGGCGAACAATGTAAAATCAGCACTATCTCTCAGTCTTACCAGGCCATGTTGCACCTCCTTGCAGCAGGTTCTCCTTTCTCACCGCAGCAGATGGAGATCTTCTGGCCTGCCATCCTGACACAGGCAGTGTTTGACTGCTGAGTGCTACGCTGTAGCTCCTGCTGTACAATCCCAGCTTTCTATTTCCAAGTGGCACAGTGTACTTCAGTGGGCAGAGTGCTGTGCGAGCACTGCAAAGCATGATGGTTCGAGTCCGAGGACTACCAGAACTGAAGAGGCGCTTTGAGTAAAAGTTCCCACCAAATGGCATCCAGCCAGCCAGCATCACCCTGTGTAGTTTCATCTCCATACCAACACAACACACAGCCTTCATACAGACTGCCATACTGGGTTTGAAGGGCTGACACTCACCACTGCTGCAGCAAGATCACAACACATGAACAGCAGGGACAGGTGGATGAGCTTTAGCTCCCATAAGACATGAAAGAGGGGTTACAGGAGGGCATACAAAGGACAAAGTGTGTCAGTCAGCTCATTGGTGGTGCCTCAAGTCGTTTGTTGGAGGAGACAGTCCTGATCCACAGGTGTAACAGCAGTTAAAGCTCGTCCATGACAGTGACACTAACTTCTACACTGTCTTCAGCATGTTGTGCTAGTTATCTTAGCTGCTAGTATCAGCTTGCTCTGAGGAATTATTTATTAATATTCGTGCTGACATTAAACGAAAACACGACTAACACAAGTCAGTTACCCGCCGCTGGTTACCGGCTTTCCTGAATCAACACATCAGGTCCGAAAACAAGTTGTTGTTGTTGTTGTTCATGTTAGCATGCTGCAAGAAACTAGCACACACAGGGCACAAGCAAGAGCGCCGTTCCGGACCATGATGCACCGCGGTGACCACGTCCGGCTACCGAAGATCGTCTCTGGTGAAGTAAACCACTCTGACCGGAAAAGATGATCCACATTGTTGTGAGGACAGTCACAAGTCCAGAGCAGCTAGAAATAAAATAAAAGTACACACGGTGAGTCAGAAGTATGAGATACACAGCAAATATTGTCATTATTAAGTCAAACGTACAAACTCAAAGGTTTGACTGAATAACTTAAAATTATTAATGACTCAGTTAGTCATTAATAGGACCAGCTAATGAGTATTTTCATTATTTACTTATCTGGAAATGATGTCCTCAATTGATGTCCTCGATTGGCAATTAAGGATTGTAGGAAATTATTAACTGTGGAAGCAACATAAAGATATAAATAATGCTTAAAAGTCCTCTACATGTTGAATGAAAACTCTGATGTAAAAAAATAATGATGCTGTATCAGTTTTGTTGACCTAACACTGGTCTGTATAACTAATATTTTGGGGCTTTTCCGGCACCGGGAACAAACTATGTGATGTGACATCACATAGTTTGTGATGTGACATGATGCGTAAAGACGGCGCAGCCGCTGAGGTGTTGTCAGCATCAGCATCTCTCCGCTGGATGCAGAAAACCGGAAGGATGCTGTGACACGGAGGAAGCGTGGGGATTTTATTGTGTTCCGCACAGCTCCGTCCTCAAACCACACTGCCACCGATCATTTTGTCGTTGTTGATATTCTCTTTTCGACATCTGCCATGTTCCCATCGTGTTGTTCTAAACCAGCGGACAGCGGCGCTAAGAGGAGCTCCATCGCAAAGCTGCTGCTCGGGGTCTTCGTGGTTTATACGCTCCACACCGTGTGGCTGCTGTACGGCTTTCTCAACACCAAACCCTGCGATGGAGCCAGAGGAGAGCACTGCATCGCCTCTTACCTGACAGCAAGACCCAGACTACAGGTTAGCACAGGCCGCGCAGATCAGGCATACCATAACTCAGTTTCTGTGAGATCCTGCACGGGCCTTATTATTATGGATAACGGTGGATTAACATGTGGATTAGCCAGTATAGCCTTCTGCACAGCATAAAACTCTTTGCAAATCATGTGTGCATGGCAGCTAGGTCTGAAAATAATACATTTGGTTTAACCATCAAGATGTGTGTTTGCACACATTAATACTTGGCAGGTCAGCTCAGTCAAAAAATAAACACAATGTACATATTTTTTGGATGATAGTCTGATTTTTCTGTTACGTTTTAATTCTTCAGTTTAATTTCTGCAGTTGCGTCTCATTCTTGAACTCAAAACAGAATTTTTCAGTCTCTTCACTTTGTCTCTTTTGTTTCAATCAGATGAGTGTTTTCACCTGCCTCGTGCCAGACAACAGCCAACTCAACCTTGCTGTAAAAATAGACCCGTTTGACCCACATTCAACATTTGAGAGGTGGGTTTGACATGCTGGTACATGTGTTAGGCAAGCTTCTCAGGAAGCGTGTACATCAGTGAGCAGTGGTGAGCATCATTTTTTAAGAGCAGCTCTTTCTGTCTCTCCATAGACAGGTGAATGTCTCTCTGCCAGAGGAGACACGGGCTAATGGCACTCTGTATGCGGTCGTATATGTTCACAAAGCCGGTGTTTCACCTCTGGAGGACAGCAGAGAAGTCCACTACGCAGCTCAGCTCACCACCTACATCACTCCCACTCACACAGAGGGGCCGAGAGACCTGCAGAAGGTAAAATGTAATTCAATATCTGTCATAGTCCGATCATATTTCAGCCACTGTGTCACCTTTACAGTAGATTTTGACAAGTTACTTTTGTGGCTCCATCAGAGGCAGAGTCCCAGATCAGAGAATCCCGTATCCCACTGGAGACCTCACCTGTCAATCACTATGATGTCAGAGGACTTCACCTTCAACAAGGCGGGACTTCCCAGCGATGTGCGGCGCTACATGAGAGTGTAAGTCAGAGGAAGCTTTGGAGGTCAAAGCCTGGTGATCATCAGAGCGCTGCTGCACACTGCAGTGCTTCAGCGACTGTTGAGAGAAAATCCAACATATGCTCACATTTTATTCTGCTCGTGGAAATAGAACATGTAACTGGAACTCCTTAAGTGATATAAAAATGATGTCGATCTACAGTCCACAATCTGTGCAATAGGAAGCTGAGGAAAGCTTTCAGCCAGGGATCTTCTTACTGGATCTATGCTATCTCTATAACCTAAATATATCATATCATGTGTTGCAGTCTCATGTCACAAGTCGTATATGTCCATGAGTTATGAAGAAGCAGCCAGATTAACTTTTCCTTCTCAGATAAATTTGTTTATTTGAATAAAATCAGGAGGTAAAACTACAAGAACAAGAAGAAGCAAAGATAAGAACAGGAAAAAAGATTCAGTGTTTAAGAGGGAGTAAATTGTCAGAAAATATACTGCAGCATTACCAGCATGAACGCTACACCTGAGTGAGTGGACAGCTGACTGTTCATCAGTGAAAATCTAAATCTTAAAGCAGTATTTGTGCTCTCCTTGCAGCTCCACCAGGCTTCAGTTATCTGCCCTGAGCCAACACGTGTGTTTAAATTGAACTTTCTGCCTTTGTAGCTCTCAGGATGGCCGACAGATGATCTACCTCCCTCTGCTGATGGTCAATGAACTCAACTTCAGAGTCAGAGACCTCATAGTAGGACAATTTTACATACCTAGTGAAACTATCATTCATGACCCAGTATTTATTGGACAGTGACCTTACATCTGTGTATCCATACATTCACAGGAGATCAGCAGCAGCACTGTTCAGCTCCCTCTGACTGTGTCCTACGAGGGAATCTCTTTAAGGGGGTTCAGGTTCTGGGTGCATCTACAGGACGTGGTTTATTCCCTTCGACAGTTTGGTGAGGTTATAAGATAACGGATATGTAATGATCTAGAGAGTTATGATTTTAAAAGGTAGGATTTCTGTGTATTTAATAGAACTAAAGATAAATTATAGGTTGGACAAAATCTAACAAAAGTAAAAATAGAATAGCCAAGAACACAATTCAGTCTTTTTTTGCAGTAAATTCACTGCTCATTTTACAGTAATATAGATGAAAATTACAGTATTATACTGTGTTTCTACAGCAACAAGACACAATATTACTGTAAAACATACAGTGTTTCAATGTAAAATTACAATATGATATTGTAATAATCATTTGTAGTAAGTTAACTTACAGTAACTTAACAGCAATATACTGTAAAACTACATTATTTATTGATACAATTACAGTATGTTGCTGTACCCTAATCACAGTAATTACTTGTAATTTTCACTATATTTATTACTGCAACTCAGTAGCCAGTAAATTCTTGTAATTCTTGTACTGTGTACTACATTGAACTACTGTAAAAACCTTTTGGAATATAATAATACAGGAAAACCAAACTAACACCTTTGGTGCTGCATTTTTGTGTTTATTTAGGCTTCACAGAGGAGAACGTAGATGAGATAAAAGAAACTCTGGTGGGCTCCAACCTCTACCTGTTAGTGCTGACTGCGCTTGTCACAGCTCTACAGGTAAGGTTAAACACCATGAAAAGGAATCCACTATCATTTTCATATTATGTGTGGAATAGTGTGTTATAAGGGCATGTGGCATATAAAAAAATGTATAGTATGTTTTTTCACTGCATGCGTGGTTTTCTACAGCTCATCTGTGAGTTCTTGGCTCTTAAAAATGACATCAGCTCGTGGAGAAAAAAGAAGAGCATGGCGGGAATGTCCAGGAAGTCTGGTGAGACAATCATGAGAGTTATACAAGCTTGACTTTTTACACTAGTTTGCATGACTAAAGGCTTTGGTCTTTCCACTCTCTGTTTGTAGTTCTGTGGCGTAGCCTCAGTACTTTGCTGATTTTCCTTCATCTGCTAGAGGAGACCAGTCTACTAGTGCTGCTTCCTGTTGGACTGGGAGCATGTGTGGAGGTATTTGGTGTAACAGAAAGTGTCAAATAAAGATTGAAACAGACAAACTGACACACAAAACGTATCTGTCATCACTGCAGGTATGGAAGGTGTTTAAAGTGTTTAACATCCAGTGGAATAGCGCCAAACTCCACGTAAGTATGGTGCCATTTATCCATCCGCTCACAGTAGTTCTGATGTGTAGTGATGTCATTTCTTAATCTTACTGTAGGTAAAAAAGCCGGATGAAGAGGAAAGAAAGACAGTGGAGTATGATGCACAGGTATGTTTCTATCTGTTTCTGTTTTTTCTGATCTGTTCAGGCTCTTGATTTTATTTCATTTATTATATTTTGTCTGTGATTGTCTCTCCAGGCGTCCAGATACTTGTCCTACTTGGTCTATCCTCTGTGTATCAGTGGAGCTTTTTTCTCACTGGCCTACTTACGTCAAAAGAAGTGAGCTTATCATGGTGTTCAAATATTTTAAATGTCATCATGGCATTGTTGCCCTCATTTGTACAGCCCACTCGTAACATTTGAACTCTTTCCTGGTTACATCTTGGTTTCGCTCCACCTGCTGTATCAAAGTGTTTAAAGCAGTTAGATTAAAATCAGACCTGAATGTTTCTTGAATCAAAGCTTATAGTTTTAAAATATGTTGCAATATAATATTTATTACATACACACATTTGATGTTTTTGACAGTTACTATTCCTGGTTGATCAACAGCCTGGTGACCGGTGAGTCAGCTGACATCTATTTGTAGCAGTGAGACAAACATCTGTATGATCCATTGACACTATTGATTGTAATGACACTTTAACTGTGCTCCTCTCAGGAGTGTATGCCTTTGGTTTCCTGTCTATGGCTCCACAGCTCTTCATTAACCACAAGGTCAGTCCTGCAACTATTGCAAATAATATAACAGTGTAAGTTACTGTACGAACTGTCCTCTGCTGACTCTGACTCATCCTTTTTGTGTTTTTCCACCCTCGTCTCTGGATCAGTTGAAGTCTGTGAGCCACCTGCAGGGGACAGTGTTGATGTACAGAGTGAGTGTGAATGTGTTTCTCTGGTTTGTGCAGCCACGAGCAGATTATCTGTGTGTTTGGGTTCTTAAACCTTTTCTGGGAACTTTGTATCAAAATTTACAGTAAATTCAGTGGTTTGTTGTTGTGAGATAGTCATTTTAATTCAATTCCTAACCAAGATCTGACCCTCGTTATTTTTCTCTCCCTCCTCGATCCTCTCCTCTCTCCACAAAGGGAGTCAATACTCTGATCTCAGATCTGTGCTCCTGTGCCTCCTTTTTCTCCTCTTCTGGTTCCTTCTCCTCCTCTCATCAACTTTCCTGCTTCAGAGATGAGCTGCTCTTCTTCCTCTACCTTTACCAGCGAAGGTAGGACACTCCACACACACAGTACTACAAAACATACCCTTTTACACAGAGCATACACACAATGAATCTGGGTAGCAGACTTTTTTCTCAGTACAATTTGTATAATTTCTTATTTTTTCATGTTCAAATATATTGTGTGTAAAGACACATGGGAAGCTTAACAACTTATATCCCTTGGTCATCGTTACATCCACATCACAAAGCTGAAATAACAACAATACAATCCTGCTTTCATCTTGTGTCTCTACCAGGCGTTACGCCCCCAAGGCCAGAGGGCGAGAGTCTGGGACCCACAGCAAGAAACTAAAGACTCAATGAGGAGAAGACAAATTCGCCTTGTTCTTTTTTTTTTTTCAGAAATGAATGCACAAACACACAAAAACTCATCTTTGAAACAACACTGAAGATGTAAAATGGAGACTCAGGCAGGACACTCGGCCATGTGTGCCACAGCAGCATCAAACTGATCCAAGTTGAGCTGTTCTGCTTCAGACTCACTCATGGTGCTGCTGCGTTTTGCTTGGCATCAGTGAAGCTTCCCCTTTACTGCTCCAGTGATTGAACTCATTCATTTACAGACACTCTGCTTCACATGTTATGCTGGTCTACCTTTCAAGAAGAATGTCGACTACATCGTATTACCAATGGTAATGTACATTTACTTGATTTTGCTCTGTAATCGCACAAAAGGGAGTTATGTATACAGACGTGGACCATTAGCTTGAACTATTATATTCCCTTTAAAATTTAATTCAAGAAAGTAGTATCTTATTGAAGCAGGGACCACCCCTAATAAAGGCAAAAAATGCCTGATAACATAATTTAGAAAGAAGAAAAAAAGCATTTTAAAGTTTTATGCTCATATAAACAGCAATATTCAAACCCAATAATGACAATATAATTTTTCCTTACTAGAAAAAGTAAAATTATATTCAGTGCTTTCAACATTGCGTGGCCACAAGTGTGTAAGGATAGACAGGAGAGTCCTGCAGGGTTCAAGGTAAGCAACATGGCCTCAGACAGCAATGAGTCGAGCAACATAACGCACTTTTTACTCTTCATCCAGTCTGATCTACCTGATGGGTAGATCTGATGTTAGTCTTGTATGTCTAAAATATCATTAGTGTTTTGTCGTCTTTAATGTTCCCCCCTTTACATATTATAGTTCTGTCTATGTACCGTACAGTTTGTTTAAAAAGAGAGACTGCACTACTGCCAGCAAGTGACCACTTACTACAGATATACTGATGGCATGTATAAAATCCCTGCACTGCATTTTGACCTCCAACATACAGTATAGCTGTTTAATTGAATTAATATGAATGTGTTCCATTTCACTCAGCGTACAAACGGATCAACATGTATCAATGGAAGTCATAAACGCAGCACTGTAAATGAACTATCCACATTTTTATCGAGATGTTGATTGTTTTACACTCTCTGCTTCTTTGCTGACTGAACTGCTTGAGCTCGAGAATAACTAAGAAAATGTTTTATTTTTCAATTTCATTATTTTGGGAATGCAACTCGCTTTTTTTTTTTTTTTTTTTTAAATATGGAATAAAGGTTTATGCAAACTGTGTGTATGGCCTCACATGCACTTGTGTGTGTGTATCAGCACATGCAATCAAGAGACAACCCAAACAGCACAAGACAAAGACTGGTCACTGTGGCAACTCCTTGATTGGTTTCTGTTATGACGTTTCATACTTTGCTTGCATGCGTTGTGTGTGTGTGTTCTGATTAACGTCTTACTGCTTAAAAACCTTAATGAGGGAATAAATATCCTCACTGTGTTCCATTAAGGTTCATGTTTAGTGTCAGCAAATAACTCTTAATCGAAAGAAAGAAAAATCCTTAAAAAAAGTGGAAGTGTGCCACAGTAGGTGTGTGCTGGGTGTGTGTGTCGGGTGTGTACTGGTGCATTCCTCTGTTAACACTGGACAGATGTGATATGACAGATAAAAGGATGAGTTCTTCAAGTATTCCTCCAGTGAAAAAAATTACATGAATGCTGTTTTTTTTTTTTAAATTAATGGTAAGTTGTATCATACATAACTACTGTATTAGTCAGGGGTGGTGTGATGTTGGCCAGGTCAGATCAGTTTTTGCCTCATTTATGTAGCATTTAAGTGTTTGAGGAACCAGCTGAACAAAATGAATCCATCTTATATATATATGATGGATTCATTCATAAGCCAGCGTCCCCATTTCAACATCTTTTAAGTTTATGGGCAGGCTAGTTAGCAAACAGTTATTTATTTACACAAACAGCATTAGATTTCATGTTGAAGTCCAATGTTCACTCTCATTTTAGCTCAGTTTTTAGTCTCCACCAACTACTGAGAAAAATATCTCCTTAAGTTGCTAAATTTTCCACTATGTTCACTAGCTTGCTGCTAACCTGTCTGACTTTCTGGTTTCTGTTCCACAAAAAAAAACCCTCAATGATAACAGTTAAAAAGTATAGCCCCGGAACAGAGCCGTCGTCAGCGGTCACAGTCTGGCTCACTTCATTTGATTAGATAAGGGCTGTGTTTTAAAAACAAAACACTGTGTAGCTTTGTTATTCATTGAATAGTTTTGATAGTAGGTTTTTCTGACCTTTTCACCATTTCCCATAAGCAGGATAAAAGTTACTGTACGACAACAGTCGTGCAGGCGATAGGTCAAGCCTCACTTAGTCAAGTGGAGGCAGCTAGTGCAGGCATGCCTGTATGTTTTCATAGAGGCTGTTGCTAAGTACACATGGGAGTTCTCGCTCAGCTAAAGAAATGACACTCCTGCAGCACAGGTGGAGCTGAACATACTTAAAGTCACGATGACATAATACTGGTTTCCGCATGCTGCAGAGACAACAGACTGTGTTTCAGTTCCACACTGTGTCTGTGACTGACAGTAGATAAATACGAGACAAGTATCAGTGAAACCACAGCAAGATCGAGGAATGTCCTGCACACATAGCGAGACAGCATGTATGAAATGCTTTCAACGCCATTGGCATGATGGTGCATAATGACTGTAGGCGGAGCTCCTGTGATCAAGTGCTTCTGTAAGAATAATAACAAAAACCACACACACACACAAACACAGCAGGGCACACCAGGTTTGACAGCAGTCGGCGCAGGTTCAGGTGGTGAACAGACGCCTGTTGAGAAGATGCTGCTCAGACTCGCGATCCTCTGCCTTCTGGTCTCTCCGGGTATGTAAAGTTATCCTCGGACTCTTCAAACTGTAGGTCAGAGTGTCAGGACCAAACTCACCTGTGGCGTTCAGGGTGAGGGTCAGGACACGAGGGGCTTAGATCAGAGGCAGTGGCTTTGTTTTTAAAATCTGTCTGGGATCCAGGGAGGGCTTCTGTTTGAGGGTTGCTGAAAACTTCAGATCCCCTAAAATCAAATCGGTGTGTTGTAGTTGTATTCAAATATACAATGTGCTTCAGAATGACTAATGTGAATTCAATAGTCCAACCTTTAATCTATTGGAAAAGGTTAATCATCAGGTTTTTCTGGTGCCAATCAACTTCAAGACTTACAGGCTACACAAAATTGCAATGCTTTTATATCACACACAATTGTTATTTACAATTAAATTTAATTTATAATAGCAAATTAACAGAATATGATAGATTTATACCAAAAATATTAAGAAATAACAAAAAATAAGAGGGGTTTCTGAAAGAAATGTCTATCAGTGCACATTTTATCTTGATTAATGATTATTATGATGTCCTGACCATTTGTATCAGTGGCTGCACAGTCGGTGTAGTGATACTAGAAAGATGTAACGAACATAAAAGTTTAATTGAAGAAGCAGTAGTAGTTGAAGAAATGTTTTAATGACAGCAATGCCAGTCTGTTTTTTCTCTGTGGGTTTCTTGTCTTATAGCCGCAGGGTTTAGTTTTGTTCTCCTTGGGTTACTCTTGTCTAATTGATCAAAGTGTGGTGATTATTCTGTATATAAATGTTGGATGTGTATGTGTTTGTTGTAACGCAGCTTGATGACATAAGACAGCAGAACAATGAACACTGAATGGGAGGAACGCTGTATGCCATTTCAATACTCGGTTATTATAATTAAAGAAGCAAGCCTGGCAAGTTTGACAATGCTGTCTTTGGGAGTAGACGTCTTTCTATTTTAAGGATTTTTTTCTTGTGACTTTATGGCGCATCATAAAACGTCCCTCTATAATTTTCTTTCTCAGTAGTCAGACTGAAAATATTGAATAACTTCCTCTGCCGTGGTTCATACATAAATTTTAATTGCTGATTTTTAGTCCAGGAGCAGACAATCAGGAGCCTGATCTTGATTCTTAATGCTTGCACAGTTAGATAAGGAACAACTTTGTTCAGCATCTTTTGTGCGTCACTCTCAGAAATCTATTCAGTAGGCAGATTTATTTATTTAAATATCAAAAATACCAAAATAGTGATGTTATAAATGTCCCAAAATATCTCTCACTAGGTTTAGACCTGAACTTGACGCTCCTGCTTTTCACTGAACATTTATGAATGGACTGGATTTTATGGCATCTCTTACAGTATTCTTGAATCTGTCTTCAAATTCTCCCTCCTTCTCTCTTCCTTCTTTTCTTCATGTCTGCAGTGCTGTCACTGGATTGCTATGTGTGCAGTTCTTCTGCCACCAATGAAGCATGCAACCAGAACACTCAGGAGTGTCAGGCGCCGCTGGACACGTGCATGACTATCGTCGATATTCTAGGTAACAATGAAAACACCATATCAGGTTCCAGTATTTATTTAAAATGTGCTATTGAATCAAAATGTATCTCTAAAGTACCTTTATAGCGGCAGGTCGGGTTGTTTTATTGAACTTCAGTGGAGCTTTCATGACTATATGTTCAGTGAGCTCAGTTCATATTTCAAATGTGGGATTTCACTCCTGAATAACTCAGTGCTGTGTATGTGTGTTGTTCAGGCTCCACAACAGCCATAGTGAAGCAGTGTGCCAGCCAGGCCACATGCAGTGGAGCCGCTGCAAGCGCCTCACTCGACTCAAACGGAAACGGGAACACCGTCAACTGCTGCAACAGTTTTAATCTGTGTAACTTCAGTGGTGCCGAGTCCATTCACATACACACAACGCTGCTGCTGGTGGCTGTAGGTGTATTATTACTGCTAGTATGCTGAAGAGGGATAAACGAATGCTGTCAGCTGTGGAAGCTACATTGTTGCACTGTAAAGGAAAGTGTTGGTATCAGTGTCTAATATATATATATATGTGTAACGACTGTGTAAATACAGTTTTTTTCACCGTTGTTCATGCAAATGGATTTTCCTTTTTGCATTTCTTTGAAATTAGGGATGTGAAAAGTATGCTTAAATGTTCAGTGTGTTAGGAGGATCTTGCACTGTCATGTTTCTACAGTAGCCCAAAATGGACAAACCAAAGACTGGCTCTCGAGAGGACCTTTTCTGTTTACCACTAAATTCTACGCCCTTTTCCTTTAACTATAAAATTCATTGTATACTATGCTTGCTTTTCTAATGGATGCTCTAAACTACATCTTCAAATCACTTTCTAGGGTAACGATATATACAGGCTTGGCTTTGTTCATCTCCCTCTTTGCCTGCTGACACAATCATGAGATGACCTGTATCTCATTTTTGGCTTAAGGACTTATAATAATTTATATTCCAGAGACAACTCTGAAACCATAAAAACTTAAAGATACCGGAGATAAAAAAAAAAAAAACCTGAGATATGCTTTTAAATAAATTTACGAGTCTGATTTCCATTTCGTCATTATTTTATTTCATTGGTTTTTTTTCCCTCCTATCTGACAAGATGGCTGATTTAGCCCAGAAGACAAAATAAAAACCAGTGTTTACTAGTACGAGTTCTGTACAATTCACCAGTGATACACACCAGTATAGCTTACAATATACCAACATGAGCAGATTTACGCAACAACAAGGAGATAAAATAGATTGTTTTTTGTTTCCTTTTTTTTTCCTTTTACATTTTTTATCCCCATGAAACCCAGATATTTGATAGTTTAATGCTGGCTAAACATGGAAATCCAATCTGGGTAAAATAAGGTTAAAAAAAATTAGGATTTTTTTTTTTTTGGTGCTGTGCAAATATGCTCCTCTCCCTACCAGTATATCATGCTATACCAGTACAGTCACCAGTATATTTCATATAGCAGTATGTCATACTCCATGTGGGGTCAGTATTAACAAAGACACGTGTGACCTGCTGGAGTTTCAGCTCAGTGTTTTGTGTCTGCGAGACAAGTTCCAGTCATGTGGCTCCACATTTCATGTGTATTTGTTTCCCTGTTGTCAGGAGGGACATATTTCAAGAGTTACACCTGACAGAAACTTTGACTCAAAGCACAAAGCTTCCAGTTGTGAGGTTTGTTTGTGTCCCCTGGTAAATTCACTTTGTGACACCCATGGGTGAGGGGACAGTTAAATGTGTGACACCAGTCTTAGATGAGGATCTGCTGAATGACACTGGGACTGTAGGTGAAGGGGAAGAAAGAAGAGGAGACACTGTCCTCACAGAAATAGATTAAGTCAAGCTCAGTGACCAGTCTGAGACATGATGTCCTCCTCTTCTTCCTAGATAAATAGGAAGTATCCAGTCACTCAGACTGGATCCGCAATTTTTTTTTCAAGTCAATGCTGGGATTGAATATCAGTACAGAGTAAGAAGATTGCGACTGCTGAAAACACAAAACAAAAACATGGAGCCAGCCGATAAAAAGAGTAGACTAAATTGAGTGCGAGTAGGGAGTTTCCTGTCTTGCATTTACCCAGACAGGGTTGGATTCTTCACATTTGGAGTCTTTAAAACCTGCTCAGAGTGGAGCTGAGGAAGACTTCAGGAAGGAGAGGGACAGCGAGAACAAAAGGAAAGCAAAGTGAATGAAACAGAGAGGAAAGGGGAGGACAGTGTGTTCTTTCTTCAGGCAGTAGACCGGCGCTAGACTGTCCTCAAGTTTTAATACGTTTCTCCCTCCATCTCCTCCTCTGCAATTTCTGAGTCTATAAATAAAACCTGGTGAGACGGAGGGAAGACGGGAACGGATGGAAGAGAGAAACAGGAGGAGTGATGGAGGGGTGGGAGGCTGCTTCTCCAAACCGACCGAGAATGTCTTGACTGTGAATTTCCTTGTCGAAGCATCTGCTCAATGCGCCGCAGCTGGATAGAAAACATCTGGTTTGATCTGCCCATTAAAAAAAAAAAAAAAAAAGAAATCCATGGTGATGTGGAGGTATTTCAGCTAAGGAGAAGCTTCACATCGAGGGGTCAAAATACATGATATCAACAAATGTACCGACATGGCTGCTGGCTGACGTCTGAGTCCATTCCCACGTTGAAGTTTCATGCAGATATGTTGCAGATCAAACGCAGTCCGATCAAGTTCTGATGGCTTTGCTTGAGAGTTGTATTCCACTAACACTAATCCACCAGATGTCTGATGCCGCTCCCATGATAGTGTTTCCCATACTCACCCACAGTCATCACTCTTTGTCTTCGCTTTTCCTCCTCTCATCTTTATATTCCAGTCCAAAGACAGTGAAGCTGCCAAGTCCCTGATTCAGGAAGTGTTTTTGCTCTGTTCTTGTATTAAGAAAGTCACAGTGGTGGAGAGTTTTATCCCAGATGAACAGACTACCGCAGCTTACACAGGATTCAACATCTAATGATTCTTCACAGACTGTTATCAAAATATCAGAGCTGTCCTTTTCTCCTTTGATTAAAGCAGTCAGCTCCATCAACTCTCACATATCACGATTGACGTCATTAATCCAGAAGTCTTTAGTTCTCCACTGCTAACAGTAACCATGGCAATGATGTCTCTCAAATACCAGACCAGCTCCTGTTGGTCAGCTCAGCTGAGGGGGGGGGCTAGTGTGGGCGGGAGTGGGCCATCATCTTGAGCCGTGATTGGTCGATGACATCGAGCAGGTTCTTGGCGTCGACTGCAAGTGCGTGAGCCGCTGTCAACATCTGCTTCTTATAGTCCTGCTGGAGACTAGGACAGAAGAGAAATGTACACACGTGTTATTTATGCAAATGACTGAGATAAGTGCTACAATATTTAAACAACTATCTTAAAAGTTCTCACTTTTGCGCCCCATGTGATAGCATCAAAAAAGCTACTGTGGCAGACAGCTGATGTCCTCTTTCTGTTACTGTTTAGACAACTTTCTAGACACTGACTAAATATTATTTCATAGAATTTAAGTGTCCTTAAATGAAATAATAATGAGCCCTGTGATGGAGTGAAACCACCAAATAAATACAAGAAATTGTAATAAAGAACAAGTAAAGAAGAAAGTGTTGAAATCGCTCGTTTTGAATGAAATGAAATTGTTCTGTATATAATGTAATGTTAATATCTGAAGCTACCTGGTCATCACATATTGTTGGGCTAACTTCATCTTTCCAATCAGTTCTGCCAAGTCAGAGTTCAGAAGTTTCTGTGCCATCTCGATCTGTTGAAGAAAACCGCAGCGTTACTTATCAATCTGAATATCCGCCAACAAATGCACGAGGTAAATGTGTGATTTAAAATACATCTGTGTGTGTGTATGTGGTAAGTGAGTGTGTGTAATTACCTCTCTGTGTGTACTGGCTGGAAGTTGTGGTAGAGTCTCGTCTACTGTGGCCAATAATGTCCTTAATGCCAGACCCACATCCTGAAACACAGACAAAATGAAACATTAAAAGACAAACAGAAAATCATTTGTATTTGAAGAATACTGTATGCTGCACATACATGTAGGTTTATAGACCCAGCTCTTCTCCTAGCGCTACCAACAACTGGACATGCTAAATCTATCCTCCTCTAGTACTGTCACAGTACTTATTGCTGCATTAACATGTCCTAGTTGCACTGTACCTTGATTGTTTCCCTTTTTGTAAGTCGCTTTGGATAAAAAGGATCAACTAAATGACTAAATGTTAATAAAGAGATGTAAAACAGAGAGTCAGAAAACAGTTTCATATTTCTTTCACAGACAGAGATAACCAACAGTGAGTAAATGGACTAAATCCCCACGATTCAAATCTAAAATCTAGTGAGGTCAGAGTTAAACAGATGAATCACAAATGATTCATGAGGAAGCAGCTCCCTGAAGATCTGTGCAGTGTAATTTAATTAAAACGGGGTCACACACTGGTCAAGGTAACATTACACGAAACTGTAGAAAGTGAAAATCACGAATCTTTGCACTTTTTCCAAGTTAAGGTAAGCAGCTCCAGGTCCGGGCAGAAAAACTAAAAATTCAACACACCTCTAAGAAACGCCGATGAGTTTAAAAGTTGTCAGGGAGTGTTATGATAAATATGTTGAGTGCCTTGGTTACCTTCACCATGGGAACATATTCCTCCGGAGGAGCCGGCTGAATCTTGCTTGACATCTCGATCACAGCTTTCACCAGTCCTGTCACGTTCTCGTACACCTTGTCATTGGAGCGGTCCAGGTTGGCGGTGGGGGGCGGGCTTATCTCTTGTGGCTGCAGCTAAACCGTGAGAGAGAGAAAGAATCAATGAGCGATGGGCTGACTGCCTGAGCAAAGACCCGCAGGGCAGTGAGAACGATGCACAGAGAACAGGCTGAGATAATGTTGATGATAAAGGTGAGCTGCCTGATATCAAAACAGTCTCATAATCATGACTGTATAAAATCCTGCATGATTAAAAATGAAAGATGTAAATAGTTTGAGAAGAGGAAGAAGAGAGGCAACATCTGCTGAGCAATGTAATCTTACAAAGAACAAACTGTCATACAAGTAGTAGTAATACAAGTAAAGTAATTAATTAATGAGTAAGTGAGTGAATGACGTTATTTAGATCAATGATATGCTTTGAATTAACGACAAAACAAAATGTTTTTACACAGTTCTCTATCATGGCCACTAGATGGCAGTAACACGCCGCTACAACCAGATATAATTTGGCAACTTCGTTTGTCTCTTCCACATTTTCTCTCTGCCGTCCCATCATCCTCTCTGTCTCCTCTGTTCTGCATCTGGCTAGCTGACCTCACTTGGCCCCTTAATTATCTCCACACTTGCAAAATGTACAAAATGTCATCCTGTGTCCCTAACCACATGTTTTTCTACATGCTGCTTTTTTCAAAGTCTGTCTGTCAAAACACTGGAGCTCTTAACTCTGTACACATCTGGGCCTGTGACTTACTGCAAAGGTTTGTCCAAAAAAACAAACTAGCTGATTCCACCACACAATCATAAGACATGGAAAATCCTACTTTAGTGACCCTCTATCATTAAGATGAAGAAAAACTCTTCTCTCTCTAAAAATGGGATGGGAAAGGAAGAAACCTTAAACAGAGCAACAGAGGAGGGACCTCTTCTATTTATCAAATGTATTGGCATCCTCTGATCATACAGAGAAGATAAAGATGAACCTCCACGCCTAAGATCTTACATAGTTAGTTATAGCATCCCTAGCCTAGAAAACGGAATGAGTATAGATCTGGTTAAAGAGCACGACAATTTAGATTTAAAGTTAAAAGACAGAATTAAGGGAACTGCAGGATGAAAGAAACATGTTCATGATAACACTGCAGGTGATTTGTTGGACAGAGAAATCAAACTGATGGATGATGGAATCAAATGAATCTATGTGTGATCAACTAGCAGACAAGACGCACAGTAAACACACACAGACAGTGTGCTGCTTACCCGCCAGGGCTAGGGGTCAACAGTAAGGCAGGGTGCAGGAGGAGGAGTTGGGGGAGGTAGAGGAGGGAGAGAGGGAGGGAGCAGCCAAAGGAAAAGAAGAAAATATTAACGCTCTAAGCATTGAGAAACATGCAACCTGTGTATTTCATAAATAAATGTCAGTTCTTATAGGTTCAGTATTTTTGTATCTGTGTTTGGGAGCAAGTATTGTTGCTTTGGGTTTGTGTGTGTGTTACTGTTTGTGTGTACCTTGACTCCATCGTTGTAACTGTCTGCAGTATTTAGACAGGCCAGGCTACCAACTTGGCCCTGGGCCCCTGGTCGAGGGGGTTTCTTTGGGGGAGCTGCATGCTCTGCAAGAAAAAAACAACAACATATAAAAGTTAAAAAATATATATCCCCTCAGTTTTACTGTCTCATAGAGATTCTGGGCAGATTGTACTTTTACGTTCACTGGCAGCACCCCAGCAACTGATGTGGCAGTTCACATCAACATCAGCCGAGGACTGCAACTTATTTTCATTATCAATTAATCAAATGGTCTATGCAACACAAAAAAGTGATGTAATTGAGTGCTGTTTTGTTAAAAACTCAAACAAATCCAACTGAAAATTATATAAAACAGGGACAGGGCTCACACTGAGAAGCTGAGAGGATATGTTTGACATTTTTTGCTTAATTAAACATCTGAAACATCTTAATTTGACTAGACTGACTGATGTTAACTCAACACGAGAATAAACAATTCAGTGATGAAAAACAGAAGGAGAAATTTTCCTGATTTTGACTGCACTGGGGGGAAAAAAAAAAATCAGTTCCAGTTATATAAAAACTGCAAATAGTCCTTCAAAATCTCCCAATGGAAAACTATTTTAAGCTGAATATTTTTCTCTGTATTCGGCTACTTACAGGGTGGATATATTCACGCTCTGAGCACACAACGTATTGAACTCGACATGCTGTCTGAGTCCATGTAAACAGAACAGAGGTTGGTTTGCTCGCTACCCGGCCAACAGGCTGAAAGAGTTCACAATCAGATCTGTCATATTGTGGCAACAGACTGTAAACTCTGCAAGCAGACACTGACACACACACGATCTGCTGGTGGTGGGAGATACAGAATCTGTATGGAGAGGCTGAGCCAAACAGAGCTATGTAATGCTATATGTGTGAACTGCATACTTTGGGAGATAAAGAGACAGAAAGAGACCAGAGAATAAAACAATAGTGGTTATGTGACCGTAATTACAGACCAATACGGGCATGTCTATTACCTGCTTTGCCGACGGGCTGGTATATGTGCTGGTTTCCTGTCTGCACAAACAAACACAACAACAAAACATCGGGTTAGCAAGTGCCCAGTCACACAGATAATCAGAAACTTGACAGGAAATTAGAATTGCACAGGAGAAAACCACCAGCTGGTTCTGAAACATTTAGAGAGCCCAATTTAATTTTGTTGTGACATGACACAGTGTTTCAATTTGTTCTTGTAAAAGTTCACTAGTGGAGGAGATGTTTCTGTTTTCACTGACGTGTGGTCTGTGTTACTTATGCTAACAAAAATATTCTGTCTGCCTGCATGAGGATAAAATATGCCTTTCCTTTGTTTGTGCTACTCTTTCAAAACCAGAAAAAATCCTGCAGCATGTCGTTATGATTTGAGCATAAAATGATGCCACAAATCTCTCCGCCAGGCATGTCAGATTTACTTTGTTGTATTATTACAGAATCTTTGTTGTTTTCTCTGTGTGAGAAAACAGTACAGAGGGCTTCCAAATCCTCTGTGCCATCAGAGTGTTGCGGTCTGACAACCACCAACACCCAAAAATACTCTACTACAGCATTTTACACGCACACACACACACAAACGAGGGAGATTTTCCCACCACAAACCACAGCCATTCAAATGGGAGGAGCAGCAAAAGCAGAGAGATGAATTACAGAGACAGAAATATCTGGCCCATGGCAACTTCAGACTTCTACAACAACTTTCTTCTGCTGGCATCAGGAACATGACAGACATCAACATACAGCTCTGTGTTCAGATTCTGAGATTTCAACTTCTGGGATAAAGTTACACAAAGCTCCTCAGGCCAACAACATATTTTAGGCTCAGAAGAAGAAACTTAATCAGAGAGAGACCTCAAGAGAAAACGATGACGACACCAGTTTCTAGTCTAAAAAAAACAAACAAAAACATTACAGGAACTAAAAAGTGATGAAGTTACCATTCTGTACAATCTGTGTTAAACAACATATAATCAGCATCATGTTTGCAAAGTTAAAATGTGCATCTGTCACTGTGCAAATCATTTCACCACAGCGCTCAATTAAAAAAATGATGTGGTTAACTCTCTTAAGTGATCGCAAATGTGAAAACCAACAAATGATGTCTTCTGATATTGTAAGATGTTTCCACATATTCATGTGACTAGGGCTGCAACATTAGTTTCATGTGAAAATTTCAGGACAAAGAAGACTGTGTGCAACACTGGGACAGAGAGTTGAATAAAGACAGCTACTTGTTTTCTTGCAGTGCAGCTATTAATAACTGGAGATGCTGTGGGAATCCATTGACCCCCTCATTGGTGACCCCACACACAACAGGTCACTTCCTGTCCCTGGATCAATCCCCGCAGCTCTAATCAAAACAAACACACACTTGCAGCCAATAGCCGTGAGTCCAAGCAGAATGTGGCCTTCCGTCAACATCTTTATCTTTATCAGACATCCTCCTCTCTTAAAAACACAAACAGCTGCTCAGAAAAATAACTTCCCCTTTTTATGTGGTGGGAGTGACAAATGGTCATGATTATGACAAAAAAAAGGAAGTATAGTTTGTTCAGGAGAACCTGTGGACCACTGTCATTGTCCTGCTGTGTTCATCAGCAACACCAACTAACAGTGAGAGTGGAGTGAGTGGATGGAGACAGAAAACAGCTAGTGATTTTTTTTTAATTAAAAAAGAAGAAACCATGACTTACCGGTGGTTGGAGTCCACCTTCTTCTCTGTCCAGACTCCCTCTAGAACTTCTAGAGTCTGGTTTCTAAACACACACAAATAAACATAAAAATGATATCTCCATACATCAACAGTATTTAAGTTGATATTAAGCTGATTTAAATTCAATTTGATTCACAGAGACAAAAGTTCTCTATTTACAGTTGTGCAAAATGATCCAGTGAGTCACACTGCTTTTCACTTTGTGAATTTACAAGCACAATTGGATTCCTGGGATAATCTCCTTTTTATATCCCATGCTGTTGTCAGACTGGTCCATTATGTCGAGCAAACTATAGATTTACTGATTGGTTTAAGATTTCGACCAATAAATTACTGCCACATACAGCCATTTTATAAATTCTTGACAATAAGCATCTTATATTTAGTAAATTAATAACAGTTTATACTGTGATGTGACAAAGGTGAAAATAAATAGATTCAAACTCCAAATCCAAGTTTAATCTTTAATCGTAAGTCTTACAATGATTATGTGAATGAGGAAATGAATGAGTGAATCACAGCAGTGAGGCTCACAACAGAAACCTCACTTATGAACACATCCACCCTCCCTGCATCAGATTTCCAATTAAAACAGGAACACGCCGCAAAAAGCTGCAAGATCCACAAGAGCAGGACTTCTCCTCCTACATGCAAACAAACTTTTTCCAACTTGAGCACAACTTTTCAGAGCGACTTTTCACCTGCACACACACAAAGCCAAAATAAAACACCTCTACACACACACACAGCCAGCCGCTCTCTCATGCATGCATCCTTGCCTACCAGTTTTCCAAGGCAGGACTTGAAGACGAGCATTGCCTTTGAGTTCATCAAAGTTGTCTGATGAACCGTTTGTATCCGTGTTGTTTGAGCTGTTGTGTCTGTGATGCTATCGGCTTCCGATCTTATTGTATCTTTCTCTGTCTGCTTCTATCACTGAGTGTTTCCCCCGTCTGTCTGCCTGTCTGTCTACAAGCCCGTATCCTTGTCTGTGCCAGCAGTTTCATCAAGACTAGAATTCAGATTTAACTCCAGCTTCCTGCCTCCAGCACACTTATATCTGACTCTGACGCAGAGAGGGAAGGCGAGGGAGGAGGAGGGAAGAGGGATGGTGCTGCTGCCAAAGAGCCGTCAGTGTTGCGAGAACATCTACCCTTCTTTCCCAAACCATTCTTCTTTTCTCCTCCTCCCTTTCTTCCCCCTTTCTCTTTTGCCCCTCCCTGAAGTGACAGTGTTATAAAAACCAGGCAACAACACACACACACACACACACACACACACACACACACACACACACACACACATACACACACACCTCCCCAGCTTTTCAGTAATCTTGTGTGTTGTCAGTTAGTGGTTGTGGGTCAAAGACAGACTGTTGACTGGGCTGTCAGATTCTCTAAGCCTATCATTAGCCTGGAATTCACACAGGCCACACCTGCCTACAAGCACACAAACACACACACACACACACACACATGTGCACGCACAATAAAATTCTTGGGCAAAAACCGCAAACAGTTTCTTCAATCAGTTCACAGAAATATGCATCCTACATAAAACGTCTCCGCCCCCCCTCATTATGTTAGGTGCTCTCTCCAGCAGAAGTAACATTTTTCACACAAATACCGAGTTCATTTATCTTTACTGTTGAAAAACCCACAACCATTTAGCACTGCACTGCTATCATGAGCAGGAGAGATGGCAATCATAGCAAGTCAGGAAAAAGAAGTAGAAGATAAAAGGCTTTTGGGGAAGCAGATTCATACAGTATATTATTTAAAAAGTTTTCCTAGAAGATGAATGACCGAGGCACAAAAATACATTTTTCTTCTCTACATATGTATTCATCATATACTACATTAAACAGTCACCAGAGGAAAGACAGCCAGAGTGACAGTCAATTATGAAAATCACAACTCATTTACTCAAGTTCATGTTCTTTTTTAAACAGCTTAACCAAACATGAGAATTTAATGGTCCAATTTAAGAGAAATTTAAAGATCATAAAAGCTGAGAGCAACTATTATAACCTCACAACACTTAGTGTGATTTGAGAAAAGAGAGATCCTTCCTTTGTTTAGTTTCAGTCATCACCATGACAGTCACTCCTAGAGAAGGGTAATGTGTCTGTATCTCTTGTACTACTTCAACAGGCTTAAACTCCAGCTTTAAAAATAAATCTAAATCTAAATAATATAAAGTGTTTCTCTATAGCAATGAACTGATTTCATATCTTTTTAGTCTTTAGCTTTTACATTTATTATATTTATTACATTTATTATATTTATTAAGTGTGATGAAAAACAAAACATGCATCACAGAATCAATAATAATAATAATGATGATGATGACAATAATAATAATAATAATAATAATAATAAAATAAATAAATACATAAATAAATAAAAAACTCAACATCAACTGACAGAAAAAGCCAGCTTTGCACTGCAGGTACCATAAACACACTGTCCATGCATCACACAAAAAAGGACTCATGTGGCTGTTTCTCTGAAATGTTCCTGGTTATTCAGATATATGTGTACACACTCTATTGCTTTGTAATGATTACACTTAATTGAGGATAATTTGAGAACAATGAACTGGACTAAAATACAAATCAATTTTATTTGTTGTTTAAATCTTTGCCCAAGATACAGTAGCTAAGTGTTATGAGTTACTTAAATATATTGTTATGTCCTTAGTATTGTGTATGTTTTAACTGTGTCTCTGAGTGTAATTCCCACTGTGTGCTGTGTGTGTTACCAGCAGCCTTTCCTCCTGCTCCAGCCACCTCTGGTCCTCCTCCATCTGCTGTTGTTGTATCATCAGCTGTTCCTCCATTAACAGGCACTGCTGGCCTACACACTGCTGCATGTCTACTGCCCTGTCCTACACACACACACACAAATACAACCATGCAACAAAAGACAAGCGTAGCAACAGATGTGCACACCAACAGAGGGACACACACACACACAGTCACAGATGACAGAAACATGCACACAAACACATGACAGACACATACACCAGACTGATGAGAAGCTGAACTGATGGACACACACTTAAAATAATGGGTGTCAATGGGCCATATAATGTCTTTAAGTGTATTTTTGAATGGTAACAAGTGTAACAGAAATAATTTCCCCCCCAGGAGCCATAAAGTATTTTTGATTCTGATTCTGAAGAATTAACTCGTCTTTTTTAAGGTCTTTTGATTATTTGTGTCAGTAACATACTGACAATGTCTTTGTATGTATTTCAGTTGACTTACCAATGTGTGTGTGTGTGGTTGTGTGAAAAATATGTAAAAGTGGTTTCCTACCTCCATCGCAGAACCCCACAGTGCCATGTCGTGTCCGTGTGGCTGAGGAAGGTGCTGTGCGTGCGAGTGTGTGTGGACGTGGTGGCGGGGGTGTGTGTGCGCGTGATGTGTGTCCAGCATTGCCGCCTGTGGGGGGTACAGGGCACTGGGCACCGAGGGAAGGGTGTGCGGACCGGGGTACCCTGCCATCTGAGCCAGGGATGCAGGAGAGAGAGAGACACACACACTGTTAGTCTGTCATCAGTTCTCTTACGTTTCTATTGTCTTAACTTTATTTCTGTGAAAAAAGATCCCTTATTTTATTCGTCTCGTGCAGTCTATGGAGTTTATCTGCATACCTGGTAGTGTCCAGGATGTTGGGAACTGGGGTAAAAACCTTCACTGGAGCGAGGACTGGGATAGCCTGGTCTACTAGGCTACAGAGAGAGAGCGAGAGGGAGAAGGACAGAGGAAGAGAAATAAGAAATACAGTTACAATACTTTCATCAAACAAAATGTTCCAAGACGGGACACCGGGTCATTCAGACAATCAGCACACAAACCTCCAGGAGCTGTTTGTGTGGCTGGGTTAGCAGTCAATCAAAACAGGGAACACCCACTGGGCTGCAAGTCCAGCAAGCTGTTAGTTGAACTGGCACTAACTACTATCCCTATGTTACAGACATCAACACCCATGGATTACCGGTATGAACTATGTTATAGTCGGGGATTATCGACCACGAGAATCTCTGGTTAGATGTTATGCAGGTGTGTATAAAGTTATGGTTGCACGTTCACCAAAGACGTCTCTTTAAAAGCACTGGCTTTTTCTAAACTGGAAAAAAAAAATGAAATGCGGCTGCTGAAAAGATTGAAAGAAGAAGAAATACTTTCAATCTGCATAACAACCTCTCGGAAATGAGAGTTTTTAATCCGAGCTGCTGCTGGCTAAAGAAACAGAGGAGAGTGATTTCTCTTGTCGTCTCTATTCTTTTCTGTTCCTTTGCTGGGAACCAGTAGCTATAAACAGAAGTGCTTGGTGAACCCACATCCTTGTTTCTTCTCTTGGTTTCTGGTGATTTGTTGAGATGAAGCTGTTGAAAGTTGATGAACAGTTTCCCGTCTTAGGATGACTGGAGACATTTTTCTTGATGATTTAAAAACACACAGCTCATTTCTAGCACGACAGTGTTGCAACCTCTACCTTCCACAGCCTCTCATAGTAGCTTTCTCTGGACCACACCTCCGACAGCAAGACATACACAAAGACACACAGGGAGGGAAACAGACAGCAAAGACAGACAGGGAGGGAGACAGGGAAAGAAAAAAGAAAAAAAAAGTAGGCAGGGAGGGAGGAAGGACAAAGAGAAGCAGACAAGACAAAGAAACTGAGGACAAGACAAACAGGAGCTTAAAAAGTCTGAGTGGGAAACATACAGCATGTTGTGAGCATGCTCACACATGGACGGACACAAGGTTCCTCAACAAGAACAAAATTATATCTTTTCAGATTCACAGTGGTAGCGGGAGGTTTCTCTGGGAATACCCAGATTAAAAATAGAAGATAAACACAACGACAACAGACAGACAGGGAGGTGAAATAAATGAGACAGGACTGTCACCAGCGCAAGACAAGAAATTCGTAACTATTGTTTCAGTCCCAGCTGCGCCACTTATAGGCAAAATAAGTAATAGCAGCACCAGTTTATACCTGCAGATGTGCTGGTGTGCACCATCTACTGGCAAGGAATAAAATTTTAACACTTGCGCCACCTGCAGGCCACAAGCTTTACTGCTGTCTCTTATTTTAATAGCTTTGTTTAGGCTGCCCCTAGTGAACCTACAACCTGTTAAAAATAAATATTAAGCTACGTCTGTGCACTGTGTATGTGGGCATGATAGACCACCATAGTCTAGAAGATTTACGTTGGGTCAAGGAAAACGTTACAAGACAAAACTTAAGTGAGACAAAAACGTTCATCGTTATGACATTGATTTTTCATTCATCATTTAGGCAGATTGTGTAAATGAAATGCAAAAACTTTAGAGCAGCACATTTTGGACACAAAGTTCTTTTTAAAGAACTGCTGTTGTGATATACATGGCACGAGAGCCATGAAATAACCATGAAATAACCAAATAACCAAATAGCCATTTTACTTCATGTTTCACACTCTAGGGCACAAATCATTGAGTCCTTGGCACCATAAGGCTCACAGTGCGGTGAAAACATCCTCTGTAACAGGATTATCTCACATAGATTTATAACTGACAGGTACTTTGGCTATTGCATAGATTTAATGTGTCACCAGACTTTAAACTGAAGGTAAATCAGTCAGTCAGGACTGCATTTCTGTCCTGTTTCAATCACTGATTTCTTTCTGGGTCAGTTTGTGTGGCACATGGGAGGAAGGGTGATGTTAATGACTAAATGTTCACTTCAAAAACATGGTGACCTACCAAAACAAGCTCATGTGTACCACTACTGGCTAGCACCCAACAGCTTGGGGTCAAGGTAACAGAGAGTCAGCTCTGTATAAACAGGCTTAAGTAGAGAGAGACCTTTTAGCTAGCTCTTTATGTATTTATAGTAACTGTCTCAATCCTAGGCTTTACACATTCTTACTTCAGTAGTATATGCAATAAATCAGTGTCACAAATAAGAGACTTTATTATCTTAAATATGTTACAGCAGTTCTATCCTCTTGGACATGGCTGAGACTTCGAGCTCGAGAAGTTGTTGCATTGTATGCGACATTTGTTCTGGACTTTCTAGA
Source organism: Protonibea diacanthus (assembly GCA_028641955.1). NCBI lineage: Eukaryota > Metazoa > Chordata > Actinopteri > Sciaenidae > Protonibea > Protonibea diacanthus. Next base: position 11,686,816 of record CM053983.1, on the reverse strand, counting down.
GTAAAAGATGATTCTAAGATCCATTTTAAGCTCATTCAACTTAAGTTAAGTCCAATTTATAAGGTGGCCACAAGATTTTTGATCAATTCTGTGAATATTTGTTTTTTCTGTTGTATCTATGATACTGTATTTCAGTTCTGCATGTGTTAGACAGGTCTGACTGTTCAGCCAATGGATTTAGGGTTCATGACAGGCATCCGGAACAGGCTTAAAATAGGGCGCAATAATCCGAGGACACATCAACACAAAACCTGACGCAAACACATCTGCATTCAGTCACGACAGAGGACACTCAACAGCAGGTCCTACAGAGGTAAAGCATGCCACCAGACGAAGCATGAACAGGCAAACAAAATAGCATTTTATCAAAAATCACTGCACTCAGTTATATCTAATGATTCAAAGATGAAGCCCAATATTAAAGCCATGCATCAAAAAATATTGCAACATCCTTTTGTTAGCTAGTATGAAATTTCTTCTTTTTTTTGGTTCTTTTTGTTAAAACATAAACTGAACCACTGGTTAAAAGTGGGCAGGGCTCAATCAAAATGTGACAACACTGGATGCTGGATTCTTGTTTGCTTGAATACAACTTACAGGACTTAAACTTTTCCCTTTCAAATCCTCGTGGACTTTTATCAAAGGAGCTACAATTCTGAATGTTGCAACTTCTTTTGACAAAGACAAACAGGTTCGTTTATGTTCTTAAAAACAGCTTTAGTGCAGCTCTAACAGTAAACCACCTGCCTTCAAGGGTATGGACATGGGTCTTTCAGAAAAGGTGGTGGGAAAAGGTGGATGAGTAGTTACAGGGAGACTTGTCATGCGACTGGGTGGATGGTGGTTAGTCGGTGTGTAGGCAGAGGTGACTGTGAGAACTCTCTCTGTGTGTGGAGTGAAGGGGGCATAAGAAACCAGCGGGGGCCTCCCACATGACTGCACAGCAGGGAGCTGGCGCCCAGGGTCAGATTCAGGTTGTAGTGGGGGACTGGGATTAGTTTGGCAGCCAGGGTGTAAACTGGGCAACAGGGATTTAAGATTAGAATTTGACCTGGGCTGGATGTTTTGGTGGGTGTGGAGACAAACATTTGGCATGCTGCTGGGCAGAGAGTTGAGGTTAGGACTAGATTGGGAATGGAGTGTGGAAAAATGCCAGGGATGGAAGTGTGAGTTGTTTGACTTTGGCTGGGATGAGCAGAGCAGGTGGCTGTTAGTGGGGGGATTTTTCTTGTGGGGGCAGCTGCCATTGGACAGGGTGTCTGGGTGAGGTGGTGAAGAGAAGTTAGAATGAGGCTGTAGGGACAAGCTGGGATGAGCTTTGGATTCAGGATTCAACTTGGTGCTATGCTGAGAGACAGAGCGATTGTTGTAAGTGTCATTTTGAAGAAGAGGGGATTGAGGATTGTGAGAAGGGGAAAAGTGATTGCGAAATTGCAGAGATGATGAGTAGAGTGGAGGAGTGGGTAGGTGAGAAGAGGTGCAGGGAGACGAAGGATGAGGGTTTCCAAGGCAGAGGGAAAGCTGTGAGGCAAAGCGCCGGTTTGGATGGCAATGGTGGTGAGAAGTAGGAGACAGACAATCCAGACTGAAGGTGGGCTGCAGGGAGGGATGACGGCTGGGCTGCAAACAGAAAGACAAAGGTAGAGGAGGGAAAAAATGGAAATAAAGAAGGTATCATAGAAGACAGAGACATGTGGTAGATGGGTGAGAGAGGCAGGGATGAGCTGAAGCACAGACAGAAATATGCATGATAGTAACCAAAGCCATACAGTGACTGTGCCTCTGAAGAACGTGAGTGACGACTTGCAGAAAAATTAAACAGATTAAGCACCAGCTAATACCTGCAGCTAAATTTAGATTGATTGGATTTAAATCTCAATCTTATGAACTGAAGACATATGGCTTTAGTTGTAACCCAAAGAAGCAGATGCTAACAGCAGGGGTATAGGGGGCAGTAAGTGAGGGTGAAGCAGCCAACAGCTGGGGCAACAAGCTGTGAGGTAGGATGATACTAGTGGAGGTGGGACTGGGGTTGGGGTTTATAGACTTGCAAGAAGAACAATCTAAGATGTGGTCAATGATCCTATGACTGAAACATTTACTTCTTCTTCTTCTTCTTCTTTTTCTGTGAAGGCATTTTTCCTATGAGATGGATTCAAGAGCTCAAACCCATTCACATTTGTTTTTCTTGTCCTTGATTATCACAGTGAGAAAACCCCACTAGACAGCTGACAACAACACTAGGCTCCTGCAGAAACCTCGTACATTACAAGAGTCAAACTCAAATAGAGTAAACATTAAATCACATTAGTGACCAGCTAAATCACTTCAATGTCTTGATTTTTATGTTGGACAACAGAACATATGTCACTAACTCCAAATGAGAAAGAGGCTGTAGCTCCTAACCAAAGATCACATGAGACTTGCAATGATGGGTGTCTCACCAACAGCACAAACACAACAAATACTCTTTATTACTACACCTGTTGGACTCACAAACACACGCAGACAGACAGAGACCCAAACACATGGGGTGTAGTAGTGCCTTACTTTTGGTGGTGCTTCATCAGACCCTCCGGAGTCCCAAGACACAGTGACCTGTCTCCTCATCTCCATCCTGTTCCTCTCCTTCTGCTGGAGCTTCTCCTCCTCTAATATAGTGCTGGAAACGAGGAAGAAACAAAACGATGTAACACAAAAACGCTGGTGCTGGTATTTTTCTTGGTTTCTGCTGAACACTTCAAAGAAAATAAAAGAAAGATATAATAATAAATAAGTACATACACTGAATATTATCTCATATTCCAGTATCTAGGTATGTTGTTAGGACAGGCAAAGCAAATAATGGCTGAAATGAGAACAGGTGTGTAATACAGTATGGTTTGTTTTGAAAAATATCTCTTAACAAATGAGAAGAAAAGTACTGAAACTTATACATATGGCTGGTAAACTCATTCAGTACAGTGCAGAGTTTTTCTCAATAGCTGTTTTTCTACCTCCAGGTGGTAATAAAGAAAAAATATAACACTCAGTGACGACCCCGTAGGGATAAACACATCATCGTGTATTAGAGCTTTATTACTGTGCACTCTAACACACACACGTGCACACAGAGTATTTGTACAGAGCATCAAAACACAAACTAAGACATGTCATAAGAAAAACAAATTCCATTTTGTTATGAAACGCCTCATTGCTCAGTCTGCTATCATTACAGTTCATCCCTGAATGCTCAAGTAACTCCCAATGATAGCAAGTGAGCCAAAGAGTGATACAATAATACAAATAATTCAAGCCTGGGTCAACAGTTTGGGCTTGCAAACCAAATTCTGAGCATCTCTGCCTCAAGCAGTGTCTCTCAGATGTCTTTACCCTTCACTGTATACTCACATTAACTATTGATGCCATCTCTTTGCTGTGTCAGGAAAAACAAAGCAGTAAATCTTTGGGTAAAATTGCTTAAGAACAAACTGGCATGTAGGCAACAATGTCCCACACCCCAAACCCAACATTTTAAGGTCTAATGCAGGCAAACATACCACACTGTATGTACTCGCTAAAATTATCCTCACTGACCTGTTCCCTGGGAAAACTGCTCCTAACCCAAACCCAGATTCCCAGAGGAGGGAGCTGCTGCTGAGGAGTGACCGGCTCCACAAAACTCCAAACTGAGCGGTTGAACAATCCAACACACACAGTCACACACTCTTTCTACCCGCCTTTCCTCAACAAGGGTAAGAGCTATTTCTAGTAACATCATTACCATCCTGTTCTGTTTTCTCCTGCTGTGTTTGTGTGTGAGAGAGACAGTGTGTCTGTGTGTGTGTGTGTGTCCCTGCACCTGTCAAAGTCAATCACCGGTCACGTTTTGTCCTTCTTCGCCATCAGAACACACACACTGCTATGATAATATGAAAATAAGAGTTTAACACTAAAGCTGTAAAAACAGAATAAGACCAGACATATATTCATTTGCATTACAGAATGCCTGTAATGTCTTACAATATTTTTAATTATTTAAATATATTTGATTAATTCATTTGGTTTTAAGATTAACATTCATTTTCTGAGGGAATTTGGTTGTTTTCCTTTATTTTTGGGTTTTTAAACCTAAATGTTATGTAATGCTATTACATAATTTCCATTTCTATTAATAAGAATTATATAGATGAACACTGCACACTAACAGCAGATCCAATCGATTATTTGTTGCTTCACTCAGCGTGACAAGTGCTAATACTGTAACATAAAACATTGATGACCCGTGTACACAAATTGAAGATATACCATTTCCTTAAAAAGTTTTTGTCTTTTCTGAAACTGATCCAAATGTCATTAAAAAAATCTGCCAGACTTGCGTCACAGTAAATGACGTCATGTATGAATATGTGTGATGACTATAATATCAGTACCTAGCAACATCAACACATCCCCCACCTACACCACATCACCACCTGGAATAACAAGCCCTGTTCAATTTATTTACTCAGGCTGGGCTGACTGCACAATCTTGGACTTTTCAGCAACACCCGGTGTTTAATCACACATATTTCTCACCTGCACAACCACTACTGAAACTGAACTCTAGCTATCTGGATTCAAGTACACTGAGATGTAAACCAGACACCCAAGAGAAAAAGCTTTCTCTTACGCGTACACTAAACCTGTCACAAGGGCAGGTTCGGACACATCAATAATAAAAAATATAAAGGGTAATATCAACAACTACAGTCACACAGTGGCAGATTTATATCTACTGATTTCATTGAGTTTGATTGAAACATGTGGCATGATCATCCAAAAAGATGCACAAAATTAGATTTCCGCTCCCAAACAGTCATGAAATAACAAATTACCAGCTGACATAAGTGCACGCATGTCATCAAAAATGAAAATGTACCATCGAAAATATGTTTAAAAGCAATTACTGATTTTACAGTTCATGTTTAAAAAGCGTAAGAGTGGCTTTAAATCAGACTGCTTAAAAAAGGGGTGAGCAATCCAATACACTTTTTTCTTCCAATTCAGTCAATATCTCCTCACAGCTAGCTTGCTTCTCTGTGTGTGCACTGACAAAAAAAATGTGGTAGTACACAGCCCTGGCTCTGCGGATGGGAAACAAACAAAGTGGCTCAGACCATGCCACACAACACTACCTTGTTATGCCAGCTAAGATTTGTGTGTCAGGTAACGTTAACGTACTCGCCCACGGACGCCGAGCCTTCTTTCTAGCCAAGAAATGCTGTTGTTGTGATGTTAGTTATAGTAGCAGGAGAGTTGTGAGTATTACGGTGTGGAGCTGGTGTGTAGGTTCTTGGAAACCGTCTCGTCCTCTCAGCATGTTAGCTGCGCAGAAACTTTAGCAGTTTGCAAAGCCGCAGCATAGCTAACATTACTTGCAGTGTTGTTGTTCACACTATATCACTGGTATTTAGCAGGTTATTGGATTTCTCCAGAATCGCTGAGCCCTCTTTTAAACAGGACATTAAATTCCTCCCAGTTCAGCAGATGCCAGCCTGTGCTCCAATACAGACATGAGACGTCCTTGTTACAGGATACAGGATTCCCTCTTTGTGTTACTAACCCACCTCTGCACCAAGGAAACACTGTCTGTGAAAACAAACTACTGTAACTTTGGAAAAACTACTGCTGAATCTGCTGAAGTCTCATTTTAACTTTAGCTGAACATCAGAATACATTTTGCCTCAGAGTAAGCATTGTGGATTTTGTTTCCCATCACTTACGCTGAGAATGTTTTACGAGGGGCTTTCGTTCCAGCCAACAGGAAGAACAATTACAGCGACCAACAACTGAACATTTGAGTATGCGAGTATTGTTGACATGCAAAGAAGCAAAATTCTTCCAAGGGGATGAGTGGAGGGCGACCAAGCAACTATGAATCATATTTATTAAGAAATACAAAATGGCTGCTCCAAAACAGTTTTACTGTGGCATCCTTTGAATGCAGCATGTGTGTACATATAAACAGAGGTCTATTCACTCTATCATAGACTGATAGCACAACATTTAAAAGCCTGAATACTTTACCTTAAGAGGAGGCCAATCCAATCGCACCAGAGTAAATCCACTCAAACCCTTTTGGCCACTAGAAAGATGATGTGTTGGTGGTACTCAGCACTGATAAGCTACTAAAAGGTCAACACGTAATTACAAAAGATCCTAGCAACACTAAAAGGATAAAACCTGCTACTCCTGGCAGATTGACTTAAATATGCTGTGCTGCAGCTGAGCAAAACCCCACAAGACTACAAGCTACAACACAGACTTCACGACCAGGATAATATGATCTGAGAGTTAGGAACTGCTAACAGTACAGCGCTGCAGTTGTTCTGCTAACATTTTCCCTTCGTTCTTTCATTCTCTGTCTATTTTCTCTCTCTCCCCCCATCTCTCTCTCTGTTCTTTGGAAAGCTGTAGCTCCTGGCAGCTGCCCACTGTGTAAACACACACACACACACACACACACACACACACACGCACACACACTCTCTCATGTTGGTCCGCCGTCTAGGAAAACTGTAGTAGTAGCTGAGAGCTGCATATTTGGCAGGAGAGACCTATAATTGATATTATGATATAAAAGCCAGCCAGACCGAAAGTAAACCAAACTGTATAACCTTATATGGCATGACTTTCCCCCTATTAATAGCCAGTGACCACAGTTAACATGGTCAATATTGACTTGGTTTCCAAGACACTGGATGAGGCACATTGAGGGTCCCTTACCATTACTTCATGCCGACATATCATACCCAATTAAAATAAATGTTCTAAATTTTGTGGGATTAGCACTCAGATGCAGTTCACACATACTTTTCCACGCCGGGGTTTCAGCCCATTAAAACATGCAACCACAAACATACTGTACATGTGTCAGACTAATGAGCAGACCTCCATGATGTGGAGGCCAGCGCTCGTTTGGAGCCATAAAAGAGAGCGAGATCAGGAGGACATGATGAAAAGGGGAAAGAGGTCAGAGGAGGGAAAGAGACCGTAAGAGGAGTAGAATAAGGAGGAGAGAGAGAGAGAGAGGGGAGAGCTGACCTTGAGAGATTTGGGAGTGTAATGGTGGTGGAATTTAAGGTGTGAGTCATGCTGGTTTTAAGCAAACTCATAAAACCACAGGAGTTAAATATGTGCTCTTATTTTTCCTGTTTCTGTGTGTGTGAGCGAGAAAGAGAGAGACGGGGAGAGAATGTGCCTGTTGAAAGAAACAATGATGGCATCTGCTGAAACTTACATTACGTTTTACTTGCGTGTTTGAGTAGAAAATGTTTCAAGCCTCCCACAAGTGCACGAATGACACACATGACATCTACTTTTTTTTCTAGATTAATTCTATTTTTAATGATGAGAAAAGCTAGCTATTTTAGCTCTTATGATATCCCGCCCTTATCCTTTGAGGTAACTGACTCATTTGGATGCAGTAACTGCTTTGTTAAGGCCAAATGACTGCGATCAGTTAAACATATCAGCAACTCAAAATGGCATTAAAAGTCTAATGAGTTGATAATGTACAGAAGCATATAATAATAATAAACATATAAAACATCTTTGGTGCATTAATCTGCACTCTGCACAATCTGACCGGTATTTAATTTGTTGAAATTTAGGGAGGGGAACTTCTCTGTGTGTAAATATAAGACTGCTGACACCTGGAATAACACTGTCATGTTAGGAACTACATACATACATGATTACACCAAGTTTGACGAAAATACAAATGTCTCACCGGAGGTTCCAACTCTTACATTACTAAAATCGAAATTGTGTAAAATCGGAGTCATACATAAGCTCCATTATGTGTTTCCAGTGTAGAGTTTTTACGATGTTTGTTATTCCCGCCAGCACTACTCATGTTATTACAATCTATCTTGTCATCAGAAGTGGTGCAGAAACGCCACTTCCAAAAAACTACAGGTCTGTTCACGTCTGAATGATCATGCAGTCTTGAGTCATGGCGGCTGGGAAAGGCTCTCCTCCTACCCGCTAACCCCGCTGTATATCACAAAGGAGAGAGAAAATGTTAATGAGCCTTTATGCAGAGAAAAATTTTCTCTTCAAAAAATTTCAAATATCACTGTAACACTTTAGTTACTGGAAGACGTGTCTTAGATTTAAGCTAAAACTGTATCTCTGTCCTGAGTCCCAACTGTGTTACACAAAGCAGAACAAAATGTCTCAAAGCAGCATCCAAGAACGCATCTCAAAAAGGTAAATTGACAAATGGCGTGTTGGTGTGCCTGTTTTTCCGCATGTATGCTGGGACAGAAATATAATCTGAGTGCTGGTGATGTCATTTTGGCTGTTAGCATCCTGTGTTTAGCATTACTTATAATCACACACTGTAACCATTCATTGACTGGCATAAATCAAACAACATGTCAGGTTTATGGAGTCGAACGCTTTCTTTACTTGCTTAGTGATATAATCTTTTTTTCCTCTCCTCTGGGGACTTGATCTCAGTACCTTTCATAAAACACACTGCCTTAGAGAGATATTGTTGCAACATTACATGACTCAAAAATAGGTTGGCTTGTTTGAAGGGGAATACTGATGATTGACTCTGACTCTAGGTCTTACTCAGAGATTTTCTAAGTTGCATACATGGTGCTGTCTGAGCGCTGACTTATCTGATCACAACATGCCCAGTGTATTGTCTCTTGATAGATAAGGTCTCTCTCTTTGCAAATCTGTCTGCATGCTACTAACAAGGCAGTGATGTATCATTTAGCAAGGAGGCAAGGTGTGTCCGCGATATCTTATTTAATCTATCTCCGTCATCATCACATCCGTGTTACCATGCCAACCTTTAAGTCATTAGCCAAAACAGGATGTGAAGTGCAGTCTGTCAAGTATTTGGACAGTGAGGTGAGCACTTTAACGATGAGGTTAAAGTGCTGACTTTCAGGTTACACCTGACGGTGCTGAACCACGTACAAACTGTCGTCCTTTGATTACACACTATACAAAGGTAAAAGTGTGCCAGGAATCCTATGTTATACTTCCAGTATTGTTGAACAACACCAAACACCCTTAACCTAGCAATGTCCAAATAATTCTACACTGACATGTATCAAACATAGTCAGAATCTACAGCATGTTCAGGATATTAATAAAATGTATCAAAAATTAGAGCAGATCATTATCCTTAGAACTATGGCATGTATCCTCTCACCACACATAGGTTTCACACAGGAAATAATTTCCCCACTGCCTCCATGTCCGTTATTAAAAATGAAAAATTAATGTTGTATTTTAAACAGGATTAAATCAGAGCAGAACTTCCTGCCTAGACGTGAAATGATCCATTCTGCCATCTCAATTAAAACAAGAAGACGATCTAAATGTGACCTCAGCAGGATAAAATCCCTGTCTTTCTGCTTACCTGTCTGTATTTGACTGTCTACAGAAATTTAATCCTCTTGTCTAGCTCATCCATCTTTAATGGTTCATTCTGGCCTGATGTTTAACCAGCAGCAGCCACGGACAAAGGACAAAGTATGTTGCTTTTCAGTGGATGATATTTGCTGTATTAATCATGGTAATCAAACAAGATAAATGGTGCAGGCAAACAGTGACACCTGCTGTTAGGAAGGTGTAAGGAAACAACTATACAACTACACTAAATTACAACTGGCGAAAATATCAAAGAATAACATCACAACTTCACTTTTAAAAAGGCACAGATTGAAAGTAGATCTTTGAAAACTGAAATTAGTATTATCGTTACGCAGAGATCAACATGGGCTGTGCTATGGGGGTGATTTATCAGGAGGCTGTTATTAAAAGTTATTAATCATTTTTCAGTTTTTACACATACTGTATGAACCACTGGATCTGTTTTCCTATAAGTAACAGCATTCTTTCATCTTCTGTTACTCAACAAAGTACACCAAAAGCCTACTATAGGGGACAAAATAGTGAAAATAGACACAGAGCAGAACAACAATACGAAGAGATCTTAGCTCCTAACGCATACATTTTATACTCCTTCAGCTGAGGTAAAGCACATGAATAAATAATCATTCAACATTCTCACAACACTCCAGAGGTAGAGCCCCTCCTGCCCACACGTCAACTTGTCCTTGAACAAGACAGTGAACCTCAAATAGCTTACATTTAGAGAAACACAAAGAGACTCTCACACGCACACTCTCAAAGCACACTCCATTAAGTACCTCAGTTGTGTTTTGAGTTCAGTGAAGCGTGGCCTCTTGCTGGGATCATACGACCAACACTTTGTCATCAAGCTGTAAAGAGTAGGCGGACACTGAGGGGGCATAGCCAGTCGCTCGCCGTTCTCTATCCTGCCGATGACGTCGTTGTTCTTCACACCCTGGAACGGCTTGATGCCGAACATTAGGATCTCCCACATACAGACGCCTGTGGAAAGGCAGAAAAACATAAAAACTCAACCACTATCAGACAGCCACCTACTGGATCTTAAATGCTGCAAAGAAAGCGAGTAAAGAGTAAAACAGAAAGAGACTTAAAACTAAAAAAACTGCTGCAGCACAAAACGGCAGAAGAAAACTGACACAGACATGAAGAAAGGAAGAAAATAACACAGACTTAAACTTACCAAACATCCAGACGTCACTGGCTGTGGTAAATCGTCTGAAGTTGATAGATTCTGGAGCCATCCATTTAATAGGAAGTTTACCTTTAGATGCTGAAAAACATGGATCAGGAAAAAATGTGATGCACTCAGTTTATGTCAGAATGACTATGAATAATAATGCTTTCCTTCATGTGTTATGACAGACCAAAGAAAAAGAAAGGTCCACAGTTTTTACAGAATATGGAAGAAATTACTATAGAAACTATAGTTTAATAAGTGGTTAATTAGGTTTAACAAGGTTTAATTCACCTGAAGAATAAGATAAGAATTGTTATGTTTGTAATCTTAGAATAGAGCCTTTTATATTTACAAACACCTCTTTCACAGAGTCCACCACGTCCACCACTCTAGATGGGGCATTTTACATTTTTTGTGCTTTTTGTGACCGCTAAAATTTCTCCTTCACGCTAGGAAAGAGCAGGTGAGCTGACAAGGTTGCAGTCAGCAACTATACTGCTAGATGCCACTAAATCCTGGACCCTGAAGTGTTAATTTATCACACTGTGTGTATTCAGGTGTTACGTTTACCTTTGTAATAAGAGCTATCTTCCATGTATCGTGACAGACCAAAGTCCCCCAGTTTCACACAGTCGACTGTAGACACCAACACATTTCGTGCTGCGATGTCCCTGAAGACAGAACCAAAATGAGTTTTGACATTTATTCTGTGAATGTTCTTGACTGGACACATAGGTAGTTAATATGTCACATGAGGTAATAGTAGCTTCTGAAAAAGAAAAAAAAACAAAACAAAACAGCATGATATGATGGTTAGCATCCATCACTCAGCGTGTTTATGATAAGTTATGAGGATCCACAGGTTAGGAATTGGTGACAATATTTTTTCCATACATTACAATTTTTCCATACATTACAATATGTATATTACAATTTATCATTGTTATGTTTCCAGTAGGTGGCAACACCAGGCTGTGCTTTACAGAAAATATCCATTTGCCATATCTGACTGCTCCAGATCATTATACATGATAATTTACAAACAATAATTATTTGGTAATCCATTTAACATGTATACTATATCAGAGTCTACACTCGTGCATACCTGTGTACAAAGCGTTTGCTCTCCAGATATGCCAGCGCCGTGCTGAGCTGATATGAGTACAAGATGAGACTGGCCAAGTCTAGACTGTACTTCCTCACCTGGAGAAACGACCGTAACTATGGAGACCAGAGGAAAAAGAAGGCAGAGAAAGAGGATATTAGAGGAAGGGAGAGTGTGACAATTTCAATTGGGTCAAATAGAAGACAGAGAAATCATGAGAGAAGTCAGGAAAAGCAGAGGAAGTAGGCAGAGAAAAAACAAGTTAGACAAGTCAGACAAAGAGTGATGGAGACAGAAAGAGAGATAGAGGGGTAGATAGAGAAGAACAAATAACAATAGTTAGTTAAAAAGTTATATAAAACAAATATTAAACAAGAACCAGGAGAAACTAACAGGAACATTATCCTTCAACAAAAGAATGACATGTAAGTATATTTAACATGTTGGTAGATGGTCACTTCCCTGTTTTTTAAAGCAACTGAAACAATTGCACAAGAGTCTCTATGATGACTGTGATAAACTAACAGATACAGTACACTCTTATACAAATTCTCATCACTGTCCTAACTGTACCTCTCCGAGTGTGCAGAGCTCCATGATGATCCAGACTGGATTCTCTGTGATGACTCCCATCAGCTTCACAATGTGCGGGTGGTCAAACTGACGCATTGTCACTGCAGGGAAAGAAGAGGGGTGCAACGATTAGTTCATGTTTTCCTTTTCTGCAAGTTCTGCAAGTTCTTTCCTTTTCTTTTTTGAGGGTGAATAATTGTTGGCAGGTAACATTTAACAAACACATACACACAAGAGAAACTTACATGCTTCTTGGAGAAACTTTTCCCTGACGCTGTCCGATGTTGAGTTCTTACACGTCTTCACTGCCACAGACAGGGCCGGGTTTTCCTGCAAGAAACAGACCCAAAAAACTCAATGAGCAACAGAAGGATCTATACTCAGCATGATCACCGTCTGCACCGAGCTTCACAGACAGACAGGAAACTCAAATTCAAAATATTAAGATTTACAGATTTTTAATAAGAGCCTATTAAAATATACTGAGAACATCATACGTTTGTGTCTCACCTATTGAAATTAAATTACAGAAACAGGAAGTATGTCACGATTGGTGAGTGGTAAGGCCATCTGGTACAACTGTACAGTTATTGTGAAGTGAGTACAAGTTCACTTTATTCTTTTTTAGTCTGGCTTCAAAGTGACTTTGCAGGAAGACAAAAAAGTGAGTAAGTGTCTGCATTAATGTATTATATAAATGTATTTTAAGGTCAGTAGCAGATGTATTTGTCTGTAAATGTAAGAAGATGAACCACATTTTTTGTACCTAATGAACTGTCATGTGAGTGAATGGTTTAAATCTACAAAATTAGCATGGATTAATTTTTTTTTATCCACTGTCAACCCCATGCAGGTAAAGGATAATCTATATCAGACTAAAAATAATCCGATTATTCACATCTGTGTTGTAAAAAGCTTACCGGGCTAATGTAGACTCCTTGGTGCACGTCTCCAAACTGACCTTCACCTATGCAGCGCCCCAACTCAATACGATCCCGCTGAATCTCATAGTCCCGTGCTGGATACACAATATACATACAGACGTGAAAACACACACAGATACAGACACAAATGAGGAGAAACAGAGGAGACTTTCAGGTCAAAAACAAACACACATCAGTGCCCACACATACACTTCTTCTAAGTCAGGCGTTGCATTTACTAAGCTTGTCAGAGTGCTTCACAGTGTGCGGGGTTTTTGCCTTTAATGGCAAGTTTATATTCAAACGAGACGCAACTCTGGAGATGCTTGACTTGATTCAACCACACAGTGTAAAACAAAGTATTTATTTGTTGTGTGCAACATTATGCCATTTTTCCTCTGAGTTATTTGTAAATGTATTATAAAGTATTTAAATCTAATTATCCTGAATTTCCAGATTAAAACAATTAAATCATCTTACTACTCTGACAAGCTTAGCTTTATAGCAGATAGCATAGCTCAGTGTCAACAGCATGCAACAAGAGCATCAGCAAACCACAGCCGGACATGCCATGTAACACAGACGAACGACAGCCAGTAACACTCAATGTATATATGAACATGAATTTCCACATCAAGTCAAATGAAATATGGATAAAGTCAGGTGGATTTACATCTCTATTATCACATCTATTATTACAGTCAGTCAATTTTCATTGTCTGTGAAAAGTTGGCTGTTGAGCGGCCAGTGGTTTGCTTTGCCTGATAGGCATGACACTGTTGACCTGACTTTGTCCATGTAATCAGCAAATGAATAGAGCATACATGGCGCTATAAGTTTACAGGACCTGACAAATCTCTGACTTCTCTTTTTATACTGTTTGTGAAATGTCCATAACACGTGTTAATAACACATGCGCGACCTTTAGAGACAGCTATTCTGGGCAATGAAATGCCTGTAGTGGGAATGGGACTAAATGTGGCTGCAACATACAGTTGCAAAATTCACAGTTGGCCATAATTAATGCCTGTGTGCTCTGCCTCTAAATGTCGCCCATGTAACCCGATCTTAAAAAGTCAGTCATGGTTAAACAATGGAGCGGGTCTACCCTGTTTGTTAGTGGTTTGGGTTTAAAATGTTGGATTATATATATACAAATGCATCTATTTAAACCCTTCCCTCTCACTGTACTTCCTCCTCCTCCTAAATAGCAACATCCTGAGTCAACTTGCCTGGTTAAATGATACATAAAACTGGACAGTAAATGTGTTTATACAGCTTGCATTATTCAAGTCAGACGGTACTGTTCTTTACATTCGTGGAACTGAATACGTATTTTTTAGCATTTAAAATAGAAGATCCTCATCCAACATCTGGGACTCAGTTCTGAAGCTAGCGTCAATTTAGCCCCAAAACTGACAGCACACCACACATCAACAGAGGGGGGTCAAATCAACAGGGTACAGATACAGAAATAAATTCAGGATTTTATTTTAAAGTTGCAAGCAAACTTAAAATAAGGGTCACAGCAACCACCAAATCAAAGTGCCATCACAATACAACCAAACTCATGGTATGTTCCAATCATTACCTTGATCTAGTCCATAGTATTCTGGGAAAATGGGTTAGTGATAGGAAACAGAAATAACTAGCTGTGAGTACAGAGATCCACAAATTGTTACTACAGTCTTTATTATATATGTGTTATTTTAATTACCACGATTGTAGGTGTGACAGTGATGCAGCTAAGTTAGAGGTACTTGTGTTAGTGACTATCATTAGAGTCCCTTATCATACAAAATAACTTGTTCTCGGATAGTTAAAGCCTTTTAGTGTTTTGTCTGAAGAAGGTTAATAATCGAGAGCAAAAGAAATACATAAGCCCACACATCGGTCACAACTAGCTAGACTGGACAGTTTGTAAAAAAATCATTTTATATTTCAGCTTATACACCGGGACTGTTTGGAATGTTTAACAGACTAGTAAATAGCACGGGTACAGGCATATTTCTTTTTTGGGCGTTCACTGAACAGTGTGGACATCTTGCTTTCTCTGCCTACAACTGTCCAATGGGCCTCTGTATGTGGAAAGATATAATTTATGAATGGTCAACAAGCAAAGCCATGTTGAAATTTGGTTGCATGGAACAACATGTGCTTATAACACTCAGGCGACATTTTAAGGCAGTTTAAATGAGTAACTCTGTCATCTTTCACTGAATCTTTCGCTTAAGCTTATTTCCCATTAAGGTGACATCACCCATCTTCACTGCCTCTAAATGTTGCCTATGTAGCATCACCACTTAGCGTCGCCGTGAACAACAGTCCCAAACCTGATGAACAGGCACTACTCAACAGAAACAGCAGCTCAACAGGCCCTCTTCATGTACTCTCGGATTTCCAGATTTTTAAAGTATTAACACAGACACCCTACGGGAGTCTCAGAGCCAGATAAACATCTCAGTATTTATCGTAATAACAGTGACCAGCAGGACATAGAGCCATTTGAAAAATGTTTACTGTAACGTAAACATTGTGGTGAGATAATGTGTCAAAGCAGTTTGAGGAAGCTGCAATTCTTGTGACAACTTAAAACAAATATAGATTGCAGGCCTATTAATATACAGACAGGCAGTATGCGGCTCAAGTGGTTTCCCCTTTTATACAAGATTGTGACTGTGGAAAATGTAGATTCATTCAAACCTCAAGACACCACTTTTTACCAGCCATTCTTTTATCAAGAAAATCCAACAAGGGATGAATCCAAAGCTGCAATCTGAATACATTTTTAATCAGACCTGATAAATCATTAAATCCACCTCTATAGCGGAGTGTGATTCATTTGCAAAATCTCAAGATACTTTACAGTCTCAGTTATACAATGATTTAGTTCTCTGGGATCCACATGCGCAGTTGAGAATGCCCATAAACTAATTAAATGGTATACTGTTGATCGTGGCAGGTAGTTAAAGGATAACTATGAGGTGAAACATTCACAAAGGATTTGGATTTGTCTGGATTTGTGGAAAAGTGATGTTTTTCAGCTTTAAAAATCCGAAGCAAAACAGTAATAAAATATTTTTCCAAAGGTTAATCTGGTTTTGCATGCAGCGTATCAGATAAGAATAAGTATCGTCGGGTTTTAGGAAAGAATTGCAAGCAGCCCCCCCACACATAAATATTCATGATAACACCAAGACAAATTAGCTCAAAGTCAAATATTTTAAAATTAGTCTCTGATCTCAAACCAACTGCACACGAACAGAGACACACAAAAATCATCTACAGTACCACTGCACACACAGTCATGTCTCCTAAAGACCTTTAATCCTCACTCCATCACCCCACCAACGCTCGCAGACACCGAGCACACACACACACAGGTGCATAAAGACACCTGTAACTTTGTCCCTGCACCTGTCACATTAGCTGCCTGCAATGTTGGTGTGCAAATGTGTGTCTACTTACTTGAAGGCATGGTATAAGTGTCCTCCTCATCTATGATCTCAGCATAGTCGTCAGTTTCTGCAAAGTAGGGAAGGAAAAAGAGCCAAGAAAGATTACGCCTCACTGACACACAAAAGACAGATAAAAGAGAAAGTGCTGACATCAAGCTCACATCTAAAAGTACACTTTGACATAAGAAACGGAGCCCCCCGGACAGAATTCAAATCACTTAAAGGGTAGTATCTTTGACATGATAAGAACTGAACATGATAAGAATAAGAAATGTTGAGATTATACCCTTTTTTAACTGTAAAAAAACCCGGATAAACCACTATGAAAATAACAAACAAATAAAATCACTGCATTCAACTAAAGAAGTTGAACACATCTTCACAGACAAAAAAAAAGACAACTGAAAATACCGACTGCAACATAAACACACCAAACCACCAAACAGAAGTACCTTTCCAAAAGACCGTCACCATACCCGTTCCCAAACACATGCACGACAATTTAAATTTTCATGTACTATAAAACAGCAGCACATGAGGAATGTAGGACAGAGCAGTGCAACAGAGAGGGAGACACGGAGAGGAGAGGAAAGGGGAGGGATGGAAAGGTTTGTTCTTTCCACAGAAACAAGTCGACGAAAAACAGGTTGAGTCATGGATAAGACTGAAACTGTTACAGGCAGATACAGAGAGAGAAAATACACACACACACACATACATTATTGCTAAATGTAGACACAGAGCAGGAATTCCATTGAGTTACTAATTTAAGACGGCTAATAGAAAGAATGTTGTTTACCATCGCCACTAGTGTGACCTGCAGAAGCCACATGCGGCAGGAAAACACACACAGAGTGGGAAAGAAAGGGAAATAACATTAGTTTCACTGTTAGAACAAATAAGGTCACAGATATTATTTATTGACATTATATTCAAGGTAATTCTCATTTAATTCTGTGCAAGTTAGTCAGAGGTCAGTAGACAGTCAGGGCAGAGTGAGTGTGACTAAAGCTCTCCATGGGGACATCTGGCGAGACAAGGACTCTTCACTGCACACACAGATGAGGCTTTATAGGGGAAACAGGGTATGCACACATATCTATGAGCCCTTTATCTAACTCTAAGCAGTCACTGTCGTTCGTGACATTTAGAGCAGCAGACAGGCAGCAATATCAGCATGGTAGAACACGCAAGGAGAGAGCGAGAATGGGATTTATACCTGAGACACAAACAGCTCTGGTCCGTACTCCGTCCATCCGTTTTTCCATCCGCCTCTCATGATTTGAAACTCTGAAGAAGAGATCAGAAAATCATTTTTGGCTCACATGACCGCAGAGCAGTGTCCTGAATGAGTTTCCAGTAGCAGCTATGCAGATAGCGGTGTAACCAGGGGAATGGAGGATCCTTCCACAACCAAATAGTATAAATTAAAAACATAAAAGGGTGTCTAAATTTATGGGCATTTCAAGGGCTTTAAATTTTATTATCAAGATCGAGATGCTACTCTGGAGCCGAGTTGCGGACTGAAAAAACACTACTGTCAGCATAGGATGAAAGCAGCTTTTGGATGTCAGCGTTTACCTTTTAAATCCCTGTTCAAATTTCCCTCAAAATATATTCTGAAGCAAAACTGAAACAACTAAATAACAGCTGCTTAACACAAAAAAAAGCTGTGCTGGTAAAAATAAAAAGAAATTGGATAATGTTTTCTAATGCATCACCACTTTCCCTTGACTATACCTCTTTTATGTACATCACAGAAAAATGACACCTTGTTTTTACTCGATAAAACAACTAAGAGACAAAAATACATCTGTAGACTTACTTTGGGATGGAAGGCAGAGCTCGGTCCCCTTCTGCAGAGACAAAATTAACACATGAATTAGATGCAGAAGAGACTGCTCTCAAGTTAGAGCTACAGGGCTGTAACCATGTCTTTGAATCCACAGTTATTTTTAGAAAAGACTAGCTAAACACCAGCTTGTAAGTGACAGAGCTTAAAGCTAGGGTGCTATTCATTCATATTCAAAAGTTGATTATAATCACAATCATCGCTTAGCTGCAACACCCCCAAACATGATATTTGGGTGAATAACAAACACAGAATAAATGTAAGAGTAGTTGTGTGCCCTACCTTTGTGGACTCTGACAATGAACGAGTGAGTAGCAGAGGAGACGAGCCGACAGTAACCGTCAATCAAGTCAGCCATGTTTTCTGCTGTAGTCAGCGATGCCGTGGTGACTGTGAGGGGCTACACACACACACACACACACACGCACACACACACACACACACACACACACACACACACACACACACACACACACACACACACACACACAGATTAGTACAAGAGACAGAGAGTTGCTTCACAGTGACACAATGAGAGCTTTATTAGCGATAACGTCTACTACCAGTGCACATGTACACACGGTCTACCACACACACACACACACACACACACACACACACACAGATACTCTAGCACTGATGCACACATGCTTTTCCACTAGTAGGGACTGCTGCGAACATACAACCACTCTCGTCAAACACAGTCACGCTCACACTCAAGTGCAGATGGCAACACCCGCCTTCACCCTTCCATGTGCTGTTCCCCTCTTTCCCTGTACCATTTCCTGTTCTTTTCCTGCAGAGTGTGTGTTACTACACCTTTAAATATAACATTTAAGAAACAGAAGCTATCTCATGTTTGTAAATGTATATCTCTACTTACCTGGATGAAATAATGTGGGCCTAATATCTTTTGAAATGCATGCATTTTGGATGAGAATGTAGGTACTGATGTTCAGCTTAAAATGCAATGTAGTTATTTTTGTTTTTGATAATAAGCAATGTTTTTATAAATAAAAAACATACAATTGAAAAGCTAAAGGAATAGTATACAAGGTGTGTATGTATGTGTGTGTGTGTGTATGTGTGTGTCTTTTCACCTCTGGAGCTCCTGCTACGTTGAGTTGCAGCATGCCTTTCCTGTCCTTCTCCTCCAGAGCAGAGTACTGGATGGACTGAACCTGGTTAAAGTTAGCTAAGTGTGTAGGCTGCAGAGACAAAGACAGATACATGGAAATATTTAAAGTCACGTATCACATACTGTACACGTAGATGCCCTGCAGATGCAATGGAAATCTTTTCAAATAACTGTACATTATTAGTCAGCAGTCACCAGTCAGTCATGTATTTCTATTGTTACACAGTGCCAACCACAGTAATGACACTTTTAACACTGAGCACTAGAAGGACAACGTCATCAAGAGTGTATTTTAATGTGTTTACGAAGGCCAAACAGGACAAGTGCTGATTCATTTTCATGCAACAATCAACTTATTAAATTAATGGCTGACATTTTGACGGGCAGTCTGTCCTCATTAATTTGAAACATAATAACTCAATTTAAGCAGTGGGGTTACGAATGTAAAGCTGCGTCATGTTTTCTGAGTTGTTTTCTGCAGCAAGCAGCTGTGTAGCTCTCCTTATCACATTACATCACCTGGTGATCACACATGTGGCTTTTTGTAGCTCATTATCTGCAAAAAATTGAGGAAGTGAGAAAATCTGTTTACCAGATAGGCAAACCAGTAGAGGGCAGTATGGTGTATTGCCACTCTGACCTTCCAGTTAAACGTGATGCAAAAGTGTTGAAAGCTTACAAAAAAACTGACCTTGATCATTTTTGAAACTGTGAAACACTTTCACTGAAGACTGGTTAGACCTTGCAAGAGGAGCTGTCTATGTGCATCACTCACCGTTGAGCCCTTATCTGTGAGGTAGCTGATTCCTTCCTCTGGTCCAATAGCTAACTCTACTGATATAACCCAACTAGACTAGAGAGGCAGAGAGAGAGAGAGAGTACACCATTAAAACAGACATCATATTTCATCACACCCTCTTCAATTGCCAGCCTCACCTTGTATTGTTCTAGCAGTTAAAGATGACACTGCACTTTACATGTTTTCTATCAGGAGCATGCTAAATAAGTCCCACACCCCTAACTTTTTCAGGTATGAATAGACTTTTTTGTCTTTATGAATTGAGTGGTCCTACCCCCAAAGCACATTTGAAGCACTCCTTGTCGAAGCGGTAGATGGGAGAGAGTATCTCAAAGAACTTGTGGATGCTCTGCTCATCATTGAGGTTAGCAAACTGCTTAAAGGTCTGCTGGATCTGCTTACGAAGAGTTTTTGCCTGATAGAGAGGAGGGGGAGAGAGGGAGAAGCAACGTTTTCAAGGATTAAGTATTTGTGGGAGAAAGTTGGTTTAAAGCCAAGAAAAGCACAAGACACAACTGACGAGGCACACTGTGAGTGACAACAGGAGGTTTAACTTAATTTCAGACAATCGGATTATCAGACATTCAGCCAGATATCCATTCAGTCATCAAGCTGGTCTCCCTGCCAGTCAGCCGGTTGCTCACTCAAGCAGCCATTACCTCATCCGGCTGACTGACTGAAGTGGGACGACGATTTCCAAAGAAATATCTGCCAATGTCACGTCTATTATCTGGCAAAGAAACTTACATGCAAGAGCCCATTAGACCTGTTAGTGTTTCTACATGAACAGTGGTTTAGGGTTTACCTTGAGCGAATCCAACAGGCTTTTGGGGAAAAACCTTCTCAAGCCAACATCTTTCCTAAGAATAAAACACATCACAAGATTTATCTTTGAACAGTTGAAATGATTTCATTGAAGTATATTTAAGGTAATATGGTTTATAGTCTGGACCAAATACAACCAATCTTACTCTAGTAGTTCATAATTAGATTTCTTATCCAGCGCGTTTCCTGGCATCTCTCTGAAGAACCTCCTGCAGAATTCACAGAGAAAATGAGACACAGGCACTGTGGGCACTGTATTAAATGTTCATTTCTGGATATGCTTGTACAATTCTCTGATATAAGCAATGACTAATCGTCAAGAATCTGTTTGAGACTGTTGCTGTGGCTTAAGGACTAATATGTGCGTTTTCTCACCTAATTTCCAAACAGCCCAGTTTTAAAGCAACATCTTGATCCACCTGATCAGCTGTATGTTGCATGTAGTCACTCTTGACCTGAAGAAACACAACACAAACACACCAGTCTTTTTATGACAGTACTGCTGTAAAAGAGCTTAAAGTTAAACTATGTAAAATGTGCAGTCTTATACAATAGTCCCATAGAAGAGCAGAGAGAAGTGTATCAGTTAGATGTTTTATTTGTCTGTTTCAAGGTGTGTCTGCTTTGGTAGAGCTAAAAAAGTGAAGGGAAGATAAAAAAAAATTATCCCTTTCTATGTCCTGCTTTTGTTGCCTCACCTGGTGATAGAGGTAGTTGAGAGAAGGTTTGTCTTCAGAAAAATGGCTGAGGTAACCTTTAGGAAGGTACCGCATCCGCAACTCATACCTGAGAATGACAGAGACAATTTGGCTAAATAACTACACAGTCAGTACAGACACCCACACAGAGAACAAAATAACTTGTAGCATTCATAATCAGAGTCTGTCTGAGGCAAAAGGGCAAGAGCAGTATGCTTACTCATATATACAAGCTGACGCACACAAAGACCTTAATACATTTTAGAGCCATCACTCTGGCAGAGTTTAAAACATGCTGGAGAAAAACGCAATCTTAATATTCAAAAATAGATCTGTTTTTCTTTTGAAAATAAAAAAGTAAGGCTTGAGAATTTCAAAACAACCACAGTTAAAATATTTGTGCATCTGAACGTCAAATACTTGAATACCACACATAGTCATGTAAGTTGATCTGAATATGTTGCTGTACAATTCACAATTCAGATAGACCACATGATTTGTTCCTGATTAGAAAAAATATTTTAGCAATAATGGAAAAATAGCCATACATATAATATATAGGTATGCGTTGTAGCTTTAATAATGACACATATCTACTACATGCAGGTATGTTGATGATGCATGGAGCTATAAAACAAGTAGTTTCTTGTGCCTAATTCTTGCACTACTTCCTCTTGTTCTACTTTCAGAGGGATGTTATACCACACATTAGATACATAATAGCACCCATGGGGCAGCAGATTTTATATTGTGCACAAAGTCACCTTAGCAGTGTGGCTTGAAACCTAGTCTTGAAGTTGGAAGATGACTTTTCTACTCACTGTATTAGTTTTTGGTGGCACAGTAAGACGTGATTTCATATTTTGCTGACAGTGAACTTACTGAGAGTGATAACCTTGTAATGCTGTAAAGCATAATGAGATTCCTGCTGTTGCACTTGCCAGTTAACTGTGTCACAGAAGTACCCAGACGGGCCATCATTGTTTTTCGTGACATATTACTTTATGACTGACATATTGCAGTGACTACAGTGAAGTAGAAATGGGTCAGGAGAGCAGTGAGCTTCAAGCTGATGTGATGCTACAGGCCTGTAGTTAGTTAACAAAAGAAATCAAGGCTAAAGACAAAATGAATAAAACATCCTTATTCTATAATGAATGGACCAAAAAGCATGAGTGTGAGAAGAGAAAAAAGGATGCGGGTTTGAGAGAAAAGAGAGGGATGTATAAGAAAGAAAACAGATGTGAGAGATGAGAGAAGGAAGGATGGAGAGAAAAGATCAAAGCGAAAAAGGGCAACTGCGAGCACATGAGACAGGATGAGAGAAAGCACGCGAGGGAGCGAGAGAGGAGTGAGATAGTCAGTTCATCCCCTGGGCTACTTCTGCTGTTCTAACAATAGCTTGGCAGCGGCAGAAGCTCCTGTGGGCTTGCAGCTCTGCCACCCTGCGAGGCAGAGCCGCAACAACTGGCAGAGCTACTCCGACTGCAAGACAGCAGTGTGAACAACTCAGTTACTTCAAAATCATTTAAATTTTAATGACTTTTGGCTGCAACATATCAACTGCAGGACAATGGTCTGGATTATAAAGGAGAGCTGTTACAATCTGGAGTGCAGATGGCTAAGCGCCAGCACAGTTTGAGTGTGGGTTGAAAGTGGTCAGAGCTGCTTTCAAAGTTAAATATAATAAATACTTTGATCAAACACAGCAGACCATCCCTCATAGCATAATATTTTACAGCATCAAACAAATGGGAAGAATAAGGCTCTGTAGATTATAGTTTAATAATGGGAACAAAAAGTACCAGCAAGAAAGACTCATTCAACACAAGTTAAAAATATTTTTTGGGTTTGCTGACAGTTTGCTGACCTTTTTAAAAGCTTTAGACAGCTGAAGACTAAGAGGAAAGTGGGGGGAGAGAGGGGGAATGACATGCAGCAAAGGGCCACAAGTCGGATTCAAACCCTAGGCTAGGCCTTTGTACATAGGACACACACTATGAGGTGAGCTTACCGGCGCCCCGACCATAAACCTTTCATTCACTTTGGTAATAACTCCTCCATATTCACAGTTGAGAGATATGGATAATTGAGGAAACACATTATATTAGGACAAACAACACAGGGACTGAAAGAGGGCAACTCAATATTAAATACTGGACTGTAATATTTTTTACTGCTTGTATCCAGTAGTTCAGTAAGTATGTTTCTTGGTTTATTGAGTATAAAATGATTTCACTGGGATCAGATGTGATGTAGCTGTAGTTTGTAAAGCAGACTTAATAAAATGCTCTTGGTTGGCAGGTTTGAAGCTTAAACAAGTGTTGCTTCTTCAGTCTAATCAGTCTTAAAGATCAGCCTCTTGTCCTCCTCTGAGGAGAATAGAGTTATGTTATGTTACTTGGCCAGCTGTTGGATATTAGCACAACATTTAAGTGGAAACAGACAAACCCCCCCACCCCCCCCACCCGTCCGTTTCCAAGAGGTATTATTGTTTGTGCCACTGTTGCAAAGACCAGATTGCTCTCTCAGAGCCCAGCTCCATGAAGAAATGATCAACACCACTTTGAAAATGAGAGAGAAGAAAGAAGCATGTTCACTGAAGAGGCAAATTGAAACTGTCACAGTCAAAAGTTGTTGCATAGTAGTAACAGTTTGAGTAACGCAACTAGGAACTACAGCAGGGGTTGGTGTCGGAGGGGGGGGGGGGGGGGGGGGATAAAGCATTTGTTTGTTCATTCATTTAGTTTATATATAAATCTTGTGAATTGTGCATTCATTTTCTGAGGAAATGTTATACCCTGTGGCTGACAGCATTGCATAGTAAAAGTAAGGCTTATGGGGAACCGATATAAAAGTGAATGGTGTCATTATTCTACAGCCATTACACTGAGCAATCAACATTTACTTTGCCATCATAAGATAAGCAAAAAAGTTGTCTATTTACGCGTTGTCAGAGTATCCACCCGCAGCTACACAAACTACAGAAATAAGCATCTTCAGCCACAAGTCATTTTCATAAATAAACATTACTCTCTAACACATCTTATAGAAAAAGTGTAACAGAGGGGAAGACATGAGGAAGTGGGAGCACACAGTGAGGGTGAAACACTGAATGTTGTTGTAATTCTACCTCCATTCCTCCTGGGGGTGCTGTTTCTCATATTTCTCTCTGACATGAGACACGCCCAAATCGGGGTGTAACCAGTGGAGTGCATCAGAGTGCAGATGGGTCAGACGGAGGCCCAGTGAGGACACACAGCGCAATTTGTGGATCTCTGCTATCTTCTGGATAACACCCTGTTAGTGGAAGGATGAACAAAGAAAAGGTGAGAATCGGGGAAATGATGACATGGTGGGCTAGAAAAGCAAGAAATGTGAGTGTGTGTGTGTGTCTTACCCTGACATCTGTAGCATCTCCGTGCCTGATATTACTAGCCCAGGTGCATGGTTCACTGTTTGTCTCAAAATAATGAAAGATCTTCAGAACCCGGTCCATAGAGCCCGGGGGCCGCTCTAGACCTCCGGCAGAGGCACTGGTACCAACACCAGTACCACCAGGAATCCCAGAACGGGATTTAACCCCACAACCACCCGCTGAGGAGTGATTGTGGTTGGGTTCCAAGTAGGAAGATGATGCCATGCCTGACTCAGATGGTCCTGCTGGGGCTAACTGGGCGTCATATTCTGAAAAAAAAAAAGACAAACAGAGCGGTGACTATAGTTTGCCATCAAGGCACAATATTTGCACCAAAAATAAAATATGCAAGTTGCCAGTAGATTTACTTCACCCATCAGCCAAAAAAAACAATCCACTGAGAGGATGATAAAATTTGAACATTTAACCGGTGGGCAAACAAGTTAATTTAGCACTCTGTTAGTTGTGACATAAACACAGGTTACATTAATAATCATAAAAACATAAAAGGGAATTCATGCAGAACAAATCCAAATGGAGGAGAGATAATACAACTCTGATAACACAGCTACAAATAATTAGAGAGAGAGAGAGCAGGGAAATGTTTGTGTCTGCGCACACATGCCCAGTTTTATCCACACATGCCAATGATTGAGCTTGTGTCTGAGTGACAAGGAGGGATTATGTGTTTACGTAAAGCAACGACCAGTCGATTATTCAGTCAGTAAAGAACAGTCCAAACCAGCAAAAGACTGACACAAGGTCTTTTTAGAAGGACCTAATGGACTCACAGCTCAACATAAATCAGATGAATTTAAATACATAAATTTCAACCAGCAGTCAGTCTTGTTAAGGGTTTAACAGCAAGCCACTCAAACACCAGTCTGTCAGTAAAATGATTCAGTCCAGCATAGAGTCAAATCATAGCAGAGTCTCTGTCAAGCAAATTTCTACTTCTCAAACGGCTGCTCAGCTGCAGTTTCCAATCTGGTGGTTCTAAAAAATCTGACTCGACACACTCCGGTCTGCTGTGGGAGGATTAGTAAATTGTTCTGGTGTTCAATAGTAGTGGCTGTGGGTGGGTTGTAGTCTAAACGCAGGATGAATTCTTACTGATATTTTCTTAATGATGAGCTTACAGGAAAACCGACAGAATCACCAGATGTCTAATTTTGAAAAGGAATAAAATATTAAACCGACTGTTAAATTCAAACAAACTGCAGCTTGCTTCATATTGACTATTACCACAGTATGAGGCAGTAATAATATCCATACAGCAGAGCCTTACATAGCAAACTTTGTAATCTATCAGCGGCAAGCAAAGACACCACAAACCATCCACTTCCACAGATTCTTGATTTTTAGTCTCTGAGTCACCCACTCACCTATTTACCCTCTCTGAGGTTGTGTCTTTACCCCCACCTCTCTACTGCAGCTTCACACATCTTGTCCTTGTGCGAGACACACACTGTGCTGCTTCCTGTGTCATGTTGTCACTTCCTAGTTATCCCTGTAGGTTTTGTTGAGTCACCACCTCCACAGCAACCAGTTTTAGCTGAATTCCGGCATCGTGTGGTGACAAAAGAGATGCAAGTAAACGAAATCTGATTGACTGATCAATTTCATGGCTCATTTCCGGTATTAGGGAACTAAATACTTTGATCTGCATCATCATCTACCTGATTATTCGTCGCTCAAAGATCTGATTATTTCAATTGGATGACTAATTTAATTAATTAAATATGGAGACAATAAATCCAACTGACAGACTGTGTTTTCAGTTTCTGTTACTGTCAGCCCAGGTTGCTTCATTACTGTACTGAACACGCCTGCAGCAAGCAGAAAAAAATCACTACTCTTAACATCAGATCACTACATTCAGCATATTCTGCATTATGTTCAGGTCAGTCAGATCACTTCATACTGATGAAAAAGCAAGAAAGAAGCATAAAGACAGAAATATGGAGACTGATCAAGGAAAATCATTTCAGCACTTTTACCAGCTTGACCTACAGTTGCCTCTTCAAAGACTTCTCCAAAGTGAAATACATGTCTGTGTTTGTGTGTGTGTGACTGCAACAGAAGTGTAAAGGAGGACATTATGTATCTGATAACTTGAGTCAGCATTCTATTTTAAGAACTTGCTGTATCGATAATGTGTGTGTAAAACTCTGGATGTGTGTGTCTACGGAGAGGCATTGCACGAGTCTTTACTGTCGTTATGGTTTTGACACGAAGGTCTTTTACTTATTCATATTATTACACGTTCCTTGGTATTAAGTCACCTTTTGTGTACTATTGATTTATCTTTCTACAAATAAATCTATTATAGCAATTCTTCTTTATCTTCAGTTGATATGTATAAGTGCTTTGTAGATGTATGTTTAGGTTGTTTTGTAAATCTGATATTTTTCCTAGAATTGAACTGGATTGATTTGTTTTCATCTTTTGCATATAACCTGCCTGAAATTGTCCATTTTACTCACCTGTAAAAGGGCTAGAAAACAGAAAACATGTCCAAATATCTCATTTTTAATAGAAATGTACATTTTCAGCACCATTTCCTGTATATGGTCAGACAATCTGTTAACCCTTCCAGGACAAGTCTAAGTTTATATCATGCTATACTAGGTCCTATTAGATTATTTAACTTTTTTTCCCTTTGCAGTTTAAGAAACAGCAAATTGGAGATTTGTTAGATATTAACTAAAATAACAAGGTGTATTCTGAAAGGAGTGGAGGCAGAGACTGAGTAATCTTTGGTTCAGCGGATGAAGAAGTGTGTACTGTTATTAAAAGTGAACTCATACTGTAGGTGTGTCATCTCCACACACTCAAAAGATCCTCAAGGCTTTAATACAACAGATTAATGAAGATCAGATAACAAATGTCCGTCTTACAGTATTACTGTCATCATCCAATTAAAATGATACCGCTGTGGCTATAAATCTGCTGGATTATTAGATGGCTTGTTACAATCCCTAAAGAGTGTCCTGCTGCTATAATTCCACTATAGCATCTCATTAAAATACCAGCTGCCTTGTTAATAACTACAGACCCTGTCTAACTGATAAGGATTAAATGATGAACACATTAAAAAAGGTACAACTTGTAATATTATATGGCACAAAATGAACATATAGGTGAGGTTTTGCAGTGCAAATTATTTATAGTCACTCCTCTGTGACTTTGATGGATGCAGAGGTTTAAAGCTTCCAAAATCGGCGTTATTCTTTAACTACACTTCATATTATCATGCACTTGTTTTAGTTTTTGAACAATCTTAATGAGCAATCAGTGGTGTATTTGTGGTGCAAGGGGAAAAAGGTTTGAACTATGAAAAAATGTATACACACTGACCATGTTATTATTGACATAGCATCATGTCCTTGCTCTGTTATAGATCATGTTATTTGGGGGGTTTCTCTGATAAATGATAAATTTATAAAAAAAATAAATAATATAAAAATATAAAAAATAATATAAAAATATAATATAAAATATATATATATATATATATATGGAAAAACCTTGCCCAGAATAGACATGATACAGCTGTGCAACGTACCTCCAGTTCTTATAACGGCTGTTACAACGGTTTATATCCAGCCTTCATGCCTCGTCTCAGAGGGGCACAATAAAAAATGTATTGGGGACATTATTTTGACTGCAACTCATTTTTTTTTTAAATAGAAACACTCGCACCAGAGGAGCCATACAGTCACAAACCACAGTCAGCCATCTGCTGCTGCTCACTCACTCAATAATCAGATTAGATATTAAGCGCTAAAACGTTGTAACGCACCGCTGCACACACTGACACAAAACACAATAGTGACACAAAACGCATGTAACAAAGTACCTAAATACAGCTTGATGAAATCCTATTACAGAGGTAGGCATTCCCTTGTTGCATGCATACATCTACTTTATGCTGTAAATACAGTTACATCACACATAACTGGGAAAGGAGTTTTTCAGTAGCATTTACTACTGAACATAGCCACTGTCTTACATGACTGAATTTATGCAATGTAGAAAGGGCTAGGCTGAACAAATATTTGACATTTATAGATTGCAGATTCAGATTTGGGGCACTACAAAATATGGATCTCATAGTACATAAATTACTGTTTTAAAATAAGTGCACCACACAGCACAGACAAATGAAACCATTTCTCCCTGCACCAATTTCGGCTCAACATAACTGCACTAAATCCCCACATGCATGCCCTCACACACCCAAAAAGAGAAAAGGAGAGAAATCAAATCAACTAGGCCATGCAGGCAGCCAGGAGGGGAGCAGGCAGCTGCCAGGCCCACCACCCCCTCTCTCAGTGGGGCTCCAGTGACTGACACTCAGCCTGTTAAACCACAGTAGGCTGCAGTTGAGCTCTGTCCCGTCGCAGCAGCAGAAGGACGGTTTAACTCATCGTCTAACTGGTATCTGGGTTACTGGGGTTAGCACAATCCTGGGGGAGCCTAGGCCTTTCTGTCTTTTTTTCACCATCCTTTTCTCTGCCCATTTTCCTCAGATGTTCATTTTTCACTTTTATCCCTGTCCTTATGCCTTTCTTTCCAAAGTCTTCATCTTTTCCTTTGCCTTTCAGCCAAATCTCTTGTATCCGTCGCTCTCCATCCTTACCCTCTTCATCTGCAACTCTTTTCTTCTCCCCCTCTCTTAATCTTCCCGTTGCTCATCTCACATGCTCACAGGCCTTTTAGTTCCTGCTTTCACATCTCCATTTGATCCCTCTGTCCTATTGAACCACCTCTCTTCCTTCCTCCCTCTCATCTTTCTCTCATCCTCAAACAATTTCCTCTGCCCTCCCCCTCCCCCACACACTACTACACCCTCTCTTCCGTCTTCTGCCAAGGATGCGCATTATCTATACCAGGGGACAGAGAGGGAAAGGCTCCAAGTCTATATGGGACTGGTCTAAATGTCATTTCCATATAAATAATAGTAATAGTTTTTCTGTGGTGTGCAGACTAGAGAAAAAAAACCCCCATAGGACCAGCATTAAGAGTGTGTGTGTGTGGTTGTGTGCGTTCTGAGCTGTTCCAATGACATCAGAGCTACCACGGTAACTTATAACCACCATCTCCCCACACGCTCTGACTGCAGCACAGTACGACTGTAACACAAATGGCAAAAAATGATAACGATGCACAACCTTGAACAGTTTTCCATTTTCCAGATAAAAGCTTGAACCAAGGCAAAAGATTCAAATTCACACTGTCCCATTAAATCAAATCATGTGCCATAAAATAAAACAAGTAAGTCATTCACTGATGGACATGATGGGCCTGCTGGCAAAATCAAAACAAAGTTTATTCTAGTGACTGACAGCTGGTCCAGCTGCATTTCCCTGTGCCTTTGGTGACTTTTTCATACTCCATCGGCCACAAGAGCTCACCGAACTGCTCATGAGGACAGAATGTATGTGTCTTGTAACACAATGTGATAATGTTACAGACCAGAGTGATCTGAAATACAGAAATCTGTCTAATTCAGACTTCATGAGGCTGAAAAAATAGCTCTCTAGCTTGATGAAATACTGAATGTTTAACAGAGCAGAGAGAACAGAGTGAGAGATGGTAAACAAGCAGGTGAATTTATGAGAAAGCACTGACATATATTTCACTGTAAATAATGATATCAAAGAAGAGAAAAGTGCATTGTCATTGTTTATATCTGATAAACTATGATGTGGATCTAAGACTATGTAGCGGTGAATCATAAGGTTTTAGCTAAATTCAGCACTGACACTAAACATATCCAACTACACACTGTTTTTGTCAGGACACACATGTGCATTCAGTTTGTATGTGGTGTGTTCTCATACCCAGTACATTAGTACATACTTGGTAGGGGGTGCTGTGCGTAGATGCAGGCCCCCTTGCTCCAGCAGAGAGGGATGCAGCCGCTGTTTTCCATTTGTTTTGTAGGGGGGGCTGTTCAAGGTCTGGCCAGAGGGCCCAGACAAAACAGCTGGGGCCCAAAAACAGCATAGAGACTAGGACTCGGACTGGCTCCTAACCTGGCTTTTCAACTGTGAAATACTCCTCGGATATAAATCTAAATAAGTAAATTAAAAATAAACAGAAATATCCTAAAGTGTCCCCAGAAGAGTTAAAAATGCTGCTGTGCTGGTAGCTACGCTGTCATTGGTTACAGGGGTGAAAATATCCATTCTGCAACTTTTAGCCGCCTCACAAGATAGCCACAGGAAACACAAAAATCAATCAAAGATAGTGTCCCAGGGTTGTAAGTAACTCCAGTAAAGCAAAGAGCCCAGTAAGAGGAAACAGAGGATGTCAAATATCCTTTGTACTGTAAAATGTGATGACACAGCAAGTATCCCCACAGGAGGCAGAGAATATACCAGTATGTGACTGTCTATCCTCTGGCAGCCACTACACTCATCATTACTGTCCAAGTCCAGCTGATAGAAATTCTCCAAATGTTTTCACCTTTAAAAAAAAAAACAGATAGATAAAAAAGGTCTGACTCTGATTCTCACATTCACAGCGGCCCAGCTTCCAGCTTCTGTCCAAGTTTATCTGGCAGTCAGACAACAACTGAAAGATGATAAAAACTGGAAGTATCTGGTTCAGAAATCCAACCTTCTGATCTCAAGACTAAGAGTCACTCTCCTAAAGCTATAAGTCCTATTCAGGACTTGAGGGAGTGGCTTAGAGTCCAGGTCTAAGTAATCAATCTGCCCAATCATGACCTTTAACCCGGCAAAAACACATTTACCATTGTGCAATGTGATATGTAATGATCCCTATGAGGAAGTTCATTTTTGGTTCCTTCACTTCAGGGAGATCGAGCCCTTGTGGATGAAGAGGATTCAGTAAGTCACTCGAGGACACTTCAGCAGGGTGTAAGCTTCCCAAAACAGACTTTCAAGTGTGGCTTCTGTGGTTGGTGAATGATTTCGCTACCCATTAGGCCATCCTGCGGTCCAATAAATCCTCACAAAATATCAAATTCAGGTCTTCACTGCGGCACAGTTGATCCAATTAATCAATCTTTGATGTGAAATTCAAAGAAGGCGGCTTCCCTGCAGCCATAAATCTTAAGTCACAGGTTTTGGCACTCTGTGTCAAACATCCAGGTTACAAAATAACACAAACATCGCTTGGAGAAGCAAGACTACATATAATTACAATGAAGTATCGTTTTCCAAGAAAGGTGGTAGTATTGTTCTGTAAATCCACAATGTTGTCCGTAGGAGATGGCGAAACAGATGAGAGAAAGAAGAAACGACACAGTGGCATCAGTGAAGAAAGAGACAGAAATGTAGGGCAAGAGTAGAGAAATGGAGCATAGTGAGGGAGAGGTGGATGAGAGTGACCGACGCAGGAGGGAAAATGGAGAACAAGACAAAGAAAGAAGAAAGACGAGGCAGGAGAGACTAAAGCATGAGTTGCCTAAGAACAGAATGAAACAAAGATAGGTAGAATTGAAATGAAAATAGGAATTAGAGAGAGAAAGAAAAAGAAATAAAGAGTGTGGGATGAGGAGAGAAAGCGGAGAAACCCCAGGGAGAAGCTCAGCCTCACATCCTCCAAAGCTTTCCCACAATGCTCAGAGCCTGCAGGAGTTAACCAGGTCAAAGCAGGTGTCTGATGTCAGCGACAGGCATAAAGTGACAGAGACCTAAAGGGAAAGGTGGAGCAAAAAGTCAGGAACAAAAAAAAAAAAAAAAAAAAAGCTAAGTGATGCGAAGCCAGGCAGGACAGGATGAGGGTAGGTGAAATGAAGTTGAATAAAAAAAAAAAAAAAAGTAGAAAGTGATGCAGTAAATCTGTTCCCAAGTCAGTCAGCTGTGTGTCGTTCAGTCTGGCTTCTGAAGGCTTTCTTCTGGAGCAGCGTAAGAACAACTAGATCGCAACATCACTCCCAGCCTCGCACACACTGCCGCAGCAAAACATACACACACACTGTATATCCAGCGTAATCAGAGCAGTCGCAATGGGTGCACCAAAGAGACCGAGTGAGAGAGTACGGGGGGAAGCCAAAGAGAGGGCGTACGTATACAAGAGTGCATGTGGCTAAGCAGGTAAGCGACTGCGTGCATGTGTCAGCAAAGTAAAAGATAGTGTGTGTGCAAAACACTGTGAGTGAGTGTGTGCATATGTTTCTCTTCTGCTTTGGTTTTCTGTATAGGCTGCTGTGACCACGCTGCGAAAAAGCTCTGCTCATTAATAGGCAGAACTGGGGAACGGGGGGAGGTGTATACATATACATATATATGCGTGTGTGTGTGTCTGTGTGTCAGGTACAGAAGGAAGAGTCAGGAGGACGAAGAAAGATACTGTAATTGAGACTTGATGCAGCAGAAAGCAGGCGAGCTGATTGGACAGTACTTATAAATATGCTAATTAGACCAGACTCTTAATCAACACTCCAAGCTTAATAAACAGGCCCTCACATGTACACACAAACCCGACATCAGCACACACAAAGTCTAACCAGGATTAGAGCTTAGCCTCTGAAAACATACATTCCACTCTTTGACCCATTACAACACTAGTTTCCCTCTGTATTTCCTTTTCATTATCCATCCCCCTCGTCCGCCTGCCTGCCTGCCTGCCTGTCTCTCCCTGCTGCCCTCAGCAGGTCTCTACTGCCCTCTGTCCCCACACTCTGTTGTCTCTCCCCCTCCCCAAACATATTTCACCTGCTCCTGCGGCATGCAAGCTCTCCATTGGCAGTAAAGCAGTCTGACATTCAATCCCCCGGATGTGCCAAAGGACAAGATGATCATGAGCACTTTGTAGCTAAAACTCCAGCTGCAAAACTCTGACAACAATCACATTGTGATTATTTTGTGACACAAACACACGTAGAACATAGACATATATTCAATCATTTCAGATTTTGCGCTAAACAGCAAGTCCTCCAACATAAAGCTAACATGCGTTCATGCCCTTCAGAGTGACACATGCAATTTCTGACCCGACGCCCACATCAACAGGATGACATAATTTGCCAGTGCCGTTCAATGCTGTTATAAATTGCTGTCGAAGATTACATCAGGTTTTTGATGTGACATTGCTGTGGTTGTCATGGTTACATAGAATATAAACCAAACTGAAGTGTTTTAACAAAAAGTGTTTGTGCCTGCACCATGTGCACCAATGACCGGGCATCACTCTTAAGCATGTCCTCATGTAAAATAACAGAATGAGAAATATGAAATTATCAACACAAACTAAGAACCATCTTTATGCCTTAGTTTTCATTTATTTGGGAGATTTTAAACCACATGTGGTGCTTAAATGCCTCAGGCACATTCAGGTCTGTCTTCCTTTGTGTTTTGAGTCTTATCACCATTTAAAATGGTTGCAGTCCTCCAAACAAAGTTACAGAGGTTGTATGTTATGTTCAGTATGCTCTCCACTAAAATGAACTTGTGATCCTTATCAGCAGTCTTGAGGATAAGAGTATTCCCAAGGCTGTTATTGGCCACAGATGTTCAGTTTACTCAGTCTGTACACGGTGTGCTGTGCTGCTGTTACTTTCTAGCAAAGTCAGAGAGCATCATCTCATTATAAGTCTCAGTTAACCCCAAACTCAACTTTGGCAGCACATCTCCCACTGGAGACTTGCCAAAGCTAAGGTCAAGAAATGTAAATTACGTTTCCGTCCTTTTCAGGAATGACAAGTACTCAGCTCCAGATATAAAATATCCTCCATGAAAACTATAGGATCAACAGTTACCTAGCAACAGCAATGGAGCGAAAATAGAGCTAAGGGCCATAAAATGTCTCGTCCATATCTATGAAATTATTCATATTACTCATTCACCTCCATCGATCTCGTGACACAGCAACCCTAGCCCTCTTAAAGTCCGAGCCAAGGCTAAGAACATCATGCTTTGCGAAAAATAAAACAGATGGATAAATCTCTCTCAACTATTCTAAAAAATTTACACTAAAAGGATAGTGTAATTTTCAGTAGACATTTCTATTCATGTGATTAATTACATCAGGCAACAAATTCTGACTAAAGCACAGCGATATTTGATTAACTATATTTGTGCAAGGGAAACCTTTACACTTCAAGTTTGATACAAAAGTTCATACACACGAAGAAAAGGTTCAGTACTCTGCACCAGTTGTCATCTAGTCGTGAATGTAATGTCCATAATTATTACTTACTTAAAATAGTATAAAAGACTAGTTGACAGGTAGTTTAATAACACTTTCCTGCATTGAAAAAGAAAAAATGTGTACTTACCAGCGTAGTATGATATTCTGGAAATATCTGGAACAGAGAAAGAGAAAAAATCATTTTATTTTGAGAGATGTGTGTATATAACACAACGAATTATTCACAATCAGAGTATCTTAACTGTTAACTGTCCATGCAACTGATATACTCATTTCAGGTACTAAACACTTGATAGGCACAGATAAACTCCATTGGCCTGTTAATGATCTACTGCGTTTTAAAAGTCAATTTCATCAGCATCTCTCATCTCTCTCTCCATAACACTACACAGAAATATGGAAAAAAAGGAAAATGAAAATGAATAAAGAAGCGTAAAGAGACAATGGTAGGAAAGAAGACACGTGGAGTGAATCATGATCACAGGACAGAAGAGTTAAACAGAGGAGGAAATCAAATCAGGATCACTGAGCAATGCAGCCATTCACCGGAAGAACACTGCTATTAAATTATATACTAATAAATAACCATTAATAAAAATGATCCTCAATTAAATCAAACCAAGTCAAATCATTTTAGCTCTACAACTCGAAGAAACCAAAGAGGACTTTCATAACCTGGAAAGTCCAACTGTTCAATGCAAGTGATTACAATGCTTACTTTACTCAACTGACAGGAGTCAATTTCTAATCACCGTAAGCACGTCCACTGGTTTACATGTCAGCACTGACCAACTGGTGACTGTGCAGCAGCTCTAATGAATCAGGAGGATTTAATATGAGCTACATTCCAGACAGTCGGAGCGGGTCGAGAATCACGACTTGGCAGAATATATCTGCACTGTCATGCTGTAATAACTTAACCCACTGGCCTCGTTCAACTCTCAAATCTCACTCGCTCACTCTCAAATCTGACTCTTTACAACACCTTCATGTAAAAATGAACACTGAAATGAGCAATATGATGAAACACTGTGAAGCTGTGCTGACATCTGTTACTAAGCAACAGAGACGAGGAGGGACTGTGGTGCCAATTAGGATGCCAAGGCTTTGTCTTACTCTATATGTAAGATAAAATGCTGGGTCCCAATTCCATACAGGCATGCTATATACCAAGGTTCACTCTTTTTACACACGGTACACATAAAGATATGGTAAAGAGACATCACCAAAATTGCAGCTTGAAAAGCAACCCTTTTAAGCAGTAGCTGTGTGCTGAGAGTATACCAGTTCTAAGCAGGTTTTAAGTGTGTAGTGTGTGGTCACACTGAAAAAGTGGCAAAATAAAGTACACTCAAAGAAGGCAGTATCACTTAATCACTGGTAAATCGAGGATGTGATCAGTCTGAAAATTAAAACTAATTTGGTGCCATCAGTCCTGTAAACATCCAAAGAAGAAGAATTAAATATTTGGAAAAAAAACCATTTTGATCTCTATTCGTGAAGTCTGAAGTTAGTAGTTTGAGTAGTAGTAGTTTGAATTATTGGTCAAGCAGCAGCACACTCAGAAATCAAGTACATTTACTGATATCTTTGAGTTTACTTCACATATGTTAACATTTTGGTTATTACTTTGACTGAAACCATTTCACTTGGTTTGATTCACCGTGTGTTCTGCCACTTCACATAATTTTCTCTAATCACATAATCCAATTTGTTCCTGGCGGAGTTGTGTCCAAAACGTTGGCTACAAGTAGGATGCTAAAGCTACACAACACCAATCCTGGCATTATTCTCGCTCTCTCTCCCTCACTGCGCGAGTAAAATTCACTCGTGATGAATGTAACATTGAAGGCATTGATACACTAAGCAATTCTGAGCCTGGACTGGCAGTGCATTCAGTCGAGAAGGCATAAATCAAACCAAATCAAATCATAAGCATGTATTGAAATGTTTCTTGATGTTAAAAATATACCTATGATGAATAGAAAGCTGAAGCACATTTACCCAGTACAGCTACATTTATATATATATTCAACAGATGTACGACATGCATCACTACACAGGGGCCCGCATATTTTGTTAAAGAGACTTGTCTTTTCTGGTTAAACAACACTCTAGGCAAAGATATTACCAGAAATGACCCATCTTTAGACTTTCACATCCACAATTAATGACCCAAAACTAGAACCTGTTATTAACAGTGTTGAAGCATCTGTCACAAGAACATTTTCACTTGTATAAACACTCCTCAGAGCTTCTCCCTCCTACTCTATCACATTTCCCCCCCTCGCGCTCTCAGCCTTTTTCTTTCTCTCTCCCACTCAGACTAGAAAACTCTTGCCTCTGGCTGCAAACCACAGAGGCTACGCTACAGTTGACACCACGCTAAGGGCATTGCACAACTCCATTCTCATCAAGAAAACAACAACAGCCTTTTGCAGCTCCTCTGCAAAGACAAGCCCGTCAGAAGAGAGTACAACAGAGCAGTAGTGGCGCAGAACTGCGAGCAACATCAGAAAAGAGAATAAAGTTGCCACAGTAGCTGCCTCAGCTTTAATGAGGTAGCTGTCATTGTAAGTAGCAGCTATAAAACATTATTGTAGTATTGGGACTACTGCAGAGGTAGGGAAGTAAGACAGAGAGAGGTCTTAGTTTTACCAGCATCCTCTCTCACATCTGTATATGATTTGGCATTTACGTGTGCTGATGTCACTAAAACAGTTTCGTATGTATGTGAAACATGTGTGGTACTAACCTTTAAAGTCCAGCTACAGTACATAACCCAGGAGAGGTATCATGTAGGTTCGACACACAATCAACTGAAGCTGACCGCTCAATTTGTTGGACAGTGTATGCCAATAATGCTTGAACATAATGCACTGCTAGAGTTCAGGGAGCGCACCAGTACACAGCAGAACTCCTTTAAGTTTGTAACGTCTCTCACATCTGTTCATTGACAGCCATGCATCATTCACTGTTAATCATTGTCTAAATGCACTGAACCACACTGATCCTATAACTGAACATTCGATATCAAAGACTTGATTCAAGTCTATGTTTTTATGCACCATAACACTGGATTAATGAAACTAACAGAAAAATCTGAAGATTTAAAAACTAAAACTCAGACTGACTTCCAAAGAGCTAATGTACCCAAGTTTTGCTACTTGGGCCTAAATGTTACAGAAATTCTTAAAAAGAAACTTGACAACCCAAGGTATTTTATGAACTTTGTACCAGCTATCGGATCCCAACCTAATCTTGTTTCCAGTTTCCAGCATTATTCAAGGATTCATTTGTTCAAGTACATTCATTATCTTTAAGATAAGTTTATTGGCTTATGAAGTGATGTGACAGAAGAACACAATGATTCATCTGCGAGTGACATTATTTGAAGAGTTAAAGTCAACAGTTTTACAAGGCAGCACTGAAGCATACACTCTCAAACCCTTACACTCTCCTATTCACACTCTTTAACCTGTATTCATAGATTTATAGTTTGACTTTTTTTAATGGCTCTACTTCCAAGTTACTGTTCAGGCATTCATAAATATATTGAC
The DNA here is from genome assembly GCA_028641955.1 of Protonibea diacanthus. Lineage (NCBI taxonomy): Eukaryota > Metazoa > Chordata > Actinopteri > Sciaenidae > Protonibea > Protonibea diacanthus. The sequence continues at coordinate 11,647,733 of CM053983.1, read as the reverse complement.
CCAAACCACCACGTCTCCAGGGTCATACAGAAGCTTCACGTTTCTATGTTCTTTTCAGGAACTGAAAATAAAAAGGTCCTGCTGCTGCCGAAACCCAAGGTTTCTGCTATTTTGCTGTACATTTTATATCAATTCCTCTCAATGTAAGCTACTTAGAAAAAAATGTGTCTGCTGTCATATAGAAAATGAAAATGATGTTTTGAAAAGAGGGTATATCCAAACAAACGTGATATGACCTTTTACAGACAGAGCTGTATCCAAATGCATGGATTAATGTATCTATTTCTTCTTTCAAAACACTTGAGGCGTAACATACTTAAAGAACTTCATGAGAAGAAATTTTAAAATGAATCCGCTGAGTGTTTGTCCGTGCTGTAAATATATATTTGACAGCTACTTCACTCCTCTCTGGCTGCTTTAATCACAACTTTGAGACACATTTCTATGAAAAATGCAAAGTAAACGTTACCTGTCATTGTAAAATGTATAATGGGATTTCATTCAGAATTTAACTCATGATACAATTGCTGAGCCAGATGTGTCACTAATTCTCAGTTTGACTTCCCAATACCATGAAGTCCAATCTGATGAATATCAACTCGAAAACCTGACATGTGATTTTCCATAACCAAACAGATGTTGTGCAATGGGTTTTAGAAGCAGATGTTGCAATTATTATGCTGACTTTTTTTCCATACTGCCCAGCCTAAATGTAATGTCAAATATAGGGGAGTGTCACACCATCTGTTACAAAAAACAACAACACTGCTTTGAGGATACATCTTGAACTCTATGTTAACCTAAACAGCAAATTTAGATTCTCCTGCAATAAAGGTTCTTTCACAATATCTGACAGAGGGTGCTGACCACATGGAATAAGTTATACAAAACAGCGAGCAATGGATGCAAATAGGGGAAGAATGATGATGACATAACAGGAGCAGGTTTCCAGTCATACTTTCACAGCATGGCACTGTCACAAAACAGCACCAACAAACAGGAACTCAGCAGGTTTAAATAAGTTCATTTTTTATGTCATTTGTAATCTAACAGCTAATCTTATACACCGACGTGGGTATTAACTAAATCCAACAATGTGTTCAGCTATACAGGTGTGACCAATATGACACAATCTGTCAGGTATCTTAGCTTTAGCTATTAATGCAATAGCAGAAAACATGGCCTGGGGCTCAGGATGGGTGTTGGAGGTGGAACTGTGCTGGAATTCAATACAGCACAATAAAGTAACCGCAAGTGAGGCAAGACACGAGACAACACATCTTAACTGACAACATAAGGCAGAGTAAGGTAACATCCTTTATAGATTAGGAGCGTGTGTTTTTTTATACTAATTTTTCACAGACACACAACACATGTATTCCTATAGGTTTGTTAAGAAGGTCACTATGGTCAGTAAAGTATAACAAGCTCTATATAATGAAAACAAATCTGTTCTCTATTTACTTTTTACTTATTTCCACTAAAGTATGAACTGCCAACTATTGTTTTGGGTTTTTTTTTTTTAGTTGTTCACTAACACCCTCTCTTCTTACGAGGCTGTCAGTTGCACACCTACGTTTAGCCCTGTGGACAAGAAAAGTGACATTTGATCACTGTGGCCTGTGGTTGTTTAGCTGCATTTATACAAGGACAGAGATCAGATGTTTAACTCTTTGTGGTACGGATCTGACCAGGCATGGCTGCCTCAAAAGAGTCAAGAAGATCAGATTTCATGCAGCTTCTCTGTGCGGTAAACAACAGGACATAAAATCAGAGCCATATACAAGGGTCACAAATATAGATAATTTTTGCTTGTGTAAGTGCACGGGGGGACTGGTCAGGGTACAAAAAAGACAACAGAAGCCAGTGAGGATGATAAATTCAAAGTTTTTCTTACCTACAGTTAAACTGTCTCCTGAATGAATGAAGAAGCGGGTTGATAAATTACTACTGTCAATCTTTTTTCTTGAGGTGTGCACTTTTTCTGAACCATAGTGGCAAGAGATAGTAAGAATAGCAGAGATGGTAACAGCTCCAACAATAGCATTAAGTAGACATGGCAGTGGCTGTTGTGTTCCATCTTTAGGTTTGTGGGAGACTACAATTGTTCACCAACTATAGAAACATAAGATGGCAGGTAAACAAGTGGAAAAAAATATTCCGTACGGACAGCACAGCACACGTTCACTCTCATGTTTCATGGAGGGAAGCCTAGTGGGCAAAATCCAGCATCCAGGGCAACAGATACACACAATCACATAATTTGTGCCAATTTATTCATCTGTCAAATCTGTTGTCAGAAGCAACCAACCGGATTTATCAAAGGCAAACAGAGCAGGCTGACACTGTATCAGAGCCTTCAGCGTCTTTGTTTGTGCACACTCTACCTGTCTGTGAGCTTTTCACATGCAACTGCTTGCACAGCGGTGAGCAGCGCAAATTCCTTTCCAGCCCTCAGCCTGCCAGACCCTCTCTACCTGCCTAGCACAGAGCACCCATACACCCAGGCCAACCACAGCTGAACACTACATCAGTATGACTACACACGTTCATACCTCCATTGGTGCAGCCCAGGAAATCCCAGAACTGCATGTTGGCAGTCGGTAGACAGAGGATTGAACCTCCGCTAAATCACAGATGCCTGGGTATGTTCCTGTTCGGTCTCTCTACTTCCTAGTTGTACTGTATGCTGTCACTTATAGGAGAGGGAAAACACCCGCCCACTGATTGTTTGGGGCTGACACACCTGGAGGCCGAGTTTCATTCCAAAACAGCTGCCTCCTTCTCTTAAGCTCTCATTCCTAATCGTCATCCCACTACTTCCCCCTTCGCTTGCAGTCTTATCCGCTACTCTGCCCCTCATCTTTATCTTTTCCTGACTGAAAACAGACAGGCGCAAAGATCGATCTTACATTGTCAATGTTACTTTCCCCATCCTGCCTCTTCAGATTAGGGCAAGTAGAGGGAGAGGAGGAGGCGAGGAGAACAGACGAGCAGAGGAGAAACAAAGCCACAGCAGAGCACAATTCATCTCCTGAATAACAATTGCATAAAAATATGATTTCATCAACAAAATCAGTTTAGGTGAGAATGCTTCTTATTCATGTGTGCCGAATAATGAAACATTACATGTTAAGACAGATGGCGAAATATGCATGAGTCAGAAGGACTGCATCACCTTGAATCATGAATCACTGAGTGGACATCTAATCTAGCAAACATTAACTAGACTTTCAGCAACAACATGATCAATATCTACACTGTAAAGATTCTGCTTGTGTAAAGGTAGTGACATTTCTTGGTAACTCACGGAAGAAACATGCCGTCTATCTCTTTTTGCTCCATTATTAGTAAAATTTAATCACATTATGAGTTTATTTACTGGAACGTGAGCCTGGTCAAGCTTTTATTCAAGCATAAAGACGACAATATGTTTTCAGCTATACTTGTCATTCAACCGTTTTATCCACAAGCATGTCAAAAAATATCTGAGGATGCGCTTCAGGGTCCTGACCCTGTTAAGGGGTGCATGCAGGGATGATCATCGGAGGAGACAGCCACATAAAGGCAGGAAACAAGATGTGGGAAAAAAAAGGCAGGAAAGCAAAAATCTGTGGGAGACATGACAGGGCAGCTTTGACACCAAAGCCCATGAAACCCACACAGAAAACTGACTAATCATCCACATCCACAGGGCTGCTGGGCACCAGGCTGCGCACCATGTTTAGATCTGTTAATTTTAGCATTAGACCCAATATGTGAGTTTAACCCAAGCTGGCATGCTAAATGAATAATTTATGCCCCTAAAAATCAGGTCTGGTTCAAATATTAATACATTTCAATCGGCCGACCACAGCATTTAGTGTACACTAGTATCGTGCTTGACAAGGCAGCGAGCAACCCAAAACACTTGAGACGCACAGGTTAAGTAAGAACTGCCCCCTTTTGTCTCCAAACCGTTGCTTTCAAAAATAAACCCTGAGTCTGAGCAACTCGTTATTCATCAAAACACTGGTATTTTTTTCCTTGTTGCTCTGCATGACAGAAATCCTCCTTGGCTTGAACCTTTGCACCTAACCGGAGAAACAGAGAGGGGTGGTTTCGGCCACTGCACCACTGTCTGTCTGTTAGGAATACAAATGACTTCACGGTGTCAAAGTGACCAGTATTTCATATCCTTAAGTCCACCATATTTTGCTATAAACCCTGGTACCAGCTCCTAAAAACACCTCCCCGCGTACTGCATTTGCGTTTACCCCATTGTCTGTATGTGTTACCCCCTTTAATGCTAAGCTAGCTCGGCTAACGGTGGGCTATTCCCATAATCCGCCCCCCAGATGGATCAATACTCACCCGCTTTAGCCCTGGAGCCCAGTCGCAACTACTCTCCGTAACCGGCCACCTTTTTCAGCCAGTAAGTTTGAAATGTACACAGGTATACTCGTTGATATGAGAGCCGGCTTGTTGGCTGTATCTGTCTCCGTTATGAGTCTCTCTCCCTGTATGTTTTTGTCCACAACAGCGCCGTGCCCGGTAGTCGGTGTCCACTGACGCTAGCTGTTAGCACCGCTGCTGTGCTGCTGCTGCTGCTGCTGGAGCCTGAGCTTTTCCAACATGGCTGCAGCTGGCGGGGCTCACTGACAGGAGGAGAGGGGCCCTACGTGTCCAGTACCACTGCAAGGGTCCCCAAGTGGTCCTTATGTAAGACCTCCAGTTTCATAAGATCCTTAATTTATCTTGTCATCTATGAGGTACGGATTTATGTGAGATGATGTCATGGAGGGTAAAGCTATCCAATCACAGATCACTAGATTACATTGTATCAAATTTATGATTGTGTTTAGGGTCATTGATAGTGTGCATATTTACTGTTAGGTAGTAAAATATAATTCCCAGAAGACCTTCCTCTGTCACTTTTAAAAATAAAAACAGTTATTTAGGATCCATAATTGAAAGATCCACTGGCCAGAAATGTCAAGGTTCAACTTATTAGTCCATAAAATTATGAGATTATAGTGTTCACACAATAATAAACCAATGGTGATTACAGAACATAAGAAATAAATAAACATAAAAAGAAAACATGGACAAACATAGCATGTAGAAGATATAAAATAACATAATAATATAAATAACAGCATATCAAAGTAGAACTGTAGTGAAATAAAAACTACAGTTTTGAATCCTCATGGCTAATCTCATAAACCGAAGCTTACACAACAACTTAATATAGAGAAACTATATGAAAAGCTATACTGATGTTGATAGTAAGCCCCGATTGAAAACTGGGCTGAAAAGTCATACAGTATTTGTAAACACATATTGAAGTATACCTTTATTTTATTTTACCTTTAAGAGGTGTGCATGTTGGAAATAGATGTTCTCTACAATAAACTGCACAGTGTGAAAGTAAAACTGCCATCGCCACCGCTGTCAATGTACCATATTTATGGCTTTTTCCCTCACTGGCGATGCAGTTGAATAAAAAATTGTGTAAACTGAGTTGCAGTCTGTGGTCAAAACTGCCCTGCTGTATGTAAGGAGATAAAAGTAGTGGGGGGCACTAATGTCTTTGAACAAAATAGTCTTCATCTCACTGTGCAATACGTTAGTGAGTGAAGCTGAAATTAAATTGCTCTCCACTTTGTCAGCCCCACTTTGGGCAAGTAATCACTGTGCTGGCAGGACAGCCATCACATCCACCCTGTAGGACAAATGTGAAAATGTGCAGGCTTTAGTGTTTTTTATGATGCAGCCCAATGCACCAAAGCACAGTGAAATAATAGGAAACAGAAGATACATTAACAACCCACAGCTGATGTCTCATGTTTAAATGAAATCTTGAGAGATTTCTGTCATACATTATTCATTATAATGTAAGCCAAACAAAAGAAGCTTTGAAATAAAGATGCACTCCAAACACACGCACTCACACACACACAAACAAAATTATTGTGACTTTGATGCCGACTGCCATTATGCTGTCTTGGATCTGTGCGACTCCTCTGTATTTCAGTCGTAGCCCAAAACAATTCATCTACTGACAGGCCTACACACACAGCCCCACCTACACACACACAGTACATTCATGCATGCGGCTAATATCCATACACACAAATGCAGACACACGCCCTGAATTCAAAGATTATTTTTACTGTGCAAATTGTGGAGACAGTCTCATGGGCAGCAAGCAAGATGGGAAAAATCCAGGAGAACAGAGACATGACAGTGCAGTTTTGACACCAAAACCCTTGAAACCCCACAAGAAAAACTGACTAATCGTTCTCAGGGTTTCGCGGTGGCAATACACTCAAAATATGAGTTTATTTTTACTGTACAAATGGTGGCGCGAGGGAAGGTGACACTTATCTGGATTAAAATTCATGACATCATAGGGCCACCAGTTCACCCCACATTTACACATTTGGCAGTCGCACAGCTTGGCAGCTATTGGGAAAAACCTATTATGTTTAGTGTAAAATGAATGTGGTGTATACAATTAAACTGAATGGGGAAGAAAAGGAAAAGGTAAATTACCCTTTGGCCAATTACACATCACAACCCCCTTTATACGCTATAGTGTATGCAGCAAAACCCCCCACTGTATACTCTAGGTACAGAGGGTGATGTATCGCACAGTGTACTTCCACCACTGAACTTGTAAGGAACAACAGGCTCAGCACTTTGTCTGATGGCACTGCAGCCCTGCTAAATTTTTGGATCCAGTTGTGAATATAGTTAAAATGTTGTTTCAGATGCCAAAGAAATGCGGGAAAATAAGAATTATCACAATACTTTATGCTCAGTTGCTAGATTTATAACAAGATAAGCACATTTATAGTCCTGAAGTAAGTTGGAATGAATCCTGTTTTTTGTCCAACACTCACACATTTATTTGCCAAAGAAATTAAAATTTCTCGTTTTACTCTGTTGACCTGTTATTTCCACATGCTTTGCTCACAATAAAATGTGTTTAAAATGAGGAAAATAGTTTAATAACTCAAGAATCAGCTAACAAACACATGAATCTCCTCGAGGTATATGAGTGCACATGGGATTGGGGAAAAGTGGAATTAGAAACATAATATTATACAATGCAGTTTAATACAGCATTCTGGGAAAGGACAAGCCTAAGAGATATTAAAAACATGCATAATGCTGTGCTAAATAGGTGATACTAAAAACAGAGCAAATGGATTTGACTGATGAATTTGGATTTTGAATTTAGTTGTCAAAGCACTCTGTACATATAAGCATATGGCTATATTACCTGACAGTGACATGACTGCTGGTGAGAGAGAACAGAAGAGGTTATAGATCTCCATCTAGTGGGCAGATTAGAGAGGTGCACTATTGTTTGTCTTATTGCAGAACATCCCTCTTTAAATGTTTACGTCAGTCATCCGAGAAAGTTTAAAGAAATTCCAACCTCTTGGCCAGAGGACTTAATGAACATAATTTGGTTGAGAACATAGGAAAAGGTGTTTTTCATATTTCAGCAGTAGTAATCAGTGGATTGTTGATGAAGTTGATGGAAAACATTGGCTTTTGGTATGACAAATATAAAGATTGAAGATTGAACAATAATTAGATTACCATTTTCTTTGGAAACAAAGCGCTAACAGTTCCTGGTTCCATTTAGTTCATTACATTCATTCATTCATACATTCATTACAGTTCCATTTACTCATGTATGAGTTGCTCCCCCTGCTAGAAATACAGTACTTTCTGAAGTATACTTGTATCTCACCAACTAAATTTGAATGTCACATAACCCTACTACACCAAATCAGCATTGCACATAAAATTGGTGGAATCATGATGAACAGTTAAAATAATAATAAACTTTATTTGTAGGCTTATAGCACCATGAAAATACAATAAAACAATAATATTAAATATAAATACACAAAAATGAAATAAAAAATAATTTTACACAGAGATAAAAAGTTTTATTTAAAAAAAAAAATGTTTTAAGAAGATATTTAGAGATGCACTGTGTGAGGTTTAGGGAGATTTATTGGCAGGATAAGACAGAAATGGAATATAATATACATGATTATGTTTTAATTAGTTTATAATCACCTGAAAATAAGAATCATTATGTGATTGTTATTTTAAAATGAGCTTTTTATATCTACAGATGTCGTGGGTCCTCCTCCCCTTCCACGTAGTCGACCATGTTGAACCAACACAGTAGCATTTGTAAATGCCGCACACCTGTCCTTTAAACACAGTAATAGATTAAGCCAGCCTAATCTCAGCAGGTAAACTTGGGGACCCAGACTGCAAAAGCCTAATTGCCTTTAATCATTAGTCGGTCTCTGGGAAAGCCACCGTCATCTGTTCTAAAATGACGTCCAGGCTCATAAGGGGTCAGTAGATCTCTTATGTACGTAGGAGCCTGGTCATGTACAGCTTTAAAAGTCAACAATAAAACTTATAATAATCAGAGTGAAAATGAATAGGAAGCCAATAGAGGGAGACCAGAATTGGCTATGTGACCTCATTTTCTTAAACTTATGATAATCCTAGCGTATTTATGCAGAAGAACCAGAAATATCTTAATCTTTATTCCATGCATTCTTCTTCCTTGTTATAATCTGGCATTCATTACCCACGATGCATTCAGGTGTGTCAGTAGTAGCCTCAAGCTGCTAGACTCATGCAGAGATGAGTAGCAGTCTGGTAAACTTACTTTTTTCTTCACACCTCCAGATTTTTTTTATTTTATAATTGGTAGTCTACAGCCACAGACTCAAATGAATCACCTGAAGCAATGTGTTTTGAATGACAATCAACTTTTTTTTCACATATGTAGTAGTACAACTTAAGACCAAACCTTTTTGATGTTTTAGGCTGAGTTCCCTTTTCATGTAATATATTAGTATGTGATGTAAATGATGATGCTACTGTACAACTGAGTGCTGAAAGCAGTGTTTTGTCAGAATTATGTTTCTTCATTTTATTACCGTAATAATTTTAATCCCACTTGATCGTTATGGTAACTGTTATGCCGGTAATACAGATCAGAGAGGTCAGACTGTTCTGTTTTTCATCTGTGGTTAGAATAAATGAGGGTCAGATGGATGATTAATTACTTAATAATTTTTAATCACTGACATAGAGAGATATTTACATGATGATCTGTTTCAATGATTGAACTGAACATCCATGCAACATATCTTTACAGTAATAATATGACTTTATTTTACAAAGAATTCCCAAAGCATCTAACATTCATGTCAATAATACATTCCTGCAGTTAAGAACATCAGGTTTTTATACTAGAATGCATCTTATGTACACTTATTATTACACCCCTGAGTTTTATATAAACACACGATTGCTGAAGGACTCCTCTATTTTCAAAGAATACATTTCAGCTTTCAGAGTTTTCTCATGTATTGTGTATCATCAAAGCATGAGAAGGCCTGCAGCAGAATCTCTGGTACAACATCAGTGTCAGAGGAGAGAGAAGCAGAAGAAAAGAAAGGAACATAGACAAGAACATACACAACAAGGAGAAAAAAAACACAGTTAAGGGTAGGATAGAAACAGGATGAGGTTGAGGCTGGAGATGATGGAGGGATAGGGAGGAACAGAGAGGATACAGAAGACACATGGAGGCATGACCTGTGACCTGTCAGCTAGACATAGTGCAGATGAAAGGGCATGATAAACTGAAGGGCGGAGATGGAAAGATAAAGTTAAAGAGGAAGGAGACTATCTGGGTAGATATAATAAGGGATGATTAGATTTAAGTGCATGGGATATGGGGCAGAGAGCACTCTAGCATGCCACTTCAGTGGACTTTGAGATGATCTGATTCACAGTACTGTTGGAAACACTCTCCATGGAGACGTCAGTGTGGGAGCGCCCATGTTTCTCCTCCCCGCGTGAGTGTGTTCGGCCACGCTGCAACTCATTGGTGTGTGAGCGGCTCCGTGAGCCATCAAAGGACGAGATGCTCGAGCTGGAGGTTGTCCGTGACCGAAGTCTGGTCATGCTTGCGCTGGACACTGGAGAAAGAGGAAAGCCTTTAATAGACTTCTGGGCTTATTGTAGATTGATACCATATTTATTTCACAGAAAAAAATCAATGTTTTGCCAACTGATATGGCACAATATTGATTCAACCCACAGTAAATCCACTTACTGCAATAAATGCTGTTATCATTTTCAGTTCTAAACACCCATGTGGGGTTACAGTAATCCTCTTATTTACAGGAAGTGAAATTTAGCAGTTGTTTGTTAGAAATAAATGGGTATAATGAGTAGTTCTCGTGAGTATTGCCATAACTAACAAAGAGTGGCACTTGCAGAGCCTTAGACATTTAAGGGAAATACTTTAAGTGCTGATCTTTGAGATGTAACTGTTCTAATTTAAGATTAAGTAATAGTGACTTACAGTATCCCATGCCCTGGATGAAATACTTGAAGGCTTCAATCACTTTGGCTGGCTGTGGAGAGCAAGATGAAAAGTATTAAATACATTTCCAACTAACCAGGAGTGCAGATTCTCAATTACTGTCAGTCGAGTAACTAATAAAATGTCACAGCCTACCTGATCCACCAAAGGAAGTCCTCCACAGTCGGCCATCTACAAGAGCAAAGCGCAAAGGTCAGGTGTAGGGTTCAGTCTGTCACATTAGAATCACATTAATTATTATATAGATGGTTTTTTTTTGTTTGTTTTTTTGCTTGCTCTATTTTTTATCATTCAGTTGTTCGGTTACCTTAAGTAGTGTGGTCTTGGTAGGGTTGAGTTTAGAGTTGCATTCGACCACAGCTTCCACAACAGGAGCGCTATCTCCTACAATCAGCAGAGTGGAGCATCTGTAAACCAACAGATAGGCAGGTGAAACAGGCAGAAAATATATGACACACAGTTCAGACAGCAGCAAGCTGCGTTGTACTAACTTGAGGGTCCTGACATTGATGGTTCCTCCAGGAATAGGCCTCTCCACCTCCAGAGCACTGCGGTTGTTGTAGGAGCGTAAGAACTGGCTGACGTTGGACTGGTTCATGGTTGAGATGTGGTGACGGTACGTAGCTATGAGGTCATGGTTGGTCTCAATCTCATCCTAAAAAATCAGTTTGAATGTAAAACAGAGATATTTTTGTATTCTAAATGTAAGACATTTGACACTTGATTTGATATTTGACAAAGTTCTTTTTAAGATGCATGTTTCTGCCTTTGTTGTCATGGCAACTAAGACCAATCAGTACAGAGTAAAATAACTGATAACTTACCTTTCCAAAGAAGTGTGAGATGATTGTGTCTGGGAGAGTGTGGGTCCACTCAGTGATCTACAACACACACAAAACAAACATATATTCAGCTACATTTAGATAATAGATTATGTATTTCATTAGGTTTCAGATAATCGTCAAATGTCGGGACCAACACTATATCAATATCCATTTATTTATTATATCAATATCCATCAAAAACTGTCAATACAAGAGGTTGTATGGATTAAAAATAGCACACTATTTGAGACAGATCTTATTCAGCAACAGAATAGGTGATTAACACACACACACACCTTGTTTGCGACACTATCCATTAGTCCTTCAGCGCAGGGATTGATGTTGATCAAAACTAATCCGTCCACTAGATCAGGGTGATTGAGCTACATGCACACATACAAGACAAGTTAGTGATATGACTTCAACAACTCATTTAGTAACATGCTTTTCTACATTTCTCCAATTTTTTTTTACAAGTATGAGGGTGTTTTGTATAGGACATGTGTAATTATATCTGTGTAGCTTTGCATAGGAAAGGTCTTAATAGTGGTGGCATCGATCTAATTTATATATGCATTTGTACCCTTTGAGGAACTACAGTACTACTAAGTGCAGAGTGAAGAAAACCTTTAAACATTTTGCAAACTAGGTATCATTTATGTCAAATTATATATAATGCCTGTCTCAAATTCAAATGGGATTTAGAGAAGAGATATAAACTTACAGCGAACTTAGCCAGGATGTAGGCTCCGGCTCCAACTCCCAGTCCAATGACACTTTTCAACCTGCAGGGCACACAGTCAAAAAGTCAAAAGTGAGATAAATCCTGCTACGCTACTGGAATAAATATGTTGTCCCAACCTTTAATGAAAGGCCAGCTGAAAAGTGTTGTAAGTCTATCTTACCCAAAGTGTTTGAGGATAGCTGGCAGAGCTTCAGACAGCTGGTCCATGGTAGGAAAGGTATACCTGAGGGGTGAACATAACCATAAGCTGGTGTGGATTCACTCTCTTTGAACTATCAAATTAAATAATGGTGTAATTACAGCATAAGGTGTAATTACAGCATAACATGCTGTAATTACACCATAAGTCTTCTATGAAGACTTCTGTAGAAAAACAGACTGATATTATTAAAGACAGTGTACTGACGCAGAAGGCAGAGTTTTGGCTTCCTCGTGTTGTCCTGGTGCTTCAACATGACAAACAGGCAAATGCTTGCTGATTTCCTCCATGTCCTCGTGGTTGAACAGTGTTGAAAAACAGGACTTGTCTATAAGAAAAAAAAGCCAAAAATATTATCAGTTTTGTGGAACTGATAAATAGAGATGATGTAGACAATGTCGATATATATTATTCAAATTGTACAAGACATTTCTAATGCAAAAGAAATATTTTTATAAAGAAAATACAACATAGGAAAGGATGTTTTGATGCATCCATGCAAATTGAGTGATGCAATATGAACCAATAAGCTGTTTCTTCAGTGATAACATATACACAGTATAAAGTAGGCTATAAAGTCTTCCTTGTTCTTTTTTTCCTTCTTCTTGTATACAGGTGTATTATAGCTGTGTGCAGGAAATCAACATAACAAACCCTGCACTATGGGGCTAAGTATTGGGACTTACGGTTCAGTCCGATATCATGAAATGTTAGGATGACAGGGCGGTTTGCCCTAGGAGTTCCTGTCATGATGCAGTGGAGGGTCCCATACTGAGTCTCTACGTGCTCCTCCTAAAACAAACACAAAGATTCAGGCATACATGCATATACAAAATTACAAATAGAGGTTTTGTTTTTTGCTTTATTCAGATTGGAGCAGCTATCAAAAGTGAGATTGTTCTATATTTCTTTGCTGTTGCACAAACTTTTTCTTTCTGAATGTACAATGATATTATTATTATTATTATTATTATTATTAACTTTCTATTCTTTAATGTCAGATATACTGTGTATGATACTCACAGTGATTTGGGGCTCAAAAACAGAGTCGCACTCGTTGTCCTCCAGTACCATGGCTGCTGATGCCAAGTAGACCACAACAGAAACAAAGGAAATGTGCAGAAGAAGCTGCAGAGAAGATGTCCTGTTTGTGGTGTTGGTTTGTGAGTCCTAACTTCCTTGTACCTTTTTAAAGCAAATGTATATTTTGCTTGTCCCTTCCTGTCCTGCAGTCAGCAATGACCTGAGAACTGTATGTCCGTGACACACTATTTGTTTGAGCTGGTTTATATACCCTCAGACACTGATCTGTCTCTAAGTTCTTAACTCCAACCTGGCTCACATGTGGCCAACTGGCTCCTTCCTGTTTTAATCTGACCTTAGGCTGCTGCATTTCCACAGAGACAGCACTGGATTTCTACAAGGATTTAACTGAAACATCTACACTGAAAAAACACAACATCACTGTCTCTGTCACGGTTTTATGCATCTTAAAATATTTAGATCCAAATATTCAGCTGTAATTACAGATAATTCTGCTGTTTCCCTTCAGGATTACTTGAACTATGATTCTGAAATTTGTCTCTGGGCATTTAATAAACACATTTTTTATCTCGTCATGCAGGCCACCTGAAACATATTAAAATGTGTCATTTGTCCTGTAATACGTGTCATAGGTGGAAAAGGAATAGGTAGGGAAAATCTCTAGTCCTAGTTTGTTTATTTTTTTTTGCTGTGAGGTGTTAAGGGAATCACAACATCTTCAGCCAAGCCATGAGCAGGTCGGCTGTCTAATCTCAGCATGCCATCTGTTCCTCACTTAAGTTAATTTAACTTGGGCACCTACTCTGAAATGCCATGTTGCTCTTATACAGCACTATAGATACTCATTCAAAGGTACATCAGTACATTAGTCTAACCTTGAAAAAAACATGATACACTTTGACTCCTTTTCTGTTTTTGTTTTGTTTGTTTCCTCAGCTCTTTTTAAAGATTAACCTGTGTATTAGCAAAGTAATTACTGATAATGTAATGGCAACTGTCTGAGTATAGCATTGGATCCCATAGTTGATTTCTAAAATTATTATCTGAATATGTTTGTGTATTTACTTTAGACATAATGAAATTTAAAAAAAAAAAAAACTAGTAGAAGTGGCGAACATATAGTCCTTTCAAGGTAGTTTGAGGAGCTTCTGAACAAACTTGCAAATAAATCTGACTCTTACTTTACTCTGCAGAGTAAGGTGAGAGAAATAAGTTATGATGAATAAATGAGTAGATTTTCGCACTAGATGTTTCATTGCACTGCAATAGAATTTGGCGGTAACCCTTCTAGTTTAGGAAAAAATCAATATCTAGAGTCTAAACTTACAGATGTTTAAAAAAGAAGTGTAAAGTAAAATGGTGTTTTCCTCATGATGGAAGAAGGTCAAAGGTTTATGTAAGGTTTAGGCAGAAAATTAGGTTCGGTACATGAATGAGTGCACTCCTCATAGCCACTGTGCCCTTAGCAAAACACTGAATCCTCAACACTGTGAATATCTGCAACTATCAGCGAACAGCAGACACGACACAACATCCTTAGATTGATAGATCAAAACACACAGTAGAGGTCTAGACAGGTAGACTTCACTGCAGACAGTAACAGCTGGTGGAGTGGAAACACAGCAGACCTGAAGTGATTGCCTTCTTTGAGATGCCTTGAACACACACAAAGACACAGAAGTGAGCTGTGTGCGCAGCAAGTTTAATCCATTTAGTGTTGGCGTAAGAGCAAAGGGCAGCAGATGGGTCTTACTCAGCATCACGTCTGTCTGCAGCTATTTCAACATCACACTAACTCTGTCTAAGCTTTGGCCTGCTAGCCTATTTCACCATTGACGACTGTCCCATATTTTGTGGCATTTTTGATGTGATTGATGTGTCACCAATTGTACAAATTGGAAAATTCCAACAAGATTCTGTTTTTTTTGCTTATTTTTTGTTTATGTTGCTGCAGCTTCTGAAACTGATTAAACGATAATTAACACATTCAGCTAAGCACACTGAACTTATCCCACTGGAAACAGAGTAATGTGCTGTTCAAGAATTATTGACATTAAGAATTTAGGGCTACTGCTAGAGGGTAAATTGATACAAAATAACTGCAAAACCAACCTGTCATTACTTAGGCTAAAGACAGTCATATTTTGAAATACATACTGCTCTGAAGTCACACTCAGTAGTGGGGAAGTTTGACGATCAAATCATAAGTTAATAATACAATAGGTTACACAAGCACACGCTGTCATGTGTGCCTGTGTATGTCTATGGTGTATTGAAAAACAATTTTAACACAAAAATCAGAAAGGCTTTGACTTGTCACAGTACCAAAAGCACAGGTGTTATTAATAACATTAGCGATGGCTCTGTTCTATTCATGTATCCCAGCCATGACAGTGTGACAGTGAGCCAACATGCACAATACCAGGACCCTAAAACTGAAGCAGAATCATTAATTTTAGTATTCACACTTTTGCTTTTGCTTCTGTAGCATGTCAGAATATCTATGACTGCCTAATATAAGCTAAATGTATGCATAAAACCCACTATTTCCATGTTTTCTTTCAAAACACAATAAATATGTTGGAAAATAGTTGCTGAAAACACGTGAAAAGACTTTGAACGATACATCACTGAAATGTGGAGTTGGATGTGGAGAGGATCAAACAGTTTTTCACCAGTTTTCAGTCCAGGATTTTTTGGGCGGTCCTAAAAGGAGACCGCGTGACGTCACACGGTGGCACAGTAACGTGATTTTACATCGTGCATAATCACGTTAGGGTTTCTCATCATTTTCATGTGTGTTATCTAATGTCAGTGCATGTAACGTTAGACTGCTCTCGTTTCCTGAGCGGAATCCAGAGAAAAATACACCGGTAACGGGACATGGGACGTCTCTTATATGCAACAGCAACTTGTGGCTATGAAAGGGAATATATGTAGTCAGATCTGAGTTTATGTGTGTAAATGCGCACACGTGCGAGAGACACCTGCCTGGGTCTGACCACCCCCCATCAAAACATCGCGACGGAGCAATAACCGCAAAGTGACGACAGACAGCGTTTCACTGAGATACATGACTTATGACGTTTGGACAGAGACAGAAAGACACAGAGAAACAGATTCATTCAACTCGCCCAGATTGCTTCAACGGACACGCCCCCACAGTCCTGTAGCTGAGAGTACTGCCCATTTTTACCTGATTTTGACACCTAATTTTATAAATGTGTCATTATTTTTAATCATTCAAATTTGGCTGGGTGGTTAATAACACTTTCTTCTTTGATCTGACAAACTCAAAACACATATTTATTTTGACTTTACACAGCCTTTAAAGTTAAATCGAGTACCATTTTGAAGCTGCAATTAATCTAAAACATTACTCAAAATACTTGAAATATTTCTGTCTCCTGCTGCTTCCAACCACATCCAAGACAAACCTTTTGTTAGGTTTGGAGAAGACAGGCCAGAGTCAAGCTTGTAGCAGCACATTCTGCACCCTTGTGTCATTTCCATGTACAGTCCACTAGATGGAGTTTCATGTCGACTTTCTGCATGCAGCTTGTCAGCTGGCAGCATGAAGAAAGTCAGGATATCACCAAGCTTTGTTTTTCACCTGATAAACCTAAAGTCGTTTTCAAATGACTATTGCTTAATATTAAAATGTTTGTGTTTGATAATGTTTGTTTATATGTACGTTATTTCCATGCACACAAGCTGTTGTAACTCACTAAACCATGCAAATTCTTTGGTAAATAATATGGGTTTAATTCTCACTTTGCTTACATGTCATACAGATTGAACGTGACATATAATCCTACATGAAATATATTCACCAAGCTATTTAAGGAAATAATTTATTTGTACTGAATCCTATGTGGGCGTGTCTGTTCCAAAACAGATGGGATGGACGCTGAGATGGAAAGTTTTGGAAGCCAGAAACCTCATCATATGGTGAAGTGATTGTTGAGCTGCAAGTATTGATAACCTCCTACATTTCTCATGTTACACAAAAATGAGACAGAATCTCATTTACTGTTTCTGGAACAACAGGTTGCATGATGCCATATATCCCACACTTTCTTCACTTCAGGGCACCTGGCTTACATATGTACTGTACTTATATAAAGGAATAGTAAAATGTATTGTCATGCTGACAGTTGGTTGTCATGGAAACTCTTCAGTCTGCAGGTGAAAGTCCTGCTGTCCAACTCTCAGCTTTCAAAACACTCTAATTATACACACAGCAGCTGCTGCCGCCTGCCACATGCTTGACTGTGTGCATGTACTGTATGTGCGTGTGTCTTTTTGTGCGTTTGTGTGTGTTAGCATGTCTGTGTAGGATTTTTTCTCTGAGCTTCATCTTGTGAATGTGTGTACGTGCATATGTGTGAATTCTCCTATATGTTTCTGAGGGAGTGTGCGCATGTCCATGTGCAAAAAGACACGGGTACTTTCCACAGTAATTATGTATGTATGATCAGCTACAGTGGCACAGTATGTAGTAGTATTGTCATAACCTGGTCAGAAAAGGAGATTTTGGTGAACTGTTTTGCTGTGGATTCCCAAAACAGTTTAAGAGTTAAAAGTAAAGTAACAATCCATTAAATCTCCTCCTTAAAATAAAGCATGTCACTATCAACACTGACTTACAGGGCAATTACATTATTAAGCTTTTCTATCTTGATGAACCGCAGATTTATCTTGCCACCCTTTAAGGGGTCATGGCCCCTATGCTAAGGACCACTGCAATAAATAATACAAAGTTATCATATATTGTCCAGTATCGTATTATGAAACCACTTTGCCATCAAAGAACCATCAAAACCATCAAAGTTCCCTTCACTTCAACTGGTGCACTGCAGTCAGCTGTAAACTGATATGCCGCGAGTAAAATTTACACTTAATCATTTGTTTCCTGATCCACTTATATTCAATAACTTGATATCAGCATGGCTCAGAACAGGAATCCCAGCATAACATTTGATCCATCACAGAACATACTGTGACTTCACCACCATCCACGTCAATGAGGGGCTCAGTTTTCCAGCATAGTGAAGCACCTGCTGCTATATTACATCCCCTAAACAGGTATAAACGTCAGACTCAGTAATTGTTCACAATTTAGACATGATTAACACTCCCTCCAACGGGACATTGCATGCTTACAGTATAAAAAAAACTGTTTGGTGAAACTATGCTTCCTTTTCATATCCAATTCCTCCTTATTGCTCTGGGAATTACATAGTATTTCACACTTATGCATGAGTAGTGTGCCTAACGGACAGAATTACAGACTTGTACAGGGGAGGGAGGGGACACACTGTGCAAGTGTATATCAATATGGTAAATCAGTATCAATGTTTACAACCACCTAGGTCATTCATCAGGAGTGAATGACATAGGAGCTTATAGTCAGAAGATGGATTTATGACAGATGCACAGATGGAGTAATAGGCTCTCAACAGGTAATTAACAGCTTTAATTATTTTGTAGTATAAAAACAATTTCTGTTTGTAGGTATGTACATTGATACTGTGGCTATAGTAGTAGTAGTTGTAGAAGTAGCAGTAGAAGCAGGTGTAGTTACCCATAACATTGTCAAATAGACTGGAGACAAACCAGTTATATATTCTGGTCATATGACTGTAAGTCAGACATGTTTTTTTTACTGGATGCTAAATTTGTATTCACAGAGTTCACAAACACAGAGTGACATAAAAAGCTACTAAGTCAGATTGGAGTGTTTCTATAAAGGTGATAGGAGCTTTTAAATAGCACTGATCATTACATAACACCAAGAATAAAATAGCTTACTGAGAAGAATCTAGTTAAGCAACAGGTAAGCGCTCAACTTAACTAACAAACACACAACATATACAAAACATTTGGGCTATATTTTGGGCACATAGTGTTCCAGTCTACTTGTATCCTTTTATATCACTGATTAATCTGTAATTGTAGAACCTAAATTTAAGTATGATGGACTATCTATCGAAATGAAAACAGTACAAATGCACACGTGCAAATGCTTTGGCAACATATAAGATGAAAAATAAGTTTGCCCTGGCTCATATGTTTGATATGAGAAAACAAGATAATAAATTATTTCTATTCATAGCTGCTGCTTTAGTCAAACTCTGGCAGGACAGCCTGAGCACATTGATCAATAATTGCAATGGGGATAACCACCTGCAATGTTTGTGTAAAAATCAGGCTCAAACGCTTCCTTGACATTTCCTTGTAGCTGTGGTGAGTACTCAGTGTTAAAGTCTTTGCAGGTCAGCCCATTGCTTTCATCAGGCTACAACCGGCGCCTTCTCAAAAAGCACGGGACTGCCAGCTGAGGGTTGACCTACAAGGTGTCAGCTCACATTTCCAGAAACCATTGCAGCGACCATGTTTAGGCCAGGGTACTGCTGTTTGTAGCATCAAAACAGATGGTTACACTGGGAAGGTCTGTTCCTGTAGAGGATTAAATAGGGGAATCCTTGAGAGGAAGAGTTTGTGCATTTGGGGAATCAATCACAACAGTAGGAGGATGTTCCAGGTGTACACTATTCAAAGGTTCAAAAGTTAACCAGTAATCAATACATCATATCAATTAACACCAATAACTTTAAAAGCATATGCTCAATGGAATTGAAATAAATTTGAAGATAATTTACACTTTTGACATGAAACTGTGTAATAACTGTGTTTTGGTCTGAAGCAGGCAGTACAGGTCACATGATTTATAAAATATGTGACAGCGTTTCTGTTTCTTCAACTTGTGAAAACAATTGAAACCCAGTTCATTTTTAGTTATTTGTTTTATATTTGAGTATAGTTAGGCCAGTCAGCCCCAATAGCTCTGATCATATTTATAGTTTTATAAATGTTTTTTAGTCTTTAAATGTAAAATGAAACCAAAAAAACTGGCTTGTGGTCAGTCACATGTCTCACTCTAACCTTTTCTGCATGCCATTCGTTTATCGCTCCCTCCAACTTGAAGTCTCTCTTGACTGCACGTACACACATACTTATGACAAGTGTTTTAAAAGTTAAATGCATGTACTGTACAGAATGTGACTGAGCAATATTCACTTCTATTCTATGTTCAGCTGTTGTTTGCAGCCAAAGTCTTCATTAAAGAACATGAAGGTAAAGTCCATCTTGCTTTTCTTCTTTCAGGAGGTCTTTATCTGTCTGTCACTTTGTGTTTGCACCCTGCTAATCACTATCACTTGTGACTATATTTACACACATTATCTGGAATAGAAGTGGCATCAGGACACTATAATAAAAATCAGACATGGGATAACACTGGGCCATGAGATTATGCCAGAGTATTTGTCACCATAATGCATGTAACAAACGCGCGCGCACACACACACACACACATATGCACACACAGAAAATTTAGCTTCAGCTGTCATGATGATGAACACATTTGAATGCAATAAACTGGAAAGCGTTCAAGTAGTGCTTCGGCTAATTTTAGCTTGGAAGAGGTGTTTTTTAAAGCTCTGTGCGTGGGTGAACATTCATGTTAACCTCTACTCAAAGTGATTGATAGTGAGGTGAGGCCCCAGCTTGTTCTGCTTTCAAAAGTCTGCAGCCTTTGTGACTCTCCGGACTAATGTATGCTTACCACAATATTGTAAACAAATTGGATACAATTTTACAACTTAAAAGAGAATCTAAAAAATCCAAAGCTATGTGGATATCTGGTAAAAACGCTTAAATGGATGTTGATTTTTAGAAAATGTGTCCTGCAATTTATACCCTTTTTATTTGATTTTTGGACAAACGCTGGCTGATGAGCTATGTGGCAGCAAAACAGTGGCTGCAGGAAAACAACAACTAACTTGCGACTGTCAGTTAATGGGAAAGTTGATTCCATGAACTGAAACTCAAAGGTTTGACTTGTCCAATCTGTCTGGTGGCTCAAAGGACCGTCTATTTTTAGTTAGTTTAGGGAGGGGAAGGGGTGAGAGAGGAAAGGAAAACAAGAGAAGGTCCAGACAGACATGTCATTGCAGAAAAAGCTCTTCAGACCTACAATTTCACAAATTATTTAAGTCTAATTCTACATTTATGTTCTCTTTGAGAGTAACATGAACTGAAAACACTGATCTGCATTCATTTTGTTCCTGTGCACTGAACTATACGTGAGATCACATGCTCCCTGACTGAACCTTGTAATCATCAACCTATAGAAAGGGTGAGGAGAGGAAAGAAGGGGGAGAAAAAGCACCTCTTATTTACGCTGGGAGAGGGTGGTGGTGGAGTGGATGAAGAGGAGGAGGAGGAGGAAGAGGAGGAGGAGGAGGAGGGAGCAAGGCTCTTCTCCTCTCTCTCTAAGAGCATTAACTGTAGAGTGTTCTGGTGGTGACAGGGCTGTCAGGGTCAGATGGCTGCTCAGCCTGATTAGACCAGCTCACAGCAGATCCTCAACCCAGCATACTGCACTGCTACAAGCAAGGTAGAGCTACACAATCTGGCACTGTACAGTACACCACAGTGGTTACTCAGAGGCCAGGAGGCACAGGGAGAGGTGGACATTTCAGTGTTATAGTGGGGCAGAGCTACAGGCTGTTTCAGGAGTTAGTACTAGTTGCACAAAGAAACTAAAAGCAAGTGGACTTTTAAGGTGGGAAGAGGAAGTGAATTTTGCTCTGTGGTTGGAGATGACATATAAGAGCAGGTAAGGACATACACTTAATAGATTTGTTGCTTAAATTGCATTGAACTTGGTATGGCAGATAGGAAAGTAGACACAGTTATGGAAGATTTTGATAGAAGCTCATTTTCACAATGGCATTACTTGAATAATCAAGCTCATCGCAGATCCTCACTGGAACCGGCTGAGAAAAGGGACAGAGAGGTGTTCCAGCGTCGGAGCCTGTCAAAATTTGATGTGTCATAGACTCAGTCACTAGTATAGATACGGCTATAAAAACAGCTGCAGGGTATTCAGTGTCTACAGGGGTTTACTATAACAGGCAGTCAGCTGGTTGTCTGTCAGCACTCACACTGTTGTAGGGCTGCTGCTTCTGCAGGACTTTGGTGTAACTGCCAGTCATTGTGGATTTCCCAGTTCAGCAACCAGGCTGTCCACTGAGGTAAGAGGGAAGGCTGAATACTGTAGGCTCTCACCAACAACTCAAATGCAGGCATTTAGCACATCTTGTTCTTTAGAGTGACTTGTGATTGGAGCTACTACTAGAAACCTCCACGATAGTTGTTAACCTGAAGGCAGTAGAGGTGAATCTGCTGTAACAGGATTGATCCGAGAGGCTACTACTAACCTGCCTTGTTGTTGTCTTTACTCTTAACCTACAAGCTTACTTACTTGTGTGTCATTTAGCCTCACATTGCAGGTACTGTAGGAAAGTTTTGGCAACCTAATGTGGCTCTAAAATAATATTGAGATCCATTTTTAACTTCTTCGGGTCCTGACCCAGCCTGTGACAGGGAAACAGCCAGGCAGCCAGACGACCAACTTGGGACACACCTGTTTTTACAAAAGCATACTGCGCTCTAAGGTAACAGGGAGGACTGGCTTTACAGTTTTAATTGGAGTTACTGCATCCATCTAGCCATTTCCCTCATGCTCCTTTATGCTTTTATATGTTGTTTTTTTACATGAAGTCACTCAGCTTTAGATGTCAGCTAAATGCCTAAAGTGACTGCAGTACTTGTGAAGAGTTAGTATTTAAATTTGTTTTATGTTTAGATGCTTTAGAGCTTTTTTAAACATCTAGTCTGTCTCCCAGTTTCAGTGAATTCAGTGCTTTGTCTTGTTATGTCATGTTGCTCTGTGTTATACAAATTAGTTTTTATGTAATTTTGTTGTGCTTGTGTAATATGAGTGAAAATATGCATGGATATGTATGAAAACTCAGTAAGGTACAATAAATCTTCTGTTAACACTTTGAATTGATTGGATGGAAATATTGACCTCTATCCTGATTAGCGGTAACACAGGATAAATTCCTAATTATAGATAGTCAACAACCTGGAATAGATCACACTCTTCTGGAGGAGTTAGTCAGTAAGTCGGCATGTGATTATGTATGTGTGTGTGTGTGTGTGTGTGTGTGTGTGTGTGTGTGTGTGTGTGTGTGTGTGTGTGTGTGTGTGTGTATCGTCAAAGCTGAGGTGACGTGGTGACCACAGATTACCCAGAGTACCTCTGGACTTTCCCTTGTTGTTGTCTGAATGTTTGGGCATGTGAGTGAGAGAATGTGTACATGATGTGACCACCTTCCTTCATATTTCCCTCACTAACTCTGCCAATTGTCCATAACAAAGTAGAGTTACAGACAATTAGGTACTACCATTGCTTTGTTAGCAGTCACTGTTGAGTGGAGCAGCTTACCAGCCACAGAGATAAACAGCATTTGTTTTTCAGTTCCTGCCCCCCTACATCGTATTTTGTCCCAGTAACTTTAAAAGGTTTATCAGACAAGTTTCCATGTGCCCATCCTTAATCTTTCACTGTTGTACTTACTGTTCCACCTGTTCTGGGACTGGGGAGGAAAATGATCTTTTAGCTATATCTCTGTATAATGCATTGGATTTCAAGTACTGAAAATGAAAATGAAAAATTAATTTAATAAAAATATGAATAAAGGACATCCTGGTAGCTCACCTGGTAGAATATGTACCATCAGCTGTCGCTAGCAAAAAATAAACGCATAAAAAGGCCCCTAAAATATGAAAATAAACAAATGATATATGCCAGGACAGAATGCAGAAGACATGATTACGAGTCAATAAAGCATATTATATAAATGGAGTCCAGCCCAATGTTTTTCCATCAGCACATAAATGCAAATGAGCTGTTAAACAGAAATTCATGATGCTTTGCGCTGACTAAATAGGCCATCATTTTAAATTAATCTTTGTTAAACTCAAACGAATATAATTTAAACATCTTGTATACACACTGCAGATATATATCTGAATAAATCAATAGCTGTTGGTGTATTTTTCTTCTGACATACATTAAAGATGTAATTAGAGAACTCCAAATATGTATTGGAGCTAGATGTCACCTAGGCTACTGGCCAACAACTACTTTTTAATCCAAGGCCAGTATGTGTCAATGAAATTGGCAAAAGAATAAATCATTTCAGCCCTAGTCTAGCAGGACCTGCTCTACTTGAAGAAGCAAGTGAACTAACTTGGCTGCTAACTTACACTTACAGTTTGTACTGCGATATGTGTCTTTTTTTGTCTTAAAGCAACGCCTGGGGAACTTCCCTCAGATTCACTACTGATGAACTCACAACCCTCCTACAGAACATTAAATACACTGTCAGTTTTCAGGCTTTGTCTCTTTTTTTCCTCAGACCAAATTGAATTTTGTTGATATTGTGCAGGCTAATCTAATAAAAGTTTCCATATTTTATGAACCACATCATGTATTAGATTTTCTAGCTTCATGC
Source organism: Protonibea diacanthus (assembly GCA_028641955.1). Taxonomy (NCBI): domain Eukaryota; kingdom Metazoa; phylum Chordata; class Actinopteri; family Sciaenidae; genus Protonibea; species Protonibea diacanthus. The sequence continues at coordinate 11,623,054 of CM053983.1, read as the reverse complement.
TGCATCTGTCATCTGTTGCCAGCTTTTTGTCCACTCCATGCAAGTAGGAACACTTTTGTACATCGTTTAGTAGCTGCGTAAAATGATACTTTACTTATTGTGTGTGTACATTCATATGTGTGTATGTCTAGGCACAAAACTGACTTCTCAGGCACGGCAGTCTCAGGACCTACTTGCATATAAGCGGTTTTCAAAATATGTGTAAGCCAGTGGTTTTGATATTTAGAAGCTAGTTAATATAAAATGTCATTTTAAATTATTAAAAGGACCAAACAATTTCCAAAAGTCCACTCAGGTTCACTAGTGATAGACAGCCTATATGTCTGACCGTTTCACATGCAAAAATGTTTGATTCAAATTTGAGACTAATGATTTAATATTGTTTAGTGGGTTCAATGGCAAATTGAAAAACAAATGTCTTTGTTTGTCTGTTTATCTGTGTGGCAGCTAATCAGCTACCATCCGGCTGGTCATTAATATATTTTGCTATATAGTATGCTGTATAGCAAAATACTGAAACAAATGCAGAATTCAAATTTAGTTTGAAACTATTTTCCTGAACATTGATTGTTTAAATTGTTTTTTTGGTATGTTTTGTTCTTTAGAATTGGTGGTTGATGGCGTTTGTGCGGCGGAGTGGTGACTACTGCCACGCCCAACACATTTAGACCCTCTCTGGGATGAAGCTGTACCATGCAGTCCTGCAGCCCTGAAACCTGAAAGACCATTGGCCTTTGCCCTCTGAACCAGCTAGCTCATGGGGTAACAAGTGGAGCCTTGACACAGAAAGCTAACTGGAAAGAGAAGGAGAGAGAAAGAGCTGCTGACAAAGAGAGAAAGAAAAGGACTGGACAATCAGAGATATCAAAACAAAGAAACTGACAGAGAGAGAGAGAGATGACACTCTGTAGCCTCTTGGACTAAAGGATACCATCAGCTGATGGGGTAATACAGAACAACTGGACCTGAGAATTGGGAAAATACCTTAAACGGCTATAAACAGTCTCCCAATAGGAAGTTCCACAAGAGACAAGTCCAGTGTCACCTGGAGACCTGCTATAAGTTGAAGACACAGCAGCTAACAGCTAGAGCTGCAACTAAAGGTGAGAGGTCAACAAATCTTCACTAAATATAATGACAAACCAAGGAGGTTTCAGGGAGTTCAAGATTTGTTTACAAGAATGTTTTATGACCCTCTTGCATATAAATATAAATCATCATCCCCATTTTCAGTGGTATTTCCTTTATTGAAATCAGAAAATAATGCTGTGGCAAAACACAACCTGCTCATACTGACAAAACATAAAACACCAGTATTTGCAATATAGATTGTACTTGGAAGTGAGGCCAGATATGTCTCTCCTGTGTTCTTGGGAAGCGTAAGCATGTTCCTGTTAAACCTCTTTGTTACACGCTATTGTATAATATGAATATGATGTATTGGCTATGACCAGTTCCCTCAGTCAGATGTTTATCCCTGAAGTCATCAATGGCCAATCCATTAGCTTAATTTATTCACATTTACTTTATAGCCTTCCTCATTTTCCAAATAGTTCTTATCAGACTTTAACTCAAGTAGTGGCTGTGTGTGCTTTTGGGAATATGAGGCACGTCTTGATTAATTATTAATTATTGAAGTTAAAATTACATCTTAAAATATGCTCACATCCCTGTTAACCTATTTGAAATGGGAGCAAAAACAATACCAGTGTTATCTTATCTTGAGTTTTTTGCATATCAAGCAGTCACTGTAATTTCTCCTTCATTTTATGAAGGAGATGGGTGAGGTGGGGGGTTGCAATCTGTTTACACTGCTAGTTGTCACTAATTCCCACAAACAGGTCCTTTAATTTTTCATTGAAAACCTACACAAATATTTGTAGTTATCCTGGCTGATTAGACAAGGTTGACATTGGGCAGAGCTATAATGAGAATTACAGGTCAAAAACACAAAGTACCAATAAACAGAGGTGCAAGTTGTTCCACCTTAACAGGTGTAACCAAAGAGTGAGGGACTGCCTGTGCTTTGAGATGAGGTCTAATCAAGCTAACACATGAAGACACCTTTTTAGCTTTAGGGTCTTATTGGTGTCCCATTATTAAACTTGCTTGTTTTAGTTCTATATTGCATGAAATTGTGAGTGTAAGTGTGCGACACTGTGATGAATTTTATTGTTTTAAAAACATATTAGAAACTTAGAAACATATTAGAAAGTTGTAGTTATGCCTAGAGGAGTCAAGCTCGTGCTGCGTGGGCACATTGTGCAGAATCCGCCTTTTTACCCAGCAGACATTTTGACTTGTCATAGTAGGAAAAGCACAGGTGTTACTAAGAATAACATTAACGATGGCTCTGTTCTATTCAAGTGTCCCAGTAAGCCATGACAGTGTGACAGTGAGCCAACATGCACAGTCGCAGGACCCTGAAACTGAAGCAGCTAAATGGAATTCAGCCATCATTCATTTTTATTATTTACACCTGTGATTTTCCTACTGTGACATGTCAAAATGTCTTCCATTAAGGAGGCCTGGCGGTGTCAAAGATACAGTTGAGACAAATCTGGAAAGTCACATGACAGCAGAAGATAAGGAAACTAGTTAAAGCTCTTCCCAACTCATCTAACTTGATGTGCTGCAATTTTTGCAATGCACGCAAATGCATGCAAAACCCAAAAAGGCACCAAATGCAGCTCAGATATTTGAAATCACGTTCAGTTTTTAGTTTTTTTGTATTTACAGTGGAATTCTCCCTAACATTGGGCTTCTGACTAACAACTAACTGCTCACATATAAAGGTCAGAGGTCATCCTGTGATGTCAAAGGTCACACTGGCCACCATGAATCGTCCTGCTCCAGTGGAACTGTGCCACAAGAACATGAGATTTCTTATCACACACAACCCCACAGACAGCACGCTCAGCTCCTTCATAGAGGTAAGAAATGCGTGTGTATTGTCAGATACACAAGCCTTGTGTACAAACTAAATGAACTGAAAATTGAAGTGACTTTTTAACTACTCGTGTTGTTCCTTTCAGGACCTGAAGCGTTATGGTGCCACCACAGTTGTTCGAGTCTGTGATATCACCTATGATAAAACGCCGTTGGAGAAAGACGGCATTAATGTGGTGGTGAGCGCAGACTAAACCCACACACATAACATGAACACTCAAAATACACTTCAGAAAAGTAACCGTAACTGTTCTGCCTTTCATTCAGGATTGGCCGTTTGATGATGGTGCCCCGCCCCCCAGTAAGCTTGTTGATGACTGGTTGAGTCTGTTGAAGAAAAAGTTTCAGGAAGACCCAGGCTGCTGTGTGGCTGTTCATTGTGTGGCTGGACTGGGGAGGTGAGAGACACACCTAGTGAAAAATGTGCATACACGTTAGACACCCTGGACTGAAGAGGGAGACACATAGAAACACACATACATGTACAAATATTCTGAAAAACAGTTAGACTGCTCTCATGGTTCTGGTATAAACTGATGTAATTTGGTGTTTTTGTGCCATTGGCATTTCTGCATTTATAGATTCTTGTCATCTTTGTTGGTTCCTCACTAAACAAAGAGACAAAGTAGCTGTAGCTTGATAATTCTATCTCTAAACATCATTTCAGATTTTTTTTTTTTGTAAGATGCACATAAACTACTGTTATTTATACTCAGACAGACTCCACAGACATAAATCTGTGTGTTTGTGTGTTTTATGCACACAGGGCTCCTGTGCTGGTTGCTCTGGCTCTGATAGAGAGTGGGATGAAGTACGAAGATGCTATTCAACTCATCAGACAGTAAGTATACTGCATCCTCATCATGTAGAGATAACAAATATCATGGTGTAACAGCACTTAAGCTTTATGAATATTTAAGTGCAGTATGTTATACTATATATATACAGAGGGTTAAGTGTCTGCATAGTATATAACAATGTTACTCTTAAACACAGACATAACAGCTGGAGCAGCCAGACCACAATGTCTTATTTTAATAATCTGTATGAGAAATACAATAATAAATACAATAATACAGTAAATATTGTCTAATAAGTAAAATACTAAAATTGGTTTCAGCGTGCACCTTTACGCCACAGGTGTGCACATGCATTTTGTTTGCCTAGAATGTGTTAAAGATTCATACACAGAAATAATAAACACAGTAGAGCTCGTAGATGACAGCTAACTATCTTCTGGTTACTACTTAAAGCCACTCTTTGTGGAAATTTAAAATTCCCTTCTTTGGTGCCATCTGGTGTTGATATTAGGAATACCATGTGGCAGACAACAACAAACACCTGAGACTCAGAGCATTAAATGAACAAAATGTTGAGTGGATCCCTTCCATTACAGTATATCCACGAGATGAATCTTGTCATTATGGATTTCCTCATGTCATGTAATTAATCCAATGAATCTCGATATGGATTAAATAAAATATAATATTCTGTGCAGTCGATGTACAGTACATAGAATTAGAAGAAATAAGACTTCCATGATATATTGTTTGTCTTTGTGTGTGTTGCAGGAAGCGTCGTGGAGCCATCAACAGTAAACAGCTCACCTATCTGGAGAAGTATCGATCCAAGCAGAGACTCCGCTTCAAAGACTCTCACGCACAAAAGAACAAGTGTTGCACCATGTGAACCCACACACACACACACAGCCACGCACTCCCATACACACTCAGACATCTTGTACCCCTCAACAAATGCTCTCAGGAATCCAACCATAAAAGCCTTGTGTCATTATTACAAAAACTGAATAAAATATCAGGGCTTCATTAGTCCAAGTGTAACCTAGGAATTAAAAAAAAAAAAAATTTTACAGCAGAAGTATCAGAGTCCATCTTTGTTCACTTGTTTGTAATAATGTCTTGTCTTTTAAACATTTCACGGATTCAAGGACATGATTGCTTCATAATATAGTTTACAGTTCAGAAAGATGGCTGATGATGAGTGAGTTGGGCAGAGAAGATGAGTGAGGGAGAGAAAATCATGTTAGGTCAGAGATGGGAGGCTTATGAATCACACTGAAAATTTCAACAAGATAAATCCATAGTACCTGGACAAATTTAGTGTAGGACTGATGATATATACTTGATCTACTGGCCAAACATACCAGGTATTTTGTAAAAAATACAATTGAATTTTCATTTTGTACAGATGTTCAGTATAATTAAATGTTACCAGATTATTGGTATGAAAATACATGCAGTATTTCTCTGAGTGTATCTTTAAGGTTGTTTTATGACATGAAGACACTTTTGAAAAGACACTCTTGAAACTATTTTGGTAGAATAACACACAGGGATCGCTCAATGTTTTTACTGTAAATTAGTGTCAATATGTTAATAATATAATAATAATAATAATAATAATAATATGTTAATACCACCCCCACACATACATTATTCCTGTTGGTGTCTGCTCTCAGCGTAACTGGAGATATAAGGGATTTTCATCCCAATATTTTCTGCCATTCATCTACAATAAACATGAAAATCCACTTCTAAAATGCTAGATGAAGCATTTTGGTAAACTAATGCCTTCATTTGATTTTGTCATAGTCACTGTTATAATACTCCTTCATTGTGCTCAAGTGTTTACATATCATTTTGTGCATTACAATATGCTCTGTTTACACCCACAGGAGATTAACGTACATAAATGTATTATAAAAAAGGAAATGTTAATAATTCTACAGTGATGACACATTACGCACACTCTAAATAACTAAAAGATGTAAACTGGATGTAAATAATATCAAATGAGGTAGCCTATCTCTATCTGTATCATGTGTATTCTCCTTGAGGTTAGAGTGAACCACTCCTCCCATTCACTGACTGCAAAAATGCACAAATGAGATTAAATTATTACAGGTGTTATAAATAAATATTTTTATGTCCCTGTGTCAGAGATTGTGACATAATCTCTTTTAATCCAAGGCTAATTTTGGCTTGAAATAAGAATAAATTGAGAAACTAGCACAAATACTGCTGTGCTTCATCACATCTTTTAGACGAGTTAGAGCATACATATATTCTTGGGCGGTAGTTTGTTCCTGAATGATGCATGTAACTAACTGCTTCTGACACTTTTTCATTCAGAATATATATTTATATATTTTTGCTGGTAGAGCATACACTTTTTATGAATTAGTAGGTTGCTTGTGATAGTCTCATCATCTATGTTATGAAAAACATGATGTCCTGGAGAAAGACACGAGAGCAGAGCTTGTAAAACTGAAGTAAAGACGCTGTAGCGATGTAGAAAGGAAAGGGGATCTACAGTCTTTACCTACAAATTGGCTACAGTTTACTTGTTCATATAAAGTGTGTGCGTGTGTATGTGTGTGTTTGAATATGTGTGTATGTGTGTGTGTGTGTGTGTGTGTGTTCGGTAGTCTTTGGCTGTTTTTAGTCATTAGGACTGATCTGAGGTGACACTTTTTTAATGTAAAAAAACAAATGCTGTAAATGTCTGTATGTTTGTAAATTCTTGCATTGTTTAATAAAGGTTTTGTCATTGCCCCTATATTTTAACAGTTGTTCATCATTTCCTCTGTCAATTTTACAGCCTTATTAAGCTCCACTCACCTGGAAATGACCAACTTACTGTATATTGTAGGCAAATTCGTGAAACGGGCTAAACGCTGTTACTTAGAATAAATACGCCATTAAACGAAAAAGGAAAATTGAATGATCAGGGTACCTCTTTATTAAAAAACACTATTGTCACCCTGTGAACTTGATAATTAACAGCTTACTGTGATCAAAACCTTCAACTAGAGAGCAACTTTTGGTTACTCATGATATGACTACATAAAGCACAAGTTCCCATGTAACCCCAATTTATTTCAAGTTTATGTACGTAGAAATATCATCAACTAATTAATTTACATATGGATTTATTGCAAATGAAGCCCTGAGTTTCACTCACAACATTTCACTTGTGCTGGCTATCTAACTATGAGACTGTGAGTGCTTGATGATGGTATTAACCACCAGGATAATTCAGCCTATTCAGGTCAACATCTAGAGGCTTCTTTCTATAGCCACACTGCAATATAATGACTCAATCAATTTAGTGCACATAACTGTGTAGGTTATATATCTTAGCAGCAGTAAGGTGTAAAAAGAAAATGTAATTTTATTTTATTGTTGATAAGAGCTGGTCAAATTTAAGCTGTCTCACATTTGTTTGTACAGGGGACATTTTGAAGACACTAAAAGTTCTATATATTATCTACCACTCAAATTAATGTTTATTTAGTTCCCCTCTCAGCCCGCAGTACAGTCCTCCGGCCACAGAGGACGCTGCTGTGCAGGCTACAGCATAGGCTACAGGTCCTGTCCACTTCCGCTGGTTCTAAGGACTTGTATGGCAGATTCGACAGAAATTTCTATATACGTGATGTAAAATTAGGCTCTAAATCCAAATTCATTCATTATATTTGGTGATATGATGCCTCAAATTCATCGATAAATTCGTATTCTTTTGTTGTTGAGACGCTGGAGAAATGGACGGACTAAAAGCAGGTAAGACATTTGGCTAGCTTCAACTCGAATATGTTTGTCGGGTCTTCATGTTAGTTTGGGCCAAATCAAAATAAACAAACGCGTCCTGCGTTTCAGTGTTGTTTATTTTTCATTCAGGCTGTAGAGTCTTTCTACAGACTTACAGTAAAGTGACAAGTAGTCTCCAGAGTGGACAGCTGTTTGTAGGCTTTGACTTGTTTGCTAATGAAGGTACAAAGTTAGCCCTCAATATAACGACAATGACCCAGACCGTTACGTTATAACCTAATTTAGAGACAGCTTCTAATTGTGTGGACAAAGACAGATTATCGGCCACATTTCAAAGGGAATGACTGAAACGAGCACTGAAAATTAACGCTAGCTCATATTTTCATCGGTTCTTTACATAATCACGATAAAGTTCAGTCTTACAAAAAGATATCAATCTGTTAATCAAGTCTGAAAAACGATTAAACCCAAGATGGATTGAAGAAGTATCCTGAATCATACATTATAATTCATATAAATTACAACCACTTGTTGATATTCAGGATTTAACCCATTGTTGGTGTGAGCCTCTTTTGCTGCCATGTTCTGTATCAAGAGAATAAATAATATTGTTGTTTAATGAGTCCAAACTGTCTATTCTGTCACAGGTGAATTGTGACAAAAACAAATGGGCACAAATTTAAATAATGTTTTTGTCATCATTTATTCCACTTTTAACATCAGTACAAATAATAATAAAAAACAAACAAACAACAACAATACCTCACATTGAAGGAAATGTTACACTTGTTTTCTTTTGTTTGCACTGTGTTTCTGTTAACTTCAGGTAGTTTTAAAGATTAAAATTGTACTGTAGTGACACTAATTGAAGCAGTTTTCATTTGTCTCTTTGGCACTTAAGATGAAATCACTTCTGTCTGCCACCTTTCTTCTCCCTCTCTCTCCAGCTGGTTCTGTATTTATGTGTCGGCTGTGCAACCTCTTCTCTCCCAGTCGCTCTCAGCTGCTGGCCCATTGCTCCCAGCTGCACCCCCAGCAGGAGCCTCCTGATGACATCATCATTCCACTGCAGCCCCTTGTAGGAGAGCCTGTGCAGGCATTGGCAGGTGAGATTAGCATTCTGGGATTACTATCACAAAACCATGTTTAAAAAAAAAAAAAATCCTAATCATTACGACTACATTTACTATTTCTGAGATGAATTGGACTTGATTATCAATCCAGAAATATTTGTATAGTTATGTATTGGACTCAAGCCTCTTCAATTCATTATACAAGGTTACTTCCAACATAACTGACATGCTTTTATTTCTTTTTTATTGTATTTGGGGGATAAAAATAAAGGCATAAGCTACAGTATGTCAGGTTTTTTGCTAATTGTTTGCAGGATGAATTTATTGTTCATTTTAGTCTCTGAAAGAGTTGGGGAAACCCACCAGTGTATCTTCTTATCTCTTCTACTGTTTTGTTGGGCCACAGAGAGCCCAGTGAAGCGAAAACGAGGACGCCCGAAAGGCTCTACGAAGAAGACGCGCACGGATTTGACAGAGGGCAAGGCTAACTCCACCCGTTCAACAGAGGATACTGTTCAAAGAAAAAAAGATGGGAATAAGGAGGAAGGCAACAGACAATGTAACTTGATAGAAGGTAGTACTGCTGCTATTTAAATATATCCCATAATTTTTTCTTATCCATGCAAAAGACTGGATAAGTACCCTCTGCGTGAAAGTATTACTCAAAATGTGAATATCACTGTGCAGGCTGAGTAACAGTGGACAAGGGGATATTTGTGTTAAGGGGATATTTCTTAAAATTAAATTTGTCTTTCTTGGTGATTTTTGTAAACATGCTACACAAACTGTGTACTTATTTTGTTCTGCTAGGAGAAAGCCATGACAGGATATTAGGGCTGGAATGTAGAGTCTGTCATCGTTCATTCAGCAACAGAAGACAGATCCTCAAACACATCTGCCTGAGAGAAGAGGAAGAAGAGGAGGACGAAGAGGAAAATGGTGAGGAGTGACATAAACCGTCAATAGAAAAGTTAATATGTCCCAAAGCAGCATTCAAAGATCATATACCTGTCTATTATCCATAGCCTAATTATAATTAAATATTTTTCTGTAAACTACATATATTGAAAAGACTGAAAAAAGTCCAGAAAAACATGAGTTATGTACATTTTTTGTACTTGGTGATTCAGGTTAATTTCCACAATAAATATAATTTTCAGGGAGCATCTGTGGTGGAGCAGGAGTTGAGTGTTCTGGGAGTGTGGATCCTGGGGGAGCAGATCTAAACCAGATGCAACAAAATTCAGCAAGACCAGGAGTTGTGAGAGAAAAGGGTATGTTCAAGATTGGAACATGGTTCTTATCAGTGTTATCCTCCTCATCAGAGCGCTCCTGGCAGAAAGAATCAGGTTTAGTTTTATGACCCTTTTTTCTTCTCTGCTTGTAGACGTTGGCAGCTTGAAACCCCAGAGAACCAACCGAAGCCGCATCGCCAAAGAAGGAGGGCTAGCAACAGGAAACAAAAAGTCGGTCATCAGTGTTGTTCTGACAGAAGATAAAACACTTCCAGGTTAGTTTTAATGAGCTTGTTTTTGTGCCAGTTTTTACATTTTGGCCCACAACTGGTTTGGCTGCTGTACAAAATATTTCTAAGATGTGTTACCTTTAATTCAACAGGTGTTTCTAAGATGGTTCCAGTAGAGGATAGTTCAGCAGAAACAGAGTCTGTAGCCATCCAAGCTCCACCTCAGGTAAGCAGAGGAATGCAGCAGATGTGTTTTTGGTATTATTATTACATTTATTTGATTTAAATTAATCTGTGATTCCTAATGAGTTTATTTATTGAATGTTTCTGGGTCGTCAGCAGTCTGCAGTCTTTCAGAGTCAGTCAAACAGCCTTACAAGTGACGTTACTACCTGCGAAGGTAACACTAAAACAGATCAGGAGCCAAGGTAATATAAAGGAAAATGTCCATCATCTCTCTACAATCATGATCTCTATAATCCTTTCAATGTGAAGCATAATTGATACTCATAGCAACAAACTGTTAGTCAGGTTGATATAGAAAACCTGACAGTGAGATTTGACTCATTAACAGCATGCATCAATAATGTTGTAAAGGGTCTGCTAGTTTCTGCTGTCAGGAGTCTGATAACTGTGTTTTCTATCCTAGTTCTGATCCGACCTCCTCAACAACAACAGCAAGCAGAGGCTTCCAGGAATATTCTATCAAGCAAAATGCTACCAGGTACTGTATAAATATGTTTTTAATTGAATTAATATTGATTTTTATTTTATAGAAGTGTTTGAGGAGTTGAAAGTTATTTAGTTATAATCAGTTGAAGAGGTTCATCTATTTCATTAGTGAGTAGTACATCCACGGCCACAAGAGCAACTACGATGATATTGTTAACTGGTAAATGTAATATTGTCACTCTCTGTCTCCCAGTTTACTTCAGAGCCAGTTGAAGATTTTCGCCTGTGAGTTCTGTAATAAGATCTTTAAATTCAGACACTCACTGGTGGCACACCTCAGGACACACACGCAGGAGAAACCATTCCAGTGTCCACACTGTGACTACGCGTCAGCCATCAAAGGTAAATCCAGGCACACAAGAGAAACTGTTACATGCAGTAAATTAAATTCACACTGAATCAAAAGTTGCTATTTGTGGATTTTTAAAAAAAAAAATTGCGTTCATGAGATAAATACAAATCGAAGGTGTTGGCAGGAACAGGAAAACTGTTTTTGTAGAAGAGGCTGTAGAGATCTGTTGTCTTAACTGCTCCTTTTAAATATATACATATGTAATCAAGTACCTTTGTATAATCTATATTTTAATACATATATATTACTATTTTAAATTCCTGTAAAAGCTGCTCACTCACTTTCTTACTTACGTGTTCACTTCCTTGATTTTCCCTTCAAAGCCAACCTGAATGTTCACTTGAGGAAGCACACAGGGGAGAAGTTCAGCTGTCCGCACTGTCCTTTCAACTGCCTCAGCCCAGGACACCTCAAGGTGTTGTTATTACTATTATTCATATTATTGATAGAACTGTCATATCCTCAGTATAATTAGTATTAACATGCAAACACTGAGATACAATTCAACCTCAGGGCTGGATTGTTGGTTTTTGATTGTAAACTTATCTCCATACTGCATTACAGCAGTCCACTTTTATGGTAAACATCTCATCTTGACAGTCGGTGGATGTATTTTTCTGCATGTGATTTGGTGTTTGGATTGTAGTAGCTGTACTGTTAATTAGTTTTGATTCAGGTTTCCACATCGAAATAGATCATATCAGTCTTAAGGGTTGCAGCCACACTGTTTCTGCTAATGCAGGTCCACATAGAGCGGGTCCATCTCAAAGTGAAGCAGCACTGCAGCTTCTGTGATAAAAAATACTCAGATGTGAAGAACTTGCTGAAACACATGGAAAAACGACATAACCTGAAAGACCCTGCTGTCCACCAGAGTTACCAACAACTCAGGTTTGATTATTAGCTCCTGTATTTTATCTTCCTATCTGCATGTTGACACACACACTAACCTGTTTATCTTGTCCAGGCTAAAAACCCGTCAGGGCCTCAGGCAGCTCCTTTACCACTGTCCCACCTGTAATCGGCGCTTTAAGAACCAGCTCGAGCGGGAGCGCCACCTCTTGGTCCATGGACCCCAGCGTCCCTTCGCCTGCCACCTCTGTGACCATGCTGCAACCAAGATGGCTGCTCTTGCTGCTCACGTCAGAAAGCACCTCTTCCTCTACGTGTGCTGTGTGTGTGATGGAAAGTTTGTCAGCTCTCAGAGGCTGAAGGATCACTTGAAAGAGTCTCACACTGAGCTGGACCAGGAGCAGGTCTTCACAGACTGTATCAACAACAGCTACTATCTGATGCAGCCTGAAGGAGGCATGTGGGGTGATGAGGAGAGAGAAGATACAGAGGAAGGGATGAAGGAAGACCACAGGATAGAGCAGGAGGATGAAGATGACAGGACAAGAGAGGAGGGTGGAAAAAATGGTGTTGGAGGGGAGGAGTGGCGAGATGGGGAAGGGGAGCACCTGGAAGTAGCAGCAAGTAAAGATAGGGAGGAGGGGAAAGAGGGAGAAGGAGCTAAATCTCGGGGTGAAAGTTCAGAAGAATTACAGGTGATAGATGGAGTAACAGGGAAAGAAGGAGAACTGGAAAACAGAGGTCCACAGCAAGACTCCCAAGAAGTGATCCATCAAGCGATTTCCATGGAGACCACAACTCCCTCTGACAGACGTGATGAAGCAACAGCTGAGGAGAAATCACAGGAGAGCACAGACTCACACACCCCCGAAGCCGAAGAAAATGCACAGACTTTTTTATCACCAGGGATCAACCACACCCCTCTCTTGGACGACAGGACTCAAGAAAACACACACCCAGCTCCACCCAAAAACTCACTCAAATCTTCGTCCTCAGGGAATACAGACTTGTGTGATTTGGATGGACACACACGTTTGTCATCGGCACCTCCAGACGATAGACAAACTCCACAATCAGAAAGGGTAATTTGATTGCACTTTAGAAGGGCAATAAAGTCAGTTAGGCCTACAGCTACAGTTAATCAATCCATCAATATTTCCATTATGTCATATCATATAGCATTAAGTGTCTTTTGACTGACCTCCTTTTAATACAGTGTTTAACAAAAATCAGTTACTCAAATGAGAATTGACAATGAATCAATCATCAAAATAGGTGTTGATTAACTTTCTGTCAATTGATTAATCAACTAATTGTTGTGACTGTGGCTTTATTGTCAAGTTTAAAGTTTAGCAATGATTGCCTGCTGTTTTATTGTCATCATTAGTAAATATTATCATAACACACCGATATTCACTTCAACTGAACAATTCTAATGAAATGCATTTCCATGATTGCCTACAGTACATTTTAAATGAAACTAAATAAGTAATAAAAATAAACTACTTAACAAGTAATAATAGTATAATAACAACAACAAGTGTCACTAAACAGAGCTGAGACATTTTTAGGAGGTTTGTCTTCCTCCTGCTTAAACGTTTGGTTACTCCTCCTGACACTGTCTTATATTAGGTATGCTGTAATGATTTAAGTTGACTACATATTATTTATTAATTCATTTATGTGTCTAAAATACATAATGAATCATTTTTTTAACCTAGGTAGATTCTGACATGTTTTCTGCTCATAGGTTTTCCATCAGAATGCATTTCAGCGGGTGTTCTCATCTCTTCAAAAGACTCGGCTTAATATGGAGTCTTTCCAACGGCTCAGGAAAATTTACGGAGACCTGGAATGTCAATACTGTGGTAAGATGATGAAACCCCCATTGACTTCTATCTGGCTTTTGATGGCTTTTGATCTGCGTCTGTTTATTCTGGTGGGTTTTAATCATGTTCATTTCTGCTGCACAGGTAAACTGTTCTGGTACAAAGTCCACTATAACGTCCATGTACGCACACACACCAAGGAGCACTCGCATTACTGTTCAAAGTGTAGTTACTCTTCCATCACCAAAAGCTCTTTAAAGCGGCACCAGATCCAGAAGCACAGTGGTTTGTTACTGCCTTGTTCGAATCCCGGCTGTAAATACACCACATCTGACAAATACAAACTTCAAGCCCATTTGAGGACACATCAGGAACAGGTAACCTGCCTTCACCCTGCTGGAAAAATAAGTCCTTGAAAACAGTGACTGTTGGTTTCTCTTGGGGAGGATTGTCAGATGGCTTTGTCTCACTGTTGTTTACAGGGGAAGAGCGTGACTTGTCCTGTCTGCCAGCACAGCTATCCAGAGCACAGACTAAAACACCACATCAAAACATCTCACCCTGGTAAAGGACACACAAATAATATATATTAACACACAGAACATATACATTACCTGTTAATATTTATTCTATACAAACAACTTCAAATCTGCCCTTTACAGCTTGGCTATTTTTTCTTGCTCTGATAACCTCACAGTATGACATACCCCATTTGTGATTTTAGGTGTCTCATTGTGATGATGTAGAAGACTATGTTAAATTATAATGTTATATTATAATATGGCCAATTCAGTTTTTTGGGGTGATTTTTGATGGAAGTGTTCTTGTGGCTTTCTACTTGTGTATTTCATTTTGTGTGTTTGTGATTGCATGTATGTGTTGGACAGACACACTACCCATGCACGGTAAAGGACTGATGGTGCAGCGTCCAGAGAAGTGCCCATACTGTGACTCCTACTTCCTAAAGAACAGCAGTGATTTTCAGCGACACATCTGGGCCCACCAAGGTGATATATAAACACATGCACACAACACTGGAGTTTGTATGAAGACATACGGGTCCATCAGTGTCCATGTACAGCATGTCACTGCTTGATTAATGTGTGGTCTGAGCTTCCAGCTGTCTCACCTCCTCCTGGAGGACAGCCAGGAGCCATGGAACAGACTAAAAACACACTGCAGATGTTGCGGAAGAAAATTGGCCTGTTGGTTACGTTACCTGTGAAATAATGAGAACACAAATGAACAAAAAACATCCACATGGCATTATGTCCAAGATGAAAAAAAATTGAAATTTGGCAATGATGGGTTTTTGGTAAACTAGCTTCGTTCACTAAGACTTCATCAAAACCTGAGCCGGAGCTCCGCTCTGTTTTTCAGCAGGTTGATCTTTCTTCACATTTTCATATCCCTTAACTCTGCATTTCGTTGCTCTCTTGCTGTTCTTTTGCCTTTGCTGAGCCACTGGTGATCTTTTTAAAATGTGTGTTTGTATGTGTGTGTCCATGTGAGCAGGTTTGAAGCCATACGTCTGCAATGTGTGTGACTATGCAGGCCGCAGCAGGAGTAACTTGAAGACTCATATGAACCGACACAACACAGAGAGACGTCACCTCTGTGATCTGTGTGGTAAAAAGTTCAAATCTAAAGTCACGCTGAAAAGCCACAGACTGAGCCACTCTGATGAAGGTGCGTCCACTCTGCTCTGTCACTGATGATGTTTTCTGTAATTTCCTTGTTGCCACTGCTGATTCACTGGTCATTTATTTATTTGTCGACTTATTACTATGCATCTTATCATGAATTATGTACTGTACGTCACAAGAATGATGACAGAAATGTGCAGAAATCTGAGGAAGTGCAAAGTGATTATAAATATAAGAGCAACTGTTTTATGTTTGTTCAGGGAAGCGGTTTCACTGTTCGGAGTGTGACTTCACCTCGGTCTCTAAACCCTCCTTGCTTAGACACATGGAGCAGCATGCCGAGTTCAAGGTCAGAACACAAACACAGCTTATAGCCTCAGTATGTAGCAAAACTCTTACAGTATCTGTGTGACCTGTCTAATATCAATAGGAACAAATTGCCTAAAAACCTCATTAATCTCAATTTAAAGTGCGTTCTATAATTATTCTAACATAATTACTTTTTTAAATAACTATTTTTATTGTTTTTTGTCACTGGCAGATGGTATAGATGTGATTCAGCAGTAGTATTTTATTTTTCTATATTGTCTATGCATGATTAAGGCTGACTGCACATTGTTCAGGGTATTAATTAATAAAATTAGACAAATGTAATTCACATTTGCTATTATCAGTCATAATACTCCAAATGCAGTCTTGTCCTGCATAATATTTCATTTGCATTAATTTGTGTTTGTTTTTGTCTATGTAGCCGTTTCGCTGTGCCCACTGCCACTACTCCTGTAACATCGCTGGGCCCCTGAAGCGACACTACAACATGAAACACCCAGATCAGAAATATCACAACGCCGGACCTGGACTGCCTAACCCTGATGCTCTGAAACAGCAAGGTCTGTTGGCCTGTAATGGCTGTATGAAGTTATAAATACAGTACACTTTCAGTGCATAGTTAATATAAATTTACTATCATTAATAAGATGTTTTAATATAGAGTTTGTGTAGAAAAAAGCCTGACCTAACAGCTTTTGTGTGTACCTGTGTTTAGGTGGTGTGAAGTGTCCTGAATGTGAGTTTGTTTATGGCACCAAATGGGAGTTGAACCGACACCTGAAGAGCAAACACAGCCTAAAAGTGGTGGAAGGCCCCTGGGAGGTAAACAGTATACACGAACACAGATTAGATACAGTGGAAATGGCATTGGGTTATTTTTAGCCATGCTAGGAGTGGTAATGTCTGTCGGTCCAGGCTGAAATATCCCTCTAATCTATTGGATGGATTTCTATGTAATTTTGTGCAGACACTCATTTTCCTCCGAGGATAAATCCTAATAACTTCAGTGATCCCTCGACTTTTCCGTTTAGTGCCACTGTTGGGTCTAAGTTTTCACTTATTCCATGAAATATCTCATTTCTAGTTGACGGATTGGCAGAACATTTGGTAGAGACATTCAAGATCCCCAAAGGATGAACTGTGTCACTGTGAAATTTCATGTTGTTCGGTAGTTTTACATCTGCATTCTCATGAGCCACAGCTGTACGTGTGTGTGTGTTAGTGCTTGTTAGCAAAGGCTAGCATTCGTATGCTACACATGGTCAACATTATGCCATAAGTATTAAGTATGTCTAAGTACAGCCACTTAGAGCTCAGTCTTAATGATGTTTTTGTCCCGATCTCTTGACATTTAAAATATATTTATGATTTAGGAACTTAAAGGCTGTTGTCAAAATATAAATTGTATGAATATTGTTTTAGGATAATGCAGTCTCATGTATAAATAATCCAGGTGGGGGAGGCAGTAGAAGCCCAGTATGTTCCTGTGGAGGATGAAGAGCAGCTGACAGAGTCACCTGTATCAGCTCTGCAGGACCAAGGTAACAACAGCAACTGTGATAAACATACAGTGGATAACTGACTTAAGTCCTATTCATGGCTATTCCTATTTGTGTTAGTCATTAATGTATTTTAGCATACAGTATGTACTTAACCTTTTAAAATAAATGTCTGTTTTTTTTGTGTACAGTTAATATCCAGCAAATCACAGAATTCAGTTCAGAGACTCATGACGCCATCACCTCCATGGTCGCCATGGCTCCAGGCACTGTTACCGTGGTACAACAGGTAAATAACATCACATGACTTGCTCAGAGAGTAAGAGAGGGGTTTCAACAAAAATGTTGATGTTGAGTTGTGGCTGAAGTTGCAGGTGGCAGATGAGCAGGAAGTCGGTAACTGCAGTAACCAGCTGATGGTGGTGAACGCAGACGGGGGTCTAACCGGCGACCAGGTGATGGTGGTGGAGGAGGCACACGGCCTGGAGGCTCTGACAGTCCTTACTCAGGGAGAAAACACTCACCACTATATCGTCTACGTCCAGGAACACACTGTAGAAATCAACTAGTACTGCTAGAACTTTAACATAAGACTGCTGATCAGTCAGTAGATGTGTTTACAAAAGTAAAATAAAAAACAGTATACCAATAAGCAATAAAATCAGGATTTAGTGAATGTTTACCTGTCATCATAAGGAATATCCTTCAAATGTATTTTTAGTCATGTAGTAATTATGAAAAGTGCAATACTTGATTGTGTAATTATGTGACATATTTTGTACTTACAAAGTATATTTAAATAAAAACCCCTGTCCAGCATTGCTTGATACACTGGTGTGGCTTCATTTACTAAAAAACAAATCAAGTTAACAAAAAAGTTGTTCACATAACTTCAGCTATTGCTCAAAAATTACTCAAACTCAGCTTAAAAGTTTGGTACAGTTTCAAATTCCTGACAAATTCCTGACATATGTGACTAAACTATCACTTTAAAAAAAAATAAGACACCTTGCATTATGATCTCAATATAGAGGTCTCTCTACACTCTTTATAGACACTGCAAAAGGTCTGAGAATGAGATCATTTGCTACCACAACAATCAATAAAAAGTCTTCTCAGCACAAAATGAAGACAATCATACTTTCTGAAGTTTCAAAAAGTATTGCTACGAATGGAGTATGTATACTGTATAGTAAACTGCTGCAACATTTAGACCACCCCACCAAACTACATTAAACATATTTTTAAATATCTGTTTTCCCAGTTAGCATATTTAGAGAAGTGGGACCTAAAACAAAAATTATTAAAACTAGAATTTAATTTAGACGATTTTCATATAAACTACGTATTTTTGATTGAACTAGGAATGCAGTATTAAGATGGGATTGCTGCCAATAGAGCATATATTGTGTATTGTATGGGAGGGGAAGAGAGAGAGGTGCTGACATAGAGTGTGAATGAAATGAATGAATGATCTGAGGCAGACTTTCTGGATTTCTAGTAGCAGTGGGAGGCCTATCTGGTAGTTCAACATCAGACCAGTAGGCGGCAGTGGCGCGCTTTGTGTCTGTTGGCAGCTGCCGACACGCTGTACTCACCACAGAAGAAGAAGCACCGGTGGGAAATTTGACAGTGCGCGAAAGTTTGTTGTTGTCCGTTTACCGACATTTAACGCCAGCAAAACACTAACGGTGAATTTACTAACCTTTACACGACATGGACCGGTACGTGCTGGTTATATCCTTTACCGAAACTGATGACGGCCTGGTGGAAGACTACAAATGTAAGTTAAAGTTCCCGGGTTTAAACATAAAGCTAACGTTACACTACTACTAAGATTGTAATGTTACTATGCTGCTAAACCAAGTTTAGTTAGCCTGTAGTTTAAAAAGTGTGTGGACACACTTACGTGTTGTCTGGTGGAGCAGTTTATGGTTAGGTTAGGCTTGAGTTAGGTTAGGTTTGAGAGCTGAGTCGTATACATTTGACTTGTAAACATTTAAGTTAGCTCCCCAGTCAAAACCACCGTACAATAAAACATGGAGAATGTGATTCATAAGTGTTAAAATTGTTAACTGACACGACTGTACGCATATAAAATGTTGATGAATTGATAATACAGGAGGTGCTGTTCATATGTGATGAGGCCTGACCGCTCAGTTGTCATTGTTCACAGGTCTGGAGCCAGTGAAGCAGATATATAACAGACTTGTGGACATCTCAACTCAGGAATCAGCGAGAGGGGTCTCTCTGTTCCCAGGTACAGTAACTTGGGCGCTGTCATGGGTATTTTCCCCCTGAGGCTGTTGTTGTTATTCCACGCCTTTTCTTACCTCTTTCCCTCTGCATGTTTTTTCCCAGCTTGTTCTCTCAGTGGCAGCCCGTCCGTTCAGAGGTGGTACTTTGCTATTCAGGCATGCCAAGGAGCAACACAGGTGAGACATCTGGAAAGTTTTGCCATAGACGTACATGTTTTATGTTGCAAGGAACTGGGCACGACTGCCTTTTCATGTGCCTACAGCCCTTTTCAAGCTGTAATACAGAATATGCATCTTACCACAGACCAGGAAAACACCTGAGAGAAAACCAGAAAACATTTTCTACATAAAATATGATCTAGTTTAACCAAAATCAGTGAAGTTAGTTAGTTTCTGGTATTGCAGGAGATTTTTTGCCTGGATATGCATAAAAATAATCAGAGTGAGAATGACAAAGAGACACCATAAAGTCAGCATGATTTAGACTTTTATTATATTGTAGAACAGTTACACAATGTTGTTTTAAAAGTCATTTTGTTTGTCCATCTCTGTCTTCAAGCAGCAGTAAATCAAATAACAATCAGCAGTGTTTTTCTTAGAAGTTGCTAAGGTCAAACCAACATTTTAGCAACTTTGTAACATGCCATCAACATACTGTCCCCTGGCATCACGTCTATGTTCTGATGTTCTAAAATGTTTAATCCATCTTTTTATGCCAAGTGAAAGATGCTATTAGAAGTATTCATTTTTTAATGTGTTTCACTCTAAGAAGGGCATATTACATGTAATGTAACATCCTAAACATTTTTAGGTAGATTTTTACTCTTCAAACTGTTGATACGTGGTTAAAGGAAAAGGGACTGCGAGAATTCTATAAATCTATAATCAATCATTTTGTAGTTTTGCAGCTCAGATTGGGAAGAGCTGGGGACAGGCCAACAGAAGACTGACAGTGAGGAGGAAGAGTCTTCTGCTGTGGACTCATGCCTCAGTGCTCTGAGTAGTCAGGAGGCATCAGACCAGCCAACGCTGACAGAGTGAGATGATATTTTCTGTTCTTTATGTAAATAAGAATACTTGTATGTGCCTGATACATCTATGTGAGATCAAAATAGGTTGATATTATTTAAAGATATTAAACTTCAGCGTTGATAGTACTGAATTTGCCTCTGTAATGAGTGTATGGAAGGAAACAAATGTTATTTTTCATACATTCCAGGTTGATTGTTTGCTAATATACAGATTAAAACAACAACAACAACAACAAAACAGATTATAAATAAATATAATATAATTTTTTGTGTCTCAGAGGATCAAAGTTTAAATTTTGACCAGTGGGTCTGTAAGTCTGTGTGATCTGACCTGAATGTCTTTATTGGACAGGCTGTTAGAGGAGGCTGCAGAAGGACTGCATCTACTCTCAGATAAGCTGCCACCCCCAGGTACTGTTGGCCTATACACAGCTCATTTCCTTTCATATACAGTATAAAGTGAGTCTTATCATTTTGTAGCTGTCGTTTGTGAAGATGTGAACTCTGTGCTCCGTTCCGCTGTCAATGTTTCAAAATATCTAGTTAGAATAAATTAGAGCTAACATGAAATTTATTCAAATGAATTCGAAGGCACAATTCTTGTGTGGTGTTTAAACCAAAATTCTTTCACACACAACTTCTTTTTGAGGTTTTTTGAGTGTTATGGTTTTCTGTACGACACAGCTCATTCCTCCAGTTTACTCTAACAAGGACAACAATTGTCTAGTTTACTTTTGTGGCAAGAAGTTAGTTTACTTCACAAAACAATGTCTCAAGTGAGAGTTTTGTCTTTGCCAAAATCTTCCAGTAACGAGGATTTAAAACCTCTTTACTGAAGCCAAACACGTCAGCTGTGTGACAAGGATCCAGTCCAATTTCAGGCAATTAGGTTTTGAAAATCTGCTTGCAGCAGCCTTGTGGAAAATGTGGCCTACTGTACTTCATAAATATGCACCAACCACTGGGAAGATACTTCTGCTTTGAACACTTCTTTGGAAGTCTGCTTCCTGAAGTGATATTTCACTTTCTTAAAGAGCATTTCATAGCACACTACCTCCACAAGAATCCAGGAGAAGTCACCCTCCACAGTCAGCTGCCCTGAGGAGCTGGAGTCACCGGTGGCTTCCACAGATCTTGATATTTAGAATTTCCAACAGGCAATTCTGCCTACCTGTTAAAAAGATGGTGTCCTTGGAGCAACCGGCTTGGTTTATTGACACCTCATGAATTTCTATTGAGACATGTGCTTTTTTTAAAAAAAAGAAAAAGAGGAAGAAAAGAAAAAGAAAATGTCTAATGAATTCCTCTGTTCTGACCCATTTTCTCCCTCAGGTAAAGCTTTGCTGGATGTACTAGTGTTAGGCTCTGCAGAACAGTCTCCTCCTATTAAAGACCTGCTGCCTCTGCTGGGAGCTCTCAAACACATGTCCTGCTGGCATGCTGCTAAGATCACCGTACTCACACAGCACACCACTGGGTGAGGAGACGAAAAATGCACATGCATTATATTTCTTGATTTGCACAAAAAAAATGATGAATAATCTAACCTAATATGCAAACACAATGGAAAAACAGAGACTCAAATGGCTCAGAAAACATGCATTTGTAGATATTGTGTGTGAAATGTTCTCAGGTTACCACTAGGGGGAGTTAAAAGCGTACACATGAGCCGGTTTCAACTTACAGATGAATCTGAGCAACATTTCTACAGAAATCTCATTTTAGTTGAGTGCAAAATTAGTTCCTTTAAATCCTTAGTAATAAATTGCAGTGGTACTACTAAACTACTGTCTAAGTAAGGTATTTCATTTGAATGAGGACTATTATTCTTAAGTTCCCATGTGTTGATCATTTATTGATCCTCTTTTATTCCCAGGTGGCAGAAAGCAGCATCCTACCTGAGTGCTGGTCTGGTAGAGCCTGCTGACCTAGACAGGTGTATCGACTGTAGAGAACTATGGAGGGGCGGCCTGGTTATCAGGGAGAAGAAGGTAAGGACCTCTAAAACTGGAGTTCGTGGAAGAAACAGTCAAGACACAGTTCTTTATGCATTATTAACTTTTTCCCTCTTAGTGTGGAAAGATGGAAGAGGAGCTGGAGAACGTACACTATACAGTGGGAGACCAGCTCAGCAGTATGTTTGCAGAAAACGCAATATAATTGTTACAAACACACAAGAGAGGATGTTAGTGACACAGGACTCTCGTGGGGGCAAAGAGGCTGGCTTATTAGAGAGAGGAAGAATAAGGATTTTGAAGAATGTTGTGTGTCTGTGTGAGTGCACAACATGTGCTTACCTCAGCAGTATGACAAAGCTGTTTGTCATTAACAAGAAGGTCAAGACAGTTTGAAAAATGTGCGTGTATGGGTAAAGATAAAGATTTTATCTGTACGTCTTTTTACAAACTTTTATGAGTGTGTGTACACTTTTTGAAGTACTTTAGGTGTAATTGATTATTTAGAAGCGGTAATGAAGGAAAAAGGTGTGTGCGGTGTGTGAGGCACTTGCTGTCGAGAGAAACTTTTTTGTCGTCATCTCTGTCTGTGTGCGTACTCTGGACAAGTTCTGTAGAAGGCATTAGAAAAATCTGTGTCCTCTTGAACTTACCTGCTTCCTTGCCCAGGGCTTTTTATGATGAACACTGTGTTCTCTGTAGGTTGGAGCACACAGCTTGCTGGCCCTAGTGAGACTGCCCAGAAAACAATGTTTCCTTGAGAACCTTGTGTACAAGGGCTAATCATGGTTCGGGGACCCTATTCATGCCTCAGTGTTTGTTCCTTTATCTTTTTCATATGAAATTACTCATGCGCCGCACACAAGGCCATAGGGGATTTTTTTTTTTTTTTTTTTTTTTACATATTTTCGTTTAGATTGAGTGACTTTTTGACTCAATGGGGGATAAGTCTTTCTGTGCAGCTGGATGAATCTAGCAGTATTACTGGAGGTCATATAGAGGTCATGGGAAATAGCTCTGCCTTGCTGGCATTGCCCTGGCAGAGCTGACCCAGCCTGGCCTGGCACGACGCAGCCACGCAGGGTCCCGCTTTGAGTCGACCTCGCTCCCTGAGGAGTCTGCAGCAATTGACTATTGGTCGGGGCTTCGGCAAAGGACAAAGAGAACGCCTCCGGGTAGTTTATGTCTGTATTTAAAGGACAGCGCTGGTGTTATTGAGATACAGATACAGTGCTGTAAGTGTAACAAACACAAACACACAAGAGAGGATGATATGAAAATAATGACTTTAACAACAGTTTTTTAAAAATCTTTTACCTTTTTTAAATGTAGTTTGTTTTACCTGTTTTTTATATTACCTGTGTGTTTTGTTGTTAGCTGTCCACTGCCTATCCCCTAATGCCTTGGGTTGAGATTGTTGACCAACCAGAGGTAGGAGTAGGGTGGGACAGTGGGATGCCAGTGGGTCGAAATATGGCTAAAAATAAAAATCACAAATGTAATGATGAAAATGAAAAACAGACGAACTACTAAAAAAAAAATGGTGATGATGGCAATGACTTGATGCCCATGGCATCATGGGCATCATATGATTGTATTGCATGTGTATTACTGTCACGGAGTTATTGTTGCAGCCCCAGCATCTTATCTGTGCTGCGTATAAAATACTGTTTGAAGTGCTGATCCATTGGGAAAGTTTGAGTTTGTGTTTTGGATCTTGGAGGTTGCTTTAGCTGGTCAGTGTGGAGTGTTGAAGCTGTAGAGTAGCAGATTGAGTTAGCAGTTTAAACAAAATAAACGTAAAGGATTCTTATCGAAATAAAATATATATAGGCAGATAAATTTTTCAAAAATTGGCAAAACTCTCAAATTGGTTAGTATTGGTCATGCTATAATTTGAAAAGTTGAATTTTTTTAATTTGAATTTTGATCCTAGTTATTGAATCCAGTCATCTCTGCTCTGAGTATGCTGAGGCAAGCATGCCGCTTCTCCTTCAATAAAGTGACCTTTTCTAGGTTGCTGCCTTCAGAAGTGAATGGGCTCCGACAGTCAGTCAGTAAAAGCTTCACAGTTGGATAGCGGTGGAACAAAGAAGAATTCCCAAAGGAAAAATGCCTGTCTGAGAACAAGCACCATCCACTTTACAGCCGCGTTATACATAGCATAATAACTAATACGTGTGTGTCTATACAGCACACCATTAACAGTACAGACATGCGACAAAGCAAACCATTATTATTTAGAGTTACTTTGAGAGCGAAGGCTTGACACCTGCATGACATACTGTCACATCCTAGCAATCCGAGAGGCTAAACAGTTCTCTGTTCTTTGTCGTACTACAACTACTTTCCAACTGCAGGTGTACTGACTGCGAGTGATTGCCTATAAAAGAGTAAAAACACATATGACCTTTTCTCTCCTCTGTGTTTGTTTGCCTCAGTATGTGTCGGAGCTCCGCTTTGATGGCTTTTCCCTGCGCTCTCCAGCACATCGGATACTGGGGTCCAGTCTCTTGCAAGCTTCCTACAGAACTACAGACCATAAACTGCAGTCTGAGGTGAGTCCTGAGCTCTTCACTTCCCCTCACATCATTATTTTTCAACTTCTCTGCCTTTATCTGCCTTTAAAGGAGAATATGATCATTTCCCAAGGCACAAGTGTGTGATGTTAGGCTGACAATAAGACTGAATTGCCATTTTGTTTCACTTTATATAATTTAGCCTATGTGCTATGTTGAGGTGTGTTTTTTTTTGTTTTGCGCCAACCATTCAGACATTCAGGATGCTGTCGCTAGGAACAGATAACAAAGATACCCTGCAGAGTTTTTGACCAATAGTAGTGCTATGGAACAATCCATCTATGATTGTGTCCCTGTTATATTTTGAATTATGCATGTGATTCACATCCTGCCACTAGTTTCATGTGATTCCTCAATAAACAATGGTGGTAACACAAAGAAACACAGGATTGCGCCAACAACATGTTAGCCCTCAAAAGTCCACAGTATGTTTTGTTGAGAAGCAGTGATTGGACACAGTGATCAATGAAATATGGTGCTAATTAGCTATGATGCTACCACTCCTTCCCAAAAAGCTCTGATTGGCTTTATAACCAGACATTTGCATTGTGGTTAAAAAGCAGTTTCCCTTCATTATTTCTTGTTTCTTCCTGTCTGACAAAGATTTTGTTCTCCAACCTGCCAGCAGTTGCCCCACACTAGCGAGCAGAATCTTCTGCCAGAGTGCTGTAGGCCCTGTAGGCACTTTATCCAAAAGCTGTCAGTGAGGAAACATTGCTTAGAGAAATGTACTGTGCTTGAGGTTCTTAATTTCTGCAGCTTGAAAGAAGTCTGTGATGAAATTATGTCCATGCTTCCACGTTCCTACAATCTTGAAGGGAAGTTTTGATTGACAGGACATTGAGGAGATAATGACTGAATCTTCATTTAGAGGAGAACTGTTCCTTTAACCTCAGTTCATCCGACGCTGTACCTCCTAGCTAAAGAGTTGAATGAATTGCACACAGGTCTATCTTCTAATGATTTCTGGTGGTGAAAAGGAGATAGTTCAAAAGGGTCACTTCCAGGTTGCTCTTTAATCACACTGGGGAATCTGTGACTGAAGCATCTTCTGTCAGAGAAATCAAATATATTTTATCTGCCAAATGAGTACTGACCTCTTGTACCTGTGATGACCTTGTTGCCACAAAAAGGCATTCGAATACAGACAAAAATCTGTAGGCTACAGTCGTAATTTGAGTCCTTCACTACTCAATCTTGAGCGGTTCCTTTTTGTTGTCAGAATTTGTATCCTGATTTTTAATGGAGCGGTTCAGTGTTATTTGTCTTGAAGTGATATGAGTCACTGGCTGGTACTTAGAAACTCAAGTGAACTGTCAGATTGCTTTGATATCTCCACTCACACAGCGTGTAGCCTCAGTTAATGTCAATGGCATCACCACTATCGACAGGAAATGACTCGTATGACCTTATGTCGAAACTACTCCTTTCAGCTCTTAATCTTTTAAAATATATGTTGTGTTGGTTTGTCTGTGTTTGTGTTTACCCTCCATTGTTATTTTACGCTTCAATGTTTTACTTTTCTCCATTATGATACCATATACATTTTCATATTTTAAGGTCTGTAAAATGTCAGAATATGGTGAAAAACACAACGAATTGTCACATTGGTGAAGCTGGAGCTGACAAACATTTTATTAGTCCCATTAGCATATTAGCATTGGCTCTATGGATTGCAATGGCGGTCACTTGACTGGCTCACCATTTTGCTCCAGACTTAGATATCTAACTTTCATCCAATTACCATCTTGAGGATAATTAACTTTTTTTGTTTTACCTAAATACCCAATGACTTTAACCTGAGCTGCTCTTTGTGTTTACTTCTACTCAGCAAATGTTACCACACCATGCAAAACTAAGATTCCAACTCAGATGGTAATTCATGGTAAACATTATCTGCTAATGTTAGCAATTTAGCATCATCATTGTGAGCATGTAACTGTATTTGTCGAGAGTGCAGATGAGGTCTTTTTTATAACATATAGTATACTATGGTTATGTAATGAGTTTTCTTGTGTAGATTAATATCCACAACAATAAAACCACACTGGAGCTCTGCCCCAGGATGTTATGGCCCGATATGGTGTCTATAGCCCCCCCACACACACACACACCCAGATGGTCTCTATTGGCATTAATATCATTAGCTTTAAAGACAGTCACTTGAAATGCTGTCTGTTGCACACATTAAAAAAACACAGACAATTTACCTAAAATGAAATGAAATTTATCTTCAGATGAGAGAGTAGAGCTGTATCTTGTGTTATTAATTATCTTAACCATTGTCTGCTTTTGTGTGTTTGTGTCTGTGTATGTTTGTTCTTGTATGTGTGTTTGTGTGCGCTCATTATTCAGTTAACACAGCAGAGCACCATAGTTAAGGTGTATGTGTGTGTGTGCGTGTGTGTGTGTGTGTTTTTAAGCATGCTACTCATTTACATGTCTATGGAGAGTGGGACGGTGTGTTTTATGTGTTTGTGTTGTGTGGGTGTGTGATCTCATCAGATCGCTGCACAGAGAAGCAGATGGCGGTGATTGTCTTGGCACACAATTAAAAAAAAACAAAAAAACTCTGAGGACAACAAAACTATCACATCTCCACACTGCTGGGATAAATGACTTACACACACGCACACACGCAATGTAAACTCTGCTCAGACGAAAACTATTAGGCCTCCTCACTGTCAGGAGCAACTGTCGTGATAATTACTAACACACACACACACACACACGCTCTGCCTCAGCAGGCAGGGAGGCCACACTGTGCTGTGTGATCCCCAATCCTGAAGTGTGTGTTCAGTGTGAAATTTATTAAATCTGACACACATTTGGAGTAAACCTGCATGCAAGTATGAAGTTTAAATCACACACCAATCTTGTTGTCTATTACAATGATAAAATATTCAGTCACATTATATTTGATTTTTTTGTGATATCATAATTTTTTTGAGAAATTCAATAGAAACAGTGTTTATAGGCTGAATGTCCAGATGAGAATATGTGTTTATAGCTAATGTAGTGAAATACAATGTCAACACAGTACTTCATCACCTTGATCAACAATGCCACTCTGCCCACAATGTACTTTCTTTTAAGAGGTAAGTCTTCATTCTGCAGTGGTGTTATAAGCTACAAGGCTGAATGTTGCGTTCCCGAAAAAGTGAAAATGGACAGCAAAAGGAAGTTTGCTAAAAAAGTAATTATATATCCATTAGTGTAGTGTGGAGGAAATGAATTGTGTCAGAATCTTTTTTTGTTATTTTTACTTCTCCAGAGAGCTGCTAATAGTGAATGTTCTCCTGTGCAGATCCAACTGCCCTACAGCACATTCAAATGTTGACATTTAGTCTCTTGGAGTGTCCTTTTTAAAAGCACTTCAGCCCTGTTTGTTAAAGGAGGGGAAGAGCTTCACATTTATTTTTTTGTCTTCTGGCCACAAATTTTGCATTCAAATGCTCCTCTCCTAAACACTTAAACCTGCAGTGCAAGTCATGCGTCAGTTTGAGACACCAGAGCAATCAGAATGAAGTTATGACTCAACATCCAGAGTCTTGTTTGAACATATAAACATGTTTTAAACAGGCATAGGCAATTTCAAAACTGATTTCTCTTCAGTCGTTTGGACAAGGGAATGCGTTTTTCCAACTTGCTTGTGAAACTGTGACTCGGGTTCATCAAAATCTTCATCAACTCTTAATCTGTAGAAGCCAATCAGAAAGAAGTCGGAACTTCATTCTTTGTTCCAGATCAATAAATTATGAGATTGAGATTTCAGGCTTTCCGTGGTATTCTTGTAATTTTCCGTATATGCAAATTCTCTCCATTTCTCCATGAGACGAATAATTTATATATTATTGATTTCCTAGTAACATAATGAGCTCATTAGCTAAGTAGGACAACTGCAGACTGTTGAAGTGGAGGGCTTTTTTGATTGTGAGCCACAGTGTGTTAAGCAACTGATGGGTTCCTGACACAAAATGGAAGATATTCTGTGTGTTTTGGTGGTTTGTTTTGAGGTGTTTAGTAATGCTGAAATGATGAGTTTCAACAGAAACTTAATTGACAATTTTGACAATTCATTAAGTATTTTATCAAAGACAATCTGACAAATATTTCTTGGTTCCCCAGTGTGAGGATTTGCTCTTTTTATTTCTTTTTTCTTATTTTATATAATTGTAAATTGATTGTCTTTTTGTTTTGTACTTTGTTGAAGACCTTACCTTTAGCTGTTGCAACTCGTGACAGACTTTATTCTTTCTTTTTCTGACATTTAGACAAGAAGATGTTGTTAGTTTCAGCTCGAGAGTTTAGTTAATTATATACTTAAAGAATGGGTGTCTGCATAAGTGATTTACATCTTTTTCTTTCCCTCAAACCTTCTCCTTTTCCCTCACACACTTTGACAAATATTATTTTGCTCAACTTACCATTGGAAGTCCAAATTCAGACTTGGAAACCAAGAAGATCTGATTTCAGACTCTGTTATATAACGTCACCTCTGAACTGGTTAGGGTTCAGTGTCTTGCTCAAGGACACTTCAGTTGTATCTTCGTCTTCAAACTGATGGATGGACTCCAACTCCTGAAGCTATTGCCTCACAAGCAACTGTGATTTGTTTCTTTTTAGATGCTCTGTGTGATAACCCTGTTGTTTTTTTTCTTTATCTCCTCTGTGTCATTTTTATTTGTCTTTCCTTATTTCATTCTGTATTTCTTTCTTTTTGTCTGTCTGTTCAATGTTTGCAGGTCTTCCACTACTACACACCAGTTTTAGATCTGGTTCAGCTGGTTAATCTGTCAAACCTGCCCAGTTTTCTGATGTCCGGAACAGAGTTTGAATTGTATCCTCATTTCTGAAGTGTGTGTGTGTGTGTGTTTCTTGGAACCAAAGTAAGCTCATTGTCTACCTTCATCCACATTGAAATGGACCTACTTGTGTGAAACAGCTGGACTGAATCTTCAAACTTCAATATATTGCTATATTATAATGCTGTCTAGATGCAAGCAACTTAGTTTCTTTATCAATACATATATTATTGAGAATAACTATTTGAATAAAGGTTAGATAATGCAGCTTCTACTGTTTTTACTGTAGGCATTTTTCTCATTTGTTCCTTCACCACCTGCAAACAGAAGCCTGTCTGGGAAGTCAACCAAAGCTAAACTTCTGCTGGACCAGCTGAGGTCACTGCGAGGAAAGGTATCGGCCCCTAAGCTCTGCTCCTTATTATGTACAAATATTGGAAAATGCATACCATAGAACTTCTATGTAATTTCCAGTGAAGTAAATTAATTGCATTTGAACTTTGCTTTTTGCTTGAGAAAGGAAACTCTAGTCCCCAGTCAATAGTACATTAAGAGGAAGTCTGTGTATCTTTATTTACTGTCTTTCTTACTCCAGGTTGGAGCCTTGTTTAGCCTCTCCTGTATAATCACCCCAGTCGCCCAGCCCGCAGCCAGCCAACTCAGCTCTCAGCGCTGGAGAGAGTCTATAGCCCGGAGACCAAAGTCCTTACTCGGTAAGACTTTTTGTTTGTTTGTTTGTTTGTTTGTTTGTTTTACTACTAAGTCCTTTTCATTACCACTTTAAAAGCATAACTGTTACAGAGATGAGTCATATCACCTTCTGTTGGGAAATAAATTGGTAACAAGGTCTACATTGAAATAGATAAGAAAGCCCTCCATTGGGACAGCAGACTCAGAAGTGGGACTGAATCATTTTAGAAAACAATTTTAGAAAAAAATACATAACACAAGATATAACTGATATAACAATGCATTTAAGGAAACTGGATAGAATAAGAATAGGACATCAGGTAAAAGGTATTCAGTATGTTTGACCTACTATTTTTAGATTATGTATTAAGTATAAATGTATGGATGAAATGATCACAAAGAAAAGTCTAAATTAAGTTTTTATTGCAAAGGAAAGGAAAGCTGAGAGTGCAGCATATGTAAAATATTAAGTGAAATTTCTCTTCCACTGAGCTTCATCGCTGAGTAATCTCTCTCCGTCTGTCTGCTCCCTGTAGTGCCTGATGTAGAGGTGAAAGGTGAGAGCGCTCACTACTTCCTGTTGGTTCAGGGCTCGGAGGACGTTGGGTATGGAGCCTGCAGGGTCAGGATGTTGCACTCGGACAATCAAATCAATGGGGCTGCTGCCATGGCAACTGTCTCTGGGTTGCTGAGAGAAAAGTCTCCGTCATCATCAGGTATATTATGTTGTCACATTCTCAAAGGTGCCACTGTCATTGTGAATGTTTCAGTGACTTTAACACAGTTTGTGTTACAATGTAATGTATGGATGCACACACTCAAACTCACACACTCAAAGTTTAAAACAACATGATGGTTTTCAGGTACGTTCTGGCATGATGATAGAGATCAAAGATAATAATGATGAATATCTCAGGAAGTTTTTGCCACACTGAAATCGAAAAAAAAATGTGCATCCTGTCTGCGTGTGAGATATGACTGCACAAATTTTAATGTTAAGGGTTTAAATTTGCCTTAATTTCCTCTATGAGCTGTGTGTCACAGCCACTTCTGAAACCAAACTATGATAACCAACTTCCTGTTGATTGTAGAACACAAAGATGCACCTGACCCTTACACAGTATCTTTGCCTCATGTCTATCCCTCAGTCTTATAGTTAAGAGAACCTCTGTTGTACCGTACTTTAAAGAGTACTCTCTTATCGATATTTCTAGGTTTGGGAACATCTGGCAGTAATCTCTTTTTCTGCCATTTGCCTAAGAAAAGCGTCCCGTTTCTTTTTAAAGCAGCTCCTCAGCTTGATTGAAGTAGAAGCCTTTTTGGCTTCCTTGACAGAGATTGAGGGTTTTTTTGAGGGGTCATCAGGCATCAACCTGTATTATAAAAACAGGGCTGCATGTCTCTATTTTGCTCCCTTTCCCCCCTTCTTCACTGTCTCTTCTCTCCCCCCTCACAGCAATGGACAGTTGTGACAGGATTTCCTCATCTTTTCTCTACAATAAGATCAATTAAATAACTGAAAAGGACAGATGGATTTACAAAAAGCGAAGGAAGCAGGAAAGGTGTTGAGGAGGAATTGAGTGAATATATAGATGAATGGATGATGAACTGGATGGATGATTGACCAAAGACAATAGCTGTTTGTGGCTGATGAGAAGGACGAATATGTGAAGCTCGCACTGTTGTTTGTTTTTCCCTTAAACATAAAACTTCTTTCCTGATGCAAGTCCTTCATTGTTCTTGGGCTTTATATTATTCAAGAGACCTACTGTGGTGCTCCCTCCCGAGAGTTCCTGCTGTTGTTAACATTTTATACAACCTTCAGGAGACAATTTTGAAATATTTTTAAATGCAACGCAAGACTATAAAGAGTGCCCTAACTGCTGCAATGACACAGTGTGAGCAGCAAAGTTAAAATGCACACCTGAGGGTTGTTGCACCTGAACAAAAACGTGAAATACTCTGTACACTTTTGAGTCCTGTCCTAGCATAAGGTTTTTGGATGGAATTCAAGTCTCTCTTGCTAACAAAAGGGTTAGAAGTTTGATTCATCAAGCAGATATTAAGCAGCAATCTTAGGTTTATTGTTTTACTGTTTACTCATTCACTGGTTCCCGACTAAGCCTATCTCATGAAGCCTTAAGAACAAAATGTCAAAATTAAACAAATTATTTAGGCCTAATCAACCTATTATTGTTTAATATTTTCACTTTTCACTTTAACTAGATACTTTGCCAAGGAGGCAGCTCATTGTGGAGTGAGTTAAAATCTGTTATTCAAAAATATAATTACAGAATGCAATCTTAATTACCAGGAGATATTTGTACATAAGACACCTGTAGATACTGATGGTAGAAGCAAATGTGGTTTAATACAGGCCAAAGAATTCTGGGGGCAGCAAAACAAGTAGTCAGGGAGTTAACTGGCCTGTTTCCATCATTCTGGGAGCAACCATGATTTGATTTTATGCTGCGCACGGCACGGCATGAGAACAACAAGCTTGAAAGGAGTTGGCTAGCTTGCTGAGAAGTTGGAGGTGTGCAGCCTGTCGCCTGCAGCTCAGCTTAGTGTGGCTGCTCCTTCTTGTTCCTTTACCACCTGCAATATTTCAAACAGATCTGCTATCGAAAAATGTAGAAATGGCTGTGGTCTTATTTTGTAGACAGATTTTTGATGAATGATAGCTGTCATCGTTAAGCTCACTGACAAACACGTTGTGCTGCATTCCAGCTTAACTTGCTTTTAATGTGACGATGCAGCAGTAGGATGTGCGGTTTGCATTACCACAGATTAGTTTTTTTCTGGGAATTTGGCTATAGACACCCAGTTTGCAATACTACAAATATATAAATATTACAGTACTTTCATCAGTGGGGCTAGATAAAATACTTGTGGGATGTCACCTGTGGGCTGACAGTTGAGGAGCACTACTGTAAATGGTCTAATCACCCCTGTGTTTTGTATTTTGACCCCTGAGATGGAATCCGACCTTCCCACAGGGGTCGAAACTACTATACTAATCTATAGAGTTAATTTTAGATAAGACTGTTTGTAAGAGGAAATGTTGAGGAGGTTGTAGAATTTTAGTTTTTGTTGGCCATATTAAAGTAATGAATGTAAAATAGCAGAAATGCAGATTTACAACAATTTACAATTTTATCCCTTTTGCTTTTCACTGTTGGGCTTGACCTACATACTGTAAGGGATAATCTGAAAATGTATTGTACTGTAAAATTTGGGGACAGGTTTAGAGTTGGTCAAAATCAAAGCAATAGAGGCAGAAAAATGCTGTTATGTCACATTCAGTGACTGTTAGTCGCAAGTATGGGTCAAGCTCCAACAACGCTGGACCCTTCAACTCAGCTGGCAGGGCAGGTCTAATGAAAGACCTTAATGATAGATGGATGGATGGATGGACGGACGGACAGACAAATATTTTCCTGTCAAATATTTATGTAAACTGGCCATTGTGTGTAAAATCAGTGAAGTGCCTCTTAAACTCCTTAGTGCCCTTATTCTACTAGAGAAATATCAAAACGTTCCACTCCAAAAAACACACAATTGAGGCTTAAAAATTATCTAATCATTGTAATCATCTTTTTTTCCATTTACTACTTCTCTCTCTTTGACTAGAAGGAGCTGTAGGCAACATCTTCTGCCCTCTGCCCTGTCTCCAAGGAGACGGTCTTCTGAAGAGAGAGAAGAAGGTGACGCAGGTCCAGAAACTGGTACTCAAAGAATATCTCAGTAAGTACTACATTCAGAGGGCTCCCGTCAAGGAAAACACATTTCAGAATATATACAGTTACATATACTTCACAAGTTTTGTGGTAATTTAGTGCTACCACTGTGCTTACATTAATCGGTTGCATGCTCATGTCTAATGTCTGACAGTAACTGAGGTAAGCCCTCAAACACCACCTTAAGCTCACTAAGATATGTTAATAAATATTATAGCTTTATAACCTTCAAGCAGGATAAAGAAGTGACCTCTCTCAGAACAGTAGAGGAGAGGACAGATTAGATGTTTTTAATTAATGTTGACTTAAAGAAATACATATAGTTAGACAGCATATACTGTATAAATCTGGTTGACCCTGCACACTGTTCAGGAATGATTTTTTTTTTACAGTATGATGGGGATTATTTGAAAAGGATGTGATGGCTGCTGGCTCAGCCTTTTAATTAGTCCTTCTCATCATCTCATCATTTTTGTGTTATCCACACTGATACAACCACGCTGGCTTTTTAAATCTAGATTGGAAATACTGTATAGTTTATAATGTCATGGATGGGAGAACACATCATACTATTAGCTTCATGGCTTATCAAGAAAGAGTTGATAAACTACTGAAGTTATTCTAATTTGATAAAGAAGTTAAGGCTGAATAGATTAGTTGATTGACCGTTCAGTCGATTTTTGTTAATTTTATTTTTCAAGTCAGTTTGAAAACTTGCTGCTTTTTTCAGTTTTATGTTATGAAAAAGTTAGAGTTATTATTTATTTATTATATATTTGAGTTTGTTAATGTTGGTTGGATAAAACAACATTAAAATACCTGATTTTGGGTTCAGGGAAATGCAATGGGCATTTTTGATAATTGTTCACATTTTTATAGACAAAACTATGAAAGAATAGAAATAAAAAAGATTAATCACTTAGAGAAAGAGTCTTTAGTTGCAGCTCTTACATAGTATAATGCATTATTTGTATGGAAAAAAAATAGTAGTAAAGCCAGACCAACAGTGTGCTGCTTTACTCTAGTTACTGACTGTACACCTCAACTTTATTCAGTCACCCACTAGTATGAAAAAAAAGTCCTCAGTGTTGAATATAAATTCAATTGAAATTAAATGTCTGTAAGATATGTATTCATACCCGCAACAAAAACCAAATGGTCAGAAAAGGCGTATCAGCTGTCGGGGGCACTTGGAGCTTTCTGAACTTATCGTCGTCAGTTTGAACTCTCCGCTCTCTCAAGTCCTCAACAGAGGCTGCTGCATA
The DNA here is from genome assembly GCA_028641955.1 of Protonibea diacanthus. NCBI lineage: Eukaryota > Metazoa > Chordata > Actinopteri > Sciaenidae > Protonibea > Protonibea diacanthus. The sequence continues at coordinate 11,587,433 of CM053983.1, read as the reverse complement.
GAAAGGCTGTTAAAATATCATTATTTTACAGACACACATAATGTCCCCTTGGCAGGCGAAGATAGTGAAACACCAGTGGAGTGGAGCCAGATTAAAGGAAGTGGAGTGAAATTCTTCAGTCTTGGGGAAAAGCAATAGGGCTGTTCTTTGAAAAGGCCGTGAGCAGAATGAAGAGACCTGACAGACCACAGGCCTTAATGAAATTCAGCACAATATAGTCTCACTTGGCATTAAATTGGGAAAAGGCTTATCCTTATAAGTTGAAGAAGTTCTCAGTACTGTTGGAAGTTTTTCTGATTGTGTGTGTGTGTGTGGCGTGTGTGTTCACGGGTGTTCACGTCTGTCTGTTGTCTTATAGATTGTAATCAGTCTGTGTGATAAGTTTTCAGGCTGATGCGTGTGTGTACCAAGAACTTAATTTATCATTTTCTCAATTTCAGTTTAACTGGATATCTAACTCTCAGCCATTTCTATGTAATGTGTAACTTTTTAAAATTGCCCCATCACACCCTCTTACTACTGCTGACTAATGTTAAAAACAATTTTACAACTGAATACAACTTTTTTTCCCGTCTTTTCCTATGTGCACCAATTCACAATTTCCAGGGACAGTTTCAGTCAGTGTTTCTGCTGTTCCACTGAAATCCAAGTATACTCCATACAATATTGCTGTAAAAACACAACTGTTTCTTTAAAAGCTGAGTCACCCATTGTGACTACACCAGAGGGGAACCCCATGTCCCTTAACTGATGCAAGAGATGCTCCCTGTTTCTTCACAAAGAATATGTGGAATTTTCTTTCCACACAAGAAGTGAGACGCTAAAATTTTGTAGTGTAGAGGAAACCTTGCTGTAGCTGCGAATGACTGAGTGCAGTGACAAACACTTTTTAGTCACCCCTTCCCTAAAAGGTAACAGGAAGACATTTAGGTTCTAAGGATGTACAGTATCACTAATGTTGCATAATCCATATCATGATTAATTGTCACATTTACCTCTCTAACAAGGTAAAGAGATTGTCCCTGAATGCCAGCTTGTATGAATAAATGAATTTATCAAATATACCAACAAGGTCCGTGAGAACTTCAGGATGTCTGGTTCGGTTGGATAACTTTCCAGGTATATGTATTGCTGTTATCTCAGATGACAACCATGTATAATTACCCAGTGCGGCTTTGAAGTAAAACTAATTAAAGACATACATTTCAGTATAATCAACAATCCATTCCTTAATTAACAGGAACACAGCATCCTCCATCATTTTACGAGCGGACTGGTGAGCCAAAAATTAAGCCTGAGGTGTTGCCAAAATAAAAACCAGCCTCTGTTTGTGTGTCCAGGGCGGAAAGGAGAAGCGTCTGCCTCAACCTCAATACCTGTAAATGACTTGAAGGTCATACTGAGTCAAGCCAGAGAGCAATATCTGAAGATGTTCGACTCCACTCTGCCCTCTGCTGCCACCTGTCTGACAGACAGGCAGGAGAGCACCGCAGGCAAGAACTCAGGTAAGAAAGAAACCAAATACAAGCCAACAGTATTTTCACATCCATTGAAAGCTTCATTAAATACATACAAAGTGGAAATTTGGCACTAAGTAGGGTTCATCTTTCTTGTGTTGACACAATGAAACCACAGACCAACTTGTCATCATCTTATGGTACTAAATACTCAATTTTATCCCTTTAGAAACACTTTGTTGTGAATAAATACCTTTTACTCTGAAGTTATTATGTAATGCGTCAGATTGACACCAACAACTTTTACATTAAATCTCTGAGTCTATTATATGTGTTCATATAGGATTTGGAGGAGATGTAACTGCCAGCGATGGTGGCTTTTGTAGCTGTTTTAACACCAGTTTGTTGACACTAAGTTGACATGAAATATTTGACTATATGATACAGACAACCTGAAGTAGTAGATGATAGAGAGACAGAGTACAGAGTCATTGATCCCTGAAGGGAAATTCTTTTATTGCAGCAGCATTACAACTAACAACACAGAACAGACACATACTATATACAGGCATATAAATGGAATAACTCGTTATGCATATATAAAGCTCACTGTACACACATCACAGGATTTTGAAATGGCCTCAGATTATTCAGTCAATCTAAACAATACAGTAGAAATCTCACAATACTGTGCAGAAATCCACACATGCCCTCAAGGAAACTGACATCTGTTCACCCTTTCATCAAAACACATCTTCTGACTCTCCCATAAATTGTCACACGGCAGTGCGTCAGTATTCACTTCACACACATTGGTAGGATGATAGTTTTAGGAAACAATGCCACCTAATAATATGCAAATAAATTGTAAGCAATAAAAGGAGTCATAGCCTGCAGCTAGAGCTAAATGTGCACAATGAGGGTGGTGCTGGTTATAATTATGTAGCCGTGGGGCTGACAGACCTGCATGTCAAGTAGTTTTTATGTCATGACTGCTCAGACAATATTTGGAGTTATTATTTTATTATTTTCTGCATTACATTTTCTGTTATAATGGTTATTGTCTAAGTATTGTGTTATTGTTTTAGACAGGAGCAGACACATTTAACAGCAAAAGGATCACTTTTTTTTTAAACATTCCAGCTAATAGCTTTGTCTTTGTGTGTATCCTCCTGATTTCATGTTCTGTGCCATTAACATGTATTTAGCTCTCCAGGTCCTCACATAAAATACATGCTTGAGTTTTGCAAGAGATGAGCTAGTCAGAAATGATGATAGATGTAAACATGTAGAAACATACATTCATAGGTGCAGATTAGGTTTTTTTTTTTGTTTTTTTTTCCATAATCCTTGCCCACCCTCTGCTCTGGAGATGGGAATGTCGTTTGCAGCAATAAACAGCTCCAACAATCCAGAGTCTAGATCGCCTAAAGGTGTGAATGCCTTAGTTTGTGTGGGCTGTTAAACTGCTGGTGGTGCGCTGCAGACTCTTCATATAACACAGTTACGACCCGAGGCTATTGCTGTGCGTGAAACACCCTCATCTCAGCAGTGAACCTGCTGTACACAGTTTCATCATATTTTTTTTTTTGTCCTCCTTGAGATAACATACAACCTTCCTGTCCAAACACAAGAAAAGTGCAGGTTGACGGTATTTTGGATTCTGAAATTTTATGTTCAGGTTTCTGTCTGCCAAAAGTTCAGTGTGTTGACCTGGCTCAAGTGAAAGAAGCGATAACTCTTGTGATCGAACTCTTCCATCAATGGTGGGTGAAGTATTCAGAGCCGTCATTGAGGTTACTACATGGTGAAAATACTCTGTTACAAGCAACTCTTGCATTCAAGCATTGCTTTAGTATTACTATTAGCATCAGAATTTTACTGAATGCATTAAATACTTATACTCAATTATACTAATTTATTGCTGCAAATGTTCAAGATTGAGTTAATTTTAGCTGCAAGTACTTTCTATACCCTTGGGTAGTTCGATCTACAGTGGTGCATTGTATTCTATAATATGTCTAACATTTATGAGCTCAGAAAAACAGCCTGTTTTCAGTGCTGTAATAATGCATTTTCCAGCTGATGCAAGATCATTACTCAAATCAGATCAAATACTGTTATGCCCCTAGAAAATATTTTTGTCAGTCTGTTTCAGCAGCTTAGTGTGGTTTGCTTATTTTTGTAACCATAGCAACCTAGAACCAGTGCATACTGGGAAACAAGAATAGAACTGCCGACCGCCGTGATCAGCTAGGATCAATTGTGAGCTCTCTCAGCCGTCAGCTTCTTAGTTGATTGCTTTTCTTTCTCCCTCTTCGTTAAGGCAAAGTCTTTTCACTGTCATGGGCTAGATTTTCAATCAGTTTAAACGAATACTTTAATGAGTTTAAGAAGTAGGAGAATCTTCTCATCTCATCATGAAAAAAAAAACACTTATTAGAATAAACTCAATTCAAAATCACCAAATTTGGAAAATACCTGTTTTTCACCAGGGGAGGTTAGGGACTGTAAAGGTATGAAAAAATCTCATCTGAAAAGTAACTAGTAACATTTTGCCTCTGCAGTGGAGTAGAAGTATACAGTTGCATAACATGGAAATACTTAAAGTACTAGTACCTCAAATTTGTTCTTTAGAAAAGTGCTTGTAATATAAATATACCTGGTTACATTTCATCACAGTAATCCATCATACAGTACATGGTGCTCATGTTGCCTGTGTCTTAGTACTGGGCAGTTTCTTACTGATTTTTCTCAGCAGTACTAAATTCTAAGTCCTTTAAGATGCCAGTGATCATTCATGAGCATTTTAAAACCACTGTCACTTTCAGCTTTATGGGTCAAGCAGTTCCAAACAGTATAAAAGCCGAGCAGTTACTTGGTATTTTTGGGCATGTCAACTAAAGCCTTGTATACACAATGAAGTACCTTTCTATTCAGACTTGAAGGTTCAGTTTACTTTTGTGTCCGGAGGTGCAGTTTTTCAACAACTTGTCATATTTTCAGTCGTTTCCATGCAGACAAATGTGTTATGAGAGACCCACAGTGAGAGATGCTAATTCCTGCCTGAAGGCAAAGTAATCATTGGGAGCGACAACTCTGACCAGCACAGCTTTATTGTTTTGTCATTAAAGGTTTTCAGACCGTTTCTCACTTGCAAGCTGACTGGCCTGAGAGGAGCGTCCTCCACAACATAGAGAACCTGCAGAGGAGACGACAGAAGAGGAGGTAAATGAGATTTAAATAGACGACTATGTGTTCTTAATCTACTGTATCTGATCTGAAGTGCATTTTGTGTGCCGTAGATTTGGTCTGTTAGGTCCAGGCTCCAGTGACAGTCTGCTGGGTCCTAAAGACAGCCAGAAGAGCTCTCCTGCTTTACTGGACGCCAAAGAACTTCTAAAACACTTCACATCTGATGGCCTTCCCACTGGGGAACTACAACCACTGGCTTTCACTAGAGGGTATGTTCAGTCATCTTTTCTGGATCCATGAACCGCACTCAACCGACATTAAACCTTAGATATCGCTTGTTTGACTTTCCGAGTCCTGACTGAAGCTTGTATACATACACTGTAACTGGGGACATGCACACACCGTAGTCAGTTAATCTGTATCTGCAGTGTGCGTTCATGTTTGTTAACAGTTAATGAGGCCATGATGAGAGTTTGATTATGATAATTAGCCTGCTACAGTTATTTTACAACCTTTCCAGAAAAAAATATTAAGTTAGCTTACATAAAACATTACTCTGGTGCAGAGCAGTCAACAGTTAGTGCTAATAATTCTGTCAGACCAAACTGTGTGTGGTTTTAATTAGTGAAATTTGTGTTTGTGGTTTAATCCTCCCTCTCTCTTTCTCTTTTCTCACCCCCCAATCCTCCTCTCTCTCTCTGTTCAGTAATAATGTGTTTCAGTTGTCACCAGACCTCTCTCCCAGGAGAGTCAGCCAGATGCCCTTCAACAAAGCCTCAGCGTCACATTACCACGGCATAGAGTAAGTTTCTATAAACTATAGTGACTATTCAGCTACAGTAAGCTATGAAAAATTTACATGATCGTCGAAGCTCAGACAGTAACCAGCCACAACAGTCTCCAGTACTTCTTTATTTATTATTATGACAGTTTTAAATTTTTAATCACTTTTATTTGTTCATCTAGGTTCTGCCTGGACAACCAGCGGTCCTTGGACCGGGACCAGGCCTTTGTAAAACTCCAGTCCCGTCTGATTCGGTATGAGACACAAACCACGTGCTCCAAGGAGCCCTGCGCCCTCCCCTTTGCGCTCAGCCCCGCCCCTTCACCTGCTGTGATGTCAGAACCAGGAAGTGTGCCTGACGGAGAGACTCTGCAAAATGCTGATGTAACGAGACTCAAGCGCAGATCATGGGACACAGACGTTATCGGAGGTTATCCTCGCAAGAGGTGAGTTGATGGTGTATGTTGCTCCTGGCAGAAAGAAGTGTATGAATGGGTGGATCGTTGAGTGGATTTGGGGGGTTGTGGCACATGGAATGTCGTTGCTTTAGTTTTGGTAATGTTTACCATGATCATGTCTTTGTATGTTTGTCTGAATGATCCAGGTTGGCAAAGTCAGAGAGCAGTGACTCCCTCTGTTCTCAGAGCAGTGGCAGCAGTGGGACACACCCTGCCGTAAGGTCCCTACGACAACAGCCAAGCAGATCCCAGTCCACCTCCTCATCCAATAGCCCTGCTTTATCTTCAGCAACAAGACGGACATCCTCGGGTACAATTTAAAAAAAAAAAAATAAAACAAAAAAAACAAACAAACATTCAAGCTCAAATGGGATCGGGCTAGTGATTCTGCTTTATGGTAGATTCTTCAAATAATGTAATTAGTGCTGTTATTAGGGCATGGTATTAATGTGAGAACTATTTAAGAAACACAGTTTTCAGTCTGTTATAATGCACTGATACTGGAAACTGGCAAATATGCACCATTACTTAGAATGTTGAATCAAATTATCAGCTTCATTGTTCTGGGCTGAACCACTAGTAAGACAATATCAAGTTAGAGCAGCAACTCCAAAACACACAATTAAGGGACTTGCAAAATCAGCATCTGGAATACATCAAAGTGCATGACCAGCAGAGTAGTGCTGAAATGGTGCAGAATGAATGAAAATTAGAAATAATTAGTCAGTAAACCTGAAGGTCTTTAGATGGTTGTCAAATAAACTTCCTCTGTATTTTAATTCAAAGATACAGTCGAAAATTTAACCCACAAGTTTAGATTAGCATATATAATAAACTATAATTACATGGTATATTTTCATTTGTTATTCATTAAATACATTCAGAGGACTAGAATTTCATCTGTAATGTGATTATAGCACCAAAAAGCTTCCAATTAAGCTCTCCAGTTTTCACTTAAAGCTCCACTGATTTCAGAGAGGACTTGATCTCAGTTTTTCGCTTCATTTTGAGAGATCGTGTTTTTAGAATGGAATTAATTGCATTTTTTAAGGTAAAAATAAGACCTTAAAGACGTTAAATTACTTTACAAATTAATGCATTTTGATTGTGTTGACTGATATCCTAAGACCACATTTGAGTTTGATTGAGTATATAAACACTTATTTTATTGATATTCTAATTATGTTAATTTATTATTTCTTGCTGTTGTTTCTCTTGAGTGTACAGTACATTGAGGATTTGTACTGCCATGACAATAATGCCTTATTGTTGATTTTCCTGACATTATTACCCAGCTTTGGCATCTCTTCCCTCTGCTGACAAACCTAAACCTCAACAGCAGAAGACAAATCATGGAGGAACAGATGACAAATCTGCCAAAGAGTCACGCTCCCAGAAGCACAACAGAGTGAGTGTTTGCATGAAAACATTTTGTAATTGTTCATAACTAACATGCATATATTATTTTCTAATCACATTAATGTTTAAAATGGTCTAAAATAATAACTATTATAATTCTAACCTTGGAAACAAGTCCTCATTTTGGCATGTCAGGTTTACTTGTTTGAGCATTTCTAGGACACTGCCTTTTCAGGTTCTCAAAACAACTGAGGAACACTAGATGAATGTTTTCATGTAATGAGGTTAAAGTTCAAGTGGCTTCAAGTTCATGGCAGCAGACATTGACCATGAGGGAAAAACATGCCTCATACCAATTAGCTGGTGATTCACACTGCAATGAAATAAAGTACTTTTCACCTTGTTATATAATATATTCATAAAGGAAAAGATGGGTTTTATCATTTTTGTAGCTCGGACTATTGGTTCTATTAAGTATTATCACACTATTCATTAAAATATTAGAGCTAAAATATATCTGTAATATCTATCTATAATGAAAATGTGTTGGACTCCACATTCACTATGCTTTAAACAGCATAAATAATGTGAGGAAGAAAATAAATGACTCGAATAATGTTCTCGATGCAGCAACTTTCCTCTTTGTCAGTCATGTAAAATGCATTTTTTTTTTTCCCCCTATGTTCATCGTAGGTCAACAAGCTAATGTTAGCATTGCCTCAGTATCTAGAGCTAAAAGCAGATAAGGGGCCTTCTTTGCTGGCCTGCTGTGGTCACTCTAACTATATATTTAACAGGTTAAAAGTATGTAAAGTAAAGTACTCATGAAAGGCAAGAGAGCTGTGTTATGTTCATGGTGCCACATGAAGATGACGCATGATGTACAGTGAGCTTGTCGCTGTTGTTGTCAGTGATGTAAGCCCCGACAAGGTGATGCAGGACTTTAATTACCGTGAATTTTATTGCATTCGCTGTGGTCGCCCCTGTGATCTGTGCTACGTCCATAGCAACAGTCTGTCATTCGTAGCAACGGTTTTGTATAGAGAAATAACAAAAGAATGTCCAAATGACCAATCAGAATCGAGTATTCAGCAAAGTCGCGCAGTAAGGCAATATAAATCACTATCAGTATGTTTTACCACAGTATATAGTAAAACTATAGTTTTCCTGTAATCTTGTAAACTACTGAGTGCTTAATAACCCCACTCACCACAAACTTTACACTCGGTGGCAGACAGGCAGCGTTGTACAACAGCTCCAGCGAAGATAAATGTTTTACGTTTTGCATGTGATCACTGTGAAATGTGTGGGCTGCATTATAATGTCACAGAAGCACTTGAACAACTATACCATTATCATATCACCTGCTGCTTTCCTCCACAGACACGCACACACGCACATATTCGCTTTCATCTTTGATGTATCTGTACAGTGTGTGCAATGACAGGAACGCGTACGCGGATACATGCACAAGTGCGTTCACACGCGCGCACACACACCTGCACACTTTTCTCTGTCCCACGTACAACTCGCAATCTGCATCCCGACCTTGACTTGTTCTGATTTGTGATTACTATGCAAACAGGCTTATCATCCAAACCCGAGTACAGGAAAGAACAGTTGGTCCTATTCAGAAATAATGATAGCAGTTTATTCGGGACAGAGATTAAAGCTGCCTTCCTACTCCTCATGAGACTGAGTGGCACAGATGATTCCTCACAATAATTTATGGTGTTTCCTCAGAACAGTCGCTGTGATAAGATTAAAGGCAGTTCTATTTATTTCACAAATGTCTATTCCCTGTCAACGCTACCAGTAAAATAATTGCATGTTTATACCTGCTCACACTGTGAATGCGAAGGCGTGCAATTCTGCACAAGGACGTCACGCCAAAGTCAAAACATTTTGACACCTCTTCCCTTTTTAGAACAGGGGGCCATGCTAAAATTCTAGTTTCTTCTTCTTTTTCGTCTTCTTCTGCATTAGGTGGAATTAAAAACAGCATTTAATGTTTTGACAGTTGTGCTGATATGAAATTTTGTGTCTTTTGTGTCCTCAGATGCTGCTGGAGGTGGTAGCTAAAACACTCAAACAGCACGGGATAAATGCCGAGCATGAGTGCTTTGGGGCCTGCAGCAAAAGACTGTTTGATATCTCCAAATTTTATCTCAAGGTTTGCCTTCTTATTGCCCCCACACAGCCCCCCATCACTGTCCTCTCTTTCTGTGTCTACTTTATGTACTATAGACCAGCATGTATCTGGAAGGATCTGTGTCTGTTTGATTAATCCTCCTCTTGTGTTGCTTCATCCCAGGATCTGAAGACATCTCGAGGTCTCCATGACGAGATGAAGAAGGCAGCCAGCAGCAACGTCAAACAGGTAACACCACCAGAACACCAGAGGATTTCCACTTGGTTTAGTTCTCCTCAAACTGAACCTGCTAAAGGCGTTTTTCTGTTATTGTAGGTCATTGACTGGGTGCTGGAGAAAACCTCAAAGAAGTAAAGGAGTAATCAGTTTTGAAGTATAAGTGGAAAAATGTCTCTTTTACTTTTTGATTAATGTGGGTTCCACCTTTAAAAAAGAAAAAAGGCCTTTTGTGTCATGTTTACTTTTTAAGCCATTCTGATTAGTTTTAAATTGTTACATTAAGCCTGTTTTAATGAACATAATCCTTTATTTAATTTTATTGTTTTTGTCACTAAGGCTATCATAACTTCATGACTTTTTTCAGTTGTATCATGTTTTTTTTTTTTGTGTGTGTGTGTGCGTGTCTATTCTGATAAACTCCCACCGCTCCAGAGCCTTGTAGCAGAAGTACACTCTGCTCTGGCTGCAGTCACTGAGAGGCCACAAGGGCCTCAGTGTTGGCTTCACGTTTCAGTTGTCTTTTCTTTGTAGCTGCTTTCAAATGTAATTTTAAATCCTTTCCCACTTGTTCATTTTGTTTCTAAATAGAATAATAATTTTATGGATTTATGAATGTACATATTTTATTTTTGTGTGTTCACATTTTATATGTTTGTGTGTTGATAATTGACTGTTTGTAGCACAATAAAGTATTTTTAATCTTATTTCGTGAACAACTTCCTGATTACAACCCGAGCTGGCGGGAAAGCAGCGTGTCTTTTTTTAGAAAAAAAATCTGAAAGTGTAAGTATGAGCTGTCTCTATGAAATATGTATTACATTATCAGTGCTGACAGCTAACAGCCTTGTCTGGATGGTAGCATTTATTCACACAGAGAAAACAAAACTGCGAGCAGAGCAGCACATTATGCAGCGCTGATTATCACCGACAGTCAGATTTGTCCTGCTTGTCGGTGGTACAGTGTGATCAGGAACACCGCTCAGATTTCAGGATGATCCCCGTGATGAGATACAAGACTCACGGCCAGACGTCTCACTACTGGCGCCATGTTGTTTTCTCCAAGAGGAGCTGGCTACAGGTTTTTGGCAAACAAATTCTCTCTCATTGTGCCAAGATAATATAAAAATATCTACTTTTTTGTGAAGTTGAACTTTGTTACAAAAAGCTTCAGCTTCACAGCAGCGGATGGTTGTCCTGGCATCTGAGTTGTCATTACCTGTAACATAAAGATTACTATATACACTATACTATATTGCTATGAATGGGAAGCAAATTTCTTAGTCAAATATATTGGACTATTTTAGAAGCAGGAATAACTTACTTGTATTTTAATACTTAATTTGAATTATATTCACACAATTTGACCGTATATAAATTTGTCTGGTATTTGATAATTTAGTTGAAATTTTAAAGAAAATAAGAATTTCATTGAAAGAACATCCATCCATCTATTACCTGTAACCACTTATCCTCATTAGGGTCACTGTGGGGCTGGAGCCTATCCCAGCTGACTTTGGGCGAGAGGCCATTGAAAGAACTGCTCCAAGTAAATATTAATGTATTATATAAGAAAACTTATTCTACATGTGACATTTTTTGTTCAGCCTGCTGCTAAACATGCTGTTCACTAACTCAAAGACGATTCAGCAGTAGATCTGAAATAGTTTAGCAGTAGGACATTGTCAGTTTTTCCTAAATTTAGTCTAAGATGGGGAAGTTGGACGGCCATTGTTTGTTTGATGTGAATTTGTCCTTATTTGTTTGTTTTTGGTTGTTGTTTTGTTGCCCTCTTTCTTTTTGTAAAAGGACTGAATTATGAAGGCACGCCAGACAATCTGGTTCTGTTTAGGAAGCTTAGTTTTGCATTTTGTATTTTATTTTTCTATTCCTGTATGTTTACTTACTTCACTACCTTGTGCTACAATGTGCGTGTGTGTGTTTTTTTTAATTTACTTAATAATTGTCATAACTTAGTAAAAGTTTACTGAGTTCAATGTGATTCTCAGACACAGTCTATATTCGGTATCAAGCTTTAACCAAAGATAAAAATGTAGATAGGTGACACTTTGTTGAACATGTACCGCAACTTTCTATTTAGCTGATAGCTGAGAATCAACATTCGACCATCCAAATATAGTGTGTCTGTGTTTTTCATAGCAGCGGCACTCAGTTTGAGGGCGGTGGAGGGCATGTAAACTGCACACGGTGGCATTTTTAGTGCGCATATTTTTGTGGGAATGGACTCGGTTTGTGTCAATCAGTGTGTGGGAGCATGGCTGAATGTCAGCGTGAATGCAGATAATAAAAGTGTATTATCTTCTTGTGCTGGTTGTGTCACACTGGACCAACAAAAGAGATAATACAGTTTACATTGTACCTAAAACATGTGCGTCACACACCAAATACTTGATAGAACGTGACCAGAAAAGGAAAACATGCAGAGGAGAAGGAACCTAATGTTGCCACTTATCACTAGCCTTTCGGTATAAAGGGACAAGAGCAGCATTACTCTCCTAGTATAGAGACAAACAAAATACAAAACTCGGCATCTCAGCATCTAATGCATCATGTTTTAGTAGCAGATGGCATGGTTTCTTGGTTTTAATTCCAGGGCCCTAAATGATTTACAGACATGCTCTGTGGGCCCATTAAATGTATACAACAGCAATTACATTACTTGGCCATCTATTGTTGTTGCTGTTTGTTGTAATATGTAAAATAGTTATTATAATTGGCCGAGGGAGGTTGTAGTTCCAGGGACTTGAGGTTTGTATTTTGACTGAGAGAGGGATAAGAAGATGAAAGTTAAGAAGAACGATTGACTCTTCAGTCCATTGACATTTATCTCCTATAGTTTCTTGATAATATAACTAAATTACTGTTATTATCTCTTCTTAGCCATGAGCCATGAAAAGCTTTACTTCCTCTTGCACCTGCCTGTATTTTTATAAGTGTCTTGTTTTTTGGAATGAAAAGTCAAATAATGACACATGATGCATGATTTTAACAGTCACAACATGTTTGACAAGTAAATGAGGTCTGGCTTGTGTCAGCACAGGAAACTAAACATGATCTAAAATATCAAGACCAGACTAAATTCACTGACGGTGACACATCTGACTAAAAGCAGGAATTTATTTTTCACTCTCCTGACAAGTTCATGCTTTACATCAATTTCTTGGTTAATGTATCCAACTCGCTGCCAAAAAGCCAGGATTTATAAATACTGAGGTCATGACGCTTAACGGCTCTTTTACTCCATTAGGACAGAACACAAAGATATTTTTTAGCAACTTTCGGCAGTATTTTTAAAGTCTTTTGTCTATGTATGTTTATGAGGCGGTGTTATTTAGGCAAATGTTACGCTCAAAATGTCAACTTGCATTTATGCATCTTTGCGTGAATCTGCTCACGGTGACTTTCACACCACTTGCTTCTTTGCTTTGACTTCATATTATGCGCAATTATGCGCACATTTTTATGCTTATTAACTAATTTAACTTTTCAATTCTATTTCCTGTAAATTTTATCTCACTACAGTACGGTCCTAATGGTGTTTCAAAGCCCTCTCCACACCGTCACATATGTCATTCTGGTGGAGAATACTCCCTTTATGTAATTTAATTAGCCTAAAAAGTCATATTTGGAATTATTTAGCCTCCCAGTCCCCTGACTTCTACTAAATATTACAGAGGACATAACATTATGTCTTCAGTGGTGGGTACCTCCCTGCACATTTCCGTGTGGGTTGATGAAATATAATTTCATTTACATTAAGTAAAAATACTAACCTGCATTGTAACAATCAGTGCTTAGACTGAGAGTGTTACAAGAAGAGTGCTTACTGTATGATTATAATCAGAAGTCTTTGTTGACTCTGCTGTCTTTAGGCAGCCATGTTAATGTTTGACCTTACATATGAGAAACACTTCTAGAGTGATGATTGATACTCAGTACCTTTACTGGAACAGTAATGAGCTGGAAGTTAAAAGAAGCTGAAGTCCCCAGAGAAACAGGCTGACACAGACTGCTGTGTTTGTACATTTTATAGAACAGTAATTAGTGCTGAACAGACTATAGGCAGCCAGTCCGACAGCTACACTGTGTCTGAGAGTGCGTGTGTGTGTGTGTGTGTGTGTGTGTGTGTGTTTAATTTTGTGTGTCAGTATGGGTAGATGGTTGCATTTTTGCATGGGTGCATCAGTGTGTGACAGTGCTCATTTTGGTGACAGTAATGTAAAAATACACATCAAGAAACATTTTATAAAGACTCGATGAAAACAAGGAGCCATTAAGTTGAAATTACAATCATGATTGCCATCCGGCCTCCACAGCCAGACACCATCTGTGCCAAAACTTTCTTCTCAGAGGTGATACTGGACCGAGCTATCTGTGACCAGACAGCGTGACTAACGTACAGCTGAAAGGTCTTTATACCTCCCTTCTATCACTTTTATTTATTTTTCTTTTTACTTTCTTTCATAAGCTTTAATTATTAATGTTTAACTAAGAGGAACAGTTTGACAGTTTTGCTTATTCTTGCCAAGAGTTAGAGGATATGATTGATATCATTGTTGTATCATTCAGTTAAATATTAAGCTACAGCCAGGAAGAACGTTACAGCTAAATCTAAAAACAAAACCGATGCCCTGGCTCTGTTCGAATGTATTCAAATCTGCCTGTATGACCTACAACTGAATGACTTTTTCAGATACCTTCAAGTGAGACGTTATTTTAGTCAGTAGTGCAGACATACAGGTTTATCAACATCAGAATCTGAGTTTTATAAAATCCTGGAGTCAGCCTTCATTTCAATAGCAAGTCCATTCTAGATCTAGATGTAACACTCTTATGGGTTAAAAATGAAAAAAACGCCTTATACATTAAAGAAAAATGGGGAAATGATGAATAGGGAATAGAGATTTCTGAAGCGGCTTGAGGGGAAATGTGCAGCTTCCAATGGTCCTCGACTAGAGAGCACTATTGAAAAAAGATTTTTTAAGACCCCATACCAGGAGAGATACAGAAATATGAGTTTGATGTGTTGGAGACAATGTGGTTCATTTGAGGCAAATCATTTCCACATATTCTGGGACTGCCATCAAACTGAGTTCATATTAGAATGGCATTCACAAATCCTTGAGCACACTATTCAAGACTCAGATACCACTGAACATGGAGACTCTTTATCTGGGACATGTTTTGTTTTTGAAACAGAGGAAGGACACAAAGCAGCTGCAGGCCCTTTTTAGTGGCAAGTAAAAAAAAAAAAAAAAATTCAGTCACTTGAAAGTAGCTAAATCCACTACAACCTACATTTATAGAGTGTATGAAACAATTTTCAAAATATTTAAAATGGAAAAGCTGACTTAGTCTTTGAGGATCCAAAAAAGTACATTTGAGCAAATTTGGAATAAATGGATTGAATTTATGACCCCAATGCAAGCAGATGTTGTATGACAGACGTTTTGTGCTCCTTTCCTCTTCCTGATGTGAATAAGCTCTCTTGGCTTATTGAATATAGTTTGTTTATTGTATAGAGTTTCCTTGAGGACTGAGTTACGGCCCACAAGAACTATTTTACAATACAATGTAGATTTATGGGTGTTTACTCTGGTAGAGCTAATGTTAGCTGTAAAAGCTAAGCTAACTGTCTTTGTATATAAGTGCAGCATTAATCTTTTTATTTAACTCCACAAGAAAGCGAATAAGCTAGTAAGCCAGTTGATATATATATATATATATATATAATCAACTCACTTACTAGCTAAATGTACTATACTATAAAATACACATTGAGTATATGATATATTGATATATTGATTATTAAGTTTCTTGCTTTGACGAGAGGTGTTGGTATTGTGTAAACCAACAAATAGTGACAAATATGTCACCATAACGTGAAAATATCCTGTTACGATGAGTAACAAAATATTTTCCTGTCATGGTGTCAGTAATGTTGCCATAATTAATAACAGGGTGTTATAAGATGTTGGTGCCCTGGATACAAAATACTTCAAAGGCCTCCTGTTCTATCCAATTCACCCCAGACACACCATTCATGACACTGTCATAATGGCTTCTTTGTTGTCTTCAGAATGAAAATGTTTTTCAGAGGGACCTTTGACTCAACCCTTTGACTCACCAACAAGAAATATCACACAGAGGCACCGGCCACAGAGTTCACAAGGCTGTGTAGTGATTCATTTAGAAATACCACAATGAAAAAAAAGTACTCCACTGCAAGCACCCATCCAACCAAATGCACTTAAAGTATCAAAAGTAAAAGTACTCCTTATGCAGGAAATTGTGAGTGTTACAGTATTTTATTAATATTGGACATTTATTACTGATGAATTCTTGTGTAACTACTAGAGCTAAGTGCAGATGCAGGTGGTACGCAGTTTGTCTGAAAACAGTAGCCTGCTGTATTTTTTAAAATACACCGATGAGAGCTTTGAGGGAGGGAGCCAAAGCATTATGGCTGCAACACCAAAAACAATGAACTGGATGATGTTAGAAGCCTCTGTAGAGCTAAAGATGAACATCAGAGTTGGTGATAATCCTTTTACTCACTACAGATAACAGCCTTCACGTTACACATAGTTATTTGATCCAGTGGTAACATAAAGATGTTTACTGGGGCAGCTTTAATACAACAATTAATGTCTCTTACGCTAATGTAGATAAATAATGAAGCTATTTTTTTTGGTCACATCCTTCAAACTGAGTTTGAAGTATATTACTGCAGTGCATCCTGTTGTTGTCACAGTAAGAGTGTAATGATTTCATTTTGTTTTCCCATTTCTCCTGCATGTTTGTGTCACATCAAGTCTCTCCCTCTCTCTCTCTTTGACGGCAATACTGATCATGAAAGAGTCAAATAGAACAGGATACATTTCCTTTGAGTTGTTCTTGGATTTTACGCAAACCCTCGACATGACTCTGATCAAATAATCCTGTGCTGTTTAAACTAAACAGAACATCACTGCTTCAGACTCCCATTGGTACTATTTTCATGACAGCAATGTGGTACTCAGAGGATCCATTCACGTGTCCAAGAATCTACGCATGTTTCACACATTTATCTACCTCTCTGCTTTTGTGCACGCGTTAACGTGAAGACAACACAACAAGCACTCTCCCAATGTGTTTGTGTGTGTATGAGAGAGAGATGGGGGTGCATTCAGGGGTAGGGACTTGGCAATGGCATCCTGAAACATTCCTTTCACTCCCTCTCACACACCCCTTCCTCACCCCACATCTCTTTTATTATCAGGTTCCCAGAGGCGTGTGTGAGAGAGAGAAAGAGGGGGGGGGGGGGAAATGGGGGTGACACAGTGTCACTGCCAAAGACAGTGAAAGGAGAGGTTGTGTACAGTCGGTAGGAGTACATAGTTTCATGATTTGAGGCTGCATGTGTGTATAGGTTACGTGTGGGTGGTTGTTTTTGAGAGTAACAGAGCTTGAATTACGGCGCTTGTTAAATGGGAGGGTCACGACAGCGACATCACCTGACAAACATGCCTCCATCTGTCCTCTCACGGTGTAAGACGATGTGTCATCCTGTGTTTGTGAACAGGGTGTTGTAGAGAAGGTTACTTCTTGTCTATTAGCAGATAATAACAGGGATGGACTGAGGAGATGGCCTAGTTTCTTGCAGCACCTACATAGTGTACTTTTCATAGATTTATTATGAATGTTCAGTCCAGTCTCATTTTGTACATCCAAGACCAGAGACAGAGAGACGGTGTAGTGGTTAACTGTTAGAGCTTGCAAAAGATCTTAAATAAAGTTATGTTTATTCCATTATTATTAATTTAGGCTTCTGTTTCTTGTTTACCCACATTAGTAATGAGTATTACTCTCTGAATTCATTAAGGGGATTCATAAATGACTTCTTATACTCTTCTCCTTCTGTTTTCGACCCCCATACCCCTGCATTATGACAGATGGATTGAAAGAAACTGTGTCAGTGTATCTGATGCTTAAACCCTTCAGTAGAGTTTTATAAATCTATAAAATATATATATCCGGTCACAGTTGTGTATGGATGAAACAAACAAAATATAACATGTTAATTAGTAAAACCTATAGCTGCATTTTCTTTTTTTTCCCTGTGTTTTCCCCTGCTTCCATTCTTTATGCTAAACTAAGCCATTCATCTGCTGTTTTTAGTGTCATATTTAGTGTACAAACTATATCCTATGAATAAAGGAAACCACTTTTAGAACAGACTAACTTTGCTGTAAGTAAATAATTATGTTTACAATTGCTAACTTCTTACAATACGTTGCATTTTTATTTTTTAAACAAGTGTAAAGTGTTTCTATAATCTGAGGATGCTGGTTTAAAGCTTACTATTGCTATGTCATTTTAAACTTTTTCTTTTTTTTTGGATTCTCAAACAAAACATTTCCCATTTAACACAAATAAAAGATTTGAGTATGAAGGCAAAGGTTAATGACACCCCATTGTCATTGAGATATTTCAGCATGGACCAAGTGACATTGCATCGCCTTGGTAGAATATTTTGTCATAACCTTTTTTATTGTTCACTAAACTAATTTAGATGCATCTGGAGAAAAAATATCCCCACAGAGGCTGATGAGAGGAGGGAGTGTACTGAGTTCCTGAGCATACTGAACTGTTATTAAAGACTTATTCTCATTATTTCTATATATTGTGTTATGCTGTTTTAAGAACCCTTTCTCGTTATAACAAATGTATTACTTTCATTTTACATTCTTGTTATTACAAAATACCAGTGTATATTTATGCACCCTGCACACCCACACTGGTGTTTTAATTTACTCTGGATTAGACCTCTGCTCAGGTTGAAGGTTGGCTGAGCTATGTGTGCAACAACCTACCAAGAACATGAGATGTCTGTCAGTCTGTGCACATCCATACAGCCCTTTCATTGTTTCTTGAGATCACATGTGTACTTAATGCAGTTTTTGTATGTCCCAAAGATTTCAGAATTGGAATACCACTACACAATAAAATAGGTCTAATTACTCTCTTAATAGATGTGTAGAAGTCGAATGTTTGAGGCGGCCACTGCTCCATCCCTGCAGCATCTCTGAATGCGAGACGTTAGGTCATGACCCACATTTAATTGCCTCTCATTGCTCACTTGCTGTAGCCTATGTGAAGTATGTTTCTTAAACCTTAATGTAAGATGGTGGCATGACTGAATTAGGAAAGAGGAAGCTGAAAAACCCTTATCTTGAGCTCATAATCGTGGGAGAACAAAGTTGTTTTCTTGTTGGGTTAATTACCTGGTTATCTTGGTAAAAGAAATATATCTTGAGATAAGGAATAAATTCTGTTGTAAATTATGTTGAAAACACTTCTGATAAAGCATAAATCTCTTTATCGGAAGTGTTTTCAAACAATATAATTCATTCCTTATCTCGATTTTTTATTTATTTTCCCAGGTCTTTTCAAACAATATTTTTTACTTTTACAAAAGTAAAGAATTGGTTCCCCTGAAAGAGTCATGAGTTCACCAGAAAGCCTCATTTGAGAAGTTCAGGGGAATCATTATGCTACATTTTGGTGCCTGTATAAATGTATTTATATTTAGCCTCCACAAATATGCTAATAGTGAAGTGTGTTTATTTGTGCACAATAATTTCCAACATTTTTTCTTCTAATAAACACAACACTGTCTGTTTCTGTAATGGCAATCATTTGTGTGTAGAGGCACAGTAGGAGGAGAGGGGGGAGGTATTGGCTGCAGCATAATGCACATTATCTTTCGATGCTGGGGCTGTGGGCATGTTCATAATTGTTTAACAGAGAATGTGTAGAACCTGTTGTCAGTGGCGCGATTTGTTGTTCCCCTGTTGTGTAGTGCAGATTATACAGACTATATTTACTCATTCTTCAGTCTTCCCTGTGTGTACACATCAGAGGTCCCTTCTGATGCACATCATACATGTTCTGTGAGTGGATTTTTTCCCCTTTAATTGCAAAGGTGCAACATTTTCATGAGTGGATGGCATAAGGAATACTACTATACTATACACTGTCTATTCAAAATGATGTAGTTGTCTCACCAGTCTGGGGGTCAGTAGTATATAATCTGCACATGTTCTGTGGCTAATGTTGATTTCATAAAGATCCTTATGCCTTGAAGTCAAGCAGCAGTTAAATGTCAACATGTAAGTACTACATGAATATGCATGAAAGAGCTAACATGATTATATCACAGTACTTTTATCCTTCACTGGATTGGGGACATGAATTAAGAGTATATCCTCTTCCCTAGCCACCATTACACCACTGCCCAGTGGTACTCCTCAGGTGTCTAAGGTTAAAAGATGAAATGTATTTCTTAAACTTTTAACAGCTGTACAAAATACTTTTATGTTAATAAGAGAAGGAAGATTAAAGATGTGAACTATCGTAAAAGTCAAAGAATGGGTAATGTTATTGCACCTGGCGCATCCACTGATTGGACTCTGTTTTCTTGAAAAACAGCTTGATTTCTGCCCAGCACTAATGAGATGGTCTGGTGGCAGACCAAGTCAGGAGGATGATGATGAATCACAGCTAGAGACCAAAACACAGAATCACATTTGTCATGAAGCTTTATCATGAAAAGTATAACAATAAACTTTTACAGTATAGCTATAGCAGATTTTATAGCAATTGCTCAAAGTGCCTACAACTGTCAAACATGAATAATGACACAGTTAATCAGACTTAGAATGAATCAAACAGAAAGACAAAAAAAAAAAAAAAAAAAAATCATAATAAAGATATGCTTTACATAGAGGTTTGGAAGAAAGAAATTCATAATAACAATAACTTTATTTATGCATAAAACACCTTTAAAAACATGATGTCAAATGCCCAGCTTCCAATCAATCATAGGCTATGTTGCTACTAAATTTACTAAATATTAACATCTACTTATAGTTGTTAATATTGAATACTTTACTCGTTTTTCCTCCTCTGAGGGTTTTAGGAGCTCAAAATGTTGCTGCATCAACGAGAACTATAAAGTAACTTTCACAGCCTGATTTTTAAGTTTGGTTCTCCGGATTGGTTTGAAGCTTGAATTTGTTGACTTGAATGTCAATCCATCGCTGTTGTCCAGTTGAATCTGTTGAATCAGATTTCAGACATCTTTATGATGTGATGAAATATTTTAAAGTGCAACATGCAGAGACTTTGAGGCCACTGCATGATTTTTGAAATGTACCACGTAGGTTTTAGATAATAAAAAAAAACAAAAAAAACAAAAAGGGCACTGCCAAGGAAGGAGGGCAAACACTGGAGTCCAGCCTGTTTCCTGCAAATGCCTGGCAAGTAAATATAGTAAAACACAAAAGAATATTATGCCCCTTGTTTCCAGTAACTTTCCAGTAACTTTCTTCTCTGTTCTTTTTTCACCTACAGTGTTTTTATATACATTATACTGTAGTTACATGTAGTTTGTTTTTGCTTTGGTCAGCTTGGTTGTCCTTGATCTTCTGCCTGTTTCTACCTTCCTGAAAGTTGCTCTTGGAACTGTGTCACACAATGAAAAAACAACAACCAGCTACACTGAAGTAGCTGCATAGTCAAATTGCAGTTCATTAAAACTGCCTCGGGGCGTTTTTTTATGCATATACCAATATTAGTCGTACAAAAACAGCCTTAAGAAAAAAAGACAATACATTCAAGCCTGTGGGGAGCGCATATTTAGCACAAGATAAATATATGTATATTCAAGATTAACAGCATAAGCTCTGTATTCGTCCATGATAGATTTATGTGAATCTACTAAAAAGAGATACTTAACATATTTGTCATTTCAACATTATGTCTACTGCTGTTTTGTACAAAACCAGACTGGCTGCTTCTCTGTTTCAAATATTTGATCTAAGCTTAGCAAACTGGCTGCTGGCTGTATCTTCCATATTTAAAGGACAGACATGACAGTGGTATTGATCTTTGCATCTAACTCGCTACATGAAAGCGTATAAGTTTTCCCCACCAAAATGTCAGGCTGTTCCAACAACACACAGTTCATAGTTACATATCATGGGTGACAAGTTTGTGATGGGAAGAAACAGCACGTTGAATAAAAATCAGGGAATGGGAAGAATTGAATAACTGAGTGCATGTTATGACTTACTGAAATAAAAAGCTTAGCTTGCTAGCTTCATGAATGTTGCAGTTGGCTTGTTTAGCTTGCATACCAAATGTATATTATTATTAACTTGAATCAATTATTTTCTGTATTTCGTCTTAAAAGAACACTTTAGTTTAAGGTGGTGGAAACCAAAACAGAATAGTGACTATTTTACTTTGTTGGGTGGTCAAACAATGTACTCCAAAAGAGTATTTTTGTAAGTAAGCAATTGACAGTATTTCAGTTGTGTTTACAACTTGTTGTGCTATCCATAAGTGGCCAAAGAAATCTATCAATACTTCTTTAAATATCTTATTGTTACTTTTCTGAAGCCAAACTGTTGGCTAGCCCGGTACAACTAGGTGCAGCTGTAGCTGTGTGACATAACAGAAGACTTCATGCATGTTTTATACCCATTGTTAGTGTGTGAAAGAGTCCATGATTCAAGACAGCTTTGAGGATTGTATTTGTGCATCTGCGGACAGGTGAACAACCTGGAGCGTGACAGCTTTTTGGGCATGACTTGCAAGTCGAGTGAAGATATTAACTTGTCAGGCTTCTGCAGCCCTGCGCCATGATAAAGAGACACCTCAGACAGAGTGCTATTGCAGCTAATGTAAACTGCACTGTGAGATTCACAGAGCGTGTCACATTGAGAGGAATGTTTAGTGTACCTTGACTGAAAACTTCGAGTAAGCCCTTACGAATTTGGTTAGAATGAGGAAGATGAAGATATTTCACATGAGTGTGTACAGTTTGAGGATTTCTGTGTGATGCTTGACTAGCAGAGTGAGGACCACCTGCACTGTGCATCAGGCACACTAAATCTAGTTTCCTCTAAAGACTTGAGAGAAATGTCACAAAGAGGCACCAACAAACTGAAGCCAAGTGTTCTGTTAGCTGGAACACAGCAAGATTCCTGTAGTAGAAATTCCATTGATAATTTCCCCTGATGCCCACTTGAACCTCTGCCCACATAGAATTCTGTGCTGGGTCGAACGATTTGGTCCTCATTTCTCAATCCACTCTGAAATTGGACAAATTGAAGACGGGCTTGGCAAAACCTGCAACAACTTACCTAGCCCCAGTGGACCCCTTCCTTTTCAAACATGCTTGATATTTGTGATACACCACCGAGCTCAGTGCTGCTGAGCGTTGCATTTATATATTTTTTTAATTTATAAATTGAAATGAGGACCAAATGAATATAGGTTTCACTTTCTGTTTAGTTGGTTTGCATTTTGCTCATCAACTGTCTCTGCCGTGCGCTCTGTATCTTTCTGTCTGAGACTCATTTGTGTGTTAGAAGGATAAAAAAAGATAAAGATCCCTGAATCAGAACATGCATTATTTTTGATCAGGTATCAGACAGTCTTCTTGTGATTGGTGACAATTGATACTGGGGTTCCTGAATTATCATTAAATATATAAACATATAAAATGTTCAATGGATGCTCAGTGTAAGCTGGGCTTGCTTTGGCTTTGCCCTTCTTTTGCTGCCCACTTTACCCCCTCCTCCTTTTCCTTTTGCCCACCCAGTTCTCTCCTTCCCCACATTACCTACACAATTTTGATGTAAACTCAAGCACACAAAGTAGTACACCCCCAGAGACACACACACACACACACACACACACACAGAGAGGCAGTCCAGAACTTGTGAGGACCTGCCACTGCTGAGGAATGCAACAAGAGACTGAACCAAGAAGGCTATTCATTCAGAGCCCCTTTTCACATACAGACATACACACACACATACACACACACAAACAAACAAAAGAAAACCTGAGTGGAATGTATTTGCATGTCACTGAGAGAAGTATCCACTGTGTGCACATGGACACAACTCTGCACATGTATTAGCTCTCTCTTTCTCTCACTAATGCGCACACACCCACACACACATTATAGCTGACTGCTAATTGATCTGGCACTCCTCCAACCCCTCAAATTGAAAAGCCGACAGTCTCCGTCAATATGGCCATCACTGTCTCTCGTTATCTATCAATGAGAAAACTGGCTATTAGTGAGCGTGCACGTTCCCGTGGATGTGTGTGTGTGATAAAATGTCAACATTAATGGCATTAGTCCAGTTGTGTGTGTGTGTGTGTGTGTGTGTGTGTGTGTGTGTGTGTGTGTGTGTGTTGGTAAGTCTTAAGATTGGCACAAACCCAGCTTTGTCTGTCTCAACAGGAAAACTAACCTGAAGAGTGTTCTTTGGGTTTTTATTTCACATGATGCAACAGTTGCTATCTGCAGACGTTTAGTGTCCCACCGAGGCCGACAGTCAATAACGACCTGAACAAAGGTGAAACACAAAGAGGTGGGAAAATCTGCAGGTAAACAATGTCAACCAGTAAACAATTTCAGGAGTTATGGCTGGCTTTGAGGTCTAAACCTCTTACCCTCAGTAACATGAATTTGTCCATCCATCTGTTTGTGTGTGTGTGTGTGTGTGTGTGTGGGAAAGAGAAAGGATGCCAACTCATTACCTAGCAGCCCAGTAAACAATGTCAAAGAGTTACGATTGTGTTAAGCACTGCCTAAATCTCAATTACTCTTAAGCTCCTCAGCTAGAGACACATGAATCGTTTCTGCTGAGCTGGTCAATAAAACACTTCTCAAATCAAGCTGAAGTGTCACTAATAGGCAATAAATTAACCACCTTTCATCTGAACTGTCCCCGAAATAAAATACTGCTAGTTTCTGCAGAGAATGTGTGTGTGTGTGTTTTCAGGAGTTCATTTCAACTCTGAAAGTGGAGAGGGGAACAGTATAATATCCTACTAATAAAACTATATCAAAAAATAATTAGGAATCAGTATCATTAGCAAAAAAAAAAAAAAAGTCACTGTAATTTACATTTTAATATGATTGTAGTGAAAATGAAACTCTCCAGTGCCCACATCTTCCAAGCTGCTTCCGCTAATTTGTATTTGCTGTTGCCGAGAAATGACTAAATGACAAGTGAGGAGAATAAAAACAAACCCATTGTGTAGCTTTTGTTAAATACATGATTTATGTGCATTGTCTGAGTTAAAAACTAAGCTTTATCATTCAGAGTGACAGTACAGTAGCTGCCGAAAGGCAGTGCATTCTTTACTACATATCATACATATCAAAGCAGCCTTTACTCAAAAAGCTTCTCTCCCCTTGAGGTTATCAGTAAATGCTGGATTCGTGTCTGAACAGAAACTACCTCCATTATGTTTCTTTTAGTATCAACAAAACAGATGATATTTCTTCTAGTAAGTGGTAGGATTCCAATGTGTAAATCATTGTTCACAGTGTGTGTGTGTGTGTGTGTGTGTGTGTGTTTCTGCATGTCACATGAAAGTGTGTATTTGATATAAAGAAGAAAGCAAACATAACATTTCTGTGCTCATAACCAAAAGCAAAGTAGCCATCATGGAAGTCACACTGTTGCTCCACACCCAACCCTGTGATCTCTATGATTATGATCTATGATTTCTTTTGCAAAATTTAAATATTTTCTTCTCAGTCATCTGAAGGCACGAGGAAAGGACCTGGCAATCAGCCATGTCAGAGAAAAATCTGATCAGCTGCATAACATCCAGAAAGATAATGACCTGAAGTGGCTACTGCAGGACTAAAGCAGGATTAAAGACTCCTATGATGGCAACCTTACTGTAATTAAAGATAATACTTGATGGGGTGATCGTGGCATGTTTGATTGAGTTTCAGTTGTCAATATGAATATTAGAAGTACTCATGGCAGTGAATCAAGTAAAATGTAAATCAGTTTTTTGAGTGTCAGATGATTTCAGTTGATATCTGATCAGTTTTACAATCATAAGCTGAAATAAAGAAGGAGTGAGTGAACTACAGCATCATATCTGGCTGGAGACACTAGAGGAACAGTTCAGCATTTCAGGAAATACACTTTGCTGCCTAGGGTTAGATGAGAAGATCATTTTGATACCATTTTACTATCTATTAAATATAACAATAGCTGGTTAGTTTAGCATAGAAGGGCTAATCTGGCTCTGTCCAAAGGTAAATCCACCTAACAGAAGCTCTAAAGTTGAAGTTAGCTTCACAAGTTACATTTAATAGTGTGATCTATACAAAAACCAACAGCTAAAAATGTCACAGGGGCAGTGACAGTCTGAATGCTAAGCTAGGCTAACCATCTCCAGAACAGCTACAAAATGGACCTTGTGATGAGACTGTTTTCTCAAAAGCTGTTTCCGAAGTCAAAACTTTTTTTTTTTTTTTAATAGAGATCCAACACATGATTTTATCTTTAGTTCCAGATGTATCTGTTTGCAGGCTAGATGTTCATCTGGAGTCAGCTAGTCTGACTAAATCTGCCTCTTAGCACAGTTAATAAATGAACACATATGTAATAATGTGCTTAAATTGAGCCTTAAGGGTCCTAGTGGGCAGATTTTGTAACCTTTGGGTGGAGCCAGGCCAGCCGCTCTCCTCTGTGGCCAGACATTGAGCAGAGCTAAGCTAACCAGCTGCTGGCTGAAGCTTCTTTAACTCTCTGCAAGACAGTAAAAAAAAGGTATATCCACTAAACGCCTCATTATTTGGTCATGGTATTACTAAGGTTAAATTAATCATATGTATGGTTATCTTTGTCATAACCCTCTATGCATATGTAACACTGGTATTTCTGTGGAAACTGAAGTTGCAGTAAATGCCACCTGGATCACCAGTGTCATGGACAAACTTGCAGTAACAAGCTATAACAAGCTGGATATTGGATATGAGTTTTTGGTTTTAAATTCCACGTACTGCTTATCATTTAAAAACAGGAAAATTGGACAGTTTACAGAGTATTTTTACCATTTCAGCTGTAACAGATTATATTTGACAACTGATCAACATACCCAAAGTTTTCTGTGCCTAGACTTCACGACATCATAACCACAGTGGTGTAATGTCAGAAAACAGTTTCATTTGTGAAGCATTTGAATTGTTGAGTCTCAACTAATAAGCTTTTGAAATGTTACAAATACTCATATGAACTATCTGTGTTTATCGAGATAAAGTGTTTTTGAGTGACAAACAGGACTTGGAATTTAAATATGATTATATGAGTATATTATAATTGTATTATTAAGTATTATTATAATTCATGTTACTTGAAGACAATTCAATTCAAATCTGACCACCAGATGGTCATGCGACCTGTTAAAAGAATACTGTGGCATTTTGAATTTGAATCAGCTGTCAAATTGTGGGAAACTATGCGAGCGATTGAGCCTCCCAGTTTAAATGATGAATGCTGACAACGCTAACAAGACATTTCAGGGAACACTAACAAAGACAAATGCATAAAGTTTTTCCACAGTGTCAAGTGTTTGGTGAAGAAAAATGACCGAGTGATACTCAGAATGTCCTTTCAGAGCTAATGGTGAATAAATTATATAATTGGTAAATGGGAAGCAGTTTGCCATTACATTTTGATTGAATTAAAAGTGAATTCATCTAAACCGTGCTGCACTGTCCAGTCATTCCAAGCCTGGACGTGACAGTAATGCCCAATCTGCTCCTTAAAATGTGTCTCTCTGTCTGTATATGTCATCGCTGTCCTTCAAGTCCAGTCCGTGTTTTCTGTGGTTCTTCAGTCCATGCAGCCCTTACAGTGACAGTTCTTCCCATAGAAATCTATCCATTTCACTCAAAGTGAAACCAATCTGCATTGGTTTCTCCAGTGTTTCTTTAACTTGGAGGTTGGACACCCAAAAAGGGTCAATTTCCATATAGAGGCTACATTCACGCAGCTTGGGTCCCCATCTGAAGGAGTTTGATGTGGTGTACTGCATGCGGGCTGCAGAGAGCTGAAAGGACAAGGTGGATTTCTGTTTTCAAAGGTAATGAAATGTCCCTTTAGACAGGTCAAGCCACCAGACCCAGACGGGATATCTTAGCAGAGAGGAAGGAGTGTAAGATGAAGACGATCGGCTTCGGACACGAGTGGAGGTCCAGTTGCTGGAGGAGAAATGAAAAACAACAGAATTAAAAAAGCAGGACTATGGTAAAGAAGAAAGAGTATGATTAAAAGATGTGAGAAGTTATTAAACCAGACAGGATGACGTACTGTAGACACGAAGAGGCAGAGGAGGAAGGAAAAGTAAAAGTGTTTATAAAGCACATAAAACCATAAAAAAATATTCAAAAAACTAGAGGGTCAACACAGTTCCCCATGAGGTAAGGATTAGCTGGAGCTACACACACACAAACACCACATAACTGAACAAAGCTCTGTTCATAACCTGAACCAACAGTAGGTGATTTCACCAGTACTATGACTCACATCCTGTTCCTTTAGAGAGATTTACCCTATAAATTCACACTTAAACGACTGTTTAGTTGATCAGATTTAGTGCTGAGGAAGTTTTAGAGGCTACCTCATGTCAAGTAAACCAAGGGCAGTGAAATATGAGTAGACCTGCACTCCATTACTGGTCCACAAAGATCTTGTGTTTCCAAAAACTTCAATTCTCCACAGTAGGTATAAATGAAGTGATTTCTTTTGCTGTTCTGGTGCAGTGGCTTTACAAATGGCAGTGTCAGCTGTTGATCCACCAGTTTCAGTCCAGACTGAAATATTATAAAACAACTGGATAGATTGGCATGAAATTTGGTACAGATGGCCAAAGGATGAAAGACGACTTTTTTTGATCCATTGACTTTCCCTTTAACATCACCACAAGGATGATATTTGTGATTAAGCTCTACTGGGTGAATTGCCATGACATATAGTACAGGTATTCATGACCTCCAGGGATGAATTGCTGTAACCTTGATGATCCATCAACTTTTCATCCAGTGCTATCACGTTTGTGCTGAATACCTCGGTTTATGACCACAACATCTGAAAAAAAATCAGTTGGACTAAAATTTGGATAAACATTGGACCCGTTAAACATCAGTATATAAACATTGGCACTGTGAGCATTTAGCACAAAGCAACACTATGCCAGAGTACAGTAGATTTTTTTACAGTAGACTCTTGATATTTGTTTTCTAAGCCACAATCAATCAATGGTTTGGCTCGGTCTATACATTATTTGCATAGGGGAGATAAACTGTCAATGGCCATGACAAAATTAGACATAAATAGTCCCTGCCAACTAATGACAGTATAGTCCACACTTTGAAAAATAGCCCAGCTGATTCCACTTTTGAAATGCTGAGCTAATGAGCCATCAGCCACATCCGCAAGTGCCTTGGGATTTTTATAAAGCTGTGTCTGGGTTGGGTTTCAGAAATGCTACAAACACCAAAATCTGTTCTGGTAAGGTAGCCAACAGAGGGTTTTGAATCAAAGCTCCAAAGTCTTTCCTTATTTGCCTTCAACATTTGAACAGTCAAACGTGAGTGTTTTATGCAGAGCCGTATATGAATTCTTATACAGGCAGTCTGAGGACAGAAAAAATGTCTCAGTTTCCAATTTCTGAATCCCATAAGCCAAGAGTAAATATTTTACTTTTATTTCACTTTATTTTCCAGCATACAGTAAATGAATGAAAGTGAATACAAAGTGAATGATGAAACATCACTGATGTTTTTCTGGGTGAAAACAGTTTGTATAAGTGCCATGGGACGGTACAAGAGCTCATCCTCCTGACACCAACATTGATATTCGTTTTAGTGTTGTCAAATAAGATCCAAGAGGCTAAAAACTGAAACATTTAAAGCAGAAGTGAAGAATATTTCGTGGTGAGAGTGGTAGAGTTGGTTGTTTTCAGGTGGACACATCAATTGGTCCTGATTACTCCCTGAACCAAGCTTCATATGGTGAGTGTTGAGTGGTATGAACAGATTAAAAGTCTTACAGTGAGTGACAGGCTATTTTTAAAGAAAACTCCACTCTCAAATACTCTTACCTGGTAAGACCGATGTATGAGCGAAGTTCATTTTATATCAGGAGTTATGTTGTGTTATTTTTGTGCAGTAATTTACTTTCAGCTGTACCACCTTCACTCTGCCGCTCTCTCGCACACTTGTACTTGTGTTTTGCTTCATTTCCCAATAGGCCCTCTGAAACCCCCTGAGAGATGGTATGAACTTGTTCCATTTACTGTGAGTTGTACACGACCATAGGAAAGTAAATGCTCAAAAGAAGAACATCTTAACTCAGTGTAACCTGAAATGGAAAAGGATTGAGTAAAATTGTTTGGCTTGTGTTAAATCCAAATATTTTCTTTCATAAGTTTCCTAAATGTGTAGGGGTGGATGATTTTCAGTGGACCACAAGCACAGACAAAACTGAGCTACATTTTGTGTGTCCAAACATAAAAACAAAACAAAAACACTCACAATCTCCCCTTCCTTCCCTCCAAAGTCAAGGAAGAGCATTCGGACTCCGTCATCTGAGGACATCTTCAGTTTTTCGTAGGGGTAGGAGAGGAGCACCTTGGGCCGTGTAGGTGTCTGAGCTCCTCTCTCCTCTCCGTTCTCCCTGTCTCCCAAAGTGGGGTCAGCCAGCACGGAGAAGCCCTGTTCGTAGTGAATCACCAGCCGGCACTCCTGACCCTGGTATAGACAACCTGGATGATAAATAGAAATGGTAATTTCATCTTTGATTGTTAGCTAGCAAGATGCTCATGCACAAATCATCTTGTTTTTCATTTTCCCTGCATTAATAACGTGCGGATGACAGAAATAAGAGTGAAACTGCAAGTCTGAATTTGAATCATTATCCTGGTGCATGTACCGGAATAAGTAATTACAATGAGAGGTAACAGTAAGACTCTAAATCACAGGTGTTTATGAAAGAAGCAGGGCAAACTGAAATGCATATTGTGGACAAAGAAGTATTTCTGTCCTGTCCTTGGAAAACCCTCTCTCAGGATACATTTTCTGTTGTCTAATGACTTAAGTGTTGGCTTTTATTGGAAGGACATTGTCATTCAGTCTGATTAATGTATTATGTTACTGGGTTGTATGTTTCTGCAAAGTGCACTAAAAAGATAAATGACATTGACACAGTCTCCTTTTCAGTTAATTCAGCTGACAATGACAGGTGATCATGTGGTTAGTGTTGTGGAGAAATTGCTGAAGTCAAAGGTCAATGGTGAGGTCAGGAGGGAAGAAAGTGTTCAGGAGCCTCTGATGTCTTAAGCTGTATTATTTATTGACGCTTGGCCAAGGAGCATTAGAGACACTCTCATGGTGCATCAGAAGTGCCTGAGTCGGTCTCACATTCTGCCCAACTCATCCTGGTGGATAGACTTTAAACCCCAAGATTACACCACAAATACTATACGCCCAGAATTAGCCAAAGAGAATGTATTTACTCATGAAGGTGTTATTGTCAACATATTCTAGTCTCGAGATGTCTACAGATGTCTGTTTACACAGATTGGACCATCAATGGCAAGCTATCTATTATGTCTAGGAAGGCAGCAATAGGTCTCTTCGACCCTGGTCACCACAGTGTTGAGATAGACTGGCACCTACTGTTCCCAATCAAAGCCAAATAACTAATACTGCCGAGGACCTCAAGGCCCACACGTGACCTCGTGTAACCTAAGGATAGAAAATTCCATGACAGTTAGAAAAGATGAAAAGTGACATATGAAATAGTCGAACACAGTTCAATGCCATAACTGTGTCCCTTTGCTCTGCATTACATGAAACAGGTCTTCTCCCATCAACATCAATAACTTTTTCAGTTAATTAATTCGCCTGAAAGCTAATTATGTTGAATAATATGCAGTATACTGTACTATACTAATGCTTCCAATTAACTCAGTTTATCATTTAAAATACTTAAAACATTGACAATTATTGACTATCTTGGCTATATTTCAAACTGTTCAGAAAGCATTTACTCTCTCAGCTATCAGCCTATTAGGTGTGTTTATTAGGTTAGAATAATGATACGTTAATGATATAATGATATTAAATCATGTAGGTTACATAGACAGTAAATACAAAAAGTTTTTGGTTAGACATTTTTAGAGAGTTGTTGGTTAAACATTAAGTGGTTTGTGGTGCTGTAGAATTGAGGTATTCAGGCCAAACCATTTATATCAACAGAATATTGAAGACACGTCTGGCTATATATAGTTTTAGTTAGAGGTGAACCCAATAAACTGGCAACTTAGTGTATATTTATACTCCCCTTTTTAAAAATATATTGTACAGTCCGATCGCCAACTGTGACAACTGATTTGCTGTGAATATGTCAGTTATCTATCAAAGTCAGCCTCTTCACATGGCCAACCCGCTGGAACCACAGCTTAATGGATCTGTTGCACAACATTTTCCCTGCTCTCTCTTCACAGCGTGCGTCTGTCTGAAAGCTGAGTGCATCTTTATCTACTCCCCCAATTTACGCATCACTTTTCACTACTGTAATGTCAAAACCTGTCTTCTCTCCGCACAGTGTGATCTATCTGAATTTCGTCTTATTTTTCACACTGCTTGACAGCAGTGTTCCCTCACTCAGACTTGAAGGCTGCATGCTGAATGCTTCATTTACAGCATAAGCTCCTCTCTCTTGATGACATCTGATCTACCGAGCGGCGTGTTTGTGTGATAGCGAGCCAGAAGAGAGTTGTTATCTTTCCATTGTTTGCTGACAGCCTGAGCAGGATGTGTGCGCATGTACAGGGAGGGGAGGAGTGTGTTTGCATGAGCGTACATATGACAGCGAGAGTGTGTGTAATGGATGCTGGCAAGAAAAATTAGTGCGTTTATGTTTATGTAAAAGAGACATAGAGATGTATATACGAGTGTGTGTGTGTGTGTGTGTGTGTGTGTGTGTGTGTGTGTGTGTGTACAGAATACCTTTGCATGTGTGTTTACATATAATGTACGTGTATGTGTTATTGCTCACTGTGGCCTGCTTCAGTCTCTTTTGTCCGACTGTCAACAGGCCCATTCTCTGATTACTTAACCGTGTCGTCAGTCAAACCACACTAATCACCCTATACACACCTAAATCCCTTCCTCATTCAGCTCTTTATCTAAAGGCGATTATGAAACCAAGGTTGGCAAATGTGTACATAGTAACACACACACACACACCAGACTATGGTCAAACTCAATATGCAAATAATTCTTGTGAGTTAAATTCACCCTGCACGGAGTAATCAAGTCATAGAAACGCACGCTAAATAGATTTAGATTTCTTGTAATTGTTTACATTTTTGGTACGTTATCGCGTTGTGCACATGTGAAACATTTATGAAAACCTTACATAATTTTATCACTATGGTTCAGCAGAGAGACCAAATAATTCCTGCAAGAAAAAGCACTCTCTCTCTCTGATTGACTTCACAATTACAAACACTGCTCCAAAGGTGGGTCATATTAGGTTGACTGCCAATTAGCAGCAGTTGTCAGCTGTAAAAAGAGGTACTTTATTATGGGAGTTTACAATGCAACATGAGACAACCAGCACTGCGCTGATAACATAAAACTGCAAATTTATTCATTATGTCAAGGGGAGCCAGTCTTAAGAATTATAAACAGAGCTTTAGTTCAGACAGCACTGAAATAATCAGCTGCTGGACTACCAGCTTTGACTAGTAATGTCCAATCATATTCAGGTGTACAGTGCACCAGTTATAATCATAATATAGAAATGTTCTTTCTGCTGATGCTTTGTGTAGTTTGCTGTTAGAGTCTCTCTGTCTCTCTATGTGCTTTGAAGGTGAGGTAGGAGATGTTGGGAAAATGGTTCCAGCAAGCTATATTTTGAAAATACACACCCATGCCTTTTCTTCAGACCTCCCCTCAAAACCATGCCTTCAAAGTAATGGAAGGGTCTCTATTCGTTCACGAATGGGTGAACGCGCAGAGGGGGAGGGAGAAGCGGACTGAAGTTTGATGGATGTGTCAGGATCCAATCGTAATGAGCAGCCCGCTCAACGCGATTGGATGGTGTTTTCCCATGATTTCACCCTCTAGACTGGACTAAAACATTTTGTTTTTTTGACAAACCTTCTATTTTACTGGCTGCAATGGGGTTGTGAAGAGGTTTTCAAGCAATATGGTAAAAAGTGCTCCAGAAAACATCTCCTACCCCACCTTTAATAGACTCTGCTGAGGGATGATTAAGGGTCGAAGTATACTTGATCAGAACTACTTCTTATGATGTGCTGATCGCAGGGGAAATCAGAAGTTGTTTCGAACAGCTATGCTTGAAGGTGGAGCAAAAAGCCAGCTACAGAAATGGCCGGACAGAGGCCCCATCCTAATCCAATGTCTGAAAGCTGTGGGGGGAAGAGGTTTCCGAAGCTATCTGACCACCCAACGAATGGTTTTGATTGAACATACTGGCCCCTTAATTCCCCCAGCAGAACCCTCGTTGCTGCTCAGATTTTCTGGGACCTCCCACGAAGAGCAGAGCCTTTCCCATCACACCTTACCGTAGAACTGTTTTCTATAAAAAGGTACATTTTTTGAAGAAGTACTGAATGAACTTTCTTTGTCAAACATAGATAGTGTTTATTGTTTGCAATGCTGGCTTCAAACCACACTGATCAGGTGAGGTGTTGGGACCAGTAAGAGCAGAGTATTGTATTACAGTGATTTTTCCTTTCCTTATCAGCTGTGAAACACACTAAAACAACAGGGGTGTGTTGATTACAACTTCAGGAAGTAATATTGATAAGGAGGACGCTGTAAATCAAATAGAAACACAAGGCACACACACACACACACAGTCAAATATACATTGTAATATCCCTGGAACCCTGTAGACATCCCATTCATGATGAAAAATGACTCTCATAATGTGTAATATCATTCTAATGATGTATAAACAATCTGGCAGGACAAACGTCTCCCTAATGGCACAACAGTTGTAAATGGGGCAAAGAGTGCCGGGGTCTTTGTTGTGTTCAGGAGTGAAAATTAGATCTGAAACTCTACTCTTCTACCTGAGAGGCTTGATCTGTGGGGCAAGCAGGGCTTCCCACCAGAATACACACCCACACACACACAAACAGGCACACACGGAGAAAGGAGCTTTTCAGGCTGCAATAAAAGCCCTTCTTTCTGCCTGATGGTGAGTGGAAAAGACAGAGGGAAGGATGGAGGGGCAGAGAGTGATAACACTGAGAGACAGAGAGGAACTGAATGAGGGACAGTGAGAGACAGTGAGGGAGGAGGGAGACACTAACCATCACGCCAAGAGGAAACACTAAAAGGTTATTACAGGAGAGAAACTCTTTCTTTAATGGCTGTTTTAAACTCACAAATGACATTAGCAGCAGGTACTTCATATATTAGTACTAGTATTCATACAAGTATGTCATATTTTGAAAATACATCCCACTGTGTCTAAAATTCAAGTGTCACAGCAGGTTACCGGGTTGAAACTGAGATGGAATTGCTTTTTTAAGTCATTAAGCTGTTTACCTATTCATTAAGGAGACCCAGTCGACCTCTAAGACAATTGAACAAATTTTACAGCTGTCACCTTTGACAACAACATTAACAAGGTAGGGTGTGAGTGTGTAGGGAGAAGTGAGATTACTGACTTTAAAACAGAATACAGAAATCTGAAGCTGGTCATAAAATAATGTTTTCAATATGTGATTCAGGGTGTATCCTTGACAGTGGCCACAGCAGTCGAGAAAATAATGTATACCCAGGGAGTAGCTGTCATCTAAAATATGTATTTCCATGTATGATTAAACTGTTGGTAACTAAGCTAAGGTAATTGGCTGGAGTTTCATATTTAGCACACACATATGACCACGGATATTTTCATCTAACTCTTTGCAAGAAAGAAAATTAAAACTTATTATCCCCAAATCTCCATCTGCTAATGTAGATTATGTCACACAGACTAAATGGACTCTCTGGTAATAGAGAGGATACGTGGTAGATATAAGCATGGTTTAAAACTACAAGCTGTGACTACATGATATGCAGTGCCTTATCCTACTAATAGCTGAAAATATCAATATAAGCTCAGAAAAGTTTAAGTCACCTTGGACATCATAATAACAGAAATGACAGCAAGCCAAGTGCCTGTGAAATTTAATTTCAGAGCCGAACAAATTACTCTCCCCTTTAAAATCCGTCTAAGAATGGCCTGCTGCCCAGTGGTTGATAGAGAGTTGATCTATCTTCAAAGCAAATCTTTATCACAAGCCATGACAGTGAATAAACTATAACAATGATTTATCAGAATGCTACACAGATGAAAAGCTGACAAGGTCAGTGCAACGACTCCTAAGGTGGCAACTGCTGAAAAATGAGTGAATGCACTTTGTATGCTTTATCACACTCCTTCTCAAGGAACTGCAAATTATTTTTCTGCTTGCAGAATAAGAAACCGAGCGCTCTGTGCTAACATCAATCTGTTTCAGTAAAGTTATGGGATCCATTTCAGATTCAATAGTAAGCAATAAATATTCAAAACCATCCTCATTTTTCATTCTTTTGCCCTACGGTGTCACTGTTCTAAATCAGTATTACAGTACGGAATTATTTATTTTTCTAGTTTATACTTCATTAATCCTGTTCAAGTTGAATTAAATTCAATTAAATAAAGCTGCTGAAACAAATATTTTTAGCGACGGCAGAGACATCTATAGCTCAACAAATGGCCAGTCCACCACTTTAGTCCAAACTGAAATCTCTCAAAAACTATTACACTAATTGATGAAATGTTAGATGGACTGCTATTAAATTAGTTTAATATCCCTGATATCTTGTCTACTATAGCACCATCAAAAATTTCAATTTGCACAATATGCCATGAGGCGTGTGTATACTTCCTAAACATTAGCATGTTAGCAGTGTCATGTGTTATGTGAACATGTTACCAAGCTGGTGTTTAGCTAAAAGCACAGCTGAGCTGAAGTAGAGCTTCACAGAGCTGCTAGCATGGCTATAGATTAGCAGTAGACAAGTTATTGCTATATTAACAATGGACTGAATGACAGTGTGTATATGAATGTTGCCACTTGTACTTGCCTCAGGGTGTTGACAGAGCTCTGTGGATCATTTGAGTACCTTTCAGCGTATGGTTTTGGTTTTACATCCTGCAACCTTACTCTTTTAGTTCTCATCAGTGTTTTCTGACACCGCAGCTGTTTTTAGCTAAAATAACACTCTAAAAGACTACTTTTGCCCAGATGCAAATGACAAAAGGTATCACGCCAAAGGTAGCACAAGTTAGCATAGCTCTACAGCTGCGCTAACATTTAGCAGTTACGGTGACACTGGTGTCAGTGAAAAAAAAAAAAACAGAGCTAAAAGTAGTATGAACATTGGACTTATGACATTCATCAGGTGACCAAAACACAACTCCAAATAACGCCAGTGCTGCTCCATGTATATTAGTTGTTCACAATGTCAGCTTACATTGAAAAAAGAGATAGCCTGTCAGTGTTTTTGTGTCAATAGCTTACTTTTCTTGTCCTCTAGAAACAATAAATGAATGCAGAAAGGACCTGCACACCTGATTGGACAGGGTTAGTTTTCCAATAAATGTCACCTTGACAGTAAGAATGATAAAGTTGTTGATTTCACTGCTATCACCGCTAGCACATCAATATTGAGCACCTTGTTCCAGTCTAGACGGCATTTTGTCATGGGATTAAGTAAAACGTCCTTTTAGCATTCACATTTGCCTGCTCACTACCATGACACAGAAAATTTGATTTTTATCAAACACCTTGGAGTTTTCAATTTAAACTGAGCACTGCAGACGTGAATGAAGGCTTGCCATGCTAATCACAGCGTAACATTTACACCTGTACTCACAGGTGAAGGCACCATTTAGGAGGAGTTTTAACAATGCTTTGGAGGCGATAAATACAGAAACAACACCGGCAACAAGGACGTAGTGTTGAGGCCGTGTATCTTTTGCAGCTAGATACACACTGTCTCATATAAGACAGGAGTCTGAAGTGAGACTCAATTTGGCATGGTGTTATCATAGACGAAGAGAGGAGGGAGACCCAGGGGAGAAGTGCAGTTCCCAGGACAATTTGTGCTCGGAGAAAGAGGGAGGCAAAGAGGGAGCGAGAGAGAGAGAGAGAGGGGTATTATGTTGGAATTCCCTTGACGGCTGAGACTCAATGCCAAACAGAACACACACATACACACACACACACACACACACACACACACACACACACACACACACTAGAATAGCATTCCTTTCTATAAATAGCAAGTACTTTGTCCACATCTTCCATATGGCTGTCAAATTATATCACAAACCCTCTTCTATATCTCTATATGAGTGGACACGGGAGTCTGTATTTGTGTATGTACTGATGCATTTTGCTTTACTCACAGGATTTTAACTTTATTTTAGGCATGCAAGACCCCAGGCAGTACTTATCCTTGCTGCCTCTCTGCTTATGTTTTGCTGCAGTATGCCTAAACACGTCTGAGGAAGCATCACAGAATCCAGCACAGTGACCTGCGCTGCCCACTTTGTGTTTGTGTGTTTATGTGCATCAGTACTCACTTGTGGTGACTTCTCTGATCATCTCAGCTGAAGCGTGACATCCGTTGACTATGTGTCTGGTCCACATGGACAGATCCTTGGTGGTCTCAGCCCGAAACAGGTGAGTCTCAATGCCGAGTCGTGTGCCAGTCCGTGTGGCAAAAAACAACTCCGTGCCAGAGTGAGGTGACCCTCGGTCAGGGCCAGAGTGGACGAGACTGGATAAACACATACACACATAAACTGTCAAATAGTAAGGGGAAGAGAGGAAACATTTTTGTCACTGTAAATTAAATTTCTCTCAGCCACGGGTTCTTATTTTCTTGTTTTTTTCCCTCCCTGTGGAGTTTTTGTACTACATATATTTTGCATGTTGTTACACACAACAACAACAAACCTCAAAAAGCCACTTACAGTACGTGATGGTAGACTTGTTGTTAAAAAGCCTCACGATACAGTAAGTCTTATTTGATATGTGCAAAAATCACAGTTGTGCAACGCTACACCTGTCAGTGATGATAAAGGGGCGGCTGTAAAGCTCATTATAAAAGGAAAACAAACTGGAAGATGTATAAAAGACAAAGTTAACAGTTGCTTTTGAACCTCAGGAGTCATTGTAAAACAAAATAGTACCATATTCAGCGCTGTGGTTTAGCATTTTAAGATGTGTTTAAATGTAGCATTGGCTGAAAGTGGCTAAAAATTAATTTTATACATATCAATGTCATTTGGTTTTAAAATCCTATTACTGCCTTTACTCCCGTATTTAAAGGATATCAAGGCTCCCCCCTCTCTTTCACCCTGGTTTTGAGTGTGGCAATCAACACTAAAGTAAATATATTTCATCAATCAATTAATAAAAGGCAACCATAAGTAATGTACCTAAAAACAAAACATGAAATCTGTTAAAAATATATATATATAAATAAAACATGAAACAAAACCTTATGTCAGAAATACAACCACATCTCAACCCACATTCTAAAACCAAGTGACCAACCAGTAGTCTCCAGATATATTCTTAAATATTTTATGGTGTAAAATGTACAGTGTGTGTTTGAGATGTCTGCACCTACCGTGTTGCTAAAAGTGGATAGGTGTGTGCAGGGCTCTCCCAGGCCTCCTTGCCTCGCGGTAGACTGTCATACAACAGCAGGTCTTTTTCTGTCACCACCACCAGCACTGGCTTCCAGCTCTGCTTCTCACTCTCTGTCTGCAGCACAAACAATATATAAATAATAGAAATACAGTATGACACAAGAGGTTTGGATCCATCTGTCCATTTTCTGGGGGGGGGGGGGGATGCTACATTTGAATGAAAATATAATACTGAAATCATCTTCAGGTTTGTACCTAAAAGTTGGTATTTCATCAGTATTATCAATGGTTGTGTGCCAGTGAGTTGCTTTATGGGACTAATGTTGTGTCAGAGAGAGAAATGATTTGTGTGTTTAATATGTAAAAGACTGTGTACTCAGCAGTGGGTGTCGACCGGTCTTCAACTCTCAATTTAATCCAAGACTGGGAAGCAAACATTGTTTTTCTCAACTGTTTTAAATCGATCTCTCTGTCATATTTATATATTAAATATTTTAAAAATGATCTAATTTGAGCTGTGTACCTTAGCTAAAAATACAGGTGGC
This sequence comes from Protonibea diacanthus, assembly GCA_028641955.1. Lineage (NCBI taxonomy): Eukaryota > Metazoa > Chordata > Actinopteri > Sciaenidae > Protonibea > Protonibea diacanthus. The sequence continues at coordinate 11,547,619 of CM053983.1, read as the reverse complement.
TGATGTGTCGATACAGTTACAGCATTTGGGTTGTGGTGTCCACTTGCCCACCCAACCCTCCTAACAAGCAAACCACTCGCTTTCCCTTCAGAACAGACACTCTTTCCTTAGAGCTAGCCTACACACATCCACACACACACAGCCCAGTATTTCATTTTACAATGCTCCATAACTATTCTCATTATGAGAGCTTATCTGCAGCCCAGCCATGGAATCCTAAGCTGCTCTTTGAAGTTCTGCCCCAGCCAATCATATCGTGGGATTTAGAGGGTTGGGGGTCAACCTTTTAACATAATGAGAATATGTTGCTAAGTAACAGTATTGTACTCCATTTGAAGGATCAAATATCGGCAAATTCATGAGGACTGAATTAGGCAGGTATGAATGTATGTGTGTGGATATGTTTGCACAGGTGTGTGCAAGAGACAGTGAAGCTTTATCTGTGTGTGTGTGTGTGTGTGTGTCTTTGTATGAATTTCAAAGCTACATGAATGTATGTGTACAGAAGATATGCACAATACCAAAATATGCCCACACATACAATTGTAACTCTATACTGTTTACCTGAGCTCATAGCATTAACCTAAACACTCACAGCTACATACCAAACCCCAAACCAGTCCTAAACTAAACCAAATTCAAACTTTTTTTCAGCCCCCCTTACTCCACATCCGGGGAGCTGTTTTTGACCATCTCTGTAATGCCTGGAAACTGACAATCAGATATTCACACCCACATCATGTAAGTAGAGCTTCAACTTCTCTCTCAAGCTCCCTCTTTTTTTATTTCTTACACAATTACTTCTGTCACTTTTATTACAGCGTACAAAGGTTTGCAACACTAAGAATGCTTTTAAGGAGAGATTGTCTGAAAGAGTGTGCCTTTATAAAGGATATTGCATCTCCCCCCTTTTCACCCTGGTTTTGAGTGTGGCAATGAACACTTTTGTCTTCACGAATGGACGTCATACTAAGTAGCTTGTTTCAAGCATGCTGTGGTCTTTACACACAAATTAAAACACACAAACATATAATCAAAGTAAAAAGCCAACCATAAGTGATGTACCTAAAAACAAGACATGAAATCTGTTCAAACATAACACATGAAATACAAATAAAATAAGAAACAAATAAGATTTTTCATTTTCCAAAAATGTTCACACTTTAAGGGGTAAAACTGAAATTGTTGCTGATAAAGATAGAAAAAAACCCACATGCACATACACCTACAAATAATAGTCCCAAAATGGTAATAAGAAAGAAGGACCCCCATTAAAAATGTGAGAAATCTGGAAGCTTGGGTGACACACACACACACACACACACACACACACACACACACACACACACACACACACATACACCTACCTTCCCTGCCAGCCATCCCAGGTGTCGTATCTCTTTGCTGCCAGCTACCCCCGTCCTGGCTGTGTTCTGGATGACCTCTGCCAGCGCCCGCTGTTTGGAGGATGACAGTTTTTAGAATAGATGCTCATTCAGGACACATTAGATTCAAAGTAGCTCCGAGGAGCGGAATCATCGGCGCACTATGTGATCATTTAAATATCTAATTCTGATTGTCACATTGATGAGAATTACCTGTAAAAATCACTGAAATAAAAAAAAAAAAACACAGACCTGTGCCAGTGTTGATGTGACAGAGTGCATGGCAGAGAACCAGGACAGGGCAGATGGTTGGTCTGGGCACCGCAGCACCACGGTGTGCCTGGCGTCAGGAGAGTGCAGCTCCAGTTGTCTGGAGGAGGAGATAATAAAAGTTAAACCAGCTTTATCCTCTCTGCTATCACTGGATGGGTTCTTAAACTTTTATAGTTCACAACCGTTGATTAAATTTCTTTTGGAATATTGAAAATATATTACTAGCCTTGTCGGGCAGTCCCAATTTGACAATTTAATCCCAACTCAGTTTTAGAAACCAAATGTTATCCATTTATGTTTCAGCTTCAACAGATGCTCGTTTGTCTTATCCACTTGAAAATGGGCACTCGGTCAGAATGATGAAAAGAAGTGCGTTGAAATTTCAGATATTCAAGTCAATTCAAAACAGGAAAAAGGCATTGCTCATGCATCCTCTGTGGGCCATATGACACAATGCTGTCTCCTACTAAATTTCCGTAAGTAATCTCCTTATATCATAGGGGAGTATTTCAGACCTCGAGAGAAATGCATCTGTAGGCTGATTCCCTATGTCACTGAGCGGCTGTTTGATTGTGAGTTCAATCAGCGAATATGAATTTTAAAAAGGTACGTTGCAGCTTTTAAAGTACAAAAAGCAGAGCACCGTTCCTTCATAATGTCACATCAATACAGTTGGTGTTCATTTCTGTGTAGTATGACCAGCAATAAAAACAGTAAACAGGTATAACCGGTATGCTGAAGCAAAAGTAAACTGTAGTCAACTGTTGGTCATGAGGAAGAACAAAGTTAAAGATGCAAAGTAACTTTGACACGCAACAAATGATTAAATATGGCTGACTCAGAGGTCAGGCATGGTAAACAGTTCTTCACTGTGTGTGCTCATGCTGAGATCTGTCCATGTTTGAAGAATATGAACTTGTCCCAAGAGGTTTGAGCAGAGAAAAAGCACAAAATATTGTAACTGAAGTAGAACCACACTCATCACACACAATTTAATTATGTTACTTCTGTGATCTAGTCTAACCAGTATTTGTAGTAAAACCTTTAAGGTAAGGACAGAAAATGTTAGACTTCAAACTGCATGGAACCATTGTACTGTATAGTGAATGAAATTGAGAAACAGTGCAGTCAGCACCCATTTTCTGGGAGTACAGGTTTGGTGTCCACGACATACTGTAAATGGAAATATCTTCTTGATTCGTTACCACCAACTCTGAAACGATCCAGCACTTTTGTTAACAGCACTCCACTGTCCAGGTGCTCTCAGTGGTTTAAAATAGAAACTACTCTAAAATCAGGGTGGTTTCAACTCTGCAAACATGCTTTCTTTGCAGCTTTCTTTATTCATACAGTACACACTGGGGACCTGGAAAAGCCCCGGTGAATGTGATGAATCTGCTCTTCCATCAAACCCTCCGAGGAGAGAGAGGCCGGCTAGATCAGCTCCAGGTGTTCTCTGGGTTAAAAATACCACAACTGCTGCCTGTAAAAGGCAAGTTGATTAAGGACAGGCCAGGGGAGAGCAGAGGGGGAGGAAGAAGGAGTGTGGGGTGACTCCAGGGCCAGATGTGCGTTTGGTGGAGGAGTTTCTTTAAGGATGTGTGTTTTAGCAACTTGACTCTCATGAGTTATATTAGACCTAAAGGAAGGCTTACCTTCCATTTCCTGGCTAAAATGTGCAGAAGCTTTGAGCTAAATTACTCATCTCCTGCATGTGTGACACAATGCATTAAAGCAGGGAACGACTGGGAGTACAGCACATGAACTGGATGACCGGTATATTGGCTTGAATGTATGGAATTATTTAAGTCTGGTCCTGCTTGAATGAAGATCAATCCCTTACTCGATCAAAGGGTAGTTGTTCTCACAGGATTATCATTATATCACATATACATTCAAGCTTTGTAGTACTGTTCCAGCATACAGATGTCATCTTTGGTGAACTTTGAATGCATACACAACAGTGCCATGAAGGAAAAGTTTTGATGTCAAAATATCCGTTTTAAAGCAATAACGTGAAGATATTGTTGAAATACAGACCAATTTGATATAACTAAACAAAATATACTGAGCTATTAAATGTGAGTCACAGATGACCTTTGAGAAAAAGACACATGATTTGATTTCACAGTTAATTAATTTAATTGTTGGTTTTGGCCCAGTAATGGTGCCTCTGCCTAAATCCAGAAGATGACTCAACATGGAATAATTGTTGCTGGTCACATGCGCTTCAAGAAGAGTTTTTTTGGGGGGGTTTTTTGAGATAAGTCTTAAGACTTACGAAAACAAATCACGTCACGTTTAAGGAATGGCAGCATTGTTTTTGGACATTTCACTTTAATGTTAACATGTTCTCCTACACTCAATACTGCATAAATGCTGCTCTTCAGTCAGTCTGCTCTGATTCAGAATGGACGTTTGTGTGTTTGATTAAGCCAATTATTGCATGGCCTGCTTTGTTAGGTTTTATAGATTTTTGGACGTCCCTCGTTTCTCTTAATCTTAGGAATATTTCTGCAACACAGCCGAAGTGTAAACTGCCATTTCAGCATGAAAAGTAACTTGAAAAGGTGTGCAGAAGGTGTCTATGTTTCAATACACACGGTCTTCGGTACAGACATAAATGCACACATGTTTTGAAAATGCTACCTTGGACCTTGTTTTCTCTATGGGACTAGATATTGATCTGTTGTGAGGACCTGCTGTATTTTCTTTGATCTCTCTGTAAATGCTGACCCTCTGTACCCTCAAAAAAACACTGAATTCCCAAATGAACACTGAGAGTAGAGCTGACCAGTTCTCAGTGCACTTTTGCTGTTATATTACTACAAATCCTAATCTCACTGCCTCTCTCTACATTACCATGCTTTTCTACAGATGATTGCAACATGTTTCTTACCCGTTTTGTTGATAAGGCAATGGTTATTAGTGTCTTGTGTCCATTCTTGGACCCAGCTACCAAACTCTAGCACTTCTCACTCTCCTACTGTTCTGGAGCTTACAAGATTTAATGGATGCTATCTTCTAGCTCTCCGAATATAATACCGCCTTCTCTATTATTGAAAGTCTCGTCAGTTGTTGGCCATGCTGTATCAGTTATTGTTAATTCTTCCTTGTCTACAGGATGTGTCCACTTCTATTTTTGAGCATACTTTCCAGCCCATATTAAAGAAAAATAACTTAGATCCTGCTTTTCCAAAACTCCCATTTCTTTCGAAAATATGACAAAAGGTTGTGGCAAATTGACTGCTGCATTTGAAAGGGACAATATTTACGTATCAGTCAGGGTTTTGGACAAAGCTCTACTGAAACTGCTTTTCTGAGGGTTTCTAATGATATTCTCTCGTGCCATGATCTGTGTGGTTGTTCTGTCTTCCTGATCACAAGTTTATGGGCGCCTGGTATTTTCTTTTTATTTGCTGCCCTTGGGACAGAGTATAAAACAGATTGATTGCGTATCATTTATTTGCAGATGATATTCTACTCCACCTCTCTCATTGAAACCTAGGGAGGTTTTTTAGGCTATCTGAACTCCTATACTGCCTTAACAATATCAGGGACTAGATGGCAGAATTTTTGTTTATATTTTTTACAGACCCTGACAGACCCCTATGATCATGAAAACTATCAATCCCATTTCCTCTACTGCCCACTCCAACCCTTGTAATTTAGTGGAAATATTTGATCAATTCTTATCATTTGACACCAGCTGACCAGATCTTAACTTAGTAATTGAAGTTTCAAGTGCTGAACTAGTGATGCTTGTACAGGCCTTTATCTTATCTTACACTGACTATTGTCACACACTCTTCTTCTCACTTAGTATGTCTACTCTTTCTCATCTACAGACAATCCAGGATGCTGCCACATGAATACTTACTGGATAAAATATATGGTCTCACATTATCCTCTTCAATGGCTGTTGTATAATCTAGTTTAAAATTCTCACACTTATAATGAGTAAGGCTATGTACAGACTGTGGCAACCAGTTTCCTTGAAAGGACAATAAAGAATATATCTATCCACCTACAGAGCACTGAACAGTAAGGCTCCTTGCTGTCTGGCCCAAGCACCACCCTTAAGACCTGTGGTGATTGAGTTTTTGAAGCTGTAAAAACAAAACTTTATAACGCCCTGTCCAGACCCTTTTGCTTCGCTGATTCTGCAGATTTTTTTTTTTTTTTTTTAAAGAGTAGCTAAATCAAACCTGTTTAAAGCAGGTGTTTGGAAACCTGTATGCACAAGGTCTGCAGCTTATATATTCATTCTGTTATGATTGTGTAGACTTAAAATGGGTTGTATTTGAAAAAAGGAAAGAAATAAAATTGAAAAGTTGAGAATTGGAAAAAGAGTGTAAGTCTTTAAGTCATTTCAAAAAATGTGTCAAGGTTAAACAAAGGTACTGTAGGAAACTGCCATACTGTGAGGAATCCTGCTGGTTCTGCCAGGAGTCATCTCACAGCCATATGTGTTTTTTGTGGATATCCAAGTCTCACAGATTACTAGTGAAAGGTAAAAGAGATATGGATTCCATCCATTAAAGGTGCTAATTCCTTTTCTCACTTTTCCTTCCTCGTCTCCTTGTATTCCTCTTTTTTTTTCTTATCTTCTTTCATCTCCCCCTTTCCTGTGCTTTTACTTTCATTTCCTTCCTTCTCCTCCACCTCCCTTCCTCTTATCCCATCTCTCCACACCCTCTCATAACATTTTGAATCCACATTGATCCACAATGATAAGTCTATAATTTTTTTTATTTAATCCGACAGAAAGTTGTCCTCAAAGAGTGTGCATGTACAGTAAGGTGAGAAAAAATCCTTCAGAGTGTTACATGGTTAGTAAAGATAAATCAATTCTATTTTCTTCTCCCTTCTCCATTCCCTCTTTCCTTGCCTTTTATCATCTTTTCTCATCATTGTACGTGCCACGCCTTTTCTCATATCTCCCTCCCTGTCAGTCCTCTGAGGCATACACACAGTTTAAACAACATCTGTTGAAATGAACAGAGAAGCCCTTAGAGGGATGCAACATTGCACTAAAAAAAAAAAAAAAAAAAAAAAAAGATAAGACAGATTTCCCTGTCACTTAATATAAAACCTCTTAAAACATTTCAGCTCTGGACCCACAATAGGAAAAATAGAGAGCATGTTTAGTGTTTCACATTTTTAACTGATGCATGTTATTTAGAGAGATGAAGAGGAAGATGAGGAATAGTCAACTTTCCAGTATCATGCATGACAGGGCACACTTAAACTTGGGTGTCATTCCATTTAAACATTTACTAGATATTTACTGGTAAATCGAAGGGGAATTTGTTCTGGCTGTGAGGATAAGGAAAGAGCTTCATAAAAAAACATGCTGGTCAAGGTAAATTTGGCCATGGACTTTATCTGTACCTGTTAATTCATCCTCCAGCTCTATCAAGCTGCAAAACACTGTCTTATCTGTGTAAAACAAAAACTCTCTTTGTCACTAGATGAGATATTGACCCCAAGTCCTTATGTAACTGACTGACCAATAAAGTCAAAGTTATAGCCAATAAAGTGAATGTTCAACCCTATTGTGCCCTCAAAAGCTTTAATACATCAACCAAGATTGATGAAAGTGCAGCTTAAACTTTCACCAAACAGTCTTATTTTGAATTGCATAATAAAGTGACGTTGCGTACAACAGGTGACCGTACCCGTAGTACAAAGTTAGATAGTGCTAGAACAGACATACAGCGCGCAGAGTGGGAATGATAGAGATGCTATTTACCTAAGTACAAGTCAATGTAGCGTCAACATGATTTTAAGCTTGTTATTTTATCTTAGAACAACATTGTTTTAAGTAGAAGTAGAAAAACCTCATATCATTCATATCTAGAAAAAACTATTTGCTCACTAGTGTCTGTAAAAGCTTTGAATATGGAAAAACATGTCAAACATGTCTGTTAAAACTGGCTCTCTCAGATCAGTTTTACAAACCGTTTCTACCAAAAGGCCTTTCTATTTTTTTAGATCAAGATGAATTTGACAATAGGGAGATTATGAGGAGGTGATTATGTAAAGCCACTTGATGAAAGCACTGTTCACTGTAAAGATTAGTAGACTAGTGGACAGGATAGAAACTTTGTTTGGGAAAATGTATTACTGAAGTACATTATCAACTAATAATGAGGGCCTTAAGGTGGGTCCTGCTTTACTACCTGGTCTTGATGTCCTCTCTTCAAGCTAGTCAAAATGTAGGTTAAGGAACAGCTGAACATTTTGAAGTACGCTTAGTAAGACCACTCTCATATCTGTGCAGTAAGTGTGAAGAGATCTAAGGCAACTAGCTGAGCTTAGCTAAAGATTAGAGGGGAGCATGCAGCGCACTGTTGTCAAGAAACAGCTTCATTCAATCCCCTTTAAAATCATAAATTGAAGAATTTAAAGCGGTGCGTGTTTCCCCTTGCATCTAGTCTTTATGCTAAGCTAGGCTAATCACCTCCTAGCTTTAGCTCCACCCGCACAGTGGTTTTAATTATTATATCTAATTCTTGGCAAGAAAACAAAACGCCTATTTCCTAATATATAAAACTGTTCCTTTGAGACATCATTATTTCAGCTGCTATGGTGTAACATTATGCATATCGCTCACTTACTTTAATCACTCTGTAAATTTCATACTGTAAGCTATTTTTCTGTAATATATGACCCCAGGACTGGCGACTTGTCCAGGGCGTACCCCGCCTCTCACCCCACTTCAGCTGAACTCAGCTCCAGCCACTCGCGACCCTGACAAGGATAAGCAGTCACAGAAAATGGATGGATGGATGCGTATGACCTCTGGTTTGCTATGCTCTATGATTATGTAACTGAGGGAGTGAGGAACAGGGGGTTAATGGGGCTTTTGCTGGCTATGTTCACGTCTTACTTTCTGACTTTTCGGTACAAGTTGTTGAGTTGCATTACATTTTTTATGAAGCCAAGTCCATAGCAGTGTGACTCTACAAAATATACGTGAAGTGATCACACACTGATCCTGCCAGTAGCTGAGCAAAAAGATGCTTTGTCAAAAATGATCTATAATACATAGTGTGAGCAGGGTCTTAGAACCTGGTCAGCATTTCAGCAGTTTTTTAAAACCTACACCTTAAACCTGAAGTCATGATGGTGCTCATACTGCCACAGGCAAAGTACAGTGCCTCATGGACACAATCTCTGTCAATAGCTGGACACCTTCCCAGCATGGAAACTGCATTTCCCTGTCAAGAATGTACTTTTTTATTTTGTGGGAAATAGAAGTTTTATCATGTAAAGAGCCATCTGTTCTGTCCATGTATGATGTTCTTATTTTATATTTTGTTTACACGTGTATGTGTGTGTTAGCATTTACATTTTACCGCTCCAGTGCTGAGCCGACTAACAACGCCTATACAGACGGGGGAACTTTGAAGTCACTGTTCACTGTTACCACTTGACTTTGATGTTGCCTCCATCGTCTGAAGCTTTGAAGTTTTAGTGAGGTTCAACTATCTCACACTTCTAAAATCATACATATGCAGAGAGGATCGCATGTATGGAGGGACAGAAAGCCGTGGTGGGAGAAAAAAAAAAAAATCAAGAGAGACAATAATGGGAAGAGGATGGAGATACAAGGCGAGAATTCATTCAGACATAGGGAGGCGGATAACAGAGAAAGCCGGGAACACGGAGAGATCATGAAAGAAAAGAAGAGAAGAGAGCAAGGCGAGAAGATAAAAGGGGCAGAAAAACACAAACAAGTAAGGAAGCGCGAAAAACATGAGACAGCAGTGACGACAAGAAAAAAAAAAGAAGACGAGTGGGAAGAGGAACAAAATGGCAAGAGCGAAACACAGAGGGGGGAGACAAAAAAGAACAGAAAGCACACGTTCACAGACTGTGACACCAGAAAAGTAAAATCGGTTTTTGCCCCCATGCTGTTTGATTGGGCCATTGTCATATTACCAACCAATTAACTTGACAACACCTCCTAACAGACCACCCCCCGCTGACTGAGAATTATCTGTGCACTACTTCAAACGTCTGTCTTTAAGAAAAACTGAAAATGGCCTAAAAATAAGTCGGAAAAAAAAACATTATTGGGTAATCCCTTCAGGATAGCTGAAAAAGACTGCAGACATGCTTTCAGGCTGAGCGAAGGATCAGAGAGGAATTGGTTAACCTTTGGTTGATTAAGCGAACCATCTTTTGGGTGTTTTAAAGTTAAACTTTAGACCATTTCAATGGCAAAGTCATGAAGCAAAGCCTGTGAGAAAGTTTGGGCAGTCATCTCGAGTTCACCAGTACACATGACATATACGGTCTTACACGTGCATACAGTGTAGTAATAGTTTCAGCAAGCCTCTGGGAGTAACACAAGTAATGATGCAATTGTTAGATTAGCGCAAGCATTTCTATGGCTGCAGTTGCGTGATATTTGAGACTCTGTGCTGCAGGAAGATGTACTGTCAACTTCTGTGGGGTTCTACATACACTGATAAATGTTCAGAGACCAAAATAAGCCACCACAGTGTTGGCTATGTTGCCTCCTGTTCACCGAGTGGCTGTACCTTGACAATATAGCATTTAGAATGACAAGACTCATACAAAAAAGACTAACGTTCTATATTTTTCCTTTTGTCCCTCAATCCTAGAGAAATACCAAAGCCAACAACCTGTTAGTCCATCTCAGCATGACCTTCCTAACCCTTTCTGTAGCACTCAACCTCCAAGCCCTGTTCCTACTAAAGGTATAAAGATGTGAGTTTGCTAACTGGACTATGTAAGTTAATGTAAAGTAATAAGCCCAAGAAGAACAGGAACAAAATATCTAAAAGAAACTGAAGAAGACGGTGACCTATCCAGAGAACAACCTACGGCTCAAGACTGAGGATACGTATGTATACGTGGATACGTGAGTGTGTGCGTGCGTGTGTCAGCTACCTGTTCTCAGGGTCTGGTGTGGTCATGGCTCGAGTTACGTAACACATCTTGAGTGGTATGCATCTCCTGTCCCCCTGCAGAGACAGGGAGGGCTGGGTAGGGGAGCTCGGAGAGTCACATAAGGAGGAGGTGGTGGAAGCGCTGCCGAGACGGGGAGACTCAGGAGGGGGGGTTTCCCAGCCGATCTCCGACACGGGGGAGCCCTTTTTGACATACGGGGTGGCTTCACGCATGTACTTCACTGGGCAGAAAGGGAAGAGAAAGATTTCTGATGAGACATGGTAAAGAAGATTGAACATGGGGGAAGCACATTCAGAGACTTAATGTTCTAAAGATACTTTTGGTCAGGGTGGGGGGTTCATTTCAGTAAATTAATTAGCAATATACAGGTATGAAGCATCAAGCAGTTATAGGTATACAAAACGTTTCCTCAGTAGATTCTTGAAGCAGCTTCGGCCTAATATTTGTGTGAGGTACACACACAGATGACTGATTTTATAATGTTGCAGCAAACCTTATTTTATTACATTTTTAATTAATGGATTAACCTTTTTTTTAATAATTACAAACGAGGAAAATGTATGCTTAATTATGTACTCACACTCATACTGCAAAAATAACATTTATAGAATTTAAAATGCGTCAAGGCCAACCAAACTGAACACTGAAGTCTCTTGGCATTAGCATTGTATTAACATCATTTAACAGAGGCTAATTTAAATCTGAGTACATTTTACTATATGTTTGACCTTGTAGTCATCTTTTGATGTGAAGCTCACAGTAGGAGCTTTTCAGAGGCAATAAACCTTGCTGTTTAAAAAATGTTCACTCTTTTAAAAAAGGTAGTTTGTCTCCGTAACAGGTCAGAGGAAGGATGTGAGGAAGCCACAGATGTTTACATAGAGAGCAGACATAGAAACTATGCAAATATGGTTGCACTGGGGCATGTGGTAAGAATTAGACTTGAGGCAGCAGATAAAAAAGTAATTCTTATGTCTGCATTAATGATTCAGCACAAGTGCAAAGATGAGTGGGTACTCTGGAAACTTGTTTTTGTCTTTAGTCACAAATTTTATAACTGTTCTAACTCTATAAATAACTGTATCACCCTATGGAAGTCAATAAGTTACATATTAAAATAAAATCTGTGTACAGATTGTTGTTCTATCATTGAAGTGTAGGCAAATAAAGCATTTCGTGTTCATTGCACAGACAACAGGAAGCTCAGTCGGTCAAATTACCTTTTGTCTTCCTATCACAATGAACTGTCTGCTGTCAAAATGTCCATAGCCAGAAAAGACTTAGGGAACTCTTCACATTCTCGATTAATTTCTTAAAACGTAAGCAATCACGCTGTAAATCGCACTGATGATTCACACCTTGTGTCTGCTGCTACAGGCAGTATCAAGAGAGTTATGGTTCCGAAAACACTGAGCCTACCCACACAGCCTCTAATATTTCCTGATAGGACAGGAAACAAAAAGCTTTTCTTGTAAATGTCAATCTCCAAATCACTGGAGGCTTGATAACTATTTTAAATTCATCATGTTGTAGTTGGGAGAAGGGAGAGAGAGACAGGACATATGTTTCGGTGAAAGACAGGAATAGAGAGGCAGAGATAAAGTGGGGGCTCAGTACAAGCTCTATGTTCTCAATGTTCTGAATCGTTGGTATGCGCTGGATGTTTTAATTGGCATATCCCCCCCGTACGAGCCACACATAATTGGAATATGGCTGGTGGCATTTGTAATCCAGCATGTGAACTATTCTTAGGCGAAGCACTATAGACCCTTATAAGAATATGTAACAAGCCTAACCACCAACCTGGAGAGATGACACAGGCTGAGAGGCTGACACGTAACACAGAGAAGACGAGGGTGATGTGAGAGTGTCCTCAATGGACCGACAGTGGAGACGTGATCCAACTGCACAGCACATAACCCACACAGTCAGTTCAGATTAAAAGGACTGAAAAAGGGCTGATCACTTTGTCAAAACGCATCGTAACAAGCAGCAGCACAAGCAAATTCAATGGACTGAAAAGATCGAATCTGTTGCAGTTGGATCATGACAGCCTTGTCTGGTTTGTGTTGGTTGGGAACATTTATGAGACTAAAGTGACACAAAGGAAAACACGCGGGTTTCAAATTTGACTTGACAGACTTATGCAAGAACACACATACACACAGTGACTGTGTCGTGCTGCAAAGCATGATGAAGCTGTAAAGTAACACCAGGGAACACCTTAGACACACAAAACGTGGGTGTATAGCATTACTGCTGATTCCACCAACAGACAGACAGACAAATGCACTAGTTAGCAAACAAGATGGACTTTCCCCACTATCACAAAGTTCATGAAAGAATATTAACAGTTAGTGTTGGAAGACAATTATACAGTACATGATACAAACTTATGAGTACAACACATCCACCTAGTGCTGTGGGGGTGCTATCAATGGGAGAAATCTGACACTGAATTATAACTTCAAACTCCCCAGAACTCCCATTAATCTCCTGCATCAACTAAACATCTGGTTTTAGACTTTACAGTGCTTCCGTTTTTACTCACTTCGGACTGTGATGAAGAAACAGAATGGAAACTAGCACTCAAATTATTTATATGTGAATCACAATCTAATTGCAATTTCTGTAATTGATTAGTTCTTTATCTGCCAAAAATCCTCTGGTTTTATGGTCTAAAATGTGAAGATTTAATGCTTTTCTCTGCTTTATATAACTGTAAATGAAATGTCTTTGCATATAATAACCATTAGTTGTCCTAAAGAGGACAAGTATGAGGGGAATATTCTACTTTGAGCACAATGAATGTCAAATCATACTGAAATTATGTGGCCAAATAGCTGTCAGATGTCCACCTTCTTGAGTCCTGGGTTATAAATTTACAGTCCACCAATTCAAATAGAGCTATTACACAAACATAATATTTAGTGGGCGATTTGTTTTCAGTTAACATTTAAAGTCTGGAAGGAGGGAATGTAAACTCATTGACCAGCGTTACTGTGCCCAGAAATAGAGCTGTAAGTGTTTCCAGTGGCGGGGAAAATAAATGGGGTGGAGTCCATGTGATCATTACACTGGAAGTGTGTAAATGTGTGTGCATTCCCTTGGGTCATGTTTCTATTCCATTACGCGGCCAACTCGGCACAATAACCTCAATAGAACGATAAGAACTTGGAGAGGATGTCGCTTGTGCTACATGAGGCTTCATTCAAAAGCAGCTGGTTTTGCTGTTACATAAGTCAAACCAAAAGATTCAAATGAGGGGCTGGCCACCCCCATCTGGCTGATTTTATTTTCCATTTTTCCACCTCGTGCTTGAGACAAAATGAGAGCATTCACATGTAGACACAACTAAATCTTTTTTCATTGTGACTCCTACCCTCCACTTCATTTAGAAACGGTGGTTTGCTGTAATAATAGTCATGATGCAGATGCCTGAATGGCAATGTATCACCAAAGACCAGCTGTTTAACTCGCCACTTAAAATGCCATTCGCATCCATTGATAATTTTTAAAACTGTACTCATCCCCATTCACTGACAGATTTTCCGTAACGAGGCAATTCATTTCTTCAAGTGTTAGAGCTTGTCATGTGGGGACAACAGTTCATGGATTTCAGTTGTGTCTACCACACACGCTCACAATGAACACACACGCTCACAATGAACACACACACACACACTTGTTTAGTTGCATTCCTCAGCATGTGTGTTCCTCACCACCGACCCCCTTCCTCTTTCACATACACACACTATCCATAGCTCTAGAACATCATGTGTAATTACTAGATCTGTCTCATTGTGTCTGTTTTAACTTAATGGTCCTTAACAGTATCTAATGAGGTCTGAAGTCGTTGGACTTTCTGCCATATGCCTCAGATTTTTATATGGTGAGAAAATGTACCAAAGGAAAAAAGAAACCCTCTCATTAAGCTTGTGGGAGAGAAAAGTGAAGGTGTAACGTTGGTAGAACAGACCAGGGCAAAGAGGTAAAAAGGAAGAAAAACGGTCCTCTGATTGCAGGGTGAAGGCTTTTACTCCTTGAAGGCAATGAACAGGACAAAAGGCCTTTACAAATCCACCCTGAAGGTAAGATTTGGACCAATATCTCAAAGAGTTCAAATATTGACTAAGGAAGTGACTAAGGCAGAGCCGTTTTTTTTTTAATAGAAGGAATCTAAGACATTTTAAATGTGCATATGTAAAATGAGTCATTGACACTGAACTGTGAACTTACGTCAAACAGTTACTAATTCTGCAAGCTCATAACTTCCAACAAGTAGAGGAGGAGATGTGTGAAATATGTGTTTACAAAAGAAAGATATAGATGTTTGCTAAAATGTAATATTTAATTCAAGAGCTCAGAGGCATTTACTCTTTTTAATGTATCATTTCAACATGCTGCTGTTGATGTTGGATTAGAGTGAGCACACTATGTTGGAACCTGTAGATTCATGGAGATTTGAGTCACTACTGTACTGAGTATTTCTCAAGAACTTATCACAATAAATCAAAAAGATAGTTCAGATGTTTATACCACAGTGTGCGAGACATCCTCCTCCTTTAGACTAAACAACGACCTGAATATTAAATATTAAAATCTCCACTATGTTAAACTGCACATAGTGTTGGGCTTTAAACCATTACCTTATATTACATTACAGTCAACTTGGAATTGACCAAATTCATGTTCATATAACTGAATTATTTGGTGGGTGTTACAGGTTTCATGAAAACAGAGCTGTTCAGAGGCACATCCACTACATATTTCCCAACCGTGTTGCTTTAGCCTCAGACTTTGAGCACCATATTGTCTGTGTAGCTAACAAATGCATACTTCCCTTTTACAAGATTCTTGTTCAACAGGAAGAGAGTGTTTTAAAACAATTCATGAACTAACTAGGTACTAACTAGCTAACTAGGTACTATCCCTGTAGTTGATAAATCTTGGCATCCGGCAAAAATCAGCAGTCACTGACTAGAAATGAGAATACTTATTTTTCTACTTCTTTCTGAAATTTCTGAATGGGACACAATGTTTAAAAATAACAAGGACTTTTTTGGGAGTCTGCCACTGTAGCCTGCAAATAAGCAGGAAATGTCTGACAGGCTTAGCAGCAGTAAATAACAGGGGCGCACCTTAGCTAATCGTTAATTAGTGAATTTAACCTCCACAGGAACAAGTGCTACATGTACGTAAAAAAAAAAAAAATAGTTCATCATCCTCATAAACCAACTTATACAAATATTGTGTTGCTGCTCTTCCATATTTAAACTGTATACAAATGTATAAAGAGACTTCCTCAATATTTGCTCACAGGAACCAAACATGTTTTGGCAACTATTCCTAATGCCAAAAAGGATTTAGCACACAGTAACCTACTCTTCTTAAAAAGGAGGAAAAAGTGAAAGGCATTATGGTGCATCATGTTCATTAACTTCAGTCTTTAAACTAGAGAGCTGTGTGTGTTACATGTTCCATTATTTCCATGAAAGGCCACATAAACCACCATACTTAACTCAAAACCACAACCACATAAAGTGTGAACAGATGGAGGATGACTTATCTGCAGATTCGACAGAAGACAGTGACGCTGCTGTCTAATATATTTTGTATTATAGGTCATTTTTGGTCACCTTGTTAAATCTCCAAATTCTCTATTTAAGCATTAAAGTCAAGTATTTAGCCAACATAGCATAGGAACTCAGTTTTATGATATCCGTGAAAAGAATACCAGGAAAAAACAAACACAATGTACAAAAACAGAATGATTACACCTGGGGGGAAAGGAGTTTTTGTCTTCTTCAAACAAAGCCAACAAGAAAAACAAGTGAGCTATAGCCACGTTCTTTGCATTAGCTCATCGTCCTTCCTTTTTTGTTTTGGCTGTATAAACATTCACACAGGAGGAATGAATGATTCAATCTATTATTTTCGCCACAACAATCACTACTGCATCATCACAGTTGTTATTATCATCATCCTCATCATCTGCTCTGACTCAGTGTCCACAAACAGTAGCGGAAGAGATGATAGTTTCTCTAATGACATAAACAGTCAACCGGTAGACGCATCGACTCGCTCTCTTACACACACTCACTGTAGTATCAGTCTAGACTACAAAACACTGCTGATGACTACTTGATACCACAGATGCATATACACAAGCACGCACATGCTCACGGACACTCACTCTGCTGACAGCAGCACATATACACACTCCATCCAGATGTCGGGTGATGACAGGTACGGTTTGTTCAGGGATCAACAGGAGAGCTTACAGAACACTGACTCATTTCCTGCCTGCTGAAGTGTGTGAACTGATGTTCTTTATTTTATTCTGACATTTAGTTGTCAAATTCTTCTATTCTCATGTGTACGCATTTTGGACTTGCTCACAAATAATACTGCTAGAAGCCATGTGCCTGTACTGAAGCACACCTGGTGTATTTCGAAGTCTAACTACTGGCAGTTTCCGCTCAAAGTTTCTCACACATTGTTTTTTCTACACATATTAATGCATTCTGCAGTAATTTCCATTAATTCAAGGTCCTGAAGTTGATGGTAATTGTTCAGTTGCTTAAACTCCTCACCTGAACGGAGACTTTCAAATGATTCTGTAGCTTAGCAACTGTACCTCTGGATTTCTCCACATTAGATGTTTTTGGAGCTGTAGCAATACTTAATACTTAATACAACAATACTTGTGTCTTTTTACCAATAGTGTAAGGAATTTGTCTTTTCTAATGTAAGCTACAAACTAATTTAAGTTACTAACATTAGGGTAATTAGCTACTCTTTCTCTGCTTTGGGGAAAAAGATATATATACAGTATATATACACTTTTCTTGTGCACACAGATGAACCTAGGGAACAGGGAAACAAATTGTATCGTGTGGCCATGGATTAATCAAAATGTGGTTACCAAATGTATCTCATACACAACAGCATTTTCGAGCACTCAGTGTTGTAAAACATGGCTTCAATATTGATTTTTTTTCTCTGGCTACTCCAGGCTCTGTAGATATCTGTGTTGCCAGATAGTGCAAGGGTGTGCAGACAGGTTAATTATCTGGTGATTACCCGGTCTGAAAAATGCCATTTTAGTTCAGAGATGTATGGCTTGTGAAAAATGGGTCAAATATTTATCTCAGTAACTATAGTTTGAAAGAATTGGTCATAATATGCACACATTCACTTTTCCTATTGAAGTAAAAGGACTAAGGACCTTCTGCTAGTCCCTTCTGAACGGCGGCAGTGGCTAAACCCACATGACACAGATACAGGAAATGAATCTTCAGTGCTCTGTCTCCTTTCTAAACCATCTCTGCTGTAACATTTTTCCATTGCTACAGTACAACATCTTTTTTTCACACCTCAATGGGACAGTTTGGGTTTTTTGAAATGAGGTAATACTTCTGCATAGTCAGTGTGACAGTGCTCCCAGAGTCATGGCACAGAAGTAGAACAAAGCACTGTTGTGGACAGGGTCAGCAGAAAATTATATTTTAGTCACATAAAAAAGGCAACTTAAAAAAAAAAAAAAAATCAGTTTAAGTGTAAACCATACTGCACGTATTCTCAGTGCTTTAACTCAGTGGGGGCTCTTCTGTCTGCTTTTCCAAACTTGGAGCATGCTGACTGCTGTCTACTGTAGGTAACACACTGAGTGCACACGCACCTCATACAAGCCCACTTCAAAACACCTGTTTAAGTGTACGCTATATTAAGAATACTTACACCACTTGACCTTGATGGTTTCTTCTACACACACACACACACACACATGGCCATTAGGGCTTTTACACTGAAGACAGCACAGGTGTAGATAATAAAATTAATGATGGCTGAATTCCATTTAGCTGCTTTAGGGCCCTGGTATAGCACATGCTGGTTCACTGTTGTGTCTTACTGGGGCGTTTGATGATGAATTATTGATTATCATTGTTATTCATTTTAGTAACTCCTCTGCTGCTTTTGTGTGTTCTGTGTTAGAGGCCGGCCCCCTTTATGAGATTGTTTTTGGAAAGCTGAAAAAAATCATCAATTCTAATGTCAGGAAGGTGTGGTTAGAGTGGGTCCAGACACTATTAGACAATTCAACATGCACTGTGTGTGTGCAAGTGAATGTCCCTGTAATCCATGACAGTGAACCAGCATGCACAATGCCAGGTCTCTGAAACTGAAGCAGCTAAATTAAATTCAGCCATCGTGATTTTATTATTCACACCCTTGCTTTTCCTACTGTGACATGACTACACGCCTTACACAAGCACCAAACACAGCAGTGTGGCCTTTTTATTGCTGTGACCTACTGTAAGCCGATAATTAAAAGTGACCTGATTAGGCAATGCTCCAAATGCAAACTTGTAACTACAGTATTTCCTATTTTTTTTCCCAGCAGCATGTAATTGAAGGCATGATTTGTGCAGAACTAATTCTTCACTGGACCTGCATAATGTGGTTGCTAGGAGCTTTGTGACTGCAGAACCTTGACTTGATCTCCATAGAGAAATTCACAAGTGTTTTTAAGACGACATGCTGAGCCACAGAACAGAGACAGTAGAAAGTCAGTGCCTTGCTCAGGAGACACTTTAACAAAGTGGATGCTCTCTGACATGGGGTGGGCTTGAATCATGGTGGTCTCGGTTGCAGAGCAGTTTTTGACCACTGGGTCAGTCCGCTGCCCTCTTGCAGCCAGTATCTGGCAGGAGTGAGCAGCCACTGCCTATCTTATCTAAATTTGTTCTCCATCTTCTTAATGAGTTTCCAAGATGGCTTGTCAGTGAAATACGCAGATTACAAACACGCATGTATACGCTCTCTTGCATACACACACTTACACAAAATGCACAAATGCACACAGACGTGCACTCCTCTCCCATGAGGCATGCACTATCTCTTCAGAAGAATGAGATGTTTCCACCTAATCTCTTTCCTCTTGTGTTCTTCTCTCTCATTTTAGAAAGTGGCCCCCACTCAGGAATAAACAAAAGAATGTATCACTAATTTTTAAGCTTTACATATGACAATTTACATACAACGGCTCACGTCTTATTATTTGAAATGAAAGTTCAAATGCTTGGTTATGTCTGTTAAGCACCTTTCACGCTGCTAAAGATCCATGAAACCCCTTGAGACATACGTTGTCACTTTCTATACATCACTGTATTTTTTTTGCATGCAAACGATCTCTGCTAAATTGCAGTTGCGGCCAACTTCTGTT
The DNA here is from genome assembly GCA_028641955.1 of Protonibea diacanthus. Taxonomy (NCBI): domain Eukaryota; kingdom Metazoa; phylum Chordata; class Actinopteri; family Sciaenidae; genus Protonibea; species Protonibea diacanthus. Next base: position 11,527,783 of record CM053983.1, on the reverse strand, counting down.
GCTCTGTTACCCTAAAGTTAACCCTCGCTGTCATCTGTATATCAGGCTCATAGCCTCCATCGTTAGCTCTCCTTCTGTTTGGTCTCTCGCTATCGCTCTCCCTCTCAGCACTTTCCCCATTAAATTCACATTTCAGCTCCACCTCCTCCCATCTCTCTCCACATTCCCCTTCCTCCTTCGCTGCTCCGTTCCCCCTTCTCTCTTATCTCAGTAAGTTTTCAGCAGGGACCTGCTTTTTCCTCTGCAGTATAGCCCCCTGTATCCCCGTGGGAAGTATCATCACCATGTTTGCAAGTGTGTGTATGAGAGAGAGAGAGAGAGAGTGTGTGTGTGTGTGTGTGTGTGTGTGTGTGTGTGTGTGTGTTTGCGTGTGTCTGTACATGAATGAGTGAGAGGGAGAGACACTTTTTTGGTACTATCTCAGGTCCAAGAGTCCTCACAGGAGCAGGAATAAAAAATGCAGAAGTGGGCACTTATGTGCAACATTCTCCAGTGTGCAAATGCATGTTTATTTGTGCCTGCGTTCACGTGTGTGTGCTCGGAGAGTACACTGACACTCATCCTTCAGGGCAGAAACTGCCTGTTACGATAATTTTCATCTTCACTTTTGGCTAAAAATGCCAACGCATAACACCAACTTGGCTGCCGTGCTTGTGCGAGTGAATTGAAAGTAAGGAGCTGGATTTGTTTGAGTCACCTTGCTTACAAAAGAGGATGAGGGGAAGAGAGATGATATGACTTTGACCTTGTATGGTTCTCTGACACCTCTCGTATAAATAAATGTTTCCTTAGAAATCAGAAGTGGGATTCTGATCAGCAGCCAACCACCTAATCTCACAACTATTAAATAAACCTCGTTTGTCATGAAGGCAAAGTTGCATACGTGATTAGGTGGTGTGTGTTCCCCTCTCCTGCTGTAAATGAAATAAAGTAAAAAAGGTTCCAGTTCTTTTCTACTCTCTGACTGACTGTAAATGAATGAGAAAGCACATTTGATGGACAGCGATATGACTAATACAGGCTGGTGCAATAAAAAAAAAGCCTTTTCTTTCTTAGTGCTCATTAACCAGTACCTAGTCTTTGGAATGGAAAATCACATCTTATAGCAGCCTGCTGCTTTTCATTCTGTTCACCTAATCAGGCAGTGATTTATACCTGGGATGCTGAGAGAATGCAATCAACTGGCAGGTAGAATAAAATAAAAAAAAAAACTGCAACAATTTGTGTCCTGGGTACCACTGACCTACTAGATGATGTTCATATAACAGTCCAAAAAGCAGAAAATAGGCAGCCATGTGGAATAAGAAACTCTCAGCCCTATAGGACATTATTCCTTCCCTGCAGGATAAGGTTCCCATGTATATAAAGGTCCACAGTTCCCTTAGGGGTCTTTGAGTGAGATTATATTAGCTCTTCATAAAAATGAGGCTTAAATTCCCCAGCGTTTCAGAAATGTCTTGTAAACGCGGGATGACCTTGGATAAACTGAAATCTAACACTTGGCTCTTATCTCATCAGGTATGCTGCACAATCCTTCACTCAGAGATAAGCACAAACATTCACACGTGGGCTTTGCATGAATGAAATCTTGTGGGAGTTCAGAAAATGAACTAGAGGTATGCGGTATGACAAAAAAAAAGTTTGGGATTCCCTGATCCGCACGCACTCTACTTCACCATTGTTTCTGTCATCATGCCAAACGCAGTTTGTCCAGACCACCTACCCTCCAGTGTCACCTCTTTCCCGGCTCGTTTCAACGCCTGCACAGCCTCGTCGTGGGTCGCGTCTCGCAGGTTCATGCCGTTCACGGACAGGATGGCGTCCCCGACGTACAGAGCCTGAGTCTGGTCCGCTGCGAGCCCCTTGAATATCTTACTGATGAGAATGGGCATTTTATTCTCCTTCCCTCCTTTGATGCTGATCCCAAGTCCCCCGATCTCCTGTTTGATCACCTTGACGCACCGCTTTCTGTTGGCGATCGCCTCGGGTACTCTCTCCGGGAGGTCCGTGAACGCGGTGCGCACAGTTTGGGGGCCGTTGTTGGAGTTGGCGTTATTGTTGTCAAGGTAGGATCCATTGGTAACCCCGTTAGAGTTGACACTGTCGTTCACGAAGTCGTTAACGCCGCTCTCCTCGCAACTTAACGTGAGCGCTTCCTCGTTCAAGTTGACCAAAACTTTGTGCCACCGCTCCCGCACCAAAACCTCCACAAATCCACTTTTTTGCACCCCGGAGGCACCTGAAACTCCCGTCGTTATTACCACCGCCATCTTTGGAGCATTTCTTTAAAATGACATGTGATTTTTGTGCGAGGCAATCTCTCACACATTAACTTCCACTCTGCCTCTCTCGCACTCACGCTGGACTTTGCCCGTCTGAAGTTTTCTGCGGGACTTGTCAGGCGTCCCGACCAACCAGCCTGAGCCCTTTCGGCGCAAGCTGCCCTCCGCTCCGCCTGCCCGAGATCCTATCTGCTGGGTGGAGTTTGCTCCCCCCGCCGTCAGCCGATCCCATCTCCAGATCCTGCGTGCACAAAATGTGTTCCATCATTTCCACAGAAGGTCTTAGACGAAACAGCTGACACAGAGTTAAACAGGCACAAACAAAACCCTCAAATCCCCATCCAATTTAGTCGTATGTGTTGCAATATAAGTATACTGTGAGATATAGTCATATGAATTCATATACCAGCCTCGAAAGGAAATTAACGTCTGTTTCATGAATAGAACTGAAAAAAATAATTAGTTTTTCTGATTCATGATGGAGCTGAAGTGACAGAAACGGGACATTGTCTTTGTGATGGCTGTTTTAAAACATATTTCCTTTAAAAAAATACATATATCTCATTTTAAAGTACATAGAATCATGTGAAATATGACAATAACCCTGTTCCAGCCTTCAAATGTCCACTTTGTCGCACGCTGCTGCACTTCACCGCGTTCACGTTGCAGACGTGAGAGCGGTTACGCGCATACAGGAATGCGCCTGTGCCTGTTTTGATGTTTCAAAGACAGAAAGTGTGTGTGTGTGTGTGTGTGTGTGTGTGTGTGTGTGTGAGAGAGAGAGAGAGAGAGAGAGAGAGAGTTTTGTTAGAGAGCTCTGACACGGAAAGACCCCCCTCTGAGGCTTTGCTCTCCAACTCTAATATTATTATTCCAAAAGACATCCCCATGCCCTGTCAATCACCACAGACTCGTGATAGTTCAAATAAGTGAACCCAGACCGTGAGGTGTTGTCAAGTTATTGAATGGAGCCGCTGGGTGTCTCGACCTTCACAAGGGTGACCCGGGTTCAAACCCTGTGAGTGACTGACAGGGATGCAGGGAAGATGGAGATGGAGGATGGAGGCAAATGAGAGAGCCTCAGTGATGACAGGATGAAATTAGGGGAAAACTAACCAGGCAGCTGCTGTGACTTCAAAAAAAGTCACAGTGCTTCAAGTGCACAAAAGTTTCAACTTTTTGGATGTAATAACACTTAGGTATAGATATTTTCTTTTAACAGCTGCCACTCTGAAGAATGACATCCCGATGTCAGTAACAAACAGCTAAGGGAAACCTGTCATCTATTAGAAATGTAGCTACGACACCTACTGGTGGACACTTTTGGTTAATCTGTCTGGGCATAACAGTAAAACTACAGGGAAGCTGCCTCTGGTAATGAAAAATAACACACGGGGAGTAATTTGCACCAATCCAATCAAAATTATGAATAAATGGTATTAAAATATCATGCTGGGAGGTTTTTAATTTAGTTTTATCTTTTGCAATTAAATTGATTTTTATTTGATATGATGTGTTATTTTTTTTTTGTTTTTGTTTTTTTTGTGATTTTATTCATTTTGCTGCTGGCATTCTCTTATTGACGATACAAAGACACATTTCCTGTCTTTGTCCAATGAGATTATTCTATTCTGGAAACACAATATTAAAACATCTTCAATGCACAAACTGACCATCTTTACTCTACCAAACATTTCAGAATTTAATTAAACGCATAAAAATGTTTCATGTACTGATTTTTTCAAATTTATTTACTTTTTTCAGAAAGACGCTAAGGTTAGAGCCACAAGTCTGAATTAAATGAACATTTTCATAGTGTACAGCCAAGCCTCTCATTAGGAAGCATGGATGAATTCATAAAGGAAAATGACTCAGAATTTATCGTCCGACATATGGAGAAGGGAAGGAAAACTAAGATGTATAATGCATGGCGTTTGCTCTTTGAGCTTCACTCAGTAAAACAGACTGCTAATTTAAAGTTAAAAATTACAGACGGTAGTTTTCTCCTACACTGACCAGCAGCTTCAGTGTTGTAAAATTGTATAATTACTTTATTATAATTACAGTTACTCTAGATTTGAACTTTTATCAAAGGATATGAAATAGTATGAGAAATAATGACATTGTCTGATTTAATATATTTCTGTCTGTTCCATAATTAATCAAATTATATAATCACAGATGTATACAGGCGTGCTGTACAATAGGAGTCAAGCTTCCTCAGCTTCCCGCCCTCTGAACTACATTGAATCACTACTGAACTGCACCAGAGAGAGGATTAGATGACTTATTTTGAGAAACAGAAATACTAAGAATAGTTTGGTTTAATGAGGCATAGGAGCTACAATTGATTTTTTACTTTTATATGGAAATGAGTTATCAGATGAAATGTACATTCTTTGTTGTGGTAATGACCTTCAAAACAAACAAACAAACAGACAATGTAGTCTTATTAAAGGTGAAGGTATTTAAAGGTTGTTAATTACTCTTTGTTTTCTATCCTCTGTCAGCTCATGCACGTTGAACACACACTTCATTTACACAATAACACACAAACACACACAGGCTTTGTATTGTTGGTCTATGAACTGGTTTTCTGGAGAGGGAAGTGCCCTGCCCAAGAGCACCGTGGCAGCACTCATCATGTTACAAGAGGAGATTGAAGATTAGATTTTGGTTAAGTAAGTGTTTTTTTTTCTTTATTGAAAGATATACTGCAGAATTTTATCCCTCTTCCTTTATTACGCTTCCCTCAAATACTGTTCTTTCCCTCCCTGATTTTCGGCCTTCTTTCCGCTTTTCCTCCACCCACTCCTCTCCACCGTCTAGATTTTGCTTACTTTTTGTTTCCTTTTCTGCCTCCACAACTGCCCATTTTCTTCTTTTCTTGCTTCTTGCTGAGCTCTTCTCGTACCTTTCCATTATTTACCAGTTCTTACTTGCTCTTTCCCTTACCCTGCAACTAATGAACACTTTTCACTGGAATATGCGTTAAGTACGCACAGAGAAATGTTCTTCTCCTGTAATCTGTACCATTATTTGTTTTTTCAGGATTTAAAACAGTCCCGTTGTAAAGAAAACCAAAGAAAAAAAAGTTCTGTTTGCACTCAGTTTTTCTCAAAATGCACGGTGTACTTGTTTGAAATCTTGTTTCACTTTCTTGCCTTTGCTGTCACATTGCTCTGCTTCTTTATACCTTACTGCCATCAACTGTCAATCAGCGGAATAGCATGAAACCGGCGTCAGAAACAAAAGTAATGAGATTTCATTACTGATGCATCAAGTTAAGCATTTTAGCTGGTTTGATATTAAAGTTCAACAAAAATCAAGTGATCATAATTACAGTTATAGAAAGTGGAGGCACATTCAGACTTTTTTCCACTCTTCACTGTAAAAAACAGAAATTAAACAGCTGTTTTGTTGAAGAGAAAATATTTGTGGAGTGATTCATTTTATTTCAGTGGCACTGACCTTTCAAGTTAACCCTTTAAGATCAGAGACCTGACAGATCACTCAAGCTGGCTTGATTCTGAGAGATTTCCTTTAAGTGTTTGAGCTCGGCACAGATTAAGTGTTTGAGCTCGGCACAGATACACCTTGGGCTTTGAGTTGGTGTTGTTTTAGTGGATCTGTGACACACAAAACTGACTAAGGTGACACCAGGGAGCTGTAATGAAGAGTTCTTTATTATCAGAAGTGATGGTTTTATTTCATGTCACAATTTATTTGACACGGCTCTTCTATTAAGGGGTTAATGTCATGTAGGAAGAGCAGATGGGTGGAGTATGAATCAGAGGAGGAGGAGCATCATTGCATCACTTATACAGAAATGAAACTTAAGACTGGTTGTACACACACCTTCACTACTGGTAAACAATTCACTTCGCATATTTCCATACAAAGAGAGCACAACAGGCCAGAGCATATGAGAAGGTGAAGTTCCATATGGTCATATTCTGATATTGTAGAATATTTATAGCTATGTATTACGTGTAATGATTGTTCATAAATCATTTGCTGAATGATTATAACTTGTTTATTAAGTACTTTTGTGCCACTTCAGTTTGCATACCGGTCATACTGGTCAGGTTATGATCTCTTTGCCACCAGATAGCATGTAATATGAACTCTGCGCTTTCCTTTTCATCTTTGTTGTTTTTGTAGATATGGCCACAGCCAGCCCTTTCCTGTCTGAGGATCAGTTCCAGTGCTCAATCTGTCTGGATGTTTTCACCGAGCCTGTTTCTATTCCATGTGGACACAACTTCTGCAAGGCCTGTATCACCAGACACTGGGAAGGCAAAGAGCAGTGTCAGTGCCCGCTGTGCAATGAGAAATTCAACAAAGGGCTCAAGCTTTGTGTCAACACCGGATTCAGGGAGGTTGTGGAGAATTTTAAGAAACATCATGCGAAAACTGACAATATCTCCCAAATCAAACCTGGAGAGGTGCCATGTGACTGCTGTACTGGCAGCAAGTTGAAAGCCTTAAAAACTTGTTTGGTGTGTTTGACCTCTTTTTGTGAGACACACCTAGAGCCTCATCAGAGAGTTGCTACCTTAAAGGGGCACAAATTGACTAACCCTGTGGCCAACCTGGAGGACAAAATATGCAAGAAACACAACAGGATTTTAAAGCCTATGTGCAGAAATGACCTGACACGTGTTTGTGACCTGTGTACAGAACATAGTGCTTATGATACAGTCCCTTTAGAGGAAACATACGTTGACAACAGAGCTCAGACGGGGAAGAAGAAGGCGGAAGTACAGGAAATTAAACCCAAGCGTGGTAAGAAGGCAAAGAAGACTAGAGCGTTAGTGCAGACCCAGAGGAAAGGCAGAGAATGTCCACTCCAGTTCAGCAGATATTTCTATCTTCCTGGATGCATGGGCTTTTCTGAAGGTAAATTCTTCTATGAGGTTGATACTAAAGGGAAGACCAGCTGGGATTTAGGAATAGTCACGGAGTCAAATCTTCTGAAGAGGACATTCACACCTACTCCCAGGAATGGAAACTGGCTCATAAGGTTGGAGAATAACACCAGCTGCAGGGCTCTACATGATGCCTATATCCCCATATTCTTATTAAGGAAACCTGAGAGAGTCCGGGTGTTGGTAGATTATGACAATGGACAGGTGTCCTTCTGTGATGCAGACACTGGGATTTGGATGTGCTCTTTCATTGACTGCAAATTCAATGAGAGAGTTTACCTTTTCTACAGACCTAATGTCAGCTGGGCACAGGCACTACAGAACAAGGTTCAGAAGATGAAAGATAAAGTATGGCCACAACTTTCATATATCTTATTAGGTTGTATTTTACTGACCCTTATTCTGATTTCAGATACGCAAAATTAAATATCACGTCATCACTTACAAGGACGCAGCTGAAGCAGATTTTGATGAAATTTCAGTTCAGTAAAATCTGATCATGATAAGCACACTTCACATATATACACACACATATGCCTACACCTTTACAAATCTGTAGACTAAGCTCAGTTTAACTGGAAATCTTCCATAATACAGGGATCTTGATATTTGTTGGAGATGAACTTGCATGTTTTCTTTTTTTTCCATATTTTAGCATGTGTTTTTGTTGTTACAGTGGTGGATGTAGAGTTACAAACTCATCTGTCACTTTATCATGTGTAACAACATGCTAAAGGTTCATATACAGTAAGTCTGTAAATCACAAGATATGTTTCAGAAGTTGTAAATATGGCTTTGTATGCTGGTTTTACTTTTTGGGATGTTAAATGTACAAAAAAAAATTTTTAATATAATTTTTACTTTTCCATGAAACACAATGGTACTGTCATTTCTGAAGATAATCACCACTCTAATAATTTTGAGCATGTATGATATGTCAGCCTGCTGAGCTGGTATCCGTATGTTTAACTGTGATCTCACATATTCATATTACAGTTGAAGATGGTGACAGGAGCTTTATTCAAATACACCTCTAGATGGAGCAATCTACTCACCCTAAACAGTAGCCCACACTCAATTAGATTAAACATGCCAGTTAAGACAGGAAATGTTTTGTTTGAGCCACTGAGACAACAGATTTTTAGTCTTTACGTATATGATTAAATTGCTGTAGCAGGTTTACATACTGCAAATTTACACATGTAGATAAGAGCTTTATCTTAAAGCCCCCTGATCTCTTTTCATTTGTGTGTGACTGAATACCTGCACACCTTCCATCAGCTTCCTTAATTAGCAAATGTCAGTATGCTAACATGTTATATTAAACTAAGATGGTGAATATGGTAAACATCACACCTGCTAAACATAAACATGTCCATTTAGCATTGTCATTGTAAGCATGTTAGCATGCTAAAGATAGCATTTAGCTCAAAGTATGTCTGTTACTTGTGCTTGTCTATTTTCAGTACATTCATGACAGGATCAAGTCAACATACATTAAGTATTTCAGTAGTGTCGTTTCTAAAACTACCACCAGGACTTGCCAAAGTATGAAATGGTCAAATCCTAAAATATCTGACATAACTAATAGACTAACCCTAAAATAGGTGTGTGAGTCTTTGGCTCTTGGTCATACTGGGGAAATCATGAGTGAGATGCTAATATGGGATAATGAATAAAAAAAAAAAAATTCTACAAGTGGAGACCGTGAGCACCCTGTATTTTTTATTTTTGCTTTTGTAACTTTTAACTGTCAGATTTTTATGTCTTCTCACTTTACGGAACAGCAGAGAGAGAGAGACAGACTTGGAAAGAACACACAGTCAGCAAACAGAACCAGGCTGTGAAGTCTGTCATTATTCAACAACCCAACTGTTTAAGCAGCACTGAATGGCCTATAGAAGATCCACCACAAAGTGGAATGATATGTCTTGTCTCGGTCAAGTTATTTCACAATCCCACTCATACCTAACATTCTTTCACTGTAATTTAATCGATGAACTAAGAATTATAAAATGTGTCAAGAAACCTGCCAGGTCTGGTCGGCACAGTATTCTGTTTCATACGAAGCATCCCATAACTCAGACAAGGAGGCGTCAAAGAAAACATGACCTGAATACACTTCAGTCAGGAGCTTTGAGCTGCAGCTTGGTGGTTGCTCAGCTGGTCTGACATTTTATAGTTGCCGTCAGTCCATCACTCAACCACCCATTCAGGCACTCAGTCCAGCAGTCAATCCGTCAATCTGTCTTACTGTCAACTAACCATTTGAGTAGTATCAAACAGCTCACAACACGCACACCCACACAATGTTGGTATGATCACAAGGCCGATTTTATTGACATACTTTACACCTCTCAAAATCAGTTTGGGATCAGAGAATAGTGCAACAAGATATAATGCATTAAAATGCATCGACACAGGTAGCTGCTGGTTAATTAGTAAAAAAAAAAAAAAAAAAAAATATATATATATATATATATATATATATATATATATAGGGAGAGTTAGCTTTTCTGAGAGGAAAAATGAGAACATGCATAATTAGCAAAAACACTTGATTGATTGTCATGGTCTGTACCAAAACCACAAAGTCAACCTCAGCACATGACAAGTCAAAGCATCACCATAGTCATTTAGGATTCATTTACTTGTACTATTATATTAATATTTCAGTCTGGATCAAAGTAGTGGGCCAAAACACAGACAGACAGACATGCCATGGCTAATGAAAAAAGACAACAACTGGCTGTTTTGGACCATCTTGTCTTTGTATGTTCTCATTGTTTAGCCTTTTCTTGAATCATAACATATCATATGTAAAGAGAATTCAACACTAGAACAAGCTCAGAGTCCTAGATCCACAAACATAACGAACATGTAACATTACCACACACCTCTACTCACCAGACACCATAACATAGCTGCAACCAGATGTGTCGACCACACTGTCAGTCTCCCACTGATCCAAGCTACTGATGAGCTAAAGTTTCCACTGAGGGGCTATTTTAGGAAGCAGTAGCAATCCTACAGGGGATAACCAAGTTTTCCACTGTGACCTTCCTGGTAGGATCAGGGAGAGAGGTTAAAGGGTCACCACCCACTGTCAAAGGGGCTTGGACGGTTTGGTAACTTCTGGGTCCCATATGTTAACATGAACATGCTGGGCTGGTGAAAGGGAGCCCAGAGGAAGAGGTCAACCCCAAATTCAGTCCAGTGAAAACTTTCAAGATGTGCCTTCATGAAGTCTATGTGAGAAGGGGAATCATTATTTACTCTTATATGGTTAATGGTCTCTTTTATTTTACCCTGATATTAGGTGTTGTAACTCCCAGACCGTTAAATCTAGAGGAGCAATATTGTTAGTATTAGGTAACACTTGACTGACTGAACTACATCTAAATAACAGCTCTATGAAAACAGTATTCATAACATGAGTGTAATGTAGGGCATCAAACATCTAAAGCTGGTCACAGGAGAAACCATATGCTTTATGACAAGGTTATTTTTTGTCTTTTTTACATTTAGTCATGAAGACCGCTTCCTCGTTTATTCATTATTTTCACCCCCTCAGCTCTCAGTTACACTTCAACATGACATACAGTATATATTTCCTGATGTTCATTCAGCATCAATAAATACATTATTTTAATATTTAGTAGAATGAAAAGATTAAAACTTTGATACAAAAAATACAAATTTATTTCAAAATGTTGAGTTTTTCAGTATTATTCAGACTGATACAGGAACAAGCATTGTGAAGTATAATTAAGTAGTACGCCTACTGGTACCACATACCAATATATACACTCATGTTTACATTGTTACCGATTAAAACTGTGTATTTGATACACACTCAAGAAAACAAGCTATACAGCAAGTATTTACAAAACGTTTGTCATTAAAAAATAGCTGTTAAAAACATTTATTGATGGGAACATAGACATTATGCATTTTTTTTAACAGGGGTCAAATTTCAGGCAGATGTTAGAAATGACACTAAGGCACCACAGTGACCTTAAATTCAGCCTTTAGTTTGGATTGGGTCAAAGTACACAGTCCAGTTATTTCAAAAATGTGTCCCATATTTTTTTAAAATATCATGGCAGTGCCACTAAAAGGTAACGAGCTCATCCTTTATATCCCCTTTGCTGCTCTTGCTGGAAAACAATGGGATTACATTATTCTATGTCTTTTAGGATGGATAAAGGACATACATAATTTAAGCTGAACAAAGCACACTGTGGTTCCATGTTCTTTGTCTAAAAACAAAACTCTAAGTCATTCCCGATTGGCGGAACCAATTGTCAATCAAACCATCTGGTTGGAAGGCATCAAACCACCATGACACTGTCTGCACTACCCTGTGACTGTATTAGACCTCTTGAATCGAGGCTGTTTTAAATTAACCTTCACAATCTTCACAACTGCTAACAACTAAAATCTGTTGTGAATGGTTGTTAGTATATTCTACCTAAGCTCCACAAGTGGAGAGAATCAATATATCACAGGGTTTAAGTGCTTTGATTCTACTTAGCAATAGTAAAGATGACACTTATTTGTCCACAGGATGTTACACAATTAAATCCCTCACCAGGAGAGAGCTACAGAGCCATTTAATTCCTCAAAAGAGGTTTCTCATTTTATGAATACAAGTATGATTATGCCCATAATAAGCAGATATAGTCTTATTAAATGTGAATATGTTGCAAGTTATAGACCTATAGATTGTACAGTTTTATGACTATTGTACTGTATATACTATATTATGGATAGTCTTGTTTCAATTTAAAACTTAGAGTTAATACAACTCTGAATTCCTGGATTTACAGACAGTCATCAGATACAGTCTTGACTTTAGTGCTCATTATAAGCTCATTATTATCTGAGACTGACATTATAACCTATAACCTCATGCCACTGTATCCCATCTCTGACGACTGCCACACAGCGTTGTCTTGGGGGCAGTGGCTGTGGCAGGCACAGGTCAGGATCACCATCACCGGCCTTCTAGTGGTTTTACCCTTGGCACACTGGAACTCCACCATGGCGGTCTTTGTTCTGTGGGGGGTACAGCAGCGGCCGTCTGTGCAGGAGCCACAGTAGCGAGGCTTGTAGGCCTGGACGCTGGTGCAGTTCTTATAGGTGAGGTGGACGGCTGTTTCACTCCTCACCATCCTCTGACACTTACTGCCTTTCTGCAGGGACATAAAGAGCCATTACCTAAATGAAGTATCTCTAGTGGTGTCTCAAAAAGTAACTAAATGTAGAAACTCATACATAGAAAAAACAAAAACCCCAAAATACCTTTGGTGCAAGCTGCATCAGCTGTGCCTGGTCCTGCTGGTTGTCACAGGGTCTGATCATACACAGTCGGCTCTGCTTCACCATCTCACACCGACGGTTCTTATTGGTCACTCTGGTGGACAACCCCATACCACAGCTTTGAGAGCAGGCGCCCCACTCTGTGGTCTGCTCGATACAGTTCAGGCTGCGGTCCCAACCATCAAAGCTCACTGTTTCCTCCTGACGATAGGCTGAAGGAGCACACAGAGGTACAGAGGAGTTAGAGTGGAGAAAGAAATCACCACATCATCTAGGAAACATGTTGAAAACTTTACCAACACAGACATATATGATATGTATGACAATATCGACTTTTTACTGTGTAATGAACACACTTATATATATTATAAATCAACTACCTTTCATTTCTTTCCCTTTCTCTTGGCAGGCTCTTTCTAAATAAAAGTTTTAAAGCGTTTCAGAGGAAACCTTCAGACACCATGATCCTTGATTGGATTCAACTGACAACAGAGTGATGTATCACATTACTGTTTCACATTTCAGACTGAAGTGACAACATGCTTTCTTTCCTTGTTTTCTCATCCTTGCTCTATTTTTCCAGTTTTCTTCCTTCCCTTTCCCTGATCAGGTCAGAGAAATGTACATAACCTTTCAACTTTGCATCTCACACTGTAGTGACACTAACATGAAAGAGAAAGTGCGTCTCATCCCATCTCAGCCTACTTCCAGTCTACTCACCTGCCATGGCAAAGCCGCCCAGCGCGCTTGCCTCAGCCTGTGGCTCACACACCCACTTCTCGCAGCACTCTCCAGGGACCTGGACCCTGCGTGGCATAGGGCAGTCCGGCCCGGGCAGCATTACGTCCACATTGCAGCGTGGCACACAGCCAATCTGCCCGTCGCGGCACATACACTGGTACTTACAACTGGGGAAGAAGACCTGGCCGTTCTGATAGACAGAACTGTCCAAAACACACACATCTCCCCCATGAGCTGGAAGAAAGGGACAAAATAGATGAAAATTATTTTAATTTGTTTAAGAAGCAATGACAAATTACTGACGCCAGGATCCACCTATGAACTAACAGAGCATTTACTATATTATTAGACATCCTGTATAGTACAATGTTTGGGAATGTGATTGCTCACTCACCAACACAGATGCCAGTCCTCTTGTGGATGTCAGTAGAGTATTCACACTGCAGCCCTTTACGTGTGTCACAGGGGTTCATTTCAGAGCACACCTGCCCTTTCTGACGGGCACACACCAAGCAGCAGGCACAGTCATCCAGGATCAGAGGCACCCCGGGAAGACACATGGGGGGTTCCTCAGGGCACTGGCATCTCCGAGGACACACCTGGGACCAGGCTAGTGTTAACACCTGGGTGGAAAAGAAAATGAACATGTGTTTTATACGTGATTGAAAGTTTATTTCTCAGTACATACAAAAATCCGTTCTTAGAAAAAAAATATTTACAGAATACATAATACAATACATGTTGGTAAACATTTTGTAAGGTAATGTAATTTAACATATGTCAGAAGAACAACAAAACAATGACTTAAAATAAACTTTGCTAACAGTGAAACTGGGTAAAAAGACGTTAAAAACACATTTTCTACTTAATCAATTTAAGCATATACTGTAAAGATATTACTGAATGCTTTGGTTTCCTCTGTGAAAAATGCAAAAGTAAAACTGTTTTCCTGCCTTTTAATTTTAAAAGTTTTTAGAATAAAATATAGAAATCACAAACCTCTTTACACCAAGAACACCTAGAATGCCTGGGGTTACAATTCAAACTCTATCTAAATGAAAACAACATAAATTGGTTGCACCTACCTGTGCTGTAAAGAGGAAGACAAAGAGAGCTTTTTCTGACAGACTGGCCATCTTGCTATTAAGTAGAGCAGAAACAAAAATATCTGCAGTCTAAAAGGAGTTCTGTTGTCTCTGCCGGAGCTGATTTGAGTCCTTTAGTTCAGGGTTGAATCTTCCCTCCTCTCTGGCCGTGGTGTAGCAGAAGGTTGTGATCTCTTTGTCGTTCTGGCTCAGGACTCAGGAGAGGAGGACCTTATATAGTGGAGCTGTCCTGCTGGCACCATGACGACAAACAGGAAGGAATGTTCGCCAAGAGTGTTGGAGGAGGACGGGAGTCACATTTTATTGTGAGATCCTGTCAAAGATGGTACCATAAACATAGAGAGGGAGACAAAAAATATGGAAAAAACTCAAGTGTGTTTTTTTTAATATATACACGGTATCCAATTTATAATTAATCACTGTAAAAGCTATATATATGTGTGTGTGTGTGTGTGTGTTTATACTTTCACATTTATTAATGAGTTAATTATTAACATGTTTACTTACACACACTTCACTGTTTCCTATTGAAGTATCCATATTGGAGATTCCCTTTGCAGTCCAGGATGTTTATGTTGTTACATGGGGTCTGGGGATTCCCTCACTTTGGTCCCTCTGACAGTGGGTCGCGACCTTTTTGACCTCTCTTGCCGAACCCCACCTGGGAGGTCAGATTGGAAAACCCTCTTATCCCCTGTAGGATTGTAACTGCTTCCCAAAATAGCTACACAGTGGAAACTTTGGTCCATCAGTAGCTCAGATCAGTGGGGGTTAACACTGTGGTCGACACATCTGGTCAGAGATGTGTTATGGTTTTGTTTCTGAGCAGACGAGGTATGTTGATGGATTTGGGGTTGAAGCTGAGTGGATCCCTGAATAAACTCATTTAAACTTTTTAAAAGAGATTGTGAGCAAAAATGTCATATATTCCATTACACAGTAGTACAGTATTATGTTTTTAGATTAGATTATATATGTATATTGTATTTCATCCATATGCTTTAACCTCTGCACTGTTTTATGGTCATATTTTCTTTTCTTTTTTTCCTCATTTCTCATTCACATTTGTGATTTTCTTTTTCTACTTATGGCATGAGCATCTCTATACATATAGTATAGAGTTCCACATATTAACTAATGCTTATAAATAATCTAAAAAAAAAAAAATCTGAATACATTTCCTTGCTTTTACAATAAGATCAGCTGTTACCAGGGCAACACCAACAGTTTATGTGATGAGTGATGTTTTGACTCGCTGGCAATTAGAAATATGGGCAAGGCAAATAACATTTTGATAAGTTAGATATTATTAAAAAATACATTTTATAATAATACATATACTCATAAAAAATCTGTATTCAGTAATGTACCAACCAAATCCAGCTGATACAGGTTTGAAAGCAGTGGCAGACCGAAGGATTTGGTGCATATGGTGTTTTTATTCTATTTTGTTGGCTGCAATAAGTCGACTTGTGAACAGCATGAGACGTCGTTCAAGCTGTAATTGATGCTCAGGGAAACAAGTTACTGAGGCACTGACATTTTTTTATTGTGGTATACCCGCCACTGTTGTTAGCTTTTGTTTCAATAAATTGCTTGAGATGAAGATATTACCATTGCATGCTTCTACTTAAATGCCCTACTTTCATTATATAATATCACTGTAGCATGAATTTTTTTTACATTTTCCACAAATTTCACCTACAACCTACATACACCTTGAAGTGCTGCAGAGTGAGCAGCATTGCCAAGGTTTCCTTCTCGATGGTGGAGTAGTTCAGCCGGTGCCAATCAAACTTGGTGGAGAAGAAACAGACAGGGTGAGGCACAAAATCTGCATCATCTTGCAGCAACACTGCACCGGCTCCTGAGTCGCTGCCATCAACCTCCAACTTGAAAGGGTTGGAAAAGTTAGGTGCAGCTAAGACAGGGGCACTACAAAGGAGAGACCTGGCAGCTTCAAAAGAATGCTGGCACTCGACAGTCCACACAAAAGGAACCTTAGGACTACACAATGTGGTAAGGGGCGCAATCACTACCGAGAAATACAATTTACAAAAACATTGATAGTATCCAGTCATGCCCCTCACACTTCGTGGAGGGGACAGGGTAAGTCAACACAGGCTTGATTTTAGCCTCCACTGGCCGGACCTGCCCATGACCCACCTGCTTACCCAGGTAAGTAACAGTTGCTTTACCAAACTTACACTTTGCTAGCTTCAGTGTCAAATTTGCCTCTGCAAAGACGCTGCAACACCGTCCTCAGACTAGAGACATGTTCACGCTCACTGGAATACACCACAACATCATCAAGATACACACTACAGTGAGGTACCCAACAGCCTGTGCATCAAGAGCTGGAAAGTAGCAGGAGTGTTCTTTAACCCAATGCTATCCAGACAGTCTTTCCCCCGAGGCAAGGGGAAAGAGTCTGTCACTGTAACCCTGTTCACTTTCCTGAAGTCAGTGCAGAAGTGAGGGGTCTCATCAGCCTTGGGAGGCATCGGGCATGGAGAACTCTGGGGGCTGTGACTAGAGATGGCTAACGCATTCTCCACCAGATAGTTAACATCAGCTTTCATGGCCTGAGGTTTATCAAAAGAGCAACGGTACGCATGCTGCTTGATGGGAACAGCGCTGCCCACATCAATGTCATGATGCAAGACATTTGTACAAGAAGGCATGTCACTAAACAAAGTGGGAAATGACTGGAGCAACTGGATCACATCAGGAAGGTAAGACAGACGGCAGCCTACTCAGACAAAAACTCAGTTTGACAATCTACCATTCTGACTATGGTGCTCACATCACAAGCCGACTCCTTACACAGGGACAAAGCACTTGCCAGGATGAACGACCGGGAACCACCCATACCCCTTAATATTGTGACTGGAACCTGAGCCTCAACTCTCCCCATCAGAGACACAAACCCTTGTGAGACGAATGGTTTGAAACACTCATCAGGCCCAGTAGCTGTAAAAGGTTGGGGAACCTGGGCCCAATTCACAGTCTTAATCAACCCCACACCTTTCGGCCCCCTTGAGAACGCAGCCTGCTGCTTCTGCTTCAATTTCACACAATCAGCTACCAGACACCAAAAACACTGCTTTTCAGATTTCAGGCTTGGTATGGGAGCATGGGCATGTGTTACCTGTGAGTCCACAGACCTCTGTCCAGAATCTACAGGGACAAAGCCCCGTTTGGTGAACACAGCTTTTTGCGTGAGGGTGAACTCATCAGCTAGGGAGGCTGCCTGCAATAAGGTGGTCACTTTCTGCTCATTTAAGTACACCAATGTGCGTTCCGGTAAGCATGCCTTGAACTCCTTAAGCAGTATACGCTCACACACAGAAGCAAGATCATCTGCCTTGCAAGCCATACACCAGCAATCAAACAACAGCTCCTTCTCATGGGCAAAATCAGAGAAGGTCTGGCCAGACGCTTTCCGGAGACTGCGAAATCACTACCGACAAGCTTCTGGCACCAACTCATACACCAGACTGTCGTCGAGTGAAAGAGAAGCACATGCCTCCTGAGCCTTACCTGTCTACATTGTACCAAAATAGCCCAGACATCTTTTGGCCAGTGCAAAGCACGTGCAATGCGCTCAACCGCTCCAAAGTAGGACTCTACTTCGGACTCCCAGAAAACAGAGACCAGGGAGATGTTTTTGCTAACGTCAAAAGTTGGGGCTGACAGCATGCTAACAGTAGAGCTAGACAGAGTCTTCTGTAGTTCTAACTGGTGCAGTTTGATGGCTTCTGTCTCCAAGTCTAGTTTCTTAAGCGCCAGCTCCTTTTGGAACTCCCGCTCTTCCTTTTTCTCCTCCTACTCCATCTGGCGGCGAGCCAACCGCAGCTTAACCTGAGCATCTAACGGGAGCTGGCAGAGGACTCAATGGAGTCAGGGTCAAAACGAGGTAGCGTGAACGGCTTCTCCTCTGTTCACGCCTGTTGTCACCCACAAACAGGTCCCCTTTCCAAACAAACTTCCTCAGATCCTGCCTAATCCAAACCTAACCCACCTATCTTCAGAGGCGTGCTGTGCTCAAGGCAGCTTGAAAAGCACACATGAGCGCATGAAACGCACACCCCCACCAGGGATCTACGTCCCCACCCAGGATTACCTCAAAAATAAAAAAGGCAAAATAACCAAAGACTGCCGATGGAAAAGGCACATAGCCTAGCTGGACACCCACCTACCTGAACTGAGGAAACTGTTACAACTTAGCAAAAGCAAGACCAGACAACCAGGCAACAGGCCCACTCACCCAAAACCAGTGGGAGAGCCCCCAATTATGTGGGGGCAAACACACAACCCCTGGGCTGTAACACCTAAGAAGAGGTTCAATTACCCAAGTAAATAAAGACCCCTTATGTGAGCTTCGTAAAGATGTGTATGGCTTTCAAGAAAATATGCTAGTATTTAGTGTCAGAAATCCAGAGCCCTAATTTGAATTTGAACTGAGACCTGCTGAAAGAAAATGTGTGCAAATCTAATGATCAAAAAAAAAAAAGGCTTACAGAAGAATCCCTTTTGTGAGTTGTTGTAACTAATGTGTTTGAGTTTAGTGCTCAGTGTTTTGTGTTCTTCACACTTGCCATCTATCATTTCGTTACACCAGCTTTATTACTTCAGTATTTGTTGTCTGTTGCTATAGCAGTATCTCGTTCTCAAGCAAAGCCATATATTTAAAATACTATAAACTGTTAACGCCTACACTGATCCAGCTGTTTTGGATAACATTTATATGCAAGTTCCAACTTATATTCCCCCAAGTCCCAACTTTCTCAACTCCAAACATGTCAAAGGCTTCTTGGTTTGGACTTTCTGTTAATTCAGTGTATCTATAGACTCGATCAGTGATGAAGAAAAAGAAACTGAGATTAAGAACTTCTTTCTAAATGACTCATGATCCCAGCCAGTGGTGAATACCTCTGCCAAAACCTTGATTCAGTGCTATTCAAACAGTTTGCCAGTGGAAGTTGAAGAATGTCAAACGTCACAGGATGGTTGTGTTTGCAGACTGGATTTCTGCTCCTTCTACTTCTACTTTGGCCTTTTTCAAGAATTCTACCTTTATTCTGTTGCTGTAGTCACAATAAATGTCAACAAAGCATCACATATGGATTGGGTTTAATAGCTGATACAGATCAAAGTGATACTGAAAAAGTTGTGATTGGCCCAGATACCAATCCTGTGAATCAGCTTTGACCATCCTTACCAAGATGCTGTTAATAAAATTGCGAGTACTCTTTCATTTGTAGAAAGGCTTGTGCTGATTGTACCTTTGCATCATTTGCCTCACAGCTTTGACCTTTGTCATAATTAGATAAATTAAATAAAGTTCCCACACTCCACTGCATCTCTGTCAGGTGAGCCAGGTCAGCCGGCCTCCGCTCAACTCTTCAGGCAACTGACTATTTTATCTGAAAATAGACAGGTCAGTTGGCTAAAGGATACATAGAACATTTGTTCTGACCTAAAGTTGCTCTGAGAGCCTAAAATGCAAATATACTTCCTGGAAATCTTTAAGCTTATTTACTTTATGACAGCTTGGCACTCTATGGCAAATATGATAACTCCCAGGAATGAGGTGGGAAGTCTACATACGCACATTCATGGTATCTGTGAAATATTTCCACTCTACACTAGAGAGGAACATATGGGAGAGGACAAACAGGGGGACAGAGATGAAGGAATGAGAGGAAATCAGGCTGCTTGCCTCAGACAGAAACATTTCGTGGACATTTTTCAGTTACTGTTCAACCATCTGAATGTTTCTGTCTGTTTCCTTTGTCCAGGGGGGGTCTGTGGTAGGATCAGTGGCTGTTGAGATTTTAGGTGTTATTATCATACTCATCTTTTGTTTACCTCCTAAATGCACTTCATCCTCCAGTGGTAGGAAACGTTTCAGTACCACTTTAATTTGAGGTTTGACATAGTCTTTTCTAAACAAGGATCACACAGCCAAAGCCTTTAACTAACATCTTTCTGTCAGCCTGTTAGCTGTTGGACTCTGCTGGTGGGCATCAGGTTTTAGGCCACACAGTCGATGCCGCCGCTGAGAGCTCGCCAAGGTTTGCTCAGAGTTTACACAGACAGTCATCATTAGTGTATTTGCAAATCATACAGTAGCATATGTGGTCAACGGTCTGTGTGGCACAGTAGGTGGATGATTCTTCCTCGTCACTTTCCTTAACATAAACATAAGGAGAAAACATTACACGATATTGTGCTGACTTGCATGTTGGATGCAGTGCAACATTAAAAACATTAAAATTCTTTCATTTGGATAAAAGTTCAAATCATTTACTGTTTACTGCAGACACAGTTCAGGAGCAGATGAACTATATAGACTGTTAAATAGACTATAGACAATAGACTGTCAAAATCACACGAATCTGATACAGACAGCCAGTAGTATCCACTGTACGAACTGTTTTTGTATTTCTTTGTCATGTATATCATGTAAACTGAACATACGGAGTTCAGTTTGGGTTCAGTCTTCATGGAATGTGTTTTCATGCATACCACAGTCTATTTAATTTACATGTTTTCGCAATGTTTTTTAAGTGCTCCTTCATCATCTGCACTGTGTGTGCTGCAGAATCACATGTGAAGTAAATCAAAAGAGTTTAAGCACCAGGGTTTGAAGTGTATTTGATAAGTGCTCTTCCAAAGGAAACCCAGACAAATAACTTGAATAACAGCATTTGTTTTAGTCCAAATATTGTCTTTTTTTTCTTCGGGTCATTAAACATTGGTTTCTAGGCTGTAGGTATGTAACTCCACAGCAGTGGCTGATTCCTTTCAGTAGACGTCATATGTGCTGTGATGTCTACCGAAAGGAATTTTAATCACTGTTGATGTGTCCATGTCGTTGGACAGAAAATGGAAATTTCAGCTTATAAGGGCTATATAACCAGTGAATTAAAGTATTAGAGATGTAGAGGAGACAGGGACGGACTGGGAGTTCATCTCAGGTTCTGGTTATGTTCAGGGGGAGTTGAAAGTCCTAAAAAACGTGGCTGCTGGTCAGCATAAGATTATTTGCTCAGGATCATGATACTGTAGGTATAGGGAAGAGGTTATGTGGTATATGCTATTGTCAAAATCTCTTTCTAACAGGTCTTTTGCTTTGTTTCTCCCTCCAGCCCATCTCTTTATTACTTTCTCCCACGCACATGTCATCAGTTTACATTACTTCCTCCACAGATTTACAGATGACATTGAGTGCTCTTCATAATTTTAATTTGTTCGCCAAGTGGCAGTCACGTAGTGGGTTTA
This sequence comes from Protonibea diacanthus, assembly GCA_028641955.1. Lineage (NCBI taxonomy): Eukaryota > Metazoa > Chordata > Actinopteri > Sciaenidae > Protonibea > Protonibea diacanthus. The sequence continues at coordinate 11,506,108 of CM053983.1, read as the reverse complement.
ACAGCTTGGGAGGCCACCGCAAATCTCTCACTCAAGGTTTATTTGCTGTACGCCACTATACATGAGCTGAGACACTGTGACGGAGGCAGATGTGTCTTATGGTGGGTGGTGGTGGATGGACACACTATGGACCTTCTCCTAACAAAACACGTTGTATGGAAAAATCTCAGGACACATTTCAAAAGGATGTCAGAAGCTTTATGTTCTGTCAGAGAGGACAGAAAGACCCGATGACATCCTGTGTGGGAGAGGAAGCACTGAGAGATGATTAGATAATCATGAGACTCTCAGAGGTGTTGTTAGTTAGTTAGCATGAAAACTCTAACCCTAACCTTAGACACACGTTGCAGATTTAAATCTATGAATTGCAAGTCCAGAAATATCTAAATATCTATTCAAGAAGATTTTTGGGCATTTGCTCATGAACTTTTTTATTTAAAAGAAAGAAAGAAAATGTAATCAGAATTAGACTAATAAGCTGAATGAATATACTGTTTCTAAATGACTTCAGGACTAGCTTGACATTTCTCTAATTTCTTGTGACTTATCAGCTGATATTAATGCCAATATATCTGCAATAGCATTATATGAACCTGGTTGATTTACTGGCCTTCTGCAGTGCTACGCTGTAACATAGCCTTTCTCTATAGAGCACAAACAAGTTCAAATGTAAGACATCCTGCACCTGCTGAAAAATATTATATTTATTATATTTAGGGGACCCTTATCACAGATTACTATTGGCAAGTATAGCCTATTGTTATCAGATTTCCTTTTAGGTAGCTCACAAAAATCCAACATTGGACAGTGTTTGTCCATAACAGTGCAATTTGATGATTCGTATTCACATGCTGACAAAAATGAATAAACATTTTCTACTATTTAACACATATACAGGATCATGTAGCCTAGGTCTCCCCTATCTGCATGCATTCTAATATTATTACTTAGAAACAAGCTTCATGCAAGTAGAAGGTTTGTCCTGAAGTCTTTTGACAGCAGTTCAATTCAAATCCACCAGTGTGGCCTGCTCTGTGCATTGTTGCTTAGCATTGGTCTTCCAGCTTAATCAATGTATAAGATGAAAAAACTCTTTCTACTTTCAATTATACACTTTTCTCATGTCATTGTTGGATGTTTACATAGAGAATATACTTCAGAATACAACAGAGGGAAGCATTCCTCACATACTTATTGGTTCCTCTTAGCCTTTCTAACAGGACACCCTGTTGAGTGTCCACAGTTTGTCACAGTTTGCAGCTGCGGACAGGCTGAATCTGTTCCTCAGTGATGTTTGTTTTAACTTCTCCTTGTTCTGAACACATGGCTGCCACTTGGGGGAGATCTCATACAAAAACAAACAAAAATATTCAAATTTATGGACACATTTTTGCAGGTATTATTTTTAGCAGTGCACATACCACCGAAAACAGAACAAACTCGGGGAGGTCCGACAGAAGGATCAAACACAAATATTTCATCCTAGAAGGAAGATCGGCACACAGTTTGAAAAGATTAATGGTTATCACTGAATTTAGCTTGGCCTGTTAATTGAAGGCATTTACCAAAACTGTCATAATCAAAGATTTGTTGCTAATTACTTTTTGAAAATAACCTGACACATTGTTTGAAATTCGCGCCCTGCTGTTAGAACAAATTTCAGAATTTTGGCATAAAAACAACTCTTCCAGATGGTTTGAGTCATTAACTCCTGCCTTTGTTTGGAGCAATGAATGTAAATCTACAGTGTTTGCCCACCACATGAGGTGTCCAATTTGTATAGAAAGTGACGCATGTTAAGAGACTTTGTGTCACACTTACCAAAGCACTCCAATGACCACACATTTGCATTATTTACTCAATACCAATTACGTTTTACACAGTTTACATGTTGTACTGTCAAAGTGCTGTGTGACGTACTTTATTTTACTTGGAGTGTAAAATCTTTCCTGATACATGATTTGTCTTATTATTATTATGTCTTATAATCCATTCATCCATCCATCCATCCATCCATCCATCCATCCATACATCCATCCATTATCTGTAGTCCCACTTTTCTATCTCACTTTCACATCTGTCTAATTACTGTATGTTATTTTTACTTGATTTAGGATTAAGATAATTGAAATTGCAGGCACAAATTTCCTCTGACTGACCTTCTGTTTGTAAAGGTTGTTGACGTGCCCAGCTGAAATCATGGCAACCAGTGACCTGGCAGATCCATACATTGTGAATTATGTTTACAGTTCAGCTTATAGGTCCCTTGAACGGCATTTATCACTGGCATTTTGGAAATGGGAATGTTAGGTTTCACCTAGGAGAGGAACAGAAACGTAACCTTACACAAGGGCAGTGGGAGACGTTTAAGGGTTACAATTTACTGCACCTTTCTTATTTGTTGTTTACTTAGTGGGAATGCTCTGGAGCCAGAGAAGAAAAGCAGAAGAAAGAGAGGGCACATAAAGGTACTGAAGGTCAGTTGTCTGTCCCTGTGAGGAGTCTGGTGCCATGGTCTTTAGAAATTTAACTACTCTTTAATTTAAAGGTCTAGTGTGTAAAGTTTAGGAGGCTGTATTTACTAAATATGGCAGAAGATGGCAGAAATGGAATGTAATAAGCATAACATTTTTTTTTTAGTGTATGATCAACTGGAAACTGGTATTTTTATGTAGCCAAGTATGCATCTATACTCTGTGTTGTGAGAACAGTCTCCCATCCAAAATGAAACAAAGAAAAACTATATAACTAGATTTAACTTGAAACTGTTGAGGGCTTCATGAACCGGTGACCATGTGATGGCAAGATGAAAGTGAGTCACAACTCACGTTTTCATTGGGTCTGCTCATTATTATATAAAACATCATTATGAGGTACTCTTTAGTACCATCTTCTGGTGATGAAAGTGAACAATATTTGTTAGTTAGTTAACACCCCATTTAACTTTCAGCTTATTCCAGAGTACCACAGTTTATTCACCTTTTATTTATTTCATGTTTTTTTTTTATCAACAATTGCAAGAAAACAATATATATACATCAAATAAGATCCAGAGTTTTTGTCTGTTTGTTTTACACTCATTTGTACTTTCTATAATACTGGAATAAATTTTAATCAAGGACTGCAACACTTCAGAGTGACCATTAGAGGGAAGCAGTAAACAAATGATGCTCTTTGTGGAAAAAAGAGTCTCTCTCTCTCTCTCTCTCTCTCTTTTGCACACACACACACACACACACGCATGTATGCATGCACGCACGCACGCACGCACACACACATACAATTAGTTTAACAGATGTACCATTTATATTAAAAGGGCCTCCAGCAAACACATCATTATTGGATCAACAGGTGTTGCCTGTATTGTCTGTTCAGGTCAGGTCAGATCTTGATCTTTAATATAGTCAGTATCCCTTCAGTGCAGTGTGTTTATAAAGTTCATTGTAATACATCATAAAACACATAAAATTTTACACATTTAATGTGTATTTTGTTTCTCAAAAGCAAACCAGAAGTTTCTGTTTTTTTAAGAATAGCTGCAGAATGATTGAACGTTAAAAACACACTAAGACTGGGCTGCTTTTCAGATTACCAGATTAAAAGGCACAAGACAAAATGCTATACACAGCATGCCCTTTTGTTTGACCATAGCTTCCACTTTAATTGTTGTTGTGTTTGTGGCTTCAGCGCATTAGGGAATAGAGCTGTAACGCCCCAGGTTAAGCCCTCAATGTTAATGTGACAGCAATGAATCATTAATTAAGAATTTAGTCTCACGTAACTGTTTGGTAACCTGTTTAGGAGCTCCGCATAATGCTGGTTCAGGGCTGTTTGACTGTGAGAACAAAGTTCAAGAAGTGTCACATCACTACTAAATAGATGGGGACAATTTAGTAGACTGGAAATTATTCGAATAGGGAAAACATAGATGAGTTAATAGGTTCTTTGCACATGCAACTGTCATTTTTCTTAATGTTTTTTTTTTTTTACATTATCAGAAGCCGCTTTCTATGCTGTACATGTTTGTTGATTTGTACCTGTAGGTTTTAGGTTGTTAACAATGGAGCCCAAAGAGACTCAAAGGCTATGGCTTAAGATATCTTCTTGGTAGGCTGACAGTCAAGAAATTGTAATAATGAATACAAAGAAGTGAATGTAAGATTGTCCAGACTGAATGTATTATTCATCTAAAATTGAGCTTAATGGACCTTGACTCTGTGTATATTAAAGTGCTTCCAGATAATTATCAGATTGTTTTTCATTGAAATTTCCCATAACTATAACATGCAGTGCAAATGAGGCCTGTGATACGTTGGGAGCGAAGCTTTCAGCCTAAATGGAAAACTGTTTGTTTTGTAGCAGCTGTGTAGCAGCTGCTCTGCCCACACAAATTCACAATCATACGCCCTTCACTGTACAAAGCATGTAAACACAGTAACGTCGATGCTTTACTGTACATAAACACTATGTACAGTCTTTCTCTCTTTCTCTATTATGTGAAGTTGTTTTTCTTTGTTTAATGGACAAACACAGACAGTGATAGAGACAATATAAAACCACACGCTACAGCTTTGTTGGGACTGTTGGCAATCAGGTGGTCTGAGGCAAAATAAAGCTTTTAGATCCACACCATTAGCTCCCTTTTAGTGGCCGGAGGGGTTTCCATCTACTTAACTCTGTTTGTTTTCATTCTCTGGCTGCTTAACAAACAAAGACTCGCCCTGTCAGCTTGTTGCATCTCTCAGGAAAAGAGTCACAGTGCTACATAGTGTCACATTTTGTCTGGTAGAGATAAAACTGTTCACTTCAAATGTTTAAACCTAAGCTAACCTCTGCATCTCTAAATGTATAAGGGTTTATACTTCATAGAACATCTTACATGACCAGGGCATTGTTTTTATTTTGCCCCCTGTACAAAGATTAGTTTCTGTCACTGCTGGTGACTCATCACTCCCTTGAAAAAAACGTCTGCATAAATGTGTTTGAAGGGGATATTTAATGAGTTATTACACAAAGTACTTTTCGAAAAAAAAAAAAAAAACATTCAAAAGGCTGTCAGTGACTCATTACTGATGGCTACAAAGCTTTTTTATTTCTGAATCATTTATATAAAGTACCAAGACATGTACAGTATGTGCAGTGTACAATATGTACAGTAATAACAGTATGTTATTTTAGATTCATTAGTAGCTTTCTTTTGCTTTCATAGCTTTACACAAATTTGGCATTCTCTCAGTCATCTTCTCACAGTCTTGAAGGAGTTCCATATATACTAAGCACTTGTTGGCTGCTTGTTGTTCACTCTGTGGTCCAACTCATCCCAAACCATCTCAAATAACTCTTACAGCCTGGAGGTGTGTTTTGGGTTATTGTCTTGTTAAAAAAAAACACATGATGCCCCCCCAAGTGAAACTAGATAGGATGAAATGTCAGAAAATGCAGAAAATATGGTAGCCAAGCTGGTTAAGTGTACCCTGAATTTTGAAAAAAATGAAGGTGTCACCAGCAAAGCATCTCAATTCCTCCTCTCCTATGCTTTAAGGTGGGAACCACACATGCAGATATCATCTGTTCACCTTCTCTGAACCTCACAAAGGCACAGCAGTCAGAACCAAAAAACTTAGACCAAAGTACAAATTTACTTGTTGGTTGCTTGTTGATTTCCCCCAGTAACAAGCTATTAGAGTGACTGTAATACACTTAAAGTATCCTCTGCAGCAGAGGAAACTCCTGGTCTTCTTTTCCTGATCCTCATCAGTATCCTCATCATCATAGTAATAACAGTTGCATCAGAGTGTTTGATGGTTTTTGCGACTGCAAAGACACATTTAAAGTTTAGTCTACATTGCTCTGTTTACACTTTTTTAAAAACATTTCCACATCATTTCTGTTTGTGTTACCTCATAGTTTTAATGTCTTTAGTGTTAATCGACAATGTAGAAAGTAATAAGAACAAAGAGAACTCATTGAATGAGAAGGTGTGTCAAAACTTTTGACTGGTACTGTCATTATTAAATCTCTTAATTAGTGGACAGTACTTTTTTCAAGTGCAAATAATGCTAATTAAAATTAGTTGACAACTTTCATTTTTATGTATTTAAAAGAGTTCTTAGGTTACAATACATTAATAAAGAATGATAAAGAAATCAGTATTCTCATCACTTGTAATCATTTTTATTTTTCGACAGTGTACACTGTTCTAAAGCATTCTTTGGCAGAGAAACATGCAAATGGTCAACATACTCCAGCATGAAACAAAAAATGTAAAACTTTATAATGCAATGAAAAACTTTTTTTTCTCAAAATGTACACTAAACGACAAACTGATAAACTAATAAACCACAAATGTTACAGTTACAGTACAGACAGTTGTTTTAGCAAAAAAAAACATTCACAACATCTTTCTTTGCACATGCATTTAATTTTGTTTTTCTTCACACAGCAACAAATTGTGTTTATATCATATTTAGGATCAAATAACTATCCATGAATATTAGCATTTAAATAACCCAGTAATCAGACTGATACAGATCAAAAGAAAACTCTATTACTATTATTGACTATACAAGAAATACAAATCCAGTGTTTCATAATACAGCTCTTTAAGATTTGGCTTTAACGTCTAAGGTTTCACTCCCAGACACAGAGCTAACTCATTCCTCTGGATCTTTCCATCGTTATTGACATCACAGTGACGCAACAGAACAGCTCGCAGCTTGTCCAGCTCAGGACTTGTGAGGTTAGGCTGCAGAGGACAGAAGACAAAGCGAAGTGTTACACTGTAAATGTGTACATCTGGGTGACATCTAAATGTCCTAAAGCATGCTCGCAAAAAATACAGCAGTGGTAAAGTGGCTTACCCTGACCAGGCCCATCATGTCTTTGACAAAACCGTCCACCTCAGGACCCTCCAGCGCTCCTGTCTTACTCTAATCAGGTAAGGCAAAAGGAAAGGCGATAAAGAATGGCCAGAAGAAAGAGAAAGGACAGAAAAACAGGGAGAAGGAATGGAGGAAGAAGGAGTGCAGATTACTTTATTTAAATTACATTCCACTCACATCATTCAGTCATTCATCAGTCTTACTTTTCTGGGTGTATTCTTTTCAGTTCATTGGTGGGACTGAAACAGATCCCAGCATTACATTTTTGCATGTTAATCTTGTAGCTGATCACATTTTATCACAAACATTTATTTCAAATATCCAGCTCCTCCTACAGCATGATTTGAAGCAGAAGTACACAAGTTCTCCCTAACAGTGTCACAGACTGAAGGATAAGTGATTCATCTGTCCTCCTCCTCACTGCAGTAACTCAACTCTTGCTTGAAAGCAATTTCAAATGTGCCCTAATGAGATATTAGTCTCTTGCCACGAGCCCAAGGTTCTTTGAAGCTAAAATTTGTAACTTTCTGTGTATTTTCACTTCCTCCACGATCAAGAGATGTTGTGTGAAAGCCTACTGGTAAGCACGCCTTGGTGACAGTGTTTGCAGAACTTGAAAAGGTGCCACTTGCTGTGCTGTTAATATAAGTGTTTGAAAATGCAGCCATGGTGTGAAATATGTCAATAACAGACTAGTGCTCAGACTCTGTTATCACTTTAGATCACAATGTTTCCATATGTCCATTCATTTAAAAGTGCATTAAATTATTCCCCAACTAATAGCCTGAGTAACTGATTTCTGACCACAATTCACTTCTCACAAAGCTTCTTTGAACGCTGAAGTAATCAGCCAGTATAAAAATGACCCATTATTTCATACACCACTTGATATTATAGACAAGTCATAAATATGATTTTACAGAAGAGAGGAAGCTTATCAGTGACTCCTGACTCTTATCTGAAGCTGCACTGTGAATGAGTCTGACAGAGTTAACTCATCGTCCCAGAGAGTGACTTCACAGTATAATGGGTGCTTTATTTTATTATCTTTCATTACTGGGGAAAGGAGCTAATTGGATTCACTGTTGCTGTACCAAGTCCTCTTTTGCACACAGCCACACATTATGCAAACGTGAGAGCACTGTTAATTGGAAATGTACAAATGTTTAGTGGTGATGATCTTCCTCGACTGGAAAGGCATCACTAGGAAAATATGAAGACTTACTCCTGTTGTGTTGTGGAAGGCTGCTGTCCTTTTATAAAACATTTATAAAACAAACAAAACAAAAAGAGTCTTTTGGAGGAACATATCACAATCTAACAAAGACAAAACACATAGAAACTGCCCAGTGTGACCAATGGCACTAATACTTTTCACTCGTAATACATTTCACCTTTCTGCAGCCTTGTGAGCACCAGGTGGTTGTTTTGCCCATGGCTGCCTCTAAAGGAAGATGGTGAGGATGATTGTTTACTGCCCTTCTCCTCGGCATAGAATTTCCTACAGGCTAGATGATGATTCAAACCTTCAGCCTTTTGGTCAGAAGCCTGCTTTACTGTGTTCACTGTCTTTACTGTTAAACTGCTGTTATTACTTATATGACTGGAGAAGAACAACAAAGTGCTGTAGAATATTTCAGAAATGCAACAGACTATAAATGCTAGTACTGTATGATGATTGTATTTCACCTGCAGTTCATATTCTCATTGCTTCCTGCAGGATATGGAATAAGCTTTGATATGATGCAATACTCATAATGTGTGTCCCATCCAGTGCATTATTGTACTTACAACATCGTAATGGGCAAAGATCTTGTCAAAGTCTCTCTTTCTCTCGTCTTTGCTGCAAGCCTTTGAAAAAGAAGAAAGAGAGAAGGTGTGTGTGTGGGGGGATAACTTATTAAACTGCTGATTTATATTTTCATCTGCCAGATATTAAGGAATAAGATAAAGAATACTCTTACATCCATCTTGAACTGGAGTAGGAAATTCTCTTCTAAAGCCAAGATCCTAATTGAGAAAGAAACTATTTATTGAGTGTTCATCATGAAAAAGAAAAAATACTTATTGTGATGGAAATCTAAGATGCAGCACTTTAAAAAAATGGGGGTGAATGTGTAGCGTTTTCTCTAGTACATTTCTATAAATGTCCCCACATTAGTACTTTTTCTGTTTATTTTTTAAGATAAGCATTTAGCAAAATTTGACCAAATTTCACTTATGGCTATGCAACTATATGACCTCTGCTCTTGTGATGTACCTGGCCAAGTCATTCAAATCCAAACAACCGTCCTTGTTTTTATCAAAGATTTTCATCTGCAAGAGAGAAAAAAAAAGATTACTACTTACTATTACTGGGAAACATAAAAAATATATATATTTCAGCTACTGTGAGACTGTCTGTCTGTTATTTACTCAAACCACCTGTGACTCAGGTGCCAATTCATCATTTGACCTGACTTGAACCGAGAACCAATTTTTGCCAAAATGAAATCTTTAAAATAGAAGGAGCATGCTATCCGAGACTCTGAATTTCCCCAGTAATAAATCAGGGAGACGGTCCTTTTGACAGCTGCAGCAGCACGAGAAGCGAAAAGTCCCTCTGAACAATTGGTTTTTAGTCTTCTTCTATAGAACAATAGTTTCACTTAGCAGTTGTTTGGCAGAGTAGTTTATTAAAGGTAGTCTGAGGTACTCTAAGCTAAATCTTTTTTAGTGGCACAGTTATTTTTGAAAATAAACATGTCAAAAATCATGTTGTGAAGACAGCTGCTGCACGTTTCTTTCTTCTTTCTTTTCAATTACTTACCAGCAAGAAGCTTTGAAATGAGTGTTTAAAACAGCTCTACCCAATCTCTACATACAGTCGATACAACAGAGCCTCCTGCCTACAGTCAAGTGACCAATCAATCCAGCTGCACATCGAGTAAAGAATGGAAAAGGTTTAGCATAAACTTATCTGTCCACACAGACTGATTGCAGGTCAGATTGTCATGACTGACACCTGACTGAATACAACTGACTTTAAAATCAACCTTTGACTGTTTAAAGCTAGGCAAAGTAGTAGTAGCTGTGTATGCTTCTGCACACATACATACTGTACTGTACATACACCATGGATAGTAGCATGAGCACCAAGTATGTTTATTGTGAATGAGAGTGAATTGTGTTTACTACCATTGTGTCTGTGTACTCCTCCAGCTTGTCAGATGACACATCCTTGTGATGCAGTTGGAACAGGTCTTTAAGGAAAGCCTGAGAAAAAAAATATTACATTATTAGATCAACAAACCAAAATAATCCAAGGGGTGATACGCAGTTAGTCACAGCTGTATGAAAAAAAAAAAGATACTAAAGGTTTAGTGAGCATTGCACTAGTGTAGTGAGGAAAAGCTGATTCCAAATATGACAGAAGACCTCAAATTGTTGATCCCATCAGTATTTATTTTATCCACCAAAACTCTCTTCTTGAGAGAAATGTGTTGTGAGAAGCTGAAAAAGGACAAACATCACATTGTATTACAGAACAGGAAATAGTGGCCAAGGGGTTAACCTCTGCCTATACTAACACTGAAGGTTGCTCCCTCACCAGAAAAGAGATGTGCAATTGGTTCTGTTGTGTGAGGAGATGTGCATTTTGTTTACTCTGACAACCTTACCTTGAGCTCCTGAGCTGATATGTAGCCACTGCTGTCAACGTCGTACTTCCTCCATATCTGCAGTGGGTGGAAAAGGACACATTGATCAGTGCTTAAATGCAGTGTACAGGCGTTCACAATGAGAAATATTACAATAGATTAGATGCAATATGCCAGTTCTGATGGTTAAAATCATGTAATAAGAATACTGCAACAGTTAAAAAAAAAAAACAAATTGAGTGTTGCCACTACTACCACACTACCACATTAAAAAACTGTGCCCTCGTTCCAGTGATGCTAGAATTCATCGCTCTGAGGCTGTTTTAAGACTTCCTCATACTTTGCATGTGTTGCAAGTGCAACTCACTGATATGACACAATCTTACACATAAAAACACAATCTCCTCTCCTCTGTTGGCCTGTTGCTGGTTAAGCTGGTTCAATGTTGTTGCACTGTTGCATCATGCCATTATTATTTTCTTAGAATTTTCTATTGATCCAGTTTGTAGTGTGTAGTTTGAGGTATAGGCTCAAAAGAATTTTTTTTTTAGCTTGAAAGCTTAATAATCTGGTACTCTAGTTCTTTACCTGTTGTGTGAACTTGTGCGCGACATATTTTTGAGTCCGAACCATAGGAAAAAGGAGTGACATGCCTGTGGTCCCCATTCAAACCTTGAATGTCACAGCTGCTTCATATACTGTATGACTTAGACCACCAGCTGATCAGTTTTGAAGCTTTGGTAAAGCTTTTTTAATGCTGCTGTATAATCTTTTATGGACACAAAATGTGACACTTTCCTAATAATTATAAAAGTTTGGTGGAACGGACTCGTCTTATGTTGCCTTGTCACATCTCATGATTCCGTGTACTGTAGTATAGTCTGTGGCCTCACCTTCATGAAGTCAACACTGTTGTCCAGAGGAGCTTCTCTGCGGAAAACCAACAGGAAGTTCTCATCTTCAGGGAGGATCATATTGGCCAACTGGAAAATATGACAGAGAGCAGAGCAGAGAGCAGTGACAGTCTAGGGATTGTATTGATAAAACGAGGGGGAAAAAACATTTTTATTTCATTTTATTCCTTTTACTGTATTAAGATGGCAGCAGAACACTCAGCCGCAGAGATTTCAAACCTCTGCATACTAAAACTATCTGCATGATACAAAGGACAAGTGAGAATTTATGTTTTATGTTCTACACTAGCTCCTCCTGGCCCCTCTCCAGTTCATGTTGCTCTTCCATTTCTGTCTGTCCTTTAATAGTATCAGTCCTCCATTAGCAGATTAAACTGACCCCCATGATCAATCTGATTAAAATACAAGATGATACTGCAGCCATTTGGATCACAAAGCTGAAGAAGTGCAATGCAGCAACTGTGATGCCAACTCCGGAAGAGCAAGAAGTTCATTAAAAAAAACCAAAAAAAAAAAAAAACGCTGCTCAACATGCTCAAAAAAAAGTCTTTGTCACGTCTATGCATGTAGACTGACATCAGAATTCAGTAAACACAAAGTAGCATGTATATACTATATATCAGCAAAGTGTAACTGTGTAGACGTCTTTGACATTTCATTTTATCAAGCATCCGCCCACTGAAGTGATCAAAATAGATTCCTTGCCAGATACAGCATCTGTGTTTAAAAAAGAGTTAGGGTTAGGGGTTCTCCCATTACTATTAACTTTGCTACAAGTACAAGAAATGCATGGCATGTTGCAGTTGCTAACCCTGCAGCAGTAGTACAATAGTGAGTAGATTATTCTTGCCTGATAGTGAAACTGTGAAACTCTGGTCATACTGTGTCTAACAGACCAGTCATACGATGCTGAACTACAGGAGTAACAGCATTTCATGCAGCTATCTCACAGGATACTGTGGCTTACAGATATGCTTTCCTACTTCCTTCTGAATGCCATTCACAGAGCAGAAGCTAAAGTGTGGGCAAATTACATTACAGTTTAATTTTAAAGGTAAACACTACACAAGAGACATATTTCATGTTGTGTTTTATAATGTAACTTTACTTCATGAGCCTAAATTTTGTACTGTTGGCAGCGTGGATACACTGATGTGATTCACTGGATCAGTACCTGGTCCAATACTGACCTCATTAAGTAGATTTTGACCAGATATTACTAATCCACATTAAATACAGTACAGTTTCTTTGTAACTGTCATTTAGAATAACAGTGTTTCTGCTATCAGCTATAGGTCACATACTGTACATAAAATTCATTCATTGTTCCACACAGTGAGGTGTACAGGTTTTAAATGAGGAAAAAAGACAGAATTGGTATTGGAAAATAAAAAGTCTAACAGATGCATCCTCAGTCAGAAGGATATGTAGCTTCAAAAGAAGCTCCTGTACAAAAAGGTTTTACCACACTGTTTCAGCCACAGTAAATCAACAGGCCATTTATGGCAGACATATTGATTCATTCATTTAGGGTCTGTGGCTACAATGCATTAAGGGATTGGACCAATGAATGGGTGATGGGTATGTTTCATGCACTTGTTCTCATAAAGCGCCAGTGCTTCTGCCAAGGGCTGCGTCAAATACATAGAGCGGAGACTGAGAAAGCAATGTCATTAAAATATGGCTTTAAATTTCTGGGAAACAGCTGCAGCCTTTGTCAGTCAAGTTAAATTAAATAAATTAAGTCAATTAAAAAGCCATTTGAGAATCAACCTTCATTAATTACAAGCAACCAGTTTTGGATATTTCAAGAGTCCTACTTGACAGTCCAAAAGGTGCATTCTGTGTATATACACAATCGATTGAGTGTGGTTTGAGTGCTGCTCTTCTCTGGCTTACTCAGCTGGCCTAGCGAGACTCTCAGCAGTGGCGGAAATTAGTTTGCAGTCTGCTTGAATATGGTACAAGCTGTATCATAATTGTCATGGATACATGAGATAAATAAAAGATGAAGGAGAGACGCAGCAAAAGGAGGGAGGGAGAGAGAGAGAGAGAGAGAGAGAGAGAGAGAGAGAGGAGAAAGAAAATAGATCTAGAATAAAGAGAGAGAGGGGGGAGGGTGTTGACTGGTGATGCTGGATGTCACTGAACCTGCTTTTGAATAATAAATATAAAGGAGAAGTGCTCTATGGAACAAAACTCGACATTTTCTAATTAATGAAAAAGTGTATAAATGTATTGAAGTGAATTCAGTTCTCAAAGGACAGGTATTTAAAGGTGTTTAAACCTCCTCTATGACTATGAAACAGGCATATGGAAGGAAAAAAGATACGACATTGTCACTGCATTACATTTTGTTTAAAATATGAATGAGCGCTTCACCTTTACTCACTATAAGGAAACAAGGGTCAAGCGAATGAGGAAGTGATTTTATTATTATTTTGTATTTTATTTTATTTTATTATTTTATTATTTTGGAAATGTGGGGAGGGAGAGATGGGGAATGACATGCAGGAAAGAGCCACAGGTCGGATTCGAAACCTGGGCCCACGCAGCAAGAACCGAGCCTTTACACATGGGGCGGCTACTCTACCGACTGAGCTAAACACCGCCCCAGGAAGTGATTTTAGACACAGAAAACTTTTAGTACCTCCTGAATCTGGAGTCTTCCATCAGCAGTGACATCATAGGCTGACATAAACCTTTGCTTCAGTCTCTGGACTCTCTCTTCAGTCACTTTCTCCTGTAGAGATGCATAAGATTAAAATGAAAATGATTTTCAAAAGCCAACACTAGAAACTCACTGTGACATAGATACATCATCATGATACAGTATATGCGTATTGGAAAAGTTAAATAGTATATGTAGTAAACTGTAATAAAAACAACTTGTACTTTATACTGATTCATTTAAATGAAGATAAAAAATATATTTGAAAATCTTGATGTTGAAGGACAAATACTACTGGCTGAGTCATAGTTATTTTAAGAAATGTCACCATGGATACTCCTTGGATCTCTTTATTTTTTTTTTCAAGGTTTACTTTCTCAACCCCAGGCTGTTTGTAACGCATTTATGTACTGTAGCTCACTTTACATGTGCCTGCCTTAACCAATCTAATAAACAGACAAAGAGTTGATGCATGCTTATCTGACATAAGGATCACATTTTGTTTCCTGTGTGGATGAGGTTCTTTCTCAACCAGAGCTCAGTCAAAAGCATAAACAAAAAACTTCTAGCTGATGTTATTATATTTAGCAGCTTCCAGCTTGATGGCTGTAACTATAGAAACCTGTTGATCTATGTTGCTGAAGTCTGAATCATTGTTCCATGCAGACGCCAAGGTGCCAGAGTTGCTCATTTATCTTCAGTATCGCATTTATGTCAGACACTTGTGTTTGGTGGCAGCAATCTCCTGTTGCTAGGCAGGACATTTTACACTATGGACACTATGTACAAACTCGTGCATTCTTTAGTTTTCACGGTTGTGTTCAACTTACAGTGCATCACATGCAAATTCATTCAAGGTGCATTTAAGAAGATTAAAATTCCACATGGTTAACGTGTTGCACTAGAAAAACAAAAATCAAAGGACAAAAAGATGGAAAAGCATCATGTGGTTAACATCACATAATGCCTCAATAGCTGCACCATGTTAACACACAAAACGGTACTTATCCTGGAGGCAATATGATGGGAAGCAAACATCACAGGGACAAAGTGACATGTGGTTGGTGGTCTGTTTGTTTTAGTACTCCATTAGTATCCAAGGGAGTCCAAACACACACAAAAACACACTAGAAGATGAACTCATTTGGTTTTTCCATCATAACTGGTCAAGGAGAAGGCTGACTGACAATTAGGGATCTCCTTTTGACAGCAACCAGAGCTCTTTAATTGTGTTGCATCTTACATCTTTATAGTCACCACACCCATCCATATAACTGCATAGACGTTCAGCTGCCCACACAGCAGAGATCACAAAAGCTGCAAAGTCTGTGTGCAAAGGCAAATGTACTTCCTTGAGACTGATTCAAGATTTCATTTTGATAGCATCTGACATGAGATAATTATCATGAAAACGTGAAAAAAATGAATTACCACTGTATGCATAACATTTAATTTGAATGTAGTTGCTTTGTGTGAGTTTGTGTGACATAGAGTAGATCGACAAACTAGTAACACGAGTTTAACAATATCAGATGAAAATGATGTCGCAATCTGTGGCTTGATGCCCGTTCAGCTATACCCTTTACATGCACTCTATTAAACTGCTGTCATCACGTTCTGAGTGAATTCATCCAACGTTGACTTACCTGTGGACCCAGTCTCTTCATCATGTGACGGAAAAAGTCATCAAGCTCTTTGCCCTCAATGTAGCCATTATCTGTCCAATGAAATAATAAAGAAATTGTATATGTTGTAAGTCTTTTGGTTATACACTGAATTAAGTTTTCCTCAAAATTCAAATAATCAGTGAGATTTTACAATGAAATCACATAGTAACTAGGCTTTACATTTTAGATATTTAAAAGTCTTCCTGCTTTTCATGTATCTTCCCTTCTGTATCAAGCCCTTTTCAGACTTGACACGTACATAAATTTGCTTTTAGTACTTCAGGTTGACATAGTACTTAAAAACTGAAATATTCAACATGGCTATTTTACAATAACAATAATATTTAAACGTAAGGACCTTAATTACTTCCCTCAAACAGCACTCATGCATCACCACAAATAAGGCTGGTATTCTCGTGGGTCTATTACGAGCAGGAGATAAAATGTGAAGTCCTGTTTTATGGTGTTTTTTCACCATAAAAAAAGGACTTCACATTTGTCATTAACTGTCCTCACCATCTGCGTCGAAGTGTTGCCAGATTTCCAGGAAACCAGCTGCATCCAGGTTAGCAAATGAACTGTCCATGTTAATGAAGGGAGGCAAAGTAAACGGTCAACTTTAGCATAACCCAATGAGGACTGAGGTGACAAACTGTGTTGCACTGTTCAGTTGCCTGCTTGGGTGACATATGCTCTTTCTGACTTTGTAAAAACCACACCTCCTCTGTGTGTAAGAGAAAAGGAAGCAAGAGAGAGAGAGAGAGAGAGAGAGAGAGAGAGAGAGAGAGAGAGAGAGAGAGAGAGAAACTGAGAGAGAGAGAGAGAGAGAGAGTGTGAGTGAGTGAGAGACAGAGAGAGAGAAAAGAAAGAGAGAGAGAGAAAAAGTAAACCATAGCATTGTATTTGCCACCTGGTGGCTGTATTGTTAAACTGCAAAGTAGATCACAGACAAAAGTTACAGAGACAATGCAGAGATTTGGAAGCCTGTAAAATTATTTTAATCAATATTAATATTTGCATGAAGAAATGTCCAACACCAGCAGAATGACTTAGTGAAACATACTGATCCATGACAAAATGGAACAAATGGATTGATAATGAGCAAACATGTCATTTGTATTTATGTTTTTCTTTTTCCAGCTCAGGGAAAACATT
This sequence comes from Protonibea diacanthus, assembly GCA_028641955.1. NCBI lineage: Eukaryota > Metazoa > Chordata > Actinopteri > Sciaenidae > Protonibea > Protonibea diacanthus. The sequence continues at coordinate 11,489,182 of CM053983.1, read as the reverse complement.
GTTTTGCATCATTTCTTTTTTTGGGAATCATGATGAAATCAACATTAATTGATAACATTTAATAACAAAATTAATACATACAAAGAATTAATTTCTACATTTATGAACACAATGTACAAGTGAAAAACAACAAAAAGGATCAAGACATCACCGGCCACTGTTTGCGTTTTTATTCCAAATAAGTTACAAACAAACCCCTAGTATAGTAGTGTACTTAGTACCAAAACAATATAGGATTTGCTGTGTTCACATAGGCGTGTGAATGTATCACAGTGTGTATATTACACACACACACACACACACACACACACACACACACCTACATGTATGAAAGCACATATATACATACAGTACAACTCCACAGCCACATCATGCAGTCACACACACAGACTCAGGAGTCTAGATTCAATGCTACTGGTTATTTTCATGTTCTCCACTCTGTGCACCAATAGCAATGAAGTGGATGCTCATTTGTCAGGACTGAACAGGAAATCATGACAGATCAACACAGCCAGCTGCCTCTGAAATCCCACACAGAAGAGTGAACGAAGAAGAGTGTGTCCATACAGTTTCCTTGAGTCAGGAAAACGACTAAAAACGTCAACAGAATACAGCACACAGTCACGTGTGTTTAAACATATTGAAAAGTAGTGTTTGTTTTTTTTGTTTTTTTTCTCAGTGTCCTTGAACATCTTTCAAACAAAAACTGATGTTTGAGTTTTAGGACATGGACTGTGAATCAAAGCAGTTATTGACATCAGAGACAGATTAACTATATACAGGAGGAACAGTGTTATTTCCAAGACATGATTAGTGACAAGGAAGCAAAATTTTATCATGATCCTACAAAAAGACATCGATAGACACCATAGGAAAAGGTGCACCAGTAAGACCTTTGGCCCTGACTTGAATTAGACTCTTGTACAGTACAATAAGTTGTGCCCCTTTCACACTGCGCATAAAGAACAAGGTCTAGCGCACATTTAAAATTAACGTTGGAGCCCAGTTTAGTCAACTAGAAAGTCAAAAGTAAATGTAATGGTTAATGTCAATATAATGAAATGTGACGTGAACGTTTCCGTCATCAGATGGTTGTAGAAGGATTAAAATACTGTCCACAGGGTACACTCTCACTGTCTATTAAATTTGCGTTTGTTGTCTTTGAATAAAGGACTGTGGGAGGCGGTCTAATTTTTCCAGTTATCATTACAACTTGGATGTTGATGGTATTCATAAGTTGAGAACTAATAATTACAGTGACTCCAATATCACATGACTGCAGCATAATCTAATGCAAAGGCTGTCCTGATCTATGTTATGCCATATTAGTGACAAAATCCAGTGCTTAGGGTGCAAACTGTTATACTTATATATGTATTATTATGTTTTTCTTTTTTTTCTTTTCCTCTTGTCTATGAATTATAAGATAAATGATAAGATTTTTTTAAAATCATTCAAGAGTCTGTAGCAGTGTGAAAAGGGCATTTCTAGCTCTTGAAAGACAAAAATGAGAGGAAACACAGGCCTGTGATCTATGCTGCTGTTGTTGTTGTTGCTGCTGCTGTGGTTTTTGTTGTGGTGTAGCGTTCTGGTCCTGAAAATGCTACATTAGGGAAAAGCCCAGAGGTCTATGTGGTCAAAATACAGCTACCTTCAGCTCACTTTCACTGCTGTTTTCTCAATTATTATCAATTATTAACAAAGGCAATATGATTGCAAACAATTGAGGTTGCATTTCAAAGAAATATCTTGTCTTGCACAGGAAGTGAGCTGAATCTGAAAGCCATAGCCGAAGGTCAGATCTGTAGGAGATGCCGAGTGTCTGCTCGAGTTCCCTCAGTGTACTGCTTTTACACAAAGTTCAGACTGAAGAGGTCGAAATACTGAAATGGGAAGCAAATGACATTTTCTTCTGTGTTACCTTCAAGCTGATTATCTGTGACATTCCTCTTTCTGAGTAAGTTCTTTCTTTCATTAGACCATCAACGCACTAGGGGAATATTAATAAATCTAAGTATAAGAAATGTGGATCCATCTGTCTTTAAGAGCAATTCAGAGTCTGTATAACTGTGACAAACACTGGCATACCACTCAGTTTAGTTTAATGCTCCATAGTCTCATTTGTTCTGAGAAGTGACAGCTAGAAATTAAGCCGTTTGGTTTAACTAATACAGATCTAACAGAAATTTGAGACAGGTGTTTGGGGATGGCACTCTGAATTGCACTTAAATGACAGACACATACTCCTTCCCCCCCCGAAACAGCATAAAAAAGATGTCCGCAGTATTCCATAGTGTTATGTAACAGTGTTAGTTAACAGTGCTAAAGCCTTATTGATTACTTATTAGTGAAGTTAAAGGGTAAAGCAGTCCTCTCAAAGCAACACTACATATGGTCACTTCAGCTCTCTCACACAGAGGTGTTTGATATTGTCTACAGCTGTTCTTCAGCCATTCAGAGAAGTCTACAAGTCTCCTCCGACTTGTAGACTTGTAGACAGGTAAGCTATCAGGTAAGCTACATCAAATGTGTATTTTTGATTCATGGTGGGCTGAGATTCTCAGCTGAACCTGTATTTTCCTGTAAAAAAAAGCTGAATTGCATAATGGATTCAGTAACCTCTGAAGTCCGGAAAAAAGTAAGTTGTACTGAAGATAGGATATAGAAAAATCTATACAAATATATTGAAGGAAAATGCCATTGGGTCCTGGTCTGGCTGTGTGTTTGAGTTTAAGTACAGTACAGTGATCCTGGTATTATTGTTATTGTGTGTTTGGTCCCTGGGAAACAAGCTACTGCAACAAGAGAAACAAGACATTGGATTATTAGTTAAAGAAAGTCACTCAGTTTCACAGTCTCTCTCTTTTTTTTTTAGTGGTTTACAAACTCATGCTTAAAATCAGGTTTCAATATTCATAAACTGAATATGTTTGATTACCCTGAAATCCTGAAAGGTTTATTGTTTTATAGATCTTTTCACTTGACAGCAGAGAGTAGGTTTGAGAGAAGGAAGCTCTTAGGAGACTTAGCACAGTTTGGTTTACTAGGTGACAAGATGTGGCTGAAAAATGTGATGAGGGTTTCCCCCTCAAGTGTTAATGTTGATAGTTTTATCATAAACAACCCAAATTAAATTTCATTTGAGACTGTGCATTACCTGATACTACAGCAGGTCTTCCTGCAAACAAAACACAATTTGTACTGTATGGTCAGACAGGACCTGCAGGTACAACCTCGAATATAAACGAAAATATACGTTGATTAGATTCCCCCTTTTCTAAAGGAAAACATGTGAGGCTTATCAACATTTGTCTCACTCATATTAAAATAAAGTCTTTGTCTGCCTCCTCCCCAGAGTCTGATGACTTCTTGCCCGCTGCCTTGTCCTTGTCCGGGTTCGGAGATTGATCCTTGGTCTTGAAGGAGCCATGATCCTCAGAGTTGGTACGAAGAGGGCTGGGTCGCTGAACAGAGTCTGACACAGACCCCGCCTTCACTGAAAAGAGAGAGGAAGACAGGAAATGATAAAATATTCTGATTGATTTTTTTTTGCACATGTTGCCATTGCTGCTGCAGTTGGTTCATCTTACATTGCCTGCCTTTCAGCCAGTTGTAATACATGAACTAAAACAAGAAGTGTAAAGCACCTGAATCCCACATTTTTGTATTTTTAGGAATATCATAGCATTAAGGATTCAGAGAGAAACCCCACAAGGCTGGGTATCTAATCTGCAACCTAGACAAGACACATGAAGCCAACTCTCTGGTGATACCAGCAGTGTGTGTACAGTACACAGTGACAAAAAGGCTCAGAAAATGTGCAAAGTACAGCACGAGTAAAACTGTGACTAAAAAACACATGTACTGTATAAAACCATAGATATTAACACCTTTCCTCTGCAGTCAGTTAAACTATTCCACACTGCCACTTGAGTCTCCTTGATCATCTTCTTCACTCTATGGAGAGGCAATTAAACATTTTCCTGTGTATATCTCCACCTAATGGATATTGATTTACTCTATAATAATGCTAAATGATCTAAAGACGGTTATGATGATTTGCACTCTGTCACATTCTGTGTATTGTGATAAGTACAGTGCTTTCAGGCAAGGGAGGAAAATGCCACTCTTTTTTTTCTTCCTTTTCCTTTTTTGTAAAGCACATAACATGAAAGCACTGATGTCTCAACTTAAGTGTAACAGCATCATTAAATCTCAAATCATGAGGGAGAAATGTTGTGTTATAGGCAGAGATTGTAAGGTTGCACTGGCTGCAAACAGAAACTGTCGCCCTCCAGCTTTTACGTCTTCCTGGAATCATTCAATATACACACTAAAAAACAACGGAAATATTATGAATCATCTATGAAGAAGCAACGAAACAAAGAACTTTAACCCAGTGGCTTTTAAATAAATTCTCGTTGGCCCTGTTGAAAGCATTGCACTCATGAATATGAATCAGATGTGTGTACCTCTCACAGTCACCAGAGGGAGTCACTGATAACATACAGTAAAAAAAGGGAAAGAGAGGAAGAGAAGAAAGACCAAAGGAGAAGGCATGCATGAGACAGGAAAAATAATAACATCAGTGAGAAGATGGGCAGAAAATATCACCAAGCAGCCAGGCTGTCTGTTAGATAAAACATGTTAGATGAAATACAATGGGACTTGAGTGAGAGTTGTGACCTGAATCAGTCTGTCATATTGTACATGTAGACAGACAACAGTCATCATTCACAGGGACAGTGTAAGTATGTGAGAGTCAGATCCTGACAGTGACTCCAAACACCTGACAATCTGTGTTGTGGAAATCTTAAGAGAAAGGACAGGTTTGGGGTGAAGAATGGAAAATAGCAACGGCAAGTTTCAGTGCAGCTGAAAATGTATTCATTTATTAGCTTTTGACCCACCGTCCTGAGTGGTTTTGTTGGCTGAGCCTCCTGACTGCAAACTGGTCTGGCCGTCCTTGTCTGACAGCATCCTCTTCAGTGTGGCAGGAAGAGCTGTGACCTTAGGAGACACACCGCCACTGGTGGGGGAATCTGAGCTCTCGTCTGTCAGGAAATTGATCAGAAAATAAATATTATTGACTTAAAATAAATATTAACTCATCTGTCATATAAGGTCACATAATAAATTTTCACAAGCACAATGAAATCATACTGTATTCAAAATAAACAAATCCTGTACCTATGCTCCTGCTGCTGCCGCTGCTGCTGCTGGTCCGCGGCTTCTGTGGGATGGTGGGTCGGGCAGCCAGCGCAGGTTTTGCTCCTTGTGGCACCGGTGGTTTTGGACTTACTGGTCCCCCAGGGGAACTTGAGGAGGACGTAGCCCTAACACGGGGGGCTGGTTCTGGCTTGGTCTCACCACGAGGAGAGGTCTTTTCCGGAGAACCAGGGTCTGATTTATTAATAGAGCCACTTGGAGACCTGTTTTCTGAAGTGGGAGCCTGGGGCTTGGCTGCTGATACATGCAGAAAAGAAAATCATGCACACAATGAGTTTTACAGTGTGCACTGTATTGTACGAACCCTGGCCCAAACACATGATCATCCAGCGTAGCAATTCATAACCAAAACTTGTCTTCCCCCATTTATATGCTGTACAAAATTCTTAGAAAGAACCATGAAAATAATCTTAACACCAGCTGCAGATCTGCATGAATTAATTGTTCGCTTGAACAGCTTACCTGTTGCATTGCTGTCAGGTCTGTCAGGGCTGGAAGACTGGAGGAGACACAAGGACAAAATATTGGAACAGTGTACAGTATAAGTGCAGAATGATAAAGAAGATTTATTTTAACAGATTAGTCAGATTTTATATCAAACCTAGTATGTAAAAATACCAAACAGTGGCCTGACTGGGGAAGCGCAGTACTGTGACACTGACTACAGTACATATGCAATGTTGCCAAGCAACATTTGAACAGTAGGGGGCGCCTTTGTGTTAGAAAAAGCAGCTCACACGCCCAGGCTTTGTATTAATGACATGCCTCCTGAATAGCTCTCTCCATCTTACCTGCATACACAAAGACACGCAAAAGACAAGCATGCACGCACGCACGCACACACACACACACACACACCTGGAAGCCAGCCAGAACAAGCAGATGGCAGGAGAGGCTTTAGCGCCACTGATACAAGGTCAGAAAAAACCCTAATGCTGCAAACACCATAAACCTCTTACTGCACACACGCGCACACACGCGCACGCACACAGACACGCACACACAGCTGTGCAGTAACTAGACAGGGACCAATAATACATCAAATGAACACTCACTTACAGGTGCCAACACCAACTCACAGTTCAGATGCACACAGCAAGAACAAAAACATAGTTGCCCTCATAATTTAATTTAGCTGACTAATTGTCCCTCTGGACTCTATGATTTATTTAAACTTTAAAAATGAAACTATTTCGTATGCTTTTGAGGAAATGAACTAGTGAATGTAGAAAAGAGAGCAAAGGAGGTAAAGGAATTGACTGCACTTTTAGTTTTAAGCTTCTGAGTGAACATTGGAAGTAAGCTAAATATTCCAATGACATTTATGCCCTGCTGTGAGTCGTGATGGAGTATTTGCATATCAGCCTTCTTTCCTCTCTTTATCCTGTCCACTTACTGTTCATGCTTCGATCTCTTCCACTCTGCTCTTCTCTCCCTCCTCCTCTCACCTTGTCATTTGGCAAAAAAAAAATCAGGGCTGTTTGTGTTTTTATGTCAACATGTTGACAGGCGCAATGACTAGCCTGAAGATATACACAAGTCTCAGAATCTGTGAGTGTGCGTTGTGTGTTCTCCCAGCTGGAATCACAGTTAGTGAGTGCTGAACAAAAATTGCCCTGACAGGTGGAGAGTGAACACCTACAGCGCTTTATACCCAAAACAAAATCAGATGTGCTCTCCGCAGACCGTAAACTTCAGTATTTTATGATCAGAAATGTTTTTTCTCAATTATAATTAAAGTAACAAATGGCTTCAATAATCTATATCATTTTACTAAACATCCAAAACATCCACATGTAATCACTAAACTTTTAAATCTCTAGCAAGGAAGGCAATTACCAAAACTTTTCATAACTTAAGTTTTTTTTTATTTTACTATAGTTTATTCTCACTCTTTCTTTTGTTCTTATTTTATGCCACGTTCGCTGCATTTGTTTTTGCAATGGTTTTCTGCCTGAACAGAAAAGCACTTTGTAACTGATAAATAGTAGATGGACTGTACTTGTATAGCGCCTTCCTAGTCTTCTGACCACTCAAAGCACTTTTACACTACATATCTCATTCACCCATTCACACACATTACACATACTGTACATGCACTGATGGCATTGGCTGCCATGCAAGGTGCCAAATGCTCATCAGTTTTAGGAGCTAACCATTCATACACATTCACACACTGATGTCGCAGCCTTCGGGAGCAATTTGGCGTTCAGTATCTTGCCCAAGGACACTTCGGTATGCAGACGGGAGGAACCAGGAATTGAATCGCCGATCATCTGATTAGTGGACTAAAATATCTCAAGACAAGGTCTCATATATTTCTTCTGGGGCTTTCAATCAAATCTTTTCAACATCACTGGCAGATTAAGTTTGCTTAGTTGCTATGGAAATGAAGATATTAAAACTCCATGACTCTGAGCTCCTCCAGCACCTCATCCATGTTACATAAAGACAGACCATGTGATATGTAAAAAGCTCCAAAAGAAGAGACTGTGTTGACTTTCATTTTTATTTTTTGGTCAGTTGCTGTTCGATGAGGAAATCAGTGGGAAAACTTCTTGCAAATTAGGACCCAGGGGTTGCTGGTGCTGGTGCAGAACATCCTGTATTTAATGTGGGGAGTCAGAATTAAATTAGCTAAGCTAATTAGCTAACCCTAAACCTTTGAAGTTCAAATCAGGCACAAGATTTTGCCACATATTGCTTCTTCCCATCTGTTTCGTTCTTTCATTTGTCCCCTGTAACGACGGTGCTTATTTTTTCAAATTATTATTTTTTTAATCACACCAACTCACCTTGTGCGCTCTCCTCTCCTGCTTGGCTTTCATCTCTGCCAGGAGGCCGCTGCCCATCATCTGCAACCCTGGGTACCGCCTGCCTCCCTGAGGACTACCTCTGCCGTCCGATCCCTCCCAGGGCTCATCGATGGAGTCTGGCGTCCTCAGCTCCTCTGAGCGGTCTGAGCTGCTGCTGTAGTCCGCTGGCTGTGAGCGGGCATCTCTGCAGTAAAGACAGGAGTTATGAGTGAATCAGTGGTACACTGGGTCTGACTTAGGTAATCTATTATTCTATAACAGAAAAAATGATTCAGTTTTTGATCACCTATACCTGGATTTTGTCTCTGGTGCTGGGCTCTTTAGTGCCACCTTTGGTGAGGAGGGCTCCTCAGGGATGGTAGAAGCCGGCATTGAGGATACAGAGGCTGAGGATGGGGGGGCTTGGTTTTTCTCAGATTTGTCAGATTTATCTGATTTGGAGGAACGTTTGATGAGGTTGAGGAATCCTCCTTTACTCTTCTTCTTCTCTCCATCCTGAGATTCTGAACTCTTCAGGGAACGTCTGACAGAAGGAGAGACAGGAGGAGAAGTGACCGAAAGCCAATAGACTTAACACGTGTAATGTATATGAAACTAAGGAGATGAGCAAAATAAATATTAGAATTTAAATAAATAGAAATAAAGCATTATCCTCACTTGGAATCCATCTTGGTGACTTTTGTAGAGAAGAACTCGTCCACACCCTCATCCACCCTTCCCATGAGACCATTCTGCTCCCCATCCTGAGATGGAGCATTGCCAATTTGCTGAAAGAGAAAGTTGAAGAATCTGATACCATGTCTGCGCCATCTGACAACAGTGGATCTACCGTTTCCTTGCATTGTAAGGATTTGGTAAGGTTTTGTATCAATTGCTTCTGTTTAATTAAATGAAAGGTTTTTAAACTGAACTTTACTCACAGGTATTTTGCTGGAATGCATTTTTTTGTTCCGGCGTGGTCGTAATTTGGTGAAGTGTTGTAGTTTTTTTTCCTCCTCAGATGGCAACTCTGCCATTGCTCCTGGTGCACGATGCTCCAATTTTGGCAGGATATGTGACGGAGTAGGTGGCGTTCGAGATGAAGTGTCCTCCACATGGATAGGGACGTCTTCCAGGGCCTTGTCCAGGTCAAACTCCATCTCTGTATGTTGGACGGCCATTAAGAGGTTTGTAATTAGATAAACACTGAAGTCTTCTCTCACGTATCATCAGGTATAAATAGCTTCACTATTGAAGAATTAAGCCCATTAAGAAAGTGTTTTATAGTATAAAGCAGATGAACAGTCTACTATTTGATTCCAATACAGCTCAATGTCATTAAATATAAACAAAAAATGAACTGCTTACCAAAGGCACGAGACACTGGCCGAAGCATTCTGCTGTGGATGCTCTTCCTCTTGGATTTAGGAGTCATCTGAAAGAAAAGCAGATAATCAGATACATTTTGTGATCATAAAAATATTAGAAAAAAATATCTAAACTGTAATTTTTATCATTCAAGACTGAGATGGTTGAGCTTTAAGTAATAATCCATGTTTGTTCTTAGAAAAGAAAATATCTGGAGTGAACAAATGAATAAAAAAAAATCATGTTGGATCCTGGTTTCCTATTTATTTCTGTATATATTATACATATTTCTGTAGGTTCGAATAATTGACATCTTAGCCTACATATACTGTACACTGAAACCTGTATATACTAAATAGTTAATATTGTTTAAATAGCACATGGGTTAATTAAATTGTTTTCTTAATTAAGAAAAGTGTAAAGTGAGAGAATCAGGGCAGCTGTTTGGGTGATGAAGGAAAACGGAATTAACTTCACTGTCTTCAAACATTAGTAGACAGTAAACACAGTAGCATCCTAAAGTAAGTTGCATATTATTGTACTGTGATCTACGTTTGAAGCTGGTAATGACAGACATTAAGTGGAGAGGAGGAGTGCAATGTGGCTGAATGAAGAAAGAAAAATAATTAAAAAAAATCTACATTTTCAATTATAAGCATTCAACAGTGTGATTTGGAGAGTGGGTGAGAAAGCGATTGATAAATGCATCCTGCTGTACTCATACTGTAGTTTTTCAACTCTATCTCTGAAATAAACCACAGGGATCAAACATTTAAATACAGCTGATTATTTGTGCTACAGGCACAGTGAGGAGACAGAAAAGGGAAAGAACAGTAAGATGAAAAGAAAGTGGATTGAAAGGAGAGTATAGAGGGACAGTCCAGAATTACTTACACTGGTGCAGCACAGAGTCTCCATGGAGCAAAGACGGAAAGAGAAGGAAGAACAGAGGAAAAGAAGATTGAAGAGGAAGAAAGACAACACATAGTAAAGCCCAGTGAAGAAAAAAAAGGAGAGATAGGTGAGACAGTAGAAGTCAGAGAAGGCTATAAGATGAAACGAAGACACCAGAGAGACAGACAGAGACAGAAGAACATGCAGCTTCCTGTTAACTGCTGCCTGCATTTACTGTACATCACAAGTCACATACACTACACTGTTATGGATCAGTACTCCTTTTCTACAGCAAATCTACATCCATATGTGACCTCATAGAGTACATATACTGTAAACCAACCCAAACACTATACAAATATACAAAGCAACTATAAAATCTATAAAAGCAACAAAAGCTGCCTTTTAGCAGGACAGTTTTTCAAATGAATACCTAAATTAACCCTAAAGGCATATTTCTTCCAGTAGAGGGTGATATTAAGCCATATGCAATTGCTTGTTTTTGTGTAATACAACTAAATGTAACTTAGCGTGGGTGGCAAGACGGAATGAACAGATTGCATATAATTAATTAATTTTTTATTATGAAATTCAGTCAAAACATAAAAGATTATGAATCATAAAACGTCTCTTCAAACCCACACATGGTTACTCTTTCAACACCTTGATTCTTCACAAATAAAAATTACAGCCAGTTAAAACTAACCTACTGAACTCCAACTATGTTGTAACCTACCATGCATGTTTCCAGATCCTCCAGCCTCTCAGCCTCTAGTATCTCAGTAGACGCCCGTTTAGGAATCTTCTCCTCTGGGACGTCCAGATCCACTGACTCCTGCTGCACCAAGGGGCGACCTCGCCGTACAAGATGGTCTGCCTGGGAGCACGAGAGAGGGGAAGAAACAGGGAGCAGAGGTTGCAATTGTTGCAGCAGAATCTAAGTTATAAGAGGTTAGAGAGTTTGAATTATAACAGCAATTGTGAATGGATCAATCAATTTTACCAGAGTGAGTTGCGAAGTGGAAAGAGCCTCCAAAATCTCATCAACAATGCGATCGGACAGGAAGGACGCTAGACTCAGCTTCACCTCACTGATGCAGACAGAAAAAGACAGTGATGGTCAGGAAGGTGCCAAGGCTACGGCAGGAGGTCACACCAGACCCAAACAACAACAGCAACAGCAACAGCAACAACAACAACAACAACAGAAAGATCTCAGCTAACTGTCTTAGTTACACAGGAGTAATATTCATCCACAAACACACACACCTGATCTTGTTGATAATATCCACGCCCGACTGCTCCAGGAGAGTTTTAGTGACAAAGCTTTTGGGTACGACCATCTTGGCTGAGCTGGCTTTCATGAGCTCTGGACGAAGGTTACTCCTCTTCATCACATGAGGGCACAGAGACTCTGCTGCACCCACCATCGACTCCAAAAGAGTCTGAAAGGAGAGAAAGTAAGGGGTGGATGAGTGTTTATCTGGATTTGATAATCCAAAAACATGAACACTTACTTTTTAACCACATATGACAGGTGCTTTTTGTCATACGCTGAATGTGACTGAATATAAACTACAGTTTATTTAATTTGGTGATCTCAAACGCTCTGTGAGACTTCTACTACTGTATTTCATGTCCTTTATCTTTCACTGCCCGTAGGTGGTTCCTATTCTCTTGTTTTTCTTTGTCACTTTGTTTGACTTTGTCATTTCTAACAAATGGAGCCTGTGAACCACAAATATGATGACATGATTTTTATATGATATACTTTGACCCCTGGTAGTTAGGTCAAAAATAAAACACGACTTCACAGTTATCAAAATCAATCATCATCATGATCATTTTTGGTGGCTACAGTTCATAGCTGACCTAACCACCTTTAGAGTAAAGGTTATGAAACTACCTGCAGTTGCTGGTCCATGACAGTTGTCACCTCCCCAGCCATAGACTCCAGTTTCTCCTGGATGGGTCCCGCTGACGAGCTGTTCACTTCCTCTCTAGCAGCTGATCCTAGGTGGTAGAGGTTAGGGAGCAGCTGTGGGAGACAGAGGATATAGGGTGGATATCGAAATCAAAGAAAAGATATAGGAAACTACGGGACAACTGACCTCCAAATGAAAATACCTAGATGAAATGAATATATGAGCCACACAAAGGCCCTTTTGTCTCTCCTCACCGTTTTAGAGTTCCTTGCATCTTTGATGAGGTTCTCTGCTGCTCTGACGTCCTCCAATATGACGTCTGTCTCCGAGTTTCTCAGAGAGTTCAGGTGGTCCTGCACCTTCACACAGATCCTGTCAATCATCTGGAAGACACAAACAACACATATAAGTACAGACCGAATAAACTCGATCTTTACCGCACATAGAAAGTTAAGTTTGTTAAATTTCTTACCAAATACCCCATTTACCGTTTTCTAAAGTCCTGTCTGCTTCATACTTAATTACAATAATACATTGGGTTTGATAAAAAAAACAAAAAAAACATGCAGATTAAAGTGAATGACTGTCATGAATTAATTTATGACTGTGTGTGTTTGTTTAAACACCTGTTGTGTGGTTGTGGTCACAATGCCCTGCTGCAACCGATAGGCCTGTTCCTGTAGGTATTTTCTGGTTTCGTGGTTCCTGTACAGATAATTCTCAATCTGGGAGGGGAAACACAAAACAACTGTCATCATAATAAACCAAAGCTTTTCTTCCTGAAGTTGTTACATATAAAATGTTTTCAAAAAACAGTACAGGACAGCTGGAAGCTAGAGGACCCAATGAGAATTCTTTACATACCTTTAGCAAAGCGTCCTCCGTTTTCTCAGGACTGGCCTTCAGAGCCTGGGAGGCATCGATGATGGGGATGGGCATGAAACGAATGGTGAAGTTCCTAACAGACACACCGCCAGAGGACATTGTTCCACAGTTATTTCACATTATAGAGGAAAGAACAGAGACTTGTGTAGAGCTGTACAGATATTATTTCAATAAACAGGAAGAAAAGTGATGCATTTGAACACACACATTTGGAATAATGCAGTAAGAAGTACAACATACTGTAGCACAATGGTGGTGAAATGCATCCACTTGTGTTATTTCTTCATACGTTCATTAATAATATAAGAAGTCAATCTGCATTTTATTCATTTCAAGGATAACTTGCCATTATGCTTATGGAACCATGATGTACAGAGTAATAAGCATTTCTGTGTGTGTGTGCACACGTTCTATTACAGAGCAGTGAACTGGCACTATTAGAGAGGTTACTGATCTTGAAATGGAGGTCACCACTCAGTATTAATATTCATATAATGACAGAGGAGAGGAAGGGATGAAAGGAGAAAGAAAATGAAGATCAGTCAGTATAACGGAAAGCAGACGGAACGCAGAGATGAAAATCAGGGCGCTTGGAGACAAAAGAAAGACAAGAGTGCGAGTCAGATGTTGATGGTTGTCGACCTCAAAGGTAACCTGACTCATCTGTCTTCAGATACGTCTGGCTTCACAATAAACACACATACACACACAGCGAAGTATCACAGCAGGCAACATGCTGCCATTACTAATGAAGACCTGACTTCTGTATGAACCCATCTTTTCCCCCTATCTCTTCAACTCACAGATCTCCTGTGAACACGGTGAAGTTCCTACAAACCGCCGCCTCCATTTGTATCCTCTCAGACAGATTCTTTTCATTTCACAACTACAGCAAACTATGGGAGTAAATGTTTCAGCGGGAATAGAAACTGGATAATTAAAAGGACAGCCAGAGGAAGCTGGGAAAATAAAACAGTGTATAGCAATGCTGCAACTGAAATTTTCTTTACAAATTCAGTACACATTAATCTGCTGATCTGATTTTCTTAATAAATCAATCAATTGTGTGTGCTTTATAATTCAGAATATAAAAATGTAAAACCACCACTATCACATTAGATAAAGAAAATAAGCAGTTCTCACAATAGTGAACAATAGCAATCTTATTCAAATCCTACTAGGCTTTAAAAGAAGTCATGTACTGTATGTGTCCTTGAAGTGTGCGTGTCAGGGCTTACAAAATATATATAAAATTACACACTGTAACTTTTAATACTGGGGAATATAAGACTTTATATTTTTTCTTTATTCACTTTAAAATGTACACTTGCACATGTTATTAAGTGGTATTGAAGTCTTTGAAAACCTTTTGAACAATATAACGTCCTACAGCATTAGGAAGCATTGTCTGACACAAAAGAACACAAGAGACATGAGAAAATCGCCTGAAGACAACTGAAATGCACAAACACACGCATGCACGCAAACACCCACACGCACACACAACTGCACTGCTGAACAGAATAAAAAACAGGAAAAAGAAAAAAAAAAAAGAAAATTGTTATTTCAATAATGCAATACAGAGACTCAGAGGGGAAATGGGTAGATGTGCTGCTGGGAGAATATGATAAACAGAGAGAAAAGACGAGACAGGAGAGAGGTAGATGTACAGATGTGTCCCAGAAGCAAATTTAGTGAGATGCACATGTCATTTCACACACATGTGCGCACACACACACACACACACGCACACACACACACACACACACACACACACACACACACACACACACACACGCACACACACGCACACACACACACACACACACACACACACGCACACACACACAACTGAAGATTCAGATCCACAGACAGAAGAGACAATAGACAACAAATCTGATTTATTCAGTCTCGACTTGCACTTTTCATCTCTCTTAATCTGTTCTGCTCTCCCTGACTTTGCCTTCCTCAGCATCTTTTCTTCCGCCATTGTTTCTTTGTTGTTGTACTCCCTATGTATGCCACTCTCTCCCCTCTCTGGCTCCTTCCCTTCATCCTCTTTCATGCTCTTCCTTTCTGAACACACCTCAAGGTTCTCGCCTGCTGCCGCATAAATAACATCTGGGCTGCAACACCTAATCGTACATCCATCCCTTCAGAGGTTTTCAGCACAACAGTGTAATACTGCATAATAATAAATTTATCGTAAGTATTCAGTTATGTACACAGACACACACATGGACTCAGTATACAGTACAGAGATAAAGAAGGAGCTGCTTACTTCTCCAGAGCGGCTGCTACATCCTGAAGACCCTGAGGGCTGGTGTTGTTCTTATCCCAGATCACAGTCCTGCACAGAGAAACACACAATGCAACTAATGGATTAAGATATTGTTTACATGAAGTCACAGAAGCTAATTTAATTTCTTCTAATTTTCACCTTTAAGGTGATCTTTCAAAATAAGATTTTTCATAAGTGTGAAAAATGCAGTTATTACAACATAAAACATGTCCTCATAGGGTAACTTGTAACTGTGCATTAATAAACACTTGTGCATTTACATATATCTATGTCATTACTCATTTTTTAAATGTTGTTGTAATGCACGTCTTCACCTTATGTAAAGCTCTTTGAATTGAATTACCTCTGTATATAAATAAAGCAGGCCCTAGCTGCAGCGAAGCCAGCAGAAGGTCAACTAGTGATTTAGTAATGTAACATGATTTATTCATTGTTTGTTGTCATTTATAATTGACATGTGGCATCGGTTTTGACCTCTGAACATGTAGCTACTCACCTGAGTTTAGAGTTGATCTGTAGCGCCTTGGCCAGCATCTTGGCTCCCATATCCCCCATGGCATTTCCGCTGATGTCTAACTTGGTGAGCGAGGTGTTGCTTCCCAGAGCGTTCAGCACGATGGTCAGATCACTCTTTAGTCTGGAATCTGCTAGAGACAGAGATGTGAGGGGCTGGGGAAAGATGAGTATACATGTGGGGTGGGAGAAGGAGAAAAGAGAGTTTCTATTATAAGATCAAACATTAAAATACAATATTATCATGACCGACAGCGTGTTTATGGCAGTGACAGTCTTTGGTTTATTTGCCACCCACAAGCTCTTGAACAGAGCCAGAATTGACAAGCTGCCCTCTTTTTCTCTGTGTTTATTCAGCTTTGGCATCACCAGCAAGCATTTAAAGCATATCTTGGCCCTTGTTGTAAATCCCTGCCAACTTTAACAAAAACTATTGTAAGTGACGAAATTGAGAACATTAATATTCTTTATGCAGTGCCAGCTTGTTCTCCAGTCCAACTGTCCTTGAATTTATTCACTGCCCGTGGATGTTTGGTTTCACTGCGTCTTCTGTTTATGTGGCTTAATGCTGAGTCTGTTTGTTTCCTTCACCCATCCTGTCATCTCTGACACTTCCTTAGAGAAAGTGCGAGCATTCAGTCTGACATGACTGTCAAAGTTCACAGCAACTTTGACACCATTACAAAAGTCTCTGAAGCATTTTAAAATCAATGAAAACAATAAAAAGCATCATCAATTTTTTTCTCATTCTAAAACCTCTAAAGATTCATTAGCAGCCTCAATTACAGCCTTCAATTTCAGCTAGACTATGACAATTTCCAGGCAATAAATCTAGAGGGTTTTCTAAAAAAACTTTTTTTCTTTGTATGTGCTCAGCAGTGATTATAAATCTCCATGTTCCTGCAGAGCAAGGGCAATCCCCAATTAAACATTTATCAGAGGATCAGGTAGACTGGGAGACTTATCAGAGGTGCTATCATTCAAAGCTCCACAGGGCCAAATGAAAAATTCAACACTGGATCAAGGGGATTTCTCTGTGATGTGAGTGCGATTCAAAGGTTTACAAATATCCAACAGCGCCCGTCTGTTCACCAGAGTTTAGCTGCTCTATGATGCATGCCATCTACACAGCTGGAGACTCCGGGGAGCCTCTTCACAAAAAATGTCGAGGCACAAAGTAGCTTCTAACTGCCTGAGTTTCTGTAGGAGAAAATGAGGAGCATATTAGTCGTAAATTCAGGCCTCCCAAGTTTTTAGTTTTTAGTTAAGAATAATACACAAAACATTTTATAGTTTAAAAACTTAAAGAAGTTAGAGAAAGTTCAGACTCCTGCCACAAAGACCTGCTCATCATCCCAACTCACTACCAAAACAAAAATTACAAAGACACCACAGATGATGGTTTGCACAACTCTCCACTAATACTACTGGAAAAATACAGTACAAATGATGAATTTGAAATATCTCAGTTGTCAGTGTTAATTATTTCGCAAACCAAAGGGCACTCTTTTCATAATTTATGTTTAATTAAAAAAAAATGTTTTAGTAATTGAACTGCAGCACAAATAAAGAAACTGTACATGTATCAACTGGAGGTCTCAAGAAAAAAAAAACTAATAGCTTCCTGTGTAACCTCTCCTGATAGCACTGTGGTTTTATAGCTTAGCACTAAAGAAGCTGAGACATTAAAGCCAGAGTTCATGAGCTTGTGTGCTTTGTGTCATAAAAAAAAAAAAAAAAAAAAAAAAAAAACTGGTGACAGAGTGTGATGTGAGTTATGTCATAACAAGTATTGCTCTCTTTAATGATGCCTTTGTCTTTGATGGTGGGTGACAAAGTGAGGGGGTATTTTATAGAAAGTGTAGTGATGAGTGTGTGGAGAAATAACATCAACATGGTTATAAAGGTGGAAAATTACTTTTTTATGTCTTGTCTGAGGATGCAGAGAGAATTATTTACTGCCTGCATGTGCTGCTGTGAGTCACAGAGCCGACATTAAACATGCAAATTTAAATAGGTACGAGTTTATGGACCGGTAGCCACGGTAGCTAATTCTGTCTCCATTGATGTAAAGTAGAAACGAGATCCCTCGCAGAGACAGGAGGAACCCTGGACTAATAATGTCCTATCAGCACATAAAACCAGTGCACTAATACCATATGTTAGTTAGAGTGAATGTGGAAAAAGAGAAGTCTATAATGGTAACTACAGGTTGCTCCAACAATGGTAATTACAAGTCGTATCCCTCCCTGTGGCTGAAGACTTTCAGCAGCTACAGCAGATCCGATTCTCAGCCCTTAAGGCTTAAGCACTAAAGTGATTAAATCACTGCTTTGAGTATGCATCCACATCATGTTTAATAAAACCAAGAAAATTAGAAATTGTAACCCAAGACACGCAAGCAGAGGTGACCTTATACCGCAGACAAATCAATCATTTTAATGCATCTTCATAAAATGATGAATTGTGTTTAACATTCTGATGAAACTCATTTATCCTGCAGTGTGTGTTCCGCAATATAACATCCTGTCTCTCTTAGTAGAGGGGAAGATTGTGCTTTTACTGGTTACTCTTTTACAAACACTCAAGAATTAATGTTAAAAAGATAAAACAGGGGAAACAGTTAGCCCAACTGTGTTTAAACCTGCCAACACCTGGCCTATTTCTAAGCCAGGGACAATAACTTCCTGGAGTTTGAGATGGTTGCCTGGTAACCTTATGGTGAGGATGACACGCCAGGATTTTTTTTTTTCTCAAACAAGAAATAGTTTCCCCGAAAATCACGCTTAATTGTTTTTATACTTCAATTTTTGTATGGATTAAAAAACATGATATAAGAAGGTTCGTTGGTGAACATTTGAGGTGCTGGAAAGCCGCTTTAATTTCCATGGACTGATATTTTCATGTACCACTCAAGATTTTACAAAATACTGAACTACCCTTTCAATGTACACCAGATGTACACCATCTCATCAACACACAGAGTACAGTTTGTGTGTCTGTAAATATTCTGGCAGCCATAAGATATCCCAGGTCTAACTGTCTGGACTCAGGCCAGGACACAGAAACACAACAGGGTAAATGTGCTGCCTGGAGCTGGGTCATGCACGTGAATGAGGCAAAGGGGAAATGTGCTGCTGAATAAAATCTGAAGGCCTTTTTTTCCTCTACAGGCTTTCACTTATCTGTGTTTGCATGTCAGCTCTGGCTTTAAGATACCAAACAAACTAGTTTACACACTTGTCTTTCTCTGACATACACATACATGCAGCCAGAGAGGATAACATGCACATAGTGTAAACACATGACTGCTAGGTGCACACATTACATCCCCGATCCAAACAAATCCATGCAACACGGCTTCTTTATCCACAAACCATTCATTTCAATACGGCTGTCTCATGTATGCCTCAAAATCCTTGATTCTTTCCCTTTCTACCTCTATTTTTTGAATTCCTGAATCTTCACCCTCACTAAACATCATTTGACCTTCCACCTTTAACCTCTTCCCATCACTTTTTCAGCACCCATCCATTAAGTTTCTCCCTCAATTCCCGTCTCTCTTTGTATCCCACCTGCAAAGCGAGATAACCAGCTCATGCACATAATGACACACACACACACACACACACTGAGAGACTACAAGCATCAAGAGACCAACCGAGCACAGAGAAGCTCAATAGGACCATTAATCTTGCACATCCACCACTGTGGGAGACAAAAAGGGCAAGCACTGGGGCAAAATTTGTCACACATCCATGATGCAGGGAATGATAAAATGACTGAGATGGATTGAAAATAGCTAGAAGCTGGAGAACATCACTTTAATTCATTGTAGGTTTCAGAGTAATTGAATAAAATGTTGTATATCTATGTTGTCTATGTCTATGTTGTAATATCTAAATAATTATCCCTGTAGACACTGGCAGACTCAGGAAGGGAAAAGCCAACGGGCAGAGGGAGTGTAGAGGCTAAGCTATCAACTGTTGGTCATTTTTGAATTGTCAGTGGAGATGGTGATCATCAGCAGACAGTAATATGTCAGGTAATGAACAGTTGTGGTACTTGATATAATCCCATGAGTCTTTTCCATGATGTGCCATTAAATCACAACTCACTTCTACTACTATTTGAGTACAGCTCTCATAAGCCACATGATTTCAGTTTGAATCTGATATTTTATTGATCGCTGTAGGGAAATTATATTCACGCCACCCTCTGCTTGGGAGGTCAAAGGTCAGTTGCAGAGCAGCTGGTGGAGAGTCAGTGATTTGGCGTCCCTAACAAAAGCCAGACACAAAAAGAAATTAAAAACTCACCGACTCCTCTTCTTGAATCATATGGACCAGGCTGTCCAACACTGGAGCAAGGTTTCTAAGTCAGGTAGAAGAAAGACAGGGAAAAAAATATACATCATGAAATAGGAGAGCAATCTTTAAACAACAGCACTGCACAGGTTAAAACACAGAAAAATCTACAGACTAATACTGCTTCTATATTATTCTGTGCAAATATAACTTGAATATAGCACTTGTTTATATATGCGGTTATCATGACGCCCTCTATGTTCTTCTATTCAGTAGTGGACAACCACAGACAGACCGTGCCACGTGGCATTTGTAAGATCAAACGCTGCCTTCTCTTTGAAGGGAGCTTATGTTTTGGCCCAGTACCTTGAATCTGACAGAGCAGACTTTGGTCATCCACGACAGACAAAGCTAAGTCACTCTAAACCACAACCAAATTCAATCCAGGCCAGGCCTAACCACTGGGGTTTCTGTTTGAGCCCCAAACTGTACACGTCAGCTGTGCAACCTCTCCACTTTTGTATCCTTACTTGGATTTTATGTTGTTGAAGTTCTTGCCCAGAGAGAGGTGTCTGATGGATCGGTTCTTGGCTAGCCAAACTAGTAGAGTTGACAGGTCTGAGTCCAGCCCTGGAGGTACAGAAATAGGTTAGAAATAATAATGTGGTTGCCTGATTTGGTAATTGCAAGTTGAGGACTTATTTAGAATGAGGTTAGAGTTGAAGAATAGAAACTGCCACCTCACCGTTGTCAGAGATGTCTAAACTGGAGACGTTTGGGATCTCGGCAATACAACCTTCAAGGATCTGAGAACCTCCTGACCGCAACTGGGAAGACAGGAGAGCGAATTTTGAGCACAGCTACACACACACACGAGACACAATATAGAGTACGCCCCTGCAAAACTTTTGTACTTCAACAATATCATATTCAAGTACTGTAAAAAGTATAAACCTGTGTGCATCTATAAAAACAGCGAAGCAAAAAAAGCAAGTGGCTTAATATGAAAACGTCTGCACAAGACTCAAGACCCACAGTGTAAGCATAAGCACCTAATAATGGAAACATGCAGGACAGACTTATTAAAAGGAACTTGTGGTATTAAATGACTAATGTAAATGGAAGATGACATATAACTTAAAATAACAACACAGATCATCCCAAGCAATTGCAGTGGGATGTTGCCTCTAGTTTAATCTTTTCATTTCATGCGAAAATAGACCATGAGAGGGACAGGATCAGCAGAAAATTACAATATCTTCCAATAAGACGTGCAAATAAAAACGAGGAGGAATGAGATGTTAATTATTAAGAGTGAGCACATTGGTACTTACACAATGGCCAAGCTTAGAGAAGCATTAGGGGGAGAGAACAGCACGTCAAAGCCATGCCAACAATTACCAGCAACAAAACACACAGATGCTTAATGATCGTACTTCTATTCAAACACACTCACCAGCAACACACACATTTGCACAAACACTCTTGTCAGGAGTCGTACACACAGTCCTTATTTTGTATGCCGTCAGCCCACTCAGAGTTTTGGACTGCCTCCACCAAACGGTTCATTAAGACTTCAAAAAGGAGGGAACAGATCATTTCCCCCCGCAGCTTCAGTTTGGGAAGATTTCTATGGGAATTTGGAATTGGATTTCCTGTGTAATTTGTATTCATGTGTTATCTTTAGCAATCTCACTGAATCGGCAACAAGCTGTCTTTTTCTGTTGGAGCAGAGGAGGAGATGAAGGCAAGGAAGCTGGTGTGTGCGTGTGTGTGTGTGAGAGAGAGAGTTGTGGTGAAACAATTAGAGATTGAAACTAAACCCAATCCCCACCCCACCCCATACCCCTCTGTACATCTCTCTCCCTCCACCCCCCCCCCCCCCCACCTGCTGTTTGCCAAGTATTCCATTATATGTCCTCTTTGCAGTGTCACTGACACTGTTGGAGTGGAACCTAAAAAGCTGATTGCTTTGGAGCTGTATTACCTCCAAACTATTAAAAACCACACTCACAAAACGTGAGCTGACAAGGGCACTTATACAAATGCTGATAATACTAGAAACAGACATGGCTTTCACTGTATTTTTGCAGTATTGTGCTAAACCTGTGCTACTTACTGAACAGATGTACCTGCATTATCATCAAACTACAGCTTTGGGATCTAGATCATTAATGAACATTAGAGGCATCAACTCAACAGTTGTTACGTTAAGGTTTTATGTGTGTCAGTAAATATTCACATGATTTAGTATGAATTATTAGAAAATTCCAGTAAAAGTCCAGTGAGGGAGAGGTGTCTCATGACCCAGGTACACATGCACAAATGGTAAAAGATAAATGATTTATGACAGGAAATGATTGCGCTCTGGCGGCCTTACCTCACAGCAGCTGAGGTCTAGAGACACGTCCTTCAGATTGAGGTTACTGGCCAGGCCAAGCAGGAGAGCTCTAAATCAAAATTATAATACACAGTTTTCATCATTTAATTAAATGTTAGTAGGCCATGCATTGTCTGTGCTCCAGGTTCACCTACACACTGCTGGATTCAGTTTGTGAGCACATTTGTTTTGCCAATGTCAATATACAAACTCCAATAACACAGACACACTGACACAAGTTTGATCTTCTTGCTTTAAATGTGACTTCAGGTAATAAAAGAAGATGAGGAACAAAATGTACAGCCAAAGAGAATGTGGGACAGAAGGAGCTACTCCTCAGGCACATTAAATGTGAATGAATTGTTCTCTCACTTGAGGGCTTCTGGTGGCAGCTTTGTTCCCGAAACGTTGATGGAGCTGAGAGACATGGCACTGCTGAAGAAGTGCTTGAATGACGGTGGCACCTCTTTACCTTTCCTACAAGAGAGCAGGAAATAAAACAATGCCAGACGGACACATCAGTGACTTAAAATACAGCATGTCATCAGCTCTTTTGGTCTTTCTGATCAATACCATGAAAGCCCCAATGATTTAATTATTTTAGCTGGTCTGAGACTCAGGCCGACTTTTATTATTCTTGTCATGTTCTAAACGCCTCCGACACATTTTCGTTTTTATCTTTTTTTTTTTAAGAAACTGCTTTAGCTCCACAAAACAAAGAAACATTCAGATTTTCACAAAGGACAATCATCTCATCGTCTCAGGTATAATCCTTAACCACTGCTCATCCACCCTCTGCACTACACATCCACCTCCTCCCTTGATGAAGTCCTCAACTCCCAAGAGGCACACTGGAAAGAGAGATAATAATGGGAAGAGGACTCCACCCACCACCCATCTGTTACACACGAAATCTGCACACACAGACACACACAGACACACACACAGACATACACACAGACACACACACACACACACACACAGGCTCTCAAATTTAACCACATTTGAATCATGCACATTTAGAAACCCAGCCTGAACACACTCGGACAGTCTTGTGTGTAATAGCACTTTGTCACCAGCAGGTGTCACACACTAACATGCAGACAGACTTTTTAGTTAAAAGGAAACTACAGGTTTGTCATTTTAGGTAAAAACAAAACAAAAAAACACTTGGATGTAGACACAGTTATAAATTCAGAGGTAATCCTCAGTGGGGTTATGGGCTCAAATCCCATTTTCTAACAAGTACATGGTAGACGACAATGTTCAGAAGATCCCAGATCTGTTTAATATTGAAACAGGTTTGGGATGCAACTCAATATCAATATTGTATTTAGGCCATGACTTTACAAAAAGGTGCAGTAGGCAGTTGTGATGACTTTGGAGGTCACTGAAAACAATTCAGCCTCAGTGCAGACTAATTTAGAGCAAAACATACATTTTAGATGTTTGCTTTTAGCTTAAAAAGAATATGCCACTGCATTTGTTTTATGATAAGTATCACCAAGATATATACTTATCATATATCTTATCATTCTCAAATTTTGCATATGCTCCCTTGATCAATAAACCTCGCAGGATACAAGCTACAACAACAAACTCATTTCCTTTCTTAATTGTCAAGCGGCTGTTAGTCCAGATCAGATGGGTTCTTACCTGTGAGGGAAGACGCTCTTTGACACGTTAAGGACAGAGAGGTGTTGGACTGAGCCTCGCAGCAGTGCTGAACAAACCTGGAAAACACACAGAAAATATCTTTAGAGCATCGGAGCTGTATAAACTGTAATAATTGTACTAATCAATAAGTTTTGAGCACAAACCACTGTTATTCTTGCCCTTTCCAACCCTCACTCTTCACGTCTGTGTGCTTTTGCGTATGATTGCGACACAGAAAAAAAAAAAAAAAACATTGTCTCTATGTTTACACATGTGTAAATGTATTTATATCTGTATGTGACAGAGACACAATATGATTTATGAGCTAATCCATATGTTCAGTGACAGACTGACAGCTGGCTACATCTAAGACTAATCAATAAGCTGTGTTTGGCTCTCAGACCCACATCAATACATCACATGCACTTTGCAAGCAGCGGATGGTGACACAGATTGAGTGGGTGTATGAAATTGGATTACAGTCCCTGCAACAGATATTAATGTCTAGCACGTCATCTTACAATGCAATGTAATGGGTTACAACTGTAATTGTACGTTACTTGGTTTTGTATTTCTCTGATTTTGCTGTGCCTGTTCGTTTAAAAAAAAAAAAGTGTTATCCATGATCACATATACATACTAGGACTAAGCAAGCTTTCTTACTATTGTGATCTGTACCTCAATTTTGGCGCTGTATATATCTGAGGCTGATGTCTTATTGTAAGCCCTACCCATTCCGAGTACAGATACATATAATTTAGTTTGTTGAACAGATACAAATGCAAATGGTTGTGTACTTGCTCATCCCTACTGTGTATGCAGAATTATCACACAATTTAGCAACTTATTCCTCCGAGCAGGGTCATATCAGCGTGCTTCCTGACTCACCTGGTCCAATGAGCAGTCTGTGTTGGAGAGGTCAAGGGTTGCCAGGCTGTTGGGTTGACCAAGGAAGTGGTAGAAATGCTACATGTAAAGCAAAACACAACACGCATTGTTACAAAGCAGAATATGAGGCCTTCTTTTGGAGTGCTGCTCTGTGAGCAGACTGAGCTGTTGTTGACCACGCTGAGAAATGCTTTCTAATGCATTCCTGTGGAATAATGTGACTTCTGCATACTGTGTCTTTGTGAACTTAAATAAGGCCTTTTCTTTCACATTTTCTTGATGAGTTTCTACTATCTAGACTTTCTACCATTATGATTTTCCATAAATATTTCATACATTATCTTATCCACCCAATCAGTTGTTCATTCACAAAAAATCATGTCGATGTGATCATGTGCTGGATTATTTCTTGTTAATTTCTGGAGTCCTACCGTTATCATGTGATTGCCAGGCAATCAGCAGAGACCCCTTTATGTGAAATTCTTTCTGTCAATGCAGCACTTTGGTCAACAGATATTAACCTGTCTGTCTGCATGTATCATTATTTGTTGTCCGGCTACAATTACAGTATATCACTGTGATGGCTCTAATTGTGTCTGATGTATCTGTGCTCTGAACACATGTCGATTGTACTGAATCGATGCTCTCCTACGGAGAGACATGCTAACTGATTTATGATAGCCTGAATAGGCCCCCGCACAACTGTAGAACCTGACCTGTTTCAATTAATCAAGTGTTATCGATACTGGCTCTAAGATGTATTAAAAACTGTGTGTGTGTGCATATGTTTGTACCTGCATGTCGTCTCCTCGGAGGACATTCCCTGAGAGGTCCAGATGGACCAGGCTGCTGGGGATGGACGGGTTGGCACTCAGTGACTGGCAAAGGCTGTTCACCCCTAAAACACACACACACACACACACACACACCCACACACTGTCAGCATTATGACAACCCTCAAATCTCCTCTTGATGTTTTGACAGCATATTGAAGGAAATAGCAGAGGAAAAGGGCTGTGGGTGAATAGAGGGAAGAACAGAATCAGAGTGCTGAGTGAATGCATGGAAAGGAGTATTCCTTCTCATGGTACTACAGAGTGTGTGCATCATATTGACGTCTATGAAATGGCTGACACACTGTAGTAGCACTTTCATAAAGCCCTGACTCCTGTCCTGTCTGCCTGTAAATTTGAGGCATGAACGACAAGTGATGGGGTTCGACAAAAAAGAAGACGTGAAAAAGAATAAGTGAAATGGAAATGCAAAAATGCGAAATGCAAATGATTAAGAGAGAGAACATTTCTAATATTCAAGATTTATTATAATTCATACATATTCAAGTTACCGTCAACTGGAATTAAAATTCAAAAGATGAAATGTTTGAACTGCTGAATTACATGATTTATTGCATAAATTCAGTGCTAACAAATAAGAACATGTCCTCAATCCTCTGCTTTTGCTCTGAGCAATGGGGGCTTTTGGGGTTTGGATTATGGATTCGGCCTTTAGCTAGATGAACAGGGCTCAGTTTAAGCAGTGCAGCCCTCTCACTAACCCTACACTGTGAAATATGATAGCTCTTTATTGATTGCCTGAGAGCACAGCATGTTTACAGTAGGTCCCTAAAGATGCTGCCTGGTGCTGGAGCGTTTACTTTGGGTGAGAACCAAGAAGAAACTTTACCTGCAAATGACTGCTGACAGTGGCCACATTTAATCTGGAAATTATGACAAGAACGACTACAAATCCCCTGCAGTTTTTTTGGCAGAAAAGCCTAGGCACAACCAGCCCCTTCATAATGTAGCATTTCATTAAAGACCATTACTGCAGAAGGATTTCTCCATCATGTCAAGAGGTTACGGCTCTACTGACTGAAGGAAAGTGGTCTGTTAAGCAACACATATGCAAATGAAAACATGCAAACTGTTTACAGATTGTCTTTGCACACTTGCACATTTTTTTTCCACATGGTCATCTCAGTGGAAGGTATAATCAAATTAGTGCAAGATGTGAACTGTATCTGATCATCTGATTGTAAATTAAAGCTCAAACGGGAAACCCAACTTATCACAATACAATATTTGTATTTTTATTATTTTATAATATTTTAATCATTCCAACCAACCATGTATTTCCAAAAGTGTTTTCATTTATCATCTACCTGGTTCAGGAACTGTCTACAAAAATGAAGGGACGGCAGTACATACCTTTGGGTGATAATGAGGTTTTGGAGAAGTTTAAATGCTTGAGCCCCATACGAAGTTTGGCAAACTGAGCACCCAGAGAGGAGATACCTGCAGCAAGAGAGGGGAAACAGGTATGAAATGACTATGAAGACTTTTATATTTTAAGGCCAAACAGTGTACTTGTATCACCCAACATCTAAGTTTCTACTATATGAAAATCTATGAGCTAGATTTTAATATAATAATAACAGAAACATTGCCCATGCATTAAACACACCATAACAATTGTTTAAATGTCTATCAAAGCAAAATGGCATACAGCAAACATGAAAAAATATGGTATTGCTTCTTTAAATAAAAACACATTTAACAAGATCCTTGTGGTGAATTTACATAAGAACAAATACGCCAGAGATATGTAAAATCTATACATGTGATTTCCTGAATATTTGGTTAAGGGTATCTTTAATTCATGTGTCCTGGATAGACTGAGAGAACGTATGATACAGGTGAGGAAATATTAAAGTGGTTGTAACAATACAGTATACGATGAATGAATGTTGCACAAGTTGGCGAGAGAAATCTGACTGCTAAATGACTACTGAATATTCAATGTATTCAGTATTTAAATTTGAGTGTTATATATCAATCCTGCTGTAGAACAAAGTAGTTTAGAACAGTAGAAAATATAATAGAGCAGAGATGAACGCATTAGAGCAGATATCGTACCTCTGTCCTCCAGTGGGTTGTTGGCAAGATTAATGGTGGTGAGTCCTGAGCTGGGGTTATGGGCCAGGGCAGCTGCTAACTTCTGAGCAAAATCACTGTAAAAGAGTGTAAAAGAGCCTATCCATTATGTGTGTATGACAAATGTACAGTATGTGTGCAATCTATCAAAAGCTTAGGCGGTAGAAATATGATTTTCTTGCTGTGGCAGAAAAGCAAGGCAAGAACAAAAGTTCATATTTGGCATTTGAAATGGCAACATCTTTCAAACTCCACAATTCGAGTTTGTATTCGTCTCCCACTTCAAGCGAAAGTGATTACACTTGAGTAATTTTCTTACACTTGAAAAAAGCTCCACCAAAGCCATAGAGAACACTGTATGACTGTTTACACAGGCTGACTAGTAATTGAGGTTGACATGTAAAACTGGCTGAATGCTCCTTTAATACTTGCTATAACTTGGTTCTCACGTTTTAAGTCCTGCGTTGTCCAGAACCAACTCTTCCAGACGACTTGAGCGAGATACTACCCGAAGAATCTGCTCACACACATCTGCAGACTGAAGACACACAGCATTTTTTATCAGTTAGACAAGACAGAAAAATATCTCAATTTACAGTAGCTTTTTTTGTTAGTGCTCAAGTAGATAGTAAAGATTATATAAAATATAAAATATGTATTAAAAAAACATAATGTTACATATTATGAGTCTCACACTCATTGTCTAATCAAAAGCATGAAAAATATACTAATTAACTGAACAAGCTCTGAGGCTTGAAATGCAGTGTTATCTAGAACAGCAACACTTGGATTGAAACATTCAAGGTCAGAGAAATAACAAAGAAATGTACTGTTGGGACACACGTATTCTTGTGCAAAATGCGGTGAAACCACTCCGGGAAACTGATAATTTATGCTAATTAAAGCTGCACTGCAGAACTTAAAAAAAAAAAGAAAAACAGGAACAGCATACAAGTAAATTCTGTCTTGTTTGCTTAAGGACCATTTGTGTGTGACAAGGAGAGACTGGGGACTGCAGACTTTCTACACTTTAGAGGCAGAAAAGTTGTCTCGCTTTTCTGTGGTCTCAACACCACAGGAGACAGAGTCGGGGGAGAAAAAGCACTCATATTTGGACGAAAATTAAAAATTCAATAGTTGGACGTCCATGCCCTACCTAGATGTTCACTGACCCAGTTCACTGTGTGCTGTGTCATACTGAAACACGTAGACAAACGCACATCTTTGTTTGCTGTACTATAGTCCTAGGGTCCTAGTTCTAATTTCTCGCCGCTAATTATCTGTACTGATTCATAACAAACATTTCCCATCGTAATAACAGAACTTTACTGGATCATTGTTTTGTTGTTATTCTTGGTAACTGACATTCCTGTTTCTCTCTGCCTGCAGCCTCAGTGTGGCCAAAACACTGGCCACATTGTCCAACGTTGTTATCTACAGTGAGGGGGTGAGACGGAGGGGAGAAAAGGAGAGGACAGATAATGGCGAGAGAGAGTCAACGAGAGGGATAGACAAAATAAAGGGACTGTTGTTCACATGTTTACTCTGTAAAACTGTGAGTATGACAGAAAAGGAATAAGAATGATGGAGGGCAACGAGGGATGACACATACCACACAGAAAAGGGAGATATGACAGTAGTGAGGGATGAAATAGAGAAAAAGAGGGGAGTGAGGAGTCGGTCATCGCAGGGCAGAGAGGCCGAGAGGGAGCACACAAAGAAGCCTGTATTATGTAGAGCCACAATAAAACTGTTGGGGACAGCGCAGCGACACTGTCAGAGTGTGCACTGCACCATTTACCATTCATTAAATAAGAGCCATGTCACGCTGTGTTGTTCTGACCCTACGTCCTTCTGAAACATCACAGTCTTGTGTATAAACACACACATACTGTGCGATCATGAGGTAATCAGAGGCAAGTCCGCTTATCACTGATGTCCTCTCCTCTTTTTCTCCTCCTTTCTCATTTTCGGCTCAGCATCTTCATTAGACCACAGGACAAACAGCCTGATTGAACTGAGGATGAGCAGCATAATCCCTCGCTGTGAGAGCCGGCTGTCTATGCAAGTGTGAGAGAGACTGTTTTTGAGTATGTGAGCGTTATATTATCCAGTCCACCGCACTGAGAGATTCCTTATCTGTTTGACTGAGAATGTTATGGACTGTAAATTTAAGAATTTAAGCCTGAGGCTTCATATTCCCCCTCACTCATTTTTTATTCTCCTTTTATTCCTGCTTTATGAACAACAGACATTTCTTTTAGATACCCCCAGTGCAACTGTACACAGTACACAGATGCAACAGTTCAGGCTGATCGGCAGTGTTGCCCTTGTGATGAACTTTTGCATGTCGATAGATTTCACAAAAACATCAACTGACTTACTGCTAGAAGGTAAAGATCAGTTTCAAAAGCTGGAAATGTCAAGTTCCTTTTGGTGCATTCCTTATAATTGATCTCTCCTTCCTGATACTCATTTCCTTATTCTTTTTCTTTCTCTCACATTCAGTCCGTCCACTGACCTCTCCAGTGCCCTTCATATTTTTGTCACATTTTGTCTCACTGCTCTGTTTTCTACCATCACATTTTTACTCTCTCTGTTCCACTCTTATTCTTCTTGCTGTTATTGTTTCCACTGGCACAGGATCAAAAACAATTCAAAATACACTCCAGAGCACATCATTGCATCCCCTGTGACTCCATTATCACCATATAAACATGCACACGGAGGGAAAAAAAAGGGAAAAGTTTCCTTTAAAACACCCATAGGAGTTTCTGTTACACTAACCAGAAACCGGACACAAAATTCGCCTTTTTGCAAGACAAACACAACATGACCACTCTCCAAGACACGAGAAGTCATACTGTATCTATGGCAATCATCACCAAAACCGAACACAAAATCCTGAGGGTCTATTACAATACGTACTTATCTGGGATAGGACGGACACATGTTAGACGCAAGGAGTATTTGAGCCTAAATATGCCCATGGCATGGTGACGGACAGGATTTTAAAATTCAATACAAAAGGAATTGCCTGTGACGGAGGCGTGAGATAATTGTTTGGACTGAGGAAGCTGCGTGCGATAATTGGTGCGACTCAGTGAAGCTTTGAGACGGAGAGTTAGTAATGGAGTGCTGCAGGGGGGGCAACAGCCTGAGACATTGAGCCCCTTTGTCTGGTTAGGATTAAGAGTCTTATCACACGAGAACATTGGACTGATCCTAAGTCAACAGACAGGAGGGGAAGATGAAGGAAACAAAGGGAGGAAAATTCTGTACAGGCAGATACATACAACTATAGTTAGGCAAAGGTAAAGTAAGAGATGTGTACTGTAAATGCAGAGGAAGAGGGAATATGATACAGAAAGAGTTGCAAATGCAAGTTTCATCAAAACTAGACCAGTATTACAACAACTGTGACCTTTTAAATGCAGAAATGTTTTATTACATGCCAGTGTTTAAGCACCATAACACAGTAATACAATTCAAACTTCTGCTTTTCATATGAATTGGGAGTATACATGTGTTACAGTAGCTGTACTAACAGTGTGGCAATGTCAGATCTGCACCCAGTCAACCACTGTGGTAAAAACTTTAATTCATCCAGCATCTACTAAACATGAGCATGCTAGCATACTGATGTTAGCATCTAGCTCAAAGTACCACTGTAACTACAGCTGCTAGCATGGCTGTTGACTCTTGTTTACACAGTGATTCTCCATGTTTTGGCGAAATCAGCTCATGTCTGTGACGGTTTGTCACTTAAGATTATGGTATTTGACAGATGGGCAGAGAGACAAATCCACTCCATGCCCACCCCGCTATTGTATGGGAAAAAAGACCAACAAATATGATGAAAAACAAAGCAGAAACCATAGCAGCAGGTTAGCAGTAGTGCTTTAAGGAAGTGAGAGACCTTCACAAAAGTGAAAGGAATTAGAGAAAAGACTGACAGGCAGGCAGACAGGGAGAGACACACACCTATTCAAGTCTTTTATGTAGTCATTCTCCTCACTATTTACACTGAGATGGGATTAAATCTGGATTATCAGACTATCTATCAACACTATTACACTATTTATCCAGCATAATGTGAAAACCTAGTGCAAAGAGGTAATAAAACTATTTATAGACTGTACTATTTAATGTACTTTAACTGATGTCTAAATGGAAAAAATACTAAAAACACCACCTCAAATAATATACTGCAAACCAAAGGCACTACAGACTACTCTAACTACAGTTAAATCAACTCCTCCCATTCAACAAAAAGGGAACATTACAGCCTTCATGACGGGTGGATTTATTGCAGGTCTGTTATTAGACTGCATTAGCTCTAGCTAAATTGCCCTAATAAACTAAACTAAATTATTCATTTAAATGGAAAGAGTTGGTGACCAGAAAAGACAGGCATGATGCCCCAAGCATCAGGCTTTAAATAAACTCTGAACAAACATGACAAATACTGAACACATGGCCAGCTTCGACACCCTGCCATCTTCTCTGAAGCTAAAACACACATTATTATAACACATGGTTGAGGATCCTACTACCTTTTCTGTTCCTCAAACCGAAAACAAACAAGAGGAGGATTTTGAGAAAAGTATTACTTTTCGTACTAACCAGTTTGTAGTCCTTAGTGGAGAGCTTGGTGAACCACTGGTTAAACTCCAGGACTGCTATTATAGCCACCAGATCCCTGAGGAGGAGCAGACAGAGAGGAAACAAAAGGTCATAGCTACAGCTATACAGTATCTTTTACTCCATCAGTACCACCTAAGGTTAGTGCTGGCTTCAGCAGATTTAAGATAAAATCACATCACACCTACAATACCTATCTTATCTTGTCGTGTTTCTCTTATCCCAATAATGGTTTTCAGCCACTTGGTCTCATCTGTGCGCAACTTTTTTCACATTATGTCAGTATGCTATGGTATCTGTCTCTGTTAATTCAAAGACTCACCTGTTCTCTAGATGGCTGAAGTCCTGCAGGTTGAGTTCTCGGGTGTCTTGTGTCAAATAGATAGTGTCAACATCCTGGAAAGGAAACAGAGGGAAGACGTTATCAAAAAAAAAACAAAAAACAAAACACAACATCTGATAGGTCCTGTTGAGTCGTAGAAGAAATGAATAACTCGTAACATTTTGGACAAGAAGGAGGAAGAGAGTCAAAAATGTCTTGATACATATAAAGATATGACAATAAAGTCTCTCTTATCTCTTGTTTAATATGGAGGAAACAGGTACTATAGTCATATACTGTTAGTACTGTTTCATGGCTTTATCAAAGAACTTCATGTTGTTTCATGTCAACCAGCCAACAGCACTGAGGCACACTTCAACCTGGATCTGTCAATGCTGTGCAACTGCCCAGAGGAATGTAAATAATACTGACCCACTGCACCTCTTCTTTGTAAGGCAGCCCCAGCCAGTCACAAACACATCTGTAGATCTGAGAAAACCCACCTGGGCAGAAAGCGAGAGACAACACAACAAAAAAATATAAATCATAAATAGCTTTGGCTGACACTGTCCATCTTATAAAAGAGCTGTGGGGCGTGGATTGTGCAAAATGCATGTAATTAGATAAACTGCAATCAATTTAATCACACATAACAAATATACAAATATTGTACAGTCACAGATTCCTACCACAGGGTCCAGGTTCAGCAGGCTTGTTGTTCTCCCACAGAGTCTGCAGAGAGGTCAGCCTGTCTGGAGGCTCCATACAAAGCTTCTTCATCACTTTACTGAAAAGAAAAGACAGATTAAATCATCCTTCACTCATCCCATTCATACATTTGCCAATTACTGCAGCTGGGAAAGTCTATCCTTCCTTTAAAAGATACTGAAACTAGCAGCTCCAGGCTACGTTCTCACTGCCTTACTTGTCAGCAGACATTGTCCAAGCAGGAAGTTTCAGAGTACTCTAGTAATTTCAAATGAAACTAACTGAATCCAACTAAACCATGCAGGTAATGTAAAGAACAAAGAGACAAATAAACTCAATGTAGTGTTAAGTTGACCGCAGCTCAAACACCCAAAATACAATCATCAGCCTCCCTCTCAAAGACTTTGTCCTGTTCACGAGATGTAATTATGAAAGTTTATGGTTTTACATCTGCAATCATTTCTGCATTTATATTCAGGCTTCCTGTTCCTAACAAAGTTTCACATCCACATTAGATCACACAGTCACACAGAGCCATCATCAAAACAGACATGGAGGTGGTACTCACCTTGGTGGTAGACCGGGACATATTCTCAGAAGACAGTTTCCTATGTGAGCAACCACCTCGTTGACCTCCTCTGTAGAGAGCAGCTTCAGAGAGAAAGAGCTGCGCTCATACTCTATGAGCAGCTGAAAGGACACAGCAGTAATTAGTGATCCATGCCTCCACTGATGGTTTCACCTAATCCTGCGTCAATCACTGTTATATTAATTGAAACAAATCTTTCTTTTCTCTATTCCATCCACTGAGTGGGTCTGTCTAAGTGTAGTTTATTGGCAGTGAAAAGATCAAACATGAGTGAACTGTGTGTCTATACATGAGCATATTTCACATCCTGCTCATCTATCCACTAAATCTACTCAGCAATAATATAACTGACACATCCATCTGTCCATTAAACCACACCCACACCCGAGATCTTTGTGTTATAAAAAAATAAGGATTTAATGACATTTACCAAGATTGTCCAAACAGTTTCACCATCTTCTCTGCAATTATGCTGATGTAAGGCGATATATGACTCCTCTACAGGCCAAAATTAACATAATCTTAGCTGATATTTATTAAACATGGAAGCCCATCAGTCAGGATATTAAGAGGGCTGACATCTCTCGAGAAGAGTGGGCGAGAGGCTCAGCTGCAGGAACAGTAAGCGGTAAGACATGGATTATCATATTTTGTAGGTAGATCCTGCTGACTGACAGCTAGCTGGCACTGGACAAAAAGTCAAATGGAAGTTTTTTTTCTGTCTCATATAGTATATTAATGATTCTTCAGAGGATTATGCTATCATCCAGGATAATTTTCTTTCTATCTTGTCAGTTTAGTCTGCCTTATACCTACTATAGTATCTGCCTGTTGTTACAGGCGTTGCCCTTAGACTGGAGAAGTTGTGCTCAAGTACCCATATCAGCAAACATCCATCATGCTTAAGTGTTCCTGTGCAAGACAGTCAAGTCCTCTCTTCCCTGTAGGTAATCCTGACCTTTGACCTCACTGCAGAGGAGGAATGGATAAAATACATTTCCCTGCAGGTTTTTTTTTGGTCCTTGTGTTACATGCATCAGATCTTTTTATTTACTTTTTATCTCTTGATTTTTTTTATTGTGTTGAGGATATTAGGTGAATGCAGTATACTGCACTCCCATGGTATCCTAGAGTCATACTTGAATACCAAGTTGAAAAGCATTGTCATGTATGAAAATCAACAAAACAGTGTACTACTGTTTGAGCTAATACTGTTTAGCATCTGCCTTATGCTCCTTGTGTCAAGTCTCTTTTTCTTTTTTTGTTTTCGCATGAAATACTGTCATGAGCTTTCTGTTTTTTGTTCATGTGGCTGTTCTGTCATTGTAACTGTACCTGTGTAGGCTTGTTACAAGAAATCCCCTGGATCTCCAAGTAGTTAAAGGAGTGTTCCACCTTAAAAAAAAAGAGCACAGAAATCACCATTATGAACAATAGGCAGAAAATAAACAAAAGTGCATTATTAAATCAGAGGGTCTTATACATGATTTTATAACCATATCTGACAACAAAACCTAAAATCTAACTAAACTGTTGGAGTTCAAGTATTTGAATTAATAAATGTGTTCATGTGCTTGTATACTATATCTGTGAGGGCAATCTTGCCTAATAACAATATTCTAGTGGAGTGACTGTCTGTCTAAGGAATGCTGTGTGAAAATATGTCTCTTCCATAATTACTAGGTAGAGATGCATTTGATGACATTTCTTCTTTCTTCCTCAGCTCCTGTGCAGGCTACGTCATCACTCCATCACACATTTACAAGGTTTTTGCAAAGCTGCATTGGATACATTTGACTGATTGGAACATGAGATGCAGTCATTTAATTGCTTAACTAGCTTAGCTCAGCTCATTAATCTCACGTATCGCTGTTTTTAATCTCTACCGGCCGAGTTCATTTAAAATGCAACCGCTCTAAGATGCACTATTTGTTTTCTTGCTCATTTGCAAGAAAGCATGCTGCATTGTTCTGAATCAATAGTTACACATACTGTGAGACACTAAAGAACTCTTATGATTGTGTTTACAATCTGCCTCCTGAATTGTTTGAACAGTTGATTTCAGCTTTAACAGAAAATGGAAAATAAATTAAAAGATGCCTCCTCCGTATTTCTGCTTCTGCATCCAAAAGACAGGCTTTTCAAAACCAGTCAGACTAAAGACAACTAGAGCAGTCTAACATCCACATTTTCTATTTCTGTTTCAAGAGAGCATTTCAGGACAAAGAAGAGCAGCAGTCTGCCTTTCCATACCTAAAAAGGACAGAAAAAGACATCCTTTTGTGTGAGAGGGGGAACCCGTGAATACAAATGTGTACTAGCGTATATGGAGCACACAGTTTTCCCTCACTCCCTCTTCATCTCTCTTTCCTCTTTCCTCTTTTCTCTCACACACAAACACAGACATACAATACGGTGCCTGAGGGCAGGCCAGGGAGCGAGGCCAGACTATTCCAGGTGGGCGCTGTGTTCCTGAGGCTTGGCTCACAGATGAGAGGAGGGAGAGGATAAGCAGACTGTCTGTCTACTGTCTGACTACAGTATGCATTCAAGTGTGTGAGAGTGTTTATTTTT
This sequence comes from Protonibea diacanthus, assembly GCA_028641955.1. Taxonomy (NCBI): domain Eukaryota; kingdom Metazoa; phylum Chordata; class Actinopteri; family Sciaenidae; genus Protonibea; species Protonibea diacanthus. Next base: position 11,452,270 of record CM053983.1, on the reverse strand, counting down.
TCAGCATTGCCTGTGGTTACTCACTCATTCAGTCTTCGAGCTAGAAATTATTCCACAATAGCAATTTGTCTATTTATGGCAGTGCGCGTGCGCACACACACACACACACACACACACACACACACGTACGCCATAATTTCCATTCAATAATCTAATTGTGTGGACAGATTATTCAAAAGGAAACGAGTCTGAGAAGAAGTGAAAGCTCAGTTAATCACTTTTTCCTCAGATAAAACAGACATCATTAGCTTTAGCAAGGATGAGGCTAACTACCTGTTTTTCAACAATACATTTTTCCTCTTAGAAAAGAAACGTTGATTTCATAAACAATAAAACATACCCTTGTTTATTTAACACACTCAGTTGTTTCAGCTGTTACAAACTTAATTTATATGTATGTAGCTTTCAGTATGGTGGCTAATGTTATCAAACCTTAGGTAGGTGATATAGCTGATAATACTCACATACAGACTTTAGGGCTCTTCTCCTTTTGTGCCATCATTGTGAAACTATGTATTTAACATTCACCATTATGTCATATTTTGCTATATAGGCTGTGCTACTTATAACCAAATCAATAAATGCCTTTACCATAGCAGCTCAAACTCAGTAAAATCATCCTGAAGGCAAAGTAACTACAAACTGTTATCAAAACAGACAGGACAAGTTGACAGGTAGCTACGATGGCTGTTTTAAGTGTGCAGGAAGATGCCATTGTATAAAACATACTGTACGTACTGTATGCAGTCTCACTATAGGAATTGTATTTTACAGCGTGTTTTTTTTACTTTTAGGTCTAGCATACACAGTACAGTAGAAGTATAGTACAGCAGTCTAAAGTATTGTGTTGACTTGTGTATTACAAACTATTGCTGTATGTTACAATATACAGTAAATGGTGTCCAAGCCTAACTTAAACTGGGTCATTCAGTTGATTTGAAACAGCCAGTAAAAGGCATGATAGCATACTGAACTGAGTGCCAGCCAATGATAAATGAGTGCGCAGATAAACATGAGCTCTAGCCAATGGCAAGATGTCATGCTGGGAGATGTAGGGAGGAACCAAATGCCTGAGTAATTGCATCGTTCACTCATTCGATCATTGTCCGTCTGTCAGTTTTCTTTTTGTTGTTTTTTCATGGAAATTCAACTTGTATTTATGTTCATGCAAATGATGATTTGATGAAAAATGGTTGATTCTAACTGTGTAAGGCTGACTGCTGTTTTGAGTAAACTGTAGATTTGGGACATTTGTCTGAGAGACAGCTACGTGTATATATTTACTTCAGGTTTCTATGAGATGCTTTGCATTCGATTAAATGAGATGTTCAGCAATATGTTATGTCTGAGTATCCAAGTAATGAAAGGTATGCTCAGTGTGATCTTCTCTGAAATAACCCACACTTGTAACATGAAGCAAGTTAAGAGATAAATGATGAGTGTACAGGTATGTCAAATATACAGCAGCAAGAGGCTACAGACATAAAGAGGTGAAAGGAAAGGAGGGAGCAGTGAATGAATGAATGTTTGTGTGTGTGAGAGAGTATGTATGCGTTTTTGGGAGGAGGTACTGACAGACTGTAAGGCCCTGCAGCATCTCAAGAGGAGCCAAACCATCAATCTGACACACACACACACACACACACACACACACACACACACACACACACAGAAAATCCCACTAAGAGATGCATAAGAGAGCTGGAGGGGAATTTCAACTACAACTGAGAGAAGCAAGATGCATAGTGAGATGTTTAACTGCTACTGCAACACAGTTAGTTGAATATTAAGGCCTTAGGCTACCCTAAGAAGAGCATTACTGATGAAACCCCACCCACTGATTGTTCTCTTGTGTGTTTTAGATGCATCTTTGGGATTCCAGATAGAGATATGATAGATCAAACACAACACCCACAATACGTTCACATGACCTGAAGCATAAAGGAACATCCAACAACAACAACAAGAAGCTTTAAGTCAACAAAAACAGATTTTAGCAGAAAGCCAGAAAAATGAATCTACTAAGGATATATACAGTCAATAGCTCATGTGTTGGAACAGGGAGCAGAAGATTATCTTCATTTGCAGTTGACTCATCTCCTCTGTAATATAGATTTCACATCAAGAAAATCAATACGAGTAGAAATACTGTAACCGTCAGCTTTTTTATGGATGTAGGCAAGCTTCATCCTTTAACAATGACAGTATGCAGCAAGAAACCAATACTTGCAGTACAGGTAATCAAAACAGATCCTTACATCATGTAGCATTTGGATAAAGTGGGCTGTACGGTCAAGATTTTACAATCTTTGAAAATTAAAAGCAGTTGTTTTTAACAAATTCATCCATTAAAACATGAATCAAGCAGACCTTCACATATGTGATTTATATATATTTGTAAATTGAATACTGCTCAATGGATACATAAAACAAGTTATTGATTATTAATCACTTTTGGTTCTCACAAATTTAACTGACTGAAATATCTGCACATTGACTAATAATAAAATGTATTTGATTCAAGGGGATTTTGTAGGACATTGTAGGTTATCCCTGTTGACCTTTGGCACAGTGGTGGGGTGGTGGTGGTGAGAAATGATAGATAAATGGGAAGAGGCAGGGATGAAGAGAAGGAAGTAATCTGGATTGCTGAAAAAGAAGGGCAGGATGAGAGTGAGAAAGCTGAACGAATGGCTTAAAAGGGAAGAAGCAGAGGAGAGCAAAGGTGAACTACGGTTGTTATCTGAGCTAAGCAGAGCAGGAGGGGAAGAGGATAGAGGATTTCTACAATAAAAAAGATCTGTAAGCCAACAGAGGAGGGATTCTGCTTCCTATGTGGAAAGGCAGGCAAACAGAAAGACAGACCTACTTCATGATTCATCACCTCATGTCTAAAACAATAGATCTTAGAGCTTCCTGCCTCCACAAACTTCACAGGATGAACTTTTAGAAAGTCCCATTACTACTCTGAAAGGCTGCACCAAGAGTTCCCCAAACTAAGGAAGATAAAATTATAACAGAGGTAAAGAGGTATTTCAAAAGGAGACCAAGAAAAAAAAGACACAGACACAAACATATAGTAGGAGACAGGAGAGTTGTCCAGGGGGGGTATTCTTCATAAAGCAGGTGTCTAATTCCCTCAGGGCAGAAGAGAGCACATAGATAGAAAACAGATGCACAGCCAGCTAAATAAACAAATCCTGAACCTGAAGCACACTGGAAACATATGAGCTCATGAGAAACAAGGTCATTTTGAATGGTTTTTATGGCCTTTTCTACCCCCAGTAAACTAATAAATCAGTTTTCAAGCCACCAATCAATCCCCTAAACTGTCCCCCGGGGCATCTTATTGACTGGAAAGCATTCGGCTATGTGAAGGGCAACTGTTAAGTATTTCCTGGACCTGGTACAAGATATGATGTTATGTTATCTTGTGACTTGGGGAGGATACTGGGAGGGGCTATTCTTTCCTACCAGGAGGACCGTGAGTCCAGATACTGGAGGCAAAACACAGTTTGTTTCCATTTACAATCGCAGCGCTGTTTGGATTTTTTTTTTTTTACAACCGCTACTGAGCACACCGATTAATCACGACATTTGAATAACAAATGATTATAACGGTAGGTTTATGTCTTATGTTCTTAAATGTACACATACCTGTAGAATTCAATGCAGGATTATAAAGCACAACCATATTGTGATTAATTCAAATTCAAACAGTGATTTCAGCCAAATACAGTTGTCTGCTAGTACTACATGTTCTTCATACATTTTAAAATTGATGTTTTTTGCACATTATTGGAAATAAATTGTAAATATTAAAAAAAAAAAATCAATTAATAATTAAGTTGACAAACCAATTTAATCTATTTAACAGCTGTCCTGGAGCTTTCAATCACATCATATAACAATTATTAGTAGATGAATCATCAGTGTGATGTTTCAGAGCATTTTAAGGACTTCTCGCTCACGTGGACTCACAAGTCATTGCTTAAAATTTCCATCTCCTGATGACTACTCAATGGACCTGGTGGTGATATGCCTGCTGCTCTTTCCAAGGTTGAGAATGAACTCTGAAACTCAAACTTTATCTCCATGAAATTCTTAGAAAAAATGGGAAATTTGAACATAAAATAGACATAGAAACAAGCGAGTTGTATAAAAATCCATATCAGCTGTAGAGACTAAAACCGTTTTCTGAACCAATCTGTAAGCATTTCTGTTGTAAACTTTGCCATTTTAACATTCAGGCATTTGGAGATGACTCACTTTTAGAGCCAGCCTCAAGTGGGCATTCAAGGAACTTCAGTTTGCGGCACTTAGGTGTTGGCTTCATTTTACAGCTAAGGAGGTGGCTGCTTGGACACTGTGCAAAGTTCATAAACTGCTGTAGGCCTGGCTTTAAAAGCTTCTTGAATTGCTGTCTGTCTTTCTGCCTGTCTGTCCAGACAATGGGTCACAATGCAGAAGTCTGATGTGCATATTTAAATTTATGCTATATAATATTTAATATAGTAGTATAGCAGTAGAGACAGTAATAGTTGTTGAACTGGTGCTGCTGGACGTTTTTGTGAACATCTGCACTGCATTACTGCTCTGCAAGTCTTTATGTGGTAGTGGTGACAATGCAACTGGTAATGATGACGACAGATGTTTCATTGCTGGTGATGGTGCTAACAGTTGCCATCTGCACTGCATTATGGCACCACTGCTCCATGTACCAAAAAAAAAAAGAAAAAAAGAAAAAACATCTGTATAATTGCAGTATAAGCAGACGCTCACAGAGCTACTATATCAGCCTTAACCTGGTCTTTATTTCACCCTGACTCACACATTAACACAAACTAAGGGGTAGGAAAAGTTGTGGGTTCTGGAAATGTCTTGAGGAGGGAGGGACTCTAGTTTTATTAAAGTTGTCATTTGACACCAACAGTAACATAACTGTGGTTATGGTCAATCAAAGATTGTGCTGGGATTGAAGGAAGTATTCTAAAGTATTTCCTAACAATGTAATTGGTGATGAATTTCCATTCTTATAGTTGACTTGAAAGCAAACAAATAATATAACAATATTTTCTAACCTAATCTATAATTGGTATATTGGTAAGGTGTACTGGTTTTCATTGTAATTCCCTCCTAGAGGAAATGCTGAGTTGCTGCTCTTACCTTGGTGGGAATGCGTGCCGTCAGGAGGTATGCTCTGTGAGACGCAAGGGCCTGAGGGGAAGAGAGAGAGAAAGAATAATGAGCATGTAGCTGTAAATATACACTCTGAGCAACGAGAACAAGGAAATGACAAAGAACACGGAGAGCTCGTCTGTTGACTCATCAAGATGAAAGGGCTTGTGACTCTGAAACATCTCAGTCAGTATGAAAAGAGAGCACAGAGGAACTGAGGAATGCCAATGAGGAGAAAGATTCCTCTCTACTTGAAAACAAACATATAAACGCACAGTGACATTTATAGAAATGTCTAGCACAACCCACTGAGACGCTTATTACAAGATGCCTTCATTTTTATTGGACAACCCCCTTCGGTCTGAGTGAGGCCATCATAGGTCAGGGTGTACTTCTTGAAGCCTTATGTGTTGTTTCTGCCTGCTGAGCACGCTGGACACCAACTGCTTCTGTTTATTAGAACGTGTGGTGAGGACTGAGCTCGCTTCTGTTGCTTCTCTGTGACAGAAAAGTCAACGCTTTAAGAGGCATAACTGGAATGCATAAACTTGACATTCCTACCCCGACAAGGAGCCTTCAAGGGTCATTCGGCTGCTTTCTTGAAAAGGCTACAAAGTATGTGATACTGTTTAGGGATATTTGCACAACCCTTGCTCTAACTGACTATTAGTTGTTTTTTACATTTGCATACCGTTATGAGATCCTGTGGCAACAGTAACTGTGGTCAACACGATGAAAAGTTTAAGGCTGTCTAGGCTGTTATTTTATTTTAGCTATAATGACACCAGCTGTGCAGAGAGCTGCCTTCATCTTCATGTGCCATGACACTGGATTTTGTCCTGTCAAATAATATCACCACAGGCCCAAGGCTGACCTTTAAAACAATTAATGGGACACTGCCATCTTCCTTCTTGACGAAAAACATCCTGGTTGGTAGGCAACGGTTTAGTGTGTTATTGCAACTGAAATCTCATGACCCTTGTAGCGAGCCATCTTCTTTGTGTTTCCTTTCACTCTGCACTGACATTTCAGCATGCTGTAATGAAACCGTCACAAATGTTGATGCCTTAGCACCATCTTGTAGCTCCAAAGATATGCCACTTTGGTCTGTTGGTTTTGAATGATGCAACATCAAGAGGCGTCATGAAGGAAGAGAAACTGTCAAAAGATGAAAGGGGGGTGGAAGAAAAAGAAGGGCTTAGGGGTAGATGAAACGTACAAAAAGAAGCATGTGTGGGCGCGCAGGGAAATGAGAAATGAGCAGGAGCAGTAAGATTTATCAAAGCTGAGACAAAACCAGAGAGAACACTTGAAAGCAGAAGAGTAAATAAAAGTAAGAGTAAAGAAGTAAAGAGCAAAGAAAAGCAATGGCTGGCATGATGGGCATCGATGGAAAGAAAGCAGGAGAAGAGATGAAGAGAGAACATGTGAGGAAGATTGAGGAAATATAAACTGTCACTCTCTTTTTAAAAGATGTGGGAAAAAAAACAGAGGGATGAGAGACGGGAGTAAAATAGGATGACAGTGTGTCCCAGCCCTCTGTGGCTCAGCTCCACAGGCAGAGTCTCTGCGGTTTGATGTGATGGAGGCAGACAGGCAGGCCTGTGTGACCAAAGATAACCTCCCCTAAAGAGCACCAATCATCACCGCTGTGCTCAACTATGCCTCTGTCTTTGTCTTAGTCTCATTTCTAGCTCTCATCTACATACAATCTGTATTCAGGCATGCTGTTGGTTAAATGGACTAGTTTCACTTTAAAAGATAAATCAGTATTAGATGAAGGTTGGTAATAATCCCTCATTGAACAGGATGAGTATACAAACTATGTATGTTTAGTCAATCTTTAACCAGAAAATCAGTTTGTAAACCACGATGGATGTGTACAATAAACAATATTGATAACAATAATTAATAATAATAAGTCTTAACAGACAAAAAATAAACAAAGATAATAACACTAAAAGAAAAAGCCTCCAACCGCCCACCCAGTACCAGAGAACATACATATTACACACTGTACATAGCAAGACCACCATAAAAAAAAGAACAAGAGAAATAAAATTACAGAAAAAATTCTGTAAAATTTCTTAGCCGCTCCCCTGACAGTATATCTAATATTTCCTAATTTAAGATGGCACACGACTTCGCTAATCCAATACATCGGTGGAATAGGATATTTCCATTTAAACAATATTAATCTTCCGGCCAGGAGAGTGGAGAAGGTCATCATGCTGATTTCACACCATCTAAAAAGGGGTGTCCTCTGGGGTCACCCCAAACAGTGCAATAAAAGGAGATGGTCTTACTATTCTTCCTAATATTTCAGTCTATATGTTAATTTTAAATACACATTCGCATTAAACTGTCAAGATTTGGACCTGAATTGATCAACAATGAGTGAATTTCCCCATTGTGGGATAAATAAAGTATCTAATCTAATCTAATCTAATCTAATCTAATCTAATCTAACACTAATAAAAACCCAAATACACTGGTTTAAGGGTTTACCTACACTTTAAAGGGGCTCTCCACTGACATCACACATTTACGTTTACTCATAATAATACCCCAAGAAGTATTATTAAGCCTGTGAAAACCCCTGCATAATGTATTTTGTGGCTCTGAAGGGACTTTCCAAAGTTGATGATGATGATGATGATGATGATGATGATGATGATGATGATGATGATGATGATGATGATGATGATGGTGATGTCATCAGGGTTATTTTGGACCTGTATTACAGAACTCAGGATACCTCAACCTCTGGTGCACAGATCTTTTTTAAAACTTGTCTCCGGTGACTTCCCCAACTTTATGATGTGGCCCTTTAAGACTTATTTTCAGGCTTACTGTGTTGCTTTGTTCCCACATCTCATCAATCCCTTTGTTGAGAACAATGTTGATGATGATGATGATGATGTTCATGACTAATTGGGACAGTTGTCAAACCTGAAAGTTGTAATAAACTGGAATCCTTCAATCACATTATGGTATAGTCTAGTACAAAGAAACAGCAGGAGAGTGGTCAGTAGGTGTTTAAACGGTGGAGTTTTGCAGTCTGCATCATCCCAGAAGTGAAATAAAAGTAAAGATACATTGTGTGTAAATACGGGTTTGGCTGCAGAACTTCAATGCTGTGTAATAGAAAAAAAAAACGTCTTCAGCTGTGTGACACAAGAAAACCTCCTTCTTTCTTTTTTCCTTAGAGGGAAGCCCCAATTGTGTGTGTGCCTGTGTGTGTGTGTGTGCATGTGTGTGTGTGACCGCACTAAGTCGTGGTTTGAGTTTCTGAACAGAACACGTGAAAAACACCAGGTTTAATCAAAAGACTGTGACACATCAGTGGGTTTCCAGGCGCTGAATAGCTCCAGCTGCGGTCACATCCAGAACCTGCTGACTGAGCGGAGAGAGGAGGCACCAAGTGACCAATGAGGCTTCATCTTTTCTGTCCAGTCTTACTAGAGAGGGCAGTAAATCACACAATACTTATCCACTGCATTAAAAGGACACAAGGACACTGTAATGACTGCCTGCCAAAATGAATCGAGTGCACTTTATAACTTGTTCAAACAGTTTGAAACATATTCTAATTCATGCTGCCACAGCCTCTTAGATTTCCCTTTAGTTTTTCATCCTGCTCCTCAATGCATGACTGCCCCTCTGCACTCAGTGCTTTCTCCATCTGCCCTTTTGACTGGACAAAGCCATAACACCCCCCTGTTTTATGACCCCCGCCTCTTTGTGACTGCCCTCCTCACTCCCTCCTTCTCTCCCTGTTTTAAGTGGATTTAAAGCTTCGAGCCTTCCCATCAGCCAATAATTTCACAGCAACCACCATCCCGCCTTCAGCTCCACTCATCCAACCAGATGGCAGCAGCATTGGAGCATGTCTACAAGACCAGAGAGAGCATCTGCTATTACTCTCTCTCTCTGTATCACACACACACACACACACACACACACACACACACACACACACACACAGGCCTGCAGACGTCTTTGAAGACTTTCGGATTTAATTGCCCGAAGACAATTTGGCTTTGTTGGAAGTGAAAAATGAAAACAGTAAATCATAATTAAACGTGCTCGAAGACACACACACACACACACACACACACAGGAGGGATGACATCACTCTCTCAGTTTCGTGTCGTCGTGTTGTGAAACATCTTGTTTCATTTTTATAATTGTCGCCTCGTTTCTTTGTTTCTCACATCACGTCGTGTTTTTATCTTAACGAACGTACAAACGATGTTTGTGCAACAGAAAAACTGAAGAAGGATCAGCTCGTTCAGGTTCTNTAATAATAATAATAATAATAATAATAATAAAGTTGAATAGCTAATAAACATAATGTACAACACACAATTTATAATGTCTGCTTTACACACACACACACACACAGCACCAGACGCACAGACTTCTGTGTGTCTGTGTGTGCGTAGTCCATTCACTCTCTTACCATTCCCAGATTATCTTTTTCGCTGTCAAACTGTCAACCCCATCTACCCTCCTGCAATTGCCCCAACCCACATGCATGCACTCACTCGCACACACTTTGTGTTACTATGGCAACCGCTATCCCATACTGCACGCACACACATTTGTGAATGCACAGATAGACACTCCTTCACACATGAAAGTAGCAGGCTGTAGAGCCAAGTCTTGCTTGAGAATGTCAATGAGTTTTCACCCCCCTAAACAACACTCACGCTGGCCTACAGTTATGCTCAATCTCTGTAGGAACCGAAGCAGTACAGAGCAGTGTTTCATCTGCAGTCATTGAGCTGTGGCAGCACTCAGCCACAGGAAATCTCCCCTCACTAAAAATACTTTTATTCATCCATCATGTCCTGGGGTGCATTCACCCTCTATTATATTCATCTATCATATTATTTCACATCCCTTCCATCAATGTGGTTTTGTTTGGGAGAGAGCAACGTCTTTAGAAATGTTGGTGGCACCAAACACATCATCAAAAATACTAGCTACAAATTCATCAAATATTTGACCAATGTAACAAAACTTCCATGCCAGATAAGTCAGGTACACTCTGTCTTCTTGATCTGCAACACTCTTTGTTGCCTTTTACTCTGTCCTTAAAAAAGTAATTTGACATTATGGGAAATTATGTTTTGAGGCTGCTTTGAGGGTGCTTAGATTAGAACATCAACACCTCTCTCTTAGCTCAGCAAAAATAATGGAAATGTTGGGAAACAGGTAGCCCGACTCTGTCCAAAGGTAATCAATCCACCTAGCAATAACCTTAATAATTTGTTTAACCCTTACAAAACCAAAAGTGTAAAATTGACATGCTGTGTTTTTAAAGGAACATTATGTACTGGACCATAACCCACATCCTCGAACTAAGCCAACTGTCCTTTAGCTGTAGATTCATAATTAAAGGGTAGAGACGAGAGGATCCATCTTCTCACCTCAAGAAAGAGAATAACTGAAGTCCCCAAAATGTCCACCTAAGAATTAGATTTAGTGGTGAAGCAAGTGGTTGATTTATTGATAAATCACTTGACAGAAAACTTGGATTATCCATTACATACATGTTGAAAAATAAACAACAACCCCCAAAACAGAGATTTATTGATAGCCCATATAATTATTGGTTGTTTGACAAATAAGTGGCACAGTGGAAAAAAAAATACAGCCACACTTACATTCATCAACACACTGCTGCTGACACAGACTTTATATTGCGTAACTCTTGCCATCATGCCCTGCATGTGCGTCTGTGTGCAACATTAATGAGTCATGATGTGCTGGCTGCAAACTAAAACTGTCAACACAGCACAGTAGAACGAGGAACCAGAGTATTCCTAGGGAAAAAGATGGAGAGATGGTGGAGAGAGAGAGAGAGAGAGAGAGAGAGAGAGAGAGAGAGAGACAGAGAGAGAGAGCTAAGCAGAGTAGACAAAGGAGTGACAGAGTGAGACAGTGAGCGAAGGAGAGGAGACGGAAGGTCAAATGAAGTAAATCGACTTAATAGATTCTAAGTGCTGTTTTGCTGATAAGGAGCCAAGATTTAAATCCAATCAGAGGGGCAGATATTTAATGAAGGAAAGTGTTTAAAAGCTGTTTCATCTCTGTTATAACCAACGCTGCAGTCATGACCCCATCTTAGCTTTTAATACGCTGAAATCAATCAGCTCACCCTGGATCCAATGCAGTGAATTTCTCTCCTCCTCTTATCCTGCACTTCTTTGCTTTTCCCCTCCCACTCCATTTTTTCTTAATCTCTTAATGTCCTCATCCTTCTTCAGCCCCATCTTCTCTCACTGCCTAAAAAACTTACACTTTATAATTACAGAAGGTTGCAAATGGTAAAAAAATAGCCATGTCGCCCGTTTTACACCAATAAAACCTTATGCACTGTGTATGTGACACTTCATGCTGTGGGATATGTGACTACTGGATAATCGAGCCACCACTACACAGAAAAATCCATTCTGTGAAAAAAGATTTATGCTTGGTGTGTTTTTTCCTCCCCTGAATTTTTCTCTCTCTATCTTCCTTATCTCAAATTGGACGCCAGGTGGACTGCAGCATGAACAAATGTATACACCAGGTGCAGTCATCATAGTGTACATGAAACAGTTTTTTTCTTGTAGCATGCCACCTTCCTGTTATCGATTTCTTATATACACAATATGAATATACATGCGTGCTTGTGCATGTGGTGCGTAGGCTAATGTATTTAAAAGAGGATGCATGTGTATAACTAGATACAACGAAGCAGGAGAAACACAAACACACAAGTGCACACACAGACATACACACACTGTGTTGCTTTTATCTTCGAATAAATAGGGATGCTGTAACACAGTGTAAGAAAGGAGCAATACTCCACGCTGCTGTTCAACAGGCTAACATACAGCAGCAATTATACAGGGCAAAAATACACAGCAGGGGTGCCAAACATAGGGCCTATGGGCAAGAAGTGGCCCACTGTCCAGTCTGGCCCACTGGATGACTTTGCAAATTATAAGAAATAGCAGAGAACTTTCAATGTTTCATTAAAATGCACATAATTCCTGATTTGTCCATTAAGGGTTGTGTTGTCCTCAAAAAATTTCCTCAAAAATATGACTTGCAAGTCAGGAGATCAGCAATGCAGATATGACAGCTAGCTACCTCATTGCTAATGAAATAAGATGAGCATCAAGGCCACACTCTTGGCATGAGTTTGAGAAGACATGTATGCTGAAGTATGCAGAAATCACACGGCCCCACAAGCGACAACATCAAGCTTGATAAAAAAAAAAAAAATCTGAGGCAGGTAGGATTTTGGATCTTGCTCGAGATTTGCAGCCAAATTACGCACATACATAAGTAATTTGTTGCATTTTCGGTTTGATTGATGAGGACTTTACATAAGTTGCTCAACTGGCCATATTCCTTCTTAGTGCTGAAGAGAATTTGGCTGCCACAGATGAGTTCCTTGAGTCAGTGCCTATCAAATTGGGCTGCATGTGGCCCTTGAACTAAAATTATTTTGACACCGCTGCTGTGCAGTGCCATTTGCAAGGTAGAGGTTTGCAAATGACACTGCACAACCTGAGTGGCACAAATTCTACTAATTGGCTGGAATAGAGTGTTGAGTTTGACTGTCATGGGTGTCGGGTCTGTGCCAGTTGCAGTCCATATCAGTTCTGATCATATGGTATGCTTAATAACCTCAGGAGATATGTTCTATGTTGCTATTATTTTTCTAAAGGTTGGTTCACAGTTCACAGTAGAAATCATTGTGTCTTTCTGGGAAAAAAATGCTTTTTGAAAACACTTCCAACAAAACATAAATCTCACCTTTGTGACCTTTGTACTGTCAAGTACCAGCATTTCTGCTCTCTGGAATCAGGGCGCAAGAACCCATTACAGCTTGGTGCACCACAATGAGGTAAAAAAGACAAAGAAAACTTACTTTGACAAGCGACACAACAGGTGACATATATCCTTTCTCAGAAGTCCTTTTTTTCCAGTTTTAAAAGAGAAAAGACTTTAAGGACAAGGACTAACTGGTTGGTTTTGCAAATGCAATTTGGGTTTGTTCAGGTTGGCCACATCCTCGGGTCTCCTTCTAAACATTTTGGACCCATGGAGACCTCTACAGAAGGCAGAGATAAAAGCAGTGACAGTTCTTAAGAAGCCATTTATTGAGCTATTAAACTTAATGTATACAGTACTGTGTGTGAAACAGCCTTTTTCCCCCAGATATATAACTTCTGACACACATTAGTCAGTTTGAATTAACCTGTAGCAGTCTCAAAACTGTATCCTACACACAGCTGTCAAATCTGTGAAAACACCCTCAAAGCGACCCCGAACACAATTTAAAAAACTCTTAATCCCCTCAACTGCAGAGGAAGCACACTTGTCTGTTTTCCTGCCATACGCCGGCAGTGGAAATTGGCTCCAGAGCCAAAGATAAACACTTATCTTATGATAGAGTGGGAAAACAGAGAAAGACCCTCAGTCGTGCTGACACAGTAGAGATCACGGTGGTGGGATCTGCTCCTAGGGCCAACTTGAACTTAATCTGGTTCCAGAAAAAAAGCCCCCTAACCGCTCTAAACTCAGGCACAGAAATCATTTGTTTTACAATACATTGATTCTCCGCTGCCAAGACAAGCTGCTGACAGTGCAGCTGAGGTCTAGTCCTGTGATGTCTGCAGACTCACACTGCGCCAAAACCACAGCAAAATGTGAGTATGTAGTACTCTTTCATAGTACAGAAGGCTTCAGGGGCATCTGACATGGTGTGCACAGTCTTGTTCTCAGACAAATATCATAATACAAATGTCTGGACCCTGCTACAAAACAATATAACACCACTACCAGAGAGTGTGGTCGACTGACTGCAGCATCCTTAGCCTCAAATATTTATAGGATCATTGTAAAATGAACTACAAAAGCAAGCAAAAAAAAGTCTTTCATTGTTTAGGCATAGTGCAAAATGCAAATGCTCAATAATGTAACATTTTTTCTAAGTAAGAGCCTCCAGGTAGCAAAGCTGCTAATTACTTTGTCAGGATACATGCCACTGCATTCCCCCCCCAAATTATGGATTATCCTATTTTGGAGCCACCCCACTCTCTGCAGTGCATATCCTTCCCACACTGCACCAGCAGCCAAGGAGAGCATTAAGAGAGAGACATCAATTTTCTTTTATCACTGCCCTGCTCATCGTTTTGTGTTTTACTGCTGAGGAGATGAGCATGGTGAGGAACAAAGGAGGCTGACTGTGGTACTTCCTGAACAGATCTGATTGGCTAGTCTCATCAGACCACAGCTGCAGCGAGCCGAGGCATGAATAAATGTGGTGTCTGATTATGTTACATTTTATGGTTTACTTCTTTTTTTTATTACTACTGTTGCTTGCTTTTTTTTATTTTGGAAGAGAACACAAAGTGTCAGCGAATATGCACAAAGTGCTGAATTATAAATGAGACAAATACAATGTAAGCTTGATGACTGAAATGGATGGAAACACTTTTGAGGCAATAAAATGTGCCTTTAGCAGCTGACAGTTTGTCTTCTGAGTGAAAATAAAACCATTTTATATTGAATTGGGTACCATCAATAACAGTAATGATGCATTTTACCGTGTACATTATCTCTGCATGCTGCCTGCCTCACTAACAAGAATGAAATATTCAGTCAACCTCCCAAACGCGTCTTATACAACAAAGCAGAGGCTGACCAAGCGTTCAAAGGGCTGGGCAGAGGGATTAAATGATTGTGCTTTCAGATTAAGATTATATTCCAGGTTGGCAAGACGCCCTTTAACACTGGATAGATATCAGGGTTTTTAGGTACTAAACCTTGAGAGTGATATAGGGGGAGTTCCTCTTAGAACCATGTGAGCCTCCAGGGCGTCCTCTAAGAACGTTGTGTGTGTTTAGGTTACAGAGATAAGGAATAATCACAAGGGTTCATTCATTCATCAGCATGCCAGCCAGACACAATGGGGAGGAGGTTTGTGTGTGTGTGCATGTGGGTGTCTAGCTATGTGATGGTGAGCCAAGGTTTCTGGGTAAATAGGATATCGCTGCAGACCACAGGGATGACAGAGTGAGACAGAAAAAATGAGAGAGAAAGAAATAAGAGGGACTATTACTATTAAAAAAAAAAAAAAAAAAAAAAAAAAAAGATACCTCCACAAGCTGAGGGGCTTTACCAGGGAGAGAGACGTACACAGGTATGACAGGGAGAAAACAAGAGAGAAATAGAAGAAAGGAATGACAAAGACAAAGGCAGAGCAGGGAGAAGGGAGGAGGGAAGGAGAGAGGGGGATTTCGTTCTGGGCTGGCGTTGGCATTACCCATGGTTTCCCTCTGGAGTGGGTAGATAACATCAGGCAGCACTAATAACACAGACACACATACACAAACACACAGTGCTGAGCTCTGATTTCAGTGATAAAAAACACAGTTAGTGTGGTTTAGATTGTGAATGATATTCCCCCTAAAGATCAACAAAGGTCCTCTCGTGATAAGATTCATATAATCAAAGTAAAAATGGTGATGTAGACGATGTAAAACTAAAACAGAGTTTCCTGTGAGGGCTCTAGTGGCACTACGGATATTAGACAAATCAGAAAACCTTCCTTGACAGGAAAATTTGTGAACAAACAACATTTCTCACAAATTATGCACAGAAAGGGAGATATCTAAGTACTCAGAAGCTACTTCAAATAAGCGATATCACCAAATACCTGAATAACTTTCAAAATGGGAGAAGAGGGCACTGTTGTTGTGCAAGCTTCACCAGTTTCAGCAAGGAAACATATTATATTTCAGAGAGTTGGTGTCATAAAAGATCAATATCCAGTTCAACACATTACTGATCTGTCAAAATCCACACTCACATGGATGAGCACATGCACGCATAAAAACATGATCTTGCACAAATGTGCGGAACACAGAGATACAGAGACAGGCAGGGTATTCCCTTTACAGTCTCTGCTATTTGAATCCATTATCGTCTCTTTATAGTATATTTAAAGACAAAAATACTACATATAAATAATAAAATAAAATCCAGAAAAATAGAACAATGGAGGAGCAGGGTTAACCATTTGTAGAGGGCAATGATATAAACAGTAATGCAACATCAACTGCAAGGACACAATAAAAACCAACCATGCAGCAAAAGCATATGACAGCGCTGCTGCATGTGTGCCAGCAAATGTCTATGACAGAGTCCATACAGGCGGAGACAAACCCTTTCACCTCTGATATTTATTGATCTGCTTTAAAACTCACAATCTGAATAATCCTCATGATTATAATAAGGGTTTAGAGACACATTTTCATCAGACAGACAACCAAAATGACAAAGATGCATCTGTGAAAGAGACATATTATGCAGGTCTTGCTTGTTTTTAATCACTTGGGATTCATTGTTTTGACAGAAAACATCACGTTGATTAGAGTTGATTGGTTTTGCGGCTGTTTAATATGACATGTTGTTCACAAATGTCATTGTCATCCAATCAATGCTGACTGTTGTTGCTGTGACCTATAAACCTCATTCAAATAGCCACTGACAGCAGACACTGTACCACCCAGGCCATTGCACTATAATACCCAACAGCCACCTTTCCCACATTAAGACCAAATAGGACTAGTTAGACCATCAGAGTTCATATGTGGCAAAAAAATATGCAGGTTTAGACCAAAACTCAAGCTGAGACATTAATTATTGTAATCAAAAACAGGAAACTTGGTCAGAAAGAGTTCCACGAAGTAACGAGACCTCATGTGCCTCATTTGATCTTGTGGTTGAAACCAGAGATATTGAAAGTCAGTCCACACTATGAGATTATAAAAAGCAAACCTATCAAGCCAACGACCTGAGGCAGGGTCAATTATATTACTGAGACGGTCTGAGTGACAATGACCCTGACCTATGAGATAATGAAGATGAATGACTGTGGGCGGGGCTTGCATGGAGCCAGGCTATGTGGCTGGTTAATATCTCTCCAGGGATGCCTTTGTAGGGGATTGTGGGATGGAAACATGCTAAGCCTATTGAGCTTGATGGAGAGTAATACAACACAAAGAAAGGCTGATAGATACTCAGCCTTTGGAATTTAGATTAAATATACACACAGAAATAAAAACACACTGTTGTAAGCTGTGTACTGTGTATTTCTGTGCTTAATAATGAACAAGCCATAATAAATTATTGCAAAATCCTATGTGGGTTTACTTTTTAGACTTTAATCTTGAATGGTGTTATTTTATTTATATTATGTTCCCCATGATTCTTAGTATGTTAATTTATTATTATGGAAATAATCTTAACATACAGTTCTTGACTCACTGAGAAGGTAGTAATCTTCTGAGCTCTGTTAACCTTTGGTGTTTTTATGTGATCCCAGGTTATTTAAACAAGCATGAAGTGAACATATTTTAGAGATTCAAATGTATTTATTTTGATGCATAAATCTGCAAATTATGAGAGAATTTTGCTGACACATGTTGCCTAATGTGAAGCGTTTTATGCATGGCTATTTTTTCCTAACATTTTACACAGAATGTAGTTTGGTTATGCATTTATTTTGTGAGAATTCTATCTTTTTCTGCTGTACTTTACAGTCTCTTGATGTTCACAGAAGGCAATAATGCAAAAAATACCCTGCTTTGTTTTGTCTCTTCCTATTTCAGGGAGGTTATGGTGTTGTCATGTCCACGCCTCTGGCTACTTTGCAGTAAAGTTTTGAGAAACAGTGCCGGTAAATTGGATCCATGTCCAGTACACAACACAAGCAGAGTTAGACCCAACAATCACACACACTGAAAACCAAAACTTCCTCCTAATTAACTGGCCTATTCAGCAGAGTCTGTTTGATCACTTTACAGAAACCAAACCACTCAGAAAGAGCCAGACAGAAACTGTCTGATAGCATGGTGTGGATCACAGTGTGCTAAAATTAGACTCCATGACTAACCTAAACTAGCATCTGTATTCAGTCTATTCTGAAAGACAGCTCCGGTTGAATTGGTCACAGTGTGACACAGCAAATCAGTTTCAAGTTGAGAGGAATCAATGTGAAGTGTTTTTTAGGTTAGTTCGTCTTATTTAAATGCATGAGGATATAACACATAGCTCTGTTTGCGCAGAAGCAAAGAAGTGTACCTAATGAGATTATTTCAGACTGACAACACTAAATGTTTAAATATATCCATATTTTGATCTGTGTGAGGGAGGAATTGAGTCACTGCTGACATCTCACAATTGAACTGAACTACATTTGACACTGGTGCCTCTCATAAAGAAGGTGAATTAAATCCTCACCCAGCACAACTGGGACCTGTCTGCGTGGGACCTTTTCCCTCACACAATGCAAGTAAGGAGGACTGGAAACTCAAAATTACTCATGGACATGACTGCCTTTGAAAGCAAAGGTTAATTAATGCTGGAGGCTGAATGATCCAAAAATCACAACCAAAAACACTTCCAACAAAATTCTTAGTATTGGTTCTGATTTTATTATGAGAGGTAACATTGGCCATTTTAGATTCCAGCCTCTCAAATGTGAGGTTTTTCAGCTATTCACTGTTGGTTTGACAAACCAAACCATACTGTATGCACACGCCACTTTGTGCGCACAAGCATCTTTCTTTCTTTTGCGTATGAATTACATTTTGTCCTCCGGTTTTTTTGCTCTACATAACAGTTAACAGCTTAAGAATCATTAATTCATTCTCTGTTTAAACTTGATCCTCTTCAGCACTAGGGGACAAAACATTACTTAAAAATTGCAATTGTAATTGCACGAGTCTAATCTAGTCCATTTGACCGAACACAAATCATTAAAGACAACACTACAGTGGAGCGGATATGATCACTGTAGTATGTACTCAGCAGGGAGATGGTGAACTGTTTGACACATTTTTTTCTGCTCAGCTAACTCTGAATGTCACCCCAATTATGTTAATAATCACCACATCATTGTGGTATAAAACACAGAGGACCCTGAAGAATAGTTAACTATTTGATATACACAATGATGATGTGCCAAACATTGTTACATCTGTTTGAACCTTGGTCAAAGGACAAAGAACAATATTTCTACTGTATGTTCATGTCCACTCAACCAAGAAAAGACTTAAATACATACTGTATATACGAAATGATTCACAACCCCAAAAATGAAAACAAAACTATAAATAGATGCATTTAGTCAAGGAAGACCCCTATAAGACCCCTGTGGTTTTTGTCAGACTCTGTTGTGACCACAAATCTCAAAATACAAACACCCACTGGATGACTAGTAGAAAAAAATAAAAAGAAAGGGGAAAGAGAAAGAGAGATTACATCTCTGC
Organism: Protonibea diacanthus; assembly: GCA_028641955.1. Taxonomy (NCBI): domain Eukaryota; kingdom Metazoa; phylum Chordata; class Actinopteri; family Sciaenidae; genus Protonibea; species Protonibea diacanthus. Next base: position 11,432,744 of record CM053983.1, on the reverse strand, counting down.
CTCATGAACCATGAAGTTGACAGATACTTTAAAAGGCATAGAGCAGAGAAACAAAATTAGGTTTTCTATCCACGGGTACATTTAAACATGTTTGCTTCAACAGGCTACAGCAAAGACTCGATATCACAGCCTATTATCCAAGGGAATTTAAAATGTGCCGGATACTTGCTCTGCAGCACTCAAGAAAAGGTTTTAGTACCGCTAACAAAAGATAGTAGTGCCGGTTCCCATGAGAGGACATTACAGGTGATCATCAGGGAGTAGAGAACTGGGTCACTTCCATTTTCTCACTGGCCCTAATGACAGACTTCAGGTTTAAAGAAAAGGAGAGAAGGATGGCGGGAAAGACAAGTTGGACAAGATTCTCGACTGTTCTCAGATGTAAACATGAGTTTTTAAACTTGGGACTACATTACAGCACATTAGTCTTAGTCACTTAGTCTCACATTAGTCACTGAGGTGAGAAGAATTATACAGACATATTCTTACCAATCACAATATTTGTACAAATGCTGCAATAAAGCTGCAAAGAAATACAATTATTTAAGCGTTATTGTCCCTTTGGAACATTTTGTTACACTTGGATATTGGCCAAGGTTTCTGTTGGCACACCATTGAATTATTCTTCAGTAAAATGGTCTGAGACCCCATTTTCTCTTCCAGGCTGTAATCAGAGTCATGTTAGGACAAGCTCCGAGTCTGGGGAATCTGGAGATTACAAAAAAAATTACATTTTTTGATAAATATATTGCAGATTTAGTTATCACATAGACAAACACATGAAATGACAAGGGGAAATGTGTGCGAATGTGTGGTGCATACTGTCCAAAGTTCCAAAGGTATAAGACAATCAAGGAATCAAGACAAACTGAGGGAGAGAAGTGGAGTACAGTTTGTAACATGTGGAGGGCCTGAAGAAAAGACTACCTTCCTGTGGTTTGAAAGTCAAAAGCACACTTCAGGACTAAGAAACAGAAATATAAAGAGCTACAATAATGCTGTGATGTACTATTTCTCCAGTTTGTTAGCTAAATACTGTTTCTTTGTAAACAGTATGACTAAACAGGATTAGAACCATGTTAGAACCATGTTGCATCTGTAACACAAAAATCCCTAAGGCCACAATTTTGCGTGACAGAAGGGGCGATTGCATGGCAGATTATTTTCTGCAGTGTAATGCAAAAATGTAAAGTTAAAGTTTCCTGTCAACCTTAACAGTCATTTAAATACATGTGTTTGGGAAGTGGGACCTATTCTGATTTACAACCAGTAATTTGAGAAACGTGTAAGTGCTGGTATCTCAGCATCAGTGACTGTATGTGAAACTACTGCCTTCATGAGATCAAAGTGTGAAAAAGAAGACTGTAACTTCATTACACTAATTGCGTAACTGCTGTTTCATGGCGCAGTCAAAACGAGATTAAAATCTGTGCTACTTTTATTCAGATTTAATTTGTCTGACTGTGTCATCTGTATTGTGTTAACGCAACTCCGGCATACAGAGCAAACAATGACAGGTAATAAAGCGGTTAGCTATTGGTGACAGTCTCTGGCTAGAGCAAACACACACCCATACACTTTGGTTTATTCTTTCACATCAAACAATCAAGAGGAAGTTGGACACTTTGTCAGGCCTTTCAGTATCATAGTTTTAAATGGGAGCCAAGGATCTATGAATGAGTAACACTGCTACAGTACATGACTAATGGCAGGTTAACTAAACCACTATGATCTCCACGTCAGATAAAATCATTGGAGTACCGGTAAACGGTTAACCTTTCATGAGGTTTAGAATTGGATGGTTTTGCAAAAGCATAGACAGTATCACGTTTAACATGTTTAACACTTGCTAATTAGAACTAAACAGAAAGCACAGCTGAGGCTGATGGGAATGTCATTAGTTTTGCAGGCATTTGGTCATTAAGTATTTTATTTAAAAAATATTCATCATGAGAGGTAATGAATGTCTGTAAACTAATTTTGTTGCAATCTAGACAACAGTTGTCTAGACATTACACTTAAAACCACAAGTCAGGGGATCACCAAAGTCAGTAGGAGTCATTGTCTGGAAACTATGAATTACAGTACAAACTTAGGTGCCTGCTCATCTGGTAAACGTGAAGATGTTTCACTGGAAAGGTAAAAACCTTGAGCTGCTGTTAGCGCTAGAGAAAAGCCAAGGGGATCACCAAAGTCATTATTGTTCATCCTCTGGGCACCATCAACATCTGCATCTGCATCAAACGTCTTGGCAATCCATCAAATAGATGTCAAGATGTTCAAATAAAACCAAAAATGGCAACCTCTTGGTACCAGTCAGTAATCCAACCAGATATTTCAACCTGGACCAAAGTGGTGGACCAATAGACTAAAGGACTGACCCATCATCACGGCTATGGATAAAGCCACACTGCAAGAGTAAGGGCCAAGTATTACTCAAAAGTAAAAGACTTTCACTGACATTATATTGTGTTCTTTTCAGTAGGTTTGCTGGATTATCTCTGTTGTTTTTAGCTTTACAATTTGTCACTGATAATATCTGTCTGCCACACTGCAGGACTTTTATAGCACAGCTGCTGTTCTTTACAATTCCTCTTTTTTCCTTCCTCCATCCCTCCACCCTGTACAATACATCTCATTGCCCATTTTTGTCTAACTCCTTCCATCCACCCTTCCCTCCCCTCTCTCTCCTCTTCTCCAGGGTGTGTTTGACTGATGTTATTATCTCTACCTCCTTCATCCCTCCATCTTCAAAGAAAGGAGATGACTGTATCTATCAAGCTTTAGTGTGCTTAAGAGACGCCTCGGGCACTGTGGTGCTCCACTCCCAGTCTGAGAAAAGCTTGGCGGTAAAAAGGGAGAAGGCCTTGTGTGTATTTGACAGACAAGCAAATTGATAATGGAAATAACCATATTCCTCCCTTCATTACATGTGTACTTTACGCTGTAGATGGATGCCCTGTGTTGTCTGAAGTAAATCGAAGTCTCTCCTGTGTGTGGCTACACTAAGTTAACAAGGGAGGTTCAATAAATGTCACCAAAAGACCTGAAATATGTGCTGTAAATCACAGTGAGAGATATATGGGTTATTTGTTTGACATATGAGGTTATTTATACTCGGAAAAAACATACTGGGAATTTTATGTACCAGGCTCAATAGTGGTTTACGTATACATTATCATGGTGTACAACATACAGTAACAACAAACTGGAAATTAAAGGCAAATTATTCGACACCATCTATGTGCTGTGACAAACACAGCATCAGTTACTATCAAACTAGGAAATGGAGTGATACTCCAAAGCTTGAACAAACAGCTCTACTGCATTAATACAGTAATACTGTCTGAAGTTGAGAGATTAAACGTTACACCCAGAGGTGTCGCAGCCACAGGAAGTAGGCAGCTGTATTAGTCAGTCAATTAAATTAGTCACCTTTGATCTCCTATTAGTCACAGATTAACGCTATTACTCTCCAACAAACAGCAGTGTTGCTTTATGTTTGCCGGGCATCTCCATCTGTTCATAAAGATTTGGCACACATGCTGCTTTCCCTACTTGTCTCTCTATTTTTTTATCTTCTCTAACTCATTACTACACACTTTCATTTCCTGTGTGATCACTTTTGCAATGTTTGTATATTCACTTACACTACTCACTATTTTATGGCTTTTCTTGTTGTTTCCTGTGCTTGTTTTCTTTGAGATTGTATAATCCAATCAACATATCGTCTTTCAAGTAACATATGTGATTTTAACTTTATATTCTTTTTAGGGTGACTATGTAACATCTATCCAGAGAATACAGGTTAAAACATGACTTAAACCCTGTCATTTAAAGCAATGTTTATTAATCGACACCGTTCCTGCTAAATAAACCATTAAACACTGACATTAATAAATATCTGGGTTAGTGTTACCCTGTTGACACCATCAGGGTTATGTTTTTAATTTGAAAAGCTCCACCCAGAGGCACAGAAGAGATTACACTGTACAGCTGTGCTCACAGTAAAGTGATCTTTATGTGGAAAAATCAACAAAGTGGTCCTCACACATTGCTACATCACGCTTCTCAGAAACAGTGTTTCACTTTTCAGCCAACGTTTATTTGATTACAACATCTGACCTCAAAACAATCTGAAAATATATTGTTTTTTCATCATGTCCAACAGTAGATCGTATAACACTGACAGGCTGAACCTGGACATGTTTGTGTTCTCTCTGTGCCACTTCCTCGGTTTCTCAATCTCTGTTTTTCTGCAGAACAACAAACAGTGGTTTATTTGTTCAGTCCAGTCAAGCAGAGCGTTGATACAAACTCACCGAGTCATTCTCATGCCCTGCGTCTGGATGAAATACCAGAACCACTCCACTGGAATTCCACCCTTCCCAGTGCTGACTCCCACTTCTTTGCATTGTTTCGTATGTATGTGCGCACTACTAGCCTCTGTGTCCATCTCCCACGTGGCAACATTGCTGTCATAACCACGTCAAGAGAGTCGATATCTCACTATGAAACAAACAGCACATAGAGATTTGAACGTGAATTGAATTTTGAAGTGCTGTAGATCTCCATATTCCTTCCTGATGCAACACTGGTGGCTAGAGATTCCAGAAGTAATGATGTGCCTTCAATTAATGATTACATTACATAAAATGACACGTCCAATTTTCTTGCATAGTAACTCGCTCCCTCCTGCTGCTTCTCACCTCAGCGTGCTCCCAGAACATTTAGCGAGTCCAGGAGATATGAAAGTGAAGCTCATCATTCCTGTCTCACACTTCTTCCTCTGCTTACAGTATGTCCCTAGATGATATAATTCAAGCTCCTACAGTGAGTGTAAATGTGTTTAAGTTAAACATACCCAGAGGACTGGCTCATGGTTCTGTTAATGTCACACAATATCACATCCTAAAGCAGACAACTTGCCTGTGCAGGCCTGTTCACAAAGCATTTTAAACGTTCTCTTTTCCCAAATTTCTATATTCCACACAGAGCTATGTAACTAAAAGCTTAATTCCACTGAGAGTCATGTAACTAAAAGGCGTTTCTACCCAGAGCTACACATATTGAACATGCTGATTTATTCACAGTGACCAGAAGCTATCTGATTCAACCATCAAACTTTATGGACTCTGCTTAGACACTGTTTTACTGAGGAAACTATTTCATCTTAACTATCTTTAGTCTCTGATCTGTTTTAAGCCCAGAAAGAACCAATATGCATTTTTAATGATCTGCCAAGTATTAATTATTCAGCATTCAATGGATTTACTGCTCTGTGGCTGGCAGTTAATGGTCTGAGCTGCTATTTCTACCTGGCCCGTAGACTCACTGAGGGCTGATAAGGACACAGTCATATGTAACACTGGATGAATGAATGAGCTCAGTTTTGGCTCAATGTGTTTAACTTTAGCAGCTGCTAGCATCCGATTGCATCAAAAAAGACGTAGTTCCCAAGAATATCATTATCGTTGAAATCACTGAAAAAAAAGTTTACTACTGAACCTGCGAATCTCCATGTTTTGTTCAGTAAGCGAGAATTGTCTGAACACCCATGGACACATTGGATAAACACCCTTTGCTAAAATGTAAACAAATATAGGCTAAAAAACTGAGCTAAAGTAGTAGCCCAAGGTGTAACATACTGAATCCATAGGTCACTTCCACATTTGAGGTAATGTCATCAAACTTCAAAATACCATTAGTCCTTCAAACCTCACAAACACAAAAATGTTACCCTACATACCCTACAGGAAAAATCACATGACCCAGATACTGGGAACCATATGGCATTCATTTATAAAGGACTGCTTAGAAATGAGCAAATAGTCAAGTGCTGGAACAAATGTCTAAGATGATGCTGGTTCCACTTAAATTGAATGTCACGAGTGGGACTTAAAAATACTGCAATGACACTTTGTGGGAAACACGTGTCATGAGGTGACCCCACTTAGACTAGGAACGCAACAATTATGGATTCTGATGGTACGATTATTATAGTCTGTGGAAATATCCCATTGCATGGCTCCAAGATAATGCATTTCACAGCCCTTTCGATGTATGAAATTATATGAGCATTTTTATTTTGCAGTTTTAGTAAAAATCAACCTATTAAGCAGATGTCCTTGAGGGGATTACATGCTGTTTTGATGTGGTAAATTCATAAACGGTGCAATGCTCCTCACCTGCTGTTGGATTATGCTGCACTAAAAACCCGATTCTTAACGCACTGCTATTTCGTTGATTGTAAGTGGCACTTGTAAGTGTCTGAGCCTTGTGGTTACAAAACCACGATGATTTCGATTTTAGTGAAATCGGTTCATCGCTGCATCCGTACCTTAGACTAACTGAGAGAGAAGATGTTCAGGGTTCATGCTGTTTCTTACAATCCTTAATCCTTAATCTTGACTTGCAGAAAATTACCCAAAAATCAAATTATAACCGAACTTGAAAAGACAGTAACAATGCAGTGAAGCGATGCCCACTGTGAGGGTTGAGATAATGAATGTTTTTCCAGCACTACAGAGAGGGAAAAAAAAAGCATGGAGGTTTTGACGTTATTAAATGAGAACTGTACATTTTATGTGGGATAAAAAGACAACGGTTTTAGCCCCTTTATTGAAGAAGCAGCATAAAAGCAGCATGAGTGGACTCACCAAGACTCTGTTCTCCGTCTTGTCTCCTTTGATCTCCAGTTTGACTCTCTTCCTCAGCGACAGCTTCGCCTTTCTCCCCACTGCGTCCCTGACGCTCTCTGCAAGAGGAGAGAAAATAGGGTGAGACTCAGACTCAAATTTAGAGAATATCTGTGTGAAAAAGAGAAGTTGCTGCCAAGTGGTTTATCGTGCATTACAAAACTATCTATTTACTTTGTAGACTCTTTCCCACAGAGTCTTAACACAGAGCACAGATCAGTACATTTCTGCCAAAGGCGGAATAACTCCTTACCAAACCAAAGGAGGAATAATCTTTCTTCTAGGTTTCATTTATTTGGGCATGATTAATCCCTCTTCAGAGGACTGATTTCTGATACTATTTGTATCAGATTTAGGCTTATTTCTCAGTGCCTGTGGTGAAACATGAAACTGAAAAAACTAAAAATGAGCCCACACAGAGTCAAACTAGTAAACTCAAGTGAACTCATACATAGGCCTACTTTTCTTTAAAATTGCTGTCTGAATAAGTTTGAGCAAGAAAACATTAACTGAACAATGATTCTGATACTGAATTAATCATTTGGGATGTTTTAAATATTGTGACAATCAGTCCAATGGTTTGAATCCAATAGTAGCTACCTGCTTGTGGTGCTAAACAAAAGAATCAGTGAAAAGTCAGTGAATTTCATGACAGGCCATCCAACAGCTGTTGAGATATTTCATGTCAGTCAAAGTGGCAAAGTGACAAACAGACCAAGAGATCAATGGTAACATCCATTCTAGCATCCTAAAACATGATATTTGTTCGCTCCATCTTCTTCAATGTAAGAATTTGCTACTTTTCTCTGATTTTCATAATTATAAATGAAATACATTTGGGTTTGCCCTGTTGGTTGGACAAAACAAGCAATTATCTTTTTTTAATAAAACAATGAATTAAAATAATCAACAGATATATTAATAATGAAAAATAATGAAAGAATCTTTCACGAATATGTTGAGCATGTTGTTCAAATCTATTGTTCACACTCGGTAGGAGCCTCAACTGCCAGCAAACTGGCTTAGAGAGCAGAACTGGGTCAGCCGCATCTCCATGGTCCTCAATTTACCCACCACACAGCGGCTGATGTAGTCTGTGCACATGTGTCTGAGAGACAGTGTGTGTGTGTGCATGTGTGTACATACGTGCTGGCATGCATGTGTCCTTGCCTTCAGGCTTCCTCAAACCATCATCAGATCAAAGTGAACGTAATAATTAGACAAAGTGCAAAGTGGTTCATCTGCCAGCCTGGAAATGTGCACATTTCCTGCTGCAGCATTTCTGAAACTAAACTCTTAGACACCCAGTGGATTTCTATACAAAATTAAAACTAGTATGTTTTAATGAGCTTGAGCAGTTCTTGGTCCCGGACAGGAAAAGGTCTTGACAGACCCTCGTATATCATTTTTCTGCTAATTTAATTTTTCTGCTCATTCATTAAAACTGTGACAGGAGTGAGACCTTCACTATCCAGCAGCCCTGTGTGTTCATATTAGGCAGTTTAGGCATGTGCACTGGGTCACAGGCTCGTGTGGAAGGTGGGGAAATGGGAGACCTATGGCCTTGTAAAAGCTCAAACAAACAATTCACAAACCCATAAATTCACTCGCTCATTTATTGACCCTCAGCCAATCCAGATGTGTGTGTCACAGATTAGACCTGTGGTCTCTCTACAGCGCAAACATCATGGAGGTGTTGAACATCATAGAAATGACATGAGATCTGATTAGTTGTAGACTATGAGCAAAGTCAAATTGAGGTTAATATAAACCAGACATATTGGAACTTGTTTTATGTGACCTGCATGAGTAAAAAGTTCAAAGTTCAATGGCAAGCATCCGCAGAACCATCCACCCCTCCATTATCTGTAACCGCTTATCCTCATCAGGGTCACGGTGGGGCTGTAGCCTGTGCATCCACAGGACCACAAAACAAGACAAGATCATAAAGACCAGACAGATGGAAGAGGGAGGTGTCAAAACGAGAGCACAGTATGATATTCTCTGTAGTTTAACAGTTGCACAAGATATATTTTGTCTATAGGGTTTCAGTCTGCAGCATCATGGTGTTTGTTGCATGCACTGGATGCAGAGAGTGATCGAGTATGATGCTGAATCACCCGCACCAATCAATGTTTCCAACAATGGCTGGTTATATAGTACTCAAAACAACACCACATGACAATGGGATCATGACAAACCAAATTCCTTGTGTTAAGGTCAGGCATTTTACGTTTCAGTTCAGGAACCAAAATCTCCACTAATGCCAAATGTAAGGCTGAAGTTTGGGGGAAATGTGTACAAAGGACAGAGTGGAATAAAATGATTTGAACAACCATGAAGCTACTTCTGAGAAAACAGGAAAATTAGATGAAATTCACACACACAGCAAACTGAAAAAGCTTCTGTTCCTTCAGCCCAAACAGGGTGGATAACAAACAAACCAACATATTCTAGTCGTGTGAGGGCACAAACATCTGAATGAGACCACAGATACATTGGTGGAGTAAAATAAGCGACTGACTGGCTGCAAAATTCGGTGACTCAGTGAATGAACGCATGCCTGACCAAGTGACCTAGCATTTTCCTCTAACGCTCATCTACAGTATGCACTTTAAGTCTCTTTAAGAAATAAACGGAGCCAAAAGAACATTGTAGACTGTGTGTGTGTCCACATGAGGTGGAGAGAAAGAGCTTGTGCTTGTCCAACATGGCACTGAGGTGTCAAAAACTGAGCTACTTTGCCAAACAAAGAGACCCTGAGCTTGAGCCAAACAGCCTGCAGGAACTCCAATGTATGTCCACGATCAGTACAAATATCTCATATAAAAAAACATGGCAAACTTAAGCTAAAAGCTGACCGACTGAGTAAAACTCCATGCAAGAGATGTGAGAGTGGATCAAGGTTACTGTGGGGAAGATAATCCTAAAGTATGAGTGAATGAGGGGAATGATATGCAGGCAACTCACATCTAAACTATTTGGCTTTCCTTCCAAATATAGTCTGCAGTCCTCATTACATGAACAGCACAAGCACCTTGATCAACAACAGCAATGCCCCATGTATACACAGTTTCAAGCTTTACTGCAGCTATAGCATTTACAGTCTCATACTGTTTATACTGTAACGTGTATTGTAGGAATTGTGCAGAATTTGGAGAGGGACACCATCAATCACAACCAAACTGGCCCTGTAAGGATGTGGGTTGGATACTATTAACACATTGGAGATAATACCATGCTATTGTGTCTCAACCACAGTAAGTATGGCTGCACAGTCTGTATGGATTATATTTTATTGTTATTTATCATTACTCAAAGGCGCATGCACACTGAGAGTTACGGATATGATAGAGGCAGTATCAGTGATTGTTCCAGTCTGGACACATGGCTACAGGCGATCCGTTTCTGTGCTTACCCAGAAGCTCTTTGGGGACCTCTGACACTTCTTCGCTCATTTTGTCGAATATAATATCCAAAACAACGACAAGAGTTCAGTCAACACATCAAGAAGCCTCAAATGGTGAGGAAACAATGAGCGGGAGAGAGCGAGAGAAGTGTCAGGTGGTGCCGCCGCCGCCGGTGCGCTTCTGCCGGTTACATGCTCCTCTCCTCCTCTCACTGTGTCCGGACAATGTATCCGCGTTTACCAGCGCGCATCTCTTTTCGGGTTAAACAGGTTCAGTGGTTGTGTGCTGAGGAAAGAATAAGAGGGGGGAAAAAACCCGCTAGAAGCTTCTTAAAATCATGTTGAGAGCCAGCAGACTCTGCGCTTCATGGAGATGAAAAGACCACCTCTCACGCACATCCTCCTCTCTGGCCGTGGCCCTACCGTAAAGCTGTCGGTAATACAGTACCAGCCAATAGTGGAAACCGGGGCCCCTCCCCGCTCGGTGATGCGACAGCCAGGGAGCCGATGCGATGCCTGGGCGGAGTGGCGTGGCAGGAGGTGGGCGTTGGTAGTGTCAGCCCGATATTAATGAGCAGGCTGAGCTAGTGGTTCCCAAACTGGGAACCAGGGACCTCTAGTGGACCTTGAGGGGCTCCAATGGGGTCCCAATACTCTGCTTGTATTGCAGGATGTAGATGAACTCCCAATTGCCAAGATATGAGATTAGTACAGGCCTACTTTAACTAGCCAATAAGAAGGACTCTATGAAATCACTCCTATGAGTATAAATAGGCCTACACTCTAAATCCCTGTGGGAACATTGTTACAGATAGAAGTGTCCCTGCAGAGAAGCCTACTGTTTTTAGATTGAAAATATATAATAATAAGACAAAAACTTGAGACAAAAACTGTACGTTTTCCTTTTTATACCCTTTATTCATTCATTTATTTTATTTTATTAGTCAAAGTTATAAATGGCCGAATTGTTTTGGGTCACTTTAAAATTGCTCTTGGACCATGAGGTTCGTAATAGTACCAAATTAATAAGAGACAGGCAGTTCCTTGTTTGTTCACTGCAGTAGGCCATTTCGAAGAAATAAAAAACGTTTTTGATTATGAATTATGGAATATAAATGTGCCAATAAGACATCTCTACTCACTGTCTCTGATGTGGTTTGTAAAAAAATGTCACTAGACGTTAAAAATGTTTTATTCTACGATGACCAAAGGTTTAAAGAGGGAAGATGGCGACACCTTGCGGTCATTTAGTTCAATTACACCACTGTGATTTTCTTGATATAGACAGTGAAGACCATTTCAGATATAAAATGTACTTTATTTAGCTGCCGCAAGTCACAAGTAGTCTCATGTCACACATCATAAATCTCTGTGATAACATTTAATTGACCACAAATTCAAAACAGGCTCTATATATGACACATGAGTGCAGGGGCGGACTGGCCATCTGTGTGATCTGGAGAATCACAGAACGACCGGTACTCCAGGACGGCCAGCGGCCGCCCACCAAGAGCGGACTGGCCTACGGGGGTACCGAGAGTTTCCCCGGTGGGTCAGTGGGCCGGCCCGATACGGTGTGGTGCTTAAGTGACACGCTGACGTTAGTGTGTTTACATTTTCCTACAGTCTAGTTGTCGAACGAGAAAGAAATAAAGAAAAAAGAAAAGAAGAAGCAGCCCGATGCCCAGCCCGGCCTCGCCAAGTCATATTCTCGGCACGAACCCGGCTTGAACCAGCATGACCGGCCGGGTTGGGCTGTCCATGCCTCTTATTAGGAGCCCAAAGAAGAAGTGCAAAAGAACAAAAGAACAGGCAGCCCAGTCCAGGGGCGGACTGGGGAAAAAAGCGGCCCGGGAATTTAGCACCTGACTGGCCCACTCGGCCGGGGCGGCGGATGATGGTGGCGGATGCTGTCAATGTTGGCTAATGCCACTGAGCGCTGTCTGGCTCTAGTCCATACACAATGCTGATGTTTTTACAGCCAAACTAGCCTAAATGCGTTGTGCTAAAAGTTAGCAAGCTAGACAAATAATATTATCACATTACAGCCACCCACCTGACTAGCATCCCTCTCCCGGTCACACAGACCCGGCTTTCTCTCTCTGTCTTTCACTCACTCAAACACACCATACTTGAGAACTAAAGTACTTGTAGGGGGTTGTGGGCACTCCTTCAGAAAAGAAATGTGATTTTTAACACATAAACGAGGCATTCTGGTGTACTCTGAGGAGAAAATAGAGGGAAAAGAAAACACTGCTTCAGATTTTTTTCAGATTTTTGGGCTGCCTGTTCTTTTGTTCTTTTGGGCTCCTAATAAGAGGCATGGACAGCCCATCCCGGCCAGTCATGCTGGTTCAAGCAGGGTTCGTGCCGAGAATATGACTTGGCGAGGCCGGGCTGGGCATCGGGCTGCTTCTTCTTTTCTTTTTTCTTTATTTCTTTCTCTTCGGCAACTAGACGGTAGGAAAATGTAAACACACTAACGTCAGCGTGTCACTTAAGCACCACACCGTATCGGGCCGGCCCACTGACCCACCAGAGAAACTCCCAGTACCCCCGTAGGCCAGTCCGCCCCTGGTGGGCGGCCGCTGGCCGTCCTGGAGAACCGGTCGTTCTGTGATTCTCCAGATCACACAGAAGGCCAGTCCGCCCCTGGCCCAGTCCAGAGAGCAGAGGGACAGAGAGACAGCACAGCAACAGGTGTGTGTGTGTGTGTGTGTGTGTGTGTGTGTGCTACTGTACCTGCTGTAAAGGGTAGGCTAATATATTCTATAATCATAGTTGACCGAAAAGCTCAAGCATGTGGGAGTCTCTTTTCATATTTAATATCTGAAAGTAGAGCTGTCAAGATCCAGGTGAGAACAGGGCAGAAATGGTGGAAGAACAAAGTGTGGCCTAAGAGGCCCATGAAAGGCTGGTCCAGGCCAAAAGATTTTAAAAAATGAGTTTTGTTTTTGCTCTCCAGCCTCAGCTCCCCACTAGACCAGGTTCATACACTCCAGCCATTCTTGTCATTACAATAACAGGAACCTCAGTCAGTACTAAATCTGGAAAAAAATTCTGAAGCAGTGTTTTCTTTTCCCTCTATTTTCTCCTCAGAGTACACCAGAATGCCTCGTTTATGTGTTAAAAATCACATTTCTTTTCTGAAGGAGTGCCCACAGATCCCCTACAGTACTTTAGTTCTCAAGTATGGTGTGTTTGAGTGAGTGAAAGACAGAGAAGGAGAGAGCCGGGTCTGTGTGACCGGGAGGGGGATGCTAGTCAGGTGGGTGGCTGTAATGTGATAATATTATTTGTCTAGCTTGCTAACTTTTAGCACAACACATTTAGGCTAGTTTGGCTGTAAAAACATCAGCATTGTGTATGGACTAGAGCCAGACAGCGCTCAGTGGCATTAGCCAACACTGACAGCATCCGCCACCATCATCCGCCGCCCCGGCCGAGTGGGCCAGTCAGGTACTAAATTCCCGGGCCGCTTTTTTTCCCCAGTCTGCCCCTGCATGAGTGATGCCACGCTGTCTTGTTCAAGTTATATCAATTTTCCAAATACACTTGTTTTCCAATGGGCAAACATTCTAACTAAGAAAAAGAGGTATTTGTTTTTTTACTGTACTGCTCTCATCAGTTTTAAGCTAAAATACAGTTTGAGGTCTGCTGCTGAATCTCACTGAGTCTCTTCTCTAGTTTATCTGCCATGGCGTTGAGTTGTGTAGCCCTCAGCAGCTCAGGCAGTTTTTTTCAGCTGCTCCACAGAGGTCTCGTCCAGCCACGCTTTGATTTGATCCATGAGAGGACCTCTCTGTTTGGGGAGAACCGTATCCCGGGTGCGCCTGTCCTGTCCTGACCTAATGTACCCGTTAGAGGGAGATCGTGGTTTATTAGAGTCTAAGAGGGAACGGAATGGTTGAAAAGAGGCACGAAAAGGAAGGAAGGGGGCTCACCTTGAGACAAACTTCCTCATTTTTGCCACACGCATCCTGTGCATACCGAAAAACCCTGAGAAGAATGCCCTGGACGTCGCACCTGAGAAAGAAAGTTGTGCTGTGTGAGTTTAAACTTTGCCGTCAATTTGTCATACAATGGTAAAATTGACCAAATCACCAGATGGGATTTCTTTATAAATAAACACACAGTTAAAATACATGTACAAATACAATTACACACCTCCATTTGCAATATCCTGGCAGGTGCCACACAACGTATCTTGGTCAGATGTGCCGTTAAGGAGCACAAGCTGTCCGTTTACGCATTCCTGGTGCCTTACGCACGGATCCAGCGCAGAAGACGAGCTGGAAAAGTAACCCTCGGCACACAGTTCACAAACAGTGTCCATTTGCGACGTACCTGTAAAAGACAACAATGCATTTTAGGGTTTACGGCGTTTTAAAATACTAAATGTGTTCCTCACGCACTTCATGGTTTTGTTTGTAAAATTTGGTTTGTAAAGATTTACAAGTGTAAACACGTCTATTGGTATCTTGTTCATTGGGATGCACATGCACTGCGTAAATGTCGACCTGAGCACACTTAACCAATCACGTTAAAACAAAATATAGAATTTTGAATATAAGGTTTAATATCTTTCTGTATAAATCGTAATGGAAGCAAGGCAAACATCTCCAAATAAAACAAGTACAGGTAAAATACCTCTGGTAAAAACACCTTGTCCGGCCCCGCACTCTGAGTGTTTCGTACAGAAGTCATAGGTCCAGTAGAAGCCCTCTTTGCACCGACAGACTCTGTTGTTAACCGCGGAGCACTCCTTCTCCACCTCCAGGTTATCATAGCAGAAGTTGTTGCAGTACAGGCACCTGGGCAGGTAGTTCCACAGCTCGGTGAAGTGGTCGGCTTTGCACGGCGCGCACTTGGTGGGCGTGGTGGCTGTGCAGTGGGCGGCCATGTGAGTGCCGGGTGGACACTTGTCACAGGTGAGGATTTCCCCGGTGGACGGGTCTTTGTACTCGTACTTGGGAACGGATTCCTCAGCGGAAATCCCGCAAAGGACACCGGAAAGCAGGAACAGGGCCAGTAAGAGGAGCTGAGGAGAAGACCGTGATTACTGTTCGCTTTGTTTTAATATACCTGTTACTGGTGCTACTACTACTACTACTACTACTACTACTACTACTACTACTACTACTAGTACTACTACTACTACTCTACTACTACTGTCTTGTCTACAGTCACCTAATGTGACTCTTCTTTCCCAGGTTGCAATACAAATCACAACAGATTCATAAATCATGACATAAAGACATAAAACCCAGAAATATCTAATCGATATCAGAGTGAAACTGAAAAAAAAAAAAGTGACTGATTACTGCACTACATGCAGCAGACAACATTTGACAGCAGCAGCATTTATCAGTTGATTAATGTTTAGAACATACAACAAAAGCTGCTTCTTTTATGAATCAGCTGGTATATCAGCAGAGTAATAATATTTGACTTGACCTGACATCTACCTCCCACAATGACTACTCAGAAACCTAAAAATTTCAATTTAAAGCCTCATTATTCAGCCAAAGGTGAATTTGAGCATATATATATATATATATATATATATATATATGAGACATATTTTCTTATCTTAAATTATTGTTCTTTGCCGTCTTAAACTTCAGAATATTGTTATATAGACACTTACCATGATGATGGTTTGCCTGCTGTCACTTCTGATGATGAGGGTTTGACAGTCCATCAGTTTCATTTATATAGTGTAGAGGGAACCTCTGTGAGTGGGCGTGGGCATCTGGGTTTGCAAAGGTCACACTTCAACTTCCACTGCTGAATTTCTCAATTTTGCATTAAACACCTGAATGACCGCATTTTTTTTTGCTTATTCTTAGTGCAGTAAGACTGATGACTGATGATTGATGTGGGCTGATTTGATTTCAGTTCTTGGAAATTATTCAGTTCATTTATCTGATACCCTAATGCCCTGATAGCAATAATAATATAATAGCAATAATATAATGTAATATATTAAATGTCATGACTGGTTTTGAAACTCTGAAAAGTATTGAATTTAATGAAATGACTTTAAAAAATGTGTAATTCTAAATTTTCCATGAATCTTCCCTTTACTGTCACACTAAAAACCATAAACATGATTTTTGATGATTTTCCATTCATTGGTTAAAACATATGTCACGAGCCAATGTGTGAATAAGTCAACTTTTTCCTTTGAACAATTGTGTAACTGACTGTATTATTTGCACACTAAGACAATGTGCTGGTTAAGCAAATGATGGTGACGTGTCCTGTGATGAGTCAAACATGTATCTACATGTCACTCATCTCCCCTTTTCGTTTCCACCGAATATGAGAACATACTACATGATGCGCAGGGTGTGTTTTTGATGAATAAGTGTAATACGCTTCAGACTTATGGTTAAATTTGAGTCAGACAATCTCCCATTTACTTTAAACGCAGTGACCTTTTTCATAATAGCTGTGATCTTGTGGGTTTAACCTGGATACAATGATTTAATGTGAAATACCTGTGCTCGCTTTGTGTTTAAAGATAGACCTACTAACTTTTCATAGCTTTCGTAACCACATCACACTGATGCCGACTGTAGAAGACTGCAAGATTGTGGTTTAATGCTCAGAAAAACTACGAAGGGGACTTTTGAGCTTAGATTATGTTGCATAGACTGTTCCCAGAAGTGAAACATTTTAAAATTTCCAAACAAAACGCCTTCTGTTCTAAACTAGAAAAAGAATTGGACAAAGCATTTTATGCCAAATAATAGCATTGACAGTTTTGGATATTTAGTGCTAGAAAAATATTTTGTCTGCACTAAAGTTTCCTTCCAAGCCAAATTTATGGGTCATTTTGTCCTGAAACATTTACTGTTGTCATCTAAGGTGCTTCTTCTGCTGATTTCATGTAGTTACATGAAGTGTGACAAAAGGATGACACTTGTGGGGAAATATGTGGAAGATGTTTCAGAGCCAAAAGACAATGTTACCTCAGTGGAGCATTCTGGATTTTGGCTTACAAGGTTTGCCAGCACTCAAATTCATGATATAAAATTGGCATCTGAGCTCTTTGTTTTCTCACCCATAGAAAAATCATCCTGGACATGACCGATGTGGGTGGAACACTCGCAAACCTTACTTAACCTCATCCATCTTCAATGTGAACCTAGACATAACTTGTTTAACTTTATAGTTAAACCCATTTCAAAGCTTTAACGTAAACTTATGATTAACCCGACTCCTTTCACAGGCCATACACAGTGTTTCCACTCATAGCCTGAATGGGATTCATATGTATTTTGTGTATGGAAGACACATTGACCCTACAAGAAGCTCCTCCTGCAGACAAACCAAAGTTATTCAGTTAAGGTAATTACATTTAAATTAAATGCAAGTTGTATGCTTTTTTTAGGGAAGTCTTAATAAAGCCCAAATGAGCTGCCCATGGGACCATAGTATGTCTTGTCTTCATCACCTTAAGGGAGAACAAGCTGCTTCCCCTGCCTGTACAGGAAACAATTTTCTACTACGAAATAATCAGAAAGTGAGCTAGGACTAGCCTCTGGGCCAGATGAAACACTTTGTTTCCATCCATAGAAATTGCCAGAGTACGTAATAAGCCTTTTAGAGGTCAAATGAACACAGCTTTCTTATGGGCATTATTTAAAGTGATGGCTGGTCACATGTGTAAGTGATTAGTAAAGTGGACAAAGATTTACTAGCTCCTTGCCAGTAGCTGGTGGTGGTCAGCCAGGTTCCTATTGGCCAACGTTCTTTGAAACATGAAACGAGTTGTGTAATGGCAGCAGGAGTCAACCATTTATCTTTTCTGTCTGGCAGTCGCTTATTTATGAAGACACCGTGCATTTTTACAAACTGATTTTAATCAGATCATTTGGCATTAGTGTTCACAAAGTTACACGAGCTTAAAGAGGACCAGTCAGGCATATATACAATAAAGACCATACATTTAATAATATAAAAGTGATAAAACAAAATATAAAACAAATATCACTTCATGAACTTGCAGCATTTGGAATCCAGTATTTCTGATAAAGTACTAAAAACAAGCCTTTACATATTCAGAAAGTAAAATTATTATTTTTTTTAAATAGAAAACACATTGCACTCCTTTGTACATTCATAAAGCTGACAATTTTTTAAAAAATCGGATGAGCTTTACTTGCCAGCAGTCCAGAACAAACCAACAAACAAAGGAAAACTGTAGAAAATACATGTATTTCATTATGAAACCAAATCCTTCCTCTCAGTCAGCGAGAAAGCAATAATAACAAAAACACAACATCAGCCAGCCTATCTTCCATAAAATAGTGTGCTATTTACATCTTAAATAGTTCATTTCATTTTTCACAGACTCTGGTCAGAAAGTTCCCAGGAAACATTTTTTTTCCATTTTTTTTGTTTCAGTTTGCCTGGAGTACACAGATTTTTTTATTTTTTTTTTTTAGGCTTATTATATTCATCACTGCAAACAGATTCTATAGACTGAGGGTAAATGTATTAGCATCCCTTGTTACCTCATATAATCAAAATATTTTGGCATACAGTTTTGATAGAAATTCAGTGAGGCAAAGACAATCCCATCTTGGCTTTATGTGACAGTAAAATACCTCAAGGCACTATATGCATAGCTTGATATCATTTGCAGATATCTTAAAGACTTTTTTTCTGACATTATTGTGTCTTTTTATGTTTGTGTGCTCACTATGTGACATTGCATTAGTGTCTCTTTATTCTTTAGATGACATATATCCTGGTGTTTGTACATCCGTGTTCTCTATTCATTTAATGGCTTATGAACCTTAAAACACAACTCATCCTGAAGCATATTAACGAACATCTTCTCATACATTTTGTGTGCTGAGGTGGTTCCTATGATGCGGCTAATCCTCTTCAGGCCTCTCAGCAGATAGCGTGGTGCTCCCTGGCTGCGCATCATCCGCAGACTGTGAGACAGACCTTTGGCTAGATCCAGGTCATAGTTTGCTGTCTTCCAGAGGTGGAGAAGCTGCAGGATGTACTGCCTGGGTAGGCAGGTAGAGACCACAGCCTGGACATCCTCCTGCTGAACTTTAACCCCTGGAAGGCTGTTGGTGACCTTCAGGAGGTCATCTAGGGTCAGGTTTTTTAGGCTGTTGCAGCGGGAGACTTTCCTCTCACAATGGTTCACACCTGGAGGGACACGGTTTGAATATTAATACACAAATGGCGGGGTTGACTAAGAAGCAGCTGAAACTAAAAAGTGCAGATTTTGTTCGTACCTTGTATGATGCCGTACAGCTTGTCCTGGTCTTTGTTTTGTTCTCTCCACAGTCGCAGCAGCTGGAAGACCTGTTGCTGGGGAGAGCACACTCTCTTCAGCTTCTCCAGGCTCTTACGATCCACTCTTCTCCCGGGAAGACTCTCCAACAGCCGCTCCAGGGGTACCGAGGATAGACGCAGCGAGGAGAGTGACTGGTAGACTGCCTCCTCACACAGGGTCACATCTGGAATGAGTTATAAGTGAAAGACAGAGAGAGTGGGCTTAAAAACACTCAATAATAATACAATGATAATAATATGATAATGCTGATACAGGTCTTCCAGTAAAAAAACTGAAATGCTGAAACAAACGGATGCATCTGCTGGTCATCACCAGCTTAAAGCAAGGGGAAATAACATAGTCACAAGCAATAAAACATGGCCATTTGTGGCTACAACCTGACGTACATGATAATAAGCGGGAAACCTGTTTCTACCATGAACTCCAGCCAATTTAATCGTAAACTTAGTGAATGCTATACAGTAGCAGAGGGCACATTATGTAATTAGACCAATGACCATCTATCAAAATGTATTCTTTACAGAGGTTTCATCTGTAGCACACATGTGATGTTTAGACTAGATTTTGATTACATCGTTTGGTCTCCACAGAGACCTTTCCTTTATCACG
This sequence comes from Protonibea diacanthus, assembly GCA_028641955.1. Lineage (NCBI taxonomy): Eukaryota > Metazoa > Chordata > Actinopteri > Sciaenidae > Protonibea > Protonibea diacanthus. The sequence continues at coordinate 11,412,694 of CM053983.1, read as the reverse complement.
TGTCTGGATTTCTTTATGAATGTTTGTGCGTGTGTGTGACTCTAATTTGACCACAGCAGAAACAAGGATGTCCTCTCTTTCTGTTCCTCATTGACAGTACGCAAACCACCACTGACACATGCATGGCCAAACCAAACTGAACCCATCCGTGCTGCAACCAGAGCTGCATGGTGAACTGAAGCGAATCGAAATGAGCTCTACTGAAACATACTGCACTTTGCTGCTGAGTCATAGTGCACCACACGCACATCTGCTATTTCATCATTACATGCTTTTTTTTTTTTTTTTTAAATAAGGGAACCCATACACCTACCTACTTTCATTACGGTTAATCCCAACCTGACGCATGTTGGATAACTGTCAAAGCTGAAGATGATGTGAAACTGTCGATGTGAAATTGCGCATTTCATACAATTATGAAGCATTTTCATCTGTGTGAAAACAGTTTCTCATTGACAGGCAAAACATGTCAGAAACCAGAGAGGGAAAAACTAGAATTGGTGCATAAATAGTTGTATGCCTCTGTCAACCAGTCACGATACAGAGATACAGTTTCAGTTACATTCATGTCTCTCAGTCATATAATACACGTGTGTACTTAAGACTTTATAGCAACTCAAGGTAATAAATAAGGTATTAAGTATATTTATATATATTATATATTTATTATTTTTGGCAATCATTATATTGACATATGTAATTCTAGTGAATAATTTCCAGTAAGAAACTGCTCTGCTCTCTTAGAGACTAATTTTACATCACAGGCCCTGATAGAAAGCTTCATTACAAATGCAGTGACAATCACCTGAAGTTCAATATAGGAAGTTATGGTGGACAACTGTTTACTATTAATACTACTAATTTATTTGCATTAATATGTTTACACCTATTGCACATCTGCCCATCCTGGGAGAGGGTTTCCTCCTCTGTTGCTCTTCCTGAGGAACTGAACTGCGTTGAGGATGGAGGATGTTATGTGCTGTACAGATTGTGAAGCCCCTTCAGGCAGATTTTTGATTATATAAATAAAACTGATTTATTTAGTTAAGCTTTGTTGTTCGTATGTCTATGTCTACCGGGTCAAATTCCTTGTATGTGTGTTCACATGCTTGGTCAGTAAAGCTGATTCTGATAAAACACAAAGTTGTAGTCTTTATGGAAGTCTCTGCAAAGAAACTACAAATGCTAAAATATGGATGCTTCACACAAATCTTCAACCTGGCAACACAGACCTTGACCTTTGACCCCCAAAGTCTAAGCACTTCATCCTTGAGCCGAAGTGGATATTTGTACTGCATTTGAAAAGATTCCTTTAAGGTGTTTCTGAGCTATCATGTCCACGACAATGGGATGGACATATGTATATAAGTATGAGGAGATGGACAATATGAAAACCTAATGCCTGACCACAGCTGTCATTGGCAGAGAGGCATAAAAACATTTAGTAAAATAAATGTCAGTGTAGTATGATTGATTTTAAAGTGGAGATTAGTCTAGGTTCTCTGATGTCTGGATGATGTAAGTGCAGCTTGCTCTATAATTGACATTGACATCCTGGTGGTTTCTCCAAATCACGTAGCAACTTTGGGAATCCCAACTGCTTTCAATTTCAAATTTTTGTGAAAAAACAAAAAAAAAACAAAAAAATTGCTTAACTGTTCCAGGATCTGCTGTAGACAATCTGTGGTCATGTAGTTCACAGGAAGACAATTTGTGAATGAATGTTTGAGGAGAGCATCACCATCCCTGAGGGGCAGCAGCTTTGTGTGTTTTTGAAGCGTCGTATGCAATATGCATGAGTGTGCCCGGGTGTGTACATCTGTATGTGTGTGTTCCTCAGTGTGGTTTCTCAATCTCTGGGAATCCAGTACCATATTTGAGGCTCCTCCTTTCAATTAATCAGCATCTGTCATAGTTTAAGTGTGAGTAACAAAGACTTACCAGCTCGTTTTTTTGTCTCGTTTGTGCTTGACTCAGTTTCCTCTGTTATTGTAGTTTAAGGATGTGACAGTTTAAGAAGTAATTGATCCATCATGGGTCATTATGACAGTAGTGCTGTAAACATCCCATTCAACCCTTTGCTCTGACTCTTCTCTGTTGTGTTGGTTTTCAAGCACGCAAGAATTTGGAGTAGAATGGAATCTGGACAACGGACCTGACCGAGGAAATCCCCTGCCTTCAGGAATGAAAATTACCACATGTCTGAAATAATTCAGTTCTGACTGATTTTAAGTTGTTGACAATTGAGGTTTGCTCAAAAACATTATCACATGTGTGTGTGTTTTCTGTGTATACACTGTACAAACAATCTCTACTCTGATTCCAACCATTAGTCCTAACCCCCCCCCCATACTATTCCGATTAGTGAGAGAGAGCTGTGCTGCAGAGTTTTATGACAAAGTGTCTTACCATTATGGCACACAGTCTGATGCTGAGAGCACTCCAGTGATGTCGTGCCACAGAGGCTGTCAGTAGTGGACGTCCCCCATCTCAGCGTCTTCAAGCCCAGATCAGAGCAGTTTTTATGGGGCTGACATGGCTCGGTGGCAGAATCGCTGGTGGAGAAATAACCAGGAGGACAACGTTTACACACCGTGTCACTCACTGGTGTACCTGGAGGAGGTAAACAAGGGGTAGTATATGAATGCTGTGAATGAGACATGATTGTGACAGAATTTAGGAAATTAATTTTTTTATAATACATACTTTAAACTGTGAGAAATTTCCCAACCATGCAGATTTTTCTCAACTTCATTATCAAAAGTTTCATCTTACACATCTGAGACATGTCCAGATTGTGAATGTGACATGCTCTAGCTAATACAGACACTAAGATGATGTGATTCTAAGAACTATGACCGCAACATGTGACTTCATCAGGACAACTAACACTGTGTGATTCTGGAAATGAGTCACACGTCTAAATCTTGCTTTCGTATAGGAAATCTAACATTACTTGACTGTACAAAACGGACATGAGTGGTATTAGTATAATGAGATACAGTGATCTGTCAGCTGATTTTTCAGACTGACTGACAGGAAAACCAATTTTTAATCATGAAAAATATATTTTCAGTTAGTTTAATTAAAATAGCAATACATTACAGCTATAAATGTGTAAAAGTGAGTGCATACATAAAGTTACATATATATATGTTAGAATCGTATTTTTAACAGTTAATGTGATTGACTAATAATATATGAAAAAAAAAGAATTGAATAACTCTTTTAATCTTTCTCAACTAGTTTGTGTTATTCTTTCATTGTGACTTAAAATGTTGCCCGTATTTACTTCACCCTATTTACCCAGCAACTGAAACAAGCGACAACATTTTAGCTGTTAATAGTGACATTCTAACATAATCTGGCTGTTACCATGATATTATTACAGTAAAACACGACAGCTTCTGGTATATGACCAGCAGCACGCATTACAGTGACAATTTCCGTGTAGTGGAAGTGCTGTTTTAATCACATCCTCATTTTTCTAATCGCTACAGCAGTAGTGAAAGCGTGTGGGAGGATGAGTTAGTGCTTATATCAGATTTAACCTTTGAACGGTTTCCTGCTATCATGACACAGTGTATGTTCTTTCTTGAAAACATTTCACCATTTAGCATGAAAACATGAAACCACTGATATGCATATAGCAAAGTAATGTTTCCTGCATCGCTGATGATAAAGGATGTACTTGAGTCTCGGTGTACAGTGGTTACATACACTGGCATCATTCTTTTTCTCAGAATTTGCTCCGCCTATGCAAAATCAGCACGTCAGCACTCTATATGAACTATCTTTAGGTGACATTTATGGCAAAGTTGCTAGCTCTACTGTCTGCATAATAAGGGATATATCAATTAAATCTGTTGGCTGGCAATAGATAAATAATAATAATAATAATTTAAAAACTATATCTAACGAAGAGCTAATACACTCATCAAATAATTAATTGACAAAAATGGAATTGATAACTATTTTGATTATTACTTAATCATACGTTATTTAACAAAAATGATTTTAAAAAACTATTTTCAGCTTCTCAATTTTGAGACTGTCCTGTATTAATATGTTTTATGATAACGTATCATAATTTATATTTATCATTAATAATATTGCACAGCTTTGTTGAATACTCATTAGTTAATTATGGTATTCTACAGTCTTATTTGATGATGACTCTAGACATGCATCACCCTGTCTGGTCATCAACCTGTGTGAATTTATTTCTCAACAATGAGCTGTAAATATATTCCTATTTTTTTGGATTTCTAACATTTAATAGACCAGACAAATAATCAAACAGAATTTAATGCAGGATTAACTGATAATGTAAAACACTATTAGTTGCATCCCTGTTCTAAATGAAAACATTGCTTCATTTATCCATTTTTTGTATATTATGTCTCTCTGTGCCTAGTTGATACAGATAAAAACCTATTTCCAAAAACACAGATAAACTAGCTAGAAAGACTTCAGATCTTGTGTTTAAAGAGAGAGAGCGAATCACAACTTGAAACAAACAAATGAGGAGATCAAGGGGAGAAGAATGGAGTCATAAAAGGCATGTGATGTTAGGAGACTGAACCATCGGTTTTCTAACATCCTGTGGTTTCAAGTCTAAACCGCAACTCAAGGCATTACATAATGAGTCCTTCAGCTTCAGGGAGGGGAATCCCCTGAAATGCTGTCTCATGTCTGGCAACGCTTCATTAGACTTCTAAGTCCGATTGTAGATCCATGTTAGAGGAATTTGTGGAAAATGGTGTCTCATCTTTGAGCGGTGTCAGCTCTACAGGGGTCACATAATAACCACAGTTTGTGGAAAATGTTGTTTCATCTATGCAGTGCCTGGATTCTGGTCTCAGGTCTAAGATGAAGTCATGAGAAGTGTAGTGCCAGTTTGTGCTGCGGTCCCAGTAGAAATATCAGATTCTGTTCGCTGGAATGTTAAAATTCACCATCAACCTCTCTTTAGGTTGCCCACAATGACTACTGACGCAACATAGAGAGAATCTGTAATGAATTTCAGGTCAGACATCCACTGTGATAATGACAGCCCCAGTTGCATCTGGCTTAATAATTGACTGAATCTGGTGCTGTGCTATCTGCAAAATGCTCTCCCATTATTCTAAGAGTCAATCCACAGTATTTTTTTCACAATAAAGACATCTTTATTGTACTGTATGCAATATATTCAGAGTCTCTTATGGTCAAGTCAAGCAATGAATGCAAAGAGGAAGCACAGCTTCAGGAACACAGGAAAGGTTGTGCCATTTTGCTGAGACAAAACAAACTGCTGATATGTGTCTGTAAAGTTCCCTCTTTTTTCCAGTGAAATATACATAAATATCGTATGAAGAGGAACAATAGTGCAGATAAAATGTCATGCAACGGCTAACAATGACTGGACAGGTAATTATACCTTTGTCTGTTGACTGTATAACAGATATATAACCAAACTTAACAAACACTTCATCATATCAGCAGCTGTGTCACTGTGAAACCAAAAGCGTCTGACACTCAAGATAACCGAGCACAACACGATTCAAGTTAAAGTTAAACGATTCAAGTTAAACTGGCAGATAAACTTATGTGCAGACAGTGTTATGAGACTTGGCATCACAGGAAATACGCCAAAGCTACACGATGTCGATTAAACGTCATCGTGTAGCTTTGACGTATTTTCTGTGATGCCAACGATTGTGGTTCATTTGATGCAAGTTAGGCACAGGCGAAAAAAAGTTAAATATTAATCTCCTAAATGATTCTAGCAGAAACACCGTCATGGTGTGAGGAACTGCTGTATGACAGACTGGAATTATCAGACATTCATCACATGGTGATTACAGTGACAGACGTTGTTCCACAGTGGAAATCCTGCTGTTTTACAATTATTGGCTTTACAGAGTTAACACATACAAAAAGGCTATGTTTGCAGAGTTCATGGAAACTAAAAAGGTGATCCTTATCCACACTCTAACAACATGAGGATGACTTTATTTCCATAAGCACTGTCATAAGCAACCAAAGAAAAACCAGGATTACATTTGACTTCCTTTTATTGCAGTAATCTGAAATGTGGAAATCTTTTCCTCCCTTTAAAACAGAATTTACCTTTCAGTAAATTATCTCTGTCAGTTCCTCCAATCCAACCATCATAATTTCTTTTATTAATGATGATTTCAAGACACAAGACATTGGTGCTGTTTGTCCAGTGTTTGAGTAATTATCAATAAATAAATATGTAGAAGAGCTGAAAGAGAATTTAGAGTTGAATTTCTTGCTAAAACTTAAATGAAATAATGAAATGAACTAAAGCTACAATAAAACTGGGCGTGTACCTGACTTTTTTCAATTGTCCAGTCTGGAAATAGCAAACATCATGTCACAGACAACACTGCCCCAGAGCAACTCAGAGCAGCTGTGGAATTGCAGGGAAGTGATGCATAATTGTGTGTTCTATGTTCACACACGCACGCACACACAATTGCTATCCATAATAGAACTCTTATTGTCTCTCTTTCATACAATATTTCAGATCAAATAAAAAAATTAGACTCCCGACCATGACACATTTCTGTTTTATCTGTCTAAGATCTGTGCAGCTTTAAGCAAAACTGTGTGTCAAAGATGGAGGGAGAGAGAAAGAAAGAGAGAGAGAGAGAGAGAGAGAGAGAGAGAGAGAGAGAGAGAGAGAGAGAGCAGATCTAACAAAGAGTCAGAATCAGTTAAAAGAAAAAGATGGTTCTACGAAAAGTGACGTCTGCATCTGGAACAGATCTGATTCACGGAATCAGAGGACAAACAGAGAGAGAGAAAGAAGAGAAAAAAGGCTTTGAGTGATAGAAGGGAGAGGACGCCTTAAAATGATGATCTGTAACTGATGTGTGTGTCATAAAGGTTCCTTCCTGACGTGCAGTCACGCATATCAAGTATTAAACTGATTTGACATACCGTCAGACAGTGGAAGAGTACTAGATGAGAAGATTCAAAGAAAAGATGGAATATTTCTATATATTACAATATTTCCATTCAAAATAGTGAAAACACACATATATATATCGCACTGGTAACAAACGTTCATGCACACACATGCATATTTATCCCCCTTAGCAAACATATTCACTCTTCTTAAGTCAAGAAAAGCAACACGGAGACAACGGGACTTGTGTTCAGTAAACTCCTCCCAGGCTGTGTGCTGACTGAATTCCTAATTTTCTCTGGTTTTACCCCAGTTATCTACTTTTAATAGTTAATTTCCTATTTTAAATATGAATTATATGCTGACCGGGTAGACAGGAAACCCACAAGATAACTGATCATTTCTAAAATAAAGTAAAACAAAGACAGTCTGCCAGCACAATGACCAAATCTTAATGTTAATCCTTTCCTTACCTGAAACTGTCACTCCGTGGCCAGGTGGACAGGCACTGTGTGCAATGCAGAACTCAACCACTAGGTGGAATCCGGGGGCACACTCACAGAGCTGGTCATGGGTACTGTTACACTGCTGCTTCACAAGTTGTCTCTCTTTACACACCTAAACACAACAAAGCATGGTCACACACCTGCTGCATGTGCACAGAGGACATACACATTTAGAGCGGACTTTAACATTTTAGCACTTTAGCATCTTGAGACTGATTTTTATCAATCTCAGCTATACGCATTGTGTCAGAGGTAATATTACATCATTTATCGAGAGTGGCAAAGAGGAAAACATCTGAAGTCTGGGGGAAGATCACTCTACCACAATGAGTACATTCAAACTTTCATTTTTAGTAACAACAACAAAAGTGGAAACACTGGTTTCATAATAATGACAGATGTTGCACCAAATGTAAACAAACAGTATCGTCATGCTTCTAACGAAAAGGCATAAGTAAAACCACAAAAATAAATGACAAACTGGGAGGATATAAACATGAAAGCGATACTGAACTTTAGTGGGATTCCTGACCGTGATATGAGATCTAATTTGGTTGATTCACTTCAGTGTGAGCAAATACACAAAAGACACATACTTCTTACAAACAAAAAAAAAAAAAAAAAACAGTCACACTGCTTGACGCACAAAGATCAGAAACATGTCTGAAGAAAATAATGAAGAAAACCAAAAAAGGAACAAATATTAAGATGTTAAAACCTTTTGGCCTCATACATACCGAGGTGCAGTATTGGCACGTATCGCCCCAGTGCCAGTTCTCAGCAAAATGCCTCTCCGGACAGGCCTCGCACTCAGTGGGTGTATCAGCAGTGCAGTGTTGTTTCACGGCCGTACCAGGAGGGCACTGGTCGCACATTAGGAGTTCAGATGTCACAGGGTCACGGTATTGGTACTTTGGTGGTACGGCCTGCTGCTGGAAGGCCCAGGAAAGAGAAGCTGTGAAGAACTGCAAGAGAAAGAAAGTCAGTTTAGTCAACAGCTGTGACAAAATCCCTAATGAAAGCCATCTCGTGCACAGCTCCTCTTTGGCTTAAGGTTCAAATATTTTTTTACATTGTGGAGCACTTGCCAACCCAAAGCTTCCAGTAAGAAAGAGTTGAAAGACAGGTCAGAGCTGTAAAGTTGAAGCTCCTGGTGGACGTGCAGTCCTAAAGTGATTTCCTCTGCTTTACAGAGAGCAGTTCAGGGAGTCAGAGGAGAGGCTTCAGCAGCAGTTTTGTGGATATGGATTACTGCACGGGGACAACTTTTCAAACAATAACAAAAGTATATTTTTAATGTCTGCGTGTTTTCATCTGTGCATGCAGAAAGCAGTATTGTCCCTTTGTGTTTTCTCAAATCCTGATGCTAAATGCTGTAAGCATTATTTTATTCTGACTATTAGTCTTGATTAAGGGTTCACATTTATTTTTATTGCACTTCTGGCATTGTGTCTCAACGTCTTAACTGTTTTCCAAAGCTTTTAAATGAGTTCAGATGTCTCAGTCATGCAACATTCTGCAAATATTAAATTAAAGTAAAGTGTATGACACAGGATTATAGACCATAATTGAGCAGCGCTGTGGTCTCTGAGCTCACCAGCAGTCTCATACCCATGTCAGCAGCTGTCAGATAGGCTGCTCTGCATCTGATGTTCGCATCTGACGTGATTCAGTGTTGATCACCAGCAGTTTAAGCAAAAAGCACACCACACCCATATATCTCCCCCCACCCCCTAAAAGCAACTCACCCATATGGACACACTGTAAAGTGGTTGGCTGTAAGCAGTCCTCTGTAAGGGACATATGTAGCTAATGCCTCAAATACAAGCTCATGTATCATCACCCGCACAGAAACCGAAAAACTCTGGCCAGACCAAAAATTTAAGATATCAGTTGGTGAGCATGTTTGACATGCAGCCATGCAGCTGGTCGAGGCAACATACAGACCAGATGTCACACATCTGGCTTCTTCCACCCTTAAGTCCCTCAGCCATTGGCTCTGTGGACTTTCCCGTTGGCCGGGGATACATTCTCACTGCTTGGACAAACTAACAATAGGCCGTCTTTGCATTGTGTGTGTGTGTGAATGCTTGTATGTGGTTTTCTGCTTTTCACCATGTTTGTGTGTGTGCATCTTCAAAAATGAATGAATTCAAACAACAAACAGCTACAAAACATCCATGTGTGTGTGTGTCTGTGCTGGAGTGCACACATGCAGGAATGTGTGTTACCACAGGCGTGTGTGCGTGTGCGCACGTTTTTTCGGTGTTCATGTCCAATTACGGTCTTCCTCAGTGTTGGTCAGTGTGCGCTGTGGTCGCCTCTCCTGGCTGCTGTTCATAAAGAAAACTGTTGGAGGTTACTGGGCTTTCCCCATTCACCACCAGAATACAAAACACTCACCCACTCTGTTCTACAGTTTACCCGCAACACAACATTGATCTCTTTCCTGCGTGTGTGTATTTGTACTTATCCTATTTTCCCTAAAACTTGCAACCACAAGACACAATATACTATGTGTATATCTAATATGAGCTAAGTGAGGAGTGTTATTTCCAGCATGTCTGCACATCTCTCGTTCACTCTTATATGAGTGGTTATATGTTGTGTGTGTAGAGGTGACGGGGTGCAGTGCAGCTGTGTCTTTCACATCTGAACATACTGCTTCTGCTACAAACTACTTTAATCTGCTACTCATGTGTGTGTGCAACAGTATTTGTGCTCTCCCTTGATAATTTGTTACACTATACGTATATTTCTGTTTTGAGCATTTTATTTAAATAATCAATCTGAAATGACACACTACATGGAAAGGGGAAAAAAATGTGCACGTTTACCTCACATCCTTCTATTTCTGTTTCTTTTTGAAAACGGAGGTCATTGAAAAAGATAGTAAAAATAGATGAATGGGTTTTTACACACCATAATAGAAACCTAAGCTTCAAACAGCGTGGCAAGCGCAGTGGTTTTCCCGGCAAAACCTATCGACCTCTGAGCACCACATTTGGTGGAAGGCTTTCATCCACAGCGACTTGCTGAGCAGTACCATGGCTGCATGTGTTTGTTTGTAGCATGGGTGGCCCCAGTGGGAATCAAACCCATAATCATAGTCTTGCTCTTCAAATTAAGAAGTGTATATACACACTATTAAGCCTTGAGACCACATCCAATCAATTTAGGAACCTCAGGAGGGTGGAGTGAGGGTCACCTGGGTTTTCGCAAATCTGGGTACGGTTACACTTGTTGCTTCGACTTTAATCTTTGAATCTCTTCGAACCAGGATGAGTTTACAGGCAGAACCTATGAGCCTAAGCACATGTGGAAATAGTAAGGTTCATATTGTTTTTCCTTCATACAGCACATTAGTTTGGCTCAGAGATGCTGCTTTATAACATAATGTCTTCGTGATCAGATCTATAAAGGCCTTTGAAACAATTAACGCACAATGAACTTCATATGTCCTGTTTACGACTTTCGCTGCTTGTGATTCACTCTTCTATCATTCCTAATTTCATGCAGTGTTAAAGAACCAAATGTAGCGTACAATAAAAAAAAGAAAAAAAAGAAAGGAGGTCATCACTGGTGAATCGTGTGAGCTAACACTGATGTTTTTTTGTCTGGAATCAATCAGTTAATTTTCACAAACTTTTACACCTAGCCTTGAGGCGGCTCTTTAACAGACCTTTCTCCTGCATCTAGTTAAATGTAAAACATTTTAACCAAGGCTGAGCAAGTGGCTTTTGGATATGGACTTGATCTAAGAAGGAATCTTAAATCAAGTCCAGCTACATCTTAAAACTAAGATTATCTGACATACATAGAAAATGTTTTCGATGAAAAACAGTGTCTGGAGTAAAAGCGATTCTAGCTGTGGCACACTTCAGGCAGAACGACACTTTTCCAAACGAGCCAGTACAGTAGCTTCCTCTAGTTAGCAAAAGACAACTTTTTTAAGACTGAATTTATTGGGAAGATGTCCTGTGGTGTGTGTGTGAGTCCGTCTATCAGCAGCTAAAAGAGATATTGAACTTTTCACCCTCCTTGTCCCCTTAGAAGCTGCCATCTGACGACATCACGGACGACCGCTGGAAACCCAAATTACACAGCAGCTAGGGGCCACTGACAGCCATAATTATACTGTTAACATCATCAGAGCAAAGCTCAGCAAGAGACATATCCTACATGGAACACAGCCAGCGGAGAGGCAAGGATTGATGAAGGTATGAAGGTAATAATAATGTTCTACCTTCCCTGTGAAAGATGCCCTTGAGCAAGGCAGGGCAGCTGCTATGTAAATGTTTGTAAGTGATGAGAGCGATCTGCGAAGCTGTTTGGGAAAAGTAAGATCACTAGGTCACCTTCCTCTGGATAAATAATGCTTCAAATAAAAAAACATTACATATTTAAATAATGTTGATCTGATACAGCTTGCATATGTAATCAATGCCAGTAAATCCTATTTGAAGTGAGTTAGGAGAAAACCTTGTGTTTATGCAGAGCAAAGACGATCTTTACCAACTTTTTAACAGGGAACACGTGTTTTTTAACAGATGTTATCCTCTTGAATGAAACAAACAACGACAATGTTTGTAACACGACGTGATACAAGGCCAAGAAGAGGGACCACACTTCCCACAACAGGCAACACGAGTGAGACACAGTGAAAATCTTTTGAGTACACGTGTATTATCTGAAATAATTCCTGAAACAATGCCAGTGCTTTGGCAAGACATTGCCCTGAAGAAGAAAGAGTAAATGCTGCACAGAGGAGCAAGTCAGGCAGCCTAATCATGTACAATAAAAACAGATTGGTAGTGGCAGATGCATTTTGATTGGTTTTAAAAAGTTGGTTTAAAAAGTAATAAATCATTTCAGGTTTTAGGAAAAGAATGCACTGGGAAGCAAAATAACAACAAATTCGGTGAATCATAATTACATGTTCATATATAAAGTATTGAATATTAAAACTACAAATGAACCACATTATTAAACAAATTTCCAACAGATCCACTTAATGTTTAGAGTTACAACGAATGTGACGCACACCAACACGCAAAGAAAGAGGAGAATCAATGTTTGAGGAGCCTGAGGTCAGTTTTAAATTCATGGCATGAGGAGAAGAGCCATGGCACAAAGGGACCAAACCACACTACACCAGCTTATCCACCAGGCACATGGCTTCAGTTAACTGTAGAACGCAGGTGGTCTGAGGGGGGATTCCAGCTCTTAGAAGTGTGTGTGCGTGTGTGTGTGTGTGTGTGTGTGTGTGTGTGTGTGTGTGTGTGTGTGTGTGTGTATCTGTGTAACTTCATGTGAATAAGGACTCTGTCTTTTTTCACTCTTGCAGGGACAGAGAGAGACTTTGGCACATGTTGCATCAGTCTATCATCAGACATTTTTTTTTAAATGAAATTTAGCTTTGACTATTTTTATTAATGCAAGTAATATTTTCTTTACATTACATACACCTGTCTCATCAACTAAAAAAAAATTGCTTACAATTTTGTGATAAAAATGAATCTATTCTACTCTTTTACTCTATTAGAGCTGGAAGTATTAGCCAATGAATACATGGATTTATTGAAAGTTAATCAGCATATGCTTTGATAATCGACTGATTAATTCTCTGAAATGGCCAAGAATTAATTAGCTTCAGGTTCTCAATTATATAATTATTATTTGCTGCTAAATGTGTCCAACTATTGATTCATCAATCAATAATGAAATTATTTGCAGTCCTAAAGTTACTCACTGAAGGCAGAAATATTTATTAATTGTCTTCCACTCATCCAGGGAATTCAGACCAGTGATTCATTTGAAATAAAAACTACAATTGTTCAGTGTTTTCAGGAAAATGTTGTAGCATGGATTGCAAACACTTTGGCTTGTGATCTGACCAAAAAAAAAAAAAACAGTGTCTGGTTTATGCTCCTGGTCATATTTCTGACATGAGTGATCGATTTCTCCATTAAACTTTTCACATGGTTTCATTTAAAATGGCTCGAAAAGAGAGAAAATGATTCAATAATTCAATTTGTGTAGCAGAACAGAAGTTTATTTTTCTTGTGAACTCCCAGATTTATATTGTGACCCTTTGGGTACCCTTTGGGTACTTTTTCTTGATAATAGTTCTGTACTTTTACTGTAGTAAGATTTGATGTTTTAAATAGTTTTTTTTTTTTACTTGTAATGGGGTATTACAATGTGGTATTGCTGCTTTTTCTCAAGTAAAGAATCTGAATACTTCTTCTACTACCGCTTAACTTAATACACCTCAAACCAGATATGGATCTAAAAAATCAGTAGCGAGTTTGTCTGGAAACTTTATTTTTTAAAATATGAGAATTGAAATGTTCGAGTTGTTAAAATTTCAAGCAAATTAAAATAGAAACTCAAGATAAACTTTTGCTACAGAAATTTGCATTGGATCAGCCGTGCTGCTTTTAATATGACTCATACAGTAAGATAAAAGATCAGTGTGTGACACTAATGCTGACAGCTGTATCTCTCTTTCTGTTCTTTGTACCTGTTAATCACTTAGTCCCACACAAGCACACAAACACACTTGATCAATGGATTTATCACAACTGTATCTCCCACATGCACACCTCCACACACAAATTTGCTATCAGTACTACTGTTGATAGAAAAGGGGAAGTTAGCAACTACCAAAGACAATCGTTGGTTTCTGAATAGACGTTTGTACTTGTTTGTTTAAAACATGTTGATCCTGTACCTTCACACACCCCCTCCCACACACACACATCACATTCACTTCCTCACCCTTTCACCAGTGTTTGTCTAGAGAGAGAGAGAGAAAAAAAAGAGCACACTGAGTCCGTTTGGCCAGATGACCTCTCTGCTGCTCCTGCCTTTAAACTTGCTGCCAGGTTTAGGGAAGTTGGTGCAGCTAATACCAACGGCCAACAGAGCGTAGGAGAGGAGGTGTAAAGATAAAGCCAGCACAGATAATAGATAAATGTAGATCCTACATGGGGGTTAGTGGCTGGATTGTAGGATAGATGGATGATATGCATTTAATGGCAAGAGATCTAAATTCCCTCTGGAGTCCCACAAGGGTCAATCCTTGCCCCACTACATTTTAATTTATACTGTAAATAATTTAGTCAAATCATTAAGAATGAGAACACACTGCACTGTATCTCTAAGTCCTTATCCCAATTAACAACATGATAAAATGCAGACAGAGATTATTGGATGACAAAAACATCTTTTACATCTAAACATGAATAAAACTAAATTTCTTTTTGTTGGCCCCAAAACAACATGGCAGAAAATAACATCATACTATATTTTATCATGCAAGCCAGTGAGCAGATCAGAACCAGGGGTAATCCTAGACGCTGATCATATCCTTGAAAATTGCATATTGAACATGACAATATTATCATTCTATCGTCTGAGAAATGTTTCGAAAGTAAAAAGATTTGCAAACCAATTCTGAGAAACTGATTCATGCATTCATTTTAAACAGATTAGATTACTGCAACGCTCTTTTTATTGGATTATCAAAATATTCAACAGGAAAACTGCTACAGAATTCAGCCTCCAGAGTTCTTACCAGTACAAGAAAACATCCAATACTTAAATCACTTCATTGGCCTCCCATTAAACAGCAAATTGACTTGTACTTCAATTCCTCCTACCGGTTTTTAAGGCATGACATTCATCTCCTCACTATCTCTCTGACTCCTCAGACCCCTCAGGTAGTTGTACCCAGAATAAGATCAGGTGCTGGTTAAGGTTCTTTTAGTTACGGTTGACAAATACTCCGCCTGATGAGTTGCAAACTATGAAAACTGTATCTACATTTAAGGCAAAGCTCAAAACCTTCCTGTTTTTCTCAGGCTTATGAATCAGTGTTAGTGTGTAGGTATTGTGGGTATGTATAAATATGTTTTTTTTTAATTATTATTTTTATTAAACCACTGTGTTGCATATTTGTATGTCTCTGTTGAAATGTAAAGCACAGTGAGTTTCTTTCTCATGAAATGTACTATATAAATAAAGCCTTACCTCACCTCACCACCAAAGATAACTGTTTTTAAACACCTGTCTTCACAACAACAAAAAGACTGACAACATTAGGTCTGTTTTCAACGTCTTTTCCACTGACATCACCCTAGGCAAAGACCCAAACAACAAGTGTGTGTTTTCAGCATACAAAACACAACCACGTGTCAGAAGAACATAAGGGGGACAGGAAGAAGACCCAGGTGCTCTGTGTTACTGCTGGACTTCTAAGTCAAAACAATGTTTTGGACACAATTACAGTGTCCCTTTAAGATAGAATCACTTACAGACAGACCGGCTGTTTGGCTCGCTGACAAGTGGATAAACAGGCAGAAAGGCATGAAGGATCAAGAGGGGTGCAGATTGACTTATTGGCTAGATGCTGACAGTCAAGACTGACGGAGTGGTTGGATGATTGACTCATTAGTTGGCCAAAAAACAAATGAACAAAGTATTTGCCTATTTTAGGTCAGTTGTGGAGTGCAGACTGCTCTGCAGGAGAGGGAATACTTTGTATGGATATCACATTAAATGGTGGTAGAAAATAAATGTGCACGCGCGCGCACACACACACACACACACACACACACACACACATTAATTTGTATTTCACTACCTACTTTACACACAAGCAAGCAGCACGCCTTATAAGCAAAACTAATGACTGACCATGCACATGCTCATAAAATAGGATCTGCCATTCTCACACACGCAGATACTGTAAAATCACACGCAGCACAGACAGTAGCCCAGTGTTTTGTAACCACAGTGTATAATGTGTTTATGCCCTGATACACATCTATATACGAGCATATGCAAAATCTTCCCAAAGTTCCCAGCATAGCAAGCATAACACAACCAAAGAAATAGCTGCTCTTAGGCATGCATTTAAAAATGTTTGAGAAGTGAACAAATTAGTGCAACGACTTACAACAGACTTACATTGAACACCATTTCCTGGCTCTGGTTTGAGGGTGTGAAGTTTCATTCATTTAAAACATGCCATATTAAGCAAAATATGACCAAAAGTAAACTTTGATTCAATGATGAAAATTGTAGGTCTTCTTTGTAGGTCAGTTTTGTGGGCCGTGAGTTTTCACAGCAGAAACCATCAAAAGCAAATCGCCCCCAGTGTAAACAAGTTACAATTCAATTTCAAATAGAATATTTTCATCTTAAAATTATGACATATCCATGCATACAGTGGGTTCAATACACCTATTTTCTATGTGTATGAACCTTTGGGAGCTGGACACATTATACACACATCACAACACAGATTATAGCCTCAGTCAGTCACCAAAAGTAAAGTCGACTCTGCAGAGTCTCAACAAAATATTACCTGGTGATGTTTATGTTATGAGCCTGCATTATATTGTCAGAGATTGTTGTGTCTGAGTCACACGTATGTCAGACTTAACAAACCTTCAGCCCCTGCTGGTATTTCACAGCAGGTAGTCTATCTCACCGAGACAGAAATCTCTTTAGCCAATAAAAATGTCATGCAAATATATTATAAAAATACTGGAACCTGATATAGTTGGGGAATTTTACATTATGACTTTTTAAATGCGTCACCACGCTATTTTGAATATGACTAATATGAAGGAAAACGGGCTAAACATTGACTATAACGCACACATGGCATCATAATAAAGACTATGTGTCCTCAAAACCAGTGATGGTGTCAAATCTCATAGAGTGAATGACACACACTAATTATTGGCACCTGTAATAAATCAGACAGCATCACTGTGGCTGCACAAACGCACGCCGTTTAGAGGGAACATAATATCTGATTAGCGAATATCTTGCTTTTTGTGTGTGGATGCATCTGGACTAAACACGACTGCGCGTACCCAAAGTGCTTCCAATGCATCTGAAACCGCGCGTAGAGTAATAGTAATCCATGTCTCGCCATAATAACTCCGAAAAGAAACAATTTAATTAGAATTTTTAAAAAAAATCTCATTCCTTAAGTAAGAATTGTTCCCGGGTTCCAGTGGATCGTATCTGGTCAGTGGACCAAGAAGAAGAGCCGCAGTTACTCACCACTATCAGTTTCATGGCCGGGTTGGATTTCGCTATCCGAGCGCTCATCTCCACTGCGTAAAAGTGAACTGAATGTGTGATGGTCCGGCCATCACAGATCTGTACTTATACACTGCTGAGAGAGGGGGAGAGAGAGAAAGAGAGAGAGAGAGAGAGAGAGAAGGAATGAGAGTGGTGCCCACCCACCTCGTTAACCAACGCACACAGCCCTCTCTCTCTCTGTCTGTCTTAGTGTTCTCTCTCTCGACCCTCAGTCCTAAAAATAATTTGTTGCATCCTTTGTGATTACGCAAAGTACTGAATGGTGTGGGCGACGACAAAGCTGGGTCTAAAAAGCTGCATCAGACATCATATGATGGCGATGTGGACTCATTCATGATTTCACTCACATTGGGTCGACTCTTTAAACCGTACAAATACTCCTCCTAAAATTTTCGCGGCAAATTTTCGCGGAATCGTCTGCAAACATGGCACAGTAGCACAATATGAAATATAATACGCTACCATGACACATAGTCCCCAGTGTTAGGAATAAAATACCCATGAGAAGTATGAGTTCAAATTAAACTATAAAAGTGTCTTTCTTTGGTGGGGATGTGAGTTGTCCTAGTTTACAGAGAAAGAAAGCCAAAAACCTCTCCTCTTGACATTTTCCTGATTACTGAAACTATTTCCATGTGCCTATAATGAAAATTCTACCGTGAGAATAAGTGTTTTTATATGCATTTGACAGCCAGTCTAATGTGTCAAAGCAAGTAGCTTTAATCAGTGTGAAAAAACTAAAAAGCTGAGTCTTGATTTGACAGCATGTAAATATAATGATTGACAGCTGTTTATTTGGATCAGCCAAAAATCATTTAGTAAAACCGGTTATGCTTATTTGAACATGTGCTGGTGGAACTTGGAAATATTGTCTCAGTGAGGATGGACAACACTGTGCATGTACTGAGAAGAATTGCTCTGGGAATCTGAGCCACAAGATCAGTCAAAATAATGTGATCCATTATAGTTTCTGCTGAGTGAGCTTTAAAGGAACAAGCATCCTGGTGTTACACTCAGTTTATTTAGACTTATGATTGTGCTGTGAACATGTTAGAACTATTTCCAAGAAAAGTGTATTGTAAGGTGTTTGGTCTATAGCCTCCAGATGGTGTTTACAGTATTTCACCAAGATTCTTCAAAGATTTATTGTTACATGTCCAACAACTAATTTCATTGGCTATTTTACTTTACCCTTTATTTATTCAGGGAACTTTCTCGGAGATCCAAGCCTGGAAGCTAATCAGAGTTATCCCATCAGTCCAACTCATGTAATGAAATTCACTTTGATTGGTTGCTCAGATACTGAAATGGTATCCTCCTGTAAATACTTGAGCACGAAACAAATCTAAAGGCATAATTGCCTAAACTAGGCTTTATTTGTGCCGTTTGAGTGTAATACTACTTAATTCATTTTACTACCTTTCATATAATGCTTATATACTAAATAAACTGTATCTATGGAAAACATGTTTATCAGATCTGGAGGGAAAAAATATATTTAAACAACCAAACTACAAAACAAGCTTAAGTTCCTTTGAGAGACAAAAGAAAAGAAAGCTTAATAACAAGATGTACAATTTACTTGGTGACTCTAAGTTGCCCGTCGGTGTGAATGTGAGCATTCAGTGTCAGCGGTTGTCTGTCTCTATGTGTCAGACCTGTGATGAGCTGGTGACGTGTCCAGGGTGTCCCCTGCCTGTTATCACGAGTAAAGTTCTATACTTAAGTTCATCTGATGGCATCTGAGCAACCACCATCCGCTGATGACCATTCAATGTGATCTGAAGCTCCTGGCCGTAGGTTAAGCCCTCCTCCCCGCCCGGATCGCAAAAATGATGTGGCAACTTTCAAACTCTAAGTTCGTCTTCTTGTGAATGGATTGAGGGATAAACTGAGAGTCTTAGAAATGAATTTCAGAAATGTTTGCTCTTTCCAGTCAAGTCAGATTCTCAGAAATTAGTCTTCCAGACTGACAGAAGTATGTGCACTCTGGGTATAAACAATTCAATCAAAAGAACATTTTCCATTTTCTGAAAGAAACACAGACACACACACGCAGACATTCATTGATTTATACATCCTGTCCAAAGTCCAATTGTAGATACAGTATATCAATGGGCCAATACAGTGACATTTACCAGTGACATTTCAGGTTTGAAACTCATTGAGACTTTTTCACTGAAGTTGTCTGTTTAATATCTTGAATTGTTCCAAAAACATTTAAATAGATGACTTTGCAGTAGATATTACACTAGTTTATCAAGGTTTCAACTCCCACATAGAGGTCAAAATGCATAATGGGTGCCAACCACTCGTGTAGCCAACCCAAAAGGGCGTTCCCACACTGTGATCTCACTGTATGATGTCAAAGGTTCTAAAACAATTTAGCTTTTCCTTTTGTCTTTTTGTACCGTCCAGCCCATGCAGAGGCATGACAAAATGTCACGACCTGCTGACGTAGAAGCCCAGGGTCTCAACGTCATCAGACAAAATACACACTCACCCACCTACGAGTCTCTGAAGCATGTGAGGGAAGTCTTAGTGGTGAGGTCACAGCTACCACAGGATGACGGAACATACACACACACACACACACACACACACACACACACACACACACGCACGCACACACAGGAACAAATATAAAAACAAAGAAAAATACACATGCACGTCTTTCAGCATCGAGGTCGGGATACACCACAACAATGATGGAACGGAAGCTGACCGTGTACACTCTGAAACACACACACTCACAACAAGCCGTCCTGACGTTGTGTTAGTTGGCGGTGAGGTCTGCAGCATACGAGCAGGGAAAACGTGGGTGTTAAGAGGTGAACCAGATGCTACTACGGCATGACTATTCCACACACACACACATTTAAATATAAAAAGCTACTTGCTGACTCGCCGTATGTCCATAAATTGTTGGCTGGTTTTGGCCTGTCAACAATAATTCAACATTTTGATTTATTTTAAATATCCAGCTAAAATGCATTTCAGGCTTGTCCCCTCAGCCATGAATGGATCTGAAATAAGACCACGCTGATTACAGTGTTTGGGCTTGCACAATAATGTACATGAACAATACACACACTGTAGAATCACTTTACTGCTGTAGGGACAATAAAGGCTTTTTATCATCCAGAAAACTGGCCACAGCAAAGTGACTCTAAAGGTAAGTGTCTGATAAATAATTCAAATTCAACTGCAAAGATGTTGAGATTAGTTCTTTGTAGTGCCTTTGCCATCTTGTTTGCATAAAGCCAGATAGCAGATCTCTAACCACCCTAGCCTGTTATTGTTCACATCCATGGTAACGTCTGTGTACGTGTGCACAGTATTGTCTGGCTGCATGGTAGCCAAGATTCTGTGTGCACTGACTTATGACTTCTCTGTGTGTGTGTTTTAACCAGTACTGTACTCGTCCGAGTCCCACTCATTTCCATAACAGATTTCATAAACAAACGAATGGAAAAGGGAACTGATAACTGTTGTTGTGTTGATGGTGACTCAAGACAATGAAAGGTGAACCTTTGCAACAATGGCAAAAACCCATATATGTAAATAAACCATATTTGTTGGTAAACTTAAAAGAGATGGAACGGGTCAAGAGGAACTTTATCTTCTTGACAGATAAAAAAAAATGCACGTTACTAAGGCATTTGCATTATGGTAGCAACTGAAAAGTGAATGATTTGTAAAACGTTTAGTTCCAAAAGGGTTTTGCCAAAGTGATGATGTGGCAAAGACCATGAATTTCATTAGGTCCTTGTTGAGCTGTACATATCTGACATGCCTGTGGTGGTAAATTTTACAGGCCAGTTAATGGTTACTGTAACTGCTCCTTCAGAACATTTTCAGTGCAGTTACAGTCTAAGATTCCTTCTTCTATTTCACATTTCTTCACTGTTCCTGTAGAAGCATATTCATCATAGAAGATTCTTCTCCCATTGAATGATTTCCTATTTCCCTTGTGTGGAGTTTCTTTCTACTTCTTCCTATTCATATAGAGTTTAAAGATTGAGGGTGTCACACATTTTACATATTTTAGAGCACTCTCAGAGAAATTTGTGTTTTTGTCCATACTGTCTAATTAAAAATGACTTGACCTGTGAATGTCCTAAGCATGTTATTGGCCAAAGGCTACACAAGATGCAGTGGTTCTTGATCACTAAATTTGTCAGTGGAGCATCAGAGCACTTTTAGCAGATTTGCACAATTTTATTCATAAATGCAATTAATCATATGATTATGTGCAAATAAATATGTCGATTTTCAAAAGCAAAACTGTTTGGGGTACCCTGGTAGCCTAGAGTTTTAAGTCACAGACCATGAACTGTAAAGTCTGGCAGGAGACCTTTGGTGTGTCCTTCTTGCTCTTATTTCCTGTCGTCTGTCTGCCAGAGCAATAAAAAGAATAATTGAAAAATGATGCTACTAATCCATATTTCAACTGCACACACATCACACAAAGTGTATAATAGAATAATTATTTAGTTATACTAAGCTAACAAGTGAAAGTGGTTGAGGTCAAAGGTGAAGACTGGTTTCAATGAGGTCTGTGGCAATTGTGAAACTGTGGTGTTTGACCATGCAACGGGTGACATCCGACTAAGCGCTGCACTCCACTCCGCTGCTGTTTTTTTGTTTTTTCCTTCTTTAAGGTCAGTTTAGTTCTGTTCTAAGTCAGAGGAGTACATTGACCTTAGTGCAAAAGGTTTTCAGGAAACCCAGGCCACACCACTTTAATCTGTGTTGTTGCACAGACAGAGAAGAAGCATGTTGCCTTGTTAAGGTTCTTGACCTTCTCATATTCTCCTCTCCGCCTTCTTGCGGTCCACCTCAGAGTTCTTGTTTCAGGATATTTTATATCTCTCACTGCCTGGGCCCCTCAGATGGAAATCACAGTGGACAAGTCTTTATTTTACTAACTGATGAAAAAGCCTCAACAGGATACTGAAATGATCAATGTGGGGCAACGATACCTAGAGAGAAAAAAATGCATGGAGGGACAAAGGTAGATCAGACAGATCAGAAGTGGAGATGAAAGGAGTATGGTGTATCTGATGAAGGCCCATGAGACATGCTGAGAGTGTGAAGAGAACAAAAGCTAAGCAGTAGCAGTAAGGAACAGAAAGACAGGCATGAAAAAAGGATGAGGGTTTCAGCAGACCTTATGCCCAGGGTTGGAAGTTTTGCCAGTCAAAGCAGTGAGTCACTTGTGACCTTGAGAGAAGAAATAACAGCAGAGGGATCCCTGGACTTCCACGGCAGCTGATGTGGTCACCTTGTTTTCTCAGTGAGGTTTCTGAAATGATTTAGGGGAAACTCTTTTGGGCTTATGAACTGCGTGGTGTTGAGAATGACGCATGCAACAAGGCTCATTCTCAGATGTTAACTTGCGTGCCTGATGGAGAAGTGTCACTTTGAGGATCACTTTGAACAAGTAATGGTGGGTTTAATGTCAGCTGAACTCTACAACAGGTACACTTTCACTCCATAATGTGGTATTTTATTTTTTGGGCCAATATTTTTACCATAGGGATCAAGACCAAGATGTGCTTATACAAAGACATTAGTTAGTTTCTTAGTACTTAGAGTGGACAATTCCTTACCTTGGACCATTTTTAGCCATGCTAGCAGCTATTGCAATGGTGTTCAGACTGAACAGTAAGTAAGTAAGTATTTGTTTACCCTTTAATGTAATCACTAGATGGATTTATGTGTTTGTCGTCACCTTGTGAGTTTTACAAAAAAAAAAAAAACACAACACATCTACATATCTACATATTGTGCATTTTTAAAAATTAAAGAAATCTTGAGAGATAAATTAACCAATACTAATGTTCAAATAATTAGCCTCACTTGAATTGCAGACTACATCTAAAGACAATATAAAGATGGGGGGCAGATTAAAGAAAAAACCTGAATAAATGAGTGGAGAAACAAACAAATGCTGATAGATAGATTGATACATTGCATGGTATATTAAAACCTCCAATCTTGCTCTGTGGTATGTAAAAAGGGCTGAGCAGGCCCAGTTCATTCTGATTTTGTATCAGCATACTGTATCAAGAGGAAAAGATCTAAGTGAGTTTGAAAGAGGGTTCATCGTTGGGGCACAGATGGCAGGAGCTTCAGTCACAAAGACAGTTCAAGTGGGAGGTGTTCTTAAAATTGGAATGGTGACGTCTTTGTTCAGATATATGAAAAGGACAGCCATAAATAGTATCAAAACTGTCTTTGACAGAGCATATTTGATGGCCGTGATGCTTGAGTGACTCTTCCTCAGGTGACTGAGAGTCTTGAGAACCAGTCCATTGACTGTTACATAGGGAGGATATTACAGTAGGCCTGCAGTGTGTAAACCCCTCATTACTACAAGGATGAGTGCACGTCACTGGTGCAAAAACCAACTGCACTGGTCTACAGAGATGAGTCATCCTTCACCATCTTTTCGCCAAGTGGGTGAGAACACGTGTCCTCTACACCAAAAGAACACTACAGACCTGAATGCTGACCCCCACAGTTAGTGGATCTGAATATGCTGTGCGGGGCATTTTGCTGGTATGATTTGTATCCACCCAACCCCTTCGAGGGAAAGGTGACTGCAAATCAATACAAAGTTGTTCTGAGTGATCAACTTCATCCTATGATGGAACATTTCTATCCTAATAGGGGTGGTCTCTGACATCCCTCCATCGGACATGAGTGGCCACTGAATGGTTTGAAGAGTAGGAAAATGATGCAAATCATATGCTATGGCTTCCACGTATGTTACTCGAATTGAACACCTAGGGGACATTTTGGTGCGCCATGCTGGATAGTGCTCTCCACCACCATCATCAAAAGGCCAAACGTTTGGTGTTCACACCTCCAAGCAGAACTCACAACACGTGGTAGCCCAACATCTTAGACACTCTAGGACACTTTGTTGTTTTTTCCTTTCATTTGTTGTCTGTCTGTATCAGCCTACGTGGCCAGAAACATAGTAGCTTTTTATATGATTCAACAGTACTCTCCGACATAACTGCTACCAGGAAAACTCCCACACAACAGTCAGTAAAAAACATAAGGAGGCATTTATAACTGTTCGCTACTGTGTAATGATATTTCATGTTAAAAACACGCCTACTCTTTAGCAGTGGCTTCCCACTCCATGCTGAACACATACCATATACTCAGATGAATGGACTTCAGTTCAGTGTTTCTCCTGTTTCCACTTGACCTTCACATTCCCTGGCATGCACTGCCACACTAAAGTAATGCACAAAATAAGATATATTTCACATTCCTGCCACTGTTGACAAGCTAATAACAGCTATCTTGCAGTACAATATATTAAACAATTTGACTGCCAACAGTGTTTTTCAGAATCAAGTCTTATCAGGCAAAAGACAGATAAAGACTCTGAGGAGATTGTGAAATTAAAAGAAATTGAAGTGGTGTTGCTGAAACAACACATGTATTGTTTTGAACGGGAAATGTGATATTGATATTTCCTGGCCATTATAAACTTTGCCGTGAACTAGACCGTGGACTATGCGCCGATAGGAATTTAGATTCAAGTTAAAAGCAGAGATATTTATGAGGTCCATAAAGTCAGGTGCGCTGTGGCATTGCACGTCTCAAAAGGTTTTATTCATTCATATTCATATTCAATTTAAAGAACTATTTCAACTATTTTAATTTCACATTTTGACCGGGAAACTACCAGATACTGCAAAATGCATCCCAAATAAACAGTTGAATTACAAGGACGCATTTTACAGTGCTTTAATTATTTTGCCGCCAGCAGGGGAAACGTGACGGTCAGGGAAAGTCAACAGACAAGAGGCAGCAGCCTTGCTTCCCTGTTTGTCTAATTCGTTTCATGAAAGGAGCGCTGAATGTGTGTGTTTGTGTCTAATGTTTACTGTCCCAAATAAGCGCGTGGCAAAGAACTTCTTACTCACCGGCCACAATCTACAGTGGCGTGGACCCAAAGTAAAGATGGCTTTACTGTGCAGCTACTGTACTTACAGTGTATGCTACAAGACCTCACCCCTGGCGACCTCAGTTCCACCTCCATGCAATAAACGGAGTAAAAATAAAACACATACTATAAAGAAAGAGGAACTAGATTTTGGCAGCAGGCCTCTAATCTGGCACATCATTCTGGGATATTTCTAGTTCAATAAGCAATAAAATACTCCATACAGCCAAACAGTTTCTCACCAATTTCTCAGGGCATAAATTTTACTACTTGCAAAGTAGTAGGCAACAAGCTGATATAACACCTTGCAGAACTTTACTTTAAGTAAGTAAGGAAAAATAAAACTTTAAGATTTACTAAATGGCTTAGTATGTACTATACTATAGTCATTACAACTGTTAGAAAGTGTTTGTGTATGTATTTGTATGTATTTTATCAACTACAACTCTATAGCAACAATTAGAATAACTATAACTGTATTTTACAAGTTGTATTTTGTTTTATTTCTAAAAATTACTGACAATCTGAGAATGAAATAGTTGCCTGCATAATCTTCATATTGCTACATAAATGTGATGGCACACAAATAAATCGGGTACAGTCTTCTGTAATCTTTATCACATCGTGTTACTCATCACTGCCACACCTCTAAAATGAGGATGCACAGAGGTTTCTGTGGTTATTTTGCAACAGTTTAGTGCTGGTTGCACAAAATGCAACATCATGCCTATTCGAGACTGCAGATGTGACATACCTGCTGCCTTCAGATGGCTAACTAGCTGGTAATAATCACCAATTAATCTCTAATATTTGATCTGAAACAACTTTTTTTTCCCCTGTGCAGTTGTATGTACCAAGCTGTACCAAGATTGCAGTGTGCTGCTAAACTTACTACAACCAATAAAAATGCCAGTTTATTGGAGCAGCACTGTGTTTTTTGTTCTGTGCAGTCGCAAAAGTAGAGCCCTATGTGTTAACTGTCATATTAGGGGGCTGTACTTGCACTGATTGTTTAGCAGGTATAATGTTTATCATGTTCAAATGTTCAATGTCTGAGATTTTGATGCTGATTTACTGCTTAGCAAAACGTATCGGACAAACTGAAATTGTCACCTGATGACAGCATTAGAGAAGGTCAGTGGATTACAAGGGAGGCATGGATGCATTTACCAAATTTCATGGTAATCCATTTAACAGTTATTCCAATCTTTCAGTCTGGGCCAGAATGGTGGGCTGAAAGACCAAAGATAAGAAAAAGTTTTTTTAAAGAAATTTAAAACCCACACAGCACAAACAGCTAACCCTGAGATCTGCTGGTAAGATATTCAAAGGCTCCTGGGTCTCAGTTTGGCTTGAGCCAAATAACATGTGTAACAGGCAGCCTTTCTTGCCTGGTTGTTCATTTGTTTGCACCCTCAAAACAAAGAAAATCAAACCAATGAAACAATTGCTGTAATTGTCTTCCTATCTCTATATACATCCCTCTTCAGCTTCAATACAAACCATAACCAACATGATGATGATTTGAAGACTTTCCACTTCTCTGTCTTCCTTTTTGCTGTGCTTTCTATTTCTTGCTATCTAAGACCTACTATCACCCAATTATTTTAAATTTCATGTGAAGTATACTTATTCAAAAATGACATAATCAAGACTTGACAACGGGGTTTCCACTTGAGTCGAACATTTGCGCTTTGTTGTCTTTTTCCATCATTATCTCTGTGAGTATTTTCCACTGGGTTAATCTCCGCAATCTCTGGTTACCTTGGAAAAGATGACAAACAGGCCAGGCAGCCTCTGAAACAGCAGCATGTTTTCCTGCTCTCTCACCAGGATGCCATTGGCATGCAGGCCACTAGGCCTTCCCAGCACTGGGCACTTAGCTCTGCTCACAGGAATGGACTGTCTGCATGCAAGTGTGTGTCGGGGAGTTTGTGGGTGGGCGTGTGTGCTGCGCATGCAGTCCCACTGACTGTAATGGGTGATACAGACAGTTACGAGAGAGAGTAAATGCGTTGAGGTTATACTGTGTGTAAAACGGACAACATTTTGTGCAGACATGTTCACACAGATGTTGAACTTTTGGCTCACATTTTGCTCCTTTTTCTTGCCTTGCCTGCCTCACCTCTTGTCAAATAATAAAAAAAAAAAAAAACGGACATACAGATCTGGGTAAGTGACTGAAGTGAGCCCATATTTCTGTATTCTTTGACATCTCTTTATAATCCGTGAATAAATATTACGGGATAATGATGATATTGCGCCACGCTCAAAGCAATCCAAGGCTTAATATAATCACTGAAATAATGATTATGACAGGAAGCAGGCTGGTGGGGTGGAGATCATTAAACAGTACTTAAACATACATGTTTTGGTTCTTTTCAGCTGCCAGAAGCCACAAGAAAAGTAATCGAGACCCTGTTTGATGATATGTTGTTTTTGTTTTGCTTAATTAGATTAAAAATAAAACTGTTAGTAGCTTCTTCTCTTCTAAATGGGTGGGCATGGTGCAGTTTTTCTACACTGACATGAGGCGTAATGGAGCAATGAGGTGTCATTAATTGCAATTTCAACAGAAGCGTAACAATACATGCACGGTTTCATTTAAGTGAGTCACACACCTAATAAAGATTCTGTGGAAAATCTTAGTGACTTTCAAGTAATCCTGTTGACATCACAGAAATCACCAGACTCTATAAAGTCCCTGAAAATTAATGACTACTTAAATTACTAAGACATACACATTATTTACTGAACCACCCATTTTGACATGCCATTAAAATGCGCAAAGTCTAGTGTAATAGCAAAGGGAGACTTATTTTGTGTAGCAAAAGAAGGTTTAAAGATCTGGGAAACTAGAAATCAGTGTTTTCTGGTTGTGTTTTATTATTAAAGGCTCAGGTTTGAACCTAAAAGCATGCCTCTGAGACCGCTGATGCCGGTAAAATGAAAAGTTCAAGTTTACTTGAGGTCAAAAATGGAAAAAGTCAAAATCAGGCATGCAGGGGAGATGAAGCAAACATATCCAGCAGGGACCAAAAAGTCCCCAAAACAGGCAGGGGGTCACAACAGGCCAAACCCGTGCAGGCAGGCAGAGGAAATCACTGGAATGCTGAGACAGAAGCACAATAGATGATTTTGCAATGAATGAATGGAAGTTGGCTCGAACATAGGCTACTGGGCTGATGGAAACTGGAAGTGGTGAGCAGGTGGGCAGGGAGGTCAGATGAAGGGAAGGGGCAGACAAGGAAAATGTGAGACTAGGAACTGGCTGTTATTGTGCCAGATTTTTTTATTCCTAAAAATGTGTATAATTAGAAGCCATACCACTTGTGTTTATATCCTGGGTGTTTGGACATCATTCATATCAGTTATGATGGCATTTTATTCACCAACTTAAAGGTCCAGTGAGACAGATTTATGGGAATTTACTGGTGGAATATGGCAGAAATGTAACCATCTGAAAATAAGAACTGTTGCGTGTTTGTTACTCTAGAAAGATCCCATCTTAGCTGCAGACAGAGCAGGTCCTTCTTACACGTACATACAGTATGGTATCCCTAGATTTGTGAATCTCTCACTCAGAATATTCTTGTCTTACAGAGTTTGAAGTGTATCTGTAGTCATACCAGGAGAAACCCAAAACTAAATTTGTTGTTGCTAATAGCTACAAATTGTTTGGAAAAACTGCTAAGTCTAACAAAGCCTTTAAGATTACGGATTACGGACTGTATATAATAACGACAAAGTCCGTAGAGGGAGATGGTTGTGGTGGATTTTTTACTAATTATTTTCAGTTTTTAGTTACAGTTTTGTTATGATTAGGCAACAAACTACTTGGTTAAGTTTTGCATCATAACAATAATTTTCTGTTTGCGTTTTTACGTTACGAAATCAACACCAAACTTATTGCGATTGACTAGAGGGCATTTGGTTCTGTTTATCCCATTCAAGAGAGGTGACACGGTGAGACACAAGCTGAGCTTGGTTTTCCAGTACTTCCATAACAAACAATAATTGAGTCCAGTCAGGCACCTACGGTAAGAGGAGTAGGTCAAATTTGAACCAGGAGGTTGCTCTGAAAAATCTAATAAATATTTACAATGGACAATTTGGGCTAATGAATTGACTTTGTTTCGTCTCCAAAACAAGCAACAATGGGGGTTTGTTAACACCATGTTTGTTTTTCTGACTGCTTGTGTTGGTTATTGTTGGACTCTCTTCTAGCAATGTCGTCACCTTCTCCAAAGCCCAGCAGTTAAGTTGGTGAGTAAAACATTATCACAACTGTTAGGAAAATAAGACCCAGGCTGTAAAAAAAAAAACAAAACAAACTGAAATTATGTGGCCTTCCTGATTTAATTTGCTTATTCCTACCAATATATATGCATTTAGGAGGCCCAGGGGCCAACACAGGACTTCCAGTCAACCTCTCTTTGCCATTTACAACCAATTATACTTGTTTGTTTTTCTTAAGAGACTCTGCTCAGGGTTATTTTACAGTGACACGTTGCATGGTGAATGCAGAACACTACTAGATTGTACTTCAGTGCACAACCAGATAGTTAGATAGATAGACAGACACATGTTATTCACATGTTAAACTGCCAGCCAGCAAAGGCTGTGAGCTAAATCCACTGATGGGTTCATTACCAGTAAAAGGGCGTTGAAAACTATATTTGTCTGAGCTGGGGTCTGACTGGAAACGGCACAGAGGAAACTGTTGAATCCTGCAGGAGAGAGAAATTGATAGGTGCACTGATGGAAAAATGCCACAAAAATGAGAGAGGGAGAGGGGGGGTGGAGAGAGACAGCAAAGGAAGTTAAGGAAAATAAATACAAGAAAAGATAATCTGATATATAGATCTCAACTCAAAGATGACAAATAAGGAAAGAGAGATCAGTGGAGACAGGGAATGAATAAATATCAATGAATGTGCTCCTTTGGGTCTTCACCACACCATGCCATGTTTGTTTAACAGAGGTTGTCAGGAGGAGAATTTTGTTAGGCTGCGCCCCATCCATCCATGGGAGGTTTTCTTTTCACCAAGGTCTCCCTCTCTGACCGCAGAAGTGGTCTGCTGACGGTCACACCACGGCCAAACCCTCGGACCGCTCGACCTTCTTGGAAGCGTCATCAAAACCACATGAAAAGAAAGAGGGAATACCATATTGTTCTGTTAAAAGAAGAGGAGGACCTGTAAGCATGTGTGCATGGCAGGCAGGCAGGAAACATTTACACACACAGACATACACACACACATACATGCATAGACACAAAACCCGAGCAGACAAATGACCTCTTACGTTGGCAAAAAAGAGGTGGGCCGAACAGCTGCCTGCCAGGAATAGTATGATTCAATATCCAATATTTCTTAACGCACACACTGTAATACAAAACACTATGATGTGACGTGACAAGATATACTGTATAAATAATGAATAAAGTTTCTGAAAGATTAGGGGCCTTGGTCTGTTCATTCAAAAGGTGTGTTACAAAGGTATACTAAAAATGGTTAAATCCATTATTATGTCTGTAATTAAACTGTGGCTGTGATATGTTGTGATTGTCTGATAGATGTTAATAGCTGTTCAGAACCTCACTGAGTGTAAACTCAGGAACTCAGTTACCTAAGGAAGGACCAGGAATAGCTTAGAGAAAGTAGGAATAATATAGGAAGTTCACATACATGTATGTGACCTGTTGCATATATACATGGATAGCACGGGTACTGTTTTTATTAGTTTTTATGTCAGTTAGGCCACGTTCAGACAGAAACAGGCAAACTGGACGCCGGCAACGTTTTTTCAGTTCATTTCAGTGGGGGTTGTGCATTTCCACACCGGCAGCCCGCTATGCAGGGGTTGCCACAAAAAACGTAGCCTGTATCCGAGAGTGAAGTTGAGCCAGATTCAGCTTTTGTGAAACCGGAGCCCCACATCACGCTCCACAAGCCAATCAGACACTCAGATAGGTCAAACCTCCACAGACAGCGTGAAATGCCTCTGAAGCAGAGACTTTCCAGGACTAAACTCTGATGATCTACCTGTGTGTGTGATCTCACTTTGTTTCATGTACCCAGCTTCTAAATGTGAGTCCGCAATTTACGCCACAAAGTAGTGACACGAAGAAGTTTAATTTGATTTGTGTCGATGATTTGAGAGAGCGAGAGAGAGAGAAAGAGAGAGATAGAGAGAGAGACAGTGCTTTGGTAGAGAGACATGGAGTAACAATAACAGAGAGCGAGCGCTGGCCTTGATAAAGCTGTTAATCAGTGAAATAAAAAGTTATTTCCTGATTGCTTCACAGCGGTTACATTCAGCAGGTATAGACACGCCCACAGCAACCCACTTTTTTCTGGAGAGCTGGGTTGCAACACAAGTCTATGAGAAGCACTTGAAAATCAATTTTGTCGACTCCCATTGTTAGTATATAAACAAACAAACAAACAAAAAAAAAAAACGGTGGCTGGTGGCAGTGTGTGCCTTTACACCCCTCTCCTCAGCCCGACAAATCTAACTGTTGGGCACTGAAAATGAGGGGCTAAAAGTGGCATAAATCTGTATCAGATTTCATTAAAAAAATAAATAAATAAATAAAATAAAATTTTATAAACTATTTTCAAAATTTTGTCTTTGTTGTTTTTGTTCATGGCAGAGTCACAAACCACACATATCTCTCGCAATCTTCACTGGGTAAAGTTAGATTTGATAACTTCTGATTTCTCAAATGTTAATCTTGGACCTGGTTATGACTGGTGAAACTGGTGAACTCCCATTGTTAGTATATAAACAAACAAACAACAACAAAAAAAAACGGTGGCTGGTGGCAGTGTGTGCCTTTACACCCCTCTCCTCAGCCCGACAAATCTAACTGTTGGGCACTGAAAATGAGGGCCTAAAAGTGGCATAAATCTGTATCAGATTTCATTAAAAAAAAAAAAAAAAAATTTATAAACTATTTTCAAAATTTTGGGTTTGTTGTTTTTGTTCATGGCGGAGTCACAAACCACACATATCTCTCGCAATCTTCACTGGGTAAAGTTAGATTTGATAACTTTTGATTTCTCAAATGTTAATCTTGGACCTGGTTATGACTGGTGAAAATGTCTTTAATTTTGAATGCTACGAGCAAAACTCCCACATTTGACAGCATTTTGACACAGTTACAATGCAAAACCATTATCAAAATCATTATGTGGATTGAAAAAGTCCTTTAAGATACACACACAAACATGTTTGTTGTATTTGAGTGGTGTAACAAGACAGCTGCAATAGCTATAATGTATTATTTAGTCAAGGCAATATTTCCAGACTTCCAGACGGGCTCATTTAATTTATTTATTTATTTTAGAACACGTGTTTCAGATTATTTGTCACATGCTACTAGAAATAATCTGAAACACATGTCTGAACTGAATGAAGGTGCTGAATCTTAGAGCACTGTGTCCTACATTTAAGTAATTATTTGTTTTAATTCACTCATTTTAAACAATCAAAGCCATACATTTACCCGTCACAGTGTAATACATCACACTGACAGACTGTTATCACTCTGCTGAAAAACAGTTTTGGTTTGATTTTATCTCATGAACTCTCATGATTGTATCTTCCTGTTCCTGACTGTACAGGCCTTTCTTTTCCACAGAACACATCCTGACACGCCACAGTAGGAAAAGCACAGGTGTAAATAATAAATAAATGACTTTCACTGGCTGAATTTCACTGAGCTGTTTCAGTTTAAGGGTCCTCATATTGTACATGTCGGTTTACTGCCATGGCTTACATGGACACTTGAATAGAATAGAGTCATTGTTGATGTTTGTAGTAACACCTGTGCTTTTAGTACTATTAAAGACCAAAATGTCTGCTGGAAGAAAAAAATGATGAAAATATGACAAGAAATAAAGTAAAGCACTTGAATAAGAGTGGACCACTGCATATTAGAATGGATCTATTCTTCATTGAAACTAGACTAAACATTCTCCAGTGTCTGAAAATGTGATTACAGCTAATAAATGAAACAATTTTAGGCTAAAGCTAAATTAAATACATGGGGAAAAAATGAGCACAGCTCCTCAGTTTGGGTGGATTATTTGAGAGCTACACTTGTGCAGTGAAACTCCAAATTTAGAGGCTCAGCTGTCACAAACATTTAGTCAGCCAACACTAAAAGCCTATCCAGATTTTATGATTTTCAATAAATCGGATGTGTTTGGATTATCTCAACTCTTTGCAAATTTCCTGTGACCTTGGTTGTGGAAGTAAAAATATGTCTCCAAATTCAGAAAACATAAAACAGAAAGCAGAAAGCAAATTAATTTTTCATCAGGTTTTATTTCTCAAGTCATCCAATATGAAGTTTTAAGATAATATTTTTAAGATAATTATTTCAATGTGTGCCTGAGTGCTACATCCACACCAGTCAAACATCTGTTCCTTCCCCAGATAGATTTCGTTTGAATTAATATGAAGGTCGTGAAATGCAGACAGCTATTTGTGGTATTTCCCATAGTTCCTTCATATTAAATATTACCATTGCTGAAGCAAAAAAACTCAGTGGGTCAGAAAAAATTTTGGCAATTTCAGATGTCATGCACATTCTAAGGACAACTTGAGGTCATGCAATGCATTCCTATTGTGGTAAATCAGGGTAATCTTATTGTTTTACTATTCTGTCATTCTGTCATCTCGATGAACCGCACACACAATATGAATGACGGCGGGAAAATACATAGCATTATGTATAAATGTAATATGAGCTAGTTATGAAATTCCTCTACCATTTGTCATAAATTGACTGTGATCTTAAAGTTCATGATTGGATTTATACTGGAACTATTTTGTTTTTTCCTCTTTGTTGCCCAGAAATGATGTCAAAACTGGACCGATGTTGAAACAATGAAATGACCTTTCATCAGGATCCATTGGAGCTATAGTCTATCAAAGAACATGTGCTATAAAAAGTTTAAAATCTGATTTTGTGTTCTTATGTAAATGCCACTTTAGAGGCCATAATCAGCAATGCTCTGGTGATGCCTCTAAAAACAGTTCAATCCCCTTCTGGTCGGAAACTATTTATTTCCCCATTCAAAGGCAATAGGAAACATAAATGAAAGTTCTTTAGTGGAATCACACAGTGGCTCAGTGCTGGGAAGGCAGTGTGGGCCAGCCAGGAGAACAGACTGGTCCTGAATTGGTGTGTGGGCCAGCCAGTGCCTCTGCTGGTAATGCTAAATAATGGGTGGTAGAGTGGTGTAGAACACTTATAGTATGTGTCAGAGGTTAGTAAACAGTGAGGTCTGTTGCTGTAATGGTTGGCAGACGTCCTCACAATTAGAATTACCTTTATTAGCTCTAATGCATCACACGTAAACCAGAATTAGAAGTGAATGACCGCAGTGAGTAACTAATAATTATTTTCTAGTAGCAAAGCAGTGTGTGCATTTGGCCAGCATGGAAAAATGTTACCATACTGGAGACACTGTCTTTATGGGGATTACAGCCTACAGTATAACTGAGACAAACTCTTTTATTTTATTGCTGTGGTGTATTGTTAACTGGGCTAGCTGCATGGCTCTAAGGATATCACCTGTCAGCCGATCAGACTGGAATGTCTGTTAACAATGAGAAGCGTTTATATACTCTTGTCTCCTCTATAAAATGACGTATTCTCACTTAATTATATCTATAACCAATTGAGCATTTTATGTCATCTCAGTACTTTACTCAGGGTTCTGATATGTGTCTTGTAACGTGGCATTTAACAAGCTGGAAAGTGTTCATAGAGACAGACAGGTTGTTATCCAGGATCAAATACAACTGTGGTTGATTATGAATGTTTTTGGCAGGGTCAAATTTCCCTCTTTTGAACATTGTCTCTGCACCCCGGGTTGTGTGGACATGGAACAGCTTAAACTAGCACTTGGTGACCTCCTTTTTAGATGGTTGAACAGATACAGATACAAATAATGGTGTAGGCCTACTTGCTCGTCCCTAGTGATCATAACAAATACATGTTTACAGCTGTCCATATTTACAACAGTGGGTAAGTAAGTCAATTGCACTATGGAACTGGGGGCACCAAATCACCAACAAATACCAACCCTTACATAATGTTGCTTCAATTTTCTCCTGACTTCAAATTTAGTGTCAGAATGTTTAAGATGTAAGGCTTGTGAAAATGTTTAAATATCAATCGATTCTTTTGCCCCCATGGTAACTATATGGCAAAATAAGTGGTCTTAATCTGTGCTCACATTCACTTCTACTATTGGAGTGAATAGACTCAGGACCTGTGACTGGTGTCCTAAAGATGACATTGGCACATATGTGACGCCTTCTCTTTTCTGAACCATTTCTGGTTAAACGTCCCAGAAATCACTTTGACACATTTCTGAAATGTCTCTAAAATGTTGCCCCACTCTTTCACTTTTCAGTCACATTTTCTGTTTCTGATCAACTACTTGTTTGTTATGTTTTGTCTCAAGAAACACACACCTGCCCTAAAACATGTAGCAAGATGGGCATTTTTAAGTGGACACACAACAGACACTACACTATTATTCAAAGAAAATTAGTAGCTTGCTGTTGCTGATGCAGCCTAAAAATAATGCTATGTAAAATGCCTTGGCCTTAATAATAGGCAGTTCAGAGTGGGCCCATAAAGCACAGTGTGGGCACTGGCATGATAGCTCGTAACAGCTCGTAATAGCAGTAGAGTTCATTTGTGTAATAGATGCTTAAACCAGCGTTTGCTACTGTAAAGGCTGGCAGAGCTGTGTGGCCTGGATCACATAATGGCTGCTGTGTGTGTTAGGCTGTACTACAAATAAATAAAACTATACCACACAGCATTAGTTTTTACCCCAACAGAAGAATAACTTAAGTGTTGTTTCCTAGGGCAGGACTTTTCAAATTCACAGTCAATTCTGTGGTTGCTGAAGATGTTTTTTGAAGTCGTGTGCTGTTTCTTTTTCTCAAAATGCTGTCCAGACATCTGTGAGTTTGATTAAGGTTGGGCTTTTTGCAAGACTCGAGTCATGGTGGACAGATGCTACAGATGTAGAACAGTGTTTGGCGCTGCTGACAGGGGAATAACTATAACAGTAAAAGATCTAGTGCAAGGTTAGAAAAGAGCTAAATTAACAACGGCCTCGCCTCCCTGAAGAATCATTGTCAAACTGCTCTTGACCAAGACGCCTATGCCTCCAGCCGTAATCATAATGAGCTGTAACGCGTTTCAGTGCTGAGAAATAGTGTGTATGTTTAGCAAAGGTTAAATAAAGGGCTGAATGAAATATTGGTATTAGTTAATATTGGCAGTGTCTGGAGAGGCAGTGAATTGCTGAATTTTATCAGAAGTGACAAGGGTACAAATGATGAAATGTTTTGATTTTATTTCTTTTCTCAAGCAAGCTGTGCTTAACAAAAACTTGACTTAGCAACTCGGCTGATACAAAGTTTATATCTATC
Source organism: Protonibea diacanthus (assembly GCA_028641955.1). Taxonomy (NCBI): domain Eukaryota; kingdom Metazoa; phylum Chordata; class Actinopteri; family Sciaenidae; genus Protonibea; species Protonibea diacanthus. The sequence continues at coordinate 11,375,688 of CM053983.1, read as the reverse complement.
CAAGGTTTAGTGCTTTTTTATGTTAATACTGGTCCACCTTCTTAAAGTCATCATTTCTGTCCCTGTCTCTGGATACAATGATTGGAGGCAATGATTTTCACTTATGAAATTTTTAGCTCAGTACAATTATTGGTCACAACTTTCTAATAACCAAATGTAGGATCCAAAACTGTTTTTTTTTAAGTTATGTTATGAAGGTTCTTGGCGCTTCTTGCCTCACAACAAAGAGGTTCTTGATTCAAACCCCACAAACAGCTGGCCCCTGTGGAGTTTGCATGCTCTGCCTGTGGCTGCATGGTTTCTCTCTGAGTACTCTGGTTTCCTCCCTCAGTCCAAAGACATTATAGGTTTATAGGTTAATTGGTAACTCTAAATTGCAGGGGGTAGCAAGCCTCTCACCCAATGTTAGCTGGGATTGGCTCCAGCGGTCCATGACCCTAATAAGGATAAGCATTCATGGAAAATTAATGAATGTTATGTTTTTACATTACAATATTGTTGTAGTATAAACACATAAATATCAGTAGTGGTATCTTCATCAAAAGCACAGAAGTACACAGAAATATATCACTTGTAGTGAAATGTATCACTTGTAAGACGAGCTGGCCCATAGAGTGCACGGTAAAAAAAAAAAGAAAAAAAAAAAAAGAAAGAAATTTCCCCAATTCATGCTAACACATTCACTGTGTATGACATCCTCATTTGTCATCTTCCATTTCAGTTTGAGTGGTATCTGGCTGTTGTGAAATTTTACTAAATGGTTAAGTGTATCACCATACTGTGGTCAGGCCAAATCAACCAGAACCACCTAGCCAGACCCCATTTCAAGACACAGTCCTACTCTGAGTCACTGCTGTTCTTTTCACAGTATTGCACAGTTTTTGCCATGTTTGTGATAATTACTGCCATGTTTGTGTATGTTTTTGAGTTTATGAGTTTGTGGTTGAAGAACACATTAAATACTTTTAAATACTTTTTTTCCTTTTCAGTTTTTCCTAGTATCTGTTGTAACATGACCAAGTGTATTTTCCTAATTTTGTTAACAGACAAGGTGTGTTTATAATGTCAATTCCAGCCAACAAGGGTTTTTGACTCTATGAGGACTTTATGAAGACGGGGCATGCTGTCACATATCATCCTTCTACAGCTCACCTCCGGCCGAGGGAAGCTTGACTCAGAGTTCCACTGACTGAATCCTAAGGCAGAAATGATACAACTTTATTATAGAGCAGCCTTTCATCTGAGGGATTAGTCTGGACTCCAGACAACAGTAGGTTTCTCATTTACAACAAAGGTCTTGTGAGTATAGAGTCCCCAAAGGAGCACAATGTTCAGCATATGGTTTCATTTCAATAGGTGTATTGGAACAGCTAACTAAAATATCATCAATCATATAAAATCAATAGCGAGGGAAATATTTATTGCAAAAATGCTGTTTCACAAAACATATGTACAAATACTGGTATGTTTGAAACTAAACATTAAAAGCATCCATTTTTCATTGACAATAGACAAGATATGTTAAGGGTTAACTTGCTTTGCACCAGCTTTAGTCTGAAAGTTAGTATGCACCTTGTTTTCTCCGGCATTTCACTGTCCACTGAATTGATGAAAGATAAATACAAGGCTTAGCTAACAGTTTAAAGTCTGCTTTGACTTTATGTGTATTCCTCTATTTATCTTTATTGGATATTACTGAATTTTCCAGTGGATGTTCTCACATAACAGATGGCTGTCGAATGAATAAGTGAAAATCTTGTTTGGAGCAACTGTCCTTAAGTTCCTGAGCTGTGTGCGACATTAAAATTACAAACAGGTCTAGTTGAAGGTCACACAACTTCAGCAACTGCAGCCAGTATAGAGCCAAAGAGAAACAGAGCGAGTTGCAGCAGTCTGCTTTCACTGAGGTGGCAGAACTCTCACCCCTCTGTAGCCCATGAAGAGGCATCAGGATGTGAAATCTCCAGTAAGTGTATTTATATCTGGCCAAGCTTTAACAAGACCATGACTGCTGTGACAAACACAAGAGTCACAAGTGAAATATTTAATGAAGGTTATGAAGTGAAAGGGAGTGGTGAGTCTTCCTACTGAAACCATAATGATCACAGAAATAAAGTTTTGAACAGCCTACAATACTGTATGTGTGTTAGGGTGTGGTTCTTTCAGGGTGTGAAAAGACAAGCTAACCAAGTAACATGATTCACTGACAGAAACTCATTAATGTCAGTGTCCTATCAATTCTGTCAATGAAAAAAACAGGCAGGATTTCCTTGGTCTATGACTGGACTGAGACACCACATATTTAGAGTGTGAATCATGGGTTTCTCTGTAACTGAACATTTTCACACTGTGATGTTAACTGATCTGTTTCCCATCATCAGACAACATCAGATTAATAACCTGACCCACTGAGCTGGATCCAACTTGATTTAACTCTTTTGAGTTTTCTTCTACTCAGTTCCATTTCAACAAATATCTACAGCTCTTTAGGTGTACCAATCCAATGTAAAGAGAGAGGTTTTATACGATTATTTGCTTAATTTTCTTCAATTTCAAAGCCAGTGTCATGTCTTTGTGAAGTATGGAACTAGATGTGGAGATGGTTAGCCTAGTTTAATATAAAGGCTGGAAGCAGTTGGCGAAGAGGTTCAGAAACCCAACTATCATCACTATTTAAACACTGAATCTCATTAGTTAAATCCCCACCCCAACACACTGTGATATCCAAGTCGAACAGAATGCATTTCCACTGAACAAGAAAGCTTGGATGTTTGGGTTAATGCCAGCTGGTCATCCCCCATTCCAACAGATGACAGTAGTCCATGTAGATGTGGAAGGTCTTCAGTCTCAAAACACTAGTGTGAAATTTGCTATGACACAGTCTTTGGGAAAAACATTAACATGCCACTTTTGTCCAATCCAGTGTGGATTTCCATGTGCTGTGTATTAATTAGCCCAGCTGGTCTTACTTATCTTGATCATAAATCAACCAAATTGCAATCCATGATTTCACCGACTGACAACCATGATGACATTCCCCAGCTGGACTGGTTTTAATGCTTACTATTGGCCCTGTGTAGGCAAGCCACTGAGTCTTTAGTTGGTCAGATGCTTGTATATTTAGCAAGTTTTGGTTCCAAAGTTAAACTTTATTGTTAGAGCAGCTAATAACAGCACAACACACTAAGTGTGGTTTTGGTAATTCCCAGGTGAAAAGATGTCTAGCCACCTATTAAAACTGGTTTGTTGACAAATTGACTTTTTTTTCTTTATAGCCTTTATTTCAATTTGATGTTGATTACTATATGTTTAAGGCAATCCCTTGGATATATTTCTTGGGAGAAGTTATATAAAAGTGGTCAAAAAGTTAAGTCCTTATAGTGTTATTGCGCAGGTTTTCAAGTGAGATGCCACGACAGAAATTGTGGCTTGTTTACTCCCATCTACAGCTTGGATTGGTCCATACAAAGCCTACCTTTAACTTGCATTTCACATCCTCTTTTCTGACAATATCGCAACTCAATGAGTCACCGTTTCTGTGTTTAAAAGTGCATTTGTTTCCATTTCTTGATAAGAAATAAGCTCTAGGGGGTATGAATCCACTTAAGGGGCATTCCCTGCCTTTTTGCAACCTGCCACACTACAAAGAGCTTTGCTCAGCCAAGCCTCGACAATCAGCCAGCTGCACAGGGCCTCTGAAGGCAACATCAGAGAGCAGAGTGTGGTTGCTAGTGGCTAACCAGTAACCATATTATGAGCTGAGCTCCTAAGTCTTTCTCTAAACCTTCTAGATGTTCAAAGCAGCGGTGAGGTTTGGGGAGAAGGCCACTCTGTCATGCTCCCATTCAGATGGCTGAGTATTGTGGTCCAGCGTGAGTGGATTGGCCAAAACGGGGCCATAGTTTATCAATGAACATCTGGAAACTGCATGTGGATGTAGGTTCAAATGTTCAGTGATGGTCTTACCTAATCTATCTAATTTTTGTATTCTGTGACAGGATTCAGTGAAACTGAAACAATGAGAAAACTGTCTTTGATCTGAATTTTTGACATTACTCTGAGAGCTGGAAAAGTTGGAATGAGGTAAAGCAGTGTAAGAATTGAGCAATAGTGTGCAAGGGTTGTTCCCCCAGGAAAGTTATGTCAAGAATGTCACTTCACACGTATGATCCAAACATCCTTTCCACGTTTAACAGATTTTCTGTTTTGGTTGACAACTCTACAGAGAACAAGGGAGAAAGATAAAGGCGTTTATTGTGTATGCTGAAAGTTATGAGCTCTGTTTGAAGTCAGGTCACCAAGAGCACACAGTATTACAGTATTACCCTTAAAGCAAAAGAACAACTCTGGTTTTACTGCGGGGACATTACCAGTAAATACTGATTGATACTGGTCTGTGTCTTGTTTAAGGTCAGGCATGGCGTTCCTGTCTTTTAAGATCAGAAAATCCTTGAATTTTAAAGAAAAATTTAACAGCCTTTCAAAGTCATCCAGAACTCCTCCCCGAGTCTTTCATGTCATTTTCGTTCTGACCGATGCTGCCCTTTCATCGATTTAAGCTCCCTCTTCCTCTGGCCAAGACAGTAATAATCATATAATCATCTTGTTAGACTTTTTATTGTTAATGCAGTTTCTGGTAAATGCAGGACACACACATCCTGGAACATGCCATGCCAGTGCCTGTATGTGCACATCTGCGTATATACATATTCCCTTGTCATGTGTGTTTCTTCTGGGCTTTCTTCAAATGTTATGATCTCTGTGTGTTTCTGTGCATGTATGTAGGCTTCTGTGAGTATGTGTCTATCTGCGTCTGCTTTGCAGTAGATCTCTGGCCCTCCCAAAAATGTGGTTTAGATGTGCCTGATTCCTGCCACTGGGTTATTTCTTTCCAAGTTTCTGTTTTAGTAATTAACTTTATTCCTCTGAGGCAATGTAATATGATTGAAATAGCTAAAGAAAAGACAAAAATATTTTCTTAATTTACCCCCGTCTCTGTGTGGATTCTCGGAAGTTAAGATGGTTGATGTGGCTTTATGATCCGTCATGGTTGTTACTTGTCATGGTCATGCCTGTTCATTTTAAAATGTCATAGCTGTAAGTAGACCTGAGTAGCTCTCAGACAAATTGGGCACATTAAACAGTTGATACATTATTGCTACCACTTTCTTACAGTTAATGAATTTTATAAAGTTTTATAAAGTTTATTTACAGAATATGGCAGAAATTGAATATAACATGCATAAGTATGTTTACATTAGTCTATAATCAGCTGACAGTAAAAATCACTGTTTTTTTTATCTCAGAATGAGCCTTTCATATCCACCTCCATGGCGTCCACCTTGAACCACCATGTTTATAAAGCAGCAACGTACAAAATAAAAACTGTCTCTAGATAAGTCAGATCCTTTTAGCATCAATTTACTGTTGTATGCTGATGATGTGGACTCAATTAATTGGAAGCTGCTGCATGCGATCCCTAGAGATGTATCCAGAGACCTCAGCAGTGAAAGTAAGAAAGTGGATGGAGAGGAGGAAAGCAGAAAGCAAGTGGGAAATTACATTCCTGCAGCCTCCATGTGTGACACACCCGACTCACCCTGCACCCTGCCTGAGCAGCTGGCCAGCCCGCTTGCGAAAGACTCGCTGCCGAAACCCCCTTTTGTTTTTCTGGCTTTCCCCTCCTTTTTAGTGGGGCATATTAAAACTGTCTATGGCCTTTCTGTGGTTACACAATGTTCCAATTTCCTCCTCTTCACTTTAAGTTCTCCTCTCCTGTCCTCTGCTCTCCTCTCCTCTTCTTTCCTCTCACTGTCTTTATTCTGCCATCACATCAAGGAGCTACCAAATTAGACGTCTGAAGTCAAAGCTCTAATCATGCTACCGGTCCAGTTTCATTGGGTCAATTGGAAGAGCAGCAAAGTTGCTTTTCTCAAGACAGTTACAGGAAATTTGGATTCTAAGTTCATGCTATACTGGGACTGGCCTTAATGTAAGGACAGAGTTATGAAGTCACATAAAGGTATGTGCACTGGCCAGTCTTTGGCCAAGAAAACCCTCATGAGTAGGATAGTGACTCTGAAAAATACTCTGAGAATGTCATGAAAGAAAGAAAATGAGGGGGAAAACAGATATCTGAGAGCTTGATTTCCCATGATGATGATAATAATATGATGATGATACTGTATGATGATGATGATAATGATCTGACCATATTTCCTTCTTATTTCTGTGGTTTTGTGAAACAAAACAGCTGGAAGCACAATAAAAGAGCAAATCCTTTAAGGCAAATACAATTTATTCTCTTATTATCATTTATGTTTATTCTGTCATTCTGTTATGTTTAATTTACGTTATTCTCACCACTTTGGACAACGGAATGGACAGATCATATGTCCAATAACTATTTCCAGTGCATGACTGAAGAGAAATATGCAATGAGGCTGGATATTCTCACTGCCACTGCTGCCTCCCTTCCAACTTCCCGACACCAAATGTGTAGCAGCACTTTTCAAGGCCAACATTAAACTCCAGATTTTAGCAATATGGGGCAGTTGTCCGCTAACATGTTGGACCACCAACATGTTAGGCAACGTGTCCAACATTTCCTGAGGCGGAGTCAAGAAAACACTTCTGAGCTGTGAATTTCACAAGTAATTAATGACGGAAAAACAATATTCTTTTAGTCTTTGACTGTGGATGATTTACACTTTGAATTTACACTTATTGGTTTATGAATTAGGCCTTTTTAAATAGCAGTAAACTTTCCCTTTAATAGTTTTTGCAAAGTGTAAAAGCCTACCACACCCATGAATAAATCAAATTCTGCCAAAAATATAAAAACATACAACATGACAATTAGCCAAAGCAATCCCAGGCCTCAGTGATTTAGATGGCGTGAAAACAGAGCCATAATATTATATGAGGCTTTGCATGTCAGACAAGAAAAACCCAACAGATTTATTGAAGTTGCAGATTTCTTTAAGTATATGAAATGTGACAGACGGATTCAGCAGGCCAACTGTTTATATGTTTCTCACAGTATTTCAGCATATACTGTGTGTGTGTCTCTGTGTGCGTTTGGCTGTGACAGGGGAGTTTCCAGACTCTGCAGACCCTGATGAATGGGTCACTGTGTGTCCACATGTGTGTGTGTGTGTGTGTATATGTGGTCAACTGAAACATTTGCACACTCCTTTTCTCATCAATGCAAAATATTCTCCTACTCAAAAATACTGATCCTTTCTCTCATCACTGCCCCATCCAAAGAACACACACACACACACACACACACAACATTCTCTCTGCTGGATGTCGCACTATAATAATAGCCACACATACACGTGTACTGTGTGACTCACTCAAGCCTGTTATTTCACCTGCCAGACGTCCCTATTCCTGTGATACATTGACCCTGAGAACATCATCAACAACCGGTCCACTTGGTGACTCACACCCACCTACAAGTGGCAATCTGCTCAGCCTCCAGACACGCGACCATGACTAAATATCAACAGGGTTCCAAGCTACTGTGGCTACCCAGATTAACATCCTGGCAGAAACCCTTAAACCCCAGTCAAATATGATGTATTGGGGCTAAGTATTACCACAGTGATTTCTGCCCCGAGGTGATTATCCTTCTTCTAAATGTAGACCATGAATCTGTGCAAGGCTGGGCTTTGATTCTGCCACAAATGACCAAAACCCAGGTTCAGCTGTTGTGCTACAGGACTTATATGTTCCAATACTGTGGCCAGAGTCATTAATCTTTAGTTCATTACATGAACGTATTCACTGAACCATTTTCTTTACATTTCAAGGGTTTAGTTGCATGTTTACTTTATTCCCTGAATACTGGAAACAGTCAGATTTATTTATTAATGTATTTATTTTGCTGCAGCTTCACCTGCTCCTCTACGGAGAAAAAGAAATAGAATTAAATATAAGTTTTGTTTGTTTTTTCTGCATTGACTGTGAGCCACAGTTAAGTGGCTTGGGGGTAAATATTGTGTACTGTCATTTGAGGTACTCCCATGGTTACATGTATGTTACTCCATGCTGTTATTCAAATCACGGGGTATCTTACAAAGTACTACAGGACAACCTGTTGCTGTGAGTTTTACACTTTGATCATCTGCCATCACTACAACTGGATTCATGAGACCCAAGAGAGATGCTAATGCAAGTTAGAACCCCTACTTTCTACAACATACAACAAAAAAGCCTTGTGTGTGAAGCCTGCTAATATGCTAATGTATATGATGATATGACTCAGCAGGTGCTCAGTCATTAACATAACATAAATGAAATGTAGTCCAAGTGGGAGCTAATCTTAGAAAGCTAAGCTAACTAGCTTTCACTTCATGACTGGAAGGTAGTTAGCCTAGCTTGCTAGCTTGCTAGGTTCCGCTTTCCCAGTGGCTTTAAATTGGGCCTTTCATGCTTTTTTGCCCATTTCTTGGCCATAATAGGTACAGGCAAGATGGTCGCAATTACTAACTACATTGCTAGATGCCACTAGTTCCTGGACATTAAAACAGTGACCAACACTTCATAGCATATACATGGCTGTGACATGCTGTAGTCAGTAACAGCATGGACAAATTAAGCTCATAAAGTTGTACAGATATGAACAAAAATGCAGTATTAAATTGTTAAAGTTTATATTCCCTTGTTCAAAAAGTGAGTTTAAAGTTGACAGTTTCTCCGACCACTGGTTTCCTTTGTTTATCTTTTGTGAGAAACTTTCAAACCCAGTTTTCTTTTTTTCTTTTCTTTTCTTTTTTTTTCTTTTCTTTTCTTTTCTTTTCTTTTCACTGTAGCAAGGTTCTGTTTGTCCTCGAGCATCCCGGGTGCATCTTGAGTGACCTTTCTGGTCTGCTTTGACAACGTAATGTTTTCTTCCTAACGGTCCCTTTCTCCCAGACAACCTCACTGTAGTGTTGCCAACACTCTGTCTGCTCCTCTCATCAGAACCAGTGAGACCAGAACACAGTCGCTCTCTGTCCTCCTGCTTTTACTTTGGCGCTATGTTTATTTCTCTAACAGGACAGTGACAGATTTAGCCCATCAGACAAGAAGAGAAGGAGAGACCGGCTGGCAGAGGCAATGAAAATGAGTGCACATGTGCTAGAGGAAGAAAGTGGGGAGATGGTAAAATGATAGAGGAAGAAAAAACGAATGGAAGAAAGTTATTGTAGCTCCTGTGGCTCTAATTTGTCCACTCCTAGAGAAGCTAAATGGTCTTCTGTCAATGCAAATGGAGTGAACAACCACCATGAGTGTGTGTGTTGTTGGAGCTATAGTGATGTCACCAGGTCTCAGTCAGAGTCAAAACAAATTAAGATGAGAAATAATCCTGCTGGGAAATGGATGACAGAAAAAAGACAGCAGTGTATAAGATGAAAATATGAGAAATGTGTTAAGGTAAAGGCCCTGAAAACATATTTTCTCAATCAGCTCCTTACTATGAATGATGAGGTCCAAACACAAAATGTTCTGCCAAAGCTTTTGACTTATTTCACATAAGAGAATTCTGTATTTGTGTTTTTGTCTGTGAATTCTAACTGGTTTGAAATGGACACGGTTCAGCGGAAAAAGACTTTATCACATACTTCCATAGATGTTTGCTTATGTTGCTAACTGCTGTCAATCAAATCTGATCCAATAAGACCCAAAGGAACCAGACTAGCTGAGACTTTAAGTGTTACACTTAAAATACTAATAAATAATACTTGATTCATTGAACATTGATGGGTACTGATTATGTTACTGTATTGTAACTACTACTAATATATACTATGATGTTTTGGAACTAGGTTTTGAAAGTTTAAAAATGTTAGATGGTATGAGTGATTAATATATATTTGCACAGAGCATAGTAAAAATGTTAGCGATAGTGGTAAATTTGTATGAAAAGAGTTGAAGATGATGACTCAAATATTCATAAACATTTCAACACCTCCAGTGAACAAAGAGAAGCCCAAAGTGATGTAGTCGAAATAATATGATGTAAATTTAATCTCAACAAAGATCAGTCATGTGGAACATTTTCAAAATCAGAGCCAAAATCATTCTTGGCTCATCTTTTTGAACTGGACCGGTTTTAGTCAGGTGGTGAGAACTTTCAGCACAGCATGTGACAAAGATTTATATACAAAAATCACATTACCACATGTTGTGGTGAAAAGTAGCTCAAGATGTTTCTGCGTCAAATGGCACACGCCTATGCATGAAACAGTTTTTATCCTCTGCGGACTTATTTTAACACTCTCCACAATACTCAGGAAAAAGAAACACATTTCGAAAGCAGTTCCTGATTCTCCTGCCCGAGTCTTAATTTCCATTTAAAATAGTGCCCAGAAAAGTATGCTTTTTATAATTTTAGGAGGAACAGAAAGTATTCCAGGGATGCAAAATTGTCCAAGATCGTAATAGGCAGTATAATCCCAAACCCAGAGCTGACAGCATGAATGAACATTTATCGGACAGCCCCAATGTTCCATAAAATCCATCATCCATCCCAATCTGCTTTCCTGTCACCCCTCCCTTCCTGCTATGTACCGTATCATATGTTCCACCATATACCCCAGGGACAAAGAATATACGTAAACTTTCATCTGTAAGTGACATGCTGTCATCACTATTTGGGTGGAGGGAGAAGAAAGAAGAGTTACAGAAAGACGGTGAAAGAATTGGTGAGAATTAAGCGAAATGTAATCGGAGATCAGTTTAGTTGTAGTGGGAAAACCACGAAGGTAGAAATACGCACAGCTAAACAGAAAGGTTTATTTGTGGGGAGGTAAGTTTAAAGGTAATTTTTTTCTTCAGTTGTATAATTGAAGAAAAAAATGATTGTATGTATAAGCAATGGGTGTGTACATACAATCATCTTTTTTGATAACTATACCTACACAAACATAAAAGCAACCTCAGACTCTGTAGTGTCTCATGAAAGATGCATTATGGACAAGAGACGTTCAACAAGTCAAATTGTTTCTGAAGGCTTTAGGTGTTGGTGGGTTGGGGCTTCAGGATCTGGAAAGAGCTGACCTCAGCAGTGTTGCGGTCACACATTTTGACAACACTGAAGGCAATGATGAGCACAAGTTAGTCCAGGAGGAGAAATTTGAAATCTGAGCCAGCAGGGTGATGGAAAGAAGACAGCGATGAACACAGATGAGATGAGCACATCACAATAATTACCCAAGCTGTTTGTGATGGCCTACCAAGCCCATCAAATCTCTGGAGAGCTGATTCACCCTGATCCTGAGCCAGAGGAAGGAACTAACGCACAACACCCTCAGTTGAAACACTGATGAATGGAGCTCATGGTGGCACCTTGGCCTGCACTGACAGCCTGTAATGCAATAAAAACACACAAAAAAAGAACGTCGTAGTAAACACAGACTATAGATTGTTAACAAGACCATACCAAATTGGTGTGCTTGTAGCTCATGATTATGATGTTTGTTTTGTTTTTTTTTAGCAAAGTATGTGTAAGGAAACAACATGTTTGTCTGTAAGCTAAACATTAGCATGTCCAGCTAACTAGCTTACTACCTACTGTAATATCCAGACAAAGAAGCACATCATATGCACATCAATAAAATAACACTGATATTACATTTATAAACAATGTCTAAGTATACTTATATTACAATCGACACTGCAATACAAGACCAATGCTGTTTCTTAATTTCCTGTCAGCTTACATAATTTCTCCCTGGTAAGGTCATTGTCCTTTTATCTGGGACATGTAGCTTTAGCATCAATCTACCTATCATATTTAAGACAAGCCAGCTGGAAACATTGGTAAGTCATGCCACAGAAGATGTTTTTCAATTATCTCAGCTTAACTGTAGCTAGCAAGCTAACTAGCGTATTGTAAAGTGCTGTAAAGTGCTGTGTGTGAACCATAGACTGTATATAAAGGTGGATGACATATGTCCACCTTCTCCCACTGTACAAAAAAATAAAAAATAATTCATAACTTCAACATATGCTTCCGCATTGTGTGGCTTATAAGGCAGGCACACGAGAGACTTCCGCTGACTGAGCTGCTAATTCCTGGTTTAGCCCTCTGCTAACTTAAATGGTGGATACAATTATTTAATCTCTTTCAAATGTATCCATTGCTTTATATCTGCTTCTGTCACAACTAAAGCTTATAGGAAAAATTCTTTTGAGGGCCAGCTTTGGGCCAGTGTGTATTACGTGACCATTGCTGTCATTATATGGTTTGGCCACTATATCAAATTGGCTTCGAAGTCCGGAAATCTTCCTGGGGGCTTAAATTTGTTATGTCACCCATCTCATACACAGTTAATGATGAGAATGGAAAGTTTGATAAATATAGCAACAGTAATTAAGGGTGGGACTAATGAATGCTGAACAAGATCATGATATGTCACCTCTAGAAATATCCTTAGGCTCAAAGCAGTCCCTTAAATGAGGTAAGAAAAGTAAAAATTACAATACAACACATTATTGTGTTGTACACACATACACAGACACACAGACACACACCGCCATGAATTAATTTTGTGGAAAGCCATTTTCACTTGCAGGACTTGCATGTGAAAAAGTGAGCACATTTTTACACAACTTTCCTTGAAGTTGGGGACGTTTTGTTCATGATCAAATAAGAAACACTTCAACATTTATTCGCAGCAGAATAAAACTGCTTAACATGAGTTTGGCGCTCCTGTCAGAGTGGAATACACACACACACTTACATTTTCCATCGCACTATTTCAGTGTCAAACTACAGCCATTAGTTGTGCCTTAATCCTTAAGTGGTTGGGAATGTTATTTTTTTCTCTCACTTCATGTGAATAAAGCTTGTATTTGAAATTTTAGTCATTAGGCTTGTTGCATGAAATTTCAGGAGACAAGTAATAGGAAAGATACAGCAGGAATCGAGACATGGAAACAGAGAAGGAAAGAGACGGGGGAAAAACATGATGAGCTAGTGGATGCTCATGATGTCCTCAGACAGCCTTACCTTTAAAGCTCCCTCCTTCAAATCATGCTTTTATTTTTTTTTAACAGTTATTTAGATCATAGATGAGAGATTTCACAAATATTATTTAATATCCAGCAGTGCCATTTTAGGGCATACAAAACCGAAATCATCCTCTTAGGTACCCTTTAAATCAACTAGAGTGCATACACGTGTTCCTGTTTGACTGTATCTATACACACTGCACGTAAATATTTCTGGGCTTGTACTTTGCAAAGCTTTGTGAGCACATTCATATGTATGAATGTTTTTGTGTAAGGATGGATTCCTTTTCTGACACATGGGACAACTTAATGCTGATTTATGCCATTTCTTTTCTCTGCTGTCAAGAAAAAGTTTTCCTCTTTCACCAGAACGGGAACAATGGGGAGGAAAGAATGAGAAAAAACAGAAAGAAAAAAAAAACACTAGGCAAAGGAAAACAAACACTGTTTGGAACAAAGGCAAAAGGAGACTATAAGTAAAAGATTAGTGTTATTTGATCTTAAAGAGATTTTGTGTGTAATAGCTCTCTGTTGTCAGGAATAAAAGCAGACACAGTGCAGAACAAAATTCGCTGGGCCTCAAATATAGCAGACAGGAAATCGCAAACCAAAAGAAAACACAATAAGTGGTTCTTTTTTGACAGGTGAGTCTCAAACAAATTCAACTTTCTGTAAAGAAATGTTCTTTTATGAGGTGATGCCTAAATCCCCTCTTTTAAAAATCTTTATGACCACTGAAAACAGGAGCGAGTTTGGGAATAGCAAGGGCCATCTTGTCCATATGTCTAACTCCCAGGGAATTTGCTATGTGGTCATTATGTATACGGTATTCATCATGATAGAAAACACTTCCAGACAAGCTCAGTGACATATACTAAAAAAATACTGCTCTACCAAGGTGAAGGTAAATACCTAATAACTTAATTAAAACAGACTAGTGACAGAGTCAGGTGACAATCAAATAATGTTGAAATAGACAGACCTTGTGGATTCACCAAATTAAAGCCTTGTTTGAATACTTTCTTTATCACAGGTAACAAAACAGGAACCTGCAGCCCTCTAGAGAAAAACTGACCTACTAATATTAGATGTTTATCCCATGGGCCTGAAACATTTTAATCCAGTTACGCTGGTATGACCAGTACACACAGTGACTGTGTCACAGTTTTGTTTTTAACAATTGGAATCAATTCATTTCAGCTGCTCACCATCAAGAATTTGCCTCTCCGCCCTTCCTCTTGTCACAGTTTAACAATTCACTTGGTAAGATTTATAGGGTGAATGTGGAAGAAAAGACCAAAGTGGGTCTTTTTCGCAAACTGTCACCGACATGGTCCCATATTTCAAGCAGCCTTTTAAACCACAGATCACAGTTTCAACCCACACATCATGATCTCAGCCCACACATCATGATACAAACTGTAGTCTGCTGCTTGCCCCGCCAGTGTAGATGTAGTTCATTTTCATAGTGAAGCTGTACAAGGGTAAACATTGTTTGTGTATTCCTGTAATTACACCACAAGTAAGGTGAACAAATCTGTGCTGCGTACATGAAATAAAAGATTATGGCTCCTTGTTGTAACTCTGAATCCCTACAGAGAATATCAAATCTATGCTAAAGCACACACACACACACACACACACACACACACACACTTCAACACACATACATGCAGGACTAACTGTGCCTAAAGCAACACTAGTGGCTCCAACCTCAGTCTTCAAAACCCGTTCCAGCCTTCTGTTGTCATTCCATAAGTCATCCACCACAAATTAAATTTTCTGTGTCAGTGATTTATGCTGTGAAGAAAAAGCCATAAAAATAAAGATCTCTGTTTGAATCCAAGGACTAGTGGGCTCCCCTAAAACTTTTATTTATTTATTTTTCTGAGAAATCATAAAACAGCAGAAGTCACAGAACATCCAGAGGTGTTTTTGTAGCATCTTGTCATTTTAAAGTGTTTTATTTTGGGCGATAAGTCTGTTTTTTAACAAGCTGGGTCTTTGTTATTGTTATAATTTATGACAATTATGACATAACTTTATAGCTGAGTTCAGTGGGGACAAGGCACAGTCTCATTAATCTTGTTGTTCAAACAATCAACCAATAACATAAAAATAAACAAAAACAAGATGAAAAATATGAAATCCAGAAATGTACTTTTTGTAATGCTATAATACACTACAGTACAAATATGTTTTGCAATTTATTGCAGCTCCAAATGGCAGCAACTGTTATGAACTTCAGCTAAGAGAAATTCGATGGTTGGGAAAACAGGGAATATCTACAGACTTTTAGTTAGAGGGGAGAGAAACCACCTCTGCAACTACTTGCTGTCTTATACAGCAGGTGCATTTTACCTTGAGAATCATTATACTGTCTTGTAAAATAAAAACAACAAAATACATTCTTAAAAAAAATAATAGTCCATTTTCTACTAGAGTAAAGCTGAATGTAGGACTTACAGTACATTGTGCTATTACTACTTTTACTTTAGACCTCAGTTCGTCCTCCACCACCTCTATTTACAGACAAGACCAGCTCGAAATGCAAACTCAAAGGTGAGCTCAGGTCACCTTGTAGTTAGACTGTCAGAAGTAGTTATACATATGTGTCTGTGTGTGTGTCTGTATGTGTGTGAGAGACGTGAATGTTGAAATCAGTCATTCAGCCACTCTCCAAAGACTCAGCATGAGACAAACAGGCCATGCTGCCAAGACACTGATGTTGAAGACTGGGAAGCTTTCAAACTGCAACCAAACCACTTTCATAGCGTGTTCAAGGGAGGAAGGGGAATTCTCCAAAAGGCTAAGTTGTCCACAGTGACATGAAAGTACCATTAAAGGTTTTCCATCATCTTATTTTCTGTTTATTCCATCAAAATGTACGTGGGCTGTGTTTAATGGACTGTTAAAATGACCAAAATGACTAATTGGATGGACGAAGAAGCATTATAATAAATAGATATTCCTTGTGCTAAACAATAATTACACTTGAAAAAAAAATGCAAATAAAAATTCCTAAACAATCTTGCGTATATCTTTTTAGAAAAATTTAAGCTGCAAGTATATGCCCACACACGACACTCTGACAAGGATGAAAGACACAGTTTGTTCTCTTAATAACTTTATCCAACAACTGACAAGGTGATTAGTGCCAAAATCTGTCTGTGTCTCTGGCAGCCGGCTTTGTCTGGTGTGAGTACTAGAGTACAAAATGTTAAGTAAACAACAGCGGTTAGCAAGATCCTAAAAGTGAGACCAGGTCCACATTCAGGCATATAGAGGTTTACATAAAAAAAAAAAACACAACACTAAGCCATCAGTATCACACAGTGATTAACAATTAAAAAGGTACAGTTTTAAATGGTGATCTTGCAGGTTACAGTGTAGAAATGATTGACATATACATTTCTATAGATACAATTTTCACATCACAAAACTCAAATAAGTCAAGGCAAGACACTGCAGTAAACTCACGATAAATACACATACGTGTATTTGTAGACATGCTTGTAATTAAGATAATTGTGGATCTAATTGCTTTAGTTTTGTCTGTATTTGCTTTTAAGGTTTTGAACGATTCAGCATAATGGGATGTGTGTTTGACTTATGTTGATTCCCCAGTTGTTATGCAGAGGTTATTTCCTAATTTTTAGGTGTAGTTCAGACACACACATAGGAGGAATTTAAGCTTAAGTCAATCATGGAGGACAGGAAGGATTTTTAATATTGAAGTGCAACCACAGGTCTGGATGAGGTATACTATAAAAACAGCGTGACATCCAAAGCTGTAAGGTGGAGTCGTGAGAAATGGTGAAGTGGTTTTCTCAACACCCATCTGACTCATATTATTTGCCAGCTACTTGCACACGACAATTTGCGGCTTACAGCTCCCTATCTAATGCAACATTTCACCGAGAGTGTGATAAAGGCGTTTGCGCAATCCATCTTCACTCAAAATAGTGCCTTAAATCCTGAGAGGTTACATTACGCGGGGCTTGTAATCTCAGAGAGCTCAGAATTTGATTAAAAGATTTCAAAATTTCTTATAAGGATAAATGTAGTTATGTCTGTGTGAGTTGATAGTATTAGACAGCATTGCAACACTGTTGTTGTTTGCTGTTGTCAAGGAGGAGAAAATGATCTGATACGCTTAATTTGTTACTGGAATAGGGTCTTATGTTGGCACTGCCTCCACTGTGTCTTCAAAATTAATTTTCCTCAAAATAATTATGGAATAATTTGTATTGCACAGCTATTTTTAGTTCTTGAAGTAGACTGGCAGGCTTTTCTGATCAAAAACACAGGACTCCAAAGATGTTAAATCACAGTAATTATTCAAATAATCACAGTTTTAAGTCAGTTTTACTAAGGCCGGTGAAAACAAAGCCAGTGACTTCAGTTCCAGGTCTTATAGCACAAAGATAATAATGATGGTGGTTTAGTTTATCACTCTGTACTGCACGTGTGAGACAGTGAGTGTGTTTATCTCCTCCTATGATTGTCTGTCTCCAATATATTTATCTGTCTGTCTACCTGAATGTCTGTGTCTGGTCTGCCAGTCTGTCTGTCTAAAACGAACGTGCATTATCGGTCTTATATTAATCTCCTTTTTACCAATAAACACCAAACTACACGTAGAGTGGACTCCAGACACACACATAGAAGGGAGTTCCACCAACTCCCCTCTAAAAATAAATGTTGTAAGAAATTGACATTTATAGGGTTTAGGGAAGCTGATCAAACTTCCCCCGGGGACTTTTTCCAGGAAACTGCAGCTCAAACGATGCAAATGACAGCAAATCAGGCCTCACATCAGTACAGCATGCTACAATGATTTTAACAACAAATTACTCACACGTTTGCACGCATACAGTAGATGCAGCAGCACATTTATTTACTGACAAAATTACTGACGACATCTGGAATTAATATACTATGAAAGTGTTTGGTAAAGAAATAAGTAACATATATAATATATACACACACATATGATTAAACATGATGATAAAAACAATACTATGTTCTCTAAATATGACAAGGCACCAGTATATTACTAACACTGCTGCTGCTGTTTATAATTTTCCGTGAGTGTAAATGTTTTGTACAGAGGGTAAAAATGCGCCCAGAAACTTGGTTTGATCAAGTGCCATGGAGCGAAATACTGAAGAGAAATGCAGACATCAAAATGGATATAAAGATTTTTTTGAGCAAACAAAGCTTCTTTAGTGGCATCTGCAGATTTGCTTTTAAACAACTCAACAAAAAATAAGAAAAGAATCTCTATTCACTACAGAGCTTTGCATTTGCATCATGAGTTGTCAGTGAGTTTATTTTTAGAATTCAATATATAAACAGTTTTTTTTTTTCTTTCCTTCATTTGAATGCTGGTTAACATTTTACTACACTGACAACAAAGCTGACATTTGATATACTGAAGTGGGTCTGTTCAACATGGTGCCATTAGATATCATGCCATGAGCACAAAATGGAACTTAATTATTACTGAGCTGTGGCCTTGGTGTAACTATTACATTGACTATATCACTGAAGTTTCACCTGTGTGTTACGTACTGTAGATGACAAACAGGTGTAAAGATGGTTACCAGTTAAAACAACTTTGGTTGAGGTTAGGATTAGGTTAAAGCAATAAAATTTAAGTTGAGGTTTAGCAACAAAACTGTTTATTTTAGGTTGGGGAAAGTCGTTGGCCATGGTTAAATAAGACAAACTTCTTCCTAAAAATGAAAACTTCTCGCAGTAAAATACTTCCTGGTAGAGCTGGGTATTGAACCAAAGTCAGCAGACTTAAGGCAGATGTAAACACCCATTCATCACTCCAACCACAATACCATTACTTTCCATCGTACTGTTTCCATGTCAAACAAATGGCTGATTTTGTTGAAGAATAAAATTATATTTTCATGAGGGGAGAAATGTGACTGTCGGCTTTCATGCAGGTACCACATATTTGGTTTTTTTTTTAAAGATATAATTTCTGAAAATTTTAGACCCGGCGTGTCTGTATCGATGCTGAAGAGACGAGAGCCTGGACCAACATACTGTAGGTCAAAACCTCTGTCAATACGGTGTCAGAGAGAAATTTGCGGTAATACAGAGTTGTTACCTGTTTTATCTTAGCGGAATCAAAACTTATATTTGTTTTGTGATTTAATTTTTTTTCTGAAATTATTGAATTTAGCCACCTGCCAACCTTAATCATTTTCCTATGTGAAACCGGTCTCAACAAAGAGAAGACCTAATCTTACATTTTCTTTGCTTTACAACTTTTTTAGACAATTAAGAATTGGATTGGAACTGGATTAAGAGCTCACTCAAATAACAATCACCATAAATCCATACACCATATTTCCTATATGGATAGCATCCCAGTAAATCCTAACTGCTTTATTTCAGGTCAGTCAGTTAATGTGTCTGTACATATGTCAACTATGCAGAGACATAAGTGTGCCTGATAATTTACCTGAGACTCGATGAAATAAACTGACTTTACTCCACCTCAGTGGCTCGGCAATCATCCGACAGTCGATCAACAGTTCCTTTGACTTTACTGTCCTACTTGACCTTAGAGAGATGAGTTCCTCTGCCTCCTCTTCCTGTTCTGCTTACAGGTTTTCATGTTCTTGGATGGTCCTCACTAAAGGAGGCAGTGTTATGCCAGAAAAGAACCACATCACAAATCAAATATCTTTATAGTTGTTCCAAATGGCAACACTCAAAGGCGGAGTGAAAACATGGAAGTCATAGAGAGGGTGGAGACATAATATTGTTTAAATATGGAGATAGTGGCACACGTTTCTAGAGAATCTTTGGAAGGTATTCATCGCATTGCAATCAGTTGTTTATGTGAAAAGTGATGGATTAGTTGTGTAATGAAGGAAAAAAGAGAGCTAGAGAGAGAAGTTCAATCCCTGGCTCTTTTTTCGGCTCGCTATGGCCTGAAGTGGGTGTGAATGTCAGATTGGGAGTTTGGGAAGTTACAGAAATGGCTACACAGTGCATTTGTGTATCTAATTATTTTCCAGCACCCATAGGTGTCTTTCATACAATAAAACGTGGCATCATGCCTTGTGTAATTGTAAGCATGTACTACATGGGCAGCATACTTCTTAGACTGTTTTCTTGTCTTCCTAAAGAGCACTTGTAATAATGTAATTTAGCCTCTCTGCAGAGTTGTGTTGTGGGTGGTATGGAGTTGTCAGCGAATGAGTTGTTGTAGAGACTATTGTCAAATACAGAGCCTGATCGTGTGTTGAAGCCTCTCCCCAGATTTATTTTTAGTCGGGTAAAATTGCACAAAACGTGAAGTGATCCACCACTAGCACATACTCATGACCCTTTGCTTTGCTCCATGTGCAGCTGATCAGCTAAAAAACAAGTTTAAAAGGTGGACTGGTCCTCATGCTACACACTGGTTTTCTCTGGGGGACATGTAGATGTTTCTGCTTAATGCAAGCACATTTTTTTTCAGGACATGTGCTTTCAGTTTGTCCCCAGAATGCCAAAGAACTCATTCATCTTTCTGCGTAATAGACTGGAAATCCTCAGTGTGTACCCTGCCTCTCCTAGACTTCTGCTGCTATCTTATACTGCCTACTTCTATTGTAGAAATGTAAATTTCTCATTATTTATTTTCTCTTTCACTGTTGTGACTGACACACACCAATCTATCTATCTATCTATCTATCTATCTATCTATCTATCTATCTATCTATCTATCTATCTATCTATCTATCTATCTATCTATCTATCTATCTATCTATCTATCTAGCTAGCTAGCTAGCTAGGCTATCATGGGCAAACTTCAACCAATGGGATCAACAAACTATATAATGCAGCCATTATATACTCGTTATTATCATTATAACTCTTACTGAAGCCAGTTGGAAAAGGGGCGAAAACTTTTCCATCAAGGAAATCCTTCAGTGCCGTTTTTTGTATCTTTCAGTGGAGAAGTACTCTCCAGTTCTGACGATGATAGCAGCATCTATGGTAACCTCTTGAACAGCCACTATTGTTGTTTCACGCACATGACATACAGTTAGCATTAAACCATACCTGTAGCTCATGTTGTAGCCGCCAGCAGTTCCTCATATGATGCAGATTGGTCCGCAACCACTGTGTTCAGACACAAACACATAGCTTAAAGCCTGGCAAAATGGATGCCTTACAAGGTTAGCAGTTCACGGCAACACTGGGCAGACACGAAGTGTAGACAACAACAATTATTGTTTGCTGATTTAACAATCTTTCGTGTTGGAGTATGGTTTCTTTTATTTGTTTTTTAATGAAATCACAATGAGTAAAAAAGGGGAAGTCATCATGTGGGAGGAGTGTTTCATGGGAAAAGACAAAGAGACGAGTGGGAAGTGAATGTGTTGTTCTGCTGACCACACTGAGAGGGTCTTTCCACAACTGGTAAGTGCAGTAGAAGAGTTTGGTGCTTCAGGCTGGCCTAAGGCATACATATAAATCAATACGTTTAAGTTTATTTACTGTTTCAGCTTAAAATCTGATTCGCAGTGGTCAGGAGGTGAACCGGCACCTCTCCACCAGTCCACACTTTGGTCCATGCTGGACTTGAACCAGCCGCCGTCCAGTTCCCAAGCCAAGTCCCTACGGACACACCACCATGCTTCAGGCCCACGGCTTGTTAGGAAAGAAATTAGCCTTTGCAAGAAAATACCCTGTGGTAAACGCATTACTATGAATATTAACTCTAGCTACCCTCAATTCAATTTTCAGTATTACCCCAGTATATTGCTGTCAACAGCAACTACTACACGTCAATATTTTAAATGTGGAATATCAGTTTTTGTATCAAACCAGAGAGCACTACTGATTATCAAGACCACCAGTGTTCATGGTTCACTGCTCGGGATGTTGCCACAGCACGCAGAAGATGAAGCACTGGAGTAAACTGAAACATGACTTTAATTGATTCCTGGTGACAATCATGCAATGCTGGTGAAAATCATCTGACTCACTTCCTCAGAAAAGTGAAATCATAAAAATAACGAAACACATCGTGTGTGACTTTGACTGTCATCGCTGTTTGTTGCCTGCCTCTATGCTTTTCCAATAAGGCCTTTGTCTGCTCAGAGTCCTGGCAAATACCAGGAAACACAGACAAAGCAGTCACTTCGACAGAGGGCTAATTATGACATTTAGTGTTCTCCAGTATATTAATGTGGTTCAGAGCAGAGGTTAGGTAAACATTTTATATGCTGAAGTTGTTGTTGACGGATTTGTCACTGTGGGCAGTTTATGCTGCTTCTGCTGTTTTAAAATACAGATGGTACTCTGAGTGTTGTAAATGGGGTTTTTGAGCAACAGAGAAAACGGGGTTGTTTTGTGGTGCGGTTACCACGATGGAGTCAACCCTCAATCCAGGAGTGTGAATCACTTTCTTAATTAGAGAATGCAGTCTAAACCACATGTAAACAATTAGCCTTTAGGATAGCGGGGTTATTCCTATCTATGTGTGTGTGTGTGTGTGTGTCTGTGTGTGTGTGTGTATTTGTGTGCGTGGTGTGGATACAGAGCAGGAATGCTGCAGTAATGCTGCACTATTTCCAGACCTCGACTGAAACAGCGTAACAAAGTCCATATCCAAACCAAAAGGATGATTAATAACGTATGGTACAAACACACAATCTTGCTCTTTTTATGATCTTTGTATTCATTTGTAGTTATTTAATCGTTATCTACAGGGTAGGTTGACTGACATGCTCTTTTTCAGCAATGTCCCGTTAACATCTATCCATCTTCTGCCGCTTATCCAGGGTCGGGTCGCAGTGGCAGCAGGCTAAGCAAGGGCGCGCCAGTCCTCTCCCCATCTACATTTTCCAGCTTCTACACAGGCACTCCAAAACCAAATAAGCTATATAATTTCTCCAGCATGTTCTGGGTCTACCCCCGGGGTCTCCTACCAGTTGGATGTGCCAGAAAATCTGCAAAGGAATGCCCATGAGGCATCCTGATCAGACGCCTGAGTCTCCTCAACTGGCTCCTTTTCGTACATGAACATGCAGCAGTTCTAGTCCTTTTTTTTTTTTTTTTTTTTGGCCACATAAATGCATGCTGTTGGTACTGGTTACTTTTTTTTTTTAACTGTAATTGAACAAGCCACACCAGCTAGCCAGTTATTGTCAGCAAAACCAAAGGCCAGAACCATAAAAGAGCTCTAGTACCAAAATACACTGCTCTCAAGAGCAACAAATTCCTCAGCAGGAATGATATAAACTTCGAAGCTTGGAACAAACAGTGGGAGAGTGTGAAATATTTTCAAGCATATGTGTGTGGTTTAGAATCTTTTTCAGAGATAACCCAACAGCAACAAACATTACAATCATCAACAAGAATCGATTCATGATTTGATGTGTAACAGGCCTACTGCATATATTATTACCTTTGAAAAACCCAGTGTTTGCTGCAGATGAAATAAGTTGTAACTCGACTTAAGCAGAAAAACGTGTTGTACTTTCTCGGCCAATTCTGGGTGTACTTCAAAGATTTTTGTCTGTAAATACAAACGACATTAAGATGGGCCGACCACAATAAAAGCAACAAACCATTTAACTCATCTCCTCAAAATGGCTGCTTTTCAAAGTGACAACTAATCCTGCCCCTCAGGGAATAATAGCTGATGTCTATTTAAGATGAACCTCCCTGATTTTTTTTTCGAATACTAGTCTTTTGATAACATCGGCCCCTCCCTGTACTCCAAAGAGCAGAGCCCCCAATGACATGCCTTACTGATGGAGAGCTTAAGACATCCCAGGAAGCATAACTCTTGAATAAGGAAATCCCTATTTGTGCCAAGGCATTGTGGCTCCGACCACACTCTCTTCCTTACTTGCTATCCCTCTTTGTTCCTTGCTCTGTCTCCTGTCTTTCTGTGTCTTCTGTAATTATCCTTAATTTCTTCTCACTATCTCACCCTGTTTGTGACTCTCTTTCTGTCTCTTTTCTAATTTGCTGCCACCCACCCTTCTTTCCTTTCTCTCTGTCCCCCCGAGGCCTCGAAACCCTCTAATCCCTGCATGTTTTCACCACATAGTGACAAACCAGAGGATGCAATTATGCAAGAATCTGTGTGTGTTCATGCATTTTTGTTTTTGTGCACGGACACTTTTTGCGCCTTGTGTATTTACGGGCATGTCTTTGTGTGCATATGCATAATACACAGTACATCTTTGTGTTTGTTCCTGTGTATGTGTGTGCATGTCTAAGCGCACACCTCTCCCATCTCCCAAAATGGTTTGTGGTCTGAAGGGTGGGAGGAAGAGTAAAAGACAAGCAGATGAGGAGGAGGAGAGAAGAAAAAAATGTGGAGGCCAAGAGGTGTTACTCCCTTGCTGTTGATAAGAAAACATCTCAGTTACTTTCAAACATCTAGCATCTATTAACATTTATCAGACACAATTTTACAATATAAACATGTTATGTGCAATACTTTTTATGCTCCTGTTTACTGGAAACACTGGGTACTGGGCACTATCTATCTGTTTTAATAAAACACACTTGCGTGATAAGGAATACGATTCATTCATCTGTTTTACTTAAAATTATTAAACATAATAAATAAAAATAAATGCATTACACTGTATTTGTATCATACTGCTTTTCTTTGTATCTATCTGACTTATGGTATGAACTCTTACCAAGGAGCAAGACATAGGAATGCAGTACCCTGTTAAATGTTGCTTGACAATATGATAAATAACTGATAAGACACTATAAACAAGTGTGTGTGAGCATGAGAGAGTGATTGCATAAAGAAGTGTGTCTGTGTGTTCTGTAAACAACAGCACAGCTCCGTTTTGACCCTCTCTGCAGTGTGTTTGCTCATTAATGCTGCACTGATCCTCTGGTCTTACAGTTAAAACTGTCAGTAGGTGCGAACCGGTACATGCGATACTTTATACAGTCAGTACTTTAGAGCAAGTGACAGTCTGCAAGTCTAAAGATCAGGATCTTCTTTGGTGGTCAGGGATGACTGGCAGATGATGGGACTGCTGGTGCTCTGTGTTTTTGCAGCTGTGTTAAACTACATCTCTGCCTCTACAGAAGTCTGCAGCAATACCCTCCTACCTGGAGCTAAAGGTAACGCATGCCCCGCATGAGTCTGCCTGTGTGTCTCTGTGTGTTTTGTTTTCTGTGCTCAAACATTTTGTTGACAATCCTATAATTCATATAGCAAAAAATATAAAATGTAAAATAGAGATTAGAATCAGATTTGTAAAGATTTTCTCCTACAGAGCAAAACTCTCTGACATGAACAGATTTAGAGCAGACAAATTGTCAAAGATTGTACTTCATACACACATACTTATCTCCTGTTCGGGCTCTTGTGTGCTCACAATCTTGTGTTGGAGATAAGTTTATGACCTTGTAGTAAATGTATATGTTCTCACAATGGAAATTCCAACACGTATATGTGTCAAATAAAGAAAAAAAGACTTAGTGGAAAATTCAAGGAAACACCCAAAATATGCTTCAGGGTTTACAGAGCTGATGATAAAGGTACCAAGCATGTAATGTCCTGTAGTTTATTAGCTAGCAGTCTGCTACCCCATAGTCTTTTGGAGGGAAAGCCTCTCCGTGTGTGTTTTCCATTTTACGACATCCAGTAGCTTGTTCCCCTGCTGATTCAGACAGACAGACCTAATAAAATACAGTTAAGCTACCCACTTTTTTCAGCTCCATTCACGCTATTGAAAAACATGTAGAGATAGAGCTGTTACTTCAGGTAACTTCACAGAAAAAGATATGTTAGCTTCAGTCTCTGTTTTAGTAGTTTTAACTAGCAAGTCAAGTGAAGAGGCGACAGCATACACACACACAATAGTAAGTGAGGACACATTTTGTCAGCTTTCCATTTTCTGTACAAGTAAGAAAGTCCCATTGTGACGGCGCATATTTAGACAGCTGCCGCTAAACTGAACTGATTATTTGAACAAGACTCATCCCAGATACGACTGACCAGAGTCAGTCAGAGTGTGGAAGTTCACGTCTGCGTTTTCGAGTGGGTGTCGGACGTGCATTTTTCTCTGTGTTTCATAGGCTGAAAAATGTGCACGAAACTGTTCTTATTTATTTGAACTTTTCAACACACATACTTTTATTGCATTTACTGGTACTTTGAGTTCAGCATTTTTAAATAGATTTACTGGCATTTCTTCTTTTATTATTGAGGCATAGGAAAAACACTTGTCACATGGCACACCATGAATTCACTCTTACTCTCTTGTGTCACAAGGTACGATCCTATTGCTTACTAACATTTTAAATTACTGCCAGAATATACTTTATTTGGAAATCTCTCTGTAATTTGACACCTTAATCACACAAGTGAGGCATGTTAGTAATTTCACGGTGCATGGTTTCATTTCAGTAGTCCAGAAAAGGAAATAATGTTATGCAGGCAGAAAATACTTGAAATTGCAGTGATTTAGGTTACTTACAATGGTCTACACTGTTTGCAGAACTGAATAATCAATTTTCCTAAGTACTCCTCCAGGCTAATAGAGGGGTTTGTTACAATCCTTCATTTCAAAGTCCAGTCCTTGAAAAGATATAAAGTGCTATTGGCATCAACAAATAGGGCAAAATTGTAGCTCTAATAAAAAACTCTGAAAGCCTTTCAAGATCTCTTGCCTGGAGCTTTTTTGAGCAGTGGAATCACCAGAGATGTTTCTCCTACACTTTATTTGTGCTTTTAACGATGTTAGGCTCAAAGTGAATGCTCATCTTGACTCCATTTCTTTTAAGTAAGAAAGTCAAAAATCTAGTCTCAGTTTTAACAGCCACATCAAGTCATTAACTAAATCAACCTATTACCATAAATAGCATAAAATACAGACTTCAAGGATACATGTCTAAACAGGATTTTGAAATCCATGCTTTCTCAAGTAGGTTAGACTACCATAATGATCTTATTTTCATGTCTCTCCAAGAAAGCACTATGGCAGTTTCAGCTCATTTAACTCTGCTAGAGTTCTCACAGAGACTATGAAAGCTGAATGCCAACTCTCTGATCTCTGTACTGGCTACCAGTCACAGAATTGACTTTAAGTTACTCCTAGTTGTCTATAAATCACCAAACGGTTTAGCGCCAAAATACATTTCTCAATTCCCTCTGCCCTCCAGGCCACCTAGGTCATCTGGAAAAGGTCTGTTAACTGTTCCTAGAGAAAAAAAAAAACATAGTGAAGCTGGATTTAGGTATCGCAGATTTGTCCGTTTGAAAAACAGAAGACCCTTTATGTTCATTACTGCGTTTAATTGAAACTTACACCGTGTGAGAATGTGTGAGAAACTTCTTTATGTAAAGCACCTTGAATTGCCTTTGTGTTATATGCTATATATATTTAAAAAATGCCTTTCCTTGTGTCACTAATACTTAAAAGTGTGTAGGACTTAGGTTAATAAGAATCATGTTTTTGTTACCTTAAAATTATTCTTTTATATCTACAGACTCTGCCGGTCCTCTTCCAGCATGCTGAAAGTCTAGTTGGCTGGCCCTATGTACGGCCTTTTCACCTTTCTCATGTGTTTTGTGGTCAGTGTATTTTCTACTTTAAAGTAGGAACAAGAGGCAACACGGTTGCAATCCACTATATTAAAATGAAAATTGTGTTAATAAACATCCACATTTGACTCCACGTTTGATTCAAACTTAACTTTACAGTAGGGCTTGTGCCCAAACCCACAAAAGGACCTGCACTGAATCTCGTACACAAACATTCACTCACCCAAGCACTGGGATGTTGTACTTCTTGGCCAGCTGTGAGTTTTGATAATTTATCATCATCCTGTGATGGTTTTCATCCATGCCAACAGTGAGTGGGAATGCAGATTTAGCCCAGGGCACATTGGGAAAGCTAGCCAGTTGTTATACTGCAGCTTTCTCAATAGACCTGGGAAACACGCTCTGCTTATGCAAATCAAATCCCACTTCATTCTGTTTTTTGTTTTTTTTTTAATCTAGGTGACCAAGGTGAGATTGGAGAGGAGGGGGCTCAGGGAAAACTCGGGAAGGATGGACCACCAGGACTTCCAGGTATCCAGCATTTATCTATCTATTATATACACTCTATATGGTGGGGGGAAAGGAGATCATAGGAATGCAGACAGAAACATATAAGATATTTCACTGTTGAAAGAGTATGATTTAACATTACAGTCCTATATATTTTCTTTATTTCCATGAATTCTTCTTCCTTGTCAAAGTCCAGTGCCTACATTGATGCAACTTGACTTGTTGTTAGTAGGTTTTATACAACTTTTCTCACAACTTTATTATTCTCTGAGACCTAACAGACTTTGATATACAAAGATGATCGTGTTCTCCTTTAAGGCCAGCATTATAGTCCAGAAAAAATAAAGTTTAGTTTGTTATCAGACTGCGGTTGAAGATGATTCATCGAAGAAATATTAGTGTCATCACAGTAACTCCAGGTTTGTTTTACTTAGTGTGCCAACCACACAAGTGCCAACTAGTTGAATGACTTTGTGAGTCACAGTAACATCAGATAACTTCAAATCCAATGAATGGAACTGAAAATACGTGATCAACAAACAGCTGTTGGTGACTGTGCGTTGTTTGATGTTTACTTAGGTTGTACTAAACTTTGCAAAGTTCACCTGATTAATATGCGCTGTCTGTAGCCAAACATAATGCTCATTTTTTTGTATTCTGTCACTCAAGTCATTCAGTCTCATATTCAGCCCTCAAGCATTATTTTTCTTTTGAAAAAAATCTGCCAGTGAAAGGAGATGATGCCACTTTGTTCTGGTACATTTTCCCTTGGTTCAAGAATTGTAAAGAAATAATCTTGCATCTCAAAACAACAATGGTCGCTGCACAGCATTATCCTACTGGTACAAACATCTCATCAACAGTAAAGTCACCTTCGTCTTGATACAAAACAGAACAAAAATGGCCTGCAAAAAGATCCTCCGCTTCCGTGTTTATTAGCATGCTTGCAACATGTGAAACAAGGGAAAAGGGACAACTAAAAGTGGAAATAAAACCCAGCAAAAGTAATGGGTGGGAAGGCCTCATGTCTCTTTTGCACAGAAGCATAAAGTCTGACTTCACCCGTCTGTAATTCAAAAATATAATTTAACATGCTGCTGTAACCTGGACAAACAACCACATCTTACTGTGAGCTCCCAGACAGCCTGCGTGACTTTGCCCTGGCAGTAGTTTTTGCTCTTTCCTGCTCTAGACAGCTTGCTTTCCTTTGCTGTGGGGTAGATACAGAGGCTTGCTTTGCTCTGTGACAGACAGACAGGCAGGCAGACAGACAGACAGACAGACAGACAGACAGACAGACAGACAGACCTGGACTGCTGTGTTTCTGTGGAGGAAGCAGACGTGTTAATTGCTGCCGAGGAAAGGAGTGGCGTCCCACTCCGTTATACGGTATTTGTTCCAACTGGGCTGGTAGACTAGCTGGCCAACCAAACAGCCATATCATATACACGGATGTGTGCACACACACACACGCACACACATTGAGACATGCATACACACAAAACCCAAAAGGAGGCAGATATACATGCACAGCAACATAAAAACACAGTACTGTACATAATCGTACATACACGCACACACGCTGGTTCCTGGCTGCTCTCTTGCTCTCTGCAGATGTTTGTTTTATTATATAACTTCACACAGAGGTCGTACACACACACATACATGCACACACTTTACAAAAACAAACACACACTTCTCTCATCAGACTGTCTGAGAGACAAATGCCAGGAATGATTGAGTCTTTTTCCAACAGTGTAAAGAAGGAAGAAAGTATATGTATGAACCTTTTTTCAACTTTTCAACTGCGGATATTTTTCAGCAGTATAGCGAACCCAATCATTATGGTTTTTCTGTGTGTATGCGTACTGTAGGAATGAACGCATGTTCCTATGATGACTTTGTAAGTAAGTCAACAGCTCAACAGATGACGCATGTATTCCCTGTCTTAATTTAAGCCTTTTTACAGGAAACAGTTGCTTAATTTTGGAATGTTAAAAGGAAATACATGACTGTGAATGCTCTGGTGGGCTACAAAAACAATTTGTTGCTTCATTGAGGTCCACAAACACATTTTTTAATTGAGCTTTACTTGTGGTGAGAATTTCAGTGTTACAGAAAGTACACTTAATTGTTATGTAATGTTAATCTTATGAAGAACCTATTGGAATGAAACATATTAACATGGAAAATGTGACTCCATGTCTTCATTTCACATGATCCAGCTCTCTTCCCCTGTTCACTAAGCTCTAAAAAGTAGAAATACCAGTATTCATATGTGTCCATAATGTTTGAGCAAACAGTGTGTAATTAACGATCTGATCTATTGTCTGCTTAGCATTTTAATCTCTTGTATTTTTGCCACATTATTCCTTAAAAAGACAGACATTCTGTCTGTGGAAGCTGTATGACTGTTTTTGAAATAGCTTAAGGTCGTTTGAAATGTGTCTTTGGCTGTGCAATTGGAATGAAAAATGTCGCCTCCGCCTCATTATCCTCCAGCAGCTGGAGATTTCAGACGTTAGAAACCAGTTGGAGGGGTTTGCCATTGTAAAGAGTGACTGCAGTGATAGGAAGGCCTGTTATCTGGACGTTTAGATAGACGGTTAAACTGGTAAGCATAAGCACTGGGAAAACAACATTAATCAACTTTTATAGACACTGAAGGAATAACAAGAGGCCGACAGATTAAATTTCTTCATATAGCGAAAAGTAAACATTCATAATGACTGTTCACACTCGGTTCACAGGTCAGTACTGTCAAAATATTTACTTAGTGATGCTGCTTCTCAGGCATTCACAAAGAAAATTACGCAAAAATTGCCCATAGATTATAATGAAGTAGTGACATTTCCCATAGGCCAGAGCTTTACAGAATCTACCAGACCTCACACAATCCATAAGACCTCACACCTTTCGCCAACACTTCTCACAAATCATCAAGTAGAAAATCAGTATGAGAAAGTGGGAAACAGGAAAGGCTGGCTGCATGTATGTGTGTGTGCATGTATGTGTATGTGTGTGTGTGTGTGTGTGTGTGTGTGTGTGTGTGTGTGTGTGTGTGTGTGTGTGTGTGTGGCAAATCCCTTTAATAGCAATAGGCCTCTCCAATGCGTCACTTAGTATTTCAAATGCCATCAATTTCCAGTTGAATAGTTTCCTGAGGAAATACTCATTCAAGTGTTGGCAGAAGGCCTCGGTCTGTTCTGTAGTTTTCCCATATTCACACACATACACACATGCACACACACCCACCCACACACACACACACACACATACTCAATATTTCTCTCTTCCACATTCTGATATTCTCTGTCCTCCTATACTTTCATTGAAACATCCAAAATCCTGCGTGTTTCTCTCATACCATGCCAGAATGAGTGAGTATTCAGATTACAGTGAAGGACTATTACATCACTGTAAGTGTCACTATCATTGCAATGACAACAAATCAGATCAAATTTGATGATAAATCACTATAGATGCTTATAAATTAAATAAGTCGACTTAAATCATGAGCTTTATTGATTACATAGAACACACACATAAAATCACATTAAAAAAAACAAAAAAAACGCATGCACTTCCTCTGTTTATCACGTTCCATGTTCCAGTTTGACTAAAGCATATCCTGCAAGACTGCACACTTTCTCTGGGACTATATTCTTTCTTCTCAAACAGCCTCTCAACACAAAGTACTCTAGTTAGTCCCCAAAATAAATCAGCATATTTTCCTATAATTTATTTACTGGCATACTAATAATGAGAACAACAGCATCAATTTAAGAGCCAAACTATGCAGTGATTGTTGGAAAAATACCTCAGGGCTCAAAGAGATAATCTCGAGAAGATGAGATGGGACGATGCAATTATATTGATTAGGCTTGAAAACAAACAAAATAATCAGAAAAACAAAAGAAAAATGATGAAAGCTATGAAAATCAGTCATAATTATAAGAATATGACAGACTTGAATGGATCTTCAAAAACAATACCATATTTACTTTCTGGAAAATGTTGTGCACTATCTCTGTATATTATGTTGGATTGGAAAGTCAGAATTACAAACTGAGATGATTTCTTCATTTCAAATATGCCTTTTTGCCCAGGAGTGCCAGGAGAGACAGGACTTAAAGGCGAGGTGGGCCACACAGGAAAGATGGGACCAAGTGGAGACAAAGGTATAACAAAGGAAATCACTCATTTAAATCCAAAGTTCATGTTTCGGTATAGTTTTAATGTAAATACTGCCTCTGTCTCTGCAATCTTCTCTCTTTCTCAATGTCTCTGTCTGATCCAGTTAATCCTATACTGCGGTGTAAACAGAAGCCTAATCAGTTTTTCAAGCATTGCTAATTTGAAAATATTGTATGCAGTACAGTACACAGTAATCAAATGAGAGAGTGCACTGGAGAGAAAGCTACCAATTGTCCCTTAAAACAACACATCTCCAAAATGGGAGAAAGTAAAGATGAACTTGCTGCTGTGAGGTTCTGCTGGACCTTAATGATTTTAATATTGCTTAAAAGAAGAAATCTAGTTTCCTCCTAACCTCCTAAATTTGGACAGCTGCTCCATAACCACAGATTGGATATGTCTACACAAATCAGCAAACCTAATTAGTCCCAAGACTAATAAACACAAAGGGGATTTACTTTAAGCCAATAGCAATTTTCCTTGAAAAGGACGTATTTGTCCCCATTTCTTTTATGTTTTAAGTTATCACATCCAAAGATAGAAGAAAACATAATCCTACAGTGTGATCTAATGCGGTTGCTTTGCCCAGAGTAGCTGAAACAATTTCTATCTTTGTTTTTATTTTTATGAGCAACCATGTTCCCCTGCTTTTCTAGACATCGAGACTTTTCTCAGTATTCATTAGGTTTAATACGCTTACAGGAAAGTGGCTGTGCATCAGCCATCTCAGGCAAAGGAGTGAGGTCACACGTTTGGATTTTCTGTGGCTCATAAAACACCTGGGGGAAAAACACATTTTCAGAGCAAATGTCAGTGCTGGTAGAATCTTAAACTAAACCTCAGTTACTCTTTACAGAATTTTGAACATAACACAAAAATAGTGTTAACGTCCATGTCTACATTGGCAAAATTGGTGTTCATTCAAGATATATATAAGATTATTATGATACATGAGGCAGTATGCTGTGCATCTACTATATTTTTATACTTATGTCTTTTTATTAGTAGCAGTATATACAGTAGTTTATATAGTATAGCATTAGTAGACTATGACTAGACCTTGCATCTTACTTGGACTACAGACCAACTGTCCTGACTATAAAACTATGTATGGAAAACCATCCAACTAACTGCAGCAGAACTGTCTGGGGGGATTGTACCCCAGATGCAACACTGCACTGAATAGCTGGTAGCATTTTAATTTAATAATCCATCGAGTTTTCAGATTTCTTGTGCTCAACCTGTCACTGCTTGCAAAAAAACAAAACTGAGACTGGTCAGATTGTACAGTTACAAGGTGTACCTATACTGAATACTGTTGTGGTTCCTCCTCATACAAAACCAGCCTATTGTTATGTTTGTACTGTAGCCCACTTCCCCAAAATTTTCAACTGTCAATTTATTTTCTCAGCTTACATGTAAGTGAGTATGCTCTGGATTCATTTGCGCACAAAAGTTATACATTTACATCCACTTATCTTTATTTAAAAACATCATGTGTTGTCATGTTGAGGTCTTGGTTGCTTTGGAACAATTAAATTAAGTTACAATAGGGTGAAATATGAGTAAATCTATACCTGCGTGAAGCATTTTTTAAAAAATGTTTTATGTGTGATGCAGCCATCTGGTGGATATTTTTTGTAACTACATCATGATGCTGTATTTAAGTGATTTAAAAACAAGAAAAAGTGACTGACCAGGATCACAGATAGATCAGAAGTCAGAAAAATTGTCTCACCTGTGACTTCTATTTCTCTGTAGGTGACAAAGGTGACACAGGTTTGGATGGGCCATCTGGTTTAAAAGGAAAACCAGGTGAGTAAGTCTACAACATGCAGACATACTTTTCTCGTGTCTGAAGTAATAAAGAAAACAAACAAACATTTGTTTGTGATGAGTTCCTATAAAATGAGAAGAGAGAAGATGGCTGCAGTAGGCCTAACAGAGCACTAACACGAACAATACCAAGCATTCTGATTACTCTGTGTAAATATCATAAAAATCTGCAGCAAATAAGCAAATAATCACTCTATTGTATTCATTCAAATAACCCAAGGCAAGGGTGGAGATGGCTTTTTCCATGCAGCAGCACAGCTGCTACATGGAGTGACTGTGGACTTGTGATAGGCTCTTAAAAGGCTAAAGAAAACACAGTGGTGCTCTTCTATAATGTCTTAATATTAACACTGCTATACTGTGGTATAGATCTATCACAGCCCAAGTCCAGATCATCTGTCCTTAATGTCTTTTTCTGTTAAAATGAAGGTTAATTAAAAAAACAACACTGTACACACTCAAATCATATGCAGGCTTTTGTTCAATCCTTCAGGTACAACATGTGACTGTGGCAGGTACAGGAAGGTGGTTGGACAGCTGGATGTCAATGTAAGCAAGCTGAGGAATGCTGTCAAGTTTGTGAAGAATGGTGAGTGTTGAATGCTATGTTATATATGATGTAACACACACAACAGAATGTTAAGTAGCAGTAAGCAAGCTGGACATCCTCAGCAAGTGTGGCAACCATAGCAAGACACACCAACAAGGCCCTTCTTCCTCCATACAGGAAAATACATCCTTATTTTTATTCTTAATGCTGCGTCAGCACTGTGACAATCATGTGGCTGAAGGTTTACACTGGTGCAACACCACCAATGTGGTGGTGACCTTTAACTCGATCTGTGCAGTCATCTTGGGTCTGAAGGAAACAGAAGAGAGGTACTACCTGCTGGTGAAGGACCCCAAGAGGTTCAGAGAGGCTTCAATGAACTGTAAGCTAAGAGGAGGCAGCCTGGCCATGCCAAAAACCAGCAACACCAATCGTCTCATGGCAGACTATGTCAGTCAGGCAGGACTGACACGAGTTTACATAGGAGTACAGGCTCGAAGCAAGGACACAGTAAGTGGTCAAATTCTCCTAAAACCTTGTTATACTATGAAGAATTAATTTAGAATTAATGGTTTCTCTGTTTTTTTTTTTTTTGTTTTTGTTTTTTTTTTTTTGTTGTCAGGATGGAACAAGTAGTTATGTATATGCAGACTCCAGCCCTCTGCAGGGGTTTGCATCTTGGAGCCCAGACGACGATCTACACACACACACCAACTCAACCTGTGTGGAGCTACTCAGCACTGGAACATGGGGTCATGTGGAGTGTGAAGCCACCATGTTTTTCATCTGTGAGTTTCCAAAGAGCAGGAGAAGAGGCGGAGGAAGAGGGACACCTGGCTTGGCGCCATCATGAGTCAATGAGACATTGAGACTTGCATGCCAAGAGATACAAGTATACATAAGTATTTTGTTGTATAGAATTGGTATTTTATGTAATCCATTCATGTAATAAAACATAAATGAAATGAAAAATAAATGTTTCTGCATACTCAAATAATGTTGCTTTCCTTAAAGACCGGAAGAATGGCATTATACCATCACAGAAAGACAAACAGAGTAGACAGACAGATGGTAAATGTGCATGCTGCATTTAATCAACAACAGAATATTGTTTAAATTGATTAAATGAGTTGCATATTTGGGTTGGTCCACAGGTTGGTGTTAGTGGGCATGTCACCTGTTATTTGGAAAACTATCCGAACTTTGAGTAGTTCATAAAAAATGTAGTAGGTATAGGTGGCATCTAGTGGTGTAGTGGCAGATTGTAACCCAGTTACCTCACCCACTGCTTCCAGGAAGAGCACGCAGGAGAAATTACGATGGTTGCAAAACACAATAAAAATGTGAAAGGCTGCGAAATTTTCTACAGATTGCTTTGCAGATTTTCTACAGAATACTGTTATTATGAGTTCCATTGGCCAAGTGTAGTGGAAATATGACATTGTGACAGTATTTTCTGCCTGAATATTCTTCTGCTTCCAGATACAAGGCAGAGAAAAATAATGTTTGTATGTCCCCCATTAGGTTTGCACTGGGAAACCTGCGTGACTCAGTCAAAGAATGTAAGGACTGTCAAGGTCACATATGGGGCTAGTGACATTTTGGAGAAAATTAAACGATGGAACTGTTGACCTAATGATGAGACATGAAGAATGGCCTGCGTAGAATTAATACTAACCCGGAGACGCTAAACTTACCCACAGTAGTAACCCAACCTCTTTAAAGGCTCAGTTTGCAGTCTTAAGGCAAATAAAAGTTAAATTAAAAAAAAAAACACAAATGCCAGAAACTAAATCGCAGGTTAAAATACATTGCTATTGTACTTTGCGGCTCAGTTATTGGTAAAATAAGTTGTAAATACAAAAGAATCTGCAAAGAAATTTTGGCAACCGTTTGCTTGGAGAAACAGGGTTACATGGGTTACAAAAATAGTACTAAATGCTTCATATATTCAAGACAACTCACAACTAATGTTGAAATATCTCAGACTTCTGCTTTGAATAAGACTCCACCCATGGGGTTGTCTTTCCCAAACCAAACATGTTCACCCTACAGATTTGTATTTGCAGTGTCAGCAAATTATGAACCAAATAAAAACTGTTTATTGAGTTAAAAGTGCTAAAGTGAAGACCAAGAGGGTGAAAGACACTTACCACAAATCTGACAGATGTCAGTAACATTTAACGGCAAATCTGGGGAAGTTAATGGAGATGGTTGGAATTTGATGGATACTGACAACAGATCAAAATGTAGATGTCAACCTCAAAGTGCAGGTAAGAATACACTCCTATATACAGTACACCATTTACTGTAACTGGAATACAGATGGAATGCAGGTAGGAGTAGACATTAAGAAGTGTTGCTAATTAAACTATTTAGAAAATGTTCACATCTGCGTTGCTTGTCTGTGTGTTTTTGTTTCCTCATGGTGATGAATTGTGCCTCAGTGTGTTGGATTGGAGCTGCTGTTGTGTGCCTGGTGCTTCTTCTGACTATGATCATGGTGGCCCAAAGTAAGTGCAATGTTGCCTCAACAATGAGCATAAGTGCAGAGCAAAATCTACTGTCATTAAACATTAAAACAAAACAATCACCTAACCTAGTAACAATCGATCACAAAAAATGCAGTACGTTTAATATTGTTTTGGTGTGGTGACTTCATAATTGTTTATGGCTTTTCGCTGTTTCTACATGAACAGATACCAGTGCTATCAGTCATTGGGACACCAAGTTTGAAAAGCTGTTTCATGAGATCATTAAAAGCAGAGACGATCTGAGAGACGAGCGAGACCAGCTGAAGATTCACTGCAGCAACCTGACAAAAGAGATGGAGAGTCTGCAGAGCCAATACAACGCTACGGCTGCAAGCCGAGATAAGTTACAAGAGGAGATCAATATGTTAACTGTTAACAACAGAACAGGTAAGAAATGTACAAGAAGAAAGAAGCAAGAAATTAAAACCTGAATAGAATCTTCTTTGATTTGGATTCACTGCTGTATAAAGGAAAAAATTATAAAAAAGAATGTATCAAATAAAACTGAGACTTGGGTAGATCATAAAAGGCATGGTATACTTCTTAAACACAGCACAGACAAAGTCAGGATGATAAGATTATTAATTGTAAGTAAAATAACATTGATTTTAAGTTTGTCTTTAAGTAAGGCTCGGTTATTGATTAATCCAACTGCTCTAAATCATCCGGCTGTCTGTTTAATGCTAAACAGAAGTATTGAATATCTCAATATAATTACACAAAAATCTTGTAACCAAAAGAGCAACTCACCTAATATTTTGTAAACAGAAGACTTTTTGCACCAAAAGTAAATTTAATCCGTATGTAACAGTTACATTCTAACAATTTACAATATTCTGCACAGTTGTGGAGTGCGTAGTAATTTAACTGAGCAGGCTAACAGCATGATACTAGACCTATAAGTCTTTGAAACACGTTTTCAACTACCAAAATATTAATTCTCATTTTGGTTACACATTGTATCAAATGACACATTGCACAATCCTCTTTTTTTAAACATTTCCTAAGCCAAAGGCATGTGGACAAAATTGTAGTTAAAGGATTAAAAAGTGTGTTTATCACTCTGAGATGAAATGCAATTGTCTGGCTAACTCACCTACTACCTACAGTAGTAACCTAACTCAGCATATAAGCCAACTGCACAGGACAACTGTACAGGAGCTCAGTCTGGTATATGATTATAGCAGGCATGTACTTGAGGAGTGGCCAAACCAGGTACAAGCATTTATTTTGCATTGTTGTAAATAGCATCACATGGAAATGAGTCTTGAAAACCTGAACATGTTCCCTGCTGGTCGCCAAATAAATGGTTTCAGGATCATAATGACCATATATACACTTGTACTTTTTCCAGATAAACCCTGCAACCATGGATGGACAAAATTCAACAACAAGTGCTACTATGCCTCTCCCAATGGTGTGACCAAAACTTGGGGAAACAGCAGAATGGACTGTAGAGAGAAAGGATCAGACCTGGTGATTATAACCACAAAAGAAGAGCTGGATTTTGTCAGTGGAATAAATGGCATATCTTGGATTGGTCTGCGTCGCGGGGAGAGCGAAGATGAGTGGAAGTGGGTGGATGGAACTGACCTGGTAGATCATGGATTCTGGCAAAAAGATGAGCCCAATAATAGTGGTGGGGAAGAGGATTGTGTGGAAGTCTCTAGTGCTGCAGTGGCATGGAATGATGCGCCCTGTAAAAGAAAATTTTCATGGGTCTGTGAAGATTAAGGTCCTGTGTGCAGC
Organism: Protonibea diacanthus; assembly: GCA_028641955.1. NCBI lineage: Eukaryota > Metazoa > Chordata > Actinopteri > Sciaenidae > Protonibea > Protonibea diacanthus. The sequence continues at coordinate 11,336,744 of CM053983.1, read as the reverse complement.
CATTCAACATTCTTGTCATTCAGGCTCTCCTCCTGGATATATAAGATAAGATAAGATACTAGACAGCCTGATAACAAGAAAAGACCAAAGCAAAGCATTCAGTATTCTTCAGTACAGATTTTTAATAAATGTACTGGTGACAGCCCACCACTGTATACAAGTAATATTGACTCTAACAGCCAGCCACACTAAACTGAACTAAGGCCAGTACTCTTCAAGAGGTTATGTCAACACAGATTCACATAAACCAAGTCCTAGCTAAACATTAACTGTGGCTTCACCGGAAAAACTGCTTTTCACCTGCTATTTATGTAAAAGTACAGCAATGAAAAAAGAAAAAAAAAAAAAAAAGCCCACTCCAATACTTGGTGTTCAGTTCCATGTTTTGGTGCAGACATGGCAAATGTTGCTGAGTATGTTTATAAATCAGTTCCTCACTCTCCTCAGCTTTTACTCTAACCCTTATACTAATATTTGCTTCTCAGACTTCTATGCCCTATACACTGGGAAGGTCAAACAGTATACACACCAATCCTTCTAAGCCCTAGTTTCGTTTCTAACGGTGATAAAGGAGTCAGTGGGGGTCTTAGTCAAGGCTCCAACCATTTGCTGCCTTCAGTTGGGGTTGGATTTCCGAGAAGTACAGAATGAGCAACCTACATTTACAACGTGAATGATTGTAGTTATCAAATTGACCTCTAAACACACCCTGGCTTTTATAGCATACTTGATATACAACCTCACTAACTTCTGACGCAATCAGATTATTTATTCTGCCAAAACAAAATGTATCAGCATGTTATAACAATTAATAACTAATAATAATCCAGTAGATCAGTTCATGGGTTGTCTTGACAGTCATGAAGAAAATACATGCTGCTATTCATTGTGCATATTATAATAACGCTTAGATGACTCATATACATTTTATTTTATTATCAACGTTTGCACAATCTGACGCTTGCTCTCTACAGGTGTTTAAAAAATAACATAATATGTTGTTGTTTTGCCATTGGATGATCTTGAGACAACCTAAGTTTTAAATTTCTAAGTTGAGTGTCATCTACTCCCTCCGCAGTCATCGCCTTACTTTACTTATTAAAACAGCAACCAAACTAACATTATTTCTCACACGGACATTTGAGTTTTACAGATTTGATATCTGGATGTCCAAGCTTCCGTGTGGTCTTTGAATGCAGCACAGGTTTCCAGGGAGTGGCCCCTGCACCTGTCCGACCTGTTTTGGGGACACATGACTCCGGAGGAATTTTCCCTGCTGCTCCCGTCCTTTGTTTAACGGAGTCTTTTTGAGTGGGAGACAGAGTGTGTGAGAACCAGAGGAGAGGGGGAGATAGAGAGAAGAGAGAGGGAGATATAGAGATGTCGGAACCAGCCGCTAACCCCGCTGCCACCTCGTTCCCAGCGCCAACTATTTCTCTTCCTTTGGGACTGGAAGTATTGAGAACTTACTCTGGAGCCCTTGTCTGTTTAGAAATAGTAAGTGTTGTTTTTAATTTTTTTTTTTAGAAGGTTATTGATGATGTTCAGCTGTATATTATATTCTGATATTTATCAGTGACCTCTGTGGTGTTGCAGAAACCCTCTGCAGTGCTTTATTAATAATTGATGGTATTTCAGTCCAGTTAGACTTTAGGCTGTAGAGTATAACACGCAGTTGACCCTTTAGTGTGGGGACAGTGTTTAAACGTTGCTAACGCACCGGTCATGACTGCCTAAGGCTGAGTCTATTGCTTAGTTTGACAGCCAAAGCAAGGGCAAATGTCGCCTCGGGCGATGTCGTCAGATCGAAACATGTTTCTTAGAAAGCTGGCCTGTAAAATAAAAATTAAAAAACATGAGCGTCCCCTCCTATCATAATTTTAAAAAGTCTCAGCTATATTTTCTCTTAGTGCCTTTTTATGCTACCTGTTGAATATTTGACTGCTTATCTATAGGCCCATTTGCAGTTAAAGGCCTTTTATCAGCATGTACCCAATGTTATTCCTTTCCCTACGTGTTATACCTGCCATTAACTGCAGTATACAGGCTCTGTTCTGTAAACTCCATGCAATATATATATATATATATATATATATATATATATATATATATATATATATATATAATCCACATGCACAACGCCTTGTAATAACAAAATGGATTCTTTTTGCCATCCTTGCAATACAGTTCCTATATGCAGTGAACTTTTGGGGAAAAGCAACAAGATGCAGAGTGAATTATAAGCAACATTTTGAGATAATAGCAACTGATCACATATGACTGATTGTCATTGTCATTCTAAATTCATTCAGTCACAGATAGCAGTTTCCTTGCATTCAGAACATTATAAAATATATGAGTTTCATTCAGTGAGGTGTACAGATTATAGATTTGGCAAAGCAAAAGCACTGCTATAGAATCTGGAGGGATTAGAAAAGTATCTATAAAGAAGTACAAAACACCATACTAGTATACATATGTAGAATTTTTATGACTTGATGTGTCATAAACTGCCTGCAACGTCACAGATGGAAGTAATTAAATGGATCCAAGCAGTCTTGAGGATGAAGTACCTGAGCTAAATTTAAGCATATGGACTAAAAATTAACTGCATCTGTCATCAACATGACATCAACATGTTTTCTTATATCCCCAGTTATTTGGTGCACTAGTATGGATCCTGGTGGCCTCCTCCAATGTGCCCGTGCCTCTGCTGCAGGGCTGGGTGATGTTTGTCTCCGTCACTGCCTTCTTCCTCTCCTCCACCTACCTCACGCTTCTCCTTACTGGCCTGGCTGATCGCATCAACACTGACTGGAATTTCTTGGTGAGCTGTAGATAAATGAGCTGATCAGTCTGTCAGTTAGTCAGAGTACTCAACTTCTGTCTGTCTGTCTGTCCATTCATTCATCCTTTTATCTGTCTAGCTAACTATATATTGATGTCTATCTGTCTATCTATTTAGCGTGCTACCTAGCTTCCTACCCTGGATATGAAAGGCATCATAACAAGAATATTAAGGATTTGTATTCATTTTTATTACACATAAATAAGACCCATCCTTGATTTGAAAAATGATTGGGGGGGATTGGGGGGTGTAAAATCATTGGTAGGAATTTATAACCTGTCACCCACATAGACGCACATGCATGAGTTGAACTTCAAAGCTGTTGTTTGGTGTATAAAAGTCAGAGATCTGGTTCAGTGGTAAATCTGCAAGTCAGTCCTATAGCAGTCACAGTATTTCCTGTCAGCTTGTGCCATGAACTGTCAACATATCAAACAAAGACTGCTCTATGAAAGTTGAAAGTCAGTTAGTTCATTTGTACCAAAGCACATTGCTATAATACAGTCTAATATACAGTACGATGGCTCATTTTGCTTTCTCTTTAGATGTTGAACTATATCTATTGACATTATTCAATCCTTTTAGTGTATGAAAATAAAAATATATATATTTTTGTGTCTGTATGATTGCTGAGAGATTACAAGAAGTCTAATTTTGATGGGGCTTTTATGTGAGCTCCACAATGAGGAAGAAAAGAAAGTAACTTATAATTCAGCCACCACAATATGGTATTTGTCCAAGTGTGAACACACAGCCAATAAATCAAAAGAAATTGGTTGGTTACTCACAATATCATGTGTAGTGTGTTTTTATATATGGCCGAAGATGCTACATGTTAGTACAGTACATTGGGCACTTTGTATTTAGTGGAAGTCAACAAATGTAGTAGGATGTAGTTGTCTACAAATCTGATAAAATAATGAGTCTAGGCTATAGGCCTTGCTTCAGAAATTTTCAATAATACAGGCTAGCAGATACATGTAGTCTTATAACTTATACAGTAAATAATATGAAAGTACTACTACGAGACAGCGTGTTAACATTAGGGGGTACAGGGCTGGGTACTTAGACAGAGCCAGCCTTGCCTCAGGCTCCAGGCCCTGCTCCTCCTAGGAGTAGCCAGGCGTGTGAGGTTGTTTGTTTTCAGCCCGAACAATGAGTGACATGGTTGATGAGCTCACACGAAAATGGTACAAAGGCCCGCCTGTAGTCCCGCCAGGCTCACAGAGTCGGCAACACAAACTCTCATTAACCTTCTTTAGTCTCTGACACACCCTCTCTCTCTTTTCTGTCTGTGCCTCTGTATATTTAATCTCTCTGTGATCTCTGTGTCCTTTCTCTTGTATTTTGTTCTCTTGCTCCTCTCTTCTTTTACAGTATTTGTTGGTTGTATCTACCATGTTTTGCTTTGCAATTAATGTAAAAGGTTCATTCTTTGATGGATAGGCTGGTTTGTTCAAGTATAGGTAGCTGCAGTGAGCAGTGCAGCTATTGTGAATGAGAATTGTCTGATGGGATTAAACTTTTGGTGTGTCTTTGTATTACGTAATGGAACCAGTTGTTTGTAGTAACCTGGCAATCTTGAACTTTTTTTTGCGATTATTTCTAATAAGTTCTGTCTTCCTTTTTTTCAGGATGTGTTTTACCACTTCTTGGCTTTGCTTTTCTACTTTGCTGCCTTCGTCTTGGAGGCAGCAACTACAGCAGCTAACGGAGGGGCCCACATCAAGCCACTGATGAACAGCACTGATACAGTCATGTGTATAACTTACCCTCGGGGCAATATATTCACAGTCCTGCACGGCAACCAATACAGTATTAATGTTGCAGCTACGGTGAGTGCTATAAATGTTTTCAATTTAAGTCTGTAATAATGTGTACAGTGCATGCATAAATTTGATTCATATTATCATTATTCAGTCACAGTGCTATCTGAATGAATATAGCTCAGTGTCAAACTCGCCAAGGTAGGGATGTTGCTGATTGATTAATGAAGTTATTACTATCATTAAAGCAAAACTAAATCTCACACCAGCCCTTTTCCTGTCAGAGAAAAGCCTTCAGTTGATACATTTGCATGCACAAAATGACTTTCCTGCTGACTTTGGTTTAGGTTTTTGTTTTGGTTTTAGACATTTTTAATAATGCAAAGAGTGTTCATGTTGCCATAAATAAAAAATAATATTGTGCATACCTGTGGTGTCCTGCTATCAACTACAACTGTCATAAAACATAAAAGGTCATAAAACACACCATTAAAAAAAATGTTCAGGCCACAATGCAGGACTTATGCATTTCAATTACATAGAGAATTTTCATCCATTTGAATTACATAGTTTTAATATAAATGAACTAATAAACTTAATGTGAAGCATGTAATATGATTCATGTAATAGTACTATTGAACTTAATGTGCTTCCACTACACAGTAGTGTAGTAGTAGACAGGTTTATGCATTCAATATACCCAAACCCAACAGCGAAAATGAATGCAGTCATTTTGAGTTTATTAGTACTATCACATAGATCGCTCCCTGTATGCGGATGTCCAAAATACTAGTAGTAATAATAACGGCCCGTGGTCAGATTTCATGCGGCCCAAAGCTTCTCCGGTTATTGACATAATGAAGCATTTGAATGTGCTAATGTGAAAGAATTCAATGTGAAGGAAAGGAAGAACTGGCTTTTAGATTTGTTCATGCCTGATTGGCTTAGATTTTGGTTACATTGTTGTATCTAAAAAATTATAATTGTGACAATGAAAACAAAATTGTTACAGAACAGTGCATTTGTATGTACCTTTTATTGGTAATTTTTTCATTTTCAATATGTTAGTATTGGCCCCCGGGCATCTTCATATTGTCAAATCTGGCTTTCCTTAAAAAAAAAAAAAAAAAAAAAAAAAAAGTTTGGACACCCCTGCAAGTTTTTGTGGGCCGGTTTTTGTGAAAACATCCACTTCCCAGTGGTCCAAAACACCTGTGGTACCAACACTAACATTCCTCCAGGCAGCACTGCTAACAAACTGAGCTAACATTAGCTAAATGCAGCTATAGTTTGCAGCAGTTTACTTTACTATCCATTAGGAAACTATAAATTACGGAGAGTTGACGTGCAGCAGAGGACATCAGAGGGAAAACAGTTAACATTTTCTCCCTAAAATATGATCCAGTTTCATTAAATTTAGTTAAATAGTTGGTGGCAAAGAATAGTTACAGATTGTTGCTTTAAAGCAGATACAGATTATTTTTCTGATCATCTGTTGCTGTCTATCTTTTTCTTTTTGTCCTAGATATTTGCATTTGTGGTGACACTGTGCTACGGCTGCAGTATGGTGATGGGCTTCAAGAGGTGGAGGATGTAATCCGGGAAAACCAGAACACACTAGTTTCATAACTGCTTTGTAACTTGAGCATTTATTTAAAAAAAAAAAAACACCAAGAGCTCCATAGAGAGCACTGGTATTCACTTCAGTGCAAACTTTGTAATCATCAAGGAAAAATATAGATGACAAAATGCCCATTTTAGTCAAAACATCTGTCAAGATGTCTGGACAATAAGATTCCTTCAGGAATACTTCTTCTGAGATATTAAAAGGATTGGAGTTACGTTCAGTCTCAGAATAGCAGTTTTAGCTGTTGTCCAGTTAGCATCTCATGAATCTGATTTCTTTGCTGCTTACAAATAATTTTATTGTTTTGCAGCTTTCCTCAAAACCTCCAGCAAAGATCTATGTTTGGGAAGGTTGTGAGCAGACCTTGTATATGATACATTTAAGGCTGTAAGTGATGCTTGTGAAGTGAAACCAAACTGTTATGGTTTTGATTTTTCACTCAGTTTGTTAATCATGCAAATATTGCCCCATTTCCTGAATCACATCCTCATCGGAGGGCTTATTTCCCATTTCCAGTAACACAAAATTGTGCCTACGTACGCTGTTGATTCACTTTTTTACATAACAGACCATTAATGTGTTGCAATTGGTTTGAAAGACACTAAAACACAACATGATCATTTTCACAGTCCTCCAGTTACCTTGGTGCTAAGGAGCAATAAACTCGCTCTTGATTTAACACGACTGTTCTATGTGGCCACTATTTAAACGTGGGTTGATCTGATATTTGAATTTCATTTTCATTTCTTGCTGTGAGCACTTTTTGTCTTTTCTGTCAAATTTTCTCTGTATATCTGGAATAACTGTTTTTCACAATATTGTAGCTCTTGTACAGTCAGCCAACATTTGTCACGTAAGATATGTGTTACTGTTTAAACTTTCTGCGTGCTGTCCTATGTGATTAACTCCTGTGACTTAGTGATAAATAACATCTGACCAAAGTCTAGATTGCATAAGTCTGTCATCCTAATGATTTCTATTACAAACTAATCATCTAATCGGACCATCAATAAAAAAAATGCTTTTGTCAGCTACTGTATTGCAAACGGTGATCTTTATGTACTAATGAATCTTTTAAATATTCATAGTAGTATGTTTTTTTGTGTTTGAGCTTTACCATAACTGTATTTATGCATCATGAAATGCCCAAATCAATAACTATCTTATTCCCTATGATTTATTAGTTGTATTTACTGTACACATTTGTTTGTATTAGGCCATTAAATGTTATTAATTTAAAATCATTTTAAATAAATTAATGTTTTTTTTTGACATTTTACATGCGTTTTAGAACTATAGCAATAAAGGTTTTGAAGAAATAAGAAGCTCTCATTTCTGCATCATTACACAGTGACTTGTTGTCTGCCACAGTGTTATTTTTAATGCTACCACTATGAGTCGCCAGAAAAGGTCATTTTAAACAGATTTACCCAATTATTAGACAAAGTAAACATTTAGTTGTTATAAAAATACTTCACTCGGCTTGCTTTTCTTGTTTCATAAGTGTAGTTTTTTTAAGCTAAGAAAGATGTCTTGATAAGCCTTTTGTAATTTACATTTTTTTTTTTTGTGGTGACACTGCTACAGCTGCAGTAATGGTAACCTCGTGGGTAACCTCATACAAGCTGGTTTTGTAATTGATTCACAACTTCAAGATTTTTTAAAAACTAAATCAGCCACACCATCCCAAAATAATCTGGATAGTCAGTCTGGATAATAATATTCCTACAGGAATTCTTCTGGGATATTGAAAAGATTGGTTTCAGACTGGTGCAATCCGGGCTATGATAGATATTTTGAGAACAGAATTAGAATAGCAGCATTTGCTGCTTACACTCACTTTGATAATGATACTATGTTGCCCCATTTTCTGTTTCACATCCTCATTGGAAAGTATATTTCCCATTAATGCCACAAAAAAATGTGCTTACATATGCTTACATGGGCATATGGCAACGCAATCACTTTCACAGTCCTCCAGTTACCTTGGTGCTAAGGAGCAATAAACTCGCTCTTGATTTAACACGACTATTTTATGTGGCCACTATTTAAATGTGGGTTGATCTGATATTAACACGACTGTTCTATGTGGCCCTCCGGTTACCTTGGTGCTAAGGAGCAATAAACAAGTTTTCATTTCTTACTGTGAGCGCTTTTTGAAAAGTTTTCTCTGTATATCTGAAATAACAATATTGTAGCTCTTGTACAGTCAGTAAACATTTGTCATGTGTTACTTTTTGAGTGCTGTCCTATGTGATTAACTCCTGTGACTTACTGATAAATATCATTTGAGTCTAGGGTTACATAAATCTGTCATTCTGATTCATTCTGTTATACTATTACATGCAACTAATCAGTCATACATGATTGGTTCTTTGTTTGTACTGTACACTTTGAATGTATGTTAGAACTTTTTTTTTTTTTTAATCATTTTTTTGGCCTTTTTTGGCTTTATTCTTGATAGAGACAGCTGAAGAGTGACAGGAAATGTGGGGAGAGAGATGGGGAATGACATGCGGGAAAGGGCCACATATATGTTAGAACTACAGAAATAAAGATTTTGAAGAAAAAAGAATCATGCATCATTTCATGCATTGGTGTCCAAAGTCAGAAAATTGGAGCTTTGTGGGACCAAGCACTCTAGTCTAGCAAGGTCTACAAGCCTATGCTGGCTTATAACTGTGTCCCAGCAGGCAGTATCATTCCAACAAAAGATTGCACAATTTGAAGGTTTGACCAAGTGAACGTCCCTCTGATCATCTGTGAGGGGGTAAAATGTGTCAACCCCTTGTGTCTTGTGCTGAAACTTTACTCCTAAAACCCCCAAGTCTTGCACTTTTAGCTTTGCTGACAATATCCCCAGCCAAGAATATTTTTGGTGCACCTGCTGGGAACAAGCTGAGTGAGGTTCTGTTTCCCCCCACTTTATAACCAAATCATTTTAATTTTCTCTGACAAGGACTGAAGTTCAGCTGTTTCCAACTTGCATATGGCAACGTTGACTGCATTTGTACAGTATCAAATCAGTTCAGTAACATAAATGGAGGTAATCAGCATATTCTTATGCAAAATATGATTTTATGTTCATTCAGATAATTAGCATAGACATGAACTGTACTATACATCTCTTTGAGACACATTGTTTACAGTGTGTGCACAGTCGCCTCACATTAAGAAGGTTCCTGGTTCGAACCTAGGCTGGGGCCTTTCTGTGTGGGGTTTGCATAAGCGGTGACATGCTTATTTCATGCTTGGAACAGGAGGGTGAGGTGACTGGTCTTAAGTTGTAATAAGTTGCTTAATATGCACTTTTACCGCTAGATGCCACTAAATCCTATACACTGCATCTTTAAACTCCCTGCAGCGATTCAATGTTGGCATTTGTATTTCAGCCACTAGATGTCTCCATTTAACTACAACTGATCAACTTTTCCATATTTACCCAATATTTATACATAAACAGCAAAACTTTGACATCAACATAAACGTGTTGGTGGCGTTTTTCAATATTAGGCTGGTAACAGCCTGGTAACACTTATGAAGATAGACAAAAAAAAATGTTCTATAGCCTACTCACAAAACTAATTTTTCCTTATTTGAAACTAGTCCATATATTCAGCAGTTGCTTTCACACTTTTTACGTGGTAAAATGCTGCCAAATGTGAAACACCCAGGAACTCAAGGACGAACTTTACCTCCCCCGTGCTCCACTGCTCACCTCTGCATCTCCCATCATCATGGAGTCAAGCAAAATAGAATAATACCAGAAGTATCTCGGGTCTCCCTTCACAATAAAATTAACACGCTCTATGCCAAAAATGAAACGAAAAGTTTTACCTTGAGCGGTTTGATTGTTATATTGTCATTTGGGTATTTTGATACCATTGCAATGTTTTGTTTGAATATAGGAATAAAATAAAGCATAAAAACTGATCTCCACAAGACGACTTTAAAATTTTTCGTTAATCAGGTATTTTATTTTGGTGGGAAATAATAAACCGGAAATACGTTTTCCTTTTTTCAGGCGGGCTTGACGCTTGTTTCTTGTCTCGTTTTTTTTTTCTCCCACCCTGCCAGTGTTGAGAAGGCATTACGGACACCCGTAACCGTCGGTATTTACCTGTCAAGATACGGAATAACGTTAGCAGCCGAATATCGTGGATTATTTCTAGTTTCGACAAGCAAAGTGCTAAAGATTATCTTCACAGTCCAGCCATGGGTATGAGCGGGGCAGCGTGGAGGGGAGAGGGGGATTTAAATTTCTCTTTCGCCCCAACAGCTTCTTTTGATTTGAAGTAAACGGTGCACCAGAGCTGAACCCAGCTGTGTTTCTTTGCACGTCTGACTGAGAGAAAAGTTATTTTACTATTTCGAAACAGCAGAAATTCATATACGGGAGTTTGTTTGTTTTGTTTTTTTTTCATATATTTGTGAGTTTTTGGTTTTTCTTGGAGAGCCGAGGTGGCAAACTGAAAGCGACTCACGGAGTCGGGACTGACCACTGGAGTTGGTCCTGAAAATGGAGGCTGTTATCGAGAAGGAATGCAGCGCGCTTGGAGGACTCTTCCAAACTGTTATCGGAGACATGAAAGTAAGCCAAATGAACTTTCTAACACGAATTATACTGTGCGAGAGCCTTTGGGCAAGCGCTCCCAAAAAACTATTCAAGCCAGGCAACTTCTCAAGCATCAGTTTATAGCCAACTCTTAATTTGGGTTTCCTTCGAGAGATAAACAATTTACGTTAGGTTAACCAACGGTGATTTAACGTTAGCTAACTTAGCTTTTGAACTCAACTGAAACCCACACCGACCTGCATTTTAGAGGTGGATAAACAAAATGGACTACCGTTAAAGCTGACTACATTGATTACACATATTATCTCCAGTGTTTATTTCTGTAAGCTAGTATAGTGTTTCTGGTCTTACTATATATCAGCACACGTTAGTTTTGGTTTTGTGGTAAAGCTAGCTAGGTTATATATTGTTATATTTGACTGCCCTCTGGTGCATTCTGCTCCCCTGGAAAAAATCTTTTATGTTCATTTGTTCCAGTTTGAAGTGGAGCAGCAGTCAACACTGGATAAAGGCTAAATAGGGCAATCATCAGTCTCAAAACTGGGGCATCTTATTTTATATATTTATTTCTATAGCTTAGACAATGGGACAATTAGCAGATTCCCCAGCTGTTGTACTTGCCTGAAGGAATGCCGGGAATGTAGCTGTCAGGGTAGAAAAATACCCGCAGGGTCTGAAGGCTTTGACATGTGTAGGTCAAATGGACAACCATCAGGTCATCTTGAGTCAGAAAGTTTGTTATGAGAACTGCTCAGACATTCAGCACTTCTCAGCGTCCCATGTCTCACTTGAGTTGGTAGTTCATGTTGGGCCCCTGTAAGGTAACCATGCTACCAGACAATACCAGTAAAAAATACGCAAAGACGTATTATGTTTGTTTTGTCTGCGTATAAGGTATTCAAATATCCAGTGACGCATTTTACAGAGCAGAGATGAAGAAGAGTAACTAATGCAGAGAAAGCCCATTTGCCGTGGTGCCAGAGTGTTTGGTATCTGTGCTGATGGTGGTGGTGTCTTCAGAGAAGGTAGACAGAGTGAGAAGAGACAGCGGGAAGAGACATGCAAAGAGATGGCAGCTATCAAAAGCGAACAAAAGTGATGTAATGGAGATGGGGAGTGAGAAAGAAAGAGGTACTGTAGGTCGAGAGGGCTGAGTTGGTTGTTGGGTGTAATGTTTGACAGCAAAACAGAACATTCCTCAGGCCCCTGACAGTCGTAGCACATCAATGACAAACATGAGCTCATGCTGTATCCATCACTTTATCATGCGCTGTCTTAATACCATGTTGGATTCCTCTATTTTAACGCATTAGGTCACTTGTTCTAGCTGTGATAGTTTCAATAAAAGGCTCTTCAACTATTTTCAGCCCAGGACCTGAATAAGGTAAATTTAGAGTCCCATTGGGAACTAGACTCATTATACTGTAGTATTGGTCCTCTTGTTGTGTGGGGATCTTTCCAAAGGAGGCCTGTGACCCACTTTGCAACCTAACACATGCAGGCCATGACAGTATTCTCCCAGATAATGTAGACTAAAGAAAATGTAGAAAATAGGAGCAAAATGAAAGTCAACTGTTTAGAAAATTAGAAGGAATTCATTATTACAACTTATTCTGTGTTCAAACCAACCAACATATTTTTCCATTGCATATACCCCTGCTAAACACACTTTATAATCCTATAGCTTAAATCCCCTAATTCCCTCAGGTCTACTGGCAACAAAGTGGAAAACTGTATTTTTTAGAGTGACATAATGGATGTGTTTCGAGTGTATGGGAAAGCCTTAGCCTTGGTTAGTTCTGTTTAGCCCTGCAGGTGAGGTGAGGCGAGGCATTATTGTGACCTCAGGATAGTTGAACTGTTATGTAACAGTGGGAAAAGTGAAATATGTTCTGATGATGTTGTCATTTATGCTTGTGTCTCTTTTTTTCCCCACAGAGCAGCTACCCTATTTGGGAGGATTTTATCACCAAGGCCGGCAAACTGCAGTCGCAGCTCAGGTGAGGGCTTGTTTGTGTGCTCATATTTCTGTGTTTTTACTGAGAGAGGAAACATTTTCACGGCCATTTCACTTAGTGCCTCCAGTAATACCATAAATTTGTCTTGACTTGCCCAGTGCACATTAATTTGCATTTTGTTTTAGCGGTTTTATAGAAATCTGTGAAAATTTGCACTAAATTTGAATAGAGACTATAAATACTATAGTTTGTATTTTTCACAAAGTGAAATATCACTGTAATGCCTGAGATCTCCCATACCCCATGTTGATCCCACCATCATCATTGATCTCTCCATCAACTGATTTTGTATTTTATCCAGGCTTTTACATTAGATGCCTGTGTCAATTCCCTTCTGAAGAAGTTGCCACGTGCAATGAGCAATGACAGTCTACGTAAAGGCCTAATCTCTTAGAAATACTGTCCATGGGATATTCTATGTCCTTTGTCTTCACTTAGTCTTTTTTAAGCCTGACTTCTAAGCTTGATTTCTAATGCTGTAAATTTACACACCTCCTGCCAGAATTATTTTAATCATTTTTAAGTCTTCTGCTAACAATGGATGCCAATCCCAGCCACCTCTCCTAGTTGGTTTTAAGTGGCCACGTGTCAGGAGACAAACAACTTATGACAGCTGAAATAAAAGCTCATTGTCCAGCAAGTACTGTAAATATGGACGTCCTGTGGTCTAAATTATTCTTTGATTAACAGTGCATGGCAGTTCTCTAGCCATTTAAGTGTCCACGTGTCCTGAGACAGACTAATACTGACAGTTGTATAAAGGTTCAGGAACTTAACAATACTTTCGAGGGGCCACTCAGTGTCCCATTCTTCCATTTTCTGAGTATTAAGACTGATTAATGGTGATATGTTATTCAAGTGTCTCCATCATTCCAGGGTTAAATATGTGACCCTGTCATGCTAACACTCAGGGGAGTATTTGTGGTCTTGTTGCTAATGACTAGTTGTTTGGTAGTAGAGTGTGTGTGTGTGTGTGTGTGGACACTGGGGCAATGATGAAAGAACAAATCTAGTTGTTATTGTGAGGTGAACCTACAGTATGTCAGTGAGATCTGGTTGGTTAGTGGCAGCTTGATGATGGAGTTACTGTGGAAAAGTTTGCCTTCTCTCCAATATAATATGTTATCATCTATGATCATTGACCTTTTCGTTTCCTTCAATACTTTCTGGTTCTATCAGGACTGGTCAATTGATTCTCCCAGAAATGATCAATTCCTCCTTTACAGAGTGAGTTGAGTGTCATTTATAGAAAGATATCCATGTTTCAGTATTTAAGACTAGCTGTTGCCTGACTGAGCTCGGCCTACGCCCTGCTCCAGGCTGCAGTGGTTGTGGCATATGGCTGGCTGCAACGATGCCCTTGTTGCTGGAGCGCTAATAAGAGTGTGCTATCTGGGTTTGCTTGTGGTGACCTACAAATAAAGCTTTTTTTGTCTGCTTTAAAGTCTGTCTCCAGCCACTACAAATTTGGCCTAACAAGCCCTTTTGACTACAGCAGAACCCCCCCACCCAAGGACCTCTGTAATCTGGTTGGGGGCTGGGCTATAAAGACACACATACTCAAAGTAAAACACAAACACACCCACCTTCCCTCCTTGGCCTGGATAAGTGACTAGCCAGCAGTGGTAGCGGCATATGTCTGTGTGTATAATGACGTCCTAAAACAGACTGCTCTGTAATTTAGACCCTCTGCTCCCCACTCACAAAGCAACTAGGAAATCAACCAATTACAGTGTTGGGGCTGTTCTGTCATTTTTTTTTTTTTGGTCCAAATATGGTGTTTTTTCCTGCCCTTTCTGGTTTTAAGCAGTACACACACACACACACACACACACACACACACACACACACACACACACACACACACATATATACATATATACATATATATACATGCATGTGCACAGAACAGAGCTTTGAAGAAAGAGGACAGGGCGGAATTTGGGCTAGCTGATTTCTAATCACAGTCCTCTTTTAACTTGTCGCTAGTTGGTCTGTTTGGTGGGCCATGGTTGGTGCAGCTGTGTCACAGCTATGTTTCCCTGCTCCTGGTTTAAAGTTAATTTTGTGAAGAAAGAGACCACCTCAGAACCTCAGCTTATGGACTGCATGGTTATAAAACTTATTTGCTTGAGAAGCAGCCCACAGATATTTCAACGGTAGATGGACAAATAGATTGATAGATAGCTGGATGGGTCCATCAACAGAGGAGTACATACAGAGTATGCCTATAAAAATTGTTAAAAGCACACAAGTACTATCTCTGTCCCAGTTCTTGGTAAGATGTGTCAGAAACAAGTGCAGTTAAACACAACCCATTTCTATGATTCAGATTTACTACACTCACATTCCAGTTTCTGTTGAACTAAGAATAGATGGGGGCAGCAGTGCTGAATGTATCATTGTCAGAAAGAGCACTCTGCTGTACTACGCCAGGGTCTATGGGGAGTTTAGATTGGCTTGGCCAAGGCCTCGTGGAATAGATATGTTAAAGTCGTTTGTCTTGACTCCAAGACAGGGGTGTTTGCAGATTTTAAGGCAGCAGTCAGGTCATTGTTTGAGCACTGGGTAGAGCTGAAGGCTTGTAGCAGCAATGTTATTTCATTCTTACTGCCACAGAAGTCTTTGTGGCTCACTGGCAGAACTGAAATTAAAACCTGTTTATTCTGTCTCTGCAGCTTAGTATTGACTTATTTGTTGAGATGTTACCTAATTTCACTGTTGATTGAGCCAGAAAATATTAAAGCTTTCTAGTGTTTCAGTGTTTTTCTGTGCTGCCTATTTAGGGTTAGGGTTGACTGGTTAAGGTGTTCTTTTTAAGTTTGTACCAATAGAAGTTGAAAGCGTAGTGAATGGATAAACCAGTTTAGTAGTTTTCTCTTGTCAGAAGCATGAAACAGATGTCTAGTAGTTGTCGAGTACTGCACATTGTATGTCAGTGGACTGGAAACACTGATACTAAGAGCCAGCTTCAGTTAAAACCACTTCCCACACAAACCTGTTTTGGATTAATAAGTCAAACTTGACTGAACAAGACCTTGCTGCATTCACATGTAAAATATGATCCATAGACCAATGCGTACATGGTATAAATTATTGGAGGCAGATATCAGTTGGAGGTTGCTCTGGTGCCCGCACTGGGCTTTAAATAGAAAGGAATCTGTGTGTGCCTGCACGTATGTTACTTTTTCCACTAGCAGGACACACCCTTGGATCTTCTGGTCAGCTCGGCAACAACACAGCACTTATTAGCCAATATTCTAGCCTTTGAGAGATAAAGGGAATGATTGATTCATCATTGACACATTGCTAAGGCTTGGCTGTTCCTAGAATATTTAGGCCTATAGCAATTTTTTGTTTTGTCAGTTGATCACTTGTTCTGTTTATTCTTTCTTTCAAGCTTGCAGGAGGCCTTCCTGAGACATTAACAGTAACTTGATTGAACAAATGTAACAGTCTGGAGAGAGCAGAGATAAGACTGTGCAACACAGCATACTCTTCAGTGCAGTAAACCTTCAGTCTATTTTAAATCTTTTCCTCACATAAGATACACACATGACTCCACCATCTACTCCTGCCATTGCCTTACAGTGTTTTTTAATACACAGAGTAGAAACTTTACAGAAAACTAAATATGTAATGGTTATGTTGGAAAAATTTAAAACGCCTTTGTTCCATTTGCCAGTAAAACTGAAGACTTTCCACCAAACAACTATTGTTTTGCCCAGTTGTGAAAGCTACCTGTCTGTATGGTTTGTGGAAATTCCCATGTTGTGTTATGATGTTTTTTTGTTGGCCAGTGGAAGATAACAAGTGTTTACAAATCATGGTACTAAGTGTTCGAACAAACATGCTTTTGTTTCTAAACCTGCCTTGGGAATTTTCCGGTGTTTCTTTTAGCATGCATGACTGATACATAGTCTTGCCTTTGTTAAGGAGATCATATATCACATATGCACGTGCACTAAGAGCCTTTCATCTTCATACCTGTGACCTTAATCATTGAACGTTTGCTTTTTTCTGAAGTAGGTGAGGCA
The DNA here is from genome assembly GCA_028641955.1 of Protonibea diacanthus. NCBI lineage: Eukaryota > Metazoa > Chordata > Actinopteri > Sciaenidae > Protonibea > Protonibea diacanthus. The sequence goes on along the minus strand of CM053983.1, from coordinate 11,319,872 downwards.
GTATTTGCCAGTGAACCAGTCAGCTGGCCTGCCAATGAGGCAGCCTGTTGCCAGCTAGCAAAGTAAATGGTCAGTCAGGCCGCCAGACAGGCAATAAATAGGAATACCAGCAAGATGGTGTCTGTAATGAGTAAAACAGAGAGTAATCTTACACCAAGCTTCCACTACTTTTTTTTATGACAGATAGGATTTTGCCCTTTCTTCAGTCTGTTAAATGTAGGCAGTATTTTATACTGCAATTTGTAAATACTTGGTAAACCGTACAAGATGACAGAGAAGCAGGTATAAGTTCCCCTTTTCCATTTTAGGGTTGAAGAGGGTACATCTCACATTGATTCTTTCATTGACCTGTAAGCGTGGCAAATTCAGCTCAAGAGTTACTCTGCTGAGCCGGACAGATTCCAGCAGTCTCTAAGTAATCACATAGACATTCCTCACACAGCAGGGCACATTTTAGTTTTAACTTACACACATGCTTATGGTACATAAAGACACCATCATGCATGCTTTAATTTTCAAATTATCACCGTTGGTGAAACCTTCATGATCTAAAACATGGCACACTCATACAGATATGCAGTCAGCTGGAGTGCCAATGAGGCAGCCTTGTATGTGCATACAGATAAGACTTTTTTTCCCTCTACCTTCCAGAACCAAGGAAGACCTGATATGTCCTTTTTCTTTATCTGTTTAGTTTATGTCTTTGCCTGCCCACACTTGTAAATACTGCAGTTAATCAACCACCTGTGTTTATGTAACCTTTGAATGATCTGAAGTTCTCTTTCTGCTATCATTATCACGCCAAGATGTTCCTCTTTTTTGTGTACACTTTGGGTACTTTTAAAGTATGATGTTAGCATTTATTTTTTGACTAAACTCTGTCTTGCTATTTTTTTCTCTTAGGGCGACGGTAGTTGCTGTGGCCGCTTTCCTGGATGCCTTTCAGAAAGTGGCTGACCTGGCCACCAACTCAAGAGGTAGGAATATGCACACAGATTGAAGCTTGAGGTGTGAGGCTTTAGTGTAAGAGCAGTGGTCTTCTACAGCCAACAGATACCTCATCTCTGAAGGGAATCAGTGTCATTGCAGTATTGGTGGACACCTGGAGTACAGTGCTGAAAGGGTTAAAGCGGTTAACTGTTGAACAATATGTGTGTCTAGGCACCTATGTGTCAGTGTGTTTGTCTGTGTAGCCCCACTGTGCAAGTCCAGTCTTTCACCCCACTGTGCTGAGAAGTTCTGTGGGTTGTTTGCTTTATCGTATAGGTAGTAAATCCGTCAGTATGCTGTTTGAAGCTCTGCTGCTTGCTTTGTCTTCGACCTCTACCCCCTTTCCTCTGCTTCCTGCCCCCCCATCCCCACCTATACTCCACCTCTGCTACATCTGGACTCTCTGGTACAGTCTGCTTCAACTCTGTATGTGTATGGATAGAGAGAGATCTCATCCCTCCTTAGCTTTGACACCTCCAGCCCTGCTCTATACTATTAATAGGAACTGAGACAGACACACACATTCATCACCTCACTCACTGCAGAGAGAAAGGGAGATGGGGGAGCACAGGGAGTCGTCATACTCTTTCTCTCTCCGACTCTGTCTCTTTCTGCCTCTCTCCCTCTTTCTCTGTCGAACACACACGGTGTAAATGTTTGCCATGAGGGAGTTACATTGAGTCAGCTGACGAGTGCTGCGTCATCTTTCATCTGCTCTTTAGTCACTTTCTCTCTCTACCTATTGTGTCTTAGGCTGGCAGTATCACATAACACCCATATCATTTTTGCGCTCTGTTGCTCCAGCTTCACTGTGTGCCTGAGCTCTCCAGTGTAGAGGCAAGCATGGATAATGAGTTATAATGCACAGTCGCCTGAGACGCTCCTGTCTGTATCACAGGCAGATAACCTGTCCACCAGATAATCCTACCAGGGTATTACAATGAGTCATTGCTAAAAGGTTTATATCAGACTGTATACCTCTGACTGGTGAAGCACACTATGAGGGCACTACATATTTTTTCCACCCTTATGCCACAAAGCTTTTTGCTTATCATACTTTGTAAGGGCTTATTAATATTTTGACAACATAATAATAGTAAAGTGCTTTTAATACACATATCTTTATCTTCTTATCTGTATTATTATTTATCTTTAAATAATAGAATTTAAAATGCTCTTTAGACTAGTTTGGTGCTCATAACAGCCTTCAGGTTGATTTATTCTTGGCAGTAAATCACATATCTGGAGAAAATACTAATTTGAGCTACTCATCATAAGTCTAAACACACACAGGCACACACACGGGCACACACACATACACCGTGTCCACCTAATGGTTCGCTGACAGCAGATAGGCTAGTTTATTTTTTTTTCCACAGTGATTAAAGATTTTTTGAATTGGGCATTCTCTGATAGCTGCTGATAGCTGCTGATAGCTGTTGTAATGACTAGCATGTGTTGGCGAGATAGAGGTAACATTAGTAATATGTGTATTATGTATTTGATGGTATGTTTTTTTTGTTTGTTTGCTTTGCTTTGAGTTTTGATCCATTGGGCTTAAGGGCCTTTGAATCCTTTTTAAAGTGCATTAAATAGGCTGGAGAGTGAGTCTGAAAGAACGATTTTCTCATTACTTTTAACTTATTTCGAAGATACTCTCAATATGTTTTTGTGGTTTGCCATGGTTTCTGGTTGCTCAGAGGCATAAAGAATTGGATAGATAGTTTAGTCCCCACAACATACCATCTGTCTGATCTGTCTGTTAAATCTTTTTAAAAACCGAGGAGTCATTTGTCACCAACCAACTCCTCTGTTGGAATCTACAGTTGTAATGTACATGTAATGACCTTTAGAAGTGCCTGGGGTAGTCGTCTTTCTGCTTGGTGAAGATATCAGCTTACTGTATTGTTCACCTACAGAGGAGAAGAGCAACGTATGTTTTCTAAAGACATTGCAGCCTGTGTGTGTGTGTGTCTGTGTGTGTGTGTTACAATAGCTTTGATGTTAAAGATCATCTGTATGGTTTTGTGTCCAGATCAGATGAAGCACAGTGACAGGCATCGTTTTCTGGTTGCTCATCATAATTAGCCAGAGGCTGCTGCTTGCTACAACATACATACAGTATATGATGAGTTCTTTCTTTCAGTCTTTCTGTCTCCTTCCATCTTCCTGTCCCCATGTGGGTCTCCAAGTCCTAACCTGCTTCCTATAGCCATCACCATGGTAACAGCATGGAAATCAGGAAATCAAGTGTTTAAGGATCAGAGGTGTTTGTCTGCGTCTCTGTGTCTGTATATATACATAAAGTAAAAACGTTATCCGCCCTCCCTACCACCACACAATAGAGTAAGGCAACTGTTAATGTTTTTCTTCTTCTTAGAACGATGACAATGATTAATATAATGATGATAAATAAAGGTCACAAGTGTCTTAAACAGGAGAACAAGGCTTTCGGCCGCCTTTGTAAATGGTTGTACTGTTGTATAGCCTTGCAGATACTGGCAGTGATGGGAGCTCATAAAAGTTTAGGAGTTGATCAGTAGACTCTGTTTATAGGTGTTTAGATGACAGTTACTCTAAGACTCTATCAGTGTTATCACTGAAGCAGCATAATCAGAAGACAGTAACATTACTAGAAATGAGTGTTTTCAGAACCTTGGACTGCAATTTTGTGTTTGTATATGCATATTTGTTAAAAGATTAACGTGAAATGTGCACGCCAAACATTTTACAAGGCTTTTTTTCAAACACTTCCATTTCCTTCCAACAAGACCATTTTCGGTTCACTTAATTCCCAGTTTAAACAAAACCTGGACAGGACTAACCCCTGACTGAACATTCTTCTGCAATTATGGCACAGGTAACCCCAAAGCAAGACTTGAATTTGACACACCAGACATCATAACAATAGTACATAAGATGTTTTTACTCCAGTCCTTGAAGAATTTTCCGTCCCTCAATACAAGACTCATACATACTCTGCCTCACTTGTATCAAATAGCTCTGTTACAGTATCAAAATCTTGAGGCTTTTGTTCAAGAACAAAGTCAACAAAGAAGGTTATTTTCCTCACTGACTTCAAAACCAGCCCCAGATGAATTTCTGCTTCCCAGCATGTCAAAACACCAGTAATGATCTGTTTACTTCCTTATTGTAATAGTTAAATTGTTATTATAGGTCAAATATGTAGAAGTTGGGTTCATGTTCTAATAAATTCTAACTAATCCTCTTTCCAAACCTCTGTAATTTAATTAAGTTCAGACCATTAAAAGACACTAAACTGACACTTTATGCTCAGATGATGACAGTCTGTGACAGTCTGTGTGCAGTCTGTTTTCACTCTGCCTCTTGTGTAATCAACCAAGCATACTTGTTTTTTGGAAGCGATTTTTGATTAAAATGTGACTTATAGTGAAAATCCTGTGTCAGCGATGTAGCTGTGTGTCATGCAAAACACTGGTGTTTTGAAACAGTCTTCAAGTGTGTCATCATCACTGTGGTGTAGTAAAAACTTCGACTGAGTTTTGGAATTGGTCCAAGAAAAGAAAGAAATTATCAGCTGTTGCACACTGTTTGGGTTTAAGTTATTTATTTAAACTAAATTCTGGGAATCTGAAGTATTTATTGTGACGAACAGACAAACTTGTGATGCTGAACCAGTTTTTGTACTTCGTGAACCAGATTGAAGACGCCCAATTACAGCATAGTTTGGGTTAGGGAATAAAAGAAGCTTAAGATTTGAGAATTAATGCGTATTACCAAAATAAAGAGAGAAGTGCATACTTATTTTTATTGTCAAGAATAAGAAAGGTAAAGTCCAGCTTATTAGTTTACAGTTGAGTGAAATAAAATAACTGGAATGTCAAGTAAAGAAAGTTTGAATAAGAGAAAGAAAGGCCGACTTAAGTCTCCAGACAAAGCCATTCTTTTCCTCTGTTGTGCTCTATTATTCAGACTCTGTTTGAGCTGACACTGGACAGAAAGACTGGATCTGCTTGCTTAGCAGAACACACACATGCATATAAATATGTACAGTATGTAACACGCAAGTGCAAATTAACAAAAGAGCTACACACTCACAGCCATGTACACAGATAGACATTCAAATGTGTTCGTTCAAAGATGTATACATTCACAGCCACACACAGACAGAGGATTAGCTGAAACCACCTGTTTCACTGTGCTTTGTTGGGTTCTGTAGGATTTGGACATTTTCTATGCACAAAGGGTTCACTTTGCTTTGTTGTCTCAGTCTGGTACATTGAAGTGCACTTTTGCATCTCCCTTTTGCTTCTTGTCTCCCAGCTGCCTTTTGCAAGTCTTGGTAGTTTTTCTTTGTGTGTTGTACTGTAGATTTTCATTAATGTTCAGTTTTCCTCAAAATTAAACTACTCTTTTCCTAATCTTCTTAGCATTATCCCTGCATCATTTTTTTCATGCTTTTGTCTGTCTGTCTTTCTGACTGGCTTCATCTGTCAGTGACAGTGAGTTTCTCAAGAACTGACCTGGGCACTCGTTAATAATTAAAGAAAAATGTACAAAATCAACTCCAAGCCAATGGACAAGCTCGGTGCTTGCAGATTAAGAAACCATTAACTTTGGTGTGGGACAAACCAAAACATTACCTTAAAGACTCAATGTAAAACATTCTTAAGAGACTAAAAAGGGATAGATCTTGTTAGAGAGACTTGCGTGTCAGTGTGTCATATAGAAAATGTTTAAACAACTGTCATTTTTATTTGTCCTCCCATGCCAGCAGCTTGTTGAATTTTCATTCATAATAACATGTTCAGAGCTGTCTTGCCTGTAGCAATTCTGGTGAAAAGGGATTAGCTCACATCCTTAAGTGTGTTTAAATTCTATTTGTTTACTGTCTTTACACTAATCCAGTCACTCATTAACAGAATTTAAAAACATATTTTTTCTTGTCTGAGAATTTGTTTCTCTCTTTGTTACACTTTGTACACTCTGTTCCTCCAGTTTTCTTGTTCTGTCTTCTTTGCCACCTTCGGAAGCCCTTTCTTCCCTCTCTTTTATGTGTCTTGTTTTTTGACCTTCTTTTGCTCTTCTCTTTTATATGCTTCATCTTTTATATCTGTGAACCTTGAACTTTTCTCACACTGCATTACATGCAGACATGTGCATGTATCCTTGTACTCTTGGCACAAACACACACCAGGACACCCCTATCACGTAGCCACAGAGTTGCTTTTGCCTTGGAGCAGTGTGACAGTGTTTGCTCTAATAGCTCTAATGGTTCTATTTGATTTAAACTCATGTGATTAAACGTTAATGATTAAACATGTTTTGGGTCAGACTTGATAGAAGTACTCAGACATCAAGCCAAATGAACAGTGTTGAGACTGACAAACAAAGGTGTATGTGAATTAGCTGAAAGGAGAAATGTGATACCAGGCAATCAGGAAGGGAATCTCTAGTTATCTCACAATTCAATTAGCTTTTTATTGAAGATTCTAATCTTCCTCTAGATGTGCATGACCACTCTGGTTAGGCTCATCATGCACAGATTAAAGCTTGTATCAGCAGGGACAATAAAGATGTGTTTAAGTAGAGTGCACTTGTTTGTTAATTAATCATGATTAAACCAAACAAGTTAAAGGAGCAGAATAGCTCACACTGATTCACATCACGTTCTGTCAATAATCTCTTTACCTCATTATCACCTCCCCCAAAATGTGACTCCACTGCAGAATTCCAAAGAAGTTGTTTTTTTCAATCATTGCTCAGTCGTCTCAGGACCTGTGTGTAGTATTTAGTGTAAGATTTAATGTCATCTAGCAGCGTAGTTGCTGATTTCAACCCCCTCACTTTATGTGTCCTTGAAGGAGAAACTACAGTGGCCACAAAGCATCCAAGGCCCTTTTTAGAGTCAGTGTCTTGTTTGTCCATTCTGGGCTACTGTAGAAACATGGCAATTTAGCATGGTGGATTCTGTGGAAGAGGATCCATGGTCTCTGTTGATATAAAATATTATGCATGTTATATGGATGGACCTGGTGAGTCCAAGTACAGGTAAAAAAACAAGTATGTGATACATAACCTTAAGCACCCCTGCTATTTTTGCAGGTTATTATACTTGGTGTCTGTCATCAATATGATGTATTTTTTTTTTTTTTTTTTTTGGGGTAAATATCGAGTATTTTTACTTTTTTTTAAGTTCTTGGCTGAGCCAGGCAAGCTGAACCATACTTATTCTGTCTAAAAACTTGAAACTCTGCTGGTCTTTGGTGAAGAATGAGACAAAGCCCAATTGAATCCATGAAGAGAGAGAGAGATAAAGAGAGAACGGAGGCAGAAGAACAGACAAGCAAAAGAATAATTCTTTGTTTCATCGAGCCCCACATCATTTTCCATGTAAACCCCCTCTTTTCCTCTGTTTTGTATCAAATTATCGTTCTGTCATAGTTTCCTTCTTCATATAATGGGCTTCTGTATGTGTCTGTTTGCGTGTGCCTGTGCGTTTGGCTTTTTTTTAGCTTGTTTGCGTGCGTGTCTGTATATATTTCTGTGCTCATATAATACACTAGTGCTACCTCTTTGTGGTATTCCATTCACCAAGTGAGTGTGAGAGTGACGAGTAGGGAGATTTCTTCGAAGTCAGCCTCGGTGAAACAGCTGATGGCAACTAGGCTGCACAGGGAGTTGAGGTCATTCCATATGACAGACCAGACAAGGAGAGCAGATGTTAAAAATAACAGAGCAATGTGTTTTTGACCCTTTTCAAGAACTGCGTTTTGTTGGAAATGGATTATGTAAAATGATTTTCACAGGAGCTGTTAACTTTGATAATGACCTGCCTTTTAGGCACTTGACTATGTCTGCATACCAGTTGTAAGACTAGCATCCTAGCATTCTAATTAGGTTTACATAAGGCAAGTTAAACTAGTTTTGGCTTGTTTGAGTCTTCCATTGACCCATCTTTAAATCCCAGAGTCTGACCCTGGGAAGAAACAACCTGGAGTTAAGTTGAGAGCTTGTACTTCAAATTGTCATGCAGTACATAGTACACAATTAACACGAGTGACCTTTGGAATATGTAACATGTATGTGAAACATTATAAGGGTTGGTAGATTATATATCTGTCACTTTCCTCGTTTTCAAAAACAACATTTACACACATGCAACACAGAATTTCTCACACAACGTATAACATAATAGTTTGTTCATGGTTATAAAAATAACCAAGCCTGCATCACATGTTGGTTGGCAGCTGTCAGGACACTGTCTCTACACGTAGAATGAGTATTTGTGTGTACATGTACAGTATGTCACTGTGTGTGTGTGTGCACGCGTGTGTGTGTGTGTGTACACTTCTGTATATATTAAGCCCAGTGGGTCTGTCAGCTTCTGTTGTGTTGGGTCTGTTTGGACATGTTTGACTCTGCAGAGATGAAACAGACACCTGCCACAGAGCTAGCATGTAGAAGCTTGTTAGATCTATTTGGACCTAAAATAATTATTAAGTTGTACCATCATGTTTGTAGAGTTGATAATTACTTGAATCCTCCAGTTACCTATCACCAGTTGTTTGAATGAGCATAATTAATCATTCAACAGCCCATATCATTAGAATTACATATACACACAGTGAGGTATAGCTTACTGTATGATCAACATTAATATTCCTTGGACATAAAATTTCACATAAATGTCTGTTTCCCTGAGTTTACAAGTCAGGCGTCTTATTAGATCATAGATGTCTACTGAAGTATTCTTAAGCCTCTAAAATTTGACAAACCAGTTCTTACACATTCATGTCTGTTTGGAACAATGCTGGCCATTGTCATTATTGCAGCCCTGTTGTCATAATTACAATAACTGCTGTTATCCAGCTATGCTACAGGATACCTGACTGAACCTGCTTTGAATTTGTGCTAATGACAGAAAGACACCAACAACAACCCTTTTCGCTTGGACCAGTGGTGAAAAGCAAAACATCAATCAAACATAAACTTCATTTATATGTTGACTGGAAACAGACCAGTGTGTCTGAGTTCAGCTGCAGCCTTTATGAAACTTTAATGATTTCCGGCCTCCTGGTAGACATGGAAGGCAGAAGAAGGGGGTTATGAAATTGAGATGCTTAAGATGTGATGAAATGCTGGGTGCAATGCTTAATCCCAGATCAAAATCTACCGTATGGAGTGAGCTATATTTTCTCATAATCAAAGTGCAATGGTGTGCCTTAGTAATGTTGTAATCATTGCTAAATTAGGAATGTTTTATTGAAAATAACTGATCCAGTGAAATAAATAAGTGGTGAAGAAGCCCTTGCTATGTTCTCTCATTGCTCCATTTTTCCTGCTTGCTTCTAGGTGTGACAAAGTGGCTGTGCTACATCTTTATGACCTCTATACACAGCCTAGCTTCAACCCATTGTATAACCTCCTGTTAACATCAATGCCGCCCCTCCTTATGGAATAACTTAGTTCCACTGAGGCCCTTGTGTGCCTACAATGGGTTCAGCCCCTTAAAATAACTAACCAGTTTTGAGGTGTGCAAGTTCTTCCTTGTGTCTGTCACATTTCTTGTATATTTTAAAATAAAATGTCTTTGAAACATTGAAACTACATAAAAATGACAAATGCAGAAGAGCAGATTACATGAATATTGTATCTTGTTCATACTAAGTGGGGCTGTAAATCCCAGATGTCTCTAAAAATTTACCTTCTACTATTTCCAGTCATCTGTTAATGTACTTGGTGCCTCTGCTAATGCAGGACAGAAGCTGTCACGACTGCTATCTGTTATCCATGCCTGTCATTATTAGTGACATAGATAACGTATTCATGTTCACTCTTTTTAACTTTTCAGTCTTGGTAGGTTGATGCTTTAAGAAAGGATAAAAGATGACCAGTTAACTATCATATTTGAGGTCCATAAAGTCTGAATTTGAAATAAAGGATTAGTAATGAGTGTTTACATGAACTAGATACTGTCTTTGAGTCCAGATTAGTCTGGGGGGCCCAAATGCTGCACGGTAATAAGGGCGTATGTCACTTAGAGCATTTACAGCCGATCTGTGTGTGTGTGTGTGTGTGTGTGTGAGATGTGTGCTGGGGTATGAGCTTGTGGGTACATACAGGCAAGCTCATGCTACACATATTCATTCTTGTGTGAGTATGCGTATGGATGCCCTGGTTGTTTCTCAATAAGGCCTCTGTTCCCTCAGTCTCATCCCCTTTTACTGAGTGACGCTGGGCCATATAATTACTGTGAACTAGCACACATCCAGCTTATTTTGATTAAAATCAAGAGGCGATTCAGAGTCGAAATAAATCCTCAGATTTTACCGTGCCCTTTTCCATTTCAGTTGCTCACAGTAACACTAGTTAATCCAGCAGGTTTTACCTGAATGCAGATGTACTTTTACTTGACAGGCTCTAAGACAAAAGTGACATTTTTTGTTAAATGATCATGGACACATTGGCTTTCTAAACCCAACTTGGAATGCACTGAACCCAAGACTTTTGCAGAACAGACATCAGTCTAATTCTTTCTAAGCACCCTCTGTGTGCTCTGCCATGGACAGACCCCCATACAACTTAATGAAAAAAAAGAAATCTGGCCCTTTCCTCTTTGCCCCTCTCAGTTCATGGCTTGGCCTTTGTTAGACAGCACCCTTAGATCCTGAACTAACCCGCTGTCTCAATGCCCTCTCTGAAAGGGCTCTGTCCTCTTTTTCCAGTTTCAGTCCAAGACCAGCCTGGCAGTATACATTTCCTGTCTTCTGCCCATCCCAGACCTAGATCCCATCCACTGGACGAGTTCCGTGCCTCTCAATCCACCCTCTGTTCTCTTCTGTTCACCCTGACCCCATCCTGGGAATCTTGCAGATCACTGGAACCAGCAATTAAATCAGTTAATGGGTCAAATACACAGCCTCACGCATTGACTCACAGACTAATTCAAGATTCCACACCCTCGTGTGCACATGCACATATGCATGCACAGCACATGTCAAGATTCAATCGTAAGCTAAAATGCTGGAATGCTCTGCATCTCTCAGACAGCAGATCCCTTATGCTGATTTAGTGCTGGTCTTTTTCTCTGCTGTTTGAGAATTTATTGCTCAAACCTTTGTCATGTCTCATGGTAGACTTTCTTGCCTTGCCATTTAGTTTGCACTATAAAACACTTTAACATAGTAAGTACAAGGAAGTGTTTAAGCTGCAACCATCTGCTCAGAGCTGGGCTCTAAAATGCCCTTGTCATGGAGTTAAGGGACACATTTGTGTGAGTGTATGTTTGTTGTGTATGTGTGGAAGAAAAGGGATAAGACGCAGGACACTCCAGGAGAGAGGAAAAATGTGTATGTTTTTAAGACACTGAGGAAAGTAGGCCAAACACCTTTGAGTGTGTTTGAGCCAAAAAAGGAAGCAGAGAATCTTCTCTTTGCTTGACTATGCATGCAAGCAATGTGTGTCCACACAAGTGTTTGTGGGTGTTTGCTCTCTGTTTTTATTTAAACATAAACCCGGTTAGACCAGTGAGTCTTAGATTTGGAACATCTGACATACACACAAAGCCAAATTGAGAACATATTTCTTTTTGGCAAATGAACTTCATACCTTTCTGTTTTGATAAGCATTGTATAAGTAGATTGCTAAACTGATGCTCCTTTCTGATCGAAAGAGTGAATTGATGGACTTTACGTTGGTGACATTTTCTTAATGTTTACCACTTCATATAAAATGAAGAAAACACTGGGCTGATAACATCTCTTCTGTCTGCAGACGTGTGTGTGTCTGTGTTTGTGTTCCTGAGAAGGCAGGGAGAGGGCAACCAAACTAGTCGGCCCCATGTTTGGGCACGAGTTTCCTTGTTGTTGGTTTCTTTCTCTTTAAAAGTTAACATTGAACGCATTAACACAAGACCACATCCCAGCAGCCACACTGTAACCCAACATAGTCTGCTTTTGTTCTGTTTTGCCATGCACTCTCATACAGACACTGCATTTCATAGAGGTGGTTAAGTCTACACTGAGAGCTCTGCCTTCCTCAGTTAGAGCCCAAATATTGTATGACTCAGAGGAAGATTAAACTGGCATAATGAGAACTTATTGGCTGAAACAACACTGAAACACTGGCTCTAAACTCACCAAATGTTATTTTGATAAGAATTCTGGCAGTTCTTTGAGTATAGACTGTTGATTTTGCAGCCAGAAAACAATATCACATAACTGTAACACCTGCCAAGACAAGTAAGTGTGTTTATTACCTTGTTCCCCATTTCCATTTGATAAGTATTTGATTACTTTGCCTGTCTACTTTCCTTTGTTCCTTACTTCACATTCTTTCTCACCTTCATTTTTTTCTTATTTCATTTCCTCCCTTTCTCCATGTCCTCCTCTCCTCTGCATCTACATCTTCACCTCGCGTGTGTGTCCAGGCTGCCAAGGCCAGGTGTATACACAGCACAGTGTGTGACAGCAACACCAAACCAAACACAAATGTTCTGTTTATCACCAGGGACATTTATTAGGAACTTTCTGCTCAGATGAGACAAGGAGAAGCATCAAGGGGGCAAAGACAGAGGAGAGTAAGAGCTAGACTGCAATGTAACTGAAATAAAAGGCACTTGAGAATAGATAGAGAATAGAGTGTAACAGCTACACATTAGCATAAACACTCAAAGATATAAACACATAAGCACAGTGGGATACCATCATCAGATTGGTGCTGTGTGACTGGGCAGGTAAGCCATCTGCTTCAGCATGACCACTGAAGGTGAACTCCCCCACAGTCACTGCAAAAAATAAAATCTTTTTGAATAAGGCAAGGTGCCCTTGTACTGTGCATTAAATGTGTCCAGTATGTAATTAAAGTACTAACTAAAATAATCAAAGGGTTTTTTTTGTTAATTCATAGAAATAATGATTTCTGTGTTGTAAAATGTGCTGAACAAGCATGTCGCCTGCAGTTCTTTAAATAGACTTAATAGGTGAGTTTATCCTTGAGTGTGTGAGATAATACAGCCATTGTATTGGTTGATAGATGGATAAATAATGGTTAAGTTGGGTCCATTCAAGTTACTCAGTCAGCGCGTTGACTCAGTGAGCTTTCAGTGTCTGGATTGTTCCCTGTCGTCCCATAGACACCTCATAAAACACTCTGAATGAATGATGTGTTTGTGTGAAGAGTGTGAGTGTCTGTGCGTGGGCGGGCGGTTGGATGGATGTAGGGTGACACTTGGGTGGAGAATGTCCCCCAACTAACTCTTTGACAGCATAAGGGGTTCTTACACATACATGAGCACACATGTACACACACACACACACACACACACACACACACACACGCACGCATGCACACAAACACACACGGACACATGCGCCCGCACACAGACACACACACACATCTATACGCATGCAAAGGCTCAGACACACACATGGTAGATGTAATCTGGTGGTCATTATTGCAAACAAGGCAGCGTTGTGTTGTACTGACAAACAGTTCAGTCTCTCTCTCTCTAGTGTGTGTCTGGTTTAAATTATCACCAGTATCTCTCAAACTAGAGGCCTCCCAGTCTCTCTGCCTACAGGGAAGGTCATATGCACATTTACATACTAAGTACAGAACGTGAAGAGCAAAACCTCGTACTCTAGACATTTTGATGCACCGTTTGGTTTCAAGTGTCAAGTTAGACTTGAACCTGATCTTCAATGATATGACATCTGTTAATTATACATTATTTCTGACATTGTTAGGGAAAAACTGGTTACTTTTAAGAAATAACAAGGTCAGATGTGCTGCATAAATTGTGTTTCAGGGTGGATTTCCCCTCAGTAACCAAAGTTTCATCATTCTGTCACTCTTGAAAGTCATCTTCATTAAAAATAACTTTTGCAACTTTTGCAACGTCTAATTTTATGTTGTTTAAATGAAATTGTTGATAAGATTATTGTATTGTGTGTTACCTGTCAACACTTTCATCTGTCTTCACGTTCTAACTTGGACCATTTCCTCTTGTTTGCAAACAGCAGCTAATGACTGGTGAATGGACAGAAGGCATTGTCATAGCTGTGTAACAGATGTACTATTGCTTGATTTTGCCTTGGCAGACAGGATCCTATGTTATATTGATAATTGAATTAGGCAGTTTGTATTTTGGCAATAGTATAGGAGACCTTGCAGTGCAGTGTATAATTAGTATACACTGCATATAGATACACATTGTCTATGTACATGTACGTCTCAGTTTAAATACCAGATCGTGTATCAAGGTATCAACATTCATTTCAATAGTATATAGTTGGCTTTATACACAAGTTAGAATAATATAGGACCATTCCTTGTGCACACGGAAACTGCATTATGGGTTCTCTTTAAATATCTTTAAAATGTCACAGGGAGACCTATTGCATAAGCCTGTACACGGGGCATTGACAGTAATGAGCACTGAAACTCTTCTCCAGGCTTTCTAAGAGACTCTGTCTACAAGATCTAACTATACCTTCTACACCATAGGTACTGGAATTACCTGTTTTATGTATGGTTGATTTGCACATGCATGTTGTAACAATTTGAAGAGAGTTTTCTATTGTTGATATATATATTTTTTTAAAAAGTTGTTTATTCATTCTTCTGTAGTGTTGTAGTGTAGTGTAATATTTCTGCCATGTTCACAGTGTAAAGAACTAAGCAATTGCACTTTAAACTGAATGGGAGAGCAGCTTCAGTTTTGCATACATGGCGAACATGATCCTGTGACTCATACCTGTGTTTATTTAGTTGTTCCGTTCAGCTGTTGTAGTAGAAGTATGAACCTGGGTCATCTTCACTGTAAATGATTAACTTTGATACCAGACTTTAAGCACGTTCTGACCACATGCTGACATGATGTTGTTGTGCATTATGCACTAACCAGTGTCTTATTTTTCTAATACATTAAGAAAAAATAGTATTTTAACATTGCTTTCTATAGTAATTGGGTTTCTCAGGTATATTGTTTTAAGTTGCAGTTATCGTTATCACTGTGTCTCAGTTACGCATTCCACAAATAAGGATGGCAATACTCAACCAAAAAAGCAATGGATTTAGTTCACTGGTAGAGGTTCTACTAAATCCTTTCAGTCTATCTGTCTATGGAATGTGTGTCAGACCAGAAAGGAAGATTAAAGAAAAAGTGGGGCACCAGAGCCCAGAAAAGAGCAAGAGTGGGCTCTAGGGTAATATATTCTCTCATTCTCTCGTTCTCTTGTTCTCTCTCGCTCTCTCTCTGGTCAGCTTATGACATATTTGAGAGGCCTTAAACCCTTGTTGGTGGCTTTAATTGGTTAGATTGGGCAGACTTATAGCTGCTACTGAGCAGTGACATGTTGTTGCAGAGACTGATTATCATGTCGGTCCATTACTGATGGTTTTGTATTCAAGCTTTTAGAGGTTATTTGTTGCCATCACATTTGATAATATTGACTATAATCATACCATCCAATCAAATCTATAATCATTGCATCCTTAGTGGTGATTTATATTGTCCAAACAGTCCATTGGGTGCCGATTTTGCATCTGATCGACAGCTAGTGTATTTGTACGCAGACCCCCACACATACCAGAGATTAGGCATTTTGCTTAAATACACATTCTCTATCATTCCACCCAAGATTCAATAGCCAACTATGTCTCTAAACATGCAGCTCTGGAGACACTGATGATGAGACATTAACTATCTACTATTGTATGTGAGATCACTGGGACTGAAGGACCATGTGGTTTTTGTTATTGGGATGAATGATGTTTGCCATTTGATGTGTTGCTATTCCTCAATGTTCTTGCAAGTGTTTTCTTTTGGTAGAAACACCGTGAAACATTTCTCACTTTTAAGTCAGTAGAGATCTCCCAAAATGCTGTATTTCCATTATGTGTATGTGGGACCTTCTCTACTTGTCTTTGAGTATTTATTTTTGGCTTGACTCTGACCGCTCTTTGAACTGGCCAACTGCTCACTGACTGGATTAACTCAGGCACCATGTTAACACTATGGTACTACATTCACAGAGACATCAGAGACGAGGGGTGGGAAGAGTAAGTCAGTACAGAAAGAAACCAGAAAGAGGGATAACTAAACTAACACCAAAAGATTGGAGTGAACGATGGAGAACTAAATCAGAGAGAGAACAGCTTAAAAGAAGAAATCAAAGGAATACAGTAGTATAAAGGGGATAGAGGGAGGGGGGTGAAATTCCTCCATGACCTACATTTGCATTGCAACTGAAGCCAACATGTGCAGTTATGGCACAGCACTGTAAGAGAACAGTAAGCCAGTTAGCATAAATTATGATATCAAGTCTGCCTGGAGACTGTTTGCTAGCTCAGGATTTCTGTCTAGAGACCATCCTCATACTTTTCTCTTGTTCTCTTGTGCAGCACATGAATTATTGAGATCACACCACCATACTGTACTGCTGTGCTCAAGTTTGTCTCCGGGCAGACATGTCATGCTGCTTAAGTTCTCTGATAAGAATTTGTCTGTGATTTATATTGTAGAGATCGGCAGGCATCTGACATCCTCTATGGTAATTCTCTGCAAGGCATTCACTGGGGCCACTTTCATTCAGTTCTTGTTTCAATGGCTTTTCTGCCATTAGTGTGGTCTTTAGCAAATAAAACACCTGCTAAGTTGGACTCAGGTCAGGCGAGTGACAAGCCAAGTGCATTCCACCATTTGGCCATTAAAAACATTCCTTGTTTGCATTAGCACTGTGTTCAAGATGACTGCTGTATTGTTCTAAAACTTGGGACTAAAATCGTGATGTGAACATCCTCAGAAACCCATAATACTGAAATACATAAGTGCCACAATACATGCTATCATTGTTCCACACACTGTGATAAATATTGGTTGCAGAAGAGATGTAGTTTCAATGATGATTTATTGGGAAACCTTCTCCCTATAAGGAAGGAATGTGCAGCGATGTCTGCATGCCCACGATGGGAAATAACTCACACAGAACCCCAGAGTGTGACAGGAAAAAGGATGGTGGCATTTTGTAGACAAGAGCAGTGCATTCTTGTTATCTTAATTGGTTCCCATCCATTGCTTTAGCATCCATTCATACCACACAGTGGTGAGACAGAAACAATGAAAGATGGGAAGAATAACAGAGGAGGGAGGTAGAGATACAGTAGCTCAGTAAACATCCAAATGGAGAAAGAGAACCAAAGAGCAAATGGCACATTTGTCAGCTATCTTTTCTTGTTTATCTGCAGCTTCAAGACCTCGTTAGCATTCAGACTGCAGAACCACACAGAGGTGACATACTGTCATTCTTAAATGACTCTTCTTTGTCATCTAACCCTCGCCTCACCTCTTCACATCCAGATCCTAATCAAGAAAACATCAACATATATCCCCTGTCCTGTCTTCTTCTTTCTATACAGCCCTCTTCTTCCACTCTGTATAACATATTTGTCTATTTTTTTTCCAATTAGCATTAAAATTTTGCTGGAATTTTGTAGACTGTTCACTAGTATTCAGGCTGCAGCTCTACACTGGCACACTGACACACACAGTGTTAACCAGCCTCTGTTTAGTGTACATCAGTCCAAAATTCACAGATATTTAAACCAGCTCTGCATACATTACTTGTGCACCTGTAATCAATCTTAGCTACAAGGCTCAGTTATTTGGAATCTCAATCTGTGCTGCTTGTGTTTCCCACACCGACAGCGAGGTCACCGAAATATGGTGGAAGTGTGGGAATGTAGCGGAATGGGTGAAAGAGGACATGTGAGTTAGAAGACGGAGAAAAGAAGGGATGCGATCAGGAAAGCAGAGGAAAGCAGAGAGAAAAAAGATCAGGACTGAAAGACAGGGAAAAATAGAAGTACGAAAGGAGGAGAGAGGGGAGGAGATTGAGGGAGATGCTGCTTTCAAAAGAAGGGAGCAATGTAAAGGAGCAGAGGGTAATGGGAGTTTCAAGCATTACTATTCAGGATGCATTTCACTGCATTGCAGTGGCACACTGACACACATTCACAGCTATAGTTTACAATGTCTTTAGTTTCTCTCACAGACTTCCCATTTCCATCTCACAGACAATATCTGTGGAATTGCATTCGGTATAACAATCCATTGGCCCATTGCCCATGCTAATGAATTAAGCTATGCATCCAACTGCTCATTTATCATTATATTCTTGAAGACACTCAGACATCAGCCTAAAGTTGTTTTGGTTCTTCATTTGACTGATGCAAACCACTGACTGCATCATGGGTTTAAACCTGACTAATGATCCACCCTTGCCTCTGTCAGTATTCAGGGAATAAGGTGCTATGTAGTCAGAGAAGGGGCTGTTAAAATTTATAATGGTCAGTGGTTTGCAGTCCTTGTTACTGTATATGTCTTTTTATAATCTACTTTAGGCTCATGACTGGCAGTTCAGAGATGAGGGTGGAAATTCTGTTGCATGTACCATTGCTGAGACTGCAAATTCAGTTGTGTGTCTTTTGATGGCGTTCTGTTGTAACCAATGTGAATGTTACTTAAAGGTCCAGTGTGTACAATTAAGGAATAGGTCAGAAATGGAATATAATATGCATAGCTATTTCATTAGGGTGTGTATGTACAGTATATATATCATCTGAGAATAAGAACCGTTATGTCTTTGTTCTGTTAGAATGAGCCTTTTATATCTACAGACATCACAAGTCCACACTGTTGATCCACTATTCTACAATAGCCCAGAACGGACAAACTAAACACCGGCTTCAGATGGGACCTTTCATGCAGTTTAAACACTGGTTCTTTAACTAGATAAATAGAGGCCTCTAAACCCTTGATACTGGCATTTAGACCTTCATGACATTATTAAATAAAACCAGATAATGTTTTATTCTCTCTCCCTCTCCTCTTTTCTTTGAACTCTACTGCTCTCTGCTCATCTTCTTCTCCTCTTCCCACTGTCCTCCTTTTCCCTTCTCCTGTCTTTGGTTGACAGCTGTTGGGAACTGTAGTCAGACAGTCCAGAGCCTTTGTGTGTCAGCACTAGTCACACTGCAGCAGGTGCGTGCGTGTTTGCTCGCCCACACGTTTGCATGTGTTGGTGCCCGTTGAGCTAGACTTGCTGACTGTCGTGTGTATGTGTGTGTGTGTGTGCACGCATGTGTGTTTGTGTATGTGGGTAGACAGGGTAAGATAGACAAGCTGCCTTTCTGTCAGCAGATATTGATGAATGAAGAGGTGGGCTTGGTTCCCAAGGAGGCCAGGCCAACTATCAGCACAGGCTATTATAAGCCCTTGACCTTGGGGACCATGCAGATTGCTATCCACCCACGTCTCCTTACTTAACCCCTTTAATGTAGTGTACTTTAGAAAATCTACTATGTTGAATATCAATCATTTTGACTTATTCATTCATACATTTATTCATCTTTTTCCAACTCCCTCAGGTCCAAGATTAATTAAAAGCCTGCACAATCATACTTGCAGTTTACTGTTTATTGAAAAATGTAATTGTAGACTTACAGGAGACTACCAGACTGACAGAGTAGAAATATGAATCAGTGAATGAAATGCTACCCTGTATCCGTGCTATGTGGGTGGCTCCATCTGGGTAAGCCAACTGCTCAAGAGTGTGTGTACGTGGTGTGTGAGAAATGTTTTCAAAGACATATAAAGACATTAGTAGTCTGTAAAATGATTCAGGATCCGGGCCTTTCACTGGAAACTGTAACAAATCATAAATTATATAGTATCATTATTATTATTATAGAAATGTAATGATTCTGTTTTCAGACAAGTATAAAAATAAAAGTGATTTAAAGCGTCACCCGTGCCAACTGTAATTCTTTGCATCTTTGCAGTAAAACTGTCAATTAAATGACTAAATGCTTACAAATTAAGATGACAAGATAAACATAAATATATGTTACTGATAATAAGCTGTATTAGCCGGAGGCCAAAAAATGGCTTGGTAACAAGACTGCTACACAGCAAGCATTTCAGCAAACATACATCATCATTTTAAAGGTTGCTTTTTCAGTGTGAAAAAAAAAAAAGATTTGTTCAATAAGAGACCAACATGAAGAGGAAAGGACGTGTTTAAATTTAGCCAGCTTAGTGTGGATGTAGACTTAGAGTTTTCTCCAGCTCTCTAATTAGCTAGTGAACAGATCGCCTTACCTCTGTCCAGCTGGGTGAGTGTATGTGTGTGTATGTGTGTATCCAGCTGCATGGTCTCCAGTCTCTTATCAGTGTAACCACTGGCCCGTACTTAACAGCGACCATCTGGTGCCCATACAGAGCTGGTTTTAGCTAGCAAGCCTGTCTGATCTTTGTGTCAAAACTACCCAGGCCAAATCACTCTCCCTCTTTCTAAAGTTTTCCTTCTCCCCCTTAAGTGCTTATCTTCTTCTCCTCTCACTTCTTCTTTTGTCTTTCAAATGAATGTTGAAAAGCATTTTTAAACCATTCCCTTAATTCTTTCCTTCCCCTTTTTCCCGACATCACTCTTCTCGTATAAGCTTTACTTCAAGCCTCTAATGATTTCTGTAAAGATGCAGACTGGCTTAGTGTGTACTACACTTTCTTTAGTGGGCTAACCAGGATCTGAGTACTTTGGTACTTTGCTCATAGTAGACAAACCATGTAATATCATTAACTATCAAATCTTCCAGACCTGCTTGTGACATAAGAAGGTTGTAAGCCAAGCATATTGCTTTAAAAAGCTGAAAATAAGTTGTTGAAAAAAGAGCTTCCTCTTGCATGGATACCATTATCATTGACAGTTTCAATTTGCATCAGATTGTGTCAATTTCCGATTGCTGTGAAAAACAAGTTTGTCCGTCCACCTTTAGCCAATCCTGTGGAGAGGATGAGATCTATAGCCTGCTGCCCTTTGCAAAATTCTCTAGCAATTTTATTTAGGATGTGAGTTTGTTGTAAGATTAGCCAAAAATAAACAGTGGCAACTCACATATCTCTCGTGTTGGTACCATACTGTACAACTATAGAGGCTACATGGCTACAAGGCTACTAATGAAAACACTTTTTTTTGCCCGGTCCTTTTTTGCATTATTTACAATAATACATTAATACATCAACATATACATTAATATATCAACCTTTTAATCTACTGTGTTTTCAAAGTACTTTCTAAGGCCTAATGCCTTCTAAAGTCCACAGACAGACAGACAGACAGACAGACATTCTCTGTCAGCACTGTGTGACATTCCAAGGAACAGTCTGGAAGGGGCTTGAGGACAGAGACAGACTTGGCATCTTGACATCAAATTGCAATACAATCTCTCTTGCTCTCATACACACATAGACACACACCCACATGGGCAGAAAACTATCACCTCTGTCTCAAATGTCCCAATAGATCTCTGAGACACAAGTTCCCACAGACAGCTGAAATATCAGAAACCAAGACACAAAGCTTTGTTAAAAATATATGAAAACTAGTGCTTTGCCTGGCACACACTGGGACATTTTTTAACCTTAACTGATAAATGTATATGATTTTTTTCATTGTAGTGTAAGAATTATTTAAAACAAAGTAAGTGTGGTTAATAAAGCTGTGTTGCGCTGTATACTCATGCCAAAATACTGCGAAACATTAAAACATCCTGCAGCCAAAGCATTGTCTGTATGCAGATGAACCAAAGAGTGGAGCTTATAGTGCCTCTATGAGTGTGTGTGTTTGTGTTTTGGACTGGTTAACTATTGGTGGTGCATGGACAATTACAAGCCTCTGAAACAACCATGTCACACAGCAGCTATTTCTACTGACAGCCAGCTATGCCACTACACACACACACACACACACACACAAAGCAGCAGTCTAGCCTGGCAGTGAAGCAAATGAAGATTGTGTGTGTGTGTGTGTGTGTGTGTGTGTGTGGTAGACAACTGGGGCTGCCAATGCAGCTATTTCTATCCAGGGGTCACTCGGTGCTAGACGGAGTAGACGATGTGTGTTCGCAGCCACTTTATCCTGAGAGCAACAAAACAACTTCCTACAAACAGAAACATTGACCTGATATCCACCTGCATCCTAATCCTGAACACTTTCACTTTCATTGGTTATTATGAATATTTGTCTGTTTAACACAAGAGTCAGGCTCAGTCACTTGGCAGAAAACAAAAGAGCCCTAACCCTGAACACTATCGGAGCACAAGTCAGATGGGAGCATACACAGACATACATACAGTTTCCATGGCAACTGGGAGTCATGGCAAAGGCCACAATTGCTAGCTCCCCGCTGTGAGAAGGAGAAACAACACAACTCTCCTTCACACATGCGATATGGGATACACCCTAACTGGTTTCCTTTCATTTTTTATCATGATTATCATGTTGTGGTGTGCTTAGCTGCAAGGCTCAGTGTTTCGCCATAGACGCGTCTTGAGTAATGCTGATATCTGCAGACAAATTTCTCTTGTATGTTAGCAGAACCTTCTTTTTAAATAGGACCCCCTTGATAGGAAATGTGTCATTCAGTGGATTGCTCTTTAAATGGAAATATTAAATGGTAATAATCTCACAAAATCTGACTTGAGCGTGAGCTACAGTTTAGACCGTCTTCGACACCCATAATGACACACCTGTGTATATAGCCAAGAGCAGATTTTGGTTTTCTTATATGCCTCATATCACATCCAGTGTGGTGTGTCTGGGTGGGGTAGAGTCAAATGAATAGGTGGCTGAAACCAAACTCTTCCCTTGACAGCATGGGCTGGAACTCTACAATATTTTTTTTAATGAAAAAAGTTGTTTGCCAGCCGCGTGGCCTCCCTGTGGTACTGTGGCATCTATCAGACACACCCTCTAAAATAACAAGCAATCATAGTAAAGTAGAGGTGGGCAGATGGATGGACGGATAGGATGACTAAACAAGTCAACGCAGGAATGAATGAGCATTATGGTGTTGTATAACAGAAAAGTCTTTTATGGCTTGTAGTAGCCACACCCTCTGCAATAACAAGCACTCACAGTAAAAGAGGAATGGATGAATGAATGGATAGAGGGGAAATTTTGAGGTCATAATGGGCTCAGTGGGACTGACACTAAATTATATATTGTTGAAAGGCACAGGAAAGTTGTAATTTGGCATCTAGAATAGTTTAATTCACTGTCACCCTGTATCTCTGTGTTACAGTGTGCCTGTGCTTTCCCCCGCCTTTCACAGAGCAGTCAAAAACACTGAGCTAACTCAGGTCATTTAGAAGGGCAGGACAGATGCAGATTTTCTGGAAACCAGTTTTTAGACAAACTGTTTATAAATACACAGCAACTGAGACCAAAAGATGTTTGGTGTATAGTTTTGGAATAGACACAAGAGGAGATATGTTTTCACACTGCTCAGTGTAAGAGACAACACAAAATGAGCACATTTTGCAAACCTAATGTAAGATGTTATTTTTGCCTGATCACTTTGAAATAATAATTTGAGTTGAATTTTAAATCAGACGATTTGAAAATCAAACCATTTGTTCTGACACCATGGAAGAATTTTGTGTGTGTGTGTGTGTGTGTGTGTGTGTGTGTGTGTGTGTGTGTGTTGTGAATCTGAGTGTAAGTGAATGACAGCTCTGTGTGTGTGTCTCTGCATGCAGCATGGACTATGCTGACAGCAGAATGGCTTGCTCTGTTGGAGAGGATTCACACTTCACATCAGATCATCACAACCAAACTGTCTCTTAACACACACACACACACACACACACACACACACACACAAAGTGAAACATATAACTACTCTGGTTCTGATACACTGAACAGAATGTCACAAGAACTCCACATAGTTTCATACAAGATCTCTACTCTACTCTGTCTCATGCACACACACACACGCACAGAGAGAGAGAAAGAGAGAGTAGTGCTTCAGTCCCACAGAGAACCAGCACCACACTGAGAAGCCAGACAATACTCGTGTCAATCAATATGTCAGGTCCCTACTTAGCTGTCCAGCCTGAGGCCTTCCAGTGGACGGCTAGTTAGCCTGTGTGATGGAAACCGACACAAGCCTCAAGCACATTTACTAGGCTTCAGCTCAGACTTCCCATCACTCCTCTCGACCTGAATATGCATGCAATTCGTAACTCAGTGTATCCCGCTGATTCTCACAGCTTTCAGCCACAGTGGAGTGGTCTGTGAGTGCTTGTTACAGATGTTTCATTTAGAAAGTCCAGCCACATTTTTCTTCCAGCAGAGAAGACACACATTAGTTGACTGTTGTATATTGCACTTAAGTATATTTGCCAAACTGTTTTCCCATCAGTATTTAGATGTACAGCAACCTACAAGAGCTACGATAAATTGTGGAAATGAATAAAAAGGGAATTTGAATTTACATATCAATTTTAAAGGATTTTCTTAACCTAACTATATACAAGAGGTTCCTGCTAAATGACGTTTGACTGCAACAAATCTGTTTCAGATGTCAAATATTTTCATGGTGTTTTAACTGACAGTTGATCCCATAAACAGAGAGTATATATGAGTGTCACGTCACACATCACATGTACTATTTTTTTATGTCTTTCAGGCGGCACCAGGGACATTGGATCAGCGTTGACCAGGATGTGTATGAGACATCGCAGCATAGAGGCTAAACTCAAACACTTCTCCATGTAAGCAGTATTACATATTATTGCTGTGTTTTACCCTCTCAAACTGTGAGTACATATGCTCACTCACACTGATTTCAAATGATGCAACACTTGCTTATAATTTTATTCTTGAGCTGTCGCTAAACCATAAAAAGAAAGTTTTCAAACTTTCAAAAAAAAACATCTGATTGGGTTAAAGTTTATTTCCTTTTGTAGCATTTCCTTTATTAGTATGTACAGTTGGCGTACTTTGAACCAAGCTGTTTCCCTGACAATAAAACTCCAATAGTGTGGCCTGTTTTTGAATTGTTATCTCACCATATTCTCCATGTCTTGACATTTTGTAGCGTGGGTGAGAATGCCCCTTTGTTGTGGAATTCAGGGAAAGAGACGATTTGTCTGGCAACCCAGGCATCTATATTGTTTCCGTGTAGTCACATACACACACATACCATCTCTCTCTCTCTCTCTCTCTCTCTCTCTCTCTCTCTCTCTCTCTCTCTCTCTCTCTCTCTCTCTCTCTCTCTCTCTCTCTCTTTCTCTCTCTCTCTCTCCTCCCTTCCTCACTCACAGACAAGGGGCTCTCTAATTTCGGGTGGCATTTCAGTAGAGATTCTTCTTGAATCTCCATAGCAGTGGCTGTACACAGGGGGTCTGTGGTCACCACCCACCCACTGACACACACACACACACACACACACATACACTTGAGAGAAATGTCTACAAGAGGGAGAAGTCTAATTTTAGTTACATGCACTACGGCTGCAGCTGCCTTCCTCTCACACTCAGAGCCTCTTAAACACACTCACAAATACATCCCAAATACAAGACGGGCACAGTTGGATAATGATTGACAGACAGGACTGCACAAGCTTCTTACTTCCTCCTGTGACACACAGTCAGACATAAGCAGACTCTTTCTTCTCTCAGTCTCAGTTTTTCTCCCTTTCTTCCTATCTGTTAATGATTGATAGACATAACCATACAGTGGTTAGACAGAAAGGCAGGCCAGACCCAATGATTTTTATGCCTGACAGGCTGTCTGCTACGTTTTATAATCAGGTGATATACTGACAAAGAGTAGGTCAGGTGTCGGGTAGTTTTACGTTTTCTCTATTTGTATTATATTTTTAAATAAGTCAGCTATTTAATTTGTCAACAGAACATATTTTGAATGTACATGCACAGGTATTGTTTTTGAATGAATAGTGCCAAATTTAGATTTTATGAGGTCAGTCTTGAATATCTACTTATATATAGTAAACTGATTAAGTTGACCTCAGTAGAAATAAGTATCTGCCTGTTTTCACAGGGCCTTTCTGGAGGGTCTAATTAACCCTCTACAAGAACAGATGGAAGAGTGGAAAAGAGGAGTCAACACCTTGGACAAGGACCATGCTAAAGGTAGGGAAAACAAATGTAATCACGCCCAAGAATCCCCAGAAGCTACTTGACATCTGGATACATCTTTAACATTTTAAAGCTGTGCCATTTTTTTTTTTAATAATTTGTTGTTATTTCATTAGCTACTCATACTGTATTAGAGTATTACCCAATGTATGAAAAACTGTACCTTTTTCACAGAGTTAATTCACTGTTGTTACTTTGTCCATCCAGAATATAAAAGAGCCCGGCAGGAAATAAAGAAGAAGTCTTCAGACACACTGAAACTTCAGAAGAAAGCAAAGAAAGGTAAAATAAAAAAAATAATAATTAAAAACAAAAAAAAAATATATAACAATATGCACTAGCTTATTATCTTGTGCAGACATAACTAGTAAAGTATAGTGATCACACATTTATTAACTTATAATGCTCCAAGTCTGCTAAACCAATCTCAATTCTCAATCTCAGAGAATTCATTCAGATTCAGTTCTTGGAAAGCAAACAAGGACATGCTTTTGTTTTGCTCCACTAGTTAGCAGCTTAATGTGGAAGCATGAAACGTGAGTCTGTTACAGCCCCACGTTGAAAGATTAGCTAAATACGTGTCTCTTAAGCAAAGTAAAGAAGGCTTGGTTTCTTGAAATTCAGTCAGTGCTTTTCCCATAGATTCTGTGTTTCTACCAGCACTAGCCAGACCTAAGAAAGATGTGGTTTTCATTGACCTCTATGAGAATCTTGCAATCATCTGTCTTCTGGGCGCCAGTGCAGCTAAAATTAGAAATCGTTGTTCTGCCTGCCCTGTCAAGTAGTTTATATCAGGAGAATAAAAACAGCATCTGCTGGTAAATTACTCCATGTGCTATAATCTGCGTTACTTGAACAATATGCACCTGGGTTTTAGTAGTATTTCAGTTTAGTTTGATTTATGCTGTACTAGATGAAAGGCCTCTATCTACAAGAAGTAAACATTCAAGACTAAAAGAAAAATCTGATTATTGAAATCATGAGTGTTCAGTCGTAGAAACAGCCTGTAAAAGAGAATGCCATCTCTTATTTCTAATAGGAAAATGTCCAAATTGTGTATATAACGTTTTCATTACACAGCAGTGGCGTGTATAGAAGAAGTTTGTCCTGTCTGATTAGATGTGGGCAGATCTAGTAAGGCTAAACATTACCTTACTTGGTAAACACTCTCTGAGACAGCAGGGGCTTTTTCCATCTGTACTTCTCTTGGCTCAGGCTCTACATACGCATTCACCTATCAAGACAAAAAAGACCATACACAAACAAAGAATTAGATGAATATGCTTCCAGTATGTTTTATTATGTTGATACTTTGGAGGTTTGGATCAGTGGATGCCTCACATTCCTAAAGGCTACAGATGTTTGTCTTCTTACTACGCAATACATTTTACTTATACTCACCATAGTAATCATTATTAATACTGATACATTAGACTTGTCATTCCCAGTTGTCTGGATGACAGATCAACAATAAATACTGTTGGTACAGGGTCAAGACAGACTATACATGCTCTGATTATTGTCATGTCGCATGTTTTAATTTATAACACGTCCAGCAAAATAGTATTTTAAGCATTTGTCTTAATAAATTTGAATTCATTGATCAGTGGACCTGGACCAGTATGAAAGCAAACCTTAATATCAGTTTTCATATGCTTCATCTGTTTGTTAGTATAGCCATTTGTTCTTGAATTGGAAATGTGACTATTAATGTTACTGTCTATTAATGGAACTGCAGAAGTATCAACAGAATTTAAGTAGCATGGTCTAGGACGTATTGATCCTAAAGATTTCTGTAAAGCTTATCTTTTTTTCACTTGTCAGTGTACTAAGATTTAGTAAGGCATACAAAAATTCATATCTGTATGAGTATCATCTGATACTGGGTGGGAAAGACACCTGGTAATTTTATTACTTTAAAAAAACATCCAAATACACAAGACTGCACCTTAAGGTGATGAATTAGTGTTAAGTGCTGGCGCTCTTTCAGTTGACTTGGATCTTTTTCCTCTCCTTGTCCCCATGTGGTTCCGATATCCATTCTTCTCCTTATGCTGCACTGCAGCCGATAATCTAGGTAAGTCAGCTTGTGGAACAGACTCACTGTCAAGGTTGTTGTTTACACTGTAATGTTTAACCAAGCATCTTGGTTGCATTTTGAAGAAGCCACCATATATATTGAGTTTTATGCAAAGTGCAGATGTTGTTACATATTTGCATGCTCACAGACTTGGCAACTATTATGTACATTATATGGTTGCCACTACATATTGGCAATTGAGGCATAGTCTTTGAATCAGTAGCTTCAGTAAACTTGGGATACACTCTTGTCCTAAGTTACATTCATTTGTACAAACTGTATGTCTTTTTTTTTAATCAGCTGTCCACAAGTGTGCTCCATCCTGACAAGTTTCTGTTCCATTGTTCTGCCCAAACACAGTATGTTTTTGCCCTCAGTGAGCCACCTAGTGATCAAGCCTTTACTGAAGTGAAACTTTGACTGCAGAAAATTCTAATAATTTAATTTTTATTTCTTTTCAATTCTGTCCATATCGCAGAATTGTAAATAGAATAAAATAAAAGACATTAAAGGCAAATGATTCAGAAACTTTCACCTTTACACTTAATTAATTTAATTTTAACATTGTGGGTACTTACAGCAAACCAGCATTCAGTAATATCACATTATGGTAAATTGCAGGATATACTTTTTGTTAGAGGCAAGCACTTTACACTGTTGCTGAGGAAATAAACATTTTAATCTTAATTGCTTGTTTCTTATGACTTGGATCATTTAATTTTGTTCGCCAAAGATAAGTACCTTACCTGCAGATGCACCTGGTTCGCCCAAAAAGTCTATAAACTGTCCTCAAATTTAGGAAGGAATACTAGTTTAGTCGAACCACTTACAAGAAGGGCACCCAGTTTACACACAGAAACAACAAATTGTCTGCTTGTGTTGGTGAGCCGGTATTTGATGTTTGATGTGTGTCTTGTGAGGGTGTTTTTCTGACCTGAGAACCCAGCCTTGCTGAGAAAAAGCCTGTGACTGCAACTTAATGCAATCATTGGTCATGTGAAAGCGAGAGCAGTTAATCTCATTTCTCTGAGTGTGCACATGTTTCTACATGTGTGCAAACTATGCAGACCCTCTGTATTCATCTTGGCTCAGCTGAGTTTGGTAAAAACACGTGTTGAATATCAGCAGAATTTCTGAAAGATCAGCATCTATTTTATGTTTTAATGCAAAACTTGATTAAACTGATAAATTATAATTGTACAACACAGAAAAGGCTAACACAAGGGGAAAAAATACTCATCTGTACATCATTCATGTCACTTCAAAGGAGTCTTCTCTTCTCTCACACTTATCAGAACTCCTCCTTCCTCGGCTCTTTGAGTTTGTGTTTGAAGTTTGGATGAGCAAATTAGCCCCACTAGACACACATCCAATAAAGTAATGATGCGTATCTGAATAGACTGGTAAAGAACATCAGTGTGTGTGTTTTGGTGTTGCCATATTTTGGATACTAGTGTGTTTCACAAATAATAATAACAGACATACACAAACAGGACATCTGTGGTATATCATCATTTAGTCATTTTGAGGGTATAAAACAGCTAGACAGTAACATGTTCATGTGTCACAAGCAGTAATTGTTCTGTAATTGAACACTGAAAGGGCTTATGAAATATGTTTCAGGATTGGTTTGTTTACAATGCCGTCAGTGCCCACTGACCTTCAGTGAACCTCACTGTTTGTCTGTGGTTGAAGAGAAAGAGGAAGTAGTAATCAGGACCTTGTCATTCACGTAGTTGCACAATCACAGATGCACAAGTTAAGACACAGACACCGGGACTGTGGACAAACCAAGAAACAGCCCATAGCAGAGACAAAGTTGTAACATAACAGATGCTTAAGTTCAGCACTAACAACCCCTCTGCTTACCACAAGTTGACATCTCATGCCAAGATGTGCCTGCATTGTCTCAGCACACGTGTCCCTGTGAGTGAGTGAGCGAGCGAGTGAGTTTGTGTGTGCAACCTTCTCCATCCCTGCAATTACATCTTTTACCTCAACACAAGCTGATTGAGTAATGATAATGACTTTTGGTTGAATGCTAGAAATGTTTCTTTAGTCTATAGGTGGTCCGTTAAAAGTAGGTTTACAATATTTACCCTTTATGGTCAGTTTCCACATGAGCGCCATGGGTATCATGAGTGAGTGTATGCATCTTTGGAATTGGTGACCTCATGATTTGCCATCTAAAGGGCTAAACTCTTTCTGTGAGCCTTAATGGAAATCACTTTACTTGCATCTGTTGAAAAGATTTAGACTTTTTTCATGTAATTAAATGAGTGAGGGGACAAGGTGCTTCTTCATGGTTCAACCTTTAACAGAAGTACATGTAGAAGTAATGTGACGCTTAATTTGGTAATGTTAAGACACTCATGGGCACTACCAAAACAGCAACAAAGAAAATATTTGGCTTTCCATCTGTCTCAGACAGAGTTCCTCAACTTACAATAGCCTCTTTCCAAAACCACTGTGGTTATGTTAAGAATCCAGTATGCCAAGACTTGAACTATTGGGAGACTACCAGAATGCAGTGTGCTCCCTGGTTTTCCTGCACGCCAAGGAGACACCACAGCATCGCTGGCTTTGGAACTTGAAAAGCTACTTTTCTACACTAAGGCCAGTTGAGGCTCAAAGTTTAAAATCTTTTTATTGAACTTAAAACAGAGTTAAAGAAAACACAGCTGTGGTGTGATAAGAATATTTCAAAGAGCATTACAACAGAGCCTCCATTCACTCCTCTTTTGTTGTCTTGGCATGTATCGTGTTTGTCATAAAGACTTGAAATGCTCTAGTCTCAACTACAACTTTATAGATGCACTTGATACATGTTTTTTTGCATTGCCTTTCAATAACGATTGGCCAGCTGTTTATAACCAGTGATTAAAACATTATTTGAAATGACAGCCCAGCTTAAAAACAATTTCCTTGGCAACAAGATGGAAAAAGACTAATTTCTCCCAGAGGAAAATGAATAATACTGAGTTTAGTCCAGCAGTGGAAACCAGACTAATGACTGAGGCCTGTCTATCCCTTTCAGGCTCAGCCATACAGCCTCCACAAAAACTTGTAGAATGTAATTGTATACTTGTCTGCTCACAAGGTGGCCTTTGGATCTATATGAGACTGAAAATATATACTGCAATTTGGACTTTCCAGTCTACAGTCCATCTACTCCATCATGGTCTCCATAGTGTAACACGCATAACTCACATTCCTCTCAGTGTTACAGACACCAAACCAAGCTTAGCAAATAGATTCCCTATATATGGTTTGTCTTATTTTGTCAACAACCATTGAGTTCTTAGGACTGTCTACAACGGACTCATTATTTCATTTTGTGGTGTTGGTATACTTAAAAACCTGCAGAAATACTGCAGATTTTATTCCTTTGCACATCGACCATGTCATCCATATATTTACCAAACATTCTGAAGACAACGTGGGATTTTGATTAAAACACTTATGCAGCTATACTACAGTAAACCTTGCCTAGACTGAAACATTCATCTTGCTTTGGACTAAAACATTGTCTTAAAAGAACTTCATCCACCTAAAACACATAGCTAAGAGTTACATTTGACAACTATTTTGATGCAAGTAATGACAATGTCTCTATTTGGTGCTTTCCCTGGTCAACTCATGGAGAGACATAGCAGTGGCAACAGAGCTTCTCATGCACTGTATCATGTACAGTGTAATAGTGTAATATGTAGATTGAACTGACATATCAGAGAGGAAAGAGTTAATCGCTTGTCATCAACATAACACACTTATCCTTATGTTTTACATTTGAGGTAAGAGTGCCTGTGTAACTCTATCTGTGTTTCTTTACTGCTGATTTGCATGATATAGGGCCTCACGTCAAAAGTCAAAGAAAGACGCCAGTTTGTTATCCCTGCCCCAGACACAGGCGGTGCAGGCAGACCACAGAATTGTTCACTGTGGGTTTAACCTTGATGTATCAAAGTCAAGACTGTGTGTGTGTATGTTTGTGTGCAAGTGTAGTTTGAGTGGTTAGATAATGCCTCTGAGGCCCCACTGTATGTCATCTTGGGCAGTCGCCAGCCTTTCTGCCTCCATACAGAACTCAAGAGGGCTTGATTTGGCTTTAGGGTATCCTCTCTTAAAATTTCTCACACACACACGCACAGAAATAAATGCAATCACACACACAGTGTTGAATAACAGCATGACCTTGGGATTGTCATTGATCTAAGACATTCCTGGATTTACATAATCATATTCAAACCCAGATATAGACAGCACAAGGACCAGATGGGCTTGGGGACACCTTGCAAACTTGCCATACGTGAAAACACACACACACAGTGTTTAAGTGTTTGACAAAGAGTAATGGAGTGATAGTCAAAACTCACTTTTGGCTATCTCAACATAATGGATTGAAGTTTTTCAAGACAAGCACCAGAAGATAACCTTCTCACCACTTCTGAACAAGAGGCATGATACACTTACATGACAAGAGTGGCCCTTCATGTGGAGACAGTCAAATGCTGGCACTGAAGATAGCAATGTCCACAATGAAAAGATAACATGTAGAGCAGTAGTAACAGTCCAAGCCAACACCGGAGAGAAGTGGTGAAAACCTAAAGCAAATGTTCTTTCATCATGCATGTTACAGTAGCAGAACTCTGTTTTCTTTAGTATATATGTTGTGAAGGAAGGCATAGTGGTCAAATGTATCTCGGTACCTTGATTTGAAGTAGTAAACAGATCAGTCGTGTTTTCTTGCGAGTCTCTAATGATGTATATATTCTTTTTGTGTGTGTTTCTGTATCCATTTTGTTTCCAAGGTCGTGGTGATATCCAACCCCAGTTGGACAGCGCCATGCAGGATGTCAGTGATAAATACATTCTGCTGGAAGAGACAGAGAAGCAGGCCTTGAGGAAGGCTCTCATAGAGGACAGACAGAGATTCTGCTGTTTTGTAGCAATGCTGCGGCCTGTAGTGGTGAGTACAGCAGAGTAGAAAGAGAGAAATAAGCTTTCAGTAAACACTCGGAGGACAACAGAAAATCACCACACTCTAATCCCACATATTGGAAAGACATGCTTTCTACTTAATAACATTTCTATTGCATGTATATTTTTTCTCCAAACCATCATTAAGTAGCTTTTTTATATAACTGCTGCTCACAAGAGAGGCCTTTTTCACTGATGTTGTTGTTGTTCTTTTAGGATGAGGAGATTTCTATGTTGGGAGAGGTCACCCATCTCCAGGCTATCTCTGATGACCTCAAAGCCCTGACCTCTGACCCACACAAACTTCCCCCTGCTAGTGAACAGGTGAAGAAAAAGATCAGAGATGAAACAGTCTGAACAATAAACTAAAACTAATATAAAGCATCATTACAGTCACAATACATACCCCTTGGTCCTGTGTGACTTATTTTGTTTCTTCTTTATAAAGAGTTATGCTCCTTGTAATAAATATATCACTGTTTATTACCTTTCCTCTTCACAAGTACAACAAATACATATGAGTTTTCATTTTCATCCCCCTCAGGTGATCCTGGACCTGAAGGGCTCAGACTATGGTTGGTCTTACCAAACCCCGCCCTCATCCCCCAGCACCACAATGTCCCGGAAGTCTAGCATGTGCAGGTAGGTCCTGTAGTCAAACACAAAACTCATTGCCACAGATAATTAAAAGGGAGGCTTTGTCTTTCAAATATACATTTACCTGCTATACCTGTAACTGTACCTGTACCTTTTGTTATCCAGTGTGAAATTACAGCAGGTATTTTGGTCAGCCATTTAGATGATGTATTATATTAAACAGCGATTATATGTAGCATGATTTGTATACACACAGGCTCTACTGAAATCAGCATCAATAGTTATGAATGTTCTTGGTCGACTGATTACATCAGTGTACTGCAGAGAGGAACAAGGACATCAAGAAAAACTTTTGTGTCGCCCAATCTGTGTCTGCCACCTAGTGGTCAATATGAGCTGCAGTGTTTTGCAAATTCTCTGCTTCATTTTGACTTTCTTACTGATAGTTGTCAAATGATTCTCCAAAATAGTGAAGTGGACCTACATTGTCTACAAGAAAAAGCACATGGATATTTTTGATATCACATGTTGAATGTGGAGTGGAATAATAAGAACAGAAAAAAAAAAGAAAGATTTGAGCACTTGCTGTTCAGACCATGCCTTCAACCTTCTGTCCTCCCTGCTTTTTGTCTGTGTCTCTCAATGATTTTTTTCCTGAACTGTTCTGGTTTAAAGAAAGACATTTTATGCCTGGGTTGTGTATTGCTTTGCATTTATCCTGTCAAAATCTTGTGACATCAATTTTGGGGTTGTGGGTTTTCTATGATAAAATCAAACCTTCAATGTATCTGTTGTATTATGACGAGAGGCCTTCCAGGCTGTGAAAACATTTTAAACCTGCTATAGAGGAGAAATTTCATTGCGAGACAGCTGCTTTTATGATTTTGATGCTTTGCAATTAGAATTGTCACATTTTTAGTGCTAGACGCTTAAACTATGTCTAGTTTTGCCTTGTTTTTGTTCTTTTTATTGTAATGTATGTGTATGATTTTCATAATACTGAGTTTGCAATATACCATTTTAATATCTGCTTCAGATATTTAAATTGTCGCTTTCAATTCACACAGTATTAGACCTTGTGTTTATGTTGTTTTTGCTTTTCATGAGTGTTCTTTGTGAATATTTTCGAAACGCTGTCTCCAAGGCATGAAATCTTGTGATTTCCTGCCTGTAATTATTGTCATTATGATATCACGCCTCTTATGTTGGTTTGTTTTGTTGTTTTGACTGGATTGGCCTCAGTCACTGCCTGTTGCATCTTGGTGTGCTGTGTTAATTGTTTCCCACCCTGTCTCCTCCACATTCTCCCCCAATCCTCTGCCTTCATTCCCCTCCTTTTATTTCTTTCTTATCCAACTTTCCTTCCTCTATCCATGTCTTTGGGTGCACTTGATTCTCTTTACCCCGCCCGTCACTGCCAAACTTCTCCTTCCTCTGGTCCTCCCCTCATCCCTCACCCCTTCCCCTTTCGCAGTAGTCTGAACAGCGTTAACAGTAGTGACTCCAGGGGATCCAGTGGCTCTCACTCTCATTCTCCTTCCTCCTCTTCTTCCTCCTCTTCCTCACACCACCTCTTCCACCACCATCACCCCCGCCATCGGTACCGCAGCTCCACGCTACCCCAGCAGGCCCCAGCTCGGCTCTCTAGCATCTCCTCCCACGACTCGGGCTTCATTTCTTCATCACATGACCAATACACATCGTCCAAATCATCCTCGCCCATGCCAGCTGAAACAAAGGTAAGAAAAAACCCTCAGCTATCCACACTTAACCATAGTTTAGGCTCTAAGTATGTACACATGGTTGAGACAAGACTATAAACCCACACATGCTCTATGATTTACAAGTCATTGTAGTCAGAGACAGAGAGTCAGTCAGTGCTCCACACAACTATTTTCTCACACATCTCCCCAGCCACTAAAAGAGGCAGTTCACTGGCAGCGATAAGTGTATGTGATCATGGTGAAGTCATTTCACTGCTATTATTATAGCATAAATGCACAGGAAATTAGTCTGCCTCCATTCTAGCCCAGGGCAATACAGGTCATCCTGCTATTAAAGAGTCGACTGCTGTGACAGACTGCGGTTTGGTTAAACTTGCAGAGGCTTGAGAATACGGCATGTTGTATTTTCATTAAATGCATCACAGTAAAATGACATGTTCCAGTCAACAGTATGTCAACAGTATGTTTTATAGGCACTAAGAGTGTGTTTCTATCAGCAGGTCTCATTCTGTTAGTGTAATCTAACCATCTGACATAGGGTTTCAGATAATTATCCATGGAATAGTCCAGGGGATTGTCCATGTGGGGTTTGTGGTTTTGAGATCAACCATGAGAGCGGCTGCACTAGTTGACGTTTTGTTAGCACGCCAGCAACCACAGTTCCTCTGTCCAGAACACATTGGTATAGTTAGACTCCAAGTTTTTATGATGCAGTGAAGGTGGTTTGGCAAGTTCATACCCGACCCATTTACAGTACAGACCCAGGAATCAGCCCTCTGATTGCCTCATTCTTGTTGTAGTTACTGTAGCTGGTGTTTAAAGGAGAACTGTCTCATGGCTAAACAGAGCTTAGAGGGGGTTTTACTGCTCAACCCAGGGCCAACAAGGCTGGGCCATGGCTTACACTTATCTCTCTGTGTCTCTTTTATGTCCATCCTATGCAGGGTGATTTTAAGTAGCTGACCCCAATTCAGAATCTCCTACTGGAGGCCAGCATGCAAAAAAAATGATTACCATGTAGGCATGGATTAAGTATTGTATTATGAATCAAAATAGAAGACGTTTGCATATGTTTTCCTTCTAACAACGCTTCAACACTGCTTATGTCTGTGCAGTTAATGCCAGTATGACTCCCAGTGCACCGACTCTAAAGCCTCTATAGTCACTTGGCTGTACTCACTCACTAACTGCTGATAACAGTGGAAAAGTTGCCTTTGCTCTCTAACAAACTGCTTCTCCCTGCTTCTTCTCCTGGTCTACCTGCTGACACGTCTGCCTTTGTAATTCTTCCCCTTCCCCTGCTGCTGCCCTCGCTGTCCCAGCCTTGTCCCAGTTCCAGGTCCTCTGAGGTGTCAGAGACTGGGCAGCTTCACAGTGACTGCAGCTCCCCCCCTTCTCTAGCTGCTGCTACTGCACCTCAGCAGATTACTGACAAGGTGAAACACACTCGTCCACCATGAACCCAACCCTTCTTTCTCTTAAATGTGTGTGTTGTACAAGTACTACACGCACCACGGCTTCCTCATACTCCTCAAACTTCAACCTTGGCTGTACATTGCATCCACTTGAGTTTATCACAGAAATGTTAAGGGAACCTCTGGCATGTGTATCAATATCTACAGTTTTCATTCAGTTCAGCATTTGTGACCATTTTCTTTGTTATGTGTTGATTCCTATTTTTTTGTGTGTGTTCATTTGAATGATTTTACCTCAGTGATGGTCTGTTTCATTTCAATAATTTATCCCATAGCGTGTTTGTTTTATTTTATCTGTTTCTCTGTTTCTGTTACCATCCCTCCTCCTACCGACGTACGCACACGCAGTTGTCCAATGGTTTTGACCACTACAGTCCGGCCAATTCCCCATACCTGCATAGCAACGGGGGAAGCCTGGGGTCAGGGTCAGGCACTGCCTTCCCCTTCTTCCCTACTTCCTCATCCTCATCCTCCACCTCTTCCTCCTGCCCCACCCGTTCATGGTCACGTCCCGCCTCAGCCTTGCTTCCAGACTACCCTCACTACTGCACGTTGGGGCCAATGGTGCCTTCATCACGAGTCCCCAGCTGGAAGGTTTGTTCATCACCTCGAACTTGATGACCCATCCTCCTTGTGAACAGTTTGTTCAACATGCAAGCCTCATTCATCTTTTTTTATTGCCATTCTTTTGTGTTTTGGCTAAATCTGCAAGCTTTAAAACTGAGAACTAAAACTAAGGGGTTCATCAGGGAAAGGTGAAGTACAGACAATGACACAGCTTTCTTTACAGGACTGGGCTAAACCAGGCCCTTATGACCAGCCCATGGTCAACACACTGAGGAGGAAGAAAGACAAGGAGACTGCAGCTGTAGTGGACACTAATGGTAGTGCGAATAATGACAGAATCCCGGCCTCCATCTCAACCTTAGCGCCAGCTCCCGCTGCACTACAGACGTCAGCATCAGTGGAGGAGAAGAGCAGGACTGTGGCTGCACCTCTCAAGGTCAGATGAAGCCTCCTACTGTTTGTGTTTTCTGCAGCAGCTCTTTCTTTAATTAAAACACTTGCATTCATTTAGCCAATGCAGGCTATTTTTTTTTATGGCACTCACTTATATATTTGATTTTTTTTTTATAGTACATTTTCACAATAGTGTAATGAGACACATTTATAATAGCAATTTGTGAGGAGTTTGCTTTTAGCCTTAGCACTACTACAGGGTCTGACTATTGTTGATTTATCTGATCTATACTTTTTGCTGATTTATGTTGTGAAATGCAAAGGAGCTTCATATGATTTCTTCTGTTTCAGCTTTGTGCTTGAAAACATTAGAACTTTGCTGCAGCCGATTGCAAATTATCCCCAAAAATGTCATAATTGTTCAGTGATTTAATTACCTTGTGATTCTGACAATCCTGGATGGAGCACAGTGATGTATGCCAGTCTACAGTCAAGTTTGTTTTTTAAGTTGTTTAAGTTTCAGGTGACCTCACTTTCAACTTCCAGCAGGCCGATGTTTTTGTCACAGTATTTAGACCAATGTTCCCATTTAATGACTTTAAATGTACCTAATGCTTTTAATGACTTTAATGAATTATAGCTGGCTGTATCCAGACAGTCAGACGTTCAGATCAGATTACTGAATGTTTTCATCACTGGGTGATTGCTCCAGGCTGGTGATATTGAGGCCCATGAGGAACTGGCTCTGGCCTTATCCAGAGGTCTGGAGCTGGACACCCAGAGGTCCAGCAGAGACTCCATCCAGTGTTCTAGTGGTTACAGCACACAGACCAACACACCCTGCTGCTCTGAAGATACAATACCATCACAAGGTAACACGCTCTCTCTAAGAACGCTGCCAACCTCTTGCTCTGTTATCCTCCAATATCATAATATGCAGTATCTCATTGTGAGGGTACATTATTAACCTCTCCACTGGTTTTTTCTAGTATCAGACTACGATTATTTTTCAATGGCTGGAGATCAGGAGCCTGAGCAGCAGCAGATGGACTTCGACAAGTCCTCCACCATCCCCAGAAACAGTGACATCAGTCAGTCCTACCGACTCATGTTCCAGAGCAAACGGCCAGCCTCCACAGCCGGTGTGCCCAGCACGCAGGCTCCTTACCCCGGACAGGGGGGCTACCCTGCAGGGCCCTATCCCTCCACACCTATCCATACTGGAGCTTATCCTCCTACCCCTACAGGTACAAGATGTCACGATTGGATTGGATGTGTACATTTTAATGTAATGTAAATGTAATGTAATGTAAACATAATACCTTGTCAGAAGAATAATTCATGCTGTTTTTTTTTCATTTTTTTCACTATTTTGTGAGTCTTGTTATTGAATCACAAGGCTGCTGTATAATAAAATGGACTTTATTATTATATTTAAGTGAAAATGTTGTTAATGGCATTTCATTTCTATTCTGTCATTGCAGGCTCAGGTCAAGGCTTTTATTCTGGATCCAGCTCCCATAATGCCTCTGGCTCCTATTCTACAGGCCACGGTCCAGTTATCGTCACCCCCGGGGTGGCCACAATCCGCCGCACCCCTTCTTCAAAACCTTCCGCCCGGCGCTCAGGCTCCGTTGGAGGCACAGGTCCCATCCCTATTCGTACACCTGTCATCCCAGTGAAAATCCCTACGGTGCCAGATATGTCAGGAGCAGTTAATGGGAACAGGAGCACAGAAGAAATGGGAGGAGGAGGAGGGGGTGGAGGAGGAGGTGGAGGTGAAGAAAGCCCAGATTCTCCGACATTTGCAGGAGGAGGGGATGCCAGCACGCTGCCTGTGGTGTCCTGGAGCGGTCAGGCCACAACCAATCCTCCCAGTGTACCCCTGCCCAACCAGCAGCACTTTCAAAGTGAGATAGGCCAGGAAGGAGGAGGAGGAGAGGAGGAAGGAGAAGGGGGAGAAGGCAACATGCTAGTGGCCATCCGTAAGGGGGTGAAGCTCAAGAGAACCCTGACCAACGACCGCTCTGCACCACGCATCGCATGATGACTTGACACAAGAAACGGGAGCTCATATAAGCTCACCTGTCAACTTATTTGTAAATGAGGTAAAAGGCTTTGCTGATAGAAACGCGATGTACAGAATCAAAAGGCTTCTTACGCTAGTATGAGAAATCAATTAGACCTGTTGTACATGTAGCGTTTTTCATTCTGTAAATTTCCACCTGTGAGAATCCCTCACTGCAGAAGCTGTCTGTAATGATTCAGAGAAGAGAAAACATAGAAAATATCTAAAGCCAGGTTTGTTAACATATTGGTTTGGAGCTGAAGTGGATGATAGGCCCACTTGTGGTAGTTGAAGTGAGTAGTAGAGTAATCGTATTAGCCTGTGTGAGTACAAGGATAAGACCTCATTCGTCAGATAGGTCCTTGAATAAAGGTTTTTGACCTGAGCACTAAAATGCTTTTTGCAAATCCGAGCCCACAGCTATGATGAAAAACAAGAGGGTTTTTTTTTTCATAGCACCACATGATCATTTCAGGACAATAAAGATGTTCTACATCTAGTATTGGGACAGATATTTGGACAAAGACGTGTGTGTGCCTCTTCTCAGTGTAAAACAGTGTGTGTTATATGTAAACACTCATTGTTTTGGGAGCACATTGTACCATCGTGGGATGAATAAGCATTCCAACTGCCAAGCGACTTGGCAGAAGGAACACAACAACAAACGCAAATACTACACAGCATCAAGAGAGCAGGTTTTATTCAGGTGCTCCAGAGAACAGTGACTCCAGTAGCCAGCTTTCGATTGCACCATTTGGAATCTGCTGAACTGCGTTGACTGCTTACCTGGAGGGACGCCCTGATGGCCAAAGGAAGGTGCTGCGCTGTCAAAGCTGTCTTCCACTCACAGTTCAAACACTTGAATACGTGAGCCGTCCACAGAGCCAGTATGGGCAGGGGTGTGACCAAGAGAAAGCGAATGACCTGACTTTGTGTTAAAGTCAAAGTTTTGGGAGACTACAGTGTCACATGAGTGATACAGTGAAACACTACAAGTTACGTCCTGTTTTAGTTGTTTTAGTATTTACGTGATGTGTAAATAATGTTTGCACGTCTCTGTTGCTGAGGAGTCTGTTGGTCTGTCTCACTCTCTGTATCTTTGTTATTTTGCTCCTCCTGGGTGCCATAATCATCATTTGATCATCAGTTTCACATCCCTGAACAGGATTTCATATAATGCAGATCAAACCCACATTGCCTTTGGATGTGAATTTTTTTTTTTTCGCATATATTTTTCCAGTATGAATATCATTTAATCTTCAATATCTACATGCTGGGCTTTGTAGAACTCCTCAGTGGTTTGTGTTTATACAGTATATTAGCCCTTATATATTAGCCCCTTCTTTTATGTAGCATTTATTAGCCATACTGCAACCTGCTGCGCAATGATTGCTCATAACATTACTAATTAATGTCAAAGTACAGACGTGCCATGTCAGAACTCAACGTTAATTCAAATTTATATATATTAATAAACATTTTATAGAAGTTAATGAGGAAAAAAATATTTTTTGATGTTTTGAAAGTTCTGAGTCTAAAGGTGTTCATCAGTAATGCCATACTGTTTTTATTATTCTGTCCAGTTGCTGTTATATTGAACTCTTTGTTGGCTTTCAAATGCATGTAGCGTGCATGCTCATGTCCTTCTGATTAATTAGGTTTTTACATATGACACCTCCACGTTTTATGTTTTGTTTTTTTTTTGTAATGGCATCAGGTGTGACGAGGCTGGTACATACAGATTTGTGTTGCCTGATATCAAAATCTATTTATAATTTAAGAGATACAGCATGTCACCATAGGTACATTTTAAATGTTCTGTTTTTATCTGGACAATAAGATGTTTTCGGAGATGTGAGGCATTTTCCTCAGACTGCAGCATTGTAGGACTATAGGCTAAACGCAGTTAATATCCCTGAGTTGCCATCTGTACTTTATGTTTTAATTTCAGTTCAAGCACTGTGAGACCATGGCTACTACAAGATGTATGAAACTGTAAATGTTATTTAGCGTACAAGTTAGTCCAGAAACTCACACATTTTTAATTTATTCTTCTTTTTGTCTTTTAAATTTCTTTTTCTTTCTCAACCTATCTCTATTTTTATACTTATATATATAAAATATCAGAGTAATAGAGTTGTTCCCTCTATCCGTGCATGTTCTATCTGATGATGTGTTGTTTCATCAGTGAAATGTCCATGAATGTCCTGCTACAATTCATTGTGTCCCTTATTTCATACACATATGCATAAACTGCATTGTAATAATAACTGCAACAAAATGTGTTCTTCTGACATCCATCTACCAACAAAGGTAGTAACAAAAAGTTAAACAGGTTTTAGTTTAATAACAGATGCTCGCATCAGTATTATGGGTTCGGGGACAAATTGTTAAATGCATGGTGCAGAGCTGAGCACATGCAAGCGTTTAAATGTTCCCTAAAGATCATTAAATTGAAGTGTTTGAATTATTTACAACTGATTTTAGGTAAAATGTTTATGAACAGTTTATCTAATAGGCATCTTATTAGAGTTGAACAAATGGCACGCTGCCCACAATGTCTGGCATAATCTGAGTTTCCCAAAGACATCTTAACATGAAAACACAGTTTGTGTCTTCACGTGACGGAAAGATACAAACAGGAGGGATGACAGGGAAAGAAAGGATGACAAAAATAACATCATCATCATCATCATCATTATTATTTCTGTGCCTGAATTAAAACCATAGTGTGAACAAGAGGATGCACCACAAGTAAAGATAACATCACTTGCTTAGATGTTTTGGGAAACCCAGCATTCAGTTCTTGATATTGTTGATGTTAATATTTGTTTTTGTTTGTTTTTTTGGCCGTCCACCTGTCTAAAAAGTGTATTATAAACCTGTAATTTCCGTATTTAAATTGCTAGCATAAATATATATTATATCAGAGTTGCCAAACGTCCGTATATCCTATAAATAAGAAGTTTAGAGTTCGTGAGGGTTTGAAAGTACAATTAAACCTGGTCTCTAGTTCTGGTTTTTAGCTTATTATCCCCCCCGGAGGAGAGTTGACCTCTCTGTCTGTCCTTGTACAGTTCAACAGGCTATGATGCAGTTTGTTTCAGGAAGTAAAAGATTGTTATTTTTTGTGTAATGACAGCTTTAGCAATATAATAAAAATATAAATTTTGTTTTGGCTCATTGACTTTTTGAATGTGCAAGTGTCCAATCCACGTGTGTGTGTGTATCAACTGAACTTTTAGATGAATAGCTGATCTCACTTAGAGACATCAACTTAGATTCATTGGAAATATATGCTCAAACTTTCAGCGCACCTTATTCATCTCGTCATTGACCTTGAAAACAAAACTGAAACTCACTCAGTGAAACAAGAGGCCGCAGAGCTGTATGTTCATTTTATTGCATGTGACAAATCTTTTACACCCTGTTTGAAAGCTAATAAAATAATAATCTAATGAAGGTCAGTGGCTGGGACACATTAACATTTACAGGTTCAAATGTTCACTGGCTTTGGTCAGCCGGGATGTAAACAGGTGATGTTCTTTGTTTTGGCCACAGGGGGCCGCTCTTGTCTGGCTTTCGCTTAATACCCAACCCTTTACAGCCTCTGCTCACATAATGCATCACTCCTCCTTTCCTTAGAGGCCTGAAAACACTCGTTAAATCAATAAAAGTACAGTCTAAACAATGAATCTGTAAGCCCTTCAAATAAATCGGGAAATGCGCGAACAAAGCATCAGACTATGAGTAAAACACTTTTTCTTTTTTTCTTTTTTTTTTTTTTTTGCCTCAGCTTCTGAGACAAATAACTTCCACATGGTGTCATATTTTCTCGGGGTGTGGACTGTAGTCTGTTTGAATAGTTCAAATGCCCCACGTTCATAGTACAGGGAGGGATGGGCACACATCCAGCAGGCAAAAACACTGCTGAAGGGACTAAAGGCCAAAGATGATCCATTATGGTCCTTATCTCACTAAATGGCACAGGTATCTTCTTTACCACATGAAATATTCATGTAGTTAATAAAAGGTGAAATTAAAAAAATGAACGAGATAGACTTCCCATATTGATTGGCATTAATACATAAGTAACAATCACATATGATCACAGTTTCATTTCTCACACTTGATTAAATTAAAGATGCAGAAAATGGCATTTAAGACGTGGACATAACACGAATACAGCTGGCTGTCCATTGTGCCTTGCCTGTGAGTGCTGAGCGTACGTACGTGCGGCGGTGCCGTCAGAGTTACGCACGGAGGAAAGCAGCGCTCCCATTGGAAAATATTTTCGGGGTTTGCTGGTGCCCTCCCATCCGCCTAACACCATCCTGTCAGCCAGAGGTTACAGCAGCGGGGCTCAGCGCTCGCAAAAATGTGATTTTTTTTTGTACAAATACTACAATCAGTCAGGCTGTGTCCGGTTATTTACAACATCTCACGGCTGGTTAAAGGGAGAGACGCGTCCGCAGGAGGAGCTTTCTGCACCGCCGAGGATTCTTGTGGAGGTTGTTGGACGGGACAGCGGAGCATCGACTGAGGTGCGTCCGATAAGACAAGTTGCAGTTGGATTTTTGGATCGCTGTCACGCCTTTCTCTTACTTTGTGTTTCCCCAAAGGCGCGTACAATAAGGTTTGAATCAATATAATGTGCTGTGGTTATAGTCAGGCCCGTATTTTGATCTTAAATAACCCAGGCTGCCTCCAGATGGAGGATGTCATCGCTGTTTTC
Source organism: Protonibea diacanthus (assembly GCA_028641955.1). Taxonomy (NCBI): domain Eukaryota; kingdom Metazoa; phylum Chordata; class Actinopteri; family Sciaenidae; genus Protonibea; species Protonibea diacanthus. Next base: position 11,275,272 of record CM053983.1, on the reverse strand, counting down.
ACTCGATCGTTGCAGCGATCGGGTACAAATTACAGCAGATTTCCTTTAAAAAGCGGCGTGTCATGTGTTTTTGGATGAGTGCAGGCTCAAAGTGGTAACTAGGCCTGGTTTAATGTCCTCTTCTGTTCTCCAATCAGCTTCCCGGCGCATTGCTCTACTCCCATCCCAGAGATGCTGCCCTGCCTGCGGAGAGTCCTGCGGCCCGTGCTCTCTCTGAGAGCCGGGACTGGCTTTACCACAGCCGGACTCAGCAACCACCAAACCTCCGCCATAGCATCCCGGTTCGCCTCACAGCCTCCACTCTCCATGCTGGTGCAGAGGTGTAACCTCGGCACGCACCCGCTGAAGGAGCCCGTGGAGCCACTCAACTCGCCCAGGGGAGCCAAGGAGTTTATTTATAGCCTTCATCCGTCTGAGCGCACCTGTCTCCTGCGTGAACTGCACAGGTTCGAGTCCATAGCCATAGCTCAAGGTAGGCACTGCAGCATGCAGCATTAAATATATTTATATTTTGGGTGGCATGCAGCAGGAAAATCAGCCGCCCTCTTTGAGCCAAACAAGTAATGAATAGTCTTTAATATACAACATATGAATTGACTGAAAATTCATAATCAAAAAAATGAAACTTAATCGAAATTAAGTGATAATTTATAATATTTTTTGCATCAATCTTAATCTGCTAGCCAGCTAATCCCCAGAGCGCTGTTCTGCAGCTGACCCTCATCTTTGACCTCTGACCTCTGACCTCAATCTGTGCAGAGAGAATCGGTAGTGATCAATCATAGTGTGTTACCATGACTGTAACACACCCATCCACATTCACATCTGTTCCACACGCATCACTCACGCACTGTTTCAGTAGAGAGTACACCGTCTGACACTCACGTTATTACCAGAAGTATGAATATGTGTTGGAGCAGGATGCTGGATCAGTATCCTCGCCTCAAGGGATGCAGGTTTGGCTGCCACATATTGTTTTTCACCCGTTTCTACCAAAAACATGTAAATCAGGCGAACTGGAAACTCCATTTTACTTGCTGAGCACCAGCATCCCTGACATATCTGGTTCTTACCAGATGCTTTTATCTCACCAGCCCGTTTACCACTACAATTTATGATTCCTCTTGGTACAGCACGTGAGGGTGAAAAGTGCTAGCAGTAGGTGTAGTAGGTTTTTTCGGTCTGCTGTATGAGTGCAGGGTTGAGACATTAAATGGGTTTCATCAAACATAACAATGAGAATATGAGATAGGAAGTGGGCCAATCGATACAGAGAGGTAGAAGTGAATAGAGGAAAGGAACGAGGAGCGACATGAGTAATGATGAAGACGCTCAACAGTACATGAGGTTCTCTCTGGGAGAGTGCCCGTCTGATCTTCTGTCACCCTCTATATTTCTCTCCTGCAATAAAGTGCAGAGACTGTACTTAAAAATAGGTTCTCATAATCTAGTTTCATCCTTGCCACATTGTCGTATATCAGATTTAAAAGAACAGCAATACGCGGTGGAAGCTTAATCAACGTTCCTTTTGCTTTGTCAGTGTACTGATGAAGATATTTTCCATTGCGCGGAGCCTTAAACTTATGGATAGAAGATTAGGCACGGTTGCTTTATTCCTGCGGGGGTTGCAGAGGAAGTATGTTGCGTTTTCAGTGGTGCCTTCTTTACTGCGGTGTCTCATGATGGGCGAATGATTCACATCTTGTGGGACATCCTACAATGCAGCTTCAAACATCTTGACGTCAAATAATATAAAAAAACAAATAAAAGCTCTGATTCCTCCGCACCAACATCCTGGAGCTCGTGCCTTTATTTTTATACGTACTTCTTCCTGTTAGATCACTAAACTTACTAACTGATGGACTCACAATGTGCTGTACACCGTGCTCCTTCAGACCATGTCACAGCAGGCTGCTGAATGTTGAACACGCTCGCATTCGTTGCTATGAATAGTGTCATGTCTGTACTGTTGCTTCTCAGCGTACAGCATGTGGGGCTAACAAGTAGCAATGACATGCAAACCACAGCCCAGACTGTGTCATTGTTATTAGAATCACAGCTCCGACATTGATCTTACAATGTAAGATTTCATTTTGCGTCTTCTGCAGACATTTTTCCACCAAAACTCTTTTCACCGTTTACCCCATCAAAAGAGCGTTTTTTTAGGGGGGAGGAGAGTCCAAACACAAATCAACATAGTAGAATTTCAGTTTGCAGGTATCATAATTCCCTCTCTATATAATACTGCATCAAAAATATAAATGGAACTGCAGGAGGGAAGGCTGTAGTATGTGGGATGGTATTGATTTATATTACTGATCAGGGCATAGCAGTCAGTTACTTCCCTCCATGTATGGTATAACAGGCCAGCAATGCCTCTCCCGACTCATAGCATCTTTAGTGGTTATAAGTATAATTTCTGCAGTGATAATAATGCTAAAACTAGTCAATATAGACATGCATTGCTATGGCAGCGAAGACAATGTAGTGCTTATAGATAAGCTTATCAGTTGCTCGGTTGTTTTTATTGACAAGACCATCACATGTTGTTTCACGCTCACACCTTTCGTGATAGGAAGCGCCCAATTAAATGAGTCCCTGTTTGATTCCTTCATGGTCATTTCAGGACTAAATTGTTTCCCACAGTGCACAGAGGAAATTTGCTTGTTTTTTTTGTTTGATTAGAATTACCTCTCTCTCTCTTCCTCGTTCCCGCTCTGTATCCAGCCTCTTGGGGATTGTCGGCCGACCCGTCATTACAAGGCGCTTCAGTAGGATCCTCCATGCCCACCGAGCCTAACAGTTCATCATTATTTCCCTGTCGGATGTGGTGGATTGCATCCTGACCACATGCTGCGAGCCTGTGCATGAATACCCTGCAATATCAGCATTGAACAAACAGTGCCCAATCCCTCAGGAGGCTCATGGTGGAGGGTTTTGTATCACACACAGAGGCTACAAAACGTATCACATCTCATTTTGGACCACTAAAATAGTTGAAGTTCATGACTGGAAAGCCATAATTTAAAACCATTACTGTAAATACTGTTGCAGAATATTAGTGAATGTTAAAAAGTGGATAATGTGACATGAAAATGGAGAGATGTTATGACATTCTGAGCCAGATTCAGAACTTGTGTCCCCTCCTGAATCGTCAGCCCCAGTCAAATTTAAAAGCACCACAAATTCTTAACTAAAGATAAGAGAATAATGTAAGCTATTGTACTGAGGTGACTATACACAGAGGACAGCTTCTTTCCTCTGTTATCACCTATGGGGCCTGCGAGGCTGGAACTCGCTGACGTCCTCACCTTCATGCTATAAAAACCCTCAGGGATTGTCTTACCTACTGTATATGCAGGCTGAAGACCAGCTGAATCAGTGATTGCTGGACTGCCAAACTCCCTCTCTCACTGTCTTAGTAGCTGAGAGATTGATTTTTTTTGACAAGCTTATCAGCATCCATCATTATTCTGCCCGGAGGCTGCAGGACACCTGAAGCAAACCTCTTATTTTCCCTGACATTTCTATGCGGGTTCACTGAGTGGAGAGGAAGCTAGATGTCTGCCTGTGGTTGAAGCTCACTGACATATCTCAGTACTTAGCAGACTTCGGGGTCTACTGCAGTGTGCCCATACTACTTGTAGCCATTTTTACTGAATGCATTCACTTCATTCTGGATTCTGCTCATAGATTTAAGTTATATATGTGAGTTATATATACTCCAAGTTGTATTTCTGGTGACTTGTTGAAGTAAAGTCCAGTATTCTCTCACTTTTTAGCTCTGATTTTGGTCTCCACCAACTCCTTAGAGAAATATGCAGCTCTTTAGCTGCTAAATGGTCCACTATGATCACCAGATAGTTGCTGCCTTTGTTTGTCTGCTCTTGGATGCTGGAAAGGTAGCACACTGTCTGTTTGCCAGCTGAAAACAACTGTCTGTTGTGGCCCGAAACAAATTAGTAAAGCAGATGAATGAAACACTGCTAAAACACAGAGCTGAGAACAGCAGGGTCAGTTTCAAAAACTTCCCGATCCATTGCACTGTACCACAGCATTTTAGGGGCAGAGGGTAATAGCCATGATACTCTCAAGGATAGTGTTTAGGGGAAGAAACATGGTGTAGTGAAGGTCATACACAAACACATTCACCTGACTGAGGAAGATTTATAGAGGTTCGAAGACCTCTTGCACTAGTAGTAACAGAGAGTGGAGTAGTAAGAGGAGAGACGTGTCCTAGGAAGAGTTTGAGGAAAGTAGACAAGTTGGAAGATTGTGGTGAGGTGGGCACGCTGGCGGTTAGAGTGGATGAAGGAGAGAAGTAAACAGACAGGAAGGGAATGGATGCAGAGGCGAGAAGTGAATACAACGAGGGCGCTAACTCTAATATTATATGGTGACTCACCCATATTTAATAAGAACATCAATACAAATTTTATTATTCTGGTACAAATGGGTCAGTACTTCCTGCTTGACTCGAGCCAGAAATGGAGAACAAATCACGATAGCAACAAAAAAGATCATATCAAATGTTATTTTATGACAGTCCTCGTGACAGGATAGATGAATAAAACTCATCATGGAACAAAAACACAGCTTAAAACCTCTTTTGCATACAATACCTACAGCACAGTTAACGTTTGGATCTTGATGACTTCCCATTTTCATGTTTGAGAGCTCAGTAATTACACTGTCAGAGACTAGATAATAGATAGAGGCTTCAGTTTAGTGATTTTTACACAGCCCTTTCATGGCAGAGAAGCTGCTGGATTGGGAAAAATATATGAAATAACCATCCAATAGTGGGATGGCAAAATTCACGTCAAACTAAAAAATGATGAATTATTTAGCGAGGAGACGTGAGAGAATGTTGTATTGTTTATTTAAATCTGATTGGGATGGTTTAATATGAGTAAAAGGTGGAAATAGGGTGTATGGGGGTTCACTGCAGTAATGTTAATGAGAATATTATTATTCATATGTATTATGTTTATTATATATTATCATCAGATTCATTCTTTAAACCCTGTGTTCACCATATAGCATTTACAGTTTTTACTGGACCAAGCAGTAAATACTGACCCACTTGTTGTAGACTAATATATCTCAATCATCTTACCATCATCCTCCGCAGGTAACTAAAAGGCAAAGAGAAATAACAGAACTTAATTAAACTAACTGACAATGTGACAACCGCTTACCACAAACGGAAACAAACTGTAGTGTTCCATGTAATAAGTGACTGTACATGTGGTAATTATGTTGGTGAGTGTTAATTGTGTGGCTGTGGCCACAACTTAATTTTTTTCAACGCAAAGTATGCATGTTTTGCATATGCATGAAATTAGGTATGATAGCTGTAGAAAATGGGACTGTGATAGTACTTCTAGCAGTATGCAGAATGGCTGATAAACCCACCACTGAAATTATCTTGCAAAAACTAATGAGCTGTATCGAGTTACTGAAGGACAGAAAAATGCTGCGATTAGGTTTTAAAGCATTATGAATATGAGAAATTAACTCTCTACAGTCTAGAAACAGTACAGATAACAAATACCCAACGTTCTTTTGTAAAAGTAACTTTCTTTACATGAGTTTTAATTTGAATCTGTATTGCTGAGAGTAAATGCTGACCCACACACATTTTTGTGTAAATAGAAAACCTATTTCTCACACCTGTCAGACAGGGAACGCATTTTTATATTTGCATATAAAGGCATCCTCGGGTTCTCGTGAAAGCAGAGTGAAAGGAAGCAAAGATTTGAAGAAAAGGGAAGGATGACACGCAGCAGATAAAAAATAACGAATAAGCGACGCCCTGTTCCATCTAGACGTCTGTGTTCAGTTACTGAGTGATTCAGTGACATCCACTGTACTAACACTGTTTTCCCACAGGCCTGATGGTGAAGTGGAAAACGTGAGAGGAGATGAGATAGAGGCAATTTGCCTTCATGGCTCGGGATGGAGAAGTACTGTAGAGAAAAGTTAATGAGAGATGCAAAAGATGAGGCAGAGCAGGGAGAGGAAGAGATTCATCTTTTCTGTTTTTCACCCCATCACCAAATCTTACAAAAGAATTCACACCCCCTCGTCTTTTCATCAAACTGTCTTCCATTTATCTGTAATTTTAAAGTTCTTCTGTTTCTTCTTCATCTTAATCCGCTCTTGAACCATGACCAGATTCAGCAGGAATCAAAGCTTTCATGCTCTTTCCTCAGGTTTGTCTGTGCCGAAGGGAGGACTAATATTAACTGCGCTCAGTATACTGCTTTTGTATGTGCCTGTTTGTGTCATTTCTACCTTTTATGTTGAAAGGGGAAGCCATATCCTCTCACATTATGGCCTCCCTGTCTGAATTACGTAACAAAGGAGCGCACCTTTTCTCCATTCTGCCACAGCTCCTACAGTTTTATTGTGATGGTGATTCACACACCCTGCTGCATAATGGTGACATTTAACCTGCTGTGACCCATACACAAGCACAAGTGACTCCCTTCAAGCTCATAAAAAAAAAAAACAGAGGCATCAGCACTGTTGAACATTTTCAAGTCACTGTTATGATGCTGATATTTGACTTTGGAAAAGCAACAACGATCTCGCCAAGTTACTTGAGTTAATACCGTGCCAGACAGTCATTTTTATCTGGTAATTTGTACAGAAAACGCACCATTTATCAGACAGACTGTAATGGCACGCTGTGTGTATTTGTTGAGTGCAGTTTGCTGCCAGCAGCAACAGAGCTGTGGTCATTAATAACTAATCAGTGCCATTGTGCCAAGAAGATTTTAGACGCAGTGATTCTTCACAAATACTTCTAAACCGCAGTGGGTCCTGAACTTATTTGACCTTTGACCTCCCAAAAAAATGGTACTGCTAGAAAATAAATAAGTAGCAAAGGTGCAGATTGATTACACCAGAGTTTTTTCTTTCCTTTAAATTGTACCTTTTTTTTGTTAGTTATATGTGTATCCACACAGTGATAACAGTGGCAGATGTACCCCTTATCATTTTTTTTAACTATTTGTTCTTGGTGTCTAGCTAGCTAGCTAGCTAACTTAAAAGCTAAGCTAAAATTAAGCTAACCCAGCACCCTGAGCTAACATGTTTTAAAAAGAGGAATTCAAAGCAAACATGACATCATGTAAATGATTGAGGCTAAATCTAAGAGGCATAAAGTCATCAGTCAGTCAGTAGAGGTAGTTAGACAAATATCTCTATCTTTTAACACTAAGGTTATGTATTTGGCAAACATAAACCTTATCTTGAATAAACTTCTCAAATCGAGAGTTACAGAGTTGCAAACATCAGTCTACACTCTTGACAGTGCATATATATGAATGATACGCATGAAGCCAAAAAAGTTTGATATCCAGCCATAAAATTACCCACATCTTTAACATATGACTAACCTGAAAGGAGATTATATGATTCTGAAGTCCTGACTGAACAATTGCATCAAATGTTGCCCTCAAAAATGATCTTTAAGTGAGAACCACTGTACAATGTTTTAGCATATTGCTTATAATAAAGTTGTTTTTCCTTGTTTTGAGTCTATAGAGGGCCAAGTTTGATGGGAGGAAAAATACATTATACAGAGGGCAGTGTGAGATAGTCTTCCAATTGGCAATCTGGCACCAATTAAAATTTTATGATTCAGAAGATATGAAAGTTAGCAGAGAAGTCACTGCATATGCCTCTTCTTTCTTGTGAAACGTAGACAGATGGATCAAGGCATGAATCAAATTACACAGGCACCACAGAAGCCCGTTTAATAATATTATGCACAGCAGGATGTGTTTGATATTCAAGGTTGTGTTTGTTTTTATGAGCCTGTCCATTTGATCATGAGGTCATGAGCTCCCGAGCGTAAGTGGATCATTTTCTGGTTTTGTTTTTTTTCACCCATGAAAAATATGACCTCCAAAGACAACTCCCAGTCACTCATTGTCACCTCCAAACTGTTGTTTGCGTTTTCCTTTCACTCGGTTGTCTCCTCACCAACTGCGTTTTACCTCTCATCTTATCCACTCTCATTCTGCCCCCCACCCATTCACACTTATATGAGATGTACCACAGCACACTACACATCACTCCTCCATGTTCTCTCATTGGTCTGTGCCTGGGGCCCTCAGAGGCTTCTGTAACTGAGCTTGCTACACAGTCATGGCTGCTGGTTTCACTGCAGCCCCACAGGACAGAGGTTTTATTGTAGATATTAAGGTTAGCATGTCTCCCTGGACCTGTATTTACTGCTTTGTATTACTTCTAAGTTTTACTTGGGGAAAATACTTGTTGAACTTGACTTCACTAGTTTCCTCGTTGCATGGGGCTTGCATGGGAAAGAGTTTACTGTCTATTAGTAGATATTTGTCTTGTTAGTAGTGTCATTTGGAGTCTGGAAGTCAAATATTCACTCGAAATGAACTGCCTCATTACATCCACAAGCTAGCTATTAATGTCGACTGTCTGCTGTTTGATTCATGTAGTGTGCAGGTTTTAGAGCTTTTCACGAAAACAGCTGCATGCTGTGTCTTGAAACAATGCCGATAAGAGAGCAGTGACAATGAACCAAGCAGTAAAGTCGTGTGCTGTAAAAACAAAGTAATAAACGGAAAGAAGCTAAAATGGTCCATAGATCACCCTGGATGACTGCTTTCACGCCTAGTCATTTGAACCCAATATAAAAATATTGATTATGGCAGCTTTAAAGTACATAATATAAGTAAAATGCAAATCTGATGTTGAAAAATCCTTTCAAACGAGGCCACTGGTCCACGGGACTCACAGCCTTCTGGCTTAAAGGGTCTTTCTTCCGTTATTCTTGATGAATAGACCTTTTTCAGGTCACGAGGGTCGTGGTTAAGGCAGACTCCATATAAGAGTGGGTGTGCTTCGACTAATGAAGTCCTGGTTTATACTGCACCATGGTTTCCGGCAGTATGGTACACAGTACACAGAGACTGGTTTACATCTCTCACATTACTGAAACCACCATACTTTGTTTACTTTTTTCAAATCTGATGCAGAACATAAATCTCGTGCGGCTCAACCTTAATCTGCAGCTTTCACACAGCTCTTGCCACTCTGTCAGCTGAGACGGATTCAGTATAGTTTGAGCCACCGTTGCACTATTTAAGTCATTTTCCCTGCCCTTGCACAATAAATTCAGCGTGCCAGCACGGACAAATGGAGGCCCAACTCTGAACAGAAGCAATAAAAGATGATCGATACGCGCCGACACAGAGCCAGAATACGTGATAACATCTGTGCATGGGCTTCTGTCACCTGATTAACGGCTAATTGACGTCGAGGTGATCAGGTGCACGCAATTAGCTGCAATAAACTTGGAAAGAAACCCAGCTTCACTTGGGGTGAGAATCGTTACTGTGAACTAGAGAGGAGCTGCAGGATTTGGATCCCCTGGCAACAAAAAACATGGTGAGCATTTACTACAATATAGGTGTGAGTCTGTACTCTAGTCTGCCACCATAGTGCGAGGAGTGTGGGCTAAATTTTATACATAAAAAAAAAAAATGATGTTGTTATTTACCCTTCATATAAATTGCGTGGTCCCCCCAGGGGCTTTATCTCTGTGTCCCTCTGTGTTACCAATATGCAAATCACTGTAGAACACCTATAGTGTGAGTAATGTCATCCCACTGCTCAATTAAAAATATTTCATTTTTTCATTTTGCTCCTTCGTTCCTGCTGGCTGTAAGACGGATTGGAAACAAAGCTACTTTTGTCTTTTTCTCCTTCCTCATGTGGTTTTCCATTTGTCGGAGGAACGTTTTGAAGATCTGTGGTTGTTTTTTTTTGTCATTTTCTGTGTTTTGTTTCAGGCCATTTAAAGCTGATTTAATTGGCACACGGGGAAAAGACTGCTTTATTCGTCTACCTGTCATATAGAGTTCATTGAACTTACAGGAGGGGGAAAAAAAAGTACTTTGCTGAAATGTACTAGATTGTTAGGCTTGAGTTTCTGTAGTGTCATGCTTCAGTGCATTGTAATTTCTTCCCACAGGTGTATATACTGACTGTTCTATTCTTATTTGCTTACTGGGAGCTACTCATTATTTTCTTTTGTTTTCTGTTTTAAGTTGAAATATGACATTCAGAAGTCCTCCAGCAGACATGTAAAGAGAAGCAGATGGGCTTTAAAAACAGAAATAAATAGACTTTTATGTGCAAATCACAAGATTCAGGCGGACTCATTTTTTTCCAGACTTCATTAAAACAGCATACACTTCATTGAGGATTGCTTTTCGTTATGTGTCACATGGTCTTTCTATCTAAATCTAATCATTCATGCAAAGACAAATTGATAATCAATCTCATATTTTCAAAACTTTCTGCAACAAAGTTGTTTTTTTGTTTTGTTTTTTCCTTTAGTGTTTGGTAATGACTGTTCTGTTGTGGCCCACATTCTGTGTTCTGTATAATTTCCTCTTTTCTGTCTCCATAAATCATACGAGAATAGCAAGGTGCTGCGCACACGATGATGAATGGTTCCAGCCTTCTATTGTTCCTGTCCTATTGATCTCATACACAAACACTTGGTCACACATACCGGCATGCAGACACAAAATGCAGATGATATAGATTTATATAAACACATGTTTAGACACACTCACGCCATGTCCCTTCACACAACCGGTTGTTCTATCAAACCCACATGCTGATAATGAGAAACCCCTCTCCGTATGAGGAGGTGTGCAACTCAAAAATCAATAAAATCCTGAGGGGGAAAACAAGGATGTTTCTTTGTTTACAATGTCAACATAAAGTCCAAGACACACACACACACACACACACACACACACACAAAGAGACAGCCACACAGACAAGCTGCATCGCACTGCTGCACAGTAATGAGAAATGCCCCTGTGTTTTCGCTTAACTGAAAGAGCAGCGCCTGAATTTGCAGAAAATCTTATTGCCTCTATTTGTGATTTTTTTTTTTTTTTATTGAGGCGACTGAATGGACAGATAGCCATTTATCCATCATAACAGAGTTTTGCTGAGAGAGAACTTTACTTTTAGGCTCTTTCATAGACTTATCTCCAGTTTCCAAAACTCACACTTCTACAGTTTCCTGTTGTACCAGCACCAAGAGACAAAAGTGTGGAATAAGCCATTTGTCTCAGCGAAACAAAGACAAGAAAGCGTGACTTTTGTCTCGCCTTTAAACATTCACACCGAAGGAGAACTTGTGTCAGCGGCCGCCTCCTCAACCATAGACAATTTCGGAGCAGCAAGCAGCCGAGGGAGGCGTAAGATAAAGCGAAAGTGAAAATCTCAGAGTAAAACCCAACTAACCGGCACACAGTGTTTGTAGACGGATGTTCAGATTGAGAGCCTCAGTGTGAGCCTTTTAAAGTTAGTGCTGTCTCGGTGAGAGAATATAGGGTTTCACCAATGAGCGTGTGGTCAGATGCAGCAGTTAAATATTAGATGGCATGTCTAGACCTAGGTAGTTACATTAACTACATTAATTTTATCAGCATAGGTCGAGTAATGGCATAGTCAGACCATTTTAGTAGGACGTAGACCATGTAGGATGTGTATAGGAAATGCTTTGCTGTAGGTGATTTGTCGTCATCAGTTAAGATCTGTGCCCAAAACGGTGATGCGGCGCATTTTTTGTTTATCTGTAAACACAATTCAGATGCCACATGCGTGCTCGATGGGTGATTCTGCAGTTGGAGGATTCAAACGAATAGCAGGCTTGAGGGAAATGAAACTTAGCTCCTTTGGCTTGAAATCATGCTTGTGGTTAGCCACTTTTCACAGCCCATTAAATTTTTTTACCACTCCTTTCTGTTGGAATTGAATTCTCTCAAGATAGCAGCTCTGGGGGATTTAAGATATCATGCAATCAATACTTTGTTCCAGAGGAGTTCTGAAGCCATGTCAGCTATCACAGTCCTAATAAATGTCTGCGTGAAGCCCGGTGTATTGGAAGAGAAAAATCTAGAAGGATTCTGTTCCTCGTTAATGGGTTGTTTTTTCATGTGGCGGTGATGAGACGGTGACTCAGCTGCATTGTCATTTGGCCTCATTTTACCTAAGTGATGAGGAGATTTAGCAGGAACAGGCTTCTGATTTGGGGACATAGTGATGTATTGCATTATTTCTATCACATCAAAATGGGACAGAACATTTTATTAGATTGATGATCATCAGGGCATCACAGGTACAATGGCATCATTTAACAGCATACGATCATAGAGTCTGCTGTCTGGGAAAGTTTCTTCTGACCAAACAAATGATTAACATTTTAATTAAAGGAATCAGTGAATTAAATTAACCACTCTTTATCTTCTACATTTGTGTTTGTATACAGTATTTCAGCAGTTTATATACAATTGACCTATGGTAAGATATAACCCTAGAGTTAAGACATTCTCATGGATGACTAGTTTCTATATTAACATATAGCATTGGTGTCGGCCCAATGATGAATTGCTCGTGCTGATTATAAAAATCCAAGGAGGCCCAATTAGAATATGGAGAATTTTCTTTTGACCTGAAAAGCATTATAAAAATGTAGCACCACCAGTTTAAGAGTGCAGTACTACTGTCGTCAATATGGACAGTTGTATACGTTCATTTGCTATGACTACATAACATAATATATAAAATATGATTATAACTAAGTGATCAAAAAAATCTAGTGAATCAACAACTATGCTAACACAGTCAAACATCAAGCAAGTGTAGCAACACAAGTCAAAGCAGCCAGATTATATAATTTACTAGTCCAACAGCAAGAAGCCCAGCTCAGCGTCTGTCTTTCTCACTTGGTCACTCTATCCTTTTCATGTCTTAGCTTCCTCCATCAATGTCAGCTTTCTCACCTATCATTATGTCTATGAATGCTGCTGAGTCTGGTTATATTGCTCACTTGCCCAACTCCTGTTCTGGCATGACACTGGCTCTGCTTCCCTTCAGCATTCCCCTGTACCTGGACCTGAAAACCTCCTCTTTCTGGTGGTTCAAAACACCTGTGGCAGAGACGCTGTCACTCCCCTGGACTTCTGAAATCACATCTAAGCAACCCGCCTAACAAACTGAGCTGATGTTAGCTAACAGCAGCTATTGTTCACAGCAGTTTACTTTACTGTTCAGCAGGAAACTCTGTAAATGACAGAAAGTTGAACCAGACAACATTTTTTTTCCATAAAATATTATCCAGTTTCACCAAAATCAGTCAAATAGTTAATGTTGTGTGACTTAAAGCATACGTCTCATTATACAGTCAGTTACACAATGGTGTTTGGAAAAACAATGTTTTCTAAAAGTTGTCTGTTTATTAACCTAACAAAACAAAACAAAGACTTTGAATGGTACCACTTGTTAGTCACTGATTTACAAGTTATCTCATTTCCAGAGCCTTAATGTGACAGCTGAGAATAATTCAGCATCAGCTGTTTAGAGTGAGAAAAGCAATGTGGTCAATGTAGCAAGCGCACCGACAGTGTTGTCTCACAGCTGAGCACAGGAGGATCATTGAAAGCCGTTAATTAAATCCTAAAACAACCCCTGAATGTGTGATACATGGAAAGAAATAAATGTGTTCTGGTACTTAATTGCCAAAGCTATCCATCATCTGCGGAGAGGATCTTCATCTTTTCATAATTTAAATGCTTTTGTAGCTCAGAGGAATGTCCAAAACTTGTGAAATGAAATAAAACTTTTAACAATGCTAATGAGATGCACAAGGTGCTGCAGAGGCTGGAGGAAATGACAGATCTGTGTGTGTGTGTTTAAGTATGATCACTGATGAAGAACATGTGTGTATGAATGTGTCAGCACTGTTTTTACTCTGATGAAATGGCTGTCATTAAGGTGAACAGTTGCGCGTTGTTGTGTCAGCAACCTGAGACGGGGGGTGAACTGCACACTGTATTGTGAAGCTTGTAACGTGACACCGAGTCCTGAAAGGAAAGGAGGAAGTGAGAAGGAGATGGAAATGGCCGAGGACAGCAAACAGGATGAAACAAGTCAAGATGTTTTTGTTTTGTGTTTTGCAGTTTGTGATGTTAGAGCCTGAATTTTGGTGTCATAAAGGGAATCATTTTTTCCAGCAACGAATAATCGACGACATTTATTCAAGACGGAACAAAAAGCTGAATTGTAAATGGTAATTTCCCAGAGAATTTTCTTTTAGCATTTGCTCTAATTCATACTCACAGAAAGCTCATGCAAATATACATGAATGCATGTTTGTACATCTAGGTTTTACCTCTGGTGGAGACTCTGGGTCTCTGTTTGGTCACCTCGGCACCAGTATGCAAAATCTGCTCCAGCCTGCTGTACCCTGTAGTGGTGCAATAACACCTGAGCATGATGGACCAGACTTCATTATGTGTACTAGCATCTCCAAAATGAATCCAATTTCACTGAACCTGCAAAGAAAATCATCTTGTTTCATTTGTTCCTTGTTTTACAGCGGGGGGGTTTTATTAATGTGGCACATCCAGTCTGATACTTATTTTATTCTGTTTTCTGTATTCTGTATTCTGTATTCGGCTTCTTGTTGCAGATAGACATTACACCTCTTTAACTTGACGGTTTCCTTTTAACTATAGAGTCTCGATGTAGAAAAATTGTGATTAGATCTCAGTAAAGACATTTTATTTCATCTACTTCGAGTCGGATGATAGTGTTTCCTCCATTTCTCTGTCTGTCTGTCGCTACAGACACGCACTTACGCATCTTCGCTCTCCAATTATAAGTGTGCTGGCAGACCTCCTCTGTGGCCTTATTGGCAGCAGTATGATAATTTTCTGACGTCACTTTTGTCCTGATCCGTGTCTCGCTCAGGGGATGGCGGTAAGGAGGGAGATGCTCTTCGCTCCTCTTCCTCTGACTGCCTTTCATCACCCCTGACACACTGCAAAAGATTTTCTCCCTCTCTCTCTCTCCAGTCTGTGCCATTTAAGAGGCGTGACATTTATGCTGACTTTTCCTCTCTATAGAAAATCAGGCAATGGGAGATGCAGTTGCTTTATAACACATGTTCTCTTCTTTTTCAGGGCAGCTGGAAATTGCACCACCCACCGCAGCACAGTTAAGATATGGTAAGATGTCCATTTTTGGTAATCTTGGTGGATGTTTTCGAGTGTTTGATTCTTTTTGTTCGTTTAGACAGATGATTTAAAAAGAGTTAATTCATTTGAGGAATGATTATTAATCTTGTAACATGACAGCCTTTATTGAGATGCGTCATTGACCATCAATTAACCAGGAAGGTTAATGAAGATCAGTCTTAATTAACATTGTAGAGGAGGGAAATGTGCTGTCTGTGGACCTGGCTAATGCCGTTAAGTTTTTCTATGTGCAGATTAGCTGCTACCCCTGATGCCTCAAACTTATTTGTAGCCAAGAATAGCCTCAATAACAGAAGTCACTGCAAAACAAAGTTTGTTGATAACTCAGAGGAAGATGTGAGAATAGGGCAAGCTGTAAAACTCAAAAAAAAAAAAAGAAAGTCCTGTCACTTTATGACACAAAACACACAACTTTGCTATTCCATTATGCCAGGCCATATGGTTCACAGTCTGTTTGCACCGACGAGAGCTGGTAAAACAAGATTTAAGAAACTCTCTAATCTCTCATTTAACTTCTCACTGCAAACAGACCTCTTGTACGCCACCTGGTGTACAGTAACATGCACTGTCTGCTGTCGGTTTATTGGTTATTGTTTATGATTTTTGTTATCCCCACTGGTTTCCACCGATGTGCTTTATGGTCTTCTTTGAGACCATTAAAACTGAATATTTACACAGTTAACTGAATGGACTGAATGAGCAAGAAAGATGATGAGCCATATCAAACTTTAATTGGTAAGAGGTTTCAGTTTATACAGTATCTAACAGACAATTCTGGCTACAAATGGAAGGTCATACACTCACAGATACTGTATGTAATCCACCTCAATCAATCAACACACCCAACTAAAAGCTTGTGCAGGTATACCTCACTCTACAGTTACTGATGTGACCTCGGAGTTCTCTCAGTCTAAATGGCTGCTGGTCAATACCAACTTGTATTTTTTAGTCTTTCTTTCATTCTCACAGTACTCCCATAACAGAGAGATCTTTGTGACTATGAGCAAAAACAGAGACATCATGTGAGAAATCTCTCCTCCAGAGCTCAGTTGTTATCTCAAGTGCAGAGTCAGAAGTGGGAACTGCATTTCGGCACAAGAACAGAAACGCTGGACGAAACCCCAAACAGAAACATCGACTCAGCCGGCTGTCACTGGAGCAACGACGGCGCACGCGGCGCACATGATTTTCCTCAAGACAGCAAAGTCTTTGTGTTGTGTCTGTCATTGCCTTGCTTTTCTCCTACTGGGAGTTACATGTTTGACGAAACGTTTACAAAAAATGCCATGCCTTTCAATTAAAACATCTATTGAATATTTGAGTGATACAACGGACTAAATCTTTCTTCCTCTCCATGTATTAATATATAAAATCCCTGTCTTTAACTGACTCTGACTCTGAAATAGTTATCTATTAAGGAAGATCAGTTAGATTAGACTGGGTAAGATGTGGTCAAAATATTGAATTAATAATAGAGCACATAGAGCAGAGCCCCGCAGAGACCTCTGTACAGAATAGGACAGAATAACAACATTATACATAAAATAAGGCATGTTTGGCCTGATGGTGGCACAAGGGGAAACAACGAGGAGGACTAATTTTTCCTCCATATACAATCAATAAGATCTGTTCTAATTTCCCAAAGCGTAATTACAGTCTTTTTTTTAATTAAAATGTACCCTCTAACACTGAATAATGTTCCCTAAACAGCTTTACATTTAGTTAATTCACAAAATCCAACAAAAAAGTTCAGTAATTGGAACTTATTTTGCCAGAGGAGTCTGTTTTTAATTTCCTCCTCTGACCCATAGCATATATTATCAAAACAGAGACATTTTATCCTCGAATTTAAACTAGTTAACGTAGCCTGAACAGCTGAGTCCAGGGGAGACGAGGGGTATACACTGGGAAATTAAAGTTTTGGGGACCTTGCAGATCCTTGTCATCGAAGCTTTATGTTGAAGTGCAGTATGTAACCTGTCATCACTAAATTGCACCGGTCAGCAATGCTTTAAATGAAGGGATACTAGAGAGACAGGAGAAGAAATCCCCTATAGAAGTCAAGCATTCTTTGCACACAGCTCGCTCGCTCGCTGCTGTTAGATTTCACTCTTGAGTTCTTGTTTGTTTTTCCGCAGTGAAGCGTCCTAACCATCTCTCAGCACCGAGAGGTGGAGTGCTCTTCACAATCCAGTCAAAGTTGTCCCTGGTGCAGCATTACAGTAAAGTCTGTGTTTTAAGACCGGAGTGAGTAGGTGTTTTGTGTCTTGAGGCTCAGAGATTGAGAAAACTTAATTTGTAGTGAAGGAGAGCTGCAGCAGAGTAATGATTATCTTTAAAGCAAACTCTTCGCTGAAGGTCAGTCATTTGAACTAGACTGAACATCAGATCGTTTTGTGCGGCGCAGGGTGACATTTTAAAATCCGCTTTCAGCATATAAGACTTTATATATGTATCTACACTCACAACATGCACCAGGAATCTCTTTATGCATGTAATACAATACTCTGTGGAGAAATATTTACATTCTGATAGATGGACTTGTGGCCTGGAAATGGAGCTGCTTGATATTTATGACACTATTAACACAAAAGGTCGCGTTTGAATCTAGTTCCAATTTTTTTTTTTTTCTGCTGCTGGCCTGTGTGTTGGCCAGTTCTACCAGTTTCTTTGACTGTGCTACAGAAATAAGACATGATAACTTATTCACTGAATTATGGTACTTTTAGCATGTACTTATTACATTTTACTGCCTGAAAGTGGTTTAATATCCCTTATTTTAACAGCGCTTCTCTTACTTCTGTAACACTTAAATATTCCTCATGTGAGATGAGTCTTAGTTTCTTATATTATCTCATAGTTTCGTGCCTTGTTTTATCGAGCCCACAAAGTTAAGATATTGAAAAATATATATTCATCTTGTTAGCAAAGCCTGTAAAATAAAATATCGGTGCAGTTTAGGTCAAATGAGGCTTTAAAGGCATCAGAAAATATGAACTGAACTGCAAACGTATGACTCCAATCAATGTAATCTTCATTTTTTATCTCATTCAGACTAATCTTTTTTTTTTCCAGGCGTTAATAATGAATTTTCCGTGACTAGATAAGAACGTGGATTAAACTAAAGTCTGCACACCATCTTCAGTTTGTTTTAACAGCAGCTCCGTAGTGTTAATCTTCTCTTCAGCATAAAGTGTTTTATGTTAACCGTGTTACAGCTCAACCATGTGTGTGTTGTGTTGTTATTTATGAATGCACACTCATATGATTGCATAATTTCTGTTTGTCTTGTCTGTTGATGATGTATTGTTTATTGTTTATTGGTGTTTATTGTTCATTTTATGATGCATTGTCATTTTACAGTTCTGCTGCACAATGCTCTCCCTTTTGTTGGATTTGGATTCCTGGACAACTGCATCATGATCGTCGCTGTAAGTCTATCACCTTCATGCAGTGCTGAGCTCCCCTGCAGCTCAGCAAGTATAGAGATTTGCTCAGCGTTTCATTTCCACAGGGGGAACCTGTGCATAAAAGATATGTTATGTACTGTAGCATGCTGTCGATGATAACCTGCACTGAATATATATATTTTTTGCTTGTTTGATGCTGCTGTTTTAATGTTTCAGTATATTTCCTGTTTTGCTCTGAGTCATTGTTTGGCAGTCTGCCTCATGTTTCTCTTCTCTTCTCTTTCTCTTCTCTTCTTTTAGCATCTTATACAAGTTTTAGTAATTTACCTGCCACGAGCTCTCCACTCTTTATTAAGTCTTTGTGAAATTGTTCGAATAATGAAATCTACACCCAGTGGAACAGAATTAATTTATCAACTTAACTCGAAGTGAGCTTGCGTGGCCAGGTTCTTAACTTAACAAAGAGATAATGAATTCTTCTGGGGGAGGGCTTCGTACGGTGGTGGAAGTCCAAAAATATATACCAGAGAAACAAATAAAAGAGATGAAACCTAAATAGAATAAAATTAAATGCCATAGCTTTACCCAGAAACCGATGTACTGTAACAAAAAATAATACGGAGATCTGTTTGCTGATTTTTGCTCTTTACAAAGCAAAGACTCCGAAGATGTGTGACATTTTAAATCAAGTTTTTTCTGGTGTGCATTCAACTTGTTTGTGAAGACTTTGGTAAAACTGTTTTTTAAAGACTGCGAGAAACTAATGCACCCTGCCTGAACAACTCCAGCTGCACTCAAGGACAAGAGGTCTGCACACAGCCAGGAAACTATAAAGTGAATCTTCTAGAAAAAACTTAAAAAGCTTTTACCATTTTGACCATTAAGTTGGTTGAGTTAAGTTAAAGTTAAAGAGTAAATGCCGACAAACCTTTAGTGAGTTAGCTCCTTAAACATAAAGGATGCAAAGTCATTTTCTGCATGTCTTTCTTAATATCATTGAGAAGGAACATGAACGGATCTGTTTCATATGCGATGGTCCATACATTATGCACACATACAGAATGAGACACACTGAGCTCAGTCCTTTCTAATAAAACTAACCTCCGTCGTGTGTGCTTCGCAGGGCACGCAGATTGAGTTATCCATCGGCGTGATCCTCGGCATTTCCACTATGGCGGGTAAGAGAATCTCATGATATGATAATGTAACTTGATACGTAATAAATATTTATCTTTTTAATACAAATCCGTGAGGTTGGAGAGTCCATCAGGCTGTCAAAAGCGTGTGCCCGAGGCAGAGAGATGAGACAGTGTTGAACGCTTTGGTTTTTATCTTGTTTGATGTTCTTTGATGTGATGAATGAGAGTTTTCATTTTATGAATTCTCTGTAGTTTTTTTTTACAAAAAATATACATTTTACAGGGCTTTTTTTTTTTTTTTTTAGCGTTTATTAGATAGTGGCAGCTTGAGACAGATAGGAAACAGGGGTGCTGTGGTACAAACTCAGTCTTAAATGGGGCACACTCTCTACCAGGTGAGCTGCCAGGGTGCCGTACGTTGTCCCTAAATCGTTCACTTCTCAACTAAACAATATTTCTGAAACAGGCTCTCACAGCCTGGTGTTTATGTATGTGTATGTGTGTGTGTGTGTCTGAAGTCATGCGGCTTCTGCATTAGAAGGGAGAGTGTAATTAGTCACTGAGCACCAGCTGTGACTATCGACTCACCTGGCGCTGCTCTCAGAAGTCATCTCACTCCTGCAGCGTAATGCCAAGCCAAGCCCACCTCCACACATGTCTATTAATGTCTGTTCTGACAGGTTGCCATGATTTCTCTGGCTTTGTTTCAATCTGGATTTCCATTAAGTAAAAGTTTGCTTGTCATGTATTTGCTTACCAGTATATTTGCATACTTGGTGCAAGTTCAGAAGTATTTTGCCAGCACACTCCCGGCCTACTTCCTTATCAGAGTGATGGTATGCCAAACCACAGTGGACTCCCAACTCTTAAAAAAGATGATAGAACGAGGCATTTTCAATTTCATTGTCGACAGAAGTCACTGCCTCATAATGAAGCTTTAATGATAAACTCCAGATCTGACCGCTCCTCTGACACTAATCCAAAGAAAGCAAGTGAGATAACATTAGAGAAAGGAAAGGGAGAGAGAGAGTGACACTGGCTGGTCTAGGAAATGATAATTTCATAAATATGATCATGCTGCTCACAAGCAGATTGAATGAGTGTAATAATATCCACTTAACTCAAAGAGGCACATTTGCATTTTAATGTTATCACTTGAGCTTATTCGGTGTATCTGTGGAGACGCTGAGGTTATTATGTTTCATTGATTACACTGAATATTCATGCAAAGTGGAGCTTTGAGAAGAGGAGCACACCGGTGACAATCTCACTCGATATTTGCTATATGAATAATGCTAATGTAACCAGAATTAGCTTTAAGTCTTTTTGCATCCTGTTTCATCTCAGCCCTGTAAATTTGTTGTTAGCGGTGTCAAAAAGATGAGTTTAAGAGCAACTGGCATCCCCGTGTCTACATTGCCAACTCTAAAGGTCTCACCTTTCCTCTTCTGATTCTTTTGTTGCTGCTCGTGGTGATAGCAGTGTATTTCATGTTTGTTTTTAGCCTTTATAGATCAAGCAGACTACATAAACTGATCTGTCTAAATGACTTAGAGTCGTCAAAGCAGATGCTGTAACAGAGCAGGGTTGGCCGAGGCCTGAGGCTCTTTTTATTCTACTTCACGGGGGAAACTGCAGAGATGTAGGTAACTTGACCAGGGAGAGCTGGATGTGTCTGTGCTGTAGAGAGGAGATATTTGAATCCTCTCTTTGAGGTGCTTCATCCTGCTCATGCGGTTTTACAATTCAAAGCAGTTATTCAATTTAGAACTTTCCCAATAAATGGATGATTGGGATTTTGATTAAGCCAGAGGAACCATTTCTGGCTTAGTGGGATTTATAGACAAGTGGATTGTCAGATTGCAAACTCAGACAGAAAATGTAGAATTTACTTATTCCAAAAGCTGCGAGTTTGACAGGCAGAGCCTGTTATCTCTGAGTGACATAAAGAGATTTTTCAATTCCAGGTTTGAAAGTGAGCCTTAGCTGCAGAAATCCCCCCATTAATTAGAGATTTGTTGGGGGAAAAAAAGTAGAAGAAGTTCAGCACAGCTATAGACAAAAAAACGAATGAGTTTCTGTTCGGTCCTCAAGCACAGCCTCAACCCAGTTTCTATCACTTGAACTCCATTTTCACAGCAGTGGTACTGTTTCTCATCCTTGTTACATTGGGGACATTTTAAGGTCTGCAAATCAAGAGGCTGCAGTTATCTGGTCCAGTCCAGAATGATTTAGTACTGTGTGTCAAGTCTATAGTCCAGCCCACCAATCACACATTTTCTAGGAGGCAAATATGGCTCTGCTGGCTCGATGAAGTTAGAAGCTGTGACATTAGAAAATGGCGTACCGCTGAGCTTGGCCAATTACATAATTTAAACAGAGGTAATGATGTGCGAAGAACTCCAAATAAGGGGAGAGACTTGCCTTCAAACACCCATGCCCTTCCCGTGTCCCCACATGTTTGAACATTTTTATTAGATTCTCATAATTATATTGCAGTAATATGTTTGTAATACAGCTCGCCTAATTTCTAAGAACTTAATAACATCCTGAATTCACACACAAGGCTGACTAAATGCTTCCAGGTTGGTTTCACATCTTTTCGTCCATTCTCTAGTTTAATGGTTTGATCCAAGACCGGTTTCCACACTGGCCTGTCATACCTTAAGCCGTTGTGCAGTTATTTGCAGGTGTATTTCTGTGAATGTTATTGTCCCTGTAGAATGCTTCCAGCTACAGATGTAGGTGTTAACCTGACATCTCTCAGTCTGTGAACATTATGACCTGCAGCTGGTAAGTGAGCCTTGCAGACAAAAACAAGATGTTATTTAACATCGTTTCACAGCCCATTTATCCACCAATAGACATGAAGACAGAATCTCTGAATTTGCTGCAGGTTTGCAAAGTTTTAGAAAGTTCCTGTGACAGATGGACATATCCATCATAAAGTACAGAAAAAAAGAAAAACAAAAGAAAAGAAGAACGGAATATTAAATCTGAATATTTTTGTCTTCGTTAAATGGCCTGATGATGATGTAAAACTACTTTTTACTCACCTTCATCTTCATCTTTCTTTAATGTAATTAGTGAGAGTGATGGATGAAGTATGGGCCCTTACTTCTCGATGAACAGTGTGAAAGTGCCTGTTACATTGTACTAATATATCTTTAGAGCTGCGTCAGAACCACTTGGCTGTGAAAACCCGTGGAGGTGGGCGGCTGTGAGTTAAAGACAGACAGCTGACCTTGGCTTGTAATTACATTTGAGCAGCTTGACCACATGATGAAGCCTGATGGGTCTCCATCACATCTGCCTCCTCGGGGGGCTTGTATGATGTATAATGACGTCACATTATTTTATCACAACATATATAACCTTTATCCCGTAACCTCCATCCTATTTCTAAACTTCCATCACTGACATCATCATCCATCAGAAAGTCATCACAATGACTGGACTAAAAAATGTTGCCCTTAAATCATCATATGGGACACAATAAAATATGAGATTGACTTCATCTTTAATCTGAGTCATGTGTTTTTTTTTTCCATTTTGAATATGAATATGAGTACAGTCAGACTTGGATCCTACTTACTTACATACAAACAATAGTTTCTGTTTAAAATACCAGAAGAATCTCCCCATTTTCTACTTGATTGTGTGATTCCAAGAATTAGAAACAAATTAGAGCCAAATGCAGACAAACAAGCAGCTGATTAACATTAATGCTTTGTTCCAGCAGGCAGGCAAGTCTCTGTTCATTGGGGTCAGGGTCATAGGCCTGCAGAGACACACAGTAAACAACACCTTCCCAAATCTCGGCACGCACAGGCTCCCTTTAATTATACTGTGACTCCGAAAGGTCTTATCTGAATTCCTCTGTGCTCATTAATGTGGGTGCAGGTCCTGTGGTTGTTTTTGTTCTGATCTATGGCGCCAGTTTGTCAGCAGACAGAGCACAGTTTGGGCACACTGCATGCTGTTGTCTACAGCGTTGCTACAGTAGCAGAAAGTCATTTGGATTGAAGCGCTCAAGACTTGCCAGGGGTATCTGTGCCACTGCGGCAGCTGCAGCAATACTCTGATCTTAGGGTCATGAACAACGGCAACAACGCGAGCAAAGCACAGACTTTATTCTGTCTTTCAGTATCCACTACTCGACTAACACAGAAGCGACAGAACAAGCCCCGGATATATTCAGAGATAATGACACACAGTTCTGCTCCTTGCTTTTGTTTCATTATTAATTTGAACACTCCCTCATCGTCTTCTCCTTGGGTACTCTGCAAAGTGTTGCTCTACTTTATTCATGTGAAGTTATTAGGCTCTGGGTGGGAGTCAACAGTGATGTGTGCTTCGGCAGTGCTTCTGCCTCCTTAATGAGGCCAGAATGCATCGTGGCTGTCCATCATATGCTGCTGTGCAAAAACTAACAACCTGTCCTCTGCAATGCAAGTGACCACCAGTGGTACCATATAGTGTAGTATCATCACATACCAAAGGGAAGTATATGAAGGCGTGTGAAGATAAATGAAGGTCTCTCTCCAGCTCTCCAGCTTGGTTACAAGCTTTGATCACGTCGTGTCGCTCTCGTCGCAAGAGATTTCCAGAGACATCGTCACCACCAGTATTTCTCTGTACATACTTTAACTACACTACACCCACGTTCTGTCCATCGGTAGTTTCTGAGCACATGTAGCTCAGCACGCATTCCATAAATTGATAATGAGGGGAATCAATTTAGCAACCTGTTAATAAGGAGGACACTACATCGTCTGCTGGCAGATGAGTCCAATTACATGCCTCTGAGTGGTACATAAAGAGTCTGACATATTTTGTGTTTCACATGATGAAAAACTCCGGAGAAACCCATTCCGGGTCTTGTGCCTTTTGGCTGCCTCGATACAAATCTCATTTTGTAATCATGTTTCTCTTCTCCTATTTTCCACAGCTGCTGCCCTTGGCAACCTGGTGTCTGATCTGGCAGGACTAGGGTAAGAAGATTCACACACACACACACACACACACACACACAGGTGCACAAGCACAGGAAGCTCTTATGCTTAAAGTTTCTGCACATCACGGCAGGTTGTAGGAGGCTGGAAATTCAAGTGGTTCACTTTATTCATTCAAATTAGAAAATGATAGTGACGATTAAATATTACGGTAATGTTATAGAGTATATCCCATTACACAGATTATTACAGTAAGGCAGTGAAAGACAATCCACCCACGTATACACAAATTATAATATAAGATGTCCTTTTTCTTGACCTATAGGAAGAGGTTAACCATCCCACCGCACTCCTTTTAGTAAAGACTAAGTCATTAAATGCCTAGTATTAAAGGTAATTACTGAATTCAGCCCAGAGGAAGATAAGCATTAGCGGCTAGAGAAAGGGAAGTACAGCCACCAGAGGTTTATGTCTCAGAGGATAGAAGGGAGTGGTTGTGCAAAGCATAAAAAATGTACCATGATTAAGAAAAAAGCCAATAATTAAAACTATTCAATTTGATTAAATCAAGACAGTCTGAATGAGGTGTGTCTAAATGAGGAGAGGCCCGGCTGTTACACTAGTTATTAACAGATGAAGAGGATATCCATCACACTATCCCTCCTACAGAACATGTCGAACCTAATTTTCACACAACGCAGTTTCAGTTTGATTCGTGAAAACAACCACAAGACATTATTTAACAGAGTAATTTGAATCTTAATAAATGACTAATATGGCCGTCTGCCACAGTGTGTGTCTGTGTGCGACACGTGATCAGGTTTGATCAATAAGAGCGTAATGATCCATGAGAAGCCTTCGGCCTGAAAAAGCATTCATGTGTCTTAAAATGAAAGCAGTGTGTCATCAGGCTCAGTCAGCTGCTTCATGGCTATCATCCACCTCAGACTACAGGGACCGCAATCAGCTTCCTAACATGCTTCATGGATTTAACCAACCATGAGGCCAAACTGTGTGACGCATGAAAACAGCCTGTTGGATATATTTCAGTGATTTAACAGATTATTACTCTTTTTATTTACATATAGAGAGTCAGCAGAAGAGACAAGGTAACACATAGACAGGTAGAAAGACTATGCTGGTGCCTTTGCCCTGTTTTTGTGTGTGATGGATTAGCTGAGTAGTTTGGGCTTTCGCAAGCGCTCTCAGTAGACACACAGTGTGCGCGTCTGTGTTTGCCACTCAATCATAATTGGAAAGTAGAGCCCTCGCGGCCAGTTTGTCAAGGCGAGACTCGATTAGACCAGACGAGAGGCAGTTTTTTCCTCATTTTGATAGATTTGCAGCAGCGAGTGTGAAGGCTGTTCTTCTGCTACGCAGAGTCTCAGTGGAGTTTCTGCAGGTGTCCTTCACTGCAACATTTGCATCCCTGCTTACGTTCACTTCAAATAGGAACAGCTTAAATGCTCGCATATATAAAAAGCTGTGCTTTAGATTACTCTGGGAGTCAGTGGCACCTTAGTAGCAGCTGAGAGCTGAGGAGGAGGAGCAGGAGACTTTCTTCTGGGACTGTGAGTAAACTTTGATCTGTACCCGACAGACAAGTAGACCCCAGACGCATCTTTATTGTCTACTTGTTGAAGCTTTGATGCATTCACACTGCCCAAGCTGCAAGTGAACCACTTTTGGAAGTTTACTCCACCAGCTTATAGACAGTTGGTGACATGTCAAAACTTGATGAACAGAGGCTGCAACTATTACTATTACTACTATTAGTGTCTGAGTAACTAAATCTGAAGATGTTCAGGTCCCTATTATAATTAGAAAGACCAGAAAATATAACATTTTGATGAGGTGAAAGCAGTTAATCTTTCAAATCAATTAATGAACTATTCGTTGCAGTTCTGACCTCTCCACTCTTCAACCTATCTCGTATCTTTGCTCACAGCGTGTAAGTGTAAAAATACCTGAATCGAGAGTGTGTCCTATTATCCGCGAATTTGCATATTTTGTAGGTTGCGTCGTGTGTGTAGTCACCCTGGGTTACATTCTCACTCCCGACAAACCGCACTGCAGTTTACTTGGAAGAAGATCAAGGTCCCCATTTTCAAATATTTTTTCTCATTTAAAAGCTCTAGAAATTAATTAAAATGCTGCTAACTGTTTGTTTGACATCTACTGGAAAGACTCAAGGTTTTTTTTTTTCCATCAGAGAACTTTCATTTTAGTTTCATCTAGTCAAAAAGTAACTCTTCAGCACTTGTGCCAGTTGAACTTGAAGATCATACTAGGTGGAGCCAACTTTACATAAATATCTAAGTTTGTTTGGTGGATGTACAGATATATCTTTTCAAAACCTTTATCAGAGTCTTACATGACAAATAAATTACTGGTGTTTTCTATTTCTGTAGATGTACATTTTTATGCACACACAAAGATTGTAATTACATGCTTTCTTTGCTATTGAATAGTGAGGATTTTTAAATTGGTAGGGAAGATTTCATGTAATTTCCACCTGCTTAACAGTTGATATAGACAGACGGGAAACACAGTGGTGAGAACAGGGGTGATTAGTAGGAGCGCTTCATGCACACATTAGCCCACTGATCCACAAGAACTCCCTGTGGAAGTCAATGGCACCGGCGTCTCTCTGAAAGTGTGATTTTTGCAGTCATGTAATCGAACAGCGCAAATGGATGTAGCTGTCACTACAGGATGTTCCTCTGGAGTCTCCTTGGTCAATACTGTTGTGATTAGGTTGCAGTGATTCCCCACTCAACGTCTGTTTTGCTCAACCCAAGAGACAGTGACTGAGCCCTGCTGCTGCGACTCCCTGCTCGTATATATCATATCTCCCATATGTGTGTTTGTTTTGTGTATATTGCTGCCTGGGGTGAGCCATCTGTACAGCTGTATCCACACAATGTTTTTGTACGTTTCATATTGGGGAATTTGGGAGATTTTCCTTTGTGCATGTGTGTTTCGACAGATGTAGCAAACCAGCTTAACCTCTCTGAAGTCCATCATTTAGTTCATGAGTTCATTGTGATCGGTCAGGCAGGTGTTACTGATGCTCCCACACAAGCTAAGTCTCTGATACCATTTGTGTTTCTTATGGCCACAATGCACGAGTGGTTTTCTGGGGCAGACAGGACACCGAGTAAAGCATTATTGGATTCAGCCAAGTTAGAAAAGCAGGACAAGAACTTAGAGAATCACATTAGTGGAGTCTAGGGAATAAAAACTGGGGTCCCAAATTTGATTCCCAACCTCCTTCTTGGCTGTGACACATAACCCTGCGATGTCTGTATATCTTCCTTATGAGTATTTAAAAAAAAAAAGATCCCCTCAGTGAAAATCTAGTTTTACTTGCTTTCCTTTAAGGAGGTTTAAAGTCCAGTATCTGCAACTCGACTCAGTGTTTTTCAGTTGGGCAGATTCTTGCTTAAGTTCTCGCCTAAACTACCCATTTTGAAACACACCATATTTACCATCAACTGTAGCTCATTTATCACTGTAACATTTTAGTTCTTCATAGTATCTATCTTTCTCACTGAGATTGATTCACGCCCTGCCTCAGTGTCCCGACACACACAGCAAAACAGAGTTTATTTCCCATTACGTTCCGTTGTTGTTCCAGGAAAGGCAACACAAAATTTCCAAACCTTATGAATGTGCATGGTCTTAGTTTCAGCAAATGCAATTTTCTAGCCGGTAAAATTTGTGGATCGAGTTTTTATTGCTTCCGGTGCAGCCAGGTTGAGTTTCAGCCCTCGGATGCTGCTTTCAGTAAATTTCATCATTTCAGTGTTTTGAACACAGATGTTTTATTTTCCGCTGCAGGCCCGATTATTTTTGCCCTTTGCTGTTGCAAGTATGTGAAATAATTGGACTGGATTTATGTCAAAGGCAAGATAATCTGTATTATTGTGCTGTTGCAGGTATGTAGCAAACAAATATAAAAAAGTTTTGTTTGAATGTGAGTAACAGCAGAATAGAAATAGTACACATATCATGAAAATGGAGACTAAATTCTGCCCCCTGTTGTTGTGATTTGTTTAATTATTGTCCTCATGATCATGATTTGGATTATAGCGTCATAGTTCATCAGCTGTAACGATAAAAACGGAAGAAAATCTTTCCTACAAAGGTTCTGTTTACTATCTATAGGTATTCTGACATACACTTGGACACACACACACACACACACACACACACACACACACACACACGCACACACTAGCTACCTTACCTTTTCTCCTTATCTTTCTCATATGCTGCTTGCTGCTTATCACTACCTTGACCTGACAGCTCCAGCTGCAGTTTATTTGGGTGTGCAGTGAACTGAGGATCCATTAGTGCCACTGACTGAACCAGGCCCTGGTCAAAATATTGACTTGAATTTATTTTCTCACACTGGAGCTGCTTGACTTACACTCTGGTATGTTCTTGGCCCAGCAGCCTCAGACCGGACACATATAACGACACATGACAGTAATGTACGGCAGCTCTCCCAACACTTCAAGTTTCAGGTCTTACTTTGGTCATTACAGATTTACTGAGTTTACAATTTGTGCAATATAAGGTTAGTTTACGACTGGGTAATGAAGGCAGGTGCACCCCCAGTTGCAGTCCTGTATATTAGCAGAGTTGGCCCAGATTTATATTACTTATATCAGCTGTCTCACTGCTGATCTCTGCTCACTTCTCAAATAATTGTAACTTGGAGACAACAGATCGCTTTACCTACTTCACTAGGAGTTTTTTTTGGCATCAGATACACTTAGAAGTTAAATCCTTGCATGATTGTATTTTTTACATATTATATGTGACACATTTTGGTCTTCTTGGGAGGAAGATTTTTTTGTTGCTATGTTGTTGAAAGTTCTGATTTCCTCCTAGATTTACAAATTAAAAAACAGTCTTATCTGACTACAGTTATAGTCAATAGTAACATTATTATTTATTTTTTTATTTATTTTTCCTGTCTTGCCCACATTGTCATTCATATTGACATAAAACTTGTGACCTTTATCTCACTGAGGGCAATATTGGCTATTCCCTCCCTCTTTGTGCTCTATAGGTAATCTATAAACCTTTGGTAGTTCATTCAGTCACTCACCTCTGGTGGTTGATTCACTGATGAACCTGCACACACACTCTCCACTCTCATGTTCAGGGATGCAGGTGATAGAAGAATGTTCCCTAAAAACTATCAATGAAGAATAAACAACTGGTTTATCTGCATTTTAATGGTTTCATGTGATAGTTTTATACATTCCCTCAATAAGGGACAGAGAATACCCTGTGTCTCTGTGACTTTTATTCACTTACTCACAACTCCTGCGATTCAGTGATCCACATCAGGCAAAATGTACAACTTCAGAGCTGAAATGAAAGTTTTGATTGATGAATTTCTAATGTCACAACATTACTCAGTGAAAATGATTCTTTATCTGCCGCAATCGGTCTTTGTGCTGTCATCTGTGTGAATCACAGAGAAACGCTTGAAATTATTTCGTTCACACACGCTGGAGGCTCTATCTCTTTCTCTCTGTGTGTTATTAGAGCGGATATGTGACATCCTGCTGGGTTTATGAAAGATAGCAGTAACACAGCGCAGAATGGAAAACGTATCTGCTGATTTGTTATGTTTTTTTGTTCATTATCGTTGATTACTTAAGTTGTTTATTTGGCCATGCTGAGTTGTCCTATGGTTGGTTTAATGGATCGTGACACGTAATTTACAAACACATTGAAAGGAGACTGTTATGTGAAAGTGGAACAAAACAAATATGAATAAATGCTTCTAAATTTATTATCTGTGAATTACAACCTGGAGACTGTGTACCATATTTGTTTGAGTGATTTACAGGATGTATAATTGTATATGTATAATTTATGTTCCTGTTACTGACGTTTACATCTACCATGTCTCTCTGCTCTGTTTGAAGAAGTTTCCATCTTGTGAAAGGATAATTTCTGTTTCTCAACGCAGCTTAATGAGTGACCAGGTCAAGTACTTCATTATAGCAGCTCACTTTTACAGCATGTTGTTAATTTTCTTCTTTCTCTACTTGTTTTTTCCATCTGTCTGTCTGTCTGTCTGTCTGTCTATTCCGTTCCTCTCTTCAGGCTGGCAGGTTATGTGGAGGCTCTGGCGTCTCGGCTGGGAATGCAGATTCCTGACTTGAGCCCAAAACAGGCTGACATGTGGCAGACCAGAGTCAGCTCTCACTCGGTCGGTACCATCATACCGCACTAAAACCACTCTGCTCTCTAGCCATGTCTCTTCTGGTATAAATGCATATTTTCTATTTTCAGTCGTGTCTGACAGATGAAGAGAGGTAAAAGCCTCATAAACACTCAACATAAACACAATCAGAGTGGATATGAATGAGCCAGCTGCAAAGAGCAGTTGAATGTATTCCACTTGTCGTGTGATGCACCGCAGACAACAGAGACGCAGGCGTCTGTGATGTTCCCTTTTCATCACTCATTCATTGCAGGAGAAAATTAGACCTGAATGTTTTTTTTTAATATGCATTGACTGCTCAAGTGTGTAATATAATTAACTTCAGTTAGGTGGAGTGATTGGTCGAGCACTAAGAGGCTGATTGTAAAAGCTCATGCCAGTTGGCCTGGTAGGCTGGAGAATACCATTTTTTATTTTCTTGCAAACATATAGAATACATGTCAAACGTGTAATAGAAACTCAGTGTTTCATGTCATTTCAGTCTTACAGTAAGTCCACACCTGCAGCTAAAGATTTCATATAATCAAATGATGATAAAGCAAGAAAAAAGGACAGTTTGATCAAAAAAAAAAAATGCTTGTAACTGAAATGTAAAAGGCTTATTTTGTGGAAACGACAGCTGTAGAGATTAGTTTTTGTGTGGATGACCTAAAAGCCATTTCTCTGCCAGCATTGTTTCCTGACTTCCGTTTCTCCATGTGCAGGGAAAAGCCATCGGCGTTGGCATCGGCTGTATTCTCGGCATGTTCCCTCTACTGTTCTTCAAAGATGACGACGAGAAGACAAAGGGCCAGACGGAGGCGCAGGAGAAAACACAACCGCCACCTCCTCCAACAGAGAGCAGCAAAAACTGAAACCGTCAACTCATCGGCGACAAATACTATTTGGAATCCATTAGAATACTTTAAACTGGGGCTGATTGGCTGTGTCTGGTGGACTGGAGTGTATGGAAATGTCTTATGAACCCCATACAGTCTAATCTCCGGGTACTTTGCTTTGCAAGGCCCAGTCAAACTATCAAAGGTATTCTGAAGAGGATTTTAGATATTATTTGATTCTAGACTTTGAACTTAAGCACAGGGGACCTGAACTGTCTCTTGACAGGAGACGGTTGATTCATTGGACTGCTGCTCCTCCAACTGTTGCACCGTAACCTCACCATGTTTTGACTGACCGACACGGGCTGAAACTCATTTATCTTAAACACACTGCAGTGACCTCTTTCTCTCCTCTGCTCCAAGTCTTTTGAATATATTTACCTATGTCTCCAGATGGGTTGATGACAAGTAAGGGTAGTTCACCGTTTGGGGACTCGTTCAATTCATTCATTAAATATCACAACAAACTTTGAAAATAGTGAAAGAAAACCCATTCAGAGCTCTTTGAGAAAAAAAAAATCATAAAAGTATCTTACATGGCATTTTGACTGTGGCTTGATTCAGCAGTGTTAAGAGCCATGCGTTGGAGAACTTTCTGTTTCCTGATGAGTTTCTGGCAGTGGTGAGTCATGAAAAGAAGGTCACTTTTGCATACAAAGATTCCCCCCTTCCACAGCAAGTACATTATACTTCAGTACAGTACTTCAAGCATGTTTGGTTACTTGATGATGTCAAAGTCTTAAAGTCCTGCCGGTGTTAAATATTTAACATGCTAGCTGCTCCATTAGATTTTTTTTTTTTGTTTTTTGTCGCTGATTAACTTTATATGCTTTGTGATAATCACCCAAAGCAATTATACGCACAACATGTTTCCCTTGTATACTGTGTGTAGCCAGGTAGATGCAAGTCAAGAGTATCTAACCAAACCAAACAGTTTGCTATCAGGAAGGAGAGAAATACAAAGAGGCAGAGATATAAAACACCACCTGAAACCTCCCGTTTGCGCTGACCCTCTGGTTCCAGTACCATATGATTAATCTCTTCCAGCCCTGCATCAAGCAAGCTGTGGCTGAACTTCAGCGCACGTCTTTCATGCACAGACAGCCATTAAGATCAGTAGATCTTAAGAACTTAGTTTGAATTGATGTCGCACTAAAAGACTGAGATGAACCCGTTTCCATTCTGTGAAAAAGCTTTTTAACACGCACAACTACATTTTTTGCTGTCCCTCCAGATCCATTGTCCCTGCTCTACTGCCCTCCTCTGGCTGAGCTTCAGAGGTGTCAGTTTTAGTAGTTTTTGTTGTCACCTCAGTTCAGTTTACACCTTGTATTGTCACACACTTGTGGTTGTAAATGATCACCGATTTGCTTTCCCTGCTTCGTACTCAAACCCCCTCAGCGTCTTGCTGCTCAGCTTCTCTGGCTATAATTTCTCACTTTATGAGTTTGTTCTTAATCAGTGTTCTTAAACCAAAACTAGGTCATTTGCCAACCAGGAAACAAGAAGGCAGAAAGAGCATATTTCCAAGTCTTAAGTAAGCTGTCACTTTAGCTTGTCACCCGCTTGGCATGTAACTCAGAACTCAGAACATTATGGTGTCAAATCTGTTTAGAGGTTGATGTTAAAGGAAGCAGCCACGTGTCACCAAATGAAATGTCCTTGCAGGAATAGTATTTATTTTTGTTTTAATACTCAGTCTTGTATTCATGATTTTCTCATTGGATATTCTCTTTTACCTCAAAGGACAAAGTTAAGAATAGAAGATATTTGTCAGCACAAAAAACACTTTTGTGAGTATATTTTCAACAACATTCGTCAACAAGGAAGGACTTTGCAACCAATCACTTTATGTCCATAATTAAACTCACTAAAGATGCTCTGAAGACTTACCCTGTATAAGATTGTTCCAGTTATTTATTATGTGGGTAACAGTGATCCTAAACAGTGGTAGAATGAAGAAAATGTACAAAGAAACATATTTATGTAGTTAGGATTTTTGATCTGATTGCTTGATTTCCACCTTGCATGAACTGCTAATAAAAAAAACCCTATTGTACATGTTTACTTTGTAAGAATAATTTTAAAAAAGTATGACAAAAATGATGCACTGCAGCAGGATACAAATCACTGGAGTTGGTAAAGCACGAGTAACTCAGATCAGGATCAGATTTTTGACTCTTGTGATAAAAATATATATTTTACGGCCGTTTCAACTATAATATGTAATATATATATACATGTGTTTCCGTTTTTAGACAGCCAAAGGATGAACATAGGTATTTCCAAATAGGATTGTGTGTTTGTGCAGTCTTGCAGTGGTTTTGCAGATTGGGAACAGAGCCCTCTGCTGGGACGTGAACTGGTAAATGCAGTGTGGAGGTTTGGACAGTGTGTAGGGTGGATCCTCCAAGGAGCAGAATGTTATGAGAAAACCAGGTGAAAAGTGATGATGGTAATAATTTCCAATAACAGTAGCAATTTACCTCCTTGGATTAAATCATTAAATTGCCTGTTTCAGTGTTTTAAGACTTCCTTTAGTGCACAGTTAGCCATCGTAAAAAAAAATAAAAAATAATATATATATATATATATATATATATATATATATATATATATATATATATAATCTGTGTCAAAATACTGTAATTTGGAGGCTATTATTTTTTTCCTCATTCATTTTGCGCTGCGTCACTGAACGTATATGTGTCACTTGGAGGAAAACAAAGATGTAATTTTGTCCTCGAGAAACAGGTGGACTGTTAATCAATGATGAAAAAAAGCACATTAAATTATTCTTCATGGGTTTCCTTCTCAGTTCATGAAAGATAGTTTGTTGCAGGTCGTGAGTACAGGACTTTATTTTGTTTCATATCTGCTGGTATTTTGTTAGCTGTAAGCTGGCTGCCTATATTAATGTTAAATTGATGAAACTGATAAAAAAGCAGGTGATGAAATTCAGAGTTAAAGTGTTTTTTCTTTCAGTGTTTAAATGGACCTGTTTTGGTCTCTGGAGATTTGGAAATCCATCTATCAACAAAATCAGTTCTGGATGGAAAATGTTAGCCTGTCAGCCAGTGATCCACCACTTTGGTCCAAACTGAAATATCTCTACAACCTTTCCATGGATTGTCATGAAATTATGTACTGACATCAATGGCAGAGATTGAAGTCTGCCGATTATGGTGATTTCTTCTAGTGTGGTGTGAGCTGCACCTGTCAAACCACCTGGTAAAATTACTTGATTTATGGAGATATGAATGCTTTTGCATCAAAGCCTCTGAAAACTCAAAAAGGACTTGGTTTTATTGTAGCTGTCATAGACTTTGGACAGGTGTCATAACCTAAAAGTGGTACAGCTTTCTAAGTAATCTTTCAAAGTCAAGTTAATACATAAAAGTCATGAATATTTTTTCTACCATACATTAATTTTACCCAACTTCGCACCAAATCGGCACAGATCCACAGTATTCTCTGCTTCACAGTGCAATCATTTTCTCTTTAGAAAGAGAAGAGGGTAAATCAGTTAACAAACTGATTTCTTACTTTTTTGGTGTCTTTGTGGCACTTTTATTTACAATATGTGGCAGAATGGATGAGTTAATATTTCACCGTGCTAAAGAAAAATCATTATTGCTTCATGTCAGTGCTATGCTTATACATTTTATATTTTCTTTGGCCCAAAGTAAAGATTTGGTCTGTGATGTGTACCTTTGTAAAAGATAAGAGATGGGTTAGGGGTTAATGGAGTGGAGGTTAAGTATCTGATTCTGTGTGATTTCATCTGCTTTGATTAAACTGTTATCACCTGGCTGCAAACATCTGGCCTGGTGTGGATTCTGCACGATCACATATTTCAGTTTATAAATATCTAAATATATATATAAATGTAATCTCTCTTTTTTTAAGGTTGTAAGCATGATTTAAATTCATAACACTTCTTCTTTTAATTCAAATAAATAGTTGAAGAATAAATTATTATACAGACTGAGGCAGATGATATATTCCACTCATCTGTATTCAATAGTGCGTGTCCTACTTTAACAGGTAAAACACACACACACACACACACACACACACACACACACACACACACACAGTCCTGAGAGGAGGATAAAGTGAAAACACCTGTGGGGACGTACTGTAGGTGAGCTTCCGATCTCGTGAATTAGGTTTTGATTTATTTCACACGAAGTTCAAGAGGGGACACATTTATATTAGCTGCTGGCTTCACTGAAAGCAGATAAAGCTTTTAGTGAAGCTACCCGTAGCTTAAATCTTGCACTGGGCTCATCAACTTCTTAGGTTCAGGTGGATGTGACTTTCATATCATCATCATCCTTTATCGTTCCTGCAGTTCAGAATAATTTGCAGAAAACTGCAGTGATATGAAATGCTAATAGTATATGTAGCAAATAACAATAGTGCATGTACTGCTGCTGGCACTTCTTATGAAATGTGTTGTAAGATACTAGAATGAGTGTGGGCTGTTTTGATATTGAGCTTAATGTGTTATCATGACATTTATTTCTATTATTGGTCTTCACTGCAGCTCCAATACCAAAAAAAACCCTTTTGCAGAGATGATGAGCAGTAAATACAAACTGAATGCCTGCAGCATATTCTTGGGAGGAAACAAAAGCACAAACAGTGGAAAAATGTACTATTTCATGTCAAAATGGCTGCCGTGAAAAAGGTCTATTAAACAAAATTGTATTTTTTTTAAACTCAGCATGAGAAAATAAAGAAGAAGAAGAAGGTTGTAGAACAGTTTAACTTAACACATTAACTCTGCAGTGTTTAAAGTATATTTTGTTGTTGTTTGTTGTCATCTTTGTCACGTTTACTTCTTTCCCCCTGGCTGTCATTAGTGTATGCACAGGAATACATGTGTCAGAGGGGAGCAGAGTATCAGCAGAGATTAAATAGCTTGGGACGGGCGTTGCATAGAGAGGGATGGCTTGATGGTGTAACTTGAGGTGAAGCGCAGCAGGAAGAAAATACATCTCAGTGGCACCTGGAATTATGAAACACACCCTTAATTTTACCATCATTAACATCACTCGAATCAGAATACAGGAAAAAAAAATTGTCTTCATGATGATTTTCACATCACAAAATTCAATACAAAGACACAAAAAAAATGTTTCACTGAAGCTTTATTTGTTATCTATACAAACAATACTAAAACGGAGCCATAAGAAAACATCACACACACAAAACTCTGCAAAAACACATACAAAAATATCTTCATAATCAGTATTAAGTCATTCACATAGCTGCTCATTCTGACAACGCATTCACACTTTATATGTGCCACTCGTCACTCATTTCCCTGCACTAAAACATTAGCAACATGCAGAAATACAGTGCCATGAACATGTTATTGAGAAAACAACAGAATTCAGTTAATAAAGGGCTTTGTCCCACAAAAACAATTCTATGTTATAACAAAGCCATACTTGGGAAGAGTGTTTTCACTTTTAAACACCTCTTGAGGAGTGCAGTCAGCCTTGGACAGAAGCCATCGTGGGGACAAACGGCATTTCCATGTGCATTTAGCACCAGTATTTTTTAATCAGGTCTAAATGTTTATAATTTTAGGCCTCAAAGAAAAAAAGCTACAGTCTACAGGTCCCCACCGCAGTTACTGCTGATGCTTTATTAACTCCAAGAGAGGTACTACTGTGCAGTTAAAAATTCAAATAACCCACAAACATTAAAAAGCCATCTTCACTCCAAAATAACCCAAAAGTTAAAATATTTAGTCACAAAGAGGTTTGTTCTGATTAACCCAGGGAGAACATTTTAATGTGCATGTCCCTCTCTTCTTGTTTCCTTTAAAATCTGGAATAATTCTCCTGCAGTATTAATAACTAATGTTACTTCGATGCATGTCCCGCTCTCCTCTTATCAACACTTGTATGTGAACCAGGTCCTTGTCACAGCAAAGTTAAGAAGTGACACAAAAACTTAAAAAACAAGTGTACATGCTGTTTGATTTTTTTCCTTTCTTGTCATAACAGCATTTACACTGAGGCTTTACATATTAAAAACTACAGAGATCAGTCAATATGTAAACTGAGTCTGGAATACAAATTTTAGTCAGTTGAGATTAAATTCTGAAGCAGGTAAAAAAAAAACAACAACAAAAAAATTATGATTGTGTCTCCAATATGATTAAACCAATAAACATGCCATACCCAAAGACTTTTAATTTGGTAACCCATACAATGCACTTAAAGGAACAACCTTACATTTTTAGAGTCATGCCTCACCAGGTATTGTTACACTACCAAAAAAAAAATTCTTGCATTGCAACTTGTTAGCCATGTTAGAAAAACCTTATTATAACCAACCCATAAATGCTAGCCTGCAGCGATAGCACCGTTAATAACCAAGCTACTGTGCCACTTTTAAAACTCCCAATGCTCCCAAACTGCTCATGAGTGATAGCGTCTTGATAACTGGAAATAGCAGAACAATAATCAATCATTTTAAAATGTGAATGTATCTTTTCATTCACACCATGCTTAGCTCACCTCTAATGACGTGCATCACCGTGCGATTCAACAACTTTGATTGTGCAAAAGTAAAAGCTAATGACGAGAAGAAGCTGTGAAGAAACTTCTTTTTGTGAGATATTGTAAAAAATGTGAAAAGCATGCTTTCGGCTCATGGCGTGCATGAAGCTGCATTGGGAGATGCTGCAGCGCGACAGTTTCAGTCAGTCCCAACTGGATCACCTTCATTACTTCATTCAGCAGAGTTCAGACGGCACAAACAACCAGCAGATGTCTCTGTTAAAACAACTTTCCACTGCTGATAAGTTCTGGTAAATCCGCCATTTTTGAATGTGTTCTATCAGGACGAACACAGCACCCTGTGTTACTACTGAGAAGGAATACATTTGATTCATAAATTCCTGTTTTTGGTCATATTTTCCATTCTTTGAATGTGCAATGGTTTCCTCCCAAAAAGAGAAACCTAAAATATATTTCCTCTCAGTTTCACCACAGCTTTTTGTTCACTTACTCTACCCATGATGAACAGGTATCCAGCACCGTTCACTTGGTAAATACTAATACATAAAAACTGTGTCACTATTAAATTCCCTCCTGCTTCAGCACAAAAAGAGATTTCTTGGGCAAAGTCTGACTAAATTCACATTAAATTATTAAAAATCATACGTTTTTTTTGCTTTCAACTTTTAGCATCAATGTGCTCATATTGCACCATTTCATCAATTGTTACAATCATGCAGTGCAAAACAACATAAGCAGAAGCTTGTTGTTGTAATCAACCAATATATTCTACTATTTGTTAGCTTTTTCTTGATGTTTACAGGGGTACAGATAAAGCCCGTGGTTATCCATAGAAACTATGATAAAGTGTTTACTTGTTCCTCAGGATGGTAAAGTCTCCTCACCAGGAGGAGCTGCCATCCCGCCTTAAAAGACTTCATTAGTAATGGTTTCACTGGACAGTTTGAGAACTACATAGCCTAATTTGTATTTCAACTGTCTTTCCACCAAACCAGCACAGACTGACAGTGGGAGAAATACCGACACAGTCCACAGTTTTTCATGACATGATCCACACACACACAGGGTCATACAGAGGGTGACCGATCACACTGTGTGCACGCACACACACACACACACACACACACACACACACGCACACACAAACCAAGGCTCTCTCTCCTCTTGGTATGCTCTTTGTTGTGGCCGCACAAGGGCAGCCTTTGTATGCCCTAAGTATCAGCATGTCGAAGAGAGAATATGTGCATATTTGTTTCCTAGTGTCTTGTCTAGTTATGCATGAATTTGTATATATGTGTGTGTGTGTGTGTGTGTGTGTGGTCCTGGTATTTGCCCTCTTTAGGAGCTACTCTCCCACTGTGCTGGCTTCCATCCCACCGTTTGGCAGGACAGCACAGATGGAGGACAAGACAGAAAGTGAGCCTCTTTTCTCTCTTCACACTGTTGCATTGTTGGTTTGAGCAGGCAGGCTGGTGTTGAGATGGGTATTAACGGGGGAACAGTGGAGGAGACTGGGGGCAGATGGGGGAGAAAGTGGAGGGAAGCCAGCGTCCTGGTGGTGGTGGTGGTGGTGGTACCATAGACGTTCCCTCAACTAATGTTTGTCTTTCAAGTCTGCCTGCTGAGCTTATGCTTGATATATTGTCTTAATCTTAAAACATGGCAGAAGAGTTCCCCGTGCATATCCAGTGCCATAGGTTGTAATCCTGCATAGTACTGTACCATCAAGGTTTTGGTCCTAACTCTTTATTCTGTCCCAAAAAATAAATAGCATGTTTCCCCATCTGAAGTTGTTTGAGAGCTTTCGGAATATTCACTTGTCTTTGAGAGAACACCTTGGACTGAGAGCCTGCTAAAAGAACATGAAGTGGGGGTTTTTCAGTCTACTTTGTCATTGTTGTTGGAGTGAACAGGCTGGCACTGGCCTGAGCACGGAGACGAGAAGGAGGAGGTGGTGGAGTTCAGCGTTTTAGAGGTGGCGGAGGGTTCCCTGGGTTTGTGTTTCTGATGCAGGACGATCGCAGCAAGAATGCTAATGATGTGCACATGGAAGTACATAGATCTAGGAAAGAAAGGAGGAAAAACAAAGCAGAACTTTGTTATTAATGTACTCTAAGGGAAAATATATAGAGAGATATACATAATATCATGTTAAAAACTAACATGTGGAATATTTTGAGTGTTCTGGGGCTCAACATTTCCACCATAACACATGTAATCAGCAAGTAGAGAAGGTTCGATGGCAGAATGGCTCTTTATCACCTATTTTCCACTAAAAGCCTGCAAATATATGTATTTATCATTTATGTTCAAGATGAATCAATAAACAAAAAGTCATTTATTAAGTCTTCTTTAGTAGTAAAATATTTATCTTTGGATTTTAGGCTGTTGGTTGTGTAAAAGACATCGCCTTTGCCTTTGGGAAGGGCATTTTCACCATTTGCTGACATTTTATAGGCAATCCACTTATTAATTACTTGAGAAAATAAACTAAATATTAATTGATAATACAAATAATTGTCAGTTGCAAATACATAATTTAGATTTGAACCCCATAGAAATACTTAGAAAATAGAAGGTAGAAATACTTCCTTGTACTGAATACTATAAACAATATGTGGCAATACACCATGTACACTCTGCAAGAAAAGGCATCACCAGCACTTGGTGCATCCATAGCCCGCATGCTGGCATGTGGACCCATATATATAGCCACATGAATACAGCAGGCATGACTTGGGCTGAAGAGGATAAGAGGACTAAAGATGATCACATACCTGTAATAAACCAATGTGGGCTCTACTGCAAGAAGTAGGAAAGGCATGACAGTGTAGCAGATGGCCAGCTGGGTGGCTGCCCAAGTTATGATGTCGTAACCCATCTTCAAGCCTGTGTGGCCCAAGAAGTAGTGACGAATACACTTCCGTACCTGGAGGGTAGAGACAATAACCTCAGATTGTATGAACTTAGACTACTAAAACTAGAATGTTCTACATGCTGCTGTGGTATAATAACTTCATCAACAGGTTAGCCAGGTCTATCTATCGGTTGCTCACATACAGAAAAACACGCAGACAGATTTGTAGACTTCCTTCCAGGTGTACTAATAAGAACATTTAATGGATGTCGAATACTCACAGTTCGTGCTGCCATAGTGATGGGGATAGCAGTGATGAAGGTAAAGTAGTACCCTGGGTAAACACCGTGCCACAAGGCAGACAGGATGAAGGTCAACGCCAATCTGTGCTTGGGCGCTCGGTCATAGCACACCCTGAGGAGGTGAGAGGAATCGGACATATTCAACAGAGCTGAGTAAATGTTTTCTGACTATACGCATGAGTACTGAAGTTGCAGCACTTACGTTTTGAGCCAAATTCCTGTTCGAATATTCCAGTTGTCTATAAACGTCTTGAAGCTAGTTGCAGTCTGAAAAAAAAGTAAAAAATAAAAATAATAAATAACAATAGTCGTTGTGAAAGTCACTGTAAGACTTTGAATAAAACATTCAATTTAACACACACTGTATTTTTTAAATCATTTGAAATACTGAAGGTACCTCAATGCCCAAGATGTTGAGGTTACAGATGAGGTCCCAAGATGGCTTTCCATTTTCATCCATCCCCAAGAAACCATAACCGGCAGCGTTGTTGACCGCATCAGCTGACAGGACAGAGGAACAAAAGAAAAAAAAAAATGAAATCACATGATGTCTATGGCAATTACAATGCAGCTCATGTTCCCCAGAGCTCACCTAGTGTCCAGGCAAAGTAGAATTTGGGCCTTGCAGCTTGTATGGAGAAGAAAGCGTAGGTGAGCCTAGTGAGGAAAGGGGCTTGGCTGACAAAGTGGGGGTCCACGTTGTACGTTATCGGCAACGACCGAGTCACAGTGAGGAAGAACAGCATACAGCCGGAGCAGACCAGCAATTTTCGACAGACAGCGTTCTGTAGAGAAAACAGAGAACTGCTGAGCAGGGATGGAAACACACATAACGGCTGGACATGAAGACCACTGGACTCTAAAATCAAGTCCAGCTGAGATCACAGGAAATTACTCATATTTAGAAACTATAAGGACATGCAGAAACCAAACATCGGATAGTCGCTCCACTCTACTGAACCAAATCACAATGTCCATTTACTCAGGCTACACTTTTTATTTGACTGGAAACCTATTGGCTAAAACAGATTGGATCTATGTACAAATATGATGGAGCGTGTACTCCGGCTGTTTAAGAGACATTGTTTCTGGCTAATCCACACCAGCCAAGAAGAAGTTTTATTACTGCCTGTTACTGCTTATGATGAGTGTTGATCTCAGCGTTCAGGCAGCAAACAGAATTTAACATTAGGCTGATGACATTTTCGATAAAACAGGAGAGCAATGCAGCTGTGTCTGCTCTGCTCTGTCTTACGGTACATCTCCTGTCAGTGAATAAAATATTAAACTAGCAGAAAAATGCAAGGTAAATGGTGTAGAACACACTAAAGATTGAAAAGCTACTATAGTCACAGCTTATGCTATGTCATTTATCAATTTACCATAGGTGATGGGTCCGGTGTCTTATCATAACCATTCTGTCCATTACATGTCCCAGAGTGCTGCCTGAGCCTCTTGCTGATGTGTCTGCCCTCTATAAAGTCTATGTAGTCCATATAGTTACTGCACGGTCCCACCAAGATACTCAGGAAGTTCAGATTGTAACTCAGGTACTCGATGAGAGAAGGCCTCACACTGCAGAAAGAACAATATAAAAAAAAAAAATCACTGAAAACAAAACAGAGAACCCATAAACACTACTCACAAAAAAGTTAGGGATATTCTGCTTTCGGATGACATTTCAGAATGCACCTGAAATACACTCTAACCTTTACAGGTGAACTTAATTTGACCTTCTCTGAACTTTTGAATACACATGTCCAACTGATCAGTGTTTCATTTTAACAGTCCTCTTCATCGTGCTGTTCACATTTTGACATCACGAGACCAAGGCGACGCCTAACAATCCATCAACAGTACCTGGCCATTGCAAGGCTTAGACTGTCACAGAGTTTCATCAGCAGGCTGCAATAAGTCGACTCGTGAACAGCATGAGACGTTGTCGTCAAGCTGTAACTGATGCTCGAGGACACATGACAAGCATTGACATTTTTTATTGCGGTATACCCGCCACTGTTGTTAGCTTTTGTTTCAATAAATTGTTTGAGATGAGGATATTACCATTGCATGCTTCCACTTAAATGCCCTGCTTTCATGATATAATATCACTGTAGTATGAACTTTTTACATTTTCCATAAATTTCACCCGAAAATCGAATATCCCTAACTTTTTGTCAGTAGTGTATGTTCAGTATGATAACGATGAAGACTTCAGGTAAAATTAATCTGTGTTACTGTATGTTTACATCTATGTTGAGTGGTACATGAGAAAGCATGCCAGTTATTTTTTACATAAATATGAACTGAAATGAATTACAGAAAGGAGGTCATGTGAACCTGCATTATTGCTTTGCAGATAAAACTTTACATAAAAGAAGACAAAAAAAAAAAAAAAAACATTTTGTGAATGCCAGACATTTTAAATGTCATAAATTAGCTTTGACTTAACCTTTGGCCCTCTAATTACAATTACACAGCATTTAAAAGGAAACAGGCTCGAGGACTGGTCGTTAATTATAACCAGCTCCAAATACTGAAGAACCAGAAAGTCAAAATCTGCTTTTCAATAAGCTTACTGATTCTTGAGACGATGGTTACAGTACAAGCAGAAAAGTAAGCTAACAGTATGAGACAGTCACCAAATTTGGAGAGTTATCACAGAAAGAGCAACAATATGATAATTTTTGATACATTTTATAATCTGTTTTGAAGTAGCATGCAGGTACACTGATGAATGTGGTTTTATCTATTCACGTGCATTAACATAATATTTCCCATGCAAA
Organism: Protonibea diacanthus; assembly: GCA_028641955.1. NCBI lineage: Eukaryota > Metazoa > Chordata > Actinopteri > Sciaenidae > Protonibea > Protonibea diacanthus. The sequence continues at coordinate 11,231,031 of CM053983.1, read as the reverse complement.
ATGAAGCCTCTTTTCTAAGTTCCCAGCATGCTTTTTTACATGAACAAGCTATTCACCATGATTGCATCTCCTTGTCATTGTCCTTCGTGGCTAAAGGAAAAGAGACAGTTATTTATTCTTTAAATAAGGTCTTAATTCAGATGCAACCTCCTGTGCATACTGTATATACTTTGACAGTCCAGATTCACCATGATGTCACTAATAGTTATGTGGAGTACGGAAGAATGTCAATTACCATCATCTTGGTTTTTTGGAGCCAATATTTAGACGAGAAGGTGGAGCTGAGGAGGACACGATTGCTACACCTATATCCTTATTGGACTGACAACCCATGGACACATGGGTTTTTTACTACTACTTAAATTGGACCATAAATTACAAAATGACTTTAAACTAGCAATTCAAACCATAAAGTCACAAGGAAACTGTTTACCAAGGTTATAAATCAAGTAGGATCTTTCTCCTAAGCTTACATACAATTGGGAATTTATTTTGAACAGTGAAGCTGCTGGCTATTAGAAAAAATGCAGGTTTAAGGCACTACCTCATTGGCTTCACTTTCAGACCCAGAAGCTCCATCCACTATTTATACAGTCTATGGTCTAGATACAGTCTAAATTGAGTTGGTAAAAAAGAAGAGGAATCATATCAAACACCTCCACTTTATCATTATTCAAAGACCACAGTGCTCTGACTTTGACTCTGTCCCCAAATAATCTATGCCCTGATGTTACACACTGCGACCTGTAATTACCACCAAGTCATTAGTATGTTTTACCACTGTTTAAACTTACTTTATAGCCAGAAGCCTCTGCTCCGGGGTCAGTTGTTCAGGTTTCTTACACATACCTAAAAAAAACAAAGCATGGAGCCATCAGTAACCTGTTTGGAACCATTCATTTTGCTACTTTTAACCAAGTAAAAATAAAATGAATGATGGCTGAATTCCATTTAGCTGCTTTAGTTTCGGGATCCTGGTTCACTGTCACAATCTCCAGTGAAAAAACGCCTTAATGTTCTTAAATGTTAAGTCACTGTCACTGAGTATGTAGTTTACACTATTAAAGGCCTGTGTACATATAAGTTTGTGTGCCTGTGTGTGGGTGTGCATCTTCTCCTCTGCTTTACCATCATGGAGCTGAAAGGCCATTGTGGTGATCTTCTGGGTTACTATCATCAGAGGCCTGAGCAGAAAAAAATAAAAATGATGAATTTACCAAAGAATAAATACAAGTTTGGCATTTAAAAATGGATATGCAGAAGGTAATAAGGCCTCACAAAGCCAGTCTGATGTAGATGAGCAATGTTGACAAAGTTTTGTAGCTCTTTACTCTGTCACTGACAAGCACATTCAAACACCTACTGAACCTCTGTTTGAGGCTACAGAATTGATTTCCCCCATGTGAATCACTCCATTCTTTTCCAGTAGTGTCAAATCAGGTCACTTATTAAACCAATGCAATTCATTCAAATCACTTAAAATCAGTACAGCTTCATGATAATCATCTTGTCAAACTCAGAGTACACACCAAGAGAGTAGAGAGAAGAAGAATCCATCAAATACCATAGGTTGCATTGTAAATAACACTTATTTACAACGCAACAACATAAAATGCTGCATCATGCTTGTACTTTTACATTTGTACTGACACTGTCATCCAGAAGATACAAAGGGCAGTGAACAGCAGACTACGTGAACATGTAATAACATGTTTCCTTTACAGTGTAAATCTTGCTTAAGTTAACAGGGATAGCGGTGACGTGGAGGACATTGAGGTCCTGTACAGTAAGTCTGAACAGAGTAGTTTCACACCCACTCTCCTGATTTCATTCACAGATAGAGACCTCTCTGTCCCAAGAATGTGAGTGTGTGCACAAAGGCACACATAAACTACATCTCTCTCTCTCCCTCTCTCTCTCTCTCTCTCTCACACACACACAAACACACACACTCTCCCGCACACTGGTTCCTGTGTGTGAGTGGGCTGCATTGTGTGCACTGCATGGAAAACCGAGGCAGAGTCGGGCTAGCCGAGTGGCTGGCAGTGCCAGCTCAATGAGAGTTGGCAGTGGGCTTTAGAGAAACATTTTCGGGGTGTGCAGCGCTCCACCACTGTAGCCTGCAGACTCTGTTTTTCCACATAGACTCTAAAGTTGGCAGTGTACGCGAAATTTTGACCCAGTTGAGTTTCAGCTCTGCTGCCTTTCTGCCAAATTCAGAAAAGATCAGCTTATGGAAATGCTCACTGACAAACAGGGAGAATAACACAGAGACTTTAGAGACAAGCTCTAAATTAACTGTGTTTGGCATCTTCCAACAGGGGGGGTAATGAGAACAACACAACAGTAGAAAACAGTTAGTTTCCAACACAAATGAATGGTGTTAAAAAAAAAAAAAAAAAAAGGTCCACTGAGTCAAAGAATAATTTTTAAGCATTTCCTTTGGCACTGGATAACTTGATCAAAATCTGTGTGAGTAGTTACACATATGCACACAATGCGTGTGATTCACAACCATTCATCAGTCCAGTGTAAAAGCTTAGAGATTTCTAATTCAATATACGTATACGACCCCACCAAAGGCTGACTCACTGGCCTGGCTGCTCATCACCAAAGTCATGCGGAGCACAAGTGGGGCTGCCAGTAAATTCATCCACACCAGGGCTGGGAAAAGAAGTTGCTGAATACAGAAACCACTAAAGTCAGTTGTCACCTTTAGAGAACAACTGCACACAGAAAACATTACCGCACACTTTATTCTGACAAAACACATGTATCTACAGCTCCACGTTTAGTTAAAGATTTGTCTGTTTTTCTGTGGATGCAGGGAGGTCACATTCCTTCTGTAGGATGCTAACACAATTCTAACCCTCTTTATCAAAGCAACTGCATGTCATCAATGTGAAAGCAGCTATGGAATGAAGTTACCGTTAAGTTTTGTTTTCAATTTGATGACGCAATCTTTGATTTGTGAAACGATGAGTAGTTCTTCCCATCTCCTGCTCCTCCTTCACTAAATTTTTCTTTTAAGCACTACTGTGTGATCTTCATAAAGTCAGAAAGAGAGTGATGTGCGTGATGTTGTAATGAAAAGACACCCTTAAAAGAACACTCCTTCAGAGGCAGCCTTGTTTCTAACACAGCAAGGTCACAGTTGCCAGGAGGCAGCGAATGCTAACTCTACCTGGCTGGGCAGTGTCAACTGTGAACAATCCACTCTGCTGCTTTTTAAACAGCAGTTTGTATTTACACAAGGCCGTGGCACTGCCGACTGTGTGAGGAGGCACAACACAGTTTGTGAACGTTAACTGATAACATTAGAACTGCTCCAGAACTGAAATGACTAATATGCTGCCAGCAAAAAGGTGTGGCAAAGAGGGAAGAAAAGAGGTGAGACAACCGAGTGATTAAGTTTTTCCCTTACCCAGAGAAGTCAGTGGATAATATCCCATAGTTAAAGATGAAGACTCTGCTTACTTGGCACACTGTCAAGTAGCCCATAGCCATCACCATGGAATACCTGCATGTGAAGGAATGAATGAAATTAAATCAGACAGTTACTCATATTTATGCTGTTTAAATCACCTCAGAGATTTTATGCTGAATATCTACAATGATTGAATATTGGATTGGATACTTTAGTTTTCTATATCCTCAGACTAAGTAACAGGGATTGATGAAGTTTAGCACAGTTCATTGATATCTACTTTTTCAAAAGACTTTTTCAAACACTGACATATAGGAAACAGGAGAAGGATTTTTTTTGTGTTGGTGTACTGGAATGTTCTGAGATTGTCTTGATTCATTCACAGCAACCTCCTCTCACCCTGTGCAAGTGATGAAGAGGTGTGTAATGCGGTATGTGTGTTTAACCTGGGACACACTTTTTTAAGTTGTGATTTGCCTCCACATGTACAAAACAATACCGGTTTTATCTTCCAGGTAATCCCTTTACTCGTGAATACCAGAGCAACCTGACCAAACCTTGCTGATGTTGCTCCATTCACAAAGGGAGAAAAGAAACTATGACACACTTCAGGCAAGTTGTTTCAAGCCGCCATACATGCATACATATGAAGTAACATGTTAGGACATTCACAAAGCTACACAAACGCATATGGCTTCAAATTTAAAAAATGTACACAAACACACACATACATACACAGCCCAACTGTGTTCGCTGATTTCTTAGACTGGTCCGGCTGGCGTGTCAGGCTGCCTTTCACCTGACGTGTTTGACATCACTTTTTTTTTTTTTAACAGCAGCATTTTAGTTCAGGCTGCATTTTGACAGAAAGATCATGCTGAAGGCTAAACGCTGAAGGCTCTGTCGGAATGTGTTGGGAGGTAGTAAATGAATAGGTACATTCAAAAGTGTGAGCAATGTTGAGTGAGAAATGTTTGTTTTTTCAGATTTAATTGTCAAGAACAGCCAACAAGTATGTTATCAATAAGCTTGCCATCTTCTAGACCTACTAATCTGCTCACTACACCTACGACATAAATAGTTTCTGGGCTGATCTTGCCTGACAGGTTTTACTGGAAGACAACAGTAACTAGAATTGCTATCATACATATAGTGGAAATGAGGTGTTACTGTAGCAGTTTTGTCATCCACCAGTCAGCATGGTGTCAGACAAGTCAGCCTGGTCTGGACACAACACTTGTAGCAACCTATTGATTATGGAATACAAAAGGATTTTATTTGTCTAAAACCAAATCAACCAGGCTACCAGATCATTACAAAGGATAGAGTTAGATAGTAGAGTTTGTTTACATTTTCCCTTTCCAGGTGGGTGGCATTGATTTATTGCACACAGCATTAAGTATTGCACTTCCACCTGATATTTAAGTTTAAATATAAGATGGTCAGACGCACTTCAGTGTTGTGGCAATCCATTTTATAATTAATTCTAACATTCTGTCTTCATAACATAGCTTCATCTCAGACTTTTTCCCTTTTGAAGTATGAAGACCATCACCCACCTGTGGACATTGCTGATGTCACATTTGATGATGATCAAGTAGCTTGCAACCACCACGGTCAGGATGTGAGCTGAGTACCTGCAGAAAAGGACATGTTATCAAAAAATGTGCATCGTGACCATTATTAGACCAATACAGTGTTCTTTATTAAAAATGGAAGCAGACTTTATGTCTGTAATATGGTGCAGTATATGTGTCAGTGCAGCTTAGACATGTTCCCCTGAAACCTGTTACTCATGGATCAAATACCAGCACAGCCATGTCTCCAGTCTACCTCCTTTCTCTGCACTCTTATTGTCTACAGCCTCATTGTCCTCCTATAATTATAAGCCAGTGGTGCTGCTAACATTCAGGACCGGACCCTGACTGCAGGACCTCTGCCCTGTCTACTTGTTAAAAGATAGTTAACTATCACATACTTTCACTCAGTTCAATCAAAATGTGTTGGCAATTGAGGCATGTCACTGACACAGTAATGAAAAGACAAGGAGTCGCAGCATCATGTGAGATAAACTGAACTGAGTAGTGTGTGAGCGTGGAATACAGTATCATACAGTACCATCCAAAGCAGAAGATGAGAAAGGCAATGCCAAGCAGAGTGGCCACAGCGTGCCTGACCAGGGGATTGGCATGGCTAGGACTGAGGTAGAGACGAAACCAGAAGGCAGCAAACAAGGCAAACAGCTGACACGCCAAAAAATTCACCTGTGTGGGAGAAAGCCAGAGATTAGGATGCTCAAAAATATTCAATAAAACATTTACTTTTTTTAGTACTTGACAAAAAAAAAAAGAAAAAGAAAGAAAAGAAAAGAAAAAAAAACAAATCCTAATACTATAGGGATGTATTATGACAGCCTGATGCAAGATTATAAGATTTTTCCCACATGTGTGATCATAGTATCTTATCTTGGTATCTTATCACCATTATAAGCATGTTTAGTTTTGCTATGGTGTTTGCTTTAAATGTTAAGAAGCATCATTTTAAACACTGGCATGCAGGTCTTCTGGTGCCATCTTCTAATTTATACCAACACAGTTATGAATTGTAATGTGGGCATCGCGAACTGTTAATGAATCACTGCATGTCTCTCTAACAAATGCCACAACATTAATTGACTGTCCCCAACGCAGATTCACTAATATATACGGCTTATTAGCTCATGGGCAGATATTCCTACCTGATCAAGAGGAAAGCCCAAGTATCCACTGACAGGCAGCAGCCACTTAGATCCAGTGGTATTAAACGCAGTGTCCGCGCGCTCGCCCATCCTACGTAGTTTTTAATTTTATCGACGACCTCAATGTTCCTCAACGTAGTCTGTCCCCTTCTTTTTTTTTTTTTTAAAGATAATTACTCACTGTTTTCTGTGACTGAAACACATTGTTTGCCGGAAAGGCCCCGTGACAAGTCAAACCAGTCCACAGAATGATAGACTTGACATAGAAATTCACTCCTCCTCCTCGGACTCAGTGTCTGTCAAGTCTGACACGGACAGGCAGAAATAAATTTGCGTTTCCGGTCATCCAAAATAAAAGCCCTGTTAACGAACGTGTCAAATAAGGTTTTATAGCGCAGCACTAAAGACAGAAAGCAAGTTAAGGTATGAACTGTTTCCAAAGAGAAACCTCTTCTAATGTTTGTTTCCCACTCGCACACCTGCCGCTGTAAAAGGCGACGTTTTAAACGAATAAAAGTCATCCACCTTACTTCCGGTGTTTTTTAGACTCTCTTTCAAACTTGGCACAACAAATAAGAGTTGGGACCAGTGACTATCCCCCTCCTACCCGCCCCCTTTTAAAATAAGTGTTTGACTAGGAACTCTTGGTGACAAAAAAAATAGCCTTCACATTAAACAGATCAAATATGAACAAAGTGTGTTTGTGTTATTTAAAGACTGCAGCAATCACGTTTGATGCTCACAGAATTGTAGAGAGAAATTGTCACTTTATGAATGAAAATCAATAAAACATCTCCTGCTCTCTTAAAGTTTAGATGTGAGGTGGTCAAAATTTGTATTTAAACCTGATGCATTAGTTTATATGTGTTGCACAGGGTACGAAACATGTCATTTGTTGGATAGAAGGACTGAATGCTCTTTCCTCAGACACCAGCTTGTGGAGAGTCATATGGGTGAATTATTGTAGAGTCAATCCTGTGAGTTATAATTAATGTCCAAATGCCAAGTTTTCTCAGTGGCTCCCCGGAAACATACTGAGCACTTCACATGGTGAGTCTGAGGGTGACATTTAAGCCATGAATTCAGCTGAGAATATGAACTAATCCTAACAGATAAACAATTAATGTGGCATTTGATAGATGTTGGAGCATAAGCACCCCGAAGCTGAAGGGTCTTGCTCTTCATTCATAGTTCAGTCATAATACCACCATAATTCACTATTCATTCATTCACACTCATCTATTTACAGGGTATACAGTGCATGTTCACCTACTAATCATGTGGATTACTATGATAGCAGTACACAAAGTATTATGTGGCCTGCCTCAGACGCCTAACAGTGGTGGAAGAAGTATTATAATATAACTTGATTTTTACATTTTTGGACAGTGGGTTGACAGAAGTGCCACTGTTAGTCATGTTCTGGTGCATGTCAGTATATTTGGTAGCATTTTTTCTTTTGCATTATTGGGCAGCAGTGTGAACAAACCCATTGGTCTGAGTCACTTTTAGGCTTTGTGGATTTGTCTTGGCCAATGAGTCAGAAATACCACAGTGTAAACACACTCCATTACAAGTAAGTGGTGATCTATAAAAGCACATTATATTTTGTATGTATCTATAGCTGTTAAATAAGAAAAAAAGTACAAGTGTAGTCAAGACCGATATATCCCTCTGAAATGTAGTGGAGTATATAGAAATATAAAGAAGCAAAACATGGAAATACTCAAGTAAAGTACAAATACATCAGAACTGTACTTAAGTACACTAGTTGAATACATGCACTTAGTTACATTTCGCCACTGAATGTAAACCTTCATTGCTAAAGACTGTACACCACAGGTGGGTTTTATACAATTAAATGTCAGTTGCATGCTAACTTTGGAAATCTTCCAAATCAGATGACATATCACTGACATATAGCTGAAATATATAACAGAATTAGAGACAATGCCCATGTTAGGCTGTCCATCTGGAGTTAATTTGTACTCATTTTCAAGCACACAGGTAAGGTTTACAAGGTGAGACACACTGATTTCTCAGATGTTTTTAGACACACACTATATAAGCTCCACAGGAGCTGAGCAATAATAATGCACCAAAACAAACATTATATTAAATATTGATACAAACATTAAAATTGAAATATGAAGAATAGAAGATAAATAGAGGATAGCGCAGTTCGTAAATTATTAAATTCAGTATTTATTGTCACCACTTTTTACTCAACTGGTTTTACCAGCGGGAACAACACTGATCTGTAATCATAGCAACATATTATCTTGGAGAATGTCAGTATTTAATACCCAGAGGCGATCTTGTGATTCTGATGAGACACACAGAAAACTGGTTAAAAAAAAAGGGGGACAAACATTATGTTAGCAACTATCTCTGCTCAAAACAACAAAAATCTTTGTGTTATAAATATACTGTATCAATACAGAAATAATAAATAGATGTATAACAAAACCAAATTACTGCGCAGTATATAAATAAGATATACAATATAATAAAATATTATAGATTATCTAATATAGATTTGGCCAAGTTAATGAAATACATACAGTACATCATTCAGCACTTCAGCTCAATTGGTCACTTGCGCCACCCAGCGTGCTTTCAGGGAACACGCAGGGAGTGACAGGTGACGTCGCCTGTTTACAACTGCCAATGAACACGTGGCGCACAGAATACTGGGCTGTTATTGGCCAATACGGCAGTAATGTGGGTGGGGTTTTTTCGCCAACGGACCAATAGCGTCTGGCATGTAAATTCCGTTTGAAACTTCCCCGGGAAATCTGAGTTTCGCGGGAGGGCTCTTGAGCGCGTAAACCGTATCCCTTCATTCATCAGGCCGTTTCCTGAAGCCATTTCTAGACGAGGGAAACGAGAGTTGCGCTACTTTTTAATCCGTTGCATCTGCCTAAATGCACCTTCTTAAGGAAAAATACTTTACAAAAGTCGATGCATCAGACTCTCATCTTTACTTCGGTGTGATTATTTTTGTAACTATTGCGGCGGAATAGCAGCCATACGGGCTTGAAAGTACAGAGACAAGAAAGGGGTTACCCCGAATACGCAAGATGAGAAGAGGGATCTCCTCGGCTCCGGACAAAGTGTTTTTAGCGGGGGTCGGGGGCTCTCCTCTGGACAATAATATAATTTTAACAACTCTCTCGGATCGTTTAAACCCTGGTCAATCCAACGCTACGTTTATCCAAATAATAACCACCCCACCGCCTTGCAACGTTACACAGACATCAAATGTGTGTTTATCTGAACCTCAGATAAACAACATTTACACAACTCCACAACAAGCTGCAGCAAACGGAGCAGGACAACGACCCGCTCTGGGGAGACCGCCGGTAATCATTTATACAGCTCGTTTTAACATGTTAGGTTGCTACAACTAGCCACAAACACGACAAAATGTTAGCTTGCTATGCTAGCCGAGCTTGTTGTTCGGGCAGCTAACGTTAGCTGCTTAGCCAGGGCATTCCCACGACTCAACCTAGCGAGGTGGCTAAGTAACTACCGCTAGCTAAGTTACCCAAGTGGGTTGGTTAACAGTTTTGTTGACCGTGGGGAAGCAGACGACGAGTTTAAGTTAGTTTTCCGTTTGCAGAGACGTAGACCTGTCATCTAATAGCGTGCTATGCTAACTTCATGGTGCTTTTGAGTCCGCTTCACCCTTGCAGCCAGATGGAAATATTGGTAAGAGATGAGTAACGTTAGCGGTGGCCTAGTGGCTGCTGTTGGTGTCTTAATTTGGGGGTTGGGGGGATTGTTGGGCTGCTTGGCTCTTAGTTAGCTCATTTCTGGCTTTCTAACAAGACACGAGGGGCTAAACTTTCAAAGACATGAGCTTATACGCAGCTAAAGCTTGACTTCAGTTTTGAAACTGCTCGGTAGATATTTCTCCCAGTCGTCTCTGAACATGCAAGCCAACTTGGATGAAGCTTGAAAATGTGTTAGCTTTCAAGGCTAGCAGCAGTATTGATCATTAGAGGACAACATTACTCGTTGTCGGCCATGACCTTAATTTTGCACAAGTGTTTCATGTCCCTCCTTTTTTTTTCTTTGTAAATAAAGTGTAACGTTATGGTGCTTTTTTTTATGCCAAGTAAAGTGAAACTCGAGTTTGTTGCTTTAGTGCTGACTGCACGTTTCCTGTATTCTCAACCTGCACAAACCACACAAAATAGTTTCAGCAGTATTCAGGGTGTTGGTTTGTTCCTGGCTATTCATCTTTCATGAACTAAACCAGCCTCTGTATCTCCGGCTGTAGCCATGAACATGCAGGGGGTGTGGAGAGGGGGGGCTGCTTGCTGATATAAAATGGCTGACATTTTGACTGTCAACAGAGGGCATATTATTCTGTATTTGACTTGGCCTAAATTAAGTGAAGTATCAGATGAGGTTTACCATGCTTTAAATAGTTGAGTGTTTCCCTGGGGTTAATTGGTTTATCCCCTACAAAAGGTTTATAGGGCAATACAGTAGACCTGTAGCACCCGGGTGTCTTGCTCAAAGACACTAAACCAGGTACTGAGGGCTTATTAAGGCTGTTCACTAAGCCACCATGCCATGTAACCATGATGATGACTAGAAAGGCAGTTTAAGGTGGTGATTTAAAAAAAAAAAAAAAAAAAAGGTCTACTATTGCTAAAAATGTCTGCTATTGCTAAAACCATCGGTTACGACCACACATCGCCTTTGACAGGCTACACCAGCACTAAAATGAATTGATAGTGACAGGTTTGTCATCGACAACCTGTAGATTTGAAGTTGAGATGAATGTGAGTTGTTAAAATTCTGGTTCAGATCCAAATAAACACCCAAACAGCTGTTCAGAAAGGGCGTTGTTTGATTTTTTTTTTTTTTTTATTAGTGAGCGAAGCAGTACAGAAAATGATGTCAGTATACTCAGTAGTGTTTTTTTCTTCTGCATTAATGGCCAGCGGTGTGAACAAACCCACGGGTGTGACTCACTTTTAAGCTGTGTGGATTTGGCTTGGCCAGTGAGTTTAGAAAAGAAGTCACAACCACTGGGTTTGTGTCACATCACTAGACTGACAGTTTGTCCGTGATTTGTTGGAACTTTGACAAAAAAAATATGAACTGCTTTATGGAAGTAAAGTTGACTGCTACACCTCAGGTGATGTCCTCAGATTCAACGCTAGACTAGAAATAGAACTAGAATTTCCTATCTTTTCCCCCTCCCAGGCAAAAAGGCGGTTGGCGCTTGATGATTCAGACCACCAGTACCAGTCAGAACCAACCAGGACCCCAAGAGGCAGAGGGGGGAATGCGGCAGCCAATGGGGCAAGACTTAAGACACCCAGAAGTAAGCAACAGAAAGTTATGAGGAGCACTTTGCCATGTGTTTGTACACGTCGCTTGTAATTTTACAGCACTATGATTCAAGGTTGTCCCTTGTGAGATATGTTCCATACCATGGTCCATACACAGGGACAGTCTCGATGCTACAGCTTACTTAGAGTCACAGATAGGGATGCACCGATTGTGAAATTCTGGGCCGATACCAATGTTTAAAACAACAACTTGGCCGATGCCAATGTTTGTTACATGTGTTGCAAATTGCATAACGTGGATCTTTCTCGAAGCGTCCCAGAACCGTCTCTATGCTCGGCTACGCGCTGAATACGTGTCTGTTGTATTTTTGACGCTTGACGCGAGCAGCACGTCAATCTACACGGAGCACCTCGAGCGGGCGGAAGCCAGACACAGAAAAAGCAAAGAGAATCTGGTGGATTTTCAAAATAAAATACCCAGTGCAAACTGCCGGTCGTAAAAACAGACAAAAGCGAAACTAAGTAACTACGTAGCATACATACATGTGTAATGTACCACGTACATTACACATGTAGAAGCATATTTAGAAGAACATACACCGGGAAAATGGGCAAATCTGAGCAAGTAAACAAAATCTGGTGGGCTAAACGCTCGCTGCCGTTTGAAATCGCAAGACCAAAACCACGCCGCGTACGTAACGTGCCAGAGATGTGTGGAGAGGGGTTTCAGAGCCTCCTAAAAAAAGGGAAAAAAGGTTTCTCCTCAGCACAGCGTTCATGCGACATGTAAATCAACGTATAATCATCGGCCACTGCCATCAGTGAATGTCATCTTTATTTGCCGATGGCAGTTAAGGAGACGAACATCGGCAGATGTCGATGTTCAGCCAATGCATCAGTGCATCCCTAGCCACAGAATACAGAAAGTACATGCGCAGTGTTGTCGCTGAGCTGAACACGCTGGTCAGTGAGATGCTCTCGACATAAATTAGAATTTCAGTGAACAAGACTTTGTGGAGCTGAAATACAGAAGGCACACATATGCACACACACGAAGAAGTTGCTTTAGTATTTTTGTGTGTGTCGTGCATACACAAAATTCTCACAATGCAGAACCTTTCTTCCTAATCGCTAGCTGACCACTTCAAATAATGACTGAGGTTAATTTACAGAGGAAGGAAACAAGACGCATTTGCTGCCTAGGTTTTTCCTGTGTTCTCTCTAGATGTGTCTCCTGTATTATCTACTAATTTAGAATACAATTAGATCTTAAAACAGACACGATATCTGTGCATCAGTTGTTGTGTTTATGATATATGGCCTCTGCAGCAGTTTAATTTGTTGATTTCAGCCACAGGGTGTTTTGGAAGGTGAGACAGTTGACATGTTGTGGTCCAGCCCCTAAAATGCCGTAACCCTCTGATGAAAGGGGTTGATGTTATCAACACAAAGCTATTTATCAAAAAACAGGTCCAGCTGGTAAATATCTAACTCAGTGCTGTACGTAAACTATTTTCCACTGATGATAATCAAAGTTCAAATGAACTCCAGCTCTCGTTGTTTGGCCTGTAGTGTAGCTCGTGATTTCCTCTCCATGTAAATCACACATTCCCAGCTGATCATGACTGATTGAGTCATTTCCCTCCAACATTTCCTGATTGGGGAGGAAAAAATAAACCCAACACAGTTTCAGTTTTCCCAGCACGATTCATGATTCAGCTGTAAACATAGTGCAGTACAAAAAAACCCCACCAGTTTCTTAAAATGACCACAAAGTTGAATCTTTGTGACACAGTCTGAATGTAATGAGCGTTATCTTAGTTACTACTTCTCACACCTCAAGCACACATCTCTGGCTTTTTCACATGGATCAACCCACAATTTACTCGTGAACGTATATGTTTTATGTTGCTTGCAAATATCGACATCAAGTTTAATGCTGAAATACGCTATCCTTTCCTCTTTTCTTTTTTCTCCTACCTTTCCTCCACCGTAGCACCCAAGTCTCCACCAGAGAAGACTCGATACGACACATCTCTAGGCCTGTTAACAAAGAAGTTCGTGGACCTTCTCGCTCAATCTTCTGATGGAGTTTTGGATCTCAATCTTGCTGCTGAAACCTTGCAGGTAAATTTCTGTTGATGCTGATGAAACTTCAGCAAGTTCACAACAGTACAAAGATTTAATATTCAAACTGAGAAACTCATCCTTGATGAAACACATTCCAAAAAAGTTAGGATGGGGCAGCAAAAGACTGGGAAAGTTGAACCTGAAGAGGAGAGTGACCATCCAGATTGTTACCAGTGCAGAGTTCCAAAGCTAGCATCTGTGATGCTGTGTGTTCGTGCCATGACATGATGGGTAACTTGCACATCTTTGAAGGGAACCATTAATGCTGAAATGTACATACAATTTTAGGAGCAACATCTATCCACTCAGTGTCTTCTTCAGGGGGTTTCCTCCTTATTTTTAGTAAAACAGAAGACATTCTGCGTGTGTTACAACTCTGTGGCTTTGCAGTAAAAGACTACAGGTACTAGACAAGCTTGCCTGTGGCCCAGACCTGTCGCCCATTAACAGTGTGCATCATGTCATAGAGTGGAAAATACAAGAAGTCAAAAGCTGAACTATTGAGCAACTGAGGTCTTCATCTGTTTGTGTCCTCACTTCCAAAAAAAAAGTTGAACAGTTTGAACATGAAATATTTTGTCTTTGGACTGCACTAAATTGAATATAGGTCAAAAGGGACGTGCAGATGCATTGCATGCTTGCATTTACGTTTTACAAAGCTTCCCAACTTTTTTGGAATGGGGTCGTAAAAGGGAGAGAAAAGAAAACATATAGGGGTCGTCTTTATTTTATCTGAGTGATGATCGGTTTTTGTTCTGGTCGTTAATTTACAGTTAAGTTGACCACTATATAGATAACTGAGACCTGTATCCTCTACGTTCAGGTGCAGAAAAGGCGGCTGTATGACATCACCAATGTGCTAGAAGGCATTCACCTCATCAAGAAGAAATCAAAGAACAACATTCAGTGGATGTAAGTGGTCATTCTGTCTCACTTTTACTCAAATAATACCTTTCCTTCCTTAGCTCTCCCCATCCTTATCATGGCCAGGTCTGATCGTGTCTAACTCAGTTTATTTATTCCTCCTCGTTTGCACATATTTGTGTTTTTATTTCTAACAGCTGGATCTCCACAGCAACTGAGTGACATTGTGTTTATAAAAAAACTTTTTTTTAAGGTTTAAAGCAACATTCTGTGTTTTTCTTGGGTTGGTGTTAAATATGGTTTCGTCATCTAAACGGATCCTGAACACAGTGTACCTTGGTCCATTAGATCACAGGAAGGCAGGTGGCTGCATGCAAGCTGTTGCCACATCAGAGTACGAGGATACCTGAATGTGCTTCGCTCTAGTCTGCAAATTTTAATTATACCTCATTTGTTCAGTAATTGCTGAGCACACATGTAGTTTAAGAGTAGGCCTTGAGCACCTGCGCTCACTATTTTAGGCCTTTGGATGCATTCAGTGAAACTGATGAGCACTGAACGTTCTGCTGTTGTGTTTGAGGTTATTGCTAAGTCACCTTACCTTGGAAATGAATTCTTGTTGCTAATCTTGTATAAAGTGGCAGCGAGGAAGCTTTAAAGAGTCAAACTATTTTAGGGTTAACTTGATGAGCAGAATCAGATCCTTTTGAGTTGATAATTGTAAATGTATTGAACTCTTTTTTTTGATACTCACCTTCAACCTGTTCAACAGGCTGTGAGATGCAAATGCATTAACATGTCTAAAAATAAAGAGAGAATATTTATTTTAGTGTATTACTTAAGCATCCTGCTAGTATGTAGGTTGACTAAGCCCAACATGATTGGTCATTCTTCCTGGGCAAATAACAGACATCCTACTCCATTTCAAGTGAACAGTTCATTCAACTTCAGTGCAGTGTGAGTGTAGCTTGCAGCCTCGGGGGCGAGTGCTGGACTCGACTCGACTTGAGTCACTTGTCAGTGTCCTCATTCGAAACAATAACTCCTGCTCATTCATTAGTTGTCCTGCTTCCTATGTTTTGAGCGACTGCACTACAGGAGCAGGCAGCATGGGCAGCACCCTAAAATAACCGCGAGTGGGCGAAGGCAGTATGAGTGGCAAAAGTCTGGGATTCGCGTCTGCACTGGGTACAGGCTGTCAGTACTTTTCCCTGTCAGGACACGATACATACCTGACAGGGAAAAGAGTTGTTTAAGATATACACAGATATTAGATATAGTTTTCAAGCATAATCCCACACTTTGTAAATCACATCTTCTGATTGAGGCTTTTTTTTTTTTGCTACCAAATATTTGAAACCATGAGTAAGAGACTGTAATATAAGGGCAAGTGAAGAGCCTGATACACTAATAAATCTGTTTTCATCTCCACTTTTCTCTCACTCACAGGGGCTGTAGTCTGTTGGAGGTAGAGGGGGCATTGAGCCAGAGACAAAGACTGACTGCAGAGGTTTCAGCACTGGGAGAAGAAGAGCAGAGGCTTGAGCAACTCATCCAGAGATGCAGCTTGGATATGAGACACATGAGCGAGTTGCCAAGCAACCAGAAATATCCTTTTATTGTTAGTTGACATGTCATCCAAAACTTAAAATGATTCTTAGCCACCCTACTTTAGTGTTAAAACTTCCTGTAACGATGTTCTCATAATCCTGCAGGTAGACATCATTAAATTGGTAGCAGTATAAAATAGTTCTCTGCATTGCAGCAGTGACCTGCTGAACAGGGTTTTAAATGGCAGGTGCAGTCTGTTACACGTATATCATTTAAAGTGGATCTTTGTTTTACATTATGATACTTAAAATTTCAACTAACTCAACTATTTATGACACCAGCATGTCTAGATATATGGTACTTCCTCATTTTGGAGTTTTGTCATCACATTGAGCATTTTGAGGCTTGTGTATACATGTATGTTTAGTATTAACATGTACTGACGTTGTAGTGCTATTTCTTTAACCGTTTCGTGTCCACATATGCCTACGTAACGTACCAAGACATCAAGCAGCTGGGAAACCTCAAAGACCAGACTGTCATTGTCGTCAAAGCGCCCACAGATACCAAACTAGAAGTACCAGACCCTGATGAGGTATGTGTACAAGCACACACAAGCTCATCTATCATTATTTTCCTTTATAAAAAAGAGCACTTCTCAGTGTTTATACTAATCTTACTTGTCCCAGACCTGACTTGTTTCTTAGATGCACATATCGATATCAGATTCTCTCAGACTCTAAATGAAAAGCTGGCAACATCACAAATAATTTGCAGTGTAAAAGGTGCAGTGTAGTATTGTGGAGACGTTGCTAATCTCTCCAGCCAACTGTTGAAAGGCATTTCTTCCAACATTAATGCACTAGCTGTGGAGGCTGCAGTTCTGACCTCTCTAGAGTTGGTGTTGCTGTTACCAGACATTCAGCGATGACATCTTAGTGATTAAAGCAGTTTCAAGGTCTATTGTAAAATGTATTGCTTCAATTTGCTTTGAGTTACAAAGCTATTATGTGCAGACTCAGGTACCGTTTGCTATGTACAGTGTAGAGCACATTTCTACACCTCTGAACTCAAATCTTTCAGTGGAGTCTGTCCGTCCTTCCTGTAAAGTGCAGGCCTGGGAGTTTTTTTTTAATTTTTTTTATTTGGACTCATTTATTTATTTCCTCTCCAGAGTTTATCCATCCATCTGACCAGCACTAAGGGTCCTATAGAAGTCCTGCTGTGTCCAGATGAGGAGAATGATCCCAGGAGTCCTGTAAAAAATGGAAACATGGACATCAATGGAAACTCGCCTTTCCTCAAAGTCCTTCAAGGTTTGTTTCATATAGACGGTTGTCACCAGTTAACTACTGGACTTTCTTTACTGTCCTTCAACTTTCTCTGTGGATATAAAGAAACACCTTACTTATGGCTTGCTTTTATGTGTAACTTAGGGATATTTTTATTCATTTTAACACAAGATAGTTGGTGACATCTTCCAAAGCATCTTTGCTCCTGTGCAGGGTTTTTGTGACTCCATTTTCCAAGAGGAATGCCTTCTATATTCAGCTCAGGCTCCTTTGAAGCATATAGTGCTAACACACATGTAGTTGACATGTTAAAGCAATGTTGCATAGGAGCAGCAAGAAGCCCGGGTTAGCATCTGTCTTTCATCCTTTCATTTCACGAAGCTCTCAGCAACGACAAATAGTCCACCCCAGATTTAGTGTGCATTCAGACAGGATCAGGCCGCCAGACGTAGCAGGGTTGTGCAGAGGTGGTGCTGAGGTGGGTTGCTGGGGGCGTGTCTGTATATTCTAAATGTAACCGCTGTGAAACAGGAAATAACTTTAGATTTTGCTGATTAACTGGCTTTACCGAGGCTGGCACTCGCTCACTGTCATCGACACTCTCTCTCTCTCTGTCAAATTAAACTTCTTTGTGTCTCTATTTTACGGCGGAAATTGCCACTTAGATTTAGAATCTGGGTACAAGAAATAAACAAAGCCAGAACACACACACAGGTAGAGTATCAGAGTTTAGTCCACGAATGCACGTGGATAGTCTCAGCATGCTGGAGCTGTTTTTCGCTGACAACCCTCAAAACGGATGACCCTCTTTCAAATGAATGGAAAAACCTCAGTTTTTGCTGGAGTGCAGGATCCTGTCTGAATCCAGCCTTACTCTTGTCTAGCTACTTCTTGATAGCTACTTCAGTCCCTCTCTCCTTTTCTTTTATCTTCTTCAGTCAACGTTCCCTTCTGTATTTTCGCCTCCGACATTATGTCCATAGAGGTTGCTGAGCCCAATTACGTTGGTCACTTACCCTGCTCCAGTTCTGGCATGATATGGCTCTGTTCCCTGTCAACATTCACCCACGTCCCGTGCCTGAAAACCTTCTTTTCCTGGTGGTACAAAATTGTTGCTTTAACATTAAATTTGAAGTACAGCATCAGCCTTATTTCATGGTATACCCTGTCTTGTTACAAACAGCTTAACACTTTTGACAAACATGCTTGATGAAAAGTCTGGGGATCATTAGGTTTCTTCTCTCTTGTAGAAATGTAATGGCAGTGTGAATGTCATTGCCATTACTGTGGCTATAAAGGTGTATGAATTTGTTTCAGACCCAAGTACAAATAAAGATGTCTACAATGTTAAAACAGTTCAGGCTATTATAGCAAGGCTGAAAAGAGTGAAATAGTCTTTTTGAGTGCCTTTTGCTTTTTTTTCTTTAGTGTCTGAAAACCATCTAACCTTTCTGAATAACAGTTAACCTAAGCTCTATACGCTTTTGATTCCAATCCCGGATTCACTGTTACATGAACATAATTTGAGCCTATTTTAAATCAAAGAAAACAAGTAAAAAGGAATGTGCACACTGCTCTCTGGGTCTACTTTGTGTTGCAGGGATTCAAATCCTTCAAATACCTCTTCCAAAAATAAACCCATCTGTAAATTGACCATCAAAGGTGTTCTTATCACATTTTAAACTTGGTCTTTGACTATGTACAGAGGATTTAACTAGTCACCTCTGTATTCTTTCACAGATCCCAGCTGCACGAACACTTCTCCCAGCCCCTCCCTGGCTCCACCTTCCTCTTCTTCAGCGGTCTCCGTCACGACTCTCTCTCCCATCTCGTCCCCTTATACCAGTCTGCTCCAGCAGACCGAAGACCAGATCCCCTCCTCCTTGGGGCCTTTCTTGAACCTTGGGCCTCCACTTCTGGACCAAGATGACTACCTTTTAGGTTTGGCAGATGACCAGGGAATCAGCGACTTGTTTGACGCCTGTGACTTTGATAAAATGCCCACTCTAGGCCTGGATGATCTCCTGTGCAGCTAGCATTAGGTAATAGAAATTTACATAGTGTGCATGGGAGAGAGATGGAGAATCAGTGTGGGTTTGATGCCTGTGACCGACGAGTTAGTGTAAGTCAATTCTAAATAGACAAAAATGAAATGTTGAGGGGCTTATTCAGTCCCAATGGGACTAAATGCCATGTTCTTTCATGGTGTGAGAGATAAATGGTCTTGCATGATTTCACACGAAGGCACGACTGGTCAGTGTGACGATGTATCCATTACTCTTTGTCTCAGGCTATGTAAGGCCTCTAGTGTAGCTGGGCGTTGGGGGACATATGAAAGTCTTTGACGTCTGTTTGGTTAAGTATAAACGATGAGGGGAAGGATATCCAACTCTCTGTGTGATAAAAGTTCAAGTCTTGTACAGGGAGACAGACTAAGACAGAACAGCTCAAAGGAAAATAGCCCCACACCACCTGGGATTAGCACACATCATGGGTAATTGGGTTGGGTTGAGCATAAAATCCAAGTGTAAATGCACCTGAGAGATGCACAGATGTGATCACCCAAAGCCATCAGTAGAATAGCCAAGAGTAGGGAAGAGGAAAACTGTTTACATGAAGGAAGATTTAATGGAGTTGTAAATCTGTTTTGGCAAGGAAAGGATAAGATTGATCTGTGTATTCCCAGCGATGCATTCTCTTGTCAGGTGTCCAAATTCATCCAGGTAACCCATCCTTAGACATATCCTTGAGTTTAAGATGTGTTAATGCCAAGTGCTGTGGGGGCTGAGGGGATTCTCAATGATTGCATTCTATTACACCAATGATCTGTGATTGAAGGCTCATACTGCTGACTGTTAAGTAGGCATTTTGTGTGTTCAAATGTAGACAAATTTAGAAATTAAAATGAATCTAAAAAGAAAATGGGGCAATTTTGGCGCACAGCATTCACGACTTCAGTTATTTTATGGTTAGAATAGGCAGGCTGCACCTGCTCAGACGCTCGTCAGGATACCTGTTGTGCTATTTGGGCTTATGATCATAAATTTACTAAGAGTATGAGTATTTTTGTACATTTAAGCGCTATTTAGATGTATTGAGATCTGCATGGAAGTCCATATACTGTATTGGAGTGCACATGACATAATTATCCAATTTTAAAGGAACCTAAAATGACAATGAAAATAGGAGTGTGTACTCTTAAATGCTCTAAAAAAAGGAGAGGTGTACACAAGTGTTAAGTGTACAAAATATTTACAGTATGCCTAATGGCACATTTAGTTTCTTTCATCCTCCATTTTTAAAATGGATTTAATAGGTAAAATAATAAGGGACCCTTCCTACCTGATCAGCCTGTTATCTACTAATTAAGCGGGCGCACTCGTATTTTGTACACTTAGAAATATACAGTTTAATGAATACAAAATGTTCAGTGTGGGAACACATATTGTGATGTTTAACCTTACATGACCTGTGTGCTAATAGCACATGAAGGCCATTATACTTTCTGTACACTCTGGTGATGTGGGATTAAGCAAAAAACAATGTATGTACCTGTATAAATCTGGCCTATTAACACAGATGATGTGCAAACTTGAATATCAAAACGTAACTCATACTCTTACTGATACTGGACCCAAATTTCCACTTTCTTGCTGCTTTTTGCCCCTCCATCGTCATCAGCAAAAGCTGCCATAATCAAACGTCCCCTAATGCCTCTTCAGTTAAACTGTGTGCTGTGAAATTATACTGTGGTTTGAGCTAATATGACAAAAAAAAAAATGACTTTGAACCACTTGTCAGTGCACACTGCCTATTCAGTGTATACTGAAAGCAGTGTATGAGACAGGATAGGCGCGTATTAGTCTTTTTAGGTTTAATAAGTGTTGAATTTTAATGGATTTTAATACTGTAGAAATAACTAATGATATCACGGTCACCTAAGCAACAAGGGGCCAGGTAGCCACTAATTTAGGCTTCAGCATGTAATGAAGGGCTTTTTTTTCCTCCAGGATATTTAAAAAAAATGAGAAAAAGAAAGATGTATAGACCTGTTTTGTAATTGGAGTTAGTTCAGTGCAACCAAGCCAAGTTCCATACTAGGTCTGGTTATACTGTTTTGCATTGTCTAGGGCCACTGAATCTTTAAACGGTGGTTAATCAACAAAGTCCATCTCAAGAATTTGGTGAACTAAGAGCTGAAGGAATGCGATCTATTTTTGTTCTAGGTATTTGGAACAACATTACTTGTCACTTCTAATAGCTTCCTCTGTTTAATTACATCCCGAACAATAAATTGCAAACATCTCGTCTGAACCCACGCCTTTGAAACTAGAGGAACCTGCGGCTGCAGGTAACATTGCTGCTGTTAGTGTTAAATTTTTCCCCGAACTGATTGATGTGTGCTTGAGTAATTGCGTGTGCAGCATGTGTGTGAGTTATGTCAAAGATCAAGCTTGCTTAAAGAGTAAGTCTGCCATGTGTAAATTGATGTACAGTTTTCTAAATTTTTTCAGTGCACAAGGTACTGTAGGCTACCTCCCACTTAATGTTGGACAATAGTAATAGGGCATAGAGGTAAATGCCATAGCGTGTCTTTGAAATTTCCTTTTGTCATAGAAATTACCCTTGTATTTCGATTTGATGTTAGACATTACATATCACTTTTCTTTTTGATGAGTGTGAGATTCCACTCATGCCCAGACATAATAACGAGTATGCCGTTGCTCTTAAACCAGTCTCATGCATCTTAAATTTGAGTATTGGGGTGCACATTTTATGGATAGTATGCGGACAAAAAATTGCAATATTTTTTTTGTTTTGTTCTTATGATATTTTCCATAAGTTATTTAGTTATTTTGTCAGTGTTTTTCTTTTCTTCTTCTTTTTTTTTTTTGGTAAAATGCAGAACATCTCTTAAACCCCCCAAAGTAGTACACATTTATTATTGCTTGCATGCAGTCGTTCATTCACAGTTAGCCTATCTGCCCTTTACTTACTGGTCATTAGGAGACATTGCGATGTCTACCAGGTGTTTCAGTGACTCGTGTCCTCTGCTCAAGTGTGTAGGGGGCTTTGCTTCTGTGACACTATGTGTCCGTTTTATTTTTGGACTGTTGTGAGGGAGTCTGTCTCACTTCTTTTTTTTTTTTTGCATTTCTGCCAATTTCACTCTGATGGAGAATATTGAAGCTTGTTAAAACACCTGTTTGACTTTACAAGTGCAAAACTCAATTGTTGACACGAACTTCACACTTCAAAGCATATCTTAGCTTAATTTGTGCTGCTATCATTAGTGAACTAAATTTGATTTCAACGCGCAGAAATACTCTGAAGACCATTTTCCCTCTAGGCATATTTATATCAGTGTATTTTATATGTATTTATGGAAAAGTCGAGCTCTATTTTCCCCATTTGGTTCACTAACCACGGTTGTGCTATTTTCTAAGACCATTTACACAGGTAGTTATATTTTCCTCCATCAATTTCAAGCGACCAGAATCTGGTCACAATATTTTATCCACTTTTACATGATAGAAACATGAATTTTGGAAAGATTTGGATGGAGTGTGAAAGATTTTAATGCACCGCTGAAGCTAGTGTCATTTCCAGTCTGTCTGAAAATGTAATATGGATGACTCTTAAAATTACAGCTCCTTTGTTTCTAATGTGTGATTCTCATGTGTGATTAGGCCTTACAGAAGATTCATTAAGCTAAAATGTGGTGTTAACTAGATCCTGCTATTTTCCTATGGTTACTCTTAAGCTGGTACCAAATACAATATACTGATCCGTAAATATTCTGTAATGGTTATGTGAAAAGTTTAACTATGTGATAGGAAAGAATTGACTGTAAAATTATAACATTGCTGCCTGTTTTCACTAATTACAGGAAAAAACGAGCTGTAATATCACATTACTTTTTTGTTTATTTTTGTTTGCAATTTGAACGCATGGGTGAAAGTATCTGTGTGCTGTTGAATGTTTAAGGTAAACTAATGTGATTTATGATGTGTCAGTTATAAGTTTCTTTAACATCTGTTAAATGAGGAATTTGAGTTGTATTTGTTTTTTGGGGGGGTGGGGGGGATAAATGGATTTGTTTTTGTACTCTGGGTGTTTGTAATTGAAAATTTGAATAAAGGCAATATAAATATGGAAACATGTTTTGTTAATGATGTCTTTATGGATAATTCTGCACGGTAGTATGAATAGGTACAAGGGGAAATCCGCCTGTCCTGCTAGAAGATGTGCCCACATATCACATTATATGCTGGTATTATTCACTTGCCTCGTAACATACACGTGTAGTTTGTCCCTCTTTACCCACCGTAAGCTACGCACAAGTATGGCGGCCTGAGAGTTATAACAACTGTTTTGATGCTGTAAAGGTTCATTTTTTTTCCATTTCTAACAGACCCTTTCTTAGGAGCTGATATTTATTTGAACGAAAACAACATTGCGAACCAGGTAAGGGATTTATACAGTATGTTAAGGCGCCTGTCTATCCAAAACAAGGGGCACGTGGGTAGTAGCTAGCTATTGATGCTAACTATGCTAATGGTTAGCCTGTCCAAATTACCCAACAAAATGTGACTACAGGGTGCCAGGTATCTGTTAAATTAAACGGTATTTCTCATCTGTACCAGTCGACGTTAACATTTATCACATCACACACTATCACAGCGTGTGTATACAGTGAGGTTATAGATAGTATCAACATGAAGTATTTACATCGGCTTTTGTAGGTTAATAACTTGAACGTAGCTAAATTAGTTTATCTTTAGAGACAGTTAACCTACGCCGTTACGCGGGTGTTACCAACAACCAATTATATTCAACCGTTAAAACGGTTTTTAAGTATTGTCGACAGCAGCGGCTAAGAAAGGGGGCAAGCTGGGTAAGTATTTTCGAGATAACACTAGTTAGAAAGCCAAATAAATTTTCATAAGGTTCATACGACAAACCAAGCAACGTTAAGAAATTACCTGTGATTTTTTTGTATCCTAACTTCGTCAACGCAAACGGAGAGGTTCGACGTCTAATCGGTTTGGTTGCCTGACCTGCTCACTTGGTTATCACTAGCCTCTGCTCAATAAGTTTTGTCTGCCACTCATGTAGCTTGATAACTCTTTTTTTCCTGTGGCATATTTCCTATTAAATAATGGAATACAATTTACGCTGTAGTGAAAACTAGAGGCGAGGGACACTGTTGAAAAAAACTTTTCACAACAGCCATTTTGACATAAAATAGCGGGGTACCAAGGGGTCACGTTCCATTTTGTTGCATTTGAGACTTTCCAGTGAGCTAACGTGCACCACAGCAGCACCCTGACAATAACTGATCCGAATGGAACTGAACCTTAATTAGCATCACTGTAAACACCTGTGTTTGTCCTACTATTTCAAAATGGCTGCTGTGAAAAAGCTCTCTGACAAAATCTCTGGCAGTTAAACTTTTCTTCATATGGCATGGTCTGATTAACTCAGGTGTGTGAGTAGTGCTTTAATTAGCATTACGATATCATATTAATGGCTCATGTAGGTAATGTTTTCTCTACAGATTTTAAAACCGTCCTATGAATTTAGCATGTCTTTCATTACAAAATGATTGTGACATCAAAAATCTAAATAAAGACATCTATTCAAACACTACTGGAGGCCTACTGTTCAATGAGCAGATAGATTAGTACCAGCATTATGCTAGGAAATTTGTGATACTATATTCGAGGAAACTATGAATGTTGCCTCTTGTCTTAAATAACCACTAGAAAATACTTAATATCTGTGCATGAAGTTCTTTTATAGTTTGCTTAATACTGTAATATAGAGCATTATGTAATGAGTAATTATGAATTTGGACCATTTTGATGATCCATGTTTGTTTTTTAAAGCAAAAGTCATGCACTGGTTTTAGTTAATGTACTGGAAAAATGATTATTAGTATTAGGTGTCACATATCATCTTATCCCAGAGTTTTGACATACAGGAAGTGACAATAATGTTTTTATTACATTACTCTGCTAACAGGGGAACTAATACTATACTATGGTCTACTTGACTACTCACAGGTCTCAACTATATGAGAGACTGTCCCTAGAGTAATACTAACCAAGGCTCTGTCTGATAATAGGCTCTTTTTAGATCATCATGCCGTCTGCCTGTGACTCTCTGATTGAAGACATTGAGGACATGGTGTCTTCTAGTGACCCCACTCCTCATGAGAGACAGTCTGCTAGAAAGAGTATCATACCGAGGTCTAGGAAGAAAAAAGAGCTGAGCAACGAGGAGCTCCAAGCTGACAGGTTTGTCAAATTTTATTTATTTATTGTGATATTACATTTGTATATGGTGTGTTTTAGGCTGATGATGGGTGAGTAAATTCTAAATTTCTGCTAAGTATAGAATTGTAGTCAGTAAATGAGATGGACTGTGATGCAAAATTCCAGGTAGATAAAATCGAGATGGTTATTATGTCAGTTAAGTCAAAGAAGTATGAAAGTGAAACATTGCAGAACTGCATTTTTGTACTTGTGCTCTGTGCAAGTTGTATTTCATTTTTAAGAGGGTAACTTTGCTTTCACACCTGTGTCATTTGGTCCAGAACAAAAAAGCAAACAAGGTAACTCATTCATTGGAAAGTTGGGGTGACAGTCCTCTTGTATTATCAGAACTACATGTATCATGCTGGGGAAAGCTAAATTCTGGGGTCAGTCAGTAAGTCATACAGCACTTTACTGTTTATTTTAGATTTAACTTCTTTGTTGACACACATGTAGGGCTAACACAAGAGTAACAAAAATTAAGAAGTTAAATTGAATAATTGATTTTGCAAATTTATTGATTGATGAATTGATTAAAGCCAATTGGTTAAAGGTCATAATATGATGACAACACAGCCATCATTTTTCCTCTCACACTCATCATTTTCATTACAAAATTGTGATGTATCATTTAAGGAAAGTGGCCTCAGCGGTGGATGTAACACAATATAATTGAGAAAAAAAATGGAAGTGTGAAAATGCGTTCACATCAAAATAGAGACGATGAAATGTATGTGAATAAATGAATACAATCATAAATTGTCCATTGATCTGTTAAACTTGATTGACATATTTAAAACGGTGTTGCTCTGATAGTCATTTACAGCACCCACATTATTTATTGTTTATGATAAGCAATTAAAAAAAAAAGTCACACACAATGTCAATCAAAAACCACTGAGATTAGATGAAACCATAGCTTCATAACACGTTTCATTGTTGTTTCATTTTTAGTTTGATCCCTGGCACCCAAAAAATCTGGATGAAAACGTGGGGTTGCAGTCATAACAACTCAGATGGAGAGTACATGGCTGGTCAGCTAGCTGCCAGCGGATACAAGATGACTGGTAAGAGATTTTGTTTAATTGTTGTGGTTTCTATTTAGTCTATAGAATAATACTAAGATCCTAATATACCAATACTAGACTAACTAATGTCATATTATTGTTAAACACAAGGGGGCAGTGTTGCCTTCTAAGTAAGCTGTACCTTGCTTATGAGGCAACATGAAGGGGAGACATTGTTTCGCCTTGAATTGAACTTCCCAGGCTGTGTTACTGTCCTCAGCTAGACCAGTCAAACGTATTTGGTTGAAAACTTTTAATGTGAGGGTTTGTATCACGTTTCAGTCTGCTAGTCCTTAAGAACCAGGTAGGAGTTCAGAGTAAAGTCTGCAAGTGCAGCTCAATTTAGTCTACTGAGAATATGAGAGAAAGCAGTGCTGCATGTCACCATGGCTGGTTAATATATCAAACTGGCCAGCCTCTTTGACAACTTTGTTTTTTGAACTAGACACTAGAATAGATATAGATAACAGTAGAATATGATATGAAAAATCTGTATCCCCCAATGCAATGACAGTAAGTTTTGAGATTAAAAATGCAATGAGTAAACTAAACTTATACATTTGCTGATATCTGATGACCAATAAATCACATGGGCATTTAGTCTGACACATTCTTTTTTATTTTATTTTAATACTAATATGCATCTACTGTAGTTTTTACCAGTGAGGTTTCCCTGGAACATGGAACATGAACGGAGTGAATCTCTGTGCTCAAATAACAAAAGACCAAATATGAAAAATCTTCTTGGCAACACTTGCTGATTTACTGGAAGAGTTGTT
Source organism: Protonibea diacanthus (assembly GCA_028641955.1). Classification (NCBI taxonomy): domain Eukaryota; kingdom Metazoa; phylum Chordata; class Actinopteri; family Sciaenidae; genus Protonibea; species Protonibea diacanthus. Next base: position 11,203,548 of record CM053983.1, on the reverse strand, counting down.
TATTTCAGAATCAAAAGCCTTCTTCGAGTGTATATAGGCTGTCCTTTATCCATTCTGTATGACCCGGTGAAGGCCCTGTGCCAGAATGTGTTGGTTAAATAATGTCAAACTCTTTTAGTAAGTCAGTTAATGTTGCAGAGTTGTTTGTTGGAACATGCTTAAAAGATGAAAAGTTCATGATGGCATTATATTTTCAAGAATCTTTGTTTTTTTTATATTGTTTCTCAAGGAAGTGGATGTTTTAAACCTTCATGTAAAACACTGGTTGCCACATTCATAATTCTTAATCTAGTAGAACCTTTTTTTTGTTAAAAATCTGTTCCTTTAAGTCGTTTTTTATGGAATGTAACATTGTTTTAATAGAAGTTTTGATGTAATTTAAAATTCAACAAGTTATCCAAATTAACAGTTACATATATTAACAGTTAAATATATTGTTAATGACTGCCCTCCAGAACAACACATTTTTTGATTGGGTTCTACTTGCATACAGTAGAAGATCTTTTTCATGGTTAGGTGTTGTCATCAGCAGTTTAAATGTTAAATAGATTAGAGTTGACAAGTGTCAGATTACAGATTGTTAACTTGACAAAACTTGACTGTTGAATGTTGTGGTACCTTTCATCTTAAGTTTTGCATGAAGGCTAGGCATAGAACCAGATTACCAGAGGTCTTTCATGGGGGATTGAATGTGATTGTGTATATGTGTTTATATGTGTACAGGTGAGAGAGACTGACACAGACAAAGCAGAGTGAGACAGAGATGGATGATCTGCAGCATTTTAGCATGTGAAAATGATCTTTTCAATATGAGAGTCCAATAGTCTCTGCGTGCATGGTTGAGTGTGTGATCCTTTGTTTATCACAATCAGTCAAAACACAAGGGAGTTCTTGTGCCAGGTTATGTGTGACACGTTGCACAGTACCTACACGTATACATTATGAGTGTTTGTATTGCACTGTGTCTTTCTTTTTATATGCAGTAGCTGTGTGTCTGTGTGTGCACGCATGCTCGTGTTTGAGAGAGAGACAGGGTGAAGGAAAGATGGGGCGAGAGAGAGACTGAAGAAGAAGAGAGTTAATATTAACCTCTCAGGCATTTCTCCCAGCATGGGGTCTCCACAGCCTTAAAAGGACATTAATCACACACTTCAAAAATGCAGATGTACTCACTCACTCACAAACATACACACAAACTCATGAATACAGACCAACGGTTTTCCCCCTCATCTGGAAGCACAGACTCTTGATCTCTTTGTCTTTTACACCTTTCTTTGTTTTTAACAGTTTTCTCAGTTTCATTAGCTCCTCTCAGATACAACCAGCCTCTCTCACTCTCACCACTTCTCTGTGTTGGTCTTTGCTTGTTTCTCACTTCTTTTCTTGATGTGGCGTTTCCTGTGTTAAAACATCTTGACATTTAGTGTGTTAACTGTTGTACAATAGATTTATTTCGACCGTAATTTAGTGGAACGGTGGCAATTGTCTCCCACTATGTGAGTGTGGCGAAAAACTGTTGTTTGTTGTTAGAGAGTTGTTTTCTGTTTCCACTTCTCCAAATATCATCTCTCTCACAATCTGATAACAGTAGCTGCCCTGGTTGTATTAAGGACCTCACCACAGATAGACACATTTCAAGATGGGGTAATGTAATACAATCAAAGTTAATAAGGTTAAAACTTGCTATTGTGGATATTGAATTTTTCTATCTCTTTCTATTCTCTGAATTTGATTAGATTTTCCTTTAAAGTAGGACCATGCAGTGACCACACACTGACCCCAGTTTGAGAAAGTGTTCAGCAAATAGTTAATTTCGTTAGATTTCAGCTCTGTAGAAGTACTCCCAAATCGTGGTATGCAGATTTTCACTACTGTCAAGATTAATAACATCTTACAATACAGACAATTATACAATATATTAAGAACCTAATGCATTCTGTTTGGCCAACTTTGCAAGTTGTCATTCAAATTAGACACATTACTAAACTTAAAATATGCAGATATTTACAAGGGTCAAAAGAAAATGGGCCAGTTGTTCCAGTTCCAGCTGTTTGGCTTTCTGTTGAGCTTTGCATATATTTGTATGACTACATGCATTTGCAAAAGGGTGCGATTGTTTGTGTCATGATTTCAGAGGACATTGGCTACTTGGTGTTTGTGTGTGTGTGTGTGTGTGTGTGTGTGTGTGTGTGTGTGTGTTTTATTATTACCTTATTATTGTTATCCTTAGCTTATTGACAGCAGGATTGGTTGCTTCCATGACTGCCACTGCTCTGATGAGGTGTTGCTAATAACCATCAATGTGTCTGTATATCTGTGTGTGTGTATCTTTCATCACACCTGATTGTATTGAGGTTATGAACATAGCAGCGTTATAGCTAGATATATAAATATTCATCAACACATTCAAGTTTAATTAGAAGCCAATGTTGCCATGGAACCAGAATGTCAAACTTTAATACAATTGTCAATTGCCAGTTGTCAGTGGACTGTACGGGAGTCTGCAGCCTTGGGATCTGATTGTAGATTTTTTTTCTATATTAAATGTATACTTAATTACTAGAAGCATGAGTGTTTTTTCCTAACAGAACAAAAGAGTAATCTTCTGTCCACTTGAATTGATAATTTTTTACCTAACTATGTAGCTCAGATATGCCTTGATTGTTCACTGCATATTCAGAATAATCTGCCTTGTTGTCTCTGTTTCTCTCTCACTCAGCCCCCCAACAAAGTACTTTAAAGGGCAGTGTCTCACTGCTAAAGCTAAAGGGTTAGTTTAGGATAGTTTCTATCTCCCTTTTCTCTGCTTTTTATCCACGTCTTTCCCCTTTGTTTGCTTCCCTGTCTAATCTTCTCTTCTGTCCTGCATCACTTTTTTGGTTTTCTTTCTACCTTACTCCCCTCTCAGTCTTTAGGTGTGAGTATCTTTGCTCATTGTTTTTCAGCGTGGGATTGTTGGAAGAAGAAATTGCCTGTCATGGCCAGAATCAGGGGAGATTACACTCAGGACAGGCGGTGATTGTTTTGAATGGTATAGTATGGAATGCAGTGCAGTTGTCTTGAGTGGCATGAAATTGCTGGGAGTGCACCGGAGAGAGTGGAATAGTCTGGAATGACAAGGACTGAATTGGGCTCTTCAAGGATGTAGTGTCTAGTCTTTGGCCAGATTGAACACAAGGACTTTGAGTAGGAACATTATCATTTGTGAGTCAGACTGTTATGTCCTTCTCCAAAACAACAGTTGAAAATGATGACATCATGTGAATGTCAGACCGATAGCTCTGTCTAGTGTCTGTCGATCTAATCCGCAGTGTCGATCTGCAGAGTTTAATGAAAGAGTTTGGACAAAGAGCTTCTACTGCTCTGAAAACATGACATCACCTTCTCTCCCTCCCTCTCATCCTTACTGCTGATTTTCTCTTTTTCACGCCGTCTGCCCTCCCCTGTCCCTCTTTCATCCTTCTCTCTAACTCTTTCTTTCTTTCTCAAACTATGACATCACCTGGTGTGAGTCGTAGTAGCAGTTCTTATGTTGGCCTCTAGGTGGCAACCTTGGCTCAAAAGAAGCGCTCTTTGTTGAAAGAAGAGATCTCTGCAATATCAGGATGAGGTCATCCTTCTGAAAAACATATTCTGTATTCTCATTCATAGTTTCAGAAGTTGTAACTTTCAGTTGTTCAGGCTACATGTGATCTAATCTGACCATTTACATGTTAATAAAATGAAGCTCTTTAACACTGTTAACAAAAGTCAACCTGAAATCATGTAGTGTAATATTGTAAATTAGGTAATAAGGTATAGACCCTTGTTGAATAAGGTGTAATATAAAGTGGCTGTTCTTCAAAAAGATTGTTATATATTTTGATATAATAGTGTGAGTATTTCTTGGCATCAAATGTTCAAACAGACCAGTGAGCTGACAAATAACCAGCCTGATAATGTATACAGTCGTAATGTATGGAAATGTGTTATCATCCTGAACAATCTGAAGAGAAAATGTCTCTTCATTCCTCTCCTTTCTTCCTTGGTTGTTTGTCTTGTTCTGTTGTATTAGTAATAGTTACTAGTAGTGCAAAAGCAACCTGTGTCACTTCTCTCTGCCTTCATTGTCTCCACACTTGTTATGCTGCCTGCATTTGTTCAGCCTCGCTCGTTGTGACTTGCCTTTCCTCTGTACAGCCAAAGGGGGCACTGTTTACCCATGATGACGATAATGATGATGATGATAATACACTGATTCGGATGAACCACATTTGAGCAGCAGAGCAACGTGCCAAATAGTGACTTCATAGAAAGGTGTGTGTGCTCACGCACAGGCGAGAACACACACACACACACACACACACACATACACAAACGCACATACACCCTTCATGGAAAGTCACACCAGGATATTTTGATTGTTTTTGACTGCTCTCCTCCCCTCCCAATCTCCTCTCTGCCAGCCAGTCGCACACACAGCACTTCAGTTATGATTTTACATACCGGTTAGGCAAAATTAATCCCTGGTACACAATGTCAGCCAAATTAGGCGTCCTCAGTTCCTGGTTTGGACACAGACGGTTGGAGGATATGAGTTTCAGAGAAAGGGTGTGAACTGTTCAGATGAAATGATACTGGGACTTTATTGATCAGCGACTATTACAGGTGTTGCTGTTGGATAGGAAATGTCAGATGTGTCACATACAATCTAATTTTACTGTGCCTTTCAGACAAAGAACTGCTTTGGGATTATGATTGATATGAAATTAGCTTTGAAAGACAGCTAGATGGATTAGGATGTACCATATTATGTTTATCACTAAATGTATTTGATTTAAATTAAGCACTTGATACTGTAAGCATGTTGTAAATTTAATGTAGATATTGTCACTTTACATACAGTATATATTTCCTGGATTTCCTTACTTTTTCTAACTGATTGGCAGTATTTAGAAATCTAAGATGAAACATTGTCAAACTGTTCTCTTTCAGCTCAGCATCCGTGTTACAACTGCTTCTGCTGCTCTGTGTGATTGTATTACATCACTGTAGCGTATTCTCAGTCTGAGTGTGTGTGTACCTCGCATACATGCCGTCTCATTCATAAAACGGAGTATGTGAGGATCTTCTCATTGGCTGACTGCGTGCTACGCAACATTACACGCCGCAATGTTATAGCCAATGAAAACTTACAACGTTCTCTCTGACTCCACCTCTCACTTATACACACACACACACGTGTTAGCACACACAGCCACCTCATGCACACATTTAGTGTTCTCACGCACAGTTGCAGTGGTGGGAATTGATATTGTATCGAGAAAGTGTGTGAGAGGCAGCTGAGTTTTTGACAGCTGTCATTCTGAAAGATTAGATATATCACCTGGTGTGCGTATGCTTGTGAGAGAGATCTGCTCGCTCTGTCTTTATGCTGCTTCGCAACAGTGTGTGTCAGGCAGTACTACTTTGCTGATTGAGAAAGGGAAAGGGGTGAAAAAGACACAAGGGCAAGCAATATAAGGAAAGATGAGGGGAAGAGTCAGCGGGGATGGGAGGAGGGTGCTGGGATGAAGGGTACAGCCGACAGAGACAGATGCACTTGAAGCCAAAATCAGCCAAAGCGACAGTCGGAAAAAGGGAGGCGTACAGGGAGGGCAATATGCTGCCAGGGAAAACGAACTAGACTCTGGCAAATCTGCAGAAACGGGAAATAGAGAGATGGATAGATGGATAGATGGAGCAATAACAGAGTGGAGTATGGCACGACGGCAGGAGAGATGTAAGGAGAAAAGCGAATGGGGAAATGGTAATTGGCAACAGTGGATATGGATATGAATCTCAGAAAAATAACAGTTAGGAAATAGAAATAGTAGAAACAGAAGAATTTAGAAATAAACTTTTTCCTAACAATCTGCACTTGAATTGAATATATGAAACATAATGCCTTTGAGTCTAGAGCAGACATTTAAAAGGCAGACAGACTGTTAATATGTAAATATGGATATGTAAATATTACTGTGGTGACATGAGGGCTAAATGGTTTTGAATATGGAAGTTGTCATTTGGCAAAACAAGAGTTTTTTTTGAAATCACACAATAGTACTACTTAGTGACTTTTTCTGCTGTTTTTTTTGACTGAACAGCTGAAGATATGCAGGGGGGTCTAGTGACAGGTGAGCTATCAGATACCCCATGACGTTTGTGTTTTTATATCTTACTTACTGTACTCAGAACACACTCAGAATACTTCAGTAGTTGTTTTATGACTTTATGACTCTGGTAATTATTACACTTCCTCTTGTAATTCGAAACATGAGTATACTGGCTTATTATTTTTTGTATATTTATATGTGTGGTTTTGACAGAGAAATACTGTTAAAATGAATTGGAGAACCTTCTCCCATCTCTGTAAAACATCTCACACACACACACACACACACACACACACGCCTTCCAAGACATTGAATTTGTCTAAAGTCCTACAAATAGACCCATGAGTCTGGGCAGTCAAGTGTAACCATTTAGAGGCCAGGAGATTAGAGTGATCCAAAGCCCTGCGCGTGTGTGTAAGTGTGTGGGTGCGTGTGTGTGTTTTTGTGATCCTACAAGGTGACCCACGTGTAGGCTGCACCCAGTAACCATTTAGAAACCACGGGATTAGGGACCCCGACCATTCCTGCCTTAAGATTCCCTTGAGGGAACTATGTATAGGGGAGAAGAACGAAAACAGAATAGCCTGAGGAAAGGAGGGATCACTGCTCAATCTAATCCATTGATTACTCCCATGAAAGGAATTTTGACGGCATTGCAAAGTGACCTGAGGGGTACAGCCATTTCAGCCAGAAAATGTCATGATAGTCAAAACCACAAAATCAGTCTCATGAATTATTGGTGGCATTATTTTTGTCTTTTTTTGTAGGTAAATAAATACCGCGTGACCTGAGTCTGTTTAAATATCCAACACCTGATGTCCACTCATGATAAGGTACTGCAAGAGGGAAACAATGATTGCTCCTTCACTGGTACTCATTTCTCCAAGGATAGAAATATCTCCCTTATTGCTTGTAGCATTTCCCATATGTGAGGTCTTGGAGCAAGGGAAGAGAATTACAGTCGACTGAAAGAGAGACCACTCCTTGTTCCTCTGAGAAATAACAAAAAACAGAACAAATTGATTCCCCATTGGGTGGTGATATCTTACCCTTGTTTCTCAAACCAGAAGCTGAAGCAGGAAAGCTAAGTGAGGAAGAATAATGGAAGCAAGAATCACTGTTCCAGTCTTCTCTCTGTCCATTCATTTGTTCACTCGAACTTTCATTTCTCTGATGAAGAAGGCTAGAGATAAATGTAGGGAGAAGCTGGATAGGAGTTTCCTTTGCTGCTTCCCTCTAGAGGAAGGAGGCATATTCCCTATTCCCAGCAGAAGCCAGCCAGCCAGTCAACCCCCTGTTATCCCAGGAATAACGCCTGCATTCCACAGGGATTGGGAATACCCTGAAGGGATATAATGGGAATATCATGGAGGGGATGTGAGTAATGGGATAAGGCAAGAGCCAAGGGAATGGCTTGGGGGTGGATGGGATTGAGGAAGGGAGGTACTAGGAAACAAGGAGGATAGGAGGATGTTTGGAAAGGGGATGAGGCGTGAAGCCAGGTTTTTCTCACATCCAAAGTATTGAGCCTTAAATCAAAGCAGAGAGATGATGCTTTTTGGCAAAAGAGGTGGCCTAATGACAAAAAATAAAAGCTAATAGCCTACAGATGACCGTTTAAATCTCAGACCAAAGCACCCACAAGGCACGGAAGAATGAAAGAGTCGTGCATGCTTTTCCTCCCATTCAACAAGTTGCATCAGGTGCCATTTAACAAGGCATTTAACCCTCAGTGTCTTACCTTGAGCTGCTCAGTGGGCAACATGACATGCCTGTGGATATGTTGGGCAGCTCCCAGTTGTGTGTATGCAACCCTCGCTCCATTTCCCCCTTTGTTATAAGGAACATGGGCACTGTCTTTTGAGTCAGTTACTTATGGTGTATCTTGTTGATTTGAATACTCCCACCAAATTTGTGGCTGGAAGTAGTCCTCCAAAACGACAGTGCCCACTTGTTTTACAAAATTATCAAGCATCTCCAGACACCTATAGTGCTCCAACACAGGTGTTTTTCCTCATGTTGCTTGTTTAAACCTCCTCTCAGGACTTTAAGAGCATGTATAAAACAAGCATGGTGCCTCTCAACTTGAGCCTGACTAGATGTCTGATTAGAGTAAATGGAAACACCTGGGTATGTTTGATAGCGCTGTAAAGATTTGCATCTTCAGAGGGAACACATGGGCTTTGGGCCAGATAATACAGACTGGCTGGGAAAGTCAGACAGCTTATTAAGCTGACATATACCTGCATTGTATTGTAATTACTCAAAATATAAGGTAACTGAAAATGAAAACCATATTTTGAGTTTTGGCAGTTTTCCTAGTTGCCAGCCTGGCAACTACTATTTAAAAGTTAGTGTTGAGCCTTGCATGCAACATCATTGTGGAGCCTCAGTTTACTGTGAAAATTTTATCAGCCTTTTTCCAACCTATTCTTCAGCCTAGAGCTATAATGTTGCCTTGAGAGTTGCCCTGACAGACATACGACAGAGCAAACAATGTGCTAATTAGGGTCACCACAGGACAAATTGAGTCTTATTCACATAATTTGATATACAGACTGTCCTAATTTTGAAATGTCAATGTGTTTATACAGTTACTTGTCTTCATCTGTTCAGTAGAGCGATGTCAGGGACTCACTTCACTTTCCTCTTGGAGGACAAACAGTGCAATATTGTGTCAGACTCCTTGACAGAAGAGCTAAAAAGACCAAAGCAAGAGGATCTATATTCTTTAACATTTGACAACTCATTGTCGCTTTCTCTGTTTTTGAATAATTAGCTTGTCTGTTATTTTACAAGCTGAAAGAGACTTTTTAGTTTTTCTCACTTCTAATTTGTCCTCTTCTCTTTGTTTTCCCTGTCATCTTGACTCAATCAGGAAAACAAATGTAATTTCTCTCATGAAGAAGAAATGAAAGCTTGAAAGACATTAGTAATTAACATGGCGATGCCAGGCTGTTGGTGTGGGTGGAGAAATTATGTGGGTGACATATGAATAAAAAGCAAAGAAATCGAGAGTTAGTCATTCAAGGACATGTAGTAAATGACTTTTCAAGGCCCCCTTTGAGGTTTTTTGGCCCTTTGGTGTTGTTTTGGAAGATAACCCCTGCTTTGTGTCTGAGTGTCCAATGTTCAGCCATCAGTCCCATTACTCACTGACCACTCGCTGAAATGGAAAGCAGGGGTGACCTGTATCAGCATGTGTGTGTGTGTGTGTGTGTGTGTGTGTGTGTGCGTGTGTGTGTGCGTGTGTGTGTGAGAATCTTCATATGTGACCACCTACTGAAATACTGAAATGAAAGCACTGGCTGTGAAACTGATTGAAGAAAGGAAACTATGAACATGCGTGTTTGTGTGTTTGTATGTTCTGTGAGGACCAGTCAGAAAGTGGAACAAATGAATAAGGGAATACTTAGGTAGGTTAAAGAATTCAAGTCCTCACAAGTATTTTAATACAAGACTGTGTCTGTGTGTGTGCATTTCTGTCCTTTGTGATAAATTAATTCTACATGTGTCTCTGTCTGATCTCTTCTTCATACATATAAATGAATTGGCTATGTGGTAGATTTCCATGTGAGAGCACAGATATTAGATAAAGTGGATTTAAAAGCCGGGATGATTTGAGCAGTGGGTTTAATTTGAATCATCATTGGACAAAGTAACCTTGATCATCAAGCAGAAAAGTTGACTGCAAGCATCGGCAGGACCTTGCTTGACCAGAGAGAAATTGTGAATGAAAATAAGTAACTGTGTGTGTGTGTGTGAGTGGGTATGTAGACGGTTGGTCATCCACACGCTATAGACCTAATAGCTTGTCTGCTGCCCACTCTGCAAGGCAGGGTGTAGACGAGTAATAACTGAGCTTGAATTTGATTCAAGGTCTGTGTGTGTGTGTGCAAAGAAACTTCTCTCCGCTTTCCATCTAGTCAACCATTTCTAATTCACTCATACGTTCGGTCTGTCCTTTCTTTCATTGAGGGTCTTACTCTCATTCAACCTTGCTCTCCTCTCTCATCCTGTGGTTATATTAGCAGTATAGATCTTTACAGGGGAAAGTTAACAGAGTAAATACAGGTAATGTTTAGCCAGAAAAGAGATCAATAGCTATGTATTGATTTAGCATTAAGTGTGGCCACAAGTCATTTCCTTGCCGACTGTGTGTGTCTGTCTGTGCTGGAAAATAAATGCTTTTGGAAACATTTGGTCCCTTAAATGTGTCTGTGTGTGTGTTTTCTTTCTTTTGTTTTTTTTTTGCAGTTGTTTGGACCAAGCTCCCAAAAATGGTGCCAAGCTGGCTAGATTTCAGCCCATAATAAACTAATAAGGTCAACTAAAAGGAAAAGTGGTTATTTTTTATTGTTATTTCTTCGGCGCTTCTGTTTCTGTCTCTCATTTGCATTCCATGCTCAGTGGCGAGATCAAACAAACAAGCACACAGATACATGCACATACAGAAGTGTGTGAAGTTTATTGATAATCCAAGGCTTTCCACATGGCAGACAGATGGCTCTTCTAATCTTCCAGACAGACACTGCCTTTTGATATCTGATCTGATGATTATTACACTGTGTGTGTGTGTGTCCATATCATTGTATGGTTTCCAAGGATGAACTCAATAAATCTGTCCTTAGATGTCCCCTGCCTTCAGCCTTTTGTTATGTGTAACTTATTTTACGGTTGTGGTTTGAATGTGTCTGTACTTTTGTCATCTTGTGACTGTGGTTGATAGTTGATCAATGGCTGACCAGGACTGTTATGACAAGCCTATATTTTTGAACTTTATTTTCCCTGTTTTATTGGTCACAGATCAGTCATGGTTGAGTATACTGAGCTATAAATGAAATAATATGGACTTGGACTGTATGCACTGCAAAGTAAAAAGGAAGGACATGATGGGTGGCCTGGAACATTTTTATCTTGAGCTCAAGGAGTTGCACGCGTGACTAGTGAGTTATCAGCCCAGTGCATATCTCCCTTACTTTTAACTTTTAAAGCAAGTGAAAAGTATTAATAGATTTTCTGTTGACTTGTCTTGTATTGTGTACAGATAATGACATGGTAAGCCCAGAAAGTGTCTGTCTTCATTGGTTGGAACTTTACATGTTTCACATTTGAGCTTTGCCAAAACTATAAAAAGCCTTCTGTACCATTTTGATCTGGTGAGTTTACCACTTTTATCATCCACTTTTATATCAACTTTTGGTAATGTTATTTTTCCTGGAAGTCGCAGTTTCTGAGATGGCCTTCACTTCGCAAGAGTCTCACTGCGACGCACCTGCAGTAAATGTTGAATTTTTCACCAACAGTAGCTTGAAACATAAAGTTGAGCTTAACACAGCAAATGAGTTAAGCAGAGCAGAAAACAACAGGATTCCTGCTGTGACAACACTGTTGAGTGACAGAATGACTGCTGGCAAACAGTGATGAACGAGTCAATGTTATGTAAAGAAAGTTTGTCTTGGCGCTAGAAATTCAGGTGTGGTGCAATTTGCAAGCCTCTTGAAGTGCTGGAAGCAACATCACCCTTGCTATGTAAACTCTCATTTCCCTCAGTCCCACGCTGTTAAATGTATTGATACGTTGCTGTCTGACTACCTGTCTCATTGTATTGTGGTACGCTCGCCCCGTGGTTGTCTCAGCTTGATTTAGCTTCTCTGTCTGATATCTGATTAAAGAGTCGGTTGTGTGTAGGAGCCTGATTAGCATATAAAAAGACAGTGACAGGACATCAGATAATTCTGATGCCATCTGTTTTCAATGGAATTTGTTAGCTAGAGAGGGAGAGTGTGTGCGTTTTTTCTGCGTGTGTGTGCATCCCCCATTCTCTATCATTGTCCTCGCTACTTTTTTAAGCCCATTATTTGTATTTGCACTGCAGATTTTCCTGCCTTTTGTCCTATTATTTCCAGTTTTTTATTTTATTTTTGTCCCAGAGAAAAGCAGACCCATTATTAACACTGACTATGAACAAAGACATCAATTATTTATGATGGAAAACACTTTAAATTGTTCTATTTTGTAATGATTTATTAATTAGGAGGCAAATTCTCTGGGATTTGGCTTCATGTCCGCCCCACCTAGCTAATGTATTCATGTACGGATGCACACATGCAAGCAAGCATATACGCATGCACAAACAGACAGACGCACACACACACACATACACACACACACACACACACACACACACACAAATGCCGTAGGCAGCTTTGTGCTAGTAAAATGCTTGCAACAGTTCCATAGGATTATCCATTGAGATGTCCATTGTAATTTCTCCTAAGTCAGATTTTAATAAATATTGCATTTTTTTTTAGTTCAAATAGAAAGCTGGTTTAGAAGCAGAAGATTAAGAATATGTGTTTTTAAACAATACTCAACAGTTGGAAATAGAGTGTCACAGGAAGGAAAAGTAAAGACGGTATGGATAACATTCATGTGACATAATTGGTAAATTCATTCATTCAATAAATTCAAGGAGCTAAGCAATCAAGACTAAAATTATTTTGTCTTGATTGCTTAATTCCTTGATACAATTATAATACTAAGATGAGAATACCTTGGTACCCTTGTGTGCTATATCCTTATACCTCTATGTCTCAGAATATGTCCTTTTTGTTAACAGGGGTTGCATTCAGGGCTCTCACAAGAGATAAGTAGTGTTATGGTAAAGAAAATACACAATCTTTGAAATGCAGAAGCTCAAATGGACTACCCTAATGGATTTGTGTGTATGTAAATGTATTCAGAGGCTGTAAGCTAGACTAGTAATTTGTACTGGTGAATGTGCGTGTGTGTGTGTGTGTGTGTGTGTGTGTGTGTGTGTGTGTGTGTGTGTGTGTGTGCGTGCGTGTGTGCGTGTGCGTGTGTGTGTGTGAGAAATGTTTAGGTCTACATATTTCCAGCAGAACAGCCTCTCTAATCACTTGTCTACCTGCCAACATTCACATTCCTTTCACTGCTCAGTGCTAAGCACATCGACAACAAGCCTCTGTGTGTGTGTGTGTGTGTTGGAGGGCAGAGGCTGTGATTAAGAGCTTTGCAGTATTCGTTTGAATCTGGTGGCATTGCAGGTAGAGAGATCAGGTGATATGTTCAGGATAACACTGAGTTTCAATTAAGTGCATTAGTGATTATTTAATATGGTGGAACGGCAGGTGGAGACGTTTCATGGTTCGTGTGTGTATGTGTGTGTGTGTGTTTCTGTGCGTTAGTGATGCATGTAATTTGAGGAGACATTGCCAATTGAACAAGGTGGTCCACTAAGCTTATCATGTGTTGTACGTGCACAATGTGTTTGCTCCAGATTAATTGACTACATCTAGCCTTTCCCCCTCTTTTTTTTAAGGGCAAGCTCAATCAGCAAACTCTGAGTCTGAGTGTGTGTGTGTCTGTGTGTGTGTTAGAGTGGCAATTAACAATTATTTTTGATCATTCATTAGTTCTTGGGTACATAATATGTTTGAAAATGGTGAGCACTCTTTCACAAAACTTAGGTGATGGCATCTAATGTCTTGTTTTGTCAACTACCTGAATATATTCAGTTTACTGTCATAGACAGCTAAAGAAACTGCCAGACATTCACTTTTTAGAAGTTTTTTTTTTTCTAAAAAAACCCAAAATGATTAATCACACACGTGTGTTAACTTTCCCACTCATCACAATATCCTTTTTCTCAACATTTTCACTTTCAAAATCTTTCTCTTGCATGTATCTCTCCCTGTCTCGTGTTTCTTTCTGTATCCGACCAGCTCTGTATCTCTGTCTCTGTTTCTCAGTCTTTCTGATGTCTTTCCAGCTTCCCTGGTTTTTACTTGTCTGTCTCAAAGTCGTCCGCTCCTTTCTTCTTTGTCTTTGGCATTTTCATCTTTCTCTTTTTGAACTCATGTCCAACCTTTCTTTCTTTTTATTTAACTTGCTCCTTCTCACATTCAAATTGCTCACATTCTCTTACTCTTACAGTCTTCGTCTTTCTACCTCTTTCTCCATCTCCACGCTGATCCTCTAATCAGCAGCCAGCTGGGCCTGGGGTTTACTTTTGAAATGACATGCCATGCTTTCTATTCTCCTTGTCTCCTCCTCTCGTCTAATGCCTTGAACATCTTCTGTCTTACCTTCCTTTCGTTGACCCTCTCTGTGTGTGATAGTTGGAGGTATGAAGGTATGAGAGTTTGGAGATAGCAACATGAGCAGTCTTGAAACCCACAGCATCATAAGGACATGCTATTTGCCACTGCCTACTAAGCCACCAGGGAACCCCCCCCCCCCCCCCCCCATGTTCTCTGTAACAAAAAAATAAAAGCTCTCTGCGTCTGGGATATTTGCATAACATTTGCATATGAACCCCAACTGGCTGTTTTTGGAATGCCAAGAGGCTAAATTCAGTATTTATTACCCGGGCCTATAACAAGTTTTCACTTTTCTATGGCATTTGCATCTGATTTGCATGTCCCACAGCTTGGATTTGGGAATAAGGGGCCAGATGACCTAAATTGTTTCAATTCCACCCAGAAATAAAAAAGCAGCGGAAGGTCTAATTATTACTATTAATCGAATTAGGATGCTTTACATGTGGAGCGTAAATATGTGAAGGAGTTATTAGCTGAAATAGCAGCTGAGATACAAGCACAGATACAAATTGTGCATGTGTTTCTTGAGGCTGAGCAGTTGGCTAGATTTTCCACATTGCATCATCACTTCCTTTCCCAATAGTAATTGATCAAAAGGCTCCTTTTGTTTTGTGGGTTATTTATAACTAACTATTAGGTTAGGGCAACTATTAGGGCAAATTGTTTTATACTGAAGTCCTCAAACAGAACCATTTAAACTTTACAGACCTAATTATCTGAGAGTAAATACTTACTTAAGTTTGGTGCTCTCCACTGCACGAAAATTGGTCTCTCTTTCCTTCAGTCGATAAACGGACTGCTCAAACTGATAATGAACAGGGCACCCACAGAAAAGGGGATTTAAGAGAAGCTTAAGCCCCCTTCAGACACACACCCCTTTACGGTAATCTGACGGCAGTTTAGCATGTCGGTTTCACGTCTGAATAAGCACCCTGTTCACCATTCACGTAAAAGTCATGATGGCAATTTTACTAAGTCAGACTTCCTAAAACGGCACAAGACTGAATTGAATGCCATCAGATTAATGTAAAGGCTGCAGCTGTCCAGCGTAGAACATGCAGAGAGAGAGATTAAATGCACATCTTGTACTGCTTACTAAGACCATTGTTATACATGTATTATCTCAATAATTGTCTGCGATGCACAAAATCATTTTAATGAACCAGGAAACACTGAGTGAGGATATTCTCATATCAAACACTATACAGATAAACTGAAGTGGAATATATATGTAGTTTCGCTGTTTCAGTAGCAAAATTTTTTTTTTTAAAGATTATTTTTTTGGCCTTTCAAAGCTTTATTCAATAGAGACAGTTGAAGAGTGACAGGAAATGTGGGGAGAGAGATGGGGAATGACATGCGGGACACAGGTCAGGACTCGAGCCCGGGCCAGCCACAGCGAGCCTTCGCATATGGGGCGGCCATTGTACCGACTGAGCTAAGCGCCACCCCCAGTAGCAAAATTTTAAAATCCACCAGTGATGCAGCCTGTGAGGGAACAGAAAACATTCTTAGCATAGTCTAATTTAGTAGCTTATAGTCTCTAGCGTAGTTTCTCCTCCACGTTAGAAGAGGGTCAGGTAAGGTGGTTGCAATTAGAAACTAGATGCCACTAAATCCTCTAGATACCACTAAACTACACTGGTTGTTTAAATAAAAACAGGTACTATTTCCTTAATATGCATTATCTGATTGTATAAGTTAATATATGAGTCAGTAGAGATTTAAGTCCCTTTGCTATAGACCCAGAGAAGTGTCTGCATACAACATTGAGACCAACTGTCTTTGTTCTCCCAGATCATTCCCTTACACACACATGTTACATATCTGAACTCAAACCTAAAATTGCTGCTATTTTTGTGTGTGACAAGTTAGCAGATAGAACAGGGTTGGTGAAGACTGTGTGTATCCTACGTGTGTGTGTCGAACATAAAAATCTTCTTCTGGCATACTTCAGTGAGCAGCATTGACAAAAAACATCCACCTGTAGTGCTGAATTGATATTGTCTCTTTAATGACCACAGCCCACAACCTCCCACCTCCACTTTCATTAAGTAAGGTTAAAGCTCCATCTGCCGCATTCATTTGTGTTATTCTTTCCCAGGACTGGTGAGCTTTTACATACAGGTGGCTCCTACCTTTTTCTTTACCCTTCAGTCTCTTTCTTTGTCTCTCTTCCAGGTGACAGGCGGGAGAAGTAGAATGAAAACACACACACACATGCATGCGCATACACACACACACACACACACACACACACACACTTACACACATAGAGGCACACACCTCATTGAATATAAACTGCCATCTCCTAGGGCAAACAGCAAATATAATCACATTTGTAATGTCACAGAAATAGTGCGTCAATATTTGCCTAGTCTGTTAGTGTTGTGAAATGGGGAACTGACTGTGGTTACCATGGTGTGCATGATTTTGACAGTTGGCTTTCAGGCACAGAAAAATACTCTCTTTCTCACACACACAGACACACACAGTATGAAAAAGAGGTTTGCAAATTACACTTTCATTTTGATATTTGAATAATAAAATAATTCTGTAAAAATGAATATGTTAATATGAGTCAGCCACTATCACAGTATAAATGTTATGTGCTTAAATATCCATATCCAAAAGCGGGAAAAATTAGATAGGTTGGGCCAAAAATATTGATCATTCTTCAGTAGATTTGTACCAGTACCATACCAGTTATTGGTATGTGTGGATAAATGCTGAATGTTTATTAGAAAAATAATTTAGATAAATATATTGTATGCAATTTATATTTTTCATCCCCAGCAGTGGGTTGTAAAGTTAAATCAACCCCTTCTAAACACCTTATGTGATGCATTTTAGACGTTTTCTGTTCAGATGCTATGTTTTCTACAGTAACCGTGTCTAAAGTGCCTGATCTCTACCTACATCGATACAGGCTGTTTTTTCTGCTTACCTGCTGAAAAGATAACTCCAAGATAAGCTTGAAGTGCGGGTCTATTACTGCCACTGTGCCACTTTTAGTTTGGTAGTTCTGATTTTTCTCAATCCCCAACTAGACTAAATGCCAACTTCATATGTGGACAGTCAAATCATGTTGATAATGAGAAGGCAATTACACTGGCCTCCATTTAGACAGTGAAAGTGTCTGCCATGTTTCACTCTGAGGTGTGTGGTAGAAGTGAAATCATTGGTATTTTACTCTGTCAGTCAGTAACCTTCTAGGCCCTTCTTTCTCCCAGACACACTGACTTTTGTGCCCTTGACTCTAATAATCCCTATCTCGCTGTGTGAAATATCTTTTCATGCCTGCACTGATGATCATAATGGTTTTCTGTCTGAGCTGCAGACTAGTGATTGGCCCCAATTACTGCATGAACCCGAGGCTTCAAATCATCCTATCTATGCAAGGTGAGACGTGTAATGGCAGAAATCTATTTAGGCCTGGTTTCCATCCGCTGCCTGTATGAACCTCGATAAATCACACTTAAAGCACATTTAAAATCACAGGGAATCCATTGCCAGATGTTTATCATTACTTCCCATGTTGTGCATTTTTGCCCTCTTATCTTCTTTGGCAGCGATTGCTTTGAAACTTAATAGCTCAAAATTTATTTGTTTCTCCAGTCCACACACACATGAAACATATCATACCCCTATTAATTACAGGACAGTCACTCTGATTTTAACAATATATTTATTTTTAGTTCCTTTTTTTAGGAGATTATAAACACTGGTCTAATGGAAAAAAGTGCCTTAATGTTCCTCAGTGTAGGCAGATATATAAATTGCTGTTTGTGTTGCGAGTTCGGTTGTTGTTTCCGCTATTTTTAGTCTAAGAGAAGGGGCCCTTGTCTGGACCCAGGTGCGCCCACTGTGTCTGTGTGATCAGATGTAAGAGAGACAGATTGACTTCAGCCTCTTGCCCTGCAGAAGCAAACTTCTACCATCCAAATTAGCTGTTGGCTTTCCTCACAGCATTCATCATTCCTGCTCTACTTTCAGCTGAGCTTGCCTGCTATTTTTCACTGAGATACCCCCACTTATTCTTCTAATGCTAGGTCTCTCCTTTGCTCCCCCTCGTTATTTTGTTCTCTTTCTGTCTGTTTCTCTGCAATCTTTGCATTTTCTCCCATGCTACTCCGTTGCTTTTCTTTCCTCAGACACTGTCTCAAACTCCATATCTCCTTTTCTCTTTCTGAATTTCTTTCTCTTGAGTCCTTCTCTCATTCTCAGCCCTCCATCCGTCTCCTTTCTGTCCCTCCATCTGCCTCTGTCTGTCAGGCTGACTGTCCCTCTCTAGCAGTAATGGACTCAGAGTTGTTAAGGACAGGAGAGAAATCCCAAGTGAATAGATGTTTCTAAGATGTTGTCAAACTGTTGGCGTGAGTGCTATAGTGGGCCCCTGCTGTGCCTAACTTGGCATACCCTCCCTGCTTCTTAGTACACACTGACACACAGCAACACTCTCACACACACTGCCATATCTGTCGCTGAGAAGAGACAGATTATGCACAGGCTACAAGAACCATTGCTGTGAATTTCTGCCACTTAACTAAGCTGATATATGGGAAAGTTGTTGTCACGGCCCCCAGTGAGTCTGAGAGGATTCTAGGCTGTTGTGTTTGAGGATGTGTGTGAGAGAAAGACAGAGGGAGAAAATAAAGTAGCTGTAAAAAATGACAGCTTAGGTGATGTCCACACTAAGGCGGATTCATTTGAAAATACACCAGTTTCTCTCTATTTCTGGTATTAATTTGGCATTTTCTATTCCTGAAAACTAAGCCTTTTTGAAATGACTGTCTAGAGTTGACAAACTTTAATACGCTGCAATATAAAAAGAGTTTTTGCTTTCTGTCACTTGTGATCACTCATTTTGTATGTAAGCATTGCCAATCACCTGATGTTGGTGCTGTCAAACATCTTCTTTATGGTTATGCAGTCAAATGATTGCATGAGTTAAATATTAGAAGCAAGGAAATACATTTATAAAGATTGTAAATTATAACAACTTCACTGCTGTTTGCTATATTTAAACACAACGTGGTAAGAAAAAGGTTGGCTGGAGCGGGTTTATTCCTGTTGCTGGGCGCTCTGCAATCTCTAGTTTTCCTAATGAGATGTAGTTTGTCATGACCCCCCTGCTTTTTTTTTGCTTTTGTTTTATTTATTTATTTTTTATCATCAAAGACAGTTGCTATGGTAAATGAGTTTGTAATAATTCAGTAAAAATGAATAAATAGGATAAGTATCCACTTAAACCAGCTAACCCAGGTGCATGACATCAGGTCTGCTGATCCTCCAAACTCTACCTGTGTGCCACCAGCAAGACTTAAATAAAAACAGAAAATTAAAACCAGCAGGAACAGCACCGACAGGACAAAGAGCTGTCACACCAAACCTGCAGTAATACTGGGTCACTGAGGCATCCAGTTTTGTACTGGTATTGCTCTGTGGTTGCATCAGAAGATTAACTGCCGATGGGAATGGAAGATGTGGTTGTGCTTGTGTGGGTTTTTTTCTGTGTGTGTCTGTGTGTTTTTTTTTTTTTTTTCTAGGTATTTCTATGAACTATGTTTAGGGCTACTGCTAATGATCATTTTCATAACTGATTAATCTGCTAGTTATTTTTCAAATGTCTTGTTTTCTTCAGCTTGCAGAAAACAAAACCGTAAGAGATTTTACAATGATTTATGGAAAAGAAAAGCAACACATTCTTGTTACTATTTGTAAATAGTAAATAGTAGACTAATTGTTTCAACTCCAATTACATTATGTTCGTTTGCCTCTCATCTTGTACTAATATTATACCTTGCTATAGCAGTGCGTGCAGTTATTCACTTATGACTGACAGGTGTTAGCATATTGTGGCGAACATCATTCTGTGTGTGTGGGCGTGTGTGTAGCCAGCCAGCGTCCCTCTAATGACAGTTGATTGCATTATCATCCACGGCTGAGTGGTTGCTCACCCTGCTAGGCGGATAGACCAACCGCCAAAACCCCAAGGCCCGCGTTTGTGTGTGTGTGTGTGTGGGTGGGTGTGTGTATGTCTTAGTGTTTGTGAGGTTGCAAGTGTGCTCACTTGTAAAATATGATTGGAGGTGGAACTGGTCCTCTTAGTCCCATTCAGAATTTCCATTGTAATTGACACAAACATACGGACACATACATATATTCACGATATACACACAGTCTTGCACAAACACATACATGTACTGACACATAGTGCACACACACACACACACACACACACACACACACACACACACACACACACACACACACACACACACACACACAGACACGCACACCCACCACATTTCCAGACTCCCAGAGGTGAGGGAACCTCTTAGGCAGAAATGTTGTCAGCTGGGAATCTCTCATCACAATCAGACATGGCCAACTTGTTGACTCTCACACACATGCTTTGGGAATATGACAATGTGGGTATGTGTGCTTGTGAGTATAGCCATTGCATTCGGGCCAGTTTATCAGTACCCTATGTGAGTCGTCAAAATGGAAATTTTGTTGGGCGTAATTTCTCAGATTGCATTGCTGCCTCATTTCATGCATTAATGCCTCACCACAGATCGATGTCATTCACATATTGTATGAGGCAGCACATTTTGTGGCGTTAACAATTTGACCAAAAACAATGCAGAGTTGACAGTTTCACTTTTTAAATATATTTTCTTTCTTAATTTCTTGTTTGTGGTATTTGTATTAAGAATTGAACTCTGTTATTAAGGAGGTTGAGCCCTTGCCTTTTCTCTTTACATTTTTTGGTATGCGATGATATACCGTATGATGTTACTGTTAAAGACTGTAATGGTCTGATTTATTCAATCATATTTTATTATAATTAATTCTAATTTTGATTCTATTAACTGTATTATCTTTAATTATGTGCAGAAGTTACATTCATCCACTACTTTGTCCTACCCATATACAAAAATCAAATTTTTTGCTTAGTTGATGAAACTGTTTATTTGGTGAGCACCAATGTGATTTTAAGTTATCTTAGTCCTCGAGTCCATATTGCATTGCATATACCATTTTGTTTTTATTTGAAAAAAGTTAACTGTGTTCATAAATTTGATGTTGTTAACAAAAACATGAATATTGCAGCCATTAAATACAGTAAATGCAAACATTTTTTTGTGACACCCAGTAATTGAATTGAAATTAAGTTATCTAAAATTCCCACATTTAATGTGCATAACACAAAAATCTAATTACTTGTTTGTGATATTGCTGCTGATTGCAGTAACTAGTCATTTATGTCTCTGAGGGTAATCTTTATCATTGTCAGTCTGGCAAGGAATTTGGTTGGGTCATGTGATGTCCTAGCAAATTTCAGTTCCTGTCAAACTAGAGAGATTAGTATATGACTTGATTGTGATGCACAGCACTAGTGAGTGGTTCATTGCCCCACCCTGCCTCACTCCACCTGTCCTCCCAGCCAGTCAGCCCAGCTCCAGCTGTCCGGTCAGCCAATCAGCCAATATGGCCAGACAGGCCTCGTTAGCTCAGTCAAGTGTATCCATTCACCCCAAAGCCACCCCTTTGCCCTAGCATACTTACCCCTATAAACCACCACTGCACCGTATCCCAAGGTCAGCATGTCCTGTATGTGTGTGTGTGTGTGTGTGGGGTGAGGAGTGGGCTATGGAAGAGGAAAGATGATGTGTTTGAGATGGAGGGTGGAATGGATGGAGGGCAGAAGACAGAAATAACAAGGCAGAGAAGTGTAAGCGTGTGTGTGCATGCATGCATTTGTGCACATAGGGGTGTGTGTGGGATGGGATAGAAAGTGGGTCATCGTGTGGTCTGTGTGTGAAGCACCAGGAGCATCATATTGACCCCTAGGGCTGCTGTCTGCCTCTTTTTCTCTTTCTCTCACTCACACACACACTGAGCACACACACACACACAAATGCATATACACACCCAGACGTCTCTGTCTTTGCCCTCATATATCATCTACCAGGGCTATAGACCAGAGGGAAATCAGAGGCAGCATAGATCTGTTTCTTGGGTCTAAAAAATCTGCACATCTCAATCGCTCAGATACTTTGTTTTAGTTCACATAGTCTGGGGAAGTAACTGAATGGACACCGAGAAAGTGGAGCCAGACATTATGGGAAATGTTATCCAAACCTGATTGAGAACCAGTGTACTGCAATGACAGCAAGTACAAACGGCCATTTCCATCCTGTCTTGTTGCCTTTTTCTTCTGTACAGTTAAATATGCCCTGATAGCTTAACTCTACCCGAGAGTCTCCACTAGGGACAGATATAACTTACACAGTGCATGTACAGTATAGCACGCAAGGGAATGTCAGAGAAAGTTTGGAAACTTGTTAAGTAGGTCTGTCTGAAAGAAGGGAAAATATGATACTGTAGCTTCAGTGATAAGTGAAAGTGGGGTTATATATGATGTATATCTATCATCGAGAGAGAGAATTAAAGGAGTCTGTATGAAAGGTTTATGGCGTTGGAAAGCTTGAAGTCTCCAGAGCTCTTTTTCCTACATAAATATACTGCAGTGAACTTCCTTGAACTGCCTAAAAAACCCAAGCAGGATGCTTTATAATCAGTGAGAACTAAAAATGCAAAGTGCTCTCCTGGCAGGGAGAAAACAAATCTGTTTGCAGAGTAATCACCATGGGAGCTCCATAGTGCTGGAAAGCAAGATTGCTGTTTCTTTTTAGATTGCAATCATATCAACACGAGTCTTTAATTATTTAGATCACAGTGCCACTTACTGAAAGGAATATACTACTGTAAGCCTTTGTAAATGAACCCACAATTTATAGAATAGTTTTTGTACATATAGTCATATATAGTCTTATTGTATTGAATTCAATTTCAGTAATTGTCTGCACAGTCACTTATTTTAAAACTTTCATAGAGAATAATTAGTTTGGATAGGTCTAACAGTAAACCATAATTAGGTATCTATGCCTTTTTAATTTGAATACCTTTCAGTGTATTACAGGCAGACACATTTCTCTGTTCTTGGTAAATGCAACACTCAAGCAAACTGTCTACCCTTTTCTGCAAATCAAATGGATGAATTAAGAAAGACCTTTTATAACTTTTTCTTAATATGTATGTCTCAAGAAGAGGAACACTGAGGATCATCAGTATATGAAGGTTTTCCTAGGAAACCACGACTCGCTTGTGTTCTTTCACTGCAAAATCCTATAGATAATAGTCACCATTAAACATCATCTGTCTATAAGATGCTCAGCAATATTGGTACCACATCACTTTTCACTTCAAGTAAAAATAAGACTTGGATAAGTGACTTAAAATGTTTAAGCAGCTGGGAAGAATAAAAAGGCAGAAACATTTGAGATTAATATTGGGCTTTGTGCAGCAAAAATTGAAGAAGGAAAGAAAGTAGAAAATAAATTTGGTATGTATATATATATATGTGGCAAGCATTGGGAAGTGGTGACAACAAGAGGGAAAGTAGTTTTGTGTATGTAATATATGGCGGTTAAACGAGACAGGAGATGATGGGAAATATAGAGCACAGGTAATGTGGGGAAAATGAAAAGGCATAGAGAATAGATGAAAGAAAAAAGTTAGATAGGAGGAGTAAAAGAATGATGATGTTTTTAGGACGATGTGGTAAAATATAATGTATGTGCATGCTGATAGGAATTTAACAACACAGTATGAATTACACTCGTCTCTTCTTACCTCCCACTGTGTCTGTGAGTTACATTTTTACACTCTGTAAAATACTGTTATTTGAAACAACTCTGAAAACCATCTTTTACTCCCTTCAGGTTATATCTTTGGAAGCTTATTTTATTTATTTCATTCATTTTTAGTGAAAACCATCTTTCTGTTTGTCCTTGGTTGACTGTGAATCCACCTTTGGCAAGTCTGCACCTTCCAAAAAATAAGTAAATGTAACACGTATGTTTTTGCTCCTAAGATCGACATCTTTCTCTATGCATACAAAAGGCTGATTTATGATTGAAGTCCCTTTACACAAATTTGTCAAGATCCGTTTTAGTGAGCACGTCTCCTTTGCCAAGATAATCACAAAGCCCATTTACATTTGCATACATACTCACATTTACACCTGTGGGTAATTTAGAGACTCCATTTCAGATAAGCTGCATGTCTTTGGAGTGGAGGAGGAAACTCTTGCAGACACAGGGAGAACATGAAAACTTGAGAGAAAGGGCCCAGCTAGTCAGTGGACTCTACTGTAGCCTTTCTTGTGAGGCGTCCATGCTAACCACTATCATGCTACCATGCCGCTTACACTTCCGATCCTATACCTAGCACTGTTATTTTCTGTGTGGAGACAAAGAAGATAATACACTGTCCTATTTTTTGATGCTCTTGGAAAAAAGCTGTTTTTTTTCTCTGGCTTGGCACATGCAAGCTGCTGCACTTTGATTTCTTCTTGTTAAGTAATAGCACTTGTTCTCTTTTAGTCTTGTAAGTGTCTCAATGGATAAGAGGAAACTTGATTGTTCAGGTATAAAAGCACACCTGTGTATGTTACCTTTACCTTGACCATATACCTCTGATACCACTTATTGGTAAGCCTGGCGTCAAGGATGCAAACCTTGCTATATTGTTGAATTAGAAGCCCCCATTCCTGGCATTTATAAAGCTATTATGAAAAAAAACAAGAAACATATTATCAAACCACTGCTGTAGGATGAGGCTTTTTGGAGTGAGGAATCAAGTGAAATAACATGGAAAGACTCCAACATTCTGGGTAGCGCGCCAAATTCACTTCATATGCTGATAAGGAAATATAATCAGTTACGTTTGTGTACAAATTCACACACTTTGTCTTTATTTGTGAAAAGAAGAAGTCCTATTTACAGCAAACTGCTGAGGTAAATGTGCAGTTTACAGTTTTAATTTGTGAATTGGCACATCTGCATACAGTGGATACATGAGAGTTCAGGGAAATTACCTTATTCCCCGTTCTGCCTGTTTTTGTTTGTTTCTGTTTGCTTTCTGACCCTGCAGCTGAGCCTCATCTCTGTTTCTCTGTGGGGTGCTGCACACACCTGTGGGTAAATCAGACAACAGACACTGTACTAATACCGAAGAATACATCATTTTGTAGTATCTCTGAAACAAAACATTTAAATAACGTCAAAGGCGAACGCACACAAACCTGGCATGTGTCCTAAAATACGTTAGCCATGAGATGTGTGTTCTTTGTTTATCAAACAAATGTTTTGTTTCAGATGAGAGCGGGGTACTTACCGATGACACTCCACTTCCCAGCTCATTTTGTCCCTCTCTGTTCACTCCCTGTAGTTTTCCCTTATACTTACACTGTCACTCACATTTGGGAGGTGATAGTTAATACCTCTTTGGGTATTAACTATCACCTGCTTCCACTTCACACTCATTTTTCCTATTCCTCACTCAGGATGACCCTCTTCCATGTCTGTCTGTCCCACCTATTCCTTTTATCCTTTTTGTGTTCTTTCTTTTATGTACTCTGGCAGCCATCTGATCCTTGCTTTCACTCTTTCTTTCTTTTGTCCATCTTTCCATCCATACTTATTTGGTGCATGCACCTGCTCCCAGAACCCTTTCTCCCATCTCCCTATCTCCATAGGGAGTAGTGTGATTGAAATGTGTTATGTATGACCTTGTGTATATGTGCATACACACACACACACACACACACACACACACACACACACACACACACACACACACACACTGACCCCAGGTGTTGCCTTTCCAATATCCTAGTCTCTCTTGTATGGTTTGGTTGCAGGGTGAATTTACGGTGACTATCACACAGAAACACACACAGGAATAAACTTCATGGACACACACACACAAAAAAAAAACAAACTGAGACATACCTGTGTGTAGACACATGCCCACACACAGGCAGAGGTCATTTTCCTTTTGTGTTTGATGGGGACAGCTGAGAATGGTGGAATTCCATATATTCCTTATTGACGCATGCATACACGCACACACACACAGATGCAATTTATTCGTGGGTCAGCTGTTGTGGTCAAATGGAATATATTTTTGATACTGGATAAAATATAAAATGGGCTTTTCACTTGTGGGCTTGAGACTGAGTGAACTAGTGTCATTATCACTCTGGGGTGTGTGTGTGTGTTTTTGTGTGTATATCAAAGTGACATTTGTAGGTGTAAATCTATTCTTAATACTCCCCGAGTGCTACTGGAATTTAATTCAGAATTCAAAATTAAATCACATATTAAAAAACAAAAAAACTAATATAATAAAACGAGCCTCACTACATTGTTTATGTTTGAATTCTTACAATATTGCAGAAGCAGTCACTCACTAAATAGTTACTGATCACACATTAAAGGAGTTTCTAAAATTATCATCAAATTAAACTTTTTTCTAATTGATCTGTATTAAGTAAACTAAACCAAGGTAGATAAAAAGAACAATTACTTTAGTGTACTGCACTTTGCTTCTTCATCCTTTCATTTTGTTTTATTCTTAAATTTTATGTATTTTGCTTTTTTTGTACATACTTCATGTTTTGTCTGTGCATGCTTTTTGGAGTGTATGAATGTCTAAAGTCATATTTTGCTTCTTAAAAAGTGATCTCATTGCTGGAATGTTCTCAGCCTCGTCTTCACACACCATTTACAGCTATGAGTTCCAGACAGTTTGCAGGTTTAAGGCAGGGCTAACATAGACACTCTGTCTCACACACACACACACACACACACACACGGATACAGACACCCACGCTCTCACACATACCAGGATGCTTGTCTTACCCTCTGGGCCTTTTCTTCATCAGATAAAAGATTAGTCAACAGTTTTTTTTGTGCACATTCTGAACGAACAACTTCTCAAGTAATTGCCTGATGGCCATGATATGTGAAAATAACCAAATCACTCCCCTGCCATTGGCTGCACCATCATACCTATGCAAATCTTATGCAAATGTAACTTTCCAGAGATTTCCCAACAGCAGCATTTCTTTGTGTAGTAGGAATTTATGTGCACGTAAAAGCTGAGTCATACCCCAGGTGACATTCCCACACTGATACAGAACAGAAAAACACTTGTTGGGGGCCCATGAATTAATAACTTAACATGTTTCCTAAGAGTACCTTGACTTTGGACTGGCAATATACAGTAGAGTGTTCTATTTGACTAAATGTTTTTCTCTCAAGAGTTGGAGCATACTAAGTCTGACAGTGGAGAGTGTTAATGTCAGAGTGAATTATCAGTTGGCAAGTACTTATACTCTGCAGTTCATATCATAGTTTGCAAAGTCCAGTAACAAGAATCCAGTACTTGTACTTTCTCCTTTTATCTGTGCTTGGAAAAAGATCACATAAAAAATCTAACCAGTCATTGTTGATTAAATGATAAAAAAAATAACATGCACATCTCTTTTTAGGAAAGTACCTTTGAGAGCATTTACATATAACTACCACTTATATAACTACTTTTCCTTTAACATTTTAGGCCATTTTAACACACTGTTCAGTGCTTTATTTTGCAGTTTATTCACAGTTGAATTGCACATTATTTTTTCAACACATGAATATGTGCTTTTAGGAACACCGTTGTGCACTAATGCACAATCTTGTGACTTCTAGATTCAGAGTCAGTCATCATTTCAATCATCGGTATTACCTGTGCTGTCCCAAGTCTGAGTTGCTGCAAATGACAGCCAAGATGATGCATTTTTGTCACCATGGATGATGGCAGTTATGGCTTGATAAGTTTCAAATTAGATAGTTCGCTTAGCAGAAACAGCTGTCACTGAGACTGTGACAGCCATTGTCAGTGCAGTCTATAGACGGTGCTGTTATTTCTCTAACTGATTTTCATGGAGGAATAAGAGTGTCTCCAGGCAGTAATTTGTGCTGGCAACTGTGGAGATGGATGATTTCTTTTGTCATTTCAGACCCATCAATGTCAGTCTGTACTTTCCCACTCGGCTTCTAATTCACCTTAGCATGAAGTTTCTGTAATGGATCATTAGATATTCCTTAGAATGTCCAAACAGCACAGAAAATGTTATTTGACCTCACTGAATATTTCAAATATCCAATGATGGCATCAGAGCAGAGTCTTCATCTCATTAAAAATGTGACCTTATGAGTATATTTCAATTTGCAATGTTCTATGGTCAGGTCCATGCAGAGTTTCTTTTTCTACATTCTAAAACACCCAGACTTGCAATCATTTAATCTTTAACAGTGTCTTTATCCCAATTTACGAATCTCTTCGGCCACTCGTTACCCCTATGACAGTAAATGTGGCAAACATTTACTCCCCACTTTAATATTTCATCTGTTTCCTGTCAGTATTGTCTTGTTCTCAGTGTTGCTAAAACAAACACACTCAGCTCCCTTGTGGGGTTAGATTTATGTATTTGCATTTACTGTGGAAGTTGAACAGCTGAAGCATTTTTAAACAAACACAATCATCCAGCGAAGGCCTTGTACCACAGCTGTAACCCCGGGGTCCTGAATGTAGCACTACAGTACACGTGACCTGAACTACGTTGATAAGACTACCACTTAGTCAGGGGTTGTCTGAAATATTTCTGTCTTGTAGTTAAAAAAAAAACAAAACAATAATTACAGTTACATTAGACATGATTAAAGCTGTAATACCCATATCTAAAACAACTGCTGTACTTGCTGCACTGTGTATCTGTTGTGCTGATCCCATGCTGGATCAAGAACAGCTGCTGCTGTTGTCACTTCCCGGATTCAAAGGACTTTTGAGGTTTAAGGCTACAAATACCAGAAAATTAGTCCGTAGTACGGGCATTTGGACAGAGTCCATGGCTGCCTTGCTTCAGTGATGAAAAACAAGGATTTGAAAATCATGTGAACAAGAGCTGGCCCAAATTGTGGGAACATTACTTACTGTAGTGCTGAAATTATTGATCAGTTTTACAGTATTCAGTGATTTTGGTGAATGTGGATCATATTTTATAGAATATATTTGCTAGTTTTTCCTCTTATTTTCTCTGCCTGGTAAGCTTCAGCTGTTATTTACAGAATTTCTTGATGGACATATAACTTAAGCCCAAAGACAACCCCCAATTAAAGTCTGCCAATTGTTTCTGCTCTTAGCAGGCAACAGAACTGGGCTCAGCAGCTGCTCCGGACTAGGTTAGAGCACAGTCCATGAGACCAACAGGGAATAATGTTACACTACTGAGGTGATTTACAGACATTCCTGAAAGAGCTGTGCAGCTAGCCAAACTGACTCAGCCCCTGGATGCCGCAAGCCAAACTTGACAAACCATTTGTTTTGAATATAATCCAATGTTTCATTACAGTATCAGTTGAACAAATTTGAATCTTTAATAAATGTACATTATTTTCACAATGTCTTAGTAATATGTCCCCCCTTTGCTTTAATCAGAGCACACAGTCAAGATGGGCTCCACAAACTGATGACCCATGTTATCCCAGCAGGATATAACAAGGTCCCTGAATGTTTGGCCTCACATTCTTATAGTCCCCCTGTAAATGTTCAGTGGGGTTGAGGTCAGGTGACCAGACAGTCCATGACAGTCTTGGTTTTCTCAGGTTTTCAAGTGGATCTTGCAAAGCTTTGAGGTGTGTCATTATCCAGCTACAGTATCAATTATATAACATGTCCCTGAAGAATGGAGTGCTACTTCTTGGTCAGGGTGTGGTTAGTTCAGTGTAGGGGTCCAACTCCAGAGTAGGCATGTCACACCCAGACTTGAATATTGAATGTTCCCACCACCCTGTCTAACTGTGGACTTGATACACTGTGGTATCATTCTCTCTCCTGATCATCTCCTTACATACACCCATCTGCCATGAATCTCAAATTTGGATTTATCTGTAAATACAACTTTTTTTTTCCACTCATCTAGTGCCAGTGGTCTAGTTTCCTAGATTCCTAGATTTCCTTCTAATTTTAATCCGATTGATAAACTCATGAAAAAACAAGCTTTAAAGCCATGCTGGGTAACTGCAAGTGTGTTTTTGTTTTACTGTTTGCTGCAGTCTTTATCTGTGTACTGGTAAGTTGTGCTGACTCTGTAGATAGGATTGTTTTGCAGGTGTGTGTGTGTGTGTGTGTGTGTGTGTGTGTGTGTGTGTGTGTGTGTGTGTGTGTGTGTGTGTGTGTGTGTGTGTGTGTGTGTTAAATTGATGGAGAGCTTGTTATTGTTGGTCTGGAAAGTCTCCCTCGGGACAGAGAGGAGACAGCAACTACACAGCTGAGACCACTCCCACTAGTCCTGTGTGTGTGTGTGTGTGTGTGTGTGTGCATGTGTTGGTTGCCTAGACAAATAAAGGTAGGCATAATAGGCACCCTTTGCCAGCTGAACTTATTCTTTTACCGGATCTCTCTTGCACTCTCTTTCTCTCTCTCTGGAGTATTAATTAATTCTGGAGTTTTCATAAATACAATTTCGTAATCTTTCCTCTCACTTTAGGATTACTCAGTATTTTTTGGCTTTTCTATTTATACTCCTGTCCCAGAAGAAATGATGATCCGCCACAACACACAGAGGGCCAAACGAACAAACCTCCAAACCCAACACACGATTGTCCTACCAGTGTGACTCACATTATTATAGTGCTTTTACAAGATCTGCAGCTGAACTACTGTTTTCATGAGACATCATTAAGTCTTGTCTACTATCTGATACAATCAGCTAACATACCTCAAGGCTCAGGATGCTATGTTTTCACATTTTTATTAGATTTGGTGATTTGATTTCTGTATCCACAACATCTACAGGTGGTGAAAAGGCATAAAATATGAAAACTTGCAATATAATCTCAATTGTAAGTTGTGAAAGACTTTTTCCTCTTACAGATTTGTTGTATTATCCTTATCAGCCATATTTCAAACTCTTAAGCAAAGTCATGCTAGTGCCACCTTTGCTAGTGCTCATCTTTACTCTTGTAAGTTTGAATGTCCAATTACAATACTGATTGTTTATTAAGGATGGCAGTGAATATATTTTGTCACATTGTGAATAATTTCATGAATGCTACTGTACTTTTGTAGTTTGTCCTTGGTTCACACACAGTGTGTGTGTGTGTGTGTGTGTGTGTGTTTTGTTGAGTGAGGGATTGAGAAGGAGCGTTTTCCTTAGACAAGGTGTGGTGAAGCTCGTAATCTTCCCATTCTTTGCATCCTGGGCCCGCTGTGTGTATGTGTGTGTGAGAAAAGTACTGCAGGTGTGTCTCAAATTAAATAATGCAGGGAAAACAGTGTGAGTGGGGTGTGTGTATGCTTGACTGCAGCAGGGAAGTGGATTCTAAGTGAAATATCTGGTTCAACGTGGCGTAAAGGAGCAAGCATCTAGCTCCACACCACAGGCGTGCTATATCCCCCCCGAGTATGTGTGTTTTTGTGTGTGACAGCTCTCCTGGCAGTGCCATGAACAGCCTGCCACCATCATCTTGAGCAGCAGCCAAGCTTAACATCACAAGGAGCAACACACCACTGTGGGTGTGTGTGTGTGTGATGTGTGTACATGTCGATTAAACATAGGTTTCAGTAACTTACTTAATGTAAGTCACTCATGTTAAAATAGGCCTATTTTGGGGCATTGCAAACATCTGTGTTTGTTATAAGATTTATCTTCTGCCAAGTTCTGGCCACTAAGAATTGTCTTTGGCAAACAGTGAACTGAGTGCATGTAAAAACTTTAGTGAGAAAAAGAATTTCCCTTGTGGGATCAATAACAGTATCTGTTCTATTCTTTTGTATAACTATAAACTTTTAAACTCTACACACCTTTGAAAGACTAGTAACTAGTTACAATAGTTATTCTGAGTTGAAGGAGAAGTAGATTTTCTTTTTTTTCACAACTTTGAATAGAAGTGACAATTTAAAGACTTGAACATTTCTGAAACGTGTGTGATCATTTGGGTGTGACTTTTTGAGGGTGCGCTGACCTACTACGTGCTCCAAACACAAAGAAACTGTGCCAGAGTCCAATTAATTAGTTCTGATTTTCTAGGATTCCCTATGTTTTGTTGAATCCTTTTCATTATATGATTTGTTTTGTAATTATGTGTTGATTGGCTAGATCCATGTTTTCTTTCTTTATCATGCTGTGATTATATTCTGTAAAAATAACTTGACTTTCTCTCTTTCTGTAGATGACCCAACAGAAGCAGACCTGTGGTTGCTTAACAGCTGCACCGTGAAAAACCCTGCAGAGGACCATTTCAGAAACTCAATCAAGTACTGAAAAACACAAAACGTGCACACACACTTCCTCTTTTTTTTATTTTATGTAGCCAGTAGAAAAGAGTTTCAGGTTCACTGGAAAAACTATTTTGTTTTGCATAAATGCGTGTTTGTGTGTATATGTGTTACATGTTTTCACATTATTGCCCCATGTCAGTTTCCACCTACTCGCTCTCACAGAAGGGGAGAGAAAGAGAAACACACATACTTTATTTGCATAAACATAGAAATTAAGCTCAAAACTGTTTTGCATTTTGATTAATTTCCATTCATCAAGGGCATACACACACCTGCCGGGTGTGTGTTTTTTGGTAGCGATAGAGAAATTTCTGAATCACTTGCTGACTGTGTAAAAATTAGATTTTTAGTCCTGAAAACAGTTTAAAGATTTACCTAAGCTTAGAACTCTCTTTTTTTTATAGACTGTGGGCAGAAACCAGATGCCATCAAATAAGAAAAATCATTTTGAGTAATCTTGTTGACTATTAACAGATATATTTCTAGACTTTCCACCTCTGTATGAGGTAGAAAAATAGAAAAAAAAAAAAAAAAAAAAAATTCAATGAAAATGTGTTAAAGGCACGTAAAATAAAGGCACTTTTTTATAGACTGTGGGCAGAAACCAGATGCCATCAAATGAGAAAAATCATTTTGAGTAATCTTGTTGACTATTAACAGATATATTTCTAGACTTTCCACCTCTGTATGAGGTAGAAAAATAGAAAAAAAAAAAAAAAAAAAAAATTCAATGAAAATGTGTTAAAGGCACGTAAAATAAAGGCACTTTTTTATAGACTGTGGGCAGAAACCAGATGCCATCAAATGAGAAAAATCATTTTGAGTAATCTTGTTGACTATTAACAGATATATTTCTAGACTTTCCACCTCTGTATGAGGTAGAAAAATAGAAAAAAAAAAAAAAAAAAAAAATTCAATGAAAATGTGTTAAAGGCACGTAAAATAAAGGCACTTTTTTATAGACTGTGGGCAGAAACCAGATGCCATCAAATGAGAAAAATCATTTTGAGTAATCTTGTTGACTATTAACAGATATATTTCTAGACTTTCCACCTCTGTATGAGGTAGAAAAATAGAAAAAATAAAAAATAAAAATAAAAAAAATTCAATGAAAATGTGTTAAAGGCACGTAAAATCCATACAATCTGCTCGAGCCTGTCTCTAGACCATGTGAAGGCAATTCCGAGATTTCTTTCAAAATACATTAAATATGTTGGAAAATAGCTGCTGAAAACATGAAAAGACTTATATTAACTATTAAATACTTGACGATATATTACTGAAATGTAGAGGTAGAGGTTAAAACAGTATCACCAGTCCAGGATTTTTTGGGCGGTCCTAAAAGGTGGCTCAGTGATGCGCTGAGGCCACCCTGAGCATAATCCCCCCGCCACCCTAACTCACAACAGTATAAAAGCCTTCAGCGTGGTAGCATCTGTGCTTCTTCGTATGCTAGTTATTATTCTTCTTTGCACTCAGTTGCTAGCTAGCTCTGCCTTTGAAGTACTGCAAATGCATTCCTCACTGGATGAACAGCTTTATTTAAACTTCCCAAAAACACGAAGAGATGAAGAAATGGAGTGTTGGTAATGGCACCTCCCTGGGCTGCAGGTACGCTGTGCTGCTGGTGTTTCCACACAGTGCGTTGATTCACTAAGTGGGTGTGGCTTCAGTGGCTCCAGTGGACACGGCCCCCACAATCAGTGGAGCTGAGAATACCTGATTTTGACAACATTTCATGATATTTTTTAATCATTTAAATTTGTCTGGATGATTAATAATACTTTCTTCCTTGGTCTGATGAACTCAGAATACATATTTATTGTTACTTTACACAGACTTTAAAGGAACTGGGTGTTAACAGGCTTCAGCACTGCCACTGCTGCTTGAGTTCAACACAAAATAGTAAATCACAATGAATTTCAGAACGTGCAAAACCTTTTCATTTGAATGTAAAAGATATATATCAGCTATGATCAACGTTGATTTATAGCACTTTTCATAGGCTTTGAATTTTCTGACTTCTCAAAAATATCAAACTATTGGCAGTTTCATAAGCAGTGCATTACAGGTTACATTCCACAGGGTATCCGTGGGGTCTTAAAAGTAACTGAGTAGCCTATTATGCTCTTCAAAGAATCAACTATTTGTTTAAATCAATTTTCAACTGCTGCTCTTATCTTTAATTGATTATCGTTGGGTTTTGGATTGTTGTCACACAAAACAAAAATGTTCAGTATATATTTCCTTGGCCCCCGGATAAAGTTTGACATTTTAAAGAGGAAGATGAATTAATTGAAAAAATAAACTGCAACATAGTTGATAATGAAAATAATTATTACATCCTTAGACCATTTGTCAACTTCTAGCAAACCAAAAAAGAGTATTCATTTCCATGGTTACAGATATTTTTGTACATTTGAGCACATAACCTACCTACCTCCATAACCTCAGAGCTGCAGCAGGACGGTTGTCTGGCATGTTTGAATGGACAAATTGCAGGCTTTTTAGTTCATAGATTATTTGCATTTTATGCAAAATGCAAAAAGCAATTTGGAATCTGTCACATTTTATGTTTTGGATGTCTGAATCATCAGTACGGAGTAACTTATCATAAGGTAGTATTACAGTTTCAAGGGTGAACAATTTCACTTGGCCAGCTTGATCAGTGCAATCTTCCTGTCTTTCTGCTTCAGCCGTCTCCTCATGCTCACTTTCTCTTTCACTCTTTCTGTCATGCCAATTTTTACGCAAAGAATCTTTCAATTGAAATGCACAAAATAATAACACACTTCAAGACTTTGAAATCGCCTTCTTTGTTGACGCCAGAGTTTTTCTTTGACTGGAAATCACCCGGCTGTAATGCTAATGCAATTAATGCTCTATTCACACAGGGTGGGACACACAGACATGCACACCCACACAGCCACACACAATCCCATACACACGAACAGACAGGAGGAATAAAAAAAGTTTTTCGCCTTTCATCACTTCTGCTTGCGTGATGGAGACACAAAATGAACGGGTGTGGGATCAGAGAGAATCCAAAATGCCCACTTAAGTCATTCTTTTTTTCTATGCCTTCATTTTTCCTTGGCTTCAACTCGTATGATTGACGGCGAGAAAAAATGAGAGAAGGGGGCAGACGCATGGGCTGCCTCGCGCTCAGTCACACACTGGCTGTTATACTTGCACCTCCTGGCACCACAAACGCACACTCGTATAAATCACACACACTTTTGATCAAGCTCCTAAAAAAATGTGTTTAAATGTATTCAATAATTATTTTTGAACGTTACATCTTAAATTAGATCAGTCTTTGGTCTTTGTTTGAGGAGGGTAAAAGTTGATGTTTACCAGCAGAAGTTTGACATGCAGCAGCACACGTGATAGCGATAGAACTAGAAAAGGTCAGACAAAAAAATATGCTGCTGATAATAGACTTTTCACAGGCTGACATAACTATATATGAGATTAGTAATATTCTGTTGACAGTAGACATGTTGAGCCCCTGCAGTCTATAGAAAAAGCCAATTTATCGAGTATACAGCTTCTATAACAATAAAAACTGACGAGAAACACCATGACATCATACAAAACGACATTTAGCAGCACAAGAAGCATAACTAGAAACTCATCTCTAAACTAAACACATTTTACATGCACTACAATATTGAAAAATGTCTTTTTATGTCACTCAATATTTCATCTATACCATATATAGTAGTGGCTCTTGACTGTTTTGACTAAATGGAACTAAAAATAAGTTTTTCACATTGTATTCTAAATGTATGTGAACATACTCTATGGTGTAGGCCACATAAAAGTTTTACCATGATTGCTATCGGTATAATATTAATGTATAATATTAATGTCATGGAGCTTATCCACTTGACTTTTATAAAATTTTTACCCCCTATCAAGAAGCTCTCCACATAAAAGGCCAGAGGTTTGTTTATCTATTAGACATGGCCATCATGGGTAATAATGTATTAACCTTGACTGCCACCTGCTAATGTGTACCTGTGTATGTCTCACCTCTGTGACTCTGTTTGGAGAGGTAAATGAAGGCCATTGCACTGCATGTTAACAGGCTGCGCATGTTATGTTTTCAGGAGGATGTGACAGTGTGGAGAATGGGGAGTAATATTTTTAGTCATGAGTCAGGTGTGCTGTCATGCTGATTGTTAGCACATTCTAAATGTCTAGTTGACCATTTGGATTGCTTGGTCAGAGGCACTTGTATAATATGCTGTAGTGCACAGCTTGCTGTCCTGAACACACTTTTCAGTAGCGACACTGCTATACTTTGTCACAGCTCTAAGTTAATGTTAAAGGGGACAGACCAGACCACCCTGAAGGAAAGAAAAGAAAAGGAAGGATCCATCCCAAATGACAATTTGTGTTGACTCCGTACCTGTGCATGTTTAGCTTGGACTACTTTCCTTTTTCTTTTTTCTCTGATCTGGTTTTTGAGGCTGATGAGTAAATGCATAACCGTGTCTACGGTTTATGGTAGTGTTTTTCTGTTTTGCTAGCTTAGCTAACCCAATTAAGTCAAGCATTTTGTAGTCATATTCTGTACCATTTTACTGGTGTGGGTGTGTGTGCGTGCGGACATTAGTGTGTAAAACAACTTGTCCCCCATTGCTGTGACATGTGGGACACAACACAAACACACACACACGTATGCACGGTCACAGAAGTAACAATCAGTGTCCTAGTAAATGAGTTGAGGGGTTTGAAATGGAAGCACGGGGGCTTTCAGCAGTCTTCTATCATGGTTTGGAGAGACACAGTGAAAAGACGGTTTATTACTTCTGGAGAACTGGGGCTTAGTTGGCATCCGTGCCAAGTGTGTGGGATAAGGAGTTGTGTTTCTGTATGTGTATGGGGGTTTGTCAGGTGGATGGATGCCCAGACAGTTTGTGGGAGAGTGTTGTGCTGTGTTTGTGTGTGTGTGTATGTGTGTCTGTGTAGTGTGGAGGGTTACTCTGCAAGAGAATGCTAGTGGATATGCCTATGGAGTGTATGTTCTGCACGCCTGTTGAAAAACCACCTAACAATATTGATTAGTCCTGAAGCTGAAAGCTGAGGTTACTTTTCAGTTTGCACTGTCTGTGTTTGTATGTGTATGTGTTTTTTCTTAAGTTGACTATAAATCTATAGTGAGCCCAGACATTTGTCTTGCTCAAGGACACCGAGGCCAGGTTCAGGATTGGTTTTGTTGATGTAATCAGTGATTTCAAAGCCTGGTCCATTAATTTGTTTACTTCATAATTCCTTTCTTGTGCTGCATCTCCAAACTCTTGCTCTCAGCATTTTGAAACGAAGATGGCTTGTATCATTTTGTTCAGCATGCAGAGGGGAGTTGACATGTGTGGGAGATGGGATTCCCTCCAGCTTTTTTTTTTTTTTTTTTTTTCTTTTTCCCAGAGCGATGGCTCACTCTGCCCTGCTGCTCACTCCATCAGGACTTTTACACCGGGAACGCACTCAGTAGCATAAACCGCTAATAGAGCAGCTTCTGAATTCTAAAAAGTCAATTAGTATGGATATTTTGGTGTGCTAGTGCGTGCGTTTGAAATGCCGAAATCTATAGTGTAATTCAATGTCAGAGACCTCTCAAATCAATGAATGCGGAATGCATTAAAGAAACAGTTGCTCAACTCAATGTAATTAAACTGCTGTGTTTGTGGGCGTATTTGTGTGTGTGTGTGTGTGTGTGTGTGTGTGTGTGTGTGTGTGTGTGTGTGTGTATGTTGGATTTCTCTGCTTGGCTGTCTCTAGTAATTTGTATGATCAAGGGAATGTATGCCTAACGAATTAGAACCCAACTCGGAGTTCTGTACTTCTGTTTTCAAAATACACCAATTCCCACATTATATTTACATTCATTTGAATATAATTTTGATATTCATGAACCAACCAGAAGAAAGAAAGGGAAAAAAAATCATTAATGTTAATTGAAAAGGGGCGCACAACACACAGAATGAACTCTTGGAAGAAGTCCAAAGTGTATGTGGTGTGCTTACACTGTGTATTTATAACAGATGTGTAGGCCGGCTGGTGAATATATATTACAGCCCCTGGCTACAGGACAGTCTATTGCTGGCTCAGTTTTGTCTTGGCAGAAGTTGCTTTACAAATATAGGGCCATTGATTGTAG
This sequence comes from Protonibea diacanthus, assembly GCA_028641955.1. Taxonomy (NCBI): domain Eukaryota; kingdom Metazoa; phylum Chordata; class Actinopteri; family Sciaenidae; genus Protonibea; species Protonibea diacanthus. The sequence goes on along the minus strand of CM053983.1, from coordinate 11,164,873 downwards.
ACCACATGCTGCCAAAAGTGAATAAGGAAACTGGTCTTAAGTTAGCTGCTTTACACAGGAGGGTATAGGCCTACATGTCAAACTGTAGAAGTAAAAATAAGACTTTGGCTATTAGTTTATCTTGGTTGTGAATTTGTATTTGAATAATATCCAAAGAGCCCAGTTATTGTTTTGGTACTTTGTTGATATTTACTTTTCACAAAGACAGGTGACGCATACAGAATGTATACAGATACATTTTGTGAACTGATCACAAAAGACAATATTTTAAGCTTACAATGTTCTTCAGAAATTCAAAGCACTTTAAACACCTTGATTTAATCATGACTTTAATTTTTCAGAAATGTTAAAATGTGGTTCTCAAATGCAGATAAATGAATGCAAACAGCCATGGGTATATTATTAAAATTGTAGGTTTACATTTCTACATTGTTTCAGTTCTTTTCTTTTTTCTTTTCAGTTTTTTTTTTTACTTTTTGTAAGTAGAGAGATTCGTAATAAAACTCTATATAACATGATAAAAGTCGAACACAGGTCCAGACTGTATATTCTAATCTTCATTGCAGAGTTACAGGTGGTGAATATACATTACTAGCTTGTGGCTGCATCTGTTGATTAAAAAGATGTTCACTGACATTAGGAAAATGATTTTATGTCATTGAGTTCTGACCTCACATTTACTTGAGGCAAAGGTCATGCTCAGCAAATGAAAATCATTAAAGTGAAAATCTACCACGAACCTAGATTTACATGTGGTTCCATAGCCCTAATGTTTCAGCTGTGTCTGAGGGCATTAAGAGAGTTGAGGCTGCAATATGTCAGGTGACAAATCTTTCACCTGGCAAAACCTGAGCTGCTCCATTAATAATGGATCGGAAACTGACCTCAGAAAACCATGAACACTGCTCACCCACGCAACCACATAAATATATATTAGTCTAGTTTGTTCTTCCAAGAATCAATCAAAAGTCCTACATTGCTTTGTGGTCAAGTGAGGTGTTTTCTTTTCATAAAGCCTATAATGCATGGAGCTGTTGGTTTTGGCCTTACAGCATGTTGTTTTAAATGAACTGACACAACGAAAGTGACTGACATTAAGGCCAGAAATGTTTCCTTTTCATCAGGACATGACAGTGAGGTAACTGAAATCTGCAGTGACCTTTAGAGTTGTTTACTAAGGGCAGTTTTATGCCTGTGTTCACACAGTCCAGCAGACACACAGGCATGGATTTGTAGTTGGCCGGACACACACACACACACACACACACACACACACACACATACACATACATGTACACACACAGAGCTTGCTGCCTGGGGCTGGTTTTGGTATAACCCAGGGATTGGCATTTAATCTGTCAGTTCTGCAAGGCATTAGCCTACATTTTGGGGTACGCACAAACACAAACATTGCCAGAGAGAGGGAGAGACAGGCCGACAGACAAACCGACACATAGACAGAGAGGGGAGGTAAAAAGAGTGTAGCAGAGTTCAGACGTCCTGATCTGTTTGCCTCAGTGAGCCGGGGGCTGTGTGAGAACACACCAAGGATGGCCTGTACATGAACTTGCTTTTAACATGTCTTCATTTGCATAGTTAGATTGTTTCTGTGCTCTGCTACTACATGATGTTTTGTTGAGCATGATAGGAGGAGATGGTCTGTTATGTTTTATCATTAAATGGATATTTTTTTTGCTGCTTTCTGTACTGTGTTTTATTAAATTTGATTTATTTCATAATACTGCATGCCAGCATGTTTACAGCATAATAGTTTTCACCGTGGCACAACAAACTAACCTCTATATTTCACAGTTGAACAGACTTAGTGATTTCACTGCTGTGTAGTTCTTGTTCTGTTTTATCTGGTCCTGTGAACGATGAGGTGAACTGCGTTAAGGTTGGCATGTGATTCCAGTTTCATACATACACACATACTTCCTCATTGTTGCCACCGATCTGGGATTTTTTCATTGTAAAAACCTTGATAGACCTTAAGGGAGAAGTATGCTCCTGTGTACTATATGCAACCATGTCATTCCTTGTCTCAATCTAAATTTGTTTGTCTGATATTTCATAAGTTGCTGCCAGTGTTAGGGTGAAATCATTTAAACTCAGCTATTGAAGTTTTAACTTTTAAAGGAATTTCCTCCATTAGCTTCCCCAGATGTTGATGGATGCCCGACAGGATCCTTTACCTGGATAATTCACTTTACCACAGTGCTGAAATTCCTCTGTTGGAACCCACTCTGTCAAGAGTAGCTACAGCTCTGACCTATCTCACATTAACATGAAACTGTTAACAGAAGTAAATAGTCAGGTCAGTATCTAGCATTCCAGACCCAAGAGGTGAAGCCTTTTAAAGTCATTTGCCTGCTGTCAGGCTTGATTTTTGTACTTTTGTCTCCGCTTGACCTAAACCATTCAACTACAGCAATACAGAGTCAGGCCCAGTGTTGTGTGAGGCATTCTGAAAGTGATATAACAGTCTAACCTTTCTTAAGCTTATTTATCAGAAAGGGTGATAGGCAAAGCAGGTATCAGAAGGGATGAAAGTAATGTGATGAAAGGCTAATAATGTTTAAATCCCAGCTCCTAACGGACTGGACTTTTATCAGCTTCTATCAGCTTTAAAAGACCATGTATTATGTCCTCATTTCCACAGCAGGTGAAAAGTATTTTATACAGCTCTACTAATGGAATGTCAAGTCAGAGGTTGTTATGCTATTATCTGGTCGCCAGCAGGACAGAACATTAATAGGGACACAACATACAACAGCAGAAGTGCAGAGGAACATTTGTTCTGTCTGAACAAGCCATTAAAGTTTGGCATTAGTGTCTTAAAATGCTCATTAGAATTGTTTACAATAAGTACAACTGACATATGCACAAGACAGACATAAATCTGTGAAATACTGCCTGTGTCCTGTTTTTAAGTATGCCTCCAAGAAATGCACACACACTCATGCCTTTAGATACAGTAAGAAGGTGCCAGTGATGGGGATTATTAGAGGACCAGCCCAGCAGACCCTAGACGAGTACAGTATCTGTTGTTGTGATTATTTCAGACAGGCCAAAGTCTGAGCATCTCTAGGTTTCTTTGGTTCAACTATTCAGTGATGTATTCCATTTTAAATCACATTGGTATGTGCATTTTTGTGTGTGTGTGTGTGTGTGTGTTGCTGAATTCCACTCACAAACAACCTGTCATATCTGCTCTACAAAGTGGGTTTGAATGCAGGCCTCAGCACAGTATGGGGCTGTGTGTGTGTGAAACCATTTGTGTGTGCCTAAAATGCATTCTCACAGTTTGGGACTAAAGGCCTGGACCCACACCCTCTTCCACCAACTGCATCTTGTCAAACATGCATGCTTTTTGCAATTAATGATGAATGTGATAGACATTTATGAATCTAGGAAAATGCATGTTTATGTCCGTGATAAGGGTTTAGCTTCTTTCTGTCTGAAATATATCCCATTTTGCATTTAAATCTGATAAATGCTCTGTGAAGCATCTTAAGCTTCTTAATTGAGGTAAGCTTAAGCCTGCAGGAAAACAAACTGATTTAACTTATTTGTTGTTACTCTGTGTGCATGATTGGTCCCTCAAATAAATGGCTGCGTCGTCACATTGTTGCTGTCCTTACAAGATCTTCCTTAACAGCAATCACAAACAACTCCCGCCTTTCATCCGTTGAGACGGCTGGGCTCTTAAGGCACCCCACTGTGCTCAAGTCTTTTCGCTGATCCTTGATTGTGGATTTAAGCCACAATCCCAAGTTAAATTCTGCATTTTGTCAAGGGATTTAGTAGAGGGTTTTTAAAAATTCTTATCCATATCGAAGGACTCAGCGATCATGTTGGCCATTTCAACTTCTATAGGAATGTGACTTAGATAAGTGTAAAAAGAAGGAAATAATATATGGGTAAGAAAAGTAGGAAAGTCGGGTCATCACCTTATCAATTGTACTGAAGTGGTGTGTCTACTTTAGTCATTTTAAGAGTGGAGGGAAATATCGTAAATCTCTAGCCACAATCAAGTCAATCAGATTTAAATTAAAGCCAAATTGTAGGGGCATATGTTTTCTCCCATGGTAGAATTGGTACTGCAGTTTTAGATTAGGGCTTTAAACATTTGTTAAAGGATGAGTCTGGAAATGGGACCAGACATAATTAACTTGGGGAGAGAAAGAGTGTGTGTGTGTGTATGTGTGCAAAAAGTGGAAAGGGTGGAACAATATCCCTGATCTTCTCTCGCTGAAAGAGGTTTTTAAGTGATAAAAAGTACAGGGGTTAGTCTGACACAGCTCAAAATGTGCTTTTTTGTTGTGGAATTTGAGTTTTTCTTCCTAATTAGCAAACCTTAAAGGTGCCTGCTCTCACCAACTTGTAAAAATGCCGAGCATGTGAAACATGCGACTGGTTATGTTATTTCTTTGTTGTGTATTTTATTGTCTTTTATATTGTCATTAATGTGTACCTGCTCAGATATTGCATTTAAAACAGTTGGCTGAACAGCGGTGCAATGCACCATGAAATAAATAACTGATGTAATATTTATGAGCCGTATCATTATTAAAATGTTAACTGATCAAACCTTTCAGACTTACATTGAGAATACATACAGTTGAGAATGACAGAAAAAAAACAGAAAGAAGATACCGGAGCACAGTGTGTGCATCAGCCCACTATGATACGATAGGATTACCAGTGTTTCGTGTTTTCTTTCCTTCTAGCAAATCAGTCTCAATGTTATGTGAGCTTTAAAGGAATGAAGGGGTGCTAAATCCCTCGGTGGGGGGTTTGATAGACTTGTCACGCGATTCTTACACTTCTCAGGAAACACTGATGTCTTATTAAGAGATGAGGGTGCCACTGTCACTCGAATTGAACAGCTGGAAAATGATAGAAGAGGCTTTACATTTCAAAAGGCAGCGACTGTAGGATACTTGAATAAGGATTCCAGACTTTGTTGTTTATGTATAACATTTTTGTTTTGCATAAAACACGTGTAAAAGTGGAGAATCCTGTGTAGTGCTAGGTTGTGTTCGGCGGTAGTTTGTTTCCACCGACTTGTAGCAATAGGAATACAGCTATCCATTTTCCCAGTAAAGAGATGAACAATGAACCAGTACCACTTGAAATCCTACTCTTTAACCACCAAATGGGGAAAAAACCTAACCACTGACTGATACAACACTGTCATCAGTCTGCCATACAAAACCTCCAGGCTGCTAATTGGAAGAGTTGTCAATAATATCGTTAGTCAGTAAGGCTGAATCACACAGATTTGTGTCACCACCAAGATAATTCAAGTCACAGCGACGCATTATACCCACGGGCAGCTAGATAACACCAACAATGTTGTATTAGCCGTCAGTGACCGACTTGGACTGTACATGTGTGGTATGGTATGTGACAAGGACAAAGATAGGTAATTGAGACAGAGGTAAAAGCAAAAGATAGAGTGAAGCAGCAGGGCAGGAATGCAAGATTGAAAGACAGTGTCAGCTGTCAGCTGTAATAAGAAAATGTTGAAATATGTTGAGATGGTGGGTCTCTGTAGGAAGCTGACAAGGTGGCGGTGTTTTTATTTGGACTATAAATTATGTTTTATTCCTGAGAGAGACCTGAACATTAGTGAGTGATGGTGGTTGTAATGCTCATTATGTTGTTTGATAAATCTACAGCGACCCTTTTGAAAGGTCATGTTGAAGAGGTCAGAGGTCACTTAAAAGGTTTTGGAGGCCATGCTCTCCTCAGCTTGTGATGAATCACCCGGCTGTGTCTGTAGGGCCTTCTACATGGGTGTGTGTGTGTGTAGTTCATTGATCAGGGAGACTTTGTGTATAGTCCATATGTCATCATCTGTGTTTGAAGTCATACAGTGTTCATATCGGGCTTTGTTTTTGTTAGGCTAGGTTGTGTATGTAGGGATGATTTATGATATTTACTATATCTGCTGTTGGTGATTTAAAGGTAATTGTGATCACAGTAATGCCAGAGTAATGCAATTTTGTGATAGTGTGTGTATTTTATAGAATATGTGCTACTATTGCCTCAAAGTAGTATTTCACTTATTTCTGTCTCTTCTGTTTTTCTCTCTCTATCTATTTTTGGGGTATTTGAATGCTTCAAAGACACATCCACAGATTATAACAGTGAGTTTCAGGCGTGCATAGAGCTCAGATAATATGAGCTGAATCAAGTGGGCGTTCCTGATCAATAGCACGAAAAGCTCCATTTGGTAGGAAGTTATTTCCCTTGATAACCCCCCTGCATCTGTGCCTGTGTGCCTGTGTGAGTGTGTGTGTTTTCCCCTCCAGGCATGCGGGAGGCCAGATCTTAGCCTCCCCGGACCCTTCCTGCAACTATAGTGACAGGAGACAAATGGAGACGGACACACACACACACACACACACGCACCCTTGGGCTGATTAAATTCAGAAATTCCCACCTCATTGCTTTAACACCTGCTTTGCGGTTGCCTGTCTCACTGCTCAGTTCAGTCTTCAACCATTAACATTTATTTTTCCTCATTACCCAATTTCTTGAATAACTCCAACATGCCTACAGTATATGTGTGTGGTTGTAGGACACGAGGAGTGAAATTAAACCATCTGTCAAACCACCTGGCCAAAAGATGGTTAATATTTTCTGGAGGTTCAAGTTTCTTTGCTCTGCTCCCCTCTGTACTGATACTGTGCTGGCTATTGGAAAAATGAGTTGATTGCCTGTTATGGATTGGACATCAACAATCTGTCCTTATTAATGGTATGAAAAGGTAGAAAAAAGATTTAGGGGGAGTGTGGGAGATATGCTCTCACACATGAGATGAGAGAGAAGTGCATAGAGATACAGAGATGGTGACGCAGGAAATCACAGAGTTGGTTTGTATAAGTTTGTATTGTATTGAGGTTAGGGTTAGGGATAGCTAGCTTAGTTAGCTAACTCTAACCCCTTGAATAACCGAATAACATGATATTTGACATAACTATTTATCATTTATCATATATATAAATAGCTTAAGGATGTCCCCATAAGGTGCAGACATGCATTGAAATAATTGCTCTGTCAAACCCAACATAATCTACATGACTTAGAAAGTAATCATTATTGTTTTCATTTTGTTTGTTTCATTTTTTATTTATTGTCATAAACTTGACATAAACTGATGCACAACATTTGACAAAGCTATGCAAAGGTTAAATTGTCACAACGACACATTATACAATACAATTACACAATATGGCTAGAATTGTAGATTTGTGCAATGAATGCCTCTTTTTAAAAGCAAAGCTTCCACTAGGAAACACTGTACACTGCACTGCACACTCACACATGCAGACACACCTTAACTCAAAACTGTCTTGTTATTTGACACCATGTGTGTTTGTGCACCCTTAGCATGAAACAAACTGAATGCAAAACTGATGACCTTGAAGCCTTGGCAACACTGTTCTCAAATGTTACAGCAATCAGGCACGTAAAATTGAATTAGCAGCTTAAAGAGATAACGTGAGATAGATGAAGACCAACTGCAGTTGGCAGAGAGGAAAAGAGAGGAAGAAGTAAGAAAAGAGCTAAAAAAGATGGATGAAATGTTGCAGTAAACGAGAGTGCGGTTATTTGGCTCCCAATTAAAGAAAGCAGAGGACCCACCAGAGTCATTTCTACTCTAGTTTAATTGAGTTTAGTTATTTGAAGCAAGTAACATATTCCTCACGTGGGAGTAGTTAAAGAGGCAGTGAATGAGCAAGAGGGCAGAGAGAGTGGTGGATGCTGATGTTTTTTTCAGGTGCTCTGGCTAGCTCCTGCAGGTAATTTTTCTCCCAGCAGGTGATGACAGACTTTCACAAGGTCACACCATTACCCCTCTCTGTCTATCATTCTCTCTCTCACTTATCTCCATTTTTGCACCCTCACTCAAGTCCCAGTTTGACTGTTTCCAATTTGTTTCCATAACTAAAACACTGTTCAGCATTTCATTACATGCAGCCAAAAACATTTAACAGCTGCAGACTGACAGATATTGTATGATTGTATATTGTTACATTGTAGCTCGTTCAAATGAACAGCCTTGTCACAGTAGTTACAGCATGTGATGATGTCTGTAGAACAAAATCAGCGCCGTCACTGTGCTCTCAGTTTGTTAAAGCACAAGGGTATCATGTTGCTACATAGGCCACACGTGTAATTTTTTAAGCAGTGATTTAAAGGCTTTATACATAATTCACTGTAATCTGATTTAGAAGAGGACTGTGAATCTCATTAGCACCTCATTAGAACTTGCATTGCATCAGAGGGCGAGAGGATGATTGGAAGGAAGAAAAAGATCGGGAGACAGACGGAAATGAAGGGAGTGAATCTCAGCTCAGTCTTGTTACCTAAATTAGCTAATGTTGAAAGAACTCGGATGATGTCTATTTCTTAATGGGATTTTTGTACTTTTCAGCCTGGAAAAAGAAACTTTTTGCTGCACATTTAGATCGACACATTGATTGATCAAGTCTCAGTGTGTGACTCTGGATTAATGGCTGTGTGTTAGGGCATTTCTAAACAAAATCCAAGCATTCTGAAGCTGAAGCAATTAATGGATTAATTGCATAGTTGTTCAGAAACATTTATAAAAATTCTGATGATCAGTTAAGCTGTTTAATCAAGCGAAACTGACATTTTCTGCTTCTAGCATCTCAGATCCTAGAATTTTTGATCAGACATGAGACATTTAAGAAGAACCTTTCACTATATGATTACAAATTAATTGCTAATAATAAAAAAAAATAGTCATCAGTTGCTGTGATAACTTCAGTATATACAGAGTTAAAGCATCTCAAGAGTAAAACTTTGTTAAAGTTGAATGTTTGAGTGAGTGTCATGGCATTTAGTTAACATGTACGATGTATCTGTATTGGTGAATGCATTCGATTGGGGTTTTGGTCTGACAGTGAATGTGGGGAAATGTCAGTGTGAGATGTTAGCTGATCTGACAGATGGCAAATGGAGAGTACTTCAGTGACCTTCTGTTCACCTGTACTGACGCAGGCACGCGAGTTGTGTTTCCACTGTACGATACGGCTTAGCTCTACTCAGCGTGACTCACTTGGTACCAGGTAACTTTTCTTGATTTGTTTTCCACATGTAACAGCGATGACATCATCTTTAATGTGACACTAACACATTAATAAAGGATGACATCAAAGTGATGGCTTTGTCACAGAAAGGAGACAAAGTTTGTTTCTGTAAAGGACTGCTGAACAGAAATCCGCAAATTCTAGATCAGAGCTCAGACGACGAGACAAATCAGTAGTCTGCAGTGTTTTCTTCTTTTATTATTGGCTCAGCTCACTTGAAACCTCAACTGAGGTGATGCCAACAAACTACCAGGTGCTGTCCACAACGTTTGACAATGGGAAAGCAAAAAAAAGGCGTACCACACAGTGGATACATGATACATACACAACACCTGCTGCTCCATACCCTTCTGCTTGTCTTGTTCTTTCCCTCTCTCTCCCACTTTCTCTCTCAATTTTAGTCAAACTGCATCAGCAACTTGAAAGACAAGAACAGTAATGCTAGAGTATCTCTTTTACTCCTTTTATTAGTATCCTACTAGCTCTGTTTTCAAGTTTGGGCTTGGTCATATTTGTCTTTGAACTAGTTTCATTCACTTGTCCTTTGAAATGAGGGAGGCCATAATGTACTAATTCTCTGTGTGTGTGTGTGTGTGTGTGTGTGTGTGTGTGCGTGCGTTTGTGTGTGCATAACAGCCAGCATACCAGCTGCCATGTTCTCTATCAAGTATCTGTAGTTACACAGAGAGGGATTTGACACTGAACCAAACCCTGTGCCACTGAAACAGGATCAGCCTGGATCTATTCACCAACAGACAAATACACTGTGGACTCAAACAAACTTGGGCATTGACACAAATTATATGAATGCATATTCACCACGCACTCGCACACAGGTTGACCCACACAATGCAGAAATCCCTTAACGTCTGTTTCAACATGCTGTTGGTACACGCCTAATAATTTATTCATAATGCTCAGTTGTAGAAAAAAGAAAAAGGGCAACTTCAGGAAAGAGGTGTCTGTCTCCTGAGGAGCACCTGTAAGCTTTTGGCATTTTCCCTGTTGAGCTGTGGAGCTTGTTTTTTCAACTGAATATCCCAGAGGCTTTTTCAGCTGGTGTTAGCTAAATAGGCACTGACCTGGAAATTACTTAGCTACTGAGATACTTGATACCGGCTACAAGTTATAAAAGATGACATCCTCCCCCCTCTGAATGACTGTGTTTGCTCTCCGTGCACCTTCAGGGTGACAAGTGACAGCAGAATTATTTGAGTAACTTTGTAGTAACACATACACGCTGACAAAGATGCAAACACTCTTTCAAGTCTCCCTCAATGGCTGTCACGTCCAGATTCCATATGTATGGAGATATAAGTATAGAGACGGGCTTGATATACATTAAGTCATGCAAGATGACAGTAAGAAGTTTTGACCTTTGCATGCCTTATGCTTAAACCCCGAGGGGAAATTTGATAAGTGATGCACACAGTGGAAGAGAAGGGATAAGAGTAGAAAACCAATGACAGCATGAAAGGTTGGTCAACTTTGAGAGGAAGATAAAGGAGAAAAAGAGAAACAAAATTCAGTGGCGTAAGGATGAAAGAGGTCATGTTTGGTCAAGTTCACAGTAAAATTATGTATTATGTACATGTACTAATATGTTGTTATCTTTGTATCAGCAGTATCTCCGTGGGTGTGTACATGCAGTATGTGCCTTGAAGATGTTATCCAAGCGTCTTGCACTTCATTTAGGAGGGCTTGTTTCTAATTTTACTTCATCAGCAGATGGACAGCCGAGTAGCCGAGTAGCCAAGAAGCAATTTCTCCAAACAGTATTTGGAGTGACACAAGCCCAAGGCTTACAGCTTGGTTATAGGTACATATATATGTAAAGAATGATAGATGCACGGAAACATACACAGCAAGATGCCAACCTCTGTAAGGCATAGGGTTGGTGGGTCGGTGCCTTAATACACCCGGGGCAGTCCTTAACCTCTGAGGTGCTGTAAACAAACAGACAGATAGCTGGATATGGAGGGAACAAATATTGCTCTGGGGAATCAGGCCACATGTGACATGTAAGCGACTGTGCATCCCCTGGCTGCCTGAATATCACTGTGGTTTAGCAGTGACTTGTGATTAAATTGTTGTGCCCTTATGTATGTCTGGTTGTGTGTTCCTGTCAGATAAGGTATCACGGCCTTCTGTGTGTGTCATTTAGGCACATGTTGTCAACGTTATGAGGTATGAGGTTTTTATCCAGTGTAAAAACTATACTACATAATGTGTGTCTGCGTGTATTCAAAGTAACTCTGAATGTTTGGATATTTTTAAAAAAACAGCGTGCATGGAACAAGTTTACTGTTGTAGCGCTTGTGTGGTCGCGTACTTATAGTCAGGACAGGACTTGGATTCACAAATTTGGAATTTGGGCAGATTGCAAAATATGCACCCATATTCATATGGAGCCTTTCCTCCTAAGTCTTAATTCTCCTTTGCACTACAACATTTACACTGCAAATACATGTTGAGCACTTGATTAACTTAGAAACAAAAAGCAGCCATTAAATGAAAACTACATGTAATTAAAATACTGACAAAGCATGATGTCTGCTGTCTGTATTACTAGCAGTATAATAACTTTTCAATAAGATGACTTATCATTCAGTTTTACTGAAAAGAGAAGTCTTTACATAGGTAGCCCTGTACAAAGTATTTTTTCAAAATTAGATATTAAAAAATGTTCTTAAGCCCTGTTGGCATGGAGCTAGTATTACCAGGGGACCTCATGTAATTAAGACATTTGGCACATTGCAAAAGTAAGCTTTGCAAAGTCTGTATTTTACTTGAATTTACTAGTATTGGACAGCTGAAGAGACGCACAGTTTAATTGCTGTATTACTGTGTGGGGTGAATCACATTTAAAAAAAAAAAAAAAAAAAAAAAAAAAAAAAAAAAAAAAAAAAAAAGCGTCTGGATCAAATGATGCACAACCCCACAGTTTCATCATTTTTCAAAATTGTGTTCTTCTGATACATTTGAGCCTTCTCTTTCTGCAACTGGCTATGAGATGAGCCTCTTGTATTTGCACCCTCAATGCTGTCAAAACTTTTATCTGTAATTGCCAACAGAATTCTTGAGGCTGAAGGCATGGAGAAAAAACCCCTAAGCACAAGTTTCAGAGACGTCAATTCACACAAGACTAATACAGTCACACGATCTCTGTGTTTGCTGGAATATAGCAGGTAATTTTTCAGTGCAATTTTTGCTTAACAAATTACGGCTTGGCAGATTTACACTGGAACAAGATCACACATGACCTCCTCAGTTATTACATTAATTACTTTATTATTTAAGATGCGTATAAGGTTATACCGCTTACTTTGTTGGCGGCATTAATAATACATTGGCTGTAGTGCACATAGTGTTAAAGAAGCCATTAAATATGATTTCTTTTGTTGTTAGTATATTTTAATCTTAGTGTGGTTTATACAGAAACTGGAGGGTCAGTTTTCAAATAAAAGGTCCATTTTGATCTAACATATAAATGTGTCTTTAGTTGTCAGATGTAATAAAATATTTTATGGGTGTTTTAGAACACAGAACCTGGATCTTTACTGAACATGGTTACTGATTGAATATGTGAAAAGGAGAGAGATGTGACATGTGGTTTAACAAGAGGCCGAGGAGGCTTTATTCATCCCGAACTAGAAAAATATTCACCATCCTTCTAACGAGCCAAATGTATTTTAAAAATCACCTCCCCATTCTGTAAAGCCTTTTTTTTCCCTTCCAACAATTCACCCCCGCCCTCTCTTCTCTTTTCTAATGGTAATGAACCTTGCCTTGAACCTTCCTTTTAATTGGTGTCGACTGTGTGCAGGGAGGAAAAAAAAAAAAATCTTTTTTTAAACATTCCATAAATTCATTTTTACCAAGTAAGGGGGGCCTGCATAGCAATTTATTCAGACAGTTGGCTTTGTGCACGATGTATCCTTGGCTTTTAAAGGAATGTTATTTAGAATAAATAATGCACTGTGGTTAAATGAGGAGGCTTTTTAGGGGGACTGATGAGCCACCGTGGAGCTACTTCAGGCTGCACAGGAGAGAAGATATCAGCCAGGGAAATTAACAGGCTGAATAGATCCTTAGACTTTTTAGCTCTATAATGAGACTCCCATAGTCTACATAGTCGCCCAATGTGTGTACTGCATATACACATCCATATCTGCTTTCACATGCATGTTTACATAGCATAAATAACTCACAGTCCCCCAATTCACAGACAGATGTGTAAAATATGTGTAGGCAATTCAATACGCAAGCATGCAGGTACAAAGGAACACGAAGGAAATACTCAAATTTAATATACATGTGTACAAACATACACATTTAACTTAATTTTCACAGTATTGAAATATCTCACAACTTTTTAATGAAAGGATTTATATCAGCTGGAAGGAGAGTGAGCCAGGAAACAATGGGATTGCAATCTGTTACATTAATATAAAGAAATAAATATTGCAGTGAAGCTAAAGTGTCTTAATTCCTACGTTCTACAGGAGAACAACTATGGATTTCAATTGCTGACCGTTTATGAGCCATGTTGGCCGATAAATGTATCATATGATAGCAGTACTAAGGAATGTATCCTAGAATACCTTGGAAATTGCTTTTTTAAGAAAGTGCTTTAGAATTCTTTAGAATTCAAATAAACCACATGACACTGTGTATTTTGATAAAGGTTTTGCTCATCAAATTAATCTTAAATAGAAACTTCACAGTACTCAGAAATCAGCATTTCCTTTTTTTTTTATTTCATAAAATTCCATCACTGTCTCTCCCTCTCTGACTCATTGGCTCCTCTCCTTTTCTTCTTGATGAGCCCATTAACATAACTGAATATGGCAGTGAAATATAGATTGAATCCATCATTGCTGGAAAGAGACTTTTATACTAAATGACTCTGTTTTATATCAACTCCTGACTCCCCGTAACTAGCCAGTGGGGACCAACAGTGATCACCAACTTCTAGGCTTAAAACAAACCTCACCTGGTCAGTGGCGATATTGTCATGGATTAAAGTTCTCCGTCGCTATGGCTTATTTCTGTCATTTAGAATGTGTAGATGTAGATCCGAGGAGAGAAAAAAAATGTGCAGGGGTGATGTTTTTATTGGCAGAATGTCACGCTGTAGAGCCAAAGGTATTGTTTACACCAGGGTGGGATCTAAACACGGAGCATCTGCGCTAAAGTTTAGCTGCTTAGCAGAGCCGTTTCTTGTTATATGCAGATTATGCGGATGCATAGTCCAGTAATCCAGCATCCAGTAAGTAGTTTTATTCATCTTTTAAGTAAGTAAAGTTATTTATTTTTACTGTTTTGGATTGGTGAGCAAAGCAAACAGCTAGAAACCACCCTGCAGGTTAGCTAGCATGGACTCACTTTCATAACACTATCCCCTGTATGTATTCCAATATGGAAGTTTGAAAGGAAATCTTCATAGAAGAAAGACTAAACTTCTCCATGACTTTTGACACTCACAAACTTGACTCACAAACCTCTGAGGTAGTCTTTACCTACCAAAACATGGTTGAGGGGAGTTTTTGGGAAATGACCACTTTGCAGGTTAACAATGGATTCTGCTTTGTCCCTTGTTGCTCAAACTGTACTGGAAATGAAGAATGTTGATTTGCTCAGATTGTTGATGCACTCCAGGTCACTGAGCATGTGCCGTTCCACTTTTCCAAACCCTTGCTTGTAATAATTTATGACCTTGAAACCAATCATGATTGTTTATGCTTGGACTAATTTTGTGTGAATTCATTCAACCAAGAAAGTCCTTTCACCTCTGTCAACCTAGCAAAGATTGTCTCCATTTCTGGATCAAAATAATCGTAGAGATAGAAACACAGTGCACATGCACACATGCAATCACGTATACACACAGGCAGACAAACGCATGTATGCCTGCGCACTTTCTCAGACGCTTTCAGATTGATTCACATGGAAGCAAAAGGCCTCATGGGGAGTGGCTGTGGCTCTGAATGATAAATGCTTGTATGTGCCCTGTGACCTGACCTGTTTAGTCTGAGGCTACAGCTGCCACACACAACTGCCATTGTTCCAGACACCAGCTATGTGTGTGTTTTTATCTGTTTACACTAAATATATGAGAATCATTTAGGCGGTTTGTTTGCAGCAATCTGCAACAGTCAACATATTATTCTGAAACACTGAGCACTTTTGTTCCTTCCTCTTTATGTTTACTAACCTTAATCTGTGTAGTGACTTCCTACTGACATTCTAATAAACACATTTCTATTCTGGTAAAGAACTCATGGTTCCCTAAAAAAAACTAAACATCTGGTAGATTCTTGATAATGAACGTTTCGTTCCATATGTTTGTTTGTGTGTTTTGTTTTCCCATTTCTAAGTCTTAATCCTGCAGTTATCTCTCCGCGGCAGCCTCAGGCTGAGGGCTTGCTCCCATATCATTGTCCCATAACAGCCTCTACTATAGAAAGTAGGACTTTGCATTAGAAATGGCACTCATGGGACATTTCCCAGGTTTCAGGTTTGGGGTTTCCCTCTACACGGTTTAGTCAAGTGCGCCTCTGTAATGCAATTCCCTGCACATATGTGTCTGAATGTCTGTGTGGGCCTTTGTCATTGCTCCTGCTTTTTTTTATAAGCATTTTCTATATTATGAACCATTCAAGCAGCGAATACAACTCATTTTCGGTAATGCAATATTTATCACGCATTCAGCTCATTTTTACAAGACAGATGCCATCCATTTCACAGCACTGGGCAGGTGTGTGAGGCATTTTTCTGAAAGCCTTGCATTTCCTCTTACTTGCCTTTACTAGGCCCATGTTGACAATTGGGCTGCATCCTATCTCTGATATACCCGAAGGCCATGTGAGCTAGCCATAAACTAGCCATGTTATATGTGTATTGATTGGTCAACAGATTGCCTATATCTTGTAAAACACAGCTCTAACATGAATGCCTTTATTAACCATGTTCTAATAAATGTGGAAAACTGAAAGCCACTCCCTCTTTTATGGTTGTGTTTGGGGCATGATTATGGTTGTGGTAAACCAGATTAATCTTGATCCTTGTGCTATTATCAGAGCCTTTAAAATGTAGATTGAAAACAAGGTTTCAGGAAAGGTAATCAGGCCTTTGCAACTTGTCTTAGGTGCTTGAGATGCCCAAATCTATATTGTCTTTAACATCACTTACCACAACTCACTTTTATAGACCTGCTTTCATGTAATGATCTTATATTGATTAAATTAGACATTCCCCTTCTTGCCTCTTTTCTTACCTTGCTTTCATTTCCTTTGCTTGGCTGTTTATCTTTTTTCTTTAAGTTTTTCTCCCATTCAGTGTCTCTTTATGGGCATCAACTCCTGCTATCCTGAAATCCAACAGCAGTTGATGTGTGTGTATGTTTGTGTGTGTGTGTGTGTGTGTGTGTGTGTGTGTGTGTGTGTGTGTGTGTGTGAGAGAGAGAGATATCCCATGGGATTCTGCAGCTTTACCGCTCAAACCCTTCTTTCATCCCTCAATCACAATCCTCCTTCACAGTCTCCGAGCGCTCGTCCTCCGCCTTCCTTTCTTTTTGAGTCCTGTTGTCGTCCTTCCTCTTCCTCTCCCCACTTGGTGATGAAGATCTTCTCTTTGTTTTTTGTTTTCCCTTCCTTTTCTCCACTTTTCACTCCCTTGTTTCTCCTTCCCTCCTGACATATTCCACTCCACTGCACTATTAAGATTTAAAAAAACAACAACAACACAAAAAAATGATCATCCAGACAAGCTTAATCTGAAGCAGGATGTTGCAATGAAACCAGTTAGTGATATATAAAGTCCATATTCAGTTAGATAGACATTGGAGTTATCAGTCAGCCACAGTAAGGTGGTTGTTAGACCACAAAGTCATCTTTACTCATTAGAAGGTGACTGTTTAAACTGTCATTGAACATACAGTTGGCATGGTAGGATTTAAACACTTTACTGACTCTCCCACTCCTTCATCCATCATGTTTTCCTGCCTTTTATCTCTTCAAACCATCAGCTGTTTCCTGTTTTACACTCACCTTTGTCATTTCCTCCTCTCTCTCTCTCTACTTTTTATATGTTTATAAAGATGTTCTCTTGACAGTTTTCTGTCAATCACTCATATCCCCTCCTTCCTCTCTCGCAGCTCCATATCCTCGAGGCCCCTGCTCTGGTATATTAACAGCTTTCATTTAGTTTATTTGCCTGCAGTCAGATCCCATAGGCTCAGAGTTAGCTGCTATTTTATTTATACTGTTTGTATTTTGACTGGTGTTTTTAGTAAACTTCGCCAGTGCACTTACTCATGAACGAAAGCCTGGATATGTGGATATGTGGATTGTCTCCACATTCATTCGGGCCGAGCTGTCACTCAGTGATGGAGATGCATCTCCAGCTGTTAGGGAGAAAAACACACACACACAGAGGAAAACAATCCAAATAAGCATATATTATATTCACCTCAGTAGATCAAAAGTAAGTAAGTTAAAGTATTGTAATGGGTTGTAATAGCCTTTGTGGAATTAAAATCTGAGACTGAATTGTTGTATAAGTAAGAGAAGTTTGTGGAAGTGGAAGAATATGTGAAGTGGAAGATTAAATACATTTTCTCTCTCTCATTCACTTGCATTATCACACACACACACACACACACACACACACACACACACACTCACACTCACTCATGCACACACCAGCTCACATCTTAATTACCGAGGCTTGATGGGTACTTAACCTTGCCCCTTGCTGCTTATGCTAATGTAGAGAGGTCAGGAGTGTGCTGATTGGCTGGCTTGCTGTCAACTCAGCCAGAAAACTGTCGGAGTGCAGATGAGAGGATGAGGGAGGAGAGGAGACTGAGGGGCAAGGGCAGCGGAAATATGGGAAAAAGAAAATGTCGGGATGTAATGAAAATATGTTTCTGTATGAACTTTGAATGCACTCTTTGTGCTAAAGAAAAAAGAAAATACATTAAGTTGAGCAAAATCACAACAGTTGGTATTTTAACATTTGCCTTAACAGGATGGGTCATAGAAACAGGTCATTGTGAAGCACGCAGAGCTAATCCCAATGTAGATATGTACATCTGAGTTACACAACCTTTCCTCACTGCTCTTACCAGTATGACCTCATCCTTTAAGCAACATGTTTGTTAAGGAGCATATGGCTAGCTCTGTGTGTGTGTGTAATGAGCTCATCCTCTTTCCCCCCCTATGTAGCTATCTGTATAGGGCTGAGGGTGTTTAGCAGCAGGGAGAGTCATTGAGAGGACACATAGACTTGCACATGCAGTTCACAGCTGCTAGCCTGTTTTGGATGTTGCTGGACCAAAAATGAAGAAAAAAAAAAAAAAAAAAAAAAGCAACAACATTTGCTTCGATAGCAGTCAGATATACAGTTAGATTAGTTTCGTTGCCTTAGATGTTTGTTCTGTTTTCTACACAACTTAAAACTGTTTCCTTTAACACAGTGACAGCAATAATCAGGAGTAATGCATAACATAAATACATCAACTTTACTAAAACTCTGCTTAAGCATAAGACGAAGGAAATGCATCATTCATAACATTGACGGCTTTTTTGTGAGGAATCTGTGGCAGTTGTGAGAACATCAGCATTGTGGCCCATTTATATGATGATGTCACTACCTTTCGGTCGCAATCATGTAAATGGCACTTAAGAAGACTGCCACAATCTACAAAGGAACGGACTTTCTTTCACTTCAAGTTTTGTTGCAAGAAAGTTGAAGCGGTCCCTATATAGGTCACACAGTGTGGTACATCTTAATGCCTAGAGTTATTTTAATGTCATATTTACAGCAAGGGGCTTCTCCAAGTCGACCTGATCAATTCAGTTGGACATTTAGTCTGGTCTAATTTGACTGATTCACTGTGTCCACTCAGCTGTTAAAAACCAGTATGTACAGCACGGCCCTCCCTACCATATATATATACACACAGCACAGAGGTCATACATGTATGCATAGACTACTGTAGGCTTTTGCTATAGCCATCCCTGACCATTAGTATGGGTACGTACAGTATGTTCAGAGCATGTGGGTGTTTGGACCCTGTGTGTGGGTGCGTGTGTGTGGTCTCGAGGCTATGGAGAGCAGTAATGCAGAGTTGACAGGGGGCTGTAGAGATTTAGGGCAAGGTGCCAAGGAAGCCAAGGAAACACGTGTTCATGTGCACGCACTCAGACACGCACACACAAACACACACACACACCTCATTCTCTGATCTCAGGGGGCATCTGGTCTAGTCCGGGTCACTGCCAGCGAGCACTCGGTCGTGCTCAAAAGTATCACCACGGCAACTGCATCGCATAATCCCATTCCATCTCATCCCATCCACGAACTGTGTGTGATGTGATTGGCCTGTTCCCCCTGGGGCGTCGAGGCGACGGCTCAGGCGTTGTCTGCTTACTCTCTGTGTCAGCTATGGCTCTGAGTCTGTGGGCGGGGAGCGACTAGCGCATTAAAAGGAACGTTTGGTGCATTTTGGCAGGAGACGATGTGAATTATGCAGACGCACCCCTACTGTGTGTGTGTGTATGTGAGTGAGTCTGTGTGTGTTTTAGTCCGTGTGTGCAGTGATGCCAGTGTGAATCCTTCATGAGGAACCATGTGGGGAGAACAAGTTACTCTGAGCAGACAATATCCCTTTTTTTGGTCTTACTGTCTCATTTCACCCAGTCTTTAAAGTTTGCATCTCTCCACCTTTTATTATGGACTAGCATTGTGATATTGTACTGCTGCCTCCCTCCCTGCTTCTGTCTGTTTTCAAGACAGTCATCGGGACATATATTTTATTTGTTACCTTTTATAATTAAGGTTAGAAGTAAGTGCATAAAACCAGTGAATTCATATTCACAGTAGAAATGTGCAGTTGTAAAGATAAATAGAAGTTTAGTTTGCCTGAATGTGATGTCAGAAGAGTTTTGTGTGTGATGAGGCATCATATCCAAGAGGCTTTCTTCTTTCTTCATGTTTTTATCTTTTTTTGGCATTTTAAGTAATTTGCTGTTAGCTGCTCAACATCTGTATGCCAGTATAGAGTTAGATTGAGAAGTGAAGATGAGAAGAGTCTAAAATAACCCTGAATAATACAAACAGCCCTGAATAATCAAAATAATCAGACATTTTCATTTGTGCCTTCATCTCCCTTCACTTCATTCCTCCACTCATCTCTCACTGACTTCAGCTTTCTTCTATCCCTCCCTTCCTCATTCACATGACAACATAAGCTGGCTTTGAATTGAGTTGTCTACCTTCACCTCTCTCTCCCTCTCCCGACTCTGCACCCCCCTCCACCTCCATCACTACCTTTCTTTGTTTTGCTGAAGAATACAAACACGGTCTGAATTAAAACAAAACTGACAGTTTGCATCCAGTTTCATTGCTCCTCCTCTGTCCTCCACCCATGATTCCTCCTTCACATACATGCCCCCCTTCCTGTTCCATCCCGCCCTCCCTCCCTCTCCTGTTCCAGCTGTCAGGAGGCTTCATTATTAAAGATTCATGCCGGAGTCTGGGCAGCTCTTCCAAAAGCTTTTGTCAGACAGACCGAGTGTCTCAAGTCTCACTGTCACTAACTGGAGGTGACATAAAAAATCACATAGATCCACATGCACATGGAAACACATAATTGAACACACACACACACCCTCCTTGTGGTCTGTGCCACTGTCTTACTATCTGTCCAGGCCTTATTAATTGAAATCATCTTGAAAATGGGATTCTTGCTGCTAGTTTTCATTTCTAAGAATAACTCATTGTATGACATCTTCTCTGTGTTTACTCAATCCATATCGTGCCTAACTGTTCATGAATGTTTGACATTCACCCTGATGTTATAAATCCCCAGTTTTGGCTTGGCTGTGGTTTTTGTCCTGGTGACCTGTTTTGTCAGATAAATAATGTCTTCTGTCATGTTTGACTGTTTATTTTATCAGACAAGAGCTCCACTGTATCACCATCATACTTGGCAAAGTAGCCTGCCATTTCTTTTTTCTTTCCCTCTTTTTCCTTCCCACATACACACATTAGGGTATCCACACATAATGTATTTCAAACCTTTTGTCTGGCTCCAGGGGATTAAAGAGCCAGAATGATGATGCACAGCTAATGTGGACCTCTAATGCTTATATAAGGATCAGCTCTTTCCCCAATTCCAGACTTTTCACAGTCTCTCAGTGTCCCAGTGGCAAGCTCGTGCTTATACTTGCTGAACTTTGTGTTTATTAGTTAGTTTTGTCATGTAGTTATGCCATGCCAATGTGCACCAAGGGGATCACCTTGTGTAAATTCTTCTTCACCAATCTCTCATGGACATTTCAGGATGGAGTAGCTAACATGCCACCAGGGAAAACAAAACGTCCTTATATTCGGAAATATTCACAGACAGATAACATGCTGTCTCCATTACTGACAATGGAAATTTCTGCTACTTGATGAAAAACCAAATGACCCTGTGCCTTGGGAAACAGCACATTTCATAGTGCAAACAAATTAATTCTCACAGGCTGACCTTTTTATTTTTCACACTTAGCTATATCATTACCATTAAGACACGAGTCAAGTAAATGTACATACAGCAATAACACACAACAACATACCTACAAGTATTGTGGGGAAAATTTTCTGCAACTGCAGGAAATGCAACATCAAAAAACAGTTACCGCCATCGAACCAACTACTTATATTGTATAGCTGGTTTCAATCTTTTTTAGTTTTACACTGTTCCTGTTGACTGTCAATATTACAGCTCACATTTCCCCAATGTATGGGAGCAGCCATGTTCAGCAGGCTAAACAACAACATTAATACTAAAACAACATAACACATGGCAGAACTTAGAGCTTCCAAGTTTGAAGGGGGGGGGGGGTCACAGACTGAACAATTCGTTATTACACACACACAAACACGCACACACATGTTGCCATAAAAATTTAAACTTAAACCACTTATTCAGAATCTGGTTGGACTAGAGCAACCAGTCAACCAAATGGCCAGAGGGGGTCAGCCCCATCAGGCCAGCATATCTCCATGAAAAGCCAAGGAAAACACATTTTCAATTACTGTTTGTCTCAGAATAATACGTTTCATATTGAAAGCTTTTTGCTTTCCGGTCATTAAATATTGCAATTGGAATGTGTCAGTTTTTTACTCAGGCACACATGGTTGCATAAAGAAGGCTGTAATTTATTTGTCATAAGTGGCACGTCCAGAACCACCAGAATTTAATGTACCATCATGTTTTTCACTTGGTTAAATTAAAAGGTTTTGGCTGGAGAGAATGCCTAATATCTACTAATATTAATCTCCTCTTCTTTTTTGTGTTTGTTTGCACAGAAAAGCCCAGGATCAGCAGAAAAAGGTGGTGGTAGCAGGTTGTGTTCCCCAGGCCCAGCCACGGATGGACTACCTCAAAGGACTCAGCATTATTGGGGTATGTATGTATATATGTTTGCGTATGTTGTATGGAAGAGGTTATCCGACTAATATGGCAGATGCATTCATATGTCATATACCACATGACTGCATGTGTCCCTTTGGGCAACCTTTTTCGAAGTACAGGCACACAGATACAGACTGTTTGACCTGTCATTCACCTGGCTGCCAACCTGCTGTGTCTGCTGCTCTATTCTGCCCTCTCTGCCGCTTGGTGGATCAATATACCTCCACAGGAGACGAGACCAACAGTACTAACATGAACATGGTGGGAGCTTGATAAGATAGAAGACTATATGATGGAAGGAGGGAGAAAAGTATATGGGGATGTAGGAGCCAGACATAGTTAAAATCCATAGGCTCTAACATTAAATCTTCAAGGCTAAAATGATATTTGTCAAAGATCTTTTGAATGGTATTTAAAAGTAAGTATTTAATGTTTACACAATAGTACTTGGTAGAGACACATTTTGTTCCAATAACAGCCAATAACCCCTGATCTGAAATTTGACTTGGCCATTTTGACATTCATTCTGACTTTTCCATTCAAAACCCTGTGGTGCTGGTATGAATGGACTGCATAGCAAACTATGGTATGGAACAGTAATTTCATTTTCTGTCTGTTTCACCTCATTAATCACAGAATGTCACTAAAAAGATGTGTCAAGGTTATCACTATTTAAATCATTGCTGTTTTTAAATAGTTAGGTGATTTTCTGTCTAGGCTTCTGTAAAATGTCCAAGTCTTTGGAAGTTTTCTTTTTTTTTTTTTTTTTTTAAACTGCTTTCCTGCTTTTCTTGGGAGCAAATGTTAAGTTGTTTTTGTATTATTATCAGTTCAATCTTTCATGTAAAGAGGTAAACAAAACTACTTTGGATACTCCATAAATACTGTTGTTAAAACATTCCTTGTAGTTGAACAATGTGTAATAGAAGCATGGCTAGAACACATAAAAATGAAGACATCTATTAAATGTTTCCTGCATGTCTAGGAAAGCACACAATTGGTCAGTTTAGCAGTATCACATGCATTCTGTTGTACACTCTGTGTGTACAAAGTAACAAGCTTTGCCTTCTCAGTCACCACAGAGAACCTTGATCTTAATTTCTCATAATGAATTTCCTTGTGTAAAAACAAACTGCCTTGTTGGAAATTAGTACAATTGAAACAGATTGATACCTGATGTTGATTACTGTCACAATCTTAAAAAAATAATGGGTGGGGGTGTCTTGAATATTACGTTAAATGTGCGTTTACCATGCATAATCTAAGTCAATTTAAGTAAGCCTACCGCCATGTAACATAATTACGTTCAAATCAAGTGACACGTATGTATAATATAATTATGTTCAGATAAACAGGGGGTTGTACATAGACATTTAATAGCCTTCAGGGTTAAATCAAAAACATCTGGTAAGTTTACCACTTTCAGTCCTTTCATTGTCACGAGTAGATTGGATTATACAGTGATACGCACGCACACATGCACGCACACATGCACACACAGCAGTGGATGACTAGGTTCCAAAGAGGTCAAGGAAATACGTGCACACACTGACATGCACACATGGAACTACAAAATGACAGTGACAGTTGGTGGGTTATGCAAATTAAATGCAAATAACCAGTCCTGGATTTGTATATAGTGATTGCACTAACGGCTAGATAAAGGCTGTAGTTTTAAAAAAAAGAAAAGAAAAAAAAGTGCTTCCTATTGAATACATTCAGGTCAGTCAACCTGTGTGTTTGCTTTTATGCATATTTCTGTTGTGTTTTGAAATGGGGTAGGATTGTGTGAAAGGAAGGTACACATAGTCACGCAAGTCTACAACGTTCCACATCTCTGAACTAGACATGTCACATCCTGTATCTGAGACACATTACACACATCCCCACACACGTACACAACACTGGTTAGGTGGCCACGGAAGCACGCACATCACTCTTCTCAGCATAAATTCTGTCTGTATTCTTTTGGGGAATATTGTGAGTCCAGTTTGTTCGTTTTAGTCCAATTTCTCACAAAGTGCATGAACCTGACATTACTGATCATTGTAAATGTATAATGTCCTTTCTAGTTCAATGTCATGATTTTACTTTACTCAGGACAGCCCAGTCCTTTAAAACAATCACCCAGGTGAATACAGCTGGTTTTGAAAAAGAACCAGAATTAGAAAGTGAGATCAAAATTCTGATGTAAACAACACCCGACCTACACTGTATATGAATTAACCCAGATTGCCTGGCCATTAAAGGTTTTATCTCAGTGTGTAACATGCATGTAACTGCTGCCTGCAAGGCACACTCTGTATCTGTGAGTGTGTTTGAAAGAAGGGTTACTCTGGGTAATGAGCCTAGAGGCATTGAGAATGGGTGCCAAGGGCTGAAGCAGAGACCTCCAAGAATAGAGAAAGTGAGTGAATTAGAGGTGGAAGTGATATTGGGAGGTATGAAAGAAGAAATAATGTCAATGGAAAGTATTTTTTTTTTCATTGCTGAGTACACAGTCTCTCTCACTCTCTTATTCACTGCTCATTGTAAAATTACTGATGTTCTCAGTAGAATATTCTGGCTCTTTTTATTTTCTCCATAAGAGGCTATAGTGCTCTTGCTTAATGATAATTTTATTCTATTTATTCTTACCTGTATAACCATCTGCCTTTCACCCTCCAAGTCCTACCACTAGACTGTATCTCAGTCAATACACAATATAATTGGTGTTTCAGCCACATAGACACAGAGTGGCATTTAGGAAATCTTTATCACTTAATCCTGGCTGTAAAAAACTTGGTGTGATTGCATCTGTTTAGACCTGTCTGTGTGCACACTGCATATTGCCATTGTGTATATCCACATGCCCACCTTGTTTAAATGTGGATCAGTATGTGTGTTTGTGGGTTGTCAATATCAGGCGTTTGTTTGACTGTGTGGACTTATCCAAGTCAATAAACTTTTCCCATGTGTGTCTGCCTGTATTTCAGGTCCAACAGATTGATCGAGTGGTGGAAGTAGTGGACGAGGCTGTAAAAGGTAATTTAACACACAGACACACATCCACACAAAAGCACTCACTGGAAAAATAAGCATGAATGAATGAATGGGAGTTTGAGAAGTTTTTGAGTTTCAGCTCAGCTAAATGATTCTTAGTAGTCTGTACACTTGACAGAATGCAATGACTGATGCTGTACTCACATGGATTCAGGCACAAGGTAGATGGCAAACTTGATATTATTTTAGGAAAATAAGGTGAGGCTGGCATACAGGTAGTGGTGACAGCAGATGGATGGCATTGCCTTTATATTTTAACTTTCTACCGTTCTATGCAATGTAATTTCTAACCAATTTTAATTAGCTCCCTCACACAAGCAGTGAACACTGGTGATATGGATGTTTTATATTTTAGGTTCTTCAAAGTGAGTTTATCACCCTGGTTTTCCAACAGTCTTGAATGAGTTCCCATACTGTATATGCTGAAGACTTGTTGGCTGCTTTGCCTTCACTTGCTCTGCAGTCCAACCCATCCCAAACCATCTCAACTGGGTTTATGTCAGGTGATTGTGGAGAACAGGTCATCTGATTCATTCATTCATTGCTCCTTTATCCTTCTTTGTCAAATAGCCCTTATGTAGCCTGGTGGTGTGTTCATATGTATACATTTCCACTTCTCCATTCTAATGTCCAGTTTGCTCATTTCCCTTAATAGCCCTCACTACCTCTAAGCAACACAACTAATGGTCTCAAATGCATTTTGAAGGCAAGAAATTCCACTAATTACTTCTTAACACGGCACATCTGTTAACTGGAAGTGCGAAAAGCTGTCATCAAGGCAAAAGGTGGCTACTTTGAAGAATCTAAAATATAAAACATATTTTGCTTTGTTTACAGTTTTTTGTACGTAATTCCTACGTAAATGTAAATATGACGTGGAATTACGTAGTATTTACATAGCCTTAATGTCTTCAGTGTACATGGTGACAAACATCAAGAAAAAAACATTGAATGAAAACCTGTCGCAACTTTTGACTGCTATTGTATTTTGTACTACTCTACTAATGCAACATCACCATAGCAACAAGTCATTATTCACATTTGGTTTTGTCGTCTTGCCATTTTATTGCAGTTTGTTTGTTTTTTCTTGTGCCGTCCAGAAGGTGTTGTCCGTCTGTTTGAATCCATGTGAATGCAGCATAAGAATGACTTAACTGTCAAGAAATAAGCTCATAAATCCTTTTCCATAGCAGAGCACATGATCAAATAAAAAATGATTTAAATTGTTTGACTGTCTTACATTAACCCTTTTAAAGCCTTTGATCCTGAGCATTTACTGTCAGTAATAAGGTACCACTAGCAGTAGTGTTAGAAAATTCAAATTGCAAAGATTTACAGGAGTATGTTCATTGTATTAAAATTAGATAAGAAGAAGAGTGAGAATTTTCCTGAAACAAAAATGCATACGAAACATATTTTTGACATAATTTCTCACTAATATCAATGGTTTAGATTGACATTTGATTTTTAAAGCAGTGTGATCAGCGTTGCTTTCAGATCCTACCTGTCTTACTGCCTGAGGTAGCTGGTTAAATGGTCTTCTCTGTCTGAGAAGCTCACTGACAGTGAGACAGACTCACATGGCAGTGATTAGGTCATCCATTTAAACTGTTAGTGAGCCACTGCACTTAACTGTTTAATGAAGGTCAGGCAGAGTTTACAGTGTGAGTGTCCAGTCAAGCTGTCATACACCCCCAGCTGTTCTCTAATAAAGAACAGATGAGTTTACACTCGTGTGTGTGTATGCCCGGGAGTTGACTCGTTTGCACTACAGGCCACACTCTAATGAAGGACAGCTGAACTGAGGCTTAATTTTACAATGTGTCATCAACCCTAAATCGTCCGTCTACGCATACACTTGCATTCACACACTGACTTTCATTCTCTCCTTTCTTCTCTATGATTTGCTCATTTTTTGCCCTTTTTTCCCCTGTTTCCTCCATCATTCGGTTCCCCAGTATCTTTTGATCTCCCTCCCTCCTCCCTCCCTCCTCCCTCCCTCTGCCTTCTCACTGCCCTGCTCAATCTCTTTTGCCCCCTTTCCCTTCTTTTTCCTACCTCCTTCACCCCTTCTGTAGAAACTAATTTCCACAGTATCATTACAGTTCTTTATTACCTCGTATAAACTGAGAGCTGTTTTTTCAGCTCGAGGCCTGGGCATAAACCTTTAAGCTAGGGGATTTGCCTTTGGTAATGGCTACTAAAATACTTACTTCAATGAACTGCTAATAGACGCAGTTCTTTGCTGCACCAAAATTGCTTGCAGGTCTGTTTTCCACATGACAAGAGTACTGACATGCTTTTATGAGTTTGGCTGTTGAGGTGTGAGACTATGTATTCACTTTGGATTCTGGCTCTCTTTAGAACGTCACCCTGTAAGGATACTTTACTACTGTAAAACCGCACCTACCTAACATAAAGCTCATGTTACTATCTGCTGTAAACGGCTTTTACCTTTTTAGTTATCTCAGGTTGAGTTGCTGAGCATGCACACAGTACTTAACATTTATACAGTCCTACACATTACAACTGCTGCCCAGTCTCGTTGAGCTTGACACTGTGCAGAATCAATGATTTGGTGGGTAGTGTTGTTACTGTGGTAACAAGCTTGCTTCTTAAAATCAATTATTATTTTTTTTTTTTTAGCTGTGCCAGATGTTGATTTTCCTGCAAACAACAAACACAGCTTTGGTTTTATTTTGTATTCCAAGCCCACTGGCAGATCCATATTTAATTAATGACACCCATGGATACTTATTTTTGCAAGGGCGTCTAGCCACATTTTGTCTCTTAGAGATGCTCAACAAACAAAACCATAAGAACAATTGGTTATTTGAAGAGTGAAATACAGAAAAAATCTATGCAGAAGCACACAGAGGCTAGAAAATACATTTTATTTATGTTTTCATTTAAGGAATCCAGGCTTCAACTGAAGTCTGATCTTTGCACTATTAATAAATACCTGCTGTGCCTCTTATAGGGCCGTTTTGATGTCTTTGTTTCTTTATTGGACTCCTAATATTGATCTTCTCTCACTGAGATGATAACCTCGGATGATACCATTTCACTTGATATTCTTTTATCTTTTCGTAACAGTTTAGATTTAGTACGTGTGTGACCTAGAAACAGGGCAGAAAAGGTTAGACAGGCTAATGTATCTACTTAGCTACAGATCAGAGGCTATATGGCATCCATATGACCTCGTGGTCCTTATTTCACCAGGATAAACAAACTGCATGTATCAGTGCTGGGAAAAAATAAGTATAAAGACATGCTGAATAGGAAGAGACAGACAGGGGGAGGAAGAAGGGAAATGAATAGCAGGTACAAAGAGACAAGTTGATGCATTCACACATATTTTAAGTAATTCGGAGGTATTCTGATGTTATAATACTGAGTGACCTCCCATCTGAAGTGACAAAAGCAAGCACTGTGGAGGAGCTTTTGTCATTGTCAAGCATCAAAGCTTCATGTATGGCTTTTGAAAAGAAGTGCTCTTAGAAATATTTGCATTAAAGCACAGGGTAGAATTGCTAAGTAATACATTTGATGTGTATCTTAGACATTTGCCATCAAAATTAATTCAACTGACATTTGCCAAGAAAATAAACTGCCTTTTCAAAGACAGTTGTACTTATCTAATAACCTGTTATATTAGGATGATAAATGACAAAAATTACACCCCTCCTCTCCTCATCTGCCACCTTTGTCCCTCCTTTCCAATGTATCCCCATCCCCCGGTCCTGCCTGGTGCTTTACAATCAAACCAGGGAGCAAAACAAGACCCACCACTTATGAGACATCAGACACAGGTCAACAGGTCAATCTTTTAGCTCCCTAACTCTCTGATCCAACCATCCATCTGGCTATCCTGTACATCTTTCATCTGTGATGTATTTTTTCTATCATCACCCAACCATCCATCCACCATTCCCATCCATCTACCCTCCCTCCTTTTCCCTAGTATGTTATAATGGGTCGCCACGAATGGATAGAAGGATTTATGTCAGTTTGTATTTATGAAGGAGAGAAAAGAACAAAGGAGAGATAGATTGAAAAAAAAATGGCAGGGATTGAAGGAGAGTAGTCAGTAACTAGAAAATGTGGTATAGTGTGATGTGTGTGTATGTCTATGCAGGGTTGCCTATCACAGCGGTCGCCCTCTCTAAACTCTGTAATTGAGATGACAAATAGGGCAACGTTCTTCGTTTTTTTTTTTCTTCAGCAACTCAACTTAGCTATTTTATTTTTTGCTTCCCATTCATGGTCCCCTAGGCCCTGAAATTGAATTTGGCTTTGGGCACACTCTTGGAGTGATTCTGTGCTGGTAGTGAGATTATTTCTTCAGTTGCTGGTGGTAGTCACATTGACAGGGGTCCTGTGCAGTTTTAAAGGCAAAAAAAAAAAGAATATGAGAGGAATGAGAATTTCCAAGTTTCAATCTCATAAAAAAACATCTGGATATCCAGCATCATACTGATAATTGCTTCCTCCTGACAAGTCTGTGTATGCAATTAGGTATTGGTAACTTTATTTTCCCACAGTTAAAACCATGAGAAACCAGTGCAGTGTATAACAGTGTATTAACAATCCGGAAAAAATTTTAATTTTTAAAAATGTATTTACCACAGTCAGTCTTCACCAATGTGACTGTACATTTCCCAAAAAAACAGCTCAATTTTTGTACCTCAGCTTCCAAGCCATTTTGGTTAGGCTCATTCTGTGACACCCTGCCTCTTTATTCTATGGA
This sequence comes from Protonibea diacanthus, assembly GCA_028641955.1. Classification (NCBI taxonomy): domain Eukaryota; kingdom Metazoa; phylum Chordata; class Actinopteri; family Sciaenidae; genus Protonibea; species Protonibea diacanthus. The sequence goes on along the minus strand of CM053983.1, from coordinate 11,134,479 downwards.
GAAAAAAAATGTATATTTTTCTTTCACATCTAGTGTGATTTAGTTATCAAATTGACTACGATTTATTTTATTTTATTTCATTTTTTTTCAGTTATTTTTTGATAAAGTGACTACTACATCAAAGGTAACTAATTTTTAATACTAAAAAGGGAATGCCACTTTTTTTTTTATCTAGTGTACATGTTTTAGCTGTCATGATTGATATTTCATTAACATCCTTCTCTCTCACATAGCACATTTGTTGCATTTACTGATTAAATGTGTAAAGCAGCAGCTGAGGAACAGGTGGAACTATGTAACTTTACTGTTCAAGGAAGTATTAATGTATGGATGACTTTGTTCCATCAGTCAACAGATGGAGCGAGCATTAGGAAGGGAAGAATATTTGCGCATGCATGAATTTTAAATCCGTGTTTCATAACAAAAGGCGGCCACACAAGACAGCTAGCTAAAAGAAGCATGGCCAAATGTGCTCCAAGTCCCAGCTGTTTTCCACGAGGGAAGTTTTCTAATTTCTGTGCTTGTACTGGGATATTACGACCAGTCACGCCTCACCAATTGGCTCTTTGTCCTCCTCTGGGGCAGATTGTCATTTTTATCTACCAATTGATAGCCATGCTTCCTGCCCTGAGCCCACCCTCCCAGGAGACCCATGTAAAGCGGATGAAAACAGGAAGACAATTCCATCCCTCAGCGCCCCCATCTCGCACACCTTCTAGCTGGTAGCCTATTAGATGGTTGGAGGGTACTGCATTCCATTTCTGCACACCAAAGGCTAGACATCATTTGCTTTTAGCTATTAGACTCAGCTATGGATTTTCATTTGCTTCTGTAACACAGTGTGATATCTACAAAGTGATACCAGTTTTAGAGTTTTTACAGTGTGCAGTAGGATCTCAGGGAAAAGGCCCTCTTTATTTTGAAGATTCTCCTTTTCTGTCTCCTTTGGCCATATCTTTATGGCATTGTGCAAGTTCTGATATGCTGCTCTGCCTGTTCCTGTGTCCTCTTCACCCTAAAAACATACTGAATAGATGAGAGAAGTGTAATGAAGGTTTTTATTTGCCTTTCTTGAGTTTGATAAACCTTTTGAAAGCTGGGTCAGTGGTAGCTGACTTTCTATTTGGTGTAATGTTTGTGGTGAAAGGTTTCATGGAAATGTATTTGGGCATGTGAGCGTGTGTTTGAAGTGTTTGTTTGAGTTAGTGTGGAAACAGACTAAAGAGAGAGGAAGTGATCCAACCAGCCAAAACCTTTTTTTTTTAATATCTCGATCATCTTCTATTTGTATGCCCATGAACAATGTTAATAATCTTCTCCAGCTGTTTGTTCTGTGCAGAGTGTTTCTGATTTTCTGCAGTTTAAACAGGGGAACATTTTTTTCCACTTAAATGTTTTCATTTTTAACATGGGAATGTCTACATGTGCACATGCATCCACACACAGATCTGCATGTTAGTGTGTCACATGTGCAACAAGTGAACTACAGAGAAAAAGTGACGCTGGGAGTTTGAAAAGGAATGCACACTGTAAAGTTTTGTCTTTTATTTTTTTCCAGGTCACTCAGTTCGCCTGTTGGGTCAGAAGAAAGACGGAGGCCGGAGGCTCGGAGGAGCTAGACTGGACCTGCCCAAGATCAGGAAGAACCCTCTCATAGAAATCATCTCCATTAACACTGGGTAAGCCTCACACAAATGGTGTGTATGTGTGTGTGTGCTTTCTTTTTTATACAACCACTTAAACAGATCCCATCTGTTCTTCTAATTTTATCAATTTCACATGGTTTGCTTGGGATGTGTGGGTAATAGGGTGATTGTGCAGGTCCATATAGTGCCAGTTCTTCAAATGTAAAAGAAACATAACAAGTTTGTAGCCTTTTGTCTCTGCCTCCATTGTTTTCCATTATGAAAGGAGAAGAAAAAAAGTTACATAGATTGTCCTCCTTTCTTTGTCACTTTTTTGATCATAGCTGTGATGTTCTATATTATTCTGTTATGTCTTCTTTAAGTTATGTTGTCTGGTAAATCAGTAGTAGTCAGAAGACTTCTGTTGTGTGTGGTTTGGTTATTATACGAGTAATGCAAGTAAAGGTGATTTCATTGTGTGGATAGTTAGATAAATCTACATGTATTTAGATAAATGTACATATTGTAGATAAATGCTATAGTGTGATGCAGTGCATAGGTAGGACTGACTTCATCGCTTCCATGTGTGTAGATACACAAGCACAGACATCTACACCCACATTTTTATGGGCTAATTTCATGTTGTTTACAGATCTGTGTGTCTGTACTAACCCATGTGCTGTATTCTCAGTGGGCTAGTTAAAAAGGGTTACGACAGACTAATTCCACTGTGCTGGGCCCCAACTGATGATAATCCATCAATCATCCTCCTGCATGCCCTCATACACTAATAGCTGGACTCACAAAGCGAGGAAGTAAATACCTTGTGGACACAGCAGTAGTGTTTGTTAAGACTAGAGCTTTCTCAGTTTAAAGAAACGGTTTTTTGTTCTCTCACTGATTTGTTCAAGTCCTTGTTCAAGGCTTGTTAACCAGATATCAAGCAAACAACCTTAAGGTTGTTGACATTATATGAACACCAATACACAATCTCTTTGTTTGAGCCTGATGTTGTGTACATGTTACTGTCAGTAAGGGGTTTTCTTTCAATTAAATGTGCAGCGACAATCTTGTCCGTGTAACATAGTGACCCACCAACAAGAAGACTGTGACCTGTTTCATGTCCTGACCTGTTCGATATTACTGTTTTATTAGCATTTTTATGATTATTCTGGATGTGATAGTGTTGAGTAGATACATTGTGATGTTGTATGGTAACATAACATTTCCATACCGCCAAATGAGGAAGTCCATTATGAGCAAAAATGTATCCCCGTATTATATTTTGTCTGCCTTACATGTTTAAAGATACTAGTAGTTTTAAACTACTACTGAACCAGTCTCAATTAAATTGCATGCCACTATATGACCTACATAAACAAACAATAATAATAACAATAATAATCAGTAAGAAGACTGCTTATTTCTATAGTTATATTCCTAACACATGCCATTAACATGAACAAACAAGGCAGTGGAAACACTATGCCCTTTGTCCATGTGGGCCACCAGAATCAACACAAAATGAAAGTCTTTGTGGCTGTTTTATCAACATTTTATTTATTTATTTATTGTTTCCTTTGAAGCAACAATGCAACCAATGCACAAAAGAAGCTACAGCACAGTGCGCAAACATACTGATATATACAGACAATACAACAATCATGAACATACCCTGGAAAACCAGGTAAAAATACATAAAGAAACAAATGAAAAGATAAGTTAAAAAAATGTATATAATATAATATATATACCTTCTCTTGCATCTCTTGCAGACTATCCATCAAACAATGTTTTAACAATAATAAATTCCTCCCCATCTACCCCCACCCATCCATCCACTGTCGGGCTGTAATTATGTAATATTTTATTATTGTATTGTATGTTGAGTTCTGTTCTCTGCAGTGCATCAGGAATGGGCCCCAGATTCAGAGAAAGCATCTAAATTATTATTTATCCCATAAATAAGACATTCATGAGAGGCTGATTCTGCTAGAGTATTAAACCATTCTTGGCAGCTCACTTTTCCTCCACTGTCTCAATATGACTCTGTTTGTTATCGTAATGGCAACTTTAATCTATTTCATATGTTTGCCTTGGACATCTTTGATGTCTTTTGTATTGTTCAGGAGACATGAGCTTAAATTGATAATTATCGAACTCCTCACATTATTACTAATCCTCTCCATGACCTTTTGCAAGCAAGTTATCAGTGAGGGTTAACTAAAAAACCCTGAGTTGGAGTTGTAACATTGTGATTGTGGTGATTATTTTCTGAAATCATCTCAGCCCTCCCAGGCAAAAAAAAAACAAACAAAAAAACTCCTCAATTCATAATTTCCAATTAAGAGTTGTAAGACTGTATCTTAGATGTTTGTAGTCTGCACAGCTCAGTGGTCTTGACTAAATATGTTTAGACTACACTTAATCTAATATTATTAGCAAAACTGTAAATCCAACATAGTCTTTCATATAAACTGCCACTTGTGGTCAACATCAAATTTGATGTGACCAAAATAAAATGAATTTTTTTGCTACATCCGTCACAGTGATTGCAGGTTGGCAAGCAACTGCCAATTCTTCTTCAAAGTCTCATTCACTGTGCCCCAAACCATTACCTAAAATTGACCACCGGTGTCAGATGATTGGTTTATATCTGTTATTGTTATGAATAGCTACAGCAGATGCGCACGTGCTCTGTTTTAGGCCCTTTCAGATCCTCTGTGTGAATTTTTTGAGAAGTGTTGATAAATGGATCTCAGTCTCTCAGTCCATCCTCTCACTCCTTTTTGGTCACTATCACATCATAACTGCAGGGTGAATATTTCTTGTTTTATGTGCTTGTGTACCCACTGCCATTTCTATGTCCGTGTGATTTTGTTGGCCTTCCACTCTGCATGTTTGCATTTTTGAGTTTTTGTGTGTTGTGGTATGTGTGCAGATGTCAGTCCTCTGCCAGCATCCCTCCAGCAGGGGGTCCATATCTGATCCAGATGGACACATTGTTTTTCAAAAGGGTTAGGCTGGCTACAAATAAATCCCCTTGTTTTTACTCTTTTAACTGGAACTCTTTTAGAAGGTTGAAGGATTACACGAGTATGTTGACAAATCTCTCCCAAATAACACTGGTGTTACTGAAAATCCAGTGTGTGCTTTTGTGTGAGTTTGTCAGTCATTGCTGTCATAGTTTCCGTGTGTGTGTGTGTGTGTGTGTGTGTGTGTGTGTGTGTGTGTGAGAAAAAAGAGAAAGAATGTGCTCTTTATATGTTCTGTTTTTAGATGATCTGTTTTAAATATTGCTCTGAGGTAGTCGTGACATCATTGGTGACATTTGTCAGCTGATGAAACAGAGAGATCTTTGTCTGACACAGACACACACACACACATGCACAACATCAGTTGCAGTTGTTCTCCAAACTCCCTCTGCGTCAGAAGAGAACATTTGAAACTGTTAATTTGTTGTGTGTGTGGCCTTTAATGCTTCCAGTTTGTTGCCAATTTGTTTTTGTGTGTGGACATGTGGGATGCATTCTCTCTCTGCCCCCATTTTGTTTTCTAACCAAATGTCAAATTGAAGTCATGGTGCACAGTGGAGTGCTGCTTCCACAGGTTATCTGCATGTCCTTGAAAAAACTTACATAACTTTAGGACATAAACATATCTTAAATGCAGTTATTAGATACGTATTATAATAGCACATTGTAATCATCAACAGGCTAACATCATCATTGTTAGCATGTTTGCATGCTGATGTGAGTACAGCCTCAGGGAGTGGTTAGCTCGGCTGTAGACTTCTATTTGTTTGAGTACTATCAAACAAATGAAGTAATATCACCAGGCATGCTATTGTCAGTGATAACAAGCCTAGTAGATCCACACTAAAAAGCAGAACATGGTTAAAATTTACTTATAATATTTGTCAGAAGCCAAGGGAAATAAAAACACTAACACTATGCCTAATGCCTAAAAGCTCAATGTTTTTGAGTGCTCCATTGATCATAATAGGCATTGTAAATGGATTGGAAGCTTGTCAGGGATCATGCTCTCAGTGTTGAGGGTCAGGGCATGTGTAGATGGTTGTGGGATCTTGAGAGACCGGGTGAAACAGTACTCACATTGTTCCCTCTTGGTAGCATTACCAGTGCAAATCTTATAGCTCTAACGGCCTTCTCATACAGAACAAAAGCCCAAAGCCTTCACCCACTTTGACTTTTTTACTAGAAACATTCATATTCTTAAACTAAACGCAACTTCAGATTACTCTGCACAGAGTAATTTTCTTACAGATGAACCTACTGTTCAACCCCTTCACTTTATTCGTGCAAATCCTCACAACAGCCTGGCCCGAGTTTCACCTGGGACTACCTATGAAAATTTAATTTCCTGTTCAAATTCAGTCACAATATTAGTTTCATTAAGTTGCATATTAATTCATTTGAACCCATTAAATCCAAATTAGATTGGCTTTTTTCCCACCAAGTTAATTTTATCCCCATCTGAAAATATATTTAACATAGTCCAGCTAGCGCTTGCTTGAATGCCTTCTGGGTTTATATTAAAGGAACATTGTCAGGTTTCTCCTGGGCCATTAGCACAGTTATTTTGAGCCATCTTTAGTTGACACATTAATGAGCAAAAGCGCTGGTTATTTCTTTAAAGGTTCAGTCCATAATAGATCATTGCACCAATGTTATTGTAAATATTAATTAACAATTTTGTTTCAGTACTTATTTTTTGGTTTGTTTTTGAGTGATTCATTCACTTATAGACACAGTGAGTGTTAATGACATATTATGGAAGTGGAGGACACCAACAAATATTGAATTATGTTTTATTGTAAGTCCATACAAAATTGAATAAAATTACTCCAGTTAAGAAGAGAAATTTGCCAACGGATTTGTTCGGCCTTCCGTGCAGTTGTTTTTGAAAAGATCACCATTTGATTCTTTGATATGAATGAAATTCAGTCAATTCAAACATGATAATCGTTTCTCTAACATAATTTTTATATAAATGTAATTGTTGGGCAACCTTGGTTGATGAATTCTAGTTAAATTAATCCAACCTGAAATATTTTTTGAATAATGATTTCGCCAGTCTTTTCTTTTTTAGACATCCAAACAGCAAACGCTCTATCCTCCAGGGGCCTTGGATATTAGGAAAGTTAACAAGCTTGTGAAGACGAAGCGGTACAAAAGGTGCTCACAGCCAAGGTTTTTAGGAAGTCATCTACTTTGATTTGAAACAGCTTTTGATAAAAAGTAAACCAAACTTAGGATTTGCAGCAATACAGCAGAAACCTTTTTCAGAGGTTGTGTACATTCATGTTGAATAGTCTAAGAGCGATGAAGCAGTAGAGGGAATAGTAGTTTATGAATGGCAAGAATAAAGGGGAGAAATACTGGAAACACATACATGGTGGCTGTTTTTCAGCATGGGATTGAATTGGACATGGGTCCTTGGAACTCCACCCTACTCGTGCTTCTGTTGTTGACTCCAGCGGTTGATGATGGGCTTGTACTCTTTAATTGTCTTACGTTCCAGTCGCCAGCATTTATTTTTGGGTTGTTCCTCGTTATTTCATCCATAGTTTCTTTATGCAAACAGATAAGCCTGAGGGCAGAGTTCATTTTTCTTACAGCATCAGACAAGACAAAATCTTTCACCATGTCTTTCTAATGCTCTGTTTTGTGTTCCACTTTTAGCATGCTTGATACTATTAAGAAGCTGGTGTGTGTGTTTTGCCCAAGGCTACACTAACGGTCCCTTCTTGCTCTTTGTATGTTTGTGTGTGTGTGTGTGTGTGTGTGTGTGTGTGTTGTTAGCGACAGTGAAAGCCCTTTTGTGAAGTTGAATCATGATGCTCAGCTTCATAAACAAGGAATTTACAACCACTCAGTCAGAATGGGTCATTAAACTTGTGTGTATTGTTGCTGTTTGTGTAAAGCATTGCCATAAGGCATTTAAGCGCTTTGTTCCACAGTTACAGATCATGCCATTTCATTTTGTCCCTTCCCTGTTCTTTATTTAGTCACGTGTTTGTGAGTCCGAATCTTTGTCATTGTTGTTGCAATGTGCCAAAAGTTAGGTATTAACGACCCCCTGCTCTAACCCCAGACCAATAATGAACTTCATCATTCGTATTCTCAAGAAGACAGGATGGCACACTCTCTCCAACATGAGTGAAAAATTGCTAGTTTGATTGCTGCACTGTTTCTTGATATGGAGTTCTATGGCACCGTAAATACCACACCATAATGAAAGTTTTACATGTCAAAACATTTACAATGTTAAAAGGCACCATTACATGATACTATGAAAATATCATGCTTCTTTTGAGTTATTGTCTTCCTAAGCCACTTCATGCACATCGTTGTCCTTCAGATACTTGCAGGGTTAGGTTTACAACAGGTCAACAAATAACGATGGTGACATCTCTTGAATAGAAGCAAACATTGAAGGATGTAATACATAAAAAAAAAAAAAAAAAAAAAACTCAACAGTCCTGTTTTTGTTACAGGAGAGTGGAAATTTCTTATTCTGTGAGTTACTGGCCTCACCTATCTATGCAGTATGAAAGATAACCTTGGAGCTCTTACAGTATTTTATCCTCTTTCATTTGTTCAGCTCCTTCTATTCATTTCTCCTCTTTTCTTTCACTTTCTGATCCCAATAGTAACCCCCCCAATAGTATTTATCTTCTTAGTGGAAAGCTAATTTAATCTGGCCATTAAGCCATGCTGTACATCACACGATGCCATTATTAGGGTTTTCAATAGATCTTCAATACCTTTTTAAACATAAGTGTTTGGCACACTTTAATCAGGCTACATAATATAATTTGCTTATATATATATATATATATTCAGTTTTGTTTTTTGATTCTATTCCTTTCTGTGGTTGGCTACAATCAAAAAGAATTTAAAAAGGCTAGTGGCTAATTTCTCACAGACCTCCATCCCTGCCAAATCCTTGATGTCTACAATCACCAATAGTCACTGTAGCAAAATACACAAACACACACATGTGCACACACTACGTAAACAAAGCTGACAGAGACAGAGTGAAAAGTGTCCTCGTGCTTATGCGTTAGCATGCATTGTGAATATGTTTGTGTTAGCTGACAGGCCCCCGGTGTGTTAGCTGCTTGTTTCCTGTGATTTGCATCTGGCTGCCACAACTTCTCCATCCACTCTCCATGCCGACAGAGTGGAATAATAGGTCTTATCAACCTCTCTGCTGACCTTTACATAGATTTGTGTTAACCATTGTGACCAGCGTGTAACGTTAAGGGCTTTTAGCCAGCTGAGAGAGAAGTAAATCTGGGGTCACAGACATCTGGATGGAGTGAGAAAACAATAAGCCTCATAAGAGACAGGGCCATGGTAAGGACTCGGCCACAAAGCCACAAACACAGCAGCAAAGTCATGCATGTCAGAACTCAGACTCACTAGCTTAAAGAAGACGACCAAACAGTAACATTTTGTCACTCCTGTTCCTGACTAGGTGTCAGCTGACAATGTGTGAAGTCACATGGCAGATCCAGAATCCAGTTATTTAACTGATTTATATTCACATTTCATAGAAAATAAAGGTAATGTGAATCAGGTTACCCAGGGTAATGGGACACTGTGTAAAACATGTTTTCTGTAGATCTGCTGCCCTTACACATTTGAATTTTATTCAACAATGCTTCCTGTTTGTGTCTGTGGTTGAACAAATTTGTTTTTAATCATTTTAATTTTAAATTGTTATCAAATCAAATTCCAGGTAACTTGAGTTAAAACTGATTATATGTCTCCTGTGGTTGAATTTGTATGCATAAGTATTCACTGTCACATAGTAGAATGCAGTGCGTCAGTAGTGGTCTAGCTCATGTTCAGTTTTTTTTTTTTTTTTTGCCTCATGAAGCCAGAGCTCATGATGGTTGCATCAGAGCATGGGAGTTGTACATTATCTTCACCCTCAACTGCTCTAAGTGGCTAGTACAGCCTTACACAGCCAGAAGAATATTCTAACTGCAAAGACTTGTACAGTACACACTGACCTGCCTATCCCTTTTTGTGTTTTATCTGTCTGACAGCCTTTATCCATAAAAATAAAAATAAATAAATAAATAAATAAATTAAAACCTGCTACTCTTGAACGGCCATCAGAAATCTCTTCACAACACTGTGCCCCTTTTCTGCATTTTCTGTCACATCCAAATAACTTTCCATTTTATGAACATTGTTCAGTACTCACTTTTCCTATATTAACTATTATCAAACCAACATTCTTTCATGCTTTCCAGAACACGAATGACAGTCTTCAGCAGCGGATAGTCGAGCTCCACTTAGTCTGTCCCCATCACCACGCCTCAGAGCTTGCTGGATTCTTTTCTTAGCCCTCCTTGTAACACTTTCTGTTTTGAAATCAGTCAAACTCAGCACATTGCATTTTTGATGCCAGAGGCCTTGACTTGGCAGCATAAAAAAAAAGACACAGTACAGCTCATTGATGACACACTTTATAATAGAGTATCACTAAAGAATAGTAGAGTCGCTATAAGAATAGAGGAGCTGTTATTGCAGATAAAAGTCTCCGCTTGAAAGAAAAAGGGGAATGCAGAACAGAGAGAGACAAGGAGAAACTGGGCAAGATGGGAAGTCATTAGGCGAGTTAAAAGCAAATTGAATCAGGCCTATGTGCTCTTTTGTAATTTGAATTTCTCTGGCAATTACGGTGGGGAAGTGAGTAAGGCTTCGGAGAACGAGGAGCCGTTTTTTGCCTGAGATGCCACAGAGAGTCTATCTTTCCCTCTGTCTCCTACACACACACACTTTACCCAGTCAAAGCAGGTATGTCTGCTCCAGCTTGAGACTTCCATTCAAACTGTAATATCACCACCTCTGGGGTTCATGCGATATTCACTGCAGATAATTTGTCCATATCTCGCCCTCGTCTTAAAAGCAAATACACAAGCTGCGTTACAGTGCTCTACTTGACTGCGTTTTCATTTTGTTGTTGGTTGGTCAATGATCTCATCTCTTCTTTTCTGCGTTGTTTTTCTCCCTGAGGAGCAGAGGTGAAAATGCATCATGTGAAGCAGCAACAAAGAGGGAGAAAATGTGCTGATGTGCTTCAGAAAAAGTAGAGTTACAGAGGAGTGAAGAGTGTTTACACAAGGGTTTTTGATCATGTACATATGTGTGTAGGATTGCGGGAATGCATGGATGCACTATATACACACCATCTTTTGATTTTGCACGTTAGCACACATGAACACACACACACACACACAACTCCACAAAGGAATTCCCATTTTCTTTTTCTATTTCGTTCCCGACACACACATGATCATATGCAGACACGTCCCCACCCACCCACACACACTCACTCACACACACACACACACACACACACACACACACACCTCTTCTAGCTATGTACCATGGTGGCCTTTCCTGCTGTTTATCAAACCAATGTATGGGTAGTTTTCAGCTCCACTGGTCTGAACATATTATTCCATTTCCCTCTTCCCCACTGCTTAACACACAAACACACAAATCCATGCCCGAGACACACACACACACACACACACACACATATACACACTCACCATCCACTGTTCTTCCCACTCACTCACCAGGAGAGACTCTGCTCCCCACAGCAAATCCAAAAGATTGATGTGTCTCCTTGGACAAAATGAGATTGTGTGTCATTACAAGACATTACACTACAGAACCCCTGAGTAACTGAATTAGCCCAGTATGTCACGGGCAAACACAGTTTGCAGGCGAACGCTCACACACATGCACACACACACGCACACACACACACACACACACACACACACACACACACACACACACACACACAATACACACACACACCAAGCTGACTTACAGACTATTTGCACAAACCAGTTTCATGTTTCCTTCAAGAGGTAAATTGTCCATAGTCGCCAAGACAGAATCATCAACCCAGAGATTAGCCTACTTATGACTCAACAAATCGCTTTTGTCTGTAGGTATGTGTACATATGCAGTAATGGCCGATTATTTTGACAGTGACACATCCTTGTCATGCAGCACCGTACGTATTTAACAAGAAACACTTGCACTTAGGTCAAAGATCCTCTTGTCTATGATTTTCACTCAGTCAGTAAGCATCATTAGCTGCAGGTTCTGTAATGCCCTGCACTGGCATGAGCCATTTCTTCAACTGTGCAGAGAAAACAAAAACACACACACAAACATTCTGGCAGTGTAACCTTGGGTGTAAGCTGACTGTGCCAGATCATTTGTTACACAGAACCATCTGGGAAGTCGTCATTGGAAGCATTTTGCAAATGGCCAGGCACTTGGCAAATGCTTGGCAGGTGATTGGATGAACCAACTGTCTATCACAGGTGAACTTCAGTCAGTCAGCTCAACAAACTGTAACATGGTCCAAACAGACGGAGCAAGCTCAGTGCTGCTTTTTTAAAAATTTCTTGCTCTTTTTATTGAAATAAACAAATAATGCTTTGTGATCTTGGTGGACTCAGGTTTCATATTAGGCTTACCCTTTGGGTAGTCCTGCTGCTCAAATGTCATGCCTACACAGTGCTCAAAGTTCCACTGTGACATGCTCAGTCAGTTCAGCCTGCAGATCATGTGTTAAAGAGGCATGTTCAATCAGTCCTGTGAAGTAGGTACTCAGTGATACAACAGAGATTCCAGGTAAATGAAACCTCAAAACACATCACAAAGCAGAATGTTCACGCTTTTCAAAAGTCTCCAGTTAACTTCTTCTGGATATCTGTCTGCAGATGGTCCTGGCTTAGTGGTGGTTAGGCACTCCACCTCCACTTGGCCAAATGGTGGCTGGTCAGTCATCTGAGTGTATAAGTAAAGCTTGGCTCCTACGCACAAAGTTGACAACATTAAGTGATTTCATCAAATAAAGAGTTACCTAGTAAAGTAGTCAGTACTGAAGGCAGGCAACAATTGAGAAAATCAGCTGGTTTCTTCACAGTGAATGAGCCAGACTGCCAGTCTAACTTGATATCAGATCTTTTACCGCTTGACTTTATCAGTATGTTGCATGGTTCATAATAAATAAACATCATACCACTCATGTCCAGTAACAATATGACTGATCTGGTACAAACAGTGTTCTGAGGTCTGTCTATAGACAAAACATAAAAATTGGAACTCAGTTCCTAAGGCAGACATAGGCTTATGCTAACACACTGCACATGCTGTCTCTTCAGCCAAAACAACAAGCATGCTGCTGTAGTAGTTACAGAAATTAAGGTCAGCATGTGACACACACACAAATAATATACAGCCACACACAGAGCGTTTCAGTGTGCAGCACTGCGAACACGAGACAAAGAACACAATTCAAGGGTCAGACAGCCGGGATTGAACACTGAGAGGAACGGGCCCCAGCTGCCTTAGACACACACACACTCAAGCACACGGGTCTACCACGGATGAAAAGAAACATGTGCGCACACATAGCCACCAATAATAATAAAAATGCAAAACAATATGACGTGAGATAATGTGAGAGAACTTTTGTACTTATTTGTTTCCCAGTCTGGATCAGAGCTATGACGAGAAAACAAGTCCATAACAAAGTCAAAGGTTTCAGTGTTTCTTGTATTCATATTTCAACAAGTTGCTGCAAAATGCTGCATTCACAAATAAATGTAAAGTTAGTATGATGATTTCATTTGGTTTGATTTTCAGTACCCTGGGTTGTCATGTAAAGACTGCATAACTGTCTACAAACGAAACACAACATTTATTTACTTAAAAGTGAGCCAAGAAGATTCCACAACAAACTATAAACACTTAGATTTCTGTTTGATCCCATGGTTTAAGATTAGGAAAGACTATGGGTTCCCCAGAGTTCCCATATAATCCTGAATGCAGCCATCTCTTACTCATGGCAGTGTATCAAGGGTAAATAAGGTTTAGCCATCCTTCTCTGAATAACTAATCATCCTCACTGCCCTACAGGTCTTACTCCCATTGTGCCAGCATTCTTGTTCCTGACTCCACATTATTTTGCAACCTCCACTTTGACTTTGAGATGGTCAATCACAGTAAACTTACGGCTTGAGGCTTTGTTCACTCACATAATAGCAGTTTTAAGATTCTGTTTAATTATACCCAATTACCCCTGTCCCAGTCTCAACAATAAGTGCAAGAATAATCTTGCTTCCAATTTGCAAAGTGCTCCAGATCTCCTCTACAGTTGAAGTGCTTTGTTTTCATAATTGCATCCTCTGCTCGCACAATACGAACCCCCATGAATGCACACACACACACACACACACACACACACACACACACCGCCCAATTTGTTTATGCATAGAGCAGTTTTCTAATTAAATGGAACCTGAATGCTTATCGCTGCTCTCTCTCTCTCTCTCTCTCTCTCTCTCTCTCTCTCTCTCTCTCTCTCTCTCTCTCTCTCTCCTAGTCTGCACCTTTTACCTGCTGCACATGGGAGTCTATCCAAAGTGAACCATACATTGTGTGTGTCACGGGAGGTTTACAAATGTATAGAGGAACCTCAGGGCATTCCTTTCTTTGTTACCTTTTCAAGGCTGCAACCACACAATAGTCTCTCTTTCTCTTACACACACACACACACACACACACACACACACACACACACACTGGGGAGGTAGCCTCTCACTGTAACACATTGATGAACTACACTGTTGTCAGGTACAACAGCTACCTCTGTGGTTTAATTAACTGGGACGAAGCAGAAGGGGGAGAGAACAGAAACAAAAGAGGGGAAGGATGGAGGCTTGATAAGGAGGGGAAATATTTTGTTTTAATTCTGGAAGTATTTCCTCTTCACACCACTGTAGTGTTGTGAGTGATGTTGATGTTTAGTTAGCTTTCATCAACATTAACCGTGTTGTGAAAATCAGTGTTTTAGTTTTTGTTTCTGGGTGGACTGAAATAAAATAGAACACTAATTAAAATCTCTTCTCAACAGGAAGGCAGAAAACTTGGAATACTTGAATACAGAGCAAATACAGAGCAGTGTGTGTGTGTGTGTGTGTCAGAAAGAGTGACACTGCTCCTCTCCTTCAGTCGCTGTCGATCTAAGTGTGCTGACTACTTGTCGCAGTCTGTTTAGGCTGATTGAGGGGTCGAAGCTGCTAATGCATTGTTGTGATACTGGACAAATGTTGAGCAGCAGCACACTCACACACGCACATGAACACACATACACATAATTGATGCACACACACACACACACACACACACACACACACACACACACATACACACATACACACACACACACTCAAGCAGGCCACTGACTGTCTCTTGAGATTAATGTTGGTGTGATCCACTCAGCTGGGCCTGATCACATTAAGATGGATGGACCCCCTGGTCGTGGTGGTGGTGTGTGCGTGTGTGTGTGTCTGTGTGTTTGAGCGCGTGCATGCAGGGCCCCATCTGTCTGTGTTTTCTCCACAGCTAGGTCTTGTGACCTAGCTGCCATCTTTAGTGCCCTCAACTAGGATAAGCAATACCCTGAGAGGGAGAGATGGATGGATAGATAGCTATATTATTTTTTTGTTTGTCTGTTTTTTCTCCTATGGTGACATTAAAGAAATACAACTAGCTCTTGTAAAGATTTTTCAAGGTCTAGTAAATGCAGTAAAAAAAGTACTGATAAGTACTGATTACGTCTTGCATTGCTGCTTTGTCAGGTCTGTGTTAATTGTAGAAGTGAACCAAGAGTGGCATGCAGTCTCACTCGCTTTTTCTCAAAGAAATACATTTGAAACGAAACTTAATCACATTTTTGAGTGCGGACCTGTGGAAAGTCTTTGCACATTAAATCATCGTACTGTGATTATTACTTGGGGCGGGGGGGGGGGACTATTAGAGTTTGGAAACACTCCTCTGAAAAGACCTGGAATCGCATTATGCTAACATGACAAGAGTCTTGTCTTCGGTCCAGCAGGAGTTGTGTGCTGTTGGCCTGTTTGTGTTGAGCATCTGGGGAATCCCTGATAGCGCTCCACAAGTGTGTCACAGACAGATACAAGGTTTACGCTTGTTAACAGTCTGATTTCATAGTCTGTTACTAGCTATCTCATCATAGCGTTTGATGTTTTTTAATCGTTAGTAAGATGTTTTTGCCATTGCTCTGGAGTTTATAAATGCCAGAGCAAACCAATTTTAACACTGTGACACTTTTATTAAAGAGGAGACTGGAGCTTTTGATCTCCATTCTGTGTCCAAAGCTCCCATTAGTAGGACTGTGTTAATAGACGGTCTTGTTGTTTTCATTATGAGCAGTTGGACCGTGACCTGATATCGGTCACAGTTTAGTTATTTTGAGGCTTTTAGTGAAAACACCACTTGACCTGCTGTATTCCACGTGTGTGCATGTGCATCTTCGTTGCACTTGTGTTATTATACACTTTATGTATAATAATGTGCATCTTCATTATTATACACTTTAGTCTATTGAGAATTGACCTCATCTCTCTGCAGGAGACTGAACACCCAAATCTTTAAGGTATGGGTGCCAAGCTAACTTTTTTGCACCATACACGAACACACGGCAAAGCGTGAATTACTTTTGCTGTTTTTTTTTTTTTTGAGAGAAAGTAGCTTGGTGGTATTGTACGTTTCACAAACACACAGTTTTAACTAATTACACTGTTTAACTTGTGTTCACCCAACAGCATGTTTGTGCAACTAACTGGATCTGTTGCCAAAAATTTAAGCCAACAGTGAAGTTGTGAGTAAAAAGAAACTACTGTGGCAGCAGTGTATATTTTTAACCCAGTATGACAAATTGGGGGTCAGAAATGAAATCCTCATGGATTTAATACAAGAAGTACTTTTAACAGTGGCCTTCCTTCTTCTTTTCAGTAGTGATTCACAGACAACTTTTAAATAAAAGTCCCGTTCATCCTAAACAAAGACTCCCCTAGAGCTGATACCATGCCATGCTTTTGGATCTGGCGTGAGGCAGTATTTCTCTTTTTTTCTCTGTATTTTCTTTCTCATTTTAATTTTTCTGCTTCACAGTCTTTATCCTTTGCTTTCACAGTCAATTTGAATTGAACTTTTTATAAAACAAAACACTGTATTGAGTCTAATCTTTCCACTGCTTGCCTCAGTGTAAGAGACAGCTGTCCATGGTTGTTTTGGAGCTGGCTGGAGTACTTAGGAACAGTTTAGGGGAGAAAGGACAGTTTTGACTCCGGGCTTTCTTCTCCTGCTTCTGCTCTATAGCGGAAGTGTGTGCGAATAGATTTCATTAAAACATTAAAAAGTCATGTCTGTTTATCTGTACACTTGCCATGCTCTCCTTAATCTCTTATTTCCACAGTTCAGTTGATTCATAATTCAAATAATAATAATAAAAGCAAAGCAAAGCAAAGCAAATACATGATCGCTCAGTTTACTGGCACAAAGTGTAATGCAAGACTAAAACACAAAAGGGTTGATATGTCATATGTGGCATCTTACCCTAAGTGTATTAACGATGTTTGATGAATTTTTCTGTCTTTCTAAAGTGTGCACATTCACTCATTGTTTCTCTGTTTACCTGTTTCTGTCCTTTCAGGTGTTTGAATGCGTGTACCTACTGTAAGACTAAGCATGCCAGAGGAGACTTGGCTAGTTATCCCATCGAAGAGCTCGCAGAGAGAGCTAGGCAGTCTTTCCAGGGTGAGTACATATCCTCTGTCACACAGAGACACACAAACAAGCACAACATGACTTTGAATTCTGTAAATGCTGCACCATTTCAGAAACTTCATTTAGAAAAGAGGTAGTCATTGAATGTCTGACAAATGTACTAATTCATATACTTGATTCATACACTGTGGTTCTGGAAGTCCTGCCATTTAATAATTGAAGGCGTTGATATTTGGTAACTAGGTTGTTGTAGACTTTGATGCCAGATGAACAGTTGTTGTACCTTGACATCTGTTCCTTAAGAGCAGACTCCCAGAATTCCCAACAGCAGGCCATGTCTCTATTAGAGCCTCGGGCGGGTCAGTCACGGGCAAGTCCTACACATTGATAACACAAACATGCAAACATCATATTATCTGTTGAATCTTTAAAGGTTGTTTAGTGTTGAAACTAAAACCTATGTGCTACATCTTGTAGCAGACAAGTAGACACTTAAACTTATACACAAATAAGTGTATTTCATGAAATCCATGCATCAAAACATTTTTCTTTGCAACTCACTCACATGATCCCTCCTGTCCTCTCCACTGATTATAAACCTCCTAGCCTAATTCATGTCAGATGCTGCGTTTGGGGTCTTCATGCCTGGAGTACTGCACAACACGCTAAGGTCAATTGTCTCATCCTATTAACATTTCATCACTCATGCACATAATTCAAATATAGTTCAACCTGAAAGTTTGACCATGAACATTTTGGAAGAGCTGTGCTTAAAATCCCGATCAAATCTAGTGCTTGTTTATTCAATGCCAGTATACAAGCAATGATCTCATTCCTGACATCTGTCAGGAAGACATGAACATTTATTAAAACACTTTCAGCTTGACTTCAGCTTGACTCATTTTGGCAGATGAGTAAGATGAATTCTTATTTTTGTAATTCTAATGTGCGTATTCATAGAATCACCAAAATGTCCATTTTAGTAGAAATGCCCCAAGAGATAATTGCTCCAGAAGATCTGATTCTCCCTGGTGCTGCTAAGCTTTTGGTTATAGAATAGTGAATAGACAGATTCTAACAACACATCTTCATTTTTTATATGTATGCCATTTGATTAAAAAGCTGGTTGCACCTCTCTGTACATAGCCAACACTTGTGGCACTGTGGTAGGACTCAGTGATTTAGGAACCTCCAACTTAAAAAAAGAGTCAGCTGTGGAACAGAAGCCTTTTTAATTGCAGACTATTCTACAGTAGCAAATAGTGCTGAAAGATATGAGAAAATAATACAATATACTATAAACTATATTGTAGATGTAGTTCAGTATGCATTTATTTAAATCATTATCTTCTGTATTATTCAAAACAAAAGCATCAAATCATTCTGTAGTATGACCAACAACACAACATTGGATACAGTCAACATATAAAATGCTCTTTTATGTAGGCAGGAGGTCTTTTCTATTCTATAGATGCTGGCACATATTTGATCAGATAGCATCAACTATTACTGTATGGCGTTTGACTGTGCTATGCTAATAATAATAACAATAAGAAGAATAAGCCATCTGCTAGCAGCACCTGCACTGCCAACACAGTTGTCTCATTGACATGAATAAGAAGCCAGGAATTTTTAATGTGGCGCTATTGTCGGCCTGAGCACAGCGTCAGTTTTTAACTAGGTAATGAAAAACAAGAATATACCCTTGACAAGGACATGGCTTTCTAAATCCCATCCAGAGCTCTTAAAAACAGCTGCATCCATGCCACTGCAGTGCCCCGGGGTGGGCAGTCAAGGGCAAACTCACCAGCTGCTTGAACCCGGGTGTGTGTGTGTGTGTTTGTGCACATACGAGATACTGGTGACAGTGCAGGGTGAAGATACACCTGCCCTTTACACTTGTTTGAGGTAAATTACAAGTATACAGGTCAGTTGTAGTCTTGATGACGACTACAGATATTTTTTAAAATGCATGCTCATGCGAACTTGCATAGGCTTGACATAGTTGTAAGACACAAAGTAGGAACTTCAGTTTGGAGGTCAGATAAAATGTGTGTGTGTGTGTGTGTGCGTACGTGTCTGCGTGTAATCCGTTGAAACGCAGGAAACACAAGTGTCAGAGACGGTTAGTTGTTGTTTTCAAAACATAGAAAGAGGAAGCTCGAGGCCGCCGCCTGTCATGATTTACGGACTGTTGGAATAAGACAGAGATATAGAGATGGGTAATGAGAGATGAGGTTTCACTATCTATCCACTGTTCTCTGTGGTGGATACAGTCAAAATCAACTGTTAAAGACAGTAAACCTTTCAAATATTTTGTTTTTGCTGGTCCGTTTAAGCCTCTTTTGCGTCATTATTTTCTTGTTTCTCACTAATTCTACCATTACACACAAACACACACCGCACACGCATTTCAGTGCCCAGCTTAGTTTTCTTATTCTTGTTGACCATGTTGTAATTGTTTCTCATACACACACACAGACATACATACGTTGACCCACTGGCGAGTGTGATAAGCAGGTTCATCTCAGGAATAATTGAGCGTCCACACCCTTTGGCCATCAAATGTATATTTTGTCTGTCACATATAATATATTTCTCTTTTGTTGAACAAATAGAATCATCGACCACATTTATGAACCAAAGGCGAGCTGTTTACTCCATCAGATATTTTTGTTAGATTTGGAATCACATTATGGCACTGCAGCAATGCCCCCTTTTCTTTCTCACTCGCACTATATTAGCCACCTTTTTCTTATCTCAAACAAATTGAGCCTCACAAATAGGCTGCAATTCGATTTGCTATTTGATGTCTTTTGAATAAAAAAAAGGCTGCAAGTATGAATGCTAATTTTGATTGGGCCAGTCAGCCAGCGTTGTGGGTATTTGATTGGTTTATCCCAGGGAACTTTGAAAGGATTTATGGGATTTATTCAAATGCGATTTGAGGTAAATAGCTCTCTTTCCATCTGGAAAAAAAAAAGAGAGTGAGTGAGTGCACAGCTTTTAAAATAATCTGAATTATTCAAATGTATGAATGTATAATTTTTAACATCAGAGCGGTTCGTTAATGTATGCAGGTAATGGAGGCCGGGGATGTCATGAAAAATGACAAGGTTGTGGGTGTGCGTGTATGGGTGGAGAGTTTTGCGTGTGACAGACATGCCGGGAAACAGTGATTGAGTGTGGGTTGATGTGTGTGTTAGCAAAGCAGTGTGTATCTTTAGGTGTGTGCGAAACAGCCAGAAGCAGAGAAATATTTAATACATATTCATTTGGGTGAGGAGTTCTGGAGATGGCAATATTGTGCATGAGGTGAATCAGCTACTGTAATCTCCTAATTATGCACGACTTCTTAATATCTCCATAAGCAAAGTGTATGGACAAGATGGACTATGCCTGGAGTATTATCCTTGAATGGGAATTTTGTTGAACTGTGTTGTTCTGAACCAATATGGGCTTTGTGTCTGATTGCAGTTTGTTTTCTAGTGTTTCAGCAAAGGTCTCCTTTTTTGACATTGTGTTTTTAAAACCCCCTAATCAGTCCCCCTTGTCAGTGCATTAGCTGAACTGATAGGGTTGACTCTGCAATATGAGGCCTGTCTCCCATCAACGCAGTCCCTCTGCAGCAATGGACAGGCTGCAAAAAGTCTGTATGGCAACACAGGGTCTTACACAATTTGGGGCAAAATTGCTCATCACAGGAGAGGGTCATTTTAAATTGTGAGCATAACAGTAACCGAAATGAATTCTACCAAATGCTGCTCTCAGTGGTCATGTGATGATGGATGATGATGCGTGACCAGGCCTATAATTCAGCATGTCTCTGTGTGTATGTGTCTGTCTCGGGACTTGCTAAATAACAAAAAATAAATAAATAAAAAAATGAATCCATCTGTACATGCCTCATGTGATGTCATTATAGAGCAGCCAGAACATCACAGGACATTGTACCAGGCTTAACTATTTATATTTCACTATCGCATTTCTGTTATATAAAACATAATTATGGCTCTTTCTGTATTGCTGTATTGTATTACTACATGCGCTATTATTTGGAACTCCAGTCTGTATTCAAAGCATTCTTTAAAAAGGCTTTAGCCTCTGAAATTTGCAGACACCATGTCCTGTAAACACAGTTGTCCCTTTTAGAAATGTGACAGGAAACAAGGGGCCAGTCAGTCAGAGAGGTGCCAGGGCTGCGTACACAAGAGAACTCTCTTTTCCGTGTGGTCTGCACCCAGCGTGGCTGTCGCCTTGTCATTTTAAACTGTCAGTAGTGTCTTCTTGAAATGGCCCTGTCTAAAACAGGACGTGACGTTTCAGAGATACAGACACACTGCTATCACTCCCACATGACACACTACATTAGTGTGCGACATGCGTCTTAGCAATCACGGCGCAGCTTGAATTTTGGGCTCTAGCGAGTGTTGGCATAATGACAACACACACCCAAAACCTTGTATCATCAGTATTGCTTTTTCTCTAGACCTGACAGCTGGGGCTTTTCTCCCTCATGAAAAGAAATCATGCACTAGATTTGAAGAAGAAACATGGAGAATGCCTGTATATCAACATGAAACATGGTCTACTTTTTTGCTCATTAAATGGGCAATATAATCACACTTTTAGAGGTATTTTGTTTAAAATTTAAAGTCATTATTCATGAAAACATGAATAGGAGGCAAATATACCCACCAGTATTCACACATATCATCTGCTCTTTCTCTCATTTCCACATGACTGATGGCATCAGTGTCAAACACAGATATTAGCCGAAACGACACTGCTTAGTTTCCTGGCTCCAACTGGATGACATATGACAGATATACCACAGATAGACAGACATATATGTGGGCTAACTTGTTGGCTAGCTCCAGCATCTGGGACAGGTGTCAGCTCCTGTTTAACTCTGCTGCCACAGCTACGTGACACATGGACAGACGAGGCTCCCAAAGTTTGCCAGGAATAAGCCTCTATCAGTGAGCGGTTCCTTTAGGTTGGGGGTTCAAGTTAAAATCAGTGGCTACATTTGAGTTACACCTTTACATTGCAAGAACGGTAAATGAACCCTGTGAGGACAGTCGGTCATCACAGCAGCAGAGGAAAGGCTACAGGTCGCTGAGAGCATGAAGCGAAAAGAACAGTGTCATTTCACAGATTTACAGCATCAAATCAGATGTGAGGGTGTGCATCTTGAGTGCCAGCTGACATTATCAGGCATTTTTTCTGCAGATGAGGGAACACACCTAGGTACATATCTGTATGCATATGTGCCAACCCACGTGGACTCTACATTTGGCATTCATTCAAGTAAAAAGCAAGGAGGTAAAGGAAGAAAATTAAAAGAATGCTTGCCTCCATTTTCCCTCATTGATTGAGAGATGAGCGGAAGAGTGGAAACAGAGACACAATTGCATACGAGCAGGGAGACTGAAATATTGATAGGAGCACATTGATCATAGTTGAGTCACCACCATCAAAGTGCCGTCTATTGGACAGACCATGTGGAAAACTGCTGAGCATGCAAGCACTAACACAAATTGCCTGTGTGTGTAAGCAGTCAAATTTATTATCCACTGGGAAAGCTCTCATGGAGGAGCTAAAAATGGATTTTTTGAATCTCATCCAGGCCGATAAGTTGCTGATATTTTTCACACAGACAGAAGTTTCTCCATGTGTGCTCTTCTGCACTGAGAAATGGCTCTGGCTCCAGCAGCAGTTTTTTCATAATCTGACTGTTGTGTAGATAATAAACTCAGTACAGACTTCAGTCACAACAAATGTCGCCACTGCCTGAGCTTCAAAACGTGATAACAAGTCTTAAATTGCTTGACTTCATTTATAAAAGTATTGTTTTGCAGTTTTATTTGTTGACCGTGGTGGAAACAATACCAAAGATTCAATTCTTAGTACAGCTCAACACTAAAATGATGAAGGATTTCCTTTTCACTCGTTCAACCCAGACATCAAATGAGTTTGCACTAAGCCTCCAATGCAAGTCATAAATTTAGGTAAACATCAAATTTAATGGACTGTACAGAAGACAGGCTTGTGCTGGCAGCTTGGTACTGTGGAAAAAGTATCCAACATAATCAGAAAAGTTTTGTAGTACTTTGGCAGTTATGGTTTATGTATACTATTCTCGCACAAGAAGTTTGACTTTGATGTGAATAATCTCTAGTTCAACAAACTTTTGTTTATATATAAAAGAATGAAATAATTCCAGTGAAAATCAGGTTTAAGTAATAGAACTATTCATGGCTGCATTCAGTCACTGTCCCACGGTCCTCTGTTGTGCATGCTGGATCAGTGGCATAGCTTGACACACCAACATGAAACTGAACCATTGTTGAAGTTGTTAGTTTCTTCCGTGCCTTTTTGTAATGGAATGTTTTAGTAGATATAAACACATTTGCTTTGAAAAAGGTGTATTGTAATTTAATTTGTTGCATGATCAGGATAGAGTTAGACACGGAAAGGCCAATAAGCTGGCTTGTTGTGGCCATGTAATATTTATCAATAGGTAGTCTAACTGCGTGTATTTGTTTATAGGGCTGACTATTCAGCCCTACTACAGCAGGTCAGCGGTGCTGCTGCCATGGCGAGTTGCAGGGGAGTAATTGAAAACCAGCTGTATACAGGTCATCTCTCATTCAACGTAGCCACAATGGAGATAGAGCAGAGAATCTTTTAGTGCTGCTCTCTACCCCTCGGTCTTCTTGTTACTGCTTGTGTCTGATATCTATCTCGCTCTGCCTCCCCGTCTCTGTGTAAATATTTCATTGGCTGAATCGTTATTGTCACTACTTTGATACAGAGCAGCCTCTTGGCTGTTTGGAAACTGCTACTAATCTAGCTTTAAACACACACTCAGTCACGAGAATACACAAGAATATAACGCGTAGCCACACACACATACACATATACACACACACACGCATCGTGTTTCCTCAGGCAGTCTCTCTTCAGGCAAGGTTTGGACAGCCCAGCTGCAGTCTCACCTCTACCCCTACTCATTATGCATGGCCATGATGCTGATTGTGTGTGTGTTGATTCTCAGTTTGAGCCAGCTTACTGTTGGGATGAGAGACACTAAGGCACTAAACAAGCGCGAGGACAGTCATGTTTGTTTTTCTTGTCTTCGTTCTTGTACCATATTAAATATCTTTTCTTTGTCTTGTTTCCCCGTAAAGTTTAACTTAACCGCCGTCGTCCTTCATTTGCTTCTCTGCCTCTGTCTGCTTGTTTGACCTCTTTTCATTCCCTCTACAGGCCGGACAAAAAGACAGCAGAGGGTGGTGTGTGTGCACGCATCTATGTGTGTTTGTGCGCGTGTACCGTCTTGTCCTGTGATTTAGTGCCAAGCTGGCAGCAGAGACTAGTGAATAGGGGGCCCCTTTCACACAAAGAGAGCACGGGATACACACAAACACACACACACACACACACACACACACACACACACACACACACACACACGGCTCACAGTCAATGCCAGACTGCAGGCCACCAACTGCACACCTGGCATGTTGCTATTATGTCACCAGTGTGTGTTCGTGTGTGCGTGTGTGAGAGATTGTGTGTGAGATTGTGTAAGTCCAGCAGACACCATCTGCTCTGTCCTCTGTGAACTTGTCTCCACACCTCTCCTCTCTCTCCCTATTCCTCTTTACTATATCAGAATATTAGATGAACATTATACTTTATAGCATAACTGCATTTCTCTTGTATGCTCTCTTTACCTCAGTACTACTAAATACTTTATATCCTCACATACTGCTAAATGTACAATATACCTGTAGCTGTAGTTTCACTGCTGTTTATTCCAATAAGAACTAACAGTCAAACTCTTGACCATAGTTCTGCTGCAATGCACCAATTTACTAGTGTGTATGCTTAACTCCACTATTCCTGTGCTAGTATATAATAGTCCCATACTAGATCTAGAACTCTACACACTAACCCTTTTACAGTATAGGAGAGCTCAGCTTTACACTGAATAACTACTCTATCAATTCTATATTATATTTGTATGTGAAATATGTAGTGGTGTAACATTTGTACCTTAATAAAGCCGTTGTATGAATATATACTTTTTCTCACAGTGGGATAGATATTTTTGTAAGTACTTTAAAGCACTGGAGTACACTGAAGTGTTGAGCAAAGGCAGCAATGGTTATGGTAAAAGGTAATACCATGGAAGTATTAAGGTAAAAGACATTAAAAGGCTGAAGGCCAGCTAAAATGGACCTCTCAACAACAGATGATATATTACAGATTGTAAAGTTTTTTGGGGGGTATTAAAAGTGAAACAGTTAAGATTCTTAATTTCACATTCTCTCTGTTAAAGATCTCTCTTATCACTTCTTTCCTTTCATGACAACTCTTGCCCCTCTTGTGCCCCTCATACAAGTCTGTGTTTTGTTTTTCTTGCTCATGAAGGCTGTGTGTACCCCTCTATTTTCCTGCTGTACAACCCTGTGTGGGGGAGGGGATAGCAGTTCCACATTCAGTCAATAGGTGGCAGTAGGACACTGACGTTCACACTCGGACCATGTGCCCGGCTCACTGGCCTTGTTATTGTCTGTATGGCTTGACAGACACACACACACGCAGTCTCTCATACACACACCGAGAGTAGGCTGTGCCTGTTAAAATGTTTAACTGCTGTAAGTCCTCTGATTCACATTTGGCTTTTAGTTCTTCCTCCCAAAATGCTGCTATGTGTGTGTGTGTATCTGTGTGTTCCCTTTGCCAAGCTGTTAAGCACACTACTTCTTTGTTGTTTACATACCAACTTCCTCCTTGTTAGTCCGTGCAAGTCACAAAAGATAAAAAATAAATGACAACCTCTTCATTGTTATTGTAGCCTTGTAAATATTTGTAATGACTGCCCTCTCAAAGAGACAATTATTTTGGGGGTCCCCCTTTAATTTCCCTGCAACTGTCTTTTGTGTGGCAACCAGTTAAATTTCTATTAGAGCAAAACATAAACAAACTAAAAATACACTTGGGGGATTTTTTTTTACATATTGTTATATTATGATCGCTCAAGACTGAGGGGCTGATGATGTATGACTCAGGTGAGAATTACTGTGTATGTCTGCTGATTAAGATAAGCAGAATAAAGCAACCATTGTGTTCTCTGTATACCAATGTTTAGCCCTATTTTCCTGCCCTTACTTACTCATATCCATTTCACTTTCCTCCTTTTCCTGCCCCATCCTGTTCTTCTGCACTACTTGGATTACCTCTCACAATTCAAAATGTCATAACCCTTATCTTTCTCTCAAATAAAGGATACATTCAAATATGACATAATACTAAGGCCACCAGCCCCTTATATTATATAGCATTTCTTTTTTAATTCAGTCTTAATTTCTTTGTTGTTTTTTCAGATATATTGTTTTTTATATCCTCCATGAACACAGGAAAGCTTTTGCTCTCTACCCTGACTGATTCACAACCACCAAGTCACTTTACTGTTGAAGATAACAACATGACTTCAATGCTGTTTCCAGAAGCCCCAATGAGTCATGATACACACACCAGTGTAAAGGGTGAACAAAAAAAAAGTTACAAGTGGCTCAAGTCCTTAGGTTTATGTCTACTTTGAAGTCTAGACTTGGAGCTTGGGAGGCTGGAGAAGGGGAGATTAATTGGGGCGTTTAATCTACACAGTCCCTTGTGTGAACCCTTTCAGCTTTTTGGCAGTGTAACAGAACAAAAGCCCTTTAGATACCTGCAGGGATTAAAGTTTCTGCCATGTGGCATATTTGTGTCATGTGGATTTCCGCAAAGACTGCTTCAGATCAGTAAAAGGTAGATGATAAAAGTAGGGTATTCAGTGGCTTATAGTAGCACAGCATAATGACGTACTACTTGTGTTTGTAGTGACAATAAACATCACACTTGAATGTACCTGTTTAACGTTCATACAGATCTCTGTCCATCTATCCAGATGTTTCATTGGCATTTTTATCAGGTGGACAGAAGTCTGCCTATCAACCTAAAATGACCACAGTTCAATCTTTTGGCACCCTACATGTACATAGATATATATAGAAAAGCTAACCTTCATTAGCAATATGTAACAACAAATATTTACCAAAGATTCATTAAAATTGATGCCTCTGGACAGCAGAACAAACAGTACACACAATATTAATATATGTTAGCAAGCAATTGCCCAATTAAACCTCCAACAGTCACAAACATTCATTTGATTAATCACAGCCAGATATTTGCTGTCCTTTTAGCTTTTGTTTTGGAAATATCTGGGCATCACATGTTTATCAGCAAGACACTAACATTAATTGTCCACATTTTGGTAGTATACAAAACGTTTAGTTGAAAATGGCTGCCTTCATCTGTAAACAACTCTTAGAGCAGTGAGAGTGGGGGACAACAGTAAAGTCTGCTGTTTACCATAGTTTTGGCATCCCACAGTTGAACATCAACCACTGTGATGTAGATATTTAAAATGTGTGCTCAGGTCATAGAAAACTCTGCTGCATATTAAATCAAACTCTTCCTAAACTGCCAGCCACCAGGGGTGATAGAGATATTTTGGCTTCACTTTTGGGAGGCAGACATGCTGATCTGCACCCTGGAGCATCAGCCTGTGCACAGATTTCCTGTATGTCACGACTGCAGTCCAGAGTAGCAGAGTAATAAACAACAGAGAGAAGACAGGTAAAATGAAAATCAAATGCCTGGAGGAGAGAGTGAAGTGCTGCTCACTCACAATGGATCATCATCCATTATTTGGAAGTATTTGAGATTTCGGGCAAATAATGTAAAGTAAGAGTAAAACATATGCAAAGGGTGCACGAGACAGCAACAGAACTAACACATTAATGTTTTATCTCAGTATTGACCAAAACAATTGTGATTATCACTTTGGCCATAACTTTTGTACTTTGTAGTCTTGTTTTGCAAGATGCTACATGAATAAAGTTATCACTTTATTCTGTTATCACCATATATACTCCAATTTAACACAGACATTACAATTAATTGGCTATTCTACCTATAATTAACCTAAACCTCACATCAGTGCCATGATCAACACAACTCATTACTTGTAAAAGGGGAATCAGAAGAGAGAGACTAATGAAAGCCTGGGGAGTGAGACTGAAGAGTGCCAGAAAGAGAATGAAGTCCCAGTAAGAAGCAAAATCTTTATTTTTTTTCAAATGTAGTAACCATATTGAACAAGTTTAGAGAGAGAGAGAGGAGATTATTTGGTCTCCAATCTAAAAGATTATGCAACTGTCCCACTTTTGTGCTGTTGTTTGTCAGTTTTCCTGTCTGAATCCATTCTATCACTTCACTCCCACTTAGCTCCCCATGATGATTCTATCCTTCTCTCTTTCTCCTCTCTTCTCTCTCTCCCCTCATCATTACATCTTCCCCTTCTTTGATGTTCGCTCATTGTCAATCAATTCCATCTCCCTCGCATTCTCATTGTTCTATTTTGGGTCAAATCACTTTTCCATTTCTTTCTGTGTACATCTCTACATAACTTAATCACCTTTTGCCGTATCAGTCTCCTTTTTAGTTTTTTACTAACATTTTCTCACATGATTTCTCTCTTTCACTCAATCTTAATGTCTCCATAACTCCTCTGTCCTTTATCAACCACTGTACTTTTCTTTTTTTCTTCTTCTTCTTTTATGTTAAACTTTGTCTGCGTTATCTTGCTGTCTGATGTCCAGGCACTATTTGACTTATCTGCATTCAGATGGATAGATGAAAACGGTGCTTATGAAAAGGCTAAATCTCACTTAATTCCTCAAGGCACAGACCATCAGCAACTCATTTATCTCCCACTCAGCTGAATGAGTAGGGAAACCCAGCAGCAAGATGTTAGCCCTGCAGTTATTTTTAAAAAATAATTCATTAACCATGATTTTAGCTGTTTCAGTGTTGTTTCACTGATGTGGCTGCCAGTCTTATTATTTAAGGCCTTAGGCACTAAAATAAACAAATATTTATGCATTCATTCATTTATTACTTTTACCTAATTACTTAGACTGGCCTGTGGGACAAGTCAACCAACACCACGGGAATAGTGTTAAAAGCAAAGTGGGGTAGACTTGGCTTGTCATGTTTTTAAGCTATTTTGGCTTTGGCCAGTGGTGCTGATGTTGAGATGAGATTAAGTAGGAGGCTTATTTGGTTGGGTTGGTGGGCAATAAGGATAGAATGATGATGATAATCAATGCAATCCTTTCTTTAATTAAGTATTATTGTTGCTACAAACCTTTTTTTTTTTTTTTTCACTCATCAGTTAGCAGCCATCAGGACACAGCACAGCTAACAATTCAGAGAAACCTCCAATGAGGGGATGCATAAGTTTCAAGCAGATTTTAGAAGAACTTTGAAGTTCCTCTCTTTGACATAACACGATGGACCTAGTGCTAAAATGTAGACTAAAATAAAAGATGCAAAAATAAGACTCTTTACCTACCTAATAGAAATATTCATTGCAATACAGGTCACACAAATTGTGCTGCAGTGTCTAGTTTGCTCAGACTATTAACCATACACCCATATTATACATAACAACATCCAGACAAGCAAATTCTTAACAAAAATTAATTAATGTAACTCAGGCCATGTAACTTTGATTATGACTGTAGTGGTTTGCAGAAGAAAAAATGATTTCTCTGTGTTAATGATGTTATGTTGATGGAAAAAAAGGTGGAACAACACTGCAAGGGCACAGTGTAGCACCTGGACTAGTTTCCTTGATGTAACCTTCTCAGAGGCCACATTTTGTATTTATTAGTCTAATAATTTACTTTTCAAGAATATTAAGTATTTTGTTATGACTGGTCATTACCCAGACAGTGAAGTTCAGCTAGCAAATGATCTGGCCAACAATACACTGCAACACTTTACAAAACTTACAGACAACTGTGATCAGTCATTCAGCATTGTGGATAATGATGGTTTCTCTGGTAATTCTCTGCTAAAACTCTGCTACGGCATGAGTGTCCTCCTCAGCTAACCATTAACAGCAGTAACTGTAACAATAACACAAAACAAGAAGCCTGACCCAGAAGACATTCAGTCAGTGGTGGTGGTCAGTAAATTACCTTTATTACCGAAAGAATACATGTTTCCAAATGATTGTTGTTGCCTTTTTTTATAAATAAAAAAAAAGCTGCGCTGTCCTCCCACACACTTATCCTTTTTTTCTATTTGTTAGACCTGTGTGTGACCTCCATCAAGACCAGTTAGTGCCAGCTCTGTTCTGTATTGCAATTCAGTGAACTAAAGACATGAGAGTGAACAGTTTGGTACACAGTAAAATGAATGAGAACCTGACTACAGTAGCCTGTTTCTATTTATTGAATCAAGAATCAATTCTGAATTTAATTGCGAGACCAAGAATCAGAATCAAGTAAAGCAAGAATCCCAAAGATTGTGAGCTGCAAATTTCTTTTTTAATAACATACATTACATGTCCTGTTCATTCTGTCCTCTTCATTCTAGTCTTACTAATAGGAATGAGATAATTCAGGAAAGAAACTGTCATCATTTTGCAAAAAAAATAGTGTGCACGAAGAAAAAGACACCTGTGTCCTCTGAGTATAATTTACGGCACTGTATGGTGTTTGTGCATCCATTCATTTTTGTGTGTGTCTGTGTGTTGGTCCCCCTGTGGTATATATTTTGATACCATCAGGGGGTCTCTTCACACCCCCTGCAGGAACCAGTTCTCACATAGTGGGCCACCCGTGGCCACAGCCACGAGCCCCTGGTGTTGGGTGACATGAAAGGGCTACGGGGGGACAACTGATGCACATGCACATACTCACACATACACACACGCTCAAAGAAATGTTTTGCAAATGCTGGAATCTACTGAATATGTCCTTTAGTAATTCTCTCTTTGCTTGGGGTTACACTTGGCATTGTCCCTTGACAAACAAGCTTTGTTTTTGTCCCATTGCACTCTAAAAATAATAATTCCCAATCACACAATGTACTTTAAAATGCACATTTAATCTCCATTGTGTGTGTTTGTGTGTGTGTGCAGTTCTGTAGAGATAACAACTGTTGGATAATGGTTATAGTTTGGATATTGTCTGTTTTGACAGGGTATATGACTACAGTGAAAAAAATATTACTAATAATAATACTTTTCCTTGTGGACACAGCATTATTTGGCAGATGGTGACAGACTGACAATTCATCAGAGATCATTTTGTAGCCAAAGACTTGTATCTCCCTCCTCCAAAAATGTAGCAGTTGAATGTGCTTTATTTATCAAGTCTTGATCACATGAATTTTACAATTTGAAATCCACAAAAATGGGGACATTGCTTATCAATATATTTTTTGTTGTTTTGTTGCTGCCGCCTAGAATTTCTGCCTTTTCCATGACGGATCCATGACAGGCCCTTGCTTATGTGACTGAAATGAATGGTGATTTCCATCCAGCAGCCGCAACAAGACTGACTGATTTTAAAGTTTTTGTTTTAGAGTTTGTCCTGTGTGAAACTTACATTGCAATTTGACCTGCATTAAATATGCTATTCAATGCTATGTTGAGCCTACTCATTGTGTATATTTTGTCTCCAGTGTTATCAGATGGCATGTTCATGCACAATATGCAAATCAAGTAAGTGGGTGGGGAGCTGGCATTGTCAACCAAACCAAGCAGGTGGAGGGTTACTACATGTGCTACTCTACAGCCTGGATTTACTTTTCTACTGATGGAGAAGAAAAACATATTTTACTCAGGACCAAGCCGGGGATGAAGAGCTCTTTATTTGAATATTCAACACAGACAAGAAAACTAAAAATATTTTTGGTAGTTTGTTTTTGTTGTTTGCTGATCCACAGCGCATAGTACTGTAACTCACATTTTTTCTTTTCACTTCCTACATCTGTAAACATTGGGAGTACCTTGTCTACATTAAACTGCAGTGTGCAGTGTCCAACTGCAGCAGGAAATAGGAACAGTTTGATGCAGGCAAACAGCATCCATACTAATCAGCTTCTTTTTAACGTTGCTCTCTGTGGACAACAAGCAAGTAAAGAACCAGCTGTATCAGTATGTCATATTCAGATCTGCTTTTGCTTCTTGACACTAAGCCCCAGTATAAATAAATGGAAATTGTCTGAGTGGGGTGAATCAAGTCTAAGAAGTCGTTGATTTCCACATCACATGAATGTACCACAGCATAAGTTTCAGCTGAGCAACTTTTTTAAACAACGATAAACCATGCAAAAACATGGCTATGTTGCTTATAAAATATGCATGAGAAGACAAGGAAACATAATTAATTGCACTCACCTTTGATATGAGGTGAAAGAAAAAGTGTATGGCGAAACACGATACGAGTTAGTACCCAAAAAAGGTCATTCATGGGTCACTCAGTGACTTACTACACAGCATTGTTTCTGTCTTACAAAATATATTGTATGCTGTATGTTAGAATCAGTTATATACACAGTTATTTACTGTCTGTACTTTGCACATTGTGTTTTAATATTTTTGAATATTAGCTGACCGTGCCATGGCATGTAGATGTCGTACAACTTTGGGAATTTAAATCATTTTTTTGTAATACAATGCATTGGCATGGTGAACAAGATTGACATAGGAGACCTTATAGATGGAGGGAGGCAGAGAAATACTCAAATTGAAAATACAGAGCCTGAAAAGAGAATGTAAAATGCCTGCAGTAGATGACTAAAAGACAAAAGTAATTAATGGATAATTAATGGAAGTTTACCGTATTTTCTGTATTGAAGTTTAGTGAGAAGGATAAGATGAGTATGAGTGGAAAAGAAAGTCATGCACGCACACACATAATCAGTTTTTACTGTATATATAGTTCTGAAAGTTGTAATCATACATAATAGAGAGAGATTAATTAAAATTAATAATTTCAATCTACAAGGAAGAAAAGTGGCTGTTGTAGTACAGCATGACATATAGCACACAGTTTGTAGCACAAACTTGTTTCCGCAGTTGGATACATGTTGGTTCATGTTTGGTACATGTCAGGACATGTCTTCAACATGGCCCTCTGACTGCCTCTTTCTGCCTTCCTCTTGCTTGTTTGTGGCTTTTAGCTTCAGTGAGTCCTCTGACAATATTTTTCATTTTAGTAAGTATTGGGACCTTAACAATATTTTTAAAGTTATTGATTGAAGTATTACTGTTTTGTGAAGGGAACATTTCTTTATCAAAAAAGCAGTTTGTGTTTTCTTGTCATTTTCCCACATTTTAAATATTTTTGTCGGTGTGTGTGTATGTGTATATGTGTATATGTGTGCCTGTGCTGACACTTTGCTCTCGAGCCGCAGTAAATGTCACTCCAGGTCTTCAGCTGAAGAAGCCTTTGAGTGTTTCTGCCTGACCGGACGGCCTGTCGCCACATCTGTCACTTTGCAGAAAACCCTATGCCTGATTTCCTTCAACCCCCATTGCGTGCACGTGTGTCTGTGTGCCTGTGCGTGCGTGTTTGTTTGGAGCAGAACTCTGCTGTAAATCCCATTGTCTAGTTGCTAGAATTCTGTGCGTATTACTTTGGTCTTCAGCTTTTAGTTTCTGCAGTATTGGTCTCAGTGGCCATGAAGGATGTGTGTGGAAGGAAGTTCTCCGCTCTGTTTCACCTCCTCTTCAGGGGGATCCAACATTCAAGAAGCACAAGGATTTTCTTGCACCGTTTAATTCTGTAAAAACTCCTCAGACAGTGTACAGGTCTTAATTCAAGTGTCTTGTAACTGGCAGCAATCATATCTGAACTAGTGACCAGTGATCTCACTTCTAATGTGGGTTTAACAAATGCAGCATCCCCACTGTCATAGTGCTTGTGCATGGTGTTGCTACATGTAGTGGGAAAGGATTAAAGAGTTAAAGAGAAGGAGAAAAGTAGTGAGAGAGAGAATGGGCAGATTGGGATCAGTAGTCATGCATCTGGCCTATGTGTTCTTCAGCTTGTTAACACAGTAAACAAACCGCAGTCATTAGTTAGAAGCTTTAATACAGAAGATATCCCATATGTTTACATAAAAATACTAATATTTACATAATAAGATAATGTTTACAGATCCACTGACTAAATTAATACACACACACACACACACGTGCAGATTATTGCATTTGCAATTTTTCAAATAGAGTTATAAACTCACACAATATATTGTAGTGTCACTAACTTAATTAAAAGAACATGCAGGGTGTGTTTAAAGTTCGTCTGGCCTTACTACAGTAACTCATTCCATAGACACACACACACACACACACACACACAGGCTAAGTGAATTAACAAACACAAACATGATGCCTGCTGGTGGGTCATGAATATATTAGCATAAATACTGACCAGACTTATTATTATTTATCAAATTAGTGCCTGCACAAGCACAGGCCAGCGTGCACACACGCGCGCTCACACACACAGCACTTAACGAAATTGGGTCAGCCTTGAATTAGAAAGAGTTAAACCTTATTATGTCTGATTAATAACACAACTGTACTACTGTGTGTGTGTGTGTGTGTGTGTGTGTGTGTGTGTGTGTCCACTGCCCTGACTTCTTTGACAGCTGATATTAACCATTACCACCTCAATGACTTTTTAATAGGGACTCATTTCCATTTGTAATCTCAATGTTGAGACGTGTGTGTGTCTCTGTGTGTGTGTGTGTGTCTGTGTGTGTGTGTGTAAGGCCCGTAGTGCCTCACAGTTCTTGGGGTCTCTGAAGCATACAGAAATGGGATCTGCCCCCTATAGCTTCCTTTGACTCTCTCTCCCCTCACACTTGCACTGTGTGCCTCAGTCTCCCTGGCCTCTAATCCACACATCCCATCAGCCATTCATCCTCCCCTTGGCTTCAACTCATGTGCTTTTAATGACGTACAGTACAAGTTCATTACCTTGATCGACAGACATTGGGTCAAATCTCCAGACACTGTAGATAATCCCCGGTTGATAGATAACCCCTCCGTCACACAATTATATAATTTGCAGTAACATACTGAAAGATTTTTGAAACATTTCAATTAGTGCTGAATAGATTTGATGAATCAGTAGATCGGCAGGTGACATTTTTGATTATCAGTCCAACTTTTGAGTCCTTTATCAAATAGAAATGCCAAACATTTGCAGGTCACAGCCTTTCAAATGTGATGATTTGCTCTATATTCTCTTTCAACTCAGGAACAGTTGTCTTTGGATTACATTAACATACAATTTATCAACAGATGAATTTGATCTGTTGTGACAGCTGCATATTCTACTTCACTCTCCTTTGTATTTGCATTCATTGCTTGTTAAGTGACACTAATGAGAGCATTTCTTAATGAGAACAGATAACAAGGCCTGTTGATTGCTAACAAAATCACTAATATCATTAGACTCACTGAAAAAATCCTTCCCTGTAGAGTTCTTGTACAACCTCTTGCACTTATCTCCATGTTTGTCATTATCTGTTCTGCTTTCTTATTTCTTTCTTATTTCTGTTTTTTAGGATGTTGTTTTGCACAGGTAAACCAATTTGTAATTTATAGACAAGTAGTCAAGGCCAGGCTTCACAGATTATTGTACAAAAATACAAGCTAGTGGTCCTATTAGTTACCAGCAGTTAGTGGTTACTTTAGCAAAAAGTAAAACTATCTTACTATCAAGAAACATCAGCCAACATTTGTGCGTGTGTGTGTGTGTGTGTGTGTGTGTGTGTGTGTGTGTGTGTGTGTGTACTCTATCCAGGAGAGTCTATTTTGCATGTTCTTCTTTGTTTTGCACTTTGATATGACACAGCTGGTGTGCAAATGAGACAGTACTTCTGCTTTTGCAGAGGATGTCAGTTGTGTAGGTGGTACCTCAATGTGGCCCAGAACACATTCCGTGACACACTGCTTAAGGAATGTGACTACTTCCAAATGTGGCCTGAGCGATCGGATCTCCATGCATATCCAATGAATCTTGGTTGCATTCAGACCTGTACGTAGGTGTCTGTCCATTTGAAAACGCCCAAAACGCATGTTAGTGCCAGGTGTAAACAGGACTCCGTGTTAAAGTTTTTTGTAGTTTCTCTATCAAATCCACTGTATTAACAGCTTTCCTCTTACTCTTACTTCTTACTTTGCTCCTACCTTCATTCACTAGAGATAAAATATACTGTAGTTGGATAATAACAGGTATCCTCCTGTAGTTATGGCTGTAAACAGCCATATTGGGAATTGGGAATTGG
Organism: Protonibea diacanthus; assembly: GCA_028641955.1. NCBI lineage: Eukaryota > Metazoa > Chordata > Actinopteri > Sciaenidae > Protonibea > Protonibea diacanthus. The sequence goes on along the minus strand of CM053983.1, from coordinate 11,097,956 downwards.
TTCTTATTTTAAAGTGGGTACAAATTGTTTAACTCTTCTCCTCCTTCATGCTTTTTGATTTTCACACATGCATTTCATACATAGGACACACTCTCTTGTGTTGTGTTTGACTTGAGCTATGGCAGGAAAGGAAAAGATCTTTGAACGATTTTGCCATCAAACATTTGTTTCCCACGAAAAGGAATTATTCCGAGAAAATTGATGTTTGCAAACACATTAGAAATATCCTCCTTTAATCTATATTACATAAAGTTAGTCAGACTTGGGGTAGAAAAGAGCATTAGTAATTTATCGTCAGTGTGTGGCTTTTTTCTTTCCATTAGTTCACAGGAAGTACTAGTGGCTTGCAGCAATATGGGCAGTTAAAGGGGTCTTTTTGGTCCCTGCAGATCCCCTTTTCTCTTATATGCAGAAGTCCATCTGCTCTGGAAGCTTCACAAGATGCTTCCTCTTTGACAACACACACACACACACACACACACACACACACAATAGATGAAAGAGGGGATGTAACTTCTCTCCCAATTATTCCCTATACATTCATATATACACATGCCCACAAACACACACATACATACAACTTACCACACATACATGGTACTCGGAGGCCCTCTGCCAATTACTTTTGATATATCCATACAATATGTCTGACCCATATATGCTATGGCATGTTTTTCTTATATACCACATGCAGTGCATGTGCATGTATTTGCACACACACACATAAAAGCTTTGATGTGTCTCATGCACAAACGTGCACATAGGGTCATGCCTGTAGTTCAGAAACTATGTGAAAGTAGGTTAAAGCGGATCTGCTGTTGTTTAAAGGATTGTGTAGGCTGTTCATTAATGCCATGCATATGCATGTATATCCACATGCGTGCGCGCGCACAGACATGGATATGCAGCGTGTACACATCGCTGTGCATACACACATGCATGTATTTAGTGTAAACATGCCTGAGAGACACCATTTGCATACGCAAGTGTGTGTGTGTGTGTGTATGTGTGTTGGGTTAATCCGTGATGATGATGCTACCTGCCAAGACGCCCACGCGCCACATCAACAGTTGTTGCTCTAAATTAAGCTGCTTAATTACTGCAATTAAACTCTGTGTGTGGTGTTTGCATGAGTTATAGTGTGTAAACTTGTAAGAATTTGTGTGTGTGGGGATTGAAGGAGGTCTTGTGTCTGTGTGTTTGTGTATATGTGACTACTGATGTGATTTCTTGCATGTCTGTGAATGAAAGATTAGCAGAGTTCAAGAATATCAGTGAGTGCTGTTGAAGACAAACCTAAAGAAGAAAAAATAAGAACTTATTCTTATTGGACAAACCATGCAGGGATGGGTAATATTGTGCTAATAAAATCAGTCCACTTATTAGAGGCATGTCTTCTTCCAACAAACATTTTCTCTTCTTAATCAAACCTCATCATACACAGATCCTCACTTTTCTCCCTTTCCCTCTAAATTTATCATTTCATTTCTCAAGTTGCCGTCGTTGACATCTGCCCCAGCATGTTTTACTGTCTAGTGGTGGGTGGGGAGATCACTGTGGAGGCAGACAGCTAGAGGGGATTGGCTGATGGGGGGAGGACAGGGGAGGGACTAATGTGATTGAAGGTCAGACAGGCCTTCCAGTCAATGGCACTGTACAGAAGTGTTGCATGGTTCTACATTACATGGTTATATGTAGATGAGCTGTGTGTGTGTCCTGGATGTGTGTGTGTGTGATGAAGGAATGAATCACTTCTTGAAAAGGCTTTGGTTTAAATTAATATGTTTTTTATAAAGCAGCGTTTTAATTTGTTGTCTGATACATATTCATGTTGGCCAAATTAAATGATAGCTCTAGGCAGCGGATAATATATGCACGCCTTTTGCCTATATGTCAGTTTGCTTGTTAGAAGGGAATGTGTTGACATGTGTGAGGTCATGTTTTCTAGATAGGAAAGTAATCTCTGTGTAGAAATATTAGTAATTTGAAGCTGGATTTTGATGTGCAATGCTGTGATATACTTTCCCACGAAATGTACTCTGAAAAAGAAATGACACAAAAGGCGTTAATCCACATGCAGCTTTTTTCATAACACACAAATATGCTTATTGATCAAGCATCTGTGTTACAAGAAAGGTAAATTATAGGTGATAGAATAGACAAGCAACCATGATTAAAGATACAAAAGACAACAAATAACATGAAAGAAAATGTATAGATGTCTTGTGTTAATATAGCGTTTTTATGCATGCATCTTGTTTGATTCTATGAATCCATTATTAAAAAAATACCCATAGTGTATGTGTGGAAATATTATAGATATGTCTTTGTGCATGCTTCTCCTTAATTATTGGTGTCCATGGGAACCAACAAGAGAAAGGATTCACGAGCAGTCAAGTCAAGGTTCACAAACAGATTCACAGACAGCAATGTATTTTTTAGATATAAAAGAAATTTTGACTTCATTATCTACAATATATATTGTTCTAAAATTAAACCTTGAAGGATGTTGTTACGTTCTCCACATTAAACTACTGGTACTGGCAGGTTGTAATTCTGCCATTTATTTGAATCGCCAACTGCAAAACTTTAAAACTTTGTTTTAAACTGATTTTGTTCCACTGACTATCTGGAAAGTGCAACCTGAAATGTTGAAGACAAATTTTCAGTAGCAGAATAGTAGCAGCAAATAAGTGTTTATTTATTGTTTTTTAAGGTAGTCAGATGAATATATTCATACTTCAGGAATAACATAATTACACTAAATGAAGTACAAGGTGATCCATGAGATCTGTTAAATCATTGAGTTACAGAGTGAATATGCTCAGAGGGATCTAAGCTGTTATTGCTGTACATAATGTCACGCACATTCTAATTGGTTGCAGGGGGGTGATGTTTAATAGATTACAGATTATATGCACATAAAGATGATCCTATTATACTGCATTAAATCCTTATTTTCCATGACACAAAGCAACACATAGCTAAGCATGTTGTATACATTAAGCTGGCATGATGCATCAGGGGGCGTGTGTGCTTATATTTAGAAGATATATATATCCAGACAATCAGTGTATCAGAAATTCAATTCAACTATAATTGACTAATATTAGTCAATATAATATCAGTTTAAGAACATTTGTTAAAAGTTAAAGTACCAGCAATTTTTTATTTAGATGAACCATGTTTTCTGTTTCCGTTTCTCTTTCACGCTCTCTCTTTTTCCATGTGTTTACTGTAACATGCTTAGCCATGTGTTGACTTGTGTTATGGAAAATAGGGTTTTAATGCAGTGTAATAGGATCATCTAATCTATAGTCTGTTGAACATTCTAGCCGGTGGCAGCCAATGAAAATGTATATCATGCCAAAGAGATTAAGATAAGTAGGGATAGAAGGATAACTTGCAAAGTGTATATTGACGTACACAATCCACATACAGTACAGACCTACTGACACGGGCGTTGACAGAGTTGTAAACAAGGACTTGTGCACATAAATTATATCGTGTACCTTGATGATGAAGTTATGCAATTCTTATTCTTAAATTAATAATATCATCTGAGATTGAATTATGTCACATTAATTTCTGCTAGGACTAGCAGTCATTTTTACACTACTTTTTGTAACAATTAAAAAAAACATCCTGAGTGATCTTTAGTCAGCGTTAGTGTTTTTGTGTTTGTGTGTCTGTGTTATTGATGGAATCAGAGCCAAATGTATCAACTAATAGAAACAAGCATGACATGAAAATGTGTGGTCATGCTGTGCTGCTTGTGTGTCTCATTTATGATTTAAGACTGTTTAAGACTGATTTACTGTTTCAACAGTAGCTTTACTAAAGCTCCCAATCACCTGAATCAATTGGTTCTGTCATGCTTCTTCAAAGCGACCACTTCAAAGCCCTCATCTCTTTTCTCCTCCTACTCTTCCCATCCTTTTATCCAGAGGTGGAGCAGGGACACAGGACCATAAGAAATGATATATGTAAACAGTATAATGACATATAGAGGTCCGGTACAGTATATGCTAGTGTCATTTAAAGTTCTGAGGCTTTCAGTGTTACCATTCTTAACCAGGAAACAATATCATGTCAGTGATGATGAATGAATGAAAACTAAAAAAAAAATTGTCATTGTGTAGATCAACATTAAACTGTATCTTCCAAACTAGATATGCTTTCAAATTTATATTTTTGAAGGTTTGATTAGATCTTCCTGTTTGAATCTTTATCAGACACAATTTAGAAAATAAATATTTTAAGAGGTCCCTTTTTAGATTTAAATTTTGTGAAATAGATCACTCTAAAACTGATTTACTGACATGACCAACATAAACCAAAGCCACCAGTTTTCTTCCACTCTTATCCCTAGGATAAGCTGTGGCCCAACTTTTAATTTTAAGTTTTTTTTACTTGACCTATCAACATTTCTAAGAAAATTAAGAGGACAAAGTGGGGTGTTTGCAATAGCATAACATACATGAAAACAAACATTTACCTGAATGCATTATGTAGATGACCAACAGATCCAGTTCAGATTCCAGTTCAGTTCAGGTTAGAACGCCTGCTTGGGAAGACACACACACACACACACACACACACACACACACACACACACACACACACACACACACACACACACAGAGCAAACACGTAATTTGGCAGAGAGTTGGAGTGATGATTATTTGCTATGTGTATGGCATTTGTCAGACATGCTGATGGTGTTACTCTTGTACAAAGACAAATGCAGCTTATTCATACACAGCTGTTTCCTCCTCTGCGCTCTCTCTCTCTCTCTCTCTCTCTCTCTCTCTCTCTCTCTCCCTCTCTCTCTCTCTCTCTCTCTTTCTCTCTATAATACGTAGGTTTGTGTTGTTGACACTTAAACATGCACAAGGATACGTAAAACTATACTTTTGTGACGAACGTTCACTTCAAGAATTTGTTTTTGCAGCCACTGGCTTGAGAGATGTGACAGCAAACAGAACAAACATTACTAAACATGCTTCATCTTTGATCTGCCCCACCTGAAACCCCACAGCACTGCCGCCGTCACCAAACACAGTGTAGGGCCTGGGGTACATCCCATGCTACTTGTTGAAAATGTGATTGTGGGTCACATGCACCATTCTCAGCCATGAACCTACAGTCACTAGTTCTGCAAAACAAGAACACACATTGTGGATGCCTTAAAAAGCTGTTCCACACTTACAACACAGATTTCCAGCCTCATACTGTAAATTTAGATTATATACTGATTAAATGTCAACACTTCACTACACAGTGATTTATTTTTATTTTAGTTTTTTATTTATTCATAATCCCAGTTTCTAATAACTTCTGGCATATATCACATTTTGTTTTTATTTACAGTTTGCCAACTTTTTTTGGAAATGGGGTTGTAGAGCAATATTGTAGGAATGATTAAATTCGTGTTTGTTTTTGCACAATTTTTCATATGACTTATGGTATCTCAGCCTCAAGACACAATTCAGTCCATAATTTTATGGAGCAGATACTTCTGAAAATTAAAATAAAAGATATGCAGCATGTCCAGATACATACAGTGTGAACGTAAAATGAAACAGTATGAACTGATGACTGTGAAAAGAGTATAAAATCAGCTCAAAGCCAAAATTGTTTATATCTCTTCAGCTGTAAATGTTTTTGGCTGTTAAAGTCTTGTGTTGCTTACAATAAATTGTTTAAGGAGGTGTCATCCTGATAACACGTACCCAGTCTTTTGGAATGCCTTCAGTTATTAGGCATGTACTGTGTGCGTTAGTATGTGTGGGTGTAGGTGTACAATTAAACTATAGCCCAACACAAACAGCACAGGTCTCACTCTTTCTTTTTTCTTTCTTTCTTTTTTTTTTTTTTTTTTAATTTTATATCTTCCCGTCCTGCCCTCTTTCCATTTTGTTCCATCAACCCTGTGCTGTGTTTTCACTGCTATGTCAAAGTTCAGCAAATGTTAATAGCTTTTAGGAAAAGTGACCTGCTCCCCACCCTTGTTTATAACTGCTCTGACATCAGACTGCATCATAAGGTGACATGGAAAACAGGGGTTTCATGAAGGGTACAGCTACAAAACAGCACCTCTTGAACCAGTACAAATAAAGCTTGGACACTTCAGCCAGTCACACAGTCCTTTCCTACTAAACCACCTTAAATTAAAAACATTAAGATGTCCTTAGTGGTGTCTGCTTCACTTCCTATGTGTACAGGCCTTTTATTTTTACAATTATTGCAGCAATAAAGCACAATATTAAAAGCAAAAGGAATTACTCTTGCATCATTAGATTTACAAGTTTCTTTCTGCAAAATATTCCTGTGGAGATGAGATTTTTTTTATTCTTCTTCTTATCTTTTTTCAGTAATCTTGACAGGCCTGATACACCGTCACCTGCACACATACCAGAAACCAGAGGAAGCAGCTGGGTAGTGTGTATGAGAACAGATAGAGACAGGGACCAAGCTAGCATTTCCTGATGAAACGGCTACCTTCTCTGTATCTTCGGCCAACAATAACACTACTGGCGCATGTGATGCAAAAGGGACCGAAACGCAGGCCAAAGGGACAAATTGCTGGACAGGTTATTGAGTTTATCTGGAGATCTATGTATGACTGTGGCCTTGAGTAAACACCTGCGCCTTTTCCAAAGCATAGCCCAGTTCAAAACATAATTAACACAGGAATCAGAAGAGGTATTTGATAGCAGACAATACACAAGCTCACTCGCTTGGCAGCATTTTCTGTCTGGAATTACAGGAATGTTGTTTTGGAAGGAACCAATTTACCTCCTATGCCAATTTAATGCAGGTCTGGCCCTGTATTAAGAGACCACTTGGCCACTATTATTCTGGGAAAGAGCTGTGGTGTCAAAAGTGATGCTGCTGGTGTCATGGGTGTAGAAATATATTCACTCCTGGGATGCACATGATGCAGGCAAGGGTTAGACCTTGGCAGAGGGGTTGGTTTTATTCAGCCCAAACAAGCTGACATTAGCTACCCTGGGAATTTGCGGTATTTGAAAAAATACTGCAGCACATGAACCATGGTATTAATGTTGCTAAACAGTGACACTCTTACTCGTTATGAATCAGTGTTTGCAGATAATAACATGTATCTGCGTTGAGCTTGACCTCCAGGTTTAAGCTTTTTCTTGCCAACAGTGGATGTGTAGCTCCATGCTAAAACTAAGTCATATGATTTGAATGAGTTAATACATGAAGAACATTGAATGAACTAGTCTATCACTGAGTATTGAACCAAGGTAAATTTTCTTGTGATTTATTGCATACTGAAGCAAATGAATGTCTCATATACTGAATGCATTCTTGTGTTGTGTGTTAGCCTTTAGATCTGATCACGTGTGATTGATGGATGTTTTTGATGGTGTTTTCAGACGTGGCTGGCTCCAGAAATCATTAGTGCATCTTAATGTCAACGATGATGAGCTTTGGAAACTCTTTCACTCTGGACAATTATACAGTCATCTTTAATCTGTCTGGCCTATGGATGCCTTTAAACACACAGTTTTACTCTCTCTAACACATACACACACACAAACTGTCCAATTAGCCACACACCATGTTTACTCACTGAATGGTCACATGCATCTTTCTGTCTGTCTCTGCACAGCTAATGATAATGATGGTTGTGTAGTTGTCTGTGTGTTTGTGTGTGTGTCTGTGTACTTGAGCCTGTGCCCCTGCAATTGCAAATGTGTTTCAGTGTGCCTGCATGATACGATATGTCTTAACACACAGCTTAAGCAGACACTCAACCATTTTCAGACCTACAGCCAAATGACAGTTAGATCATTAAGCTCTAGTAGTGAGCGTTGCTCTAATTTAGCATGAAGCCAGTAGATTGCCCCCTCTTGCTGTATGTGACCTTCACATTCCTGGGAAGCATGGTATTTTTAATACTTGTCAGTGACTGTCATGAGCTGGGTTCTGCCAAAGCCTTGGAGCATTTAGGGAATGACAACAAGAGAGGTGATGAAACAATACTTTAGAGAAGCTGCTGTAATGGTGGGGGAGCATGCTGTGGATGTATGTGGAATGTGTTTAAAGACTCTTCCGATAATAGCTGACACATAAACTCGAAATGTGTGTTCATTATCCTTGAACTGATTTTTCAGAAACATTCAAGTAATTGCAAAACATTGTTAAAACGTAGTTTTGCTATGAAGTTTAATCGATGATATTTTAATCAGTTCTAAGATGAACTGTAGTTGGGTAAGTGAAGCTTGCATACTGTAGGAATGATGTGATCCTCTTTTCTTGATATAGTGAAGCAGACTTTTAGATCAGGTGTAGGGGAGAGAGAGGTCTGGCTCAGACTGTCCCGATGAGATGAGATGAGATAAAAGCATGAATAACTTGAACCATCAATTAAAGATAAAACTATTACGCCATTCTATAAATATGTGATGAATGAAAACTGGATCGTCTAACCCTGTTAATTTAAACCACCAATACAGAGGTCTGAATCAGATACCTTCCCCAAGTTTTAGTCTACAGGTTTCTTTCACTTTTCCACAGTTTTGATTGCTCAAACCTAGAACCACCCAGTGTTATTTCTTGAAAACATTTACTTCTGCTGCTTGCCACCAGAAACACTAAATGCATCTATAAGTCCAGTTGGATGAGCCATACTTCAGCATATAAGAACTATTGAACATTTATAATACTAGGCAGTATTTCTTTTGAAAAGCAACAGTGATGTACAAAGCAACAGTGCAAAGATATGAGAATGCTACATAACAAATTAAATAGTACTAAATATTTGGTTAACATGTTTAAATCTTGTTTTTGTGTGTGTCTCTTTCCAGAGGGAGTATGTGAGATCTGGTTGACCAGTGAGGACACAGGGGCCTATGGTAGAGACATAGGGACAGACCTGCCCACATTGCTGTGGAGACTGGTGGAGGAGATTCCTGAAGGGGCCATGCTGAGGCTGGGGATGACCAACCCACCATATATCCTGGAACACTTGGAGGTATGAACAGCACACAGCCACCTATTTCACCCAGAACTTAAAGAGCATATTACATCACTGATAAATAAAACTTAAAGATATTCCTCTGAACCGTTTTCTATTGCTATTTTGCCCCTGTTGTCTCTGCTGCTATCCCTTTCTACGAACAAATAATATTGCTTTGCCTAGATTTAATAAACTAAATGCCTTTCTGTTTTGCTTACCAAGCATTTTAGCTGCAGCGCTCACAGTCCATTCATTAGTGCAGTTCATTCTCTTCTCTCCCTAATGAGTCAATTAAGGACCATTGTGTCCTCTTTAGCAACCTCATTTTATCAGTCATTATTGTCTTCCTAATGGAACAATGGACATTGTTATCCGTTCTCTCTCTCGCGCGCTCTCTCTCTCTCATTCTCTTTCTACCTCTGCATGTCAGGCATGCATTATCTATCATTTAAATAACATATTATAACATGTTATCACTATTTTACACCATCAATGGGCAACGGGGATATCCAGTATCTGCTTTCTTTTGTCCACATTTGAATGAATGAAGTAGGAGGCCTAAGAAACATGTTTCTGTTTTGTGGTCAGTCTGGTCTGTAACAACTCCATTGTTGTCAAAATCAATATAATCCAGACAGCGGGATGCAACTAGGGGTTTCTCCCTGTGGTTGCCCCATTTGTCACTATGAATATTGTGGGATTACTGTAGGTATGTGGTGTATGTGTCTGATGAAGACAACAGAGTGTTTTAGATAGATATAGGTAAAGTGATTGGCACACTATGGTGTAAGCTCTAAAATGACCTGATTATCCTGCAAGTCAAAAGAGTGTGTAGTATGCAGTACCATGAGGCTCATGGTACTGCATGCTGCACACTCTGACTCATGGCATGAGCAGCTACTCACAGACTCTCTCTTTATCCAGTCGACAGATGAGTACTCTGGTAGACCTTTTTGGTAGTCTGGAAAGAAAAAGTGAAAGGGGGTCAAACTGAAACCGATCTTTATTCTGTAACTGTATTATGCAAATTTTTTGTAATACTGTGGTTTAGCAGTAAGGTGTATGGAACTACACTGAAGAGTCAACATTAATGTGAACAAATCCTACATGGATTGAATGCTTGTCAGTAATGTGGAATAAGTGATAGAAACCATATATTTGTATAGTAAAGGAGAGAAAAAGTAATGGAGAAAGGAAGGACATAGAAAGTTGAAATAGGGTGATGGTAACCTAGAAAACGAAGCAGAAGAGTGTTTTGTTTTTTTTTAGGAAAAAAAAAAGCCAGTGAAGTTCTCAACAGATATACTTTTGAATCAAACAATCAACTCTGGAGATCATACATGACTGAAATGAGGGCAGAAATGAAAAAAATGGGGATGAAGGCCCGGGGATAGAGATGAGGGGTAAGGAGGAGAGGGAAAGTGCTGTGGGAAGCAGCAATGGAGGTTGTAATTAACCAGGGGTTAATGGAGGTGGCTAATTGTCCCCCACATGTATAGGTAGGCTTTCTGCTTGGCTACATTACAATTAAAAAACCACCCTCCTAATGATAGGGAATAACAATTAACTGATAATTAGAAATATACTAGGACGACACACTAGTTTGGTCTGTGTGTGTGTGTATGTTAAGAATCATTTCATATGCTACTGGCCCTTTCATTGTTAACGTCCATGCATTGAATTGAATTATATCTTTTTTTGCTTTAATTCCTCAGTCAATTAACCTACATAAGGAAAGATAAGAGTGCTCTTCTTTAACTTATCATTGTCTTTTGCTGCTCCTGTCCCCCATTTACCCTTTATCCTCACTCCTCTCCCCTGCCAGCTACTGTTCAGACCCCCCTTTTGTTTTTTCTCTTTCTAGTCCTACTTATAAACTTTCTACATATTGAGTTTCCTTCTTGCCCTGCCTTGACTTTAAGTCGTTTAGTTTCTTCCTCTTTGATCCCATTTTTTTCTTCCGGTTCTTGCTTTCCTATAAGTCATTATATTCTTCTTGTCAGTGTTTCAATTTTTTCATCTTTCACCCCCTTTAAACTCTTGTTTTTCTCCTCCTAATTAGTTTTCCTTCACCTTTTCTTCAGTGTCTTTTCTCCAATTCCTGTCATGATGGTGGTAATCACAGCAATAACAACGGGGTGATGATGATTATGAAGGCCGAATCTGCAGAGTGGATTCATCCTTTATCTTAAGTAAAGGCCAAATTATAACCCAACATCTTGTCTTTTGAAGAATACCAACACTCCTTTTTATACTGAAAGGCTTTGATTGAAGCTGAAAAGGCCAAGTTACCTCTCCACTTCCCCCTAAAAGATCACCCTTTCTCTCTCTCTCAGCTACTCACTCAGATCAACACTGCTTCTTTTACACGAGCACACAGGTTCTCTCTATGTGCAGCTTGTTTTCTTTCTTTCTTTTTTTTTTTTTTTCCCTGACAGATATAGACAGCTTCATAGCACCATTTGCTGATTGGAGCAGTTAAAGGCCCAATTGCCTCTCTTGGGCCACTTGTCTCTGACATTTTAGTTGATTGCATTGTGTCATCAGTGGACATTTTAACATGAGTTCTTCCAAGTAAAAATGTCTTTAACAACGCTATTCTTTCCTTCTTCATATTGTTTTTCTCTTTAAGATATAAAGTCTTACTAGATTCATACTAGACTATATTTTTAAACTATATTTTTAATCTACCCATCTATCTTCCAGTTCATCTGTCCGTCCATCCGGTTGTCAATAAATTGCTAAACAGCTGTCAAAACCGTAACAGTAGGCCATCTGATCGTGTGTGCGCGTGCATGTGTGTGAGCTAACACAGTACTGCTACATACATAATAATATACATTCATTCACCCAGTATAATTAATTTCTAAAATATGTCTCCTCTTGACTCAGCTTGCACTCTCTGGGTGTATCCCATGCATATACCTATGCACGTGCTTGTCCCAGCCTCGGTATGGGACTGAATCTAGCATGCAAGCAGACCCAGTAAATGAGGTGTGAAAGTAGCCTCCCCATATGTAGCAATCAGTCAGGCTGAGATGAATGAAATAGCAGTTGTCCATTAAACATCCTCCGCAGACCTTATTTCAGTTTGACTAGAGATATATGAGGTATACCATCCACGCTCTTTCCACAGTTAGCTCTGTGAAACAGTGCCAGAGAAACAAATGTCCTTCTGTCCTTGGTTCACCTTAGTTGTTTTTTTCTTATCTGCAAAGAAAATGTAAAGCAAACTCAAAATACTTTTCAGAAACATAAAATTTGAATGAAATGGATTTCCCCAATCTCCTCAAATATATCCATTTAAAATCACAATAATAAAAACGGGTCAAGTTCGTAGTTCTCTGGTGGCAAATGTTTTTGACCTTGTGGACTTCTAACCAATTATAAAAGTGAATAAATACTACCTACATGACATGGGACTGGACAAAATCTGTTTTTCTGTTTCAGACACCATTTATTTATTTATTTATTTATTTATTATTATTAAACTTCATTTAGCTTCTATAGATGGCGAATTTGTGATTCAGTTTGTTGGAGCCGCACTGGGCCTTGGGAAGGTTGACAAACTACCAAACACCCGTAACAAAGTGAAAAATTCCATCTTCTTCTTCTGCATAGGCTGATTTTTCATACCCAAGACAGGAGCGTTGACGCATATCACCGCGCACACACTGAAACATACCCACACACATCTCTCACCTTCACACTCAGATGTGCACACAAGCACAGCTGTATGGGCACACACTTAGACACACCCTCTCAGACCATTTTCATTTTAATGAAGCCTTTGGGAGCCTCTTCACATTAGAGGCCTAATGTAGCATTGTGTGAGGGACCCGGCACCAAATGAATGCCCACAGTAAAGCTATTCTGATGCGCTTCTAAATTATGAGTCCTGACTTGCTGCAGTGAATTATGTGTTCTGAATTATTGCCACGAATTGAGGTTTGAAAGATAGAAATTTAAATGTCGGCTGTCCATTTAAATGGATTCTTATTGTGCCCTTTGTTGTGGTTTTGAAGGGCCGAAATAATTTGTTAATCTTATCTGTAGCTGCAGCAACCATATTTATCCATAATGTGGTTTCATGAATTTTGGTTGCCTTGTTTCATTATTTAAATTGCTGAAAAAGCTTTGATACAGTCAATATAATGAGGAAACAAGATGGAAAAGGCCAGGATGCTTAACAAGATAGTATTGGTCTCGTCTTTTTCCAGCTCGCAACAGTCAGATGATACACAAAGTTCACTACAGTGTGACATTCAAATGCTACACATGCACTTAATTTCCCTTTTTCTGTGCAATACATAGATTCTTTTCTGTACTGTGTGGGGTGCTGTGGGCTCAGTAAAACCTCCAGGGAAAATCAAATGCAGCCTGAAGTGTTTGAAATGTTTAATACCATTGGGAGCTCAATTCCTCTATCTGCTGCTGAATACAGTTCCCACCGACTGTGTGTTTGTGTGTGCCAGTGCACACACATGGGAGACCTGACTTATTATCCTGGGAACAGCTTGTAGAATCATTTTCTCTACAGACTCCCCTGGGTGAACCCCGTTAATACTCTGTTATGTGCGGGTTTGTGTATACGTCTGTGAGTGAGTGTGAATGCAGTTAGATGCTACTTATTCTGGGTTTCTTTCAGAACGTTCACTTGAACCAGACTGTAACCCTTTTTATCTGTGTGTTGGCAGTCTGGGGATTCCAGCTCTATTTGTGTGTGTGTTTTATAATACAGTCACCAGTCTGTATCCCATACTATTTGCATTTACAATGAAGTATGTGCCACATACTGTTATCGACAGTGCACTACTTTACCAGTTAGTGTGTAATACAAATCGGTGTGTGATTGACATCTGTCTTTAGAAATCACAGGGAAAGGAATTTTTCCCCAGCCCCATTATTTACTACCTGACTTACTTTACTTAATTTTGTCATTTCCAGTTCGGTCTGCCACACACCCACATGAGTACAAGGCACAATTTCTTGTTCACAGTATTGAATGTATTGTGCAGTTGTGTTTTTTTGTTTTTTCTTCTTATTATTATTTATTTATTTATCTATTTATTTGTTTATCTATTTTTTTCAATCAACTTCTTTCATTTTGTAAAAGACTTTTGTTTTATCGAGTTTTATGGAGCCACTTTTACCATGTATAGCTTTCTCAAATGATAAGGAATATATATTTGTGCACCAATTGCAATTTTTATGGCTGAATCCAAAGTTGGCTGATTTCCGTAATTGTCAGTACACATAACATTAACATTTTTGTAACTTTAACTTTTCATAAAGGGAAAATCCAGTTGTAAAAAGTATATATGTAAAAAAAAAAAAATCCATTCCAGCTCTCTGTCTCTTAAGTAAATGCTACTTGTAGAACCTACATCCAGGTTCTGTGGAATTTCAAATCAAGCAAAGTGTGATGCCCTTTTCCTTTATTTGTCTCCATCCCATCAGTATGACGACCCTGCTCAATAACTTATCTGCTGTATGTAACAGCACAAAGATGGCCTGATCCAAACGATCCAAACTTCATCCAAACCAGTCAGCAGTTACCCCTCAATTTCAGCAACCTCTTTAAGGACAATAGGCTAGAAACATTTTTTTTTAATTATTTATTTATTTATTTATTTTTATCAACAGTAAACATGAGTACCTAGTGGGAGGTGAAACTCATATTTTGTGCTCTGAATACTTAAGGGAATGATAGGGTACTGATGAGCAGGAAGGACAGTAAACAGAAGAGAGGGCAACAGATAAAATCCTCATGCAGAAAATTCCAGACAAATTTAGATCACTAAGCTTAGAATGAGCTCGCAGACCACCTTTCATCTGCTCGCTCTCTCTCTCTTTTCTATATATGATCTTTTCTGTTGTATCTGATTTGAGGGGGTAGATATTAGATCCTTTGAGCTAAGCCAGTTAAGATAGATCCTTTCTGGTTTATATCTGTATCTGAGCTGATCAGCAAAAGATGAAAGGATTGTGTTTCTGTTTGTCTGAATGAGAGAGATAGGCCCGGTAGGGGGGAGGAGAAAGTGGTGCAGAAACAATATTATGCTCCTTTAAACACTGTCAAGACTGATTTAAAAAAAAAAAAAAAAAATCACTTGCGCCCATTCTTGATTGGTTTGTTTAAGCTTGTTGAAATCTGCTTTGAGCTGGATAGTTCACCAAGAGCGAAGGCATTAAAGCAGCACTTTAATTTTTGCCACCGGGCACTGCTGAGCCATATCTTCCTCATCACAGCATCGTTTTCTCTTCAGACTCACTAAACTGTCTGTCAGCAGCAGTCAAACACTGAAAAGGCCTCAACTCCACGGGGACTGGTAACAAAAGAGATTCATATCAGTGTACTGTATAATCATTGGAGGATGGGACGCACGCTGTCAGATAGACGCACACACATGATAAATGGCTTGTGTGAATGAAAAGTCCTCCCCTTATAGATTAATCCCCAGTTGCCATCAGCAGTGCCCTGCTACTCAAGCTAGCATGCCATCTGTTGAGACCCCATTCACCCTTGCAACACACTTTCATGTATGCATGCACGCCCACAAACTGTGGGCTCTGTTGCGGTCACTGAGAGTTTATCATTTTCAGTGAATCTAATGAGACTGGAGCACCATATGAGATACATGACATTACACACTGTACCATGATATGTACTGTACTAAACAAGGCAGGGCAAAATAGTCTTTCCAATAAAGCACATATAATCACAAGTAAACTCAATGTGCTTTGCATCAAACTGCACATGCAGGTACATACATGCAGTCCAAGTATGAGTGTGGCTGTGTCTCGATGTACCTAATATTACATGCACATCATTATTTAGACCTTACTGATAGCTCATACACATAGAAAGTAAGAACAGGGCACTGTATTACCAAACCAGGTTTATTCTATGTACCAAGATAAAATGTAAAATATTTTGTCAATGAGCACAGGCATCAATACTTGAAGTGCTTACTTAAGGCTTTACAGCACAAAGCAAGAGGTAAAAAGGCATGTTTTGAAAAGGCACATATACATACATGTATATATGTATATATATTAGTGATAGTGTTTCAGTTTTTTAAGTTTTTTGTTGATTATCTGATCAACTGCTAACTTAGAATGATGTGTACTTTGGATATGGTCCTCCCTATGGTTCTGTGGTTGTAGATTCTATAAAAGATGTCACATCAAAATTTTAAAGTACACTGTATAAAGCGTGTACATGAGAAAAGTAGAACATAATTATCAGAGGAGTAACTTGTAAGAACTTTGAAATAACACACGAGCACATAATCAATCTCCTATTCTTTTACCTTTGAAAGCATTGAGAAACACATATGAATTCAGGTTCCTTCACATGTTTTTCACTCACTCTCTCACATACACAAACATGCAGAGAGCTGATTTCTGTCACCAATCAAGCTCCATTTTCCAACCAAATTAATTCTTTCTAATTTGGAGCTTCCAGTGGTCAACCCCCTGTGGTGTGCTGCAACTGAGCTGTGTTGGTGTGCGTGTGTGCATGCACACGTTTTTTTTTTTTTTTTTTTTTTTTGGTCCATGTATGAAGGAGTGAACATTCTACAATAGATCTTAATTGAGAAGACGGACTGCAATCAGCATATTCTTGTAGGAAATCATTAAATCATTTCTTCCACCCCTCTCTTTTTGTCTTCCTTCTTCTTGTGGTGATTAGCATGGTAATGATAGCATCCTGATTATGTCCATCAGAAAAAATTGACATCTGTGGTCTCTGTAGTTCTTTGACTGAGGAAATGAAAGTAAGAATGAAAAAAATAAAATAATAATTCCAATTCTCCCAATTAATGTGGTGAGTGTCACTCTAGCAATTGTTCTTGGTAAAAGTATAAAAGCTAATAGACTTTGTACTGAAAATCCTGTCTTAATCACTGCTTTCAGTTATATGAAATTACCTTCAAGGTTAACAACCATGGTTTTATGAACTTGATCTTGAAAAAATATATATATATATTTATTTTATATAATACATTTTATGGTGTTTAACAGATCAGTGTTTTTATTCTTTGTTTCAAAACACATCTCCTGAATTTCACTTAAGATCACAGTCAGAGTGTACACCAGTGCTAATAATACCTTTGCCAATTCTGATACTATTACATCCACCCCAGCTAGAGTGAAGCAGGATCGGGGCTATTCTGTAAGCCGGTGCCTTACATATTTTTATGTCTTTCTTTATGTCGTTGATGAGAGCAATGGGAGCAAGGTTGGGTCTTTGTTAGGTTTTAGGAGTGAAATTGTACCTGTATGATTGTTTGCTGGAAGTCTGCTGTTTTGTTTCAGTTGTCATTTGGTTATGGAGTGGTGCTATAATGGACCAAAAGTGTTTATCGAACTCAGCAGGGAAGCCATCGGTTCCTGGTGCTTCATTATTAGGCATAAGATTGAGTGCAGTGGAAAGTTGTACTTATGTTATTCATGAATAAAGTATGTTGGTTTGTTCTTTGTGGATTCTTCAGTAAAAGCTCTTGACTTTTTAGACATAAAGAACACCTGCTGGCGCAGCCATGACTCTTTGACTTTAGATCTAGTGGGTACCCGATTATTTCTCTGAGCTGCTTTTCTTTTTTTCTTTTTCCAAAATAGAAAAGAGAAATTGAAAATAAAAGAGAGAGGCAGTCTATTGTACAAGGTCTGTGCAGAAACGGGCAGGAATGTTAATGGACACCCCCAAATGACCCCCCATTGATTTGTGTATAAATGTAAACTTAACAATAGGAAAGTGCCTTTTTATCTGTTCACACTCATTTTAAGCAGACAAACAGCGGTTCAGGCTCAGACTGACATAACATGTATACACCACATGGCCTCTCCTTACATATGAATTATCTAACCCTTTATTTCTGTTTTTCTTGTTTCTCCATCTCTCTTTTTTCTTGTTCTCTTCTCTGTGTCTCATTAGGAAATGGCTAAGATATTAAATCATCCACGTGTCTATGGCTTCCTTCATGTTCCTGTGCAGTCTGCCTCAGACAGCGTCCTGATGGACATGAAGAGAGAGTATTGCATCGATGACTTCAAAAGAGTGGTGGACTTTCTCAAAGAGAGGTAAGACAGGGTGTGGAATACTGACGGACTGGATATTGTATGTTAGTGTCCTGATGACACCAACATAGCTGTAATGTGTTTTCTCACTTCTTTTATTAAGTCTACCTTTTGTGAATAACCTTAAAAAATGACAAATTGCTAGGCCAAGCTCCCTGCTTGGATGAACAGACTGTATCTGTTCTTTATATTTCCACTGTCCTCTGTGATGTTACTCTGACATACTAAAAAGCTTTTTCCAAACTTTGAAAGCATCCTTCTCTCCCCATCTCTTTTAAAATGCAAGTTTTTTGAATGATGCCAGTGATATATTAAATCTGTAGTAAATAAATAAATAAAAAATAATAACTAAAAAATAAAAATCTAGTAAATCTCTCAGTTTTACTGCAGTGCTTCACTCTTTCTGTCAGTTTCCATTCTTCTGGGCATGAAGGTTAAAGGTTAAAAACATTTCAAACATGGGATTAATTGACATGTACCAGGAGAACTGACTGCATCAGTGTTTCGGCCTTGATTCCTGACTTCATATTCAAGCTATGTTGTTCTAAAAAAGCACACAGAGAAACATGGATTTTTAAAGCTAAACATGTGCATTCCTGATCTGAATTAAATATAGAAAATGAAATGACCTCTGACATAGCACAAAACATAAGAAATGATGCAAACTTAATCTTTTGCTGCATGAAAGATAATCTGTCATGGTATTTGAGCATGATTAATTATGGCAATGCACATCAGGGATGGTGCACAGATATAGAATTTATGCTATGATAATACACTATGAAGGGATTCATATTAAAGTTTTGAGTCACATTTCTGCTATTATTTTGTGATTCAAAAGAGACATGTTTACATATGCAATGGTATATTTAAGCATGTAGCTGTTGCCAGATGATACCGCATTATATAAGTATGCCTTTTTCATGTAGTCAAACATTAAAGATTAGAACAGTATAATGTATGTCTGCCTCATTTGATATACTGTATGTGAGATATTTACAGTAACAGGGAGCGAGACAGTAAAAAGTCCTACTTGCTTGAGAAACAAAGTCAAATCACATCAACGGACATGGATTCACCCCCATTGATATCCAGATAATCATAAGAGCATACCTTATTCAGCACATGATGGTTGTCTGCCCTATATAAATCCTAGATATTAATATCTATATGTTCACGTCCATGTCTTTTGATGTTGCAGATTTAAGTCATTTTGTTAATACAGAGTTTGCTCCCAGCAGATGAGATCCATGTAGAGCAGCAATCAATAGACTTCATGTAAATGTTTCATGTAGGTCAGCAGTCAAACCATAGGCTTAAAAATAAAATGTAAATCTGGGTGAACAGGACCTTTATTTAGGTCACTGTAGAGCTATCTCTATTTGAAGCTTTATGTGTTTAACTGTATGTACATTAAATATATGTACTCGCCACATGCTGCCTGACACACTGAGAACAAGTTTGTACTCACTCACTTTCTCTCTTTCTGTCACCTCTCCCTTGACACACATCCATTCTTCCTTACACCTCCATTTATTTTCCCCTCTGGCACTATGTGGAAACCCAACCAACCTGATCACACACGCCATTAGTTTGAAATCCTGTTCTCTTCTACTTTTGACATAATGCTTTTGTTAGTCATTTGTAAGTCTGCGTTTTCTGCCAAACCCTAATTTGGTTGTTCAGAAGTGCCACTTATGTAGTTGCAAAACACGAATCCCCTGACTCTGTCTCATAGTGAAGGAATTGGTTTTTGCAACATTGTTTCTCATAATATTTTCTTATCCAGAAACACTTCTCCTGAAGATTCTTTGTTTTGTTCCTCAGTTTTTATGTTGTGTTACTTCTGGTTCCACCATTTCTCTTAAATGACTCTGCTGTTCTTCAAAAATGACTTCTTTTTGAAGAATGTGGTAATGATGAATAATTTTGAACTCCTTATATGTAGCATGTTAACAGTTTTTTTTTTAATCCTATCTTTCATACAGTGGTCTTTTTCTTTGTGACTTCTGCTTTTAGTATCCTGGCACTTGTCTTTCTCCTCGCTGCTTCTGTCATCTTTTTACTTGTCTGTTTTTCATTTTCTCTCCTTTGTTTTTTTCTGTGTATGTGTGTGCAAGTACGTCCATAACTCAAAACTTGAACCTTCCCTGTCTCTCTTCCTCTCAGCACTCAACTCTATGTTTGAGCATTAAAGGCTTCTGATTATGTGCACTGTGCGGTCATTTCTTCCACTAGAGTTGAAGGCCTCAACATTTCTTTAAGTCTTCCCTTTCAAGTTCCCTCTGAAGGAGCCTTGAGTTGAGAAATGATACTGCTGTGTTTGCTTTAACGCGGAGTCAGATGCTTATCTGTGTGTGTGTATGTGTGCGCGCACGTACTGTCTTGCTTTTTAAGCAGTTTAGCCTAGACATCTCTATCCACGTCTTTTTGGGGGGATTTTTTGTGTGTTCAGTAGACTTTTAAACAGTGGCACTGATCTGGCCAAAATCTTAACACACTGTGGCAAATGGTCATGGTAGACACAAAAAGATCACGCACACACACACACACACACACACACACACACACGCATACATAGACACGCCACACGCATGGTATCATGTCATAAGATCCTGTTTACATAAACTGTCACAACTCATCACCCGTTTGTGTGCGTCTTTGTATGTGTGTGTGTGTGTGTGTGTGTAGTTACTCATTTTCTGGCTACTGTTACTTAAACACACACGGGTGATGTTGGTTGTGTGAAATCAATACCAGTACGCATTCAGTGGTCTGACCCATTTGGCTGCAGCAGTAAAAGCTGGGGTGCAGGTCAGGGTCTGGGAGAGAGGCCAGGACTTCGGACAAGCCAAAAAACACCCACATTGTGTGTGTGAGCGAGAGAAGGAGTAAGCCTGTATGTGGAAAACATAAACAGACAGTCTTGTTGTAACAAGTACAAGTCTCTTTGATTACAGTTAAACCTTTCCAGGGACTTGCATGATTCAGTGCAGTATTAACAACATAATAATTGTTAATTAAAAATAATTGCATCCTTTGCTGACTTTCTCTTGATTGATAATGATGTAAATGACTCACTGATTTTTTTTTTTTTATATGTCCAGTGATTTGTTTCCTTCAACTTTTCTTGTTCCCTTGGCCACACACCGAGGGGGGGGGGGGCAAAAAGTGTTTTTACTGATCCATTCTACTTTTCTCAGTAGTGCACTCATCCACAAACAACTCAAGGTGAAAGGCAAAGGCCTGTGTATGTGTGTCAGACTTACAGGTGACTGTTAATGTATAGATTCCCACAGTTAGTCCTTTGTTGAGCCATATAGAGTTCACCTCAAAGAATGTGACAGACAGGAACCTTGTGCAGGTATGTATGAGGTCAGAGATTATCTGACTGACACCCACAGCAGAAGACAAATGCATTTCTCTTTACAAACAGCTTAATGCCACCAACACTGCAGAGGTCACGAGGGGTCAAATGCCTCTGGCCTTCCTTATCAGAGAAAACCAGCACATTCATATACATACAGACAGACATCAGACCTCCCTCCTTGAAATCCTTCATGGCTGAGGATCTTGAACTCTCTGTTATGGACTTGAGACAACATTGCTTGAGTCATATTTGAATGGCAGGTGATGTTGGTTCTTTCTTTCTTTCTTTCTGGAAGGAAAAAAACAAGCCAGGGCAATGTGGAAACTGAAATAAAATATAAATAGTATAGTATCAACCAAGATCAGAAACTATTGGATTGACTCTGAACTCTTGACAAACATTAAAGTTCAAAGAATGCCTGTGAAATTTAAAATGCCCTTCATAAGTAGGAGTACAGTGAGACAGAAGCCCCTGCTGCTGCTCAGTAGGTGATCTGTGGTGGTTTATGACCAGTGATACTCTACACTTCAGTCTTTCAGAGGAAAATGTAGTATATTTTGTCAGAAACTAAGAACCATGAAGCAATAAATATTACCATCACAAAAATCTCTTTAAAAAAAAAAGCTACAAATGTTTCAACTTAAACAAGTGAAACAGATTACAGCATAGAACATGACCATGGTCTTCTGTAGAACGATGCTGCGAGTTTCCAGCAGTGAAAATAAAAACAAATCACAAGTTGCACAAATTAACTATATATTTGCAATTTCCCCAGAAACACCGCACTCTGGGGAGAAAAGAGGGGGAAAAAAGTTAATTTTTCACACTGATGACCATACGACAGCTTATTCAAACAGTTTGATTTGTTCCACACTTAAACATGTATTGAGTTTAAAGGTCTCTTGAAGGTTGAATGCGCAAATCACCTGTCACTGGAAGCTCATTCACACTTATCAAACGCAATGGCAAATCAGGGTTTCTCTGACCCTTACTGAAACATGTGTAGATGGTGGAAGAAAATCAATTCTGTGTTTTGTTTAAGATTGTGTTCATTATGAAAGTTAATACTGTGGATGTGCTGGAGAACACCACTGACACGCAAAATGCTGGTGGGATGATCGATTACGTTAATCTCAGGCACATCACATGTTTGAAAATGATTGACTGAGTAAACCGAGTGTAGTCATTCTTTCACTGCAGATTTTTCATTCTTATGTGCCAAGTTTATGACATTATTTTCATTATATAGATATAATTCCACTGTTCTCTGCTTTAATATTTAGTGTAATTCCCACTGCCAAGTTTTGGTACACAGAGCTTTTCCACTAAATTAACCCATATCCTCAGAGAAAAATTGCATTAAATATACTTTGAATGACTTAACTAATTTTTTTTCAAGTTGTTATAACTGAATTGTTTTCTGCCGTGCATAATTCAAACAATCAGTAGAATAATTATTTCATTAAAATGGTTAATTTGTCCTCATCTGCCAACACAGACCATATTTTTTTACACCCTTTTCTCTCTGCTTCGATCAATTAAAATCACATAATGAAGTACAGTCTTTATGTAATGACGTATGGAGAAAATCCTGTTATGGCGGAATAAGGCTGTTAAAGAGTGAATGTGGTCAGAGGATTTTCCACAGTTGTTTCATAGTTTGCCGTAATATCTGGGCTGATTTCTCCACAACTACCCGAGAGGATTAACTGTCTTTGATTCACAGGGGCCAAAGATGAAGAGCCTGGAAAAGAATAGTTATGCATCTGTGGGTTTGGGATTGGTTGTGTATGTGTGCAGAGAAGCAGAATCTGGCAGTATTAATGTTGAACTTTAGGGTTAGTTGGGTTGTGCAGAAATGAGGGGGTGTAAGCATGTGTAATCATGTTACCAGAAAGCGGATAGGGGAGGGTTGGCCATTGAGTTGCCCTCTGTGGTTTCCCTTAGGGTGGCTGGTTGGTTTCCCTGGAGGTTCTCTGTTCCTGACCTCTGAAAACCCTTTCAATCACAGCACATAGGTCCTTCTTTCAAGGAAACACTTCCTTGCGTACTTACACGCAAGAAGGAAAGCAACAAAGACGTTTTCAGGCCAAAACTAGAGAGAAAAATATCGCTTTATTATTATTAGGTTAACATAATGTTGAGGGTATGTCCAGCTGTGGAGCTTTTACAGGTGTGGTCTCAAAGGAATGAGGATTTAGATAGGTCAACAGGTGATTAATTTGTGTGATCCCAGTAGCTGACTGGTACAATGACCCCTTGACCTATAACATGACCTATGGGGAAACAGCACCCGTTATTCAATCTCCATTTGAGCATTTGCCATGTTTTTTTCCCTTTCTTTAATACTTTAAGGCATGACCACATATATTTTGAAGTGCTTTCCTGGTTTGCGTTCACCTCACATCACTTTGACATTTAACATAACTCTGCTCCTCCTCTAAGGCGCCGAAGCAGTGCAGAATTTGTCTTCTCTGTCCTCCCTTTTAAAATTTCAACCTGTTCACCCTTGTCTCATGTGCAAAAACAGTCTCATAGCTGCACCTGATTTCAGTTAATGGTCTACAAGTACTTGACAGGTTTTGTTTTATATTGCCTTGATTATTACAAAAAGACGTCAGAGAAAGAGCTATTACAGGAATATTGTCTCTTTTCTCTCGCCCAGAAAGGATTTTATTCTAAAATGATCAGTACATACACACAAACGGCAACAGCCACATGCATGTATGTGGGTGGTCTGAGCTTTTTAGCACATTATTAGTCCAGCTTTAAAGACACTGGCTCTTATCTATAAAGTAAAGAGAACATTTTATCACTTCACACATTTTAAATGCACAGCTGGTCAGACACCCTGGTGATTCATAGAACGAATATCCATGCCCTATATTCACAATAGAGGGTTTAAATCTGGTTCTTTGCCCTGTTGTTTTTTATTAGATTTCACCCCCAACATGTCAAATGTCATTCACAGTCCTGTTGTTCATGAGATGATAACGCTTTTCATGTATTATTTGGTGACATAGGAGCCCAAACCAATGTTCCTTTGTGTTAAATAGGATTTGACGAATACAGCCAAACAATTTCAAGACAGCATGTTTTCCTCTAAAGGGTCCAACCAAAATGATGTTTCTGTTCTACATTCTCACATGGAAAGAGTTAAGTAATGACTTGTTCAAATACATTTGGCTGTTATGTTTATTAGTCCTGCGGTTTAAGGTGATAGCCATACAGTATGTCGTAAAGAGCAGCATTGAAATGTATATACAACGACAAAGCAATAAAAGAAAAGGGAATGCACAGTATCTGACAATATAACAGAGCAAACTAAGACAGACGTAGATGTGTTTTTGACACTTACATACAAGTCTGACTTAAATCTGATTTCACACTGACTTGAAGGTTCATATTTTTTATTTATTTATTTATTTTATTTTTTTTGTGGCCATGAGAATCAGGTGGATACTTCTTTAAATAGCCTGTCAGTGTGTTTTTGGTAGAAAAGAAAAATAAAATGTTAGCATTTATAACTTATATAGCTACTATAGCTTTCATAGATCTTTCATAGAAGTCTAAAAAGAAACGGAACACTTTTATGCAGAGGTACTTGGTCCTGTAAAAAAAAATATTCTCTGATACAGGAGACAAGCTTAGGCTTCATAGTCTTAAGGGTTCCTTTAAGTGTTGCAATGTTCAGCATATTGATGCTAAGTGATGATGTGAATGGCGTTATTAACCAATGTATTGATGATAAACTTTGTTTGTGTGCATGTCTGCCTCTCTCTCTCTCTCTCTCTCTCTCTCTCTCTCTCTCTCTCTCTCTCTTTCAAGTGTAGCGACTGTTTCTCTCCAAACAAACGGCTCCAAGACACTTGTGTTTGTGCACTGTCTGTTGAGTTTGTGTGTGTGTGTATGTGCACATGTGTTAGTCATCTCTATTAGTCATGCAGAGTGACAGGGTTATATCAAACCTCCCTGGGTTACGGCAGGACACATGCATCAGTAGCGTGACTACACTGTGTGTGTGTGTGTGTGTATTTGCGTGCAGTGTGGAGCCAGTCTCGCTCTGTTTGTTGTTGAAGACATACCTTCATTAGTTTAGACACACACACACATACTCACACATTTTAAGGTTTAAGGTATCAGTGAGGGCTAATGTTTCACTGGAATAGTAGGCAGGAGGAGCAGCAGCTCCCTAAAGGCATTGAAAGAAAGAAAAAAAAAAAACAGAAAAAGAGATAAGCGAGGGAAAAAAGAGAGGGAAGGAAGAGAGGACACAAGAGGCGGGAAGAGTGAGCAGTTTTGCCGCGGTAACCTGCCACACTGGTGGGAAGTCAACATTTCACCCCTCCTTTCTCTTGTGTTTTCCCTCCAGCTGATGATTCAGCAAGTGAAGTAAATGAAGCAGTGAGGGTTTCTGTGTGTTTTGACTCCCAGCCTTTGATTTAAAACCCTTATTAAAGCACACGGCTAGAAAAAGAATAAGTACAGCAAACAGCCTGGTTTAGTCATCGCAGGCACGGGGAACATCTCACATGCATACACATGCACACTTTAGTGTTTAAAACCACCAACATCACCATGTCCACAAGGTGGACATGTCATGTCATGTTTTCTGTTCGTGCTTAAAGTAATAGTACATCTAAACTTCACTTCTAATTGAAGGCTTTTCCTGTATGGAAAAAAAAAATTAAATTGTTGTCTTCTATGAGCTTTGGAGTTGAGGAATTGCCCTTTTGCCTTGCCTGTTTTTTGGACTCAGTCTAAGAGCGTGGTTGTATAATTGAGCTGTCCAACCATGTCAGAAATCAAGAGTGTGTTGTTCTGAAGGGCTATGCTGGAAGACAGAAGGGAAACCCTGCTGTGTGTGCACAGAGGGGGGAGGAGATGTCATATCGTTTCAGACAGTCTCTCCTTGAAGACATTGTCATTGCGTTGCTCATGGTTGTATACGTAAACACAAACAATTGTGTCAAGAACAAAAAAAAGAGATCTAAAGAGAGAAGTTTAATCCCCAGCTCCCTTTTCACCTCCACACAGCTGAGCAATCATGGTGAGAGTTTGGTGTGAATGTCAGATTTGTGGTTTCCAGAAGCTAAATGGTCAGACACAGCCCTCTAATCCAGTGTTAGGAAATTGCGGGGGAAAGCTGGTTATCTTGTCTTTGCCCTGATTGCAATTTTGTTGCTCCATTAACAGCCAAGATGGCCACCAGAAGTAAAAACACCCTCTGTATTATTTCAGCAATCTAAACAAGTATGTGAAACCACAGATGGCATGTCCATGTTTTTTTGTGCACATGAGAAATTCACAGATAGAGCCTATTGTTATATAACAATGTACACATTATACATCAGCGCAAGCACAATGTGTGTGTTACATACACAGCTCACTGTGTAACTGGAAGCTAGAAACAGCCATGGATGATTCCACAGTGGTTCTGCTGATGCAATTTCCACTCTGCTGCTGCTTGGTAAGCAAAAACATCTGTTGACAACTTGAGAAATTTTTAAGCAGTTGTGACTTAACCTGTCAAACCTGAAGAGCAGCAATTCTTGACGCTTTTTTTTTTTTTTTTTTTTTTTTTTTTTTAACTTTCTAAGCATTTGCTAACAAATTCATGGTGTGTGCAGCTACTGGAAAGATGCCGTGTCTATATTTGATTGTCCATTTGTACCACCGTAAAAGCCAAATATATACTGGTAAATAAACATATGACAGCTATGTAACCATTTACATAACACGTCAGAAATGATCAGCCAGTTTTTTTTTGACAGTTAAATGACATGACAGTTCCGTGATTAAACTCTTATTGGGCCAATGAGATTGGAGTTGTTACGCAAACTCCTCACTTCTTTTTTCTTCTTTTCAGAATAGTTCCATATACACCAAGAAGAAGCAAGATTTTCATTCCTTATACATATATTAACATCACAGAGAGTAGTACAGGAATACTATTTATCCATTTGTCTTCTTGTTTATGCTGTTCGTGTGTGCTGCCTGTTGATTTATGTGTGTTTGTGTATTGAAGTGATTTAATCCAGGAAGGAGCGAAAGAGGGAGGGAGCCTTCCTGCCTGCATACCTGGCTGTGTGTGTCAATAAGTCTAGCACTGTGAATTGGCTCAGTTAAAACAACAGGAAACCAGCAGAGAACGAGTCATTAACTTCACAACAAGCTGAAACTGAGGAGTGTATGTGTGTGCGTGTGTGTAGCCAAGAGAGAGAAACGTCTTGTGGATAATGACTCCTGGCAGTTCCTAACACATCCTTGTCTTATTGACACTTCCTTTGGATTATGCCATATTTCCTCCACACAAACCACACACACAGGATACATACAGCTTCACTTTAATTACAGGACTTAGGTTTTCCTTCATTAACTAGTGTTAATTTATTATTAGGCCTCTTAGACCACATTACCTATCCTTCCTGTCTTAAGAGAGAACAGAACACACACATACACACACACACACACACACACACACACAAATGCAGGAGCACTGGGTCCATGAGAGAGGGAGGGAGAAAAACACAGATGGACGGGGAGTATTGACACTTATGTAAGTGTGTGAGTGTCCATCTTGTCAGAGCAGCAGTGAAACTCTATGCCTCCCAGTGGTCACAAAGAGCAGGTGGCAAAACAGCCCAACCCATACACACACTGTGCCAGAATAATTTAGGAAGAACAAGGTGTTTTTTTCCCCCCTTGAATTGCATCAGCACAATACTCTAAATCCCATTTAATTTAAAAATGTGCTGTTTTTTGTTTTTTTTTTTCTAAGTTCAGCCAATGGTCAGTCAATATTGTCGTTACCAACTGACTGTAGTTTATCATTGTCATTTTTATCAGTAAAATGCTTTAATGCGGGTTTGACTCATGAGCCTCAAGGTTATCTGTGTTCATGAAGGACTGAGGTTATGTTTGACTTACCACAGTTTCCTCATGTGTTTCACATTTTCTGTATTTGCCTAAAAGATGTGCTGGTATTTGTTTTTCTTTGTCCCTCAAACAAATTGTGTTTGTACACTAGTATGGGAAAGTACATTGACTTTTTTCCCACCTACAAAGTACAAACTGAAACTGCGTGAGATCAGATTTATCTGGAGACTCAGACTGTTTGTTCTCCTATTGTTCATTCATATTATTCAGGTTGTTCTACCTCTGATTTCACAACTTCTATAATACAGTACTTGTTCAATCAAGGTTTTGCCGTGCTTTGAAGCCAGTTTGACATTGTGGCCATACTGATTAAGTACAGCATTGGCATCCGTCACGTTATCCACAGGGGCTTGACACACATATGTACTAATGCCAACACTAACACCTGTGTCTTCACAGATAGCCGTGACTGGTAGTATGGCAGAACAACATGAACACGCAAACACCATCCCTTAACATAATTAACATAATGAAAAGTCAAGTAACAGGGCAGCAAAGTGTTAACTTTCGATGTGTTTGCACCCTCTGAGTGCACTCACACGCAAGGTCAGCTGATACTTGTGCACATCAAAGATCACAGTCATGTTTCACTGTCTGACTCACCTTTTGCTCTCCCTGTCTGTCTCTCTCTCGTATCATATTTCTCTTGCTGAGTGTCTGAGTCACCTTTCATAGCTCATTTTCAACCACCCAGTTTCACTCAGTTGATGTGTGTGTGTGTGTGTGTGTGCGTGTGTGTGTGTGTGTGTGTGTGTGTGTGTGTGTGTGAGAGAGAGAGAGAGAGAGAGAGAGACAGAGACAGAGAACGAGAGAGAATTTGTATTTGAGTGACGCTGTGTTCTTGATCTGTTGTGCAACAGTTATTCCAGTCCCAAGTGACGGGCAGCAAGCTCTGATGTGTTGCCACTTTTGTATTTTTTGTGTGCATTTCTAAACACTACACTGTACACTGTTCTCTACAGGGAGGGAAATTTGCCGCCAAAATCTTACCCCATATTTTTTCATCCCATCTACTGTTACAGTACATGTTCCTCTGGTTTTTAGGAAACTGTCAGTTCTTTAACCATAGGCAGTTGGACTCTGAGAGAACCATAGATATATGGATATATCCATATAGAATTAATAGATCTACATTACCTCAAGCATCTTTTTCTGCATTATGACCAATGGAGAAAAAAAGTTTTTATGTCAGCAGTTACTGACAATATATATATATGCCTTTAGCTGTAAATCTCTGATAGGCCAATATTAGCCGATAAAATTGGCTCAGTTTTTGAACAGCGGATCAAGTTTATGGTACAGTTAAGAAAAATAGACATTCCCCTTACTGGTAATATAGCTTTGCGTATGTCAGATTATGTTGACAGTCCTTAACTGATTGTCTGTAGACTCCTTCAGAGTCCTTCTGATGTGCCTCATTTTACTGAAGGAATTGCACATTAAAGGAACACTAATTGATTTTCTCTGACAGATTCTTCCTCATTCTCAAGAAAAGCCCATATGATGCTCCTTTTGGACTCTAATGACTATCTGCTTAATGATTCATAAAATGATTAGTTAGTTAAAAATAATTAGTCAGTTAATTACCTGTCTAACAGAAAACAACCAACTTCAGAAATCAAAGGTCTTTACCACAGTATATAACAGTGTTCAACTCTGTTTCCTGTTGCTAGCAAAGTTTCATGCCTTTAATTGAATTTTCTGTATTCAGGCCCAGATACACAGTGTCTATATAACTAATTGACTGACTTATTAGCCAGCTATCCAGAGCTTCAACATGTGAACCCAAAGCTTCTCTTTTTTTTTTCGTTGTGAGAAGCTGGTCTGACCACACAAACACTACTTAACTAAGAGACATTTTTGGCCTAACAATTACCTTAGTAGTCCTTTTAACTTCCATTAACGTGTTTTGATAGAGGTAGTTCTTCCTCACTTTGAAAATGTCACTTTTAATTACTGATCTTTTTAGCGTTTTAGAACGTCCACTTATATCTTTGTGCAAAAAGAGAAGATAGATGTGTGTAGTTGTTTCAGCAATTTATGTCATTAACAATATTTCTAGCTTGCTGTGGGTGAACAACTTGGTAGAGCACCAAAAAAAAGTCTGCTGCTCATTCGATTCAGGTAAGGCTTTTATGTCCAGCATTTATCTGGTGCTTTGATGTTATCCATATCTGTGCGGGTCAGGTCAACACATCGGGATGGAATGATGAATCACATGCTACTGGTATGTCAATGAAGGTTGGATTAAATTGAAATAAAGTGCAAAGGGACAGTCCATTTAACGCCTGGCTAGACAGTCATGAGTGTCATGCCTTTGCACTGCATCCCTCTTAGGCGTGTGTATGTGTGTGTGTGTGTGTATGTGTGTGTGTATTTGTGTATATAGATAACTGTGTGTGAGAGAGAGAATGAGTGGATGGATTTGTGGTGTCTGTGTGCTCTTATTATTCCTCCCTCAGATTAATGAAATGTGTATGTGTGTGTTCTCATTACCCTTCTCCAAGGCTAATGAAGTATGTGTGTGTCTGCATGTGTAAGTGTGTGTGTTAAATTGAACTGCAGTTCTGCTCTGCTGTGTTCAGGCTGTTTCATTAAATGATAAAGTTTACTGATGACTCCAGTGGGATCATTATTTACTTGGCTCTCCATTCACTCCACAGCAGCCACCTCGATCTTTACAAATGACCTGCTACAGAGAAAGACAGAGGTTATTTTGCACTGCAGGTTTACAGACAAATGACTCGGCATTCACTTAGTGGACTTACAGCATATCTAAAGGGTTTACACACCCTATTTGGACTTTTATCAGTACCAGTTGTTTACCTACTGCAAAAAATATAGACTTTGCCTAAATAAGCACAGTTAATAAAAAATAATCATAAAAGGATAATCATTATCCAGACCTAACATGTGCAACACATTTTTAATGGCTTTTTTTTTTTTTTTCCAATATTCAAAACTGAATTACAACTCTCCCCATTACATATGGATAATAGAAACAGTGATTAAGGCAGAAAGATGTGTGGAGAAGTGTGAGGCTGAGAATAAGACTGTTAACTCAAGAACACTGTCACGGCTCAGTGCATTTAATATAGTACTACTAAAAGTAAAACAAAATCATTCCACAATCCACTTTCTAAATCCACAAGATATACAGAGAGCAGGCAAGGATTTAAGGAAAGAATGGGTGAGAAATGCAGGTTGAGAAAGTCTTTCTGACAGTTTGACAGCTCCTCTCAGGCCAACTGAAGCCATCACTTGTCTCATTCTGTCTCTTAACCAATCATTTGTCTGTCACCTCTCTGCTCTCAAGCATGTTACAGTCAGTGTTTTTTTGTTTTTTTTATGCTTTGCTTTTTTTTCTGTTTGCATCCTTCAGTCATTGAGTCACTTCACAGTAAAATGTCAGAAAGCAACTGCCAACTTGTCTCACATACTCATTGCATTACTTAGCTGTTATTTCATCTGTCATCTATTCCTGCATTGGAATCTGCACACATATGTTCGTATCAATATAAAGTATATACTTCCACCATTAGTAGTGCTTCTGTTGGTAAATCTGGACTTGAAATTCCTGGTTTGATCACATTTCACACAGTATTCACGTTCCTGAATCCTTTTAGACACAAAATCCTGCACACAGATTGAATTAAGCGATACCATTACCTCCATTTAACTCTATAATCAGATGTAATCAGGTTTATAGGTCATAGTAACATTCATTTAGGTATCCAAAGTCATTTTACAGTCATTGATTAGAGCCACAGTGAGAACCATTGTTTGTCTCTACAGCTTTGATCTGTCTGAAATCCTCCTGTTACTGTCCAATCACCTGACACCTTCTTAACCATTTTTACAGTCCCTTCCTTCATCGTTGATGGTGGAAGTGGTTGAGGAAAGTGAGTGATAACCAAGCAGACCTCTTCCCCTCTCTCTCTGTCCCTGTAAATTGAGCTGCTACATGACAGTGCCATTACCTCCAGCTGCCACGGCTAAATCAAACACTTAAGTGTCTGAGTGATTACTCTCACTTCTCACAAGTGTCCTTAGTCTTCCCCCTTTTCCTCTGTTCCTTCTGTCTCATACACACTGTATATAATACACATTACATTATAATACATTGATTAAGTTATTTTACACATTTAAATACACATAAGCATACATAAAAGCCCCACAGCATGAAATTAATAAAAACTTTGAACAAACTAAAGAAAAAAAAACAAGCATCGCAAATCAAGATGACAAACCAAGAAAGACCTGACCTGAATAACACAATGTAACTGACAACTGTTTATTGAACTTCACTGACAGTTTTCCATAAAATATATTTCAGGCAAAATATTGCAATGTTTCTGTGCGCATGTTCTTGAGGTTTTGATCACATCTTTAAAAGAAGTTTAATCTCAGTAAATAGCTGAAAAACAAAGATATGGATGACCTTTAAAACTGCTCTTGTGTATATTGTGTTTCAGAGAAAGATTTAATGAGAATGTCGGCTTAATGATAGCTGTATTTCGTTTTAAGAATATTTCACAGATTCTCAAGGGTCAAGTTCATTTTGCAAGACATCTGTTACATAGATGATTTATGCTTTTGACAGCTAACTTAAA
Source organism: Protonibea diacanthus (assembly GCA_028641955.1). Classification (NCBI taxonomy): domain Eukaryota; kingdom Metazoa; phylum Chordata; class Actinopteri; family Sciaenidae; genus Protonibea; species Protonibea diacanthus. Next base: position 11,064,952 of record CM053983.1, on the reverse strand, counting down.
TTTTCAAACATTTATTTCAAATGTGACCTGATAACAGCTGATTCTTTGGCAGCATTTTGAAGAAATGTGCTCGAACTACTGCTGAAACCACTTTGTACTCCTGTGTAATTCACACAGGGAATTATTTGGATCATTAAAAATGGGCTTTTTGTTTCCTGATATAATCAGAGATGATCTGGTAGACTAACTGCAGGAGGAGTTTCAAGATTTTTGGAGTTTAGATTAATAATTTAGATTATAAGGTCATAAAGACATAATGTTAAACCTTCTGTGATATCAGGAAATGGCCATGAAAGAGTATTGGACAGATGGCTCCTATGAGAACTTAACATCCCTGGTGAAAACCCTGCTGCTCGTCCTCTCATAAGCATTGATTATATTTGACTTGAACATAATTTTCGCACTATGTTGTGGTTCTGTAATCTTCAAACCTGAGCCCTTGTAGATTTAGTTCTCCCTCTCACCCCAGCTGCTGCTCTGTCTCTGTCTCTTGTACACACACACATTATAGCAAAGCCATGAGATTACATGTTAATGTAATTTTATCTAGGAGTTTTCTCAAGACAGCAGCTTTCCAAACTTTTTACATTTGACAACAAAATCTCCCGACAGCCCATCCTCTTTCCCATCTTCATCTTGTTCCCTCTCCTCATCGCCATGTCTCTCTCTCTCCCTTCACTGTCCATCTCCCACACTACAGCGGCCCCAGTGTGCCACACATTATCATTTCAGAGAACGCACACACAGTGCACACACTGCAGCACAGATGGGTAGCATGGTTTCTTTCCGACAGATGAATAGGTAAATATTTACCTTCCCAGATTGTCTTTCTTCCACTCTCATCCTTCTATCCCTCCACCCATACACCTCCATGCCACACTCATCTTCTTTTCCTTGCTGTCGTTTTTCAGGGTTCTTCTGTCCCAGTGGTCTCACCTTCATCTTATCACGGGGGCCGCTCACAGGCATCTGTTGTGCACACACGCTTGCATACACATGCATATATTTTAAATATATGATGAGGAGTTTGGTTATATGTATTAGGAAACTCATACATGCATGTATGCACATATGAGGGCCTCAGCAAACAAAGAGTTGATAATTGTGCTGAAGACAATGGTGTGTTTTATGAAGCTTAATTCAGCCCATTGCGGCAGATGGGAAACTTAATTAAACGACTTAAGTCTCCTATGAACACATTCTCCCTGTGTAAATGCTAACTCACTGGTAGCACACCATGGCTAATGGAGGCTACTGTCTTTAGGGATGTGGTCTATTTGCCTCCATGGGGCAGGGGAGGAAATGACAGGAACAAAGCACACACACACAAACTCACACCTATTTTCCTGCCCCATTGTCTCTTTTGAGTCAGGGGCTTCAGGGGCTGTGTTGTCTTTGTAGTGTGAAGTACACTACAGGAAATGCAGCATTGGCAACTGACTTCTGTTGATAAAAATGAGCCCATTGTCCAGTCTCTCATCATACAGTTTACATGACATATTCACAGGGGTGTTTCCATTAAAACAGATCATTCATAGTCTCAGACATTGTCGAAAGAAGTCTAATTAAATGTATCCTGTATAAATAGACACTTAGGATGCATTTAAAGATCTATTTAGAGTGCCAGTAAGGTAATGAGCAAGATTTTTTTTACACTTTTTGGGGGTAAAGAACACATCCTGTGATATCATTCCCTAATCAATACTAATTATTTCTCTGGGTCTGGCATACCAGACAATGTCTTATTTCATAGATCCTTTTCTCTTCCTGTTTATCTCGTTTCCACACACAAATAAGACTCATATTTCTTTGTCAGTATTGTTCTGTTACTCTCGTACTCTGGTTTAAAAAGCTGTTTTAAAGCTTTTTTTGACATTTAAAAAAGAAATGTAGTGCTGAATAGATGGATGAAAATCAAATTGACGGGTTTGATGAAGGAAAGCAAGGCTTTTCATGCTACTCTTGTCCACTGTTAAATTTGTGTACAGTACTTTTAACTTTTTTTTTTTTTTTTTAGTTCTAAGGGTTTAAAAATAGCCCTCTTCTTGTATTGGTTTAATTGAAAGCAAGCTGAGCTGACACCTAATCTGTCTTCTTTCTTAATTTTCTCCTTGTCTGTCTTAGTCTTCTGTTTCTTACACACTCTTTTTGAAAGGTGAACAATAACAAGATACATTTCTCCTCTCACATTTTAACAAGGCAAGTATCAGTGTGGTTCTTGTTCATTAGTATCACACATCACACCTCCATCACCCTTAGATCTGGGAGAGACAGAAGTGTCAAAATGATAGTGTGTGTATGTGCATGTTTTTTTCCCTCTCAGCCTCCACCTTAGGAAAATCCACAAAAGCCAATTCACACCAGTCTTTCGCCCTGCTCTTTCTCTGAGTATTCTATCTCTATGTGTTGCTTTGCACCCCTGCCCTGAAATCTGCATTTTTTTCCAGAAATGTTGTAATTTTTCTTTGGACTGCTACAAGAATAAAAAAGGACACACTGGCTACCTACAGTATACAGTATACCTTCTCACCACCATTACCACCAATGGGCCATAGCAAATTGGATATACAGACCGTGAGATGCAAAGAGTGTTATCTGTTGAGGCCAGAAAAAAATGACTTGTTTGTATAGATAATTTTGTTTCCTTAATCTGTTATTAATGAAATAGCTCAGGGAAGTATATCATAGATATTGTATACTCTTGTGACAAAAGCATTAAAACAAGATTGTGTAGGAATTGGTATTTTTGTGCCCCCAGTTTCTAAGTGCAATACCACTGTCATAAATATGGACAGGTGTACACAGTTCTTGTTATGATTATATTGCTCATGTTAAAAAAAAAAAAAAAAAAAAAAACTAGTGAGTGAACAACTTTGCCAAATATCAGTCAAGTGCAACAACACAAGACATAGCAGCAAGGTAATATTTTTTTAGTAGTCCAACAGCAAAAAGCCCAGCTCAGTGTCTTTTATTTCACTACGTTCTCGCCAACAACTAAAAGTCACCATTCACCTGATTACAAGTCAGTGTAGCATGATGATTTGATTGAAACAAGTTTATTATTACTTATTACTTTTATCCCTGTAGGAAGATTTTTTTTTTAATTATATTTCATAGGCTGCACAAAATGTCTCAAATGTGCATTCTAGACTAAACCTTCCAAAAGAAGTTACTCACTGATGAGCAATGTGGGTACACACTAACACAGTAGGGAATGCTGGCTCCATAAAATGAACTGTATTTCCCATTTTCAGGACACTTTACTTGATTAATTATTATGGAATGTCTTAAGGCTGTAAATAGTCCTCTGTTTACATAACAAAGTAAAGGATTAAAACTATGTATTTTGTGTTAAATACTCAGGGGGTTTAGAAGCACTGCTTGAGGGTATTCAAGTCAATTTTAATCACAAACAAAGAAATATTCATTTATCCATTCATGTAACCATTCCATGCTGAGATTTTTGTTTTTAATTTATTTAGTTTTACTTTTCCATTGGGGAGTTGTCAGGCTGACGTGAGAGGTCAAGGATGCCTGTGCCTGCAGGCCATTGGTTAATATTAATGACTATCAGCCAATTGGAACTCATCAATAGGTCAGGGGTTATCATGGGGTTGCAGATGCAGGAAGTTAATGTAATTAAAGATGCATCATGTTGTCGATTGCAGAGAAAACATCCTTTCCACTCTTTTCTTAATGTCTTTGTTGAGCTGTCTTTCTCTTTGTCACTCATGTTCTCTTATTAATGTATTTGTTTCTTATCTTACTCTTCTTTTCATATTTTTGCTTTTCTTGTAGCAGACTGCTTGCCACATAACACATTGCATTAAGAGGCTCCAGGGTCCCACCCTTTCCACTGCATCTAGATATTTGATGTTAGAAAGCTTTTAATCATCAATTGTTTGGTTTGCTTGTATTGAGAATGATGTCAAATTATTTCCATATTGGATATCATTCCCGCCAGCTTGTCAGAACTAATTTGGACTTTGCTTTTCAACATACTTTTTAAGAATTAAATTATCTTCCCAGCAGAATTTTCAAATTGGTAATTTAGCCCTCTGTGGTAGTTTGGAGCTACTTTAGTGATCAGAGATGATGTTAAATGCCTTTGGGATTAATCTTAATCATTGAAACGGTATGCCAACATTTCAAAACAGCATATATCTCAACAGGAATGTCAAGTATGTTCTCTAAAGATACACTGATATCTAAGTCTTGGAGTTCTCTTACAAGCCATCCAACTGCTGTCAATACAAACAAAATATATAGAACTTATCAATGCATCTATTCCCACACCCTAGTGGCTCTGAATAATCCAATGAGCCAACGGGTCAATAATCAATAACCATTGATTGGCAGCAGAGGTCGCTAATCAGGGTTTGATTGGCTGAATGACTCCTTGGGGAAAGGCTTTAGCTTCCTTTAATGCTGGTGCCCCACATAGTTTTATCAAAGACATGTATCAACAGTGGAAGGAGAAGATCTGAAGATCAGCTTCATGGTTGCTCTGTCTGATGTATATTTTATATATATAATTTTGTTTTATTCTTGTCAAAGGATCATTCTTGCTATTTTTCTGCAAGACCTGAAGTTAAGTAGAAGTTAGTACTCTCCTCAAGGGAACCCCAACAGCAGTTGTTTTCAGAAATGTCTCTGTCTCTCTTTTAGGGTCCCAGGTGTAACCATTGCCACAGACATAATCTGCGGTTTTCCTGGTGAGACAGAAGAAGACTTCCAAGAGACAATAGACTTGGTAAAACTCTATCAATTCCCAAGTCTCTTCATCAACCAGTTCTACCCCAGACCCGGTACACCTGCCGCCAAGATGGAACAAGTACCAGCGCATGTGGTGAGTGTGGACAAGGAGGACTCCTTTAATACTAGTCTAATGGCATATCTGATTTTGTCTAAATTTAGCTGCCCTTGCATTAAGATGATCACAGACATTAACTTAGTGCTTTAGTGCAGGACTGTGAGTTATGTTTTGTGACCTCACAAAATCCTATTTTGCAAAGCAGAAAACATGACCTGACTGACACACTGTATATACACTTATATACTTACACTGGCTACTGCAGTAACATGGCGGCTCAACATGGCAGACTCCATGGAAAAAGACCCACAGTGTCTTTAGATATAAAAGGCTCATTCTGGGGTAACACAATAACAATTCTTATTCTTATTCTTATTCTTATGCATATTATATTCCATCTCTGTCATATTCTGCAAATCGAGCCCCCATAAATCTTACACCCCTTTCAACATTGCAGGTTGCAGTATATATACGTATAAATGGTAAATGGACTGTACTTATATAGCGCCTTTCTAGTCTTCCGACCACTCAAAGCGCTTTACAGTGCATATCTCATTCACCTGCTCACACACATTCATACACTGATGGCATTGGCTGCCATGCAAGGTGCCAAGTGCTCATCAGTTCGAGGAACTAACCATTCATACACATTCACACACCGATGGCGCAGCCTTCGGGAGCAATTTGGGGTTCAGTATCTTGCCCAAGGACACTTCGACATGCAGACTGGAGGGGATCGAACCGGGGATCGAACCACCGATCTTCCGATTAGTGGACAACCCGCTCTACCTCTGAGCCACAGCCGCCACATATATAGTTTTTATGAGTAGAGATATTGGTATTGATACCAACACATGTGCATGTGTTCTTTGAGTGGGCATATATAGTACTGTGAGTACACACATAACATTGCACGTGTATTGAGGAAACAGGCTGGCCCCCTGTCAACTGAAAATGTGAAAGCCTGTTCCATTTCTGTCATGATTTACGTATAAATTTTAATAATTTAATTTTACTAATCCTGAAAGACGTGTGTAGGGGGAAATGTGTTTGTCCCTTTCAGACAGACAGACAGTTAGTACACATACAGTACTGTGTGATAGCAAATAGTGTTAATGTGTAAATGTGAAAATGTTAAAGCCTGCATTTGGTGTTGGTAGTTACTGTAACTGGAACCAGAAAATCCAGATTTATTTAAAGCCCAAGATCTTCAGGGTGGGACTGAGTTAAGCAAAAGGCAACTGACTGTGATGGATACGACATCTGTCATTAAAGCCTCTGTCAGTCTTAAAACTGAAATATCTCCTCAAATGAGCAATCATTATATGAATTGCCACAGAGAGAGGTGAAATTTTACAAGGAGAGCAGAGTAACTGCTTGTCTCCCAGTAGTAGCTGCTGCATTTTAACCTCTTTTTGTTTTCTGTGAAACCACACAACTCCTGACAGGTTCCTGCCACTCTCTCTCTCTCTCCCAGTCTGCTGCAAATGAAACAATTAACAGCTACTGAAGTCATAATTGTTAGGAAAGGTGTGTGTCAAGAGAGTGAGTAAGTGAGTGTGTGTCCACTGATTGGATACAGAACCATCAGCAGTGCCAGCGTTTTCTTGACCTTTTGCCTGATTTCTCAGCTGTATCATAGTTTGGCAGAGCCAGTTATCTGCAGTATAATTGTAAATCATACATTAACAGCAATGTTGCTTATGACCATTGATACTCTCTACCTTCCCTGCAGTGTATTTTTATGCTCATTATTTTCATTATGTTCAAGTTTTGGATTAGATGCATAATTATACGCACATATTGTGATTAAATTAAGTTCTCTTCCTTGTTTATCTAACAATAAGCAGAAGGAATTATTGCTTATTTAGCATTCAGCTGGCACTTTTTCTTGGGCCAATAGACTCAAAGTAGCCCCATACATAGTTGCGTACTTACATCATTACTTAGGTCCACATTTAATCAAGCTGCAACAGTTCCAACATTACTCAACGTTAACCATGGCGCGCATGCTTACTTGTGCTTGTTTTCTTTGACATTTTTCTCTTTAGTTTGACCTCGTACATTATGCTATAACCTATACTGTATGTTCTATCTCTTCGTACATTTGCACCCTCTCACTCTTTACCATCAAAGTGTTGACACGTCTCTTTCAAGTGGAGCGTCTTCATAAGTCATTCTCTTTTTCTCTCCTTCCTCCTATCTTCCTCCATTCTCTGAGGAGAAGCTGAGTGTGTCTTAGAGGGATCAATCCCCAGACAACCACCACACTGCTTCTCCTCTTCTTATCTTTTTTTCCCCGCTCTCCTTTCCTTCTTCCTCCTGTCTCATCCGACTTTTATTGTCAGCGGTTGGATGTCAGCATGCATCTATCCAAGACTTCATTCCACAGGCAGCTCTTTGATTGTCAGACTATGGCAGATTGCTGGTTCCTGTGGAATTTTTTTTTTTTACTGTCAAATCAGCCTTTTTTTAGATACAAAATTATAATAGCTACTTTTATTGTTTATTTAATGACTAAGAGGTTTGTACTGAATTACAGATTAAGCATTAAAATATTCATTGTAAATTGTCTAAAATACACAGGCAGCAAAGGGGGTGTCTTGCTTCACCTAAACCATTGTGACTTTTTTTAAGCTGCCTTGAATACAATCTCATGTTTTCATTGTCATCCTGCATCCCTAATAGCATTTTCACTGGTCGTCTAAATATTGAAATTGAAGTTAATTGTGGGTATATTTGTGCTTGACAGAGAGTAGTAAAAGGTGAGAGAAAGAGAGAGAGTCAGAATAATATGTCAGGGTCCCTGTAACTGGTACACCTGCTTCGGTGGTTAAAGCTGCACACAACATCACATCATCAGTCACCATGCACCTGTTCTTACACACACACACATATACGGACAGACACACACACACAGCGAGTGGTGGCAGCTAGGCGACGTTTAGGCCATGTAGGGTCAGTCATTAATAAAGTGCACCAGATGGTTTGTCTGGAACACAACTGTGTTGAATAGCCACAGGAGGGATGGATGGAGAACTAGATGGAGTAGGAAGCAGAGACAGAAGGAGGCCTGAGAGAGAGAGAGAGAGAGAGAGAAGGTATAGAAGGATAGGAAGGAAAGCTAAAAGCGAAAAGGAGACGGATGGGGGGAAATAAAACGAGACAAAAAGAAACGGCTACAGGGACCTGAAGGGGCACCACCTCCTTTTAGAAATGTAATTGGCCACTATGAGTGCTCACCCGCTAAATGTGGCAGCTGATGATGAAGATGTCAATCTCACCGTTTGGCTGTGGTAAAGGTGGTGGTCTATGTCCATGGACGTTAACCATACAAATGTAGCACACTCTGTCTTTTAAAACCAAGTGCTGATATTTACCTTTTCTTATCTTTATGGGATGCAGACATGACCTTTCCTAGCACCACTGACAACTGGAGGCAAATCAGATCTTACTTAGTGTGATAGCAGTACCAGCACATTGTTTTTTTTTTAGTGATTTAGTGTTCCTCATTTTACTGTACCTAACAGGGCAGATAAACCTCAGTGGTTATGGACTTGAAAGCAGTTTTAGGTCATTGCACCACCGGAACACATCGAGAGGCAAGCATATTTTACGAAGCGGTTAGGCATGACCACATAATCTGGGGTTTTGACAGCGGTGGACATTCTGTGTGATGAGCTGGTTAATTGAACTGTCAATACAGCCCATTCTCCAAAATGCAAGCAGCCATTCTCAGTCATCAGTCACTTGTGTAAGAGTGTGTGTTTTTAGGGTAATAGGCAGGGATAGATAATGAGGACTGAAGGTTGTTTGTTTGAGAAAGGTTCCCACATGCCTTGGATATCCTGGAACTTTGAAAATTAGTTTTCAGGTCCTGGAAAACACATTGGAAATGAGAGAATAAGTAAAGTGGTCTTGTCTTTGTTTTCATGGAGGGGGCTTTTTCCCTAGCTACAGTACATTTTTTTCCTACACTCACTTAAACATGAGTTCTCATTGGAGAAATAAATATTAAGCCAAAGGGCATTATTAATATATTGCTTTGGACAAAGGGAGAAAATGACTCAAAATAGGCTGAAAGAGTAATTGTCATTATGTAAAAGAAACAATAAAAAGCAGGCTCTTCTCATGAGCCAGTTAGTGTGTCCAAGTTGTTTTTCCACATTCCACATTTTTGCACATTATCAGTATACTGTCATTATTTTTATGATGTTGCATGAAAAATATGGTTTTGTTTCAGCGTTCTGATTTCCAGCCATGACAAAAGCACATATTTGAATAGAAAAAACCCACAGACAGATTTATTTCAGTAAACCAGTGAGCTTACTGAGAGAGCTGGAGAGGGTCCAGCTGCGACGTGGTCCAGGTGTTTTGAGGTATCTGTAGGTCTAACTTATTACCTTTTTGTAATAGATGATATATGAGAGAATACAGGATGGAGCAGAGAGCAGAGACAGATGGAAAGAATAGGAGACCACAGGGATGGAGGGAGAGAAGGGAGCATGTTGAGAATAAAAGGATGTGAATGCTATTAGCTTGGATCTCCATAATCATCCCCAGGTGACTAGAACTTAGCCTTGATAAATGGACTTGGTGAGTGTAGTGTGTGTGTACGTGTGTGCTCGGATTCCTATTGGTATGCAAGGAAGAGTTGAAGAATGAGCAGCTGCTGGAGAGAAAGAGAGAAAAAAAAGTGATAGAGAAGGAGATTAACTATTCTGGTGGGACAGTGTTTTTAATTTCCCCAGGTTGTTATTGGTTAAGAACTCCATTACCCACAAGGCACCATTGCGGCAGCTGTCAAAGTGAAACAGCTGGCCCAACACTAGTAGCTCCATCTCCTAGCCTCACTATCATTTATCTACGCCTGGACATACACACAAACACTTGCATGGACACAAACATGCATGCCCCCCCCCTCTCTCTGTCTCCAAAGCAGACGCAGTGTCTCACACACATATCAGGGGAGATAATAACACTCAACTAAAGGCAGTCTAACAGGTATTAAGGTTGAGTTAATGGTTAAGTTGCTGTCTGGGGCCAGGTAGGCCTGAATTTGATTAATGAGGAGCTAGTACACTAATAATGGAACGGATGACATATTGCATTTAATGATCACAGTTTTTGCTTGCCGCATTCAAATGCTTTTTTTCCTAATCTGAATAGGTCATCAGTATGTTAGTCATCCTAGAGCTTTAACTAGCTAGAGGGTCTGAGAGTAACAATGTTCTAAAAATAATCTCCAAATATACAAAACACTGAAGTGTAGATTTTTATAGAAGAGAATGAGGGGTTTATTTGATGCTGCATTGAGGTGATAGTGGTGAACAAAGCCTCATAAAAAAAAACATTAAATGAAAATCTAAGGCATGCACGCAGAGCATACAATAGAATGTCCAGAATGTACTGTATATTTACTAAAAGTTAAATAATTAAATAATAAATAAAAAATAAACAAATAATCTTACAGTTTCCCCAATAATGTGTTATAAGTGTTTTATCAGATACTGGCTCAAAAAGAAAAAAATATAACAAAGGTTTGTGAACAAGATTTTCTCAAGGCCAGTGAAACACACTGAACAGTGTGAGTGTACCAAGTGTTTTGAACTGTTTTACTGACCTGAATGTGTTTTAATGACCACCATACCACCATGTTTATAGTCTCTTCTGGAAAAATGGAGAGCTGCTGTAAGACATTTCACCACACTGAGTGTGAACATATATCTGTGTGCATTTAACATATCACATTGCTTAAACTTGGTTAGAAAATCAAAATAAAAAAGTTTTCTGTGAAGGTTCTCAGTCATCCAGGTCAGCTTTCTTCAAAAAAGGTCATGTCTGGGGAAACTGGACTGTGCATAGATCCATGAAGATCGTAAATGTTTCACCTCTCATACCAGTTCTATCAGTTATCATACCAGTTCTGACTGACTGGTGGGGAGTCTGTGTGTTTATTCTAGGAAAGCTTGTAGATATTGTTTGACGACTGCTGTCAGAGTTGTTGATGGTCACCTGAGGTCTGGTGTGAACGACAGTCGTTCATGTCACCTGAGCTCGGGTGTGGCCAATGGTCGTTAGAGTCACATGAGGCTAAGTGGAGAGCGCTGTTCAGTCTCCTGGGGAGGGATGAAAGGACAGCATTGTAGGTTGGGGATAAGTTGTGTCTGAGGCCGCCTCCTCTGTTGACTGAAGGTTTCTCCTGCTTTTACATAAATAGCCTCCTTCACTCTTTCGAGCCACCTGTCCTCCCTGTCCAAGATGTGAACATTATTGTCATTAAAGGAGTGTCCCATGTCTTTAAGATGTAAGAAAACTGCGGAAAAAAATACCATGAATATGTCTTAGTTAACAGAACATGCAGCATATCTGACAGAAGTCAACATAATTGGACCATGTTATGTGCAGTGACCTCTGTAGAGACAAAATGGTCACAGACACAGATCAGCACCATTGTGACCACTCTCATTGTGATGCTTTATGCTTTAGGAAGTGTTAATCCTTGCACATAGAAACACATCGATACTGCCTGAGGTTTTTCTTGGAGTAATATAACACATACGTGCCGTGGGTGTAGGCTCTATAGCACTAACATCTGCCTGTCATTAGGGAAAGACAAACGGGCACATGCTGGTAAGCCTGGAGCTCATACAGTACAAGCTAAGGCAAGATCACTGTTACCTTGCCCCACAACACTCTCACACATGGGCATACTGACACACAAGAACACACACACACACACACACATTTCTATTGCCTTAGAGTCGTATTGAGCATGTCCATGTTTTCAGATTCAGATTTATTTTGACTAAAATTTAACTTTTAAAAAGCTGCCACTCTCAAGACAATTTTTTTACATGGCTTAATATTGTCTATCTATTCAGCAGTGTTGTTAATTGTCAAGAATAGTTTAATCAGGGTAATTGCACTCATTGCCTCAGAGCTTCACAGCAGATATTCGTACTTCCGATAAGATAGTGTTAGAACAGCAGTGTGTAAGTTTTCTGTGCACTATAGGCAGCACAATGTGCGTCCCTGCCTGTGTTTGGAGTCTGTATATGAGTACAAGTGTATACATCCATGTAATGTCACTTCCCGTTAGACGCAGCATCCGTCTCTGGCGGCAACAACAGATGGACGTAATGGTAACAACCATCGTTCATCATCACCACGGTGACAGGTCCACAGACACCCACACACAGACAGTGGCTTTGTTTTGCTGGGTTGCCACTAACACAACCTCGATGGCATGCTAGATTAACTTCTCTGGTTGATGGAGCACACATGCATGCACGTGCACATACACATACCTGTATGCAGGTACATTAGTATGCAGCACATTAATAAAGCTCTCAGAAATTAAAGATGCAATGAAATAGGAAAGGTAACACTGACTTTGTGAGAGATGCATGGTTACTTGAAACATTTGCATTAACAAGGTGGTGGATCTCAGATTATGTAAATGTTGCACTGTATTTGATGGTGATTTCAGGTCTGTAGAAGCAGGTTGCAAACATTATTTATATTAATCAAGCAGGATTGTTTATGTAAGTATTGTATAGCTAGAGACAGGTGTATTGACCTCTTTTATGTTTTGTCTTGTCAGAGAAGTAAGGGCGTCTGAGTTAAACAACTGCAATCCAGACTGTCACATCAAACACTTAATGTTTAATAACGTCTGCTTTTCATTTATGGTTGTTTATATCAGTTTTACTCAAGTCTCAAAATACATACGAGTATCAGAGCATGTGTGGCATCTTGCTTCATATTAGCAAAGTTTACACTTCTCCGCCTCCCCAGTGCAGGCTTAGTTAGTCCTGGGCAGTTTTTGCTCAAGGGTACCACGACAGCAGCTGTTATGAGATAATGAGAACATTTCTCATTCACTTCCCCTTAGCAAGCTATTCCTACTAGTCCAGTAGTTTAAACTTAGGATGTCACAAATGTCTCCTGACATTTCTCCTGACCTCTGTGTAAATATCAGCAATACTTCAGGAAACTAAGACTCTTGGATTACAAGTAATGAGATGAGGTGTTTCCTCTTCATTAGTTTCTATTATGAGAGGAGATATGAATGAAATGGATGTCTCTGTATGAAAGCCTACTGGTTTTACCTCCTAATAGGGTGACGTTACACTTTCTCATACTTCTTCTCTCTCTTTCTCATTTGTATCTTTTCTTTCATTTGCTTTGTTCTCTCTATTTTTCATTCTGTTTTCATGTTCTTGTATTTGGCATGTTTTCACACTTTTGTCCATTTTGAGTGTACAGCATGTGTCTTTCCGAGTCAGTGTGTGAGCCTGTGTTGGAGTGTGTGCCTGGGGTGTGTGTTTTTGTGTGTGTGTGTGTGTGTGTGTGTGTGTGTGTGTGTGTGTGTGTGTGTACACGCTATTGAACTGGATAAATTCTGCTGGGAGCTCATTGGTGGTTGAGAAATCCTTACCTGCGGTTACATCTGTCTTACAGTTCCTCACACACTCACACACACAGTTGACCATCACCGAATGCAGAGTGATGGTGAGAGTGATGAAAGGATGGAAGGAGGGGAGAGAGTGATGCTGAGGAGAAATGATGAGAGAATTGCTCTCACCTACGGTGCTCCAGGCAGAGGGAGAGAGCAAGTGAGAGTGAGAGAGATGAGGGGGGACAAGACTTATAGGGGGAGGATGGGTGAGAGTGAAGACAGAGTGATTAGTATGAGTATTCCTTCACTGGAGAAAAACACTGGGAGTGAGGGAGAGCACCAAGGGATAACGTGGAAAGGCAAAGAAAACGAGAGAAAGAGGATTTGGAGATTCTGGAGAGCCCTTTGGCAGAGAAAGCGAGAAGGAATCAGGTGAAAACAAGAATGAAAAGATGGCAGAAGGACAGGGCCAGTGATTACAGGATCGTATGGATCTCAAGAGCCCTGGGTGAACAGAGAATGTGTAAGAGACGGGTAGAATTGGAGCGTGGGGAAGAAAAAAAAGTTAAGATATACACAGATGGAAGGAATAGAGACTAGAGCATGAGTGATGAAAGAACAAAGAGAACAGCAAAATCGAAATGACAGTTGCCTAGTGCAAGGAGTACTGTACATTCATTACTTTTAAACACTTGTACCCTAAACTGTACCTTTGTTTTCCCCCCTTACTTTATTACGTTTGTTTTTCTTGTGACAAGATCTCTTTTCTGTTCACTTTGACACTTTATTCTTACCTCAGCCTTTCCATTGTCTAAGGGCGTTAGCACAGCCTGTCATATGCTGTCATGCTAACCTTTGAAATGATCTCCATCTTTGTCAACTTGACCACGCATACTGTGCCAATTGATACATTTCCCTTCCATCTCTGCATCCACCCTCCCCTCCACATCCTCAAGCTGCCATTGCTTATCCCGAAGCTGCATTTATCTGTAACGATGCCTGTGTGCGATAGCAGAGCAACTTGTAGGTTGTTGCTCCGTATGTACAGATCTGGCCTAAGGACACAGAATCTAGCCTTTTACGCGAGAGGAGGAGAGAGCATGGCAATGAATGCATACTCCCTTTAGCTACATAGAGTATACATATATCCTTCCCCCTTAGCCAGACATGGCCTAATCAGCGTGCTAATTAGCACTCTTTGTAACTGCGTCAGCCTCATGTAACTGATTGCATTAACAACTGCCACACATCAAACAGTCATGTCTCACGCTTGTGCATCTCATTACACATTAAGGACATGCAAGGTTAAGGCCAGACTTTGAGCAGAAATAAAATGGAAAAAAAAAAAGAGAAATATTTTCTGCCACAGCTAGTGGGCAAATAAATGTATTTTTTTCTCTCTGTTCATTCCATATTTTACTGATTTAATGGATTTCTGTAGGCGTTGTTCTTAGCCATGGTGATTTTTTTCCCTTCTGTTGACCCAGTAAGTTAACATGAGTAAAACTATTCTGAAAGTCCATATTCATGCCATATGTCATTTTTTTTCCTATTTGTAGGACAAGCAGACAATGATGAGCACATGCCAAAGAGCAATATTTTAGACCATGAGGGAAATGTATAAAAACAATAAAATATAAAAAAGTGTACGAATCCTGACGAGGTGAATAATTTGTCCCATTTACAATCCATACGTTCACCTAAACATAGACTGAAGGAATTCTTACATTATATTTTTCCCTATTAGAGGGTTTCCAGGAACATTTTATTATATTTTATAATTTTTGATACCAATGAACAAGTACACAAGTCAAGTTTAAGTGACCAGTGTTATAAATGGGCTCTTACAGATAGGTCCAGGTGTTTTGTATTGAATCACTAACATAAAGCAAGTGTTGGACAGTATTCCCTATATAGATAAATGGATTTTAAGTATAACTTTTAAATTCTTTTATGTTTTCCTTTATTATCTACAGAAGAAGCAGAGGACTAAAGAGCTGTCACAACTCTTCCACTCTTACAACCCATACGACCATAAGGTAAGACACCTGTCAGTGTTTGTGATCACTGGTTTACCTTTCTCTGTCTGTCTATCTGAATGTTTGGTTTTGCCTGTAAAACATCCTGGTCTTTAATGTCTTTGCAACACGGTGAAATATATTTTTCCATTTATACATTATTTCATAATGGCGAGAGCTAAGCACATAAACCTCATTGGCCTCTAAAGCAGAAGTCTTCACTTGACATCAAAAGTAGTTGAAGGTCACCATCACGGTATTGTCTTTATGGCTGTGATGAGCTTGTTGTCTTCTTAAGATGGACACCTCTTGTCAGCAATCTAGTGGATGGAGACAGCTCAAGTGTTTGTTCCTGATTACAGTGTGAGAGAGAGAAAGAGTGAGTGTGAGAGAGATTGAATTCTGAAGTCAAAGATAAATCTCCTCAACCATGTGTGCAAGTATATTTGTGTGTGTGTGTGTGTGTGTGTGTGTGTGTGTGTGTGTGTGTGTCTGTCTGTCTGTGGGCTCATAGAGGTTAACATCTGACAGCAGACTGAACATGTCTCTTTTCAGGCATGCTTATGATGATGAGACCCTTGTGACAACGTGTGTGTAAGTGTGTTTGTGTGCTGAGTTCTTATATAAAGACATCCTTCTGAAAGTGACAACCCCATGATGACAGCCTTCAACACGTTTTTCTGCCTCCATGAAGAATAAAAATTATATTTTGATATATTAGACTATCATCGGTCCTTGTGATCATGTAAATATTATTTGTCAATAAGATATTTCCCCAATGTCTGACTAGTCGTATGACCATCATAATGACAACTGAGGTGAAATATTGAACAATAAGGGCAGAAGCCTGCTACTGCAGAGTGAATATTGTGCTGTATGTGTTGCTGATTGCAGGCCTCCATGCAGGAGACACTGCACTGTGTCATTTAACAAAGCTTTAGCTTGGTGAAGTTTTTTTTTTTTTTTTTTTTTTTTTTCCCAGAGTTTATACCTCTAGAGGAGTTTGTGCCTGTGGTGCTGCTGTTACACACTAATTAAAAGGATATAAGAGAGATCACGTTTTTACTGTGGCAGGCATGGATCTTTGCCTCCCACACACATAAACACAGACACACACACACACACATACACAGGCACACTAATAATAGTATACATGTAACACACATGCACATAAGTGAGTGCATAAACACACACCTCTTACAAGCAGTGAATGTGAATTGAGCTAGAAGTTAGAAGTCTTCATAATACATTAACATGTTTGCATCTAAATGAGAAATTTATTATTTTAGAACATGCTTTCTCCTCGAGTATGGTTCCCGGAGGAATTTAGAAACCAACTGTGTGACGGTGTATCGTATTAAGCCTGCTGTGCTGAGCTGCTCCATCTCACATATTACTGAACACTTTGTCCTTTTACACGTTTTTGTGCTCACTGATTTGTGCGTGTTTTTGTGAACACGCTGATTCATGAAGGTTTATATTGTTCAAAGTAGAAGTTAAATTATTCTTCAGCAAATTCTCTGGAATGTCCCACAAAGCCAAAGAAATAGTTTTTATAGAGATTTTTTGGTAAAGCCGAAAAAAGAACGCCTCTGAATCTTTCGCACATTACTTACCACTTCTTAAAACCTTGAACGACACTTAGAGATACATAGAGGCACTTATCCAGAATTCTAGTACCAAGTTGCCATAGTATACAAGTCCACTTCAATGTGTGCATTATTTGTGAAAATACTGAGCACTATCTTCTCAAAAGATAGACTATATATGAAGCACTACTTTAAAGGCACTGTATTGTCTCGCCAGATCTGAGACTTCTTAATTCACACTGAGCCAGTGAACAGCTTGAGATCCTCAGGGATAAAGCCCCTGTCCATTCCAAAGTTGAGGTTAAAGATGAAACATGGCCGTAGTCAGAGCCCAGACCTTCTGAAGTGCCCCCTCCAAGAAGACATTATTAGAAATGTAGTCATAAAAAAAACAGTGAATTAATTCTGTCAAATTTCTACAAAAAGGGACACCCCAGTAGCCTCCCTGGTAGAGCGCATGCCCCATGAACCTTTCTACAATGGCCCAGGTTTGATTTCCAGCCCCCTCTCTCTCTCTCATCCTTCTTTCTGAAGCCTGTAAGCCAGAAAAAGAAATAAAATAGTACTTTTTTCCCATTTTTATTTGGCTTAGAATTTTTCATACTGCAAAAAGCATTATTGCCAGCAATGTTAAAATATAAATTACACATTAAGTGGCTAATACATTTGCAATGTTAAAATGAATACACTGCCCTGACATGCTACATACAATCTTTCTAATCCCCAGCAGAGTGCAATTTCAACTAACTTACTGATAACCTTGCCTATTTCACCATAATGTGGATAAAACAAGTCAAAAGTAATCCCGTCTCTATTATATATATATATATATATATATATATATATATCCATCTGATAGCCCTCATACATAAATATTTTTAACATGTCAAGAAAGTTTCTTGCAAATCTTTTATGCAACAAAACGTACAGCCAATGTTCCTCTAGATTTTATTCATTGTGTAGATGTGCACATAAATCCCCTCGCATTACAAACCCAGATAGCCGTGAGATATGATTTAATGATAATAAATCTAATGTCAAGCATGCTTCCTCCCAGATCAGCCATGGTTCTGCCTGTCCTTGCCCATGTCCATACACCGTGGAAATGTTGAGGCAAATCAGCTTGTATTAAGACTGTATAGCCGTTAGATAGAAATAAATGAAGTCTGATAATGTCCCTCATTTTACATTAAATTCCCAAGGGTGTCTGGCCTTTCAGCTTACAGTTTATGTAAGGATATTATGTGTTTACTAACACATCCGCTTGTGTGTGTGTGTGTGTGTGTGAGAAAGAGAGTGCACAGATTTAAAGGCAAGCAAGAGATAGGTGTCTTATAGCCATTATTGTTAATACACATCGTCCTATAGGTATGAAAAGGTCATTAATAAAGACTGAGTCAGAGTAGGGGGTGGTGTGTTTGTGAGGCTTTATTGCTCCATAGCTTCAGGGTACCAACCAAATGAAACAATGTTTTTAAATGAACTAATTGGGTTTTTTTTTTGTACCAAGCTTGTTTCTTAATCTCCTGTGGATAGCTCTGAATCACAAATGTGGAAAATGGCTAGCTGGCTTATTATGGCTGTCAGCAGGCTGTGAGTGAGAATAAATATTGTCCTTCTTTCTTTGTTTTTCTTTCTTTCTTTCTTTCTTTCTTTCTTTCTTTCTTTCTTTCTGTTTTTCTTTCTTTCTTTCTTTCTGTCTTTGTTTCTGTCTTTCGCTCTTTCGTTCTTTCTTTCTGCCTCTGTATATTAAACAGCGTTATAGATGTTGTTGTGTATGTTGTGTATTCTTTCAGACAATTGTACTCCTCTGGTGTGTGTATGTTTAACAGATAGAAGTGTGTGTGTGTATCCGTGTGTGTGTGTGTGCGTGTTTGTGATGATTAATGTGAAATATCCTATAGCCAGATGGTGCTGAACAAGGCCCATCCATCAGCAATGAAAAGACCAGTGGGCAGAAAGCTGGCAGAGCACTTTGTCTAGGGCCAATGCCCAGCACCGGACACACACACACACATACAGTCTGAATCCTCTGTGTAACCCACTGAGCCACATTGGAGCCTTGTGTTTTGTTTCAGAGTACAGGTTCTTGCTTGTTTTTCTTTTTTTTTTTTTTTGCTGCCTGGGTCCCACATGAGTGGTGGTGTCTCACCCTTAAAACACATGTGGTGTAGTTTTGACACATACAGATTTGCAACCTATTTTGGTCCCAAGACAGAGTTTAAGGGTCAAATAGTTGCATTTTGTCTACTATTCTACTGCCTGATTTGTGTTCATATGAGAATCAGTGAAATCTGTAATGGCATAGCGGTGGTTAAATATGCCCAAAATGTGAAAATTGCCCTTCATCACAGTTAAAAAGCAAACCAAGGTGACACAAATTTTGTGAACATAGTTGACATTTACCAGTTCATTCATTTAAATATTGGCTGTATCATCTGATACCGCCAATATTTTCAGCCTTTGATCGCAGCTGAGGTTTAGGTTGTTACCGGAGGGCTGTTCCCCATTTAACTGGGAGATTTTAAGATGGCAACTTTATGGTCTGAAGTCATTTTTCCTTTCACCCACAGGCCTCTGCTTGATTTCTGTATTCACATGACAAGAATGAATCCTGTTTTTATTCATCAGTGAGATTTAATGAGAGTCAGCATGCTTGTCTTGCTGTTGTTTGTCTAGAGTGACCACAGTCTATTCCCATGTGCAAATGTGTAGTTAGATAAAGTGCATGAATACAGTACACACATACAGACCTTTCTCCCTTTGCTGCATCACCGTGTCATCTGGTGTAACGTTGTGCTTCCTGAAGGCTTTAACAATTCCAGGCTGAGGTTGTGAAACTCCCATCATGCTTTAGTCATTCTCAGCAAACTTAATGTGTGTGTGTGTGTGTGTGTGTGTGTGTGTGTGTGTGTGTGTGTGCGTGTGTGTGTGTGTGTGTGTGTGTGTGTGTGTGTGTGTGTGTCTGAGTGAGTGTCCATGCATTCAGCTGTTTCTGGCAGAGCTAATAAAGCCCCTCTCCCCTCTCACACCACCCTGTCACAGTCTCCTGAGAACACACACTCAGACACATACATACATTCTCCATGCTGTGTTCATAGGCCTGAATGACAGGGGTGACAGTTTTCCCTGCGGCAAGAGAGGAGGGACAAGCTGTCAACATGGCCCGCTGCACCTGCCCAGCCACACAAGACAGAGGGAGGGAGAGAGAGAGAGAACTCAAAGTTAGAAATAGTGCAGAAGGTGGAGGTGGATAAATGAAAGGCTGATAATGAAAGACTAACAAGAGAAAAGACAGCATTTGCAGAAAATAAAACACTTAATTACACTCAATAAACTTTCCCCCTTCAGCTATTCTGAAATCCCAATTTGCCTCATAGAAGTTGACATAATTATTTATCATTCGAAGAAAAAGAAAAAAAAAAAGTTAATTAGTCTAACAATTCTCCTCCCCTCCCCCTAACAGATCTTTTTTTTTTTCAAATTTTCCTACACGTTCCTAAACTAAACAAGTAGTATTCTGCTCTTTTCCCTTTTAGCAATTTTAATTACTTTTATATTGTAGAATGAGTTTCTTAAGCTGCTGTTGTTTTGTATTGTTGTGAGAAGCTAACCTCCATCCTTGTCGAATTTGACATTTGCTTGCCACACTTTTTTTTTTCTCCTTTTTCTCTTAATTAACTGACTATTCAGGGCAAGAGAAGGCGGGGAGAGGAAGGAGGGAAAAAGAGACGGAAATATTGGTTATTTCTCTTGACTTGTCTCTCTATCCATCTGTGTGTTTCTGTGAAAGACATGTTTTTTTAAATGTTAAACGTCTGAATGTGTCTTAAATTATGTAAATGTAAGACCTTAAAGGTATCTGAAGTCTTCAGTACTTTTAGCACTCTTTTGTTGCTACTATACAAAGGCGGTTGATTAGTTTGCCATTGTTTTTTATGCTGACAACTGCAACTACTATGGCATATCTAGCTTGGTAATTATGATGGAATATTAAATGAAAAAGTTACCATTGTGGTTTTAGATGTTCATTTGGGATGTGTTTTAAATATGTTGTTGAATGAGATGAGTTCTGGAAAGCATTTGTCTCCCTGTCACTGTCTCACCACATAGCTTTATCTCTTCTAGTGCCTTCAGATGCTAAAAGTCTGATGTACTATATGGAGTGGTCTGCAGTATGTATGCTTGTGACACGAGGAAATCTAAACACATACATATATGTATATATCTTGTGAGATGCACTCTCTTCCAGTTGGAGTCTATATTGTAACTTTCAGTAGGCGCTGAGTATGTGCTAATGCACTTACATAGTAAAAAGCATAGAGAACAAGCAGACACACATCTGTACTCCATCCAGAGTGAGGGGCGGCACACACCACACATACATCCCCTGTGTTCCTGCGTGTCTCCATTAGTTTTAGACAAATGGTTTGCTAATGATTTCCCATAACTTGTACACTTGACACACACACATACCATATGTATGCCCCCGATACTTGTTGCCTCTCTTTTTAGTTAACTGTTGGGTACTGCACACATAGGCACCAGCTGGTGTTCAGGGACCTAATCGATTTTATTGTCCCTGCATACCCAATACATACCTGCTTCTGTCAGTCTGATCGTCATCTCTCATGGCACTCTGCAGCTGTACTGCATGTTGTTTATGAACACCAGAGCTGTGTATAGACCATTTCATAGGGGAAACAGAGCGGTCAGTGGATTTGCACGCATATGTGGATAGTATGAGTTAATGATATTCAGCTAAACAGTGAGAGAGTAATTCAAATGCTGGTGTCAGAAGAACAATCAGTGGACAATAAAATATGAAATACTAGAGCCGTAACTGTAATTTTGAGGTTGGTACCGATATTATATCTCACATAACTTTGTAACATAACTTTGTTGACCAGATATGGAGATAGCAAGATTGAGCTTGTTAGTTATAAATGGGGTAAATGTGTGTTGTCGTTCTGTGTTCTGTTTTGTCTTGTTTTTCTTATCATTAGGACTGTGGGTCTTTGTTTTATGTATTGTATATTGTATGCACAATGTAGATTGTATATGTGGGAAATCTAAATGGTCCAAAACACACCAGCATTCTGGCAACATATTTTCACAAGCACAAATAACAGCCATCTGTTTTGACTCTTGTCAATGTGTTATTACTAGTTACAAATAATTTTCTTCTGTTCACTGTTCAGAGAGCTCTCAACGTTTTTTTCCTCAAATATTTTCATTAAAGCAAGTCGGCAACCTGATGAGCATTTGTTAAATTGAGATTGACATTGTATAACGAAGCTGATACACAAAATAAATAGCCATGGCCTTAAGTAGTCTTGGATACATCCTAGTGTGCTGGGTTATTTTGCACTTCCTGTTTGATCAAAGGCAACAGAACGGGAACAAATGGAATGAGACTGTGTGCTGTGTGCGTGAGTCTAAATGTATGTGTGTACACTGATATTTCACCCACATTGCAACGCTGCTCACCAAAGACGTGATTTTCTTCTGCTACTGTACAGTAGAGCACTATAGCCATGTATACATGCTCTCAATCTGTCAAGGTTACACAACAGCGACTTGCACAACACATACACATGTATCGCTCCACAAAACACACGTGAGCCTCTATATTTACTTAGTCCATTTGGTGCCAAACAAACATTTGCCTTTGAAATATTCACATATACTATGTTTTTCTAATTTATTCAACACCACCTTATAGCTTTGTATTTCTTCTAGAGACATAACAGTATACACAAACTGTATACAACTCTGCCAAGCACGGCAACCTGGAACATTCTTTTACAGCACTGGTATTTATGTTTTTGTTTTAAAGATGTACATGTTCAAGTCTGTTGCGTGTAGCTTTTTTTTAAAATCATGCCAATCTTTAAAGTTGCTCATCTTCTTTATTCTTAGCAATCTGCACATATGCTGTCTATGAGATGAGTCGCAGTGGGGGCAATGTTGTGATTTGGATTAAAATGTAGCCTGTTCTTGTTATAAAATCATAAAAGTCAAGTCAGTGGGCTACACCCACAGAAGGGAAAGTGTGGAACCAACAGTTTCTGAGGAGTTGGCAAGATTTCTGAATGAATGACCTACTATTTGTGGCACAATTACGGTACAACAAATGCTGAACCTTGAGAAAACAAAACCACCTGAGCAGAGGCGCTTTTCTGGTCAGAGGCAGACTTTCCTGTCTAAACCCAAGGCAGTTCTAACTTCAATGTACATTGTGTTATGTGGTGGTTCATTCTTAATCTCAAGATTATGTGTTTTTGGTGGGTTTTCTAACTTGTTGAGACTAGAGCATTACTTTACTCTGACATGAAAACAGCCATTTAACCTCGTCACAGTAATGGAGGTTGCTGCTGAAAACATCAGGGAGCACTCAACTGAATTTTTGCTATCTGCCTTTGGTGTTCCCAAGGTTGTGTTGCCAAGATGGAAAAAGACGATTGTTGTTGTATAGACAGAAGTTTTATAAGTTCACTTACTAAAAACTGAATTGAGAAATAGAGATGGGCTGAAAAAAAGATATTTTTGGGAAAAAAATATGAAAGCCTCAGTTGGCCTGCTCTCCTTTTGTAAGAAAATCTCAAGAAAATATCGGCTCTTTCACTCCCTCTCTCTCTCACCCACACTCCATCCTTCTCAGAGTGACACAATGTGTGCTGTAATGGCTTGTTGATTGCTATCATTTGTTGGGCCAAAGGCGTCAGTCTGTGTTATATTCACACACATCAACACAGACAGGTTCGCACACTCACACTCATACACACACGCGCACGTACACAGCAGTAGGCCATAAGAAACCATAGGTTTACAGCTGCCTCTTTTTAGCAGCATGCTATGTGACTGACATTTGAAAGGAGGGGGTGTGTGGGGAGGGAGAACGAAAGGGACAGAGAAATGAATTAGGGCTGGTGTGGCTAAATGGTTTCCTAGACAGGAGTGTGAATGCTTCCTGATTCAGTCAATAGGCTTCCCACTTTCAGTCAGGCTCATTTGGAAAGGTATGTGTTTTTGTATTTATTGGTGTGTATTACCTTCTATATTCTGCAGCTGCTTGGTTGGCTATAGTTGGTGTATTCTCTCTCATCATTAGAGTAAATCAACCGTATATGGTGTACAAAAAAGTATATCTTATGCTCCTAATAGGAGTAGTAGAAACTGGTGTAAAAAAGGCTGCTATTTTTTTTATCTTGATATATCCAACACTAGGCAATGGCAAACAATAATACAATATGAAACAAGAAAAGTTTTAATTTTCTATATATTTTCTACAGTTTTGGCATTTTAGTGCCAAAATGACCAGAAGATGCAGTTTTATCAAGCTGCCGAGACATCTTTGGGGTTTTTGTTTGTCTGTTTTGTTTTTTTGTTACATTGTGTGTGTGCTGTGTTTACATTTGTCTTTTTGGATTTGCCTTTGTGCATCTATGTATATATTTGCCATGATTGTGTGAGTTGTTTTAATGTTTCAACTAACTTTTTTTTTTTTTTTTTTTAGCCCGCAAATGTTGTAAGATATGTGTTTTTGTGTATGCATGTATGCAGGCTTTGCAGCCATAGTAATTGTTTGTCTGGGCCTGATTGCTTAACATAGCCTGTCATTAGAAATATTAGAAGCCTGATTCAACGAAACTCACTACAATTTATATGGAAATTCAGGTGCATGGTTTCAGGCTACAGACTAAAGCCGTGGTTGGGCATATCTTTCTGTCCTTCTGCCCTCCTTGCTTACACTCTTGCTCTCATCTAGGTCTGATTCCACGTTAAATCCAGACAGTCCAATCCTCCTAACTAAAGAGATTTATGTACAGGAGAAATGACCATTGCATTCACCCCTCCCATTTAAATCTCTGCTTATCACACATTCACAGTTGCACACACTTTGTCAAGACAGAGGACTAGCCCAGCCAATCTCTGGGATTAATTCACTTTGCCTTGATAGATGTAAACTACATCAGTTCCTTTGTTAGCTACTTTAGATTCTCATTTAACAATCTTTGGAGAGCTTATCGTCCATTGTAAATTACATGTTAACACTGTTTGAAATTGTGCGTTTAGTTATTGATTTTACTTGGTAGTGGCTGAGCTCTTATCTTGAGCAATGAATGTTTACAGGTTATCCACTTGTCCAAAGAAACTTAAAAGAAAAAACTGGATCTTTTAGATCTTAGAGGTTTTACAATGTTAAAGGCACCATAGTACAATATGATAAAGTTTTTTTTTTTTCTTCTTCTTCTTCTTTTAACTTAACATGTCTACTTGAATCGTGCCTGTAAATGTTTCATTTATTACTTTACTGGCTTGCTTTTCAAAAGAGAATTTAAAAAATGGAATTTGTCTGACTATCCTGGTGTGTTTATCAGTGGTTTTCTCTTTCTTTTCTTTCTTTCAGTGCCACTGACATTTCACGAGTTGTTAATCCCTGCACTGTTGTTCTTCCCAAGATAAAGAGGTTTAGTGTCAGAGTTTGGTAGAGTCATCTATCTTCTTCATCGGTGTGGAAACCACCAGAGGCTAATAACATCAGTCTGACTTTTCACTCCACATCTGCCTTCTATCTGTTAAGTCAGCAATCACTAACTATCCACACCTGCTCTTGCACACGCACACGCAGGAGCTCAGCAACAATCACTATGTGACTATGTGAATGTTGTGTGTTTACACTAGGATTAGGTGTTCAGGAACTGGTTCAAAACGTGGAGCCAGTTACAAAACTGAGGATCTATTTAGAAAAATCTGTTTTGTTTCTACCTACTATCTTCTATATTTGCTGTTAACCAAAATTAATTATCATTTATGACAAATGAGCGCTTATGACTGTGTGCATCTTTTAGCTCTTACACAGATATTAGACAAAGGCTTTAATAACAGCAATAAGAAGAATCGGAACAGCTCAAATCTGTGGAAAGGGCTAGACAAAAGAAAAAACACAAGTCTAGAGAAAAAAAAACTGACCAGCTGCATGTAAACATGTTTTACACTAACATTTTGTGTAAAAATGTAATGTGATTCCCTGCCTTAAGGTATCTACTTCTGGTTTCTTGTGTGCATGTAATCATAGTGTAAGACTTTGAGGATAGTGGCTCTATACACTCAGAACACACACATGTTTTAAGGCAAACACACACACACACACACGGACACACAACACTGTGCACATGGCCCTGTAAATGAGCCATGTGTATAGGGCCAAACGTGGGATCACTACTGTAAAGGCTTTATTCTCATTATAGCTGAGTTACCAAAACTGGGGCACAGCAGGGGTGCAAGTGATACATTAACTTACTGCAGGCAGTGTGTGTGTGTGTGTGTGTGTGTGTGTGTGTGTGTGTGTAAGGAAGAAAGAATTTTGAGTTTAAATGAAGGCAGTAAAAAATAGTGTGTTATTGTGCTTTTAAGTCTTGTTATTTTCTTTGTGTATGTTTGTGTGACAAGGATTATTCCCAAGTTGTTACATCCTGACATCTCAGAGAAGATTTTTTTTCCTTTTTATCCATTAAGAGTTGCTTTCTGGATGTTAAAAATAAGATGGGATTGATTGATATGTTATATATTAATTTGTAGTTCCACATATATTGTCATTGTGTTGCAGGTGTCTATAGGAGGTCAGAGCAGGGGCTGCTGCTATAGGTTTCTTAAGTTGGAAAGAACTCTGTTCCCATAACCTCTTAAATGCACAGATAAATAAGTGACTTATTTACCAACAACATTTAGGTGAAAATCTAAAGCCTAAAATGACAAAATGTCAAAAATGTTAAAAATCAACCAGACATTTATTGTTTAGTAAGAGAGAAAGCGAGTAAGTCATGAGTTTGAGGGAATGATTATGATTGTTATAACTGTATTTACTTCATATTAATAATAACTTAAAGCAACTATTATTCTCGTGTGATTTTCTGTTCTATTTTTAAACATAAGGGATTTCCCATTGCTAAAACTTAGCAACATAGCAGTGGTTGGCTTTTGATACTCATCTACACTTTCATTAGTTTTTTCTCCCTTTAGGAACAGTTTGATTGAAACAGATTGTTTTTTTTGCACAAGGATATCTGTTGTTTTGTTCATTTTATTTTGCCATTCTGTTTGGTACTGCTGCAAGAGTGATATGGACAGACCAACATCATTACTCAATGCACCCTCAAAACCTGGACATATTTGGAAAAGAAAGAAGAAAATCGCTGTAAGATAAAGGGGGAAAACAGCTAGAGCCTCCACATATTGAAGAGGAGAACATGAGACAAAAGAACAAAAACAAACACCTCAGGGAAAAAAGAATGAACTGAATATTTATGGAATCAAACGGGAGAAAAAGAAAACAAAGACCCTTTTCAGATTTGACACCTATTCACATCTGTGGCCCCCGTTTTCATTTTTCTTGATAATCTTTGGTGGAGTCTTCTCTCAATGTGTTGCGTATAGATTAGTGTGTTTGCTTGTTGTGCTGAAGGCTTGTTAATTGGCTGTTTGGGGCTAATAAATAGCTGTAATTAACAAGCATCGTTAGGTGAGGCAGCAATGAAAAAGCTGTGGCGAACTAGCTACGGGAAAACAATGAACTACGATGTAGAAACATTCACCTGGAACTTTTGTTCACCGGGACATTTAGATTAAATGGGTCACATTGTAAGTCTTACTGAGACTAATAAGGTAAGCTTCCTGCTTGTCAGACATTCATAATGATATATAAACTAAATGTAAACTCTTTAGGTTTACTCTTTAGGTCAATTTATTAACAAGAGAAACTGAGTAAGAAACTGATTTCTTTTTTGCAATAACAACTGATTGTTGTTGATTATCATTTGATGGCTTGTTTATATCCCTTTTAGTTTTCGTATAATTACCTGACACTTAAAGTGTAGAAATGCATTAAAGTATCGTGGTAAAACACTGCATGTTGCAAGCAGATGGGCCTGTCAATCGAAGCAGCATTCAAACATTTTCCCCACTGACGTTTTCCAGGTTGATGAACTTTGCTGTAACTAATGAGAGCAGCTGATGGTCCTTATTCTTTAGCAGTGTCTTTCTTCCCATCATCTTACATTTTTTTCTTTTCTCAAACTTGAGAAGTCTGTACATTTTCTGTGATTGCATGAAAAGACTGTTTCGACTGATTGAAAACCTAGACTTGTGCTCTCTACTTGTCTCCTGTTTTTTTTTTTAAATCAACCATTTCTTGCCATCGCATCTTGTCCTGCCTTTGCTCACCTCTTTCTTCCTCTTTCCTTTCTTTCTTTCTTTCTTTCTTTCTTTCTTTCTTTCTTTCTTTCGTTGCTCTTCACTACTGCTCCTCCCATTGAGTGTTGATATATGAGAGTCCAGACTTGTTGAAGTGAGCTGTAGTTGTTTGAAGTCCTGCCAGTAAAGAAGTGGACCTTAAGCCCATTAAAAAGCAAAAAAGAATCAGGGATTTTCTCTTTATTTTGATGGCAGCAGCTTTTTTTCTTTCATGACTGCAAAAAAGCAAATAAAAAGGTGAATGAGTGCAGACTGAGTGCAAACATTTGCCTGATTTGGTGTGTTCTCATGCACAATGATATTGCTTTTGTAACCAGAATAAGGCAATTATCTGAGTATTATAATTTTATGAATAAATAAATGAATGTAGCGAAAAAGAAATCATAGTGTGACATGGCGCGGTGAAACATATCAACATTTATTTTACAACATTAATAATGTATTTGTTGTAGGTTTTCACATCCTTGTGGGTGTTAACTTAATTTTTTGGAAGTTTAATTTAGTTGTGAACGCTGTACAAACAAAGGTTTTTTAACTCTCTCTAGCTTTATCTCTTTTCTCTGATCTCCTTTAACCTGTCCAGCTGCAGCATGTGTGTGGCTGTGCATAGCACAAACAGAAAACTCTTGTCAACTCTTGTCTGCCGTCAGTGAAGCCACACTGTGGCTTGACCACTCGGAATAATTGCAGTGAGCCCTGTCGTATGAGCAACAAGGCTCACTTGTTGCTTGTAAACAAGTAGAGAAATCTGCATTTTAATTATTGAAAAAAACTTTCTAAAACTTCAGTGGTCACCTCATGGGGGAGAAGCGGCCTGTCCCTCTCTGTAAATGAATGCATTTCCTGGTCATTCAGACCAAGACTGTAGTTTCTTCACTCAACATTTTCCTCCCTCAGGTTACTCTCTCCTTACCTAATTAGCATAGTCATTTAACATACATTTACATAATTTGCATAAATCAACTATCAGAAGCGTAACAGACCCACGCACCCATTTTAAATTAAAATGACCTGGACTCTCTGTTTCTCTTTCCGTGTGTCTTTCTCTCTATCATCTGTCTCGATTAGTCACATGTTTTTGTCATTTTGTTAAACTAAGTCCAGCTCTGAAAGGCAGGAGCACTACCCCGAGGGCTTGTCAGACAACTTGATGACATGATGCTTCTGTTGAAAGAAAACAGGGAGGATCAAATGCTTAATGGCCACCTGTGTGTGTGTTTGTGTGTGTGCATGTGTGCGTGTTTTAACTTACCCTCTTATTTGAAGTCTTTTTAAGGCGATGGTTTGAATGTATGGAATTCTATTTCCATAATGTATGGAACACTTAAATTCAGTGTGCTATAAAATAGCAGCTTAAAAAGGTGTGGGTTTTTTCACCGGTGAGTAGAGAACTTCATTTAACCAGTGCACCCAATGCATTAACATTTGGAAATAGTTATGTCAAATCAAACCAAATCAAAACCCCTAAATTCTGCTAGTGAGTAAAAAGCCACCATCACTGGTGAGAGCTTCATGAAATAAAAGGCTGAAAGACTGATGCTGAGCTGGGCTTTTTGTTTTTATACTAGGAAGTAATATTAGTTGGCTTCTATGCCTTTTTTTTTTTTTATCTGTTGATTTGTTTCTTGTTGTTTAGCTGTTAGCAAACCTGTTGGCTCACTAGTTTTTGATCCTAAGTAATATAATTATGACAAATACACATGTACAATGGTCCATATTTACAGCAGTGGTACAGAACTCATGGTGCGTTAAATCACAGAAATACCTATTTCTACACAATGTTGCTTAAAGGAGTAGGTCTAAAAGCTGCAGATACATACTTAAACCAAGAAGAGTGAAGGCAGAAAATGACTATGCCCTCCTTTGAACAACATCCACTGATAAATAATTGGAGAACTGTAAAAAGAAAAAGCTCAAGCAGCAACTCAAGCAGCGTAACGCTCTTTATTAGAACACATACAGGCGTATATTATGTGCATTCTTGCGTTAACAGGTTTTCTCAAACCCACAATCCCATGGGTCATGGTGGCTCCTTGTAGTGCTCCAGTGACCCCTTCTTGACCCAACCTGTGTTGTAGCTGAAACACTGCTGAATCTGTCTGTGTGCTGAATATTCCCATGGCATTTGGCCTCAATTCCCATATATAATTTGCTTTTATTTATACATACAGTATCCGTATAACTAAAGACGTGTGTGTGTGTGTGTGTGCCCGCGTGTGTGTGCTCGTCCTCTCTGTGTCTCTCATAGACCTACCACCTCCTCGGAGATTTAATAACTAATTTATGAAGAGAAGCAGAAAGATGTAAAATAAAGGGGAGAAATATAAACAGAGGCTGCAGTTTACACTGGAAGCAGGCCTGTGTGAAAGACTGTCATAGATGGAGAATTACAAAAGATAAAAACAAAAGAGAGAAGAGACAGAAATAAAGAGAGAGGCAGACCAGTTCCAGTCATCTCCTCTCATGCAGAAGTGATGTGCTGCCTTGAGCATAATCTTTTCCAGGAACTCTAGCATAAACAAATTAAGTCAAAGTATCCCTACAGCTCTTTGTCTGTGTGTATTTGGAGATGTATGTGCATCTTTTTGTGCGTGGTCTTGAATGTGTCTTTTCGACCCTCCTGTTTTGGGTTTTCTTAGTGAGTGAGTCAGTGTGTGTATATGTGGTGTCTGTGTCTGTGCGTGTCGTTGATATGCCTTTGACGCAAAGGCATGCCTTTCCATGCATGTGTGTGAATACATGTATTTAGTGCGTTGTGACTGCCGTACTCTGAGGCGGTGTGTGTACAAGTCACTGCAAGGCCACATCATAATCACATTGTTTGGAGAGTGTTTTTTTTTTTTTTAATCAGGACGACACATGTAGTGACAACAAGTCCTCAAGCTAAAGTTAAACTAAGACACAACCAGCGTATTTTAATTCCCCATTGGCAACAACAGTATAGACTATAGGATAACTCTGTGTCCTCTGATAAGTGCGTAACTTCTTACATATCTGGCACATTAGCTGTATGACAATTTACAGAAGCATTGAGGGCACAAGTCTAGATATTCGCCAACTGTGGGGGAATTTGTCAGTTGTGTTTAGCTTATGTTATATAGTAGATAATGTAACAGAAGTTGATTTGTGGAGGCAATAACTATGCTTTGGGCTTTCATTGAGCCCAGTTTGTGTATCCAATGTAGCATATAGTTCTTGCTGGAAGTGCAATGACAACCAGTGTTGAAGTCTTTTGGTAATGATGTGTGGCTCTTCTCTTTAAGGTATCATGTATGACAATGTAGCAGCGTGTGTAATCCCATCGTTAATGCATTGTTACTGAACTACTATTGCACTTTTGGCCCACTTTTTTGTGTACTGTTTGTGCACTTGGCAATATACATAACTGATTCCCCTGTGCAACATTCAAGGTCTGTTATATACAATTTATAGCGATATACCTGGCCTGGTCTGTATAGCTTACATATAAATTGTATAATTTTTTTTTTTTTTTCTGAAACCCACTGCTTCATTGCAGTTAGAAGCTTTGAGTTTGTGTTTTTCTTGCATTGTTTTGTGTTGTTTTAACATTCTGTGGAACATATTTCAGCTGTACTATAGGCTTATACACAGCACATAGTGTGTTGCATCTTCAGTTGCTTTCTTGTTTGTTTTCAGGCTGTAGAAAAAGTCAAAAGTCATTCAGGGGTTGCACTAGCTTGCTGGAAAATTATGTGATATGATAGTTTATTTCACAAGTATATAACACTTTGCAGAGTGCTGCATGGGATGCCTCAGGCCTTTATTGAGGACACAAGTTGTTTATGTGTCTAATGTACCATATATGAGTAAATAACCTTTGCTGGCAAGTATGGATCAAATTGATAACTGTGTGGAGGACTTATGGAGGTCATAGGCTGGTTAATTAATCTAATGTAGTATGGAGTCGTTTTCACTTGCTTTGACCTGTTTCTGGGTAAATGCCTGTTGACATTAGAGCATGACAGCATGTGCCCATTAGCAGACGAGTATATGAAGTTGGCAAAACTGCCATAGGCTTTTATTGGGTACATACAGTGGGCTTGTTTATGTATCAAGTTCACCACAGGGCAATGTGCAAGTTGATATGTTTTTATCCGCAACCATTAACAGATATGAACAGAGGCGAACATGGATTTGTTTAGACAAACAAGGTCACAACAACACCCTCCCAAGGCATTAAAGGGTCATTGATATTGTTTTAAACTACATGAAATGCAGTGAAAGTCAGTCATGCACAAAGGATTCCTTATATATTTTGTTCATGCATGAACTTTCCCTCCATGCCACTGCTCTTATATATCTTGCCCCGCAGGGATATTCTCTACAATGTTGTGTGTGTCCCTGTGTTTTTTGTTTGTTTGTCTGTTTGCTTTACCCCAAGTTTTACATTACCTTGCAATATGTTTTTCACTCCCTTTGAACCATAGAGAAATAGACTGACATGTATTATGATGTATGTATGTATGATTATGTATTATGTGGTAGATACACCCTCAGCAGTGGCTGGCTCAGGTACGATGTGGATCATTGCAGTTAACTATTAGAGCTACGTAACTCTCTCAGCAGCTGCTACTGATGCTGAATTGGCACTGGGTGAAATGATTATGGCTGTGACACATTACTTTATGATGTGTGTAACACTTACCACTAAGGCTGTAATACCTATAACTGTAATAATTAAATCCCGTGCCAACCACAGAGGATGCCCGGCAACCACCACAACCGCACATTTTGTGACATTGCATCACGTCATGTTCTGTTTGTTTTTTAAGATGAGACAAGAGAGAAGCATACTCATCCTAGCAGAGTGGCTAGGATGAAAAGAGAGTTGACACAGAAGAAGTACTAGCACAGTAGTGTCCCACGATTAGATTGTAATTTTGCATGAGGAAGTTATTAGCCTCACTCTTGAGCTCCCGAAAGGAAACACTAGAAGTACAAATTTACTTTTAGGCAAATGTGTTGTTCCTAGGCTGAAGGTCACCAATTAACATGGCTACTTGTTAACTGCCTCCTGATTTTGTTAACACCAACAAAACCAGGATGCAGGGGAAGAGAATGCGCAGGTAATTGGTACAAGCAGGTACTGAAATCAAATGTTGCACATGTTGTTGTAATGCTGTGGAATCATCATTATTATCATCATCAGTTTCTTCACTGTGACAGCCCTACTTGCAGAAATTGTTCCGTAAATTGACATGTTTGTGCTCACTAAGAATTTTATTGGGGATATTATATGCTGGAGTTCCTATGGTGTATTGGTTACTTGTCTGTCATATCTGCTCTACAGTAAGCATTGTAGGTTCAAGTCAGCATCTTAACAATGCTCTCTTGGCTAATGTTAATTAAAACAGTAAAGAAATGTCACAGGTACGTGTACTATAACCATATCCATAGTATCCTATATGTAATGTACTCTGAGCAATTACCCTATCAACAGCTACACTGTCAACCACCACAACCAGGCAGTGGCACAATAATATTGGAGCTCAGCCTTTTAAGAAGGAGCAGTGAAAAATAAATGTATTAAAATAAAGTGTCACACAGCTCTCCTTTCTGTAGTATCTGCAGAGCATTTTTCTAAATTGGCGGTGTATTATAACTGGACAGGACCAACACATTAACTGCCCCTATGGATCAAGGGAAAGCAAAAGCACAAAGGTAGGACAAAAGTTGTTTTAAAATGAAGTCACACTGTGGAGGCTCTGTGCTGGTGCCTTGACCCAGGCCACATATTTTTAAGTCCATATTTTGTCACTATATTGAACTATGACCTCTCCTTAGTACATTGTACAGTGACTGTCTACTTTCAGCATTTGCACAGATAAAGAGAACCTTGGAATCCAGATATTTTGTAGGTCCCTCACAAGGTCAAAAACTTCCTAAATGGGTAATTTTTCATTCTTGGAAAATAATGAGCAATATTTAAAAACAGCAATGACCCTAACACTAGAATACAGTTTTTGAGTTTTTCATACTTGGATGAAATTTGGTGTAGCCATAGCACAAATATTGACAATGTCCTTTTGCAGCACAGGAGATAGAATTATTATATATTTATTATTTTTTTATTGTGTGTTTTTTGGTATTGATGAATAGAGAGGATCTGATTTTGGATGAACGTTCAGATCCTACTGAAGCCTCCGTCGTGTGGCTTGTCACACACATGGACACTGTTTGATAGCCCTGCCACTCAGCCATATGCCACCCAAGGGCCTGGCATCTGCTGTGACACAAACACACAGTAACAAGAGACACTCACTGAAGTAATCACTTTTTCTGTGTTGCACACAAATACATTTGCATATACACACATATTCCCTCTTTACAGAGTGCTCATTTACAGTATTTAAACAGCAGATTTGGAACAGCACAAGTATAGGCCTGGCAGACATGTATGCCTGTTTATTTAGACAGCAGATAAGAGCTTACTATATGCAAAATCAGCTTAAAAAACACATAAAGGGAGGCAAATTCATTGGCATAGTCAATACACATGAACTCAGACAGCACAGACACACACACGCACACATTTATGAACACATGCAGAGTCACATTCATATTTGTGTACACACAAAGACACACAAAGGCTGGTATAATGCATATTCAAATGAAGTTAAAGCCATTTAGAGCAGCCCCAGGCTCGGCCTGCCAACTTCCCCCTGCATCATCTACACACACCACTTACGGGGAGATGAGCGTCTAGTACACTCTTTTCATATCTGTGTATTTGTGTACTGATCATAAGTACGGATACTCCACACATCTCAGTGACCATTAAAAGACTGAACTCACAATAACCACATATTGCAACTTATTAAGCATGCCTGTTTGATGTGGTTTCATAGGAACAGTAAACAAGATTGCTCTCATGAGTGTATCCTGGGTCTTAGCTAGGCGTGAGCTCTATTGGTCTTGAGTGAGTGCTGAGGGATTGTGCTTTTTGTCTGTCTGTCTGCATCTGATGACTGTTGGTTTGAATAGCACAGCTGTGTGTAGTCTGATTACTACCTGCTCCCTTTGATTAATGTTCATTATGTCTCAGTGTGTATGTATGTGCATGCGTGTGTCACCCCCACCCCACCACCCCTATAAATCAATCAACACTATTGAAGTGGTAATATTGCCCCCCTTTGTGAGCCACTTGCGCATTCAAGTCTCATCTTGCTGAAGCCAATCTGACTTTTACTGATGAGGATTTTGACTTTTTTTTTTTTTTAGATATTTAAATGATTCAGCCTCTCATGTTTTCATCTTTGCAGCAAAAGATGAATAAGCTGAAAGGAAAAGATGAAAAAAAAACTATGCAGTGAGATAATGCGGTTGATTTCTTTCTGCTGGTTGATTGGCTATCGCAGTGTTCCTGGTGTTCCTGTGTCACTCTGATGATTGGCGATTGAGTATTTGAATTGAATGAGTGTGTGGTATGAATGTTACATATGGAGTTTTGGAAAAAAGAAAATTGTTACTATTATTATTAGTAATACTTAATAGATTCTAATAGATTTTTTTAAAATCATTTTTGTCACCAGTTCTTCTTTGTTAACTTTTAGCCTGAGATCTCACTTTTACTTTGTTCACTAAATATAAATGACAGCAAGGCCAACTGTCAGAAGATATTATGTGAAAAAGCCATTTCTCAAAAAGTGTCTGCTCTGAGCATGTTTCCTTGTTTTCTGTAACTGTTAATTCAGTTAGAATCTGCCAAGTGGCCCTGTGTGTGTGTGTGTGTGTGTGTGTGTGTGTGGGTGCGCGCGCATGCCAGCTCCTTTTGATCCTTATAACCCTTCCCTGTCTTTCTTTCTATGCAGATTATACCAATAGGAGACACAATATGTTTATTCTATCCCACTGTCCAGACCCCTTCTGTCTCTATGACACATTCATACAAAAGCCTTGCATATCATGCTATAGTCTGCACTTTGTCCATACATTGGCCAGTAAGCATAATCCATCAGCGTGGGTTTGTGTCAGCTCTCACTGAGCCTGTGGCCAGCAGACAGCCACAATACATTAATCTCCTCTCAACCTAAAACAACTGCGATATTTCTGCAGATTACATAATTTTGAGAGTAGGTTATTATTTCTATTATTTAGGTGGAAGCCCTTTGAAAACTCTTCTATTTGAGTGTCAGTTTCCAATCAGCACCTGTCTACACATGGGCATACTATACATGCATACATATTTGTGTCATCCTGCCACATTCTTTGTCTCATAGACACAAATTTAGTCATCATACAGCCTTCACCTCATGCTATATTCACAGATTGCCCGTACAGTGGCTTTTAACTATATGCACACACACACACACACACACACACACACACACACACACACACACACACACACACACACACATGCACACATCAGTGTTGGTTTGTCAAGTCTTTCTAACCCTGTGGCCAACGGGCTTGCTACATGCATCATCATGCTTTTTTCTGTCCACTCACTGTCTGTGTCACTCACATAAACACATTAGTGACATGTTGTATTCATTATGCAACCTCCACAATGGATGTCCTATTTCACTTAAAGAGTGTACTCAATCTATGAAGTGTTTATGTTGTGAGAGCGTGCCAAGATTTAGGTAAAGATGCATGGCTGATAACCATAACATGGCACTATTTAAACATGACATGTATATACTGTTGCCACCTGTAGACTTAATGACTTTGATTTAATAATAACAAACATAGACATAGACAGACTTTTATTGTCATCCAACTGCACATTTCCAATGTACATTTGAGCGAAATTTCATTGCAAATGCTCAGAATAAAACAAGAGATGCAGTAATAACAGTATAAATATAAAGGTATATGAAATATAAAATAGAATAAAATATAAAAAGAAGCAGAATAAAATTGTGACTTATAAATACACAATATGAATAGTGCAAATAGAGTTAACAGAAAAATGTAAAGTGACTAGTTTAATATGGGTGGAGGGTTATTGGGAGTTTAACAGTCTTATGGCGAGGGGGTTGAAGCTGTTGTAAAATCTGGCTGTTCTGCTTTTGATGCTGCTGAACCTCTTACCAGAGGGCAGCAGGGAGAACAGTCCAGGGTGGGGGTGGGAGGGGTCTTTCATGATTGTCTGAGCCCTGGTCAGGCAGCGTCTGCGAGCAGTGTCGTGGATGGAAGGAAGTGCCACTCACCCTCACCACTCTCTCTACACATTTCCAGTCTGAGGCATTGCAGGCCCCAAACCAGACAGAGATACAGCTGGTTAATATGCTCTCTATTGTCCCTCTGTAGAAAGTGGTAAGGATGGGAGGGGTGAGGTTTGCTCTTCTCATCCGACGCAGAAAGTGCAGACGCGCTGTGCTCTCTTCACGAGAGCAGAGGTGTGAGGGGACCAGGTCAGAGTGTCTGTGATCTGCACCTCCAGGAATTTGGTGCTGCTGACCAGCTCCACTGTGGCATCGTTGATGAGGAGGGGGGTGTGGCTTGGCTGATTTTTCCTGAAGTCAACGGCAGTCTCTTTTGTTTTGTTGACATTCAGGATTAGATTGTACATGTCACACCAGTCCACCAGGTGTTTACTTAATGATGTGGTTCGTACTGAACCTGGCAGCAGTCATGGGTCATCAGGGTGAAGAGCAGTGGGCTCAGGACGCAGCCCTGGGGGGAGCCATTGCTGAGGGGGATGACGCTGGAGGTGTTTCTACCAACCCGCACAGACTGGGGTCTGTCTGTGAGGAAATCCAGCAGCCTGTTACACAGGGGGGTATTGAGTCCAAGGGGAGCTCACCAGGTGCTGGGGGATGATAGTGTTGAATGCTGAGCTGAAGTCCAGAAACAGCATTCGCACGTGGGTGTTGTTCTTCTCCAGGTGTTCCAAGCTCAGGTGGAGTGTAGGGGAGACGGCGGCCTCTGCGGAGCAGTTGAAGCGGTAAGCAAACTGGAGCGGATCAAAAGACGGGGGGAGTTTGAAGATGATGTGGTCCTTCACCAGCCTCTCGAAGCACTTTATCATGATGGGAGTGAGTGCGACGGGACAGTAGTCATTGAGGGATGAGATTGTGGGTTTTTTGGGCATTGATATGACAGTGGCAGTCTTGAAACAGAATAGGGTGACAGCATGGGTCAGCGATGACCTTTCTCAGCGTTCTCCGGACATCAGCTGTCTCAAGTCTGAGTGCCTGTTCATTTGGGAGAGGTGTGGATTTCCTCGCAGGACTGTTGTTGAGTGCTTCAAACTGACCAAAGTATTCATTGAGTTCGTTGAGGAAGTCTGTGTTGTCGTCGCAGGGTAAAGGAGCAGCCTTGTAGTCTGTGATGGTCTGGATGCCTTGCTACATGCGTCTGGTGTTTGTCGGGTCTTGGATTAATCCCTGGATTTTCTGACCATAGGCAGGCTTTGCTGTTCTGATGGCACATTTCAGGTTGGCTCAAAGGTGCTTCTAACATGAGCAAGATAATTCCAGTGCTGTTTCACTTTCAGTGAGGTACAGTGCGTCTGATGCAAGTGTATAGAAGTCAGTCAGTGAGTGAGCAACAGTATATAGCTATCTTGTGCTGCTGCACTTACTTGATGTTTGGCTGTGACTGCAAAGTGATCAACTCACTAGTTTTTTGATCCTTGGTAATGTAAAGATCAAAAGATAATCATAACAAATGCACTTGTACAGCTGTACATATTTTCATTAACAGTTTATAAGTGAAGTGCACTCAAACTGGGGGTGCCAAAACGCAAAACATATCAAACCTTACATAATATTGCTTTAAGGTATATCAGGAATTAATGATCTAATGCACACTTTAAGATATGTCTCAAAACGTAAAACTAATTTTATGGTATTTTCTTAATGTGATGATGATGCACTGTGGTGTTGTATCCTAGCTAGCTGGCTGGCAACATCAGAATACAAGGTGAGTTTTGGAGGGTGTATCTCTAAGGCAAAGTGGGATAGTTGGGGAATCATGTCTAAATGAAATCCAATATGTTACATACATGAAATAATACCTTAGCTCAGCTCTATGTGCAACACAGTTGATCCAAGGTGAGTTAGCCAGAGAAAAAACACAAAAGAAAGGAGACAAACCCAAGAAAAAAGTAAAATACAGTAAAAAAGTAACATAGTGAGGAAAAATGAGGTCTAATGTCATAAAGACATAAATTTTATAGGGTTAGCACAGAGGGATCATGAAAGATGGTTGAAACGTGAAGTTGAATTCAGTGAAGCTACTGTCCATTTGGTATATGGTGCTGACACTGTCTTTCTTGCTGAACTTGTCAGAATGGCTAAAATGTCTTTTGGGTGACTTGATTTCAGCATACAGTATTTTTTTTGTCATCTCAGGCTTGCCGTCTCCCTGTAGGGAACTATATACTGTGGGTTTTATGCTTCCCTTGCTATGTGACCTTTTATATATACATACGATCTGTACTGTCAGCGCTTTCCAACCCAATGTTCTTTCCATGCTGTACTGTGCGTATACCAGTAATAGCCCACGGCATTTCAGAGTTAACTCAACTACTTTTCTCTCTGATCACTTCTCCCTATACAGTTGAAAGTTAACATTGGTGTCCCTTTACTTATCTCAAGATTTTCTGTCAGCTTTTTCTCATTCAGTCTCATCTTTTTGCACGATATAGCCAGAACAACCACAACCTGACAACTGTTTCCCCTGGAGTAAGCACACCGTGTTTATTTCTTTGTGTGTCTTTTACTTGTCCTGGCATTTTTTTCTGGTACAACAATTAAGTCTGATCCTGCTTCTGTTATGCTAAGCAGAAGTTGTTCTGTGTTAAATCACTGAATAGTAGTGATGTACCAGTGGTCACTGTCAAAACAAGTGTTTTAGTAACACCCACGCTCAAATTCAAATGATACAAAAAACTAATTTAAAGATAGAAAGAAACTTTGCAGCAAATTAGTAGCACAAAAGTGAATTTCAGATGTTCTTAAAACAATATACAATATTCTTATCTTCACAACATTACAAAGATTACCCCAACTAGTCCTGGCCATTCTGTTTTGTTTTGTGTGTTTAAATGTAGATAACAACATTTTCCTCATGTCTGCCCCCTCACTCACTGTAGACCTTGCTGTCACTCACTTTGTGGTTACTGTCTAATAAAGCAAAAGTACAAAAGGAAAAAGAATGATTATAATGAGACAGAAAGAAGAAGAAATCAAATGCATAAAGAAAATCAAATCTTCCCTCTTATTTTTCTTCTTGCTATATGCCCTTGGTTCATCTATTGTTTTCTTGTCCTTGGGTACCTGAGTGAGTCGGAGAGAGAAAAACAGCAGAGTACTTGACAGTCCATCATTGGACCACTTCAGAATGTACCATCAGTGGGACAGATGAAGAGGACACAAGCATGCTGAGCCATGCAAGCACACACACAAATACACACTGACACAGAAAGGTTAGCCCATGAAGAGAATCAAAATGTTGAGTATCCAAGAGTACATACTGCAGCACAGAATACTTCAACCCCTTGTCAGTGTTCTGTATGCACAAGAGAAGAAAAGGAGTACATCATAATTGTAGACAAAACCTACTATGTAGCATACAATGATAGTTATTAAGGTCTTCCTTGACATTGGTTGACATGAACTGAACTCATTTTTTGTTCCGTTGAGAAGAATGCTTCAGTAATGTGAAAGAAAATACAACAAATGCCAACCTGTTAAGAAAAGCATATGTATCGAAAACTAACTGATCCAAAATTTAATCCTTCCTTTACTATACATGGATTAAAGTTCTCCATCGCTACAATGGATTTCCATTATTTGGAGGTTTGACCAGTCTCATCATGTGATTGGTGGCTGCAGCATGACATCTGGGTCCGGTTTTTGGATCCAGTTCAACTTGTCTGCATGTCACTGCATCTGTTTGTTTAGCGGACACAACTGCGGCCCTGTTATTTTCTGTATTTTATGCTGCAAAATAAAGACAAGACACAAGATTTACCTCTAGAGTACAACCATTTCACTTCATATGTGAATGAATAGTTCATGTGGAAATGTGAAAAAATAGGTAGGTAGGTACAGTGACACTAATTATCATTACCAAGAGAGTAGTGTACAGAATATTCAACAAGCAGCTTCTCATTTTTAGCAATGACCAATGCTTTTGCCAACGGCAGGTTATATCAGCTGCTGCTAATTAATGTTCATGGTCCAAATTTATACTTGTTTTGTGTGCTGTCTTTGGTTCGCTGTCTGTACTCAACCAGAGAATGTTTGTGAGGAAAAAACTTTCTCTCACCACTGTACAACCAAAAGCAAAGTGTTTTTGTGGTCCCACAACTCCATCAGAGTGATACATCTTCTTTTGCATCACATTAGTTTCACATTCTCCCAAACAGGCTTTCTTTCATTCATTCATTCTCAAGTATTTGAATTAAGTAGCTTCTGTGTCAGATTTAGTGGGCCACATTGATACTGTTGTACATTGTATTACTGTTTGTATTTCAATGTAGAATGTATCAGATACATTTTAGGTATAGTTCACATAGAAGTGCTGGATCGGACTCTTGAATCAGAAGATATCTGTATTAAAGAACTCTCAGTTAGTCAGAACCCTTTTAATGTAATAAGTCCAAAAGTCAGGTTTAACCCAAAGACTTCTGTCCGTTCTGTACAGTTCCTTTTAACACCTTTTGCAAATGCTCAAAACTCAACTCAACTTCAAGGGTTGAGTGGACATGTGGAAGCATCCACTTTGAGGTCACTTTATTTATATATATATATATATATATATATACCAGATAGGTAGCCCTGTTTGGTACATATATATTTACAGCCACTTTACAACTACATTTTACACTTGGATAGGCAGTTGTAGTCCCTTACATTGGCAGACTGCTGTTTTTTATTTATTTATTTATTTATTTTCTGTTTTTTTCTCATCTACTCTCGGCAGAGCAAACAGTCTTCTGAGTCTTATCAGTTTTAAACCAAATTTCCAATCACTTTTATCACCTTTTTTATTTGGATTTGAGCAAT
Source organism: Protonibea diacanthus (assembly GCA_028641955.1). Classification (NCBI taxonomy): domain Eukaryota; kingdom Metazoa; phylum Chordata; class Actinopteri; family Sciaenidae; genus Protonibea; species Protonibea diacanthus. Next base: position 11,022,884 of record CM053983.1, on the reverse strand, counting down.
TGCTGAAAGTAAGAAAAAAAGGAAGACAGAGATAGAATGTGCATCAAAGGTCATGAGCCAGCTTTTAACCCAATCAGGCATTAGGAGTACATGATCCTCGCCTTATCCCGCAGAGCCACCAGGATGGCCTTGTAGCTCATGTTTTTTTCTCCCTTATCAAAACACATACATACATTTCTCTCATTCTAATAGGACAACTGGAGGGCTAGCCTTGAACAGCAATCAGACGCGCTCACGAGATAGGCCTTCCTATGCATGTGTGATTTGTTGTATCTTCAGGTGTGGCCTCCAGTGATAATCATAATCATACTGCTATTGCCAAGGCATTAGCTTCAGCAGCAATTATAGATTAATGTGGATGTATAGATGTGTGCATTACAAATGCACTTTCTTACTCTCTCTCTCCCTCTCTCTCTCTCTCTCTCTCTCTCTCTCTCTCTCTCTCTCACTCTCTTTTCATTTACAATACATATGCACATGAATTACACACACCAAGGCCTCCAGGCCTACAGGGAGTAATGGACACCAGCCTGACAATCACAGCTGAGCTCTGATTGATGCTGCTGCTGCACACACACCTTAGACATATAGGCGCTTGTATCTAAGGGCACGCTATTCTCAGGCACACAGAGACACACTGTCAAACAAGCCCTCAGTGATGAATAAATAAAAGAGTATGAATGTTTTACAGTTTACATCGTGGCTATGTTAGATATGATATCAATTATAACTATCCCAGCAGAGAAAAGAAATACACATCAGTGCTCATGAATGTGGCAGCCGGCACAGAAGAAGGACCGGTTTAGGCCAAAAACATTAGTTACATGGTCTGTCAGGAGGGTGAGATCTGCCATAATAAATGAAGGTGACATACATATAAAAAGCTTTTTGACTAGGCATGTTTTATATTCTGGGGTCTACTGGCTATGTCAACAGTACAAAGATTTTCCAGTTAATATTTTTTATTTATTCTTGTAACTGATGTAAGACATTTTATTCAGCCTTGATTTCTTTATGACCTCTTTTCTCTTTTTAAGGCATATTTTTGCATATGACATAGTATATGTGTTCTTATGTTTCTGACATTGTGTTCTGTGTGTGTGTGTGTGTGTGTGCGCAAAGGTGATAGCAGGTGTGTGATGTCATATATTTTAGTAAGTGATGTTTCTAAAGGCTTTCATTCTGTGTTTGCCATGTTCTGTTTTGATGTGTGATTCATTCCAGCATCTGAGACACTAAACAGGCTACAGGCCATTGCCCAGGCCCAGTGTGTGGAGAGAGACATCTATCTGTCTTCTGACAAACCAGATCTGTCACTCCTGGTGCTGCAGACTACACTGCTCTTTCTGTTGGTTGCTGAAATTGATGAGGCAATCAAGTGTACGTGTCTGATGGTGGGTGTTTTTTGTTGTTTTTGTGTGTGTGTAACTGTGCTAAGATACAGTATGTTTTGTACATATATAAGCAGTATGTGTGTATTGTTATGAAGCAGCAGAGCACATTATTGTCAGATGGCATTATGATTCTATGTTGCAAAAATGGAACTGTATAAACTCAGTTTTATTTAACCGCTCATCATCCTGTGCTACAACCTTTTCTATCTATTCTTTCTATATATACTCTTTTTTTTTTTAACAGAAAGTATCTTTCATTGCAGTTGTAATGTATCATGTATTTTTCTAAAGTGACTACTACTTTGCTAATGTCCACAATGATCTATTCAACTTTATAGATAGATAGATAGATAGATAGATAGATAGATAGATAGATAGATAGATAGATAGATAGATAGATAGATAGATAGATAGATAGATAGATAGATAGATAGATAAACTTCAATGAAACAAATTGCAAATGTATGTTAACAAAAGTTAAGTATCCCAGATACAGCCATACACAACCATATTGAATGGGAGTGGAGACGTTGATGCTTTCTTTAATCTCATCATAGCTCAGATGAACCAGGCTGAAAAGAGTTGTGAATTCAAGAAAATTCATCTTTGCTGCATTGTGTGTTTGTGCAGGTTGCAGGATCGTGGTTACTATTGTTTTTTATGCAGGGTAGATGCTCAGTGCTAGTTTTGTTGTTTCCACATAAAAGTCAGCTGGCAGACTTGTGTAGCTGCCGGTGCAAACTAAACATGTTTACTGATGTTAGTGCATACTCAGCTGGCAGAAAGCTGGGCAGGCTCTTGCAATGTTGCTGTAAACCTGTATCTGCCCCAGGCAGACCAAGCTGAGGTTCAGAGAGCCATGAGTCAGTAAGAGTTCCAGAAGGTAAGAAAGCAGAGAATTTTGTTGACCTGGCCAAGACGTCATTGAGGGATATCAGATTTCAGTTACAGGAAGTGATTGGATGAAAATGAACTAATTCATCTGTGTGCTCCAATGGGACCATCAAACTCACTGCTGTATGACAAAAATAAATTTTCTATTCAGCTTCCATGAAAACCAACACAGCGTTTCATTCTTCTATTGTTCTTCTTGTTCCTCATTTGATATTCTGCAGATTTTTTGTGCACCTACTTGCCTGTCTCTCCTTGCTTTGACAACGATGAAACTGCTCTGGGCCACCACTGCCCACAAATTAGCTTCCTTTTCTCAAAAGAACCATTAAGACTAGAACATCTTGTTTCAGGATAGCACATATGCTGAAACTGTCCGCCTCCTTAACACTTCAAACATAGCACTGCAGGCCACTCTGCAGGTTAAATAATTTGTGCAACAGGGCAGATGCTTTTAAAGCACTTGGCTTTATCTAGTGGGTTGCTTGATGTTACTGATGTCTCGCAGGTGCTTGTAGTTTTATCTGTGGTGTTCCTATGTTGATTTTATTTGTTTTATGCTTTTGTGATTATTGTATGTTTTGGATTTGTTTGCCTTTTGTTTATATTTAGCTTAATGCATGTGTGAGTGAGTGGTTTTACTATTTTAGTCTGTTTCTGCTTATGAGCCATCAAGACTTTTTTTTTATGAATATTTGTGCAAGTGGAGCATCCTCAAAGTCCTTCTTTACTGTTAAAGTTTTACAGGTTAATCTTGAGCCAATGAGTTCATTTCTCACTGCAGAGCTGCTGCGTTTCCTCTGAGAAATGATAGCATGCTCAGTATTTTCAAGCAAAGCTGACCTGCGTTTTTTAGGCTATTGGAGATGAATCCAGGTGAAATCAGTTACTCCTCGTTGACTCCCGTCTTCTGTGTCACCCGCTTCATTAATATTCCAATAAACCTGCAACAATAACAGTGTTGTTTTTTACGTGGTGATTGCGGGACTGTCACTCTCCAAGAACTTGGCTCCAGATTAAGACGTTTCGTTAATATTTAAAGTCAAACGAATGCATTTTTCTCTCTATAAGAGATACAGTTAGCAGTGAAAATTAACTTTTGCTGTGAAAAATTAACATTTTAATGAAGTCATATCTTTAGTTTTAATATAAGCTTAATCACCACTGGATATATAAGATAAACCTCCCGTAGCCTAAAGCTCCTGTACCACTGGTTTTGATGTTGAATGATGAACTTAGGGTAATGAGTTTGGTCCAAAATGGATGCATAGCATGGTGCAAAATATAAATCTTAATGTATTCCGAGACAGCTCTCTCTCTCTCTCTCTCTCTCTCTCTCTCTCTCTCTCTCTCTGTCTCTCTCTCTCCTAATACACACACAGGAACAAAGTTGAATTAAAGCCAAGGACGTATTGCACCTCATTCATCTTCTGTCACTCCGTCATTATGCATGTCCTCTTTGTTTGTCATTTTATTTTCACATTTTCTCAGTTGCCTGAAAGAGTCTGAACTCTGCTATGTTCCACATCTTTTCATATTATGTACTATAATATTGACTGTTGATAAATTCTTCTACCACTACAAGTGGTAATTTGTTTTTCTGTCAAATGACAACAATGTAAATTGTTAGAAAGAATTTATTTTTCTTTTAAGTGATTTATATAGAGTGAAGATGCTTAGTTTATGATTTGTTTTTGTGTTAACACAGAGTGTTTACTATCAAATTTGAATCTATATGTATATTTGCAGATGCACAGCACGCACATACATGTACATTTCTGTTTCAGGCAGGTGGATGGATCCTAGCTGGATTAACTTAGCAACACCAGGTTTTGATATGTTCTCTCTCTCTCTGTCTCTATCAAACACATAAATCCCTGCACACACCCACTGAACTACCTGAGGTGTTTGGATAAAGATGCCTCGTGCCTTTCAAAGAGTTCTTTATGTTCTTTATGTTCCTCTGTTTGCGTCTGAGTCTGGTCAAAGCTGAAGGACTTGCAAACTTCCTTTTTTTTCCCACTGTTTACTTTCTGTTGCCACTGGAATTTCTGTCCCATTGTTTCTAAAATTGTAGTTCACTTTTCAAAGCTTAAAGCTATTAATTGCAGCATTTCCTCTGTTTAATTTACTCTTGTGTAATCAACATTTCAAACACTGTATTAACCAGACGTCCTGAAGTGTTCTTAATCATAATCTTTTTCATTTGATCAAACTTTCAAGTGGTCACCAGTAATTCAAACATCATGACTAATTTGACATCACAGATTGTTGGAGCCAGTCGTATCAGATTCTAAACTCAGAAGCAGTGGCTAACATGCCATGTAGATGATGAATCAGTCTACTGACTGCTAAAGTACCTTTTTCCTCTTACATATAAGAATGGAAACCTGAAATCATTATACTTCTGAAAGGCTGAAAGTATCAGGTAGAAAGATATTTGAATGTTCTGTGAAAGACAGGTGAGTGCAGTGCGTGAATGGACAGATAAGGAGTCATTTATCAACTGAGAAAAGTGCCTTCAGCTTCTACTGGTGGCTGAGTTTGAAAGGACTGGGTGTGTATGTGTGTGAACATGAAAGGATTGAAGTAGAGCACTTTATAGGAGACAATTCTGGCATTTTAAGAGAGTTTATGGAGTTAGTTACTTTTGACAAAATGTTCACCTTTTTTTGCCTCAGTATCTTCTTTTCCAGCTATTTCTTATTTCCACTTATCCACCCTCTCCTATCCTATATGTCAGCCTTGTTCTCTCTTCCTTCTCATGTTCTTAGTGAACTATTCTGTGTAAAGTATTTGTGTTCAGGCTCGTTCAACACGGTTCATTTGTATAACTTTGATCTGTGTTGATTTTACAATTGTCCCTACAAACATTTAACCGAAGCCACCCTTAATCCCTTTAGTCGTTGTAGCAAACACTGAAAAGTTTCAGTCTTTTTTTACTTTGGTTTTGACTTTGAGGGTAAAACGAAATACCCAAATCAACAGGGGTGTTTTTTTCTTCCTCTTTCAAGCAGCTTATTCAAAGAGCACCTCCAGAAGATCAGAGCATCTCTCTTTAGCCCTGTTAAATCACTCCCCGCAATGATTGTTTAGCAGGCAACAAAACAAAATCTCTTTCTACATGGGGCTACAGAAGGCCGCGTGTGTGTGCAGGCTTGCGCGTAACCATTGATCTGTGTGTCTGTAGTAATTTTGTGAGCAAGAGGGCATATCATATTCCACCGTCCTTCTGTCTATGTGTGTGTGTGTGTGTCTGTGTTTCCATGCATGTTTGCATGATCTATTATACAGCTACTATAGTAAAAGTGTGTGTATGAGAGGGGTGAATACTGACTTCAAGAGATAGATGAAGAAATGAAAATGACTGGGTCAGAGGAAGAGAAAGTGATGCATAAATGTACAATAAGTGGAATGATGTTAATCTTGGGTCTTGCATAAGCCTGCAAGCCACTGCTTAATAGTCGGGGGTACAGTTCACACATGTCTGTGTATTGATCAAAGCTGTTGTAAATCGTAGTAATGATGAAAAGCTGAAAACCATCGGAGGAAAAGTTTTTGCAAAAACAAACAGCACCATCCAGCAGAAAGCTTTCAGCAGCAATAACCATACTTAGAAAAGGAATGTGTAGGATAGTTTGTAACACACTATAAACATTTACTGTTTATAAATGCTAAACATTAAAGCATTGAATGTTGTTAGGTGTTTATGACACAGAATATAGAATTATGTGATGATTACATCTTTATAGCATGATCTGAGAATGCCTGTAGCCATTAGAGCCAAGTTTAATTCAGTTGCGGTGTACGGCTGTTTGACCTCAATGCTTCTTTGATTGAGAATAGGTCAAGAGAATCTAGTGTGTTTTTGTGTGTGTGTGTGTGTGTCATTGTATCATTGTAAGCACAGGCTGCATGTTTGGCACTAAGTGAGCTTCAATTGGGCTGCCCTTGTATTAAGACCACAGACTGCTAAAGGACAATTAAAGTAAAGACTTTTCAGTAAATTTCTCAGTACTGTCTGCTGTACAGCACATTTTTAGTCTGTATGTGTCGCTCCTTTGACACTGACTGTTCAGCTCATTATAATTAATCCCATGCAACAGTCTGGCTGCTTTTCCATATGGTTTGAAACATAATCCAGTTGCATGGTAAAAAGGCCACAGATGCAGCGAGAGATTTTGGATGATGTTCGAGTGAATTGCTCCTTTATTTGTGACACAGATAAAAATGTTGATTACAATTCAAAGTCACAGTTCTCTCATTATCCTTGTTATGATGTGGATTAATTATCAATTAAACTCATGATCCCACAAATCTGCAGTGGATCTGCTGTGCATCATGGGATGTTATTCTCTGGATGGCATCTCATTGTGCAAAGACATGCCTTATTTTGTATTCTGTGACGTTTTTCAACAGATGGAGTAAATACAAATCTAAATGCAGTCTCTCACATACGCAGATATGCAGTCACTTAGGCAAAGACCAAAACATATACTGCATACAAATACTTACACATGGCTGATGGTGTGGTGCACAGAGGCGTGTGCAGTTTCATCAGCGGTTCATTGACTGAATTCACTCCATTGTCATATATGTTGTTGTCTATGCTGGTGTGTGTTCATGTAGGATCATACTCTTATCCACAGTTAAATCGGCATATCAAAATAGACCTTAATCCCACACCACTGCTCCTCATTGGTTGTTAAGTTGTGGATTAGGTATTACGGCGTGCAGATTCATACAAATTCACATCATACACTTCGAGCTTTCAGATCCTCCAGTGCCTCTCTCCCCTGGTAACATGAAAACCTCAAGAGGTTTTGGTAAACGTGCTCTGCACCTTTGCTAGAGATAGGTAGATAGATAGTTTTTTGTTGAGGTTTGTTGAGATTTTTTCTACAAAGTTGGGAAAATGAGAACTTGAAACATATCGTATTACATAAAGAAAACTAAGTAAAACTTATGATGACCATTAGTCAGTGAGTGATCATAAACAGAACGATGAAATGTTAGTGGACCACTTCTCTATATTGTTTTTGAAAGACAAACATTTTTCCTGCAACGATATAATTACAACACTGTGGAAATATTTTTTTTTTCTTCAAGTGCTCAGAGCAGAGACATCTGTCTTCAGTCTAAAGGAGCAAACAAAAGGCCCAAATCAAATGTTCACTATCTAGTAATAATGTTCAAAGGATATTTTTTCCACCCTCTTTTTCAGAAAATTGCTCTGTTTGCAGGAAACAGTGATTTATTTCGTCTCTTTTTAAGTCTGTCAGCATGCCTGTGCAGGTGCTCTCTGTGTTGGAACACACACACACATATGCACGCACGGAGTAAAATCAGTAAAAAAAAAAAAAAGAAAAAGAGAAAGAAAGAAAGAAAGGAGAAAAGGATGAGAAAGGAGGAAGGAGGGAGAGGTATGAACAACAAAGAAAATGCCCAGAGATAGGAGTGAGGAATGGAAGCTAAAGGATAAAGACGGGAAGGAGGAGAGAAAAGAGCACAGAAGATGGATGTCTGCAAAAATGGAATCACCCTGAGCCATGTGTCAGAGCCATGACTTCTAAGGCTCTGACACATTGCCAAGGAAATGATCAGTCAGCACAGTTTTACAGTACAGGGCTCATCACTGACAGAGTTAAAATGCAAATGCTGCCCACAGCCTACTCTATTCCCAACATTTTTAACTATACGTTGCAGATTTTGAAAACCCAGGTGCTGTATGGTCTGCAGCACTAGTCAGATGGGATCTAAACTGCTGGTTCCTTACATGACAAGATCAGTAGCATGTAGAAGTGGGATGTCATGACAAAATAAATGTGATGTACCTCATCTAGAGCATTATTTCCAATAGGATACTTCAGAAGATGCGTTAGGCCACACTAACAACAAAGTATTGACTAACCACAGAACCACAAAAATGTATTTAGCGTACATCCAGCCATGGAGCACAGTCAAATATTTGTCAAAATGGATTATAAAGACATCATGGGGGACAAGTGAGGAAAGATACCTCCTTTTCTGTCAAGTCAATCATGAGATGGTTGGTGGTATTCATGCCTCCAGCACATTCAATAAAGTTCGCATTCTCTTCTTATCTTGCTTTTTCATTGAGTCAACAACATTTTTCAACAAAAAAAGTATTTTCTGTCATAATGTCCCATACTGCATTTCTTTATTGGGAGGCCTTGTTGTGGTATTTGATTTTCTGATGTTCTGAATAGACTGTTTTTTGTAAGCATTTGAATTGTATCCTCAATAGCCTTGTTTTTTTTTTCTATTTATTTATTTTTTATTCAATTTTCTTTTTGTAAGGACCTGAGTTCAATAGTACTTACTATCCTCTCAGCCACAGCGCTGAAACTGAAGTGGCTCAGGAGCCTTGAGATTGTAATTAAATGGTGAACTGCAGTAAGAAAAACTTGAAAAAAAGAAAAAACATGAAAGCCCAAAACTGATTGAATTGGGATCTTGATGAATAGAAGCATAATGTATGACCGAGGCAGCTTGCCTGTGTTGAATTAAAACTGCTGAAGATACTGTATGAAGTCGTCATACTCGGCATGTGTATTAGAAAGCAATAAACTTATAGCCAATGTAGATAAGTGTAAGGTAAGAGTGTTTTTATATGGTCAAATTACATCAGTAGATGTTGAGATGTTTCAATATGCAATAAAATTAGGCACCAAATGACAAATAATCCAAATTTCTAACAATTCTAAACAAGCGGGTCATCCACTAATCAGATGATCGGTGGTTCGATTCCCGGCTCCTCCAGTCTGCATGTCGAAGTGTCCTTGGGCAAGATACTGAACCTCAAATTGCTCCCGAAGGCTGTGCCATTGGGGTGTGAATGGTTAAAGTGATGAGCAGTTGGCAGTTGGCCTTACATGGCAGCTAATGTGTGTGAATGGGTGAATGAGATGTGCAAAAGCACTTTGAGTGGTCGGAATACTAGAAAGGCGCTATGTAAGTACAGTCCATTAACCATGTCGTTTCTTTATGCCTGTATGTAAATGCAAAAACCACACAGATGGTCATGTGTACTGATTAAAACACGTTTGCACAAATGTCATATACGCGTCTATTTGGTTGATATTTGTTGCCTGAGGAAATAAAGTTTTGTTTTCTCTCTCTGTCGCTCTCTGTTTAGGTTGGTGAGAGGCAGCATGTGTTGGTGACAGAGGAGTCATTTGATGCTCAGTACTATGTGGCTCACAACAAGTTCTATGAACAGGTAAGACCATTTTTAGTATACTTTAATAAATGACTTAGGTGCACCTACTGTGCAGGTTAATCGTACAATTACAGACGACCACAGTTTTTGTCCACAGGAATTTAAAATTTACTAAAAATGTATGTAATATATTTAAACTACTCTACTAAACTTGTGTTACTACAGTAAAAAAATGTATGAAGTCCTGGTAGTGTTTCAGTGGTTTCAGTTATATTTACTTTGCATATTTATCTTAAAATATAAGAGCTTTTTAATTATTTCTTATGCTATATTTGGTGATCAACCCTATAATAAAGCCAGCTTGTGTGGATATCAGTGTCTGCTGAAGGAATATGCACTATGTTTGATGTTCGCTGCCACTTTTCTATTGAATAAATCTTAAAATAGTTTAGCTGGCATACACACTCTATCCATCATCGAAAACATACAGTAAAAAACCTGAAAATTAATCTGCATTTGATGAACATTTTTCGTATGTGAAGCTGATCCAACCCATCCTCATTTTCACACTTAGTAAATCAGATCAGACACTTTGCTTTGCATGTCACAGGAGTACTCACAGCAGGTGACAGAAGCTTAAGCTTGTATTGACTAAAGTAGGTTAGCTATAATATCACACATACTCACAAATATACACACACCCTGCGGTGGTCATGAGAGCATTTGGCGGCTGATAGCGGCAATACTTTTTGCTTTTTTCACCATACTAACATTAAGGTCAGCCCTAAAGACATGAACATTCCATCCTACACACATACAGCTACACACACACACACACACACACACATGCACACACTCACGATCGCATGGCTTCAAAGACCCTCTCTCAACCTGTGAAAAATTCACTTTAAAACATCTTCAAATAAATCAATTTCCTCCTGCTTTAACCATCATCAGAAACATGTTTGAAGTTATGCTTTTTATTAGCGGGGAGGGCAGGGGATGGTAATAATTTTTCCTCCCTTCCACTTTCCTCTCCTCCTCTTTTGCACCTCCTTCTGCAGGCTATAAACTTAAGTTACAAATGTCACTCGGTTCATGTGTGTGTGTGGATGCATTTGTGCATATGCAGGCATGTATGTCATGAATGTCAGTTCACTGTTCTCAAGAGTAAAGATGTTTGATGTTTTCTCTGTCCCATTTTTTTTTTCTTTTTTGGACATTAAGTATTTGGCATGTACTTCTAAATCACTCTCTGACATGAAAACACTATGTACCAATATGTTCTGAATCTGTCTCCCTAAGGGATACAGCCCCATATCACATGTATTATATGTCTACAGTACAAAGACACATACAGTACATGTGCATGAGATTGTATACATTACAGAGGTCTGACTCACACTGCAACCGCCTGTCATTCTGTCCCACTTGTATGTATATATGATTGTTCAAGAACTTAATATTTAATCATGTAATCACACTTAAAATTGAATGGTTAAAATTGACAGTTCATCACTATGGATAGGCACACCTTGATGTTTTAATAAATAAGCAGAATTTAGAGAAAGCTGAGACAGAGATGGAGCAGTACATAGAGCAAATCAGTTGGGGTATTGGATGGTTGAGGGAGGAAAAAAAAATGAGGAAGCCAAGGGTCAGAAAAGAAGTGAGGAGAGTAGTGGGAGAAAAGAAAAGGACAGAAGGAGGTGGAGCGGGGGTTGGGTGGTTGGGGGGATGCAGGGAATAAGGTACAGAGAGGTGTGAGTGTGAACAAATGGCCTAGTTTAACTTTTACACCATCAGATGGATATCTATTCTGACGGGTATAATAGGCACCCAGCCCACCTGTGTGTGTGTGTATCTGTTAGTGGCTGAGTGAGGAAGTAGGAGGGGGGTTTCCAATGAAATCGGACAAGCTCTTTCATCATTTAATCACCCTGTAATGGGCCTCGAATGACCCTCACCTACACACACACACACACACACACACACACACACACCTAGCTCCCCCACAGCCCTGCTGTTTTACCTCTCTACTCCCAGTCTGGTTTGCTGGCTACTCACACACACACGCATATACTCACACACACACACACACACACACACACACACACCCACCCTCACAGTGGTCAGAGTGTCAAGCAGCAGGTGTGTTGATTAGGCAGGTGTGGCGCTGGCTGTGGGTCTGTCTGGCCTGTTCTCCATCTCCTATCATATTCCACCGGCTGGATAAAGACTGACAGATTAATACTGAGCCAAACTTACTCCTGCCATCACAGCAGTAACACTCCCTTCACCAGTGCACATGCTATTCTCTGCCCAGTCAGTAGCTTAGCCCTGCAGAGTCGTGTAATGGTTAGACAGACCACCAGATGATCTGAGTCAGCATGCAGCACTGCTGAAGTGTACATGGGCAAGACATTGAATCCTCAGCAGGTCCAAGGTTGTTGTTGTGTTGCACATTCTAGCCTCTAATCGGCTCATAGAAAGTGGGACGAAAGAAGAAATCCCAACAGACATCAGTAGGTAATCACATTATTATCATAATTATAAAATTAGCATACATTGTCTTTAAACTCATGTACTGTTTCCTAAGCAATGATGTCAGTGCAGTGTTAGATAGATAGCACTGTTCATGTCTGTTTATTCAGGAATGACTTTTCAAACCCTAAGGTGATCATTGATCACTCATATAGAGCAAGCCTTTTTTCCTACACTTGGGAAATATAACATATCATAGATTATTTACAAAGAAAAGCCTAGCTGAAGTTGTGATTGTAATTTACACAAGCTCTTGTGACCAAGCATTCTATTAGTGTTTGTTTGAGAGATTGAAGCAAAGAGTGCAGCCTTGAGAAAAGCAAAAGCTGAAGAAAATAAGTAAACCAGGACTCTGCATGTCCTTCTATATGAACCGAACAGCGTACATCATTGTCAATCTGTCAACTTTGTGATTAGTTTGAGAATTGTTTTGAAAGAAAAATTTGCATATGATCTTTATTTACAGGGGTAAGTCATTAAGAACAAATTCCATTTCACACTAAGCCGTAATTATAACTCTTTGTTTTCTCTTCCTTCCCGCTGTGATCAGTCGAGATTTATAGTTGCCATGGTGAAATAATAAGACAAACGAGCAAATCCCTCTGGTTTATCTCACAGCTGTTGCCGTAGTTTTTGACCTTGAGGGCTTCCATAAATGGAACTGAAAACACTCTTCTTCTTTTTTTTGTAAGCAGACAGACTAGCTGAATAACAATGTGGGGGAAACAGTTTTGAGCAACAGTGGATTTATCTCACTGGTCACATAATTGCAGTCACAGACTGATCTTTTGTCATAAACCTTTCACTTTCACCTTTCACTCGATCACGTTAGTATTATCTCTCGTGCTCTACTTTGAAGTTTGGGCAGTGTAATGCAATTTATTTGGATTCTTTCAGTGTAGGTGTATTTCCACAGCCGTGGCAACACTGAATGATATCCCCTATTTGCACACGCACAAGTCAGTTATGATGTGTCACTCCTGGTTTGCAGGTGCTGGTACCTAAGAGGGCTGAGTTCAAAGGGAAGATGATTGAAGTGGACATCTATGAAGCAGGAAAACACTTCATGAAAGGCCGACCAGTAGAAGACAGTAAGCCGTTCACTCCCTCCATTGCTGCACCACTTCAGAAAGGAGAGGTGTCTGGCCTGATACAGGTAAACACACACAAATACATGCCCACCTGCATACAGATGTAGCCCATTTCATACAACAGTTTGTTTGTTGTTCAACTGTTTTTGTTGTTGTTGTTTGTTTTTTTCTTTTTTCTTTTTTTTTGTTTTTGTTTTTGTTTTTTTTTTAGAATGAAACTATTTTTCATTTGGTTTTAAAAAATAAAGAAGAATATTTGCTTTGAATTTGTTTCACCAGGGTGCTTTTGAAATAGTTGCAGCTGCCTGTGTTAGCATCATTCACCTTTGGTTGGTTGTAAGTTCCTGTCGAATCTGTTTTTACCATGTGTGGTTGTGTATTGACATAGCCATATCATGTGTGACGCTTGTATCAATTTGTTATGCCTCTAATATTAAGTCATTTTGTCGTGATAAAATCAGTGAAGAGTTCAGTGCAGGCTATCTTTAGCAAATTATGTACATCTGTCTACCAGATGTACAGGCATTGAGGTGAAAGCGTACTCTTCTCTTTTTCATCTGTTAGGTTCTCACTGTGTGTTCCTTCTTTTTCAAAACTATAAACTATTTATTTTTTTTCCGTCTGCAAATGAATAAGGTGTGTGTGTGTGTGTGTGTGTGTGTAGGTAGGTGTAGGTGTAGGTGTGTGTGTGTCCACATTTTCAATCCATACTTGATTCTGCAGTTTGTGGAAAAGCACCAGTGTACCAGGCGTGAGATAAGTAATTTAAGATAAGCCGTGGCTGGCTAAACTGTCATACACACGCACATACAGGCACACACAAACAGCATGTTAATGTATCTGTTTCAGTGCATGTTATTTTTCACTCTGACTAGCTGTAGCTTATAGCTCAGGACATGGAGCCACAGAGCAGAATATGATACACTTTCCAATTTCACACTCCATCAGCCTTTACAGCCAGACAGAGGGAGGGGATGGAAGGAACAGACAGAGACATGAGAGAGAGAGAGAGAAGTGAGCGTGGGCACTGATGAAGAGGAAAGAAAGCAGAGAGAGAGAGAAATGGATGGCAGAGAATGAGATGAAATGAAAGAAAAAAGAAAGGTTTCACAGCAAGCCAAGCGACACGTCACTTAGCAATGAAAAAGTCAGCAGTGAGGACTAGAGCTTGTAAAAGTAGTTGCTTCATAAAGTCTGCAGCCCGTCCAACACACGCTTGCATTCGTTTGCCCCCCCACTTACTTTCCCCCATTCTCTCTCAACATTACACAACACACCCAGGCCTTTCTTGGACTGATGACTGAGTACATGCATGTAGATTAAGCAACACAACATGTCACACTGTACTGCGCACTTTGTTTGTCAAACGCTGACGTCCCAAAACTGTAAATACCTTTGTCTGGAAATATCCTGACACCAATTATTACCAGTCCTAGTACTGCTAGGTTCTACTGTAAATGTGTCTCAGGAGGGATTTTTTACAGAACAATGAGGTAAAGTCTTCATCTCCACCCTGAACCTGCTCTAGATAACATCATTTATGTAGAGATCTAGAGGTAGACAGAGGGGGAGACAACAAAAAGTCACTTTTTTTTTAGAATGAAAATAACTCAATAGGACACACTATCAGCTTGTGTCTGTTTTTTTCTGTTTGACATTTTGTAGGGTGTGTAACAGTAACTGCAGCTATTTGTGTATGTAGGCAAAGAGGAGAAAGGAAGTCATAGCAACTGCAACAAAGGATAGTGAAATTAAATGTGCACTTTCTAAGGTATGGCTTAAAATATGAGCGCATCAGAGGAAAGTGATAAACAAACAGAGGAAATCTGAGTGAGAAACATTCAAGCCAACATACGGATAGAGAGGCAGACAGAGGGGTTATGCTGTAATATGGTGGTGTATCTGGATTTACAAGCATTCATTAATGCTGGTCTGTACTGTCCATAGCATTTTGGCAATTACCATACTGTCATATTAAGTGATCTCCAGCGATGCTTCTGATGATCTATAATCCATAGTTCTTATGACCTGCACTGTCGGATTTTAATGACTGTAGAGTGGCACTGGAGCACATTGCTAATAGATAAGTGACCCAATGGCTCGGAAACACAGGAGTATCTGCAAAATACACACACAGACATGCTTGCAGTACGGCCCTCTGAGATATATGATGTCCTCAACAGCCATCTGTCAAGGATCTGTATTCATCATTATTATTATTAAAGTGAACAGGTCTGATTGAATATACATATGCACAAACATGCATTCATTACAGTCTAACACTAACATACACACAGATCTGAGGATATGTACGTGTGCACCCACACACAGGTGGCTACGCTATACATATTTGAAGACCTATTCTATTCTATTTTCTATGGGTCTCTGCGTGAGTTCACCACACACTGTGCTGAATATGTGTGTGTGTGAGATGAATGAGCGATTAGGGAAAAGCAGATAGATGCTCACCCCCATGTCTTGCCGCGGAGTCCATAATTACAGGCTTTTGGCATAGAGTGAGAGAAAAACAGAAGAATAAAGGACCAGGAGGAGAGCGATTGTGTGATGAGGTCCATGATAGCTTGGTCGCTGATAGACGGATGGAGTCAGAGCTTTGTTGTTTCATCTAAGATGCAGAGGAGCGTTGTAAAAGAAAGAGAGAAAAAATGAAGAGTGGTAGATAAGTGGGTGATTGGATAGGCAGGGGAACCCACTAGGGTCTGTAATGTCCATTTGTCGAAAGAGGAACAAAGTGAGAGACCTATCATTTCATAGAGAGAGAGCATTGCACCTCCATACAGATGTGTGTGGGAATGAAGCAATATGGCTGAATGGATAGATGGATGGATTTATAGAGAAGTGGCATGTGAAAGCTTGTGCGTATGGCTGTGGATGGATGGACCTGAAAGTGGACAGATAGATATGGATGTACGGATGTGAGATATGATAGCTTAGATGCACATAACTGATGGATGGTCAGATGAATAGATGCATGGATGTGTGAATATAGACAAGTATAGGAATTATGGATGGATGAGTAGTGAGGATGGATGACTAGTGATCTAATGGCAGCGTGCTCTTTGTCTGTGACCAAGAATGCTGTGGTAAGCTCTCCAGCTTACAGAGAATGTGTGTCTGTAAAGCCATATTCACAAAGCAGAAGTGCCAGACCCAGCTGGTCCACCATGTTTTGTTTTTATTGGTGAAAGTGATAAACAACATTGCTTCATGTAAGGTGATATTACACATTTGACTAGGTTATCTTCCTTGTTTTCACAAGGACGAAGCATACAAACAACTCTGTGTGAAGGTTTGGCCTGTGTTCACCTAGGTTAGGTTTCAGGTGCCTCAGGTCCTCCCAAACTCCCAAAATATGCAGGTCAGATGATCAAAGGGCTATAGTCTGCCACTGTCCATGGTGTTTCCCTGCCTGTCTGTTGCACAGTCAGTACGTTTACATGCAGCAAGAAATTCAAATTTCTGATCGTATCAGATAATGACATGCATAAGACCGGATCACTTGTAGCCCTCTCAACAAAGAGCCACTTTCGGTTGACCTCTACTTATCAGCGACAACAAACTATCTGAAGGCATTCAAACAAAGATTACATACGAGGAGATGGACGATGCTACATCTGCATACATTTTGTGCATTATTTTCATCCTAATAATGCATAAAAAAAGAACAACAGATCTTTTGGCCCAGCAGAAAATGTCGCGCATGCGCAGAATGCAAAATCCGCTTCAGATCCGATTGCTGAGTATACATGGCGTTAAAAAGCCGATTATTAACAAATTATCTAGGTGTTCTTATCCGATTTTGAGATGTCCGATGTGGTCCAAAATAGGTCCGAAGTAGATTGGACTAAGGTGTTTACAAGCACTTTAAAAAATCCAAACTGAGTCTGATACGATCAGAAATTCAAATTTCTTGCTGCATGTAAACGTACTGTCTGATCCTTCACAGTGGGGCGGCTGTGGCTCAGAAGTAGAGCGGGTCGTCCACTACAGATGATCGGTGGTTCAATCCCCAGCTCCTCCAGTCTGCATATTGAAGTGTCCTTAGGCAAGATACTGAACCCCAAATTGCTCCTGAAGGCTGTGGCATGTACGAATGGTTAGTTCCTCGAACTGATGAGTATTTGGCACCTTGCATGGCAGCCAATGCCATCAGTGTGTGAATATGGGTGAATGAGATATGTAGTGTAAAAGCGCTTTGAGTGGTCAGAAGACTAGAAAGGCGCTATACAAGTACAGTCCATTTACCATCTACCATCACCCTGAATAGGACTGAGGAGTTATTACATTCACACCAGCATATTGTTTGTGGGGTTTTTTTTGTTGTTGTTTGCTTTTTTACTTCCTTTTCCATCAGTTTCTGTCTTTTATCTCCCATCTGTCCCTTTTTGTTTTCTTTTTGTTTTCTTCTTGTTTTTCTTGTTTGTGTTTCAGCCTGTCTTTTCCCATCTGCATTTTTTCCTTCCTTCTCCCTCATTCCTTTGTGCCATGTGACACATTCATTCAAAGGCCTTGGTGTTTCTGCCATTTCATTCTATGAAACAAGACCAAGGTTTTAGAGAGAAAAAAAATGCTTTTATTGACATGGATGGCATCTTCCTCTGTTCTCTCTTTCTCTCACTTACTCCTTCTCTGTCTGTCTGTCAGTCCTTCATTCACAGAAACAGCACTTTCCGCAGAAAGGGAAGGACAGTAATGAGTCTTTTAGTGGGACACAATAGCAGAGAAAGCACTCAACAGCATGGTGAAGGAAAGGAAAGGAGAAAGTATCTTCACCAGTCCTCATCCTCAGATGAAATTAAATGATAGAAGAGGAGGGGGTTGTGTGTGTGAGAGAGAGGCCAAAAAACGGAGCAAGAATGAAAGAGAGTGAGAGAGAGGTAGACAGAGAGATCAGGAGACAGAAAAGCAGCTTGAGTGCCATCCAATAATCAGCTCTTTTCACAGCATACTTTCTCAAGGAGACCAAGAGAATAGGAGAGAGAGAGAAGAAAACAGCTCTGCTCCTTCCACAAGACAGCAAATTGACAGTTTGTATGAAAGACAGAATAGAAGTAGCAGAGAGCTGGGAGAGAAATAGAAATGGAGGAATACGAGTAGGGAACAAAGTCCCTCCATGACCACAAATTAACAGAATAACAAAAAATGGAGGTGAATGGACGCATCTCCACTGGAGTATCTGCTGGCCTTTCTCTTTCCTCTTCTCAGGGGCTGGTATTCTTGGTTTTCCCAGCCTTCCTTGTGTCTTTCTTTTTCTTTCTATCTCTTTGTTGCTTTTTCTTTCATTATCTTTTTCTTTTTGTGTTCCGTTTCATCATTTCTCTCAATACCTTTAATACCTTTCTTCCTTTTACCTCCAGCTCGTCTGTCCTCCCCAATTCTGTTTTAATCAGTTTGTCCAACCTGTGTGTGTGTGTGTGTGTGTGTGTGTGTGTGTGTGTGTGTGTGTGTGTGTGTGTGTGTGTGTGTGTGTGTGAGAGAGAGAGATTAACACACAGTGAGTGGATGTGTTCAATTTTATAATTGTATCTTTATATTTTCTAGTACGTGCTGAGTGGGTGGGATTGCTGATACTTTGCATCATGATGCTTACAGTACATAAATGCAGTCACACACAAACATACACTATAGGCTCACTGGTAAAACAAAGCTTATACACACAAATATCTTTGTACACACACGTGTACACATATGTACACCGATGCACCCCCCCCAGTGTGACTGGCAGACTCCCACTAGCCGCAGGCTATATGAGACACTGGCTGTACTCACACAGTCATCATGTAGACAAAACACACACACACACACACACACTCACTCAACACACACACAGGCATAACACTTGAACAAAAATCTGTATTTCACCCCAAACAATTGAACCGCTCCATGTTGACATGCAACTATTATGAATTGTTGCTTTGATGTTGCGTTATGCGCACATGTTGTCAGGAAAATAATAAAAATCAAAGATTAGGGGTGTCTTTTCTTGTTTGGATGCAGTTAATCCTCTCAAATCTATTTTTAAACTTTTTATTTAAAATGTCAAAAGGTTTTGCTTGGCCTTCGCATGACATTGTTTACTCTAGTAGCAAATAATTTGTTTTGCCTTCAAAACAGCAGGCATAGCTATTTTAAGCATTTCATTTAGCATGTCAAATTGTATTACACAGCCTCCGCTTTGTGTATACTTGAAGACCCAAAGTCGCAGTAACAAAGTAATGGATGTTAAGCCATCAAAATATCAGTCTATTATATATCACTCATGTCTATTTTCAGTATTCCTACCTAATATGTCAAATGGCATTACACAGGCTCATTCTGTTTTGTTAATTTTAAATGTCAGAGGGTTTTAAACGCCCCTTGCTCTTAGCTGGCTTATAAACCACAGTCTGAAGATGTAAATAACAAAGCTCTTAACAAACAACTGTTTGGGAAAAGAGTTTCGTTATTGAGTAACTATGTTTTTTGTCGTCTCCTTCCATGTTATCATAAAAATAGACTGTCCTCAGCATGGGCCTTGTAAACAGACTTCTCTGAGCAAAGTTCTCGTAAATTAGTCACCAGTGGCTTCGTGTTTTATTCTGACTTTTACCATCCTCTTAAGCTCAACATGCTGTCTTAACAGAATAACAGCTGCACTTTTGTTGTAGCATGTCTGAGCGGGTAATTCTTGTCATTGAAATAGTATTTGATTGAGAGAAATTGTTTGTTTTTTGATTGTTTTTTTTTACAACTCAAGCCCCACAAAACAGAGTTCATGCCAAAAAAAAAATCTACCACTTTGCTTGAGGTGGCCTTTTTTCAAATAACAGTATTCAGTGCTGGGATCCACCCTAGAAATGTAACTGCCCTCTTTAATCCCAGGCTCAGGATAACACCTTTCTGGTTTATCACCAAAGAGACACATTGCCTGGAATGACTCCCAACACACACTGTTGACAAAGTTCTTCAAACAGCACTTACTTAATGTAATGATGTATTGTATAGTGTCAAATGAAATGTGAAATATGTTCTGGGTTGTCCAACAACCACCTCCAGCCTCTTATACAATACTATTATTATATACAGGCAGAGATTAGGGCTGCTTACTGAACTTCAATACTTTGATGGCGCTAAGTAAATCACTTTGATACTAAAGAGTATCAACAGCATGAAGAATATTCGTACCACGATCAAACAACTTTTTTTCTTTTTACCAGAAATGTTATGTCCATGTGTACCTTTTTTTTTTTTTTTAGGTCCTGAAAGCATCTGCTGTCTTCCCTGTGTGTATAAGCGCCTGTCATGTGGTCGACACATACACGTAACCTAACCTCTCATGCACACACGTGTAGTGTTCTTCTGTATTTAGTTACTGTAACTGTAAACCTATTTGCGAGGGAACAACTTGATGTAGGTTAATGACAATAAAGGATCTGTGCTTTTGTCCTTGTTAGTCAAGTGTACGGTAGAGTACACACACAATGAGTACTCTCCAAAATCTAAATATTGTGTGTGTAACTTATGTCAGTCAGCGTTACATATATATATATGTTTGTCATCTAGGTGGTACTCCTGGTTTGGTGATGCTCTGTTGAATTTCCCAGATGGCAGCACAGATGAATGAGCAGGGTGACAAGTGTCTTTAATGATGTTCTGTTTAAGGTAGCATACAGCAGGCTTGGCTGTAACTTTGCACTTTTTGTTGAGTAATGGGAGAAAATAGACCGTGCACATAATCTCATGAATTCTGAGTTAATTGAATATTCAGGTCATCTTCTTTTTATGTGGAAGAAATAAAACATAAGATAAACATTATGTTCAGCATTTTCATCTTTTATTTACTGTGACATGACACATGTACGTACACATGAGGCTTGGAAAAACAGGTCGTGTCAAAGAGAAACTTGAAACTATGTTTGGATTAGGACGTTGTGTGCTTTGAGTGCATGTGAAGTCACACCTCCACACCCATACATTTCTGTTTTTACTGTCATGGTGATGGAGTAAATTTTAGATGACAGATAAATAAAGAGGAAGACAGAAGGAGAACATCACCAAAGTTCCCTATTGAGCCTCTGTTCCTTTTTGTCTTGTCTTTTTTTTTTTCTATAGTTGCAACCTCTATCTGTTTTCCATTAACCGATGAAATCTCATATTTTACACTGTGAATCAGTCAGTGGTCGAGTTCCAAGACATTTATTTGTATCCGTCAATATTACTAAGCAATTACTCTTAATTATTTTTGCCATCCCTTTGTCCAGTTGTAAATACAGCTGCAGCTCATTGTGATCGTCACTACAGCTCTGTCAAACCACCCGTGACTAAGGAGCCTGTTACAATATCTGTTTCCTCACACTCACACAAACCACTTCCACGGCCTCTGTGTGTCTAGAGTGACACTGACAGCTGGTGAGGATCATGTGAGAAATGTGACCACTGTGTATTGTGCTTTCTGGCCCTCATGATGCAGCGCTCGTGTCGCCATGTGTATCTCTCTGAATATGTCTGTGCCCTGGCAGAGACTGCAGCCAGGCAGATTTCTTTTTTTTTTAAAAATAGTTTTTTCAGACACAAAGAGGCATTTGAGAGTCCGAGGGAAAATCTTGAAAAACCTTGAGGGAGAAGTATCTAGCTGCGTTTGCCAGTCTGCACCCCTGGTGTAGTGTTAGATGATTTGAAAGTAGGATTATTTTGCTGTGTTCTACCGCTGTGAGCAGAGAGACCCACATTATCCACCACAGGCCTACATGTACATACACACTTACTCACAAATGCCAACA
This sequence comes from Protonibea diacanthus, assembly GCA_028641955.1. Classification (NCBI taxonomy): domain Eukaryota; kingdom Metazoa; phylum Chordata; class Actinopteri; family Sciaenidae; genus Protonibea; species Protonibea diacanthus. The sequence continues at coordinate 11,001,001 of CM053983.1, read as the reverse complement.
CTCTCACTCTCCCTTTCTTACAGACATATGCACAAACTCAGCAAGCCAGCTAGCAGGTGGTGAACTATCACTGAAAGACGAGTCTCTCATCTTTTCCTGCCCCCTTTCTTCCTCTCCTTCCTTTTCCTCGCTTCTCAGTTTTTCACTTCTCTCCTCCCTTCTCTCCCACTGTGCTGACATGCACCTACTGGCACTTGGATTTTCACTTATCCTCCCTACTAGTAATAGATTTTAGACTGTACTATTGAGCCTCTCTCCTGGCACCCCATTGTTAAAAGACACCTGCAGAGAGACAGATAAATAGATGGATCGAGAAGAAGGCAGTGTATTTGGCTTGTCAGCGAAGAGGAGGATAATGGTTTGGGGTTCATTTGTTCTTTGCTCGTAGTCTGGTTCTCCTTTTTTCTGAGTTTCCATTAAACATTCATCCCGGTCTTCTTTTTCCTCAAGTACGCCGCAAATTCAATTTACAATTTCATAGATAAAGTCTTTCCTATTCAGTCATTCATGTTTATAAATAGTTAACGAGTGATGGAAAAGCAACTTTTTCACCGAATAAGTCAACATTTTAAAAGGCATGCATTGTAACATCACTGAAGAGTACTTTTCAAATATATTACTGCTGATCAGATTGGATCAGTGATTTGAACCGCCAAGAGAAGTAGCAGTATATGTTCTGATCACATTTTTACAGGTAAGAGGCTCAGTGACAAGCAACACATGCACTATGACAGGAACAGAGACAGGACAAGGCTACCACAGAAAAAAAGCAACCTCATTGTTTTTGAAGCATCAGAAAAGCAACAAAACAGCATATCAGTTTCAGCATCGGGGAGGAACATTAGGCACGTGGGTATGTCAGGTAGACCTCTGTTACTGATTCACCCTCCACCTATTGTCTGAAGTTACTGTAAGTGACTTACGGATGTGTCACGTAGGCGTTGTCAGTCATAGTATCCATCCACCATTGTGCACGGTAACAGAGGAAACCATTCAGCACCACAGCCGAGGAGAAGACTGGGCGGCAAGGTAGCATTCACAACCATAGATAGGACAGGGGAGCGGGCGTAATGTGTAGAACAGAGAGGCAGAAGGACAGACGCTTTGCAGCTGCTCATTCACACAGTCATGTGCATGCAACACATGTAGGCGTGCGCTGACTCTCATTATGTACAAATACTCATGCAAACAAGCGTTTGTACTCCACATAATCTGCCATTCTATTATTCTTAGTTCATAGGTTAAAAGCACAGTATGTATGCATAGGAATGTTCTATAACTGCAACTTTTTCTAGTTTTTTTTTCTGAATTTTCTACTCATAGAGCTACAGGAAACTTCTAGATAGTATGCACAGCCAGATATTGGTAATGGTAAACAGAATCCCTGATGTTGCCCGAGCATCCTACTGATGGAGGATGAAAGAAAAATGAAAAGACTGGGAATCCATAGAGAGAAGGAATAAAGGCAGACGAGACAGAGGATTGTCGAACAAGACTTTATGGAGAATAACTTGAAAGAGAGAATCAGTCTGCCTATGGTAATCAAAACCACACCTCAAACACGTCCTTTGTGAACTTCATGAAATGGTATTCTGTAAAGCTGCTGATCAAATACTCAATATCGGCCTGCATAATCTACCATCTTGGTGATAAGGCATTTTACCAACTGTCTTGGAGGAGACATATAGGAACAACCACAAGGTCACCGAGATTGATTTCCACTCCAGAAATGGTGACAAGTATCGGTTCTCCCATCCAATTTGTTGCTCAAATTAAAAGAGCCACATCTTGAGGTGCAATTTGTTTGAAATCACACCTCAGGTCTCCACTCAGAGACACTTAGATAAAACTAAATAAATGTGTGATAAAAAGGAATGATGACTGATCACAGAGGGTGGAGGCCATGGAGAAATCAGGCTGGTTAGGGATCATATTAATACGATCAACGACGGAATGGCAGCAAATTTTTGATGCTGCTCTCATCACAGCTGCGATATGTTTCAGTAAGCAGCATCATGTGCTCATTCGCATTACTCATAGCATGATTGACTATTGGTAACATGCCAAACATACAAACCTCTCAAATTCATCCCAAAACAGTCATTGCTGTAGGAGTACAATTAAAATCTGATGGAATTTTCTATGTTGCTGTAAGACACAGTTGTTCAGGATGTGAATTTATACTTGGTGCAGAATAGAAGGCAATTTGAGGGGGAGTGACATCCCCTTTGTTTGCAAAATGACTAAAATTGCAGTACGGTTGTTTAGTTGATGTTAGTCTAGTCTGCCTAACTAATTCATCTTGTGTCTGACTCAGGTTTGTACAAGTTAGAATCTATAGCGTTAACCATGGCTCTGAAATATCAGTAGCCTGCTGTGTGTTGATAAAACCACAGAAATGCACTGTCTGTCGTGTTGAAGTAGCAATAGACAGATTTCTAATTGCATATTTCTTTTTTCAGTCTTATGACTCTGTCAGTTTGAGCTTGGATCTGTAATATTCTTTAAACTATAAACTATGAATATTCAGTTCTGTATACTATGCAGAGTAGTGTCAACCGTATGATCAAAGTAAGTAGCAACGTGTAGTTGTGGAAGGGCGAGAGGGTCACAGCGTCACACTGCTGCCTGTAGTATTCCTGTATTCCTACGTTCATATAGTAGTGTCAGTCTCTCGTAGCGTATAGTAGCGTCTGCTCTTTAACAAAATATTTTAGGGGAGGCGTGACTATATATGTATTTTGTTCTAGAAACATTGTAGCAAAGCAACTTGAAAATGTTGGACTACCGAGAGATGATCTCAAACACATTCACTATCACAGTCTTGCTTTGGTCGTGCTAACATTGTAAGCTAACTCTAATGTTCTCACGTCTTTCTGAGCTTGCCTACATAACTACATCAGAGTGCACCTTCATCAACATCAGCTTGATTCAATAGACAGCACTCTGTAATAATTGGATCACTACAAAACTGCATTAACTGCTTTGCACAGAGATAATGGCATCATAATTGAAATGCACTCATTTGCATAAGCAAATGACTGGTTTTATGAATGCTTTCATCCACAAAATATCGAAATAATCAGTGGATTTAAAATTCTGTTTATTATTGTGTCTGTACTTTTCCAAATTAAACGGAGGAGAGAGACAAAAGGTGAGAGGACGAGAAGTAAAGTGAAGGACATGATAAAGTCCTGCAATTCCCCTCTGCTCTCCTAAATAATATAACCTTATCTAGAGTAATATCAAGTGGCATCAATAGATGTATTTCAAAATGTATATAATGATCATCAGCAATGATCCATGAAGGGTAATAATACATCCCCTCACATAAATGGCTGTTTTATGAAGAACCAAGGCCTAAGTAAATTCTGATTTGGCTGATTGAAGTAGCAAAATAAACTCAACAAAAGAAACACAATCAGAACCCGTTTTTATTCATCCTGCCCTCCTGACAATTAATCTTCTTTCTCCTGGTCCGCTCTTCTCAGCATTGCTCCTTCTCATCTTTCACTGTCACATACTTTCAGCGGTGGATGTCTTTTTAATGGTCCAACACATTAAGACGAAACAGAACTCTCAGATTACAGACACTTGATGCGTTGGATCACTGGCCACTGTGCTGTCAAGCATTGCTGTTTGATTTGTGACTGCGGCCAGTTGATTTAATCTGAAGATGATCCCCTAATTCTGAAATATGGACATGACCGATGTTATATGAGCTGCAACGATGTCCACAAGTGTGTGGTAGAAAGCGAGTCAGATCCTCTGTGTGCTTCAGAGGGATATTCACGTCACACAAGATATTAAAATTCTCATTTTTAAACTATTTAGTCCTCCGTGAGGAGGAGGAGTCCGCAGTGAGGCTTAACTCAGTGCAACAGCACCAGCAGGTTCAGTCAGCAAATGTGCAAAGTTGCCCTTCTTGTCCTACAGTATGGATAAAGTTGCATTTTTGACAAGAATCTGTGCTAACTGAAATGTCTACCAAAAGCTTTTCATTCATGATTTACTGTACAGTTAAGACGCATTATTTGAAATATATTTAATAAACAATTGATTTCTTTACGAGCATGGAGACTAGGCAGAGACCATCATATCAGTAAACATCTCCAATGCAGTTTGATTAAATAACTGCAAGCTCAATATCACTAGCTGATCCATCAATCTTTATTTCTCTGCAGAGGAGAGCAGTCAGCAAAGTCAGAATATCAAAAATCTGTACCTCTCTTGATCTCCATCTAATGTTATTGTTTTTCTGTTTGTTTCCCGTCACAGGAACAGATGGCCAATGGTGTCAAAGGTCCTGCCTCTGTGCCTTCTTCATCTGTTTTGTTGATCGGCTCTTACAGTCTGGACAGGGAAGGACTGAAGAAGCTGGGAATCGGGCTCGCTCTGGCAGCAGTCATCTTGGCCTTTATTGTAGAGAAACTGTACTGATGAAGCAACTGCAAACTAGAAGAGGATTGAAAAGGGGGGTGAACAGTGACAACACGGGAAGTTTGTTGGAAGCTTGTGTATACAGTGATAAAACGGTCTGCTTAGATCACCTGTATTATACATGCTCAATTTTTTTTTTAAAAACCCAAAGGAAAAAAGACAGTGACACCTACACCCATGGATTATTTGAATGTTCTGTCAGATTTTTCTTGTTTTTAGTACAGTTAGATTTTTTCTTTTTAATTAAATGGAATATTTTATCACTTAGCAGTCATTTTATTCTGTTTGCAAGGTGATGTCACTGTTTTTCTGTCAGTGAAGTAGGAATAAATACATGGGCAATGAAAGATCAACAGTCTACACAGACCTTTGCAACCTCATTTCAAAGCTTTTTTGTTACAAATTAAACACTCATTTTAATTTGAATCTATATCAAGCACAGAGTCTGGGTCATATTTTTGTTCCATTATGAGATCTGAACTTTTTGTTAGTGTCGGCTGTTTGAGGCTCTGTCTATTGCTCACTGACGGGTAACTGTGCTGTGTGTGTTTTCAAACATGTTTTTTGGCCTGTCGCTGTTCACACATAAATTACGCACAACACATTTGAACACATGGTCATCTGTACCGAAACAAAGTCTGAGAATCATAATACTGTTCATAATACTGCCACGTTTCAGATTGCTGAGTTGCAGAGGTATTGAATTATACAACATATTTTTTAGAAGAACTGAGCAGGTAGATTTCCAAATATTGTGTGTAATAGAGTTTTCCTCCTTTTCATGGATTGAATTGTGCTTATTTTACAGTATGTGTTATTTAATTCTGCTGAAAGGAGTAATAATGTGTAAAAAAAAAAAAAAAACACTTGATTAAAGGTCATTTGTAATCTTCATTTCAAAGTATTTATTTTTGAATAAGAGACAAGGACAGTATATTTTCAGATCTTCATAACGAACATCTTTGAAGTCGTTTTCAATGTGTTTTTCTCTCATTAAAGTGGTTGCTCAAAAAGGTTTTTGTGTATTTCATCGTATGGTTTTTGCCACATATGTCGAAGTCAAGTGGAATTGAATTCATTTCTGATATACATCTTACCTGAACATAATTGGCCAGATGGATTATGCTGACTGCTGGTTGTTTATTTATTTACTCATCATCATCTCACACCCAGTGTGATTTATTTTATTTTATGTGATGACCTGCTCTGGTACCAACTTAAAGGGTTGTTTCATGTTTTCTCACGTACCTCACCTCGAGCTGAGATCCACCTCAGAGATTTCTATAGCCACACCACAATACAGTGAAAGTGAATGGAGCTCACAGGATTGGAATTACAATACAATAACGTTACTGTGGATAATCCATAGAGCATGCTGTCATCAGTTTTCATGGGGACTATGACTTGAGTACAAATTTTCTAGTTCATATAAATTTGTATATATTTATTGGATTGGCAGCAGAAATCTCGGAGGCAGATATCTGAAAATAAGTAAGTGAGTAAATAAAGATATTACAAGAGGTAGTGAGGTAGATTTTTCTGTAATTCAGGTAAAGTGACCTTGATTTACAACTGCTCTGTTAATAAGTGGACTGCTTATGGTGTCTGAGTTGTTTTATGTTGATCACAATCATCCAAAACAGTTTAATAAAGGATAAAATGAATGTCATAAATGAAATGCCGAAAGTGATTAATTGAAAAACTCCTATAATAATAAGTCCTATAAGAAGTCTCGTGGCTCTTGACAGCGCTCTGTATCACTTGCAGTTTTTGTCATATATAAATTCCGCCTTTGTGTCCCTCTAATGTCTTTCTGTTTTGAGGTACAACAGTCCCAACATGTGCTCTGAAATTTCCGACAGTTAATAATGCATGCCCCAATTTATGTGTCGCATTGCACTGGCACATGTGTCTCTGTCAGTGTGTCTGCATTTTTATGTGTGCGCGCGTATACATGCCCTGCATATATTCCTAGTCACAAGTGTCTCTTTCAGCTTGTTTGTGAGCTTGTTTCTGTGTCAGAGTGTGTGTGTGTATGTGTGTGTGTGTCTGTCTGTACACGCCTGTGCTGTCTGATGTAGTGTCTGTAGTTTCCTACAATGCTTAATTTAGCAGGAAGCCAGCATGCATGTATCTCTGTGTGTACGTGTGGTTGGGGAGTGACAGGATTTATCACTCTCCCATTCAGAAAGGCCTGTTATTAGATATACCACTGTTTGCAGCCTCCGCACACACACACACACACACACCAGCTTTGTATTATCTAAGTATATGATGCGTGTCACACATTCTGTTGACACACAGACGCATGCATGTATCGTGGCTTTTTTTTTTTTTTTTTTTTTTAACCTAGCTGGCTGCGTGTCACACAATCACACACACGTACACAAAATCACACAGCCAACTGTAATTTTGTAGTATATGGGCAAATGATGCACGTCAAGCAAACTTGCGCACAAACACAAGGCACCAGCGCTTTATATTACCCGATCAAATGATGCATGTCTCACACACACACACACACTAGCTTTGTATTATGTGATCAAATGATGCGTGTAGCTATGAAGCTTGTTACATCCATCCAGCAGTGCCCTATATTATTCTGCAGCCATCCATACTGTGTGACAGTTCTTTTGATGCTTTGTAAGCACATTTCCTCACTGTGTATGTCAGTTACACTGCATTGTTCTCCAGTGAAATATGGATGCAACGACACCCTTTATGTTTGGGAGATCATCACTTACTATGAAATATTGAGGCGGGGAACCATGGAAAGCAGATCATTATTCACTTCGCATCACTCACTTCAGTTGTTTCTAATAAAAGCAAGAGTTTCTGAATTCTTGTCTTAGTTGCAGCTGTTGTCAATTTGTCATCTACACAGTGACGTCCTTTTGATGTGAAACTGAGCAACTTTGGACACGAGACAAGTGCCAGGGAGGTTGAACATTAATGAGCTTGCCTGTGCCATCTTTCCTTCATCACGTCATTTAATTTAATTGATTTAAGTGTTTGGCTTGCATCAGAACGCAGGCATTTATGTTTTGAGACCACGTATTTTTTTTAATAGGCTGAGAGGCTGCCACTGCGAGTGCAACATAGTAAACTACCACAGCATAAATCATGATTGTGATCTGATCTTTGGACTGATAGCAGTGGCAGATCAAACTTGCGGATTTGTATTATGCAGCATTTAGTTCACAGCAGTCTGATTGTAACAATAGTTATCACGAGTATGTGGTTAGGAGGACAGAGAAATTAAGATATCACATCCGTTTCCAAGTCGTGCCATGTCAGAGGAATGTTTTCATGCTGCTATATGTGATCCCTGTGCAGTCTAACTGTTCTCTCTGACAGTAAGGCAGGCAAGAAATTAACTCATAAAACTATATATATATATATATATATATATATATATATATATATATATTTATTTATTTTCAATTTAAGCCTGGAGTTTTCAGTGGCTGCCTTTTCAGCACTCCTCTGCTCATCTGGTGTTGACAGGAGAACAGGCGGATACAATGTCTGCCTTTACTGATGTGCCATTATTTATAAAGATACATAAATAAAACAGTGCTGTGAGCTACGAGTCATACAAAATGTAAACATAAACATACAAATAAAAAGTGACGTGTCATAATGAGTCTAATGATGCAACATAGTGTAAAAGGAGACGTTACTCACTAATCAATCTGTTGCTGTGGAGTGTGTGTTTGCTGATATACGTTACGTGAACGTTCTTTAACAGTTCTTTTTAAACATTAAAGGTGCAACGTTTAGCAGGAGTTGTAAGTTGAGTTGAGTTGTAAGGGATAAATAGTTTTGTTGTATTAAAAAGAGGTTCGGTCCAGTCCATTAAGTCAGTAAAAGAAATAGTTGGACCAGTGTATCTGATCCGAGCCCCGAGGACACAGTACTTGTAAACTACTGCGTGTACAGCCTCCAAAAGCATGAGAAATGAGCTGGTCTTCTCTTCTGGCTTGGTAGTTATCCTTCATACTGAGCTGGATGAAAATTCAGCAAAGCAGAGTAAACTTTAAACTTCAGTTTTTACAGAAAAAAAATAAGCATTAAGTACACATTGATTGGTAGAGCATGGAGTTAATGCCAACAACTGGCATGAGTTTAGCGAATACAGAGGGTCTTGACATTAGCTACTGGCTGACAGAGCTTCTCATTAGCCACCATCTCAGACTGTGACCTTTTCATTTCTGCCTAACGAAGTAAATTCCTCACTAACTTCTGCATCCAGCACTTTGATTATTCCGCTGAAGCGCCTGCTCATGTGTTTGTCTGGGTATCTTTATATTGGAGAGCGCCTCACAGCCATCATTCCTATGAATTGACAGCAGTCCCTTTTCTTTTTTACATTGGGTTGCTTGGTTTTCAAGTAATTGTTGAATTTTTGACGTGTTGAAGCCAAAAAAAAAAAAAAAAAAAAATGAAATGTAGGGAAATGTTGACAGCAGGTGTTTTTTTTTTTGTTTTTTTTTCCAGGCCTGGCTCATAGCTCTCTTGTTGAGGTTTATTATCTGTGTGTTACACTTTTTTTTTTTTTCCAGGCAGGCAATCAGTACGGAGATAAAAACCTGACATAATTACAATGTTGATGTTTGTTGATGTTTGTGATGTTTATTTGAATTAATTTACTGTGCCGTCAATCAACACGCTTCAAAACTGTTTAAAACATTCGAAATATCTTTTTTTTTTTCTTTAGGCAAAAAAATGTAACAATCTTCCACCTACATGTCAGTTGTGATGTCTAGTAATATTAAAGAGACAATAATGTTGAAGATGCAATTAAAATATTTACAGGACCAAAGAATTCATGTCACATTTATTTCAGCACTGACATTAATTGACACAGGATGCAAACACTGACAGTCACTGACATAAAATATGAAAACTGTGTGTGTGTGTGTGTGTAGATGTGTGTGTGTGTGTGTGTGTGTGTGTGTGTGTGTCTGGAGGGGAGGAGGTCTACTTAGCCCCAGGGCAGACACACAGTAACAGCACTGATTGACAGTACCTTACAACTGAGGCCTGGCTGAAACAATGCCTTTTACTATTTTACGTGTATGTATGTGTGTGTGCATGTGCGTGTGTGTGTGTGTGTGTGTGCGTGTGTATGTGTGTGTCACTGCCCTAATTAGCTGCTGCAACCCTGACCCTGCTTTGGTTTGAAGAAACAGGGACAGAAATTCCTTCTTTCCCCTGTCTTTTCTCTTCTATTAACACTAACAGTTTGCCCTTGAATGTGACATGATGGGATCCTGACACGTGCACAGTTCTGTATACAGCCCAGTTTGTATATGCCATGCTCTACACATTGCCCCAACCTTATGTAGTGAGCATGCAGTGAAATGAAGAATGCGTAAGGGAATGCGAATCAATGATTTTGGTGAATGAACCTCTTCTCTAATATACGGTATTTTTCCTTTCCTCATCTATTCTCTGCTCCATTCTTACTTAAACGTCTCAGATATTGGTGGACTGACAAACCTTTAGCATTATTTTATTAACTGGTGTCAAAGTCCTCTGTCAGAAATATATCTGCCTTATGTTCAGCCCATTTTGTGTGCTTTGTAATTATTATTGTTTTTTACTGTGGCAGTTCAAATGGCTTTTATGTAATGGCAGTGGAACCTGTGATTTTAATCAAACGGTATATTTAACAGTGCTGTGCAGCAGTAGATTCACACGGTAAACTGAAGAGGCTGTAGTATAGATTGTGCTTATGAACTGAAATATTTCCACTTATGCGTAACCTAAAATTTGTGAAAAACGGCTTCTAATTTCCTGCAACTGGGCTCAAGTACAATTGGATGTAAATGCAAGCCCACATGGGCGTGACCAATTAATTTTTGCAATTTTGGTTACCAACATGCTTTGTTGCTTTCTGTCTCCACCTCCCACCTTTCCCCTTTTTTTTTCCTGTCTTACTCTGCCTTTCCATTTCTATAGGCTGAGGTCTGTTCACTGTGCGCTAAGCACTTCAGTGCCTCCTGGAACAGAGGGGAAAATGACTTGGCAACCATATCCATTCCTAATCATGTGTGTGTGTGTGTGTGTGTGTGTGTGTACGTGGGTCTTCATGCCAGCTTCGTCCAAGCATTTAGTTAGTGGCCCTTGCGCCTGCATTCAGTGATTGCTGTGTTTTATCTACACACACACACAAATACAGACGCACATACACCCCGTTGTCGCTGCAAAGCAAACTGGGAATTCACAGCCTCCGTGCAATGGAGAGATTGGCTCTTTTGAGTGTCTTGGTGGCTTGCCAGTTCAGTTTTAGTGTGTATGTCTTTGTGTGTCTGTGGTTTTGTGTTTTGTGTGCATATGTGTGTGTTTGATGGGCTTATACATCTTTGACTTTGAGCGGTTAAGGGTGTTTGTATTCACCAGTGGGACGGGAGACCAAAGTCAATATTTTAGCTCTGCAGCGGCATTGTTCTTGAAAGCTCTTTAATAATCACACAGAGACATGGCAGCACTGCATTATTACTTGGTGTTAAAAGTTATTAGTTTGAAGACTTTAGTTTTAAAGACATCACTATCTGTCTCGCTTTGGAAAGCTGCTTGCTTTAATGTCTCTTGTCACGCCATTTATCTTGGTTATGTATACAGAGTGATGTGTCTGAATAATAATATATGATATAAAACACTTTAGGTTTAACTGAAAACCTGAAGGGTGTCTTGAAATCCCATATGTTATAAGTTCATGGAGAAGCTGTACGGATTCATGAACACTTAATGAAGAGCTTTTCATGAAACTCTTGAACTATTCAAACTTACTTTTTCCTTTTCAAGGAGCAGTTCACTCAGACAGCAGACACAGAAATTGGCAGTCATACAAGTCCCATTTAACAAGGGTCAAAAAAGTGAAAGGGAACTTTGGTCATTTAGCAGGTGTTAGCTTAATGAGCCATCTGAATAGTTCTATCTCAGTGTTTTTCATCAAACAATAGGACTGTGCATTGCATCTATTTAAGCATGAATTACAAAAAAAGTGAGAATTCACCTTAAGGTCTTCAAGGCTGTTTTCTGCTTTCTGCTAATGTTTGATTTGAGTACTTCAGATAGCAACTGAAACTTTTAATGATGTTGTCATGGAAATAACTGTACGTTGTGTGAGACTCTGCAGGGCTGGTTTGTTGCCATGGTGAATTGTTCCTGTGGCGTTGTCCACACATAAAACAATGCTCATTTACATAATGACTAATGTTTAGTGGCATGTTTCTCAGAACAGATCTTTTTCCTGTATTGAAGTAATGTACAAGTACTGTGCACTGATATCTGTACGAGTAAAAACACCCTGTATGTGGGCAGCTACAGGTAACCACCAAGGCTGTTTTGCACAGACCTGATTTTATGGGCACCTGTCAGGCCCAGTAAGGTTTTTTACAGCATCACATTTAAGAGTGAAATATCTCAACAACCGTGGGATGGACTGCCATGAAATTTTATACACACATTCATGGTCCCCAGAAGATTAATCCTACTGACTTTTCCTCTAGTGCTACGTATATGTTTTTGGTAAAATATCCTGTCTATGCTGCCTAGAAGATGAATTTTCATAGTTCCTATGTGTCCTAATGACTTTGCTGTTCCAACATGTTTCTTGTACTACTCTCCTGATGACGAGATTTGTGGTTTTAGATATATATGCTGTATACGTCATGGCAACTATGGATGGAGTCCTATGGAATTTGATACACACATCTGTGCCCCCATCAGGATTAATTGTCATAATTGTAGTAATCCTCTGACTTCTGATCTACTGAGTCTAATAATTTATAATAATCTAATACAATAATGATATCAAATGATATCCCCATCAGTTTTGTGTTTAGTGGTAATTAGCGAATGTTTGCAAGCTAACACACTAAAGAGAGTGACCATGGCAGATAATTAAACATGCTAACATGTCTGTTTAAAACTGTGTTGTTCTATGTATTTTTACCTCCACATGCATAAATGTGTCCTAATGCTTTGACACAACCTGCTTGTAATTGCCTGACAGTTAATTGCACCCCCCTCTGGCCTCTTACACTGTGATATGAACTTGTCATATAATCACTAGAATGCTGGAAGAAATCAATGGGAAGTCATGTTTGGACTTCGGAAGGAGGCTGTCAACTGATGTTTGATTGAATTATAAAGACAGACAGACACACACACACACACACACACTCAGGGTTACCAGATCCTGTAAATGATGGTGGAACTAATCTATTGCTGCTAATTAGAAATGAGCGATAGGGAAGGAAGAGCAAGATGTGCATGTGAGGGGGGAAGAAATTATTGTGTGGGAAAGTGGCATAAAAGAGCCATAAAAGTAAATGCAAGAGAGAGAACAAGAGTCACAAGGACTGAGACTTTGGCAGTTTCCTGCCAAGGCCGACGAATGACAACCAGCACTAATTGAGGACATGTCACACTGCTTGAACCACATCACAGTCAAACATTATGGACTGAAAGGGCTTTTTCAAGGCTAGATGAGTCAAGTGTTGATAACTTGCATTAGATTTTGACTTCAAAAGCGTCATGTGAAAATGTTAGTCAAACTTATCTGATGATTGTGCTCACATGAACGTCTATCCACCATACAGTGAATGCATTGTTTTCCAACCATAAACTTACAAGACCTTTGCATAGGATTGTTTTTCATAGAGGCCTATAGCATAGCCTACATTACACTCGCAGAGACTTACTAGATCTTTGAGTTCAAATAAATGTTGAAGAGGAATATTATTCTGCAAGTGCATGTCATACTTTTTGCTTCAGGTTTTTAAAAAATTAGCTGTTTGTTGAGGAAAACCCTGACACGTCATTAAGACCAACCACTGCGCAGTGTGTTTGTCTAGTCAGGTGAGAGAAAAGTTCACATCCATGTCTGAGTAAAAGAGAGAACTGTCAATAACATATTGTCAAGTCTACTTGAAATCAAATCTCCATTAAGCACATTCATCTGTGATACTGCCAGAGTGCGATGAGTGAAATGAAATTGTAAGCTGGCTTTGCCAGACTAAGCTTACATATGAAATGGCATTTTAAGCTCTTCTTGAAGCTTTTATTTTCTACTAGTATTCATCCATCATCTATAAATGCTTATCCTTTGGAGGGTCGTGGGTGGCTTGAGCCAATCCCAGCTGACACTGGGCGAGAGGAGACATAGCTCAAGGCAGGACAGGTCACCAGTTCATCACAGAGCAACCATTCACACTCATATTCACACCAATGGGCAATTTAGACTCATCAGTTAGCCTCTGTGGTACTGGACTGGTGGAGAAAGCCAGGCTACATAGCAAGTATTGGAGACATCAAGACTTGGCCCAGTCTGGCGACTGAAACAATTCTGAGATATGTGGGTGCTAACCTCAAAAACAATACAGCAAAGAACATACCAACATATTCAACACCATTTTTATGGGATGAACCAATAACAGTAAGAGCATCACACTGTGGAGGTCAATAGACCCACAAAGGGTCTCCAGTATGAGCATTTCCAACAAACCACAGCAGTGAGCCTTCAGTGTTACAGTGTTACATCAACATCGTCTTGTTGTATCAGCCTGAAAAATGTATAGCTCTACATCTTTGCGTAAAGCATGACTGTCCCTACCCTGCAGAAGATCGCGCTCACTAACACAATCCAATCTACCCTGCTCATCTCTGCCTTGTTCATCATATATGAGAGAAGCAAAGCTCATGATGGTGACAGTCCTGAAAAAAGTCATGATGGGCACATTATGGCATCTGTGGCTTATTTAAGGAAATGTGGCATGTTGCATAACGGCTCTCCAGCAGTACATCATCCATCTTCCTCTTCTTTTTTTTTTTTTTTTTAACTTTGTACCCTTTGTCTGTCTTTCTCCCACCCTCCTCTCTCGTCTGTCTCTTTCATCTCTTCATTCCTCGTTTACTGTCAGTTTATGCCACTGTACTTACAAGACTAAATTACATCTACATTTAGGCATCTCAAATTTAAAATGAAAGTGATTTGCATCCACATTAGCGTTTCCAGGTTGGCTTTGTAGAGCCCTCTGTCCACTTAAACACCTGAACAGCATGAGGTTAATAACAACAGCATTGCTGGCATTTGAAATGAATGACCATGGAGAAAGTTAGGGGTGACTAATGGTTGTCTTTTTAACTTTACTGACACTGTGGCACACAGTCCCTGCACCCTAGTGGGCTGGATTAGGTCATCATTTTGCAAAAGCGCTGTTAACCACAAGATTGACACACTGTGGAGAGTTTTAGTCTGGGGGGCTGAAATGGAAAGAAAAAAGATGCATTTACAAATGAAGTGGCTTAATGTGGACATACTATAAGGAATGAGGGAGCTTACCTGCCCCATTTTCCCTTGTGGAGTGCCAGCCAGTACATTAACAACACAGATTTAATACACGTGTGCACAAACATACTTATATACCTAAAGCACTTTTACTGTAAAGCCCTGATTAGCTGGAGCTGTTATTTAATAGGCCCCTCTTCACCTCATCTTGTATCAGCGTGTGTGAGTGAGAGAGTAGAGCTGTGACGGGTTATAAATGACTTAATATCAAAAGTAATTACACATACATGCATGCCTTTCATGCCTATTTGTGCTCTCTGCTTTTCTTTTTTGTTTCCGAGAATTGTTTCGGTTTCTTGAATGTACTTTTTGCTGACAGTTGCGTGGCAGGCGGTCTCTTTGACGTGTTGCAAAAACAACAATCACACGTACAGAGTTCAGAAGTCATTCACAGGGTAGGCTCACAGTGAGAAGAGTCAGAAATTAAAAAAAAAACTGAACACAAGACAAAAAATAATAATAGCTTCAAAATGCCCTTAAGACATTTTCATCACATTTTTGTGTCATGGGGATTTTTACCCAGTGGTATGCTTTCCTCTTTTTTATCACTCTCTCTTTCTCTACCTCTCTTCACTCTTTCTTGTTCATTTCCTCTTTCCTTTCTTCCTCTGTCCCCTGCTCTTTCTTTTTCCTCTTCCTCTCCTGGCTGCTCTTCTGTCTTGACAGCTCCAGTTAATTTAATGTCAGCTCTGCCAGCTCGCCTCATCACTGCGAGACAAACAGATCTGAGCGCAGGAGAGTGTGAGATCGAGGGGGTGAAGGAAGAGACGGGGTTAGGCCCAGAAAGAAAGAGAAGGAGAGGGGTAAGAATGGAAAACAAGTAAAAAAGAAAATCAATAAATGGGTAACAAAGGTAAAAAACACACACACACACACACACAAAAAAAAAACGACTGGTAGAATTCATACACAAGTCTGCACTCAGCTTTCCCACAATCCTTTGCCTCTTACAGAACAGGCAATTACAATTTCACAGGTTAAAATTAAAATCCCCAGTGGTATATGTGTGTGTGTGTGTGTGTGTGTGTGTGTACTCCATGAGATAGAGCAGGCTGTCAAAGTGATTTCAAGCTGTTTATAGCCTAAGCTCACAAAATGGATCCTCGTACAGCAAAAAGGGGGGAAAAGAATCTAAATCTCTTCCCCCCTTTTTTAAAAAAGAAAACTAATTCCTTGAATATTAATTGCCTGGCTTGACGATCGGCTTATTTGTTTGTGATGAGGCTGCAAAAGAAAAGTACCCATAATCCCTGTCTCTCTCTCTCTTTCTCTCTTTTGCTCTCTCATGCTGTCTACTGTCTGCATTAATCTCTCTTTCTGCCCTTTTCCTTTGCTCTCTATAAATCTTTCTCTCTCTCTATCTTTCTCGGAGCATGTTCGTCATTTGTAGATTTTTTTTCTTTTCTTAAAAGTAGAGCATCTTTGAGTCAGTGTAGCCGTGTCATCTAATATCGAAGTTCTAATATCTAATTTCTCATCCTGCTTTATTTACATCCCTGAAGATTTATGGCCCACGTCAGGTTTCATTTTCAAGCCCCAGAGTGTGGCTTGATTTATTCCCATTATAATAGTATCTCCACTTTCCAGTTCCTCTCTCAGATTCCTTACGGCATACTGTGTAGGCTACAAGCGCTATATAATCTCTGTAAGTGTTTGTATCAGTCATCAGTGTTTATAGGGTATCAGCCTTTATTCATCCAGGGAAAGTCAACACACTTGCTTTTATTTCAGAAACACTTTAGTGCACACTCACAGCGAGGATCTGCAGAATGTAACCACATACTGCTGTTGTCCACTGAGCTGCTTCACCGCAGCAGCTGAAGGCTGAACGGCTTTGCCCAAGGGCGGTACATGTGTGGCTAGTGACGGAGGGAAAGGCACAGACGTGATGCGTAAACTCGTATTTTAATTGACAAACTGATTTATTTAAAATGTCTTTTGAAGTATAAAGACAAAGGAATGGTTGTGGCGACTTAAAAGAGACGGACCGCTCTGCTACCTGTGGATATGCTTCTGCATCAGAGAATCAGAGAATCTCTGGCATGGGGTTGAAGCTCATTTAGATACACTGAAAGTAAGCATGCTCTGTGTGTTTATGTGTATATGCACATCCACATGACCTTTAGTTTATTAGCATGACAATGCCCCGTGTTGTGTTTCCTGCTTGTAAAGACGTGACTGTTGGTCACGCTTTCCTACACATCACCTTGATTCACTTTACATATTAAACTGGAAATGGGCACCTCTGTTCTAAAGTCTCTTAGACTGCAGCATTAAAAAAATATTGTTTCAATCAAGAGTTTGCACTAATGGCATGAACATAACTTGGATTTGTTGGATGAATACTTTTAGCTCAGGATTTGAGTTTGGCATGATTTCTTTGCCCGGAGCATAGAGTCTAATATATATAGTTACATTATAATCACAATATGATTGAATCTCTTTTTATTTGTGTGAATTTGTTTGCTTTTGCAGTCTGTGTTTCACATCTTTTGCCATAAACAGCCCGCGGATGTGTTCTCTAGCTGACAGTGCAGACATTGGCTGTAACAACATGTCACATCTCTTCCATGTGCATGGGGTGTGTGTGTGTGTGTGTGTGTGTGTGTGTGTGTGTGCATGTGTGACAGATCAGACTTACCAGAAACTCAAACTGATTCCCTTATTCTCCTCTCGGCCACCTTCTTTTTGCTGCTGTCTCTGTACATCAAGGGAGTAGAAGTGTGCAGCTGGGGCTAACAGCGCATTTTTCACCGAAGCTGAAACATTACCAACTTGAGCACATGTCTTCACAGCCTAAGGTTAATCTACATTTCCACGTGATTTTGTATACATTAATGTCACCTCTAAATTTCACGTCATGTTGCATCGGAACGCAAAGAATACAGCGCACTCTAACAGCCCATAGTGCAACTGTAGGGCAGCGATCACACTGTGTTACCGTTACGGTGATAGGACAAGCTGAACCTGCTGCAGAGCAAACAGGTTTTTTTCTCCGCATGAGTAGGGAAGAGCAGATAGAAATCCTAAAGCACCTGTGAGTGGAGTGATTACAGAATGCTTCGGGCAGGGAGCGGAAATAACTGCCACTCCCCTCCACTCACTTACTCTCTCTGCTTTATACTGACTTGGGACTTGAGCAAGGTTGATTAGGTCACACCTCTGTCAGGGCTCTGCTCATTCACTTTCATTTACATTTTTCTGAGCTGTCCTAGGGAAGCAGCTGAAGCCCTCTTCTCTAACTTGTAGGGCTCTTTAGCGGAGTGGATGTCACACTGCTGGAGTCAGTGATGTCGCGTTGAAGGACATCCTCTCTCTCTGGCTATCTACTCGGCAGCGATATAGATAGAGGATCTTCAAAAGCCACTTTTCCACACGGTCCAGTCACAGGCAGCGACAGAATATGTGGAAAAAATCTTTGCATTTTTGCATTTAGAAATATTGGTAAGACTTGTGTTCCAGTCATTTAGATAAACACAAATCCTGTTGACTGCCAGTAGCTGTGTGGTGTACAGCTGTAAGGTTTCAGTGACAGTCCTGATGGACTGTAAAGTGAGCAGCACTTTTCGGAAGTCAAACTCTCCTGTCTGGCCCCAGTTTTGATTTTCACCATCTGCTACACCAGTCTCACCCACAGGAGTTTAAAAGCAGCAATTACAACTAAATGCATTGGTAAGCAAATTGCGAGTTTTTTTTTTTTTTTTTTTTTTTTGCATTTCTTGGTGTAAAATCCCACAGTTACACATTTTTAGAGCCTATATGGTGTCCCTGCAAAAAAGAAAAAAATCTAAACACTCCCAGAAGATTTGGTAGTTTCCAGAGCTCACCCAGGCCTTATCAAGCAATATAACATCTCCAAATGTTGTGTTAAGTGAGCTTGCAGTGCTTGGGTAAATGAGTTCTTGCAGGGTGTTAATGTATAAACCCAGCTGAGCAGGGCTCACACTTTGGAGAGGACAGGCTTATGGAAAACATATTTTACCCAGCGTGGGATGGTGTAAAAACAGGCTATCTCTCCCTCTCTCCCTCCCTCTGTGTCCTTCCCCATAGTTGAGTAATATTGTTAAATATTAATCTAATATTAGATGCTGTACGATTAGTAACAGCACATTTTGCTGACCTGTGCCTTTATGCTTCCCGCGGTATGCGTCTCTGTGTGTGTATGTGTGTGTCTTCATATTCTCGGTAGTGTTAAGGGCATTAAAGTGTGAAAGCGTTTCTAAATTGCTCTTAAATTGCTCTAGGGAGGGGTTAGGTGGATATATGCCCTGCAGGGCTAATGGAAGGAACATCACTCTTCCATGTAGAAGAAGAAACTGCAGATTATACATACACAAAATGCCTCCTGTGTGTATACATATGAAAAAACAAACTCACATACACTGCTTTCCCCACTGTCTTAGCCAGGCTCGTCATCCTCCTCGGATCATCTTCCCCCCCCTTTTTTTTTTTTTTTTTTGCTACTCGTAACTTCATTCTTCTCCTCCTCATCGGTATGAAAGAGGAGAACTTGATTTCTCCCACTCACTCTCTCTCTCTCTCATTTCCCCTCCTCCCCGTTTTTATCTGTCTCCCTACCCAGTCAGGTTTAATCCTGTTAGTCACGGTAGATATATGGGGTCCTGCTCACTCTGTTTGACTCTCTTCCAGAGAGACATTCCCCAGAGAGACCCTATGGAGTTGCACACACACACACACACTGCACACAAGTGTAAGCACACACTTCTGCAGGGAAGCATGCGTTTACATAAATACACATAAATACACATATACATACACTGGATACACACACTTTCAAAACTGAATGTCTGGATCAAAAGTAAGTTTGAAGATTTTATGAACTACAGAACAAACTGGTGGCTCCATTTAAAATACATTACACAGTACATTATGCAGTGTACTGTGTGGTGCCTTTAAACAACATATCCATATACTTTGGGTAATGTCTTTGATGCATGAAATGAAACACCCAGTAACCATCAATACGACCACAATCTCACAGTTGTGAAATCACTTTAAGTATATTATTTCCTCTTAATCATTTCTTTGGTCAGAAGTTTTTCCATCCCGACACATAAAGTTTCTTTATTTTTTACAGTATTTACTTGTATCCACCATATGAAGGCATGGAGACTTCTTTTTGTCTAAAACAGCTTGAATCAAGTGAAAGACGAGACCAAAGTAGAGATTTTGATTCAAACTCCAAGACAGCGGAAGAGATCACACAATAAATTGCTCTTCTCATGTCGGCCCACTGACATGTTAAGATTACTCCCTTATTCCCTGAGATTACTGTACCATAAAAGATCATTAAATCTAGATTTCTCCAGCGTGTTGAGGAGGATGTGAGGATGTAACCTAGATCTCTATGCAGTTCCTGCTGTTTATACAAGTGAAGGGGTGCAGAGGACAGATCAACTTTCAACCAGCAGACCTTTAAGGTTGTCACAACATTAAGACCCAAACTGTTGAAGCATGCTTGTGAAAAATGAGCAGTTCTAGAGGCAAAATTTAGCACGTGACGCTGACCTCTGACCTGACCTCTGAAGTCTTTATGGTGCCTTGCTTTGTTTCCTCCATTTACATTTTCCACATTCATGTTGAATATATTCTTACTTTACTACTAATTTCTGTTTCTTTCATTTTCTTTTGTCTTTTTAGTCTTTTTTCTCTCTGTACTTGTGTCTTTCTTTCTTCCTTCCCACCTCTCTGTCTCTCAAGTTTGCAGTAGGGGGCAGTTGTCTGCCTCACGGACCAACTACAAGAGGTCTGTGTTCCTGTGTGTGTATGTGTGTCTGCACATGGGCCCCATCCTGATTCAGTACTTGTCTGTGGGCCCCCCTCTCATTTTAATTAAAGAGCAGATGCACTACCACCGTCCCGTCTGCCATCCCCTTTTGTATGTGTGTGCGCGTGTGTGCGTTTGTCTTGTTTCCACCCAGCGTGCCCTCGCCATGTGCCACTTTTAAGCCATATTGTACCCAGGACTGTTGGTGTCATCCATATGGAAGATGAATTAGTAGGCAGGAGGGAGGGGGGGGGGTTCTTTAAACAGGTTAAAAACTATAAATTGTCAAGTGGAATGGTTAAATAATCTTAAACTGATGGTGTGATGAAATCACACATATTCATGTGTACATACAAACAGCAGGTTATACAGCATGTTTGCATTAGGATGTAGATTTAAAAAATACCTGCATGATGCTGACCTAAAATACAGATGAAGTTGTTTATTGTATAGTTGTATATTATCATCATAAAAGGTTCTTACAGGAAATCTTCAAGTTGTTTACTCAGAGTACAAAAATAAATTCCTGCGGGCTGAAACTAAACGTGTGTGTGTGTGTGTTTCAGAGAGAGAGAGGGGGAGAGGGACCAGGCTGTGTATAAATATAGACAGTATGAGAGCTACAGTAATTCTTTGCAGTTGCCTCCGATTGCATCAGTTGACAGTCAACAGATGGAGTCAGCTAAAGACCGACTAATAACTTTGGTGATGAATGTGTTAGAGACTGGACACAAACACACACCACAGATTTTACATGGAGCTAAAGATTTTTATTTTTTTTTTCTTACTTATTTATACCCAAGCATCCTTATTACAGTTCATGTAATACATCGTGTTTTACTGTCTCTCATTAGTTTTTGAGATACATTGCCAAACGCATATTGCTGAAAGGAAAGATAGGTCAGGGGTCGACAAAAAAATGACCATAGATACCAAAATTTCACAAGAATTTGCCCAATACAGATATCCTGCTGTGGACCAAATCGGTAGATGAATGGACAGACAGAGCAACTGAAATCACCTAATAGGCCCCGCTGCTAGCTGGGAAAAAAAGACAAGGGTTTGCAGAGGTTGTGACCCTATACTGTAGAGCAGGATTATTCAATTATCAATTCAATTGGGAACCAGGAAATGTAGATGGGCCAGGCATTTTCAGCAACCTATTGAAAACCTTTTAGCTTTTGGTAAAGACAAATTTCAATAGTACAGTATCACCCATCTTCCTCCTTCTACCCCCTCTCTCTGTCTCTCTCTCACAGACATAAACAAGCTAAGATCCAGGATACACAAAGTGTATCTTTCTCTTGGCCCGTGCATGACTGCACCCGGCTAATACGGCTCTGATCAGAGGACACATACAAACTGTGCTTTAGTATCCTTCGTCTGTGATCTCTCAGGAACGTTTGTCTGGAAAGTTTGCTGTTCTAACATGGCAGTAATGTTACAGATTAAATAAACAAGTACTTGCCAGTCCAAGCAAGATTAAACTGATGGTTTTAAGTCTTAATTTTATGTTTTGGGGTTGACACAGAAATGTTTTCAGTAGAGCGCTTCCCTGCTTGTGACAGTCTATAGACAGATGTTTTGAAACGCTTCTAGGCGAGGTCGAAACTCACGTGAGAAAATGACGATTGCCTGTGTCGCTACATCTGTAAACATCCTGCTGCCAGATCGGGGGTGTGTACAACTTTAAACAGAGTCGGGAAGCAATCGGGATGGCTCACTCGTTTGCCACTTTGATACTAGAGCTGTCACAATATCAGATTTTAAGTATTTCTAAGTATTTTTGATAGCTACAACCTATTGCATGCCACACTGTCTAGATGTACTCTGTGTCTGTAGACTTGGATTCACACTTAACGCTTTATAGCTTTGGATGAGACTTCACCATAGAAGTGGACTGCATAAGCCTCATTTTTTCTCCCCTCTTACAATTGTTAGGTCTTGTTGCCTCTGGTTGTTGCCGTGTTCTGTCACTTTCTGACATGTGAACAAGATGTGCTTTTATTGTTCATAATAAACAAGGGGCATTTTCACTGTGACAGTGATGACAACAGTAATGCATTGCCTTACAAATGCTCTTAATGGAGCTGTTTGGCCAACAGAATAACTTTATTAGGAATAGCTCAGGGAATAACAGCTCCCTGCAAGCACATTAAGTCAAGGTTCTCTCTACTTGCCTGCTTCTATTCAAACCCGTCTTTCAGTATGTCATTTATCTCTTGCCACGGACATAATGATGAACATTTTCTTTTTGTGCGTTGTGTCACAAACTGAGGATGAATAGCATAAGTGGTTGTGTGTGTGTGTGTTGAACGGACATGTGTTTATGTGCATTAGTTGAGGGAGAGATTGAAATCTTACTGGTTGATGTAACATAATGGTAATTGAAATGTTGTTTTGGTACATAAAGCCTCTTTTCCAAATTACTGCATTATGCCTACAGACTCAACTCAACTCAATTTATCCTCCTCTCTCTCTCTCTCTCTCTCTCTCTCTCTCTCTCTCTCTCTCTCTCTCTCTCTCTCTCTCTCACAGACACAGACTTTCGACTCGGGGCCCATGTTGCTACCCAGAGATTTGGCAAGTCACTCAACTCTGGATCTATGTGTATGCGTATGTGTTGCCAGGGCATTACAACATCTCTAATTCCCTCAGCCAACCAAATCACAATAACGAATGTTGCTAGTTGTTTTTCCAGTAGCTTTTAACACACGGAAGACATAATGGGAGGCAAATAAATTGTGATTATTGTAAACGAAACATAAAGTCATTCATCATTCATCATTCATCATTTTGGGAGAAGGGGAAAATATTCTCCAATGGAAAGAAACAAAGTGACCAGAAAACCAAAATATACTTATACTTATATAGTAGAAATGCAATGAAATCTCCCTTTCTCTCTCTCTCTCTCTCTCTCTCTCTCTCTCTCTCACACACACACAGACACACACACACACACACTCTTTCAGATGCCCATAGCCCTCTGCTCCTTTCAGCTCTTTCTCCTATGGATCTTTTGATGTCTCCCGTACTTTGGATCAATAGACTGTCTTTCTTCCCTGTTGGATTGTACACAGATCTGTTGTTGAAACAGGGCCAGTGGCAGGTCTGCTGGGAACACACACGTACACACACCCACCTATACACACACACATGCAAACACACATATACACCAGATGCTGACTGGAAACTGCTCTGTGATATATTGACAAGATAGGATTCTGCTGGATGAACCCTGACCTCCTGAAAACCAATATGACTGGCAGATTGACCTGGGGGGAAGTGATCTGATTGGCAGGTTCAATTTGAATTTTGATGTATTGACATTATTCCGTTAAGATCCCTTTGCGTGTATAATGTTATCAGAGTAGTATATGTAAAGTGTATGCATGTTCAGATAATTAACCCATTGCATTGCTCATAAACTGAAGTTTGTATTTGTGGGTTTTCCTTGTAACACCAGTTTGTTCTATGTGCCCTGGTATGGAACATGGTTATAATAGGTCAACTGTTTCACTGATTTTATAAATGTGTGAAAATCACTTGTCAGTTGACATGTAAAAAGATTTGATATGACTTATAAGCTACACCACAAAGGCATGTCATTCATAGACCTGAGATTTAAGTGCCCCCTTTACCTGTTGATTGAGTATTGCGTGTTTGCATGTACACTTTCGCCTGTTGTTGATAAAGTGACTGTATTATAAGGGCACTAATGCATGTACAAACAAACGCAGCTCCCTAATTTTTAATTTGTTGGCTGATAAGGGAAGGATAAGGTCATCCTACTGGAGATATTTCTTGTTCCTAGACTAAATCTAAGTTAAGACTTTCCTTTAATACATTTTCAGTAATGAATTCCTACAAATACAAAAGTTTTCTGTCATGGACCTCCATCAGCCATCAGACACACAATATGAAACAATAACATAAAGCCACAGGGTACAAGAACCGAAAATAATTTAAGATACAAACAATCTTTAGATCCACAGAATACATCAGAAACCTGGAAGTAAAAATAATCTGCATACACCGACAGAGTCAAGAGAAGAGGTCGAATCCGGCAGCTTTAATGAAAAAGCTTCAGCTTTAGGGAAACACACATGCAGTCCATAATGTATTAAACATAGTATATTTTACAACCAATTGATTTGTCTCTTAGTCTCAATCTGTTCTGACAATCTGCACAAACAGTGAGGTCTCGTGTGGGTTTATATGTTCATCATGTGACTCATTCTTTCCTTGTGCATGATCAAGGCTGACAAGGCTGATTGTTTATTCCTCCTCCATCTCTTTATTAATATATATAGGTTTTTGAGTTTGGGGTATAACTTAATACCCCATAGATGTTAATACCGATGTCCTGAATAGGTAAATATATGGGTATTTGTGTTTGCAAGTGTTGCCAATGTATGTAACACCATTTTTAGGGAGAGGCAATTACACGTATGTTTATGTATCACGGTCATCTTTACAATCCTGTCTCTGCATAGTGAGGCTCCTTGTGAAATCCAGTTGGTATTATCTGTTTCTCATATTATTAGAGGGCACGAGGCGCGGCCTAACTCACAGCATGGTACCTTTGATAAATAATTACAATCCTAACAGGATTTAGGAAAGTAGCAGGAAGAAATAGCTATTTTCAGATAACCTTCTATCCATCTGCACACACACACAGACACACAGACACACACATGCATGCATGCATACTCACAAATGCATACAATCAGGAAGCCAATTAGATTATAAGGACCATAATGTTAAAAGTGGATGATGATGTTTATTGTTTAGGGTAAGTATTAATGCTTGCATCTCATTAAGCGAAAATAGCGCAGGTTAATATATGGTGCCCTGCATGTGGGTTAATTCTTCATACCAGCGGGTGCTTTTTAACCCTTATTGCTCCAATCGAACTTAAGTTACACATTGCATTTGTAAGGATTATGAAAATAAAACTTCTGATATGGCCTGTAGTTGACCTCTACGCATGAACAGCACGCAATTCAAATAAAGCACATTGAGCATATGATAAAAAAATGCAGATAGAAAGACTTCTGCAGGGCTGGATCTAGATATTATTGTTGCATTTGTTGAAAAATTGAAAAAATGATGTTACTTTCTGTGTTGTTTTGACAGTAAAATGACCCCCATGCCTTGCATTTCTTTTCTGTATTTCAAACATTGCATAACAATTTTTTTTCAACAGCTATGCAACCATTACAGAATCCTCTGCTTTGAGTGTCCTGCCCGCAGGCTGCCAGACTGCGCAGTCCAAGAAAATTGGATGTAAAATGTGCTTTTGGACCCTCTAACCACTTTACTGAGTTGAATCGTGGGCAAAAGCCTCTGATATCCACAAGAGGTATATTTGACAATATTGTTACAAGGCTTATTATTCAGCTGAGCGAACAATGGAGCTGCTTTTGGGCACACTATCATTTGAAAACTGAAGCAGTTAGGTCTTTGGCAGAGGGAGGTAATCATTATTGCACCACTGGCAGCCAGTCACACCTTGGACATGAATGCTGTCTTTTGATTTCATGATACACTCATTACATTATGTATCAAAAGAGATGCAATTGAGACACAATATTGCCTGAGCAAGCATCAAGGACAGCCATAAGTGTCACAATTCATGTCAATATTACCAAGTAAACACCATGAACATTTAATCCAATTAACTGCAGTAAAATGCTCTTTTGAATATCATTGCTCATCCTTGCTTCATGACCTGATTTGTTGAACAGAAAAATTCTGGACTCTGAACCCTTCATGAAGCAACATTGTGTAGAAATGTTTTGATTTCTGTTTTTGTGATTCAGCACCCCCACTTTCAGAGTGCAATACTGATTATAGTAAATATGAACAGCTGTACAGGTGTATTTGTTATGAGTGAGTCGACCACTAAGCTAACAGCCAAACATCAAGCAGGTGCAACAACACAAGACATAGCAGCCAGCTACTATTACTTACAAGTCCAATACCAAGAAGGCCAGCTTAGCATTTGCCTTTCAGCCTTTTATTTCACAAAGCTCTCGCCAATAACTAAAAGTCGGTAGCAGATTTACTCTTATCCAGCGTCCTTTTCTCTTCTTAGCTTCTGTAGTCCTCTTCTGTCTCTTCACATTGCTTGCTTACTCAACTCTGCTCCAAATCAGCATTCCCCTGTGCCCCGGGCCTGAAAGGAGGGACACCAGAGGGAAAACCTGAAAACATTTTCTCCATAAAATATGATCTAGTTTCACCAAAATACGTCAAATAATAATAGTTGGTGGTGTGTGACATAGCGCTGTATAACATTATGTAACTCTTGCATGTGATTGTACCCGGAGCAAAAATTAACATTAGTGTCAGAACAGGCGTACAGAGTGCAGGAAATGACAGAGCCACCATTCACCTGAAAAAATATTTAAAATCTGCTATTCAGATTTCAGCAGAAAAAATGCTTTAAAAAAATAATTGTTGGGATATTTCTGCGTTGGTTGATTTTATCAAAAGGATTTATTAAACAAAATCTGCTCCATTCAGAGCTCCGTATAAAGAAGCATTATGAGTGAGGAACTGTTGAATCCAGATGAATCTGCCAAACATTTTTCATTGTTTATCTGGTTTATGTGCATCAGATGACTCTTAATCCAATGGTAAATGCTGGCTAGGCAGATGTTAGGTTCTAGAGATGGTATGAAGTTAGTAGTGTGTTTACTCTCTAAAATCTGCATTCATAACCACACTAGTGACACCATTCAAATTAGAAAACATCAAGGGAATGGAAGTGAGAGATAAGCCTCTCCATATTTGAAGATCCACTTGTTTATTTGACAGCTCCTGCATGGTGGATTGCACACTACACACAGTTTGTGTGATTGACTACCGATTGGCGAACAACATGGCAGTCTTTGTCACATAATTCTTTATAGCAGAAGTGACTGAATGAATTTAGGTTTGAGGCATGTTGGTGCTTCTGCTTGCTTATATGTTGAACTGCATTATTTTGCATTTCGTCTCGTCGTCGTGGCATAGTGCAGAGCGTTTTGTCTCTTTGCTCCCTCCTCAGTGCATTCCAAGATCTTTGTCAAGTTAACATATTTGAAAAAAAAAAAGTCAAATACCATCCGTTCAGTGCTGCACCTCTACTTTGACCATAACAACCTTTTTGCCAATATATAAAATCTTGATGTCATCTTAAATGTCAAGAGTTGACATTATTCGGCTGGAAGGAATCAATAGGTGATGTTAGTCTAAACACATAACTTTGAATGACAAGAGCAAGTGCACACTTGAACCTCTTACTGTATAAAATCCACTTTTGGTCCAGAAGGTGTTTTTTTTTGTTGTTGTTTTTTCTACATGCTTTTCCACATTTTTTTCTCCTTATCTCCTCTCTTGTGTGAAATATTTCTTTAAAGAAAAAGGTTTTCAATTTATTTTAAGAACCAGCATTAGTCAAGATGAAAATCTGTACTCCTTGATATGCCAATTCGATTTTATTTAACAAAATCATTGTGTGCTTTGGCTGTATCCTTTTCAAACAATGAGATTCAACACATTCACCTTCACTGAATGACATGTTTCCTTTCTATTTTGACACTCTGCTCTTAATCTCCAAACACAATTAGTAAAGGTATCGTGGACTTCATTATCCCTTTCTGCCAAGAAAACCAGGAATATTATATGTGCTAAATGACATTAAAAAAAAGCTCTAAAAACATAGTTGCACTTTATCAGAGCAATAATAACCCAGGAGACAGAGCAGAGCAATTAGAAAAGAGGACCAGGGGAACTGAGTGCTCCATTTTTATCAGAAAGATACAAATATGAGAATTTTGGGACCTTCCACAATCTTGCTTGATTGCAGAACTAATCTACGCTCTCTGACCACTGACTGTCAAAACCTCAAAAGCCATTTTGCTTGATTAAAGCAAGTAAATGGGAAAACATTACTTCAAAGTGTTTTGGATGTCATATTTTTTTAAGACTTGAAAGACCTGAATTTGAACGATATTGTGTCCTGCTAATGCCAGAAACACTTACAGAGAGGGGTAGGTGATCCGATTTGATCTCCTGCCTGAAAAACCTCAAAGCAGTTGTCTTGCGAAAATGATATTCATGAAAAGCAGTGAAAAACAGAGTTGCACTTGATCAGAGTAATGATGACCCTGTAGGCAGAGCAGAGCAATTAAAGGAGAGTCCAGGGGAGAGATGAGAACTATTAACAGCCACAGAGGACCTTCTCTTTCCCCGTCTCACTCTTTCTCTCTCTCTCTCTCTCTCTCTCTCCCAGCCGAGGCTAGCAAAGCAATACACTGATGAAAACATTGCTGGAAATACAGAAAAAAGCACTAATTACAGAGGGGGTTTATGGGGGAGGGAAGGAGGGAGAAGAGATGAAGATCCCCTGTGCTTCAGAGACATTTCCTGTCCAATTTAATATGTTGCATCAGTTATTTTTGATCTGCTGTTTCTTGCATAAATTGTACATTTTTTACATCAAGTCACAATTCCACAGGGTTCAGTGGTTGAACCCAGTCCAAGTCAAGTAAATTGTAGTGAAACAGGAAACTTGGCAGTGATATGCCTGTATAGGATGTTCTCAAAATGCCTCATTGTCACTGAGATAATGACCACGGGTGCTATGTCTTCTGTGAGCTAATGTATAATTATTAATAATCATTTCTTGCTGCAGAGAAAATACTAATTGATAATTTGTGGCAAGGATTTTTTTTTTGTGTGTGTGTGTGTGTGTTTCTGGGAAATGAGAGAAGAGAGAGACTTGTGGTTGGGAAACACATAAAACACAAGACTAATTTCATAGTGGGGAATCTGTTTGATGCTGTTAAGACAAAAAAAGTGGTGTAATTTCCTCTTTAGTCTGGTTTGTTTCAGCTGGTAAGATCTTAACAACAGCACTGCAACTACCTGAAAAGTCTCTGCTGCCAAGCAGCCTGTGCTGTGAGTATGTGTATGTATGCATGTTTAAGATTGAAAAGTAGAGTGGACCAACAGTATTATGTCACAGAGATATGTGATCTGATTTACTTAAAAAGCTACATCATAGAAATGTAATAATTCCTCTCCTGAAAATGACGGCTGTCTTTCACATTCTCACATCTGAGTCTGATGAGTCTGTTTGTACCCTGAAAATCTGACTTGGCACTTTGTCATCTAGATGTCAAGAAATGCTTTCCAAAATACAGAAATCAGGGTCTAAAAATCTAATTTTTGTGCTTGTGAAAACTGGTGACTGCTAATGATTTCTTATACTGAAGTAGTTCCATTAACATTCTGACATGGCATAGCAGAAAAAAAATAAGACTTTATTAATGTAAACTTGAAAATCAAAGCCTGTATTAAGCTTAGAAATGTCACTGTTTTTGGATTAGCTTCTGGAAAGTTCAGGACCAGATGCTATTTTATTATCTGTTAGGAGTGGCTTGAAAAAGAAATATTCTCAGAGAAATATCCAAGGAAAGGAGGAAGGAATCAAGAAAATGCTGACAGTGATGCCGACAGTGACAGAGGAAGAGATAATAATGCAGGAACATACAGTTCCTCCTGTCCCACCTAAGTTTGCACTGAAAGTTTACAGGTGGAGGGTGACCATTGCCTCAAACATACAAAACCTTGGATCCACAGGTCAGTGCAGTTAGTTCAGAAAGCTACCGAGACTAATTCTAAATTGCCTGTGTAAGAAAGGTTACCTCAACAGGGTCAAGCATCAGCATTATTTAAAATGTCACTGATACGACGAGGACACATTCCGAGAGTGTCTGAGCGTGAGTGTGTGTTGGCTCATGAGCGACCATGGCAGTGGTAGAGAAGAGCTATCATGGCCTGGCCTTAAAGTCACATTTAATTGGTGTATTCCCCCAAGTAAATAAAAAAGGTGACATTTTCTCTTGGTGCCTGGACTGGAATGCTAAAAACCGATGGGCCGAGGTCCCTGAAATGTCAAGGAGGAATAATTTCCCCCACATACTCTGCCAGCTTTTGTACCTTGCCCCGTGCTCTGCACTGGGAGACTCAGAAAGGTCATCTGCACATTTGACTCATTTTATGTCAACATTTGGCTGAGGATCAATGGCAGCTTTTCGTGATCAAAGATAAGTAGGCCACTGCTAAATTTTGTCCCTTGCTTGGCACAGAGTACTTGTACTTGATACAGTGATACATTAAGGCGTAGATGTCAAATTTCTACCTCCTTCTTGCATCATCCGCGGTGAGGTGTTTCTCTCACACACTCTTGCAGATCCACACACACACAGACTGAAAGCCCCCCTGGCACAGTAAACAACTTTAAGCACCCTGGAAAACAAACAGATAAAAGCACGCCTTTGACATGAAAACATGACAATTTCCCTCTAAGAGCCTCTCAGAAAAATAAAATCCTGAGAGAGAGAGAGAGAGAGAGAGATGGAGAACAAAGGCTTTACTGACAAGAACAGACATCATTGACTAAATCCATGTTATTTATCATCTGGCATAGCTCTGTGGCCGGCTCTAGGCCAATACGCTATGAATTACCTGCTGCAACATCAAAACACTCATGTAACCATTCAGCCATTCGAGACCTCAAAGCATCTTAACAGTGGCAGCATATTTGTCCATTGGCTCATAATGAAATGATCTGAAAAGCGAAGACTAGAAATGTTCAAAGTATTGTATTTCCCTCTCTCCCTTTCGTCTCTTTCTCTCTATATTTAATGGCATATAAGATAACGCTCATCAAATCCAAGCTGATCAGGTCTGATGCATTCACTGACAAAGACATGACAGCACTGTTTTCGCTGTAAAAGGGACTTAAAATTCATAATAGAATGGAGACACCTCTCCCCCTAAACCCTTCCTTGTTTTAGGATTTATGACTTATGGTTATATATGCTGAAGCATAAAGTGGAGGCTTTCTCAACCTTTGATGTCAGTGTTGTGGAGGTTGATAATCTATGTGGATTGCAGTACACTTTGGTAATGGTGTACATGCAGCACACTCAATCCCCTTACCAAATACAAGAGGTTTTTTTTTCTCTCTCTTTCTTTTACATCAAAGCTGAACATCCAGTGTGTCTCGCGATGTGATAGACTCATCAATGCAATTTGGACTTTGTGTTTGAAGCCACTTCACAATAAAAATACAGGGAGTCAGATTAAAATGTGTCGATGAGACACGAGGGGAAAAAACAGGAGATTAAGGAAAAAAGAGCCGAAGAGAGCGATCGTCAAATTCAATACTAGAATTGTCTCACTGTGCTGTTAGCACCTTGCTGCAGGTTTAAATGTCAATTTTTATCCTGAGCACAGCCAAATACTGTGATATCACAGAAAACATTTGTCAAGGATTTTTAGGAAACAGAAAACAAACAAGAACGACAAAAAAACCCCCCAACAACAACAACAACAACAAAAAAAAAAACACTACCAACTCCTGGCTGAGCCAAACTTCATCAGTGCTGCAAGGCAACGCAAACAAACCAATTAGAGAAGCTTTTGCAGCAGAGCTGGAAATTTAAAAGTAATAAACAATCAGGCAGATAGACAGCCCCCAAAATTAGACACACACACTAGAGGTCTATTATCTCATCTCCCAGTTAACAAGCAAGTGCTTGATTAACAAACAAGGGGCTTAACAAGCTCTGATTGTTTAACGATGGGTTGCATTAGGGGGATGATTTTTGAGACTGATGATTTATTCCAAACTGAAGGGGGACAATCTAAATACATCAACGGATCACCATTTAATCTGCAGTACAATCTAACAGGTGTATTTTTTTATGGTGTTATTTTGGTCATAACACCGACTTAAACACAAAGTCAAATCATGTATGATCTAAATATTAACAGATGGGTAGACCCTCAACCAAAATTCAAAACTCAGTCGTGGAATCCTATGTCTTTTCTAAATTTATGATTGATCATTTCATTTAGCGACTAAAACAACGCCCAAGTTTTGAAAACAAAAATAAAACAAGGAAACGTTCTATTTCTGTGTATAGCGATTGAGGTTTTATCCTCTTTAGAGACCTACAGTAGGTTATCTAAGGTTATGGCTGTGGGTGAGAAAAAACTTGGCAGATTAATGATTAATTGCAATATGCTGCTGTCAACACCTCTTTGAACTGTGTGTGCGCAGCAGATGCTTTGTTTTAACATACACATTAACCCAATCCCACAATGTGGGTTTTCCCTTCAAACGTGTGCAAAAAGAAAAGAAAATTAAGACAAACCATTGTATGTGATGATTTAAGAAGCTCAAAGGTGTTTGATCAACCATTTCCCCACCACATTATGACAATAAACTTTAAAAAGAAAAAGTTGAACATGTGTGTGAAAATGGCGTTTGGAGTCTGGAGGCCTCTTCATGCAGCAAAATGGATTTCAACCTATGAGACGAATTTTATGTAAAACAAAATCTTAATCTCAACATGGTTCTGAGTTGACAAGCAGTTGATCGATTAAGTGATTGCTTGATTTATGGTGCCACTCACCAGTTACTGTCATCATAAGACAACTCCTATGTTACCAGTGTCTTCAAAATGTCCTGTCCTTTTAAATCTCCATGCTCATTTGCACGTGTAGCTGTCACTGAAATGACACTCTTGTGTGTGTTCTTCCCTCCTCCTGCAACGCTGCGCTGCCCCAAGAGACAACAGCTGAAAAAAAATCTAAATTCTATCCAACAACAGGAGACTTCATGTCATAACTGCTTCTACTGTGTAACCAAATGATTTAATAACTGCAGGATGCAAAGCAAAAACAACCTTGTTGAGATAAAAATATGTTGATTTCGTAATTTTAGTGATGATATCGCGTCACAGAAAATGATCAGAAGGGGAGAAAAAAAAGTGACATATTGTTGGTTGTAAGAGTTATGCCTTACTGCTCTGGTGGTACAAATTCATCATGTTTGTGACAACTGGAGGATGATGTTTTTAATTGCTACAACCTTCAGTGGCACCGAAGCCTGGCCTTGAGGGACCAGGCAGACTATGTCTGTATGTGTGTGTATGTGAGAGTATGTGCTGTATGTGCATCTGAATGTGGGTGCGCGTGTATGTGTTTGAACGCACAGTGGCTCTACCGCAATCAGGATAATTGCAGCAGAGGTATCTGCATGTCATGTGAGTCTCCGACTTCCTAGTGAAGCAGGGTAAAGGGATGTTATGATGTTTAATTAATAGCTACAGATACAGTAGGTCTGCAGAAGAAACTAGAAAGTAGTCCTCAACCTGACTGTGAAAGGTCAAAGGATCTATCCATAAACAGCCAAATTATGTAGAAGTATATAACTGACTTGAGGAGGCTGAGAAAACAAATAATATATTAATTGTGTTTATTATAAAAGGTTATTTTAGTGAGAAGAACAGAAAGAAATAATATGTGTGTGCATTATGATATTTCTGACTCAGTATAGAGTGTACCTACCATATTCACTATTTTTCTTAGCCTTATTGCACAGCTTTCCTTTCCACACACATTAGGGCCCCTCACTAATGAAACCCACCTCTCTCTCCCTCACACACACACACACACACACTTGCACACATGCACTGGCCCCCTTTACTAATGAACCCTACCTCAAACACATTTGCATCTTTCTAAATTAGCTTGATTATTTCAGGGTAATTAGCATAAGCGTATGGAAATTAAATTGGCTATAGTGGCGTGGTGGCTTCAAGGTGTTTTTCCATGTGATGTGTGGGTAATGGGCTACATTTGATGATTTTGTACAAGATTTGTGTTCATCTTGTGTAGTGTAAGGCTGCAAAAAGTGCTTGATAGAATATCTGATAGAAACATTATTAAATAACATTCTGTTTTAATTAAAATGCAAGCTGCAGTCATAGTAAACTGTTTAATCACTAGCAGGATTTCATCTATTGAAGAGCTGAGTTTTATCTCTGACTTAAACATAAAAGACACTTTGGTGCTCAGGTTGAAGCTGAAAAAAAAAGAATCACCATCTGCTTTATGTAAGAGTTTTCAGCAAACTCAGTGAATAGTTTTAGTTGAAGGTCCATTAGCATTTGACCATAGACGCAGAGAACGAAACAAATAGTTTTAATGAACTGTAGTTTAATCTATTTTTTAATGTATTTATAAGCTTTGTGTCCTCTTTCTCCAGCCCTACCCATGATGCCCCCTGGTTCTACTCATCTACAGTAACAGGGGCCTGAAATCTCTCATACACTAATAACCCACCCATGGATTATTAATTAATATGTTCAAAGTACTCTCTCTGATTCTAACCCCCCGACCACCACCACGGCTAATGTGAACCCTGTGAACTTCTATTCTCTAATGTTCACAAAAGACAGCGGGTGATGAAAGGGAAATGATATTTATAAGTTTCTTTAAAAAAAAAAAAAAAAATTAAAAAATTTAAAGTGCTCACTGGCCATGTTAAGTGACCATGTAATTAGAAGTATGTTTCTGAGATGTGCATACATGTAAATGTTTTAACAGCATGGAAATGTAATTAAGTTAATGGTGCCCGCCAAGAGGTAGGGCATTCACTGTCTTGCTCAAGGACGCACCAACAAGAAGTTTAAAGGAGCAGTGTGTAGAATTTAGTGGCATCTATACTGGTGTAGTTTCTGATGGCAACCACCTTGCCTCACCATCTCCTTCCAAGCATGAAGGAGAAACTATGGTTGCCGTGAAACATGCAGTAATAAAAACTATAGTTTTACATTTGTGCCATATTCTTATACACTGGGCGTTCAAACGACCTGTTTACAACAATTAAGGGCAATGTATAGTTTTTTTTCCCCACTATGAATAACCATTGAAACAAATAGCATAGTAGCATCTTAGGTTCATGTCAATATGGGGTGAAAATATTTATTGGAGTTGCACAGGTTTTCAGTATTTATCATTTGTTCATTGTTAAGGCATGGTAAAGAACAGACAACTAAAAAAACTTGGCTTGATGACAGCAAGTCCTGCAAACTAAGCAATAAAAAGATTGTTGCTCATTGCCTTCCAAGATGGACACATATGAGTATCAAAAACAAAAACAAACAGACAAAAAAAAAAAAAAAAAGACTCAGCTCAAAGAAAACAATCTTGATTTTTGGTTAACAGGAAACGGGTAACAGCAGTCTCCCATGTCGAACTTTGTTGACCAATCCATCCATCCTGACCTCCTCCCTACAAATTTTACAACTTTGGGTTCTGCACCAACTTCACTCTATTTCCACAACAATCATAATTCCCATGACCTCTAGGTCCTTGTCTTGTAAAGGCAAACATACATTAGATGGTACTGTAGGTGGTATTTCCTTATAACTACCTTCTCCTTCATCGTTAAAGGAAATTTTAACTGTGGTCTTCCGTGTCAAATCACACAGTTTCTATGCCTCACCATCCACCCTTGCCCTTTCTTTTAATCATAACAGTATTATATAACAGAGCAACATAATAATGATAATAATATGATGAGTTTCAACTCATTGTTTAGCTGTACACAAATTTACGTTATGATGTGTTGCTGCTATGTGATAAAACTTTTTTTGTGGCTAAAACCCATTGTACACTACGGGTCCAACATCAAACCGCACACACAGTTATCAACTAACTAGTTTTCAGGAGATTATTAAGATAAGATAAAGAGCCAGATATTTCCTCCAGAAATTGGTGGAGACCAAAAACAGAGATAAAAGGGAGTGAATATTGAACTTGTGCTGCAACTGCTGGGATGTATTTGGCAAAAAAGTCAAAACAAAACAAAACATAGCTATTCACTTGCCTAAATATAGTGAATATAATAAAAAAGGCGACAGCACAGTGTCACAGTGACAGTGTGCTGTAATGACATCATTCAATTTGTTAAGGAAGAACATAAAGATGTAATATAGAGATAATTTGTGCAGACAAAACATGTTTACGGCTGAAACAAATCTTTGAGCTTACATTTTTTGGCCCATATCCTAATCTGATTTTATGAATCAAAACATACACAGGGGCCAGCTGTCACACTGACACAAACAAATAAGTTACAACAAATAAGTGGTCAAGAGGGTGAATGAACATTGGGCAACTGCGATTTTTCATTCACATTAACAAAGAAATCCACACACTCGCCAGATTTACCATTTGGAACATATACATTTACAGTAAAATATACATGAGAATAACTTCATCTCTGGCTCATTGACTCTCTTTCCCTTCCTCTGGCTCTCACACAAGCACAAACATGCATGCCTGCACACAGATATCACTGATATATGGTACCGTCTAGTGCTATACATTGGGGGTAATGATAACATTTATGAGCATGGTGCTTTTTCACAGAGGAGTGCTGTAGGTTATTGATGAGTCTCACTGTGTACCATCACTTATGAATGAAAAGAAGGCGAAAGAGGAGAGAGATAGAGATGAGAGGAAGGTATGGGTGTTATAGCTTCATCCCTTGAACTATATTTCATCAAAGCTCATGGCTGGAGACTCTGGTTGTCATAGACAGGGCTTGCTTAACTCAATGTATACTCTTTTTTTCTTTTCTTTTTTTTTTTTTTTTAACTCCAGGGTTATTCTCATGAGCTTGATAGTGACGATAGGCCAGAAAGCCCCTAACAGGATCTGCAGTGTGGAAAGAACTGGCACACAAAGTTTTGAACTGGATTCACTGGATAACAAATATGCTTAAAATAGAATGTTAAACATGTAAAAAATATACTCACCTGATTGGATTCCAAAGTGGTGGCACTCATGCACTCTTGTACTTAGATGCATACATTTCCAATCTGAATAAAAAAAAAACATGTAGCAGCAGAAAACGTGCTTAACAGTTCTGCTGTTTCATCTTGAGGCTTCATAAATCACTGTTGGATAGATAAGTGGAATATATATCTACACTTAGAAGTCTTGTTCTATCTAGCTTTTGAACCAAGAGAAATGTAATTAACCACAGCAAA
This sequence comes from Protonibea diacanthus, assembly GCA_028641955.1. NCBI lineage: Eukaryota > Metazoa > Chordata > Actinopteri > Sciaenidae > Protonibea > Protonibea diacanthus. The sequence goes on along the minus strand of CM053983.1, from coordinate 10,963,497 downwards.
GTCATAGCTAATTGGAAAAAAAAAAAGTGGGAATTATTTTTTATGTATTTCATGTCAGTGCGGCTGCATATTGCATGTGAAGTTAATCAGAACGACTACTTGTTAATTCACTTTGATGAAAGGAGGAGGGGGAGAGACAGAGCAAAGTATGTGGACAAGATAGCCACAAAAAAGAGAGGAACCAGAATCAGAAGGCAAACGTAGAGGAAAGAGGACAACAAGAAAAAAAAAAAGATTTTACACTCATCATCTGTCTCTTTCACCAATGATGCCATGTCTGATTAATTATCATGAAAACTGGTTAAGGATCACTTCTTTATTACTCGGTCACACGCATTCTTCACACATACTTCTATGATGGCAGTGCCCACTTTGATTGGTGGAAACTCATTAAAGCTTGTGGATGTTTCTGTAATTCACAAATTAGTCAGACACTATTGCTTAAATTGCCGTTTCTAAAAATGTATTTTAGAATCAAATGGATAGCTGCTACAGAAAGAAAAAAAAAAACACAATTGCTACACTCTCTGGGTACCCTTTAAACGTAATAAATAGCCTTATATTGTAAATCCGTTTGATGAGCTGAATACTGGAGCAGGTTTCAACTAATTTTCAGTTACATTTTATGTTCCCACGCGTCTGAAAGTTTTTGCGTTTCCTGCTGCAATAAGTCACTGCTCCCACCAGTTTACAGTAAATGAGGTCGTCATGCAATAGTGACAGCTCAGAGTATGCTTTTGGTAATAGAAAGTGAAGAGAAAAATGGGAAGAAAATGCAAATGAGCTGTTGATTATGCACTGGCATCCCTCTACCAAATCTAAACAGAAAAAAAGAAAATAAACTGTCAAACTGAAGTGTTTGTACTAACAAGGGCTATGCAATTTCTATTCAGATTTATGTGTTCTTGATTTTGATTTGGCTTGAAAATAACCTGTTTGAGATAAATATATATATATATATATAATTAAAGTAAAAATTGTGAACTCTAATTATGGCAAATTCTAACATTCCCAAATAAATGAGTAAGAAGTCAATATGAGAGGGGCAGCATTCAAGTAAGGACATGCTTGTGATAGGAATAACAAGGCTGTGCTGAACAGGCAAGACACCTCGAATAAGTGAGAAAAACAATTTTACACATGAATATGTAAAGCGCAAAGATGACAGGAGAACTTCAGCTAAGCATGAATCAACTTCTGGTTCTGAAAGCAGTTTCATTAAAGGTCTGAAAAAAAAATGTTATTGAAGCTTCTGTATTTACATTTAAACCTCAAGCCTTCTTTCATAATATATACCAGCTGTAATAATATCTATGTTTACATTACACAAAGCATTATAATTAAAGTAATTAAAAACACCTGGTTTGACAAAATCACAAATGTCAAATACTGGAAATGGTAGCTTTATCTAATGAAATTACGATCTGTTTGCAGTGGCTGGGTTGAATTGAGATGGTTATATTCTTGTATACCAGTTCAGGAAGGAATTTTACCGTTGCATTCCCCTTTCATTACATTTACCTCCAACACGAGATTCATACTTTCAACACTCCAGCAATGTTTATTCCATCTAAAAAGATTTCTTCTTTTATTGTGTACACTCATTTCGTCTGATTGAAGACCTGTCATATGATCCTCCACCAGAAAGTCAATAAATGCTGAGTGAATAATCAAGGTATTTAGTCACTTTCTTTTATTTCTATGTTCAGCCTTTCTTTAAACCAGGCTTTTAGCTTCAACCTCCTGACATACCGTACAGTGTAGCATCTGAAAAACTGCTCTTATTTAGTGGGCAAATCAAATGCACACTGTTTTGTTTACTACAACGATGCACTACTTTTCCATTAACACTGATTAAAACCCTCTTTGATAAACAGTTTCAAGATTTTTGGAAAAGTCATTTTCACAATTTCCACAAACCTTTTCTCCTCTATACATCTCCCACCACATTACCAAATCCTCTATATTTGAAACAGAGGAGTCATACTACCCATATTCTATAGTTAAGGCTCAAACATGAATTTACACTATACGTCTGGTTTCAAAAAGTTCAACAATATGAAAGAGGAGGAAAAATAAGCCCTCTTAGCATCATTGCTCTCGGTGGGAGTAAATAGTTATTAACGTATGGCAAGCAGCAAGCGGATTTCAAACTGGGAGGGAGATGGAGGGAGGCTTTAATAGAAAAGGGAGGAGCTTTGTATCGGGAAGGTAGAGAGAGATGAAGGATGAAGAAGGAGAACTACGAATGGGTGAAAAGCAGAGAAAAGTGGCTTGAGAGAGAGAAAGCAGTCATCACTCCCTGGTGACAGAAGCCATGCATTTTAGCATTCTCGGGTTTAAAGCCTTCTTTCTTGTTCTCCTTTTTCTCTTGCATTCTTATTTATCTCTCCCCATCCAGTGCCTCCTCCCCTCAGAGAGTGGGTCCTGTGCCGCCCATCTCAGTTTTTCTTAGTCTTTTTCTCTTTCCTTTAATTTTTTTTCTTCTTTGAATAATTTACTGCAGCAGGGGAGAGTGGAAGTGCGTTTATTTTGAGTGTGTTTGCGCTTTAAACAGAATGCTTAATGATTGCCGATGGGAGAGAGACTGCATTAATCCCATTTATGTTGAGACCTTTTAGATGTACTGACACCCGTGGCAGACAGGCAGTATGTGTGTGTGCGCGTAAATCTGTGTGGTGGAGAGTGTGTGTGTGTGTGAGTGTGTGTGCGTGTGTGTGTGTGTGTGTGTGTGTATGGGGCACGGGGGTTCTTTCACCCCATGCACACAAATGATCCCCCATCACATCTGTGGGAAGAACCCCATAACACTGTGTGCATGTGTGCGTGTGTGTGTGTACGTGTGAGAGAGAGAGAGAGAAAGAGAGAGGGAGAAAGAGAAGAGGACCAGAATGCCAGCTCTGTGCATATACCTCCACCCTCGATCAAGGCGAGGCCTTTGGGGCATCCCTCTACCCACTACAGTTGATTTGAAAAACCTCTTCACATTTTTTCAAAGTATATGCATTTCATACTATTTCTGCATTTCCACAAATGTGGAAACAGCTTTGAAAACTCTTGCATTTATATTTGTTTGAAGGGGGGCACATATCATTGAATATAAGAGGGTCTATTTAAAATGTTTTTCTCTGTGCAGTGTTTTGCTTTAGGCTTGGGAATAAGCGAGGCTCAAAAGCATAAGCAAAGCACTGAAAAAAACATCTTGAGCTTTTGATTGCTGGAATTCCAAAATATATAATTGTGTATTTTCGATTTCTATTTCACTTTATATTAATGTTATACATGCACTCGACAAATCTCTTGTCCTTTCTGTGCCTGAGATGATCTTTATATCCATCTGTCAATGATACAGCAATAAAGTGATTGACTTTGAAGGACAAAAAGGCATAAAGTGGAAATCAACACGTGAAATGTGAAACTTTAATGAGTTTAAAGTGAAAACATACGTAAGTTGGACATAGTTGTTAGTTGTTAACTTTTAGGTCAACTACTTGTACACTGAAGTAGTAGTAGTATTTTTGCTAACTTAACAATATTACACGGTATAACACCTGTGTACTAGAGTGAAACTATATCCCAACTCAAGTCTCATATATGCTCCAAACCTCCCGTGAACCTCAGGATATCTTGTTTTGAAAATCAAGGTAGAAAATACAGTCCATCATTTATCGGACCCACTGAAAGCATCACCCATTAACCCTCTTCAGCCTGCTGCAGCACTTTACAGAAACTATTTCACAGCTCCATAGCCGTGCTCAACAGCAGCACTGTAGCACAAAGGTCTCTGGTCGTGCTATCTGAATTTACTTAATATTTAGTCTCTTTAGGTGTTTGCCTCTGGTGTTGCTCGATGCATTTCCGAGCATATGGCACATTCCTCTGCAGGTCAGCATATGGCAGCGCAGAATTTAGATTTAGTTTAGATTCAAAAAAGGAAAGAAAGAAAAACAGAAAGAAGAAAACAACCCCCTCTCCCTCTCCTGCTCTCCCCTCCTCTCCATCCATCTGTCGTCTCCTGTAGATGCTGGGAAAGTGAAAACAGAGGGAGAGAAAAAAATAAGTGAAACATCTGATGAAACCCACGATGGCGTGCTGGAGCTGATAGCCCTGCAGTATGGCCACTTTGTGTGTGTGTGCGTGTGACCGTGTGCATGTGTGCACGCTTGTAGTAATGCAGGTCTGGGTGTGTTTCGTGTTAATGCACACATGTATGAGAAAAAACATAATTAATGGGCTTATGATTTAGGCATAGGAAAGGCTGTAATGCCATTTATTCCAGCTTGACACAGTGAGGTGTTGAGATTTTAATGAGAATTAATTAGAATTAAGTAATAATAATAATAATAATAATAATAATAATAACAATAATGAAAGCAAGTTTTTCTGTAAAAGTAGATTCTGAGGTGATTTAGAGAAGAAGGTACTCAGGGCCGGAGTTCCATGTGTAGATTTTTTAGGGTCATATCCTTCAATACATAACTGTTCTTTTTAGGGACGATAAACTCAGCACAATGAAGTGCAGATGGATTGGCCTTCCACACCACACTGCACAAACAGCATCAGCTGATAACATAGATAACATACTGAAATACACAGAATTTTCTTTGGCTTGTTCTCTGATTTGTTTTGCACTTTCAGTTTTATCAATAACTAGTTGTTCCTTTCCATGTGTTACTTCACTCTGATCAAATCTTGACTAAAATGAAATAAAGGGAGAGAAAAGGAAAGAGAGAGCGATGTTTAGATCGTTACAATACATAATCCTGGTGACTCAAGCAATGATGTAGCTGAAATCTGGTTAGCTACTGCTGATTTTGTGATTAACTTTTGCACATGTGAGCTTAAAGTATGATGTGCGATGTCTCAGAGTTTTAATTCTAATCCAATATTTCTTGTTTACTGTACCATTTACTTCTTTATGGCCTCCGACCGCTTCTTCAGGAAAATTGCAAATTACTTTAAGTTAGCTGTTCTGCAGATTAAGTTAGGCTCACAATGTCATGATTGCAGACATTGCTTTTACATTCACATCATATATGTTCTTTTCTTTTAACGCCTGACACCCTATGCTGATTACTCATGCTCAGTCTGAAGAGTGATTATTTTAAATAGCCCAGATGCCTGTGTGTGTGTGTGTGTGTATTTGTGTGATGTGTGTGCGCTTTGAAATCAACTTTATGCTAATCCTGTTCTACGCCTTGACAGTCTTAGTGTGGAAAGACATTAGCATAACTAGCTAGTGCCATGAACAACGGGGGGTCTGTGTGGTTCACATACAGTACAGCACGTAGGTGTGTGTGTGTGTGTGTGTGTGGTTGTGTTTGAGGTGTGCATGTGAGGGAAAAGAGCTTAAAGGAGACAGAATGTCACTCTTTTCCCTCGTTTGCTCTTTCGGACTGTCTTAGTTAGAAGAAGACCTCTGCCTGCTGCCTCAGTCTCATTTACACCTACAGAGGTGTGGGATCTGGGACTGCCACACACACGCGAGCACACACAAGAGACCTTTTCCCAACCATAAAGCATATGGCTGAGAGAAGGTGCTTGACTTCTGACTTGAACTGACAACGAGTCACAGCAAAAAGTTCATTAATTATGATCTCTTATCTTTCCCTTGTGTTATCAGAATAATAAATAATAAATAATAAATAATAAATAATACACCAATAGATAAATAGAAACCAGAAATAACCAGAAAGGATATTTACCCCACTCGCTCTGGGTTCCACTCATCCCCTATTTGCTCTTCCTGTTTGTTTATAACATGGAGCCTAACTCCCAGCAGGACACTTGAGGCGGGCAGAGCTGACACACACATAAACACACATGTGCGCACACACACAGACCTTGTAGCTGCTGCTGGCACCACGCCATCCTGTCTAGGCCTGTCTATGTGTAAGGGGTGAGCTGTCTGCCCTCATCAGTGCCAACATGTCGCATATATGTACGCTGCTCCAGGGGGACCTGTGTGTGTGTGTGTGTGTATGTGTGTCCGTCTGTTCAGCCCTTTACCGATAGGATACCCAGTGACCATGTGGGGACAACAACAACGCTCATTATACTTGTGACCCCAATCTTATTTGATATGTGTATCCACAATTTATGTGCATACGTACACACATATGCGCACACGGATACAAATTGTATATATATATGGGCATGGAGACAAATTTTTATACACATGCAGGTGGATACAGGCACAACTACATGAGCACATGTTTATATATTAAGCAAAATGACGCTGAATTGTGCAGCAAGCGTTAAAGCTGTGTTTATACTTATATTGTATGAATTGTGCATTCAAATAAATGTTAGAGCACATTTGAATTGCCTCAGAAGCCGTGCATATGTTTCACACACCGTAACAAGCCTAGAAGCACCTCGTATGTTCATATGTATTGACCTGAGACGTTTCAAACAGAATGATGTATATTCCTGCTACAAGCCTAGAAGCAATACACATGTTCACAAATAAACTATACAAACAGTGCTATTCAAAGGTAAACATCAAGTTTCGACAAGCTGCATTTATGACTATAATAGAAGTGCTTCCTACATGTATGGGTCCTTAACAAGATGATTTGATGTCTGATTTGTTATTTTAGTAATGGTGTACAGGAAAGCACCATGTGCACTCCTCACACGTACAATACCTCGTTTTAAAATGTTGTTTTAAAATAGGCATTTCTTAAGCGCGAACATCTTTCATGACTAAGAGCAGCGACCTTCAACTGGATGTTTGGCTTTTCATTATGGCATCAAACTTAACAGAAAATTCTCACTGGAAGCAGATTTGCGTCTCTCACATACAACAGCACACACACACACACACACACACACACACACACACACACACAGACCCCAAAGCACCCTGTGGTAAAAAGGTCCGGTCACATTTCTCACCGCGGAATTGTTCTCTTAAATGTCTGCAAATGAAGGCAAATCTCCCTCAAAGCTGGGTTCAAATTGGTTGGCAGATTGGAGTCAACGCGATGCTTTTTGAGCTTTTAGACATACATGTTTTACTTTTACATTTACAATCACAGCGCCAACAAACCTGATTTCCCATCCTCCCTCAGTGCGGCAGCTGCACATTTTTTGTCGTGCTAGGGCTTTTCTAGCGGCGACTTCAGGACAAAAAAAGATGGTCTGAATGCTGCTTCTTCACCTAACAGGTGGTCTCTGTTTCACTCAGAATGAATGAGAATGAGGTCTCAGTTATTACATTAGGTTTAACTTGTATTGGTTTGAGTCAGTTTGAGTCAGAGGATCTGAGATTAATAAAAACCTACAAGTGTTCAAGTCGTTTTTTTTCTCTTTCAAATGCCATGCAGCTGTCTAACTCCTAAAAGCCCTGTAGTGGTAATTGCGCTTCTCCCTTATCATGACTGGCATTTGCACATAATACTGACACATTGGTCCATGCTGGCATTTACTGATGAGGCAGAAGGGCAGTGTCAAACACACTGCTGCACCCAGGCACAGACGGACACACACATATTTTGATCTTGAGGTAAGGCAAGTGTGCACATTCACACACAGCTTGCCCACACAAAGGTAAATTGCAGCACACATATGTACAAATATCTTTGTCGTATTCTCTGTCTGTATGTGTGTGAGTGAGAGCACGAGAAACAGAGTGCACGAGAGTCTTCGTACCCGAGATGGCAGTGTTGGGATGTGTCGAAGTCGACAGTGAGTGCGCTCAGTAGGCCCCCTGGGCCATGAAACACTGATCTTTATGTCAGCTCAAAGGAATGGAATCACCCTTTTCTCTGTCAGCCATTGTGTGTGTGTGTGTGTGTGTATGTGTGTGTGCATGGAAAAAGCAATGGGAAGACAAGAGGACTCGGCCTTGCTTTGAACTCTGTCACTTTGTTATAAGTCACTGCTTTACGCTGTCTGAATTCTCTCTCCATTTGAGCTCTTGCCATCTCTGCTTCTTACAGCAGATTTCCATTTATCTCTTTTTCTGGTTTCTTCACTCTTCCTTCTCTCCTTCTTTATATATCAATACATAGCAGGGTTCTCCTCATGCAGGAAGACTATGCGATGGATAAAACAATACACCAAAAGACTCATTTGATATTCTTTAATTACAGCAATAGTCAGCAGACGTTCGTAGAGACATACATATCTCCCTCAAGGTCTACGCATGTGGTCTTGTTACAACCTGGAGCTCTAATCACCACTAAAAGGTGTTTGATCTCAAAACACATGGGAAAGATCCAAACATTGCATTTCCTTCCACTTCTCAGGCATCAGTTCCTTGTGATCCCGACTCTGGGTGAGGTTGAAGCATGTGTACTGCCTTTGGTGCTGTCAGTCAGTTGACTGAAACATCAAAAGAATGTGGGAAAAGATTACATCCACATATTCTGTTAAGAAAAAAGCTGTCTATCTATCATCCCATACCATCCATCCATCCACCAACCCGCCCACCCACCCACCCATCCATCCATCTATCCATATGATCTACTTGCTCACCAAATAATGGGACTGTTTTCCTTTGCAACAGCCCATTACCCTTTGGTCATTTAGTGGGAACTGTTTAGTTCTCCTCCAGTAAATACAGTGACAGTTCTCTTTCATTATTCAGCAAAGCGTGATCTCATGCGACTAAGGTGTGAACTCTGACTTGATGGACCTGACCTTAAACCCACCAATCCTGACATGTCGCTGATGTAAGGGACGTTAATATTCAGCCTTCACAAAGACGGTCAATAATCAACATTCAGAGCAATTTAAACCCAGACTGGGCAAAATTGGAAGAGCTGATATGTGACTTTTTCCGACTGATGCTTTCATTTAAAATGCATGAGTAATGTTAAGGATATTGTTGTGTGGACAGAAAGATTTTCAGTTGATACTGCAAGTCACACCTTACCCACTGTCAGCTGCTCTTTCCATATTTCAGTTTGTCACTCTGTTAGTGACTGTTATGTACACAATTTATTTTTAATTTTTTATTGCTCTTATACTGCCTATTTTCATAGTTGTTTGTATTTGTGGTCCTATCCCCCACCCCCTCTTGTGTTCACTGTCAATTTCTGAAGCAATGACCTGATTCGCTCACACCGATCAATAATGTTTGATCTCATCTCATGTTGCATTTTAAAGTGTTAAAGATGTGTTAATAGGAACACATGTTGGTTCAGTATGAGGTATGTTCCTGGCTGCATATGCGCTGCTGAAAGATGTGTAAAGAAGTGCAAAATGTGTCAGAATCGTCTGTGCACTCACAAAATGTCGCCCTTTTAAAACTCTTTTCATTTAGCCATATAATAATGTTTATAACGAACGATAAGAGATAAGATACGAGACGTGACTACACAAATTCTGTGGTAGATTCCATTTAAGATTAAGAAAAAAAATTATGATTTATTTTTCATCAGATTCCACTCTGTAACAAACCTCTTACAAAGCCAGCGTTGATGTTAACCCTACATAAAAAAATTACTCTGCCCTTACCAACACATCCAGAAATGTCAATTAACAGCACTGTCCTTCATTTGAATATTTCTGATTATTATGCAGCTCCTGCTCTTACATATTCAAAACGGGGTTCTCAATCCAATTAAATGGGCAATGTGCTGTAAAGGCGTGGGCAAACATGATTGAAGGCAGAGCTTAGGATGACAAACAAGAGCAATCTGAGGGAGATGGAAAACCGCTTGCTGCGAAGTTAATGGAAGACTGTGTGATGATCACTGATGGAGCAATGGGTGGAGATGTGTGTGTGTGTGTGTGTGTGTGTGTGTGTGTGTGTGTGTGTGTGAAACAGAGAGAGATAAAGATACTAAAAGGGAAGTCTGAGTATAGGGGAATAAGAGAGCAATATGGAATTATGGGCATAAGTTAAGAAAAGAAAATAAGTCTTAGATCATGTTTGTGCAGATGCATATGCTTACAAAGTCACGTCCGTGTGCTTTTGCATGTGTTACAATCTGCCCTTTGCTTGTACAACATTTGATGCTGCTGAAATTTAGATACGTGAAGGTACACAGAGAGGCCGACAGTAATTAAAGTAATAACATTTTATTTAGAAACAAAATTAACAAAACAATTTAAAAGCGTGGACAAAAAAGCAATTAAGACAAGGTTATATTAACCGGAGGGAATGTTATTTGGAGAGAATGTTTAATTGGCTTGTTTAAAAGAGCCAAGAGTCAGAGGTGCCCTTTACTCCTTGAGTCAATGCATATGTATCCTGTGGAAATATATTTCAAATAACAGGATATGCAGTGATCTTTTTGTGTCTGTAATTGTGTGTGTGTGTGCCTTCATCTTCCCTTGGTTCAAAACCCAATCAGTGTCTTTAAAATCCATGCTCAGGAACGGCCTGATGCTGTTCTGTCAGACTATCCTTCTGATGAATGCCTCGGCATCCCACCGGCTCGCTAAATATGCGCAGTGAAATGAGCTGAAACACGGGCCTTAATTAAAAAGTGGAGACCCACGAAGATGTGATTAAAGCAACGCTCAGCGGATTATAGTGACTAAAGCATCTCTGAAGGCATACAGAAACATAAGGAGAGAGGGGGAATGAGAGTGATTAAGGCGCCGCTTTCTGTCTTTTTTCCTTTCATATTTTCTTTCCTTTACACCATCATGCCTCATAGAGAGCAAGTGCTTGTCTTTCACTGACATTCCAAGTTTTGACTGCAGGCCTCATGTAAAGCAACTTTATGTTTACAATAAATGAGATGTTGAACCTTTATCTCAATCTCAACCTGACTGTACCTCAATCTCATGTAACTATTGATGCTAGAATCAAACACACGCTGGCTGAGATAACTTTATAATTTATCTCAAGTTTATAATTTCTGAGTGATGATATAAATAAAATATGAACTTTGTTACCCGTTGGACATACAATTACACACAAGCTGTGGCAGTAAGAGCCGTACTGTAGGGTGATTAACAATGTCCTTTTCATGGGAGTCAGACAGTAATGACTCAGGCCCTTTTATGGACGCTGCATTGTTAAGCAGCCATAATGATACTCTTATTAATAATGTAATATTTCCTCTCTTCTCTTCTCTTCTCTTCTCTTCTCTTCTCTTCTCTTCTCTTCTCTTCTCTTCTCTTCTCTTCTCTTCTCTTCTCTTCTCTTCTCTTCTCTTCTCTTCTCTTCTCTGTTTGTTCTATGAGCAATGTGATATTTTTCATCAGAAGGGCTATAATAAAGAGAGAAGAATATGTGCTCCATCTGATTTAATAACTTTCAAAAGACTCAGATTTTGGTTGAATCTTTCATGTACTTGAGATTTGAGGACAAAAGTGATGTGTTAGTAGTAATAGTGCTGGATAAAGCCATCATCCAGCTATCATGGCTCCCAGTTCAAGCATATGAAATGATGACTCACACATTTTGAGACAAAAAAGAAAAAAAGAAAAACATTTTTGAGGTAAAAGTAGATGTTGGACTGCACCACATACACAATTTTTTCCTTCGCTTAAAATAGCACTCAAGGCCTACTTTTCTAATCAGTCACTACTTCTGTTTCTCATTTACTGTCTTGGTCTCCTGTCTTTCTCCTCTTTCCTCTTCTTCCTCTGCCTCCATTCTCCAAGATGACCTACGGGATGTATGCAAATACAATATGTTTGTTCCAACATCAGGTGTATGGATGTCAGTTCCTATATTAATCAAATCCTTTTGCACAGTATCAGCATGCTAAGTGGGGTAGTGTTAGATAATACAGATACCAGATAGACAGTGCTTTCTGTAGATAATCTCTTTAACATCAGTATGATTAAAGGCTGCATCTCATATCCATAAGATCCATGATCCAGTAGCTCTTTTATCGAATCTCTCCTGAATAAAATGGGTGTAGGATGAGAAGGAGGTGGAAAGGATTTATTAATAACTACTGACTTTTGTCTTCCTTTCCCCTCTATTTTTGAAGGATTAATCGAGAAAGAGGACAAACATGAGGGAAGTAACACAGAATGTGGGGTCAGAGGAAAAGGGCGGAGGGATGGGAAGAGTAAAGGAAGACAGAAGAAGGGCTGAAATAAAAAAAAATGGTGTGTGAAAACAAAAGCTTAGATGGAAAGTGGGAGGAAAAAGGACAAATTGCTGCTGGGAGCCAGGTGAGTAAAAAATGGGAAAGTAGGTAGGAAGAGGAGATTTTAAGAGTAAGTTAAGAAGGCAAAATAGAGGAAAGGATAAATACGGAGCTAAAAGTATCACTCAGAATGGATGAATTAAAGGCTGTTTGCTCATCCTAGTAGTAAGTAGTATGCAGTTAGAAAAGAAAGTCAATTTCAGTCTGCAGAGGCTAAAAAGGCAGGTCAGGTGGAAGTGTCTTTTTTACATCTGCCTTTTTACTCATCCACACCTACATCACTAATGTCATCCCTCATATTACCAGCCTCCCAACCCCCATATCTCCCACTGACACTAACTGATTAACAATCTCTGCAGGCCTTCTTACCACCTCCTCCCCTCTCCACCTTGTCATTCTACAACCCTGTCCATCTCGCTTTAATATTTACACATTAATTCTGCTGCTCATCTGTGGAGACATCCCACTTAAATAGACAGCATGTACTGGATGACGGTGACTGGGACAACACCAGAGAGAGGATACTAGATCACGCAGACAAACTTATGGCATGTTTGCATGTGTTGTTTGCATGGGTGATGCCTTAATGCACCAGTTCAATGGTGAAGCTGAAATCAGCTGTTTTCAGTGTTTGCACTGAGAGGTCAGAGCAGATTATCTTATGTGACCTGCTGTGTCAGGGTTAAGGGCTTTACATCTTTCGCTCACAAACTAGACTGAGACTGCATCATATGGCCATTGACATAAAGCTAAAATAAGATCAGCAACTGTCAAACCGAGCTCAGTGAGAGAGGAGGGGGAAAAACAGAAGGTGAGACAAGAAAAGAATCTCACTCACAGGTTTTTTTTTAAAGCTTGTTTCCTCCATGTTCTCATTTCGTGAGCCACCGGCAAACTGACTGAAACTATTTTTCCATGCCAGATGCAGTGCAAGCAATTCTGTCACCAGTGATATTACTGTAATCATTTATTCACTTATTTATTTATTCATTTACATCACTGTATGGGTGTTTTATTTTCACTCAGTTATCGATTAAATCTGATGAAACATTAGGCCAGATAAGTATGGATTGTTTCATATAAAGTTAAATGACTGTCCTGATACTAAACTGAGCTAACGGATCAGGTAAAGAAAAAAAAGAGAGAGCTTTGTTTTAAAGTTACATGTTGGTAAAATGCTGAAAATTAGATTTATCAGCCATGTACGCAAGATTAGAGCTATAGTTCATCTCTTGTATCTTTTAACCTAAAGATGAATCATATAGGTATGTAATTCTAAATATTATATTATAGAAATATTACTGTTATTAAGTACCTCTCCTCTGTCATCAAAATGTTAAATACAGTATCAAATACAATACATGCCTGCCATTTGTAACAAATCATTCCACATTAGTTGAAAATGTAATGAGTTATGATTTTAAAAAGACCTCTTGCGTCATAGACCTAAATACGCTGAATGCACGAATATGGCGGCTGCAATGACACGTTGCTCGAATTGAGACGAGCAGCCAATGAGGTATCTAGGTGTAAGAGAAATAGCATTACTTTTTCACAGCATGTGCTTTTCACTTGCTGTCAGCACTGCAGTGATGTAGCTCACCTTAATAAAGCATTCATTAATTCCTTCATTAGACTTATATAGTGTGCTGCTTGCCTGACTTGTCTCCTGACTCGTGCTGTCACCTGCGCTGCTGTGAGAACATCCAATGCTGAAAAGGTCAAGGTGCCATCACTACTGAAGAAGAGAGAGTTTGCAGCTGTAATGCACACACATAACTGTCAGTGTCTGTCCTGGAAGCTGTCAGTGTGACACTCTCTCCTGCTTCTCTGCAAATGCAAGTGCTGTCTTCACTGCAGATCTGATAGAAACAATGTGTCATCAGGCAGGTTCATAAATGACTAGACCATGTTCCTTGGTAGATACCAGACGATTGATTCATAATATGAATCGTTGTCTGAATTATGCTCCACCTTAGAGACATAGTGCATGCAAATCAGTGATCTTTTGGTGCGCCTGGTCCGTGTAAACTGCTGTTTCTATAATGTTCTGTATATTCTTCTTGTTGAATGTTGATGAAGAGTATTTAAGCATTTCAAAAGAACCCTTTTATTATCTCAGATGTAGTTTTCTCTGCTTGACTTTGCCCTTTGCCCCTGCGTTAACAGGAATGTATTTTTTGGCAGTCTCCTAAAAGGGATTACAGTAATACAGAGTCACATTTTGTGCAAGATTTAAATTGTCTAAACATGATTCCAGCTCAGTTATTATCACCGCTGTTGGATAAAAGCTGCCCATTTTAACGAAAAGTGTGTCTGCTATTTAAAACATCTGCATTTCACATACTCAGTCCCACAGTCCCTGTTTAATAAACCTTTCTCTGCACACAAAGGCCCACCATAAAGTTTAAAGCAAGACACAACTCAACAAGCTGGATTTTAACTCAGGATGAAAGCATGTTATGTTATCTGTCTGTTCTCACTTACAGTACATACACTCACATGTAGCGTGCACAATCTCCAGCTCAACTACCGTCCCCTTGCTGATTACCTCTGAAGTCAGGCTGCAGGTGGAAGAATAATGATCATAAAAATGTCATCACACAGAGAGAGAGGGAGAGAGAGAGAGAGAGAGAGAGAGAGAGAGAGAGAGAGAGAGAGAGAGAGAGAGAGAGTGCAGGGCTTTCCATTTACTAAAAGGTTTTTACAATGGTCACACCAAGAATATAAAAGACAGAGTCAATGAATTCGTATAAGTAATGTAAGTCCATGTAATTAAGTGGCCTGAGAGGCTTGAAGAGGTAGAAAGGTAGAAAAGGTGCTGTTTGTGTGCGTGTGTGTGTGCGCGTGTGTGTGTGTAATGTGTGTACAAGATTGAAACAGCAGGACTAAAAATACTAAGAAGCAGGAAGTCAGCAGGGGTGTCAGTGCAGAGCACTGTGAGAACACCACAGCTAGGTGAAACCATCTGATGAGGTGTCTCACTCCTACACACGCATACACAGCTGTATGACATGCCATCATTTATGTTTTTTTCTCATAATGGAAGCCTGTTTCCTCTCTCGCTGATACTGTGACCTTGTTAAAATATGATGGAGGAAAGAAGATGATTTTTATTCAGGTGTTGTAAAAAAACTTAAAGTATCAGGACAAGTCAGTGTTTACATAAAAAAACAAAAAAAACCAGGAAGGATATGTGCAGGATGATATGAAAAGTGCTGCATGGTAATGCTGCAGATATCTGCTGTAAAATACTCAATATCAGGTTACTTGTTCAGTAAATTTAATATGAAACAATGGTGTTCTTATAAATATCAGAACTGTGTGTTGACTGAACTGTGAGAAACTGCTTGAGTCCTATCTGTTGTACTCAGGGGCATTGCTGCCTGTGTGCAAGTAATATGACATAGACATCATGTCCCATAAAGTTGGCTAATGTTATGTAACTTGGCAGGAGAGTATATTTACCATTTGTAGGACTGTGAACTCCTACCATTTTGTTTAAAAAAAAAAAAAAATCATGACCAACCACCAAGATTCAGGCAACTAAAGTTAAACTAAAACAGGAATTTCCATTTTCTAGGAAATTTTATTTTACTGAAGTGCAACAAGTTGAGACACAAAGATGTGTATTAAGTTCTCCCTCTGTGCCCTTTTCCCACCTCAAACAGAACTAGTGGAGTCTTGAGGAGAACATAATCTTTTCCTATATAAAGGCCCTCCATTGGGGGCGCAAAGCCAGATGTGTTAAGCACAATCTGCTAGACTCATCTGGCAGATGAGTAGCAAATGGATGAATGAGCTATTGAGATATGTTTTATTTGATCTGTTAGAATTTGGATCTAACGCCTCAGATGCAAACACTGAACATTGCATGATTTTGCATGCTGCTGTGTGTGTAGTTTCTCTGTGAACACATGATGCTCTGGTATGACAGGAGATGATGAAGGTGGATGAGAGTGTGGAATGACCAGAAGGAAAACTCGGATTGGAAAGGAGAGGAGGAGAGTTGAGAGCTTCCATGTGTAAAACTACTCCTCATTCCTTCATACATCTCACTCTCCATCTTTCTTATTTCACACCAGCTGTCTCTCCTACCCTCCTTCATCCTCGCTTCCTGCCTGGCTGGATGGTGATGCTATAAATAAATTGTGCCAGATGTATGATCAGAAATGAATTTATCTGCCTGACGCGCTCCCCGCGACAATTTCCAGGGCAATATGTAACTGTTTGAAGTCTGAGGCGGTGAGAGGTGGTGGCTAACACAATCTTATCAAACCAGAGAGGGCTGGCTGGAGAATCTTGCAGGCCTCCCCGGTCTGTTGGATATTATTCACTCTGATGCCTTCAAGAGCTTTATCAGCGTGCCAGAAATACTGAGTAACTGACTAAAGCCTGTTTCTGTATCTGTCTCTGCCTTTGCACACAGACGTTCTTACACTTAAACACATAAATACACATGTTTGCATGTGTTGCCCTGTATAAACACACACACTTAAATGGAGCACACCCACATACATATAATTTGTATGTACTTGCTTATTTTTTTTTGCCTCCTATTGCAGGCATAGACAAAATTGGACTGGACATACAATCGCAGACACACTGCCTGTCAACCTCCTACAGCCACAGTCACACACACACTCACACACACACACACATTGGATTGGTCCCAGCGCCTGCCATCTGCGTGTGTTTGTATGTTGGCCTATTGTACCAGGGAATGTGTTATATTAATGTGTGAAAGTGAATGAATGGGTGTTGAAATGAGTCTTTTGATATTTGGAAAGTACAGAAGGTCAGGCTGTTACATGCTGTCAGGGCCAACGTTGTTTCTTTGAAGAAAGTTTAGACTGAAGTTTGTATTCAAAGTGCAATTTGGACAGAAATCACTGAGAGCCTTGAAAGCCAAAATGTTTTTTTTTTTAAAGTTTATTTTGATGTGAATTGTACATGGTTTGATTCAAACAGGAAAAACAGAAAAAAACCCTTACCTGTACAATACAGTCATTCTCGTTGGCTTGATGTTGTTGTCACTTCTTTTAAGTCTTGGATTGAAAGTGTTGTCAAAGGCAGCCTGACATATTCCAGCATGGTCTTGTTGTAGTTTTTTTTTTTTAAGACTTTCAAGGTACTCCTCATGGAAAATAAATAGATAAATAAAAAAAAGTTAAACCTGTAGACATTTTTAGACAGTTAAGAATTGTTAAAAGTTGACTTCCTTCAAAGAAAGTGGCAACATACAGTGAAACTGTTTCAGTGAAATTGGTGTCTGTCTTTTAGCAAATATGCAAAACTTGTGAAACTCCTGGGAAAGAGAAGAAGAGGGAAATTTAACCCCCTTCAGAAAGTCAAAAGTCATAAAGAGCTGCATTTCAAGGTCCTAGTTTTCTGTGTCTCATGTGTAATCACACTCAGTCAAGCAGAAGCATATAGACATATAATCAGAGCCATTAATGAAGAATTGAGATAAGATAGAGTATAACAAGAACCTAATAAGACTTAGAAAAACTAGAAAAACAATTTTCAAATATTAATAGTCACGCCAAGGCTGAAAATAAGCATTGATATCATCAGCTATGTCATTAATACAAGAGTGTTTGTGCTGCACATAAAAAGTGCATCAATATATGAAAAACACCTGTAGTATGATTAAAAGGTGACAGATATATTCTGGAAGAAATTACTCCTTAATTATAATGTATTGTGTAGTGTTATGTTAATTAAAATGCTTCATCCTCTGAAGAAAGTTTATCTTCAGAATTCAAAGTCTACAAACACAAGCTTCTGTTTGTCTGTGTAGATCTCCTTTTGGTACTTCAGACTTCAGAGCACAGACACATTTTCTCATCATTTCTTAGGTCAAAGCTCTGTGAGTATGTCAGTAACTTATGTAGCGACACCCACAACAGGAAGCTGCTTTGTGTAAGTTATGTATGTATGCACCTTAACATAGATTCAATATCCTCTGTAAACTGTCTGCTTAATGCATTGTTGTTTGTTTTACAGATGTACCTTGTGCATTATGATGTTTTGGTAACTTTTCTTTGGTGTCAACATCATTACTGAGGTGAGGCGAATACAATATGTACTTTATTGATCCCCCCTTCTTATTTACATATAGAGGTTTTACATATGTAAGCCTGAAATATAACCACACACGCAAAGGGCTCATAGAAATGCAAATGGTGAGAGATGGTGGAGTGATGGGCAACCATGTAGCGGCGCCCTGGGAGAGGTTAGGGGTACCTTGCTCAAGAGCACCTCAGCAGTCCACCTTCCATACTTTGGTCCATGCTGGATATGAATCGGCCATTCCTTCCAGCTTTAAACTGCTACAGCCACCCCATCTGAAAAATCTTAATTGAATACAGATTATTGCTGAATTACGAAAGTGCTCGGCTCAGTTTAACCATGAATGTGAAGTAAGGATGTTTATTTTTAATTGCATCTCATGGTTGACATTGACAGTGACTCCTGCAGGGAAAAAATGCATAATGTTGCCTAATTGGACATTATTTGAAGGTGCAGTGCAACTTAAGCTAAACAAAAGTTAAAACATATGTATATATTTGAAAAAAGGCTATCACAAGGCACAATTCTTTACCCTTTTTCCATAACCATTTCCTGTAGCACAGAATACAACAAGGAAAGGGTTCTAAAGGTCAGTTATGATTTAAAGTCTAGAAATGACAGGTCAAACCCTTTGATCATTTTAATACATTTTCATTCTCAGCTGTACCTTACCTTTTTCTTCTTTATGTAACTGTTTATAAAACAATGAACTCTGCCCTTGAAAGTAGTGCTGTCAGAGCAGTCTTTTGAATGCATTCCTTCCGGTACAAATACCTTTTGCATGTTTTAATCGTCTTGCAGATAAAGAATAACATCAAAAGGCATCTTTTCTATTTGAAAATGTTCTGCAAACATTTTAAGGGTCAGACACTTCCTTTGAAAAGAGCTATACCAGAAATATTGCAGTGCACTCTACACACTCTCTCTTTTTTTTCATATAGGACTCAAATATGCAGTGGACAAATACTATTAACCCGCACTATGCATGCTGGATGAGGGAATAAAGGTTTCTTGGAAATCATGTCTTTGACCTACTCTTTGGATCCATTTATTTCTGCAGAGAAGATGGAACAGGTTTATACGCCTATCTATCATGGCCATGTGTTTAAATGCGATTTGATTTCACACCTAAAAATCCATACATTTGGCCCAGGCAGGCCAAAACATATGGAACAAGAAAAATGCACATCATGGTGCAAATGCTTTTCAGCCAGGGTGTATTATTTTGATCACTTAATGCTCTTCAAAATACATACAAGCTTTTGAATGCCGGGCTTCCCCATACATTTGTGGATTTGTTGTGAGTGGTTGACTTACAGTAAAGTAAAAATAGGACACAAATAGGACACAAGCATTTTATATATGTTTAAAGGGGAGTTCAATGACAGACAAAACCTTGAATAGATAGACAGAATATAAACAAAGCAACATAAAATGTGCCCAGATATAGGCAACACCTCCAAATAAAACTGGACATAATAAAACGCATTGTAGCATAGCAGATAAGTGTTGTATGTCTGTTTCATGTTGCTAATCGGCTTTAATCAATACATTTAGTAGTCATGGTCATAGTAAAGTTATACACATTCACAAACTTGTGAGAGGATCCTGTTCAAGCACAGTTTTTTTTTAATTTTTGTATTGCTAGCATTACTCTAACAAGGACAGTCAAATGGCTTGTTCAAGGGCACTGAAGTAATGGCTTTAAGGGGAAAGGTGAAGTTGTCTTTCATTCCGCTGTTAAGTTCTTTAATATCTCAAGGGAATTTGAAATGACCTTCATTGCTAAGTTTATTTCACCACACCATTTTGTGGAGTGGATGGCGCCAGGACCGGCTATCAACCTGCAAATGGCACACATGCAACAACTTGTCACCGCACTCAACACTTTGTGATAAATCTGAGCGAGGCTACAGGGCTGCAGACACCGATGGCCTGCCCACACTGGTGTCAGGATGTCTTCATGCATAGTGACATCTCCCAGATCAGTTGACAAAAAAGTCAAACTGCTACTGTTGATTGCTGTCTGTTGTTTCTGTCTGTCTTGCATTGCTCTTTTCCTCACAGGAATACATCATGCAAACACGTAACTTGGACAAAAGCAAGGTTCAGCTATCAATAAGCAATGTGTATGTGTAATGTGAAATGTTTTTTTTTTTTTTTTTCTCAAGATAGTGTTTTTTTTCCACTACAAATCCCAGAAAACATATAATTCAGCTTCAATTCCTTCCTTTTGATTTCCTTTTGGAATGACTTCCTCAATGTAATCCACAAGGCAAAAATACAGGCAGACAGGAAGCTATGTCCACAGACATGCATAATGCACACATACACATACAGGCACAACTACACACAAGTGCAATATTCATGCAGACAGACACACGGACACTGTCTTTCATTTTCTCTCTCTCACACACACCCACGCGCGCACACACACACACACACACACACACACACACGGGTAGAGGGCTTATTTGAGGTTATTATGGGATATTAGTTTGGCTTGGGAAATGACAGGGCTTTGCACGGATGCTGCCGTTGCATAGCAACCAAGGTAATTTTCAGCTAGCTAGCACTGCTTCATTTTAGGTGATAGAAATGTTTTTTTAATAAAACTGGAGGAGTGGAGATATTTTTGTCTGCCAGCCGTGGCAAGAAATAAATGCGGAGAGAAAAAGAAAGAACATTGAGGATAATTTAACAATAGCATGTTGAGTTTGTTGAGATATACATTGGTTTAGCTTGAACTTAAATTTTCTAGATTAACTTAACCCTATCTAACATAAATAATAAGTAACATGTAAAAGATATCCCATGTCATGGATCCAGCGCAGCTATGCACTCTCAATAATCTTTAGTGTTAGTATTAAATAACCAAATCACTGCAAACTGTGTATCCTTTATTTTCCTTCAATGAAGGGGGACACAATATTTCCAATCCTACAGTCATAAAAAACAAAAAGACTCTTTTTTTGTTTATGTTTTATTGCTGAAATTCTAGTGTCATAAATCTACCTCAGTTGCTCAACATTTTTGAGAAGATTTTAGTCTAGCACAAAAGTATAACAACCTAGATCTTACTAAGCAAACCTTGCACTGCATTTAACATTTTTGGTGATTAAAATCAAGTAAACAACATGAATTAACATCCCAAGTGTCATACATGATCTCCACCAGCTACTTCTTCGATGGAGGGAGAAAAAGAAGGAGGAGGTAGGGAATGAGGAAAAGAAGTAGAGAGAAAAAACAGAGAGATATAGAGGGAGAATAAGTCTAAGGAGAGCGAGAGCTTCCGTAAAACATGGTGCTGTAGTGGCAGATAAGTGTTTTTCTGGTGGGGCAGATTAAAAGACTACAATTTCCCGATGAATATATTAACATTTTATGAGGTGAATCGGGGACTGGCAATCTCTCCCCTTGCATAAATAATGAGCTGGTTTAATATGACTGCCTGGTTGGGAGTCTCCCCTGACATGTGTGAAATTGAATGGGATGTTATGTGTGTGTGTGTGTGTGTGTGTGTGTGTGCGCGCGCATGTGTGTGTGTGTGTGTGTGTATTTGCAGGATGTGTGTAAATGGGAGTAACAATGTGTGTGTTCAGTGGAGGGGGCATGGGTGCTGTGTGTTGGGGTGTTGGCTGGTGGTGCATGTGTGTGTATGCGTGTCTGCATTTGGATGTGTGTTTGGTATTGGCTGTTGATGTGTGTGCGTAGGCAGGATGCTAATGACTGAGTCACTGGCAATGCACCAGGACATTACACACATGTATATACACACATACACAAGGGCACACAAGCACCTTGTTGATATGTGCAATTAAAAGCTTTTCAGCTGCAAATTAGACTGTACAAAGCTTTCCAGATTGTATTTGCATGAATGTTTAAAGGAGTGCACCAGCATTACACTAACATTTAGACTTCCTCACGTCCAGTGGTACAATCCATAATATCGTAGACAGTCCTTGAAAATGCATTTAAGTCAATGATTTATAACCTCCTGGAATCATATCTAGGATCTGTACTTCTGTGTACACATTTCTCTTCATGTCTTTTTTTCATTACGCCAAGCCTTTTCCACTTCAAGCCTCCTTTTGATAAATAATCCTACACAGATAAAGATTATTTTAATATAAAACAACACACAAGCCTACATCAGTGTGCAACCTAAATTAGAAAGTTGGAGTAGCATCCCAACATCACGAATTTAAGCTGCATTAATTTGGTTTCCTTTTTGTTTAGATTAATTGAAATTACTGATGTGAAACCTGCCTCACACACTAAGCAGCAATAAGAAAAGCTGCACTCACGAAACATAGCTGCACCTCTCACAAAATTCTAATTACAGTTCTAATAATTGTTGAGGAAACAAAACATCTGTGTTGTTTTTCATAATGCATTTTGAATTATTTGTCTCTTTACAGTGAAAGATGACACTGACATGCTGATGTTTCTGTCTCATGCTGTCCTGTATGCAGGTCATCTCATGAATACAAATGGACAAATATATCATTAAAAATCTTTTTTTTCCCCATCTTATTAATGTTAGATCTAAATACATATATACTGACAATAATGGATGGTGATTTCTTGATGTATGTTGCCTCTGAAAAATGTACTTATCTTGAAGACACATGTTTTGTGGGTGTTTGGAGTTGGCTGTATTTCACTGCTTTTTCTTTGATCGACAGTTTTTGCGTGGCCGTAGCCAGGATTTTCAAAATATTGAGTTCATAAGTCCTAGCCCCACTAGGGGAGTCTATGTCCCCTAGAGATATTTTGAAGATGATAGTATAAATCTATGCATATTAATTAATTTTGAGAGTTAACAATAATAACCAAAGAAGTAATGTCAGTGCCAACACGCAACGAGATACAACATAAATGAAAATTAGATGACAAATCACAAAAAAGGCCAATTTTTAGCAGAGGAGCATGACTGCAGGTTTTGTCCTAAATTACCTGAAATATGACAGGACCCCAACCACAGCATAAAAATGAAAAATTGAAAAAATTTAAATTCTAAACTATAAAGAAAGACATTTATTTTTTAAAAATAATAAAATTAGTATTCGGTGCTATAGGCGGGAATGTGTCTGCTATAGTAAATTAATGTTTACAAAAAGTACAAATGTTGGGGAAAATGCCCATCTGCCAAACAAGAAAGACTTGTTAAGGGTCACTTAGGTCACTTAGATCAGACAGGATCCAGAACCAGAGGTCTTTTAATTCATTTTAGTGGGGGTCTGTGCGTTTCCGCACCGGCAGTCCGCAATGCAAGGGTTGCCTTCAGGGAGAGAAGTTGAGCTAGATTTAACTTTTGGGAAACTGGAGCCCCACGTCACGTTCCGCAAAACAATCAAAAAACAGCAGTCATACCGGAAGACGTCCACGGGATGAAAAACCTTGTTTACCATGGAGCGTAAACATTTTGCATTTGAGTAGCAGTCGCAAGAAACTTCTTCACGTTGGGATCCATCTGTTTTGGTTCGAGGATGGGAAATGAAGGAAAAGCTCCGGGTCTCAAGTTCTTATGGGCATCTTCTTCTCTTCTTCTTCTTCTTCTTCAGGAAAACAGAGAGCTTGGTAAGATAACGCCAACATTTATTCACAACACATACAACTAAGTAGTTTTAGCATTTAAAAAAAAAAATATAATTTAGCATTTTAAGAAATATACATTCAAACAATTAAAAGGGAACTTATACAACTGACCCTGGATGTGACCATGGTGTCCTCAATGTTAGCTGGTTCTTTGGCATAAGTTGTTGCTGAACAACTTGTACAACACAAGCACAGCAGTTAATGACACTGAAGCAGCGATGGATGAAAACATAGAGTGAAAGCGAAAAGATGGCAACAAAACATAGACACTAAATACAGCACGTTACAAATAAATGTTTTTTTTAACAAAACCCATTGAAGGCAGAGCATGAGTTCAAGGATAGCAATAATCTAACGATAGGGGTTACATACAAGTAACGCAAAGGAAACACAACAATGCATGAAAGTGGATGGCAGCACTGGATGAAATTGGAATTAAAAAATGAAAGGCTTAGCATCTATTTTAAAGACCTGAAAAGGAAGAAATGGTTTCATAAGGGTTTTTCATACAGATAGTTCTCAAAGAGACGTGCATCTGTTTTCTTCATGGTCATATTCAGTAGGTCAAAAGGTTAAACTGTGTTGAATCAGATACTAACTTTTTGTTCAAGGCATTGAGAAAGTAATTTCTGTAACATGTCTGTGAAAGGGAAACTGCTTTCATTTGTTCCACTTGTCGTCTATTGACTGACTTCTGCTTCCTTATCATATTCTAAATACAAATTTAACTCAATAGAAGGCAACTTTCCAGACCTTGTGAAAACTATAAGTGCAGCTACAGTATTTGTTAGAAATTTATTTTATTTTTGTGGTGAATATATTGATTGAGATGTCCAAGGTAGCATGCCAATAGATGTGAGAGAAAAGCTTCTGAAATAACTTGATCACATGATCACATATTTATCACTAAATGTGCTTTTAAATTTGAAAAAAAAAAAAAAAAAAAAGCCTGTGACTTTTCATATCTTTACAGTGTTGTTTAACTGAACCAGCAAAAACTGGAAGCAGCAGTTCTTTGAGAACTTCTTTCCCTGAACATGTCTGCACAGCCCTTCTTTATTTCCATCTCCTCTTTCTGCTCCTCTTCTCTCTTTCTTTCTTACCCATCTCTCTCTTAGTGGGGTTTTAATGAAAAGAGCAGACCGAACAAGAAAGAAGAAAGAAGGTGGCAAGTGTGTAAGCATAAGGAGAGATCACAGGCTTTTCTGTTGAAATGTTTAACCTTCCACATGTGTTTGCCAAAGTTGTGGAAAGTTAGAGTGGAACCCTGCTGATTATTTAAAACGGCCACTGCAAATCCTGGAAAGTGCGCCAGATATTCAAGTGTGAAAGTACTGGTTTTAAATTGATTTTGATGCGTGAAAATACAAACATGGTGTGAACTGCGTTGCTTCATGTCTGCTGGCTTGGTTTAGAATGGACTTTATTGGCTCAGGTGCAACCCAAAAGCCCATGAGAATAGACAAGTCGCCAACCATGATGAATGTGTTGTGTTTTGCATTTTTCAGTATTATTTCAACAAATTCTACATGACTCTACATTAAAGAAAGAGAGACACAAGGACAGGAAGAGACATGAGGTGAAAGGAGTCAACTACAAGTAACAAACCGGAGAAAAGTGATGAACAGCACTGAAAGAGACAATGCATGACTGCAAAAGTTCACAAGAACAACTGTACAAAGAAATCGATTCAATAATACACGTGATGAAAACAGCGAGGTCTCTTTCACCTTAAGACAAGTTGATGAAAGACGGCAAAGCCCTTTCAGAGCATTTCACAGAGCATGGCATTAGCAATGCTATGAGCAGCCATCTCTTATTCCCTTTACTCTCTGTGTTATTTTAGCCCTTAGCTCCCAGACTCTATTAAAGCCCTGCATTTTGACGCTGGCTTCCCTAGAGCATGGCAGATTAGCAGGAGAGGGTCAAGCAAAGTTCACAGATAAAGGCCAGTATGGGGAGGGAGCAGAGGAGGGAGAAAGACATAGAGAGAGTATAGGCAAAAAAAAGAGGGAGAAAAGTTGGAAACAAGAGATCTTTCACCTTGCTTCAGAATGATGAAATATCCCAAGACATCAGTAACTGATCCAGCATAAAGGTTAGGCTATTATTAGGTTATCTATGTGTGTGTGTGTGTGAACACACAGCCACGTGCATTTGTGAACGGTTAGTAAGTTTTTACCTTGACAGGGATAGGGAGGTGTAACCCTGTGCAATACAGTGGGGAGCAGTGTGGCTGTGACCTACTGTGATGAAGTATGAATGCTATGCCCCCTGAGAAGTGTGGAAATATGGAGAAACAGCTCAAAGTAGAACATGACCTTGACAGGTCATTAACAACATGTAACTCTGCGTTCACGCTGTGAGCAGCCTGGTCAAAGGGTCACTCTATTATGATTGGTGGGTGTGCAGTGCCAGAGAGTCTGCGTATTGTAGTGGAGGTCTGACACAAATCATATATATTTCACTGATGCAGTGCTTTAATAGGCCAGATGACAAGTGGTAGCCATGTATCCTTAATTTAAAACAAACGGGAACTAAAATCCAAAAAAATATCTTTAATACTTTTCAATGTTTTTTTTGCGTTGTAGCCTAAGAAGTTGGTGACAAAATATTTTAGTGGTTAAAGTTTGGATGACTTCTCCTATAGTGAATGATGATAACAAGCGGTCTTATATTGGCAGGAAATCATAAACCCTGTCTAGTCGAGGTCGAGCTCAGCTGTCATTGATCTTACTCTGTCCGCTGATGACCCCTTCCCAGTGAGTTTTTTTTCCTTCCGATTTCAGTAGGAAGGACAATCATCCCACCTAGAGCTATACAGAACAGACACATAACACTTATGAGAAGCACAAAATATACAAGATAGGCAAAGCAGCTGTGGCATCGAGTGATAGTGAGAGCTTGTCAGATTATACACATCACGTCATTGTCCTGCTTGATTACGAGCACTTGTTTGAGTTTGGTGATGACATTCAGGACTTCATTGTGTGACTGACAGACAAACATTTATTTTAGATGAAGACTGATTAAAGACTGTCCCCTCATATGACACAGAGAACAAATATTCATATTGAAATATGCTTTGTTATCCAGTAATCAAACGTATCAGTATGAGTGAGTGGATGGCAGTGACTTGTGCCCTAACAAAACTTTAAATCAATCACACAAGCCTTACTGAGAAGGACACCTAAACTGATTTGGAAATATATATATATATCCAGTTCAGTCAACAACACCAAATGCTCAGTACGTGAGGGGGAGGTTGGGGTGGTGGAGCGAGCTGCAGCAGCAAATAGCATAGAAATGAGTGCATCAGCAAATAGTGAAAGGTGCAAGGCTATAATGGCTGTACACCTGCATGAATATGTATGCATATATGACTTGATACTACTAGCCAGCTGGTAGTCAAGGGGCTGATGAATGAGCTCCTGATAGCATTAATAGATCAGGTTATACAAGCACAACTTCAGTGCTCTGTCTGAACTAATACTATATTTAGTTTGTGGTGGTTAGAAGTTTCATTAAAGGGGTGGAGAATGTAGACAAGAAACAGAGGCTCCAGAAGACCCTTTAGATGTGACAGAAACATGTTAACGCCAACCTTTTTCCTGCACAATGAGTACTTATTTACTTTCAAAATATAGAATGTTTTACTTGTAATGGAGTATTTCCAAAGTGAGGTTGGTATTAATATTTTTGCTTGAGTAATCAACCTGAATATTTCTTCCACCTCTGGCTGGCACACCCACAGCCAAATGCACCTGTGTGCTACCAGCTCAGCCTCCCTCTTTAGTAAAGGTGACCTGGAGATTTTTCGTTGAAAGAAGAGCAAAGAATGGCACTGCAAGCTTTTTCTTTTTTTGATGGAAAACATCTTTTGCTCTTCTCCCGATTGGCTTCGGTAGGAGTATGATGTTATATTGTTCTGTTGGTACCATTGGGACTCCATGGATGAATTTCATTCAATGTGTGAATTAAATGCGTCTCTGACCTGCTCTAACATGGTCAACAAAAGTACCAAGTCGCCCTTTGTTCTGTTCTATTTCTCTCTGTCATCTCGGATCTCTCACTGGCTCAATGGCTCTCTGACCACAAAGAGAGGACAAGAAATGATTACAGCTGCAACACAAGGGCCTCCGTGTTCTTAAGATCTCTGGTTATCACACAGCTAAGCAAGAGTAAGCAAGTGTGTGCAGCACATGCAAAGTGCACCAGCTGACTTTATTGCACATAAAAAAACTTACTAACGAGCAGCATGCGAAAGCAACTTTAATTTCTGGATTGGTTACATATCATGGACTTTTAAATAGTACAGGGCTGTTCAACATTTGTTAATGAACATGTATTCATGTGTTTTAAATTGAGGTTTTATTGTTTCATGGTTAATCTTAGGATAGCATGCAACCCACTGACAGTATAAAACACATCCTGTTCTCCTCTAAAACTCACAATGTGTTGGCTCTTGCAGCTGCCATCAGGGCATTCCTGCCCCTTTTTGCCTTGTGACTAATCCAAAAACGGACAAAGACGTGGAGCATAGGTGGGCTGAATGACACCTGGGAGCTCAAACAAGCCACCTGTAACGGCACCCACCTGTCAATCAAAGTTACCATGGCATAAATTATGCATGACTTAATATAATTTGAACGGGTAAGTTACATAGAAATTCACCTCATTACAGAACTGGAAAAAAAAAATGGATTTCTGTAGCCAGCTACGGCAAGTGGCTGTTTGAGGAGCTGCAGTTTTTGGCATTATTGTGAGGGCCACAGCCACAAAGGTTACCAGTTGGTAAAACCTTAGTTCTCTGATGCACAGTTGAAGTTGATGCTGACATAAACATAGAGCTCTTGCATGCAAAACTTTTTTCTTTTCTAACTGTTTTAAGTTGTTGATCACACATACAGTAGATATCTTGAGCTGGCCTGACAACACAATCACACACAGAAAAGAAATGTAAAGCTCTCGCTTTCTTTGCCTCTGATGTAACATGTGTTTCACGCTGCACACAGTCTGTAATTTTGAAAGTGTCTGCCCTTTTCCAAAGTGTTTCCAACAGTGACTTTCCAGATGGTTCTGCATTTGTTATACAGAACCATCTGGGAAGTCACTGTTGGAAGCACAGTCAGGTTAGAGATATGTAGTGACTACAATAAAGTAGTAGGCTACTAACTGTCTAATAAACACCCTACAAACACAAGAGTATAGTGGTTAAAATGGACAAACTCATAGATCCAAATCCAAAACTGAATCAGTTTCCTTAACCTCAGCTGTAATTCACCAATCAGCCTGATAAGAAGCACACTATGGTAACAACACCATCTGTTTCCAGAGGGAGGCCGTCTCTTTTAAAATACAGTACACACACAAACACAGATACACACTTTTACCCCACACACCCTAATTCCCCCAACCTCATCTCTCTTTTTCACACACACACACACACACACACACACACACACGCACACCCCTTAATGCAGGTAGATCAAGAGGCACCATGGGAATTCCTTTTGACGCTAGATAGCGTGCTGATGGGACTTTTCACACACCCACACCCGCATACACTTGTGCACACGATTCTCCCCCTTCTTCAAGAGTTGTGATTGTGTAGAACTTGGGGAGGGCACACATGCACACACTCGCACAGACACACACACACACGCAGACAAATCTCTACCCTCTGTGCAGGTTGATCATATCCCCTGGAAAGAAGTCTGGAGTCCAGATTGTGACTGTTGAGGCTTACACACGCACACACACACACACACACACACACACAGAGTCAGCCACTTGTTTCACATATATGATAGTCAGGATTACAGTTTTCCCAGAGCTAGGATTCCTGGGGGATCACTGACACAACTGATTGCCTGCTACCTCTCCTGTAATGACAAGAACAGCAGTGAACCAAAGAAGGACTGAAACAGAATGTTCTCTTTTACATGTGCTCTCTTCTTCTCTCTTCTTCTTCTTCTTCTTTGTTAAATTCTCTATGTATCCACCCTGCTGTTCTTCATCATTTTATCAAATTATGTCTTCACTTATATGATTTGGCAAAGGCCTAGACAGAGATCGATGGGATTTTAAGAACATGTGCATTTGACTAATGTCTCATCGGCATCTTGTTTAAAGTTGAAAAGGACTTAAAGATATATAACCAGATACTCTGTAATAAAGTTAACAAAGAATGGCAAACTAAAGACCTCCTACCAGCCACTAACTTGAGGCATTATCACCACCAGTAGCTGAGTAAATTTAGCTAAGGGCAAAATAACATTTATCACTGATTTTGTATCAGTATGTGTTGTATTTCCCAGACTTTTTTGGTTAGTGGGTTTGAGTTCTTCTGTGTGTTCTATATCTATATCTGGAGATTTAACTTGTTAGACATAAAACTGATTTCTGAACCTGTCTTCCCCATGTTGGACTACCTGAAAGTACAGATACTGGTTAGGTGCTTTCTGATCATGTTAGTGCAATGAAATCATGTGAGGTACTTTATCCTCATCTGTGTTTGTCTTCCTGTATTAGCCCTGCAACCTCTGTGTGTGATGAAGACAGTTAGGGTGTGTGAATTTGGGACCACATATTTTATAAGGGATCAAAAATGTGGAAGTCAGTACCAAAGTCCTGACCAGGACAGTACTTCAACCACCCTTGCTGCTTTATAGAACAATTTGAAGGTCAATTAAAAAAAAAAAAAAGAATGAATGAAGAAATGAATGGAACACAGGCCCAAAAGTTTGTCTTGTGATGATATTAGGTATAGTAAAAAATAGTAATCAATTAATTTTTCACTCTAATTACTTTCTGAATTAATTGTGCTATTAAGATGATATATGCACAAATTTTAGTGTCTATAAGGGAGTGTGTCTACATAAAAAATCACACAGGTATAAAGCCAGTATGGTCTAGTTACTCACTCTATTGTTAGTCTCAAGCTGGTGCACATAGTGTCCCTTAGCTGTCCCTGCCTGCCTCCAATAATAGGTGTGTATCTGTCCTGTGTGTGCACACATGCTTGTGTATGTCCATATGCGTGCATGATAGCTTACACCTGTGTGTGTGTGTGTGTGTGTATGTGTGTGTGTGTGTGTGTGTGTGTGTGTGTGTATTCCCTGCGCAGCTCCTGTCCGTTGTCAGTGTCAAAGCTGGTCCGTTGGGCCTTTCAGTGCACAGGTGGCGATAGACTGGCCCCTAATGAGTCCATATGGGACTGTCTGGGAGAGGTGTGTGCTTGTGCGTGTGTGTGTGTGTCTGTGTGTGTGTGTGTGTAAGTGTGTATTTTCCCATGAAAGTCAGTGTGTACGGTATATATTGATGTTCTCATTGTGTGCCTGTGCGTTTAAGAGGTAAAAAACCCTGCTGTATGTGAGAAAGAACAACCCACCTTGTGAGTGAAGATGAAACTTGCCACAGAGGGTGAACTCGGTGAACCTGCCAACCACGCGTGTACCTGATCATGTTGTTTTTCAGGCTGTTTGTGTGGTTTTAATCTGCGCTGCAGTGTAGTGTGGCATGCAGATAGTTATCCCATCTCACTTGTCAACATTCATACAAAGTCTTCTCACAGAAATATGCCATGGGCATGCTTACTTGACTGTATGCCCTCCCTCTGTGTGCATATCTGTCTTTGAGTCAGATTCCATATCATTAAGGCATGTTATACGGAGTTTGTGCATGCTTGCTGATTCTCTGCCAGTGGCCCCAGTACACAATGTGTCAGTGTGTTGGTATATTCACACTCATTTTGCTAATAAGAAGAGTGTTTACAGGCCAACGCAGATACACACCCAACCCTAAGAGCAAAAGGAATAAATTTATCAACTTTTTATCGACCTACACACTTATGTACCAGCATAGACATTCACGCACACAAGAATACACTCATAAATAAATAAATTGCAAAAACAATGATTCTGTAACCAATGCTGTCCAATTATTGCCAACTGTATTGCCAAAATACATTAGATTACTATGAATATTTATTTTTAATTACCTAACAATGACTAGTTAGATGATATAGTTATTGTCCTACAAATAGTATTTGAAAATGTTCTTATTGTTTATTTTATTTTAGTTTTACCCATTTTTTTAAATATTAAAACATGTATACAAAATGTATAAAACTAAAAAAAGAGAGAGCAAAATGCAGGTCATAAGTTTCTGTACACATGAATGCAGCGGTTAGATCAGTTAAACTGAACTTCAGTGAACAAGAGGATCTGTTATGTGTCTCACAGTTGATAATGTTTACACTCCACCAAAAGCGTGCATGTGTGTGTGTGTGTGTGTGTGTGCGCGTGTGTATGTGTGTGCATGCATATTTTCCCTTTTGTGCTCAACTGTGCTATCTCTTTATCTGTTGACACAACATAATGTGTGTGAGTCACTGAGTTGAGTCAGTGGTTTGAAGCTGGTTTGACCTGTCTGTCACATGAAACCTGCTTTGCACCTTCTGAAAGAGAGTGACGGCTGCAGGAACAACAACAAAGAGGGCTTTTTGTCTGTGGAATATCAAAACTTTCAAGTGACAATTTTATTGACATTTGGCATAGAGGAGCTTCAGTAAACATTTGGATGTGTGTGTATAATTTCAAAACAGTCTCATAAAAATATGCTTCGAGTATACTTTACAATGTGTTTTATACATTTTGTAAGTTTTATTTGGAATAGCAACAATGACACAAAAAAGAAGAAAGCAAAGTGAAAAAAAATCAGTTGAGGAAGTGTGATGCCTTCAGCAGTTTTAAAATTACAGTTGTCATGGGGCATTCATAATATATGTTTGTAAGGAGGAAGATGTTTTAATCTTGTCATAACAGGTTAAATATTTTAACAGTTTTCATCCTTGTCTTTATTTGCAGCAAGGACAAAAACATCACTGGCAACATCAGCATATTGTCAAATCATTTTTAATTGATTATATTTTCCACACATCTGGGATACAATTATTCTCATTTATTCATCATAAACTTTTACAAATTGATCAAATTAAATGTCAGAGAGAAGACTGCACTTTGATATGCTTGGTTATCTGCAAAAAAAGAACAAACAACCACTTACCTGGTACACCGTGATACAGCGCTTGTCTCATTGGAAGTTTTGGTTGTTAATTAAAGACAAATTGTATTAAAATATAAATGACTGAATATAACAACCTGGGAGACTTCCTTCTAGTGCTCTGTTGAAGACACTGAATAAAGAAGGCAGCACAGAGACACGATGTTAGTAACAAAGTGATATGATTATTATTTCTGTTCCCCAGTTTAATAGACGTCAGATGTAACTTCTTAGCTGTCTACAGTCTAGTAATAATCCATCACAGCACCCCCCCCCCTCCCACTCACACAACAGATGTAGGTCTTTCACAAATATAATTGGGAAGAATCAGAAGACAGCAGAAGGAGGTCTGTGAACAAATGATAAAAAAAACACTTTCTCTTCAGTCTAAATTGTTTAAGAATAACTCCTCTTATTGAGTGTGAAGAGCTTTGTCATTATCTAACGTTTCACATAATAAAACAATCTCCTCTCACATGTCTGAGTAGGAAGAATGAATTAAGAGGGAAATTTAGCATATTAGAAGCAGATGAGTGAGACGGAAAAGAATATGATGAGGATTTAATACAGCACTTGACCACCTACTGAGAATAGAGCTGTATCAAACACAGTGAGGAAATGCAGCCTAATGTGAAAGTCGTGGCTTATGAAAGAGGAGAACATTTTTGCTTTATTGGTGTAATATTCAACAGTTAATTCCTGATAGATTTGATTTATGAACATCATTGTGCCAAAGTTAACTCCTCAGGGTGCCAGCTTTTAAACTCAGACAAAATGTGATCCTATGAATAACACATCAGGAAGATGAGACTGTTTATGTCGGTTTGTGTCACTGACGACAAAGCTCAGATTAATTTAATGACTGTCTCGAGTTTCAGCTTGTTTGACCTTTTGTGCCCAAGAATGAAAACGTTTAAAATAAATTGCAAATCTTACAATCTACACTGTCTCCAGTGATAACATGGTGCTTAATGGTCTAATGGTCTATTGAAATAGAAATGTGGCATAACCTAACATACATGCAACATACTTTGAGTATGTTTAACCACATAACATTGATGCACATAGGAGTCAATGACCTGTTGAGGTGTACTTTTGAATGTGCCTGATTAATCCAACAAGAAGCCACACTGAAAAGAAACAGACAACAGTTTGATTAGTAAGTTACTACACAACAGCTCCAAAGGATTCAACTTTGAATCCTTCTACCTGTACTTTGTACTTCTTCTGGAAGATTGCTGCCAAGTGAACACCTTATTATATGAAATATGTCAGGATTTCAAAATATGGAAAAAAAATGAATATAAAAATAAAGCAGGAACATTGACAGCTGCACATTTTTGAAATTGTAAAGCAGATTTTGAAAAGACCGTAAAGGTATAAGGTGAGGATACAAAAAGGGAGAAAGAAAGAAAACAGAAAAACAGCATTAGACCATCTCACTCACACCACTCCACAAATAGATGCTATTTATTCTAAGAAGCACAAAGCAGAGTGCATTCACCATCTTCTACAAGTCCTGCAGAGAATCTCCAATTTTGCAGTTTTAGACTGTAATTGACAGCTTGCATTGTCTGCCATGTTTTCTTTCCGATGCAAAAAAAGCCAAACTGCAGTGAATGCACTATATAATGTAATGTTGAAGGGTTTTTAAAAAAAAAAATCAATTTCCCCGTGATTTTAGAAACATTTACAAAGCAGGCCTCAGCAAGACGCAAGATAAAAGTGAGAAGAACAGAGGGAGAAATGTAAGTACATACAATAACAGGAAATTTTGACACACAGAAGGCAGCATACACCTTACACAAATAGATGAAATTCACAGTAAGTGGAAGGGGATGTGCTGTGTAGTTGCCATTTACAAATAATGGACCTGTCATATAATGTGGGAGTATGGAATGTGGGGGGTGCTGCTTGTTCATTGGATGCATGTTTATATAAAGGTCAACCTTATTATGTTGATATAGAAAGAGCACAGTGGCCTAAACAAGCTTGTCAACCAAAGCAAGCAAGTATCTGTCAGGGTTACAGAGAGTAGAGGCAGAGTTAGTGATGATTTAGGTGACTGCAGTGCTACAAAAAGGGGAAATAGCACTCCATTTAAAAAAGTAACATCCCGTATAATGATGTGACATCAAATATGTGGACGCAGGCCAATGTGTGCGCCACTGAGAGCAGTAGGGAATACTACAGCTATACTGACAAATATAAAACTATAAAAGTCTGGTAGATTGCTACAAAGACAGAAATTCCCTATTCTTTAGGATTTTAAGGAAAGGTGTGATTGTGATCAAGCTTCGAGAAGGTGAAAGCAGTGTAATTCTGTCTCATGAATAATTCATTTCCTCCCCCTCTCCACCCTTGATTTTCCCTGACAGGTGCCTGTGTGTCCTCTTCCATTACCCATGTCATTTCCTCTCCTTCAACTGCAATCCCCTCTCATGTCCTTAACGCTGATCCCTGAGGACTGACATGCAAGCAGAGGGAATAGATGGAGTGGGAAGGAGGCAGCGAGGGAGAAGGAAATCATGAGAAAGAGGGGCAAAAAACTAGATAAATGGTGGAAGAGAAAGTGGGCAAGACTATTGTTACTATTTAGGGTTGTATGTAAAGAGAGAGAGATAAGTAGATTTGTAAACAAGGCAGCAGGAACATAACTAAGCTTAGGTAAAAAAAAGACTGTCTGTAACCTCAAAGTGGGACATGGACAGCTACAGATGGACGAATGGTCAGCCAGGCAGGCGGTCACACTTGAATTTACCACCAGACTAACTGTACATTCATACTGAAAAAAACTGTGAGAACAAGCCTGTAAGCCACCAGCTTTCAGACAGACAGTTTTCCATCTAAAAGGCAATCAGACAGATACGAAGCCTAGCTCACCAGTCAGGCTCACACACTGATATATAGATAGACCCACTGTTGCAGCTGCAGCTTTGGTGCTGTTCTTCCCCTCCAGTGACGCTAGATAACAGCATGCAGCTAGACAAAGTAATCCACCATAAAAATGCTATTAGAGCTACCCAGAGATAGATGAATGCTGACAGAATAGGAGGAGGTGAGAGATGAAGTGTGGATGGGGAGGCATTATGGGAGTGGTGGAGTGGTTGGACATGGAAGATGGGGTGTGGGGGGGGGGGGACAAAGGAAACAGATCTTGTAGAAGAGGACGAGGAACATGAGCAAAAAAAAAAAAAACAACAGAAATGTTAAAAGTGACTAACCTAAAAGATTGTTTCTCTGGCTGATTGTGTGCCACAGACTCGGGATACACTATAGGCAGCTGCATTCCCCCAGACACCTCAGACAATGGCTGATTAATGGTATGAGACGGCGGGAAAGTGACAGAACAGCAGGTAGAATAAGAAAGAGGATATGTGAAGAGGAAGGGAGCGAAAAGAAGCATGGGGTGAATGTACAAAAGAGAAAAGGCAGGATGGAGTCAAAAAATCGATGATCTCAGTTGAGGATCAGATTTCCCTGTCTGCCTCTACTCTGTTTCTCTTTGTTTCTGTGTGTCCTTCTCTCTTTTTTATCTTTCTTTTCTGCTATCTCATCCACTTGCTTTCTGTGTCTGCTGGCTCCCTGCATCTCCTTCTCTCTTTCTCTCCCCTCTCTCTCTGTCTTTGACTCCAGACAGTGTTGAATGTAGGTCACCCTGTCTGGAAGCTCCCCTCTCTCTCTGTCTCTCTCTCCCTCTCCCTCTCCCTCTCCCTCACCATTCATTCATTCCTTCCACCGTTTTCTGCCTCTCCTTCTCTTCCACTGGGGCTACGATTTCTCCGGGCTGGATGCCGGTTGCTGGACTGCTCGCCTGGCTGGATACCGCTGTACTGGATATGATTTATATTGCATATGGAGAATGCAGAATCTGCACAATCACAAGGCCCGGCTGCATCTATATCCTGGAATGAGAGCGGGAGATTTCCATCGCTTTATCAGCAGTAGCACGTAGGTGGAGACTGAGCATAGCCAGAGCCCAAGGGGTCAGCTGCTGCATGAGTGTTTTCAAAGAAGAGCATGGAGAAACCTTTGGCATCGCTCCTGTCTTCTCACTCCCATCCAGACAAAAAAAAAACATTGGAACATGCATGTACGTTCGCTTCCAAAATCCACCACATAGGTCCAAATTCCCTTTTCTTTCTTCCCACTTTTTGTGTATCTCTTGATTGGCTGGCAGGCTGAGCTGTGCATATTCCTTTAGCAATGACAATAGTCCGAATCTCTTTGAAACAACTTTCAGCACAAGGCAAGAAATCCCTGAAATGTCTGCTGGATTATTACAGCAGGTCTCTGTTAGAAAAATACAAAACGGCGTGCTGTCTTGCCTTTGCTCGCTCCTCGTCTCTTCCCTTCCAAAAAATATGGGAGTGGAGCAGAGAAGAGTGTGTGTGAGAGTGTGTGTCTGCTTCCCCTGCCTGCCGCAGTGCAGAGCGACTGGCTTGGAGAAGTGAGGGAGGCAAAACGCAGACTGTTGCTAACTCTGTGGTGGCAGACTGGCAGAAAGTGTTTCTGTGTGTGTGTGTGTGCTTGTGTGTGTGGAGCTGGGTGTCTGCACAGTGTACTGCAATCAGCTGAGGCCATCAATCAACTATCACTCACTGTCACCCACAGTTTTTGTCATGACAAATAACTGTATTTATTTGTGGGAGGGTGAGTGGGTGTATAAATGGGTGTGGACATGGCAGTCATCAAACTCACAAGACCACACAGATTTGCCACCATATGTACACACATATGGTAAACACACAAACACACACAGCCATACAAAAATATAGACACAAATACTAATTTCCACCTTTCAAGAATCTTACATCATCAGTCTTTCTATTAAAGTTTCTTAACCTTCCACATGTGAAATCTCTGTCCCAAGATATTCCAGTCCATGTTACCTTACTGTGTCTTAATTGTTCTAATTCATGATTACAATATGGCTCCCTGCAGTGCTTATTTTACAGATAAGACCAGGTGTTCACAGTGCAACACATCCTATAGACCCATGTTAGCCTGCTTCAACAGTGTTTCAGTTTTCTCTCCTTTGAATCTTTTACACTTCACCATTTTGGTATGTTGAAAGCTCATCACGGTGATTTATAACATCTCAAAGTATTTGAAGTACATAGCACTTCCTTGATGGAAGACTGCCATGTCTGCCTGCTTGTCTGTGTGTGAAATAACAGGAAATTTCTTAGCCCTTGAATCTAAAGTGTCCAGCATAGAAAGGTGTACAGAAAGTAAGAGGATTAAGTCAGACACCTGTCATACTGAAAAGCTGGTTATTTTCCTCTCATAGCTCATAGCAACTCTTTTCTTCAGCTTCACTGAGTAAAGAGTGCAGACATTTGTCTCTTGGTGGGACTAGTCAAGGCTGGAAAACAGAAAGATTTGGTCCAATTTGGATGGGATTTATTTATTTATTATTTTAACTCCAATTACCTAGTTTTTTCCTGAGCGATCATTGGTTTCCCTCTATAAATTATGTCCCATCTTCAGACCATCTTGATTTTTGCTCAAGAGTTGTGTGTCCTGCTGGAATTTTAGCACTTACTCTACACAGTATAGGTTTGGTGTAATGATGGAATTAGAAAAGTTTTTTTCAAACTAACTTATCTTATGCTAACACTCTTTGGCACCGACTTTGAATTTAGATTTTTTTTTTTTTTTTAGATTAATTTAACTAGAAAATAATTGAAAGATCCAAAAGCTGAAAGCAAAGTGGTTACTGAGCAGTCAAGCATCCAAAGGGCTACAAGGACTGAGCACTAGAATTTGGTGGTTTTCTCTCCTCATTGAGTGATGTGGTGTCATTGTACCCGTCCAAAAGATGCAGTCTAGGGCAGTTTGTCATTGAAGAAGAGTCATCAACCATGATCCAGCCTGAACCATAAAAGAAGCAGCCTTCTCCACTTCACAGTTGTTGTCACTGTTTCCCTGTGAAATCTCCAGGACCTCGGCTTCTTCTTCATTATGTCCAGTCATAACCACACAGGCAGCAAGCAGCCTCCTCCATCTTACTGTCACTGTCACAATTTTTATTCCTCC
Organism: Protonibea diacanthus; assembly: GCA_028641955.1. Classification (NCBI taxonomy): domain Eukaryota; kingdom Metazoa; phylum Chordata; class Actinopteri; family Sciaenidae; genus Protonibea; species Protonibea diacanthus. The sequence continues at coordinate 10,924,642 of CM053983.1, read as the reverse complement.
AGCTGCTCCACGATCAGAGGCCATTCATCTTCCAGACTCTCTTCTTCTCTTTCTGTATTTTTAAGCTACTGAAAAGAGAATCACAGATCATATATATTTTTTTATTTCACTACCAGAGGCTATTTCTGAGGCAATTTTAAACTAGCTGTTAGAATTTAACATGACATTATTCCAAAGCGAAATGAAGCAGATTTTTCTGAGCTATCAGGAGCTTGATCTCATCAGCCTCGCTTGTCCTCTGTATTCATTCCTCCTGTTTCATGAGCCACATCTTCCCTGACTCCCTGTTTTCTTTCTCCAGCTCCTGGGCTCTCCTCTCTCAGCTCTCCTTCACAACCACCTCCTCTCTGAAGCTCTTCTCCAGATTGGCATAGTTGTTTTTCCACTGCTTCTCGCTCTGATTGAGATCTTCCTCTTTTACACTCAGCAGGGGCCATGGTCTTGTAGATGTGCCTTTGTGCACTGATCTGGCTGATCTCAGTCTCTTTCTTTCACTATCTGTTCAAGGTGGCTCTCCTTTTTTTTGCCACCTTTAGCCAACACTTCTTTAGTGGCTCGGTGGCCCTTTTTCTTTGAGTTCTCTCCTGTATGCTGTAAAAGTTCCTTTGTTTGTTCTCTAAATCCTTGTCTAACTTGCTCATATGCTTGCTTCTCTTTTGTCTTCTCATTTGTTTTCTGTGCCTTTAGGGGCGTACTTGCTGAGACTAGCCTCAGGCTTTCTCAACTGCATCAACATCAACTGCACTCCTTCAAATATGTACATGCTAAAAAACTAAAAACTCCATCCAATCCCCTATCACTCATAGAACAGTTAAACTTTTGACACAGGTTCTGACCACGTGTTTGTTTGCACTGAGAGTAATGTTTTCATCTAAAGAAACATACAGGTACAGAACTACACACAATGAAGATAAATACATAAATAAATGCTAATACATAAGTTGTATATAAGTTAATAAAAGGGAAATACGTGATCGTACTTACAAATTAATTATTTCCATATAATACATTTGGAAAAAGAAAGAAAAAGGCAACTATATAAAATGATAGACTTGATGTCCTTTTTAATTAGATAAAAACAGCCTTAACCTTCCCCATCTTTCCCAGTGTTTTGATTATCATTACTTTTGTTATATATCTGTTAAGATTAAAATGACATTAAATAAACATTTAGAGAAATCCACACCATGAGCTTTGATAAATCTTTTCTCTCATAAAACAATCACATTACTGTTTGTCTCTCAAACATCACACAGATAAAAAAAAAAAAAATCTGAATGGAACATAACTTGGGTTTTATTGTTTGCATAATGCTTTATGAAAGAATATGTGTGTCAAATGTATGTGCAATGCGAGTACGTGTGTGTGTGTGTGTGTGTGTGTGTGTGTGTGTGTGTGTGTGTTTAACAGTTTCTCAGGGTAGAAGATAAGGAGACAGATGGATGTCGCTTCACTGGTCCAAACAGCTGGTGGTTATTGAGCTTGTATTGCCAACAGACTATGGCTCAGTCCACCCACTGGTAACACATGTCTTTAGCTTTCAGACTAATATAATGAAAACACACAAACGACATCATTCATTTTTATGAATAAAGTGCCTGTGATCATGTTTGAATCCCCAAAATTCATTCATTCATTTTGTGACATAAATTACATTTGCAAATGTTCAGAAGTGGGTCTGCCATCCGTGTAATACCTATCTTGTGTTTTATCTACAGATCACCAGTGTGGACAATCTTACTATTTCCTGACAGTTGGGTTTCTGAATATTGTGCTACGATCATCATCCATCATCACTTAACTAACCTGCTCCACCTATGTGGATGCATCGATATATTTGTTTAAGCCCATCTGTGTTGAATCTGTCCAAACTTGTCCATTACTATGCGACACTACTGAAGAGAACAGCACTTTCTAAAACTTTATATGGTAGGCTGAATCACTGTGCAGTATTGCATTTAGAAGCAAAGTATTCAAATGAGGGCACTGACATATAAGAAAAAATAATTGAATGCCTAATCACACTTATACCGTAGAGCATTATGGTTCTTGAGAATGAAAAAGGTAACAAAATTGAAACAAAGGGTTAACTAGAGCAGAGTGATATCACAGAGACGAAGGTATGTCATTCACCTGATGATGACTGAGGAACTGTAAACACAAGTGACAACCTCTTTAAAACCTCCCTCTCTGACTTAATCTGTCTGTGTGCCTCTCTTTCGCCCTATCTCTCTGACACACACACACACACACACACACACACACACACACACACAGACACACACACACATACAAGTTGTCAGCCACATCCTCTCCCTGCCAGGTGTGAAGAAGGAGATGACAGTTAGTAATTGGTGAGAAAGCACTTTGTCACTTTTCTGGGTGGAGGATAGATTACATACAGTATGTTTCTAATATGTTGGAAGACAGAGAACAGACATTTTATCCATTCTTGTTATAGAAACCCAAAGGCAAAGTCCAAAAGTGAAAGACCAAATGCAATGCAATTGTGATATAGCGATCTCTAATGTCATAAAACCACTCCTTTATGAAGCATATTCATTTTATATTCCATTGAAATCATCTGAGATTTGCTGGAGACGTTGCTTTCAGACATAGCAGTTGCATGATTGCATAATATTTACAAGATATATGTTTAGGTATAGTGCAAATTAGTAAAAACACAACAGGAAACACCTTGGGGCCGTATTCACAAAGTGTCTTTGTCTTACCTCTTAAATGGTGATAAAGGTTCCATGCAATGGGTTGCCTCTATTCACACAGCTACTGAGAGCAACTTTTACTGATGAAGTGCAATAACTCCCAGCCTAAGAAAAGGCCGGCCTTGTTGCTATGAATGACATCAAGTTTCTGAATTAATTTAATCACTATGTCTACAGTTGACAGGTGCCCGGTAACGTGTCAATACATCATACATAGGAGTCTGAAAAAGAACTGAAAGGCTAGATAATTCAAAAATGTAATTATATTAAAGGTAAACAAAGTTTAATTAAATTTAAAATGAAATGAAATTAAAAATACATTTAAATATTTTAAAATTCCCTTGTCATTAAAATGAAAATTGATCTGTGGTGGCTGGTGGTCAAGAAATCAGCTTTTTAAATGAATTTCACTTGGCGGATTTTTTTCACACTCCAGCATAGTAAAGCACATCACCTGCAGCATTTGGCTTATTGTAAAACAGGTCTGTCTTGAATTTCTCTGAGACTCAACCTCCAAAATACTTAATTACTTTATGACCATAAACTAAAGTTAGCAGTGCCGTGACCTTTATTTTAAGGAGTTACTCCAAACTCAGCCAGTTAGAAGCTACTTCTAGTCCTCAGGATGCTTTGTGAATATGGTCTCCCATCTACTTTTTCTCTGACAGTGTGTATACATGTCAGAGAAAACACAGACATGTCACTAAAATGTCATTGAAGTGAGAACTTTGTAACACATTAAAAATGTACAACAATGTTATTCGATTTATGGCATCCTGCTAGCCGGACAGACTGTGTTTATTATTATTTAGTGTCTGTCTCACCAAAATGCAAAGATGTTGTTGTTCTGTGTCTCTGAGCAATCAAGTACTCACTAGTCAGAATGACAAAGATCTAAAGTTTCATCAAAAAATCCAAAAATGTATTTTCAACTTTTGTCTCTTTCATGTTTTTGCTGTCTTCTGTTCTTCTTTATGTGCTCTTTCTTTCGTTTCTTCACGTCTTTCTTTGACCCTGACCCTGATATTGACTGACTGCGCCATCAAGCCTGTAAGAGCAGAGCTCAACTTTCGTTATGTCAAAACCATCACCCTCTGTGTGTGTGTGTGTGTGTGTGTGTGTGTGTTTGTCATCCATTCTCTGAAAGAGTGAATCTCAAGAGATGTGAACCACACACACATGCTGCCGCCTCATCACCCGAGGTTCACTCCTGGGACCCTTCCATGTGTGTCATCAATGCAGTCTGCCTGAGGTGGGTTAGGAGGTGTCTCAAGAGAGGTATGACACACACACACACGCACGCACACACACACACGCACACACACACACACACGCACACACACACACACACACACACACACACACACACACACACACACACACACACACACACACACACACATTTCAGCACCCAGGAGTAAAGGTTGGAGCAGACAAGGTGACACCACGTCTCTCTGATACCTGGTTTCTGTCAGAGCTTGGTGACAACTGGTCACCTTTGACTGGACACACACAATATAAATATATTTATGTAAATACACACAGATGAGCATGCACGTGAGCATACTTGACACATCTGCCCACCCACAGACATGCAAACACAGAGATGTGCAGATGAACTCAGGTATATGAACACAGATACATAAATGCAGCAGTATGCACACAGGGCTTCATCCATCCATGCAAATCCCACTGTTCACGCATTCATCTCTGATTAACTCCACCACCTCTCATGGCAGACTGAAGTCTCTGCAGTGACTGGTCACCTACTGCAATGACAGAGAACATGCTGTCTCACACAGTGTAACTTGAAGGTCACATGCCAACTGTCATAAGTACTTTAATATGCATGTGCCACATGAAGTGTGTAGTGCTGTTAACTCTCAGAATGGCAGCTAGAGCAGCACACATTTGTCAGCAGCCTGGGCCTTTTACCTCAGCCTGTTCATCATGTCCCTGTGTCACCCTTTAAGGATCAGAACTTAAATATGTACATGTACATATTAAAACAATGCTGCAAGAAATGAAGCAACAAAGTTTTAGCCTTTAACTTTGTTTCTTGACACATCTCTCAAAGTAAATATTCAATTCAACTGATATCACATGACCTCATAACATTGTTCAAATATAAGAAATATTTGCAAATGCAGTGATCTTGCATATTGGTTTTCCCCACATTTATCTGCTGAATCTGTGTGTGTGTGTGTGTGCATGCATGCCCGCACGTGTGTGTGTATTCCACTTAATCACTAACTTGGTAGTCTGTATTTGCTTTCTCCCCTAAAGAAACAACCTTGAAATGCGACAGATGTTCAAATTCACCTTGCTGAACTTCACAAATCAAAGCTAGACCACTAATAATGAGCTCTTGTCAGTTGAGAAAGAGGAGAGATTGTGGGGTAAAATAAGTACACACACACACACACACACACACACACACACACACTCAAATACACACCACCAATCATTAACAGCTAAGCTTGGGTCATACTTTGCAGCTGCTCTTTCTGGATAAGATAAGACTTTGACTACTGAGTGTATGTGTGTGTCTGTGTGTGTGTGTGTGTGTTCCTGTGAGTGTCTGCATCTTTGTCTGTATCTGTGCCTGAAAACACCTGTTCAAACAAAGCTTTAGAAATACGACTGAATAAATACATTTCATATATACAGTAACCAGCCATCTGTCTGTTATAGGGTTGTAAAAGACTGTGTTGTGAACAATGACTTTGATGACAGTAGAAATATAATAAATCAAAGAGCTTCATTGTACGTACTGTAGTTGACTGATACAAGTTGTGGTCTCCATTGTCATGTGAGGGCATAATGTTTTTTATGAATTAGAACGTTTTTAACTCACACCACCTGAGTTTTGGTGAATTGGTGCTCACTACAGTGGAAAAGAGGCGCAGTACGCGGTTATCCAGTGGTCCATTGCAATTTAGGAGTCAGTGTTTTGCATCCACTTCACACCTGTGACTTTTTTTCTTTTGACTTGTGGGGGTGCATTCACACACACACATTCACACGGGCCTCTTTTTTTTTTTTTATTATGTTTCACTTTCATCGTACTCAGACTGCACAGAAGCCATTTTTTAAAAGTCTAATTGTGGCAACAAAGTAAAGACTTGTGGACACTGAAGAAGGCAGGTATGTGGTCCATCTGTAGCCTCTAATTTGAGTGGCATGTATCGTCAAAGTGTGATTATACACACCAGATCCACTGGTTATCTCGATTAACTCCTGTGCAAACAACATCAAGCTGTTGCAAAATAACCGCACAGATCTCTGTGTGTGCTGTATGTACACACCAAACTGGTAGGTTGGTGTAAATCTTGGTATTCCACGCAAGCTGCCAGTTTTATGCAGTGAAAATGATCACGACTGACTAGAGGGGATGACATCCGTGGAATGTATAGAGGGCTGCATTTCATTCAGTTCAATTAAAGACCCTGAAACAAGTCAGACATGACAAACTGACAACCCTTAAGACAGTCCATACCCACCAATAGCCGCTTCGTATTCTCAATACCACAGCACTGGGTTAGCAGGGGTGACTGTTGTGTGTGTGCCTATTTCTTAACAGGTCTGAACAAGGTAGCGCCTGAAGCATCACATTTTTAATTGCAATAAGGGTTGACCTGTGGCTGATGAGCAGCATGATGCGGTAGTGCAGGATCACAATTGTTAATATAACTGTTGAATGTCAAGGCTGTCAATTACATTGCCAAACGTCTCCCATTTAATATCTCATCATATTTTAATAGCAATTTGTTTCTTGCATTTTATGTCTTCATTTCTATTTTACTTATGTCTGAATATAAGCCTTTGTTTTCAGTGATGTTTTTTTAATAAGTTGACATGCTCAGGTCAACATCTTTTGTAATGGATGAGCAAGTTATAATTCAAAGTTCTGGCAGACTAAACTCTAAGCAGTGTTTGTGACAGCCGGTCAATATACAGCTCCATCAATATTTAATATGGGAAGATTTTAAGTTGTAATGAAACTGACTAGATGTACTCTGAGTGGGTGGTTGACCATATGGTGTCAATGTTCTGAATAACAGATGACCTCAGATCAGATTTATCTTGAGAGGGAGACGGGTGGAGAAAAGAAAGAGAGATGGGGGTGCTTTGGCAACACTGTTCATCTAACATTCATGCCAATAAAACAAACTGAGCTAAAGAGAGCTGAGCTCCCTCTCTAACTGAAGAGAGGGTGAGAGAGAGAGAGGCTGGGAGGGGAGAACGAGAGACGGGTGAAAAGAGAGTGTGCAGACAGAAAGAAAAGGGAAGTTAGTGAGAGTGCAGCCTGTCTAAAAAAAGGGAGAGACCAAGCTCTTTACCAAACTAAAACACACACAGAAAGAGTCTGACACACTCTAAAACAAAAGCAAAATTCAATATTTACTTGGAGAAAAACTGACATTGTCATGGAAGAAAAGATGTCAGAGCATGTCACAGCCTGAGGGAAAAGCAGTGGAACAAAACAAGGAACTGTACAGAGCTCCTTCAAAATTAGTTTTTTTTCTTTTATAACCATTATCATTAGATTTATTTGTTCTTATCATTTATAGTCTCGGATGACTTGTTTGAACTAACTCTTTGTGTGAATCATAGTCATTTAGTTGTGCAGTGTATATAGTGTTGTGGTGTGTAAACCACTGGTTTACTTATTTTCTTACATTTTGATACTTCCATTGTAAAACTTGTACAAAGTTCTTTGGCAGAAGTGAACTGTGTGAACTATGGCCATTCTAATAAAGCAAGAGGGGGCAAGAAAAGTAGTTAGTAAAGTGAAGTGCAGGGGGAGGGGAAAGAGTAGAAAGAGAAAGAGAGAGTGAGGACAGACAAAGACAGGGAGAAGGAGGGAGAGGGGTGGAGAGAGAGAGAGAGAGACACCCAAAAGAACACCTGTTGAGATTAGGGTTGGCACGCGACCCACTCCAACTCGCGTGGCAGCTGCACCTCACTGGAACAATGGCAGTAAAAGAGAGAGACAGAGAAAGCGAGAGGAAAGTTTGAATGCACTACTTATCCTTTCAGGTCATGTGTGTCTGCGCGCGTGTGTGTGTGTGTGCATGTGTGTGTGTGCATGGCATACTAATACGCTGAGAGAGAAGAGAGAGACGGAGTTAGGGAAAGAGAAAGAAAGAGAGACGTGAGAAGTGTGGGCAGCCAAGAAAAAGACGTGTGTTCAAGTTAACTATGATGCTAAAACTAGGGGAAAGGTCTTTCTCTTTTGGTTTGGTGAAAAATAGAATAGAATAGAATAGAATAGAATAGAATAGAATAGAATAGAATAGAATAGAACAGAACAGAAGACACCTGCTTAAGGTACTGAATAAGGTGTTAGCTTAAAAGGGCCACCAGCTGTCACTCCAGGTGCACTGAGTTCCCAAGAGTTTGTTGGAGGAGGAGAAAAAAGGATGAGGAGAAAATTTTAGAGTTATTAATGATGACGCATTCCACTTTGGGTGAAATTTGTGAAGTACCTTTTTAAACCCAGTGTATGATTTCCAGTAGAGAGTCCTATTTCATCTATAAGTGCTTATAACACAGACTTATGATATACTATAACGTCTTCCTGCAGTTCCTTATTAAAATTGCATTGAGGAGCGGTGCGAGTTTATGAGTTAACATTCTTATTTCCATTGCAGTTCTGCTCCATGAACACACAAATTGGAGCCCAATTACCCACTGCTTTACTTGGATGCACTGCAGATATGAGGCCATATTGAATATAATTGTACCCAGTGAAATGCATCCAGTAACGTTGGTGACGGTACTTTCATACTAATTTCCCAATGGTAATTCATGTCACCTCTGACTCTCCTTTCAGATAGAGAACACCTGACCATCTCTCTCATCTCTGTCTCTCAGTCACACATACACACACACACACACACACACACACACACACACACACACACATGCACACATAGACCTTTTCATTTCCAATTCATTTCATATTTTGATGGCATTTTCATGTGCAAAAACGTGCTCTCTTGGAAGCTGAAATCATTACAGTGGTGACTGTGGTGATTGATTCCAAACTGTGCTGATTTTAATTTTTTATTTTTTTTTACCAACTCCAGGGTGCTGTCATTTTCCTTTACCGCAGTCATGGCATTCATGACCCTACACTCACTCACACACACACACACACACACACACACACACACACACACACACACAACGAGAGACACACGTACGCACGCACGCACACCACAACAACCTCCCTATCGCACAGAGACATTATGTAATTCACCCCTGGTAACTGTTCTGAATGCTTGGTCTGATCTGTTACCCTCCCTAAATCCCCTACAACACAGCCAAGCTGAGTCCTCTCCGGCTCTGCGACGCCATCTAGCGACCACCCAACACCGAACTGTAGATTTTACCCCCACTGTCTGCCTGCATCCCTCCTCTTTCCTCCTCTCATGTTTTTGACTGATACTGATTTAAATGTGAAATAAAGTACTCATTATTAGTGAGGACTGTGTTTTAACAGTTTGTATTCGATAGTTATGATAACTCGGAGAGTGTAAAATGGACCGGGCTGCCTAAGGTAAAAAAAACAAAAACAAAGCTTCACGGATCATACAGCACATGACTGTGTTGTTAATTCTTGCCATCAGTTATCTTATGCACAACTTCCGTTTTATTTCGTAGAATATTGGGGGAAAATTTCCTCCGTGCGTAAAATGGATAGAACCTTGCGCGCAAAAGCGCAGTGCTCTGCATTTTTACTGTCACTCGGTCTTGTTTGTGTCACTCCACGGAAAACTGCACTCGATGTCAGTTTGGAGGTGTGCGGATATGTGTGCTCACAGAGGCAGTTTCCACAGACCGCCGCTTGCCTCGCTGCCTCCCTCGCTTTTCTGTGTCTGGTGTGCTTGGAGAGGGTTGGCTCAATGCGTGTTATGTGACAAAAGACCGCCCAACCCCGCCTCAGAGAGAGAGAGAGAAAGAGAGAGAGGGAGAGGGAGAGAGAGAGAGAGAGAGGTGAAAGCATATACAGCTTGGCTAGAAGTCTTTTCTCACACCAGCTTAACGATCATGATGTGTCCAAGAGACATTTCCCTGTTTGTGAAGCGAGGCTCAGAGAGGCTCAACTGTTGAGCGTGGTCTCGCTTAACAACGTGTCGATGGGACGAGATCTCGGTCAGCGACCACCTGTGGGCAAACAACCACCAATCAAAAACAATTAGCAATTACATTAATTAGTAGGTAAAAAAAAGTAATCTCTTTTCTATAAGTGATCACTTTTTTAAAAATACAGTACATCAATTAAACATGTGTCAGCCTGAAAAAGGAGGGCTTTTAAGATTTTACTCTACACATTGTAAACATTAGCTAATGCATAATTACATCAGCTGCACTGAGCTCTGGCTCCAGATTCTCTCCCTTCAATATTTGAGGTGTGCACCATTCATAACACTAACAGACTGTACCAGGGGGCAGAAAAGGAGGTTAATATTACAGGGTATGTTTCTTTTATTCAGAATTACCTAGGCAACTCAGTGGTACAAACTGTACTCAGTGTTAAAGTTTCCATATGGTAAAGTACACTTAACTTCCCATATAGCTGCATGTTAATGGTACACACATGGGCTGGTGGTAAGAGAGTAGAGAAGGGGGGTTCCATAACATAAGCCAGTGTCTCTTTAAAAAAAAATTGAAGTTTCTTGTTGTATTCTGGAATGAGGTCAGACACGAGGCTCCTCATTGCACGCGCTGATTATTATTAGATTCCATTTTCGGCCAATCAGCGCCGAGGGGGCGTGAGTTTGGCGCAGAGGCAGGGTAGCGACAGCGTCCGATTGGTGGATTTTTATCGCCGTTGTATCTCCGAGAAGGGATAAATGCAAGCAAGGGGGGCCGAGACTGGAGGGCTGCTTGAAACTCGACTGCAGGTCTGCAGATGGAAGGCGGACAGTGTAACTCGCTCTAGGTTTCTTTTTTTTCCTCTCCTCTCCACAGCATGCATGGCTTTTGTTTCTAGGAGAGGGGACAGAGCTGATGCAGAGAAAAGCACTTATCTTACACACTGTATACTTGGGAGCCCTTTGTAAGTGCCGGAGCGCACAGTGTGGCACTCAGTCTGCGCTCTGCAGCTGCATAGACTGTGTTCAGTCACCACACGGCTGAATTGATTTTATAACACAGAAGGAAGAGACTGAGAGAGACAGATAACAGGGTACTACTGAGTGGAGAGTGGGCTGTACTGTCTGTGCTGTTTTAACACCTACAGAAACTGGAAATTAAACTTTTTGTTTTTTTTTTACTCACTTCTAGCCCTTTTAAGGCTACACTGGACTGAACTGTTATCGAGAGTTTACTGCACATCTCAGGAGTGAATTATTTCGTGCGCTTTTTTTTTTACTCAGCTCCAACTGCGAAGAGGGGGAGAAAAGAGCTGAGTTTGCTTTAAAGTGAATCGGAGGACCAAGGAGAGAGAGAGGGAGAGAGAAAGAGCAAGAACGCTGCTCTCCCTCTGTGTGTATAACTGGGCAGCATGGTGCAGAAAATGAGCCACACAGAGAGCACCGCCGAGGCGCTGTCCTTTTTCGCCGGGGATTCAAGCTCCGACTCCGGGGCGTGCATGGATTTGGACCCGGCCGCCTCGCCTCTCTCCCCGGGCTCCACAGCTTCCTCGACTGCCGGGGACAAACTGGGAGACAACCCGGCGTGGTGTAAAACTCCCAGCGGCCACATCAAGAGACCCATGAATGCGTTCATGGTGTGGTCACAGATCGAGAGGAGGAAGATCATGGAGCAGTCTCCGGACATGCACAACGCTGAGATCTCCAAGAGGCTGGGGAAGCGGTGGAAGCTGCTGAGAGACAGCGACAAGATCCCCTTCATCAGAGAGGCGGAGCGGCTCAGACTCAAGCACATGGCGGACTATCCCGACTACAAGTACCGGCCAAGGAAGAAGGTAAAATCAAGCACCTCTAAGCCTGGCAGTAACGGAGACAAGGGGGAGAAACTTAACGGTAGCTCTAACAACACCAGCAGTAAGACATCCTCATCTTCGAGGAAGAATGGATCCAAATCACCCAGCAGCAGCAAACCCCACAAATCACTTTTCGGGAGCAGCAGCAGTAGCACCAAAGCATCACCGTTTGCCTCTGAGCACCCGTCAGAGCACCATCACAACTCTCTCTACAAGTCGAAATCTGTCTCCTCAGCAGCCAAGCAGATACCGGATGGCAAGAAGCCCAAGCGGGTGTACGTCTTCGGGAGCAGCGCAGCCAGTTTGAGCGTCAGCCCCGCGTCCTCAGTTGTGGTCCCGGCCAGCCCGACACTCAGCAGCTCAGCGGACTCCAGCGACCCGCTCAGCCTGTACGAGGACGCGGCCAGCGGCAGGGAGGAGGGAGCCGATTCCCCCGGCAGCAGCGGCAGCCTGGGCGGGTCTTCGGAGCGCCACGGCGGGCACACATACAGCAGTCGGCGGGCTTCCTCACCTACCCCTTCCGGCTCTCACTCCTCCGCCTCGTCCCACTCGTCCTCGTCCTCTTCCTCGGAGGACGAGGAGTTCGAGGACGACTTGCTCGACATTAACCCGAGCCCTAGCTTTGATAGCATGTCGCTGGGGAGCTTTGGCTCCTCGGTGCTGGACAGGGACTTGGATTTGAACTTTGAGTCCGGCTCCGGGGGCTCGCACTTCGAGTTCCCCGACTACTGCACGCCCGAAGTCAGCGAGATGATCTCCGGGGACTGGCTGGAGTCCACCATCTCCAACCTGGTGTTCACGTACTGAGTGAGCAAAAACAGGCAAAAAACAACAAAACACACACACAGGTAAAGTCCTGCGAGCAAAAACACGACCACAAACAGAACCAGGAGATCCTGGCACAGTGGGCGTAATAGTTTGTGTTATAACTACACCAGTAAAAACCCACTGAAACTAGTCCCCGATCACCTCGTCCTTATAGGCAAGCGCTGCAAATCCCTGGAAAGCTAAACTTTAAAGCGAATAACTTGCTTTTTGTTCTTTTCTTCGGATGCGTGGACTGGTTGGGGACTTGGTTCACCCACAGAGGTGGAGGGAGTGCAAACGAGAGAAAAGAGGAGAGAAACTGACTGAGTTTCCTGATCGTGAAACGTTCAGTCCTGAACTGTTTTTGAACTGAACAACTTTAACTGTGATTGATTTGCACGTTACGCGGTCCGCCGTTCACTTAATCAATGTTGTTGCTGATTGAAAAAAAAAAGAAGGGACATTTCACAACTTTTTACCAACCACCAAGTGAACTTCACCACTTAAAAGGTACAGAAATAGGACTGTCGTGCGACATTTTTTATTGTGGTGTGTCACCGAGAGGGATTTTTAATGAAACCGAGGTGGGTTGATGTTTTTTTTTTTTTTTAAAAGTCGACTATTTTTCTCAAAAGCAAAAAACATGTTAAGCATGATAGCCTACTTTGTTCCTATCTTGTGCTGAGATTTTCTGTGAGACTGTCGAGCAGTTTAAAAACTAGTATTAGGGTTATTTAAATGGATAGGTGGCGCTCGCTTTCGGTTCTTCTCTTTAAAAAAAAAAAAAGGACATTGAAATAATCACCAGCTGTTGTAATTTTTCAGACTTCAGGATTAAAACGCAACTTCAAATCTGTGCTGAACTTTATACACGTGTTCTCTTCTATTCAGGACCAAAATTCTTTAATTTCAGATGATAGCTATAGAGAAATCCTCACCGATTTTTTTTGTTTTGTTTGTTCATCCTCTGAGCTTTGTTTTGTACATGTATTCAGATGCCATTTTATATGGGATGTTGTATTTATATACTGGGCCAAGCATTTTTGACTTGATCATTTTTTTTTTTATTTCTTGTATACATGATCTAGTCCTGTTTTTTTCTAACACGGTCGTTTGTCAGTATGTCTGTGTCTGTCACATTTCCTTCTCAGGCGAAGGGCTAGAGTTTTAAAAACACACAACTTTTGATTTCATTTTATATTTAAATGTACACACTTTTTGGACACTTAAAAGAGAGGAAACAGTTTGATTATTTTCTCAGTGTATTTTTGTACAAATCTATATAGAAAATGGGGGAGTCAACAATCGTTGTGTGTAGCCTACTAATACAGCTGTACTGGATTTCCTAATTATTAGTACCCCGACAGGCTGGTTTTTATGCTGCCTTCAAGTGCTCATGGTAAGCTCGTACTTCTTGAGTTTTTTCTTTAATGCCTCTTTCAAATGCTTTTGTAAGGAAACCAGCAAAACAGACCTTACATCACTGTGGTGCCGTTTGTTTAATTTTAAAAATTAAAGGCACCAAGAAACTTTTTATTCAAGTGACCCAGCAGAGGAGATCATATGAATCAGATATGTAATTGATGTTGTAACGTACCAATGTGACAAACCTTCATTGACTTTTACCAGCAGTTAATGTCAAGACTTGTTTGATGTCCAATCCCTGAACATCTTGTATTGTCAGTACAGGCATGAGACACCTTACAACTAAGTTATAAGGATGTAATTACGATTTTTCCGACAGCACTTGAAAGCAGCACCAGTCTTTGTATCAGCCTACCTTCTACGTTTACAGTGCCAGTCTGCAGGCTCCTTAAAGACACAGGAATGCATTATTTCTGGAGGCTATTCCTGTGGACCATGTGGGTTTAACAGCTTCACTATCAGCCACTTGCTTTTGCATTTCCCGTCAGACATCTTGCCTATGACAACACATGAGGAGATTGTAGCTTTAAATTTGACTTATTTCTTGATGTTTTCATTAATCGATGTCAAATTTGCCAATCAACCACTGGATTGAACAGGCTATCAATACAAGCAAGCAAACAACAAGGATGATAACATCAAGCATATTCAAATTTCTGACTTGAGTTCCGCAACACCTACTTGTACTGCGTTTCTCATTGTATTTGAATATATAATCTTTTCTACTTGTCGGCTAACTATTAGCTAATAATTGTTTTAGTATCTTTATGGCATGGTGAATAGCATTTGTATTTCAGATTCAGGTTATTAGCTGTTGTGTTTTTCAGAAAAAAATGAAAAAATGAGGAAAAACGATGAAACGTGAACTCGATCTTTGTATATTTGACTGTATCATAAAGCAAAAAGATTGTGTGTTTATGTACGTTGTTGCTATCGAGGACAGGCACTGTCTAGAACTGCTATCTTTTACACATCCTTACTTACATTTAAGGTGGTCAGTTCAGGACTCTTTTTTTTATATATATATGAAAGCATTTTTAAATATATTGACTTTATTTTTCATCCATCCTGTGCAATATGCTGTGTAGAATTATCATTTATTGTCTCTAATCATGCCATAAACAAAGGAACCACCCTTTTTTTGAGACTCAGAGAAAGGGGGGGGAAACTCATGCCAGCTAAATTGTGTCCATTCACTGCCTGTCAGATTGTTGATATAAACTTGTGTACAGAACTTTTTCAAGGAAGGAAATAAATATCAGCTGGAACTGAAATTCTACAACTCGTGATTCTTGATTTTTCTCTCTCTGATTGTCAGCAGTAGTCAATAACTCACGTTTTCGCACCATATTATTGCACCACAAGCAACAAAGAAATACAAAAAAATCAGCTCTTAATTATCATTACAAACTGTGTGCATTGATTAGCATATCAGTGATCCTTTGGCATTGTTTTCTAGGAAGGTATAAAAGAAGAGAAAGAGTAAGAACACGCAGGCCCATCAAAGGTACTTCCTCAGCACATCACTGCACCTGCTTTTTAGTAGCTGTTCCATTTTTTTATGACAACACAGCTGGGTACAAACAAAATGACAAGTGACAGCAAACATCACTATATGGATTGGTTCCCAAAAGTGGTTATCATGGAACAACAAACAAACATGGGCTGAGAAATGAGCTGCTTTTGGGAAATCCGCTCCAAAACCACCTACATCTTTAAAGGGAAGCAAAATGATCATTGTCACTGCAGTGTGAAGTATAAATATTCATATTCAATTTTCATCTACAGTATGGAAAAAAACTGGATTTGTTTCTCAAACAGGTGAGTATTGTCCATGTCTGCACATCCTTCTTAAGACTTTTTTTGTACACACTGATGTCTTCTACATGGTCTACATTGAGTGTAAATAGTCCACAGTTGGTCCAAGCTTTTGGAAAGCTCACCACTGAGCTATGAAAAAGCACACTTTTATTCCTAGTTACAGTACAATAGGCAGGACTGGCTTTAAAAGAGTCTTAGCAGGCTCCCCCCTCCACAGAGTTCAGATGGTCTTGAGTCTGTAAAGCCTTTTGGAAGCTTACTACACCACTGTGGAGCCAAGACGCATTTATATAGACCCACAGAGCAAATCAATAAGATTATTTTAACCCTATGGTGACACATATTTGATATGTTTTCATGTTAAGCTCCCATAAGGCTTACGTCTGCATCATGCAATCAAAATGCATCTTAGTGGGGGTGTGTCTGAGACCCAGTTGTCCCACACTGATGATTATATTATATGCCCATGTGACCTGAAATGACTGGGTCTACACAGCAGCAATAGATGTGATTCTTTAAACTGTGACTGTGTCTTTCACGTCAGGATGAAACAACATGAAAAGCAAAATGTATCAGCCATGCAACATTGATTTGTGGCTTTAAGGATTAAGAATCAAATGCATTATGCATAAGGTAAAAATCTTTTAGTTACCAAATAAAAACAGCAAATAGTCTCACCTAAAGTAAACATAATGTGCACGTTGTAAGAGAGTTTTTAGGCATGAAACATCATAATGAATAATGTGGATGGATAGATGTTTCCTCACTGATATTTTACAGAACAATCACTGCTGAAAAGATGATGCAATCGAGAACGCCCGCTGCATCCTTTGTAACATCGCCCCCCAGGATAATACTCACTGACTCTGAAGCTCAGAACATGAAAAGCTAACCTATGCTGATTAGATGAAGCTTCACGGCAGGGGGCCACCATTAACACATCTATACATTACACAGGTGGTGTACTCATTCACCTGGAAGTCTTATTACACACACTATAAAGTGACGGAGGTCAGCAGTTTTACCATCATCCCATGACTAACAGCATTGTTTCATTAATGTGTTTCTTGAGTAGCCAATTATGTTGCCTGCTTAAGTTACTCTAATTGCCTAAAATGTATTCCTGCTGAAGAATAAAATGTTGCCCATTTGCATCATTAATAAAAGCAGCGCACATACTAGGGTCCCCTTAATTGGCTGAATGATAAGCGATAGCTGTAATAAAGGCTGTTTCCTGGAGAATACGCAATTATATGTTCA
The DNA here is from genome assembly GCA_028641955.1 of Protonibea diacanthus. Taxonomy (NCBI): domain Eukaryota; kingdom Metazoa; phylum Chordata; class Actinopteri; family Sciaenidae; genus Protonibea; species Protonibea diacanthus. Next base: position 10,907,647 of record CM053983.1, on the reverse strand, counting down.
GAAGCTAAATCTTCTCGGCCTCCATCCGAGGCAAACTGATGTCCCTATTTTTGTTTTATTCTATTCTTTTTTCTAGCCTGTTGTGTATGCTCTATGCTGGCTGTCTGGTGTTCAGACAGTGATGATTTCCCATCCCCCTCTCCCAGACAGACCCTTATTGTGGGGGAAGGGTTGGTTTAGTAGCAGTCAGCCAAGGGCCCTCCAGCATAGCTGACAAGCATGTCTGTCTGTCTACGGCATGTACGCATCAGTCTGTGTGCATGTGGCTGAAATACTATGCATACAATTAAAGCACCTGACGTGGGTATCATTGCAGTAAGACTGTCTAATGTGCCCCACACATCAACAAAATATATCAAGTATAACATCGTTAATTTTGGTACTTTCAAGGAATCTTCAGAATGCAGTATAAACCTTATAACACATATTTATTGTACGTGACTTCCTTGAAGCAACGCTTAAATTGCATAATGGCTTAATTAGTTGTATAACATTATTATGACTATGTGGGGCCATTATGTATAGTATAAACACCAGGGGTTGTTTTAATTCACAGTGCTATGGGCTTTTTAATTGGATGCAAAATTACTAGAAGATAGCAAGACTTTAAGCACGCACTTTTATACAATTTTAATTATTTCTGCTATTTCTAATGTATGTAGCATGCCATTTCAAGCAGTCGATTATTTTGTGTACAGTATGTAGCCAGATGCCTCTTCAGTATCATTTAAACGAGCGATCTCGTGCATGTCAAATTAGCTTAAATGTCTGTGTGTAATAAGTAGGTAAGTAGCGGGACGTTTAGTGTGTATTCCATAAAATTGTAATGTCACTTTAGTCACCATAGGCAACATTATGTGCATGAATTAGCCTTGGTGTCACGAGTTCTGATCCACAGTGATATGATGACAAGAGAGGAGATGACAATAAGTGCAAGGCGCAAAGCAGACAGCGCGCCTAACTGTCTGTATTTTATACAGTATGTTCAACATTCAGTAGCTACGTGCAAAAAGCAGCACAGCTACAATGTTTGCAGTTCTAGGGGGAATACAGTTGCGGTGCACTAGTGCAGTAATCCATAACTGATTTTATGAAGCTGCAATAACTAAGCCCTTGCAGCATTACACCAATATGCAGATATATGCATTTTGTCTGAGCTTAATTGGCTGTGTGTAACTACTGACTTTACGCTGTATGTAAACACTGTCTTCTTTTCAGCTGGCAGTCATATACATTCTGTAACCTCACCCAGTGGATATTACTTTATTTCTTAACACCCTGATGATAAATATCTATCATGCATGGAGATAATATCTTCAGCGTGTGCTATAATCTTGCAAATTTCCCTACAGCTCCAGCACTTCTCTGTGTGTGTGTTAAGCTCCTCTAAGCTGTATGTAGCCTGTTCAGTGTGCAGTCTCATGTCTGCCTCAGCTGACTCCTCAGTGGGAGATATGCAGGCAGCAGCCAGGGCAGAGCAGAGCGGAGCAGAACAGGCTGACTGCTGGAATCAGTGGCCCAGTAAAACCACAGCAGGGAGGATAAGAGCTCTGCCGGAGGGGGGTGAGAGAGGTATGACTGTATCTCCATGTCTGCCTGTCTGCTGTCTGTATGCTCAGCCCAGAGGTGGTGGATGGTGCAGTGGTGGAGGTGATGGTGGGGATATGACTATTTCTTCACTTTCTCTGTTGTATACATTTTTTAAAAACTTCTTTTCCGTGTCTTTCTTTGTACTAACACCACATGTGCTTCTGTTGTTTTCAATTCACACAGGTCTCCCTGTAAGCAGTAGCATTTCTCTTTCATTATTTATTTCTGCCTGCCTGGCATATGAATGGAGGACACAGTGGTGGTTGTGTCTGTTATCTTCACTTGTCTTGTCTCCACCTGACTGGCTCTGTCTGTGCATCTGAGATGTTCCTGTAGGCTTGCACTGATGCAAAAAGAAACATCACGCACACTTGAAGACACAGACAAGTTCCCGTTTGTTTGTCTGGTTTGTTTTCAGGACTCAGGTAGCTGTGGGTGAGAGTGATACTTCCCGGGTGACTGTTGGAAGCAAGTTCAGTATGACAGACCACACATTTTTGGACATGTGGGAGTTGCCTAATGGCTGTCACGGCATGTATCTCCATATGTGTTGTTTGTCTGCTAAATTTATGTCAATGGGGCATGAAAATATTACAGTCAGGACAAAGAGGTAGACGAACAACTGACAGAGTTATGGCTTCTTCTCTGCCTCTGCTTGTCTACCCTCCCAATACACGCAGAAAGTCAACTCCACTGATTCCAGCACCAGTAGCATCTTCTTTAACTTTAATGATCTTGTTTTGGTGCACAGTGTTTTGTCCTGAAACCCACTAATATAGTTTGACCACACGTGCACAGAGCTCTGACTGACTCACCCTTTGAAACAAAACCTGAAAGATCCTTACCTACTGTTCTGAGTTTAACTAAATTTTAGGATGTGATTTGTTTTTTGTGCACTGATAAAACTGAGTAAGAATGCAAATCTTATTTAAACCACTACATGGATTTAAACAATAAATCTAGTTCCTACTGTGCCTACCTAATGAAATGAAAGGACTGCAATTAAGTAAATAAATAAAGATAATGGTTATCACCAAGATATTTCTGTTACATGTGCAAAACAGTATGTAATAAGCTGAGAATCAGCTAGACGCATTTTTTTTCTAAACCTCCAGTGAATTACAAAACAATGAGACCTTTTTTTTCTTCTTTTGTCTCTTCCTTTGTTCCCCTGCTGCTGCTGCTGTCCAGACACAATGGTAGTCTCCAGGCGGAGCATCCAGCAAAGTTTTTGTCAGCCAGTCCATGCTACACTGTGCGCACAAACACACTGATAAAAAGGCAAGAAAGGGGAAAGGAAAGATATGATGAAGTGTTCAGTGTGACAGTCTCAAGTGATACTTTTAGTGGCCATACAAATGAGAGAGAGAGAGAGAGAGAGAGAGAGAGAGAGAGAGAGAGAGAGAGAGAGCCTGCAAGATGCCAGCGGGTGGCAAACAAAGACGCGTGAGTGAGTAAACAAGTAGATGGCAGATAAATAAAATGTGAAAAATAAATAAGTTATGAAATGAATTAAATATGATAGATACACAATTCACGACAGATGGGCTGATGGAAGCTAAATAAACCGATTAAGTAAAGTTGGAGAGCTTAAATAATTAAATAAATAAAATCTTAAACTAAACCTCGTAGGAAATCAGAAATATCTACAGTCCGTCTATACTGTTGTGTGCATAGTTGTTTGACTTTGAGAGGGCGGGACTCTTTGGAGAGCGAAATGAACTAGGCGCGGCCAAAAGGAGCCCCATCCATCTATCACACGTGTAGACAAAGGGGGACTCCACAACACAAAGCTAGATGTGCCCTCTCAAACTTTTTCCGCGACGCACGGCGACGCGCGCACAGCAAACCACCCACAGGTGAGTTGTCTACTGCATTTGCTTGCACCCCTGGAGCGATTTTCGAATTTATTTCCAGTTAAAAGTTGCTGCTATAGTTGGTGCGTCAGCGCTCAAACTTGAGCACAAAGCAGGAGAGAGAGGGAGAGAGACATAGAGAAACAGTGGCAGCGAGGAGAGAGAGATCGAGAGGAGCGGTCCCCTTTTCCTTTGTCTGATGCGGGGCGCTTTGAGGAGAGAACTTGAGGGGATGCTCAGGCACGCATCTTTATAACGCTCAATAATACTCAACATTATGATACTTAGAGTTTATTGTCTGTGAGCTTTTGTGGAGGTGAGATGGAGTTTGCACTGCTGCCGAATTTTTGTCTCTTGGGATGTTGCGGCGCACAAGACAAAGCAACTGCCTGTCAGAAGTTTGCGGAGAAAAGGACCTTTTACGCACGCTGGAAAAATGAAAAAGTGACAAGATTAGTTCAGAAATAGTTTGTAAATAGTTTTTTCCTCGTGCAATAGTTTTGTGATAGTGTTGTTCGTGGTCTTGCGAAGTTGCCAGTGCACTGTGGGAATTCAGAACAATGCAATCAGGTGTAAAGTCTCTAAGAAACAAAACAGTGACACAGAATCAAACTTGTTGCACGAATAAGGAATACTGTTTGGGGCCAAAAAGATGTACAGAAAATAGGTTCGTCTCAAATCACTCAGAAACTTGTTATAGCTTATTGGAAACGGAGCAACAGGTATAAGTCGCTGCAGCTTCTTTGTTACAGTAAAGGCTCCTTTGTTCTCAGTCCATACAAAGAAAACCAGCAGAAAGGAGCGCAAATCCACAAGGAAACAACTTTTCTGAGCGCTTAAAATTATTTACACTGGATAAAAAATATTTTGAATTTAGTTGTTTAATCTTTAAAGTGTTAAATAAGCTTTTATTCATCTTTTTCCTTTAAATATATAAAACCCGTCGGATCATATCCAGATAAATAGCTACTAACTTCAGATTTATAAGAGAGTTTCACCTTGGTTTTTATTTAGTGTCTAAAATATAACAAAAGTAGTTTACACGATTTTTTAAAAACTTTCTTCATCATGTGAAGGTGTGGCCAAACAACTTGTTTGAATTTGCTGCATTCCATTGTACAGTAGCCCTACCCTTAAACTTTTTATTAGGCAACATAGAAAAGAATTTGCACTTCCAAGTTTGATTCGTTATTTGAAACAAAACGAGTTTTGCAATCTGGGAAATATTTACTTTTAGAAACGTTTGTTTTTCCAACTTTTCAACTCATTTCAAACTCACACCAACTTTTACACAGTTGAACATATTGACACCCAAAGTGTTAGTCAGATACTGTTTATCATATGATGTATTGTTTTTTCTTCTTTTATTTGAACAGTTTTAACCATCGAGCACATTTGTGACATTGATATAACGTTTTAACCCCCCCATGTTTTAATCTTTTTTCTCTTGATTCCTCTATGATCTGTCCTTAGGTGGATTTTAACACCAGATTAACCAGCAAAGCGTTTTTCTCCTGTGGGAAGTTATGGAAATAAAAATAAGTGGAAATCACATAGAAGATGTAAAGAGTCACCTATCAAGAGGCTTTCGAGACACCGAGGAGGATTAACAGACTGTGCAGTTTTCTTTTGGAGAAGGTGAAGACTCATCTCATAAGGATTTAAACTTCAGCAGCAGCAGCAGCGCCAGGCGGGATGCGTTTTAGGCACACTTGGAAATCTAAAACTCATGGAGACACTTTGAGGATTATAAAAATGTGTAGTGTGTCTCTACACACAAGACACGTCCCAGCCCAAAGTCACTGGGATAGCAGGATATTGCATTTATGATCCCACTCGGCCCTCAGCATGGGTAGGTGATATTACTTTGTACTGGGATGTGGCACATGTCCAACCTTCTAACCTCTTGTTTATAGGTGTGTCTCTCTCACTTGAAAGCAAAACTGACCAGCAAAACACACACACATTTTAGCAGAGGCTATTTTGCCCCAATACTGTAACAGTCGCAGGCATTACATGCAGTTGCATTAAACATAAAGCGTTAGGGTTTACAGCCTGGGTGTTTTTTTTTTTTAAATGCACATCATAACTTTTCAGAGATATCTCTGACTGTGCAGTTAGAGATGTCTGTGTGTTATACAGTCAGCGACAAACTTGGCTAATGAAGCGCTAAAAGCGCCACATGAACACGAACCATTTTCAAAGTTTTTGGCACAGCATCATCACTAGCCTGTACACCACATGTAAAGTATGATAATTAAATAATTAAATGTTAACAGTTAATTATAGATAAAATACAGATTTCTTGATAAGATATACTGGCGTACACCTCAACCTCATAAACCATTATCTTTTATTAAATGATAAATTGCATAGATTTTTCTAACTGATGAGATATTGTTGATCTGTTGTCTCATATGCAGAGTTTTGTGTCTTGACTTCATTCAGTGCAGTCTGTTTGGCCTAATGCATTTGTTCATGATCAGCTCCTTTGTGTTACATTTGCTTTTAAGATGTTCTGTGATGTCAGTGTTTGACATACACATGTACCGCCCTTGTGTGAATTGCCATCTGATCTGTGGTATAGAAATGTTTCCTCAAATCCTTTAGGGAAGGTTTAAGGTTTAAAATGAAGAAGGTGCATCTGTTTTTATACAGCAGTTAATTAAAGCAAGTGTGTTAAATCACAAGGGACGCAAGCAGCCCCCTTAACCTGTGCCAATGCTATATGTGAGTGAGAGAGAGAGAGAGAGAGAGAGAGAGAGAGAGAGAGAGAGAGAAAGACTCACTTGTTATCAGTGATGTCATTGAGAGCCAATGGGAGCATGCAGTGGTACTTGTCAGCATCCAAGCTCCACCTCCAGCCTCTGTGCATGGCAGCCCACATGGCCCTGCAGCATCACATTTTCACCATGCGTTACTCTGCTGCAGAGAGAGGCAGAAACACAGAGATGTTGCTCTTGGCTGTGTGCTCTGACGTTAATCTACCATGTCCGCTCAGAAATAGCTTGTAAGCACATGCAAGGGACAACTTGAGTGAGAAGAGATGACATTTCTATTTTGTTTACATCAGTGATTAGCCAAAAACACACCCGCCCTTGAAAAATTAGATTAAAAAGAGAATGCTGTCATCCAAGATAAGGAAGATAAATTATCAAAATAGTGAGCTCAGCCAACGGATAGATTCTCCTTCTATTCTTTCTTTCTTGTGTAATTGAGCCTTATATTATTTATAAGGTTCAAATATGGAAAATAAATTCTAAAAGATTACCTTAATAATTACCCAAATTCAGCTAAAAAACATCAAATTAATATGGAAAAGAACGACAGTATCTATGTCAGCTTCACACCAGCATTTGTCAACAGTCAGGCTTTAAGACTTGCATTTACCCGTCTCCTGCTGCTCTTTGCCGAGCAGGCTCTAGTCACAGCCAGTAAGTGACTGGATCAGTGGGAATGTGGGTCAGTCAACACTGTGACACACAGGTGGGACAGATATAGGTCAGTGGTAGAGTGTGGGTGTTGATGAGTCATGCATCAACAGTAAGTAGAGACAGAGGATGCATGAGAGAAAGAGAGAGAGAGAGAGTTCAGGTGTTGAAATGTGTTGAGAAGATGCAGTGCACCTCATCCAGACCATCCACCAGATCCACAGGGAGCCTTAGCTTCATTTGTGCTCAAGCAACTCTAAAGATTTCACCCTTTTTGCTCCATTGTTGTGCGTGTAATTGTGTATGCCTCACCATTTACCTATACAGTGGATTACAAATGTGCAGATTCAGTCGGGTACCAATTAATGAACTTGTGAGTAAAACAGAAACATCAGGTTCAGCATAACTAATCATTGTGACAGGGCCAGCACTGAGCTCTTAATAGGCATTGCACAGGCATGGTTTCTGCTACAATACAGTATGCTCCACTGTGCGTAGCTTAATTACATTGCTTATCAGTAATGCTATTATCAAGTACAGTGCAGTTTTCATAACATTTTCCATTTGGTGGACGCTTCATGAGAGCATACTTTCTTTTCTATAGATGCCCCAGTGGGAGCTGAGCTTCTCAACCTAATCCACCGAGTTACATGGGACAACATTAGCACAGCAATCTGTGGCATCTTCCAGCTCTGAAGTCTCAATATCCCTCTAAGCTGGAATGCTCATTAAAATGGGCATTGGTTTCACACCATCTCTTTTTCTGCAGCATATGCAACTAAATCTGTGTCGCCATAATCTCTCATCCATCTGTATTTGCTATTACACTCATATAAAGTGCTTCATTCTGTTTCTTCTGAAGTGTGATTAGGACCATAAAGCATAGTGCTGTGATGGAGCAAAGACGTACACTGGCGACAACCCTACAGCCATACACGTATTTTAAGTTGTTGTGTTATGCATGGTGCGGCATGTATATGAGCTGGTCTGATGTTATGCAAAATGTATTAGACTAGAATACAACATTGGGCCTAGAATAACTAATCACTACTATAAGCCTAATTCTCTCAGACATCCTGTGGTCAGCCTCAGGAGAGCTATCAGGTTTAGTTTTTACCATTCATTGCATGTAGCTCATGGCTGCTACAGCTTGTAGTCCAACATAGAAATCATTCTAATACATTCATGCATACACTAGGTATATTTTCTAGTTCACCAAACAACAAAATTACAACAAATGCTAGTTCCAGGTCCATTCTGTTTCTGCAGCGTTTGAAATGTACACATAAAAAACCTGTTGACCCTCTACTGTGTATGTTTACACTGCACTTTATTGAATTCATAGTTTTTGCACCATGAAATGCAATGTTTGATGCTCCGACACAAGCACTGACAGATGGTCAAATAAATTTCGAGAAGTGGAACAGCAGCTCAAACAGATTTTCTATGTGTTGTGTACGATGCGCCTTGCGAGAAAAAGAGGCTAAATTGATAAAGATAAGCGGGTATTCAAAAAACAGCTGCAATAAAAAAAAATGTTTAATTTTCCCCACGAGCTGGATTTTGGTTGCTGTGCATATCATTGAGTCATACAGTATGCCACACTGTGGGTAGAGTACAGTAAATTAAAGTGCAGTGAAACATTAGGCCCACCATTACTAATTGTGACGACAGTCCTAATTCTCCAAGCTACAGGCATTCTGTGGTCATCCTGTTGCAAACTATCAGAGCTTAGTTTTACCACTCAGTGCCTGTAGCCGCGAGATAAGTTAACGTGCTCTGCTGGCATGCTAATACATACCCGCACTGGGGGACAGGAATAAATTATTTCTTTATGACTGCGCACAAGGCAGAGCGTTTGAAGGAGGTGAGGAAGAGATAGAGAGGGAACATAAGGAGATGGAAGCAAGGGAAACAGACGTGGGGGTAAATGATGGGCTGAGAAGAGAGGAAAAAGTGAGACAGAATGAGAGGGAAGGGGTAAAGCAAGAAAGATGAAAACATGACATACATGACATATAGTGAGCTTTACATCTGTCACTCTTCAGTTTATAGTAATATTCTCACTATGACTGAGTCAGGTAGTCTTTTTTTTTCTGACTGTTACTAAGTTACAGGAAACATAGTCATCCAGAGCTTCCTTATCCTTTGCAGCCAATAAGGGTGGTAACTGAAAAGGCTTTTTGCAGATAGGCAGCATTTGAACACAAGGTGTGCTTTGTCAAATAATAGCTGTGCAGATTTATTTTACCCACCATCGCATGTGCTTTTGAGGAGTTTTGTGCTAGTTTGAAATACCCAAATCAATGAGAACTAGCTGGTGGATAACGTTGAATAACAATGCCTGAAATCAAACTTTGTTATTGCTCTTAGACGGGAAAAGAAATGATCAGGATCTCCGAGGGAAGGTGAGGACTGGGCTTTGTGATGTAGATTGCTATTTAGTTCTTTCATGTTTGGGTTAAATGTTAAATGGGTTAAATAGTCTCTGGGATTTTAAAGTCCAAAAAAAGTACTGCATGACAAATCAGTTGGAAAACAAATAAAGGTAAGCGCCAAATCAAAATTCACTGGATGAGAGATTGCATTACGTGTGTTGCTCAGCAGGTCTAACTTCTCCTGAAGATATTGCCTTCTACTCTTCCTTCTTCCTAGCCCAGGTATAGATATAGGGACACAATATCCAATAAGAGCATTCAGCCAGTTGTCTGTCTGTCTATTATAGGTCAACTTATTACCTCCATAAATGCACAACATGCTGCTGTGTGAGGATGGACTGATAATCCTTCTAAAGGCTGGGGTTTTATCAGAGCTAAATCTGCTCCTCACACACACACACACACACACACACACACACACACACACACACACATGCATACATCAGGAATACCCACATGGGAACACAATCACACAGAGCAACTACACACAAACACGGGTGTGAATATAGACTTGCCTGGTAGACAGACAGACAGACGTGTAAAGACTAGGATTTGATCACAGACAAATCTGTTATTGTCTGGTAGTTAGATTAAGAAGCAGTGATTTTATAGACGCAAACACACACCCCCATGTGCCATTAGAGGATGAACACTGGCTTGCATACTGAAGGCACAGTGCAGTTAAGTGATATCGGTACTGCTGAGCTTTAATACTGTACTGTGGTTTAATACTGTGATAAAGACTGTCAGTTTGACAGCTTTTATTGTATGCACTTATGTCTGTTCTTGCATCACACTTTTAGTACATCTCCTGTCATTCACAGTCCATTATTGTGCTGTCTTCTTCTTTTTTTCCTATTTTATTTTCTGTTGAAGAATTTATACATGTGGCACTCGTTGTTTTGTTCACCCATAATGGATAAATTTGTTCAAGCTAGTTATCTAACTATGTTTTGTGTAATCTTCACTCATAGAGGTGTAAATAGTTGCTTTCAAAGATTGATCCTAAATGCTTTCGCTGCTTTTATGCCTGAAAGCATCACCCTAAAGTTCGTGTCACACACTCCTCCACCAGGTATCATCATTTTCAGTCTTAATTAACAGTCTCTGTGAGACATTTCCATAAATCCTTTTGCCAAATAACAGTTTGATTCATGTGTGGCAAACATATGCAACATCGACTTAGAACATAATGATGTGTTTTTCTTGCACATCTGCCAGTGTAAACCAGAAGCAAGATCCAGCGAGTGGTGTGTTGATCTAGTTAGTAAAGGTTCATATTGTGTCAGAGCGAAGGAGAAACCTCTCAGTCATGTACTGTGTTGTCTAATTGAAATGACATCTGTCACAAGCTAATTGATACATGGCAGTGTCACACCATAATGAGGAACTAGCCTTCGGCACTAGAGACCCTGCTTGACCACCATTATGGACTGTCCTCTGTGCTGCGTAAGTGGGAGTACATGATCTGGCTATGTCACTGTTTTTCTCCATGCACATTTATCCTTCCGACCCTATTATAACAAGAACAAAATGTTTGAGTGGACACTATGCTAAGCCTCCCAGACGGGGAGGATTAGGATAGCTGCCCATGGCTCTTGGTTTGTTGTGTCTGGTTGACCGTTCTATGCCCCACACCAAAATGTATGTCTTCACTCCTTTTTTCTCGATTTGAGCAGGAAAGGATGCAGGAATGTGGGAGGCGGTGTTGCTAATGACAACACCTTGACTCTCAAACGTGGGGTCATGCCCAACATGTGCATAAGTGTTGCTCTTTGGACTGTATTATTGCTAATAGTTGCTGATATGGATGTCCTTTGTTTGAAGTGATGATTTCTCTGATTTCTTTGCAGCCAATTTTATATTATTATACTTTATACTTGTGTTATGTTTCCATTCTACCTCAAAGCAGTGCCATTTATTTTTCAGGTTGTGTGTCCTTTTGGAAAAGCAAGAGCATGGATGAGACAGGAGGGGGCTGGTTGCCTCGTCTTTTTACTTGTAAACAAATCTATAGTAAGATGTCCATCTTTAAAATCATTCTGCCAGCCAAAAAGTATATTTCTTCATCTACATTAGATAGCACCTGCCTTAAAATGTCACTCACTACCCAGTTAAGTGCAAACTAAAGCTTCTAACAGCCATTGTCTATAAACTAAAAGGGAAACAAAACCCCCCAGTTCAATTTGAAACTGTTCCCTAATTTCCGGAGAAGGCGTTACATATGACAGTAATTATTTTAAAATATTTGCTTTGCAAAACAAAAAGACGATCATGGCAAAATAGCAAATATTTCATAAAGGGATAAAAGCACTGAGATTCTACAGCAATGTAAAACCATCAGGGAGTGCAATAAATGAGCACAACTCCGATCCTGCTGCCCTCAAAGTGTCACATTAGAATTTGTTTCCTTCCTTTTTTTTTTTTTTTTTTTTAGATGACACAATAAAATCCCAATTTTCTCCCCTTACTTATTTAATAATATCAAGGATTGTGAATCATATTTTCCCTCTCACAGCTTGTGCTCTACTTGAGAACTTTTTTATGTAAACTAAATAAAAAAACAGGTGTTAAAAGCTGATATCGTACTGTCCTAGCAGAATAATGCTAATCCATGATAATGTGGCTATTTAAGGGCTTAGAGCAACAAGGTATTATGATGAGATGTGATCTTGTTTAGAAATAGCTGTCAGATGGTGAGGGGGCCCGTATCAGTATTAAACAAGGAACTTTTGACTTGAATACCTAAAATAATAATATATTTGTGTGTATTTATGTGATGCTGTATGCTTGCAACGATTGCGCCAGCGATAGTCAAGCAGGCTAATCCTAAAATAATATCTTGCATCATATCTTTTTTCTTTTTGCTGTGTAACACCTTGTCAGAACTGTGTACTATAGTTGACTACTGCTGAATCAGATCTGTTTTGATGGAGATATCTATGGGCTTAGCTGGATACAGTGTGATAAATCAGATTATGTGCTGTAACACTAGCTGAGATATCAGACTTTAGACTGTCCCAGTCTCTACCTTTGTGGGTATAACGCACCCCTTTTCTTCCTTTGTGTATGTATACACGCAATATGAGATTTTCCATACCAAGATTACAGTGTGGGATGAAGATCCTCTGGATCACTGCTGTATCTGTGTTTTGGTGAGATAATAGATGACCAGCCTGTGACTAGTTTTGTATTTTTTCTATCAAATTCATTTTCTGAGCTCTTGATATGGATGCTGACAGTATCTGGAAGCTGCTGTTTAGTTTTATATTGTACATGGTAAAATAAGTCACAGAAAAACAATATTTGTTCGGATGCGCCTGCAAACATCTCTGTTCCTGTCTTTTCATCCTTACTATTAATTTATCTCTCCATCAAAGTCTCGTTCTCCTCTCAGATGCACATTTTGCTCATATGATATAATGCGGTATGATGGGATAATTACATAATGTAAGATGATTCAGAATTTACCAGTCATTGCCTTACTTCTCTTTTAATAATCTGCATCAGAGATCAGTCATTTCCGGCAATCTTTGTGCATTCTCATCATTCTTATCGCGGACTCATCATTGAATATCACACGGTTGATGGTTAATATAAAAGTTGTGTTTCCTGGAGGCAGATTATGCTTTGGACTATGAAGAAAGCCTTCCCGTAAGAGCATCTGCATTGACATGATTTTCCAGTCCAGTGTGAGGCATAATCTGAGTGCCTGGAAATGGGCTGAATAAGCCAAGCAAATGCCCTGATCTCAATAATGTAGTAGTTCTATGCTGGATGCAGCCTGTACGATGGAGACTGCTGGCTTGGATTGGAATACAGTATCCGAGTTTCTTATAAAACATGGCATGACACACAGCAGTTCATGTATGAGTTTGAATTTTTGAAAGCACTTTCAAATAATGACCATATATTTTAGCGTGTGTCAAGATAACCGAGTCATTATTTTCACCTTCAGTATTCCCTCACTAATGTGAGTTTGTCCCAGGTCAAAAAAAAAAAGAAAAAAAATCCAGATTGCAATTTAAAGCTAAGTCTTTTATAGACAATACAAAAGCTGTAGTAGAGAATAAAGGATGACATATTTCTTTTCAAGTCTTTTTATGAGGTCAGTGCAAAATTTCTGTTGGGAATGTGGCTGAATAAGGCCAAGTCATGGCTCGCTCTTATTATTATGCATCTAATTACTATGCGTCAGCCGTTAGCTATTCAACTACTATGCCGTGTTGCCAGTGCCAGTTCACAGGGTCAAATTCATGGTACTTGTAAATGTCCTTGCGGTATAAAATTAGATCCTGACTCAAACTGTGTGTACTGTGTGTGTGTGTGTGTGTGTGTGTGACAATCTCAGGCACTGAAATTATGACACACACATGCACATGCCCAGCCCACACACAGTGTTTGGTATAGCCTGCGGCAATGTTCACAACACCTCAACATTAAGTCGCTGCTCTTATTAAGACTAACCATCCAGTGCTGAATCACAGTGGACACAAATTTCTGTTCAGACAAGGTCAAGGCTTCATCTTCAGCCGAGAAATGAGCTGAGCAAGCATGAGTCATGCTTTCAATTATGCATTAGCCTGTTAGCCTGCTCACTCTGACAGACAGGCAGTGTTAGCTTTCAGATAGCTGTCAGAGGCTAGACTTACAAGTGACCCTGTAATCTGTCAGCATGTTATCCTTACTTGGAAACCAGAAATTGGTCAGTTAACCATCCAAAAATTAAGCCATTATATAATTATGTAGTGCAGGCTTAATAATCACAAAAATTAACCCTTTCGTAAATAGTGTTACTAGGACTATGATACTTTCTGGCTAATAACATCTTAACATGACTAATTTGCTCTCTTTCCAAATTAAAGTGGCTCCATGTAAACACCTTAATTGGCCTAGAGGGAATTAAGAATGTTCACATGTGACTTAATTATTCCAAATTACCTGCCTTCACGTCCCCACCTTAGGCATCCTGGAGGAACCTGCCCAGCTTCATTGTGGCTAAAATTAAATTCAGATTAATTTGAATATTCTTGCACATGCAAAATTAATCCCTATGCACCAGTCAGGCTACTTTTCAGCTGGGTTGGGTGTATAATCCACTCCTAACCTCGACAGTATGCATATATGTGAGTGTGCAAGTGTTTAATGCGCATCAGTGATTTTGCATTCATTTGTGAGTCTGTCCTTTTCCTGCTGTTTGTGTTTGTTGCGTGTGTGTGTAGCTGTCTCTGTGGTGTTGTCTGTATGCAGATAGACAGAGGCTGCTTTACCAGCTACTTAGTAAGCTCTCTGATGTCCTCAGCTGTGTGTGGTAATGCTGACACAGTGAACTGTGGCCACTCAGACTAACACATATTCAGTATGAAAGCATGCAGACACAAGGACGCTCGCAAATAGGTGTTTACACTTTCTCTCCCTCCATTCCACCCCCCCCCCCTTACTGTCTGTTTGTCCCCACCGTGTAATTTATTCCGTCTTTCTTTTCCCCTCGCCCTCCCCTCCTCTCCGCCTTTTTATCTCTTTTTCTGACTTAATTTTTCTGTCTGATTTTCTCTATCACACACATGCACAGCGAGATGCTGCTGCTCCACAATAGACAGCGAGTGCACCGAGCCAGCCTCCTCTTCAGTTCACCGCCAGTTCACTCGACTCCACACTGACAGAAATGATGCTCGACAGAAATGCAAATTTGACAATGACAGCAACCACGCCAGCCACAAATGTTAACATTACTGCTCAAAACTTCAGGTACCAATTTGCATTCACTTGAAAGGCTAACTCCAGACTTTTAGATGAGGGTCTGTATTATTCCTGTCTCAGAGGAACTCACTACCTTAGACTTGTCAACTGATAATATGCTGTCAATTTGTGCTGAGTCACCTGTCTCGTGCGCTTCCAAAGGACCTAAAAATATTCCGTACATTGTGAAGGTATTTGATGAAGCTACACACTAAGTGGCATCATTATTCTTTTCAAAAAAAGAGTGCATTCTGGGACATACGGCCTAAGCGGAAGTTAGAGCAGTTCTTTGCAATGTCCTTGTATAAACTCCACTAATCCAACAAAGTTGATGGTTTGCTGTAGTCATCTTTTAGAGTGTGGATGGCTGCTAATCTGCTTGGCTGACAGGCTGGTTTACAGCCTGTTTCACAGTCCCAGAGTGCAAGCTAAAGAGAGTGTGGGGGGAAAGACAAGTTGTCCTTGTCATGTGGAGTATTTCTTTCCGTTGGACTGTGCCCTTAGACAAGCATGTAAGAATCCCTGCTGAGTTATGCACTCTCTATGTGTATGTCTCTCTCATCATCTCAGGCTCTCACTCATACACTTCTTCTCTGTCACTTTTTCTCTTCTTCTCTCCCCCCCAGTTACACTTTGACTTTCTTCCCCACTGTCTCTCTCCGTTTCATGCTGGTATGCATTGCTGTCTTTCAGTATTTGCACTTTCCTTTTCTCTTTTTTTTTTTTAAAGTTTCCTTGCGCCAATGCCGTCCGCCTGTCACAGTTGGGATGAGTATCTGTCTTTTTCTCGCTTCCTCACTATGTCTCTTGATCTCTGGCTGGCTGCGTGTCTGTTTCTATTTCTCTCCTTCTGTACGTTTCTGGCTGTATCACTCTGTCTGGCTTTTCCTCCCACTCTCCACCTCTCTCTGTCTACATGACTGCATTTGAGCATAAAGTGTCTACTTATCAGTGATGGATATTTTTTGATGCCTGTTTCTCGCGCTCTCTCTGGTTTCTTTTGCCTTATTTCTCATGTCTAAAATGGTTTGTTGATCAGCCCTCCTTTCTGCTCCCTGACTGAGTCACTGTCTTGCAGAGTCACATGTGTTCATCTGATCTCTGTGAGAGTTTGCTGCTTCAGAAGGTTTCACTCCTCAGATTACCCCTGACTTGCATCGGAAGGACGATTATTTATTGCTTTTTGAGTGAGTTTTGGATTACTTTGCTCATTCCTTGGGTTACCACACTGCATCAGTAATGCCAGAGGGAGATTAAACCAGGATTCCAGCATTGGGAAGGGTTTAGGCATAATTGTTGTGTAGTCTATCTAGTATTGTAATTTTAAATACAGAATTTGCAACGTCGCAGCTTGCTGACTTTAACCCAGCTCTGTACACAAGAAATTGTCCAGCTATTATATATCAACACAATTTGGAGTAAATTATATATACTACAACATGTAGTCAACTTTTCTATTGTTGTCTTAAAGGTCCAGTGTGTAAAATTTAGGGGGCTCTATTTACAGAATACATAACTATGTTTTCATTAGTGTTTCTATAGTAGCACAGAATGAACAAACTAAGCACTGGCTCCCGACAGGGCCTTTTGCATTTTTCGCACGTTTTGTGGCCACCGTAGTGTCTTCTTCACGTCAGAAAGGAGAAAGCAAGGTTAGGGAGTGGCAATTAGCAACTAATCTGCTTGATACCACTAAATCCAACGCACTGTTCCTTTAACTCATGAGCTCAGACAGACCACACAAATCAGCTGACATAATGGAAAGAGCAGGCCGGCTTAATATTTTGTACACAGTAAATCTCGATGGATGAACTGTGCTTTCTTTGTGGGTTTGCCAGCTTGTTTGTGTCCCTTGGTGTCCATGTGTTCACGTCCATGTGCTCAACGTATCTGCCTGTGCATCTGTGTCAGTGTATGTCTGTTTATTTACATGTCTGTGCTTGCAGCATGTGTGTACACATACAGCATGTAGAGTGTGCAATTTCACCCATACTGTACTGTTGAGCTACTGTGTGTGTCTGTGTCTGTGTTTGTATTCGGTTTCCTAGTCAACTCATCCAGGGCATCTCAAATTGTTGACATGGAATTTCCTTTCAGCAATCCAAACCATTGGAGCTATTGTCTCAGACTGGGGAGCTATAAAACTCAATTTCCCATGGAGGAGGGGTTGGTGGCGGTGGTGGTAGGGGCATTTTGAAGTCCAAATGTTCTTATCTCATGCACTATTAAGCGAGGCAGTGGGGTGTGTGGGTAACGTGGTTTAGAGTCCGTCTGTCACAGCCTCAGGGTATGTAGCTCCGAGCGCGCACACTGACACACACACACACACACACACACACACACAGACATGTGCAGCATGCACATATGCATATGCATAAACACACATGTAAACAGATTCCGTAACACACACACAAACACACCTCTTTCTCTTATTCACCCATTAATGCACACAAACACACACACTGCCTCAGGGCTCTATAGCTCCAGTCCTGCACGGCCTTGGTTCAGGTTGGGGGGGGGGGACTCTCACTTCATTAATCACATCTGGGAAGCTAGCTATGTACATGTTTCCATATATATTTACCCTTTATTCAACTCTGACTTGAGGGTAACGTATGGTCTGAAAGCTGTCCATTAATTTCTTGATTTCATTCAGAAACAAATGTAACTGAGATAACAGTACATATATATGAAATGACTGGCCTTTTGTTCCCACTGTTGTTCTTGAGTTGTTCTGTATTTTTAAAGAGCAACACCCTGCTACCCTGGCACTGCACACTGCACAGAATCAATCCATACATGCACATAACTGAGACTAATTCTGTGTAGCGGAATAACAACAAGCATGCGCTGCAAGTCTAAGCAAACACACATAGAAATGGACACAAACATACTAACACACGGGGTATGTGGAAAAGCAATAGCTGTCACCAGAGTCATTAAAAGTGATGGATTACAAACATTGCAGTAGGTTGTTGATGTGATAATCATGTTGAAGATCATTGCTTCTTCTTGTCACAGTACTGATTGTGCGCGCGTATAAACCTGATTGACACTGCGCTAGGGGCAGAAAGTGACAGGACTCAATCTTAATTGTTTCAGTTGATCTGTATGTCCGTGTGAGTCAGGATCATGTTGGTCACCGAGAGAAAAACAGGACAACAGATAAACCGTAGCAGACACTATTCTGGAGAAATATTTTGACTTTTCAGTACGCAAATTTCCATGAAAGCTCATAAGCACTTAATATCCAGTCTAAGCTGCCCTCGGGGGAATTTTGTTCTCTCTCACTTTTCATTGTATTTGTTGAAAATGATTTGTTTATCGCAGATAAACAACAACAATCCGAGAGCTTTGATTAGACCTTAAACACTATGACACAGGAGGGCCTGCCATTCTACTCTTATCGAGGTTCTAATCATCATTTTTCATCATGCATAATAACTGAAGATGGTAATGAAAAGACAGTGACCTTATCTGGGCTTCACAGCTATAACTTATGCAGATGTAACACAGTAGCGTGGATAACTATTACACACTACCCCTAAATAAATCAGTGCTGTGTTCATTCATGCGCAGGATGCAGGTTGTGAATTATGATCCAAGTAAAGATATGAATGGTGTAAAAAGCATTAACACCGTGTTAATAGTGACTGCACATACGAAACACATGCTGTCATCACCCACCTTAAGGCTGAGAGAGATACCTGAGAGACGCTTTGGCAGAGCAAAGCGCAACAGAGTGAGGTGCTGTCACAGTGCCTGCAGTGAAACCGATGTCACACTGTGTGTTTTGTGTTTGTGTGTGCATGTGTGTGTTTTGCCCTTGACTGTTGGCACTCTTACATTCTTAGAAATGGGTAGGGGCTTTGATGGCGTGTCTGTGTGTGTGTGTGTGGCTGGATAATTGGACTAAAGTTAGAGATTAGTCCAACCCATTTTGCACAAAAATACAGTCACTCTCAAACTCTCTGACTTTCATGCACAAACGCACCTACAGACCTACAGTGTATGATGTCACGTGCCGCAGGCACCAAACTAACACCTCACAGAACTTGGCTCTAGTTAGCCAACATCAGGTGTTTCTCTCGTAAGGTGGCTTAGAGAGAGAGAGAGAGAGAGAGAGAGAGAGAGAGAGGGGGGTTGTGTCTCTTTGTGTGCATGCCAGGGGGAGTGATGTTTGATGTGTGTATGTGTGTGTGCGTGTGTGTGTGCATATGTGATGATGACAGTGGGTAAGGGGTGTATTTGTGTCAGCACAATTAACATGGAAGCAAGGGAGAGAGGAAGTGAAGGATGTCTGAGCGTATGTTAGTGTATCTGTGTCTTTGCTGAGGGGGCGTGTGTGTCTTTTTCATGTGGACATATACATTTTACACATATAAAATATAAACACTGGGTTACGTCAAGAAAGTTAAATGTGGGTGCTGTATTAGTGGCCCCCTTGTGGTTAACACTATGCAACATTTCATCCGCTTGGCAAGGCAGAATGTAAATGTTGTGTTACATGTGTAGGTCATTCATTAGTTATCAAGCGTCTTCATGAGGTGATTCTCTACCCTGCTGGCTTTGGTCTAACGCTGGGCTTCAACCAACTAAGCTTCAAAACTTAGAATCAATTCTCTTTTACTTTCCTTCCAGGTTACCCGGGACTGTGTTTTTTTGGACCATCACACAAAACACTTGCACACACTTCGTGCTTTTGCTGAGTGAGTAATGCGGAGTATGACAGACTGTGTGTGAAGTGCTAAGTGAGCAGAAGACTCCACGACAGCCTCTCACAGCGCTCGCCAACAGCATGTTGCCTTGGCAGGAGAACTGTCCTTTTTGCACAGCGAGTGGTAGCACTGATCAAATGTGTTTGTGTGTCTGCGTCTGTGTGTGATTTATTGAGACCACTGCAGTTCCTACTTCTCAGTTTGTTCTGCACACCAAGTGGAGTCTGAGGATAAGAGTGGCTGCCTGCTCTAATAATGACAGAATAGGTGTGGTTTTCTCGCATTTGTGTCATATCACCACTGTCTGTGCGTGTATCTGCATTTTTGTGTGTGGCACCCTGCTGATTGTGACGAGGATCTAGAGAGAGTTTGCATTGAGATCTGATATCAGGTACGTGGACGTCCTCATACACACACACACACACACGTACACACAGAGAAATTCATACACATCACAACACTTATCCCTATTATATCCCCAAATAGTGTGAGGAGGTGAGCAGAATCTTCTGACAGACAAGTGAACTCTGAAGTAGGTTTATGAACAAAGCACATTGTGGCAGTGACAAGGAGGAGGAGAGCAGGGAGATGGAGTTGAAAGTAGCAAAAGGGGTCTTTTCTAGTTGAAAGTTTACCTGAGTGTGAGCTTAGGATCAAGGCCCAGCTGGCTGACTCTCAGCTGACCCAAGTCCAGGAGAAAAAAAAAAAAGAGATACACACATCAGTTTCAAAACTTGGGCAGGGAGTGTCAGTGAGGTGATGAGTCAGTGACTGCTATCGCTGCCTTAATGTTTGCACACATGGCTAATCTCTTTTTTTTTTCCTGTCAGTCCTTGTCATAGTGCATGTTATGAAAAACAGAAATGACCAAAATGATGACAGGAACAGATACAATCTGAGTAATCGCACTTTGTTTTGTCAAAATTCTCCATCAAGCAAACTACAAGAACCAACACGTTTGTGTTTTATCCGAGATGTTGCATGATCTCACTGTCAGAGAGGTGAGACAAGGAGCCAAGATGGCCGCCTGTAACTGGATATGCAGCACCATGAATTATGTTCAGGTCTCACTGTGACTTTAATTAACCACCTTTCAGCCTCATCACAATTTTGTAATACTATCTCAAGCTGTTTTGATATGACCTGGGAAAAAGAAAACTGGCCGCACAATTAATTAAGCCCCAAAGTTGCCATCACAGCCAAATGTTAAAGGATGTCCCAAGGCTGCTTATATCATGATTTTTTTTTTTTTTTTTTTAACCACCGCCTTCTAAATTTGGATGCACAGGCCTAATTAGAGGTTGAATTTGGTTGCCTAGCTTTGGCTGCACCACTGAGTTGAGTTTTTTCTCCAACTTTAAAGCACACCAGAGAGCTGTATTGGGGTCTCATCAGAATTAAGTACATACCATCACAAGTGTTGATGCAGCTCATAACCCTGGATGTTTTGCTGCCACTATTAATTCCATGCTTTGATATTTTTACATAATGCATTTCAGCACAGCAACCTTACTCGTGTCATGTGTAAGTACATGATCTCCCTCCTTTTCCCAAAGAATAGGTTTCTTGATTCTTCTTTTATTAATTGTAGGTACAGAATGAAAAGTGCAGTAATTAAATGAGGCTGCAAGATTTAAGAGTTCTCAGATTTTCATCAACTTACATGACTTAACATCTGCATTTATCCTTTATAAACACATCTATAAAATACCATAATGACGATGATGTCTACATGTCTTTTAAGCATCATTATGTGAAGTATTTTCCACTTACAATGTAACTGTATTGCCAAAAGCAAAGAGCCTGAAGTTCAGCCCATTAAATGGATCCAAGTTTTCCCCAGGCCTCTTTTCAGTCCAGCAGGGTTTTATGAGGGTATATTTCACTGACTCACTGGCACAGCTGAGCAGGGAAATCCTTCTCTTCACGGTCTAGTTGGGATGGCTGATGCAAATATGCTGCTGCTGAGTCCAGACACTGACACCATCATCACACTGACCCACTTAGACAGAGAGAGAGAGAGAGGGAGAGATGTTTGAAGTCATTTGTGACTCCACGTGTTTTTAAGTCGTTCCAACACTATTAAAAGCTCTGAGCTGCGGCGTGGGAAGGAAGAGGGGAGATATATTTCAGGTGACTTGACATTTTTCTGGACATTCAAGAAAGAAAGAGAACAGCTTCAGATCATTTGAGATGTATGTTGTGCATTTTCTTTGCAACCGCACACCTTTTTTCCTCTCTGTGCTGTACTTTCTTCGATGACACATACCGCAGCTGTTAGCTGTGTGTGCAAGTTCTGAGCTGAACATGAAAGTTCATGAGATTATTGCGATTTTTATCACCTTATCTTATTTTCGGAGAGTCTGAGGGTGACCCAGTGTCAGTCTTTGACTTTTCCCTAGTAAAACATATCCTCATACCTAAATGACAACCCACATGACTGTTTTTACACAAACAATTCATATGAATGTCTAACAAAAGTTAGACTGTATGCCAAGCCATCTATGTCAAAGTGTTCTAAAGAGTAACTTAACACCCCTTGAAAATCTTGTTTTTGATGAGCTCCACTTATTTAACTGCAGGCCCCCATGACATCACAGCACATTTCTAACCACACCCAGCCACAGCCATTGATGACGCTGGGTGTAGTCAGAGAAGAAACAGGCTCAAAAAGTTTCAACCAGAGAGAGCAGCGAGACACTTATTTTCAGCCTGTTGTGAAGAAACTCTTCAATACATCACGTTATGCCTGAGAGTGAACAGTCATTATTCACATGGTCATAAGGGGGCACTTGGTAAAAAAAAAAAAAAAAAAAATGAACATAGATGTGAGTGTGGAAAGGTTGGCAAAATTAACTAAGCTCAAAGGTACACTCGCTGGCTTTCAGAGCTTTCAGTGAAAGGTCACACAGGCCATTTACATCCAACACCAAATCCATCCTAGAGCAGAGGATATACTGTATATCACCACTTATTTTCACATGAGTGTTCGACCCGTAAGTCAAGCGATGACATCTGAGCCAACTCCAAGCACTGAATGAAGATCATGAGATTTGGTTGAAAGGTCTGAAGGCTAGTAAAGTTGACCTTTGAGCTCAGAATATTTTGTTACACATGAACAGCAAGTGTTTAAACCAAAGTATTTTCAGTATGGGGTTTCTGCCGTGGATATGTGCATGCTCGACAGCTTACGTGCATGTCATGTTTCCAATAAAAAAACTTTGTTTGGAAATATTACAGCAGGATCTGTGGAAGGAATCAGGAACTGTGTTATCCATAGACAGCACCCCCTGCTCATCTTCTCATGCTAATGGCGTGCACTGTGCAGTGATTGCGATTACATGAATATATTTCAAAAGTACTGGAAGTCACGTGACCCTCTCTCTCACCTGTGTAGGGTTAGGCTTTCACTTTTCTTGTTTGTATTCCATGTGAGTGGTGCTGGCCTTACTGCTCGTTAACCTTTCCTAATACGACCTACATGTATTAATAACACTCAGCAGGAAAGGTCAATCGATGTAGGTGTGCATGTGTCTCTGTGTGTGTGTGTTTGTATAATTGTTTGTCACGGGGAATGCTTATGCAACCTATACGTGGCTGGCTATGTAAGGTATATGGGCTTGTCAGTGAACTGGTGAGGGTAAATTGAATTTGCTCTTAATAATTAACCAGGACTGATGGTTTGATGTTGTGGTGTGCTTGTGTCTCCTGGGCTGCAGGGGAAACATCTTGCTAATGATGATCTGCAATCAAATGTATTGTGTATCATGATGTGTATCCTTGCTCTTTGCTGTATTGTCACTGCTGATTAAAGTACTCCTTCTCTGCCATTTGATTTTAAATTAAAAAAAAAAAAAAAAAAGAAAATAAATGAAAGCGTTTGGAGCCACTGGCCATTCATTACATAGATTTTTTAAATTTATTATTTTTTAAACCTGTGATTCATTTATGATATTAAAAAGATTATAACACCTTGATTTGCACGGAATCACCTTGACCATGGATTCAATTGGTATGCAACGATAAATTATGTAATTGAATTGAGTTTGACCTTAAGGGTTATTATAATGAATGTAAATGTATATCTATATATATGACCTGAGTGACCAGGTTAAGGGGTTTGAATCGATTGCCTCATTGAAATGTTGCATGCTGAGTCCAGGTTGACCTTTTTAGTGTGATAGTGCTTGGAAATGGCTCTAAAATAACAGACCAAAGACAAACTAATAGCACTTGTCATGCTCAATATAACTGCTTTATATCATGCTGCAGTGAAACACAAGAAAGAACTAATATAATTATATGAGATGATGGCTACACGCTGGATTCAAAGATGTTGATTAAATGGTGCATTCTAATACTACTAGCATGCACCAGTGTAATGTTCATATTATTCTTTGGGCATTCATATTCATGTTCATATTATTCTTTCTTGGTTAATACTGTATTGAGATAGCATAGACGAACACATCTCATAATTTAATTTGCGAGTCTTATTTTCCTGTAAGCCATCATCGCTGCTGAGAGTCTGTTGCCACACTGTCAAAACACACCTGATGCCAGTCCTTGTATATCCATTGAAGCATGACTGTCTGCTATAAAAACCAGAGGAGGTGCAACAAAGAGCACAGCTAGTTACATGATAACGATTTGTGTCATATAAGCATCAGTCAAACCTGCAGCTTGCAGCTTCAAATACTCACACTTGCCCAATTGCATCAAAATGAGTAAATAATTCAAAGGTCAAGAAAATCTTTAAATTTGGTGTGGGTGCTTTCTCTGTTTGTTGCAGTAAATTTGGTCACTGGGGTGAGTGTCTGTGTTCACCAAATTCTGTCTTAACACGCCAAGTATGTGTCATGACAGAATGGCTTACGAAATCTGCTGTAAATCCTCTGTTTGCTCTGAAAAATACATACCTGTGCCCTTTTCCCCCCTCAAAGGTCAACCAAGCCTCTGCCACAAAGCAGATACCAACATAATATGATGAATAAACTACCAGCTTCCTCTGGTTTTATTGATTACCACCCAGAACAAGATGAAAAAGTAAACACAGCCAGAGTTAAAGGTAGTACCCAAACAGTGCACGGATGAGTGTCGAGTTAATGTGAATGATTCACTCATCCGGAGCCTCACCCTCAAGGCAATGGTACCACCCAAAAACTCTCAGTTTCTTACAGGTTAAAATATACCTATTAACCAGCCTGTTTGTTGTGCAGATCAGTGACTTTGGCGTGTCAGAACTTAGCAACGGGCATGCGAAGTTCAACTTTCATTTAATTGCAAGCTACTGAAGACGCAATTTTGGGTCCCAACCCATGTTTTAGGAAAACAGCTGACACAACCCATTGCAGATGAACATTTCATGTTTTCTCGGTGTGTGATTTCCAATCTGACTGAGGCACGATAACGGCGACATTGCTGTTACTCATTCCCTCAGATCCCCTGCCTCCGTCTCTCCTAATCAGATTTCTCTGGTTGGGTTATTTATCATCGCCAGCTCTGACTGTGAGTGATGCTTGGCTAATGGGTTTAGCATTCAAATCTGCTGGCTTGATGCGACAGAATCCCAACAAGGGTTGTCATTCCTGTGGCGGCAGCAGCTTCAAAGTGGCGTAAATAAGAGGGAAATGACATTGTTGAAATATGCATTCACGGCATAGTTGTTTTTTTACGTTAGATTTGTATTGATTTTAAAGGTGGTAAATGAAAAGGAGACAGAGAGACAGAAAGGGAGAAAGAAAGAGAAAGAAAGAAAGAAGGGAAGAGAATCTTGAAAAAACTTGAATATTTGTGCTTTAAATGTGATAAAACTGACAAAGATGAATATGTCCATTCCTGTGTTCATCTAGCAATGCCTCAATCCATCCATCCATAAACCATTTTTTTGCCTGCTCATTTCTTTTCAGGGTGACAGGACAAAGAAGGATCATGACTCATCAAATGAGAACCAGGAAATCAACAAATGAACTTAACAAAACAAAATACAAAACAGAAAAGCTCTCTGACAATGTGGTGAGCACATTGCACACCAATGAGGCTATGTGGTGTTGAATGACAGTTATGGTTATGACAATAATTATAAGTCATAAAACAACAGCTGTGAGAAACCCTGTCTTCCGCCTTTTTTCACGACTGCACCTGCTCTGTATGGTAACATCATGTGGTATCTGGTCGTCAGACTTGTGCCTTATTGTTTTGTATAATCTTCAGTGATGACAGGACTGTAAATTACAAGACAGCTGTTAGTCGGTCTTCACCCATTTTGCTCTCTCGTTCTATGATATGTGGTTGAGTGTCAGGTGTATCATTTTCTAATGTTTGATCTAAGACCGTAAATTAACTGAGAGCAGAGATAACGAGACAGGGTGCACGTGCGTGTGTGTGTGTGTGCGTGTCAGACTCTTCAGTTTTCACTGCCCCACCACCTGTTCCATGTAAATAGCTCCATATGTGAGAATGAAAGACTTTATGTGGCCCATGAGAAACATTCTGGACACCCTTATCACCTCACTGGCCATCAGTACACCAGTTACAAATACTGACATCACTTTAAACAGAGGGGGGGGGAGGGAAAGAAGGAAGTTTTTCTTTCAAATAATTAAAATATCACACTCAAATAAAGTCAACTTTTTTGCTTCAACTTTTAATTCTGCTCCTTAGTTTTCTTACTTTCTCTACTTTGTCAATGGATTACTGATCAACCTTACCCTTTTCTGGATTATTCCAGACGAGTCCAGACATGATACACTATGCAGTTTTTCTTGTCACTTGATCTTGTTCCAGGATTCGGTTCACGCCTACACGGAAACACATGTGGCACCAGTTGACCAGGATTAAAACTGGTGTTACGAGTACTGTGTGTCACAGCACATCTGTATGACCTGACATGACTGTGTGGTTGAACAACCTGCTAATCAGGTTGATTTTGACGCGTGAGGAACTTTCGTAACACTGATGGTATCACTGCACACGTGTTTGTTGTTTGTGGTTGAGGCATGTCTCAGCTGATGTTATGATGATGATCTGTATCGACAAACCGACGGGATGTACGTGTCTACTCCTGGTTTGAAAGTAAAAATCACTTGACTGTGTTTCACAATCCATTTGATGGTCCAATAACATCATACCTCTGCTCATATCTCGAGATTATAATGGATTGGCATGTGTCTTAACAGTCTTACTGCATTTCTTTCTTTTGCAGTTTTACCTCTAAATAAAATATTTTGTATCAATTTTTGTCTAATTTTCCTTGATTCTGATTCTATTCTCATAACTTTCCACTCATAACCTTAACCATAACCTTAAATCCATCACAATTACTTAGTTGCCATAATTCATGCATCTCACTAGAATTAAATTTCATTCATTAATTCCTCTGAGTGTCTCTGTTCTCTTTTTATTAACGAAGCCAACCATTGATGATTATTGTATCATCCAGTTTGTATCAACTGACTACCCTACAGTACTTGTTAATATGGAATTTATTTGCATAATTTAAGAAAACAGCATTTAATTGTCACAGTGTGTCTATATTTTGATCCTCCTTCATATGGGTTGATGAGTTGACAAGCCTGTGTATTCAAGTATCATTTTGAGTTAGAGACAGTGTATGTGTGTGTTTGTTTGCACAAATGTGTGTGTCTACGTTATGTGTCTCAGCATGACTTCAAGTCTCCCACTTAGCCTTGTAATTACCTTTTTCCAGCTATGATGGTTAATTGGAGTACAGGAAAATCACTGCTGCACTCTCTCTCTCTGTCTCTCTCTCACGCACACACACACAAGCCCAGGTGAACACAGATCAGGATTCTTAAATGTTCTTAATTAAGTTAAAGCTCTACAATGACATTTATTTAAATCTATCCATGATTTTTCATTTAGTACTTGCTAAAACTGATCCTTTGTGCATATTATACGCCCCTGAGAAAGAAAAGTGACACTTTGACAGCCTGTTTGTTCTGTTGTTGATGAAATGTGCAAATACATTAAAGAGCAAGTGAGAAATCTCATTGTTCATGCAGACGCACTAAACACTAAATGAGTGTGAGGAAGTTTAATTGATTGTAGAAAATGTTTTTTTCATTTTTACATCTGTTATTATTCAGTAAGTAGAAAGCGTCCTGTCAACATTTGTCATTGGGCCAAAAAGACTCAAATATGATATGACATAATAACTTTTTACAGCTTGAAAAAGTGACTCTTAAACTACATAATGAAACATAATGAAGGACCTGACACTGGCACACCTAAACGTGAAAATTGCAGCGTGTTTTATTCAGTAAAGCTGTTGAGCTAAAGAAATTTTATACATAGTCTTAATGTATTCACCTGAAATGGTTTTCCAACAGTCTCAAAGAAGTTACCATACATGCTGAGAACTTGTTGGCAGCCTTTCCTTCACTCTGCTGTCCAACTCATTCCAACTATCTCAATTGAGTTTAGGTCACATGATTGTGTGATTGTGTACTCCATCACTCTCCTTCTTGGTCAGATAGCCCTTACATAGCTTGGACGTGTGTTTTGGGTCAGCAAAACATATGTTGAAACCTAGCGCAAAGAAGATGGGATGGTATATCACTACAGAATGCAATCACATTGCTAAAGTGTCTCTTGAATTTTAAATGAATCATCAACAGTGTCACAAGCAAAGCACCCCCACACCCCTACACCTCTTCAATGGTTCATAATGGGAACCACACATGCAGATAAACATCCATTGACTTTCTCTGAATCTCAAGAAGATGAAACTTGAAGAGACACTCAAACTTCTCAAGATTCATGTCTTGTAATTTGTCTTTATTCTCTTATACTTGCCATAATATGGATTACTACAGTGGTTGAATAGTGCTTTTTACTGTACGCCAGCCTTTGAACCATACAAACAAGAAGAGAAGAAATTCCTCTAACTTTTGACAAGGTACATCTGTTAATCGAAAACCATTCCAGATGCCTTCCTCATGAAGCTGATTCGCAATCAATCAATGCCAAGAGTGCACAAAGCTATCATCAAAGGAAAAAGTGGCTACTGAAGTGTTAACCAATAATATAGAAAGAAAAAAAGCAAAAAAAAAAAGCCACAGACGTTTAGTTTAGCATATGCACATTTAGTGATTATGGCATGTACCATGTATATATTATATGCAATGTGATGAGAAGGAAATAGCTTGTAGAGCCATAGCCTTGGGTTTGCCTCACTGGTGACTGTATATCTGAGTGTTAATGAAACAGGTTGGCAATAAGATGTAGGTTGAATAAAACTGTCAACTCTGCTAACACATCCACTGTCTACCAAGTTGCCACTCCACCTTCAAGCTCACTGCATTCTTTCCTCTGATACTGTCTTGCTGTCTGTCTTTTTTCTGCACTAGTTCACTTCCATCTCTTTCTCCCCTTGTGACTGTTTCTCTTCTGTCTCAGTTTACAGAAGCCCCATTTGAAAAACAGCCAGTCAGTAAATGTATATTTGAAGTGATTATCACGTGTAATCTTTTAGCAGTAGAAAGTTGCTAACCTGAGATTTATTTATATCAAAATTTGACAGGCTCTTACTTTAATAAAGATTTTGACAGGCTGAGGGATAAGTGTTCATCTGTTCATTTCACAGCGCAGACAAATGACAGACAGAAGAGTGTGTGAGTGTGTATCATCTGACGAAAGTTATAAGACTCAAATTTATTTCAAGTAGAGTGTCATTGAATGTCATTTTACTACTATTTCTGACAGAACAAAACTCTCATGCTTGAAAGAAGGCAAAAAAACAATATGTGCAAAAACAGAGTTACAAAACAGGCATTTATTTATAGGACTTACCACAGGCTACTTTATGCATGTGTTTTGGTTTGGTCAACCAGTTCTTATTCGAACACACATGTTGTTAAATTTGTGTCTGCCTCTCTTGCTAGTCTCTATCCGACTTCAGAGCTGTATATCCACAAGGGTATGTGTGTGTGTGTGAGAGACAGAGAGAGCAGGAATACTCAAAGACAGAATGTGTAATTGTGGCCATGGTTGAGGCTATTCCTCATCTTGTGTGCATGTGTGTGTGCGTGTGTGTGTGTGTGTGCGCGTAATTTTGTGACAAGAAAGACACAGATTATTGCACATGAAATGTTATTCATACAAAGCAGCTCTAGCGTGACTATCCCCCTGCTACAGCACTCAACGGCCTGTTGGAAAAACACAACAGAAGAAATCTCTGAGTGAAAAGTGAAAATAACAGGCTGCAAATCTCACAAGGGAGATTCTCTCTCACCTCTCTTCATTTCTGATTTCTACATTTTTTTTTCCATGAGAGGTGCTTATGTAGGTGTCTTTTAAAGTGTTTTTAATTAACAGAAAGGCTCTACAGTGTGTGTGTGTGTGTGTGAATGTGTCACACTGGTACAGTATGTCTGAGTTATTGTGTTTCTAGAAACCCTAACACTGGAAAAAAAAGCAGTTGAGTAAAGAATTGAGGAATTATTGAATGAATGTAGCCGGTGCACAGGACGCACACAAGGACTAGATAGTTAGCACGAGCAGTAATAGCCAAAAAAAGCTAAGCAGATAAAGGGGAAGATAAGAAATCATTCTTTATCAACAATGCTTTACTAAAACATGATTTCTGGAGAAAAAAAAACACAACAAGAACATGACACACAAATGAATGCCAAATGAAGACGACTTCAAATTAGTGGCTTCTTAGTTAGGACATATACTGTTCAGAAAAACACACAATCAGGCTGACCCAACCAGAGAAAACATTGAACCCATAGTGATTTGTACCTCTGGGTCCAAATGTTGTCTCTGGTTTTCCTCCCCACTGACTGACCTTCACACGCAGACTCCCCTCATAGACTCATCTCCCCACTGAATCACATAAACTTTCCCATCCTCCTCCTCCTCCTACCCACTCACCATCTCTCATATCTCTTTAACTGCTGTTACAGGGCCCCAGAGTGATCGTTCTTCTTAAATATACAAGTCACACTAATCACAACACCCTTTATTTATTGCAGATCTCCACTGATGTTAAGCCAACTGTGCATCTTCCACCTCTGTGATCTGAGACTGTAGTTGGTCCTGAGTCAGAGAATGATCTATTGATAGTGGAGGGAGATGAGAGGTCCAAAGGCACACTAGCAGCCACATCCAAGTGCAATACAATAATTATTCCTTTAACTGTTAGGATATCCTCAATAGCACAAGGAAAAATGGGCAGAATACAATACGCACATGTGCGGCATCACAGCAAATTTTCATCTACAATCAAATGTTGTCCTAAAGTCTGACTGGAAAAGTTAGAAATTGTAAACTGACAGGACTTACAGCTTTGATTTTTGGCAGATGTTCTAAAAGTGCAGGAACGATTGCTGAGATAAACGGCTGTAATTTCATTGCAGTGAGGAAAAATAAACAAACAAGCAGTCGTCATTCGCAGTTCATCACAATGAATTCATTTCTGTGTCTTGGATTCACTCCAGTTCTCCTCCCTCTGTGTATCTTTCTTTTCCGTGTCATAGTTATCTTCCCGTCCTGGCTCGTATTTTTATTCTGCTTCTATTACTTTCTACTTGTCTGTGTAAGAGCTGCATCTTGTTGTTCCTCTCTTCTTCCAGTTGTGCTCTGTGATTTCTTTTCTCCGCTGTTCTGGTTTTCTCTGTGTAATCTCTGTGATCTCTCTGTGAATTGTTTATAACTCCTAAATGTGCCACTTCCCTACCCTGACTCATTTTCCCAGAGTAACAGTGCAGAGAAAGATGTATTAATTTTCATGGTGCTCCGGCACACTTATCTTTTATTTCCCTCTAGATTATATTTTTTTATGGCAGTTCAGCTTTGTCAGAAGTTATATGGCGAGAAGTGATAGGTAAAATGGGAAATGGTTTCCTCTGTATTTTCCCTGTGGTTACATATCTTTTTACTGTTTTCTCCTACTTTGAGTTCTACTGCTATGCTGAAAGAGTTCTTAGATTTCATATTCTAAGAGAAAAAAAAAAACAACAACATTTTTTTCATGATAGTAAATTGAATAATAAGTAGTTTATTGAGCACTGAACCATTACAATAGCTTTTATCTGAAAATGTGAAGCATAACCTTGCATGGCTCATTGCTCGGATGAGATTCTAGTAATACATTGGTGCAATAACAAAGGCCAAAACTGTGCAAGACATATTCCTTTTAATACTTAAGATTTAAATGTTATTTTTTTCCTCTTAGCAAAGTCCTTGAACATTAAATAAACAGGTGGTGGTTGCTAAGCAACTTGCGAGTGGATTAACACGTTCATTTTTTAAAATCATGGCTAATGTGGTTAAATCTGTGTCTGTACATTTACAAACCTGCACCAGTCAGTCAAAACTACATACAAAAACAGTGTTATAACAGTGATTATTTCCATAGTGTGTACACTACAGTCCATCACAGACGCCATAATTGCATAGATGAATATTAAACTAATTTTTCAAATTCGGATTTCCCATAGAAGCATTAGAAATGTTCCAGCTCAGCAGCATTCCCCCTTTGCTGCATACAAGGGAAGTATCTTTACTGTACAGAAATGAGCCATATTTCAGTCTAACACTATAGCCTTGTATTTGAAAAGAGAAGATAGAATAGACAGCTGAAAGGATGGGCTCCGTCTGCCTTTGATGCTTATGATGCCTTCGACTTTTTAACCCCAACTTTCATTGGATGAAGGAGTCCCCCTCTCTGTCAATCTCCTTTTCTCATTCGCTCTCCACTGTGTCTGTCATACAAAGCAACCCGCCCCCACCTCTCTTTCTCTGTCTCATTACCTCTCTGAACCCCCCCCAACCCACACACACACACACACACACACACACACACACACACACACACACACTTGTACAATGCCTTTCTCTTCTTTCTCACTGCCTGCGGTCATTTTCAGTTGGTGATTGAACTGACTCTGGAGCTTGTGTGTGTTTGAAACAGGAGTAGTGGGAAAGAGAGCAAGATCCAGTGAAGAAGACAAGGCAATAGAGAGTAACAGGATGAGGGAGGGGAATGAGAGAGCCATGGAGAGTGAGAAAGATGCGATGGTGAAAGAGAGGGAGAATTGTACAGCTAGATATTGCCTTGATGTTGGTACTGCCCTACTGACCTTCCATCTACCTGTTATCCGTTTCTTCCTTGCTGCATATTTTCTGCTTCTCAGTCACACTGTGCTTCTTTCTCTGTGAACTCTGTGTTAGCATGACCAGAACCAATTAGTCGTTTAAAATGCCATGCTCCATTTAGTACTGTTGCCTAATTATGTTAAGATTTGGCGAAAGTCAACATGAGTCTCATAAATATGGAACTTTTTGAAGCTGTACTCTCTTTGTCTCTCTTTGAATATATCCATCTTTCTCTCTATGCCTCAGCTGTCGCGTATCACCCCCTTCCTCTCCTTATATTCCCCTCTTCTACCATGTAATTTGAGAGGGAACACAGTGAAAAAATCCCCCGGTAGTCTGACCCACCGTTGAACCTTTGCTTGCTTTGACAGATCGCTGCAAAACGAGCCTTTCATTTCATCGGTGAAAAAGGGTCCGTCTCCCCCCCCCCCTTCTTTTAATGTGTTGTGTCTTTCACCGCAAATGGAAAAAGATCAAG
Source organism: Protonibea diacanthus (assembly GCA_028641955.1). Classification (NCBI taxonomy): domain Eukaryota; kingdom Metazoa; phylum Chordata; class Actinopteri; family Sciaenidae; genus Protonibea; species Protonibea diacanthus. The sequence goes on along the minus strand of CM053983.1, from coordinate 10,874,272 downwards.
TCCAGTGCTATTAACGTGTGCGGTATGTGCGCATTGTGTCTGTTTGTCCACCTTGGTGCCATTGATGTATATGATGATTGTGTATCTGTATGGGGCCCATTTGTGAGATAAGGATAGCTATAGCAGAGATAAGGGGCGTGCAGAAAGAGGCTTTGTTTTGGCCCGATGTGGTGAGAGGTGTCGCAGACAGTTATAATGATTCATTTGGTTGCACTTTAAACACCTCTTACTGAGAAAGTGTACCCTGAAACACACTTCACGCACTATCACAATGCACTTATGTGTTACAGTCAGTCAGAGTATTTTTTGGCAGTAAGCAATTGTCCAAAATACAAAAGGAGAACCAAGACTCTAATTTGATCACATCATCATCAAACAACACAATTTTCACTCAATTGCTGGCATCTTTTATATAGTTATATTTTAAGATTTCATGGTAACAATTTATAGTTATTTAGCTGACAGTGTGAGTTTCAGAAGCTTGTTCAATGGCACTTCAATAAGACATGCTAAATGCACAAATACTGGGGTAGCAGACTTGTGAACTTTTGGTTATAGGACTAGTTTTTTATTCATCATGACACCAGCATCCTACATTCCTGCATATTCCAAGCTTTTTTAGGGTGGATTGCTTTTCATTTCAGTAAAGATGCGTCTGGAGTCAAAGAACTAGAGTCATTTGAGAAAACGAAATATATTTCATCACTAGTTACAAATCAGTTGAGGATACACCAGTTATGGATATTATATACAGTGAGTTGCTGTTTTAAGGTGGACTGTCACATTATCTGACCATACACCAAATGTAGCCCCAAACCAAACTTAAACGTCTACTTTATGTATTTTCTTTGAGCGTACCATGAATTAGCTGGTTATCAGAAGTGTTTTTAATCATAATTATTATCTCTTGGTGCAAAGTGCAGCAAAAGGGCAAAATGAAGCATTTCCATTATTTGTGATGATAAGACCTATTATAAATCCTTGTCAGACCAATGTGAACATAACAGTCCTTTTGTTGTGGACAAAATGAAAGGTTATGGCGATTGAGAGTGAAATTAAAGGTTATAAATGAAATTGAGTATTTCCTGCATGAGGACATTTAGAAGATTGAGATTTTAATCATTACTGTTGTGGCTGACAGAGTAAAATGGGTACGGGGCCTATTGTGTAAGCTTAATGAAAAAGTGAGGAGTTGACATTGCAAAGGTTAGACTTATGGTAAGAGTGAAGGAAAGAAAGGAAGGGGGGTGTGGATACGGATAGATGGATGGGATGAACGAAGGTGGAGGGGGAGGAGATGATAGAGAGATGGAAAAGGGGGAAATAGAGGGAGGGAGGTACATTAGAAAACAGGAGGTTGAGAGAAGTAGTGAGAAGGCTGGCAGCAAGACAAACCTGGCCAGGTTGATTTGAGAGGTCTCGGGAAGGTCATTCATTTGACACAGTTGGCTGCCCCGTGCCAACCTTGAGCACTGGGTCATGCTCTCTCTCTGTCTCTCTGTCTCTCTCTCTTTCTCCGTCTCTCCATATCTGTCTCTCTTTCTAAAGATGAAGCTCTGGCAAGATGCCACACTCCTCTTTCCTCTCACATTCTCTTCCCTCCTTTCTCTTGTCATCTGTCCCTCCTCTCCTCCGACTGCATCCTTCCTTCTTCTCTATAGTCAAACAAAACCAAGAATATATGATTCTAATAAGTGATACATTTGCAGGGGTACTATTATTATTATTAAAGTAAAATGACCCAGAAGAACAAGGGGACTATGTTAGAAGTGAGTGATCAAGACACTTAGTTTACACAGTAAGTTGTCTATTGAAGGAGAGTTTTTTTAAAATCTTATTATATTTGTACTAAATTTTTGGAAGAAAGGCAATTTAGCTCTGTGAATGCTGTCTGGATCGACAGTTTGTGATTAGTCATATTCAGGTATTTTGACATCTTTTACTGCATGTTCAAAGTGAATTTATTACGTTGTTCCAAGAACTTTGATATGTTTATTTCTGTTATTTGCATTTCATGATAGTGAGCCCCAAAATCTGGCTATATTATTGCTCTTCTCTTGACACCGGAGAGCCTTGTAATGAAAGGAGTTGGGTTACTGGTCTTTATGAGGTAATAGAAATTGAAGGATGAATGTTATATATTAGTGATTGATTTGTTTTGTTTAAAGGCTGATGAAATGAAGAAGCTGATGGATCTGCAATGATTGGGTGGTGATGGGAGGTGTCAAACACAGATGTATCCAAAACCATTAATAGCTGCTGCAGTGATGTGCCACTTCTAGCACCCTCAGTGTTCTCTGGCACACCTAAGGGGACCTATTATTCATGTTCTTAGTTACACTTGTGCTTTTCCTGCAGTGATGTGTCTGTCTTAATTTGTGTTCAGTGTTGATATTTTTGGTCAGCTGGGGTCTTTCTGTGTGGAGTTTGCATGCTCCCCCTGCGTCCCCCTGTGTGGGTTTTCTCCTGGTACGGCTTCCTTCCACAGTCCAAAGACATACAGTGATTCTAACTTGTCCTTACTGTAGGTGTGAATGTGAGCGCGAATGGTTGTTTGCCTCTATCTGTCGGCCCTTTGATGATTGGTAACTCGTCCAGGGTGGACAGCCCAATGTCAGCTATGACAATGTCGGCTCCAGGTCCACGCGACCCTGATAAGGATAACCGGCTATGGAAAATGAATGGATGGACGGAGAAGAAGATACTAGAGACACTTCACAAAGAAAGGAAAAGGTAAAAGATAAGCGATGACTAAGAGTGTATTGTAATATCTTTGGCAGGGAAGAGGATGTTAAAATACAGTGGACAGGAAATGAGTAAAAGACAAAAGTTAGCCGCTGTATCAGATGTAACAGATAGATATAAATGTCTTTTTTTTCTCAGTCTCAGTACACAATGCTCAAGTCTATAAAGTTTTGAGAGGTCATGACACTTTGGTCTTTTTAGGGTCAAAAGGACATCCACTGTGGGATTGTGTGTATTTGTTTGTGTGAGTGTTAGTGTGTGTATTTTAATGTTTCAAGTCAACTGCACATCTGACATGCACTGAACCCTTAACCCCTCGCAGAGCAAATCCTTGGCTCAGGACCTGCATTGCTTGGCAGGCTACTCAGGAAACAGCAATATGTGTGTGTGTGTGTGTGTGTGTGTGTGTGTGTGTGTGTGTGTGTGTGCCTGTCTGTGTGTAATTGCTAGGTGTGTGGGAGAGGTGTGTGTGCGTAGTTCATGTTGGTTTGGTTTGAGTTGGATTTTTGCCTGTAAAAAAAAGAAGAAGAAGAAAAAAAAGAAAATAGACAAATCTTCCAAAATAAGCAGCCAAGCAAGGCCACATTTAAAATATTAAGACACTTCAAGACATAAAATATTCTGTAACTTGTTTCTTAATTTGCACAATGCATGGGGGGAAATTCTCTCATGTATCACTCGTGCCATGTAAATCTAAACTGATCCATCTCCACAGTGTGCCCCATTCAAAGCCATTATAAATTATCCTATAATTGCTGTTCTGATAAATGCACCATTTGCACTGTTTCTCTGCATTGCAATCACTGCACTACATCTGTATCATATCCTGGCCTTCAGGCTCATTAATACATGTCTGGGGTCCAATACCATTGCTTAGAAAACCACCCTGTCTTCCCTAACTCTAAATGGGGTAAAGTTTTTTTTAAGAAGGTAATCTGTTATATGTAATAGATTAAATTGTGAATCTTCTTAGCCTAGCCTTGTTCACACTCTGAATGCTTTTATGAGCCTCAGGCCTTGTACAGTATGTCTTTCATCTATAAGGCTTTCAGCTGCGTGTCAGCTCTGCCAATAAGACATGCCGTTTAAGACTTGGCAGCTCATCTGCAGCCTCCACAGTAAATGGTTTGCAGCTGACGTTTCCGCACAGTGGCTTTCAAACTTTTCAAAATGATTTTTGTTGCAGCCAAAACTGATTTTGTGGAGTAAGGATACTGACCTCCAATCCGGGTGTGTGTGTCAGTCACCCTGCCCCATGTCTGTGACTTTGGAGTTTGGGCAAACTTTTCTAGTATTACATTTCACTTTTCTTTGGTTGGAAATTTTTAGCACTGAGTCTTTCAAACTTTCTGCAAGAGTCTGGGACCAGGAATAGACAGAGAGGCAATAGCAATAGAAATGATTTTTGTTTGTGATATCAAAAAGCTATGTAAGTACAAAAATACACATATGGATTTCCTTTACTTTCAAAAAGCTGAGCCGTTAATTACCACATGTCAAGATGTGCTTTTAGTTGTTGTGTTTGGCGAGTTGACTGTAAAATCAAAGCATTTGCAAACAGTATGACTTATTGTTAGAGAGGAAGATATGTCCATGAGGGCTGTGTTTGTCAACAGTGGTGGAACCTGCCATGGGAGACATTCCTTTCTACCTGACATAGCTTTGTAACAACAGACTAAAAGACACAGACACATGTACACACACACACACGTGCACACACACACACACACACACACACACACACACACACACACACACACACACACACACACACAGACACACACACACACACACACACCTTGTGTTTTAACAAGATAGGGCTGCTGTGCTTGTTCTCTGTAAAATCGACAACTAATATACAGGAAGGGAAGTTATAATAGAGATAATAGACGTAATTGCGTGCGTGTGTGAGTGTGTGCGAGAAGACAGAGAGAGAGAGAGAGAGAGAGAGAGAGAGAGAGAGAGAGAGAGAGGCAGCGAGCAAGTAGGGGCGGGCTGGATTTTAATTATTTACAGCTGAGCAACTGAAACTCTCTCTCTCTCTCTCTCTCTCTCTCTCTCTCTCTCTCTCTCTCTCTCTGTCTCTCTCTCTGTCTCTCTCTCTCCTCTCTCTCTCTCAGTCTACCCTATAATCCAGAGTTAGGTTATAAACACAGTTAAAATTTCCATCTCTCTCTCTCTCTCTCTCTCTCTCATCCTGGGTGGCCTTTGTGCGTGTCTGTCTGCATGTGTGTGTTTTCCTGTGTGTCGGTTTCTGTTTGTGTATCTGCATCTCTGTGGCTGAATGTCTGTAAGCGTCAGTAGCTTTATGGCCACACTGTGACCTTTCGTGACCCAGATTGGGTTTATTTTATCATATCATAGAATTTGATTATGTTTGTCTGAAAAAGAAAAGACTGAATGATATGTTCAATGATGTGTACTAGTCTCGCTGGCTTGTCTCTTGCAAAGCAGTTTACTGTTTGGCAGAAAAGTGGACTACTGCTACAATTTGAAGTGAATGCAAGTCTCGCTAATGTGACGAAGACAAGAAGATCATTAGTCTATAAGTCTTCTTTGAAAGAAGTCTCATGTTTTAATGTGTTTATTGATCTCTGTAGTCATATTCTGTTTTTATTGAGGTCAGAGGTCAAGCTTAGCTACAGAAAAGCACCACTTCAGCAGGGACAGGCAGAGGATGGCCCAATAACCCTTTACTGCATTTTGCTGCTCAACAACATTATCTTTGCACGGCTAATAAATAATTAAGACTGAGTTTTGATTTTGCTCTCGTGCTCTGACTGCAAGAATATTGTTATATATTCAAGAATATTATTAAATAATCATCATTAATAGTAATGCAACATAAATGGACTCTGGGAAAGAGTTGAACTTATATCACCCCGAGATTTGTAGTGTCACTGATGCAGACTTTTTATTAGGTTAGATGTAAATATGTTTTTTTCTGTCAACATGCAAAAAGAGCTAGTGCAATCTTCAGTAACATGTTAGCCTTTTTAAATGTAGATTTCTTTTTGTCTGTTAGCAGACATACTGTACTTGTTTTAGACCTTTAAGGTTCTGTAAATCTGCAATAAATAGCTTTTGCTGGTGGATTTGCATCATATGCTTTTGTCTGTTGGAGTGACAATGCATTCAGCATTGGATGACAGTTATGCTTCCTAGTTTCAGCTGGGCTACTGTACTGTAAAGCTGTTAATTTGTTGAAGTAAGAAACTATTTATGCGAGCCAGAGCTCAGCATAAAGCAGTGGGGCTGCAAAGTTTTATGGTGTCTCTGGATTTGTCAGCTCTACTCAGTTTCGAAAAAAAGCAATAGTTGCAAACTTTGTTGCCTTAAGGCGACTCCTCCGCCAGACAACCACTATTTTGAATAGGGGGGTGGTCCGCACTGCACCTGGGCAGACACATTGCACTCGGGGTACCATCCTGCTTGACCTTGATGTTTGTAATGAATCTATCTCTAGTTGCTGTAACTATAAGTGTTGCTGTTGAACTGAGCTTCGGTAACATAAACCTGTCCAAAGTGAGCATCAAAGGTAACTGCACCCTAAAACTCTGAAAGGACCCTCTCTCCCAGACCACCAGTGTAGCATGGATTGTGATGTAGTGCTGCTAGTCAGAGCTAACCGGCCATGTGCACCCCGCTGGAAACATAGGGAGGCTGGTGGAGCTTTGATGTAGCTCGGCTAGTGTTACTACCCTCAGTGCCTCTTTGGTGTAGGTGGTGTGCTGCAGACAATAAGAGTTGCTATGTGCATAGGTGGGTTTGTTATGTAATCTTAACACGAATAAAAGTAGTTAAAGCTGGAAAGGTCAGCTTAACCAGACAGAGTGAAAGTGGGAAGAAGAGAGAGAAAAAAAGAGCAGGATGGTATGAAAAGTTGCTGACACCACTCTTCAGCTGTTGAGTATATAGAGAGTCTCTATATGATCTGTGGGTGGCCTAAAACACTTTTGCGAGAGACGGGAGGGTAGTTTGAGCTTGTTCTGTGGAAAGTGAAACCAGCCAATCCTCTCAAGTCTTACATCAACACCAGAATGTTATTGATGTGCTCTATTTTAAGGTGAGAGCTTTGAGACACACTCTTTCTCTCTCTCTCTCTCTCTCTCTTTACATATCTCTCTCCCTATGTCTGTGTATGCTTTGAGTATTCCTCCCACGGCACAACTATGTGAAAAAATAAGCTGGCCTGGCTAACTTTCCCTAAAGTTAATGATTTAGAAAAGGTGTTGGCAGACTAAATTATCACCTCCTGAAAGGACCCATTGAGTTCCTATATGTGAACCACACATATCTGCAGAAAAAGTCAACTGAGCCAAGACAGCTTGAGCCTAGCCCCACATTAATCCAAAAAAAGTCTGTTCTAAACTGAAATGAACCATGGCTGTTTAGCTATTTGTCAATCCAAACCTGAAAAAAAAGTGTTGAGAATATGTGAATAAAATATGGGTCATGACCTATTTTAAGCTCTGGAACACAGTTAAGGAAACACTGTCTGCAGGGTTTTTTTTTTTTGCCAAGAGTATCGGATTATATTAGATCAAATATGCCTGAACGATAAAAGCATAAGTAATGCAAAGACACCATTTTAAAGTGATGAATTGCTGAAAGACTCTCAAGGTGTTACTTCCTTAAGCACTTTTTTCCCTGCCAGCATGGATTCAGGTGTGTGCAGGTTAACCATGCAGACCTTAAATCACTTAACTGATGTATTAGACGGTTCGACTTCTGAGGCTTTCCGCACATGCACCTCTTTTGCCAATCCTCCCGTATGAAAATCATGAGATGAAAAATCCCCTAGATGAAAGAGCAGAAAGTGAGCCAGTGTAATATGACAGCTAAATTGACGGCATTGGACAGACTAAGCTGACTGTTCTGAAGGTCTAATGAAAGGTTTCTTTGAGAGGCCATGTCAGCAGGTGAATGGAGGTGAAATATGCTGGCTCCCTCCTCCTCTCTCCCTTGCCCCACCTGTCTTCTGCTCTCCTATCTCTTTCTCCCTCCCTCTCCGTAGCTCTTTCTGAAAAGAAAGCCTGTCTCAGCCTTGATAGTCAGAATTATTATTGGTTTCAGTGGTGGTCTGAGGGTCACAAACACTCATCAAAGCTCTTAGCTATACCATGTGGAGTTACTTATGAAGAGGTAAGGTAACATACTATGCATACTATATATATAAATGTATGCATTAAGCACAAAATATTTTATATGTGAGTGGAGGTTGAACGCCCTTCAAGGGTGTCTTTTTATGCTTTTGACTACAGCCCACCTACAAAGATTTGCATTAAGACACATCTCCTGTCAAAAGCACAAATACACTCAAACTATCCATCTATCTATCCATCTGTGTGTGTGTGTGTGCTAACAGAGGGAGTTATTCCACTACAGCTACCAGCTACCTTTGATGGTCCTTCCTGATTTATAGCAACATTAAAAGGCTGTTGCCGGCGTTTGCATTTTTATTTTATGTTTCCTCTTCCTTGCATGAAGAGACGCTGTGACTTATTAGTGCGACAGATTCTGTCGAGGACAGTGCTTCGGTGTGTAGGGGGTGGATCAGTGAGACTGCAGTCTGTGCTTTATGCATTTCAATGATCTGATTTGAAATCACACTTCATACCTTTCCTGGAAAGTTTGCTGGTTTTGAAAAAGAAAAGACTGCTGATTCTAAAATGCTTGGAGAGCAAAACTGATGCAGTTTTAGTTGAGCCAAAATGCATTTTGATACTATTGGACATTTAACAGAACATAAACGGAATTTAATGAACTCACCTGGATAAAGATTAATGACAGATGTTATTCTAAATGTTCTCCGAAGAGAGATTCAACTTTGCAATGCATTAATTTGACTTTGACAAGTCTGTTAGAATCAAATTACCTTCTTGTCCTAGGACTCGTGCTTTTACATTATCTTTTTTTTCCCTGTGTGTCTAAATGAACCACATTACTGTTCACTGTTTAGACTGAAGCTTGAGACAAAAATGGAATCTGACACCACCTTGCATTGGGACCCTGGGCTAGTGAGAGACAATATGTTGTTCTAATATGCAAATTTTGAATTAAGAATTCAGCGAAAATGAGCATGTGAGATGATCACACCATTAAAAGTTAGCTTTAGCAATGTAGTATGTTAATCAGGCCAGATGGGACCATTCTGTTTGTGTAAATTAACTCTCTGCTTCTTTGTCATAAGACCTGGAAAGACAATCCTTGACAGGCCTTTGAGAATGTTTTCATTAGAACTACATCATATTTATGTGACATATATTGGCTGAAACATTTGTGGTGAAGATACCCTCATATGATGAGCATCAGGCTGTGATGTGCAGCGCATTCCAGGAGTTATTATGATTAAATTCTGTAATTTTCTCCTGGTGGATCCACTACCCTAACCTGCCTCAGCCTTCCCCTTACTTGCTTGTGCATGGCCATAAGACTGCAGGGTTTACTGCTGGTCCCAATAGTGGCTATTACTGTAATGAAATCTCATAACCCTGACACCAAGACATTTGCTTATTTCCTACTATTCCAAAGTATCTATCTAAGTCTGTCTAGGTATTATATATATTTTAGTAGTTTAAAATATATCAGTGAAAATACCGGACTTGTTGGTAACTTTGTCACATGTGGTACAACCAAGGCAGCAGGAATACAGGAGATAGGACCTAAATTCAGATGACTGAGGCAGACTGACAGTTTAGTTATTTAATAATTACAGAAATAGGTACATAAGCTTACGGAGTAAGTGATGGTCAAAATGTATTTCCTAAATTGCAGGTAAGGTAAGAAAGCACAAGCATTACATGCGTGGTAACATTAACGATCTGGTAAGGTGCAATTTGAGTGGCTCAAGAATGAGTCGCAGGTGAATGGGTGCAGTAGGCCACTAACTGCAGGACTGTTAGAACAGGTGTGTAAATGCATAAGGGAGGAAAGGTCCGAGGGCATCTGGTGGAAAGGTGGAGAATAGCAGGTCTGTCGAGTAGAGGAAAGTACATGGACAGGGAGAAGTGAAAATGTGGGTGGAGAGGAGCATTAGAAGCAGATTGCAACAAACTTTCCTTCTGCATTTGATCTGTGAGTCCAGGAATTGTGCAAAAAGGTTACCATGAAAGGGCACATGCCTTTGCTATTGCTGAATTTGCTTTCCAATTGAAATAGCATAGTGTCACACAAACTAGACATTACATATGTACAAATTTGACAAACGCATTTTGGTTAACGCAAATCAAAATGTGTGGCTTTGGTTGAATCCCAATACAATGTGTCTCTTGCTGCATGTTATTGCAAGATCTGCGAGTGCTTAAACATAACCATAAAAAAAGGTTTGACAATGCCAGACTAAAATGCATTAACTATTCAATGTATGTGACATCATTTCTAGGAGATAGGGTTGTACACACATGCACATAAGCAGCAACTTACAACTGGAGTCTGAGCCTTGAATACTCAGTTGGATGTGTGTTTGTATGCTTCCCATAAGTCATAGGTCAACCTTTTTTTGTCTCCTTTGCTACCTGCCAACAGTCTAGTAACAGGCTTTGTTCTCCTACGTCATACTTAAAATGTCATGACTGTGATACAGTCTGTATACACAGTCTGACAATAATTAATGAAGCCGTGTGGAAAACTTGGCAGTCTCCTTAGTTGTGCAGTGTGGTTATATTTAGTTACTTGGCCCCTTTTGATGAGAATTCAGATTTTGGTGATTATTTGAATTTATATCCCTGTATTTCACTTAGAATGCATTTTTAAAACTGAAACCTTCTTTGTATGGTTGTAAATTCTACTTATTACATGCCTGCATTCATCTCTTGTAAATATTCCACAAAAACATGAGCGTTTTCACATCAGACGGCCTTAATTTTAACTTCTGATCATGATTCCAGTTACTGTGCCACACATTTGAATTACTGATTTATAAAACACTGCGGCTATTCTAGCAGAAAATTGACTCTATTGCACTTTTTTAAATTTTAGCAATGGTGATCATTTCTAATTATGTTAGCCTACCACTCATGGATAAATTTAGGGAAAACAGCTGTCTGCACTATAAACTAACGGTTGGCTAACAGCAAACTCCCCCTGTTAAAATCCATTATTTTTATCCCCTGAATACTGTCATTATCCTAACAACACTGAACAAACTGTCTCTCACACACCACCAGTATCCCTCTTTAGCCAAAATCAGTATTAGTTTTCCACCACTGTCCCCGGGCATGTACTGGCTCTCTGGCTCCATAATCCAGGGCATATTCTAAGATCCTTAACCCAGAAGCAAGCTTTGTTTTTGGGCTTTAGTCCAGCTCTGCTCTTGGGAGGTCCAACAGCTCCTCCAAACCCCCTCCAGTAATTTTTTTGGCGTGAAGGATTTTTATTTTCAATCACGCTGTCCCAATCCCCAGGACAATTAGAGGTCGTCACAGAGCAGTTTATAGAAAGTGCAGAGCAACAGAATGTTGTTTTGGAAAGTTGCAATGGTCCCTTGTGTGAGTCAATAGGCTCAGAACAGCAAAAGAAAAAAAGACTTGTACAATACAGAAACATAAATAGGTTGCTTATCTTTTAATAATTTTTACTTTCCGGAAAATCTTGTTTATCCAAATCTCTCCGGAGACGAGGTTGTCCAAGAAAATTAAATGTTTTGCATAAAGAGTCATTGAAATTCCTCACCAGATCTTATTCAAGCTCAGAAATTTGAATAGAATATATTTTCACCTTCCCATTGCTTGTGTTCATTATCTCGATTAAGTTCTGTAATAAAATCAGAGAGGTTTAGTCACACATAGGTTGTACAGTGTCCCGCTGTGCATATAAATCTTTACCACCTGTCGCAGTGATGCTTGATGTCGAATGTTTGTTGAAAAAACAGATCATTTTCTGTGCTGATCTAAACAATTCAGCCTCACATTCTTCCGGCATGAGAACATTTGGCCTACATTTTGACACTGAATATTTCTTTAAGGCCAACAAATTAGGAGGCAGACATTGCCATATTAAATCAACCAATGTTGCTTAGCAGCTATTTACCAAATCTATTAAGCACTTGAGGTTTAAAATAACCACTGTGCACTCGTTCACCTTTCATCTTGTGATTCATGCAGGCAAAGTAAACAGCTCTCCCAGCCATTATCTTGTCAGCGTGAGGTCATTGTCTGATCTGAGCCCAATGATGTCATTTCCTTCATAAACAAGTTCAACTTCCTCCCAAGGGTCCATATCAGCTGAGCTTATCCTGTGAGTGCCCCACTGGGACTTGAGTTTGTTTCAGAGTATCCTTTCCACCCACCTAACATACAGCTAAAGCCCTGGTTCAGTTTTTGTTCTTTTTGTATAACTGTATGAAACTATATTCACCGTTTTGGACACTGAATAGGCTACCAGTGTGCTGCAGCGCCACAAAAGAGCAGTCTGATGAGTCAGCTTATCCCTCAATCTTCCCTGTATGCATGTAGTCTACTTTAGTTACCCTGACTCATAGCACAGATTAACTGAAAGTACATTAGATTTTTCTCTATTCACTTCACACCACCTCAGGTTGTCGGTAGAGCGGTATTTGGTTTGTACAGCAGTGTGGACCAAGTGTTCAACCACAGCCTGCACTGATGTCAAACAACTCTCAGGGACCAAAGTATGTGGAATTCAACAGCTTAACTCTGTCTGACCGTTTAAAAGGCCTGCACTGCATATTTATTCAAGTGGAGCTTGTAGCTCAGTAAATCAGCAAGGTAAAGGGAATGACTATGAAATGATTTTTGGAGGTTTTATGGAGGGAGGCACAGCTGTAGACGGCTTGCAACAACATGGGCTGGGTTACTGTATTCAGCCAAGGTAATCACAGCCTAGATGAGCTTTAAAGCTGATGTTTGCTGGTGGGGGAAAAGGGACCTGCTTTCTTTGCCAAACCCCCTCCTCACTCTGTTTCTCAGGGAAGGTTGATATGGGTTAGGAGTTTAAAACTGCAGCACGCCCATGTGTTTTAACAGTTCTCCACCACATGTGTTATCAGCTGAGCCATGAATGTGGGAAAGCCCCCGCAGGCAGAATGACATCATGCCATGTGTAAAACTAGATATAGTTTAACACACAAGGGTGGGACTGGGAAAACGTAGGAAATGGGAGTGATTGTTGAAAACAACTAAAACCAATGGAAACAAACAAATCTAAAGATGCCCACTAACTGCTAAAGCGTGACTCTCCGTTTTGGCATTTCTCTGCACTGCTTGGAAAGGTGATAACCTACACTACATTTGGCTGTTTGACCTGTTAAGCAGGGGTAACAATCTCTGAATCAGACTGTGTCTTATATTTGAGTTCCTGTGGGCGTTTTGGCTTGCAACAGTAGCATCCCTCCAATATGAAAGTAATGTCGACATTCTAGCCTGTATTGATGTGTTTATGACTCCGCCAAAGAATTCTTTAGCTTCATACCGTTTTTTTTTGTGCTTGCCATTTAAAAGCTCTGGCAGAGTCTACTGTTTAAGGTTGAAATGTTTTAATAGTTAAATCTTCTCCGCATGTGTTATCAGTATAACTATAATGAGCAAGAAGCCCAGTGGCAGAGTGACATAATTTATAGTTTAGAGCTAACACACTTGGGTGGAACTGGAAAATAGCAGGGAATCTTTTGAAATAAGTGGAAATTAAGAAAGACTGAAAGCAATAGAAACAAAGATGGCTGCAGTGTGTCTGAAGCAAGGGTTCATGATGACATACAGTAATTCACTCACATTTGAAACTTGAGCATATTGAAGTAATTGCTTTTGATGAAAGTACAAACAGTGAGTGCAGTGTCTCATCAGTGCTGAGTAGGGGAATAGAGGATGGACTGCCTCTTTGGCACTGGAGCCTACAGTTAAGACTCCTCAGAAAGATTTTTTTTTCCACACACCAGTAATGAGACTAGAGCAGCTGAACAATTTCAGTTGTAGAAACTGTTTCTTTCAACATATCAACTCACAACTGAGCGTGGGAGAGTTGGTACTGCACATTCTCGCTCATCATCTTGAAGAAGGAACTCTGTCTTCTAAAAAAACCCCTCCAAAAACAGGACTTTCATTAATAGATGACATAATCTAAAATATACTGATACCACATCATAATTCATGGCAGAAAAGAGACACAAGAGGCATGTTTCAACTGATGATGTAAAAACTGCCAGACAGTGCAATAACTTGCAACATTAATATCTCTAAAATCGGTCTATACTGATGTGTTATCTGATGATGTAATGTTGCAGGAAGAGCTAATACACTCTTATACCTATTACAGTATGATCCAATATTATATACATTCCCAGAGCCAAAAAAGTTATAAGGGGGGGGGGGGGGACTCAATATTGTAATATGTCAGTAAATCATGTGGGACCTAATTGTATTATTAACTTTCTAAATGTTTTACTCATTCAGATTACAATAATTTCAAGTGTGTTTAAAAAATATCAGAAATTTGATGATGGGACATGAACATTGTAAGACACATCATGTCATAATTCAAAGTAAACTTAATTTCCCCTCCAATTTATGGTACATTAATGATATTAATATTAATAGAGACATTACTGAGCACATTAGGAGTATCGCCCCCTCCACTCAACAAGGCCTTTTTTGATTAAAATAAGTAAATCAGCTGAAGTGATATGCATGCTGCTTCCTCCTCTGCAGCAAGAGAGAAATGGCGAACTGCTCGTACTGTTAAACTAAAAGGGGAAAAAAAAGACTTTAGGGAAGATTACATCATCATCACCACCATGACCACTGCACTGACCAGCACCATCATCATCACCACCACCACCATCATCATCATCATCTTCCAGAGTTCAGCGCACTAACTCTGTTTTGGATTTAAAGCCCTGCTGGAAAGATGACATCATTCTTTTTTTCCTTCTCTATAACTCTCCAGGGTACAACTGACAGAGCTGAAGAGCAGGGAAGTAGTTTTGTAAATGATGTGATGTGTTGGCATCTTTGCAAGAATTGTCAGCTGCGTTGCTGTCTACATCGCACAGAAAAAAGGCCCTGTAGGAAACTTGACATCATTCTCATGCTGCAGAACAATAACTGGCATCCCTAATCCTCTGACATAAAATTGACATATGTCTGGAAGAGGGAAAATATATGACAACAATGGAAATCGTTGGCCCTCCTGCAGGAGTCGTCAGCTGTTTGGCGTTCTGGAAATAAACGGAGGGGATTGAAGTGTTTCAGCAGAGCAGCAGACTTGCCAGAGACACGGTCTATGAACTGTGACTGTAAGGGTTCAAGCCTTCCTCATGAAACGCTGTCACACATCTCTGTGCGATGTTCCAAGCGTATCTACACTGTAATGTCTAAAATCGGTTAATAACCCTCTGGAGTGTGACTTCAGTCTGCCCTCTGGCTAAATGACATAATTCTCAGACACTGGGAGCACAGTGTAAAACTTGAAACTGATATAAAAACGGGGAAATGAGAAAATTGAAGGCGTTTGAAAAATCATAACCACATTGGAGAGCTAAAGGTTAAAAACCTAAAACCCTCATGTTTGGATCTAAACACAGTGTACTAAGCCTCCTCCACCCTCCGAATGGTTTTGATTCTAAATCATTGAAAGTTAGAGGCAGGAATTCATCTGCCATAAATGCTTGAGGGAATCATTAAGCCGTGTTAAACTATAACCAAAAGTGCTACAGGCAAAATGGATTAAATTCTAACTGATTTGAATAGTTGTGTGCAGTACTCCTCTGGTGGATTAGCACCCTGAAAGTGACAGCATGGTGGAAAATGATGACCACAGTGCTAGAAAGGTGCATGTTTGTTAGCTGTCAGCGGTTTCTAAAGGAGTGAGAGAGAGGGAGAGCGTATGTGTATTTGTGGTACATGATGTGCCACAGAAAAAAAAAAAAAAGCCAAATGCCCAAAATGCCAGAGACACACTCACACATGCACACACACACACACACACACACACACACACACACACACACACACACACACAACTATAGCAAAGAGGTGTGTTTTCACAGAGAGCTGCCAGCTAGGTGATGTCATCTTGCTTAAATCAAGCTCTTGCAATACGCATCAGTTAATGTGTGTGGGGTGTGTGTGTGTGTAAGTGTGTACACATGCACATTGCTCCCAAAGAGACTGTCTACTATATAACTGTCACTTTTATTGGTTTTATAAGCTATTTTAATGAGAAATTTCAATGCCCCTCCAGTGTATGGAACATGTATGAGTGTCTGCGAGAGTCTGTATTAGCTCATTTTGCACTCTTCCTTGCTGCAGTTCCTCTAATGACCACTAGATGCTCACTCCAAGATATTGAAAGGGTCCCTTGTGTCTGTCTTGTTAGCTCTATGAGTTGGTATGTAAAATGCCAACTTCTTGATCTACATTTCCTGATCAGCAGGGTTTAAAATATAAAGATGACGCAATTCATATATGTCACTTTATTATAGGAAATATACCTGGCTGGCTTTCCTGTCATCTGCATTCACATGTAATGTGTATCTGTCAAGCGTGGTGGCCGCATTTAAAACAACATTTCATCAACATACCATATGGCTCTGAACTTGGTATTGTTTAGCCGCGTCATCTGGTGGGTTCTCACATGATCAGGAAGACAGATGAGTAACTCTATTCACTGTTGGGACCACCGGATATTGCTAACCCCCCATACAAGGGCCTGTGGGCTTTAACAATCTGAATCACTGATATAAAATGAATCACTCAGAGACCGAGGGGCACTGAGCTATAGTAATGAGAGTAGCTTGGCATTCACATACAGGTAGGATACAAAATACTGCGTGGTTGACTCAATCCTCTAAGGGCTAATGGCATCACCATCTGAATAATAAAAAATCTGACGCCTCATGTGCTCTGTATACCCTCCACTCTCTTCAGATAGGCACAATAAAGCTTGGTCTCTGACTCATGTGAGTCATGATGATGTCTGTAGAGGAAACAATGTGTACTGCATTTGAATCAATAAGGAAAGGAGTTTGCCAGCTGAATCTTTAGGGTGATACAAACCACGTGACTCATTTGCCAAGGTCCATAAAGCAACTTCAGATCTGAGAGCAATGATCTCACAGTAGGATCTTATAGTAGGGTTATGTTAATAGTCAGTGAGTGACTATGTTGTAAGTGGAAAAGTAAAGGATATATCTGACGGCATGTCTGGTGCTTTGAGCTCCAGTCACACAGGCATGTAAGGTATCATATATAACAAAGCCGACTACTAGGCACTATGTTAGCATCCATAGTGCAACGTGGTTATTGTCCATATTTTTATTGAGCTCTGCTTCGGCTTTAGCCGTTTTAATGTTCAGGAGGAGATAGAAGAGTCTTTGAATGGGTTTTAATCAAACTTTAACACGTGATCAGATGATGACTGCAGAGCCTCTGTGTGATTGGAAGGTCACATGAGACTCTCACCTATTCATATTTGTAATTCCTCTTTGTGACACCACACACACACACCCACACACACTGTTGAACATGTCTTCCTTCCTGTGGAATGACAGCGTTTCCTTGTTTATCCAGTTGCCATAAAAACACAATCAGCCACAAGTCAACACTGAATGACTCCAAACAAGCTGGATTATTGCTGTAATTAAGCTTTAATAAGGCCTTATTAAACGGCCGCAGGGCTCGTTAGGCGGTTCATTAAGTCATTCCATCCTTTTATTCCTTCATTAAGTCTCTTTTCTTCTCTCTTTTCTTCTCAGGGAGTGTGGGAGTGGTGAGGTCTGGGAGATCACGACCTTAATTCTCTCCAAGACAGACGGTTTAATTAACACTGGAAGAATCCTCACTGGCTCTAGACCTCTACAATGGGAATGTACAGGGGATTTGGATTGCCAAGGTAAGGCACTAAGCTAATGTGTTTTTTACTGGCAATATACACTAATAACCTTTTAAATTACAGCTACTGTTCATGATGTAATTAGCTGGTAATATTGCATGCAAAAAAAAAAAAAAAAAAAAAAAATGAATATACACATAATGTGTGTTTTAGAGAAATGCCTGATAATGAACAGATTTTTTATTTTGTTTTATATATGTATATATATATATATATATATATATATATATATATAAAAGTGAAGTGAAGTGATATGCAGCATGCATATCACTTCAGAGACCCCAGTGTGAGAAATAAGTAAGCAAGTAAATGTATAAACACAGTGCAAGGCTAATAGTTATATATTGTACTGGAGTAGTTAAATGCATAAGTTGGAACACATGTAACCCTCTCCTTTTTTATGCACTGAACTTTGTGCAGTTTTCCCACAGTCGACACTGAGATTTTAGCTCCAACTGTCCTGAATAAGTTCAAAATGGCTCTGTCACACCACTTGTGCGTACACTTCTGTTTAAAGTAGTAATGCTGACCCACACAATGAAACCCACACAACCAAATTTGACTGTGAGTGCAGAGGACAAACTATTTAGTGCAATATGAGAGCAGCCAGAAGTGACTACCCAGAAAAAAAAGATGGCTAAATGTTTTACTAGTAGTCACCCAGAACCTCATTTAGTGATTGTTAACAAAAGTTGGTTAACATCTTTGTTTTATACTTTTCTGTATATCCATGTCTAACTTTGGAGGAATTTCCGCCTGCTTCATTGGTTTACACTTTTCAGTGAACTTTCACCTCATTATGTCCCACCACAGTGTCCTCTTTAAACTGAAAGTGTATCAGTTTTTTAAAATCATCACTTCATGGGGATGTGGAATGCATGGTTGTCATGGTTTTTTCATAAATATTTACTGTATTCTTGGATTTCTCATAGCTGAATAAAAAGAATAACTGAGACCAGTAGGAAAAACAAGATGCAACGGGACACACACAAATCCTCCAAACCAATTATATATAGACTATAACTTTAAAACACTAAGACTGCCCTTTTGAACAGTGCATTGCTACATGTTCAGCCTAAAGCTCAAAAGTGAAAGATTAGAGTTAGAAACACCTGTATGTTTTAGTGTCTGCTGTGTGGAGGGGATTTCCAATTCTGTGCGGAATATTCAGAGGTGAACTTTGCATGTGCAGACCTTTTCCAGGTTGCACGTGCCAATAAACAGCACCTGAGGAACTGTTGGCTGTTTGCAGTGAGAAAGAAAGTTACACCCCAGAGAATCTTAAGGGAAACAGGTGTCTTAGCTCTTACAACATAATGCAGTTTATTATTGCATAAAGATCAGTATGAATTCATGAACACGGAGAGTTCTCTCACCCAAAGGTGAAAAAAAAAACAAAAAAAAAAAACAGGGAAATAAACCAAAGATGAGGATGTCTTTGCTCTGCTGTGCTGGCTGTGGGTGCAGGTGTGTGTGGAGACAGGCAGTGATAAAATACTGGACCAGTAACACATGGAGACTGGGCCAAATTTAGCCATATATTTTGACTGAAGGAGGTATGCATGTGTGATGAAGCAAGGGAGAGAAATCAAGACATCTGTGTATGTGTGTGTGTATGCGCACGAGCATGCGTTTGCATGTTTATTAGCAGTTTGGATCCTGCTGAGGTGACAGATGTTCATGGCAGAGGTAGGCAGAGATGAGACACAGCGTCCAAATTAATCCATGTGTGTGAGGTGTGTGTGAGGGGGAGCGCCCTTCCCCATGGAAGTCAGAAAAGCTGTCCTTCACCTGTCTGTGTTCACAGCATTGTGTGCGTGCGTATGTGTGTGTGTGCGTGCACCGTACGCTGGCATGATTTAGTGCAAACAGGTAAGACTTCCACCTTCAGCCATGAAGTGATTGAGTTTCCTGAAGCTTTAGCAGATGTCCAAACCCCAGGATTCACCCTCTGCCTCTCTCTATCTTCTGCTCTCTTCCTGTCTTTGTTGTTTTGGTTTTCTCTGAGCTCCTATTTCTATTTTATATTCTTTCTGTCCTTGTTGACTCCTTGTCTTACTTATTTTCAAACACACAAAAACACCCCCCCTCACACACATACATGCAACATGAAAACCAGAGCAAGATCGAGTTCCAATGATATCTCTCTATTTTTCTGTGATGGAGTGATTGGAGCACAGATTTTTTTTTTAAATTGTTTCTTTTACACATTTATTAAAGGTCTTCTGGGAAATCTAACAAAATCTGCTGGGTTAAAAACATACATACAGCAACTTGAACTATCAATATTGGTGATGTATGTATGTATTGGCTGCCGCTTACCATGTTGACAAAGGAAATGAAACAAGATGAAACAAAAAATATTTTTTGTTAACAACTGTTAAGTTGAGTAATTTGACCACTATGAGTATGTTTGGAGAGAAGGTGAGGCCTTTAACCCTAAGAACACCTACTGTTAGGCATGATGGTGATTATATTATGCTCTGGGCCTGTTTTTTTTTCTGCCAGAGGAACTGGTGCTTTTACAGAAAGTAAACAATGAAGATGATGGAACAATGAAGAGGGAGAATTTACTTCAAATCCTTCAGGAAAACCTAAAATCAACAGCCAAAAGGTTGGGTCTCAATGCAGCTGGATGTTTCAACAGGACAATGTTCCCAAGTACTGACCAAAAGTGGTACAGGAGTGGCTAAATTCAGCTAGAATTAAGGTGTTACAATGGTCTTCGTGTCCTGTTTGAAACAACATCAAGAACATGTGGACTGTGCTGGAGAAACAAGTTTGTGTCAGAAAGCCAATTCAAATCAAAAGCTTCCCAGGTGCTTGTAGATTGCTAGAAGTGCCTAAATGTACCCATAATAAATTCAAACAAAACTAAAACTCATGAATGTTTTTTGTGAGGGAAAAAAAAAATCATTCCATCCCCAAAAAATAAGATTTGTTGAAATCACTGAAGCTCAAGAGTGACAGGATATACATGCTCTTTGCAAGTGCATGTAAACCTTTAACCACAACTGTATATACACACCTACTCAACATACATATACACCACATTCATATACAGACACACATATAGCACCACAGACGATGTTGACTGAGGATGCAGATAAACATGCACCCACACACAGCTATAAACACAAGGAAGTGCTGGTTTGGATGTTATGTGAAATTATACCTCATGTATGAGAAGACACATAAGAAACACGCACGAGTGTCAAGTGATTGGTTACACAATTAGAACCGTAAGTTCCATTAAAAAGCAGAAGCTCTAACTGTTTGTACATTTGTGCAGGGAGAAATGAAACTTGTGAAACTCAAAAATCTACAGTCGAAGCCAGATATGGGATGTTTTGGTGCCTTTGTTCAAAAACACATCCAACATAATCAAGCACACAGGTTGAAATATCAGACCTGACATACTTTACAGATATATGTCATTATTTAAGGTAAATCACATCTGGGATTCAAAATAATCTTACAATGTTCATCCACCTTTGCAGCCTATTTTACATACATTTAATGATTATGCCAAAAAAAAGTACACTGGACAGGACACTACACAATTATTGCACAGTCCAGTTCAATGTTTTGTCTGCTAACCAAGCCAACCTTTAGCTGTTAGAGCTGTTTTAATTGGCTGTAATTGTAGCTGCAGTCTAACTCAATGAAAGCAATCAAAAGCAAGCAAGATTACAAGACATTGGTCACCGGCCCTTGGGGCAGAACTCCAGACAAGGGAACGACACATGCACATACAAGATAAACAAAAAGTCACGCACACATACATACAAGCAGTCACCCACACATTTCCTGCCTGTTTCATGTAAGATGGTATTTTCTTCTTTCTCTTCTGTTTGGAGAGGAAGTACGGGTCTAATGACTTTTCCTATGCGTCACAAACACTGCACGTGGGAGGCAGACAGCCGCGCTGCACGTGTGTGCATGTGGGAACCTTTATGCATATATGTATGAGTTTGTGAAGAGCTTGACACATGCTGGTTTTGTTATGTATTTGTTCCGAGGTGTCATGTGAATTTACAAGTTGGCGATTTTGAGAAACTTCACATTTGTATTTTTGTTTGTGTCTCTGAGAAAAAGTTACGCCTGTGTTTATGTGTTTGCGGGAAATGTTCACACGCTACTGTTAGTATTTATGGTCAGTCTGAAAAATAAGTTTGTCTCTGAGGAATTTTACGCATATATATTGTTCTTCTTGTGTGCATTTGTATGAGCATGTGCATATACTTGTCCGTATATGCTTGTAATGAAGAGTGTTCATACAGTACTATATGTGTGTGCAGTTTGTTTTTGCATGTACTTTTTGCTCAGTTCTTGTAAAGGCTGTTCTTGAAACACCACTGAGACCTCACACAGTTTTTAAAACTTGCTGCTTTTCAGGGGTTTTTTGTGCTGCTCACACTCCCTATATCGATCCTAATCAATATTTTATTCCTTTTGAGAATTATTCTGGACCGAGCTGAAATTTCAGGTATAATTTGTTGTAGTAATGCATCCCATATTTATGATGGTTGCTACCAATACTTCTCCTGGCCTCTCCATCAGGCATTATTTTAAAGCTTTTCAGAAGAATCAACAATAAGCTGTCAAACTCAGCATTTTTTTTTAAACAGAAAATTAAAAAGTTTTAAAAACATGTATATGTTGCATCCTGTGAAAGGTCATCAAGATATTCTGTGTGTATTTGGCACTACCACCCTTTAAAGTAGTATGATTTGATCTCTGGTTTGGATTTCACTCTTTAACCAATAAGAATACTTGTATGATTATATGTGACAATTAAACTAAACTGAACTTGAAGTAAACTCGAGTGAACCAGTATTTATAACTTAACATAACACTGATCATTCACTTCATAAATAATATGGTTCACTGATGCAGGCTTCCCTTACTAAATATTCTCACAACCAAAACTAACTTCGTTCAGTCACCTTTAGGGTCAAATATCTCAAGCAATATTAAACTATCAGGAGTCTAGCTGTAAACCACACAAGGTTAGCTAATCCTGCAATAGTTGGTTACTCAGCTACAGCGGCAGTGAGCTTGCACAGTTCACCCGGGGTCACACAGAAGTGTTTTGCTCAAAACGAGTACCCATTCAAAGACCAAGGTTAGTGCTTAGCTATGAGCAAGTGACTATTGAAACATTATTTTAGGTGAAATGAAAAACAGAATCAAAAACAGTCTTTTGATTGCATCCAAGGCCTTTGCTGAACTCTTCCTCCAAACTCATCACTCCCCTTCACTACCTTTGCTCCCTTGTGCCAACTCCATAATTTCCCTTACTATGTCTTACTCTTATGAACACCCTCTCTCCCCTTGCTTCCCCGCCTTTTCCATCTTTTTCACATCTTTTCTCCTGTTCCTTCCTCCCTCTGCCCCTGCCCTGCCAACGCTCCATCCTCCCTCTTTTCATTCTCTGTCTGTCGATTTCAACTCATTCCCCTTCTTATTTTCCTCATGCATTTCTCTCTCATTGCGTTCCCACCTCTGTGTCTCTGTCTTTCAAATTCAAGTTTTAGCAACTTAAAATATGCTTATTGGCTTTATTAGAAGTGATCTGTCATCAAGGCTACAAAACTTGTGGTGATTGGAGGAGTAGGCATTCACAATGAAGTTACAGTAGTTACAGAAGAAAAAATAGCTATAACAAGTAAATAACAAGTAAAGTGTAGTAGAGAGTAATTAATTTAATCAATCTGTGCGCCACACTTCTCATCTTTTAAATTGTGACAAAGCCAATTTATACCTCAATCATAAATGAGATTTAAAGGACATAATTTAAAGGACCAGTTTGTATGATTTAGTGATATCTACAGTAGCAGTGCTGTTGCAACACCCCTTCCTTCATAAACAGAAAGGGCCCTATCAAAAGCTAGCTTTTAGTTTGTCCATTCTGAGAGAGGACTCGTGGGTGTTAAGACTTTATGATGATGGGATGACCTGCTCTGCATCTGATTGGCTTACCCACTAATCCTAACCAATCTCAGTCATCATGCTTAAACCTAATCTCCTCATGCCTAAGCCCAACCAACCAAACCAATGAAGTACCTTATCTTAGAATAAAGACTGGAAACAGGGAAGAAACAGTGTTCAGTTGGATTTTTGTTACCTTTAGATAGAGACAGGCCACTGTTGCCCCTTGTTTTCAGTGTTTATGCTAAGCTAAGGTAATTAGGCTGCTGGCTGTAGCTTTATAATTAGCACACAGATGTGTTTCTTCTCATCTAACCCTCAGCAAGAAAGTTAACAAGCATATTTCCCAAAAAATCTACATTTTTTTATGTGGTCATATTTCAGTGACATAGTTTTGATGAACACTTAGTTGCAACATGATTCTGCTATAACAAACACTTCAAACATTTTGTGCTTAAGCCCAGACTTCTAGCAAATTATTGATTCATTTCTTTTAAAACTACTGAAGAGTTTGAGTTGCTTCAGTTTCACCAAATTTCTTTACAGCAATTTAATGATGGGGATGACTTGGGTTTTGCCTCTCCTGCTCCCCCTCCTCCTCTCTATCTCTGTTGCTCGATTTAGCCCTCTTCAAACCTCGCCTCTTTCAGCTCCACATCATCAGCAGAAAGACTACTGTTGCAGTTGAGCTGAGTTCAGTTGAGGTCAGACAGACAGTGTGTGCTGCCCCGGGGAGATACAGACTGGCTACCAACCAAATAAGTTGGAAGGCAATGTCCTGGTATTTCCTCTCTCTCTCTCTCTCTCTCTCTCTCTCTCTCTCTCTCTCTCTCTCTCTGTCTGTCTCTCTCTCTCCCTCTCTCTCATTTGTGAGAGCTTGTTGCTCCTACTGAGCATTGGAGGCTGAGTAGAGCTCCTGGGAAACCAAATCTGACCATTAGAGCAAGTAATAATAATAATAATAATAATAATAATAATAATAATAATAATAATAACAATAATAATAATAATGAATAAATTATTGTCCGTCTCTCATTTCACTATCACTCTTTCTCAGCTTCCCTCCCTTCCTCTCCATCTCATCTCCCATGTGCTCACACACACATATTTGAATGATTTATTTATGTCAGCATAAATTACAGCAATAATCTCTGGTGTACTCAGATACTGGTGCAGTTGGTGTTTTAGCAGCAATGTTTTGTGGGGCCTCGATACCAGCTAATTTTGATCGGTGTGCATCTGTGTCTGTGTGTGTGTGTGTGTGTGCTTGTGTGTTTGTTTAAACTTCCTTGGCTTTCCCTGACGATTTTGATCTGAGTAAACAAGTAGCCGGCCAAATAACTGTGGAGTGAGAGAGAGAGAGAGAGAGAGAGAGAGAGAGAGAGGGAGGAGAGGGAGAGAGAGAGAAACAGGGTCAGAAAGTGTGTGAAGCAGTGAGAGAGGCAGAAAGGCAGACACTTACTCAGGCTAAACCCTGAAGTCCTGGGCAGGAAGCTGATATTTTCCCAGACTTACTCTTTTTTTTTGGAGTCTGATCCGACAATTGTAGCTTCCTCTGAGGGGCTAATAATACAAGAGAGCCATTGTGCAATGCGTCGTTTCCCCTCGCCTGATTTAGCAAGAGAGAAGGAGTTTGCATGAAATCTTTCTACTCCCAGCGTGGTTGGGTGGAGTTTTTTACTGCCATCAGATTGGATTGTCACAGCACATTGTAATAATGCACTTAGTCTGGCTCAGATGAACATGAATACATAGATAACAGTGCTCACAGATACAGTAGCCACTATATAGTTTCATTCGATTTCCTGTGTCTGTCCTGTACTGGCTCTGTAGTTTCTTTTCAAAACATTTCTTTGCAGGCAGAGGGGAAATTCAATAACTGTAATGTGGAATGTGAAAGACTTGAGATGGACAAACTGTTTCAAGTACACATTGTTGATGTTTAGTCCACATACAAGGTAGAAAGAATGCAAAAAGCAGTATTTGGAGCCATAATGGAGCCATAAAAATACAGAGACGATGAATAAACTCATACACATTGTCATGGCCAATTCAAGTAGAAACATGTATGGCACAGCAAATATAGATACAATAAGTAGAAGAAGCAGATGATTATAGAGCTTATTTGTTAACGTTCAGACAGAAAAGCACTTGTTTGTGCAGGTATATGTACAGTACTTACTCAAGCACCATGCGGTCAGCATTATGAGGGTTTTGTATAATGTTTTATTTTAACTACTGTTATATTATTAATAGCAATGGGACCAATCATGCATTGTCTTCCATAAGCTTTATGCATCCAATCTGATTAGCTAACTACTTCAGGTTTTGTGTACAGATGGTTTCATTCTGATAACAGTAACACTAACAATGGTGCTCTGAAATCTGATGGTCTAACATCTGGTTTCTATTTACTGCAATTGCAAACACTATGAACTGTCGGAGAAATGAGGACACAGAGCAAAATGATTTCATCAATTCCGTTCCATTTGTTTTAAGCTGGTATATGGTAGCTTTTTTTTAACCTTTAAAATCATCTAATAAGTCCTCTAAAGGGATCTTACTAAACAGCTGCGGAAACTATATTTGCATTTCTTTAGATTAAAAACATCCATAAAGGCAGTATGTGTCTTATTTGTGCCGTGTGACAGGAAGGAGTTTTATTAGAAACTGTGCCGTGGACAGGTGCACCACTGAAAACAGTCCCACACAGAGTAGAAGGCTTAATGTGAGAGGAAATTACCTTTTAGATGGATGATTTTTGTAGCGTACTCGACACAGCATTATAAAAGATATAAGTGATCTGGCAAATGAAATATTAACCCCCGGCATTGCTTCCGTGTTCACTGCGTACCTATGCTACACCTGTATTGCATCAAACATGTGGACTTTAATAATGTTTTGTTGAATTTTTAAACACACAAACCTTCACTTGTTATTCACCACAAATGATCAATGGTAGGTTGGGAGATGAGATGATAATATAAATGCGCAAGGAAAGCATTATTCTTACATGACTTGTGAGATAGAAGTAGATTTTATGACCTAGACAGGGCAACATTAATAAGACAAATCACTGTGTATCCCAGCTTACCCTTGATCATCCCCACAGGCAAAGCAAACTCAGCCTGTCTGGCCAGGTTGACTAGTTTCTGTGTGTGTCTTTGTGTGTGCGTAACTGTAGCTTTGCATGCATCCCTATCTGTTCATCTGGCTTCTGGCCTGTCTCACTGTTTGTCTCCATGTTTGGGTAACCATGCATCTTTCATTTTATCAGTAACTCTATCAATTGCTGTGTGTATGTGTGTGTCCATGGGTGAAATGACCACTGAGTTTCCCTCTGTGTTGACCACATGGTCCACTCCATTCTCCTTTCCTCCGGTCCTCCTTTTTACCCCACCTGGCCGCTCTACCTTGACCACCCATGTTGTCCTGTCTGGCCTGGCTTCATCTGTTGTGCTGAATGGTCACATTATTCGGACTCTTCCATCCATGGGGTTTGTCACCCTATGTGGGGTCCCTGCAGGTGAAAGTGGTCTTCATTAAAAGCGATCAAAACAAATGCAAAGTGGCACACAGGGCGTTTTCCTATGAATACACGTTGCTACTCTAAAATTGTCAACTAGGTATTTCCTAGCATCCCTGTGTAAGCAGATAAAGATCTGGGAGCACAGCACGTCAAGGGATACCCACCCTCACTGAACAGATAATGCAATGAGCACCACCTACAGAGACCTGTGTAATGAAAATGAAAGGAAACAATGTACTGCACAGTGCACACTTACTTACAAAAAGCAATGCAGGCCTACCGCAGTCTCAACAGAGTCTTAAAGCTTTAACATGCAGGGTTAACTAAGAGTTAATATATTGTGAAGCTTGTGATATCCAAAGGCTATTCTGAGCATTAACCGCTAACACCTTCATTACCATCACAAATTACTACACAATCCTTCATCCTCTCTCTCCACCTGATCTCAGCTCTTTCATCTCTGCCCTCAAAGCCACATTCTCCAGTAGTCAGAGACAATAAAGGTCTAATTCATCTTGGCCAGAGCTTGTGAGCAGAAATACCTGGCCGGCAGGCCATATGGTTAGTCTGAGTAGGGGAAGTGCATGTCTGTGTGTATAACCTTACCTGTCTGGCTGCATGACATTGTTTGTGTTTGTGAACATGTACAGGTTGTGTGATTAAGTGTGCAGATATACCCATTTGTCTGAGTGTGTGTGTGTGTTTTCTGCCCAGGTCTCTTTGCACATGTCTTCTCATTATGGTACTAATTACCCGGGTGTGGACTTAAAAAGGACATGAGATTTTTAGTCCAGAGACAGGAGGTGAATTGTCGTTTCCCGGTCTAGACTGATCTAGATGATTAAAGGTTGTGCCACAGTGACATAGAAGTGAAAAAACAGAGGATTTGGCGCAGGGAGTCTTTTTGTTTTACCTGCTTCCGTCCTCTGTTTTAGCAGTTTAGAAAGGATGCCCGAGAAAGGGGGCTGAGCCGTGCAATGCCTGTGGCAAAATATGAAGACAGAAAAGTTTTTTATTTAATCTGATCCAATTCCATTATGGCGTCCCGCTTTTTCGCTGATCAAATTATTCTCTTTCAGTGTGCTCATGAATTCTTGAAGGCATGTTACTGTTATTAGGTTCATTCAGAACAATTGAAATAACTGCTTGCACCTCTTTGCCCTGCTGTAAACATTCACTTGTGCCCTCTTTAAACTTTCTTCCAGTCTCTATTTAAAGGGCAGACGCTAGTAAAACTACCCAGCTGTCTGCTCTCTCTCTTTCTCTCTGTAAACCTAGCCAGCTGTCTGCCCTCCACTTTTGACCTTGTTTTGATGAACACTGTTGTATGTGTGTGAGTGCGCACATGCGAATGTGCATGTGTGCGTGCATACATGTCAGTGGGCTTTCAGTGCGACCCTTGACCTTTTGTGACTGACAGGCTAAATCTAGCCACCCTGCCTCTCTCGCTCTCGCTCTCGTCTCCTTTTCTCCCCTCTGTTTCCTGACTGATTGCCTGTCAGTGGGACAAGATCTCAGGCTAGGGCATTATATGTGTGTGTGTGTGCGTGTGTGTGAGGGTGGGCGGGTGTGTGAGTGCCACTAAGACAGGGAGGGGAACAGAGCACGTTCAAGTGTGTGTTTGTGTATAGGTGAAGGTGTGTGCACAAGCTAAGGGGGTCACAGAGGAAGACACTGTCCAGACATTTCAAAAATAACAACCCAAATGAGTCGTGAAGCTGTGCCTTGATTGTGTGTGTGAGTGTGTGTGAGTGTGTGTGAGTGTGTGTGTGTGTGTTGTAGCAAAGATCTGGTTATTATTTAGTCAGGCTTTGACCTTTGACCCTCCCCTTTGACCTCCCACATCCTGTTCATTGGAGAAACGATGGACACTCATACATATGCACACACACACACACACACACACACATAGACACACCCGGGGATTTAAGGGGTTTGTGTTTGTAAGGGCTGGGAGTAAATTCAGAGATTTAGCGATTTCACTAACGTGAGTAGTTCAAGGTAGAAAAAACATGACTGGACTATCAAGGAATGTTCACAAAATTGATCAAACATGTTTCAGAGATGCTGTTAACATGCACGTTAGCTAGAGGCAGCCAACATTCTGCTTTAATACAACCCATATTTTAACAGTTATTCCCTGTCTACCTGTCGGTATCTATTTTATGCCATTTTATCAATTGAGTTTGCACTGGGGCAAAAAAAAAAAAAAAAAAAACAGCGACCAGAGAGACATGCAAAGAAATACAGAAGGTAGGGAGCAATCCATAGACAATTTGGAAAATTGAGAATGACGTAAACTGTTATTGAAAGGTTTTTGATGATTACTGCCAATAATATTACTATTTATTGATTACTGCATGCACCGGGCTTTTGTTCATTCAATAAAATGACCCCAAATTATACAAAGTATCACCTTGGCAACAAAGGTTCTTTTGCTGCCAATACAATAAAGGAGAAGGAAAAGCAGCAGGAGTAGCTCTGGGCTCTTTCCCTGCTGGATAACATTACTTTGTGCTTTTGTGATAGCATCTACTCAGAGCCTTGTATTAGCCCTCATTATGACTGCCTAAGCTTTGTATATCTGTCTGTGCATCCATGCGTACTGGGCAATAGCAGTCATATGGTATATCCAATTTGTTATGTGTACATTCACGCACTTTATGTCCATCTGTTGTGTATAAAATATATTTATCTGTAAGAGAAAGAGACATAACTGTCTTTGTTTATACTGTAGCACATGTATGACTGTCAATTACTTCTTATCTAATCTCTTAGTGACATTCTTTCCAGCTTGATCACAAACCCCATGGCTCCTGGTTGTGCAGCCATATCCACCGATAAAGAAACAACAACACAGACAGAAATTTAGCCGTGGTTAGGCATCATATGATGCCTTCTCCATTTTGTGGTTATGGATGGATAGTTATAAATGGTTAACCTGGTTAACATCTGTTTTTACTTTGACCGAGATTTGAATTGCACTAGTTCTACGCCTTGCGGTGCCATTGCCATGACCACGTGTTATCATTGCACATATCCCAGCAGTGATAGCAGTAAATACAATCACATCCTTCAAAATGAAACGTAAAGAAAAGAATATATTGGCACATCGTGACATTTATTTCGCCAGTCTACCCAAGGTATCCAGCATTAAAACACACACAATAAAACAGAATGCAGCAGCATAGAAAACAAAATAAAAACAATAAAAATACAGCAGTGAAGTGGAATTCAATAAACTCACTTGAAAGCGCAGACTCAATTATGGTCAGGCTTGAGTTTAGCTGGAGGGGAAAACTTTATTTTTTAACTGCCGGGGCTGGGTGAATGGGTTGACTTGGTGCTTGGGTGAGACATTTGTTTGGGCAGTGTGCGTGCACGGGTGCGTTAGTGCAAGGGTGCGGGTGTGTTTGTGTGTGGATGTTAACGGATGTCTGCTAGTGTAAGCCAAACAGCCCCTATCCTTAATTCCAGGGTGAACTTGGACTTCCTCTCCTTTCAAGTCTTCTTTTCAACACAAGACATTTCTCAGTGAGTCATCTCTCAGTCCGGTCAGGTCTCTGTCTTCCTTAGTTAGATGTTTATTGTTCTTATATTTCTCTATGGTATACTGCTTATGTAGGAGCCTATTTCAGCAATTATTTGCTACCGGTAAAAGAAGAATGATAGCATCTTTTCAAATTATTCTGAATCTGACAGCCTGAATTTAGGTTTGCAGAAAAAAGAAAAATATGTCTATGTGTTGTTTTCTTTTATTCTTTTCATACCAAACCATGGGTTGGATCCTTGAGGGGACAGGGTTGGGCAGGCATTGCTTTCTGCTACAACGTCTGTTTTGATACTACCAACAGGACTTCCCAAGGTCAGAAACATTAAAATCCTACCCATAAGGGGATTTAATCTCATATTGGCAACTGTAAGTCATTCATTAGTTTTTTATATCACTCTTTAGGGCCTTTGTTCAGTAACCACTTATCCCTCAGGGCAGTTTCCCATGTCACTTTACCCATAAAAGAGAACCGTGGTATGTCTTTATATTGAATATACTGTAGGCCGCCCATGTGGGATGTCTTCTAAGTTCCCAAAGGTGTTAGTTGTCAAGCCTTCAGCTGTGCGCTTGTTCAGTGTCGCCTCACACCAGACCTGACCCTGGTGACTTTTCACCTTTTGAAGAGTGAACTTTGACCTTTAGAGAAATGACCCTTGATCTTAACAGGTCCTAATGGCGTGGAGAGGACTGCTGGTGACAGGAGACAGATGGAAACACACATACATGTAAAGACAGACACACATGTGCTGGTGCACAGACATTGAGACACACTATAGAGTGCAGAGCGTTGCTCTGCAGGCCTGAGGAGTGACAGGAGAACCATGGGGACACACACAGACTGAGCTTGGCTTACACAGGAAACTGCTGAGACATGCAGGTCATGTCTGTTTCCATGTTTATGGACCCAGCAGACATACAAAGGCAGACAAGCCCATACACACTCACTATGTGTAATCAAGTCGCTTTGTTTTGTGTGCTGTTGAACAGAGTTTTGGCTAAGACAACGTTGTCTGTTTGACAAAGTAGGAGCTGATTTTTTTCTACCCAGAACTACAGGTCAGCCTGACTTTGTTTTATTACTGCTGTTTGAGAACATGTATGCGAGTCTGCACAAACTCCACAAGAACATGCAAGAACACAGCTGCATGCATACACCTTACCTACTGTAATTGAGTTTGCTGAAGGTTAAACTGGACACAAACTAATATGTTTTGGCCTCTGAGGGCTTCCTCCTCACTAAAATAATGAGCTTCGTAGTTTACCCTTTACTAAATCTCCCCAGTAGACCACAGATGGCCTTTCAATTACCAAGCTAAAACATGCAGAATGGCAATGTATGGCATTATCAATGAACATGCAAGAGGGACCACATTCTCAGCACCTCATGAGCAAACCGGCAAACACGCACGCACACAATTGCAGACATATGCAGACAAATACACAAGCATATGGTGTATGTACCCACATGCATGCAAGGACACACATATGTGCACACACACACAGCCAGATTACTTTGCTTATTTGCTTAGCAAGCAATCTTTGTTGGGGTCACCACTCCTCACCCCTGCAGTGCACCAATCTATAAAGCCAGCCTGCTGGGACCCGGTCAATCCAAGGTATTTGTTGAGTGATATGAAGTTAGTTTCTCTGCTGCTGCTGCTGCTAACTGGTTCATACTGTATCAGGAAATTCAGATTTAAGATAAATGCAGTATGCAGCAGAAAATCTGATTTTTCCATTCATTTTGCCATTTGCCCTCTCCAGGGCAGATATAGCAAATGGCACAATTTAACATGAGTGCTTCTTTGAATGTAGGCATATATCCGAGGTTGGTTGCATGGGCACGTTCTCCATCCAACACACTGTACACTGGAGAGCTTGTTCTCTATGAGCCCCAGTACAACCACATTGTCTGTACTTACACCTCTGTTAACTCTCCAGCAATCACTAGTCTCAGATTACAGATAAGTTTAATTCATAAATAAGATGCCAGTAAAAGAGGCACAAATCTGCTGATTTATCACTGTGACAAGGAATAAATTGGTTTACAAAGTATTCAAAATTGTAACTAAATTTATTCAGATTCTCCAACATGTTCTGAAAAGCTTAAGCTGTGTCTATATTCATAACTTTGCACCAACAGCAAACTACCATGTCACTTGCCATCAATTCAGTGTCTTCAGCCAACGTGTAAACAGGAAGAGCCAGTAACCGCTAACCCTGTGATAAGTGTCCAGCCCGCGCTGAGCCTCAGCAGCCCCCACGTGCGACACAAATTTCTGACTTACCCACTTAAAGTTGTATGTGCTTATCTTAGGACCAAAATCTTCTTTAACCTGCTACAACCTCTATTTTCTCACTTTTCAGATGCCAATCACTTTCTGCCACTGAAGGTGGTACGCGTTAAAATGTTGGCATATGGCTGTTAATTGTAGTTGATTAAGATTTCGTTTTAATCATTTAATGAGTGAGTGAATTATTATTATTATTCATTACCATTCTGAAATCAGTCACTTATACAGTATTTATAGAATTGCTGATAGATGGAGAGACAAATAATAATGGGGAACCTCTGTAATCTTTACATCAGTGTGACAGCCACTACTTACTTTTGGATGTTTTTAGTGTGAAATGTTTACCTAAATTTGTCTTTTCTGAAAAGGGCTCATACTGTGACACGATGAGATGAGAAAGTTGTGCAAAGCTATATGTATGCAAGTCCCACTGTTTAGGAATATATAATTCTCTATTGATATGCTAAAAAGACATTTGGGATTGGGGGTTTTAAAGGCAGATATCCAACAGGGAGTTGTGGGCTAGCGGAGGGTAGCTGCATAATCAGCTCCACCATCAGCTAACTGATGTTCTGCATAATAGAGATGGGATTTCTGGGTCAGTGTGTGTATGCGTTGTGTGTGTGATGGTAGTGGTGGGGGTTTGTCATTTTATCTGCATGGATGTCTGCATGTGTCCTATCAGCATCTGTATGCATGTGTGCAGTCTCTATGTTTATCTGTGCGTGTGTGTGTGCGCGCACGTTTTGTGTGTGTGTCAGGGGCACTGACCTCTTTCCCCACAGGGAGGACGGTCCCTGTCTCATTAGGGTAGAGAGATTGAGAGACAGAGAGACAGGGAAGGAGAGGAAGAACAAAAAAAAAAAAAAAAAAAACAGAAGATGGGGAGAAAGAAACACAGGGAGCAGCAGTAGAAGGCAGGCATAGAATGTAGTAGGGGGGTTCATCCTAATACATTCCTCATTCATTACCACAATGAGCAGGAAGGGCCATGGCGAAGGTCATGAAGTTTTCTGATTCACACAAAAAGCAGTCACACACACATGCATCTCCCACTTCCCTCCATGGGGTATATGTCACAATCCAGACTTGACTGTGATTTAATTGAATCAAGAGGCAGTGTGTGGGTGTTTGAGGTTTAGGAAACAGGGGAAGAAGGGCTGTGGGGGTGGATGGTAAGAGTGTGTGTGCGTGTGTGTGTGTTTATATAGACAGAAAATCTGATTGTCAGGTTCCATATGTGTATAAGTGCACCCAGGGCTCTGTCTGTATTTGTGTGCAGGGTGGCATGCATGTGTATGTCTGTATAGAACCTGTGGGTGTATATACACGTGAGTATGGGATTACTCAAACCTCTACAGTCCTGATCCAGCCTGCTTGGCTATTGAAACACCAGGCAGGTTAAAAAAAATGTCCTTTAAGTTCGAATGAGGTGTCGCTTTTTTCTCTTCACAGACCAAACAAGGTTTATATAAGAACAAAAAAAAGAGAAGAGGAGGGAGGAGGGAAGAATCTATAAGAGCAGCTGTACGTCTGAGAAAATCAAAGCAAAATGCAGCTCTGGTTATTATACATATCATATTCAAGTCATTAAAGGATATTGAAATCACACTCTGTAGGAGAAAGAAGAAAAAAAAGGGATTGGGGGTGAGACTGGGGGTTGAGTGATGGAGAAATGCTGAATGAATGTCATGATAATCCTCAGAGAAAAAAAAAGAATAGCAGCAAAGTACAAAGCAACCACAACAGAAGCCCTAAACCGCAACGAAGCCCACCACCTTATGATCACAGAGCAATGTGGTTTATCTGGCAGGAGGTTCCTATACTTATTACAGTCATAATCTAAACTCCTCCTGTGCTCATATTACAGCACTTAGGCCTACACACGACTAAATTTAACCATTTTGGGTACAGATCTCCTGTCTTATCTTAGATCTGACTCTTTCCTAAAGCCTATACTTCCAGAGTGTCCCAGTGGCTCAGTGTACATACTTTCACAAGGTTACAAAGCTTTCCGCATCCTGTTTCCCTGTCCGAGTTCAGATTGCTGAGCTGAGAGACATTTACACCGCCTATTCAGTTACATGCAGATATCACGCCGTTAGATCGCTGCAAATGCTATTCATGGATGTGTATTAGCTCGGAGAAAGTGAGAGATGGATAGGTTAAGGATGAGGGAAAGATCGATGGATATAGAGAGAAGAAGAAAATGCAGAGAAACAGCCGAAGGGAAACAGAGCATTGGACCGAG
This sequence comes from Protonibea diacanthus, assembly GCA_028641955.1. Classification (NCBI taxonomy): domain Eukaryota; kingdom Metazoa; phylum Chordata; class Actinopteri; family Sciaenidae; genus Protonibea; species Protonibea diacanthus. Next base: position 10,839,119 of record CM053983.1, on the reverse strand, counting down.
AAACAGACAGACAGCAAGGACAGAGATAGAGTGAGAGTCAGAGACAGAAAAAAAGAGGGAGAGAATTAAAGAAACCACAACAGAAGCCCGAAGTCCCCTTCTCCTTATGATGGTGGGGTGTGGTGTTAGGGATCTGGCACAACTTCCTACAGTACAGCCCCTTTCTAAACATCTCATATATACACCCAGAGAGAGACAAAGTCACAGCTAACCACATCACAACGTTTGTGCATATGTGTGCATGTGTGTGTGTGTGTGTGTGTGCGTGTGCTTGTGCATGTGTGGTTAGCTCAGCTGCTCCCAGGCTCACAGAAAGCATGCGTTGCCTGAGCGTGTCAGAGCTGTCTCTTGATCTCATCTGTCTTTTTATTGCCTAATCCCTGACTCTCTTCCCGTCCCACCCACCCCCACCCCCCCACCTCCATTCTGTCCTTCATCTTCTCCTTTCACCCCAACACCCCCCTCTCCATCTTTTTCCTTAAGGTTTGAATATGACCTTAGTTGCTCTGGCAACATACGATCCTTTCTATTCATGCCAATAAAGGTTGTCCCTTTTCCTGCCCTCCCACACATCTGTCATTCTCTCTGGATTTGATAACTGCCTACCGCATTGAACCTTTCAAGTGTTCCCGTTTGCTATAGATGAGTTTCAGATAGTAGCCAACCCACCATATGGGTCATTCATGCACTATCCCAATGGGTTGAGAGTGAGACGATGGTTGGCTCATGAATGTTTCATTCTGGTTTACATAACAGTGGCTCAGCTCTTTGGTAGCACGCGCTGAATGTATGATTACAAAATCCTGTCTGCTCCACTCGCCCTCGTCGTACTTTCTGTCTGTCTGTCAGTCTCGCATATGTTTTCTGTCCATTTAAATTTGCCCCATCTTCTCTTTATGTCGCATTTCATGAAAATAACTTCATGCAATCGAGACATATCACCATCATACAGACGCCCCAACATTCTCTCTCTTTTTTTTTTTTTTCAATTTCAACTTGCCTCGATGACATGACAGATGAAATTTGTGGCACCAAAGCACAGAAAGAAATAGTAAACATCCATGCAAACTAAGTATTATAACTAGACAGCTATATATAACAGACATTGTTCCCATAGTATATCTCTCTCTCTCTCTCTCTCTTTATATATATATATATATATAGCCTTAAAAAATAAATAAAGTGTATTCAGACATATTTACATATGAAAATACATGGCAGTTATGCTATTTCCAATATTTCTTTAGTTTACAATAGAAATGCCATAGAAATGAAAGCATGAATCTACAGTCACGAGAAACTCTGAGACTTACATTCATTTACTTCACACAACTCAAGTGCTAATGTCAACATGCTCACAGTGACGGTGCTAGCATTCTTACAGTATGTTAAACAGATATAATGCTTACCAGGTTTAGCATCTTAAAGCAACATTGCATAAAAAGAGTTGACAACTTTGCTAATGCACACCCTAACATCAACACAAGACCTAGCAGCTAGCTAATATTACTTACTTGTCTATTAGCAAGAAGCCCAGCTCGGTGTCTGTCTTTCGGTCCTTTACTTCACGAAACTCTTGACAATGACTAAAGTTCAGTCTTAGATTTGCACTTGTCCGGGGTTTCTTGCTCAGTTGCTCTCCTCGCTGCTAAGTGCAGTTATGTTGGCCGCTCACCTGGCTTGACTGACACTAACTCCGCTCTAGTCAGCATCCCCCCAGCCTGAAAACATCTTTCTGGTGTTCCAAAATACCTGTGGTACGAACAGCAAGGCTGGCCCTGTGCTCTGAGCCCACAGTCCAGTCTGTCTGGCTGATGGATGTATCTGACATTAGCACACACAATCAGCACATACAGCAGCTATATTTCACAGCGGTTTTCTTTCCATCAAGCTCAATCTGGAAAAGAGCATCTGGAAGACATCATAGGGAAAGAAAAAAAATATGATCCAGTTTGACCAAAATCAGTGAAATTGATGTATGACTTTATGCTGTAAAGCGTTTCATAATTGACATATGACAGAGACACCATTTACCTGATTAGACATCAATGTAGCCTCAACATGATTTGAAATCTGTACAGTACAAAGTTATTTTATTCTTTCTGTTACAACAAATAAAAGAAATGACTTAATGAGTTATTAGTATTGAAGCTCATTATAAAAAAAAAAAAAAAAAAAAAAATACCAACCTCATGGTGAAGTAGTAGCTCCAGTATCTATTCTCTATACCAGCTATAAATCTATACTACTGTCAGTGAGGCAGCTACAGTAAGTGCAGGTTCATAGATGATTTGTCTTCTTTCTCTCTTGCCTAGAGGAAGCAGGAGACAAACTGAGTTTCTGCCCTGCCATACTTCTGTCTTCCCCCAATAGAAAAGGAAGCTTTTCATTTTCTGGCAAGGTCGTGAAGCCTAGAGTAACTTTTTCACAGCTTTGGTCATATTTTATTCTTACTGTTTTTGGAATGTGCATAGAAAATGTTGTATATGTGTTTTCATCCTCCATCCTATGATATTGTAGCACAGGAAGAACTTGAAGACTGCTATATCAACTTTTATTTCTCTTGCTCTTGCGCTTTTGGTTTCTGCAGTCCTGCATTGAGAGATGAGGCCTCATGATGCTTTTAGCACACAAGCTTTTATGTTTTTGCCTGCAATTACTAAAGTAGATGAATTTTGTGTGTCACTCTGCACGGCATTCAGACATTTAACAATACCGAGTTTAAATCTTCAACTCCTCTGCTAGGGCAGAGAATAACGTACATGAAAGTACAGTTCAGATTTCATTCAATTTGTGCATGCAATCTGCCTGTAATTCGAGTATGATTTACTAAGGCAGCAGATAATTACACAATCAGCGACAGTACATCCTTCTAGTCACATTCTGTGAGTGAAGGATTATCAACTTTTCTGCAATTTTGTCTCCAGTACCAGTTCACAAAAATGGAGAGACAGATGTTTCGTGAAACATTTCTGGAGGAAACTGCATGCGCGATAATGTCTGTTCAGAAACATCAAATCAGCCATGCAATCCCCAGTTTATCCTTAGTTGGTTTCAATTGACAGACATGAATCCAAACCAAATCTGCTCTCACTTAATTGTAACACACTATGGATATGGCAGTGTATCTACTTTAATTGTATCTTCACTGAATGAGCACTCCATCAGTTGTGGTATAACACCAGCTCCAAAAGCTGCGATTACGTTTCAGCTGCGGCGCTAAGTAAAGACACCGCTGTGTCTGAGTCAGGTTCTCTTTGCCATTGAGTCGAGTCCCTCTCACCACCAATAAACGTGAAAATACTTAATGTGTTTCCATCTTGGTACAAATGCCTATTTCTGCACCACTTGTGGTCCAGCCTGTGTTCCGTCTCCTTTATATGTAGCCACCACTACTGTGTATGAGTCGGGTTCTTTTAGTCATTTACAAACATGATGCTGAGCAGACTATCACCCATAAATGTCGCTGTATGTCTCCACCCTTTGGCAGATATCTTACAGCAGAGTCTCTAAATGTCCCTTTAACCTGCCACTGAATATAGCCTGGCTCTAATCATGACAGAGGGTTATTAAAATATATTAGCACCCATATAATAAAAGTAATAATAATCTTTTTTTATATTCTCTCTCTCTTTCGTGCCATAACTTGTCTCAGTCTCTGTCTCCTTATCTCCTACTGGTCTGTCTCTGACTTATTTTCTGTTGAGGTGTTTGCTGTGGTGATAACTGTGTATGAGTCACGCCTTCTGGTATGTTTAGTTGAGCTTCTCTCTCTCTCTCTCTCTCTCTCTCTCTCTCTCTCTCCCTTCCTGTCAGGTCCTCACGGCCATTTAGTAGACTGTGAAGCTGACAGACGATGGCCATGAATGATAAATGATGACTGTAGGTCTGTCTGGTGCCAACAGAATGCATAATACAGCATAATACAGCATAGATACAGCGATTCCTGTCCTCCAGACCAGACACATGCTGCTGTTACTGTATCATTGGCAGATCTGCCCCTCAGCAGTAAAGTGTAATGGCTCAAAGTGGAAATCCACTGAAAACAGCATTCAGGTATGTTGTGTTTACCTAGAATCTGAAATGAAGCACCTCTAGAAAGAGTTGGCTGGCAAGCCCTTGAGTGCCCAGTAAATTTAAAGCAGATGAACTCATCGTCAGGAGTGGCTATTCTGTAATACTAAATTTCTAATGAGGATGACAGACAGATATCTCATTTTATGGTACATTTGTGAACTAATCTTGTTGACTTGTAAACTTTTTGAGTTTTACCCCTAAGACCAGTCCTACATAAAGCACCAAGCTATAATGTGTTTTTGACCTTTTCTTCAGCAGCTGAATGTGTAAAACTTTTCCATCCATCATTTCACGACTTTCAATATAAATTATGAATATGTTTTTCCTTTCACTTTATTTTTCATGACGGCTTTAGAATGACATTCTTGACCTTTCAAGAGAAGATGTGGGAGTGCATCTGTTCCCGTGTGCAGTTTATCTGTATATTTTTGTGGAGTGGGTGGACACAGACACATACAGCATATAGACATGTTTATACGCCTGCATGTCTACGTCTCCCTGTATCTCATTGTGTGGGCTTAGTTATACCAAGGGTGCATAGGCATGTTTCTGTGCCTGCTCGCATGTAAGTACTCCAGACGTCTGTGTAGAGAAGCATGTGCACTTATGCTGGTGTGTGTGTGTGTGTGTGTGCGTGTATGTGTGTGTGTGTGTGTCTGCATGTTCCTACTGTAGTATGTAGGTCACCAATATATTCCTGATGAGGTCTAGTCCTCTGGAGAACTCTACAGATATGAAGGCCTAAATTAGACACTATTATCTGTGTGTGTGTGTGTGTATGTGTGTGTGTGTGTGTGTGTGTGTGTGTGTGTGTGTGTGTGTGTAACTATGAGAGAGAGAGCAAACTAGACACCATTATCAGACAAGAGCCTCATAGGCATGCGTGTTCAATTTTGTGCACATGCATGCTTTTACATGTAAAGAGCAGTATCATGAGTGTGTTTGTCCATCCATGTGCGTAGGTGTTAAATTACATGCTATTTCCAACATAATGTGTGTGTGTGTGTGTGTGTGTGTGTATGTACGACAGTGACACATTGGTATCATCTGACAGGCTAGTTGCCTGTTACCAGTGACCTGGGACTGTAAACCTTTCCCCAGTTTTAACGACTGTTGGCTCAGAAAGCCTGTCCATATTGTTGTTACCAAGCCAAACTGCTAATAAGCCTCAAGCACCACTCCTAGAAAACTATGTGGCATAGCAGTGTCCATGTGATAAGGTGTTACTCGTTGTAGGAAACACATATAGCATCCATGAGGGTTGCGTTTGTAACATAGGGATGGGAAAAGCTGATTTTATAATGTGTAATATGTAAATAAAAATCAATGTTTTTCTTTTTCAAAGAGATGTTTTTTTTTCAAGTGTTTTAACAGACTATGTCAATCAACTATACTCACAAATTGTTCTATGCACAGCTCTTAAACTTTTACTTTTGTGTGTCTACCATTAAAGAACCCCAGCCAGTAATAATAATATTTCTTTCTCGATAAAAAATGTGGATTCCTGCTGAGCTGCTTATCTGGTTGTTGAAACATTACATGTAATTCCCCCTTCATTTTAGGATGTCTACATTTCTAACCAGCCTACTGTCCGTAAGTTGCAGGGACAATCCCGCATGCAGTCAATCTGTCAAACCAATGTGGAATTTTCGCCGGAGCTCAGCCCAAAAGTTATATTCAATCCGAGAGAGATGAATGGGAGTGAGAATGTGTACCTTTGAAAAGCTTCATGCTTTGACCAAATCATATGCTGTCACTCCTAAGCTTTGGAAGGCCTGCACTTTTCATCAAAGCCCTTGATGGCTACCTTTCACAGCACTGTCGAATACACCCTCAAAAGCTTCCCTCCCTCCTTTCCTCCCTTCCCCTCCCAAATCTCTTTCTTCTTCCCTCCAATGTCTACTACCCCTCTTCCCTGCCTCTCCTTCCCCCTCCCTCAATCCTTCCATTCCCCTTGTCCTTAATCCATCCCTCCCTCCTCAATCAAACCCTCAAATCCCTCCAGGTTTTTTTCTCTCTCTCTGTGTATGTGTGACTTCAGTACTGTCAAGGTAGATGAAACAAGAGGAATTCAGATTCATCACAGTCGTAACCTGCCATGATAATAATCCACTACTATTCTTCCCATGTGGCGGTAGGCCGATGTTACTGGCCTTTTCGGGGTTTATTTGCATATTTGTTTCCCCTTTGTTTCTTTTGATGAATTATTTACTGTGGAGAGAAATGACAGCAGAGATCACTGATGATTGCTGTCGCGGGTGGATGGGTGCCTTTCTCCTCTTTGTAATTATTCCCTTTTTTCCTGATTTTCAATCAAGTTTTTCACTCATGTTCCCCGGTGACAACCAACGAGAAGCAGAAAAAAAAAAAAAACACACATACATTTTAGCATTGCAAGTGGAACCTTTCCACTGTCTAGCGGGAGCGCAGCTTCCTTTGTTGTTGTAATGATTACAGAGTAGGAAACAGCAGGAAAAAAGAGGAGAGAAGGGCGAGAGTAGAGATCAAATGGAAAAATACTGTAAACACAAACGTGCTGTAAGGACCACCTAACTCACCTCCTACACACAGGGCAAATGAGTGAAAACACACGCACACACATCCTGACTAATCAAGAGACTTGATTAGCATTAGATAAACTAATAATAATGATTGAATGGCACAGCTTTTGAGTTAAGTTTGAGCACAAAGTCCAATTGAACCTTCGGGAGCTTAAGGTTTGGGCTGTATTTGCACACAAAACAATGTCTAAAGAGTTGTAATCACAGTGAGTTGTGACCACATAAGCGCCTTGATTGTAAGCCTCGGAAACTGTATTCGCAGTGTGCATGATGGATCTAAATCGCGTACACACACAACACACACTGCCACCCTGTCCCTGTATTGCCCTATCCAGGAATAACAATGCATAATTCATGTCCCGAAGTCTCGTCTGCAGACAAAAGTCAGCGTTTGCATTTATTATTTATTGAAAACAGCTCACATGATGAATCCTTTAACAAACAGAGCTTCCAGTAAGCACTGTACTTATTTCTTCTCCTCTTGCTGTTTGTGTTTTGGCATAGATTTAAGTGGGCTCATTAGCACAGATGAGGACATGAGGAGAGGAGAGGAATGGCAGGGGAGGGAGAGACAGGGAGAGAGTGAAGAAGGGGGAATGAGAGAGGAAATGAGGCCAAAGGATAAAGGAATCATTTTGGTAAAGGTAGGAATTAATGAGAGTATTGTGCATGGAAAGCTAATTAATTTAACAATGAAATGCTTTAGGGACTAAGTTATAACTTTTAGGACTTCATCCACATATATAGAGTTAAAGTGTGCTCTTGCTACCTAATGGGTATTTGAAATAACTTACTGTACAGCAAAACCTGGAGGTAATAGATTTATGTATAATAATGCGCTATCCACTGTCACAGTTACACTTGTTGTGTGGACAGTTTTCCTTGAGGATGGGAGGCAATTTATCCTAGAGTGAAAGGAGCATTTGCCATCCTATGCAAATGAAGTCATCATTTATTCCAGAGCACTTGCATTTTTTCCTTCTTCTACTCCACCCCTTCACCATCCATCAATCATCTAGGGCATGAGGTATTATCTTTGCGGAACATTTTATATTCAGTCTCCTCTTAGATGGGTGGACGCACGCACGCACATGCACGCATGCACGCATGCACGAGTCATTTTTGTTAAATCAAAAAAAAATCAAATCTGGTCTAGCAAAGGTTGAATAATTGATGTGTTATGTTAAAAAAGGAATGAAATAATCATAGCCTGTTGGATGTTGGAGGAACATCAAACCCAGAGTTGGAGCTTGGCAGACTGGGCTGAACAGGGTAGGGGCCTTATGTATTTGGGACGGCTGCCCTGTGAAATAATAATGAATAGCAAAGAGTTAGTAGATTTTTGTTCTCCACTGTACCTGACACTTTGTGCGTGCCCACAGCATGACCAAGGTACGTCGATCCTGCATTAATGCAGCAGGATTTTCTGAAAGTAGTTTCCTTTGGCAGTCTGGGGAAACATTCCTGCAGGCCTGCAAAAGTGGATAAATGGCTGCAGTAGAAAACGACACAAGGTTCACGAGAAGTGCTGACCTAATGGGAAGATATCGGCGTGCTGCTCCCCAAGCAATGCTTCTCAGGGATGCAGCCACTTGCTTAGCATGCAAGTGGGCAAATTGTTACATTTTGCCTGTTGAAGATAATGTTGCTGATGTAAAAATCAAGTTCAATACATATGTTAGTTAAAATTAACATGAAGAAGTGAATTTACACCGTATGAGAATTAACTTTAAGAGCTGAATAATGGGACTTTGTCTTGTTATTATCTTCTGACAAAGAGTGTCTCATCTCCAGACCACTACAGACTAATAAGTATGCAAAGTGTTCAGTTGCAAGCACACTTGACTTGGCGGATGGTTTATAATAAACTATCAACATTCAGCTTTACTGTGCTATAAGCTCATGGTGGTGCTGAAATGGAATAATACAGTACACAAGTGGGCCTCGTTTTCATGGCTCATGACATGAATATATACATACTACACAGCTGTCAGATTCACGCCCACACACACACACACACACAGCCACAAACAAACCACTGCATCATCACTTCAAATGAAACCGTTTTCATGTTTAGGACCACCTTTAAAGATTGTCCCCATTTGGGATGCAACAACAGTGCATGATAAATACATTCATTCCAAACTCCAGTGAGAGCTGTGCAGCCGTGCATCTCTGACCAATATCTTTTGGTGATTGTATGAAGGCTGTACGGTATAGATTTTCCCATTCAGCAGCAGAGGGATATAAATGTTTATTATTATTACTGTTTCAGTTTCCCGTTCGCCATCTGCGTTTTTGCCCACCGGTTCCAATTTGCGTCTAACGAATGATCTCACAGAATGAGATGCAGTGAGGTCAAGGGGTGCTTTTGCTCTCTTTTTCACTGTCGTAGTTGGAATTAGGATTTTTATAGATACTTAGAGATACTGTACATGCCAATAAAAGCCGCAGTGTGACCAACATGATGAGTTTTTAGAGAAAGGGTGAGAGGAGGAGGCTGATTGACAAAAAAATGTGTCCTGTAAACTGAATTCCTTTGAAAAAGAAAAGGCTGTTTGTGAGTCAGAATCGTTTTGTTTTTATATTTCAGTAAAAAAATAACACTAGCGTGCACTAAGCCCTACTAAATTCAGGAAACCTCAAGATGGATGGGTTAGGGTTAAAACACTTGCAAATGGTGGCACATTATCTTTCGTCCCTCCTTTACTTTATCCATTAAAATCCTCCCCTCCATCACGGTTCTCAGCCCTCCGACTTGAAATAGTGTTCGACTCAGGGGGGCTTATTTTTATTAATTCACTGTTTCCTCCATTACAGGCCCCCTTCTCTGTAGTCCACATTGCGGGAAGACCACCTCACAGGGATTTTCCCCTTCACCAGGTAACCACAAAGGAAGAAAAGAAGCACATTATCCACATGTACAACATACCCCCAGCACACTCACACACGCATGAGTTTTCTGGTCCGTACAATGCTGACCACCAGCACAGCAGGAAACACACACACATGCATGCGCACTGAATATTATCTTTATGAGGTGTTATACACCAGTGACCACCAACACGGGGTCTCAGTGTTCTCTAATCCACACTCAGGCTGAATAGACCGCTCCATGCAATGGAGGGATTACACTGTTGGATTAATAGGACTTTTAATTTGAGTCATTGTAAGTGCCCTTTATAATAAGAAAGAGGTGCGGGAAAGAATACCGTTGCCTCTATATGATATTGTTAATATGTTGCTACTGTACATGTCATCTGCTGAAGTGACACACGGACTTGTCTTACGTGTCTTATTCATAAAGCTCCAGAGGATTAGATTTTGTTCTTATTGCCGCCATAAGACTTGCGAGAACACTGTTATATAGAGCCACTAATGAGCCATACTTGTTGGCAGTCAATGTTATGTTAATGTTAGACAGTTGCCTCCTTACCCACCAATATAAAGCTGAATTGAACTGATATCAAACAGGTGAATGGCAGTGGGAACTTTCATAACTTCATAACTCACTGTAGATTTTTGGTCCAAACACATGGTGCAGTATACTTTCAAATAGGGCATAATATACTCTACATAGAATACTACACAATACTACAATATTATTTGCGTTATTATTACTCTCTCTCTTTCACACACACGCACCTTAGATCTTCATTGGTTTGGCAACATTCCTGTACAACAAAATCAGGCAAACAGAAGAACCGCTTTGCTGCTTCTTCAAACATGTTCAGATATCCGTCCTGTAGTTGGTGGTGCTGCCTTCCCCCAGTTCCTTGAAATAGCTTTGGCTACTAACATCATTTAACTGAATATGTGCTGCTTCCCATTACAAGTATAATCATACTTTTGTGTAGCAGTCATCAAAGCGAAGACTTTGAGTTAAAACCAAATCCATAAAGATAGTGATGTATAGTGCATGAACACGCGCGCGCGCACACACACACACACACACACACACACAAACCTCAAATCCTACATCACTGGAAGTCAACAATCTAAACAGGGTCAAGATGTTCAGAAAAAAGAGAGAAAGGAAGAGAAAAGGCCAACAGGCAGGAAGAAAAAAAAAGAGATACATTTGCCAAAACAACTTTAGCAGCAGAGTGAAGAAAGGTTGATGAATGGATGGATGAGTGGATACAGGGAGGGAGTGGAAAGGAGAGTTGTTTACCATTTCTGAAGGCAACAATAAAACCATGGATATAAGTATAAACATGGGTAAACAAAGGCAGCCTTACAGGATAACATTGTACTTTTCTTTTAGTCATTCTTTTCTCTTTCCTGTTCCTTTCTTCTCTCTCTCCATCCTAAAACATGACAGCTGTTCTGATTACACGGGCATCTTTATTTTAGGATGTATATGAAAAATGAAAAAAAAAAAAGAGTTGTATACTAACTATATGAACTTAGATTAACTATGTTTTGCACAAGGTCAGTGTGCTGCATTATGATTTCATCTCAAACCCTAAAACCTCAGTGGTTGTTGATGCATTTTACTTATTAAAACCACACTGTTGAACTTGCCCTTCAAAACTGGAATAGCTTTCTAAAACCTCTGGTTGGAATTTTAATCGATTCCTTTCCTTAACATTAACATTGAAAACTCAACAGGCATCTCAAACAACAGAGGAACCTGAACATTAATCATTTCGCCCCTCTCATGCAAAGGTCGGGGAATTATTAGAATTACGCCAAGAACATAAAATGACATTACCTGCATCATTCTGCACTTTAAGCTTGCATATAGTCCACCAGTGCAAATACAATCTGTGTACCTGTATGCCATATTTCATTAAACTACTGCAAATGAGTGGAGGTTTGATTTTAAACAAGCCAACAACAACAGCTTCAATGATTGTAATCACAACATAAGGAATGAAAATTTAGGGCATTTAGTTAAATATAATTCTAGGAAACTATACATTTTAGTTTTGAATACTGTGTTTCCCATTTCTTGACACCCCACTGACTTGTAAAACCTCCATTGTTTATTTAATCTTTGTTATTATTTGTATTATGCCTGCGGTTGCCTTGTTGACAGCTACAGCAGCAATTACCATCAGCCCAATGAAAGAGCTATTGACAGCTTTTCATTCTGGTCTTTCTGAATAAAGCTGTATGCATCACGCTATGCTGATATCATTATCATACAAGATATCACTACACAGATTTCTGAGGCAGTGATGAGTGTCACAAATTAAGTGTAAGAGTCGGCGCGAGACAAGGGAGAAATCCCTCACATAGGAAATACAAAGTTTGACACTTGATTGACATTGCATACCTGTAGTTAGTTAATACTTCTATCAGTGAAGGATGGGTGTTGTAATACAATAAAATTAAAGTTGAATCTCTGTCTGCTTTGATGTTTCTGACCTTGCTCTCATGTGTGAAGTGAAGGATAATGCAATAAAGCATATTTCTGTATATACAAGGCTGAACACAGCTCTTGTATATCCACTGTATAAAACATAACTTTTAATCACTCTGAATCCTCTACTTGGGCAAACTACAACAGATGGGCAAGTTGGGAAGTGCAACTTGTGCAAAATGGACTAATTCATCTTCAGGCAGGATGATGAAACATTAAATATAAATGAAGCTAAATTAAATGAAAATTTCACAACTTTCTAGTCATTTCCCCGCTCAAATGATAAACCTGCACAAAGTAAACCAGAATGTCTTTGACGTTGGATTTTTTTTTTTTTATTATTATTTAAATATAGCAGCTAAAATGGTCATTTTTAAACACTAAATTGGGCCATTCCCGTCAATATGGAGCTGCTTTTGGCAAGAAAACTGGCACGCCTCATATATTATGCTAAAAAAAAACACATATTTGAAAGGAAAGTCTGATGCTATAAGCAGGAAATTGAGGGTAAATTGGCACATCCTCCCAGCTTTACATTAATTGTGCTCATACTATTGTCAGGGCATTGCAGGGTGACAGACAGACGGGTGAGGGCTGACACGTGTTTTTGGAGGAGTTTAATATTCAAATGCTCCTCATGTGTGAATACAGACACCTGGGGTAATCAACTGGCTGTGTGTACGTGGTGTGAGTGGCGTGCAACGCTGTATTTACCATAAGCCTCTCTGTCCCTGCCTGTCTTGTTGTCAGGGTCTCTCCCTTGCTCTCTGGTGTCGAGTACATTGTCATGTTTGCTGACTGATTAAGAATCAGCCCGGTAGAAAAAAATAAACATGCTGTTGCTACATTTTTATGAAAAAAAAAATGGTTTAAATTATGGAGGCAAGGTATTTATTTCTGTTTGAGCTCGTGGTACGGCTGATCTCAACGCTATTAAAAATTCATTCGTTGGTAATACCCTCCCACTCGTCCTTCTCCTGTCTCTCTCTGTAGCGTGCTCATTTTCTCAATGGTATCGCTGTGTCTTTGTGTCAGTTCTGTTCATTTTATTGGCATGGGGTGTGATTCTCCGTCTCTATGTCTCTTTGTTCAGTTTGTCTCTCCTTTTATTCCCGAGTCTTCGTCCACTCTCTTGCTTTTCTTTTCAAAAATCTGGCATGGAATCGAGACAGGAGTGCGCCTGCTGTTTTTCTGACACACTCTTCCTTTCTTAAATCAAAACCAACTGAGGCGAAATCAGGTTATTACCTCAGCTGTGTGTCTTCTCTCTCCCTCTCACCCGCTCTTCCATTTTTGCTCAAGGTCTATGAAATTCTACACTTTGAAAAGAAACAGAGGGCAGTCGGTCAGTCAGAAGAGCGAGTGTGAGTTGGATTCGACAGGGGGATTGCTGCATAAATCAAGCAGGAAAAAAAATAAATTCTGAAGTGTGAGATGGACGTCTGACAGGGTTTGTGTGTGTGTGTGTGTGACGATGTGTGTGTTTGCCTCTCAGTCTCCCTTCAAACTTTACACTTCATGCCCCACCCCTCCTCCACCCATTCATACATAGTCTCATCATGTGGGGTGGTGCTGACTGTCTGGCCTGATTTGTTGTGGTCAGATATTTGTGATTTTCTTTTTCACCGCCTTTCATCTGACGAGAGAAATAAGCATCGACCATGCTGGCGCTATGGTCTGCAAATGAAACAACTTTTACACCATAGGGTTGAGACATGGATGGAGTGAGAGGGAATAGACGGAGAGGTGGACTGGCAGGGAATGAGGGAGGATAACACAAGAAATGTTAAATAAACAAACCCAAATAACTTCAAATAACTTTTCTTGGGGAGAAAGAAAGAGAGAGGCTGGAAAGAGAGGGATGGTGAAAGATGGGGCGGCAAATAGGACCTAACTTTTGGAAAAGGTGAGAGAGCTGGATGGAGAGATGGAAGGGAGAGAAAGTGGTGATTTTTATAGATAGCAAGCCTCAAAAAGTCTGCTCTGAAGTGATAGATGGATGGATGGAAAGGGATGAAAGAAGTTATTATAAATTGGACAGGCTAAAGAGTTGAAGGAGAGTACTCCAAAAAAGCAAGGACGGTCAGTAAACAGCATGGCAGAGAGTCAAGCAGACATAAACTACCGCTACTACGCCAAGACGGATGATAAAGGCGGAGGAATGGCTGTATCAGTGATGGACGATCAGCGATGATGATGGATGAACGATAGATTGAAGGATAAAAGAGGGAGGGAGAGTTGTAAACAAGTCTGAATAACCTTATAACAGAGGCAAATCCACAGGAGGAAGGATGGATGGTCAGTTGCTACGCAGGAGATAAAAGAAAGTCAGAATAAAGTAACCTTTTTGTACAACCTTGAAGAGGAATAGAAAGGTAGAAGAAAAGTGAAAGACTGACAGAGAAAACAGCCCTCAACTACTTCAGATAATGGGAAATCAAGGGAGTGAATAAAAGGATGGAGGTCACAGAGGCAGAATAAAGAACTGATAACGAAGAAGTAGTGTTTGCAGCTAGATTAAAAGGACTGTAAAGTAAGAGGATACATGCAAATTGACCTTCAAATTTTTCCAGAATTGCAAATTGAAGAAAGAAATGTCATACAATGGCAGAAATCTTTTCAACAAGGGTACTGTATGAGACCGTGAAACTCTTTGTATCACTTTTTTGGCAAAAGTTGCTCTCTTAAAATAAATATATATATAAATAATTTGTAGCAGTGGGAGGGATGTCAGTGTGTTTACAAGTGTGCCTGCGTCTGTGTTATTTGTGTTTGTCTGTCTTTTTGTGTCGCTGCAAAGCCCATGTGACGAGGTCAGACTGGCACTTTTGTGCATGGTCGCCCTGCCAGTGACAGCCCCACGTCATTATCACAAGACTTGCAGTCTCCACAACAGACCTAATGAACACACTTGACCACTTGTCCACAGGAAAGCCAAGAAAAGAAACCAGGCCAGTATAAATGTAAGAACGCCAGACTGAAATAGCTCAATTTAAAAAAAGCTCATAGCCCAACAGACCAATCATCTTTGCAAAAACAAACAAAAGCAATTTTTCACTGCGATGTGACTGATGAGTTCACTTGAGATATATCTGGAGACTAGCCTTGTATGACATAGGGAAGTTCCTTTCCAGTCCAATTCATCTGATATGTCTTTGAACTGCAGGAAACTAGAACACCTGGTTAAAAGCTGCATGAACAAAAGAAGAAAAAAAGGCAAACTCCAAAAATAGGCCCCTGTTGACCCTGGTCAGGATCAAACTTATGAAAGATTTGCTTTGAAACGACAGTGCTAACCACTGAGCCACCGTGCCACCATGCCACCTCTATTATCTCACTCATAGGACAAAAGGTGAGAGTGGTTTGAACTGCGTGTTTTCCATGTGTTATTAAAAAGTCATTTTTTAGCTGGGGATCCAAGAACATGTTTTATTAAACATGTAACTTTGCCATTTCGAAGCTTTGTATCATTACAATGTGGGCAGTATATGCAAATTAACATGTTGCCTGCACCCAGAGGTCCCCGCCCATTTTTAAAGACAAGGAAAATGGATCCAACTGGCTCAAGAGATACATGAATCAAACCAGGCAGTGCTAATCAAGTTTGGATTGAGATTCGGTTCTATTACTCGCCTCAAATGTTTTCAGAAAAATATTTTAGTGAAAAACTGTTTAGCCATAATAAGGGGAAATGTACAACGAGCAGCATCATGCTTTTCCTGCTTGAACCGAGAAACCAAAGCCAAGCACGAGCCAATATGTAGATAGTATACATACATAGATAGTATAGAATATGAACATTGTATCCCCAATGTCACCCACAGGTTTCCGAAGAGCCATTGTGAAGCTCAGAGCGTGGTGGCTACCTCTGTTCACGGCTACTCTGCAAATGGGCAAGGAGGTGGAGTGTGGGTGGAGCTGAGCCTGGGTTATGCCACCTGTGACAGCACACTTTATCAATCAGAACAGCCGTTAGGGTGTAAACATGTTTCTTTCTGTTGTGAAGTAGGGTATTTAATATGGGGACTTATGGAGATTGACCTATTCTGGAGCCAGCCTCAAGTGGTCATTTGAAGAACTGCAGTTTTTGGCACTTCTGCATTGGCTTCATTTCACAGCCACAGAGGTTGTCACTTGCATGACAAGGGGATGCCACAGCACTTTTTTCCCTCTGTTTTCTCTGGTTATGTAACACCTATTTCAAATATAGTTGCGTCTTTCTTCTGACAGCCCGGTTTTATGAAAAGCCCATCTTTCCAGTGATGGAATTTCTCTTTAAACTGCTGTGTACTCTTTCATGTGGTTATAACATATGCATTCAGGTCAGTTAGAATTAAATACAGATACAGTGTTTAATTGCAGTTCTTTGCTGATGTTACAGTAATGCACACCTACCCAAACAACTCTATTTAACTCTATTTATAAAACTGCTTAAGAATATTTGTTTAACATATGTGATGTAAAACATGAACAAGTCTTCGTCTGGGATTGATGAATAAAATGAATTCATGACTTTTCCAAACGACCTTCATTCCCCAGTGGTTGGGGACTAAACAAGGCTCTGCTTTATTCATCCCAGCAGCCCATCCTCTCTCACCTGTGCAAATTACTGTGTGTAAACAGACCGGATCACACTAGCTTCATGTGGTTAGCCACTTCCCTAGCTGGTACAGGGTCTACTCAGGAGAAATAAGCCATTTCCTGTTCACTGAGGGAAAGATATGCCCAACTGTAACCTACTGTAATTCCTTCCAGGTGGTGGGTGGAGTTTGTCTTCTTAGAGAACGTATAGGACTTGACAGGAAACATGTTTAGTCATTTAGAGTCCCTTAAACACTTGTTTTCACTGGTTTTAATTTCTTTAAAACATGCAAGCTGAATGCAGTATGTGATAGAATATTACATCTCTTTAAACATCTGGGCTTATTGTATGAACTGCAACATTTTCAAATACTTCCAGATGGGACAGGATGGAGCAGGATATGTGTTTCTCTACATATTACATTTGTGCACATAATTTAATTATGTGATCTTGTATTATGGAGGCACATTTAGAGCAATTACAGACATAACACATTCAGCTTAAAGTGATTTTCAACTTCACTTGAGCATTTCTATTTTCTTTTGTCAGTTCGCTCCATGTCTAAGTATGAAATATGTACGTAATGAACAGAAATATAAGAGTGGTAACCTAGAAGATTTTTTATATAAAAAGGAACTGCTGGTAGGAGTAGAAGTATTGTGCACTTTTTTTTGCGTCTCTAAGATTAAATGCTTGAAATATGTGCACTCATCCAGCTTCCTCTTCAGATCATCAAGATCTAAACAAAAATCCGGAAAGTCTGACTACAGAAGCTGCTTTACTTGAAGTTATGAAAAATCGTCTTTCGGCTGTAGATGTAAGTGAATACATCTACCGCTCTTCTGCTTGTTTATCAGGCTGATCATCTTGGAGATTTCATGAGAAAAGAAACTAATCTTAATTGGTTAATATCATATCTCTGAAAAACACATAGTCCGCTATGACTTTGACACGTAATTTGATGTCTTTTTAATGAATGATAAACTCGAGCAAAATCCTGAATGCTACTGATGTCATCTAATCTTCATGACAGCTTATTTTGGATGCTGAATCCTCCTGATCTTCTGCAGTGATATGATTGTAGCATAGTGCAAACGTTCTGGCGGGCAAGTTAAAGATACACAGAAATGGAGGTTGAAAAATATATGCTCAAGTTTGTTTTTTTTTCACAATAATGCAGCGTTAATTAAATATTTACCACATGTTTAAATTTTGAAATAGTGTATGAGGTAGTAAGATCATAAATTCACAATGAGCTTGCGCTACAAGAATATAGGATAGTGCTTCGGATGGATCATTTATAAATCCTTTACACTTTTTAACTGGTTTAAACAAGTAGCCTCACAAGGTCATTTCAGACTGATCTAATTTCCAGGACTGACCTTGTGTGTGTATGTCTGTGGAGTATCTGTGTGTGTGTGTGTGTGTGTGTGATAAAGAAGCATTCCAGCCAGAGTCGAGGCATGTCCTGGCTAATCCACAGGCCAAAACACACAGGCAGTTAAGTTTCCATGACCTCAACTCCATGCTGTTCAAACATGCACACGCATACTGTACACACACACACACACACACACACACACACACACACACACACATGCACACAATATTGTTTTCCCTCCATGCTTTTACTCTACTTTTTGCCTTCCTGCTGTCTTTCATCACTTTCTCTCGCTACTGTCTCCTCTGTCTGAATTGCAACGTTTTGTCAATTACCATTTAGTTCATTGTTAACCCGCAGAGGGAAAGCGAGGTGTGTTCTGTAATATCACAGGAGTTCTGTCATCTTCAGAACAATTACATCAATTAGCTCACATTTAAATGGTTTCCAGAGAGGAGAACCTGGGCTAATAACAGTCCAATGAAATGACAGCCAACTAATTAATCTCACTCTAATTGCTCAGTAGGTACAGTCAGTCTGTCATAACCCCCCCCTCCCCCCTTTTCTGACTGGCTATAAGGCCACATTCCACACTCAGTGCCCTGACTCACCACCTGTCAATCAAATATAAACTCACCCTTCCACCCCCTCTAGAGACGGAGGTGCATTCCAGTGTGTTGACATCACGGCCATGCTGCAATTCAGCATATTTGACTTCTAACATAACACTGAGAAAAACTGTGTTGACAAGAAAATTCGCTTCGTAGAGAGAAGAGTATTACACACAGAGAGAAGGAGAACCAGAAGGGGGAAAAAAATCAGAAAGAGAAATGAAAGAGTGGGACAGAAAGAAACTTCTTTATTTTTCAAGCAAGGGGATGAATTTTACTTCAAAACCGTAAGTGCCGCATAATCAAAAACTGACTCAGTTAAAAGCTAAATGCTTGCTTGCAGCTTAGATCAATTAACACAAAGATAAATATTAGCTCACTCTCAGAGAGTCTGTATGCTGTTGACTGATGATAGACTGCTGAATCACTGTGCCACATCTTAGAGTCTTTGAGCTAATAGTCTCACAAGCTCAAGTGTTATAATATGTGTCATTCGAGATTTAGAGTATGTGCAGCTTTCTGCCTCTGGCAATGTACTCTGGGACGTGTGCTGTGAAACACATGCTATAGTGAAGCACAGATGTACTGCCCCAACATAGCGCTTATTCAAAAAAAAAAACCAAACAAAAAAAACATTACATTTCTTACTTGCAAACTGCAAATCTTAAAGTCCGGCATTTTCCATAGCTGACATGTGCAGGCTTTTAACTGCCCACAATAGTTAAAATCCAACGAATGAAGACAGTTTTCCGTGACAGAGAGTGGCTCATGAGGAAATAACTGGGAGAGAAATATGTGAGTCTGAGACACTAGGAGAAATTGGGGTTTTACAGACACAACACAGATACTGTCAAAAAAGTTTCCCTGCAAGTGATGTTAGTCAATAGAAAGTCATCAAGGTCTAGACGGCCATAACCGCACAGTGCAATGAATAGAAATCGTTGTATATATCGGGCAGATCTCTGTATAAGTGCATATGTTCCTGTTTCAGTCTTGTTCGCACTGGTTTATTTATTGGCAAGAATTACTCATTAAAAGTGTTTTTTTTTTTTTTTTTTTTTTTTAGCAAGTTGCGCCTTTAATTCTCACTTCCCTTTGGCCAAATTCCCACCACTGATTGATGTCTTAGTCACATGCACTACACACTGTAAACATACAATTAAAACCACACATATCATCACTAACACCTACACATCTGTCATTGGGGGAGACAGGTGAGTGTGCATCCGGTTCTGTGTGTGTGTGTGTCATTTACTGTGAGAACACAGTGTGATTTACTTGAGCAGAAATACGATCTGAAAAACACAAAAATGCCATTTGAAGTCGTGGACTGCACATAATGTACTGCATGTTACCCTGTAATTATTCGATTATATATCATGTTTTCGACACATTACATTGTATTTTAGTACATCAAAGTTTTTGCTGACCACATACATGTGTTTGCTGAAAGTCTCAATCTCCAAATGTTACAGTAATTCAGATAAATATCTTTATTTAGTCATTAAACAATGTGTTTTGAATGGGACATTCTCTCTGAAGTGGTCTCGTGCACACCACAGCATTCTGTCCTGTGAGCGAGCAAAGCAATAAAATTCACCAAAAATGTCACTACTAATAATAGACATTTCTGCACACATGTTTTATTGTTAACATTTGTATCCTTTGACCTTTCTCAAGCCACCCTTACAGAAAACAAGCTCCAGCATCAGTACAAAAGCTCAGATTCAGTCGATGCCTTCCATTAATTATCTTCCTCGTATCCAAAATGTCAGCAATGAAAAAACGCTTTAACTTGAGCTTGTTTATTAATAGGATTCATCTTGATAGATATTATGAACTTTTAGCTCCTGCTCTGCTGTATCAAGTGGTATGATACAAAACATGAGGGGGAGAGGGGAGAGATGCGTAACGTGATACCTACGTATTCTCAGTCATTAGTTGAAATCTGCAGCGTCATGAGTACATGTTGTATGCCTCATGTGACACCATCACAAACCATGATGTGAAATACTGTTTGAAAATATTGTTTTCCCTCACTGATGTTTAATTGTTCCTCAACCGATCTTCTTGTTCCCTTTTTCATTCTGGTTCCCACCACTAATTAGGAATGGGATTTAACTGCCGATGACTTTAGTGCGGGATCAGAACACACCCAGCCATTATAAAAAACCCAGGGACCCATAATGTGGTGTGGGCTTGGCCACTAAAGCGATGGGGTGGAGAAACAAGAGGGGAGGGGAAGGGGGAGCTGGTAACTGTTTCTCTTGGTGGCTCTTTGAATTGTTGGCTGTGCCCTTTCTCGCCTTTGGCCTGTCATGAGAGGTTTCTCTCCCCCCCTGTTTTGAAGTTGTTTTCTGTTTGCATCCACTGCTCTCAGGCTAATTTTTTCAATGTCTCTCTGTTTCTCTCTTGTCCCCGAGTCTCACCTCCTTCTTTGCCCCCACCCCCACCCCCCCTCTCTCACACACACACACTGGCTCTCTTTCACCACAATAAGACCTAATATGAACTTTTGACAGGAGCACGGATCTTTGTTTAATTGCCAGTGTTACTGTGAATGCCCTCATAAATCTAATGTTGTAATGCCTTTGAAACGCCTTCTAGGCTTTGCAATCACACACACACGCGCACACACACACAATCTCTTTCTCACTTTCTCTTACTTTCCTTCACGTACACCCAAACACATGCACAATCGCACACACACAGATGTGATGTGTGAGAATGAGGGCGTCTGAGGTCGTTTGTGCTCGCATCAGACACAGCAGCTCCAGTGTTTGTTTGCAATTTCCACTGGCTCCGGTCCACTCCACCAAACCCATGGGAATTTGTGGATCAGCATCTTCTCAAAAAGCTCCTGGGCGTCAGAGTGTATAACTGAGCAAAGAAAGAGTGCAATGAGTGCAGTGAGGTCGTTATTTTTATGTTGTATTTCTGATGTATTCTGTATAGCATAGTTTATAGTGGAGGGTGACAGGGAGAAAAAAAAGAAGAGCGAGACAAGTGGTGACATAATTTAAGAGGCAGTCTAACACTAAATAACCAGATCACACTGGAGAAAAAAAAAAAGTCTGAATTTATTATATTTTGTTGCTTGGAATGTCATTATTATAAATCTCTATCTGGCTTTTTTCCCCCTGATTATATTCATAAAAACGTATTTTGGTGTTCTGCTTTCATTTTTCTATCAACTTAAGCAGAAAAGTAAATAATATATTATAATAAGGCAGTATGATTAATCCCGCAGAAACTTTGATGAAATATGGCTCTTCATTTTCTATCCATGCATTTAGTCAGCGTAAAAACACTAAAAATAAAACTCAAATATTCAAACTCAGGCTGTGCAGTAGTTTTATATAATTGCTGTTACATATGTAACACATTTGCTGTTGGGCTTTGCACTATATCAGTTCAGCTCCCGTGATAGTATTCAGAGTATTGCCTGTGGAGATATTTGTATTCAGCACATGAAACTACAGTATATAAATACCTTATTAGACAAGTTAGACACTGCATTTCATTTCCTGCTCAGATGTTTCAGTTTTTGCAATGCACAATGTTCCAGGCAGTATGGTAGACGTTCAAACTGGAGGAAGGTCCACATATAGTCTCATACCAGGAAGTCTAGCTCACTAGTATTCTTACTTTGTGGTCAAGTATGACACATTTTTCTCCAGAATAGCAATACTGTGACACCGCAGCAGTTTGGTGATAGCAGGTGGAGGCATTAAGGTCAATGTTGTCACTCAGTCGATACAAGCACCTACAGTACAGCAGAAAGTGCTACTGTGTGTTTGACCTAAAAGGGAATACTACTGTTGCCTGGAATTTAAAAACAAAAGTATGAAATGTTTTTTAAAGATGAAGTGACTTTTTTTTTTAATAATAGGGCAGATACACAGTGTGAATCATAGCAGGATTTTCAAGACATACACAAATCTTTAAAAAAAAAAAACTAATAAAGTCCTGGCATTATGTCTGAAGCTAACATAAAACAAGTTCAAAGAAAATAAGTCTTCATCCCGTGGCACATATTTAGTTGTTGTTCATAACCTGTTGGCAGAAATCTGAAGCTGTGCATGTAACCAGAGAATTATAAACACAGTTATTGTGTCTTTCAGGTGTGGCGGAGTGAGAGTCAGAGGCGAGATCAGCTGGTCTAGACAGGACTGTCACGGTGAGAGTTACATTCTCTCTTTGTTGTCGATTACAATATACAATACCTGTCTGTTTTTGCATATATCTCTGTTTCCATCTCTCTCTCTCTTTCTCTTTGTAACCTTGATGGGATTTTTTTTTTTTCTCATATCGTCTGTGTCTACATCTCTCTCTCTCTGTGTGTCTCTGTGCTTCTACAGCTGATTACATGAATAATTTACAGCATGTAAATCCTCAGCAGCTGCTTGCTGTTTGCTGTTTTGCCCTCCTTGTTCCTCTCTCTTTTCTCTTTCAGGTTAACATGGGAGGATTTTTCTCAACCTTGTCACCTCTCCCTCCCTCTCTCTCTTCCTGTGCCTGGGGTTAAGCTCTCTCTCTCTCTCTCTCTCTCTCTCTCTTTCTGTCTGTCTCCTCTCATTCTCTCTTTCTCTCTAATTACACAGCTCTCAGTTGCAGCCCTATGTCTTCCCATGGGGTTGTATGTCCTTATGCAAAGACTGGCTGAATGGCATTTTTTTTTCTTGTAATGATGGGAATTTTAACTCACAAGTGCGCAGTTGTTTGTGTGTATGTGAATGTGTGTCTTTCACTGTGTGCTTGTACGTGTAGCAGTCACTATATGGTTTCGGATCCTTACAATCAAGACATTCATGCAGACTCCAAACTCATTGTGATTATATTTCTTCAGCAGCTGTGCCTTATGTACAATTGGGAAGACTTTTTTTTTCAGTCACTCCAGGCTTAAAATGCTTTAAAAAGGATCTCAAACTGTGCTGTCAAATTAGTTTTTTTTCTTTTCTTCTTTGGTCCCTTCAATCAAGGTCCTAGGTTGGACTCCAAGCATTTCATTTCATGTTGAAAAGAAATAAATTTGTGGTTCCACACAAGAAAATCTATCAAAAAATAGCATGAGGCTAATTCAAGGGGGGAAAAAAGAGACAACGGAACAGAAGCAATACCTTTGGCTCTGTTAAATAATTTCTTTTTCTCCATTCAGTTTCCATTGTTTGAAGCCGAGGCCGATCTCTCCAATATTACTGCTAATCTAACTTCAAAGGGTTGCAGTCATGTTAAAGCACTTTTTAATTGTGATAAGGAATATGCTTTCATGCTAAAACCCTTCTCCTCTGTTCGTCTGGACAGAGCCCATAAATATCGAGTCTTTTTTTCATTGGCAATTAAAATTAGAATTGGTCACATTTTTCACTGTCAGCCATTTCCTTTGCACATAAAACCATGTGTGGGCCACACACACATACATAGAAACATGCATACACACACACGCACACACAGTGCCAGACACTGCTGTATGTGTGCATGCAAAAACACATACAGTTTAGACCTACATAGTGTCTTTGCCAAAGTTAATAAATCTAAACACAAAAAGCTTCCTTCCTTCTGTCCAAAGCTAAAAGTGCTCAAAGGTTTTGCTAGCTTTGCTTCTCAGGCAGGGCTGATGATTCACCACAGGCTTCCCTGTTGTCCCTATGACACATGAGATACAGGCTGTGCTGTGTTGTCCAGAGATAACACAATAAGATGATTCTTGAGTGAATCACTTGTGCACACTTGTGCTTTTGACACAGAACATTTTTGAAGCGTTGATATGTACACACTATTTTAGCGCAGTGGAGCAGAAAGATGTAATTCTGTTGTGACAAAATCAGTTTGGATGACAGGACATTGTACAGAAGGAGAGCAGCATGAAAATCTACTCTTTGTAGTTGGTGTAGGTAAATTGCTGATCTATGTGCCTCAGAATGATTCTTCTAAAGGACCACTTGCCGCTAGTAGTGCCACTAGTAGTTTTGTTTATGTTTTCTTGGGCCTAGATGCTGTAGTTTTGAGAATTGAGAAGAAGAATTGAGAAGTATCTAAAATATTTTTTTCCCTCTACAAATGAGAGGAAGAAAAATAAGAATCAAATGAAGAATAAAAGAAGAGTAATTGTGTATGCTGCCAAATGCCCAATCGCATGAGAATAGTGATCATCAATATGTGTCCAGTACATATAGACGTGGAATGTATTAGCTTAGAACAGAACAAAGACAAGGCGAGGGAAATGTAAGCCTTTACAAGCCATAAAATTCAGAAGTAATAAACTGAATCCATGGGACACTGCGTTCAGTGTAAATAGATCCTGAGCCTGAAGAATGAACTGATACTGTCATTGCGTACATACAGTACTCATGCAGTTTTGTTCAGTTACTGTATGTGCATAAATTTCACTGTTGCTCGTTGACTTCTCTTCAGACTGCGGTTATGATATGACAGTCGTGTTTGACAAAACCATTAGGAACATCATTTTAATTCATGCGACGTGCGTAAGGCTAAGTGGTCAGTCAGTGGATCCCCCTTTTCAATGCTCATCAATTCAACAGAGAGAGAGAGAAAAAAAAAAAACCTCTTGCAGTGACACACTGACACTGCAGTCTGACTGACAGCTCGAGCTTCACTGCAGTAGCTCTCACATTTTACCAGAGCACAACTTTGCACTGCAGTCAGTCAGGATTTTAGACATCCTGCAAATTGTTCAAACTGAGTTTCTCACTGACAACACTTGGAGTGGGATTTGTTTCTAAGTTTGGAGAATAAACTATTAGTGACGCTGAAGGAATAGAAGAGGCTTGACTTCGGTTCGTTCCCCCTCACCTCAGCTCACTACAGCATGCCTTTAACACTGCAGTCAGTCTGGGTATTGAGTTTTGGCTGACACGGCTAGGTTGGCTCACTGCTTGTTTAGCAATCTGAGCCAAGCATGTGTGGCTATGTGTGTTCATGTGCATGCATGTATGTGCTCGAGTTCCTGCAGGGTTTGTGCGTATGTGCCCTTATGTGCCTCCATGACCTGATTGTGTGTCTACAGTATATACCCTCACGTGCAGTGCAGTGAGTGAGGGCTATGAACCTTTTTTTTTTTTTTTTTTTTTGGTTGTTGTGCAGCGTGGCCTCATTACCCAGGTGTTTACCCCGAACCACAGGAAGCGCTTGTCAGTGACGACTGTCTGCTGGCAAACATCGCCTGAGGGAAAGAAAGACAGGGAGGGAGGAAGAGATAGAGGGAGAGAGAGAGACAGAGGGTGGTGAAATCATGGAAAACACAGCTTTTCAATTTTGTGAGTGAGTGCCTTGTGAATGATCTATCTATCTATCTATCTATCTATCTATCTATCTATCTATCTATCTATCTATCTATCTATCTATGCTTGTGTCCTGTGTGTTTCTTTTTCCTAAATGTGTGTGTGTGTGTGTCTGTGTGGTTGTGCCAGTCAAACCCTGACTGGCAGGTCAGTGGGTTCCTCCACTCCTTCACCAGTGGAGGGAGGGAGGAGAGGAGAGGAGAGGAGACATACAAGCTGTTGACAGGGATTTATGAGCTGATAGTGTCAGACTGCAAGCACAACAACAGTCTCCCTGTCTCTGCCTGTCTGCTCACAGAGGGAGAGACAGAGACTGACAGAAAGAATGGAAGGCGTGGGTGGGGGAGGGTGGGGGTGGGGGGAGTGAGAAAGTGAGGCAGCAAAATGAGTTGAAAAAGAAAGGACATAACAAGGGAGCGAAGAATATTAGGTCGAGGAAGAGAGTTAGTGGATTGGGATGTAATTTCATTTGTTCAGGAGTTTCTCTCCTTTCTCCTGACACAATGCTCCTTTTTTTTTTCTTCAGACACCTCCTCCTCCTCTCCCCCTCCTCTTCACTTCAACATCATCATTGTATGAACTGACTTGCTTGTTGTGTTGATCTGAGGCTGCTTTTGTTTTTGCTTGTTTAGATCCATATGAATAAGAAACCATGTGTTCATGTTTTCAGTATAAACCTATTGTTGGGCCCACGTGACAACAGGGATGACGACAAGGACTGTACTGAGATGACCATGTACTCATGTTTTGGACAATAAAGCCTCCTCTGCCGTGTTAACACAACCCAAAAGACTGAAAATGACGACTTTAACAGGACTGTTACAATGAACTGTGGACATTTTTTCATTGGGAACCACTGTGCAAGAATAAACAAGCTATTGATACATTTTAACACATTAGTCAATTCCTCTTTGTGGCTGTGTGTGTGTGTGCGCGTGCATGTGTGTGAGTGTTCAGATTTGTCATGGTGAGTCATGACTGGAATGTTCACTGTTAGATGACACACACTGATATAGTTGGACTGTCTGACTGTCTGACATATGAGAGAAACAGTCTGGAGGGTAATTTTGTCTAATTGCTGTTTTAAGCATAAATCCATAATATCTGTCTCCATTTTGGTTTGATGACTTCCACAATACATCCACTTTTATGAACCTATATGTCCGTAGGTCCTTTTCAGACGAGGCTGTATTTGTGTAGTTTTTATATAGCAGTAAGACTAATTGAGGCCGGTTAATTCTTTCATATAAGATCATTTTGCTTGCACCGACACTGAGAAATTGTGTCAAAGATGCTGTAATTATATGCTGTTTCTAAGTGATTGATCATCCGTATGTATCCACTATATATTTTTCAGATTTCCCTGTATGTTCTCATCTCTAAAAACATACTGTACATATATATATATTCAGCCTATCTGACAAGACACTGACTTCCAATTTTGGATATTGTATAGTAGAGCCTAAAATACCATATCCTGTTAAATGTTATGATCATCATAATAACAGTGATCCTGATGTGAAGTCTGCCAGACTGACATGTTGGGAGACGGACAGCCTGACAGTGCAAAGCACACATACCCCCCTGAGGATAATATAGACTGCTAGTGATTTCTCTGTCAGTTCCTGTTTAATGATATAGTATTAAAGAGTAGTGATTTATGATGCAGTTTTCATTTCACACCGACACTCAGATTCAGGGCCAAGGTTTCAACTTCCAACATCCAACATGCTGAGTAATGAACCCACGTTGGTTGAGTTTCTGAGAATAGCAAACATCATCATGTTTTTAATGTGAGCTCCTGTCTATAGATAATGGTCAAAGGCAAAGGTTTAGTGCAAATGCAGTGAAAGTAAAAAGTAAATGTGTACAGTGAAGGCAACATGAGGGACCCTCAGACAGATACCCTAAGCCGGTTGTTGTCAAGGGTTTGGCTCTGTTTGGTCAGTTCATCTACCTTGTTCACATGGAGTGTGAAGAGCAGCACAAACTCTGGAGACCCTGAGAGTCTTTTAGACTCTTGAGAGTTTTTAGGTCAGATTAAACTATTATTGTCTTGTATTGCATTATATTAGAGACATACAGTAAAGAGATGTTCATACTTCCATATGTCTTCCATGTAGAAGTGAGACATTGGGGGAATGAAATTTAAATGAACATGTGGTGATCAAGACAAATAATATTCTACCTTACACCAGGATATGATTGACTTATTTGGAGATTGCATTAACAACAAAAGAGAGTGAACTGCATGTTTTGTATGATGCTTCATCAGATGCTCTGATTGCCATCAGGTGTGTCTTTGAATAATAATCTGCTGATTAGTGGATATTCCAACAGATTCACAATCCCTAATACAAATGCACATCAAAAGCCAAATGCAATAGGTACTAGTAACTATAATTCTACTGTCTAATATTGGACTTACATTATCTATTTGCATAAGATAATGTAAAAACAGGCTCTTCTATCTCTGATACTACATAGGATGAGTAAATCCAAAAGGCATACATATTCATAAAATACCACCAATATCATACAGTACAAAATACATGAACTTCCCCATAGTAGGATACAAAAATATACAGCTGTGGTTACCCTATGCAATACTGGACACCTGTATTGTCTATACCCTTTATTCTTTGAAATTTTTTGATCATTATAATATATATATCTATATTTGCAAGCATTGATTTTTGTATATGTGTTCTCTCTCTCTCTCTCTCTCTCTCTCTCTCTGTATCATGCAGATCTCCCAATAAGCCAGATTGAAAATGGACAGAAATGAAGATAAAGAGGAAAACAGCCCAATGGAAGAAAACAAAACGTGGAAAGAGAAAGGGACAATCACCTCATGTGTACTATGTATATTTATCACATATAAGTTACCATCTTATTATTCATCTTTGCTGTCATATCCTTCCACTGCAACTCAGGCATCTCACTTTTAATATATTATCAACATCTGGTGGCTCTGCAGTCTAGTTTAGGATGTGTAATCATCAAGGATTTTCAAGTGTTACTTTTCACAGGGTATCACTGACTGTAAGTTAGAAATCATTATGCACTGACGTTATTTTTTATGTGTCATATGGTGAGAATCATGACAACTCCTGCCCACATTTTTTAACACAATATGTGATGTTCATTGATATATACGAAAACTGCTTTTTATTTGCCGTCCACATTTTGTTCCACAATACTGTACGTTATGTTCTTTCTCCAAGGCCTAGCTTCTTCTCTAATGCTTTTCATGTATGCAGTTTTAAGAGAACATGTGGTCAGAACAGTGCAGGCATCTAAAGATTACACAGCTTTGACAACCCTAGTGTCTGGTACAATAACATGTTCATGTATGTGCACTGTATCTGTTAAGAAGATGTGATCCCAATTTGGTCACAGGGGAACAAAGACAACATTAAGGACATGTACTCATACAATATGCAAGGCTCGGAGGAGAAATATCACCAGACTTTAGTGCTCTCATGTGACAATATATGTACAGCGTTTCACTTTTATCATCGCAACATAGATTATTAATGAATATTGTACTGAAATATCTAGGTAATATAATGTTGAATAAAAAATGTTAATGGTTTCTCAACAGACCTGTGAAAACACAGGACTACACTTGTCATATGAGACTCTAGCAGTAGTGCAGACAAGGTGCAGTGTATAGTATAGAGTACTTCTTCCTTTGCAACATCAAGAGAAGGAGGGAATTACTCTTTCTTCCACATCTGTGCATTGAATCCCTTTAAGTAGCTCAGACTTGAGTGGCTCGCTGCAGGGTGCTGTGGAAAATGATTGTGTGAAGTGCCTTACTTCAACCCACCATGTCCAACTTTGGCTCTTGAAAAAGTATTGCCTTATACAGTAGATACAAAATACAAATTATAATGGCTTCTAAAACCTCATTTTAAAATATGTTTGTGATTCACTCTTTTCACAAGTCCAGTTTGACCTGTAATGATAGGAATGATTTAGTTTATTTGATTTTTGTAACCCCAGATATTGTTCTAAAGGCTTGATATAGGGTAATTAAAATAAGACTAATCATCTAGGGCTATTCTATCAGCTCTGTGGCCTGCTTTTCAGATAAATGCAAAAATCAGTATGCTAGCATGGTACCATATTCACAATGTCCATGCTAAAATGCTAATGTTTCACATGGTCACCATCTTAGTTTTTTGTGTTAGCATGCTACCACTAGCTAATCAGTGCAACTGTGGCTGTACCAGTGGCTTATGGGAATGGCAGTAGTGTGTCATGAATGTTTGTACAAAATTACATGGCAATCAATTTATTAATAGACGTTTCACTAATGATGACAAGTGAAAAAAATGTATCTCATCCTATGGTTTCCATCCTATAACTATCATAGAACTATAACTATAACTATAACTATAAGTATAACTAACTACATATCATGAAAACCCACAAAATGTGAATATCATGGTGGTACAAGAGGAGAAGTTACCAAATCCAGTAGCTTTTGTGATATTTCAGTCTGACTAGAGGCATACTGTCCGACCAACAATGTCCCCTGTACTGTTAGTTAGACCATTTAACAGCCTGTCCCAGTCATGTAAGGTTTTTCTTAACATGACAAAACATCTTTTCAGCAAATGTAGGAAATCCGAAATACCAGAGCTCAGTTAAACCTATTACATCTCTGCAGTGAACCGTTTTGAGGCCTCCCTCTATCTTTGTATGTGGTTACTAACCTCAGTTACAGTGGTCAGACATGGGCCCCTTATGTTTTCCATGGACAGTTTATCACACTTCCTTTCCCTCTGCTCTGGGCCCCCAGTCAGTCTGCCAGACAGGAAAATCATAGACTTTGGGACATACCATTACTGTGCAAATGGTATATTGCTCTGTACTGCGTAATGATGATATATAACCTATAGGTCTCACAAGTAAATACAAAACAGGAAGCAGAATTGAGCTAAGTTTTCCTTTTACAGCATCCATAAGTGAACATAAATATTTGAATTACACAGTGGATTGATTGGAAGTTAGTCAAAATGATCTCACACATTGTGAATGGATTGGAATTTAATGGCTGGCAAAATGATTTTTGCTTGAATGTCTGTGAATGCTATGTCATTTGAAGAGTGTGGTATAGAATTTAATTAAATAAAGTATTATCTAAAACATTTATGATTCAGTTGATTTCTCTGGCGTTGGGTGGTATAGATCTAAATGTCAGGTAAAACCATTTTATTAGTTTGGAGTGCAGTTTATCACACTTTCTGTCAGTCTAGCCTGGCTTCAGAGTCATTCGATCAAACACCGGCAAAACAGATTTCCTAAGAGGGAACATAACATAAAACTCTGCCGTCATCTCTGTCCAACATCAGACCTTATGCTTCTTCTGCTGGACCATGAACTGTGCTTAAAATATAGAATCAGGTTCAAGAAAAAATAGAAACACTGTTTTTTGCAGTAAAAAAAAATAGACACGTTTAATAGTATGCCAGCTATATTGTGAGCATAGACCTTGTTAAAAAAGACACCCTCAATGATTCCCTGTTTCTGACTTATTAATGATATTTGGTAAAGTAGAACTTGTGAGGTAGAATACTCAGTTCCACTTAAGTAGTAAACATGTGCCTGACATACAATGCTTCATAATAAACTAACTTTAAGTAGGACAAACTATAACTTATGGAGTATTCCACTAACGCATTATGTTTCTATAACTTTACTTCTGGAATAAAAGGAAAAGAGCACCATGTCTTATGAAACATATATGTAAGAACATACACATTTTAAGACCCGGTTCTATTTTTGAACATATAGTCATTGAATAGGGCTTTATTTTTTCAAAAGTGAAAAACATGACTCCCACTAGAGCGTACCTTCCATTCTGTTACTCACCATTCATTTTCCACCTGCTTTTTAACATCGGCTACAGGCTCTCTGTGCAAAACAACATATAACAATAGGTTAATTTGACACAGGCTGCAAAGTTAGGATGGGGGCCTCTCAAGCTATTAGACAGTGCCAGCAAAATAAGGCTTTCTGGTTCCTATTTTCAAGTTTTTGGAGGAAGTCATTTGATTAATAATATCAATTTTAGCACTCTACACATAACTAGCACCAAATGCACCTCTTTTCAAGTTTCAAACATTCTGTGCCACAGGTTACAAGGTTAAATAAAAACTCTCATTTTAACAAGCCTGTTACCTGCACTTGTTTTTCTCAACGCCGGCACAGACACATACAAAAGAGAAGAATACAAAATGACAAGGAGGAGACAATTAAAGAAAACACATTATCATCATAGCTGTATAGCAGTGCATGATACCTGTTACCTATCACTTTAATTAACTGGACATTACGCTATGAAATGTCACTATACATGCTATCTTCCACTTGTTAGCTCCCATGACAGCAATGGCTCTTATTTTGTTTTCCCTCCTGTGTGCCTCAGCCAGGATGTGTATGAGCCTGCCAGCCGTTAACCCCACAGAGGAAGTGTGCAGGAAATGAGATCAGCCTTAAAGAGAGGTAACGCCTGAGCCACTGACACCAGACCAATAACTGTCACTCACTGCACCTGATACTGAGATACTAAAAATGTAGCAAATAACAGGAAGGATAGAATAGAATAGAACTGAATAGAATAGAATAGGCAATTTTGGTCCAGCACACTAAAGAGAAGTACTAGATAAAACTAGAAAATGAACAAAACATCTTAAATTAAAATTAGAACAGGCAACAAATAAATGAAATACAGAAGAACAGAGAAAAGTCAAATAATTCTCCACCACTTAACATCACTCCGTGTCAAAGAGTTGAGGTTAAACATAAATGTAAAAGGGTGGGGGTTGAATTCTGCCATTGTATATGTGTATATATGTTTCCTTTTGTGCTGCTATAGAATAGAATAGAATAGAATAGAACACACAATGACAGAAACAAACAATCTAGACCAAAGCATTGCAGACATGACCAGACTAGAACAAAACAACACAGCACTGAGCAGAAGAAAGAACGTTCAGTACAGCATGCAGTGTGAGAGGAGATTAAAGACAATACAAGAACAGCACCACCCAAACTAACTATCAGACAAATTCTGTTTGAAAAAAAAAAAATGTTTTCAGTAGCTAAAAATACCAGCAGGGTTGGGTCTAATTCAGTGGCTGTGTATGTGAAACTGTCACTATGCCCTGCACACATTCTCTTTACCATGATGAAAGACACAGTCTGTAACTTTCCTGAAGAAACCAGGCCTGACAGCAGTGTCGTGCACATGTGTGAATGTGTGTGTGTATGTGTTTATACGTGTATCTCAGCACGTAGTAGTAGCTGAATTTTTTGCTTTCTCTAAGACTGAAAAAAAAAAAAAATTATTTACTGAGATCGGAGGCAGAACGAATGATGAAACATTTACAGTGCCAGCAATCACCTACACCTAAGAACAAGAGCTTTTTGATAATACACATGGATACAAACACAGCAGCTGTTTTTGAGGCACCATGCATGATTTCAGTGGGTTGAAAACGTGCCTATTATTTTATTTTGATGTTTTATTTGATATGTCTGATTTGTGTTGGTGTAAACTGTTTTAAGACCTCAGGACAGATGAATTTAGGCCGTTGAAGTCCGCTGACACTGCTCCGCAAAGCAAATATATCCTGAATATTGCAGTTGCCACTCACATTTTCATTTATTTGCCTGTCTTGCCTTTCCTTTTGCGGTGACTTGAACTGCTCACTCATAATCTGGCTGCTTGACATGTTACTGACACAGGTGTACACCTTTGTTATGTTGTTGCTGAGTTTGTGGCGCTTTTACACACCTGAATGTAAATATGAATAAAAGATGACAGGTGGGTAATGTGTGCATGAGCCTCCCATGTGTTTGCTTATGCAAAATATAGTGAAATGTATAAACGGTTCTGTCTGATTGCAGATGTGAGTCTGATTGTCAACAGAAAACAGGGAGACATACACGATCTCCTGAACTATCGGCATACGACTGAAAAATAGCCAAATTAGTTCTGAGATATAAAGAATAATAATACAAAAAAAAAAAAAATAAATAAATAAATGTCATAACTGTGAACTGTTGACTTATCATGCCCCAAAATATAATTAATGTATGATGTTGTTAAAGTCTTTGTATCACATTATGTGATTCAATGAACGACTGATGAAATGTGTAAATATATGAACAAATAAATGAATAAGTAATGAAATGATTAATCATTTAATTAGTTAAACAAACCAAGCGCGCGTCAGAGACTGACAGTGCTCGAAAGCCTCATCACCATATTTACATAATCAGACTTGTGCAGAAAGTGTTTTATGACGAATTTAACGACCACAGCTATCCATATTTATATATGTAGTTTCAGGCATAGCAGAATTACATTTTGCATGCATTATGAACATGTAGAAAACTTATCAACCAAGTCATTGCTTGTAGATGGAAGCTTCTTTTTTCAAGGAATCCATAGAAAACGCAACTTCATATACAATGTGAATGCTGGCGCTTCTGTAACTTGCTAAATGATGGTCTGCATTATTATTTTTTTTGTTGGCCTTGTACTGAACTGAAACCAAACTGAAGGATAAGATTTACATACATTCAAAATATAATCAACCACAAAATGAGTGACTTGTGTGTGTGTGTGTGTGAATTTCAACTTTCAAAATGTGGTGCGTCGTTTTCAACTGTTACCCCGCAGTCTTTTGTGGTGTCTATAGTCCACAAGTGGTGAAGTCAAGGTAAATTGAGAAAAATTAGCTGGTTCATTCTGCTCCACCCAATAAAGTCATCCACTAGGCCACTGCATTCCTCCTCCTGTTGTCCACTGATACACCCCACATTGTCAGCAGCATCAGAGAACAACTGCAGGTGGCAGAAATGTTCTGTAGCTGTAGATCAAGTCAGACATTGCACTGCGGGGGCACCCTAGAGGACGTTGTTTTGTATATAAATTGTCCTATGCTTTTATGTTATCACAGATATATCACATAAATGACCAAGACAGAAAAAGGCGAATCGTAAATAAAACTGCCTTAAACGTATAAAATATGTTGCACAGCTATGTTTCACTTTAAATGTGAGATCTGTGTCATTTAACCAGCATCCTTTGCTGTTTCATTTGTTCTAGGAAACAAGGGCAAACTAATTTAGCAAAAATGCAGTTGGCTGGCTGATGCAACACAGTGAAATTTGAGGAGCATTCATGCACAATAAACCACTTCTGTCAGACCACCTATTGAGATGTGTGTGTGTGTGTGTGTGCATATGTGTGCGCCTGAGCATTTGTGCATGTGCACAAATCAATGTCAGGATTTTTGTGTACTGTACATGTACTGGTGTCTGCGTGTGTACCTGTCCCTGATGTACACAAGGAATAGATACTTCCTCTTTTATTCACTCCTACAGCGCAGCTTCAAGGCAATTTCCAACACTACCTCTGTTGTTGCAGGTATCTATTGTGGCCCATTCCTGCCATAATGCAAAATTTTGGCCTGGGGAGTTAAAATCCCGTAAATCACCCCACTTAGCTGAAGTCATGTAATTCAAAGTCAAGCCCATAATCAGTGTAGTTTAGTGCCACTGCTGTGGCTCAGTTCTCACTATTTCCAAGTGAAAAACTCCACTACTATTAGATGATTGCACTGCTTTTTGTGGATTTTGGCCCATTGGTCACCCAGTGTGTGACAAGAAGATTGGCACCAAAATAACCCCTCTGTTTCCAGGAGATTGATTTGTCCACTGGTCAAACTATCCAGAATAGTGAATAAAATGGCAATTTTACCAGCACTGTTGAAATGCCCATCTCATGCTGTATTCATCTGCTCAATTTCCTAATGGAAGAGAAGTGAAATCACAAGAATCTATCATACTTTGAGCTGTTCCTTGGCATATTTGTGCTCAACAGTCTGGTGATTGGCTTTGTTCAGTTGAATCTTCGCCTCATTCATCCTTCCCTCTATCTTGCTCTCGATCCTCACAGCATCATAGTTGCTCCTCAACCCATAGTTCAGGATGCCAGCATGGAGTCAACCAGCCTTTGCTTATTCCTCTTGATTTGTTCCATCTCCTCATCTTTCTCTGCCAACTTCCTGTCAGCTTCACTTTTGACCTCTGTGTTCAGCTGAAGCTTCCATGGTTTAGGGACTTTAAACATTGTAGATTAATTCAGTAAATGTAATGCGAGGAAATGCATTTGGGAGGTCATACTATGCATGCAGGTCAAATGTTATATGATTTACTGCATTTTACTATATATTACTATTTCTAAATAATAAAAAAAAACATTCTTGAAGTTACCTTTGGTTTCTTCGCAGTGCAACCTCTAAAGTGTCTTATTTGGCTGTGCCCTCTTCATTTTTCGCTCTCTTGAGTTCATTGGTCTTCCCATTTTTACCAATCTGTTCGATCAAGTCAGGGACTTTCACTTAAAAAGAAAACAGGCAGAACATGCAGGCCTCTGTGATGGTGCAATATGTTTAAAATGTCCCTTTGACATGCATCCACTCAGATCGTAACAGAATCTCTGTTGCTGCGCGATGTGGCTGTGTTATGAATATTCCAGTGACACTGATAGCTCGACTTGTGCATAGCCAGCTGTGACAGCAGCAGGCAAAATAAACAGACAAACAAAAGCAGAATTCAAATTTCTTACTGGTTAAAGGAGAATAAAGTCGTTCAGGTACTGAATATTTTAGTGAAACTGAAAAAAAAGTAAAATCATTATCCTAACTCTTTTTTTAAATCCACATAAAAGTTTTTTTTAATACTTTTTTTAATACGTTTTGTTTTCCCCCAACATAATCTTTGGCTGAAACACGCAAACTGTCAAGGGTAGCTTCTTTTTCTTTCCATCATGGATGCCATCCAAATAAAAGTTATTTGGTATAATATGAAACAAAATTCTCAATACTCAATACTCAATACTAATTTTCTGGGATGGTCATCTTTATTTGGCCAACTACCTTAAATCTTTTCATTTAGAGAGTGATGTCAGAAATGAATTCAAGTGTGATATATGTGCTCCACTGGGAGACTCCTGTTTGAAACTGAACAGACATTCTGTGTTAAGTGTTAATCACAGAAAGAACGAACTTGATATACTCTGCGGGTTCATGTTCTCCCCCTTCAGGAGCTCTAATTGACCTACAGCCTCCTTATAGGAGTTCTTCATTTTAAAGAGCTCAGTACTCTCAGATCTGGCCTCCTTCCTGGCTGCCTCAAGCTCAGCTTGGCCCTGTTTCTACGTGTGCTTCCAATCATCTAGAACGTGGTGTTATAAATACATCAGTGAAAACTGAGTAATGACAGGATAGCTCTTGGAAAGTGCAGAGAAGAAGCTGGAAGTCAAGATCGGAGCCTGCAACACTGTAAGCATGGTGTATGTATAAGCTGGCTGTGTCACCAGCCTCCTTTGATGTTGTTGTAATCTATGGTCATATAACTATACCTACAGTACATTCAGTCTTTTCCCTAAATTATTTTGCCATCAACATTGAATTAATTTCTCCTCACCACTGAAGCTCAGAATATCAGTGGTAGTCTTTCACAGGACAAAAGTCATTTGCTGTTTGAGCTTATTCTTTGACATATTTTCTGTGATTCTTCAATTCTGTGTACATGTATTTGGACTGTGACATATTGTTTGATG
This sequence comes from Protonibea diacanthus, assembly GCA_028641955.1. Classification (NCBI taxonomy): domain Eukaryota; kingdom Metazoa; phylum Chordata; class Actinopteri; family Sciaenidae; genus Protonibea; species Protonibea diacanthus. The sequence goes on along the minus strand of CM053983.1, from coordinate 10,801,582 downwards.
TTTTAATCACCTTGGACGTGAAATGACAGTGGTTATTTAATTGTACACTCCATATGGCTGAATATACCCTCTCATTAAAGCTGCCAGTCTTTTACCTCATAATTACTGTGTCAATTCATATTCAGTAAAGTAATAACAGTAGGGAGCCAAAACATCAAACAATGTGTCACAGCCTAAATCTGTATGGAGCTCAGCAAATTGCTTTCCATTGACTTATATCTGTGGCAGAAACCTCTTCTGTGTCACTCATGCACTTGACAGTTAGTTCATACTGGATGATCACTGGATACGCATCAGAGTTAGTTGAGACTTTTGATAGGACTGTGGCCATTCATGCTATTCACGGCAGTTTGTTGCAACACGTGAGTCCCGTTTGACAACAGTGGTCCAGTGCAATCAGCTGGTTTGTTACACATAACCATCTGGGAAGTCCAGCTGCCTCGCAAGGTAAGTCTTGATCAGCCAAAAAAAGGTCATTGATATAAGTAGTAACTGAAGCAACTCATTATCTTTTATGAGCCCCACCTTTGCAGTCCCTTACTGCCAATGCCGTCGCTCTGTGTCAGCAACTGTGCTGCTGATTACATTTGACACCATCGTCAAAGTAGAGCTTGCTCTGTTTATACCTTGTCAACATAGTGATATATTGAAAGAGGGTTCCAAATTAGGAAAGCTAATTTTGTTTACAACTGCATGTGTAGCCATTAACACATTTTTTTTTAAGGTTGCAGGGCAGACTGGCATGCTGTTGGTTTTATGGCATGGCCATGTACTAAATTCTTTTGACACTATATGTACGTCCATTGTTGTTGTTAATATTAGTAATAAAAAAATATATATTACCTTAATTTTGCAAGCGGCGGACTGTGCTGCCTTCCAGCCTTCAATTACTGCAATGGTTCCAAAGCACTCCATAACCAAGTGTTGTCAGTCTTCCCAGCAACAAACACAGGATGTGACATACCTAGCTCAGCGGTTGTTCCAAAAGATGTGGCCTGCTCCAAGAAGCATGTTTACTAACATAAGCGGCTGACTCAAGTAAAATTATAGAACCCCCTCAAATCTTGAACATTAACAGATGTAAAATGCCCTCTTCCTGGATTTACTAAGTAACAGACAACTCAGTAAAACCAGCTTCTTGGAACACGTCTCTGATGGCAGCCAATAAAAATTATCCACTGACCAGACTAGTTGGACGTGAAAGGACCTGGTTGATCCATAGCCAACAGGCAATTTGGCTAGAATTTCCTCCTTAAATTAAGTTAAAGGCCAAATTGGAGTTGGAAAATATACTTGAATACAGCTGCTGCTGTTATAAAAATTCTGGGCTTCAGTTCAGTATTGGATCATTATAATCCATTAGCCTAAATCAAGCACGAATAAAAGGCAAGGTCAGGTTTCCTATAGCCCTATAAAGTTTATAGTCTTGAGGGACTCAGGATCATATTTCTATTCAAAGAACGGTCCCACCAAACAACAGGTGATTGCCCAAGAAACAATAGGGGACTACCAACAAATAAACAAACCTAATGAACCATGCTCACTGAAATGTCACACATCGATGCCACATTAGCACATACAGAATCATATTATACCCAGAGATCTTTGTTTTATGTCAGGCCAAGGAGAAGTAAGCCTCTTAAAACAAAGGCCTAAACACTAATAAAATTACTAACAATGGAGAGGCTAATGAAACACTCGTTATCATTATTGGCTCAGTTTTTACATAAATATACACTGAACAAAGCTGATTTTAGCTCTCGTGCATCACTATGTACTGTTTTCTTTCTTCATCTCTATATAATAAAAAAAAAAGAATTATGGTATGTGATGTGAATAATTTGGTGTTGACTTCAGGGAAAGGATAGAGATAAACAGGACCACACCGAGGTTTTTACCCTTAGGTAAAATTATGACCAAATATACAAAGAAAAAAGAAATATGGAAAAAATACTATCACTGTTGTCCATCTAATATTCCAGATGTCGCCTGTGTGTCATGGCCTTAGGAAGTGCACACGTTTCCTGTTTGTCATCTAAGTGAACCAAGAAGAATATGTGGCAAAAGACACAGGACAAACTACACCACACACACTGGCTTGCATGTTCCCATAAACACACACAGGGTGCCAGGAAATAACCAAACCCCAAATAATACTGTAATTGCTCCTGCTGTCTCAGATGCGCTCTCCCTCTCTGTCTCTCATAATAAAAGCCTGTTTGACAGGCCAGTGCAGTATATGTGCCGCACAGGAGGGAGTCTTCTATTGCTGCTGAACACAAAATTGTATTATTGAAGGCTGCACCCAGCACAGTGCCTTCTTATTCCTCCCCCTGTGTCTGTCCTTATATTAGAAATGTTTTCAGTTGCCAATAAAAGCATAATGCGGTCTTATACATGCAGCATTTGCAAGTGAATTGCACTGCCCGGTATTGCCTCTGATGGTAATCAGAAAAACATTGTGCTATGAGAGAAAGAATAGCCAGTCCAATATTGAGTGTGATTGTGCTGAATGTTATCTGATGGAGATGTTGGAAAAAGAGGCATACTGTATGTAAACTGAATGCCACGCTGCTTGGCCATATGGGTAGCAATAAGATACAGGCATATGAAACAGCAGGAACAAATTATTCTTAAATTATAGGCACAGCACTGCTTGCATGTGAAACCATAAGTAAATGGGACAAGCATATGGTGCGGAATAACTTAAGAGTGTGTTCGATGAGAAACACGGTTAAATTGTTTATGAAGGAATGTGTGTGGCATCCTTTGTGTTGTCAGTGAACGGCATATCAATTCTCTTCCTCTCGGTCTCATTTGTGTCATCTCATTTTCATCCCAATCAAGCCTCCATTTCACATTTCATTCTTATCTCTCAGCTGCCTCAGCCTATTATTATTTCCCCTGTTTGTGTTTCTTAGTGTCTCCTTCTCTCTTTATATTTTACTCTTGATCTCTCTTCCTGTGATTTCTTTTCTTCCCCATACAGTATCTCTCCGTTTCATCTAGTGTTGTTGCTCTTGCCTCTTGCTTTTTCTACCCGCATAGCATATTTTGAGCCACAAGCCGTGCTAAAAAAATAGCAGGATCTCAGCTCATGCACCCCTCAAATTACTTGTGTGCACATTTATTCCCCCAAAATCTAAAAATTCTACAAAATGACTCACCCTTCACCGGTTAGTGGGATCTTTTTTAGCTCCTCCTTGACATTTCAAATTCTGACAATCTGGTGACAGGTGCATATATGCTGCTGCCTGACTAAAATAACAGTGGGAGAAAGAAGGGGCAGAGCTTGGAGAATGGGGACAGGAGTGGAAAAACAAAGATGCAAGAGTAGAGACGGGAAAATGAGAGGGAAGGGAAAATGAAGTGAAATGAAGAAAGTAATAAGTGCAGAGAATAAGTAGATGGAAAGCAGAGGGATGAAATAATAGCAGCGTAGGTATGATAACACACTTTGTGCCGTCAATAAACACAACTGCATTTAGATTCTTAACAACCTCCAAATCCATGCTGTCATAATGCCACAGATTCCCAAAGTGTTTTACTTTGAACCACCTGGGACCTGAACTCAGAAACAATGAAGAGTTGTAGTTGGAAGAATCATTTTTATGTCTACCTTTATGATGTCAACTCGCACACAATAAAAAACTGCTTGGAAAACTAATCTGGCAAATGTTTTGTGTTTATTTGACCAAATACTTCTTGCTCATTTGAGGAACTAAAAGTAACCTGAGGGAAAGCAAATATATTTAGAAGATGACGTGTGGAGGTAATAGATTTTATTGCAATACAATAAAACATTTATTGCAAAGTGGGGGCGGGGGGAGGACTGAATGTGAAAAAGAGCAACACAGAGAGGCGATCACAAAGAGGAGAGGGAGAAGACTGACTGAGAATAATAGAAATGTTGTGAAAAAAGAGGGATAAAGCCTGTGAGAAAGCTGAGGAGAGGGAGAATTTGTGACTGGTACTCAATGCGCACTCCCTTTTTATCTCATGTGGCACCCTCCCTCTCCTCACATCTGTTTTGACCCAGTAAACTTAGCAATGAACCTGAATCGCAGTTTTTGATTGGCTGCGTCAGTCACGTGACCACACTCCCTCATTCAGCCCCACCTTCTGAGCTGAAGATGCAGTTTTCTGCAAAAAATCCTGGGTCATTTCACTTTGGTGTGAGCGCTGTGTCTTTTCTCCTCGGTCCTGCTTTTGACTCTGCATCTCTCCTCCCCTCACTATCTTCTCTCCTTAACAAAAAAGACACTCCATTTCTTAATAATTCAACCCACTGATAATTTAGACTAAGTGATGAGCTATAAATATGACATTTCATTGAACATTGAGCCTCTATTGTTTGCTCTCTCTGTCTCTAATAACTAATATAAATCATCGCTGCCACTGGTTGAAGCTGGCTCACTGTCTCCCTCTTTTGCCTCCCTCTCAAACTCCCCTCTCTTCACCTTTTTCTAATCCAGTTTAACACTGTGTATGTACGCTTGTAGTCATTATTTTAGTAACTCATAGAACTGCTGCAACTGATTGTAACTGCCGTCCGAATTTGGATCATGCACATCCCCAAAAAAGTGTCTCTGTAGAAAATATGATTTACACCAAATCAACAAGTTCAAGTTCCTCTGTAGACATTTTCTCTTTTATGTATAAATATTACATTTGTTATTACATATTACAAACTCTAGATTGATGCCACTCTCTTAAGGTAAGCATGAAAGGTATTATTCTTCTCATCTAATTAAAAAAAAAAGTAAAAAGTTAAAAAAAAAAAAAAAAAGCATTTTCCATAATGTCAAGCTATTCTTGAGAAGGGACTGTGTTGGAGACCGACATGCTTTTTTTTACTTCTTGTTTAACTACCGTTGTGTAGTTTTTTGTTTCGTTTTGGTTGCTTGTATATACAATTGATTTATTCAAATAGTCATCTCTTTGCAGTGGCACAGGTGATATAAAAGAAACTATAAAAATAATAATTTTATGTAAATGTCATGCCACAAAATCAACATTCTGCATTTTATTCCAGAGTGCTGACTTTACAAGCCAGCGAGCATCCTGATGCTGCAGGGAAGCAGAGCCAACCTACCCTGTCACAGGAAACAGATCTTTATTTACTGCCTGCATGCATGTCAGTTTAGCAACGGCTGGAGACACAGCCAGCTCAACTCCACTTTCCCACAATGCAGATGATTTCTGTCTGCTTCTCCCTCGGTCATCGCCCCTTTTCTTTCTTTCTTTCTTTCTTTCTTTCTTTCTTGCATCTCCTCTACCTTCTCCTTCTCTGTCTCCTCCTGGTGTTTTCCCATGCTGTCATGCCCACAGCTGCAGCAGATCTTGGAACTCTTTCCTCTCTCCTGTCCTCTTCCTGCCCTCCAGTGAAAGGACCTTGGTTCAATTTCTGTTGTGTAACATATTGTAATTCAGATGGGGCTAAATACAACTCTTTTCCTCCTTTTTTTTGTTAATTTTCTACCTCAGCATTGCAGGTGAAAACAATATCATCCATCTGTATTTACTCAGATGTTGCTAATGTATCTTTGACTTCACAGTCTTCCCTCTGTCTGTCCTTATCTTTGTTTATATTGTTATATCACGTCCTTGTCTGTTCTTACTTTACGTGAGACCTAAATGAATAGGCAGCTCTTATCTCTGCAAAAACTGCTTTGCAAGCAACGTTTGACCTGGAAATAATACTTAATTCCCAATACTGTTGGCTTTGTTTCAAGGCCTTATACAACACAGTAATAGCCATGGCTAGAGGACATTTTTATGGGTTTGTTTTTAGTTCAGATGTTATCTTCCTTTATTTTCCTGTACTTTTCAGTAGTTAAACTGTGGCACAACATACCTGATCTGAATCTGGTAAATGAGGCTTGCAGCTCCAGCTGCTGACGAAGCCAGACACGTACGAGAGAGGTCTGATGTTTGAGCTCAGGAAAACAAGGACTGGACATTGTCGCCACATCATGATTAAAGTGCAGATCTTGGACTATGATACATGTACTGTGGCATGCTTTAACAAATTTGAAATAATAAATTGTTCTACCAGATATCATTGTATCTGGGCTGGCAGTTGTGTTGTTGCATGAACTTAGTGTTTTTACCTAGAAAAAAGTTGATGTCATGGAAGACTATGTGCACTATGTAAGGTCTGACCATTTTTTTTTTTAAATGATGATTAGGTTTTTGCCTGCACATCAATTTTCTTAGGTTTTTCCTAATGATCCATGCCAATCTCTTGCAGCTGCTTTACAATGTTGATTTTCTTTACTTGTAAATAAACTCTGGAACATATGTGGACTGAAGTTCTGTTAAACTGCCATTCATTACAAAACAAAGATGCCCCTATCCCTGACAGCGTTATCAGACTCTCAGACGTCACGAGTGGATCAGCCAAATGATTTAGGAATGTTTCACATAGCTCAACAGGAATTGCCTTTCTATCTATTCTAACCATGTGCGTCCTTACAAAACCACTGTCTCCTCCCGCCCTGCTTCTCTGAGGACCAGGCTCTAACAGATATGTTTGATGTAATCACAAGGCCCACAGAGTGACTATGTGAACCAGACTCTAGACGATGAATGATAGCATTCATAAAATGAACATCTGACGCACTTTCCCCTCAATAATAAACATACCCTGTAACAGAACACCTGGTTCTGAAATGTTCAGACATTCATCTAATTTAAGTTGTTTCAACTCAAACAAGGAGTAAAAATCTGTTCTATATTTACTGAAGAATGTGAAATGTACCACAGCTTCTGTTGTTAAGTTGAACTCTGCCCTGTTTGTTTGTTTTTTTTACATAAAGACGATGAAGACGATGACAAAGAAAAAGGAAAACATGGAGATTGATAGATGGGGTTTTGAACAGGAGGACAGATGCTTGAATGCAAATAGGTTCTTTCTAAATATGATTACAGAGAATATTCAGTTGATATGATGAAGCACACGTCCACCCTGCTCAGGCCTCTATGTGATTTTCTGATATGAGAGACGACTCGTGGTGTTAATTGCATTTTAACACAGTTGGGTTTATCATGCTGTTAATTATACATATGCTGTCTGGGAAGTCATGCACACTCAAATATGAAACAGAAAATAATGAAACCTGAAATTAGATAAGAAAACAAAAGAAAACTGCTAGAAAAAAAAAAAAATCTAAAATGAATGAAAATAAAATGAAACATGCAGAAATAAACAAAGTTTGAATAAAAAAAAATATAAAACCGAATTGCAGATTGAATAAACTGAACTAACTGAACACATACTCACACGCACACACACACACACACAAATACACAAACAGCGCCTTTTCCAAACTCAAACCACATGAAAGCACAGCTGGGTGTGTGTGTGTGTGTCTGTTTTGTATCACGCAGCTTAATTTTGCCATATGGTGTCTGTCTTGCCCTAAGTCTTAAATTTAGACGTCCTGCCTTTTATTATATTGGCATTAATTATCAAAATGATAGGGATCTGATCCCTGGTGTGTGTGTTTGTGTGTGCGCATCTACATGCCTGAATATGCACCTCCCTGACATTGCTTAGTAAGAAGGTTGAAATGCTAATTATACAGTGACTCTGCAGTCATTTGGAGATTAACTTCATATATCAGCCTGCTTGCTGCGTGAGAGTCTCTGGCACACCACGTCCAATCCCAAAAGCCATCAGCTATCATCTCACGACAAATTAGCCTTAAGGGGCAGCAGCCACTGTTTCATTGATTTCGGTTGTTTCTCAATGGTAACCATTTGACCACCATTTGCAGAAATTCTCATGACATTTGTTTGTTGTTGCCTGAACTTAATCATGAACTCTCTCTTAGCAGTCTCACATTTTAAACTACGTTGCATAAAGGTATTGTCGAACTCAGCAGTTTTTCCAAATAAATTGTCATTCTTGAAAACGACATTGGTTTGTACAGTTCAGTGTTAACTTCTCAGCTCTGGGTCTCCACACAGAACTGAATGAAGTGCACATGTGCGAAGGTTCGCAAATGTGAACACAACTGAATGTAGAAGGGAATGCTGACAGGAGTGAAGGCAGTGTCGTGCCTGAACCGTAGCTGCAAGTAGGCAATGTAACCGGACTCAGCAGCCTCAATGGGCATAATGTCAGAGGCAAAGAGGGACAAGAGGATGTTGACAAAGAACGCTAAGAAGAGAAAAGGAGGGAGTTATTGAGCAAGATGCTGCCAAATAAGAGTAAACTATCACTGACTTTTAGTTGTTGGTGAGAGCTTTGTGAAATAAAAGGCCGAACAGCAGATGCTGGGCTGGGCTTCTTGCTGTAAAACAAGGAAGTAAAAGTAAGACTAGTAAGACTAGTGGCTGCTGTCTTATGTTGTTGCACTTGCTTAATGTTTGGCTGTGGGCAAAGCTGTCAACTTGCTCATTTTTGAAAAGTACATTAAAGTAAATAAGGTGACTGACGACCTGATCACTCACTTTCTCTCTGTCCTGTTTCTCTTTCCTTTTCTCTCCCCTTCTCTCTACATCTCTTAGCTCTCTTTATCCTTATCGCTTTTACAATAAATAGATCAGAGGCAGAACTCCAACGGAAAGGCCATAGACTGTACACACACACACACACACACACACACACACACACAGACACACACACACACACACACTCACAGGGCGCTTCGTTGTGTGTTGCTGTTTCCAGAGACTGGAGGGGGTTCTGGGAGCAAAAATAATGAGCTCATCAGTTCAGCCTGGAGGTGGTGTTGGCAACACACACACACACACACACACACACACATATAATTTTTCTTTTTCTTTCTTTCTATCCCATACACAGACACAGAGGCAATTACCACGATCCATCCTCGGTAGGATATTCCATCTCTCTCCAGCCGACTTCACCGTGACTCACTGTAAAGACTCTGGGCTGCTGAAGAGATTGCCCCCCCACACCCCCCACACCCCCCTCTCCTTTTTGCCTTTTCCCTTTCTTGTTGCAAAGCAATGTATGTAGTTTCAAAAGAGAAGTGCCTGTCTGTGCGCATGTGTCGGAGTTGGTGCTCATGTATGGCATTGTGGCTGTTTGTAAAGATGCACAAATGTGTGCGAGCACTTGATATTTACTGGGGTGTGCTATTGTGCAGCACTGATATGGAGATCTGCATCTGTGTACGACATTAACCTTCTGGGTTGCAGGGATATTGTACATGTGAATGTCTGAGTGCGTGCATACAGCTGATGAGAGTGAAGGTGATGACGAGGAGGAGCAAGACGCTGGTGATGGAATGCTTTAAAGAGCTGTCTGCAGTAAGGCTCGGCTTGTTTGTTTGAAGTGAGGATTATCATTTGAATGAACTGCATGAACCCAGAGTTAAAGCGTGTCAGTTTTAGAAACGGAGGTCATGAACTAGTAGATTGAATAATTGCCTTGGTTTTCTGTGCTCACTGCAAAGTAAAACATCAAGTGGGTGGTCTAAATCCACACAAATGGAGATGGATTTTCTTATTAAAATATTGCTGTGAAATTAGTTGTAATGGAATGTTAGAATACTGAGGAAAATTACTGGCAAAGCAAACACATTAATAGCATCACATTGGAGTGTATTGGTCAGGTTTGCTGTTATTTTTATCGGTTAAAAGTGCAATTTATAAATGTAACAACACCATAATGTAACTAATTCTTAATTACTTGTGTATTTTGTTTATTACTGTTATTGATGCCTCATCAGAATCTGTACAACAATGCCACTGTGCTACCATGTCTCTCAAACACCACTTAACTTTCAGAAGACAATACATTTGACCCAAACAATCGATTCCAGTTTAACAAACACGTGGTGGTTTGTTACAGCTCATTAATCATTCTCAGCTTGAGCTCTTTAACTTGGTGCAATTTGCTCTCATTGGTTTAATTGAGATCTCTTAGTTGGAGTCAAATACAAAGTCGGAGGGTGTCTTGTGGATTATTGATTCCATTTTCTTGTGTCTTCTTTCCACTGTCTCTGCTAATCCCCTAACATTTCTGCTTCTTTATATACAGACTTCTCTTCTCTTCTCTTCTCTTCTCTTCTCTTCTCTTCTCTTCTTCTCTTACCCATTCCACCTCTTAATCCTTCTCTGTTCCTCCCTCCAACCTTTGTCTTTTCTCTTCCTCTGTCCTTCAGTTGCCAGGTGTTTTTTTGGCGTAATGACAGCCCGCTATGTGGTCTCACAGCTCTGGGTTATTAGATCCAATATCATTTCTAAAGCAATAAATGGAAGACAGTACTTGTGTGTATTTTATTCTTTGTCTTTATTTTTTTCATTTCTCCCAGAACATATTAACAAGCTTACTTTTTATCCTTACAGGCTCAGCCTTAATTACATTCAGGGAAACGTCACTATCAGCCATGGAGCAGAATAAGTAACGAAGGCTTTTTTGATTAAGACCAAAGTTTCTGTTTAGGGTTCCATTTTTTATTAGCTAATATGTGGATTCTCTGTGATATCAGTCATGACTGGAAGCTGGAATGTATTTTTCAATATCTTCATATTCATATGGAAGGTTAAGCTCTCCAAATCCAGGATGGTGAATATTTAGCAAGCAAAATGTCACATAGGAATATGGCATTAAACTTTTGATATTGAAGAGCTCATTATGCAAGTTATCAAAATCAATTCTCTCCAAGTGGAGCCTTTTGATGTGTGTGTGTGTGTGTGTAAGTGTGCGTGTGCATTTTGGTGAGGATGGTCAGTACGCTTCTTCAATTGCATCTTCTTTTTTTAAATACATGCAAACAATTCTAACATGGTTCCGCTTCACTTAGCTCAGTAATATTTACTTTAAGCTCCAGTCCCAAACAAAATGGTATTTCATAAATACTATATGAAGGCTGATATAAAGTATGCACCAGTCTTCTTGATGATGTATGTCATGTAGCTGTCATGCAGCTGTTACAGGCTGCACATGCGTAGGTCTGTTTAATTCATCAAGATACACAAAGAAAGATGCCAGCACTTTCAGATATTAGAACAATCCAATGTAATCTTACTGTCAGGGTTTATGTGGCAGGAAATGTGACAAGAGCCAGCAATTGTTAATGAAAGATAATCAGTTCCACCCAACTTCATTTTGCTTGCAATGCTATGGCACTTTGCATAGTACCAAACTAGTCAGGTCTTATTAGTTAGTTTAGTAACACACCATCACAAAATCATTTGAGGGCACCACAACAAGCTGTAAACACAACTTTGTCAGGTGCCGATGGCCGATTTGATAGATTTATGATATTATGTAAAAAGCTTATGGACAGAAGTCAGGATTGTGGTCTTGGTCTTGGACTTCGTTTTATCCTGTGTTGGAAAATCCATAAAATCAGTCAATCAATCAGTCAATCAATCAATCAAAGGCAGGCGGGTAAGGAGGCAGGCAGACGCAGGTAAAGTTCAGTGTACCGAAGCTTGAAAGAAAAACACAAAGTGCAAAACACATCACAACTGGGTTGAACTGACAAGGCATGAAGTGGCACTGACATAGCAAAGTTGCCTATTTACAGTTGCTATAGTTCCCTGAAGACTTAGTATGATGAATCAAAAATCTTTTGACTGCATGCCACGAGGAGAGCACACCTCATCGTTGTTCTCTGACAGAGCTTTCAGAGTGCCTTGCCTCAAACAAAAGAAAAACAGTTTCTGACCTTCCCATTCAAATCAAATCAAATCAAATTTTATTTGTATAGCCCAAAGTCACAAAACACATTTTGCCTCAGAGGGCTTTACAATCTGTACAGGGAGTGACACCCTCTGTCCTTAGACCTTCGGTTCGAGTGAGGAAAAACTTGCCCACAAAAACCCTTTTAACAGGGAAACAAGGTGGAAGAAACCTCAGGAAGAGGCACAGAGGAGGGATCCCTCTCCCAGGATGTCACGTGTACAGAACAAATCAACACAAACATATTGTCCAATTACAATGAATGATAGAATGACAATGAATTACAATGAATGATAAAATGATTACAGCAGCAGTGGAACCCACAGCAGCAGCCACGATCCATGAGAACCTGCTGGACGAGAGAGCACAGACACTCCGGGGAAGAAGTTTAGTTAGTAACATGTATTAACATGCATTAATGAGACATGTATGTTTACAGATGGTGAGAGTAGTTTGTTCCACAGAAGAAGAGCTTGACAGCTGAAAGCTCTGGCTCCCAGTCTACTTTTGGAAATTATAAGAACCACAAGGAACCCAGCATTCTGAGGGCGCAGTGTTCTAGAGGGGTAGTAAGGTATTATGAGCTCTTTTAGATATGATGGTGCCTGACCATGAAGAGCATTGTATGTTAGGAGGATAATTTTAAATTCTATTCTAGATGTAACAGGTAGCCAATGGAAAGAAGCCAAAATGGGAGAGATGTGATCTCTGATCTTGGTTCCTGTCAGAACACATGCAGCAGCATTCTGAATTAGCTGCAAACTCCTAAGAGACTTATTGGAGCAGCCTGATAACAAAGAGCACAATAGTCCAGCCTTGAAGTAACAAATCCATGGACTAGTTTTTCTGCATCCACTCGAGACACGATGAGTCTGATTTTGGCAATGTTACGTAAGTGGAAATGCAGTCTTCGAAATTTGTTTTATGTGGACATTAAAGGACAAATGCTGATCAAAAACATCTCCAAGATTCTTTACAGTGGAGCTAGCAGCCACGGTGATACTAAAGTAACTAAGCCTCTAGAAACACAGTCTCTGAGGTGCTTGGTTCCAATTACAAGAACTTCAGTTTTGTCTGAATTTCACATCAGAAAATTGTTATCCAACTTTTTATATCCTTAAGGCATGCTTGGAGTTTAGTTAACTGATTGGTTTCATCAGGCTTGATATATAATTGGGTGTCATCGGCATAACAATGAAAATTAATGGAGTGATCCCTAAAGGAAACTGAATAGAAGTGTTCCTAGTACAGAACCTTGTGGAACTTCGTGACAAACTTTGGTATGTATGGACGATTCAGTCAGTCAGTCAATCTTGGAACCAGTCGGCTCCATGATCTTTAGCCTCTAGCGCTGCACAAATGTTTTAGGGCTACCAGCATAACCAGCCAGCATTTGGAAAACAATTAGCCACTGTATATGCAAGGCACATTTTGGCTAATTTCTATAAACATATATCTGTATATGAATGCAGATACATGAAAACAAGCAAATAAAAAGCTAAGTGGTTGTCAGTCAACACCAGATTCCAAAATTGCATTTTGGCCAAAGTGTTCTGCTTCTTTTGCTTTCTGCATGGAGGGTTTACCTGTATGCAACCAAAGCTGTTTCAAATGTGACTGGTCAATATTACTCTGACTACCAACGGACTACCTACACACACTTCCAATGGCGCAATCGTGAACTTCTAACAGAGTCTGGATTCAAATGTAGATAATACCTTTAACAGTAAATTGGCCCTTTAATGTTACCTTTCAGCTGACTGTCTACTGACTCTCATGTCTCAGCTTCAACACAGAAAATCACATAGGCATCACCATATCAAAGCATTGATATATCTAAAATGGTCATTTCCCACAACATTCTGCAGAGCGAGACATTATCTTTCATTTAAAGAAGTATTTGTGGCCACCTGATGAATGGAAATCCAGTATTCATTGTATTTTCAGCTTCATTTTGGTCTTCACCAACTCATGAAGGAAATACATAGCTCTTTAGCCGTTAAGTGCTCCACTATAATTACCAGTCAGTGAGTTCATCAGAGCTTTTTAGATTTGAGAGTTAACCAACAATAAAGTTCTGGACTATAAAACCATGACAATTAGCTAAGAAATGTTAAAATGCTCCACAGAGCAGAGAGAAACTGCAGAGAAGAGTGACAATTCTCTGTGGATTTGTCACAGTAAGCAACAGTCGTTTCAACCATGTTAATGTAAAAATACCACATATAATTAGTACACGTTTAAAAAACTAAGGCACTTGACATTGTATGTAAAACCAGGTGAACATATACCGACAGACATCAGGGTATTGGATTATGCTTTAAGCAGTTGATTGAGAAGTTTCTATGGACTCTAGCCAACCATTGGAATCCATTGTGGCTGCTATTGCATACAGCTTTTGCCATTTGCAAAAAGAAAGCTGCAAACTTTCAGAGCCACGTTTCAGAGTTACTTTTCAAGTCCACAGGTGACATTTCTTTCAATGGCGATTTCCTTGAACCTTTAATTTGTCACTTCCTTTGCACCAATAGGATTTCCTGTTAGTGACCACAATTGAAACCGGCAAGAATTTTATTTTGTTATGTGTGGTGAATCCATCCTAACTCAGTTGCATAGAGAGAATTCTGTGCTCCCTCACTGAACCACAAAGGGATTCAGAGTGTTCTCTTACAATAAACTTTTGTCTTTTGTGTGTTTAAAATTGAATTACTGTCTTTGGAGAATAGCAGTCACAGAAACCACTTCTTTTTGCTGAACTTTTGGGCAACTGAGTCAAATACCCAGAGTCACCTACTCACACAGACTTTACATTCACCAACAACATACTGTATTCTATCGTCTACTACTTTTGCACCAATGGTATCACATGTTTCTTGTTAAAATCTGCATATAATTACAGATATGGCAGGTACAATGTGGGTAGAACATATAATCACATACCTTGATTATATGTCGTTGTCCCTGTTAACACTATATTACTTTCCATAATATCTGCAGCTGGCTTAGTACATGAAAACATTAACGTTATGATGAAGACAAAATGAGAAATAGCCAGAAAAATAATTTAAACATGGGAAAAGGGGAGATTAAAAAAAGAAAAAAAAATGAGTACAAATGTTGAGTAAGAAACAGACTCAGAGAAGCAGACATGGATAAATAGTTTTAATTACCATTATGTAAACTCCACCAGTTCTTAAAATTCAAACAGTGACTATGGATAATGAATGAGTGTTGTAATTAATAAATAATTGTCCTACAGCCACATTTAAAAAAGATTATCATACTTGTAATGCTGAAGAGGTATTGGTGTTCTGGCAGTCATCTATATTGTACTAATACAAGGAGAATGCCAAATAGGATATATTCCACTTTTTGTGCTTAATCATAATCTTAATAAGTGTTTTCTTGACATCACCTCAAAGAAAGAAGTATATTAAAAATGAATTATTCTATTCATTCAATCTATTGGCCTCCATGTTTTGCAGAGAGTCCTAATGTATTTATGCATGTAAGACTGTAAGCGCAGGGTCTTTATGAATAGATAACACCACTACTTTTACTGTTGGTATAATAAACCGTATACCTCACTGACTTCTTTGAGGGGTGAGTCGCTGGTGATTGTGCAATTCTAAATATGTCATGGTCATAGCTGATCATAGCTTAAATGCTTTCCATACTATAACATTTCATCCTATATGCATTTAATGCATATTTGTATGGATATGGGTGATACTGATCTGACCAATGCATGTGTGCCAATGTCCCACCCTTGTAATAAGGTTTGAAAATGAAGTGAATGTATCAGTGCTCATAAAATATTTGTGTAATATTTACCCACTAACATCCACACTTAATATTTGACAGTGTCATGTAAAGATTTTACTCGTCTTAAAACTTAATTAAACGAATGGCTGGTGGAACTGTGAGCGGTCATTTAGAGAACAGGACAAAAATTGAGATACAAGGTTTTTACATAAAATTGACAATGAAGGAAAAAATACCACAACCCATTCTGAAGCTTACTTTTCTCTTTTCATGAATACTGATGTGAACTACAATCCATTTGCAGCCGCACGTTCGCTCAGTCTGCAATTTATGATTCAAGCTGTAACTACCTCATTTGATCCCATCCTTGTTATGCTAATTTCCTCTCACAATGGTAGCAAATCAGTTTGATTTAACTGTGCAAACTGTGTGAGTACAAACTGTGTGTGTGTGTGCGTGTGTGTGGCGTTTGGGAGGAGTGGTTGCTATCACAGTTGTGTGCCTGAATGAGTGAGCTTACACGTGTGTGTGTGTGTGTGTGTGTGTGTGTGTGAGAGAGAGAGAGAGAGAGAGAGAGAGAGAGAGAGAGTCATACAGCATACAGTTGTCAGAGAAGTAAGAGGTGTTTTTGTGCCAAAGCCAAAGCTCCCAATCTGCATTTTGATGTCATTAGCTTGCCACATCAAGCTGCTTCAGTGGTACTTTAAACCCAGATTGTGTTTTCAAGAGCACTACAGTGAACGTGGAATGAAAGGCTTAAAAAGCATAGAAAAGACCCTTATAATGAAATCATAAATTATTTTAGATATTGGTTGTTTAGTATTCTAAATTTTGGTGAGAATTGTTTTTTTCTAAAATCAGTATAGCGAGAAATTGAAAAGCAAATATTGGTTTATTTGCAGTTAAAGCAATCATGCACTCTTTCTTACCACACACAAACACACACACACACACACATACAGACACGTTATTTCGTATTTGCAGAGCAGTTGCACAGAGCTTTTACACAAAATCAAACTGCTTCCAAATTATGGCCACTTGCCTTTAAAGCACTGACTTGTAAAATAAAGAGTTCAATCAGGGGTGACTTAATTTTAAATGAACTGACAGAATAAAGGAGAGGCTCGCACACAAACCCACACTGATGACTTCCAAACAGCATGTGGTCTCGATCCACAGAGGATGAAGTCTTGGTATGACCTTACGGGAAAACAACAGAATCAGCAAACTAGGCGCACACACACGCACACACACACACGCACACAATTCACTGTTCTTCTGAGATTCGACCAAAAGGAGTGTTCAGGAAAATTCAGATAATTTGGTAGGTAAGAAAAAAAGAAAGAAAAAAACATTTGAAGAGTGCATTTTTCACTGCAGCCTAAGGAGACCTTCGCAACAATGGCGAGGGCTAAGATTCAAGACAGATGCCATAGTTACACACATACACACATCTATTAGCATCTGAGTAGCTTGAGGCTACTAGCCCATGGTGACCTTTGATCTCCAGTCCTTGTTTTTCAAAGTTGACCCTTTGTGAGTGAAAGACTTGTCCTCAATTCTGCTTTGAGAATTGTTTGTTCGTGTGTGAAGGAAAGAAAGAAAAGAGAATACAGGTGAACCGGTCTGCTCTTTTTAGCCTTTTGCCTCATATTTTGATGCAATATGGATTGACAGGTTTGAAAACCTGTCAGTCCATACTCACTACTTTTTTAAAACTGCTTTTTTTCCCTCCACACTGAATCTAGCAATGTCCCATTTTACACTAGCTTCACCCTCCACCACACACATATTGACTTAAGCCATTCAACTTTGCATCACAATGAGACTCCTTAGGATTACTTCGCAACACAGCAACTCTATTATTCTCATTTTCTTCAGCTCCACAAAGTCAACTATCACTTTGTCAGACCATGGGCTTGTCAAGTACTACTCATCCTGGCCTTGCCACTATTGTTTTTTTGTTGTTTTTTTTTAACCAGATCTACTTTTTTGTGATATGTCTGTCCTTGGTGCACCCACTATCTGCTCTTGTCATCAGCAAGACAAAAGCAATGTTAAAACCTGTTGGAGCGTACATCCAGGATGGGATGATAAAAGTGAAGTAGTCTAGCAGTGGCCCTGCTGGTATTTCTACTGCTCACCTCCTCAGATGTGAAGAAAAATCCTTGTAAATACACCTTTTTATCTTCCTCCATTGAACAAGTGTTACATACCTCTGCCAGCGTCTACCACCTCTGGCTTTACACACTTCACATACTCGAGAATGACTTTTGCACTTTTCACCTAGTCGTGCAGTTGTTTAGAGAATAGGAAACCTACCCTTGTACAGAGCGAGGGGAAGGAAATTACTATTACAACTGCATATTTTATATGGAAGCCCAGCAACCGACCTGGAACTGTTCGGCTCATATTAAAGTTAACACAAGTAAAGCTCTATGTGCCAGATAAAGAGTTGCGTCCGGTGTCCCTCTGGGTAAAAGGAGAAGCTCACCACACTTGATCTCCATTTGGTTATGCAATACCACCTTGAATTAAAATGACTGGGAATGATCTGTCTCACAAGAGATAACATCCATCCATTTTCTGTAACAGCTATCCTTATCAGGGTCGTAGGGGGCTGGAGCCAATCCCAGTTGGCATTTGTCGAGGTGCAGGGGACATGGTAGACAGGTTGCCAGAACTGCGGTGCGTAGGCTAGCGTCACTGGTCCTACAAGAGATAAACCAGGAGCCTTCTTGCTGGGAGGCGACAGTGCTAACCACTGCATCACCGCACCTATAAGAGATAACCTTGATCAATTATCTTCCTACAGTATAGCATCTACTCTGCCACTGTATCTTCTTTTGTCACTGATGATCATTTTCTTTATTTTATCCAGACAATCCACTGATCACTACCAGCACTCTACTGTATTGTACACTGCTCACATATAAAAGGTAACACAGGGCAAATACAATAAAACAATTATAAACCTATGAAATAATGGCAACAGTTAAGTGTTTTGGCATAAAGGAAAAGGAACCTCCACACAGCCCTGTATTGACCCAATGAAACGCCTCTATACTAACTTTGTAATGCAGCTGGACTCACAAAAGATCACACCAGAATCAGGCTTAAGCTATGCATTTATGTCCAAAGCAGAGTTGTTAAGACCAATCAGTGTCCTATGAGGATCCACTGGCAGCTACCGCATGAGCTATGGGCTTGGTTGTGCGTGACCATGTGTGAAAACAGACTGTTTGCTTGAAAACAATAATGGCAACTGCTAAAGAAGATATCATAGGTGTGGCTAACATCATAGCATCAGTGATGTGAGAACTGGAGGGCATTTCTTCAATGAAAGAAAAGCAACGAAGGGCGCTGAAGGCTTTTCTCAGTGGAAAGGATGTGTTTTGCTCTTCTACTGACTGCTTCAGTAAGAGTTTGACTACGTATATGGTTTGTCATTCTAATTGATTGACGTTTGCAGATGATAGACAGTTATAGACAGATGGATTATCCAATCTACTGCCAAGTACTTTTTCTTTAAGTGTCTGCCCTTTTTTCAAACCGCTCCCAACTTCCAAGATGGTTCTGTGTCAAACCATCCGGCACAGTCAGATTCTAAGTTTTACATCAGGCTCAGTAACAGTGGTAACTTCAATCTTAGCACATCACTACTGTTCCCTGCAAAGCAACAGATCTATGGTCAAAAAAACACACAAAGAAATCAAATACAACTTTTACATTAAGTAATAATTTTGATCTGTATGGTGTTTTCTTGAATTCACTTACCATAAATCAATACAGATATGGGTTGATAAAGTTGCAATGAGCTTAGCTGTAAAATTAAGTTTTGGTATTCAAGGTTAAAATACACAACTGAATCATCAAGGGGGGGTAGAGCAGCAGGACTAGTTAATCCTTAAATCCTTTAAAGCCTCAAGAAGGAAAAAATATGATTTAACAAGGACCATATTATTTTAACAAGCTTTCAGTTTAGCTGGGCATACCAGCATTTATCCTAAAATCTATTGCGTTCTCTCAGTATCTCTCTGTCTCTGTGTTTCCTACACCCTAAATCTAACTTGTTTCCTTTTTTTTTTTTCCCCTCCCGTACTTGTCTCTTTCTCTCTCACTCCGTAAATCAATTTTGGGCTTGAGGCTGCTGTGCCTTGCAGGCATCTCTCTCTTTGATAGCGTTCCCACCACAACTCTGAGTGTATGTGTGTGTGATAGCACCCACCACAGCTGAGGAGAGGAGCCAAGCCAGATTTCAAACTTCTTTGTAGGATTTTGGTTCAAACTCACTACTGTTATAGCCAAAACAGCAACTTAAAGACTCAGATAGACACACACACACAGAAAGACACACAAACAGCTCAACGTCTCTTTGCGCTCAGGGCTTTGAACAATGGGGATGTGAAATTATGAGTTTTGTTCTCCTGCTCCACATGTGTAGGCTTAGCATTAAAGAGATCGACAGACAGAAGGAGAGAAAAAGAGAGGCAGCTCTTTGAAGGCAGATGCACCTAAAGGCAATGCCCTTCAAAGAATTTGTTGCACAAAGAATTTTGATGAAAAAGTGTTTACAGCCAGACAGAGAAGAGAGAGACAATTATGCATAAACATGAGCGATGATGAGCTGATTCCCACATGTTGTAGTTCCTCATATTGTAGGTACACACACGCACACACATGACCTTTCCCATGTGGCTTTGTAAGCGGAGACAACTTGGGATGAGTCCAAGCTCAAATAGTGTCTGTGAAAACAATTAAAGCGTGATTAGAAAAAACACACTTGACAGTACAAGAATCATTTTTTAAAGGTTAGGGGGAAACTTTTTTTTTTTAATGTCATCATCTATTTAACTAAAAGAGAGAGAGAGACTGACTAAAAGAGAATGCCCCACATACTCTGTTGTTGCAACAACATCTGTCTTTCCATCTGACTTGAGCATAATTCATACCCTAAGCCTACCTTTGCCACACAGTCGTCACTCAAGTCTTGGACCTCAAAAACAACTGGCTCCACCAGGTTGTGTGTGCATTGGAAAACTGCTGTGAGTGCACGTCTCAAAGCCTTGCACTAAACCCTTGGTGCTATTCTAAACTGCAACTGTAAACAAACGTATGGAAAATTCTGCAATAACTGTGCGTGGAATGTAACACATGAGCCGGCACCGTGGCCACCTGTCTTGCAAGTGATCCCAGACTCACATTAGAGCACTGCAGTCAAGACCTCACAGTGGGTCATGCTTGGTTAACTGCCTATGGTTCATCTCGTGAGGAATAGCTCCACCTGTTGACTGGTGACTGTATAGCTGCTTTGCTGTTGGACATACTGTATAATGCAGCCACAGCCGTGTAGAGTAATAGAATTTTAAAGTGTGGTCAAGTGAAACCTGGTCATATTTACAGTTTGGGTTTTAAATTCCAGTGCTGACAGAAGAAAAAAAAATAAATAACTGATATTCCCTCCAGAGCAGGCACATTTGAGCTTAATTGTAAATGTAGCCTGGAATCTGCTCATTAAATTGTTTCATGAAAAATAACTACAGCTGCATTTACCAAGAACTAAAAAAAAGCTGAATCTGACTATTTCTTGGCATAGAGACTACTCATGTTTTTCTTGTTTAAAAACCATGGCATGATCAAAGCAGATGTTTTGTGTTGTATAAAGTCATTTGAGGATAATGCTGGAGTCCACTTTGCCCACCCCTCGACAGGACTAACGCCTCCTTTGTAACCGCTGTCCAACTGATACACCGTGCCGCCTCAGACTGGGCCTTCATCTGTAACACTGTAACATACAACACATTCTCTGCAGTTTGAGAGGCTTTAATGATGTTTTTTTTTTTTTTCAGTGCTGCCTACAGATCAAATCAACACTGAATTTGTATGTAAGATTTTGACAATGCCCTAAACTGCACACTGTCAGACGGTGTTCTCTGAAAGTTGAACAGAGAACTAGAGGCTTTTTTAGATTTTATAAAACATAATGTATTATTGATGGATTGCCAGATTCTACCTTCACCATGGGTTACATAAATATTCCATTGCAATACCCAATCAAATCATTATTTGTTTTTGTCTTTCCAGTATAACATGATTATAAGTGGAACCAATGAGCTAAGTGATCTAAATTCTACTTTTATAACCCACTCCACTGAGTGACAAAGGAGAAGTGCCCTGATTGTTTTTTTTTTTCAACCTTTATTCCCCTTTGTCACTGCTTTCCCTGAGATGTGCCTGGCAGTGAGACAATAAGATGAATGAAAGATTCCATAAAACGTAACGACCCATGTGCTTCTGATGATTTTCTATCGAGACTATGAAATATTAACTTTGAAGTTGTAACATTAAGTCAAAGCATGACATCATGACATGCTCTGACAGCAGTTGATGTCAGATTTCCTGCCACAGTGTTTAAAGTCGGTGAACCCCAGAGGGTGAAAGTGATTTCACAAGTTTGCCTGAATATAATGAGCTGATATATCTTTGAGTAGATTTGATCTTTTTACTTAAAATATCATTCTAATGATAGCTTTTCCCTTTCCCATGCAGTATACAAAGGAGAATAACTAGGAAGTTTAAAAAGACGGAAAGGATTAGTAGAACAGCATGTAATTTATGTCACATGGTGCGCCATGAAACATATAGCATGCATTTTAGCCTGACAGACTACAGTAATGGAATGTTCTTCATAATATCCTACGTGGCAAGTCTCTATTTATTGCCATACACCTCTGATCCTGAAGAAGGCTCTTTAACAAAGACCTCCCAGACAAGTGGAAGGCACTGAAATCCACCATGTGTTCGGGAGCTCCATCTGTTTTAGCGTCTCATTAGACCTGCTGCTTTGTTAATGTTAAATAGTCACAGATGAGTCTTATAAAATCCTTTTAGCTACTTAAACTATAGATATCGGCGAGCTAGTTTATATTTTTCAGACTTTAATGCTTAATAATTAACAGGGGCTTTCTGTTTCCATTCTTTTCTTGATCAATCTACATCCATTACACATAGACTGTCTTTGAAAGAACATGCCTGTTTCCATGGAAAACATGCACTTAATTAAACACTTTCCCAAAGAAGTTACAGGCACTTTTTCCTCATATTTCCCCTCTTGCTTTACTGACTCATTAGGCCCCTGCTGCTTTACTAAAGCTACATGTAAATGCTCACAGCTGAGTTTTAGAATGAAGCATACAGCTTTATACAGTGTTCCAGTTAAAAGGTTTTCATTACGTGTATGTAGGGGGTTCAGCACAGTCTCTCTCAAATCATGTCACCTTATTTAAAAAAAAACAAACAAAAAAACACACAATTTGAGATACTGTAGGTGGGATAAAGGTGGTTTTGCCGAGTTGAAAGCAAGGAAGGTTTTCAATGGTAGAGGCACAACAAAGGCTAAGAGGGAGGCAATTTGAGAATGTGTGAGCGACAAGACCAAAGGCATAATCAGGATCGGCTGGACTGAGGTCCTGAACCTGGGATTTGCTCACAGTTTTCAAATAAATGTCTCGAGCCTAAATCTAAATCACTCAAGTTGATTTCCTGGCTGAAACACTGAATTAACCGATACAACTGTATTTCTCTTGTTCTGGAGCAAAATAAAACCGTTCCAACATTTCAAGATCTCAGTCAGTCCACAGCAGTGTTTCGTAACCTCATGTCCAGTGTGATGGGCTTCAGCAAAACACTTTATGATTCAGCTCCAAGCTTCCAGTTCTCAGCACGACATAGCTAAGGTCAGAAACTATCAGCAGCTTGTTATAACTCATTCAGTTGTACAGATCTTTCTGCATGTCTGTGTTTCAGGCTCACTCACCCACTCTTTTCTTTCTTTCTTGTTCGTTTGGCTTTTTATCTTCATCTGACATGTCAAAGGCAAAAAGGACCTTTTTATTATATGCTATTCATTTCAGTTATAGTCTATTTCAAACTGAATCCCTCATCAAATATCAAAGATATATAGCTTTTTTAAGTGTCACTCATGAATTTCCATGCTACACACGAAGGAGCCTAAGTGGTATTAATACAGAATTTGTGTGAGCATCAGAACATATATATATATATATATTTTTTTTTTTTTTTTCTCATGAATATGATTTATGAACGATGATTTTGGAACTGGCTTTCAACAGCTGAATGTGTTTAAGTTGTGCAAAACTTTAGTACGAAGGGCTTACTGCGATTGCAAGACATTTTATTAAAGACATTATGGACACGAAATAACACTAGACCGAATGTGTTAAATCATCTGCTTGGAATTTTATGAACCAAAAAGTAAGGTAGGCTGTGGGAGAAACAAGTGATGTAAGAAAGAAAGGACATGCAAAAAATGCACAAGGGGGCCCGCGTTTCCACCTAACCAAGCTTCTGAAATTTCAATGAAAACTTCAGCATGAAAAACTAACTGTAAACCACATGTTGATGTGCATGACTTGGAAGTCTCACCCTTCTCACACGCTTCCTTACACATATAGACACAGGTACGCAAGGGGGTGTTTCAGTTATCCAGATGTGGTGCTGTGTGCAGTAGTAGGTCCAATGGGACAGAAAGGAATGTACAGTTGGCTTTGGACGTACAGTGGGGCCTCTGTGCTGCTCGGTTCTCTCCAACCCTGTAGTGTGCGGATGGAAATACCTATGTCTAAGTGTGTATGTGTTAACTGTATGTGCATGTGTGTGATTGCTTGCATGCATACACATGCAGACAATCGCTCTCTTTCATGTACACACAAAAGCACACACATGTGCCCCTGCATGTGACCCCCAGTGACCTGTGAAGGGATTAAACCACAGCAGCCTTCTATGGCTGTCAACCTGTCCTCAGTGCCTAATAGCACATGTGTGGGTTCACACATACACGCACACACACATGCACACACACAGTAGTTGTTTTCCTGTCCTCCACCTCTGTAACCTCTTCCCCAGGCTTGCAGATGTTTCCTGAGGCCAAAGTCTATGGTAACTGAAGCAAGAATTGCATCTTGTTGTCATATTTTTTACTATCCTGTTCTCTGCTGCAATGTAACCAAAAGAAAAAAAAAAGAGAGAAAACATAATAATCTTTAGACTAGACTGTAAGACCTGTGAATCGTGTACGGTTTTGTTCAGGGCTATCTCAATAACTGGCCTTCATGTCTTAACAGTGTACGACGCTCCTCCTGTGTTTGAGGAGAGAAGGTATTTCATCTTATTGCCCATTCTATGGCATCATTGTGTTCTGTGTCACCGATTAGTTGGGCTCTTTCTCTGCAAAGTCCTTATTCTGTGACGGGAAGCTATTAGAAAGCATGCCTGTCCTCTCTAAGTTACACAAAGTGCAAAGTGTTATTACGATATGATTGAACGATCACTGCTGCAGATTCAAGTTGTATCTCTGCATCACAGCCGCTCAACCCACGGAGCTTCACACATGATGACGGTGCCACCTAGAGGTGCATTTGCATGCTCTTGATGAATGAGCCTGGATACATCACAGTAAGTTCACCGCCATGCAACAATAAACTGAGCCAGATCATTCTTTACATCATAGGATATGTGGGTGGACAGACACACTATTATACTTGACAGTTGCTTAATAAAATGCTGCCTCTTGATGTTAAATACTTCTGGGGAAAACTGTAAACAAACAGTACGTAAAGGGAATTCAGTTTAATGTTCCACTCCAAATCCAAATCCAACATTTTATCTAAAATATCTGTAACTACTGAGGAAGTGGTAAATCATGAGTGATTTCTGTAGTACAGCAAACACATACCACACACTGAGTTAACAAATTAGATGGCTGTTGGCAGTCCTAATTTACCTTTTATTTCAAGTTAGTGATTCAACTCTCTCTCCCCGTCTCCATCTAACACACACATAAACACACACACACACACACACACACACACACACACACGTCTTGTCTTCCTTGCTCACTGTCTTTGGGCTCCAGAGATGGGATGACCCTCCTAGTGTGTAACAATGTGTGTTTCCACTAACAACACCTCCGGGGGTTGCTGTTGTGTGTCTGTGTGTGTGTGTGTGTGATGTATGACAGAATATGCTGTGTGTGGGTGTGTGTGCGTGCGTGCGCGCGCACGTGTGGGTGTGTGTTTTCATGCATCTCTTGGGGTACCCCAGCTGAAGCCAGCTGTATATCACGGCAGTCTCCCATGTGTAACTTCAAAGTCGCAGCGTGCTCGGTTCAGGCTATTTATGACACAGTCACAGGAAGGACACATGTGTTTATGTTGGGCTTTGTGTAACAAAACCTGGACACATATAAAAAGTACTGCTCACCTTCCTACTGTCTAGATGTTCTTCTTTCAAGGATATCATGTCAGTAAGTTTTCTCAGTCAGTTTTGGATCTAAGAGGATTCCAAAGAAATCTCTCCGGCCCTGGACAGCAGAGACATATACACACGCCATGTGTCCTTCACACTACTTAAAACTGAAATAAACATGCTTTGAAAAGTCTCTTGCCATAGAGAATTTGACTCTCTTCATTGTGTTCTGACTTTGTTTTTCAGTTCTGCCTGAAAACCTTTGGACTGACATGACTTGGGAGGGGATGAGATGAACAAAGGAGAGGACACTGGATAAGAAACATATGGGTGGGATAGAAGAGCATCAGGAATCTGTAAATAAACTTAAAGCAAAGTGCTTTTGCATCTCCATTTTAACATTTCCTCAAGAACACAGGAACAGTTCCCCAAAGGCAGTAACAGGAGTTGCAGACCACTGCTGTTTGTTTGTTCATCTTGTATTTGTTTTCAGTGTTTGCACTACTTTTTTCAAGATGTCCAGCCCAGTCCATAATAAGAATTGAGGTATGGCGTGCAGATGAAGGTACAGTCGATTTATCTGCTGCACTCAGGCCTAATCTTCACATTGAATACAGTTACAATTAAAGGCACCCTGTTGAGTTTTTGACCGGTAGTAGCGCTATGGGGATTTGAATTGTGCACATACACAAAGAGGCGCATGCACATATGCGAGCATGTGGGCGGCATGAGACACATCCAGCCTGTTTTTCACGCTACGCCGCTGATTGACAGTCGGTGGCGATAACGTGGTAGCAATGTGCCAACAAACACAGTGAAGAAGAAAACTAGCAAGTAAACATGCACGTATGCAAGACTTGGAGATGAAAAAAAAAAAAAAGGTTTAAAGAAATCAGCTCTGAAGAAGGAAACTCATTCAACACATTCGTTAGACTTCAAGGCTACACACACTGCGGTTTGTCGAGAAACAATGAATGTAAACACGACTTTTTGTTTGTTTTGTGACGAAAGCTCTGCAGGGCACCTTTAATGTAGGAGCCAAGTGTGAAGAAAAGTGTCACTCAGTGGCAAGAGGGTGAAGTGGAGTTCTGTTGTTTTTTTGTTTTTTTTTAGAGGATATGAGGAATGCAGAGGGAGTTGAGGTGGTGAGGGTGAAATCATTGCCTCGTATCTGAAAAAAAAATGTACAAATGAAATGAAATGTACAAGTGCAAGTACATTTCAAGAAAAAAAGAAAAGGTGATGTCACCCAGCAGAAGTGCTGTTATTGAACTTTTACTGACAGTGTTTTAAATGTGTTTTCCTACATGGAACACCATGTTTTCATGGTTATGCTCAGGAAGTCCGAGCCTTGGTGCTTCAGTACCATCAACTTAACCACACAAAGGACCCAGGATGCATTAGAAGTCCAGACTCTGGTGTTAAAATCCAAAGTATTATCCGCTGACCATCCACTTTGACCATCTTTCTGTTCTACCATGTCTGTGTGAAAAAGAGGAGAGGAGATTGCCATTGAACATAATCCAGGCAGCAGTTTCATTTCATTCAAAATGTATCTGGCAAAACAATCTCTAAGTGATGCGTGTGAACTTGATACCAGTTTATGCATGCAGTCAGCAGGAGGGTTGCTACATGACATTGGAGGATTTTTAGGTTGCTGAAAACAAAACTGGCTGTATGTGTTTTGGATGAGTTTGCATGAGCTAAAGAGATGTTTTTATGTTGGGATGTTGGATGAACCTCTGTATCGAGAACAGCTCGCAGAACAGTGGAATTTCTTATCTTAAATATTTTCTGTTATTACTTATTACAGAGAGCACTCTCATGTCTTGGAAAAAGAGCTTTTTACATATGCGGCAGCACATTCATTGTTGTAGCATTTGCAAACTCTCAAATATTACACACTACTCTCAAGCTCTCACATTCTCTCCCCCTCCCACCCTCTGTCTCTCCTTCTGTCTGTTCCTGTGTGACAGAGTCAGTAACACCACAGCAGGAGGTGAAAGAGGGAGAGCTGGAGGCAGGAAGAGAGAGAGGTGGAGGGAGGAATAGAGGGAGGGGGTGCAAAAGTGCAACACAGAATCACGCCTGACAGTAGAAGAGAGCAATGCAGAAACATGTGACACCGCAAAAAGGAGACGAAGGGGGAAAAAAAGAAGAAAAAAAAAATTGTCTGCGTGCATCTGTATGTGTGAAAGGGTCTGAGTCTATTCCAATAACTGCATGCATGTGTGTGAGTCATTTTGTGAATATGTGTGCCTGTGTTTATTTGTGTGTGTGTGCGCGTGTGTATGTAGGGGCGGGGGGCACACTGAGCAGGGTGCCAGGCAGCAGCAGCTGGGAAGGCCTTCCTCTGTTCTCCTGTCATCAATAAATGATCAGAGTGGGCCATCTGGAGAGAGGGAACCACCAACCACCAGGACCTGGCACCGAACGAAAGACAGAGAGAACGAGAGCAAACGTGAGGATGGATGGAGGGAGAAGTAGGAGGAAGATTGAGATGGGACAGAAGGGGGGAGGAGAGAGGGAAATTAAAACAACACGGGAAGGCGAGTAAAAAGAAAAAAAAAAATCTGAAATCTACACAAGAGCTCTCCAGGGTGCCTAATCCATCATAAACTGGTTTGGTTCCCCCGGACAACATGCAAAAAAAAAAAAATAAATCGTCTTTGGAGGTACGGTGAAACTCATTCAAAGCCCCCCCCCCCCCATTTAAAACCCGAGTGTGTGTTTATGTGGACATTAAGAAACAAATGGATCCATCCTTTAAATATAATGAAGAAAACAGCTTAGGACTTGCAGTAAGAACCTGAGGAGCCAGACAAGGATTGAGGCATACAACTACAAAAAGTAGTGAGGAAGGCAGGAAATGCAGAGAAGAAGACAGGCAAGAGAGGATGCCGTGAGATGTCAGGAAAAGCTTAAGGCAACATCCTGATGTTCAACCTAAAGGCACACACACACACACACACACACACACACGGATACTTACATATCACATACACAATAGAAAACAGATTTATGTTTTTGATTGTGTCTGTTTCCTGGGCTAAAAAAACAAACAAACATATTAACGTCAGTTTAAAGTTCTCTTAACTTACAATGTGTTTTTGTAGGATTTTTAAACCTGTAGAGTTATATTTGTTAAATTCATTCACTTAGCTTGTTATGCTCTTCATTAAATTGTACCAAGCACTGCATCCACAATTGATTTTATTTCTTGTTCAAAGCACAGCACACTGCTATCAGCTAAATGGACGAGAGTTTCTGGACTCATCTGGTATTCCTCTGGTCTCATAAAAAAAAAAAGAAAAAAAAAAATGGATTCCCACCAAAACCAAAGGGTGGAATAAGATTTTTGTGGAGCTCCAATATGTATTTGACTTTTAATAGCTAAATATGTTTTAATCCAGTTGTTATATTATTCATACATTCATAAATTTTCTATATTCACGTATTCCTATTCAGGGTCACTCAGAGGCTGTTGGCTTTCCTTGCATACACTGAGCAGAAGGAAGGGAAACACACATGCATGCAAATTCACACCTGTGGGCATTTTACAGCCTTCAGTTGATCTGACCTGCATTTTTTTTTTGTGGATGATGGGAGGACACTGGAGCACCTGAAGAAAACCCATGAAAACATGCTATCAATCAGCAGCTGATTTCTGGAAGGCCTGGACTCAGCTTCCCCTGTCTCTCCACAAGGGTCTTTTCAACTACCAACCTGTTTCCATTTGTCATTTATCAAGTTTTGCAACTACATTACATTAAACAGCCAATAAGGATCTTCTTGCTTAAAGACACAACCTTCCCCATTTTGCCACTGTCCTGTTTGCAAATGAAAATTATATGTTCGTCCTTCCTGAAACTTTATCATTTTATTTTCACAGAAGAAGACACACTGGAGTTGACTGTCACGTGACATTGTAGGATGTTTTTCTTTTCCTTGCTTCTGATTATTTGTGAAACAGGTTTACATAATGTGTCTAGAAGTGTCATTCAATGACCTCCTGAACCTTAAGAAATCACAAATACATAATAATGTGTGAAATAGTCCACATTGTAATCAACACATTCTGCTTGACAATGAGGCCTCTCCTCATATTATGTTGATATTAAGCAAAATCCAATACGGTGGCAGATCCTAACCAAGCTTAGGACTTTTGTGTATGTGTGCGTGCGTGTGTGTGTGTATATGTGTAGTACACACAAATGTGCCCTTGCACTCTTTATGCATTTTTGTGTGTGTACACATTTCTAAAATTGAGCATGTGCATCCTTGAGAGCAACACTTTTCCTTCCGAGAATTTGTCAACTCATTAAAAGTAGCAGGACGAGAGCCTGCTTCAGCAAAATATGTATAATGTGACACAAAGCACAGTCAGGCTGCAGTATGATGTGTATTCTCAATGGACCTTACAATGCAATATTTTCATGATGCACTAACAATAATATATTCAGATCATAACAAACAGAATTTAGTGCATTTATTATTGTCATTTTGTCTGTGGTTTGATATATTATTATCTGGAAAGTGGCGAGGTGGAGGCTTACAGGCTCTTCCTGGAGTGAGGATGACTAAGCTCCAATATCCAAAGTAACTATGAGCAAAGTCTCATCATTGTTGTATTACTGTCTTACCATTATAATGTTTCAAACAATCATGTTTAGTGTTCCGGTTTCTGCTTTCAACATTTTCGCTATTAATCTCTATGAAAATAAACAGTAAACGTTTCTGCTCATACACATACTGAACGGTGGTAATGCGTGTGTACCTGCAACATCAAATGATATAATTTCTAGGTGTTAGAGAGAGAATTATGTATCAAGGAAAGATGGGAGTAGCGTTCGTTCACGATCTTTCAGCTCCACCAGGAACATTAAATACTGCATGCACATGTGTCTAATGCAAGGACACCAGGTGGGATGCCATGCAATGAAATGTTTTGACAGTTACCAGAGCATCCACTCTCTATTAGCAGAAATGGCTTCATCTCATCTCCATAGCAACAGAGCCAGATTTATCAGTGGCCTTACATTTTTGAGGTTGTGTAGTTACATGTATACTGGAAAAAAAAACATGACACACGTTCAGCACGCTGCATATTTCTCTGCATCTTTCTCGCACTCTCTACCAATACTCGATTTATGGTTAGCGACTTCATGCATCATGGGCCAATCGAATTGCTATTTGCTCACAGAAAATGAAAAAAAAAAAAAGTGTAAATGCATCTAAGAAGGCATCAGAGACTGATTGAAATCCGATAGTTCGGAGGTAGTTTGAGGTGCATTCTAACCAAATGTTTAAAGGGTGTAAATGCATCAGTCTCTTCAAGACACATAATCTTCCAGAATGTCTCTAAGCTGTCTGTGGAAGTAGTGTAGCTCTCTGAAAATTACACTGAATTATTCTCTCTGTCTTGTTCAACAACAGGAGGAAAAAGTGACAGCAATGATTTTATAGAGGAGCAGCGTGAAAGGTATCAGGTGCTTCCAGGGACTGTTAGGATTGCGATCCCTGATTAGTGCATCCATTTATGTGTGAGCATTGTTCGCGAGAACCGTGAAGATCAGCTAAACTTTTGTCTCACTCATAGTCCACCAACGGAAGTAATCTATGTCTTTGTGTTTCTGTTGTTGGGTAGCTGCTAAAACTGTTGTTGTGTAGATTGTTTACCAAATTATTAGTATTTTTTCCCCCTTTTCAGACAACTTCAGGAGCATCTGTACTGGCATCTTTTTTATGCTGATGTGCATGTAGTCCAGAAAAACCAAGACAAATTGCAATCAGATCAATAATGGCTAAGAGACACACATATGCGTTAATGAGAGTACATTGAATCCCACTTGGATTTTATCTGGAATTTTGACTTACCATGCCTTAAAGCCATATTATGAAACAATGTATTTTTTTTTCCATGTATAAAATCTGAAATCATTATGATTTATCAATGCTGCTGATCAAGCAACTTCAGCATTTAAATCTGTTTATGATCTGTTTCATAATCATGAACACATATGGTTATTTCATTATCGCAGGATTATTCTGAGCCTACTTTGAAAGTGTTTAGCTTCATTTAACAAATTATTAAAGTCATAAATCCATATTTATTGTACATTAATACCATATTGTATATTCTATTGCCCATTACTGTTATCTATTTCATATGCACATTATATGATATCTATGCCATATAAATGCACATAGCTGAACAAATTATTATACTTTAATATTGAAATGTGGATATTTGTTCCCCACATTGTCATTTTAACATAATAATTTTACAGTGGGCTACCTCTTACCCTGGAGTTAAAACACTAAATTAGGAATTCATATTAAACATCCCCCAGCTATACTAACGCACCACTCTGCAAATGTGTGTCTCCGTGCTTGTATGCGCACATGTATGCCTAAATGCAGCCTTAATTTGAATATGCATGGTCATTTCAGATTTAATTTGCCTCCATGCCCATGTCACTAATTTGTGCTCCAATAAGTAACATATGCCCTAGGCCATATAACCTAGCCATCCTTAGGTTCTACACAAGCTTTTATAATCCTTAGATGCTAAAAATGTGTGCAGTGATTAGCTGTTTTTATTCAATTAATCTATTAGAGGTTATTATGGAAAAGCCAAGTATAGGTGAGCTGCACAGCACGCAACACACAATTACTACAAGGTTATATCACGGAAGCAGAAAATAGAAACTAGGCTGCCATTCTTCTAAAGTCTGGTAATGCTGTTTTTATTCTTAAAAGAGCAAATACAGTAAGAGAATGTTGTACATTAATTAAGTAGCCACTTCATTACTGCATTTACTAGAATAGGGAAGGCCCATCTTTCCCTAAAGAGCAGCCAGTATTTTTGAGCCATGCTGGGTCAGCAGCATTAACAATTTCTGCTGTTCTTTCACACTACATCAGGCCAGTGGTGTTCTAATGGATGGAAATGTAGATTCTTTTTTTTTTTTTTTCAATCTAACAAACTGAATTTTTTTGTCCTTAAACAGATTAATTAATCCTTTGCGACAAGGTGCATTGTTCAACTGGGCAGTAGATAGCTGATATCTTAGGTAGGCTTTCGTATTTAGACTACTCATGTGGTGTTTACAGAATTTGGGCTTTGGCAGTGTTATGGTGATAGCTAATCATATCTAAGGCCTTACAGAGATAGTGTACCATGCAGAGACTTCAACAACAATAACTATGACAAGAGGCATGTTTACGTGTGTGGCTGAAGGTTGAGCATTGAATGACTTTTGAAATCTAATTCTGCCACTTTTTCCATAGAAACAGAAAGTGCTTCACCGAACAAGGCTGGAAGAAGTCAGTGTGTACATTCTTGACAAGAGTGATGTAATGTGCCACATTCCTAAAGCTACTAGATCACTTATTTCACCACGACATTTATTATATATACTACACATTACTTGAAACCGTAGATAAATATAAAGCTGGGCATATCCCAGTGTTAAGTAGTGTGATGTCGATAGTATTTGGTTGTATTACTCCCTATATTCATTGTGTTTCTTTGACTGCAATCTGAGTTAAACTCTTTCAACAGTGGAATAATTTCCCCTCTCTACTACAGATACAACCTTTCTCATTCACCCCTTACACACACACACACACACACACACACATACATGGTAGCCTGTCACTTATCCAGGTAAGAGCAATGACATGATGAATTGTCTTCATCCCTTAGTGTTCAGATTGGGTAATACAAAGACAGACATCTATCCACCGGGGAAGAGCTTCATATAATTTAATCCTATGTGGCTACTTAACCTGTCATTGCAGCTCTGCACCATGTGGGTGGAACAGCGTAAAGCCCTCTAACCTTGTACTCAGGTCTGAGAGCGTATGAAGACGGGAAATGTTCGGCATTGTTAAGCTCTCTTTAAACTAGATGAGAATTCACTAAACATAGCACTACCAATTCAAAGCAACCTGTCTTAGCTACATTTTTGCATCATGTGCTGTGTATTTAATTTAAGGTGACAACAGTGTATTGGAAATGTGTGTGTCTTGGCTTGAATGGAATGATCCAACCAAGTCTTAAGTCAGTCAAAATATGTGATATCGTAAAAAGAAAGCATTTAAAACACTCATCATTTCATTATGGAGGAGAATTGTTTAATTGGAGCAGGCGACTCTGTCAGGCGTGTTTAGGGGATTACTAAAACAGAGAAAAAATGAGTGCATGATCACAGAAAGCATCACAAAATGAGATTTTACAAAAAGGAGGGGGTGTATCTTTTTATGTGATGTTTGCACTGGTGTTGATGCCATGATGTGCCATTGTCTGATATGAAGACAAACATTTCTTGTTCTCACTATGCATCTCCCTCCTCAGCCAGCCTCTTCATCATCCATCTCTTTTCACATTCATCTCCCCATCCTCCTCCTCTTCTATCTTTCTCTCATGAACACACTTCAGAAACACACCATATGCACCAGCAGAAGATCCTGCCATAATGTATACAGTCATAAATCTCCTCACAGCAGGGGTGGCAACTGTACTGCATGTTTATTAGTGAGTGCATATCACCTCAATAATAAATTCATTATTTACTTAAACCCATCGCCTCCCAAACTATTCGTTAACTCTTGCAGCAGCGCCACTTGTAAGGTTTTAAGGAAGTCTTTGAAAAATGTTGTGGTAAAGGTATCATGTTTTTTTTTTTCACTTCTCACACCTTGCTGGCTGTGATCACTGACAGAAAGCGTCAGCTTTTTGGGTATTCACATGTGCTTGAGACCACCTGCCAGCAGAGCTGCTGCCAACAGCTTTACACACGTACACATCTGAGAATGCCTGTGATGTAACCTCTACCCCTTCTTGTCAAGGAAAAGTATTTTATATAAATGTTTACGCAGGACAGAGAGGGTTACCGCCACCTCCTGTTTTCCATTCTCTTTCAACAGAAAACAAAAATCCAGGACAAGTCACTGAGCATAAGCCCAGAAAGCAAGTAGTGAGCGTGTCAGCAAGTGTATTCATGATGCTGAGAGTGTCTCTGACCAGCAGATCAACATGTCAAGGTGGATTTTGTAGTCTTTTATTCTTAAATGCTACCGGACTAATTGTGTCATAGTCATCCATCAGGGCTATCTTAAACTGACACTGTGGTAAGTTACCTTCTGCCTACATGATGAGCTTGTCCTGACAGATTTTCATGCCTCCAAGATGCCTAAAAGTCAAGCTGCCCCTGCTGCCACCCTTTGCTGGAGAAACTCATTAGATGCGTCCAACTACCCTCAGTAGTTTGATCGTACCAAGCAACTGAGGGTCAATGAGCCTTAAGCCTCTGGCATTTAGTGGAGACTGAGGATGATTTTCAGATGTTTCTCCAGGATCAGCACAGAATTTTGAGAATATTGGCACAACAGTAGTTATTGCATTATCAACCCTCAGCGAGGGCGAAGCAGCTACACAATCTGCATAGACTGGTGCACAGCATGTGACTTCTGAGCAGTTATCATCCCCTTTTGTTGCACACAGTGCATGAATTCAGAACATTGCACAGTACATGGGGGGTAATCTTCTCTCTAAAGCAAGTGCTCTAGACAAGGAATGAAAACTGAACACACGCCATAGGCTAGATCTCGAAGGGATAGTACACCTTCAGACTGCCATCATCTTTGCATTATCCGTGAAGTCATAATATCCACTGTCCTGTCTCTTACAAACACCAATACTTCTGTAGTAGTGGATGTGCTTGTGAGCGACAAATGCGAGAAACCCACAACTTTACAGATCTTCACTACCATAAGACCAATACGAGACACAAGACACACAACACAAGATGAACAGATACTACAGGTCTGCCACCAAGAGTCCATTGTTATTCCCTTGCGACGTTCACTCTTCTGGGATAAATTCCGATGTTCTTGCCTTTAATACATGAAGCTCAAAGAACATGTCATGGCAGAACACTGTCGCAAAGTAACCTAAGGTGTGGAATTGAAGTTTTGTGATATGAGACGAACCATTTCAATCACAACTAAACTTAAGTTAATTTTTTTTTTTAAACTGGTGTACACGTCTCACAACAACAAAGTTTAGTCATCTTACTTTAGAAATCTCATTCAGGTGAATATTTTCTTGAAATCTTACCGTGAATCCAATCATGTATCTTTATAAGCCTCATGTTCATCCTTAACAGAACAAATACTGTACCATAACCTCACAGTTTTAGTCAATCACTGCTGATTTGTTTGTTACAGTTATTTTATGAGCCAGATATGGTTTTCTTTGTATTACAACCAACAAATGGCAGGAATCAGCACACGGTTAAGCATGCATTTTATTTTAAGCCATGGTACTGCCATATTATTTTCAGCACACAACTATTATTAAAGAAATGTGGCCTGTGATGTAAATGAGGCATCCATCTTTGCTATAGGCATATTTTTAATAACTAATCCTTAATTGTGTACAGTACATGTCTTTTATTTTCTTGACATTTAGCCGGCCGTCTCAGGCTTGATGGGGCATGAAGACAGAGTAACAAGCACAATAATTTCCCTATTTTTTTTCCTCCCCCTTGTTCCCTCTCTCCCTCCTTCCTCTTCCTTTTTCATTCTTTATTTGCAGCGTACATTTTCACTGTTAAATGGAATTATGATCAAAGAGTTTGTGCCTGCGTATTGTGTGTCCTAACGTTAGTCACACATCAGTGAGTTGAATTTTGATCTGCCTGGAGCGTCGCAGACTAAAAAGCAAGGCAGACGGAGGGAGCAGCGAGGAAGTGGAGGGGGGTTAAAGAAAGCGAAAATAGGAAACATGGCAAAGAGCGAAAACAATGTACTCTGGTGCCAGGATCTTCTTTTTTTTTTTCTTTTTCTTGTATATCGCTGCCTCTCTCTACCTCTTTCCCTCTCTCTCTCTTGCCATCTCTTTTTCTCTGCGTCTCCCTTGAAGCTTGTCAGTTAGAGCCCTGGCTGCCACCGAGGGAATTGGAGGATAGAGGATGTGTGTGGAACAGTGGAGGGAGGGTAACAGACAGAGAGAAAATGAGATGAAGAGAAAGAGAGAGAGAGAGAGAGAGGAAGAGTCACGGGTGGGTTGAATAATGAGGTAATGTAATAATGCTTGTCTTCTCTTTGTGATGACACTTCTGAAACATCTCCCCACATATGCTAAAATGTGCAAATTCTCCTCTGTCACATGTAAAAATATCACGAGAAAAATGCCATTTTGTCAACCTTAAGGAAATTCATTTATAAATACAGTATAATGTGTAGTGTATATCCAGGGGCCTTATTTGTTTTTATCCAGAGTTTATTTATTATCTTATAGATGCAGTCCTAAAAACATTAACATAATGAAAAGGTCTGTGCTGTACCTACAGTGTACTCATTAATTTCGATTATATCTCTTCCTACACTGTTTATGCTGTACACACAATACTGTATACAATTTTCTATTTATCTTTCTCTAGTTACGTGAAAAATTACATTTCCTCCCACAGTCTCATAGTCATACAGACCAGATATCCTCTTCTAAATAAAAATATGGGAAACTAAAGCTGATTTTTGCCTGAATCAAGTGCACTCTTTTGAAGATATTACATTACTGCACTGATGATATTTAATTCAACAGTTTTTATGTACGTTCCATGAAAAAAAAACAGCCCAGAGCATGGTTGTCTGTAGGCCCAAGTTACACTTTTAGCTGAGTCACAAATGATCCTGTCACTGGTCGTTTGGCCCTCTAGTCTAATTATTATTATTAGCCTTGCCTCTGGTTTTGAAGCCACGGTGCTGTTGCTCACTTCATAAAATGAGCAAAATGTTGATGCATTGCTTCCTCTAAACTGTCCTGTGTTAATATTGCTACTGTATTGAATATGAGTTTTTTTTTTTTTTAGTACAGGAAGTCTTTTGATCCATTGCTTTGCCTTGTGATTTGTTTCTGTTGTCTTTATTCTTGACAACTGGCCTTACTCACTGACACAGCAGATAGTCTTAGTGCTCAGTTCCTCTCAAGCGCTTTGTCTTTTAAAGCATTCAAGGGCCGATATGTTACATCAACAAACCCAAAGCTGTCAGAGATCTGGTGCTTATAAAATAAAGGCTTGCTTAAAAAAAAAAAAAAAAAAGACTGCTGCAACCAAAGCACATATGTACAAATGTATGCAAGGAAAAAAAAAACATCCTCATACACAGCACTTCACCTCTGCTTAACTCCCCTGACATTCTCTAGCCTCCGGAGGTTTGACGTTGAACCCCTTGTGAACTAATTATTTAGCAAATACCTGCACAGCATGCCTGCATGCATGCATTTGCATTTGCATGTGTGTGTGTGTGTGTGTGTGAACTTCTGTATACAGGCATTCCACAAGCAGACATAACTCTGTTGAATGATGGAAAGATACGCAAAGGATGGGAATGATGATGATGTGTGTTTGCATGCATGTTTTTTAGTAAGTTCATTTTGTTATTGTACACCTGTATCTCTCATTTCCAGAGGGCCTGGGGAAGATAATAGGGAGCCATAACAGAGACAGGCAAAGACTGAAATGTCAAGGTAGTTAATGTTTAAAATGGTTTAGCACATATTTGAAACACCATAGGAGAAAAACAACATGGATTAAATAAATTCTCATTTCAGATCCTAAAAATATTGCAAAGACGTAACAAATATTAGGAATGTTCCAGTGATTCTTTTTTGCTCTTCCCGGTGGGGTAAAATAGATCATCCAGTATTCAAAGATATCCAGAACAAATCAACTGCAGGCTACAGCAATGTTTCTGTTGTAGACGGCCGTTCATACAAATATTTTGAACAGCCTAACCCAGCTACAAGCAGGAAGCTATCCCCTGCCTCCCTCACTGAAGCAGTACTGACCAGGCCAACTTTCAGTGACACAGCTACAGCACACATGGGATCCACACGTCTGTCCTAGAAGAAGAGAGTTCAGGGGTCCCGGCTTGGGGAAAATAATTGGGTAGCAGGCAGACAGGCCATAGTCAAGCCAGGCCAAATTTATCCAAGTAGCAGACAGACAGACATAAACTAGGCAGTTAGTAAATCCAGTGAGGCCAGAGCAGCACTGACCGGGCCAACCAGTATGTTGACATGTTTTCACACCCAGAACACACCAGGGGATATATGGGGTCTGCTGTGAGATAGAGATGTGAAACTGCTCTAAGGTGGGCTGGTCTTTTCTATCAGTGACCTTTCACTCATTAGTTTGCTACAAAGATTCCCAGAAAGGAGGCTTCTAATGGAACAAATACATTTAAAGTGTACTTTTTTTTTATGTTTGGTATAAAAACAATTTGCTTGGTCTGAAGGCTAAAAATATGCCCACCATGTCAAATGTGATGTTTGTTAAATAAAATGGAAGCCCACTCTTCTGGCCTGAGCAGACTGAGGAATATAACTTGGAAGCAAATAACAAAATTGTAAGGCAATTTTCTACACTGGCCAGAGGACAGTGTTGTCATGGAAATAAGTACAACTTAATTTATAAATAGCTTAAAGAAATCCTATAAAATTGGAATGTTTATCACAGTCTTAAATTGAATTTTCTAACAGGCGCTATTTTGCCAAGACAGCAAAGCAAAGCAATTTTTACAGCGCAAGCAGGGAAATATATCTGAAAGTGCAACATTACTTATTGCCCTTTATTAAAAAAAAAAGTCAACCGTATTTATACACTGTATAGAGGATTAATGAAAGTCATTAACAGTCTCCTTATTTAGATTCTGTGGCCCAAAGCCAATGTGGAAGCATCCTGGCCAAAGCAGCAGTAACTGACCAAGCCAGCCTGCCAGATGACATGCCCTCACCATGCCTTCACATCCACAAAACACTGGGGATCTATGGGGACAGCTGGGGCAGACAAGGTGAGAGCCTCAGTTCTCTGTGCTGAGATAGATACAGTAATTGGCCAACAGACAGAGACAGACTACATAACCTGCCCAACACAGTTTTGTCGAGGATACCGTTACAGTTACAGGGAAGGCTCTCATCATGCATCTGTAGCACTACACCTATCCAGCATTAGACAAACTGGGAATTGAACAAGGAAAATAAAGTTAACGGCAAACTTTTTTTTTTGTTTTAATTATGGTCAGTCAATTGATCCTCCACTTGGGTCCAGACTGAAATATCTCAACAACTACTGTGTGATGGATGCAATGCAAATCAGGATCCACAGAGACCTTGGTGGTCCCTGAAATGTTTATCTAGTGTCATCATAATGTCTAAATTTTGTTTAATCTATCTTTTAAAATACCTGCAAATCTAATGGCATTCCCTTTAGTTTGAACTGTACTTTGCGATCAGAGTTAATTAACTATTATCTGCATGCTAACGTGCTAAAATAAGATGGTGAACATGGTAAGCATTCCATTCCACCTGCTATCATCAGTATATTAACATGAACACAGTGCATGGTTGTAGACTCAACAAGGCTCAACTTGTTATTTAACAAGGTCTATTATGATTTATAGTTAAACTGCTTAAATAGATATAGCACTATACTATCATATATTTTGATTTTTGTTATTAATATTATTGTTTTTCTTTGCGTATCAAATGTATAATTCAAAAAAATAAAACCAAAGATATATGTGCTATGTTCTGAACTAGTCATGGCCAGGTTGGAGTGTGCTGTTTTTTAGCTGACATCTGCCTCAAGTGCTTGAAATGTGTTCGATTGAACCTTTGAGGTTTTTTTGAGATTTGACACTGACACTTGACACTGTTGCATGTGTTTCTTCTTAATGTCCTTTTGAAGAGCACGTCCAAATATAGAGTGGCTGAGGGGATTTGGGCCAGGTTTGGAGACAGTGGATGTGCATGGGAGTGCTTAAGAGTGTGAGCGTATAAGTGTGTATTGGGCTAGTGTATGTGTGTTGTTGGCCCCAGGGAGCCAGACTCAGACCAAATTACCTGTCAGGGGTTGACATCACCTACCCCCCAGCCAACCATACACAGAGGACAACTGGGCCTGCTTTAAGGCTCCTGTGATCTGTCAGCTCAGCTAGCCTCTCCTTATTCCCCTCTCCGTCTACATATCTGAATGTGTTTGCTTTCTTTCTTTCTTTCTTTCTTTCTTTCTTTCTTTCGTTCTTTCTTTCGTTCTTTCTTTCTTTCTTTCTTTCTTTCTTTCTTACTTTCTTTCTTTCTGTACAATAATATAAGTCAAGAAAGTCTGGACAGTCTCTGCCAAATAAACATGCCCAATGTCTCCCTCTGGTGCTGATCATTATTGCAGCCTGTTGACACTATACCATAAGCACATGCCCACACAAACACACCACACAGGGATGCTAGACACATATAAATGCTGGTGTTTCGCTCTGACACACACACACCTGGAGGCAGATGTGTCAGGGGTCTGTATACTTGGGTCCAGAGGCCCCTTGCTGTCTCTCATCATGCCACTATCACCAGTTGTGAATGGATGCCCCCAACACGCAGATAGTCATTCAGACACTGAGACTCAGCACAAATTGCCCCCAAACAAGCCCCTGCACACGTAATTGAAAATGAATTGTCACCCATAAGCATAATACCCCCCCCTTCTCTCTTTCTCTCTCTCTCTCTCTCTCTCTCTCTCTCTCTCTCTCTCTCTCTCCCTTTCTGTATCTCTCTTTAACACACACACCCTATGACCCCCACAGTCACCAGAGAGTGAGAAAATGGAGCCTGGACCAACATGTCTGATTGGACAGCCTCATCAAAACAGCAGTAGGAGACACGGGATGAAGCTGAATGTTCTCTCTCTCTCAAGGTCACATATTCTTCACGTAGACTTCGGAAAGGGACTTCACTAGACTGACTGACCACACATACGATATGTGATGCGTATAATGTATTTTTAACACTATGGGCCAGAAATAGGTAGCCATTACAATGCAAGTGAATGCATTGATGTTTTGTAGTAGCTCCAACTTTTTCCATGGAAGCCCAAGAGTTGCATGTTTTCATCCCAATCACAAACCACAATAACTAATTTGTTAACACTGCGGGCCTCTTTAGGACACATTCAGAGTTGTTTGTCTAAAAAAAGGTCAAAAACAATAATAATGCTTGATTGAACTTTGGTTTTTGGCTGTGAAAGCCATACAGCCACTCGTTGGCATTTTTCTGAAAGTCTGCATTGTATGTATGCATTAAAATGTCTTTAAAAAAGATTCTGTGCTATTGCATGTTTTCTATGAATGGTGGGGCATCTTGATATTGCTGATAAGTGATTGACTTATGGCTGATGAGCCATAAGACTGATGACTGATGGGCATTTAAATGCCACTATAATGCCTTTTGGTAGGGGAAAAGTTATGTAAAAGTAATGACAACTGTACAGTGAAAATATAAAAAGAAAATTCTCTCAAGGTGAGTTATGTCGTCTGTTGTCTGATGACAATTTAGCCTCTGGGGACAGCAGTCAATGTTTTGGGGCTTCTGGTGTAGCCAGCAGATCCAGAAAAGGGGTAATGGATGATGATAATGATCAGAGCTAGGACTCTGTATATCTGAATATAAAAGTAGATTCATTTTTTCAAGACTAAATCATCATCAGTCAATAAAGAGATGGATAAATGGTGAAAAAGATGAGTTCCTTATCTATACATTTAATCATAATGCATGAAATGCTGAAATCTGGTCATCATTAGACTAATATAAGTACAGCAGGAGAGTCCTAAATTTTAATTTGTTCTACATGACACATTGGTCTTATCTAGTTGTTTGATAGTGATCGTCTGACTTTAAGCATTGTCCCTGGAATAGACTGAGAACCTGTCCAGGACATACCCCCCTTCATGCCCGATCCATGCTGGAATAAAGTGCAGTTGGAGCCAGTGCAAGACGAGAAAAGGAGAAATCTTTCATATTGTCTATAGGGAAGAGCACCTGAACATTTGCTCATAATATATACACCTCAGAATTATTAACTCTTTTTCAGCAAAAATTGCAACATATGTAACTTGTTATGTGAAACAGCATCAGGGAGATACTTTTTCAGGGCAGTAGACCAAAGGATAACAAACACCTCTAAGCTTAATAAGGGATTTTTTGCAACACCACTGATATTGCCTGATAAATCAACTCCTGCATGCACACAAAAATGCATCATCTGATTTATCCAACCACCGTGAAAGACTGAAATTGCTTTTTTTTTTCCTGTGTGACAACACTCCTGCTTCATGCTGAGGGGCTTCTTTTAAGACCTAGAAGCTTCAACCAGTTTTCCGATGTGTCAGGATTTCTAT
The DNA here is from genome assembly GCA_028641955.1 of Protonibea diacanthus. Lineage (NCBI taxonomy): Eukaryota > Metazoa > Chordata > Actinopteri > Sciaenidae > Protonibea > Protonibea diacanthus. Next base: position 10,758,642 of record CM053983.1, on the reverse strand, counting down.
TCATTTGGAGTCCAGGCATGTAAAACCACCAAAGGCTCACCCACATGTAAATGCTCTCAGTACAAGTCCACGTAAACCCATTTCCAGTCAACGACAGCTGGACTTAAAGTTATTTAGTGATGCTGTCAGACGATTTATTCCTACTTGGTCCAATTTACATGGAGCTTTCTCCGTCTTGAGCTACGTGGCTTCCTTGTAGAGATTGAATGTGTGTGGGGAAGATCCGTCCTTTTAAGCAGACTGGAGTTTCAGCATTGAGTCTAAGATTGACTAGCTGTCACCAGATATTGATTTCCTCTCGCCTACTTAGTTCACAGCAATAAGCCAAGGGTGAATCCCAGGGTACCACACAGTTCCTGCGTGGACAGGAGCCTGCAATTCACTAATGTAGTGTTTTGGTCTTATTTTTATCCTGTGATGTAAAATCCATGTTACACTAGGTAACTCTAAAACATTGCCCAGGTGCTCATAACACTCAGCATTATTCAGCTTTATACCCACATGTGTTCTGTGAAACTTTTTAGGGCGTTATCAGGAAAAAAAAAAAAAAAAAAAACTAAATAAGAAAACAACAAACCAGCCAGAGGCATAAACAAGCTTTATGGACTAAAGTGGGTACTACATGAACAATTAAAGGTTTGCTATTAAAATGCCATCAAGACAAACAAGTCTTACAAGTTCCTGAATTATGATGTGGTGGTATTCATCAGTTGATTAGTGATCATGATTGTTGCGATCCCAGTAGTTAATCGGCTCTCTAAAAGAATAATGAGAGGACGCTTGTTTGCAAGCCAAACACCTGCAAGGGCAGACGCTCTGTCGGTGCGTGTGTGTGTAGGTGTGTGGCTGGACGTGATCCAAGTGGAGTACTAATACCTGCACTTGTTGCCACTCTAATAAGAGGATCTGGCACAGACACTTCTCATCTCGTCACCCACAGCATACAGTAGAATCACATATCTGTGCCGCGTTCGTGGCTTTATTCATACTTTAATGTATTTTCTGCCTTTTTCTCCAAAACTTGTGTTATTAAAGTGTATTATTATTATTGTTTATTATTATTATCATATATATATATATATATACTTTTATTTGGTCCAACTGAAATGAAAAAAAAAAAAATCTTTTCAAAGAGATCCCTGGCCAAGACAGCATTGTTTTAAATTAGACTTTTTTGTTTAACAGGCATACACATAAAGTTGCTGATTTATTGGGTACAACTGGCTAAACCAATTGAACTCAACACCACAACATACTAAACCAGTATGAAGCTTAACATATTTACATTTTTTAATATTTTGTTCATACACATCAACAATGTGGTTGGGCAAACTTATACCTACCTCATACAGCAACGCAAATTACAGCGCCCAAAACCAGAGAATCAAACAGAAAGGGGGCGATAGAAAGATACAGGAGATAGAGAAAAATATTGCAAACATCGTTTTCACTGTTGTGGCAGCTTAGCAGGGGGCCAATATTTTTTCCTGCTGGTGTGAGCTCAGATAACTAATAAATGTTACATACAGTAGTGTGTGTGTGTGTGCATGTGTGCAGTGGGGGGTGATTTGTGTGTTTGTGTGGTAGGGAGGTAGTTATGTATGCAGGACCACTAAGTCAGATCAAATAGATGTCTAGCATCCTCCAGATCTTCTCAGGCTTAGCTGAGGAGCCTCTATCTGTGGAGACCAGCGGTAGCCCTAAATGCATTGCCCAAGGAGAGACCCTCTTCACTTACAGTTACATCTTAGCAACCAGGAATTCTCAAGATTTTTCACTACATCGTCTATTCCAGTTAACCTTTGTTTTTGCAACATATATATAACAGGAAAAACCTATACTCACGCTAGGACTCAGAAGAACTGAGTAAAATAATCACTGAGTCACTGTCAAAGAGATTGTAGTTTTAGATGTCTCTTTCCCTGGTCAAAACATATTTTGATGTTGCATACCAGAGGAGGATTTCAATTTAAATATAAAATAAATAAATAAGTAAGCTATTTAGTCGCAAGATACAAAAGAACTAATGTCAAATATTTCCAGTCACCCTGTTTTTCGGTGGTGGTCGCTGGATTAGAGCATTGTTGGCACATAGTTTCCTAAGGAAAGCCAGTTTTCTGCATTGTTTCCCAGTGAATGTCAAACCAGATTAGGGGCAATGCAGAGGGACAATGGAGGGTGAAGGGGTGCGTTTGACGTGCATCGTGGGTCGAGGCAGGCGGACCCCCTGCCGGGTGGCCTCGGCTGTCGTAACCTTTAATTATAGCTACATTGACAGGGTTGCAGATGGTCCAGCTGAAGCGATTAAAGACACAGGATAGTACACATCCTCTGCGAACCTATATCCATCATTTCCTGTTTGTCTGTCTTCTTCTCTTTCTTTCTCCCACAATCCTTTTGTACCTTTTGCACCTGTTTATTTTGCAGGGACTTTTATTTTGCCACTAACTGATTGCACAGATCTCATTTTAAAGTTATTCTATGATCTTTTTTTTTTCAAGTAAGGTGGCTTAGTGTCACATTCAACACTGGCATTGTGGTTTTGTGTTTCATACTTGTTAATACAGTTTAGACATTTTTCTTATTTACCCTGACCATGATCTTTTCCTAATCAGCTTTACCTTACTATTTCTGAACTCATTGCCTGTACAACTACTACTGCTTAACTTGACAAAAGAAGAGTCCAAAAATCGTATCAATTGAGGAAACTTAAAGGTAAAATAATCATGAGGCATAGAAAGGATGGATGTTTCTTTTTTTTTATTCTCTAGTGTGATTTTCCCCTCCTCCTGCATTAATACAAACCATCGCATTCATGCCCCTGAAAGCCTCTCTTCCCTCATTCATACAAACATTACTTATGTTTCTTTCTTCTGTTGGATATTCCAAGAAAAAAACTCTCAGTAATCGATGTCATTACCATGCGTCACCTGTCATTGTCTTGCTAAATGCACAGGGACAGAGATTCACCTAAATGGCAGTGAGGCAGTCAGGCTCGGGGAAGGTGGGACCTGACAGTGGAGTACACCCGGATAATGGTATGCATTTGTGCCTTTGAGTCACATACAGACGTGAATATGGGCAGATAAAGAATGGAGAAAAGAAGAAAAGAAAAGAAGAGAAAGAGAACAACACAGGGCAGACTTAGAGAAGGAATGCTAATGAGAGAGACGAGAGCAATCATTTCTTCAAGTGATTGCAGAGATGAGGGATAATTTATTATGAATGTGTGCGTAGCTCCCTTTGACTTAGATGCATTAGCTTTGGCCTATAACTGTTTCTCAATAGATCGCTGGAATCGCAATTTAGTCCCCCAGTATCATGCAAATGGCACTGTTGGCCAGCTCCTAATTCATAGATTGCACTCAATGGCCTCTCGCCAAACCATTGTGCCATAATTAATGACTCATTCACAGTTCTTTCCTCCAGTAAGGTTATTGCTATTTACAGCTCAAACCTCGGAGGGGGAAAAGGAGTGAAGACAAACACTGAGTGGATTTACACAATCAATACAACATTCAAAGGACATTTAAAACTTTTTAAGCATATATGATGCAAAACAATAAAAAAATGCGAATGGAAACAAAAGTAACAAAATGTACAGATTGTCAGAGCAATTAGTAACAATTATTATTGTTACGATGTCATGTATCATCTGCGCATAATGAACAACCCCATGTAATGAACACAGCATTAATTCAACCCAAATGAATTAGCAGTTTATGAAATGATGCATCCAAGCAAATTGAATTATACCATCTGTGGTTTGTGTGGTTTATGTAGGGCTCAGGGGACAGCTTAGATCGCTATTGACATGTAGCCATTATGATAGCTACAGTATGTCTGCATTGTTTTGTATTCAGGCATCTAAACACATTCACACATGCAAAACTCTGGCTTCGAATAAAGAATGAACATCAAACTTGGAGTTTAAGTACAGTACACTTACAGTACACACCCGCATATCAGTTGGCATATCGTGTGACATGCTGATACAAGTTCTCTTTTTCTATGTCTTTAACACAAGCTTTCACATTCTCTTTTTTTTCCTCTTAAAATATGCCTGCTACACTTGAAGTATGTGCATCGGTCCTGGGCCAAAAGCCAGTGCTGTCTCACATATTTACAGAATCTCACAGGATTAAACAACATTGAGCCTACAGTAGGAAATGGTCCAAGCAGAAATCAAATCTGCCCCTCTGAATAAATATCATCTTGCCGTCTGAGGTGCATCCCTCCAAGATAACCTGTCTGCTCAACGCAGCTGCTTGACACACATACACAAGAGCACACACATATACAACCAAAAGTTCTTACCTACATACTGTAGGCATGCACACACACAGAGACATACAAACACACTCACACAAACACACACACACATACACACACATCTGAGCTGGGTGAAAAATCAGCCTTGGACATGACAGGAATGCAGACAGACAGCCATGTGTAAAAATGCCTATCCATCCATCCATCCATTCACCCATCCACTTATCCAACCATCCATTTGTTCATCCGTCCATCTGTCTGCCAATTCGTTTATCGGTCCATCGATCCCCCCATCCATCTGTCTGCTCATCCATCCATCAAACTTGGTTCAGAATTAGGGTCTCAGACAGCAGCTCCAACCTGGAGGCCAGGACGGTATGGAGGGTTCTTCAAATGATTTAGGAGATGTGAAAAAAAAAGGTAAAGGTGTTGATGATTTACATTTGTAGTTGTGATGTCTTAATTGTTGCAAATGCCTGGAGCCTGTAACTTGTAATGCCTTCAGCTTTGTGACATCAAGAGTGATTCGCTTCAGTAATTCCACATTGTTAGCATTAGTTGTTAAAGAGTGTGCTATAATCGTGACCTTATTAGTGAAGTCAAGAGGAAGGAAAGACTGAGAAAAAGAAATACAAATTAAAATTTCAACCCTAAAACCAATTCCTGTTTGTATTCTGATACCTCAAGGTAACTGGACTGAAACCCCTGCAAAATTTAATACAGCACTATATTTCTCAAAACCACGATGATGTCAAGATGTTTTTTTTTTTTGCTAAATCTCATCAGTTGCATACTAAATATTATGCATGAGAAGTGCAGCGTGTAAGTTAACTGCTGTGAAGTGGCTTTTTTCTTACTGAACAAGCTGTGTTCCGATACAGTGCGAAGTCGTTTCCTTGGCTTGTTTTGACTGCTGAAGTAATTTCGCAGTCTGTATCTTTTGGCCACAGACAATCAATGGACAAATTGTCTAAATGGCAATATGGATATTTGATGTAATAACAAGCACCAACTGTGTGCAGCAGCTCAGACAGACTGATTGATTTAAAACAAACTTCTGTATCTTTCATTTTCCTCGGATCCATGTTGCTGCTCTTTCCTCTGTTCCTCACAGAGTAATACGACTTAAGATCATTACAAGTTTTTGCTCACCCTAAAACATTTTCAACTCAATATTAATAGGATTTCAACACATGCTGTTTTATAGGCCTCTCTCCATCATCAGAACAACTTTATCTGGGGAAATAAAATTTATTAGGTGCCAATTCATTTCATGAGGGTAGCAATTTAGTTTACCAGACAGTATGGTTTGAATAATTTTTGTGTTTATTTATCTGATATTCTTGTATTCATTTGGTAATAAATCTGCAAATTGATTTTTTGATTTCTTTCGACTAAAGCCTCAGTAGACGTCCTAGCCTGCACAGTAAGAAACATACTGTGAAATTACAGTAATTAACTGCCAGCCATTGATTGTAATTAGCTTTAAAAAAAATGACAGTAACTAACTAGCAGCCAATGATGAATTAATGTAAAGAAATTCACAGCAATTAACTGGCAGCTATTCAGAAGTATGTATCACAGTACTTTATAGTGTTGTTCTGGTTACAATTGTGTTATAACTGCCAGGTAAAACACAGTGATTCCCAAGTATTGTATTTTTGATTAACCAATTATTCACTTGAAGAAATGACTGGCAAGGCAAGGTTGTAAGCCAGCTCTGTAATTTTTACAGTGACTTTCCTGTCACTCAGTTTGTTATTTACTGTGACTACAGAGAGTTAAGCACACGCAGGTTCAATAAAGTACTTTTACTTTAATGAGGTTTGCCATCTATATTGTATAATGCATTTTAGTTAATTCAGCTATTATTTCACTTAATGGACCAGTGTGTAGGACTTATGTATTCAGTACCATGTAGCAGTTGGCATTTGATGACCCAGGAATGAGAACAGGCTGTATAGTGTGTAAGTGAAACTATGGTGGCAGCAAATGTGAACACCAAATATCCCATCTGGATCCACTGTTTAGTTTGTCTGTTCTGTGCCACAGTATACACATGGCATACTCTGTGGAGAGGACCCGCAATGTCTGTAGGCTCAATCTAAGATGGGAAAAAACAAAATAATTCTTATTTTCAGGTGAAAACGTAGTTAGACTCTGCAGTCAAGATGGCACTATCATCTTGATTGATTTATTAGCTTTTCTTGTTAACCTCTTCCACTCTGTGCTGACACCAAACTAGGACGGTAATGAAATTAAGACAATGCATCCAAATGTCAAAAAGTTTTGGTATCAAACAGCATGACTTTTTCTGGTTTTGGTGTCTTCATGTGGTATTTGGAGGGATTATTTGCACCAAATATGTGTAACAAATGCTGCAACAACTTATGAAACATTATAGAGCGGTGATTGCATACTTCAGTCATAATGTACTATCTTAGTACTTAGACTAAGAGAAAAAAAGTGTTTTCAGGTTCCCTGCTGTCAGACGATGTATACCACTTTTATGTGGTGTATACTGTTGCTACCTTCACCTAAATATCCTCCGCCCCCCCATCAAAAAGACAAAAAAATATGTTCATTATTGGGAAGGGCGGAGTGAAAGAGGTACCACCTCCAAGTGGATGATGGCTCTGCTCAGCTCAACACCCGCAGGTAAGCACCCAAGCATCATTAAGCACAGAGCTGTGACCTGAAGTATCTACTGTCAACACTGAATGTTCAATTAACCAGTGACATTTAAAAAAAAAAAAAAAAGTCAATGTCAATGTGTCAGTGCAAACATGCAGTGTAAAATTACACATTGAGGTTACAAATAATCAGATGTTGTTATATAATCAACGCTTTTTCCTTGGTATACAATCTAAAATGTTAATACATATTTTGAAATAAAGGTTGATCACTACAAATTCCACTTTTGAGCTGGAGAAACAGATTCGTTGTAGAGCAGTCTCCAGGATAAACAAGAGTAACTCTGATGATTATGTGAGTTAAAGTTTATTGATTGCAGTTTTTGAATGTAGTAGCCTGTTTATATCCAATCATATTTTGAATTTGACCTCCCCAATTCAGTTTGCAGCATGGAAGACTACATTTATACTGAGATTAACTATGCCTGTGGTGCTGACACCATTCACAGATAGACCAGCATTAGCACTCATGACAGGAGCTATTAAGAATCAGACAGATTCAGCCATGGCCCACCTACACACACACACACACACACACACACACACACACACACACACACACAAATACAAATGTATTCAGCACACATGGAATATGTACACAATCAGTGTGTATATGTGCCTGCAATTAAACATTTGTACACTTGAACATCTTGTATACTCACACAAGCGCACACATCACACTCACGCACATATGCACAAGAACTAACCTGCCCACAGCCACAGCCAAGGTCAGAGGACTGCAATATAGATGAGCATATTTGATCAGACTAGGAGAGGTTATGCAAATAGGATCCACGCAATTAAACCAAATTCATGCATAATACATAAAGCCTCTCCACTGGTCTGTGCATGTGTGTGTGGTGTGTGTGTGTGTGTGTGACGTCTGGCTGCCTGGAGTTTTATATCCTTGGGACAAATAGGGGTGTGGCACCTTCCTCCAAGTGTGGTATTGACATGTTAGATAAATCATTAGCATACAGTAAATCCTGAACAACATATAATATACAGTAGAGTCTTGTACTTCAAGATCCAACAAATCATCATTCATGTCATGTAAAAGTACATCGATGGGATATAAGATGCATTGGCTGACAATATGGGGGTTCAAACAAGAAGATATTTATTGGAGCAATAATTGACATTAGTTCATGAATTTCTGTTCATAGATTTGGCTAAATTCTTAACTATCAAGTTTAAACTGAAATATTCTGAAACATTCAGACACTGAATGTAAATATGTGAGACAACACTGAACATTCAAAAAATGTAGCCATTATTATTATTATTATTATTATTATTGTTGTTGTTGTTGTTGTTGTTGTTGTTGTTGTTATTATTATATTACACTATTCTAAGTTCTTTGTTTTTTTTATTTATTTTAAATGTTTGTTTTTTTATGATTTTGTATGGTTTTTATTAGAAACCTAAAACAAATAAGTGTACTACTACTACCAATAATGACCCAGCAGCACTTTAGACATAGCAAACTTTATAATGTTCTCCTAATTATCAGCATACACCCAAAAGGATTTAATTGCCACTGAGGAAAAAATCATTCTATGGTCCTCTTTTTTTTTTTTTTTTTTTTAATAACAAGGTTGTTGTTGTTGTTTGTAAATGCTACACATTATTATTTATCTTTAAACCTGTCATTATCTGGATCACCTCTTTTTATTACTATGAATGTATTTAGAAAAAAAAATAGATGGAAAACATGATAGAAATGCGACATTAACATTTGTTTGACTTATTATTGTGAGGAAGGTTACAGTCTGCTTACATCCTTTTATATTTTCTCTTTAATGGAGTGGAGGCTTCAATGGATGTTATGTCTGGAGGACTCAGTGGCATCTGGATGTGTAGTTGCTGATTACAACCTGCTTGGTTCACCCTCTCTTTAGCATGAAGGACAAAGTGCAGTGTAACATAAAAAAATGCGAAAAAGGCATGACTAAGAGAGTCTAGAACATGGGAGATGTTGGAAGAGGACCTGAGGCATTTATAATTACAAAAGGTTCATTGTAAGGTAACAAAAACAGAAAACATCATATGTCATTTCTTCCATGTTTCAAATCTCTTTCCATTTTTTTTAGTGATGCATTTCCACTTTTTTTTTTTTTTTTTTTTTTTTTTTGATTTGAATGAAAACCCACCTAATGAGGCTGCTTGGTGCTTGTTGTAAATCAGAAAGATCTTGGTGGGCAGGAGTAGGTAATGAATTTGAATGGATAACTCAACAGTGACGGCTGGTGGGCAGGTGCTGAATGGCAGATAAATTGTGTCCATCATCCGTTTTTTTTTTTTTCTTTTTTTTTTTTTTCATGTATTCAAGCTATTACATTTACAGACAGAGATTTAAGTAGCTTAGGTTAGGTCTGTCTCTCACACTGAACAACCCATGCTGATAAAAGGATCAAATCATATGCATTCATGTGGTGAAGTGACTCTGCAGCATGGCGTCACTGAAAAACAACAACAACAACAAAAATGCATCCAAAAAAGCATGCAGGCCTGCATACACAAAACAGGGAAGCATGCCTTCCAATAGATTTGTTAAAATGATTTTAAATTATATAAACCCACTAAGACCCACAATGAAAGGCAATATTTTTAATGTTTGACTGAAAATAAAAAAAAAAAATACAGAGTAATTTTTGGAAAAAAAAAACATATTTTAGATTGCATATAGAGGTCATAACATAGTAATCAAAAAATAATAATATTTTTTTGAGTGGGTATAAAAGATGCCTCAGCTAATAAATTTGAGACAGGCTGTTTACAGTATCTGTCTGGCTGGGACACTTGCTTACAGACCTCACCATTCCCTGACTGCCTGTCTATCTCCCTGTAATTATGCTTATCCTCTTTTGGGGTGACCCCCGCTCTCCCAGCCCCATTTGCCCCTGAAATCTTTATGGATCCTGAGACGGTTGTCATGGAAACAAGGAGTACGCCAGGCACATGGTCCCCCTATTGAATACAATTAATATGCAGCCTGATTTATCCCTCTTTCTTAGGAGGGGGTGCAGGGAGGGGTAGATGGGAGGGGTGTAATTGGGGTAAGAAAAAAAAAAAGGGACGCATAGGGGAAATGAAATTAGCAGTTTTTTTTTTTTTTTTTTAAAGAAATTGCATCCGAATTTCAGGGTGTGAGGATGTGAGGACGGTTGGGTGGCTGGATGGACTGATGGGAAGGGATAAAAGAGGATAAGGAAGGGGAATGGAATGATTTTAAATCAATCTTTAACTCTCTGCAAAACAGTTTTTTCCCCCCTTTCATTTTGGAATTGTGACAGTTGGATGGGTTGGATGCAAGGATGGGTGGGTGGATGGTGAAAGGACAGACTGAAAGAGGGTTGATGCTGTCATCCAGCTGTATAGTTTCTACAAAATGTCACTTCCATCACCTTTATCCAGGGCTTTAAATTTGAAATGTGTAGCCACAGAAATAACTGGATACATGCAAATTAAAGAGGACAAACCCATTTTGTCTAAGCCTGATAGAAAGAGAAAGCGAGTGAGCATACATATGAATATGATCTAGAACATGCTTGTTGTTATATGAGAAATTAAGCCTTTCTTGAATGGCGATGATGTATTTCTCCATTTGTCTTTTCTCATTCTCTTCTTTCATTTTCTGTCCATCTATTTCTCTTCCCTGTCTCTTCTTACATATCCATCAGCTACAACAGCACACATTATCCTCCCTCATTAGACACAACGTGAGAGTCCTTCAGCTGCAGCAGAGGGCTTGATCTTACAAGGGGGCCATGACTCAGAGAGAGCAGAGGGGGAGAAAAGAGAAAGAACAGTAGAAGGAGAGGAAAAAGGGAACATAAGGAGGAGTGAGAATTGGCGAAAAAAGGAGAGATGGGGGTAGAGAGGGAGGGGTAAAAGAAAGAGAGAGAGAGAGAGAGAGAGAGAGAGAAGTGGGAGCGAGAGCCAGGTGACAGCCACACAGAAGCAGTCGGGTGGAAAGAGCCAAACGCTGGAGCCAATTAATTCCCTCCACATGTTTTGAGACAAAAGCCTGTGCACTTGACCCTCCTGTGAGCTGAGGGAAGAGAGGGATGGGTGTAGGCATTAGGGGGAGGGATAAAGTAGGGAGGGGAGGGAAGGGGGGGGGTCTTGGAAGGGGGTGACAAACTGTAGAAGGCGTAAGAGGATCAAGGGGCGAGAACAGAGCAATGGGAGAGGGAGGAACAAATGGAGGAGAGAGCAAAACAGAGGTAGTGTGAGATAAAGTGAGGGAGAAAACATGAGGAAGATAGAGATACATAGAAACATATAGAAAGAGACATAGAATGAGTAAGGGAGAGGGACATCAATAGATAATACCTACAATTCATTTTGTTGTCTGATGTGTATATTCGGTTGTATATCAATGATGGGATGCCCTAATAAGACAGTGCATAGCAGCTGCAACATGAGGTACCTCCACTTCCAGACTAAACCTCAGTTTGCTTGCAGACAGAGACTGTGGACTCCCCAAGATGTTTTAAAAGAGACTAAATATACTCGCTGGAAAGGGCTGAAGGGACTTGAACTTGCAAAAAGCTTAATCAGTGAACCCTTCAAGATGAATGTGAAAGGTTAAGTATTTTAGTGGATTGTGAGCAATAAAAAGGCAATTTACATAAAAATCATACACATTTATGACTTGATTTAATATTAAAGAGTAACCGTTACAACAAGTCCTGAAAATTCAATCACAAAATACATTGTTTGTCCCCATTACCTCCATGCACACCAAAGCAAATCAGTGTCTTTTAAAATTACTACAAATCACTTTGGGGAAAAAAAAAGAAAAAAAAAAAGTCTAATGTTGTGACAAAACTGTGCCTAACTGAGCCTGAATTAAGGCCACATTTAACGACAGCACAATCTGAAGAAAGCAGCTTCCATTTCAAGCTTCCAACACAACAGTTGCTGATGTTTTTCCCAGAGAACAGTTTCACGATTGTAACATTATTAAAGAGTAAAAACTATCAGAAATTAAATTGAACTTTTGAAAAATTAAATCCAAGGTTGTCTCCTTGGAATCCTTGCCATAATCAATAACATCAGTGGCTAACCACAATGAGTATTTTCAGGGGTGGTAGAAAAGATTTAGAATTGAATAACTACTGGCCAGTTCAGCAACCACAACCTGGTTCCCCACATTCTCCATCAGCATTCAATGGAACAGTGTATCAAGAAGTGTGCTGGTGGTCAGGTAACAGCAGATAATTCACAAATGAAATTAGTAAGACCAGCTGAGGATTTAAAGCTGTGATCACAGTGGCAAGCCGTGGGAGTAATAGGACCTTCTAAAGAGTCCACACAGCAGCAGTGCACTGATATGGTTCAGTTACAGTACCTGATATTAACTGAAGTAAAAGCTCTGGTAAATAAAACCCAGAAACACTGAGTGTTGTTTAGCTCAGTCGGTAGAGCATCCGCCCCGCCTACAAAGGCTCAGTCCTTGCCGCAGCGGCCCAGGGTTTGAATCCGACCTGTGGCTCTTTCCCGCATATCATTCCCCATCTCTCTTTCCCCACATTTCCTGTCACTCTTCAAGGTGTCTCCATCAAATGAAGCTTAAAAAAGGCCCCAAAAAATTATCTTTAAAAAAAACCCAGAAACACCTCAGGTGGATCAAGGTGTTACTATAAGGATCATTAGTCTGAACCACTCCTAAAAGTGCTTGCTTGTAAAACAAAACAAAACAAGACAAACAAAATCAAATCAGTTTTGCATGACATCATTAGATCTGTGAATTGAGTGCTTAATTCAACACAGCTGGTCTGTTTGGGATGGAAATTACATTCAAAAGTTTTATTGTCCTGCATAAAAAGCATTACAAAACAGAGTTTAGACTGGTGATTTGAATGACTGATGCTGCCACCAGGCTTGCGTGTGTGGAACAGCAGCCAGAGTTACAAGGACTGTGAGGCAAAGGGAAGCTGAAGAGGTGAAACAAATAAAAAAAACAACAAAAAAAAAACACGTCTTGTCCAGATCTTATTGCTTATTGCGTTATGATTTCAATTAATTACAGAACAAAAGTACATGTCAGTCCCCGTCCATGTTACTGTGCAGAGGAGTAATGGTAGAGTTTGAGTAGAGTTATTTGGTAGAGTCAATTTATTTTAGCTTATCTTCAGTGTCACCAGTGGGAACATAGAACACCTGCCACACAGATTCTGGGAAAAAAAAAGAAATCAGACTTTATTCAGAGCTTCTTGTCTGTGTCAGCTGGAACAGCAGGTGAAAGTGCTAGCTAATGATATATTAAGAGGTACTGCTACATTGTGCCACATTTATGAGGCAGCATCACTTTTTCTGCACTCTTAGAGAGGAGGGAGGAGCGACTCCACTCAGGAGTGGGATCGGTCTCTCACCATTTTGTGTTCAGTATTTTTCTGCTTGTGCTTCACGCCTGAGACATTAAGAAACATTAGATATGAGACATTTCTGCTTACCTGAAGACACCTTTTTTTACATTTCCTTTTTAGGAATTGTTGGAAGTCTGGAAGAGAGACCTTGCAATAGTGCATGCCCTTTAGCCACCAGGCTTTGCTGGCTGTGGATAAGAGGAAGCAGAGAGCATCGGTATTCAGGTCTGTGGAAAGGAGAAATGAAAGACAAACAACTTGAAAATTACTTATCTGAACAAATCTTCATGGACATGACGGCGAAGGACAGAAGGAAAAAAATCAGCTCTTTTTTTTATCTCTTTACTTTGCCTTCTCTTTGGCACACCAAAAGCCACAGGAGAGGAAAGAGACATGCTATCAAAAATGATTGGAAGAGAAAATCCTATCATTTGATTGTCTGATAGACTGCCTCCCCCCACCTCCACATGCTCAACACCCCATTTTAGGAACACCTCTCTAGAAAAAAAAAAATAGACTGAAACAAGTACTCTAGTGGGGGGAGGCAATCTGGTGCTAGAGATGTCATTAGAGGGGACCTAAGAGCAAGTGATTGAGCAGAGAGTGCTTCCCTGGAGAGCCAGCGTAGAGTCTGTTCCTTCACTGAGATTCCCTCTTAACACCCCTCTTTATCCTTCCTTCTCGCGTGCTTCTGTCAAATATGTGAAGTCTTCACAGGTTTAACAAATACATTTTAGCAGTATTAAAGCACAACGGAAGACTGAGTCTCTGAGGTTCTTGCTGGAGAAAGATTAATGTTTTCTGCACTTCTGTAACACTGAAAGTTCTGTTCATCAAACTTTTGGAATGACTACTTATATAATGACTGATCAGTTCTGGTAATCTCTAAGCACCTTTGAATATAGGACATAGCAACAAACAAAAACAGTTAATCATATGAAATTTCAGCTGCGCTTCTTTGAACACGATATGTTTTGTCCATCAGAAGAGTAATTTATAGTTTTGTGCAACTGAAAACACTTAATGAGTATCTTAAAAAAAATAATATGGGACTCCATACAAAACATGCTTATGGAAACTGACATATATATATATATATATATATATATATATATCCATTATATATATATATATATATATATATATATATTCTTTCCATTATATAGGTCATCCATTTCACATGAAATGGCCTTGGCTGTCATTTGGTTGGCATTTGTTCTGAATTAAATGGACATCCATTCATACAGCGATATGTTCATCATTTGGGGTTAATAAAAATACAGTTGAGTTCAGGATTCTGTAATTGAGCAGCTGCATCTTACACTGTTAACCCTCTATGGCTACGAAGTGAAGGCTGCTTCCGCTTACAGTGGCCACTTGAGGCTGGCTACAGAACATGTCAATCTCTATAAGCCACCATGTTACATTGTCCAGCTTCACAGCAGAAATAAACATGTTAACAGCTTGGTACAAAAAAGTTTTTGGTCTCTAGCTAGCTATTTTCCCTGTTCATGACAATGTACTGAGTCTGAATTTTTATAGTCACCCGTTCAATTTATATTAAGGTTTAATGTTACACATAATTAACAGCATGGCCGTTTTGACTGACAGGTGGGTGCTGTTACAGATGGCTTGTTTGAGCACTCAGGCGCAGCAGCCAGAGCCATACTGTACACTGTGAGCTTCAAAATCGCTCTTCAGCAACCTATGGGTGATGTCCATTCTTCATAGTGCCTTTGGATAGAACTCCGGGTTAAAGAGTACTTGATCTTTGTTTATAGACAACATTTACCCTTTGAATTTTATTCCAGCACAAAGCCAGCAAGCGTGGTAACATGGCAAAAAGGTAATACATTTTGTGTCTCCAAAGAAGCCGCTTGCCAAAGATAGACCATGATTCTTCAGGAACAGCACTGTGCTGTGCTCTGATTTTAGAATGGTGGCAGCAGTCGGAATCACAGGTTAGGATAAGATAAGATGCACTTGATCGCTCATAGCTTGTTACAGCAGCACAAGGTGGATCAGAAAAATGATTATAAAATAAAATAGAATGTAAGATATACAAAAAATAAAACGAAATAAGACAAAAGTTATACACACCTTCCAAGTGGTTATTTTTTTCATTACATAACCATTCCAAAAGAACAACAAAAAAACAAACAAACAAAAGAAAAGATATACAAAAATGTATGGATACACATATTCAGAAATAAATCATTGTATTGTATTGAAAATAATAAATAAAAATGTCTGTGGCAGAGTAACTGAGGCTGAAGCGTGCAAAAAAAAAAACAAAACAATATGGCACTATCTTGGAACAGCTAATCGTCTTATTGCAAGCAGTGAGCAATTCTCTCACTTATATCTTTTCATTTGTCAATCACATCAAATAAAATCCCTTCATCATACTTTATCAATTATACTTATCCTTGAGTAAAGTTTAACATGTTCAATATACATCACATCAATTGTCAATGCCATATGATAATTCCCGTGTAATAACATTTCTAATAGATAGCTGAGCTTTGACCAGGAACCAGATGGTGTGTACATTAACTATATCACACACAATTTTTATTACTCTCCCCTTCTAACAAGAGGTTAAGTACTTAGAGAGAGCAGTTGCTCTGGAGTGTGTCCCTTATGGCAGACTGTCAGGTAGTCTGTGGCCAGAATAATGTCTGGCTGATTTGACAGCTCTCTAACAAGGTATTATGTCAATATGTCACCAGGAAATTGAAGTTATTCTTATTATGGGCAAACACTTGCATTAAGAACTGGAATCATATGTGACCAACTGTATGCAGAAAGCAGGATAAAAAAATAAATAAATCAAATAAAAGGATAGGCAAACAAAACACTAGAGACAAAACACACAAAAAGGAGTACTGCTTAATAATGATTGCATAATTTTAATAATGCAAACAAACACATTAGACCTAGGATGATCAAGTAAGGTCAGCAGATCGTAGCATTATTTAAAATGCAGGCCTGACCTACTTTGAGTTCCCTAAATAGTGAGCATGTGGCTTATCACAGCCAAACACTCTGAAAGACACACACACACACACTGGAACAGCATGTAAAAAATATATGCAAAACAGGAAATGAGTTAAGAAAGGGTAGACAGGAGAGGCAGTGAATAAAGAAGGAAAAGGTGGTGGTACATAAGAGTATATAGACACAAATGGGACAGAAAAGGTCATACTGATGTGACAGGATAGGCAACAGTTTGTAAGAGAATAAGGGAGCTGAGTGAAATGTGAAAGAGACAGAACGGAGAGGAACTTGGACACAGTGGACCTGGAAAGAGTGAAAAGTGCAGGGAGGCAAGGCAGAGGGGTAGATGTAGAGAGACATGGCAGAAATAGTCCAAAAGAAAGAAGAGAGAATGGAAGAAGGGTGGAAAGAGGAGGTAGATATGTGTGGAAGACGGCCAGAAATGAGCAGAGTTGTTGATAGGCCCATGCAGTTGCTATGGTGATTTAGGGGTTGATTTTAAACAATCCCTAACACGCAGCCATTTGCAGCCACTTGGCTCCAAGTTAAACCTGACATCTCACCTGTGCAGCCAAACTTAGTTTAGACCAAGGGCCCTCACCTGTCCTGCAGCTGATATGACATAATGTTTTTTTTTTTTTCATCATTTAGTTTTTTAATATCTGTGACTGCAAATGTGTGGTTAAAAGTGAATGAGGCAGCAGTGAGAGCTTAACACATTGCAACCCCAGAATATGCATGAAAACAGACAAAAGACATGCAAACAAAGAAAACATATTTTATTTGGTGACACATATGCAACATAATGAAATATGCTGCTTATATGGAACACACAAAAAAATCCAGATACATGTTGTAAATACGAGAAATACAGCAGAGGAAACACAACCAAATACAGGAATGCTTGAACAAAGTTTTCAAAATAACAACTGAGGAACATCATCATCATCATCATCATGCAGCTATCATCTTAACTACTAAACAAATTCAACACACTATAACGCTAGGTGTATATTGTATAAACCAGCCTACATTCTGCTGTCAATTGTCACGCCCCTGGCAGCTTGCCTAGGGAATACTTGAAAGGGAGACAGCTTTACACAAACCATGAACTGTATGCTCCCAGTTACCATCAATGGATGAAAACAACTTGCACTTAATGTCAAGGTTCACACTAATTTAGCCTCCAGGTCTGCTGTTTTTTGTTCAAATTATAGTAACCCTAGTTCAGAATGCTCCTACAAAAATGTGAAGCGCTCTGCAAAAGAAATTGTCAGGTTTTGTGATTGGATTCCCTTCACCACTAGGATCTTGTTTTTGCCTTTGTGTTTTTTCCAGAGTGACTAAGAGAGAGAATGAAGAAATGCTATTAAAGGATTACTGTCCCAGGGTCCCCAGGTTAGCTGGGGAATGAAAGGAGAAAATTCACTATACAGTCAGTAAGCATTTATGCCCCTCAATGAAAATGTTGCTAAGCTATTTTAAGAAGTCTTACCTCCGTGAGAAGAAGCAATTTATCCAATCAAGACAGTTTTCAAAACACTACCTGCAATGCACCTCAGATCCCAGTCTCACCAAAAAAGTTCTTTTTAGACACTTACGATTACGATTGTTGTAGATTGTACGTGTCTCCAATTATTATTTTTTTTCCAGTAGATCTTTATCTTTCTTTTCCTCTCTTTACTTCATCCACAACTTATCATCTCTTTTGTCTGTCACTCCCCCTCAGTGCCTAGTTTTACCACTGTATTACTGTAGCACATCTATATGTCAGAGCTATTCTCTGGGTATTTCTACCATGAGATATGGCACATCATCCATCAGTCTCAAAGGCAGCAATACTTCCAACATCCAACGCTCCATCACTGGGCCACTGTCAGAGGGGGGTCGGTAGTTGTCCACCCCCACCCCCATTTCACACACACACACACACGTGCAGAGGTGTCTTTCTTGGACATAACAACTTGCTGTGGAAACCTTTCTCCAGCATAGAGCAAAGCTTCACTGGGACCAAATAAATCATCCAGTCAGCGGGGGGGTAGAAGATTTGGGATGACAGCCCCACATCCGTGCAGCTTCTGACTCTTAAAAAGTTAGAAGACGGGTTCTTCTGCAAGAACAAAAGGAAGTGCAAGCATGTGCACCATGTTTTCAAAGATGGCGAATTTCAAATATACCAAGAGCTGTTGGTCATTCTTGTGCCCTGGGACAAATATTCACTGACGCCACTCTTCCCCTCAGAAATCAACGACAGCAGCAAATAATCACACTCAAAAACACTTTTTGGCCAAAATGCAGGATTTAATTACATCAGAAATTTCCATCCATTTGAATTACATAGGTTTAATATAAATTAACCAATAAACTTAATGTGAAGCAAGTAATAAGATTTATGTAATAGTACTAATAAAGTTAATGTGCTTCCACTACGCAGTAGTGTAGTAATAACCAGGTTTATGCATAAGCCAATTTGTTTGCCCAAACCCAACAGCGAAAATGAATGCAGTCATTTTGAGTTTATTAGTACTATTACATAAATCTTATTACTTGCTTCACATTAAGTTTGTTAGTTAATTTATATTAAAACAATGTAATTCAAATGGATTGAAACTTTCTATGTAACTAAAACGCATAAGTGGCCTAAAAGCACATATTGTGTTGTATGCCTGGTGTGGGACAACTTGAAGTTTACTATGTTAAAAAAAATGATACCTGTATACTGTAAATAGATAAAGAAACACATTCATGACCATGAACATCTTCAACGCCTAAGAAATCACTACCACTTCAGCTTGCGTGCACAGTGTCCACCAAGGACATTAAGTAATTACAGTCATCTTTAGTTACAAGTTAGACCAGTTCTTGTGCGCTCTGCTGCCAACGCTTGTTTCCTTGATGCTGCTCTGCTCTCCAGAGCCAATCCCATTCAACGATGCCTTCACAGTTGACCAAGAGGAAGGAGAGACGCTTACTTTGACCGCCACCCAACATAATAGAGCATGACAGAGAATTAACTATATAATGTTAAAACAAAAAAAATATATATTTCAGAGATGACTTTTTTACATTCTAGAAAACACTTTGGATGTCATTTTGGATGCATTGATGGGTGCTTAGGACCACATTTCTTTTTATCTATGATCACACTGATGAAGCAGAAGTTTGATGGTAAAACCATATTTTATTCCATTTAATCTAACGGAATGAATTATATGTGTGCCCTACTGTGTAAAAGGTGGCGCGTAGGGGCTGACTTGTAGTGTATTCAGTACATGTTACGTAGCATTTAGTTGATGTAACCTTCCATCGCTTATCTTTTTTTTTTTTTTTTTTTGATCCACTGAGTGAGGGGATGAGGCATCAGGGGAAATCTCTCCTCTAACCATTAGTGCTTCGTGGTCATAGCATTTAATCACTCCATGGAAGACTGGACACCAACGAAATACATCTTTGTTCTGTACATGTATTTGTGGCTGTGTAAGTAAGTGCGTGGTTTTCTTGGATATTTGAATCTATCTGTTTTATTTATTTTGATGAGGATGTAATGCATGTTTGTCTGTATCGTTGTACATTCATAAAGTGGCTATAAGTCTGCTTGCAGACTTGTTCATATTTGCTGCAGCCATTTGATTCATGCTTCCCTGTACAAAATATCTGTAGGGTCTTTTTGTGTGTGATGACCACCAATCACTTAAGAGAAGTGTACCTCACACAGGACTACAAGAATGGAATCTGTCATGTTGTGCAGCACCTTTGTGGTCCATTAGGTCCATTTAGTGAAGAAAAAGTAAAACCAACCTATAGACTCAAAAGCGAGGAAGGGAGAAAAGCGAGAAAAAAGGTGCTGTCTGAAGGGCTAAAACATACTATTTGATTGGTCAGACACTGCACAAATTGGTCAAAAACACGTGATTATAAACACTTACACTGTCTATGGCTCACACACAATCATAAACATACAAAGAGACATTCAATTCAACATACAAAACGCACAGAGGAAACACACACAACGCACACACATACCCACAAAGCCATCTGAGCAAGGTCAAGCCTGACAGCAGGCAGATGAAGAGCCACTTAGGAGACCTGTCTCTTGTCTTTATCCTGTGTGTCCCCTTTGAGAGCTCTGTGTTCAAAGAGCCTATTGATAGGGAATAAACGATGAAGTCATAGTTGCTCGTAATGTCGGGCGGAGAAGAGAAATGAATTGAATAAGTGTTAAGGTAGAGTACTAAAGTAGAACATAATTGTGTGAAATTACAATTAATCAAATAATTAGTGGATAATTAATCACATCGGGTGTCTTTGGGGGATGCTGTCTCATCAAAGTGCCATAAACCAGTTTGAAGATTTAAGTAATGCAAGTATGAAGACATGTAATCACATCTAATGTCATGCAGAAAGAATAGAAAATGGAGGGTGGAAGAGGCAGTAACATAAGAGAACCCAATAAATTGTATGCTAATGCATACAATGCACGAAATACAGCACAGTGGAGTACAGAAATCCATATTAGGTTTGATTTAGAGAATACATTCTGAAAAGAGAAAACAGAATAAATAATGTTTGACTGCAACATAAAACACTAAACCAACCTTCGACTACACCGAAGATACACAATGCCCAAACAAACGAGTTGGAAATGAATGCTTTATATCATCAGAGCTTAGAGGAGGGATTGGAGATTCTGTGTGTTCGATATTGTTGATTCTGCCCCACGGAGCAGGCATATCACCTCTGAAAACACTGGAGACCTACTGGTTCAGTGCAGATTATAAATATGCATGGAAATCAATACATATTTGGCAGTGGGGGAGAGAAAAATTGAGAAAAACACAGGAAGAGAGCAGAGGCCCTGGAATGTTCATCTTCATTTATTACAGTCATTTATTCTCTTTCTCTCTCTTCCCTCTGCTACACATGTGCACATACTCACTTCTTTACCTATGCACGCACATACACATGCGTGTGTGTGTGTGTGTGTGTGTGCACAGACTATATGCATGCGCAGCAAGAGAGAGGGAGAGGAAGAATGTCCAGATCAGCAAATTATCCATTCTTTTCTCTCCGACCGTCCCTGTGGGGTTGTGCAGTGTGTAATAGCAAGTGCACTCCTCTGACGATTAACCAGACTGTATATTTGTCATTTCAGGTCCATAAGGGAGGCCAGGGAGCAGTCTGAGACACAGGTTCATTCATCCATTGACTCCGTCCTAGATGTTATAGGCAAAATCCACGATCCAACACAGTTCAGATTATGCTTTAAATGAGGAAAACACAAACTATAGAATTGTGATCACAAAAGCATTAAAGCATTTTAAATAGGAATGTTTTACTTTTAATGTGTCATCTACATAGCTACCAGGTCTGTAGCCAGGGCAAATTTTTAACCGGGATCCAGCAGCAGCGATCTCAGTTGTTGGCTTTTTTCCTTGTAGTCCTTGTAGAGAAGTAGCTTCCATCTACTCTTCAATACAGATTTTATCTGTCTGATGCTGTCTGTGTCATCATCCTGTCTCTATTTCTTCTTTTCAATCATTCTCTCCAAAATTACTCTGTGACACCAAAGTCTTTGGGAATAGAGTTTCAGAGTGTAATACCACTGTTGTAAATATGGACACAGTATTTGTTATAATTATATTACTTCTGATTAAAAACTAGTGAGTCGACAGCTTTGCTAACAGCCAGACATGAAGTAGGTGCAATGATACAAGACATAGCAGCCAGCTTACATTATCTCAGCATCTGTCTTTCAGTTTTTTATTTCACTAAGCTCTCGCCAATGACAGTCACTCCCAGATTTACTCTTGTCCGGTGGCTTCTTGCTCAGTCACTTCATTTTTTCTCTATTTAGTCTCTTCCATCAATGTTGCCTTAGATCTTTTCATCTCTGTCATTATGTCCATAGATGCTGCAGAGCCCGGTTACATTCCCACTTACTTGCTCAGCTCTGGTTCTGGCATGACACTGGCCCGACACTGACCCTGTCATTATTCGCTCATACCCCAGGCTTGAAAACCTCCCGGTGGTCCAAGACACATGTGGTACAAACACTTAGAAACTCAAACACTCCTCAGCTCAGCTCTGCTAATAAACAAAGCTAACACGAGTTAACAGCAACTGTAGTTCACAGCAGTTTGCTTTACTGTCCATCTGACCTAATGCACAACAGTGAGAAGACACCAGTGGGAAACCAGAAAACATTTTCTCCATAAAATATGATCCAGTTTCACCAAAATAGTTGGTAGTGTGTGACTTAGTGGTGACTCACACATGTGTTGTGTGACCGTACCCGGAGTCACACAACACATGTGTAACCATAGGACACGAACAGAAGGGCAAGCAACTGACTAGCTACTGATTTTTTTTTTTTTTTCTAATCAACTTTAACAGTGAACACTGTAGACATAAATGACATAAATAACACTCTACACTGCTGGAGATATGAGACTATTTAGCTTCCCTCACATTTAATACGTTGATATGTTTTATTGCAGTTGGTTGACATGACTACTAATTTGCTAGAGCTGAAAATAATCCCTCAGGAAATAGTTGTTATCTTATATATTTATGTATACTCTACAGGCCTACACAAACACTTTTACAGCTGTCCTGTAATTTGAAATCCACAGGAGCACTTAAAATTATGTTCCCAAGGCTACAAAACCGCAGAAGAGTAGCCTGTAGTAAAAGTTACCGTCTGTACCGTCCTGACCTCGGGGACCTAAATCGTAACTAAGGCAGTAAGAGAAAGAAAGGACAAGACAACAAAACTGTGCATCAATCACTAGGGTTAAAGTAAGTCATTGCGCACTGATGTACTTGGATGAAGTTGAACATATTTTTGTGGGGTTAAAATAGTTAAAATAGTTAAAATAGTCCATTTAGATTATGTAAAGTGATAGTCATTTTTTTTTTTTTTTTTTTTTTTGAAAGGTATTTGATGCATGTATCTTTATTTTTCCTTGAAATGTGTGCTTCTACATGAGATAACACTCTAAGTGTACAGAGACTGGATTTTGCAACTGGCCAGTCTAAAGGTAGGCTTCAATTTGACATATTACAGCAAGTAGTCTTGGCCCGAAAGAATACATCTTAGCTTATTCCTGTTTTATGACTAATAATAATGGCCCTACTTGTCTTGCTTCAGCACCTCAGCACCATTCATTCAGTGTGCAATTTGCTGTGTTTCCGTCCATCAAATGCCTCAATACAGACTCAAAGTGTGCCCAAATGACCTCTATGCAACATTAACATTTGACAACAGGCAGTATAAATGCACGCTTGCGATATTACAACTTATCTTTGTTTAGTAATTGGTGACACTGGCTGGTTGTAATATAACCCATGGGGTCATTTGATACTGTAATGATAGCAGGTTGTCATAGAGGCTGGATCATTGTCATTCTTCCCTATCAGTCATTTCTTAATAGTCTGGAAAACAGTCTCTTCTTTCATGGTGGGGTAAATGGAACTTCAGTCTGTCTGTACTTTGGTAGAGGGGAGATTGAATATCTGCTTTTCATATTAGAATTAATCAGAGTTTGGTTGATAATGAATGAGTCTTTGGTTATACTTTCTTCCAGTATACTTACTTACTTGTAAACTGCATTTTCACTGAAATCTGCATTGTTTATTATTTCCGTGGAACATATTTCCAGGTAAACTGTTTACTGCAAAGAAGTACAGTGATCGCTTTGTATCTTGTACGAGGCCCACAACCACTAGATAACAAGGAAAACTGAACTTTATGTTTCTGTCAGTGGCAATGGTTGTAAAGTTTTCTTGTCATAACAGGAGATAAATGTGTCTCCTGATTATACTTCTTTATTGTCTATATTGTGATTCTGCTCCAACACAATGGTCTCTGTGATAATACAATACTGTACACATGATGGCATCTCTGTACACATATTTGATTAATTTAGTGTGCTTTCAGGGAGCACTTGCATCCACTGTCTAATGAAGTATTCACTTTCTTCTTTTCGTTTATCCTTTCTCCTATCTCTACTTCCAGTTTACGCCTTTCATCTATCTTCTCCTCCTGCTGCCTTATTCACTTGCTTTTTTCTTTCCCTTTTTCCCCCCTTTCTCTCATCTCCTCTTATCTTCTCTTTTAATTTCCATCTCTCACTAACCACCTCTCATTCTCTCCATCCCTGGACTCTTAATAAGCTCTAATACATGCAAGCCATTGGCTTTTAACGTGTACTCCATATAGACCAAACAGGTGCATCATTAATCTAAGCCCTTTACAGCGCTAGCTGTGTGTAATGGTAACTGGATAACACATTGTTTCCTGTGTGAGCCAGGGCATCCATATTATCTACCATCACTCCTTAATAAATTACTCCTGGAGATGTGGCATTTTGTCTCTGTGCCTATGCATTGTGTTGTTGGACTTCCCTGGTGGATGAATGAATATAATACAAGTGTGTTCCCTAATTACCCCTACTTCTCTCTTGCTAACACACACAGACACACATCCCGTTCTCTCTCTCTTAAGTTTTCATCTGGTTACACATTCGTAATAGAGTAATGACCTAAATATTATATGAAATTGTGCACTGTTCTAAGACAATTACATTGCAGAGCAAACTGGTGGAACTGGTGGAAAAAAAAGTTGAACTATACAGGCTACTTATACAGTATTTTGTATGTTAATAGGTCAGCTTACATTCAATTTGTATTGCTGTATGTCTTTTTTACCATGAAAAGTATTACAGTATGCCAGTGGAGAATATTTATCTACACATACTGAAATCCTTTTTGGTTAAAGGAAGACTGGCTGGTTCTATTCTCTAAGATGTGACTTATGATCTCATGTGGAGCCTTTTCTTATTTCTCTTATTAGCAAAGAGCAATGTAAAAAAAAAAAAAAGAAGAAAAAAAGACAAAGATCACTGGTAGCCAATTATATCACCTGCATGCTAATTAACATTAATCCTGTGATGCCTCCTAATGATCTCTTCTCTAGCACATCACAGTAATATTTTTAAATTACCCACTTAATAGCTGATAAATGCACCCATCTCCAGCATTGGGACAAGTAAATAACGATGTGTCTTTTAGGTGTTTATTTCATTTTCACGTTGTAGCTACAGAAAGTGTTCCTTGTCTTCTGATCTTTGAGTTGTATGACTTAAATTACTTGCAAATTAAAGGGTTATTTATCACAGTGAAACAGCTGAAACCTGTTTCAAAATTACATCTTTCATGTATTCACATATGTTGCGTTATGGATGTTTTGGTCAGGTAGGTATGCTGCCATGTCATCAGTGTTTGTGTTTTTTTTAAAAAGCCCAACAGCTTTTGGTTATTTAAGGGCATCTATGTATTCATCTAGGCTAAACATGTATTTTACTGGTCTCTCAACTGAACCCTCAGAGCTGAAATTGATATTGATCTCATCTAACAGTAGGACAGGAAGTCTATTTCCCAAAATGAGAATTCATTTAAAAGACCTGAACTGGCAAGATCACAAAAAACACACAAGAATCCATCTTGCCAGGCTTCAGGCTATGCACTTTTGTCCAAACCACTGTGGTTTGGACTGATCAACGTCCTATGAAGAACTACTGGCAGCTACAGCTGGGGTTTAATGCTAGGTATGTGTGACGGTGTGTGTGAAAGTGACTGTTCGCTCAAAAGACAGCAATGGTGACTGTTGAGGCATTACAGTAGATGCTCCTAGCATCAGTTTTGTCAGTACTGGAGAGTATTTCTTAACTGAAAAAGGAGCAAAGAACAGCACTCAAGGCTTTTCTCAGTGGAAAATAGGTTTTTGCGCCTCTTCCAACTGGCTTCGGTAAGAACTTGACTTTGTTACATGGTTTGTTGATCTAATTGGTTGAAGTTCGCCCATGATAAACAGTCATAGACAGATGGTTTATCCAATCACCTGTGCAAGGGTCTGCTCAGTTTCTAATGATGACTTCCCAGATGATTCTGTATAACAAAACATCTGCTACAGTCAGGTTAATCGAGAAGGACATTATGTTAAAACCTGCAGTGCTAGTGTGATTTAAGCAGATTGTGTAATAGGCTCTTTAACCTTGCACTCCTTACAGCATTTCATTTGTCCCAGTGTGCATCACAGAAATATTCCCATCAGCCATGTCATCTACATCACTCCCCAGAAGTAAATAATAAAAAAAATAAATAAAACACCATCTGGAAAAAAATTGGTTCTCAAAGTGACCCCAATGAAATGAAAAAAAAAAAAAAAACTTTTTCTACTTCCATCTGCCTGTCTATTTCTTTTTTCATCTTAAAAAAAAGAGAAAAAAAAATATATATATATCCCTCTGTGCTTAACTTCCAGTATACCAATGATGTGTAAAGAACCTTTTGTCTTTATAAGCAAATGGCACCCTGTGGATTTATTTATGTGGGGTTTAGTAAAATATAGGAACTACAGCTCCATGGCAGTCCCATGAAGGGGTTACTGCTTATTAATCTTTGTCAAAAGCACAGTTAGACATCTGGAGTTCACACATGAACTTACATGGATGCATGGATGCTCACACACAAACACACATGCATAATTCCGCATCAGAAATTCATACTTTCAATGATGTATAACTGTTGACACACGCACACACAGACCTGGACAGTGAAAATCAGTTCCCTTGTCACAAGGTTCAGTTTGTGATAGAAAGGAAAAAAAAAAAAAATCAATGGCATGGGAATCATTTTAAAGTCTTTGGTCACCATGACATAATTCTGATTCTTTTTTCTTTGTCTTTTTTTCCATACATGGTTTTTAATTTTTTAATGAGTTCAAAAGGGGAGGGGGAAATCTTTGCAGTGACACATACCTGACAGGTCATCGGAGCATTTCTAACTGCCATTTTAGGACAATCCTAAACATCTCTTGATGACCATTTGTAGAAAAAACTAAACAAAAAAACAAAACAAAAAAAGCTTTCATGAAACAGATATCTTAGTACACTTGTGTAAAATTGAGTAAATGATGAGTGCGGCCTTCGACGATTTTTCAGAGCCTGAGATGATGTTTTTAGTTTTTAGTGTAAACTCCCAGACTTTACATATGTATTGAACATAGATGAGGAGCAAATCCTTGACTTGTTTGCTTGTTTTTTTTTTGTCTAAAGAAGGGTTAAATGATTTATGGAAACTGTATCTAGATTTTCTTGAGTGATCAAATAATTGATTAATTGATTCAGCACTAAAAGTGAGACCTGGCATTGATCCACTAGCAAGTCTAAAAGCAATGCAGAGATTAGATGCCGTGTCATCTCTCTACACACATGCACAACTGCATTACTATTCTTATCTCATAAACGCACTGTGCTCTGTCTGCCTCTGTGGTCCCTCTACAGTGTACACACAGAGAAACACACACATGCACAATGATACAATTTGTTGTACTCGGGCCAAGTCCAGGGATAGCCCGAGGATGGGGAACAGTTGGCTGCCACATTTGGCTGGTTCCACACTGTTAGTCAGATATGGGCTCATGTGTATAGGGGGAATAGTCTTTTAAATGATACCTACCCCTCTGTCTGTGTCTGTGTGCTAACATGTTTGTGCACTGTATGCAAATGTGCAAGAAATACACACATAGACCTACTGTAAGCACATATGTTTATATGTATATATGCATATGTGTGCATGTGTGTGTGTGTGTGTGTACTTGCATTTACGTCTGTCATCATTTGACAGGTTTTTCCTGAACAGAAGCAAGCTGTCCTGTCCAACTGGTCCATTACACACACACATTTGTACGGTTAGTGAAAATGTGTGTGTGTAGTCATGCAGGCTTAATTTCTTGATTCTCACATCCTCTCATTCACAGCCTTTCTTTTTTTTTTTTTTTTGGTAATAGATCTGCTAGGCATTTCAAAGAAAATGAAAATGTGTGTTAATGGTTAGTGCTTTGCAGCTACCACTATCATTAGTGAAATCTCTAATGTGTTGTTAAAACATTCTTTGGCCCACAGCATGCTCACATCACCACATTATTACCTTGCTTCATTTGAATATTTTGTTACTACACACAGCCTTCTTTTGTGTCAGTGCAGACCACCGTGTTTTTCTTGCCTTTTATTATCTGTTCTTTGAACTTCTCACCCCTCATCCATGTTTGGTCACTGACACTTTTTCTCCACATTGGAAAAAAAGAACAACAAAGGTTTTGTACTATTATCACATTAACAAACCACAAATTAAATCTAATTGTGTTAAAAGCACAATGACGGCCTGCATTGACTTTATTGCAGACTTTGTAGTCTCCTATAAATTGGATTATACACTAAACTCCACAAGGAGCAACCTGATGACTGCCTATGAATTCAGACTGGGATTATGTATCTACCAGGAGTTTCTATATATAATATAATATACAAAGTATTAAAAAAAATAAATAGAAATAAATAGAATTAGCTTAAAGACATCAATGCTCTTCTCCAATAATTCTGTGCAGGAAAATATCACATGTATAATATGTGAAAAAAAAAAGTGAAATATTCAAACAGTTAACTTTTTTCTCTCTTTTTTTCCCTTTGTTAGGCTTTGTTAGGCTCTTTATTGTGTAATACTGTATGAGGAAAGCGCTTAATTGTCCCATTTAGAAAGCTTGACCTTGCTAGAATCTAATTAATTAGTGTGGTATGAAGGTTAATTAGTAACGAAGGATGTCCATGCATCATAAAGCCCCTTGTCTTAACCCACTGTGGCAGTCGGGCAGAAAAACAGTCATCAGTCATCCCCTTGGTAAGAAAAAAAACTGAAGTGATACTCGCACATTTACATCAGGGTTCATTTGTGTCCAGCTCTTGTTCATTGACCCCCTCTGCCATGAAAGGCAGAGGATCTACCAGGTGGGATTCTGTGTTTGAATAATCAATGAGTTAATGGGATGTTCCGTTGTATTTGATGGATGGGATTTGTGATGCAGAAGGTAAATGACTGTACTTATATAGTGCCTTCCCAGGCAAGGCGCTTTTTACACTATACATCACATTCACCCATTCACACATTCATACACTGGCGGCACTTGCTGCAGTGCAAGGTGCCAACTATACTCATCAAAAAGTCACAGTCACGCACAAACCCACACATGTCACAACCTTGGGAGCTATTTGGAGTTCAGTATCTTGCCCAAGGACACTTCGACATGCAGACTGGAAGAGCCGGGATCGAACCATTTTTGCCTGTAATGCAACTAAAAGCTTTTCTCTGTTTACTTTAAACTAATATTACACAACTTGTTAACATACAATATGTGTACTGTGTTTACATTCATTTGTTTTTCACTTGCCTCTCAGGGCTTCCGTAAAGGCATTACTTTTAAAGGAATAATTCAACATCAGGAAAAATGCTTTCTCTTCTTTCTTTTGGACAGATTCAGATCATCTGTTTACCCCTATCTCCAGTCGTTATGCTAAGCTAACTGGCGACCGTATATAGTAATTGCTCTGTTCCTTTTGTTGCTCTTTCTGTCATTCGTTGTCACACATGTTTAAACTTGGTATAGCCTTTAAGCGTGTGGCTTACTGGTGACATCAGTGTAATTTCTGATTGCTTCATTAGAGCTAGCAGGGTGATGTAAATCACTTGGGGTTCTTTTAATATTTATAACCTCGGCCAGCCAGATTGGTAGACCACAAATACTCTTTGTTATATCTGGATGTCATGATGTGTAAATAAGCTTCTAATCTGAAAAATGTTATTGTGACAAAATAGGAGATTTCATGGCTAGGTATCCATGGATTTTAAATCATAAGTGAACTTCATGGGTGGTGGTCGTTATGAGGGGGGGCTATGTTGATAGATGCTAACCACACAGGTCTATTCATAAAGCTGTAATTGACTGTCAGATAGTGAGGAAACAACTGTGTTATGGGCAGGGCTCCAACCTCTTTCTGTGAAATCAATGTCAATTATATTTAAATAAACAGACCTGCCACTAAAATGTAAATAAGGACAAACAAAACAATAGGAAAGTAATTGACATGGTAATGTCTTCTCAGTTTAAGTTGGCCTTCTGGACAACCACCCAGACAGTGCTGGGAGAGAAATTTTATGTGGGCAATAAAGTCATGGGCTATTTATTACAATGACATACAGAAATATACGGTGAACATTGTTTATAGGAGTGGGGAATGTCCATACATACAATATTGTCGTACAGTAAACAAGTTGATATATTTACCATGGCAGCAGGGATATTTATGCTTCTAGTGCTCTATTTAACCATTTTAATGTACTAAATGACTACAATAGGGAAAATATCATTGCAGGCAATGAAGTCAAAGTCATTTTACTTGTACTGCACGTAACATAGAGTTGATAATAATCATGGATTATCTGTTAGTCAAAATAAAGTCCACCAAAGTAATTCATTTTTATAACAAGGTTTATGTGTTATTTCTTTCTTGTATTTAACTTTAGTGCAGTTGATTCATCCTCTGGGTTTGAGTCATGTACCAAGACTGAGACTTTCATATGCATCCTTCTATGTATTTTTACCCCCGATACTTAGGATGAGACTTACTCATTTGAATGAGCTTTGACATTATTTCTTTTGACACAGGCTCACAGTGTTGTTGTAAAATAAATGGTCCTTTTCATTTGAAAAGTATTGTGCTGGCAAAATTCCATTTTTAGTCTAGAGTTTTTTCCAATATAAATGCGTTTCCTTCTTTTCCTCAACTCCAGTCAAGCTCTCACAGGGCATTTTTTTCAACTCCAGGGCCTTGTTATGTTCAGTTAGGACTTAAAGGCAGCCATTTGTATGCCCTTAGATCCCACAGGGAACCATCCTCAAAAGCTACTACCTCAAGCTTTTCATATGATTTTGCAATCAAAACTTTGAGAAATGCTCAAGTAGAGGTGGCTCTGAAACTGCTGATATGTGCAGTTTTCCATCCCTCTGTGGTGTGGTAATTGACAGGAAAGGCAGGTGAGAGGAAGGCAGAAGGGAGGGAGCCTTTTATTACTGTCACAGGTGTAGGATTGCACGGCTGTCGCTGAGTCTGCATAGTGGGCCTGTGATTGGGGCAATGCAGCATGGGGAATAGGAGATTCGAGGGCATGTGGATGGATTGCCTGTCTGTCATGGCTGTACTGTACATAGTGGATCTCTGATTGGGGCATTTCAAATAACACAGAGGATTTAGAGTGGTGCGACAAGGACAATATATCAAGTTGCACAACTGGCTTTAAATTTAATGCTTTGAATAGTTTATACACTTCGTTCCCATCATTTTGTACTACAGATGCAAAACAATACACACTGACTTTTATATGCCAACACAAAGAGGCTTCTCAAAAAGAATTGTAACTTCAATTTCAGTTTAAATGAACTTAGTTGTCTTAACAACGTAACAGACCTAAAATAAATTATAATTAAAACATAGTTACTACTAATTTTCCCCTTGATTATATTAAAAACATACTTGTTGACTCTGCCAATTTAGCTTACAAAAACCAACTTTTCTTCCTCCCAAGCTTCTTAAAGCATTACCCCCTTCTCCTCTTTATGAAATAGCAGCCAAGGGAAAATGACTGTCATAACATTTTTAAGGCTACAGAATTATCTAGTAACATGAAAACAAAATAGATATATGATAGATAGATAGATAGATAGATAGATAGATAGATAGATAGATAGATAGATAGATAGATAGATAGATAGATAGATTCAACAGCGGCAGCCATCTTGGTTGTTTAGAAAAATGTCTCACAAATTCTTCAAAACATTATATCCAAATGAATCACAATGTGGTAGGTGAGCCTTACAGAGTAGAGCATTATTCCACATGCAGGTGCACACTTGTAGGTGTCAACTGATGTGTAATGTCATTACACTACGTGTGCAATGTATACCAACTTATTTATATAGTGTATATATATATATATTTGCTTGTCTTGTGAAATTGCTTGCATACCTGTTCATTGCCAGGTGTTAGAGGGTGTGCGTTGTGTGTGTGTGTGTGTGTCTGAAAAAGAGAGAGCAAGTATGTGTTGAATGTGTAGGTGTAAAGTCGAGGTAAGCTGAGAAATTGCAGAGGACTTGCAAGTCTTGCATGGCAATGAGAAAAGGGACACTAATTCTTTCATTTGATGTTCTGTAATTATGGTGTCCGCGGCCCAGTCTGGCACTAGCCAGATTTATGTTCTCCTTTGCTATGGGTGTGTGTGTGTGTGTGTGTGTGTGTGTGTGTGTGTGTGGGTGTGGGTGTGTGTGTGTGAGAGAGAGAAGAGAGATAAAGCAAGATAGAGAACAGAGAACGGAGAGCTAACAGGCATGGAGAGAAAGGGGAGGGAGGCAGAGCAAGAACAAGAAATTTAAAGAGTGTTATAAAACAGAGTCCCCTGTCTTAAATCATA
Organism: Protonibea diacanthus; assembly: GCA_028641955.1. Classification (NCBI taxonomy): domain Eukaryota; kingdom Metazoa; phylum Chordata; class Actinopteri; family Sciaenidae; genus Protonibea; species Protonibea diacanthus. The sequence continues at coordinate 10,725,941 of CM053983.1, read as the reverse complement.
GGCTTTGCCCCAGTGGAGGTAGGCTGTGATTACTATGATATAAGGTGTTGGCTGAATACATTTACATGTTCTCAAAGACAAATTCACCTTGTTGGAGCTCAAGCCATTGAGATTTTAGTGGTAAGAGGCATCGTACGTACAGTGTATATGTTTTCATGGCGTCCAGATTCTCCCTCTTGGAACAAAGCTTTTTGTTGCATTTTGTCCCTCTCAAGTGATGACGTGTTTGCCTGCTGACCACATCAGCGATACTGACAGGCTTATATAAACCTTAACCAGCTTTATCAAACCATTCATCTCAGTCCTTTTATCCATGTCCCCAAGGATGGAAAAAATGGCCACTTAGATGTTTTAATCATCAATGTTTTTTTTTTTCCACAACTTTGAAGGCCATCAGCAAATCATTCAAAAAACCACATGGGATCTTGAACCAGTAATGTCACTTTGCTAATGGCATTTAGTTTTATTGATTTTCTATAAAAAAAAAAGAAAAAAAGGAAAAAGAAAACATGATATATCAGTTTCACAATGGTATTGACCATCTTTTCTATATCAGCAATCAGTTTCTATAAGTGTTGATTGTCACTTGGCTTATACGGAAAACAGTTACAACCTTGTGGATGTGCCATAAACAGATGTGAAAAGAGAAGAATGTGCATTTAATATTATCAGAGGTTTTTAGTCTAGGATCATCCACAACCAATGTCGGAATTAAAAAAAAATATATATATATTTTCAAAGTTTTCGCATATATGTAGGCACAAGCTAAAGCAGATCCTTAATGATGTTTGGATCAGTGACTTGAGTGTCAGGATCTGTCAAATGTCACACACACAGTTTGACACTGAGACCAACAGCTTTGGATCTCTGGGCTACAATAACAAGCTCAGTTAACTTCAAGTGTGTGGCCTCAAAGCTTTACATCATGTTCTCCTAGCATGCACCAATGGGACGTTTCTGGACTGTACCTTACATTAGATTCTATTCATGGTATATCTATTTACATGAGCATGTTTTTATTTAATGATTCCAAATAAGTCCCCATGGAACAATGTAGAATATATTACACTAAAGACATGCTTTCATAAAGACTGGCAAAATTGCCTATCTTCATTCTTTTAAAATGTGTGTTCTCTATGACCTTTAGTCATTTAGATTTTGCACGGACTTAATCAATAACCTTCCTACAATGCATCACTTTTAAGTTTCTATTCTGTGATGCTTCTGTTTCCTTCTCAGTATTTCATGACATCCATTAAGCTCACTTTGGTTGATGTTACTATGGTAAAAAAAAATAACAATCGTAAAAGCTGTCCTTTGGTGTCCTTAATTACTGGGGGATATTACAGCCTGTTTGTTGATATTGTAACCTACCTCCCTCATGACCTGTGAGACTTTTAACCCTTTTAAAGATGATTTATTGCAAATACGCATTCTTTTTAATTATCCCTGCAGCTAGGTGTCCAACAGATTTGTAAAGCCATTACTGAAAATCAATACTCAGCTTTTAGGTGATGAATTAATTAATGAAGTGTGAAGTTTACCCTGAGTGAGGGCCCATTGATGAAGACAGAAACAGACACAGAGAAGGAGAAGAAGAGAAAAAGAAGGAGATATGGTTGAGGTGACTCCTAATGATTCCATATCTGTTGGTTTGGAGCATTTTAGCACTCTGTTAATTGCACTTAATTTGTGTTTTGATTGAAATAATTTGAGGGCAGGGCTGGGAAACAAACATTTCACTGCTGGAGATGGGTGAGTAATTTCCCCCTCATGCCTTTGGCATCCAATCTCCCAGACTGGCTAAATGGATCATTATCCGAGGACCAATTCAACCGAAAGAATTTAGTCTTTGAAGCTCGACTGATTCTTTTTCCACTCTTTGTTGTCTTCAGTTTGATCTACGTGCTTTGCATGTGCTGTTTCTCCAAACCTCAAGACCCAGTCTTAACAGTTCTTTGACAATCTGGGAATGAATACCACCTATTTTGGTACACTCTTTAACTTGTGACTGTTAAATTAACATCTACACCCTGCTTACTGAGCTCTAACAAAGGCTGTTTGGTTTGCAGCTATGATGATGCATTCATGAAAAAAACATACCTCTCTACAGAATAGTGCTTAGGTGTGCTTGGGGTGATAAGCAAACATGATAATTAACATCCTAGCGAGCATAAAATATTTAGTTTGTAGGTTTTATTATGACAAACTGTGTCATTACAATTCAACCAAAAATATTTTGCATATAAGTGTACATGTACAGGAAGAGAAAACGGCATAAGAGCCAATAAAATTCAGTGTTCACCTGTGGGACTCTGGAAAGGAGCAAGTGAGATATGGGTGCGACCTGCAGCATGTTCCACATACAAGTCGATATATATTTTTAACGTATGCAAAACATTTAGCAAAATGTCCCATTCTATGCCATGTCTAAATTAAACAGCCCTGCGGCTGAAATGACTACTTTTCTCAGAGTGCACTACCTTGCACCTAATAGTCCCCATTATTCATGGCCCTACAGCAGAGGTCACTGCCATGGGGTTTACTTTTTTTTTTTTTTTTTTTTTTTTTTTTACCTCTCTAAATTGGAAGTCAAGAGAAAATGAATTGAGACACCCACACATGGAATGAGCTATAGGTTTGACTTTGACTTGTCCTCAAACTGTGAAGTGAAAAAATAGTTTCATATACGTCATGCGGACTGTTGGAGATTGCGCTGGAGGTCAGTAGGTGTTGATGTCACAGGGAATTTTGGTTGAAATATTAGAATGTTGTAAAATGTTATTTTCTTTTTATGTGTCACAAAGAAGATTGAACATCATAGATGCAGACATCCCATGAAAGTATCATGGTGATTTCCCTGGACATTTAATGATAAGCAGAGCCCCCCTTTTTTTATTTTATTTTTTTTATAATACTGTGGATCAGAGTCAAAATATTTAATATGCTGCTGAATCACTCTATGCCCCCTGGTTTCTAGATGCTCATTGGCAGCTACTTAACCACACTAAAAGTCCTTTAATGGCAGTATTACAAAACCAAATTTAATTGAAATAAAACTATTATAATAAAACAATAGTATAAAACAGAGCCATTCCTTTAAATCCAGACCATAAAAATGACATGGGAGAAGTGAAACCCTCCCACATTTTACAGCTGATTAACAGATAAGAAGTGTTTTCACTTAGTCTGGAAATCTGATATTTCTGAGGTCCTCAGGAGAAAGCTTTATGAAGAAATTATTCACTTCAAGCAATGTGGTGACCACCCAATCCAGAGTCTGTCTTCAATTTTCCACAACTGCCAAGAGCAAGTTATTTCTGATAACAGAGACATCTGATAAATTGGTGATTTTAATGACTAGCAGTTGAATTAAGGTGATGGGTTGGGGCCTGGAACTGTTTGTCACCTTGCAAGTTCAAGGTCTGGCTTTTGAACATAGAGACATTTTGCCATAAGATTGAAAAATCCTCTTTAGCTGATGTTCACTTTGTTGAGCTTGACCTTTTCATTTTCCAGGCAGGAATATTATGTTATCACAGTGAAGGACAGAGTCATTCGGCTGACGGTCTGGTACACATAAACACAGCCGAAAGTGGCGTTACATTTCTGTTTAATGATTTTTTTTTTCTTTTATGACAGGGAGCATATTCTATGTTAAATGTGCATATGAGAATAATAATCTGAATAACATGTCAGCATGTTCTACAACACTGCTCATGGTGGTAGACATCATTTCTTATACAATATTACATAATGAGCACTATCTTTCCTTTTGTTTGTAACTTAAAATCAAGTAAACTGAGACTTCATCTTGCATTAATGCATTACATATATACTACCATTTGAACAGTCCACTAAAAGCATGCCGTGGTTTTATTTAAAATAAAAGAAAATCAGACACCTTCAGAGCCATAATGCGTAGTTAATACCAAACTATCTTGCATCAATTACAATCCCATCCACATTTCCCTCAATATTATTCACATTTGTCTGTTTCATTATTTTAGTAATTACAGGCGAATGGTGGACTCTGATAGGATTTTATGTCTTTCAGCAGCTCCATTGTCTGTCAGGTAAGATGGATTCCCCCTCGGGGTGAGCAATATATCAGCTTTGCAACTCCATATATTGTCTTAAGCATGAGGTAATGTAGCACTGATCCATTCAGGTACTCTCTAATATCAGCATGTTAATTTATGGGGCATTGAGACATTGCAACAAGGTATTTCTATAGGCCTCTGGTCCACTCAGTGTTTTCTGTTTTTTTTTTTTAAGTCGTGATAAAGGTATTGAGACTTAAAAGATTTAAAAGAAGACTGAGATTTAAGAGATTTTAAATAACAACACTTCAGAAATTATATTTCTTTCCCAATTCTTGTGTTATAAGCAACATTGTAGAACGGCCCTTTTTGGTTCAACCACTGCATATTTCACGCTTATATACTTCTTTTAACAGAACCTTGATTTGACGATATCCAGCCACTGCTTAGCACAGCGAGATTTAAAGACTTGGATGAATAAATTAAGGAAGGGAATGTGCTCTAGAATAAAATCTGTCACAAATCAAATCAGAAAGATTAATGCTAAGAGGTGTGAAGTGTACCATAAAATGTCAGACAGTGAAAGACCTACATTTAAGGTGGGATACCTTTTACTGGAATACGATTTTTTATTTTTTTTTTTTCTGGAGTTTGTGCCAAGATACTGTAATTTCAAGGTATTGCAGGTCAGCACAGGCAAGGGAGCTATTAAAGTTCATGAAGCAAAGGTTCACCGACAGTGGGTTTTAACTGTTCAATTTCAAAACAGTAAAATCTCTATAGTTCTTTCTTAAAACATGCTTAATGCAATTTAATGAAATTCTTACAGTACATTACATGGTGTCACACTGGTGTCATTTTGACAGCTGCTTTTGTGGTGTCAACTGTTTTGAAGATTTTCGAGTGGGATTTTCAAATTTGAGAAGTGTGTAATAGAATGGGAAAGCGAGAGACAGAGTATAAGAGAAACGTGGGACCTTGTCTTGTTAATATTGGTAGGTCTAGATAAACTACATGTATGCATATGAACAAATAAGTGAAATAAATGTCGAGATTTGCATGGTACAGTCACACAGCAACCTTTATTAAGTATTTAATAATGTTATAGTTGAAATAACATTCAAGTAATGAAAAAGCTGATTTGCATTGAATTATTCTTAGTTTGACTGCAACAAAGTTGGACCATGGACACTCCTCAATAACATCCTCAGAAGCACATTAGACAGATACATATACTGTTTCAACCTATTCTTGTTTACAAGTACTCTATAATACAGTCAAGAGAAGCTTTACTCCAGAGCTTAAACTGAATGAATTGCAGCTTGGGGTCTGAATCAATAAAAATCTACTTTTTGTCATGAGAAGATTCACTGGAAAAACACCCACAAGCTGTTTTGGTTCTGGTATGTTGTATCAAACTCTAGTTTGCTAATCAAAGATCGCTTTTTCCTTTTTCTTTTTTATAATATTTTCTGTTCCCTGATTCTCTTAAAGTCATGAATATGTAAAATTATACATACTTGCCATAGTTTGGTATGATGCCATATAATTATTATTATTATTTATACAACAGTATTGTATAAATAATATACAATGTAGCGTATACGCAGCGTTTTTTTATAAGGTTATTTTTTTGGCCTTTCAAGCTTTATTTGATAGACAGCTGAAGAGTGACAGGAAATGTGGGGAGAGAGACGGGGAAAGACATGCGGTAAAGGGCCACAGGTCGGGACTTAAACCCAGGCCAGCTGCAGCGAGCCTTCGCATATGGGTTGGCCGCTCTACTGACTGAGCTAAGCGCCACACCAATAGCGTTGGTTTTTGACAAGCTGGGATGCGAGAAATGAGAACAGGTTGTTTGTTCACTGTTCTAAATTAATATCAAATTTTGATATTGATTTCGGACTGGACAGCCAGCTAGTCTCACTGATAAATATTGTCATATTATATGTACTGTTTGTTAACTGTTGAATATCCTCAAATCTTAGGAGCATAACATTATCTTTTTGGCTGGTAATTGAGCCAAAGGATTCAGTGAGCTGAGCAGACTGGAAATATCTTTCATTGCCAAGTTGTAAATAAGTTTTGTTCTACAGTATATACTGGGGTAGTGAGCAATGTTTCTATTGCATAAGACACTTCAGATGGTAATGATTGTTCCAGGCATCAGTCAAACCCTCAGGTCGAACTAAATATGTACACTTCTATAATCACAGTTGTACATGTAAATGGCTTAATGCAAATGGTTGGATGGATAGATGGACGGATGGATGATGGATGGATGGATGGACGGATGGATGGATGGATAAATAGATGAACAGTTAGACAGACAGACAGACAGACTTACCCAGCGAGATCTTTCACTGGGTTATTCCCTAGTTTAATATCAGCTCTGATTCTAATATATATTTATGAAGCTCTCCTCTGCACACTGACATCCTAGTTACCGCAGCAGCAGGTGTTCGGTCGATGTAGTATACAGCCTCGGTCTCAGACAAACACGCACACAATGGAACATTGGGATGAAGCCTAGCATATTACTTCAGGACACACACATACACAGGCAGACACACACACACACACACACACACTCTCGCACTTGTTCCTCAAGCAAGCATTTCCTGGAGGTTGACAAGCTTCACTTTTGGTGCTTCCAAGGTCAAAAAGAACTCTATGTCTCATTACTATCTACAGGTGCTTGTGGAATCCCAATGCTAGTGTGTATGTGTGTATGTTTGTTGTTATGTGCAGTATGTGTTGTGTATGTGCGTCTGTGTGTTTATGTGTGTTGGAATGGAAATGAGCCCTCTGAGTATGGCTAAAGGGCTCTCACCGTCTCTCACAAGATAGATAGGATCTTAACAAGCATGAGAGCAAAAGGGAAGAGTGTGAGTCTGTGTGTGTGTGTGTGTGTGTGTTTGTCCTCTGGCTACAACATTTTTCAGATTTCTATTGCATCAAATCGCAAAGACAATTCCCTTGATTTTCTGACTTGTGGCATGGCTGGTGGTGAGCTGAACAAGCTCTTCGATCAAACATTTACCCGTATATATCCTGGCTCACAGTTATTCGTCTTTGTTGTGAAAGTACAGAACCTGCATTTCAACAGAGTTACTTTGCAGGATAATTACTGCTGTTGTTTTATGTATTTATTATGACAAACACTTGATGGAAACACTAAAATTAATTTAAAAAAAAAAGACAATTTGAATGAATCTAAAATTATTTTATCCCAATAGTAAATGTTTATATCACCATAGATCTTGACCTCATCCAAAAACAAGTGAAAACAAATGATTGCACCCTTGCAGTGGATGGAATATTCTATTACTCTAAAGAATATGGTATATTAATTATTATTATTAATATTATTTTTTGTCAAACTGGCTCATCTTATGTGTTACCCATGTTCCCCTCAGTGTCCCCATCACACAGTAGCAATGGCTTTCAGCTAATGTTACTTTGTAAAACTCAAATGTGTCTGTTTAGTATGTAGCACTGACACACTGTGTCCTGTTTATACGGACTAATGTCTTGCTTATTAACACAATAATACCTGTTTGTTTGCTTTGTAACCATTTACGCAACTTGCCTTGTCTAAGCCACAATGCCATGATGAATATTACTTGAATATGTACACTGGGAATAATATTGCAGTTGTATATTGTATAGAAACATATACATGCTTTTCTAAGTAGCTGTTCTAAACTCAAAGGTGATGATCTGGAAAACTACTTTATTGATTAGAATTGTACTCATCATTGCAGTAGGGGTATTTGTATGGATGCTTTAGAAATGTGCTGCCTTCTAATATTGCTATGAAAAAAATGGTAAATAAACATGCGAAAAACAAAATGTCCACAGGGCTCTAATTTAGTGGAATGACTGAGGTTTAAACACTGGGAATAAGCGTGATATAGTCCAATTGATATTTGACACATTGATTGCATGCAAATGCAGTCAATACTTCCCAAGCATGGGGAATTATATAACTCACTGTCTATTAAAAGTAGAACAAGACACCGGGTGGAAGCAGAGCCACCATGTAGTCTTATTCAAACCAGAAAGTGCTTTGGACATTTGCCTCTTATTTGGATTTGTTCGGATGATTACGCATGCACATATTTAGTAATAAGGCAGGATTTGAGTTGGTTTGGTTTGCCACATGTTGCCACATGGCTGTATTGTATATAGTGCAATATTATCATTATCATTAAATGAATTAGTGTTTCATGGTAGTGTTAAGCACAGTAATACACAAGATAGAGACATCATTTGGAAAGATATATGGATAATATTTGTGGTCCCAGATTTCTCCAAATGTACTCCAAGTTTAAAATGCTATATATTTACCCAGAATAAGAAAAGCTACACCAGCACATCTCTGGTTTAGAAATGGAACTGCACAACAGGACAGTAATCCCACATTCAATTTTGTCGACTAAAGTGAATTTGCAAGAGGGATACAGCCAAAACAACTCAGTGCACCCTGATGTTCACTGGAGTGGCACAGCACAATGTGGATGGATGAAATGATGGAGGGGGGGAGAAATAGTTGGAGAAGGGTGTAGTGAGAAAGGAGAGGAGAGCCGATATCCAGGATGTATTCACCCTTCATTTAACAGGCAAACTCTCACCACCTTACAAGAAAGTATGAACATACTATATCATTTGACTTGCATGAAGTGATTTCTACATGCACAGGAAAAAGATGACTGTATTTTTGGTATTCTGTCTGCTCCACAAATGTCTTGCTACAGTGCTTGTTGAAATTGTGTTATATTTCCCTTGTGCATTAGCTCCATTTCACATTTTTGAGAATTCCACTCGCTGTGTATGTGAGAGAAAATCCTCGATGGTGGTGAAGTGTGTGGTGTGATGGCATTGCATTGGTGGTTCATTGCACAGTGAAATAGCAGGGCCAAGTGACAGCCTGGATTCCAGTTGGGTGGGAATGTGCTGCTGCTGACGCATTCTCACAATCTACTGCAGATGTAAGGCCCTTAAATTTCATTGACTGGCTCCATAGGTCTGGGATTTTGTTTTGCTCTTTTGCGTCTATAAGTATACAACCTGGAACCTAAGTGATATTCTACACCACTAGAAAAATTTAACATAACACAGCGCTGTTATTCTTACTCTGCAGTTTGTTACAGGTTTACCTCTGGTTTTCTTTGTTTCTTACAGACAAATAGAGTAAATGGAGCACAAACTCTCCTCGCATTTGACCGTTGAGAATGTGTGTACTCTTACACACTAGAAATTAGTACCTCATTGAGATATCTCATTGAGTTGTGTGCTCAGCTACAAAATCTGGATTTTTTTTGGCCTTTTTGCTTTATTGGATAGACAGCTGAAGAGTGACACAGGTCGGGATTCGAACTTGGGCTCCTGCAGCAAGACGTCGCACATGGGGCGGCTGCTCTATCGACTGAGCTAAACACTGCCCCAAAATCTGGATTTTGATATGATGGTCACGATGTGTACATACTTACAGTATATGCAACACCTTAAGAGGCAGAAGAATCCATCTCCAGGCTTCAAGCTATATGCTTCTCTCTGAACACAGAGGTGACAAACCAATCAGTAGCTACAGTGTGAGCTACTAGCGTGGTTCAGTGCTAGGTGTGTGACGGCATGCGTGATAAATGACTTGTTTGCTTGAAAACAACAATGGTGACTGCTAAAGAGGTAAGCAGATGCTGTTAGCGCCAGTTATATCAGGCCTGAAAAATATTTGTTCTTTGAAATAAGAGCAAACAACAGCATGGAAGGTTTTTTCTTAATGGAAAATGTCCTGTCCACTCCTGCTCTGGCTATGTTATATGGTTTGCTGATTTAACTGGTTGAAGTTTGCCCATGGTAGACAGCGATAGACAGATGATTCAATCACCTGGCCAAACAGTCCACACAACAACTGTCCAGATGGTTCTGTGTAAGAAACCATCTGATGCAGTCAGGTTAGGGTATCTCGGTATTGTGAGCAACTGCTGCTTTGAGTGTATGTGCCTGTAAGTGCATGTGGATGGGGGTGTGTTTGGGGCCCACTCACTTTTTTTTTTTTTTTTTTTCACGTGAGAGAGATCTGGTGGTGTAAGTTCACAACAGTACAGTACTATTGACGGAAAGAACTAGAAAATAGATACACAATACACAGTAGTAATGATAGACTCACTTGTTGGTTTGTTTGCCTACTGTATGTATTTACAGGACTACTCCTGGGACTCTCTGCTGAACTAATGAAGGCTGAATAGAGAAAAATAAATAAATAAATACTTCTCTTCGAGTTTCCAGTAGGTTTTAATTAAACTTGACTTTGACTGTACACTGTTGGAATAATAACATATGTTTAATTTTATGTTTTTTAATGGATAAAGGATACGAGGATACTGTTTGATACAAGTCAGTAGAAGTTGTGGACACATCTTCCCAACAAATCATTTATTTGTATGCAGCACATTTGATCGTCTCTGTGAAGTTAAATCTTTATATGACTTTTTGGTCTTCATCCTAATAACCTCAACTAACCCGATATTCATCATTTGCATTGTTTCCCTGTAAGATACTGAAATCAATGATTTGGGTCTTTGTTTTTCATTCAGCCGCACAGACTGCACGGCTCCACTGCTTCGTTTTGCACAATGTTGACTGATCTACTGTAAATTGCAAACATCATTCCAAAGTAAATGTCAATAGCCAAATGTACAATCCTCATGAAATCCCCATCTCTCCGTCTGCCTCTGTCTTTCTTTTTCTCTCTTTCTCCCTAAAAAACACTCATCGGGAACTACACTACATATTCCTATTTTCAATTATTCTGGCTGAGGGCAATATGTTTTAATGATGAGCTGATTCTCTGAGTGCAGTCTCCAGCTTTGCCAGCCCGAGCAGTAATGTCTTTTGCACATGTCAGGGTCGGGGCCTAGTTGTAATCTGAGGCTCATTACAGCTGGTGAGGCCAAGAGCAGAAACGGAACACAACTTCTCCCTGCAGCGCTGAATTACTTTTCCACCACCGGGTTCCCCTCTCCCTCGTTCAATGTTTCTCTCCTTGTCTCAGCTGCTTCACTGTTTGTCTTTGATCTCTCTCTTTCCTGTCTTATTCTCTCCCTCCCCGTCTCTCTCAATCTCAATATCTTGTTCTCCCCCCCATATGCTTCTCCTTTTATTTCTTGATCTCTGTTTTTTGCTCTCTCGCACTCTTTTTCCCTATGCCTCCCTCCCTTCGTTCTGTCTCAACACTCCTCGGGGGATCTCGCACAGTGCAGTGGGTTTGGAGTTGGAGGCTAGTTTTATTGAGTTTGCTCAGGGTCCTGGAAAGGCCTATTTACCAATAAGGTCATGATGAGGTGCATCGAGTCTATGAGCAAATCCTCAAATCCCTCTCAAACCATCATGTGTGTGCTTATGTGTGTGTGTTTGTCTCTTGCATGTTCTCACATTTGGCCAGTGCTGTGTATTAGATTTCACCATCCTTCATAGAGGGGGGCTTATCTTGCATATTGAGAGGTAAGAAGAGTTATTGACAGAACTGTGAGTAACCTTGTTAAACTGATCTTGCTCTGCATCCAAAGTACTGTACTTCAAGCCTCTTCATACATAAACTGAAGGCATAAATCCCTCACAATGTAGCTTTTTTTTTTCTGTAAATCCCTTGTAGAAGCTCTCTGTTATACAAATTGGTGGACGTCCATTTTAAGGCCGAAATTATACATACCTGATGTTTATATTATAAACATTATATATATTTATATTATCACCTAATACAGGCATGCTAAAGAAAAATCAATCTGAAGCAAGTCTCCAGTCAAAAGATTCTGACATATTTACTCCAATTAAACAATAACCCTGAGTGAAATACAATTTCCTTTGGACAGGTTCAAGACAAGATTTTTGATAAAATATCACTTCCTGTGAAACATTCCAATGAATCTTAAATATCAGTATGTTCCCCTAAAAGTTAGGTGCTTCATAGCCAATTACCAGCACTTCTGGTTAGAGCCCTGCACTCCCGTGGGAAGGGCTTGAGAGGTGATAAGCTGCAGTCCCGCAAACTAAAAACATGTATAAAATAAAAGGTATAAATGAATAATTTATGTCTATCATATATAATTTGTGCTGGATATTTTATTTGGCATTAATAAAAACATTTTAAGATGCCTAAATTTGCGGATGTGGTCTAATCTCGCGTATGTTTCAGACAATTTGTTCCCGCTCTTCCGTGTTTGAGATCTCCGATCATGGCAGAATCGCCTGGCACCGCACACCCTCGCTACGTGAGCTAGGTTAAGGATCGGCCCGTGGAGAATCGGTCCAGGCAGGAGCGGGACAGAAAATCATAATTCTTTGCGGGAGCGGGACTGAAAATTCTGTCCCCCGCAGACCTCTACTTCTGGTATGTGTGTCTCTCCATGTCTCTCTTTTTTTTTTTTTTTTTTTCAGCAAATACTGTAAGATTATGTCTTTTATGTACAAGATATCACTTTCACTGAAACATCATCCAGACAGCCTTGCCTTTTGGATTTGAGTCATTGCAGCATTATTACATAAGGTTTAATAATAGAAGTGCACTAAGTGGATTGTACTGTTCTCAGAAATATTGAAAAAGCCTCTTACATTGCCTTGTTTCAAAATGTACTCTACTCAAAACACAACCAAGAGCAAACAAAAACAGCTGAATTGGATTTTTAGCAAGCTTGTTTAAAACAGCATTTCTAAGACGAGTAGAATAAGCTCATAAAACGACTTCCTCTGAACAGCCATGCTTTAACGAATATTTAAGAAAAACTTTACTTTCTGTCTGACAGATAGAAATGTGGGATTATGTTAAAGAGAGGAAACTTTTCTTGACTCCTTTTGGTATATACGGATAATTTATCCTTTACGGGGATTTGTGTCTATCAAACAAGAGTGAAATGTTATATAAGAAAAGTATATCTGGGAGGAATTTATTCAGCTGTAACTGATCCCTTCCCTTTCTCAGTCACTTTTTGACGTTCTTTGATATAATAGAAGAGCTGAGGAATTGACTAGCGTGGACAGCTTTTGAATGTTTGAATGCATGAACCACTGTGTCGGAATAAAGATAGTAGACTTTGTTCAATATTCATGGACAAGAGACATGATGGACTATTTGAAAATGAAAAGCTGGCTGTATAATGAAAAAAATGTTCCTGATTTTCTGAGAGGAGAGTTGATATATTCCTTAAAATGGGACTGCACTCTTTTCTAAAGACATTACAAAGGCTTTTTGTAGGAATATATAATGCTCTTTACTCGTGATTATACTGTACGTAGAGTATGACAGTAGATATTTCAGGTTTCAAATCATTTTTCATGTTTCCATGTTTTTTCTTTGTTTTTTATAAAACTGATTCATAAAAAAATAAAAATACAAATTAATATTCAAATGACTATACTGATAGTTGGTAACAGACACAGGAAATGCAACTGAGGACCAGCGTATCTTATTGTGTATTACACTGTGTCACAGTATGATGCAATAGGCTATGACATTCCTTTAACATCATCGCTCTCCTCTCAGTGTAATTGAGTATCAAATTACAAACCTCTCTCTAAATAACCTTACCTTCCAAACATAATCGACATGCGTTCATCATGTAGAGTGTTTTAAGCATGTTGCTCTCAGACAGGAGGGGGGGTGGGACGGTTACTGGAATGGCTGTTATGGTCACTCCGTGATATGCTTGTGGCTTGGTCTGCATCAAGGTTATGGTCAATTTGTGAGTTTTAAGTCTGAGCCCGAGCTGGGAAAAATGGACACTCAGATATCATGAAGAAAGACCTTGGAGAGTCATGAGCCCAGCGAGGTTATAGGAGGGAACAGAGGGAAGAGAATAAGGTAGATAAAGAGGCAGAGCAAAACCTGAACAGCAAAAGATAATGAAACAAGAGAATGACTGAAAGTACTATAGGGCAGCAATAAAGTAAAGAAAACACAACACAAACAACAGTTATTTGTAGAGATGTCCTGGGCTGATCGAACAAGGTATCCAGGGCAGATCCATGCATACTGTACTTTAATAGATAGGCATTGATATAAATGGATCAATTCCCGATCTTTTGTTTACTATACTCTGCTGTACTTTGTTTGCCCCTGCCGGCTAGTGTTGCAAAGCTACTCCCTTATACAACAGCCCACCTCTACTGTGAATTACAAATGTGAGAAATTATTCACCTCCTGTGAAATTATATAATGTTCATTCTGTGAGTAACTTGATGACAGGCCAACGTTGAACTTGGCTGTTGTTACTGTAGGTCTGTGTGCTCTCTGCAGGCCAGTGTCCACACACAACAAAGACCAGCTGTGAGGGAAGAAGCTTTTTAACACTGCTGTACAATCACTGTTGATTGATAAGTCATTATTTGTTGAAGCAACATCCTGTAACCTTTCATATATAAAATAACATATTCTAAAGAATGTTGATGCCATCCTGACTTGTAATCAGGTGACTGGTGCCTTTTTTTTACTCTGCTTCCTGTATGCCTGCTCTTCCACATGTAACTTTGTGCTCTGAGGTGAGAAGTACGTTAATGGCACACACCATGAACTATTTCACTTATTTTGCAGAAACTAGATCATAATTGTCCTTTGGCTGCTCTGCCTCAACTCTTGGTGATATACAGAGATTCCTGATGGACAGTAAAGTAAACTGCTGTTAGCTAACATTAGCTCACTTTGTTAGCCGGGCTATCCTGACTGTGAGTTCAGAACACCGATGTAGTGGTAGTATTTGTACCACAGGCAGTTGGACCACCAGAAAGAGGGGTTAGGCCTGGGGATCAGGGGAATGCGGATGGGGAAGTGGAATTAAGGATAATCTTTGCGTTGCTATTGCCTTAAATACAATTAATTTGAAGCTTTCTGCTGTGGTAGAGATCAACACCTTGAATCAAGTTCTATGTCAATTTTAGGTTGTAGCTTGAATGTACACTGGGACTCAAATTGGGATCGGGGCCAAAAATCTCAATCTGGACCTTATAATTTGCCCAGTTTGTTATCTTTCACAGATCTCTCTAACTGTAGACTTTATAAAATACTGTTGCATCTTTTGCATCTCTTTCTTTTATTATGCTTTAATATAATTATATCCATTTGTCCATTTGTGTGTACGTGTCCGCGTCTTTGTGTGTGTATATGCCTGTATGTGCCATGATTTTTTTTTTTTTCTTCCTCGTGCACCCTTAACCTTTAACCCATATCTCCGGTTCTCTATCATTAATGCTGAGTCGGTGGCTTGTCCAAAATCTGTCCTAATCTGACACTCAAATTGACATCCCTGTGGTTCTGTTGACACATAGGATTCATGGAAGGAGTACAGGGCTATATGTCAACTCAACAATAATGGTTTTATTATACAATGCTGCCCAAGTCCAACAGACAAGACAAGGGATATATACCACTAAGAGTATGGGGGAGATGGGAATCCTGCCTGCATGATGTATTTTGTGGTTTTGTATTGTTGGCATGTTTTCGGTTTCATTGTGTTTCTATTATGCAACCCCATTGCAGCTAGATGTGAGGACTTGAGACAAGAAGACACTGGATTCTCCAAGGCATCTGGAAGTTTTGCTGAATATTAAAGAGGGAGTCTACAAAAGACAAAAAAAATATAGTCAAAAAACAACAAAGAAGAGTAAGCTCTGTGTGTATGTGAGTATAATTCTTGGAATATATATATATATATATTCCTGTAAAAATAAGACTATGTCCGACTGCCTTACCGCTTATCCAGGGACAAAGAGAGCTGGAACTATTTTCAGCTGACATTGAGCAAGAGGTGGGGTACTCTGGACTGGACAGGTCGACAGTTCATCAGGACCGACTCATAGACAGTACTCAGTCACGCTGACATTCACATCAAGGGGTAATTTGGAATTGACAGTCAGCCTAACCTGCATGTCTTTGGTCTGTGGGAGTAAACATGGCATCAGGGGAAAAGTCATGCAGGCACAAGAAGAACATGCAAACGCCTCACAGAAAGGCCCCAGCTGGCAAGCAGGTTTAAACCCCAGTGCTAGCCACCATCCCCCATTTATTATTCATACTAAATAAGAAACAGCAATGTGGCCATTCACCATTTGGGCAAAATTCTGCTTGAATTATGCCAAATTCCACAGGGAATCGCTGCTGAATAGATGTTTGTTTCTCAGTATTCTAAAAGCCTAATATGACAGTCATACTGATTTTTAGACTTTTTTTTTTTTTTTTTTTAAGCTAAATTTAAAAAAAAAATGTGCTTGGGCCTCCCTGTACATTGCGCCTGCATTGAAAATTCATTGAAATATAAGAGTAATCAATGTTCAATGAAACTTTTGAACAATTTAATTGCATTGCAAGCCTAAGTCTCCTATCATCGTGCTTCATATTGTATTGCATTGTTACAGGACAAACTGTATAGTAACCTTCATCCTTGCTGCATCTAATAATCCATCCCATAATAATATGTACATTGAATCAGAGTCACAGTTCAGTGCCTTACATGACATGCAGAAGAATATAATGTATTATGATCTGTGTTACAGCAAAGGAAAAAGAAGCAGTTTGTCTACATGCTATCTACTCTATATGTGCCTGCTTTGTACATAAGTTCTGTCCATGTGTATGTGTACAAGTAAAGATTTATAGGTCTGCATGTGTGTGCATGTGAGAAAGAATTAGAAAAACAAAAACAGACAACAAATTCACAGCTGCCATCATACAATGCATAAACACAGCCCTCTGGTGATGGTTTTATGGTGAGGACATTGTGGATGCTGTTGATGCTTTGTATTGTGCAAGCATCACTCATCACTCATGTTTCATCTGCTCTTAGCACATGCATGATGAATTCAGTGTCTTCAGTACACTATCACTGTGGAAGGCCACCTAGTTTATGCATTTGATGTCAAATCATTCTACACAATTATTTGTATGCTGTCATTTTGAAATAAAAGAATATTGTATGTGAAGTATATACACATATACACATAACATGTGAAGTTATAGTACACTGTAAACTGTATACAATCAGGTAAATCTCCCACAATATTGGTTTTGTTATAGCCCCCAGGAGCACTCCCCAATAGCTAAGTAAGTCTATACAGAGCTTTGCCTGTGATCACAGAGCTAGATATACAATATGTAACTCTATATATATTTTTGTCTTTTTCTTTTGCCATTGATCTCCTGCCGGAAGTGTATAGGCTTTTTGAAGGTGTACAGAAGTATGTAAATAAGGGATGTATAACATTACTGCTCTCATTGTGTTTGGTCGACGAGACTTATTGTTCATCCTACCTTTTCTGTGCATGTTGATCTCCACTTCTCCTTCTCCTTCATTCCATCCCTCCCGATCTCACTCCCTGTTGCTCAGAGAATTGAACAAATGAAATGACTTGTTCTTCCATGCTGTTAATGTCATTAGATTTTGAAGGACAATCACATAATACATCACGGTTATAGCTGTACCTCCAAAAAAAATAATAGGCATTGCTGTAATTGTTTCTATAATGCAGGTTTGTAGCTACATTGGTCGCTCCATCTTTATACGGCTACATGAATAAAAAAATAAGGAACTTTGCTGCAGGCTTTTTCCACCCTGTTTCTCTATTCATTAAATTGTTGGATGAAAACATGGACTCAATTTGTTTCAATTATTTTTTTACCTCCTGTGAAAATATGCGTGTAATAATCTTTGGTCATCTCCAAAAACACCTCCTAGGAGGCGTATACTGTATATGGAAGGTGTTGCATTTTATGGGTGTTGCTGGAGGGCCCAGTGATGTCAAATAGTTGTCACCAGTGAACCCTGACACAGGGTGCATTTCAGCCGCATTCTTTCAGTCTTCCGTCTCACGGATCAGATATGCTTCAGTTTTAATCAATGCTGCCGTCTACACTTGCCGAAAAACAGCTGGCTAGCGCTCCGTGCATAACTGTGACCTGAAGCGTTATTTTTATGCTTCAAGTCTATTTTCGTTCAACTTATGCCTGTAAGTATACGCATTGTGTGTTGGGCCATGAACACTGTCAACCTCACAAGCAAAATAAAAGTATCTCGTATTTGAGCTCTGGCTGGTGTGCGCTAGCATGAAATTAGTGGCCTTTGTTGTATTCGGGATTCTGTTTTATTGAGGACATTATAATCAACATTTTTTACATTAACAAGACACTAAATTGTGTAATTGTGATGTATGATATAATAGTAAAAGTTTTAATAAACCCATTTTATAATCTTGTGTTCAGAGCTTGTTGCACTGCCCTCAAATGGCCAACAAATATATCAGTTTAAGTTAGCTTGATGTTTTCCTTTTCCCACAATTTGTCTTGAATTTTGTTTAACCTCTAATCTGTTTGGTATAATTAAAATGCTTGTTGAAAGAATTGTCTGAAATGTGTTGAAATGAAATCTAATAAAGAATACATTTAACAAGAAATGCCTTTCAGTCAAAATACAGACAAATCAAACAACTCAGTAACACAAATGCTGCTCCACACAAGAGAGAGAGAAAAAATCACAATAGAAAACAAGGCTGTTGATATTTTGCTCACATGTCTGCTATAAGAAAGGCCACTTTATGCTCTATTTCAGGTGGACCACTCCCTCTGTGGCAGAGAATGGACCAGAACAAAACAGTTGTCTGGTGCTTTGAGCTCCCACCCTGTTCCTCCACAAGCCCATATTCCACACAGCGGGCTGTGAAATCATTTTTGGTCTCCCTCGGAAGAGAGCCCCCCATGCAGAAATCCATAAATTCATGAGCATCCACCATCCACATGAAAAGAAAGGATGTGGTGAAAACAGAGTGTGATAGAGAGAGCAGAGCTGGAGAGTGAGAGAGTGAGAGACAAGAAGAAATGAAGAGGAAGAGCAGGGGAGGTAAACAGAGAGAGATATACATGTGGCAAAAGATGGTAGAGAGAGTAAGAGAGGAGGAATTGGACAGGTAGAGGGAGAGGAGAGGAGGAGAGGAGAGGAGACAAATGAATGCTGAACAGCAGTGTGAGTGCTTGGAGGGACCCAGCATGAGTCTGGTCTGAACCCCCAACCGATTTATCGCCGGAAGACACAGACATAGGAATATCAAAATGCTTCGGTTGCTCGCACAAGCTCACACACACGTGCGTGCACACACACACACACGCAAAGCACAGAAGCACACACCTACAGACTGCCGTATAAACACATGAATGCGTGCACTCTGCTTTTCGCGCACGTTCTGATCTCCACACATACACAGGCATGAACGTGTACATGTGCATGCGCACACACACACCTGCTCCATTCATTCATTCTGCTCTGCACAGCTTCTCAGTCTCCCTTTACTCCCTGGGAGCTCCCAACCTGCCTGGCCTTGTTGCATCTCTCCTGTCTTTTTTGCACTTCTCCTGACTCCTTCTCTTCTCATCTTCTTCCACTTCTCAACCCCAGGATGCAGCATTACGAACCTTTGCACACTATATGTGGCTTAAGTGCAGTAGGAAAGATAATGTACCCCAAGCAATGTAACAGTGCTCATTGATTCTTACATAATATGTTACAAACTGTGTTGCCTAAGGCTACATCTTTTATGATGAAAGCCATTCATGATTGCTTTTTTTGGGAGCCAGTAGGCTGAATTTGAATTTACTTTATGATGATAGTGTTTCATGACAACATCAGATATTTTGTAATATTGATACCGTGTCGTGATATCATCAGTGGCTATGTATGTATGGCTATAAGGATTTATCTAAAAAAAATATATTTTAACTACATTTTTGACATTGTTCAGCATTTGGTGGCCTTTGACAGATCCTTTTGTTAGGATACCCCTGAATACTTGATGTTAGAATACTTAATATGTTCTTTTTGGATTGGAATTTGGTGATTGATTGATTGATTGATTCATTGGACACAATTTACAGCTCCATTATTTACGAGGCAGCTGGTGGTCTGGATAGGCTGAGAAACAGTGAAAAAAGGGGTCTTGGTTTGGGAGGTGATAAAAAAATAAAATAAAATAATAGCCACTCTAACAGAACTTTGGAGTTTGGAGCTGACATGTAAGCAGCAGCAATATCACTTAATCAATCTTACTTTTATGGTGTAGTGGCACAGTAGTAGCACACAACAGCACTCCAGGAGTTTGCAAAGCGGCCCTAAAAAAAGACCAAAGCTGTAGATTAGACCAAAACTGGGGTCTGGTAAAACCTATGAACCGCTCAGGACGCAGTTCATGCCATCTTTTTAGTGAAGTATGGTGGCAGCATAAAGCCATGGGGATGTAAGGACTGAGAGACGGGTCAGGACTGATTGAACAATGAACAAAACCAACTCCAGAGGTGTCTTTGAACACCCTCTCCAAGGAACAGACCACCTCAGGCTGTGGAAAAAAAAAAAAAATCATTTTGCAGGAAGACAATGACCAGAAGCATAGAGCTTGACAATGCTGGAGTGACTTTAGGATGATTCTCTGTTCTTCAGTGACCTCGCAAAAGTGTAGACTTAACACCCTGTGAAAATGTCTGAAGAGAATTAAAGATATCAGGTGACACATGTTCATCATCCAAACTGTCAGGACTTGAGAGTCAGGTGTGAAAACCAGGTGTGTCAAAACCACACAGAAAAGGAACCAAAGCTTTAATCAGTTCCATTTACAACTTTCTCATTTCTTTCTCAACTTCTCGAAAATGTTATTAGGTTTAATCAATATGATGTTTTTTTTGTTTGTTTGTTTGTTTCGTTTATCATAAAGTAATGATGGACTTGAGTCACTACTAATTATGATGTACCACTTTACTTTGGGAGTCACAAAAAGAGCCATTGAGTAATGAGCAATGAATGAGTCATTACTGATTTGTGCCGTTCAGCAACTGATTGAGAGTTAATCAGGAGCCACTCATGAAGAAAATGGTCGTTACTCAGATTCACAGATATTTATGAACTAGTCATAACCTTGTGATTGATTAAAATAGTATTTCCCAGTCTGTTCTCGAGTGACTCAGCTCATTTAATACTCAGATCAGAGGTCTTTAGGAGCTGCTTATTAACAATTCATTAATTGCGAGTTCATTCCTGATTTATTCCTCACTCGTTTCTTAGTAACAACTTAACAAAAGTCTTCACCCTCACTGATATTACTTTGCATATTATATTATATACAACTTTAGGACATATCTGTTCATACAACAATATTTCTACAATACACAGTCGTGCACAAACTCATACAAAATATACTGTATACTGTGCATACCATACTGTTATCACCTAAGGGTTTGCTGGTTGTTGTCACGCTGATCTCTCTGTATGTTATGTTCTATCTTTAACTTTAATTAAGTCTGGGGCTCTGCAACTCAGTAGGTGCTTTGTAGACACCACTGTGACACACAGAGACACACATGTCACACACACGCATTGTGTCAATGCTGTTTGTGCTCCACTGACAGACAGACAGACACACACACACACACACACATACACACAATGTGTTCTACAGTAAATGCACAATCCACATGTTTGTGCGCAACAAGGATGCTCATGTACACGTACATGAACACACACAGAAATGCGCACAGGGTGACTAAGTCATTCATTGACAAAAGGTTAACAGGTCTACACAGATACACCAGGAAGCGTAATCACCGTAATTATTCCACCACAGGTGCCTATTGGCCACTGAGGACAATCACATGACATCTCCTCACAGTCATTTGACATTTGATTGGTTAATATGGTTCATTATGTGACACGAAGATGACAGATCAATAATTATAGTGAGGTGGGAGGGGGGGGGGGTTGTGCATGTTTGTGTGTTGAAGGTGGTGATGGAAGAAGCGTGATGGTTAAAGAGGAGGAGAGAGCCACAAATATATGTCAATGAATAGAAGGAGAATAGAAGTAAAGGCATGACACAAAGGGTTAGTAGAGGTGTTGATGGACATACAAGTAGCTAAAAGTACATATAAAGTCACAGTGTGGAAGGCAGTGAGATAGTCTTAAAAGAATAATGAAATAACTTAAATCACAATATATGCATATGTGTTGGTTGACTTACAGACACAGAGAAAGAAACAGAGAACAGAAGGAGATTGAAATAGTAGAAGAGACAAGGAAGGAACAAGAAGGAAGTCTCTAATTAACAAGACTATGAAATGATTCAGAGACTTTGGGCAGCACACACTCAAACACTATGAGAGACAGAGATAATGAAGAGAAAAATATTTATAAGGATATGAACTTGAAATTGAAAGGAAAATATATATATGTGGCTGTGTCAGTGTTGCTTTATTTAATTAAATTTGCCAAGACAAATTAGTGTCTAAGCCTTAAAAATGTTCAACAGAGCCCTAACCCTGACTTATGTGACCTGATGGGAGAAATAAATGTTTTAATAACACATTGATAGGGGCTGTGAATGTGTGTGATTTTATTTTTTTCTGTATTTAGTGGGATAAATAAACCTTTCTTCTTCATCCAACATAAAAGTGCTGAAATGATTCTTTTACAATATATGTCTGGTTTCAAAGGCCTTGTCTGCCCCCCACAGGCTGTAAAGCAAATAACATCCACACAAAGTTATGAAGTCAGTCCATTGTCTGATCTCAGTGCCACCATGATGTCATGGCTAATGAGTAGGATTATTTCATTATTTGTCTATTAAGATGCTACAGTCATTTTCCTAGGGCTATTATGGGAAGTTATTGTAGGCAGGGAATTACAGGAGACAGATAGATAAGACAAGGGAGAGAAGAGAAGAGAAAACAGCCTCAGAAGTTCTATTTTCATAGATTGACTGAAGACAGTATGCAGGGCGAGGGTTAAGACTTAGGGTTTGTCAGAGGTTAGCTGTGTGATCTACTGGCACTATTAACAGTAAAGAGAATGCTCAAAGGTCTCTTTACTATAAACCCGCCCTACTGCCCTACTGTACTAAGACCTTGCACATCCAAGCTTTGTTTCTTTGTTTTGTTGCCTGAAAACATCAATGGTAACTTCACTATATTACATCCAGGCTTAATTTTCCCTTCTGAATATTATGAGTAGCATTTCAGCAGATTCATGTCAAACCAGTTATAAGCAGCATCCAGGGACAGATGAATTGTGAAGTGTATGAATCCATGTAATGATCCTTAGGTGTGTGAATTTTATAGAATGTGGAGCCTTTGCTGCATAATTGATTCTCCAAAGACACCAGCACATTACAAGTAACAAGTGATTTATTCCAAAGTGCATTTCAGTTTGTAAAATAAATAAATAACAGACCTAGAACTAGAGCCACTGCATGCAGAACACCCTGGAGCCACAGAAGAAAAACAGTTGAATGGGAATGGGGAATGACTTATATTGGCCCAGGTTATTGGGAAGACAAGGATGTGTTGTGAGAAAGCCACCTGTTTTGAATTTCCTGAATGGTTACTCAGTTGCTTTGGGACGAGGGATCAGGAGCTATCAATGGCATTGTACACAGAGGAAACTTGTAAGAATAGCAAATCAGGGGAGACCTCATCACATGTTGTATATACTATCATTTCCAAATCACCACTGTCTTCTCCTTTGACCTTTTGGTATTTGCGTTGTTATGTTGTTCAGCCTTCACTGTCTTTTTTTTTCTAAATAATGAGGTGCTTTTAAACTGTTATACTCAAACAAACATAATTAGATCAGATAAACAATGGTCATCAGGAATGGCACACAGTGAATAGCCACACAAACTAACAGTTTCTGCTGCCAAGCTAAAGGTCCTTTTGCTGAGAAGTGGCTGCAAATTGATGTGGAAGTTATCATAGATTTATAGTCTGTCCCCTGGCTAAAACCCAGGGGTGTAAAGAAATACTGGGGAAATAATGCTTGCTAATGGGAAGGGAATGCTAAATTATGCAAATCAGTCTCTGAGCCATTAATAGACATAGTATTTTTTTTTTTTTATAAATTGGGGGGTATCTTTCTTTTTCCTTTCTCTCTTATTAAGGCCATTTGGCATGGGCCTCAGATCTATAGAAGAGGTGTGCTAAAGTTAATTGCTCCTCTCTCTCCTGTTACTCTGCCCTGTTTTGGCCCTAATGAGAGATACATTATTGCAAACTTCTTGGAATGATATTAGCATTTAATAGGGGACAATAAAGTACATTGGGGACATAGCATCTGATGTGACAGAGCAATTAGGACTATGTTTTATGAGTCTATTGCCATCTTGAAGTGTGGCCTGCACTGTGGAGATTTGCTAATTTGGAGCAGGGCTCAAACGTCCTGGGCCATATCTTGGGCGGTGGGGCTCATGAGAATCATACGTGAATTGCTGGCAGTGTTCTTTTGCTGCTTCACTTTGTCTTAAATAGATTTTTAACACATTATGACAAGAGGAGAAATCCAGGGCAGACTTGGACATACTAATTATGTTTCATGTTGTGTTCTCCCATTTAAAGATCAAGCAGTTGTAGCAGATTGACATTTAACCGACTGCTCTCTTGTACTTCTTTTTTGTGTTATTTCACTTTGTTTCTACTTGTACTGTAAGCAGACAATAAAGTAATAGGCAAATTGTGATATCAAGTAAATGTGGTTGAAATTGGCTGTCACGACTAAAACTGTTCTAAAGGGTGAGTGTATAATTAAACTTTTTGTTTTTTTTAATAATTAATATGATGTATTGGCTGGAAAAACATTGCTACCTGAAATCACAAAGGTAAGAAGAAATTACATTTTACTGTAACAGCAAATGTTTTGTGACGACTTCTAACTTCAGTATTTAATATGCTTATTTTTAATACCAACTGTCAACATTGCAGAAATGGCATTGTTGTTATATTATATTTTAGAAGTTATACTGTGGAACAAGCTGTGTATTCATTTATAGATATAGATTTTGATTATTAATATTCTAATGATCGATAGTTATAGTATCAAAGTTTGTTCAATATCAGACACAATGTTGTTTGCAGAATGCCCTGGCACATCTCCAAGGATTGATACATGTCAACAAGCTTCCACATTCAGAATAAAATCAGTTTTTATCCCATGGGCTACATATAGATGCTTTTCTGTAGGTTGTATCCATATTGGACAGTATTGTGGGATACGCTGCATGTGTGTGTGTGTGTGTGTGTGTGTGTGTGTGTGTGTGTGTGTGTGCCTGTCTGTGTGTGTGTTTGAAAGCATCTTTAGTCAATACACCTTTTCTTAAGCTGCTTACAGGCTGTGTGAATGTGTGTGAGTGTGTGTGTGTGTGTGTGTGTGCATACAGATTAATGTGTCTACCAAAAATGTCAATATGTGCGCTTGTGATTTTGTGCTGTGTTTGAGCGTATGTGTGTGTGTGTGTGTGTGTCCACACATGTGTGCCGCTCTCCCACTCACATCTTCTGCTGAGGTGTCATTTGGATGCTTTTAACACACAGAAACTGTAACTACATGATGCATTCAGACTTAGCTCCATAATCTAGCCATGGCAGAACAAACCCAATTGGACTGTGGGAGGCTGAACACAGGAATCTATAATCCTCCACCCAACAGACAATCAATCCCTCCACTGGCCCTTGGATGACTCTACGGAGTTCCCCCACTCACCTCTTGTCTTTGCTGTTGGCTACTTAAGCACATTTCAGATGTGTGAAAGGGCTCTGTGAAATTTGCTATGTGTTGCTGGTGTATACTGCTTATGATGTCATGGAAAGATTGCTTGTTTTTGCCTGTTTGTGTTCGTGTTTGTAGGAATAATGAACAAGGGTACAAAATAGCACTCCAAAGACAGTGCCTTGACTTGCATTTAGTGGCTACGACATGGATAGAGGGTAAACACAGTCAAGTGTTAAGTGGCATGAATCGACTATTTGTGTTCATCATTTGAATCACAAGTTTGTCAAATGCTCGTGGTAGTTGGCAAGTCACTGACCATAATGACTCACCACCCTCCTGGAAAGAGGACTCATAAAAAGGGTTTTGATCTCAGGAGAACATCCTGATTAAATAAAGGTCAAACTTTCCACCAAGGAGTTGCAAGTAAATTTCACCCTGCCATTTTAGGTATGACCGCACCTTAGACGCCATTCTGTTCACACAGTGTGGTTTGTGTGATGCAAATCTCTGGGCATTTTGAATAGCCGACAAATTGCCTGTTTAATAAGTTTGCAGTATGTTCACATTGATGTGTAAAGGTGTTTGGAGTATTGGTAATCTCCAGTGTACACAACCCAAGTGTTCCCTCTTTTGTTATTCTCATAATCCTGCCCTCTTTGAAACCTTCATACAGACTGCTGATAGATGTTGTTGGCAAGAACATCTGGTGGGCCTGCCTGTTCACAAACTGATAGGAGCAGAAAGGAAAGTTCTGTTGCTGCAATTCACAGCCCAAACAAGGTGTTCATGTTGCTTGAGTAGAGAAGGGAGCATACCGGAAAGAGTGGCACTTGAAGGACAGGCAAAGTCAGACCAAGAGGGCATTGAATTACACTGAGCCAAAAGTCATTTTACAATACAAGGTGCTAAATCTACTAGACATAATAATAATAATAACAATAATAAAAAACTGCTTTTCATCCAGAGCAGCTCTGGATCGTACTCTTAATATTATTTGCAGAGACCCATTAATTCCCACCATGAGCAAGCGTTCGGCAACAGTGGCAAAAAGAAACTTCCTAAAAGGCAGTGACCTCAAGCAGTACACCCGGCTTCTGCCATGATGAACCAGATAGTTAAGATGCAAATAAGCATCTACCAAAAGAGAGCAGAATAAGACACTTTCTTTAAGTCATTTACAGGAGTGTTTTTTTCCCCACCCTGACACCTCATTCATGCTGTTTAATCAGAGAATGATTTACACCTGGTACTCCAGATGAATGCATTTAATGAATTAACTAACTGATAGAATTGAAACCGAGGATGAGAACTGACAACCACTAATTGGCAGTATACAGACTGTGGGCTGTATAAAAATAATCACAAAGAGGTTTTTTTTCACATATGTTTTGATAAAACGACAGTAGCTACAGTCATCTCTTTAGTCATGTACAACCTCATATGGAGACACACCTAGCTTTACGGTATCAGCAGATGCTTGACAATAATTTGACAAAATATATTGCCCCATCTTTCTGAGTTGCATCCCATTTTCTTTTCCTGCAACAGTGATACTGTCACATACAGATGTATAGAAGTCATATAAAAAGTCCAAGAGAAGATGCAGAGACTTGCTTTTTCTTGGTCCCTCAAAGATATCTGCTTCTCTATTGATTTCTTCCACCCTGGGCCAAGTAAACGCCTTGGCTGTGAAATTAGTAATGCGCGTCGTCACGCATCCCTCACAATCATCAGGAGATTGGGATACGTGCTGGCTGTACCTCTGAGCGTAACACATTTGCATGAATCCTCATGTGAGTTTAATAAAAAAAAAAAAAAAAAAAGGCAAACTGTAAGATGAACTACTCTGGAAAAAGTGTATTGTGCAATTTGGAGAGTGCCTTTGTAAAAACTGCGATGTACAACGCTTTGTAACCTAGACCTTGTTATGTGGTGGAGGTTTTGTCTCGAGATAGCTCTTTGGGAATGTTATGCATGTCTCTACTCTTGTATTCTGTGCCCCACTTGTTATGGAAAGCTTCAATAATGTGCAGGTTATAAGTCGTTTTGTTGCAGTTTCACTGCTCAAAAAAAACAAAAAAAACAACCATTATGAACAAAGTGCCGACTTGGCAGGCTCACGGAAATTAGCCTCTCAGAGATGTGATTATGTCTGTGCAATCTTCACTGGTCCTTAAACCAATACTGAATGACTCAAACTCATTAGGTGTGTGGATGTGTGTGAGATTTTCATGATGAGGCTTTATAGCAATGAGAAAATAATTGGCATTTCAGTTATGATCAGGCTGGAGGCTTACAGTGGGGAGATGGCTTGCAGTCTGATTTACACTTCAAGAAAAGTGCATAGACAGAAGAAAAAAAAAAAAAACACACCATGTCTCTGTCTTTGATCTGGCTCATCGACAAGGCTGTGGGAGGGCAATTCCCACAGACAGACAAGACAGACATTCCACAGTATAGGTTTGCTCAAAATGAAGTCAAAGCTAAATCAAAACTTGGGATATTATATTGGGCATGGATATAAGCCATGAATATACCAACAAAATAAAGTATGCTTTGCACATATTCTGCTGGGGTGTTATACCTGGAACATGATATGATACAGTAGAAATGTTATAATACATTTATAGAGACGGTGCATTTCCCACAGAAAAACTTTTAAAAACTGGCATTAGAAAAAAGAAAAAATCTGCATGGGAAGTAACCTGTTTCTTTAATCACCGCCATGTAAACAAATCAAAACAGATGCTTTTATTATTCACAGTGCTTCACTGTTTAATGATTTCTTTTCCCTTAGATCAAATTAGGCCAAGCACTAATTGATTGTAATGGAAATGAGTTGACCACTATTGTCATAAGCTGCCATTGCCGCATGGCCCCAATCTCACTGTCTTTACGCTGATGGCTAATTGTTTGTCTGATTGCTTGGCCTTGCAGTGCTGTGGTTTCCATTCTAATAAGCTAATTATTGAACAACAATGTAGTCTCAAATAATTCAATTACTGTAGACACTAATGAACACAGAGTCCAATAACCAGCGCTTGATATTTCAATTCTACTTGTGTCTGTAGTTGACAGTTGGGGTCTGTGTTCACAGCTCATTTTGCTGTATATGTGATTTCATGGCAAATGGTGAGGTTAAAGAAACATGCCCTGTAGTCAAACATGCATTAATTAATGTCAGCATTACAGCTTTGAAAAAGACCATGGCTTTTGTCCATTTAACAGATTTTATGTAATTTCGTTATACAGGGTCATCATGCTAGTTCCAATTTTTGTTTAATAATTTAAAAAAAATGGTCTCGTGAATTGCTTTATTAGAACGACAGATATAACTGGTGCGCATATGCTTATTGCTATTTTCCTTGATATTCTGGAAACAGACTAAGCTCTCACAGAGCCTGCAGTATTTGTGGTTTATAAGGCAAACTGCATGGAAAACGAGAGAGAGAGAGAGATCAGGGTACACAGTAGACTTCAGAGGCTGCTGTAAAGGTGGTACTTTTGTTCATCTTTGAAATGACATGTCCACCTGTGATGGAAGGGAAGCTCTGTTTGATAGTCAATATGATGCAGATGATTCATGGGTGCACAACTGACAACAAAACTGATGATAGTTTTATTTATTTATTTATTTTTCCTGTTACAAACATATATGTTCATTTATCGCTGATTAATCCTGATCCTGGTCTTTTTGAAATAGAATAGGCTGACTGAAAAGATTGGTTCACACGTTTTCACATCTATCTTGATACAGCAAATTCCATTCCAGCAAAAATGCATTTAAATCCAGCTTAAGACAAAATAAGGCTTAAGTGGTCTGACTTTTATTATTTTGGGGGGGGTGCTTTTTATGCCTTTAATGGACAGTGATGGTCTACGATCAACAGAAAAGAGAGAGATTCAGAGGACGACATGCATCGAAGGCCCAGGGGCTGGAATCAAACCAAGACGATTGCGGTAAGGACTTAGCCTCAGACAGTGACAGGGTCTTTAAAAACAGAAATTAGAGAGCGATCATACACTATATTCATACAAAAATCCAGCTAGTTTGGGGGCCCAGTGGAGCCACCAATGGAAAAGTCAAACCACGCTCAACTTTTGCTGCAATGCAACACAGCATCATTCAGCAAAGCAAAAGCAAAAGCACTGAATTGGCTAATCGGTTATTTAAAGTGGACTGTATTTCCATTACTGTCTCAATGGTACCCTTACCAACATACCCTGAAGCCTGAATGCCTGCTTAGGGTTACAGTTTATACTGTAGATATGTTTCCCATATGGACAGTCTTAAATAGGATCTTTATGTGATGAAGTGAAAGATGTTTTATCAAAGGTATTGGATGTGATTAAATTGCTGCAGACTATAACATTTTTGATTTTGCATTGTTGATTTGTAAGTACAATGTCTTAGGAGGCTGCATGTGTGAGCCAAATGGCAGACACTAATGAACAAGTACAGACTCAGTATTTACCACTGATGTCTTAGATGTAATTGATCTACTGTAGATATTTTCTGAAGTTGATCTTCACAGAGGCTACTCTGTGGAACCTCACACACCCACCCACCCCATAATAAGGTAGAAGGGGTCAGACCAGAGTTTAATAAGAATACAAATTCATGCCCTATCAAAAAAGAAACACATCTTCTGATTCTACAAAGCAGAACGCTGCAAAGTGAACAAAAAAGTGGATTGGGGATGTGGGGATGCAATATGAAAGCTCCTGTTAAAATTAAATAAATTTAGTTGGCAGAGGGGGATTTAGTGTCACAGAAGTTCATTTCATTGGCCTTTTGACATGACTAAATCAAATGCTGAGGGATTCATTTTACTATTATTTGATGGGCAGACAGGATTCATAAGGCTGGGGGCTGCTGGCAAAGGCCAGCCAAAGCTTTATCCCTTATTTAATGTCTCTGAGTCGATACTAG
This sequence comes from Protonibea diacanthus, assembly GCA_028641955.1. Lineage (NCBI taxonomy): Eukaryota > Metazoa > Chordata > Actinopteri > Sciaenidae > Protonibea > Protonibea diacanthus. Next base: position 10,695,408 of record CM053983.1, on the reverse strand, counting down.
ACAGAGAGAGAGAGAGAGAGAAAGAGAGAGAGAGGGAGAAAGAAAAAAAAAAAAAGAAGGAAAGTTTGAAACTAGGGAGTAAAAAGGAACTTCTGTAAAGAAATGAGCCAAACCAAAGAACAAGACCAAAAGCATGGCATATTTATAATGAAAGCAAAGGAAAGGGAGCGAGAGAGAATCTTGTGCCTTAGATGATGCCCCACCTCACTGCTGGAAGCCAAATGAACATTCTGATTTTTTTTTTTTAACCATAAAATGGACGATTCTGAAGCTTTACTCTGACACAGGGAGAATTAAGCTGGTTTGACTGGGTTTAGGCTGAGTTATCACATCCCCCAGCCGGACACTACACACACAGGCTGAGCCCAGCAGAGAGGACAGAGGAAGAGGACTTGAAAGCAGGTGCGGGTTTCCTATGGCATAATGCTGAGTTGAAAAAAAGACTAGCTGTCTGTACTTTAGGCTTTATTGGTCTCCATCATACAAAGCACAGCCAGAGGCAGTGTATCAGAGGTGGGAGGTGGGAGGGAGGGGTGGCATCGGTACTTACTGTAAGATAGTCTGGAAGTTCTCAGTTGGAATCCATGATCCTTCCTAAACTACAGACACTTTTTTTACTTCAGTCTCTTTCAAACATCACCCTGTCTATACCTGCACCATCAAATGACACCTTTGATGTTCTTCCTGTCATATTAGAAATATACTTTATGCTTCCTTATAACATGACTATTAACTGCTAAGAACACTGTACAGTATTTTAAACCTTTCACGCGTGGAAAAGGTTTATTTTCTTTATTAGCTTTATCTACAGGAGCTCATGAAACATTAACTGAGGCTGACAATTCCATTTCGCATCCATTAATTGCTCCATTAGTGGCTCTTTTGGGTCTCACAGCTGAGGTCCCAGGTTTTAGCCAGGGGCCAAACAATATCTCTGCGCAGGCACCACCTTTATTTCATTCATGTCTTTATTGTTGTGAATGGTTTCACAAAATGCAAGACTCCGAGTATGCATGCGTATGTGCACACATATGCATGCATGCACATAAACACGCATGGGTAAAACCAACAAACGTCAACAAGCACACCAGCGAGCACACGCATGCTCTAGTATTGGACAGAGGAGGTCAGTGTGTTGGTGATGGCTTGGTAAACAGCTCTGTAAATCATTAGTATCTCTTTTTGATAGCCATTCAAGGTTATTTTACCTCAGGCTGTGGATCTGTGCTGTATATATGAAAGGCTACAGTGACATGCAGACACACGCACACCCACACAATGTGGCTTGCGAGACACAAGCCATAAACATAATCCATTTAAGTACAAACCTCTCCTCTTTTTTTTTTTTCTTTTTTGCTTTTATCTCCACAGTGCTGGGGCTTGATCCGAGATGAAATTTTCTAAACCTGCAACACCCACATCTCTGCGCTCTGCACTTCATAAATCAAGCCCTCTATCATTCTCACCGGCCCAACACGTTTTTCCTTGGAAATGAAGACATAGTAGAATCAATTAGCTTTGATGGACCTGACGCTGCTGTGGTCTTTCATGTGCGGTGCAGTTTAGATTCTGTTATTGCTGTGAGAGCAAAAAGGAAAGTTTTATTATCATCGGAGTGTTCCATAATGTAATATTTGAGGAGACCCAGTACTCCTATGAAGGCCTGTTTCATTGCGGTCAATGTCTTCAACCATCAACTTTACACACATCAAAAATAGCTCAGTGAAATGTATGAGAATAGAGTGCACTTTAAATTCCTATTTGGACCAATTTACCTTTTCCTTTCCTCGCCCTCTGATACTCTCATGATTGTGTTTATGTGTGTGGAAAAAGCACCTTCAGCCAAAAAGAAGTAGATTTGTGTCTTGTGGGAGGGTTGCTGTGAAACGCCACTGTATACTTTTCCCCTTATGCCTGCTGATTCACAGTAATGGAAAGATCAAATTGACCATGGAAATGTACAAGTCCGCACCCGTATCTTATATTGTGACTGCATTTTGTTGAAAGCTGTAGAGATTAAGCTGGTAAATCAAGTGTCAAAGACAATCAAAAACATCCCTAAAGGCCTTAAAGTTGTGAATGCCCCATGCACATTTCATCTCCTCTGCAGATGTGTGCATGCTCAAATACTGATGTGTAAATATTTCTTGCACTGATGTCCCTGTGGTTTTTATTGTGACTTCCTGGAAAAAAAAAATCTGCAAGGAGAATTCTTGAAGTCAGATTTAAACTGGATTAAAATATGTTTTGATACATTTGTCACTGTTTCAAACATGTGCTGTATCACAGAAAACATGGGGAAATACCCTGGACTTTGCCCAAACTGTTACTCTTTGAGTAAATCTAGTTTACTTTACCGAAAAGGTGGATAAACACAATATGTGCAAAGGTAAATTTAGACAAATTCAGTTGAAGAAGTAAAAAAAAAAAAAGAAAAAACTGTCCTGGAGCAGAAACTAAACAGCTCTGTCTTGCCATTGATACTGTGTTTACACAATTAAAACGAGGTGTAGTTATTCACTAGCCACTGGAGTGTAGTGATACATGATCATTGCGCAAAACATTAATTTAGCATGAAAAAAGCTAATGAAAGTTGCTTTACCTAATGATTTGACAGTATTTCCATATTAGCCTGTTTGTATATTCGAGATGAAGCCATCTTTTCATTTTTTTTTACCCAGTCTCTCCTAAATTATCTGATGATGTACATGCCAGCTCCAAAGCTATAGTCACATAATTCATACACAAACCAGGAATTATGATTCCAAGTGTATGTCTCTCTAATATCGTGCACTGGGGAAATTATGAAGTTTTATTATAACCACAGTCATATATTTGATTAGGTCATAAACATTACTTCTTTGTGCTTCTAGGTCTGAAAATGATTAACTTCCATCGGAGGAGAATTAATCATACTATTAAAAACAGTAATTAATATTACAGAAGGAACAGCAACTAATAATAGTGCATCTCTTATGATTCATTTTTCTTGCGATTGTCCTCTAAATCTAAATATCGGTCTAATGATGTTTACACAGAATAAATGTCTGGAGTGTCCACTTTCATACAAAAGAAAATAAAGAAAAGGTTGATGTTTGACATGTTAAAACCAGTTCCAGTATTGAATAAACAATTTGTCTTAAAGACTGCCAGTTTGGGACAGGTAAACTATCGCCGGGTCAGGACAAATCTCAAAAGACAATCCATGTAAATTCAGCTGTATGTATTCTCATCACATACCGCGTTCACTCTTTTTCATACTCACCCTAAACACACAAAATGAGTAATATTCTTCCATCGGAGAGACTCCGGAATATAAATTAAAGATTTCCTCCAAATCGCACCAGAGAGATCTATTCAATCTGCCATTACCTTTGATTCAAAGAGGCCAGATAATACCTCAATATGCAGAGGTGGCCTATACTTAAAGATAGCCATCCATGTGGATCCTGCCTGTACTTGACAAGCTCCAGAGAGCAAGAGATATGTAAAGAGAAAGTAAGAGAGAGAGAGTGAGAGAGAAGGAATAGCAAAGTAAAACACACACACACACAAAAAAAAAACACAATAAAGCAAAAGAGAGTGGTGTAAAAACATAAAAACAGCATATGTGAAGGAGAGATTAACAGATATGCAGCAGACGGGGAGAAAAAGAGAATGAACGGGAGAGAAAGGGAGAGAGAGAGAGAGCACCACACACGACAGATATACTTGGATGAAGAGCTTCCAGCTAAATCCATCATGATGAAACTCTCCTTTGCACCAGGAGGCCTCCACTTCTTTAAGGTCTGCAGACTTTGATGGCTATCATTTTAAAGGTCTAAACATCCTCCTCTCAAAATGTGTGCAAAAAAATGGGAATGGAATTTTTCCAGGTTTTGATGTGGGGGATGAGGTATTGGAAAAGTTAATAAATGAAAGAACCTGGCTGGATTTGTTGTTGGGGGGGGGAAATTGTCAGAATTTATCACGTTTATGGTTAATGCTCCATTTTAATGTTACATCTCAAGATTTCGACTCAATGCATCTTTTTTTGGAAAGATTATAAATGGATTCTGTGCTTGATTTTTAAAGTTTTCCCCTCAAAGTCTTCACAGAAATCCCTCAAGTGTGTTTAAACATAAATCTCACAGTGGGAAATGGTTTCTTAAGCAATGGTCAATTACTTCTTAGTTTGACAGATGATAATAATGACTCTTTGGTGCTGTGCAATCATAGCCCTGACAGAGAGAAGGGACTAAACTAGCTAAGTAAAACAAGAGCTTAGTCTAAAGATGACAGGATATGCCATATCGTTTAATGATTTGTAGTTATCCCTCAATAATAAGAATATAAGGTACTACTCAGAGCTTTATTAGAACTGAAGGCCAGGATTTTGACTCATGACTCAAGGCTCATTAAAATCTCAATGGGTTATATGCATTATAATGGACAAACTGAGGGGTACACAGGAGACTGTGCATCATGTCAAATCATTATTGCCCCACCGAAATTCAAGTTGAAGTCAATTATTGACAATTGCCTGTTTACATAAATGTATGAAACTGTGAGTGATATAAAGCTTGAGAATAAGTTTGTTGAATATCAATAAATAATAATAATAACAACAATACTACTACTACTACTACTACTACTACTACTACTACTACTACTACTAATAATAATAATAATAATAATACTTTGCAGTGTGCATTAGGATGTTTCACAACACACAAATTATTCAAACAAGATCAAGTTCAAGTCTTATTTGCATTGAGTGAGACGTTGTATCCCAGTCTGTATCTACACCTTTGACTTTGACCTCTGACCTTTACATATGAGGTCACGGGCATGTGAAAACATATCCTGCAGGGATCAACAAAGTAACAGATTGGATGCATACATGACTGTATTTGCAAATCTGCATATACACGTGTGTGTGTGTTCAATATGTGTGTGTGAGAGAGAAAATGCAAGATTGTGTGACTCCATATAAGCCTGAAAATTGTTGTTATTGGTGTGGTTATTCTGGGCTATCACATCATCCACACATATACAGTATTAGCTACTTGGCAATCAGGCTCATACACATACATGCACTCACAAATACACACACATACACACAAACACATCTGTTATGGTGCTGCTGAGGCCAAATGCCATTATTCTAATTCAAGACTCAAGCAGTTCTGGACCACAAGAGGCAGTTGTTGGATAGCCATACCCTTCAAGCCAGTGACACACAGCCTGTCCCTCACACACACACACACACACACACACACACATAAACCCCCATCTCATCCCATCTCATCACCTTTCCCCCAAAACACCCTGAAACAAAATTTATTCATTCATTTATTCATTCATCCAATCATTTTGGCCTCTTCACTTTTTGAGAGGAGGTGAATAGGCCCATTGTGTTGCAACCTGTGTACCTCTACCCCTGAAGCACTCTGGCCAATTTTTGCTCCCATGCTGTCCCCTTAAGAGGAGAGAGCTGAAATGAAAAGCCTTGTCCTTCTTTCTCCCTCCTGCTCTCCTTCCCCCTCGCCATCATCCTCCCATCCTCTTCTCCTCTCCAAAAACAACCCATAATGGGGGACTGGAGGCTGTCTATCTATTTTTCTGCCAAAAGACGGGAGAGAGAAAGAGAGAGTAAGTGAGAGAGAGAAAGAGAGAGAGAGCGAGAGAGAGAGACCAACAGTGAGCTCATCATCCTTGATTAGGCCTGTCACCACCAGGTAGGAGGCAGCAATTAGCCTTGGCCAGGCCTTTTCCACTGAGACACACACATGCACACATGCCCACACGTGCTCCCTCGCACACACACATGCATAATTACACAGACACAACAGACACTCATGCAGACACACACCCATACACCAGGGAGATCGTCTGAATGAGTGCGGCATCTGTTAGAGAGTGATTTGGCTGCCGAAGTGAAAGAAAGGATGGATGAATGTGTGGCAAGGAGGAGAGGAGCGGTGGCACACTGGCATGGAGGGATGGAGAACAGGAAGAGAAGTCATGGTGAAGGACGGGAGAGGAAAAAGAGTGAGGGAGGAAAAGTTTTGAAGGGAGGATAGGTGCGTGAGGACGGTGAGAGGTGGAGAGGAAGGAGAGAAGCACGTCAGCATGCAAGGATGTGTGAAAATGCAAAAACAGGTAGAGGAATGGGGCGAGCTAAAGATGGAAGAAGGATTGATCGAAGTGTTGAGGAAAGGATAGAAGACGGGGGGAAAGGGGGGGATTAAAAACATGAGACAAGAGCAGGGCTGCTCGGATTGATAGTTCATGATGGGACAAAAGAGGAAAGGATAGCGCGAGGCAAGGGGAAAATGAGGGATGTGGAGGTGGAGAAAAAAGGGGGATTGGTGCAGCAGTGCTGGTGGAAGAAGAAAGGAAGAATGGAGGGAGAGGAGGGGAGGACAGATGGGGGTGAGGGAAGGGAAGGGGAAAGAGGCATGGAGTGAGGGGAAGGAAGAGTGGGGTGCTGAGATGGACGGGGGAGAGGAGATTGGCTGTTTGGTTTTGATAGCATGTGCCAAATCGATTGTGGCTGACTAATCCAGTTAGTTATGGCAGAGGCATGCAGAAGAGGCGCTTATGGGGGTGTTAGGTTATAGTGTAGGGGTGTGTGTGTGTGTCTGTGTGTGAGCGTGTTGGTCTGAAATTGTGTGTCTGGTGTACGTTTCTTGCCCTGTGTGTCTGCGTGTGTGTTTGTGTGAAGCATGTCCAAAGCTGACATGAGGCAAAGCTACTGCCATGCTGTGAGAAAAAAAAAAAAAAAAAAAAAAAAAAAAAACACAGCACACACTAGTCAATAGTCACTCATACATGCACAGGATAAGCACTCAAACGTTAAGCTAAATTAAATTGCTTTTACTAGAAATTAAAACACGATTATGACAACAGCAAGAAAGACTAACTTTAATATGCTGTCTCGATTCTTTTGGCTAAATATTGTATTAATTAGATTCTTTTAAGTACACATTTCGAAGCACACACAGATGAGGACAGATGGAGTCTGCTGGCAAATATAAGCAGTTGCAAAGGCTTTTCTTCAGCTCAAAGTGGAGCTGTTCATACTTTCTCGGGCTAACCATTTCCACAGTCTACAACCAAGAAATATGGTACGGAATAAAAATTTCCTTTGTCATATTCCATTTAAAGACATTGTCAAAAATTATTGCTATTGCCACAGTCATAACAGCAGCAGTGCTATAGGGTGCTTAGCATGCCCTGGCCCCTTACCCTGCTCTTTACAATGAGCCACTTATGTAGAAAAGGAATGCTGGCATGTTAAATCACTTCATCTATAATTGCCTGCATTTACTTCTCCTTAGAGGCCCAAACATAAGAAATCCTCCCAGGCCCAATAAATGCTGCTGCTGCTGACCGTATTTCTGATTAGGGGCTGGGGGGCGGAGGAAAGGGTTTGACGCTCATTTTTCACAAACAATTTTTCCATTTTTCTTCACAGGGAGACAGTTGGCATTAGATTAGGGCAGGCCTAACAGAGGCAGAGCCGCTAGCAAATTGTGCGGCTTGAAGGGCAAATGCCCCTCTGAATTTATCAACTTATGGCTCCAGTGAGCTGCGAGGGATGGTGATGACCTTAAGATACCCTCCTAAGGATGCCTTTTACCGTCACTCCATGCTACACGCTGAGGCTCTTTACAGGGCCATAGGCTACTAGTCTGAATGAGCGCAGTGGTCGTTTTGAAGTTTTGTTTTTAATAAATCTGTAAGTAAATTGGCTATACATAGCTGTGGTTGCTTCATGTGTTTGGTGTGTTTTTTTCCTCATGACTGTACCACTAAACTGTACACAGCAGTGTTTTTTTTCAACAATATATAATGTTTTTACCATTACACGCAACATTGATGTACAGGACCATATGGGTTTTACTGTTACTCCACATGAAACCACATCTACTTATTTCAGTCAGTATGTGGGTTACATTTATAACTCATTTCGGCCTACAGTTAAAATTATGCCTCTTTCACTATAGTCTGACTATGAAGGTATAGATATAAATATGGATAATACAAATGTTTTTGACTGATTAGAAGGTATATTTAAAAACATTTACAATTTTGTCAGCAAACATACTACAGTGGGAAAACTGTCACTGCTTTGCCTCAGTGACATTATAATAAGTAATGATGCTCTTTATAGGCCTATGTATGAGAGGAGATGAAGTTGGGATACGCAGAGTATGACAGAGACAAGTGTGTCTGCACACAGCATGCACCCAGTTGTGTGTAAGTATCTGCACTTTGTGTGTACTTTAAAGCAGTGGATTTTTCCCTAAACCCCATCACTCACCTTCTCTGACAACTCTGTACAAAGAACTGTTGTTCCATCAGGGTTGTAACTCAACTGGAAGGACAGATACAGTGGAAAAATACACATTTCGAAATCTGGTCCAAAATATACTGGACTGGACTGCTGTCTTGACTGTAAGGACTTACTGTATGGTTGAATGAAATGCAGTTGAATGAATACATTGTGCCTCAAAAAAAAAAACATCTAGTAAATCTGACATCTGGCCATGAAAGTGGACAGACACACATACACACACACACGCATACTCAAATGAGTAGACTGATGATCATTAAAGTGAGCAGGCAAAATGTTTCCTGTAATTCTGTGCCGTTTAGCACAGGTTGAGCTAAATGCACCTGATTGCTGAACATACTGAAACTGAGATGCCCCACGTCATACTCACACAGCAAAGGAGACATTCTCTGATTATGTATCCTATTTACCTAATTGTCAATTATGTGGCATTAAAATGAAGTCTCTCTGCTCTATTAATAGTAGAAGTTTGTTTACTAAGTTGGATTTGAAACAAATTTTCCCTGCAGTCCACAAGACATTAACACTAAAAGAACACCATGACTGCTAATGGCGTTTTGGAGATAATACATGGATTACCATAGGCATATTACATGGCTATGATTTAATACTCATATAGAGTCATTTATTCTTACTGTAATTATCATGCAATCTAGATAATCAAAATGCCTGTTAGTAGTTTAGAGTGAAAGGTCACCCTTACTAATGCCTACTTAATGAAAAATGAGGCGTTTCAATACATGCTAATGTCATAAACAGCAGCAGTCAGCCACCAGCAGGAGGCATTGACCATGACCCACTTCATCACATGAACTTTACTGTCATATCTTACCTGTAAAACGAGTCTGCAGAGTGAAGGCTGGCTCACATGTTGTTTTCACGTTTCATCTGACTAAAGACATGGAGGTCATCAGGTTGACGCTATCAATAATATTCTATACAGTCTGTACTGTATGCAATCCAGAAACAGCATCTTTGTAGAGAATGTAAAGAGATGAGCAGGGAACAAGTAACCTAATGCAAACAACAGATTTAAAGCCCATGGTGTACTTCAACATTGCATTCTCCGTTTTGATAGCATAGTTGGCTGTGGAGGAACTCGAGCATTACTGAGGAGAATGATTTTTTTTTTTTTCTTAATCTTTCTGCCTGTGTTCATTCTCTGTGTCCCCAGGCTCAATTTCTTTAAGGAGGATTGACTTAGGACATGAAGAAGGGCCTCAGTCAAAACAGGAAAGAGTCTTTCTCAACCAGCTCAATGCACGTTACTTCTCCCCTAATAACTAAAATGGCATCCTCTCACCTGATAATCTTAGCTTGCATAATTGTCTAATTACTGTATTAATGTATCCAGTCTGATATTAGCCTTCGGGTGCAACTTTTCAAAACTGGATCACAAATTCTTTTTCATACCGACAGATCATCTTTCATGTTATTTTTTTTTTAAGTTGCTTTTTAGCACAGAAAGGGTGTGACTGACACTGAGGAAACTTGACTTAAAACTTTGATAACACTGCACATATTAAATAGCAGGTGTTCTGATTAACATGGAATAATGATTATGTCTCCAATTACAATCTGTTTTTTTTTTTTTTTTAATTTATTCTTAGTATCTGATAATTTGTGTCAATCAAAATGGAATAAAAAAAATCCTAACTGTGCCAACAAAAAGATACTAGTCCGAAATCACTCACTCTAAAACCAAGGCTATTTTTGCTATTTTTGTGTAAATTGAGTAGAATTATTCATGACTGATCAGTTTTAATTCATAGGCGGATATCACCTAGGTGGCAGTCCTCCAGCAGCAGCAGATGATGAAAATGATCCTACCTGTTTTAAAGTTGACAGTAGAAATACCCTCAAGAATCAACTTAACCACTCATGTGTGCAAACATTCCATGAAGCACACTCAGGTCTCTTTAAAAAAGGTGTGTTCGGTTTGATCCATGAGATCTTTTGTTGCCTGTGGCAGGTTGCATTATTTTAGCATTTGATGAATGGAAATCTGTCACACATTTGAAAGTGCAAAAAGCAGTCATGCATTGTGGGACTCTCGCCTTATGTAGGACATACAGACTAATGGCATTTCCCTCAAAACATTTCCTGAGCCTAATCAATGAAAGCCAGACTTTCAATACACTTTGAATGATGCCTTTTAAATTGAAAAAGCTTTATTCAAGGCCGAGCAATCAGTCAAAAGGTTCAGATGTATTAAAGTCTGAAGATGTTTTGATGATATGACAATATCGTGTTGAATCATATATATGTGATTGACTGTCTAGAGTGTGTGTGTGTGTGTGTGTGTGTGTGTTTTGCATGTTACAGATTTATCTCAATATCTTCAGAGAGAGAGATTCCAGTATTACATTGTTTTTGGCTTATATTTTTTAGTTTACCCTCAAGTTAAAGGTCCAGTGTGTAAATTTTAGGAGTCTTTCTTCATAGAATAGATGCTGTGGGTCATCTTACACAGAGTTTTCCATGTTGTACCGACATATTTCTACAGTTGTCCAGAACAGACAAACTAAACACTGGTTTGTGGGCAGTTCATGTTTCCTGTGTTCTGTGGCCTCTGTAGTTTCTCCTTCACGCTAGGAAGGAATCTACAACTATGTCTTTTAAGGCATCAGCCCTTTCCCTCAGTTATATTTATAATTTGTTGCTAATGTACATGCAGGTGTTATGATTCAAGATTCTTATTTGAGGGTGAATATAGTATTAGATAATTAATACTGGAATAGAGAGGGAGATGTGGTAAAGGTCCACATGTGGATTAAAACCAAGAAGGATGTGGTCTTTATGGTACAGTGTGTGTTAGAATCTCATACATCCCCTGGCTCCTGAAGTGTTCCTGGGCTATCTGGGATGTAAATGGGTCCTCTAGGTTTGAAGTATTTGAAATAGCTCCACAGAGTTCATCACTGCAGCATCTTGTGAAGTATCTTATCTACGTGAAGTGGCCGTGCTCACCCCAGCCTGAAAGATGAATCCTGACGCATCTACTGCATGGTTTTATTCCATCTTTTGATTACTAACCGAGTAAGGGTTTGGACATAAAGAACCTCAGGATCCTTCCTCACCACACTGGTCCAGTATCGTGACCACAAGACTGCAATTGCTGTCCTATTGATCTCACTCTCCATATCAGTAAGGAAGAGTTTCAGACTAAGAGATAGATAAAGTGTTTGTCAGGAGGGAATGATACACCGTGTGTCAGACCTTCAATAGACATTCACCCCACTGGAGATCCCTTCCATTAATGTTTGTCTGACTCACTCACAGCTCTGGTGCTCACTCGAAACTGAAGACAAAACCAACAGATGTATGACAACTGCAAAAAGCATGCAGTATGCAGTATTGTAAGGCAAAGAAGACATTTCAGTATTCTTTGCCTATTTTTGAAATCCCGTTGAGTTACATAACCACTGTAAGAGTTACCTATTTGTACAGCTCACTTGAGCTGGAAACATGAATGCCTCCATAGCCTTCTGATAATAAAGGTTTTAAAGTGACATTAAAATAGAGGAATGAACCATCTTGTGCTTAAATGTGATCATTATGGACAATCTTGTATTGTTTTCTAGTTTGTGATGTGGACACTGAATGGTATGCGTACAATTGCTGTTTTCGAGTCCAGAGGTGAAGTGTTTACTTGGACCGTGCAACATGCATTAGCATTGAGGTGACCTTCTAACATTGGACAAACTCCAACAAGAGGAGCTCAGCTGGGGCCTTGTGAGTATCCTCACCACCTGCTCATTACCTCTCACTCTGAACGAGTACAGAAAAAGGAGAAAATCCAGCCCTTATGTAGTTGGTACCACGGAGCTAGAAAGGCAAAAAAAAACCTTTAAGCAGCTGATCATGAGCTACATGCAATCACCAGCATGAGGCATAACTGTAGTCAGCCATTCGGTATTTTATTATTTCCTGCATGTCTTAATATGTCCAAAGACAGTTCTGAAAACAGAGTAGTAGGTTAAATAACTGCTGAATTGTCACAAATTATCACATATTGGTATACATTTAGTATGTATTTTGTATGAAGCACCAGATATAGCCATGAAGAAAAAACATTTAGACTGGGAAATAACTCAAATGAAAGAAAATTCATGAAACGGGGCCCTTTTATTAAGTCATACATGTTAAGAAAAAAAAAAAAAGAAAAGTAAAAAAAAAAAAAAAAAAGATATAAGCTGTCAATCCCCATGTAAATCCCAGATCACAGACGGTTGTGTAATGTGTAATAATGACACATGTCCAGTCCAATCATTGTCCTTAAATGTATTAAATCACATCAGAGCTACCTAGATGTAATAAAGAAAACTATGATCTTTTAGAAATCAATGCAATTACTGTAATAAACAAAATCACGCTATTGCAATGGACCTCTGGGAACTGAGTGAGCAAAACATATGAGTTCCAACTACATGATTGCCTTTGCTTTTGCTGTTCAAGCTGTTATGGCTACATTAAATTATGAACTCTCTTTCATAACCTCGAGTATTGCAGAGCTTAGCAAAGCCATGGCTGATTCAATTCACTACAGATAAAAAACCTCAGACAGAAACCTGTAATCAATGGATAATTTCCACGTTACATGTCCTGTGGACTTCGGTGGTGTCAGGTGCAATCAAAAGTGTCGAAACCTGTAAAACTTCCTCTCAGCTGGTTTGTATGTGAGATGGCGTGTGTGCGGAGGGTGTGTGCGTGTGCGCTTTATCTTGCCACTCAATATCTGCACTAGCGCTCACTGGTCTTTGAACAACAAATGGAACCAACCGCTGTGGTGTAAATCCAATTTTCAACACCCAGTAGGTGTCATTGTGTGCCTCATGTCAATCTCTCCACTTTGCACATTCAATTTACATCATTATAATTAAAACATTACTTTCACTTATACACTAATCATATTTAATATCAGGAAGCAGAGCGGATCATGAATGCTCGATATTGTCGTCTATTTCAAGTATAACTGAAACCAATCACATTAATTTCTATACTTATTTGATCATTGTTCACACGTTCCTTTCATTTAGCAACATCTAATCTTATATTAAAATAGCGCCCAGCATGTTTTTTTTACAGCTGCAGAGGAACTTCTTATATATTCCTAGTCAACAGTCTTCTGTATCAAGCTCAAAAAAGCATTAACTTTAACATTCTTTATATAATAGTATGCCTTGGACTCAGAGCAGTGTTAGTATTTTTAGCATTAGCTTATAACAGCTATACACATTTAACACATACAGTGCATCAAGCAGACTTAATCAGAACAATTTCCAGTGATGTAATGACCAGTCCTAATATTAGACATAGAGAAATCTGACGAACTATAGTGTATCTTAACAATTCTTCTCTCTTAAGACATTAGAATAAGAGAAATGATTAAATTTCTCTCCTTTCTTTTTCTTTTTTTTTTTTATGCTTGCTAATGGCATTACATCTCTTTGTTATGCCTCGCTGGTGCAGACAGCAGTCCCTCAGTAATTAAGTACAAATGCTAGAGAGAGAAAGAGAGCGAGAGAGGGAGAGAAAGAGAAAGAGGCAGGCTCAGCTGGTTCCCTGAACATAAAAACAGGTCTAATTAACAGCGTTGACTTCACACATGAGATTGACTCAAAGGGGAGTGAATTGCAGGCAATTACTCATACAGCAGAATATCATTTATAGACAATTCATTTGGAAACCTGTGCCAGTTCTTTCCTTTTAGTGCCAAGTAGATTCTCAACAAAGCAAAGTTTAAATGTCTTATATTTTAGAAAATATATCCGTATAATAATATTTATTTTAATGTTAGTAATATGCCTTCTCAACATGTCATGATGAGAAGAAATCTTGACATGATTAACTCTCTGAAGAGGATAGATGTCAAATTATGTTTGATTTAGAGTGCAGATTATGTAAAATGTGTAAAATTCAAACAAGCTCTTTCATGAATGGACATGCATTTGTTGAATAATTCACATTCATATTAGTTCCTCACACATCCGAGTGTACCTACTGTTGTAAGGACAAAGGAATACATCTGTTTCCCTCAAAATGTAGGCCAATCATTACCCCTTATTTTGGCTTTCTATAGAGTCGTTCCAATTTCACAATGGCCAAGTTACCTTGTGTGTGGATAGTGCTTTGTCATCAGGTTTCTCTAACAAGAGATGGAGAAGAAAAAAAAAAAAAAAAAAACCTCCACCGTCCTTCTCCCTTCTTTTCTTTTCACAGTGAGGCATGATAAATGGCTAGTCAGCGTCCCACCAGAGAATAATGTAACTCCAGCCTTAACTGTCTGTCCATGCCTCCTGTCTCTACCTCTGCCAGTATTTTCCATTTTTCTTTCCTTTTTTTTAACTTGCTGTCTTTTGCAGACACCTCCCCACCTCAACACACACACACACACACACACACACACACACACACACACACACACACACACACACACACACACACCTCCCACCCATTTTAACCCTATCTCTCTCTTCTGTCTGGAACACTCTTCTCTCCCTCGTACCTCCCTTTTCCCTCTCTCTCTCTCTCTCTCCATCATCTCCCCTCACCCTCCTCCCCTACAGAATAGAGAGAGAAGCCAACATTATTCTAGCAGAGGAGCAGGTGAGGGTTAAAAGGCGACCGCGGCCTAGTCTTCCAGGAATTAAAGGGAAAGAGCTCGGGGAAGCAGGGGATAAAGACGGGGCCTGTTTAAAATTCTGACACCTCTCCGCTATAAAGTAGGATTTCTGAGCCACTTGGGGCACAGGGAGGAGGAAAAGAGACTTAAGCAGATGCAGAGGGTAAATGCGAGGCTTTGTTATTTCTGACAAGCCCACAGAATGGAAATGTCATTAACTGACTGTAAATATTCAAACTCCATCTCTCTCGCTTTCACTCTCTGATAGAGGTTTTTACAATGTTGTTTTGTCTTTAGGCATATGCATAGATAATCCACACTGTGCACAGAGAAGAAATTCTCTGAGACTTATATCAATAATTCAGGCGTATAGGTAGGGAAAAAAAGGCATGCGTAAGTCTCCCCATGTAGATTAATTTCCATGCATTTTGTAAGTTTGAGCCTTTATGAATTGTAAAACTTTGAAATGGGAACAATGTCTTGCATAGTATAGAAGGTACAGTTCATGAAACAGGACGATTTTATAGGCAGCTGTATTACATTATGCCGAAACTGTTTCATAAGAATTTCATTGAATTTTTTGTTGCACACTTTAACTTGATGACTATAAGAGTTTAAATTGTGGCCCTTGACTTTATATGACTTTATATATTCATTGTATTTTTGCAGATTATGTTAAATAACTCCAGCATATGAAGCTTTAGCCACAAAGCTTCACATTTGGAGACTTTGCGGTCTTAAATAGACATGTATTTTTGTTCATCTACCTTTGCATATTCATATATAGTGAAATACTGTATGATAGAAAGACTAGAAGCACGGCAAGGACAGACAAAAAGACAAAAGGACAGACAATCTCATCATGAGTTAAAGAAGTGAGACTAACAAGTCCAAGACCAAGAGAAGAGAGATTTAGAGTAGGTACTGTACACACACAAACTAGGCACAAAAGACAACCCGAGCAGATGACAACATTTTCAGCCAACATCTTCAAGGACAAATGGAATAATGCTGGCAGTCACAGAGCACCTTAGGGCAGCCAGCAGAATCACTCTCTACCACCAACAACATATATTTGTCATTTAGCCCTTGGCAATTCAGTCCCCTCGAGACATTTGGAATGCCTCATCAAATGATGCCGATGTTCCCTTTCGCTAGTTTTGTGTTGTGTGCCCAAAAGCTGCAAGGCACATTCATCTTTGGAATAACCCAATCCCTTTCTTTCTTTCCCCTCTTGTGGGTATGTGTATGAGAGGCCTGCTGATGTGGGTTATTTGTCCCTTCATGCTGAACACATGGAGTGAGTGTATTTGGGCTGATGTTGTTGCAGTATACTCCACACGATTGCAGAAGATTGGATGACTTAAAACCAAGAAGAAAAGCTATGGGGTTTCTTTTTTGTTGTTCTTTGGTAATGTTTTTTAGACATTTTTCCAGCATTATAAGTCAGCCAGTCAGTCCAATGCTATGGTCGAAACCGAGGTTTAAAGTGAGATTTGAACACACATAATGAAAGAAAAGTCAAAAGTATAACTAAATGCATGAATAAATAACAGTTGGTTTAAAATATATATATATAGCAATAAGCTTTCCCTTTAAGTTCTGATCAGACGGTAACCAACCAGTTGATTAAACAAATTAAAACTATAACCTTTACTTCTATTTATTTAGTATTGGCACATATTTAATCATTTATCTATTTCCCACACATAACAATTGGGAAAGGATGCTGGAATGCAGTTCCATATCATTCTGCCCCACTTTAATACAGACTGCTGACTTTGGGGGAAATTCTGACTTTTCTTCTAGCACAACCAACAGGCTGACATGTCTGGTTTACTTTATGTTACTTTGTTATGGCCAAAAGTAACATATTAGTGTAATTTGTCACTTTACCAAAGTGTTACAGCCGACATTGAAGGCTAACGTTTGTGGATTTTTACAGCCTCCAATGTTCCAGCATCATCATCTGCTTAAAATGTTAATTTGGCACTTTGGTTTATGACTAAATACATCCAAAACTAATGGATTTCCCATTAGTTTCAGCTGTACTTTGTGTTTAGTGTTAATCGGTAAATGTTAGCATAAACTAAGATGGTGGACATAAGCATTGTAAATTTGAGAATGATGTTAGTACTCATGTCAAAGCACCGCTCACAGGGCCACTAGCAAGACTGTTGATTCTTCATCAAGGGTTTCACAGAACTTTGCATCCATATACTGTATATTATTATTACAGTGTCAAGGAGCTAACAGCAGGCTAATGACAACAGTGAGAGACCAAAAGATACTGTTAGTATGAATGAAATAAGAATAGAGACAATTAAATCAATAGACAGAGTGTAAATTTGAATATCCCAGTCTGCGGCATTACTCTTCTGCTTTTTGAGGCTGACATGGTTATACCCTCAAAACATAAATTGTTGCAATATATTTCCAAACCAGAGCGTCAAATCGACAAACAAGGGCTAAAATAATTCTCTATCTATAAGCAGACAGACACACAATTGTAATGGAATAGGCATGCTCATTATCCGTCCATTTAAAGTCAGAGATATCCATTCTACACACTGCAGTTCTGTGCAGGCAGCTCGTTATAAAGAATGGAAAGGTACTGAACATCAATAGCATGCATGACTTCTTTTATGAGCCTTGCACACAGTTAAATTGGTGACATTTGGCCTTTAATGGGCTGGCTGAAAACTCATATCCCTTCTAACTACTGAATGAGGACTTCTAATGAACACCCAACCAGCTAAGAGAGTTAGTGGCCAGTACTCACTGAACTGAGAAACCAGGAAAGGCAATTATCAAGGTTCCCAAACATTGCTGACCGAGGATTGCTGCCCAGAGCAATGTTTTTAACCTTGGTTTCAGAACCCTGGTTTTACTGCAGTAGCCTTGCAGCAGTTTTCATTATTAAACAAATGCCACGACACTCTTTCCGGGGACAGTCTTTCCTAAACCGGATCCTCCGAAGCAGCTGTAAACTGAAAGTAAAAATGAAGCACACAAAAAAAAGAAGAACCATTTCCAATTTAGGTATATCAGAAGTTGTCATACAAGCATTTTTGAGTGCTTAAGCATGAGCAACCAAACCTCAAGATCAGCTCATTCATGATGATCTGAAAGGCCACAAGGCACCAACTCACTGACCCAGCCAGCTGTAAACTTGCTGAGGGGGAACATATACCACATGTTTTATACTTCAGCATCACTTTTCATGCCTTCATTTTTAGCACGGCACCGTGCTATTGATCTACGAGTGAGGTGATTGGACGTTGCGATTAATGACCTCAGATGAAAGAAGTATTCCTCTGAGGTCCATTCCCTGAAATGCCACTAGATTACCTTCCACCTTCCACAAGAGCTTTATCATCAGTGTGAGTGATACAGGGGCAGGAGGACAGAACAAATGACGGCCCCTGAGTCACAAGAGAGCTGTGTAAGTGTAGAGGTAAGGTAATTTTTGTAAAGACCGGAGTCTCCATCTCTCTCTTTCTGTCATTTATTCATTCTCTCATTCTCCCTCTTCCTCTTCTCCCTGTCCCGCATCCTAACTCCCTCTCTTTACTCACCCCTCCCTTTGCTCCAGCTGAAGTCCTCAATTATTTTCAGACTGCCAGGCAAGGCACTGCGGGGGCACAGGGGACCATTTGGACTTAGTACATTAAAGAATTCATGATTTGAAACCACCACAGCCCACCCTGACGACTCTATGATATGACTTTTCAGTGCCTGAAGCTCCTTCCTTCTTTCCCCTTTTTCCACCAGACTGGCTTTCATTCCCCCTGACGACTGACATTGATCTATCCTTGAGTCTTTTAGCTCCAGGACTCCCATACCTTAAACTTCTGACTCCTGACCATTAAAAGAAACAGAGCAGCCGATATTTATGAATCTGTCCGTAATGATTTCCTTGTCTGTTTCTCGTGTCGCCATCTGTAAATTGGCCTGTTGGTATCAGGGACATGTAGCGACAGACATGACAGCAGACAGCTGAAAAAGAGATGAAATGTCTCAGTGTAACACATCAAATCAATCTATACAGAAAGTGGGGGTGTTGTTAAGGAGAAAAAGGGACAAGGGCACAATATCAAGTCATGTGTGTTGGAGTTTAAATAGAGTCTGCATTTGGATTTTTGGCTATTCTTAAATTGTACATCATAAATAAAAACACAAAATACAATCACATTTTGGAGAAATCAATACAAAATTTGTTCAGCATATATATCTATATAACTTTTTAAATAACCCAGTATCACATTGTCCTGATTTTGTGTGGCGTATGTGGTGTTACTGGACCAAACAGTAGCAGACTCTCAGCCTTCATTTTCCAAGATGATAAGGAAAGACCTTACACAAAAAAGAAGACAGGGAGTTTGATACACTGATATGATTAATCCTGTGCAATCAAATAGCCGATGTGCTCGGGTTTTTAACAAAACAGAGAATTAGACTTTTCATCATTTAAGCTAAAAATAATAACTAATAAACATGTTAGGAGGCTCTGGATTATTTATTTTACTAGCAAAATGAAATGAGTTTCTGCTTCCACAAGAAAAGACACCTCAAAATGTGACACAAGTATTATCACTAAGCAGTAAGTGGAACATAATGTGCCAAGACTCCACAGCCTAGGCTGCACCTGTTTGCTCTTCACAGGAAAGGATGACATCACCAGTTTCCAACAACAGACTTTGCTTCAGTGGGAGAATGAAGACACTGCAGACATCTACTGTTACTACTCTACACACATTCGCCTCATTCATAAATTTCCATCAGTAACATGTGCAAAAGAGAAAAACAAATACAAAACAGAAATAACCAAAACTGAAAATGATGCCAGGTCTGTAAACCGCTTACGTTTGTAATGTGATTGTTGTACATGCTATAGTACGTGACATTACAGATACACCCTGCTGTGTGTTTTCAGCTTTTCAGTTTGTTTCCGTTGTTAACGTAATACTCACCAAGTAAGTGAGTTATGCAAAAAACAAGCAAACAAACAAAAAAGACAGCTAAAGCCTTGTTTTTTTCCCCCTGCAATGCCACTGTCTAAACTCAAACCTTGGGTATTTTGTAATTCATGAATTGTTTTCATATTTCAAAATATTTGCATGAGCACCAACACCATATAATGCTATTACAGTGAAAAGCATAGACTTTTAGTCAGTCATTCACCCTCTACCTTTTCATTCAAGCCCTACTTACTGTGCACCTAATCTTGAATGTTTTATTTTTTCTAACAGTTCTCGTCTACAATTACAGTACAAGGCATGGCGTTTGCAATATGATAGGAACATACTGCCATCTCCTGGTCAGAGTGGATACTGGGGTGGAAATTGGCTTGCTGTCTGAGACATCTGGTTGCAGACGAATAATGTTGCTCACTCCCTGGAGACTCAGCCTTTCCTTTGCTCTTCTCCTGTCCAACCTGGTGTTTCTATTTACATGTGTTTTTGTCTAGAACAGCGAGAAAGAGACAATGCGAGAAAGAGAGAGAGAGAGAGAGAGAGAGAGAGAGAGAGAGAGAGAGAGAGAGGGAGAGAGAGAGCATATCTGCAGCACCCTCTTAGTCAAGATATTGAATGCCCTAACATGTGTTTCCAGAATGCAGGGACATTCTTCCACTCCTTGGCTACAACACCCGACGCCAAACAAGCCCTCCTCACTGTGGGCGGCATGCTACTCTCAGTGTGAGTTCCCTAATGGCCATAATGGAAGACCAGACCATTTATTATTACTGGGGGGTGAGGTATGTATACGGCTACAATTAAGGAGAAAAACATCCTGGTGCTTGTAAAGGGCAGTAATGTGACTCGGGGAGTGATGGATGCTGGGGGAATGAGTCTCGCAGGCCAGTGGGAGTATCTTATTATCTGAGGCAGGTGGGGGATCCGTCATTGAGGTAAATTAGAGAAGGGATAGAGAAGGGGTGATAGAGGAAGAAAGAAACAGAGGAAAAAGAGAGATGAAAGAAAGGTACTATGAATTGGGGAGATGTGCAAGGAGAAGGGCCAAGAAAGGAAGTAAGACATGGTAAGACAAGTGAGGACAAGACCCAGGTTCTCTTATGTTTACTGGTCAGTTGCATAGAAACAGTAGGTAAGACAGGTGGAGCTATACTTAAGCATATTTATCCATTATTAAAGATAATTGCAAATCAAGTTAAAGAACGAGTTCAACCACAATGTTCCATTAATGCAATGCTTTCCATTTTGCATTTACTATACTCCACTGGGAATTACATCAGCGGTGAAATTACTGTAGATCATTTCAGATTGCCAACAATGACTTCCCCTTGTTGCCATGGAAGTTGCCATGTTTGTGTGTGTGCATGTGGCGGCGAAAAATGTTTCTTATGCATTTGCATAAAGTCTGTCAATGTACATCTGCGTCACTGCACAGCTATCCAACAGAATTATTCAATTACTAGTCATTATTGTTTCTCTGCATGTGTGCACAGGTGTGTGTGTGTGTGCGTGTGTGTGTATGAATGTGTACATTTTTTTTTTTTGTTTTGTTTTTGTAATGATGTTTGTATGCGTGCATGTTTTTCTCTGCAGCCATCCAGAAAAATTATTGTGTCAGTGCACAATCCTCGGTCATTAATGTGTGCCTGGAAACACATTCGTGTCTGCATGTACAGAACATGCCTGTATACCCTTTTTAATAAGTAGCTATCTATTTGAATTACTGTATCTAGCTGCATCCACAATCACAATTTTACCCTCGGGACTCAGTCAGACAGACAGTATGGGTGGTCAGTAGCAAGCAAATCTCAATTACACTGACAGGTGACAGTGAACTGAATAAATTATCATTGTGCCTACAGAGTACAGCCAAATGTATTACTGACTACATGTGTGTCTATGTATATGTTTGTGTGGGTGCCTGTACACGTGTGTCCCCTTTTGGGATGAACAGCCATATGCATGAATTCATTCTGTGGGGTAGCAAATGCCAATGAGCTCCCTAATAGCACCATTAGGCTCTGACAAATGAAAACACTAACTTACTCCAAAATGGAGATTCATATGTTTCAGTGCAGTTAGTTTCTTAACCATCACTCCCGGGTCAATCTTATGATTATGTATGGCTGTGACATTTTGAACTGCCATTGATTTAAATGGGACATTTATGTCCATGGATCACAGTTATTCAGATTGCACAAGAGGTGAAATTGTGGAATGTAATGTGGGTGGATTTCATTATCACTGGTGATTGGTAATGTCCGGCTCTAACACAGAACAAAGTCTGCTCAAATCAGGCAATCAGGGAAGGTTAACTCTACACTGATTAGACTTTCAGACACCAGTATTTTATTAAGCTATGATGGACATAATCTAATTGAACTAAAGTCTAAATGACGCATAGGCCCAAAATTATAAAGATGGGCACAAAGTTGGCACCCTTTGTACCCAAAAAGAACTCACCCATACTGGAGTACAAAAGTTTCAAATGCACCCACCAGTCATAACTTAAGTAAATACTATCTTCAGAAAGACAAAAAGAGCAAATGGTTGAGTGTTTCTTCAACATTCAATTTTGTCATACATTTAACAAAGAATAGGTTGTTGATGGAGGTGACTGTGTTAATGTGGTTGTTTCATTGCTGCCATTTCATAAGCTATTTAGGGGTTCACGAAAATACAAGTTGTATACAGAATGAACCATGTTGCAGTGCTCCAAGTTGGATAAAAAATGTGGTATATAACCTGAGAAAAGGCAATTGGTATTTTACACATGCATGGAAGCTAGGGGACTAAAGAATATCCTATTTAAACCGTGCTGATATGCTGTGTAGACACCATGCAACATTTTTCCATCTCATCCTTATCTGGATAATCCAAAATTCCAAAAATGGGAATAAAATGTCACGGTCCCCTATCTCATGTACATACCCGTGACATTTCTTGAGCGTGGGGTATAAACTTTGTTTATCCCTGTATCTGTGTGTGCCGTGCATGTGTGTATGCATATGCATTTGTGTCGTTTAGTGTGTGTAATCCCATGTGTTCATTGCACATCTGTCCTCTGTTGGGCCTATGTTGTGTGCAGGTGGACGAAATGTATTTTTTGGTAGATGTCCTTGATTTGCAGTGTCAGTGGTGTGCATTGAGAGACAGACCAGTTTAATGCACAAATAGATAATCCCCAGCCTCATGGTGGATGCAATATGATAAGAAATTTATTGTCATGCGAATGTGCTTTCATTGATATCATCATCTGCCAAACGCAGGGAGGGAGAGTGCAAGAGGGAAATTGGGAGAGAAAAAAGAACGACACAGGGAAACATAGAGAACGACAGATACTAAGACAATTAGTCATAAAATGAGACGGAATGAGCACGGGCGAGAATAAAAAACCCTTTCAGTTATACAGAAAGAAGGAACGACAAAGACAGTCAGACAGCAGGAGCAAGAGATAGAAAGAGGCAGATGGGGGACATTAAGTCAAAGTTAAGTAACCATCGTCTGCTTCTTTATCTCACCCAGATATGCTAATCCAGTGAGCCTCTGCTGATATGAGTTTAACAGCCTGGCTGGTGTGTGTGCGAGCCTGAGAGTGAGAAAAGACCCAGTTGTCCTTTTTCATCATGCTTCCAGTTATACCAGCTCTGCTTAGCCAGTACCGGATGACACAGTTATAATCTCATTGAAATGGAAAAGTGAGTATAAGTTAAAGCACTCAGCGATATGTGTGTGTGTGTGTGTGTGTGTGTTAAGGCAAGTAGTAATAAACATGAAAACGTAAACATAAGTACAGTGTTTGCGTTGACGGAACATGTTTGTGTGCACGTGCGATGGTAAAAGAGAGTAGAAGTGTATTCAGTTCATGGGGCGAGGGATTAATGCGCGCATGCACTCATGTGAATCTGTGACAGAGGGATGAGAGTATCAGTGCTAACGGGTTTTTTTGGTAATCAGATGCCAGATGACAATTTCTAAATATACTTATTTAGAGTTAGAGGGCAAGGTGATTTATACTCTACTACTTTATATTTCTGTCATCAAGGCAAAGGTGTTGTTTCAATAACGCTAACACATGTGGATCATGTTCCACGCAAAACACGCATCTTTCTTTCTCTTTTTCTCAAGGCATGACACAGTGGTATACACTTATCCCTAATGTTATTTTCCCATGAAATATTTTCATCCGGCTGGATCATGTGAAAACATTATTTTTGGCTCATTTGATGAGAACGTCCATCCCAGAATAATAAACAGCATCGGTTGTTTGTTGAAATGACATGTATATATAGAGCAACGCAAATCTCTTTCACCCTGATTCTTACTGCTGCCCATGTATCACCACTTTGATGTCCCAAAAGTTCCTTAGACTTAAGAGAAAAACCTACAGAGGGGTTATTCCTCTTTGGAGCATGAACGCTGTCAGTGAATTTGGAGTCTTTTGGGCTTTGTTTCAAAAATTGGTTGTTTGACAGTTAAAGCGGTGCAAAAGGACAAAAATACATCATTCATCCTGTGGGGCATATGATTATGCTTAGTTAAGTTAAATGGAAACTTACCCTTATAGCACATCTGCCACAGGTCTTAGACTTCCTCTCCTAGCTAATGGGAGGATGACATCGCACCATCCCTCTCCAGGGTCGGCATAGTAACCTGCGTCCTAATCTCCATCGGGATTGATCCTTGGGAGGGGGACATCCTGGTGTCCACCTTGGATGGTGGTGTCATCATCTTGCCTCCCCTGGGATTTAACAATTAACCACAGAGCCACACAATTAGATTACATACAACAATTACTTAATTAGAACAATATAATATGTTGCTTGCAATGTTTGCTTGCATTTACTTACCAAATCTTCTTCTGAATTCATTTTAGATTTTTGTGAAATCTGTTTAATATAAATACCTGCTCGACAAGGCATTGTGGTGTCCCACATCTTGTCTGCTCTGGTATTTACAGGTTAAGCTCTACTCAGCTCTACTAGAGGTGTTCTGAACATCACAAAAAAGGTTTTATGTCAAATGCTAAACATAAAATTGCCTGACAGGCTTCTGTTCATATCAAACTTTAAGATCTGACAACCCACGCGCATTGTGATTATGTATCACATGGCTATGAGTTCATCTTCCATTCTTGTGGCCAATCAATTGGACATGCATCTTGCTATCTCTGAGACTTGACCTAGTAACACATTTAGATGATAATCTAACAAGAACCTTCATGTAAGGACATGTCAGTGCCGCGTTCACGTGTGTGTGGTGTGACCAATAAGCTGCTACCACATTTGCACATCTAATTCAAATAAACCTTGTTTCATTTTCACTGACATGTTCATGGGACTTCGATGTGGCACGGTTAGGTGTATCAAATTGTTGCTTTCCCCTAATGACTGGAAGAATATATATATAGTATAAACCCATGTACATGCCCACATGCTGTGAAATCCTTGACACATTTGCAAGCACGGACGGTCACCCAGAGCCATGCATGTTCCCCCGACATGCACACATGAGCACACACTGTAGGTTCCAGAACCCTTTGCTGGTAAAATGACTATTTCAGGCCCCGATGGCTAAAGTGAATAAGGCTCCATTAACTCTCTCTCTCTCTCTCTCTCTCTCTCTCTCTCTCTCTCTCTCTCTCTCTCTCTCTCTCTCTCCCTCTCTCTTGCTCCTTTTCTCTACAGTTCTCTCAATTTTTCCCTGTCCTTCTCTGTTTATTTCCGTTCTAGGCTCTTTCTTTCTTCCCCTCTCTCTCCCCCTTTTCTACCATGCCACCACTTTCTATCCATCTAACTCTGCTTCTCAGCCCTCTCTCTAATATCTCCCCTGCAGCCATTTTCGGGACTCTACAGGGAGGGAAGCAATCTTAGATTTATTTTACCTCCAATTTCCAATTTGAGAGACCCCTGCTGCTGGAGGCGAATCTTCAGAGGGCCTGATGTGAGTCGTCCTGTTAAATTAAAGTCTATAAAAAATGGCAAAATATTTCAGTGGTTCCCCATGTTTATAGAGAAACAAGACCAGAACACTATCCGTGTTCCGTACATGAAGCAGTATGCATCACTTATCATCAGGGTTTCTATGGCCTTGATTCAGGGCCCATTACTGTGGAGTTCCCATATGACATGAGAAGTAACATGACTCAAATAGGCTAAACCCAGGGTGAGACAGAAATAGGCCCAGAGCTAAAAAGTCATGAAATACCCTGACTTGAATGGGACCTGAACGGCTCTCATGTGTCAAGTAAATCCCTTAAATAGAGATGTTAGGCTAGACTATAAGATTTACAGTCTGCTCTTTGTATATGCAACTTTATATGCTTGTTAAATGCCCTTTGTGTAACATTATTTGTTGCACAATGTGTCTGGGACATATACTGTATGTCTCCAGGCTCTGCCAAAAAATCAGACATTCAACAGTTACAGTGGGTATCATTCACATTACAATGAAAGCTCTCTTGGTCTCCCTGTTACTGCTAATCTGACCCCCTGCAAAATAAAACCCCATCTATTCCCGAAATGCCCTTTGATAGTCCATTACTACTGAAAAGAATACAGTCTGCCTTGTAGTCTCCATATGTTCATTCTGAAACCCTCACACAAAAGAGCCACACACACAATATTTCTTTTTTTTTTTCTTTTTTTTTTTTTTTTTTTTGCTCTTGATCTCAAAGAAACACAAACTGTCTCCCTGTCTCAAAAACACACACTCTGCCCTTCCACACACTGTACTCATTGCATTCGCACTCACACAGTCCTCTATTCCCAGTATAAAGCCCAGAGACAGGTGTTGGATTAGCTTTCTGGAAGAAAAGAGCTCAGCTCCTTTGATAGGAGTTGAGCTGGCCTGGAGAGCAGGGAGGCAGGTGCACCACGAGAAGAGAGGAGGGGAGTGAGGCATGTGTATGTGTGTGTGTGTGTGTGTGTGTGTGTGTGTGTGTGTGTGTGTCAGAGGATGCAGCCCAGTCATCCCATCTATTGAGAGGAAAAAGAGGGGGCTTTTGGCAGAGCTGGCTTCTGTAATTGGAGAGTTTGGCACGGCCAGAAGTGAAGCGTGGTTGGCTGTTGCCACGTGGTGACAGTTGCTTGCCAGCCGGCCTGTCTGTACACATGCACATAGACACACACACACACATTCACGCACACGGACACACACAGGCAGACATTTAAACTTTTGAGTGCCTTCCATTGACAAACATTTGTTCGTCAATGGAAGGCATTCCCGATTCTCCCCTGCATCAACTGCTACTTTTACCATAACCTCAAATGTGATTCTCAACCTTGTCTCTGCAATGAACGAAATGGATCATTTCATCATGAATCTTAAAACCCAGCCGATCTTCAGTCAGGATATTTCACAAGATGGTAAATACTTACATTACAGACTCACACACTATACAAACACACGCAAGCTGCCAGCCTGTAACCACGGTAACTGAGAGAGCAAAGGAGGCCTCTTCCAGATGCTTTTGTTCTTAAGGACATCCCTTGGAGACTGTCTGCCATATCACCATGAGACTGTCTCTCTCTCCCTCTCTTACTCACACATAGAGAGACAGGGAGAGGGAGAGAGAGAGAGACATGCACTTCTAATCCTTCAATTTGAGGCTTTTTTCATTTAAATGACCAATTACAGAGACACAGGAAGAAAGAGAGGGGAAGAGAACTAAAGTAGAGGGGGTTGAGGGTAAACTGAACAGCAGATGGAAGTACAGAATACAAAAAGAGCAGTAGATGGGAGAGGTACTGAAGTGTGTGTCTTGTTCAAATCCAGCTGGACCCAACTTAGCCTTGCTGTGAGGCAGGTGCGAGGTGCCATGTACAGTCACAGATTAAGTTCAGGTTCAGGGTAGGTTTAACTCAAGGAAGTAGCACTACTGACTATGTTTAGAAACTGTGTGTTTATGGCAGTTTTAGGACTGTTTGCAGTGCAGGGGCTCTATTTTCCTTCAACAGTACCAAAGAAATTATATTTTCTGGTATTGGTGAGTACATACATATATGTATAAGTAGAGGCCTGACATGCTCTAAACCATGAACTAGAAATACTGTTTTCTTACAGATTCTGCTGTAGCTAAAGGCAGACATGGACAGACACAGATATAATACTCCGCATAACCAGCTTTTTTATTCTATTGTTCAGATGAACCTGTGGAAAACTGCCCTTGCTTATATAGAATAGTTTACCTATGACTTTTTTGGCTATATTCACCAAAATGGCTTGAAAAACACAATAGGAGAGTGTGTGTATGTGAGAGAAGGTGTCTGTCGGGTGTGATCCAGCATGATTAATTGCTGTTAAGTGTGTCTCTCATAAGTGATGTTGTGCCTGGAGAGCAAAGCAGAGACGATTACAGCTCAGACTCATATATCAACCCCCATAGACCAGTGACTGATGACCACTCAGCGCAAATGTTTGAAATGGTACAATTAAAATATGAGGGTAGCTGAGGATCACTGCAGGAACACCAGGCTATAGCCCCAGAAACTGTATGTGTGTGTGTGTGTGTGTGTGTGTGTGTGTGTGTGTGTGTGTGTGTGTGGCTAGGCCTGTAGGTAAAGAGTTGTCACAAGGCTTAAACAAATCACTTGCCATTATTTATGAATGGTGTATGATTATGATTAATATCTGTACCCTGACACATATTTCTAGGGACATTTTCTTTCTGTCCTAGAGTTGTCCATTAGGAGACTAAAAATGAGGCCAAACAATTCCATATTAAAACTTTAATTTATATAAACACTAGCTGTACACTTACATTTTTTCCTGGAAATTAACGCTATAGGATGATTTATGTATGACTTCTCTCTTTATTTGTTTTCTTAACCTAATCACTTAATCGTGTTCCATTTCGATCCCTGTTTTCTTTTTTTTAAAAACACATTAATATAAACTGCACCTATTTCTAATAATAATTATTATCTAACAACTTTAATTTGTATTGAGTCGGAGTGACTAATGCTGTTATACTGTAAGATATATATATATATATATATAACTCTACCCCTAGCACAGAATATTTGTATGACTGATGCATTTAGAAATCCCCAACTGTGGCTTTACCATCCTAACCTGATTCGCTGTGTCCCCCCTGAAGCTTCTCCGATTGTTAATAAATGATTACAGGAAATACAACCGATTTTTTTTCATAACTAGCATAACTAGATTTGTTGAAGACCAAGTAAAGCAGATAGCCTTTGGCCACAGTTTTATGGACATCATTGTGATGGGGCAGCATGTGTTAGGATTACAATAATATTTGCATAACATTTTTTCTTTTCTTTCCTTCCTTTTTCCAGAAAACTGAGCCATCGTTTGCTTAAAGGACTCTGAATTATTGGCAAATTAGAGCACTGGTCCAAGGTTTTCTAAGTATTACTGGAAAGAGCTGGATAATTGTGCAACATCAGTGCTCTTTGGTGTGCTGTCTCCATTATTCTAATACAGGGCGCATGACAAAGGAAAAAGGTGAATTTAACCAATACATTTCACTAAAGGAAACCTATTATGTCAGTTTTCCAAATTACAAAATGTGTGCTTTCTTTTCTCATGTGTGCCACCTTTCCTTGAGACTGTATAAATGTTGCCACAGTTTAATGTCTGTACAGCTATAACTTTGACAGCTTTGTCCCACAGAGAAAGATCGCTTCCATCAGAGCAGCACTTTTTTGCCCCCTCCAGTCAATGGTTTATGAAATACAGCATGGCCCAAGTGGAAAGTCCGAGCTTCCAGCTCTGGTATGGCAGAATGACAGAGAAATCAATAAGATGAAGAATGGACAATAACACCAAGGCTAAGGTTCCTGAGATGGATAGATCAGGTGTCCCTCCCTCTCATCTATCATAAAATGTAAGGGAGGTGGGGGAGCTAATAGAAGTGAAAGCATGTTGACTTGAATACAAGTACAAAATTTCATAATTTATTTCTCCCATTTGAGAA
This sequence comes from Protonibea diacanthus, assembly GCA_028641955.1. Classification (NCBI taxonomy): domain Eukaryota; kingdom Metazoa; phylum Chordata; class Actinopteri; family Sciaenidae; genus Protonibea; species Protonibea diacanthus. The sequence goes on along the minus strand of CM053983.1, from coordinate 10,665,520 downwards.
AATTAACAATAAACTGTCATATACCATAGTTACTGGTTTGAGTGAATACATCTTGATATGGTGGTGTGGATTCAGATGGACAACTTTTTAACTGTAACATGTATTGTTTTATAATAGTAAATATTCAAGTCATTACCTTTATGTCTTTTATTGTTATGATAATGTAAAATGAAAGAAATAATGTGAAATAAATTATATAAAATATAAAAGTGCTATTACACAAGCCATGTCTTATGGGACAAAAGTTATTATTGGGTATTGCATGAGCTGATTTCATGTCAAACACTCATGCACGGAATGATTGATGGACTGAGTTGAGTTAGAAACTTACATCAACATAATAATTTTTATTTTGTTGTTTTTACACCACACTCCTTAATCAAAATGACAGACAGTGCTCACAAAAGAAGCCAACATGCCTGAATGAAACACAGATATGGTAAAACACTGATTGAGCATGGATTGCAGATGTGGATAAACTAATTTAACACCTACACAGCATGTATTCAGTGCGGATGCAGAACCCATGATGCCCAGTAGATGTCAGCCTTGTTAGTAGGAAGTCATTATTGGCTCCAGCACTTGTGTTTACTGTGGTACATAAACAGCAAAGTACGTGCTGTGCTGAGCTGCTTGAATGATTTATCAGTTAATCTCATTTATAGCAACATTATTACTGCAATAATATTGTGGCTATTGGATCCATTATCAGAAAACACATAATCATAACAAGATACTGTACAGAGAACAGTGGGCAAAATGTAAAATCGTCAATAGATCTCCAGAATCCTCTGTAGTCATCATGACACAGGAACCCACCCAGTGATTACAATTGATTGTAGCTCTCACTGTTTCCTGACTAATGGCTGCCGAGTGATGTATTTTGGGTACACATCTTATGAACCTACATTAGCCTGTGGCTGCTGTTTTGTTTTTTGTTTTTGGTTGACAATATGTGTTTATTTTATGTAAAGAGTACAGAACCTGTCTCCGTAATTACTTGGATATTTGACATTTTTTTAGATTTTATGAACGTACAGTTGCTTGTATGAAAGCATCAATAAATCAGCGCCCACCCGGATTTAAGGCTTGCGGCAAAAAAACACATGTGGAGCTGAAGTAGTTTGGAAAAGTGCGTCTGACGTTATTCTCAGCGAGTGTTTAAAGGAATCTCAGGGAGAAGGCTGACGAATCCTTCTGCTGTTTTAAGTGAGTCACAGTTTGTGTGTATTTCGGTCTATGGGTAATCCAGCGTGCAAGGTGGGAAGCCATGGGTGAAGTTGATTTTGAGAGACAAACATGAATCCCACACACTTAAAAGGGAAACATGTCGGTACTTAACCCAAAAGCTAGCCTACAGCAAGGAATTAAAGCAAGTTTATCACTACAAGCTTAGTTCAAACCCCATATCTTATTCCAAAATAGTGTTGAAAAATAGATTGCATGTGGAAACCCAAGTCATGCTTCTCGCAAGTAATGATTTCAACATGAAGGGGAGATGGGAACAGTGGAATTAAAAGAAGGAAAATAACTGGAGAAAAGGATCTGGATTTGGGCAATTTGTTATAATTATCAGGAGCAGTTCAGTAGGTTAATGGTGCTCAGCTCTCAGTAAAACTCATGTTAAACCACTTGTTAAAGAAGCGATGGCTCGTGTAGCTGCAGCATCATAGCTTAATGTAGGTCACGATGTCCTGCCAGGCTGCCAGGTAGCATTGCCTTTGTTATTATCTTGTTTGAGTCTAAATAATTTACCAGTCAGACAAATTATGGCCCATCTTCCTGATATCTTAGTAGGTAAATTTGTTTTATTTTATCTATTTATTTTTTTTGGACCTATTTTGTTACATGCTCACAATATTATCACCCGCCTGAATGAAAGGGGAGTGAACACAGTCACAACTGTGAGTTGTAGTCATATCTGTTCAGCTGCTTCTGCTTTGTGGATTTGTATACCTTTATGCATGAGTAAAGGGATCACACCAAACCACATTTCACAGTAATTGTTTTGGAATTTGGATTAGCATCTCTGAACAACCCATGAGCCCAACACGTGCCCATAACAAGATACACACTGTGTGAGTGTGGCATACCATTAGTATAAATGTTCTATTGTTTCTTTGCTCTATGACTAATAATCTCTCCCTAACCCCTCCCTACACCATCTCTCTCTCTCTCTCTCTCTTTCCCTCTAATGAGCTGTGGCCTGTTATCAGTCATTACAGGAAGCCTGATTATCCAACTGGCATTCTGCACACGCTCAAAGAGAACTTCCTGAAGGTGACCTTTCCACGTCGCCATAGAAACCACCCCTCTCCGCTCTGAGATGCTCAGCTTGTACACAGAGCGAGGGAGCGAGGGAGTGAGAGAAAGAGATGACGGAACATTTTCATCCCAAACAAATGTGCATTAGTATGCTGCAATGTGATAGCACACGCACAGGACATTTTGTGATGTGGCGGCACAGATTATTTTGTCAACCAAAAATAAACAGATGTGAACTCTCCTATTATGAAACATGTGGCACTCACAGGCTTCAATTTCCTATACTGTGTTTGTATATTTGGTCCCGCCGGCCTCAAGGCAGTTGTCACAAATACTCAGAAAAAAAAGAAAAAAAAAGAAAACACACAAATAAAGAAGTAGCAGTACAAAATGACCACTTGATGTGTGCACTTCACTACTGTGTCTGCATTTGTTAGTTACAGCACAGACCACTCAAGAAACAATAACACATAAGAGCTTTGAAAGATGTTTAAGGCCCTTGTGTCAAATAGGGTTGTTAGGACTGAACACCTGTACAAAGTGAGAGATGAGAGAGTTTGCTTTTGAGAAGAATGCCATGTTATCAGTGAAACTATGTCCTGTTCATTTGTCCATCAATATCAAATCTTTAAGGGCCTGCGATAACATACATCAGTCAAAAGGCCGGGATACACTCTGTCCCCAGCCGTAAACGGCATATCATCATCTGTATGTGGATCATAGGCAGTAAAACAAATATGTCTGGGCCTTGCCAGTTCATTGCAAATAAGGTGACGCATTAAACTGAGCACTAAAAAAAAAAAAAAGAAAAAGTCTCATCACTGAGGACTTATGTCTGTTAATTGTTATACTTTTAAGTTTTGTTTAGTGTATTTTGCTCACTTGAACTTACACAAGTCAAATGCAGATATAAATAAGCAAATCAAATTAAATCAAGCCGTTATATTGACTGAGAAGATGTAGACTGAAGCATTTGCATATTACACCTTTTTTTACATTGCTATTTATAGATCCTTTTGGATTGAGGCACTGAAATTTTAATGCGTCATACCCATTCATACCTCCTGTTTTTATATTTGTTAGCTTGTTTTGATTATCTTTGATTATCTTTTATTTAAAATATTACACATTTCCATTTCCTTTCCAAGTTAAGTTAAGTTTAACTGTTATACATTTGCTCTAATCTTTGTAAATTCCTCTTAATTCATACTGACTGACTCATCTTAAATAAATAATAATTTGTCATTCATTGATACAATAGTTTCCATTGAATCTGTATCATAAACCAAGACTGTTCAAACGACACCTGTCCTCATAGAAATGCTCATTTAAAAAATAAAGTAAAACAGCTTCTCCTCTGAGACGTAGCAGCTCCACTTCACCTTACAAATATCCCCAAGATCATTGTCATGGTGACAGCTGCTCCACTGCTTCACTGGCTCTTGTTCAGCTAATGTTTGGTGCGTACTAACCTCTCTTGATTTGCCAGATAACAAAGACATGCCATTCAACATCTGCCAACCAGCTGTCAGTCTTGACTTATTTGTCTCAGCTCATCATCTGGTCCAGTCACACGTCCAACCAGCTTCCCCATCATAATCAGCCTGAGTGTAGCTGTCAGTCACGTTTTTGCCAAATTGCTGCCTCAGTGGTCCTGTCTTTATCGGCAGCCTGTGTTCTCTCAATATTCAGCTGCTGGCTGTAATTATCTTTCGACCAAGTAAACACTGACTTTTCCATACCTGCTCTGCCTACTGAGTCTAAATGTTGTGCACCAGATCAGTAATCCGGTGTCTCCTCTTTTTAAATGCCCATTGGAAATGAATTAGTGTTGATTGATGTTGCTTAAGTGCAAGTAGGAGTCTTTTTAGCTGTCACATAGTCAAACCTCAGAGAGGGAATAGTAATGGGAGTAGTAATTAATCCAAGCCATATGTGACTTTAATTAAATTCCAAAGCCAGAAACAAAGGAAGCCAACATTTTCCTGAAGATATCGTCAAACACTGTTTGACACTCATCTCCTTATAGTGCATGCCTGTGTGGCATTCTTTTGGCAGTATAAGTGAAGTGAATTCTAGCCTCATTTTAGGGCCATCACAGTTGTTCCACAATATGGTTTTGCAGAGCATTTCTTAAAATCTGAACTGAGGTTCACACTTCACCATTTGGCAGTTTCAGACCACTCAACGTACTGTACACAGTGTGCAAAGTCACAGACCACACCACAATTCTGTGAATGATGAGAACATGTGATGCTGAACTTCTGTGTAAATGCTTATTAATTGATGCAATTACAGTCAGGCCCAGATGGACGATTGCCCAGAAATCAGCTTATTCTGTGGCAAAACTTTAAAACCTAAAAAGGAAAAAAAAACTTTCTCTCATCCAGACGTGCAGACTATGAAGTCACGAACACTGTTTTTTTTTTTTTTTTTTTACTGAACAGCAGATTCTTTCTCATTATTTATTGAACAAGGACTCTGAGTCGTGATGTGGCTCGTCTTCTTAGGTCATCATACCTTCCTCAAGAGGAGCATTGAGTTGGTGACTAATACAACAGTGTACATCACTGACAGTACTAAAAATAGACTGCCCTGGAATGTGATTGGAATTCTGGATACAGTGTGTGTGTTCTGCATTATTATGTAGCTGCTGTGGATTTTGTATTTCCTCCTTTATTCACTGAAGGTCATAATTTGTGTTTCTATATCTGGTGTGACATCGTATTGAACCAGTCTTTAAGCTCAATTTACTGTATTGTCTATCTATCTATCTATCTATCTATCTATCTATCTATCTATCTATCTATCTATCTATCTATCTATCTAAGCATGAATATTGAATCTTGAATGAATGCATCGCTGTTCAGTAGCCTCCTGTCTGGTTATTTATATTCGCCATTGAATCACATTTTGTCATGGATTTGGCGCTTGCGCAGTAGACAGCGTGAAAATCTGAATCATCGACGGAAGAGAGAGAGAGAGAGAGAGAGAGAGAGAGAGAGAGAGAGAGAGAGAGAGGTGACTGTAGAGTGATGGGACCCGGCTGAGGGAACAGCAGCGAGTGATCACTCTCCGAGCTGGTAATGACAGGTAAAAAAAACGATTTTTAATGATTTTGAAGATTATTTCTGTGATTACAGAAAGTCAGCTGGATTGATGATTTTGTAAATAACCTATCAGGGAATCAGATTTCCTGCGTAGACGCTGGTGTCATCCCTTGCACACGATAAGATCTTGCACATCTGGAAGTAGCGTTCATGTGGAAAAGGGAAATGCCGAAAAACATTTTTTTTTCTTGTAGGTGTTTTTAAACTTTGTGCTGTCACCTTTAACCGAAGTCGTTTATTTCTTTGTTGATTTCTGAGCGTTTCGTGCGTTGTATCCTAATCAGATGGAATCAAACTTCAACCCTACAGCTTGTTGATGTCATTTTTTTTAGAGATTCTGTTTTTCAGGTGGTTAAGGCGTGAAACGACGTGATTAGATCCAGATGTTTTGATGCAAAGTCCGTCTTTTTTAAGTTGAATTGAAAACGTGTTGTGTCTATTTGCGTCTCATGGGGGGGTTGGGAGGACGAATGGATGAGGTCTGTTTTCAGACTGGCGTCACATATTACGTCTGTGTGTTTTCCTGCTGGGCTCAGAGCTGGATGGTAATAATGGCGTTCAGCACCACGGCCAGCTCCCGGCTGAACGCATGTTTCTGGCAGTGTCACAACACCATTTGGACATTTACATCTTCACCTTGATGAATATATTGATGTGTTCTGATTAATATTGTTCAAAACAACGTTTGGTTTTGGTCGAGATATATTTAGTTTGCTTGACTCGTGTGTTGTGGTTGAGGAAAAATGTCAAAATACGAGAGGATGCACCTGGATAGGAATGTAAATGACCTCACGAGCTTCATCTTCGAGCTGTTAGCTGATCCGAATTCAGTATTGAACCATTTCACTGTTTGTGAGAATATTGTTTTAATGTAGCCACAGTTGACATATTACATCACAGTTATTTTATTCGGCCTATCTTGTATGCTTAGATGGTGTCATGGACCACATAAGGTCAAGGGCACTGATTAAATCTATGAGCACTGAAGCAAATGTTCTGTTGCTTCAAAAACATGTTTTTTATAAATAAGTATAAAAACAAACAAACAACCAAAAAAAGGTTGTTTTGTTTTTTCTTTAATTCCTAAGAGTACATCCACAACCACACGTCTTACATACACATTTAGGATTCAAATGTCAATAAATTAGGCCTCATGTGAGTCCCTGTAATTTAAAAGACATAATAATAATCAGCAGTCTTTCATATTTCCATATCTTGCCTTTTTCATCATTTGATCAGATGATGAATATTTAAAGTTTCTTGAATCTATGCAGATATGGGTACAGAGAGACTTCACAGCATCTGGGCAGAGCCAAACGTTCATGCAAGTCCTAACCAGGTACAAATTAAGCAGTAATATGATGAACACAAGGTACCAGGGAACAGTGTGCCCATGTGTGCTCATTTTAATGCAGCACTTAAATCATCACACTCATATTATCATCCTGAAACGCTTCACGTAAACTGTGTGAATTAATGTTTAGCAATTAGTTATAGTTAATAGAGAGGGGGCAGTCTCTGTCTCCTCATGCATCAATGCAGTTTGTATCACCCAGGCTATAAGGATCTTTATATATATATATATATACATGAGGCCAGTGTGTGACCTGTGACTCTGGGCTTTAAAAAGTTCAAAAATAAACAAGACACTTCTGATGTCCTTTCTGATGGCAACATTGACTGTAGGTTCAATAGGCTCTTTTGTGCTAGGCCTCTCAGATTTCCTCCCACATGACGCTCATTTTGCATTACTGCATGTTGTAAATTGTACTTCTACTGTTTATTTGCACTGATACTTACCTGCATACAACAGTGTAAATACTTCCCTTCAGAGTTCAGATGTGTGGTCTGTAACCATTGCTACTTTATTGTACACTACATCACCAACTAATTCATTGATTTACAAACAGTTCCTGATGAACCACAAGGCCTATTAAGTCACTGGTTTATTTCAAGATTTAATCTCCTGAATCACATCAGTTACAAATATTGTTGTGTTGTTGAGAGCAGTTTCTTCATCCATTTGTCTCTTGTGTCATGGGAACACAGGATGCTGCTCAGGAAGCGGAACATATTTGAAATGAATGTGACATTCGGATATGTGTCTTCACTTTTCACTTTTTTTGGCATGCACAAGAAACATTGCCGACGGTGGGATCAATGTTATATTCCCACTTCTGTTCCCCAGTCTATTTTTGTTATGGTGCAACAGAAACAGCAGTTGAGATTTAGTGCTAGCTGACAAAAACTTGAGGCATAGTTATGTGTGTTTGTATTGAGGCAGTGAGCTGTAAAATGTCTCTGGATCTCAAATGGGTGTTGAGGGAACTGCAAGTGTGTGTAAAATGACATTTCCTGGAGTAGGTGTTTTATTGTCTTTTTATGTGATTTTTTTTTTTTTTTTTTTTTTTTTTAGGATGCAAGAGTTACTTTTATAACAACAAAACAAAGAAACAAGCATCAGGTATAATAGCTGTAATATAATAGTTAGTTACATTCCTTGCATGAGATTTATGTAAAAAACGCGAGTTGGGGCAGATGGTGCACATTATTGATTAAAAGTCTATTTAAAGAACCCGAGACTTGCACTGTGAGATACTCATGGATGTTTTTGCTTATATATTTGGTAGTAGTTGGTAAAGCTGATACACTATCTGCCTTGACAAGAAAGCATGCTAAACTGTATACAGTATGTCCTGCAATAAAAATAAATAAATAAATAAAAACAAATATATAGTTTTGATGCACAGCACAAATAAAAGTTTTGAGTTTCTGAGTTTTACATGTCAGCACTTTAGTCATCCCAATATTAAATCTAACAAGGAGGATAAATGCAATATTTAATGGTTTGTTTCATAACAGCAGACAAGGAGAACACATCATTAATCTCAATGTACTCTAGTACGATGCTTTATATGATGTTACATAATTTTCTGGCACTGTGTCAGTGGGTGCATGCCTGTACGTATGAATATGTAAGTGTACTACAAACGTTTGTGTGAGTGTGTGTGTGTGTGTTTGTTTGTACATGTTCATGCATGGGTAAGAGCTGGAGAGCGTTTGTCCACTAATCGCACGGACGGTTTCTTTAGGCAAGCAAGCTGTCATGCATTCATGCATGTGTATGTGTGTCATCGAGCAGGTAGACAGATGTGAAGGATGACTTCTTGCTCAGAGATCTGTGGGTCGGAGTATGCAGAGCAAGCTCAAGCCAGTGGGAACTGCCAGCAGTATGGAGTCCGCTCCTACCTACACCAGGTACAACTCAGATATACACACATATACATATATGTGCTTTACCAACTACTACCAAATATATAAGCAAAAACATCTATATACATATATGTGTGTATCTTCATTTCTGCTGTGTTTTTTTAGAATTGTAATGTAAAAAAAAAACATATATCTCGGATCTCTCATCTAGTTTTATGAGGAGTGCACAGCTTCTATCTGGGAACGTGATGAAGATTTTCAGATTCAGAGATCGCCTAGCAGGTGGAGCTCTTTACTCTGGAAGGTAATCATGTTATATTGTAAGCAACGACCTGTAATCTCAACATGACTTTTTTTCTGTACGGAACAGAACAGTCTCTCGTTTATCTTGCAACTTCTTTTGTTGTTGTTGTTGTTGTTGTTTGTTTTTGGGCCAGGTCTGTCTCGCGTTTGGCACCCTGATCTTGTTTGCAGGCCTCATTGTTCTTCTGGTGGGTTACGCCACTCCAACCAGGTTCGAAACATTTGGCGAGGATGATCTCCTTTTTGTTGACAGGTATAGGAATGATTATAGGTCACTTTTTGGACCCAGACATTCATGTTAGGCTTCTGATTAATGCTTTGAAATAATTGTCTTTTCTTGAACAGCCACGCTGTCAGTTTCAACCGTGCACTGGATGTCTGCAAGCTGACTGGTGCTGTGCTGTTCTGTGTGGGAGGCACCTCCATGGCTGTGGGTCTCCTGCTGTCTGCCTTTGCCAAAAGCTACTCCAAAGAAGAACTGTATCTGCAGCAGAAGTTTAAGGAGAGGTTGGCGGATCTGCAAGCAACAGTTGGTAAGGTTTCTCTCTCCACTGGAGTAAATAAAGGTTACAAATGCCAGACAGTAAATAAGTGAAATGTGAAATTTGCTGTCGTGTGTATGAATATTCCACATAGCTAGACTGTTTTTTGTTACAGGTACCCCCATAATGAGAGCGCCTACCCCTGGAGAGGGAAAGGTGCCAGTCACACTTTCCAAAGTCCAGAACATCCAGCCGACGACCACAAAGTCAGAGACCTGACAGAAGTCCAGATGAAGGCATAAAGTGAAGAAGTGTGTGTGGTGATTGACTGGCGTGCAGACTAAGCGTGAGTGCGAACAGGCGAGTGTATGTCGATCTATGTGAGCATTTTCTCTTTTGAAAGGTCAGCTTACATGACTGGTAGTGTTGGTTTTTCATCTTTATTAGCTGTGTTTGACATTAAAGCTTGGTTTTAAGGTGATATGTGTAGAGTTAATATAGCTGAGCAAAGTTTAAGTCTGCTTTTTTGAACATCACTTGCTCAAATTCCCGGTAATCTGACAAAGCACACACAGGTCTGGAGCCCGATCCAGAAAACAAACCACAAAAACAAATCAATAGAACACAGCTGCTGAACAACATCATCATCGTATCCACTGAGTATTTTCTCTGTCAAGGGGTTTCACATTTTGTAAAAGAGGATGGTGTTACTGCTGTAGGGTGTAGAGCAGCAGATGCAGTGTTTGAAGTTGTTGGTGATTGCCCCCCCCCCCCCCCCCCATACATAGAAATGATCAAAAGAAGTGCAGAACACACAACTATTATTATCTCTGCCTAAAAGGAGATCAGAGGAGTGTTTTTTTATGTGCAGAATACATCGTGTGTACTGTGTGTGTGTACATGTATATGCAGTGCAACTTCATCACAACACTCAGTGAGAGCTGTCAATCAAAACCGCACAATATGAATACACACGCTTTAGCTTAGGGATACGTCTTTTAAGTACTGTTTACATGCAACAACAAGCCAGGAGAAGTCTTAACAGATACTTGGCTCAAAGTTCACACATCATCAGAAGAGATTAGAGAGAAACACAGATTAGAACAGACCTTCAGGGTAGATTCCATGCTGACATTTCTTCTTGCCTTGTTAGGCCTCTGACCTTGTCTCTTTCAGTGAATCTTCAGACACGATCGATAGACGAGACCAGACAGACTGATGAAAGGTACATTGAACCAGATGGAACATGCAGAACAACATAGTCTGTCATTTAAAACAACCATCCCAGCCCAACAGATCATTTTCAAGATCGTAAAAAAAAAAAAGAGACATTCATCATGACCACTATCTCATTCTGTTTTATTTTTCACTCCATTACCCGTGTTCCTCCTTTCTCCGTCCCATTCTCTGTCTGTCACAGTATGTAGACACACACCTATCCACCCAAGCGGGCACATTTTTGTAACATTTTGAATCAAAATGTTGACCGTTCTGAGTCATGAGTTGGTAAAAAAAAAATAGATGCACAGGTGCTGCGCGTTAAAATGAAAGGGCGCCTCGGGAGAGACAAACAACGTGACAGATGCGTTACACAACGGGGGGATGAAGAGAGCACATTCAGCTCTCCAATGAGCTACATTGTTCTGTCAGTATAGTGCTCTTTGTTTTCAGTCTGTCTGGATCCACAGATACTTCAGATACAATAACTGCCTTCCTGTGCTGACACACAAAACTTGAAACTAGGGTATTTTGAAGTAAGCTGAACAATACACAGTATACACTACAGAAATGTTTGTCATCAAAGCTTTTTTTTTTTTTTTTTAAACTGGTTGCATATTCACTTGCATATTGCAGTACATGTGAAAAATAAGTTATATCAAGATATTTTTCTTAGGTTTGTTTGATGTATTCTATATAAGCTTGCTGCTCCCATACTCTTCCATGCTTTAAGTTACAGGCACAACAAGCTGTTAACGGTTATTATTTGCTACCTAAAACGTTTTGTCTATGTGTATTAGAAATATGTTTTGAAATTGTGATCATGCCACTTTAAAATATCTTTGTTGCTGTTTATCTTTTGAGTTCATAGCACTCAGATACAACATACACTGCAAACATGCATCATTTATTTCACTGTATTTAGTTAGAATAATCTCATAAAGGTAATCACAGTCCATCAAGTGCCATCAACATGCCTACTACTGTGCATCAATGCTGCCGGTCCTTCCAAACAATAGCACCTCTTCAAATCCATGCAGCCAGATACTTTATGAATTGCTATGATGGCTACTTACTCGTGCACTCATGTAAATTGACCTTTTTTGATATTAGTCCCACAACCTCTTCTCTTCTTTCTTTCTATTTTTACTTTGAAAAATTCTGTGATGAAGTTTTAACACATTTGGTGAACAACACAAACAAGTAGCTATAACTATGAGGAACAATATATTAACAATGAAGACATTAAGACTTACTCAACCACTGCTAAGCTGCAAACCTACAGTACAAGAAAGGACATCAAGACGTTAAATGGTTAGAAACAAATCCTTCAGTGTGGTCAGAGCCTTATTATTAAGTGATCCATAAATGTGCTGACTATTTCCATGCTGTGAATTGTGAGTTTATTTTCATCCTTATGTTGACCAAAGTTGAGTTTTGCATTGCAATTCTTAATAAATAGTTTTGTTTTGTTTTTCTCTGCTCTGACCATCAAAAAAAAAAAAAATGTTCTCCAAGTGTCTCCTGATGTAACAGTGGATTATCCCAGTAAATTAAAAAAAAAAGTATACTGTACTTATTGAAGGTTGGATAAAGAACAAATATGCAGTATATATCAATGTCTATATACAGTACATGTATTTTTCAAAGAACACAATAAAATTGAAATATCCGCAGCTCAAAATGTCTGAAGATTGTGTTTATCCTTTTGATCATAACACAATATCGCATCACTCAACTGTCATGTGCAAATAAACATGAAAAACCTTTATAATGTATGTTGAAATCAATCTCAGAAAGAGTTTACACACTTTAAGTTAACTATTTTTCAGTTTTATTTAGATTTATTGTTGTAATTCTGTACTTTAATCAACTTTGTTTTCATTGTAAAATCACGTCTGATTTTTTTTTTTTTTTTAATTTGTCCCAAACTGGTATTCACATGTTTTAATCCTATTTTAACAACCTGGGATACAAGGTTAGTTCAGTATACTGTTCACGTAAAAGCAAAGGTTGTTTTTTGTACTATCCCATTCCTTTCATGGAGAAAAACAGAGAAGAAATGAGTAATTACAGGATTTGGTTTTCATTAATTAAAAGACTCCAAACTGTCAATGGTGTTCCAACATACTGAGCCTTCATTACACTGTGTAGAAGCTCTTACCGTAATCAATCAGGAGAGTCGTTTAGGTAGGAGTGTCACTGCTATTCAGAGCCTTATTAACACCTACACACACACACATACAGACTAAACGAGGCCAGTGGAGGAGATAAGACAGAATTGATGGTAACTCCAGAAATAGCAGAAACAGGATCATCACCTCAACCAGTCAGGCAGCATGACTCACACATGCACATCCCTGCCCCCGCCTCTTCTGCCTTCCTCTGTGTCTCTTGCTCTTTGCTCTCTCCTTCTACCTCACCCTCTCTCTCTCACCCATGTTCCCCCTCTAACGTGGGATGGTGACTCACAAACACATTGACTGCATGAATCCCAATTTGAACAGCTGCAGGGATGAGAGGGTGGTGAGGCCATCATAGACACTGAATTAGATCACAGTTCACACTACAGTTTCCTGCCTGTGGGAGGCAGTTTTATAGTGGCTTTATGCAACATGGCTTCATGGGAAAACAGAGAGGCAAAATGACTGAATAAAAATAAAAGACGTGTTAGCTACAGTACATCACATTCTAAATCATGTCTCACGTGTTGTTCTATGAGATGTCCCGATTCCTACTGATTAAGGCCTTTTAAAACACAAGAATGTTGCGCACTAACCTTCTAATCTTTGTTGCTGAGGTCAAATACATACAGTAACTGGTATAATGCCAAATGATGAAAATCTCTCTACACATGCTGCATCATGTGTTCTAGGTTCAAAATTACATGTAACTGTAACTGTTACTGTACACACTTTTATGCATACAATTAAACAAGTTAATGGCATGCATGTAAATACTGCACAGAAATCCAGCATTGCAAAGGGCTAACACCTTTATGCCGATATCGACAACTACAGAATGTAATTCCTACAGTATTGTCATGTCAGTTCAACATGGCAGACTCCATAGAAGTGGACCTGCTGTGTCTGTCGATAAAAAGGTCATTACTGTATACGCTAATGAAAACACAGTTCTGCATATGATATTACATTTCTGCTATTTTCTGTAAATAGAGCCTCTGGACCTGGACCTGGACTGGACCTGGACTGGACCTTTAAAGGATGCAAATACTTCTTAGCCAACAGTAATATGTACAGTAATGACAGGTTATTAATTACTGAGAAAGTACACGCTTTTGCTTTTTAAAAGTACTTACCGAAGAGGCATTTAAAAAAAAACATTAATAAAACATAAAACATTTATAAAACATCATTATCTATCCTTTTCATAGAGATTGTCCAATTTGAGTCCATAGTAATGTTAATACCGACCTTACCTGCTGCTGAAAAAAAGGTTAGCACACTTTAAGTCATATTTTTTGTTTTTATTATTATTTGACAAATTTGATTAAAGTCATTTTATACTAAAGTGACAGGGACAAAGAGATGGAGCAAAGTGCGTTTCCTTGAAGCATCTTTTAAAGGTACCCAACTGTCATTTTCTCTTTTATTTTCTGGTAGAAGATATAAATAAACAAATATGCATGACACGCAGTGACTACATGATGAATGATTATTATTTGGAATATGTCATCATATAACTGCTAGAGCTGAACATTCAGATACATACAGTGTGCTTACAATATAACACATAGCTTATTGTATTTCACTTAAAGTTCAATGGTATCACTTGTTTGGGGAAATAAACAAAAATACCATACATACAAAAAAACCTCTAAAAATCTCTAAAAACCATAATCACAATCATACCTGATGAAAATAAACCTATGTTTAAAACATTCAACATTTGACTGTACCTACATTTAACTTACTCCAGTGCTCAAAGACGCTCTACACTGAAACAATAAAGCAAAAAGAGGTCTGTCTTAATGAAAAACAAGAGTATATTACTAAAGCTTTTATTTGTTTTGTCTGTTTCAAACATGATAGTTAATATTAATATCTGATAAATAGCTTTTGAATGCATACCTGAAATTATGATAGTGTTTTTGTACTTGACGTCATTCCAGCAGTCAGTCATTCAAAGCTTGTATTACCTGCTCCACTCTGAGACGCTGCTTTCTTATCAGTGCAGATTCTACGAGGCCACCTAGCAAAGTATTTCTGATTATGTCTTGCGTTGCTTTCTGCGAATTCAATCTGCCACCTTCATTACTTTTAGGCTGAACTGTAAGCATTGCTTACTATTTTCAGCACGGCTCAGCCAGTAGCTGACATTCTCTCCTTCTTTCCTAAGCCTTCTCTTTCTTGCTTTTATCGTGATTATCTTTATCATCACCCTCTGCTTGCTCTCCATTTGCTGTGGCATCTTTGGTACTCGCTGAGTTTTTATCCTCTGTGGCCAACTCTGCTTCACTTTTCACCTCATCAGCTTCTCCACTGACCTCTCCGTTTACCTTTTTCTCTTCTTCTCCTGACTCTTTCGCAGCTTCCTGTTGTGTTTTGCTCCCATCTTCTTTGCGGTTACTGTTTCTACTGTGACTTCTGCTGCCATCATTCTCTTTTGTCTCATTATCTGGCTGAGTCTTCCCTGGGTCTTTGCTGTTTTCTGTCTCTTTCTGTTCCCCCCTTTTGTCTACATCATTAACCTCGTTGCCTCTCTCCCCCTCTCCACTGTCTTTATCTTGCTTCTCTTCATCTTTATTTTTGTCTTGCTCATTCTTTTCACTCTCAGAAAACATATGGCCTTCATCTTCTTTCTCTTTACTGTCCTGGTTCTTATCACTGTTGCTACTACTGGACCCCTGCTCCTCACTCTTAACCTCCTCCTTACACTCATCCGTGACCTCCTCCTTCACTTCAGCTTCTACCTTTTCCTCCTCCTCCTCCTCCTTCTCCTCCTCCTCCTTCTTCTCCTCCTCCTCCTCCTTCCCCTCCGATCCTGTTGTTGCCTCTCCCTCTTTTTCATCATTTGTCTCCTCTTTGTCCTCCTTCACTTCTTCTTTGTTCATGGACTCGTCTTCTTCTTTGGTGTTTTCAGCAGCGGCCTCCTCCTTCTCTGATGCCTTTTCATCATTCTCCTCTGCGGCTTTTGTATCATCATCTGCAGGTTTCTGTAATGCAATAATACCACAGACACAATTTATAAGCTCTAAATATTTTAACAGGCCTATAGTGTAATTGGATTGTTTACAGTAATTTTCTGTGCGACCTACACTTTCCTGAAAGAGAGCGACAGCACTATTGAATCATGAGCACTTACAAATCAAGTGGAGCCAAAGGGTTTTTTTTTTTGTTTTTTTTATGACATGTCAATCAATATGCAACAAGTCAAGTAGTCATCTTACTAATGCTAATCAAACAGTAGGTATTCATTAGTGTGTAACATATGTAACTAATTACTGGATAATTAAATAAGAGGTATTGCATAATTATATAGAAACACATGTCAGCAAATACCAACAAACAACTCATTTGCTCATATTAATATGAATACTGTATCATAAAGCATTAATAAGTGAAAACAGGTGATATAGATGTGTTAACATATAAAGAGATCAGAATCTCCCAATCACTGTTGAAGACACATCAGTATCACTGAGCAAGAATAACCAGACCCACAACATTATGTCAGGCAACGTGCCTGCTGTGTGTCCTAATGAGAGGTTAGATCAAACACAATGTGCACATACGTCCCTTTACACAGATGACGTTGTTTGTCCCTGTAATATGTGTGTGTGTGTGTTTACCTCTTCAGCTGGCTGGTCTTTGGGGGTTTTGTCCTCAGTGTTTCCACCATCTGCCTTTGATTCAGGGTCATCTAGGAAATAGAGAAAAAAAAACAAAAAAACAGAGGTTTTAACATGATTATTGTAAACGTGAGAGAGGCGTTGGCTGATTTCTACAGAAAAGGTGGCTGTTTCTTGGAAACTAATGAAACGGTTTAACGTGTGTTTCTGCGAGCGATGTGACATATAGAAATCCATGTGTTTCATCCTAATGTGTGATATTGTGTCCTGAATGGGCTTGTTAGAGGGGCACCAAAACATAAAGGTGAGTGATGGGTGTCATCCTGGTGCAAATACTTATTCCATCACACACCAAATCAGAGAAAATACAGACAGAGAGAATAAAATTGTAATTGCATGTAAAGACATGAATAATATTTAGATTCACCAAGCTCTGTTTGGAAGAGGAAAATACAAAGATGTGATATGATTTTAACTTAAAATGATCCCAAACAGGACATGTGCTGATTAACTCGGATGAATCTAATGCCACTGTCGTTATATAAAAGCCTTGTTTTAGTGTGTTTTTCATTCTCTAATGCAGTTTTACACATTCATTTTTCCTTGATGTGCTGACTACTTCTCAATACCCTAAACCTTGAATTCTTCAGTCAGAGTCCATTACATCATTTCAGAAATCCATAAAGCCTCCCTTATAAATAAGAGAGCTTTTATTCATCCGCCAGTAAGTGACTTGTTGAAACGCAGCTGTGCTTTCAGGCTTGAGCAAACACAGCATAAGAGTGACACCTGGTGGTGAAGGTGTAAAACATGCCACGGGTATTTCAGGGAGGTAAACAACTTCCCCTGACAATGGAGTGCAACAGAGAGAGAGGCAGACAACATTTTACAGACAAGAAGCTCAAGATGGTGAAAAGATTCAGAATACAAATGCCACATTAGATCAATTATTATTACATTAGTCATTATCAGCAGCAAGCATCCTAACAATCACCACAGGTCTATTAGGATATATGATGCTGATATACGCTGCAGCGAGGACTGAGCCTCTGTACATGGAGAGCGCAGTCTACCTACTGAGCTAACCGTCGCCCCTGACTTTCAATTTTAGCAGAATCAAATTGGACCCCAAATTTTCTTTTTGATTTGATTTTAAATTACTTGTTTCATCTGTCGAAGCTTTTTTCAATTTCCTGATTTTGACATTTTGCGAGATGCTGTCAAGATTATTCACCCTATGCAAAAAAAAAAAAAAAAACACTAACAAATCTTCGATTCCTTATAATAGTCTTCAAGATGGGAAGAACATATCTAGCCAGGGGAAGCACCTGTCATCACCTGAATGAAGACATCACACACTACAACTCAATACTCAGCAAAACACCAGCAATACACTAATATTCTGTTGAAGCAATCATCTGAGCAAGGCAGGTTTGTTGGAGTGCAAAATTTATATATATATTATATATATATATATATTTATATATATATATATATGTTTATTTTTAGTTTTTATGTAAGGATGTGCATGAAAGGCCTTGGAGTAATTAACCCCAAACATTTTAAGAGGAATTCAACTATATGCTCTGATAAACAACATAATTACACACTTGTTTTGAAACACTGGATGAGACTGAAATTTCCAATCAGAAATAAATGGCAAAACAGCCAGGGTAAATAAATAAATAAATAACAGAACAGTGTAATGAATGTCTTTATTATTAGTTTCCCTTTCTGCACCTACCAGTTAAAGAAGAAAAATGACTCGAGTAGAGATTAGAAGAGTTTATGGAGACATTTAATGCATTTCAAATGCAAAACTGATTGAAGTTTAGCTATGGTGGGAGATGAAACGTTATGGTAATAATAACGGACCTCTTTAAGAATATTTTATGGAAATTGCCCGCATTCATTAACAGTGAGGGCCGAACGATCGAGCGTAAGCAGTGAGCAGTGGATGAGCTTCAGTGACTCTAAACATCTTAACGTGATTTACGGATGAGGCACGGGCTCATGAAAATGCTAAATCAAATTAAACACAATATTTAGAATCCTTTCTTGCTCTTCATTAAATCTAGTAGATTTGTGTCCTGGCATTGCGAATGGCTAGACAGTTTTACAAGTGTGTGTGTGCAAGTGTGTGTAATAGTAAATATATGTCTGCCTCTTTTTTTTTTTTTCTTTCACTATAAGGCAAAACAAAACAAAACACACACACGCACACACACACACACACTCACAGCCCTTCTTGCATGTAAACTGGCACACAAACACTGACAGAGCACACCAACATTACAGGAGAAATGCTACGTCTCATCCATCAGCATGAGGTAAAACAAGGATGCAAGTGTAAGTGGGTATAATTACTCATATAAATGGCTCTTGCTGCCATTCTTATGAAAGGTAAAGTTATAAATGAGTGTTGTTCCAGAGAAATGTAATAAAACACAGCTGAAGATGAAGTGATAGCAGGTAGTAAACTACAATAACCTCCCACTCCTCAACAAGCATCTCTCTCTTTTTACCAGCACATTTATTCTGCCTTACTGCTGCAAGATTTTAGTTTTTAGGGGACTGCTTTGTTAAAACAACAAAAAAAGTGTTTTTTGTGATCTCTGTCTCTACACCTCAGCTACACACACACTAACATTTCACAGCATTGCTTTGATCTGTGTTTCCATTTGATGTGCTCATCCAATTCTAGGAACCCTAACGCACTGGGTGGGGGGTGGGGTCCAGCGTGCAGTTTACACCAGGTAACATGATGTAAATACTATTCCATGAAATATGTATGGATTGTATTCATCAGTTTAATTAATAAAACAATATGTATCATGGCAGAAACACACCCCTGCTGCTCACTGCGCTCAAATGAACCCTGAACCTGAACTATACTGTCAACAGTGTTCATTCAGTTCAAACAGAGTGTAAAGAGCAAAAAGGTGCACCTTCTCATTCTATCTGCAGGGACTGCTGCCAAGCTCCTCTAGTTTACCGAAGTTGTAGCAATGACTTTAAACTCGGGGAATGAACCAGCATGTAAAGTCGGTCCAGAATTGAGGACCTACATTGTACATCACCGGATGTTTCTTTTGTGATACCATCATTCTAATAGCAAAACTGAATCAGTGTTGATGTGCCTTACATCAGTGTTTTCTTCAGTCCTCCATTGCAGAGTTGGAGTAAGCAACCATGTCTGGCACGGTCTAGCAAAACTTGCACATGGACTAATATCATGTTTAAAAGCTTTCCTTCTCTTCCAGGAAGCATTTCTTAATGAAACCCATACAGCGCAGTGCAATTACGTTTTTTTGACTTCACAGGAAACCTGTAGCAGACCAGAGCATACAATACATGAATACATGTTTTTTTCATTGCAAATGGAGCCATGAATGGGTTTATTGAGGATGTATGTGGCTTTTAACCGTTGTGAATTCACCATGCTGTGCACCAACCTGCTGATTTTAATGCTGTGCAAGTAATTTATTCAAGTTTCTCTGGAGACTTTTATGTACATTTTCTTGGAATTTTAGCACTGTGACTCTGGAAAAACCTAATGAACTGAATAAAACTAAAAATCTAAAAAGAAAACAACAACAACAAAAAAAAAAAATCGATATCCACTTCTTGTCCTGCTTGATGATAAAATTATCCAAAAAATATCAAGCATTAACTGTGGAAACTTACTGACCAACCAACATCCACAATAATCGGTTGTTTAGTCCTTGAAATGAAAGGAATTCTGACCAAAATAAAGCCTCTATCACCACAACTTAATGAATCCAGATTTTTGTTGTTGAGGTGGCCTTGAGAGCTCAAATCACTGCAGGTTAAGCAAACACAAGCAAATAGACAAAACATGAGAAAACATCTCTGACACAAAAAAAACATCTATAACGAATTAAACTAGAACTAGTCCATGTCCGTCTGAATGGACTGACTCCTGCTACTGCTCCATACTGTGCATGGGCAGAAAGTGGATGCAGCATTGAACTTGCGGTACCTTATAGAGCCAAAAAGTGGATTCTATCACTCATTTTAATGATTCCTGAGGAGTTAGTGTTTATGACAGATATTAAGCTTTACTATCTGGTTCACCAGTGTTGGCATGTACATGTAGTTGACATATAGCCTTTATGATAATCACCAACATCATCAGATAATGCCTATACTGTATGTTTATTATGCAGGCCAGCTATCCAGGTCACCTCAGAAAGCCCTTTTTGGCTCTAGAGGGTGCAATATTCACATTCTACACATGCAGAGAGTATGCTTAAGTCCACCATGAACAGAACCACATGCTGATCCTTCAAACGTCACTCAAAAACCATAGGAACAACGAGCATGTCCAAGCCATGTTCAGCACTAGTGTCCTCTGGAAATACTTACGTAATGTGTTGTGTTGTGTGTATTTGCGGTGTTTTTTTTCCCTAAATGTTGTGCATGTGTTGTCAAGTTGATGATGACTATTTCTGAATTTGATGGTTTCTTCTGTGTCTTCGTAAGTGCGCTGAGCTCTCAATGTTAACTGTACATATGCACCATGAGACACTCAGGCCTTATTAACTCTGTCAGACTGGCATCTGCCTTACAAGCATAATCGGAATATGTGTTTTTAGATTTGCTTTGGATTCCATGGTCAATAGTATAAATGTGTGTGTTTATTTTTTTCTCTTTGGCTCCAGAAGAGCTGAATCTTTATTATTTCAAAGCCACTTCTGAAAAAATCAATCCTTAATTGGCAGAGGTTGTGGTTCAAAATAAATACAAATCACCGTTTTAAGATGCAGGCTATTTATGCTTATAAACCAACACGTGGAAAAAAAAATCGTTGACATGGCCTCTACAAGCCAATTCTACTTTCGCTGGATTAGCTCTGCGGTGCTAAATAAACACTCAAGTCTTGACATACTACTTAATCTACCTAAATCACTCCATACAACACTTCACATATATCGTCACAGTATATTGCTTATTTACACCCAGCTGATTTAACCCACTCAGCACATAGCTGAGTTATGGTGGGTTGTAAAACACTATGCGTAGTAACGCTGAATGGTAATTATGAAATGTTGCCACTCAGCAAGTGCGCTCCAGTCACTGACCAGGGTCTTGTTAAAACATTTAATGGCTGTATGGGCGGCCACCATAAGAAAGGCCCAGTTGGTATTGAGTTTATAGAGACGTGACACAGAAAAACAATCCAGCTGCTTTGTGTAAAATCTGATGACTTGACATTGTGCTTGTTCATCTGTTTCTCTCTTTTTCTGTCATGCATATACATACACGATATTTTCATGTAATTCACAGGTGTATCATTCAAAACACCAGTGAAGGTATTCAGGGAATTATTAGTTTGTAAAATAAAAAATAAATAAATAAAAAATGTTACGGTTAACAATCCACCTTATCACTGCTAAGCACATAGTCTGTAATGCTAATTCTTTCTTTGGTGACTCAGTTTACATGGATCACTTCTTAGCCACTAAAAACCGCTGTAATGTTTTTTAAAGCTTTCTAGCGCCATTGAGCTGCATTATGGTAACTGTAGGATCCAGTCTGTTGGCCCTTTACCAACACAGTCACAATATGTCAGCCTCTGCTGCTTCAATTTTGACCTTTCTTTTTAAAAATCTTCTTTTTTTAAGTCTCCCTGTGTCCCACAACTTTATGTAAGTGCAATGCTAGATCACTAGTGACCCTTTTAAAGCTCTGAATGTCAAAAAGTCTTGAGTAAATTGTGGTTAGGACAGAAATATCATAAGTATGATTATGAATCAACATCTTGAATGCACCAAAGCAGATATACAGGTCTCACACTGTGTGTGGGCGCGACATACACACCCGTAATGTCCACTATGAAATGCATCTCATAAAGTATTTCTAGTGTACTGTATAATGTCATTTGCTTTAAGGTTTGTTTTTAAAATCCATCTGAAAAAAATAAATACCACACAATATCTCTCGAGTGTACTTTTTCATTAGTGGAGAAAATGCCTATGACTGTATAATGCGTAACACCGTGCTTAAATAGCTTTGACATTAAATGAGAGGAAAGCTCTGCTTAACAATGTTGCAGTCAGACAGGCAGAGTAATATTTATAAAGGTCATGGCTGAAGTTAAATATTTTAATAATTTATAAAGTTTGTTCTCTCTCACTTTTCTCGCAGGAGCCTGAAATGTTATCAGCCCGCTTCTTTATAACAGAAAGGTTTTATTCCAGCTCCAGCGTCTAATCAGTGTAATATACAAAATTAAAATTACATTTTTCTTCTTTAACACATAAAACACAATTTCAAAGACAACTATCTTCTATGCAATAATTTATAGTCTTAGTAAAGAGTAATGCATGGTTGGCTATTTAATTATGAAATTATGGACTTGCAGCTTGAACAATGCAAGTCACTAAAATGGAAAAAGACTTGTTATGTATTGAATTCAATAACTGTTAACACAATCAAAGCCTTTTATGAACTAGTTACTTCTCATTACTCCTTCATCTTTAATATGTATTGCACTGGTGTGACTTATGCTTTTTGCAATAAGTTCTCTTTGCACCCTAAACTGCATAATTTGGATTTAAACTGGTAAATGACAGAAATGTACATCATCTGAAAATGAACGCATAACTGACATAACTTCAGATGCCCTCCTAAGCCCATCTCCAACAAATCATGTAAACTTTAGATCTCCACAAATGCCAGATATTTACTCTTGCCATTTAGGTTGAATGTCAAAGCTGTTTCCATGTCTCAGGCTGCTACAAACACTGTAGATGATGATGTTCCTATCGCAACTATTCCAGATGTGCGCCTAACAGCTCAGGCTCAAAAAAAAAAATACTAAAACGCGTAAAGCATGCTAGATTAGAAGTGACAGAAATGAAGAAAATTTGTGTCATCGAACGTGTCACACATTACCCTAACCCTATACTTTGCACGTCACAGTCGGCACTGTTGTGTGTCACAGCTGAAACACTTGTTAACAGATTAATGTGGCAGATTAGTACAGCTACCCTGCTCTTTAATCCAGTAATCCTGCATCAAAGGGTCATGAAGAACCTTTTTTCTGCTGTAGTAAAAAAAGAGAGAGATGAAAGGTGGGGAATAATGAAGGAGGGATCGGGAAAGATGGTCGTGTTGTCTGAAGCTGAACATGCGAGCGTGTGTACGAACGCACATAAAAAAAACAGGCGCGCGCATAAATATTTTTGACGCAGTGCTCACAAACCACACTTTCTAAGAACTTGGCAAGGAAAAAAAGAACTTCCTTTAAATGTTGCCATTTCTCATCCTTTGCTGCTGAGCCTCTTTTTTTGACACGGGCACACGGTTTAAGACACACTGCCTCTTTGTGTACATGTCTCCTGCCTCCCAACGATGTTTTGAACCGCGTTTCACTCTGACAGGAATTATAGATACATATGCTAACAGACCTAATTCCCCAAGGCAGCATCACATTTTATGACACCAGAGGCAGAAGGTTGATCTGGCTGGATGGCTTGGGTACGTGCAAACACACACACTGCAGCAGTCTTCATTTCTCTGACATTCAACTTGTTAATAATACCAGGAATGTTTCCTTTTATTATTATTATTTTTTTAAATATATTTTTATTAAAAAAAAAAAGGTTTTGACTTCAAATCAAAGTCCATTCAATAAAAATAACAGAAATGTACATAATGTGGATCCATCATGTAGCGTGAACTGAACTGGCTTCTGCCACATTAAAAAAGATGGAGGCAAGTACATGAAAAGGAGGCAGCAGGCTACTCAGAACACAAGGTTCTTTGTAAAGTGAATGTCCTTGAGGTTTCACTGATAGCGCTTGGCGGATTCGCTGTACCTGGGTTACTTGGAGCTCACCATGTGTAGTCTTAGAGAAAAGGCTAAATGAACCTTGCTGAGATATTGAGACTGGACAATAAGGATACAAAACTGCTCTGTAGGTCTTTGTGCGTGAAAGAACAAGGGAGAAAGACCTTACCATGTGTGTGTCCAATTTGCAGTTGTAAAATCAACTAGAAAATTCTCCTTTTAGAGATGTTAAACCATATGTTTACCATATTGCTGGGTTTCAGACTGCTGAGATTGCATATACTCCATTGCTTCCGAAGTTTTCCATACACAAGTGTAAAATTTACGGCGCTGGAAATCATGACTACTGCAGATCTCACAACATAGTGCCATATGTTTTTTTTTTTTTTTTCAAATTATGGTTATGAGGTTGCTTGAATCCTCTTTGCTAGTTATGATTCCAGCTGTACAATCGTTACTAAAGGAATAAGCATAGAGGTACTACATCATGTTATATTTTAGGCATGATTGTTCTGGGTTGAGTTTCAGCTAGTCTCTGAAATAATTTTTCAGTTATCAGTCTGTCAATCATGCATATTTATAACAAAACTGTGCTGCTGTCATACATCAATATTATAGTTCTTGGCCAAGGTCCCACCATTATCTTATCCATAAAAGGGGGACAATTTGCTTCTTATTTATTTATTTATTTTTTAAATTTATTTATTTTTTTGACATATACCAATGTTCAGAATAGCCCTAAAGGACACACACATCATTTCGCAAATCAAAAAGCCATTAAAGTGCCCCCCTCATTATGTACAGAAGCATATACAACTAATTTAAGAGTCCAGATAATCAGTAGACACACTTGGCTCTGTCAGCGGACCTCTTTCCCTTTCTGTTCTCTCTTTGCCTTTTTCTCTCTCTCCTCTTGTCCATACCTTCCTGTACAGTGTGTCCTTCCTTTATAAGTGCAAGGCTCTTTTGTTGATTTTCAGAGCAGCAATTTGGCCCCAGCAAGAGGCAGAGGCAAGTAAAATTCTGCTTTGATGACTCTAAATGGAGAGATTATCTAAATGAAAGGCAATTATCCAAACCTCACCCCAACCCTCTACCCTTCAGTATCTCCGGGCCTTTTTATTCCATCCAATGCCCATGCTCCACCATCTCAGGCTATTCATCAGATTCACTACTTGATTCCACCTGTACTCTCTTTTTCCTTCTCTTCTTCATCCTCATTATGTTCTCCTCCCTTCATCATCTCAACCTTTTATTCCCGCTTCTTTAACCTTCTCTTTTATCTCCCCCTCTCTTTACATCCTATGCCCCCTCACCTGTCAAAACACACTTTTTTCTGCTGTCTTTTATTCCCCCCCTCTCTTTCCCCATTTCCTGTTGCTTTTCTTTTTATGTCTTCTCTCCTCTCTTCTTGGGGGGAGCCATTAACTGAACTGGTCACATAGGCCCTTTATGAAAGAGAACGCTGATAAACATCCTATGTATTTCTATTTTGAGGTTAGCAACAACTGCATATTGGTTACATAGAACCTGCACACGAATGTGTTTTTCACTGTCTGAGTTCGATCAATAACCCCCCCACAATTTAAAAAAAGCTTCCATTCCAAGTGTAACTATGCTGAGTGAAGCGTACAACAGGCGATGTGTCTTGTTGGTTAAGTCTTTTAAGCCAAATGTCTTTGTTATAGCGAGTTCAAATTCATTCCATGACCTTTGCTGCATGAGTTGTCGCACTGCCTCCCCCTTGTCTTTGCTGTCAGTCACCACTGTGTTCACTCTAATGAAGCAGAAAAGTCAGAAGCTTTACAATACACCAGACAGAAACTGCTGGAGTTATCCTCAGCCGGGCTCCTAGCAGCTGATAGACAGTGAATAATGGGGACTGGCATACCGATACACACACACACACACACACACACACACACACACACACACACTGTGACACACACCAAAAACTAACATCCCTGTCACAACAGAGTCAGCACAGAACAGAGGGGGACTCTCCAGTTACGGGGTCACTCTGTCTCATTTGTCTTTTTTTCTCCTCTCTCCCTCTCCATCATATCATTTTGTGCCAACGTTTGTCAATCTGTATATCTATCTACCCCCCTTTCTCGCTCACACAAATAACATTTATAATGCACCGTTATAATAATCTTTTGTTTTTAGTCCAATGTTCCAGCACACCAGAGATCTGAAGTGTGGCTTTCATGCAGTGTTCTTTCCACGGCCTCTGCCAGTCAACCAACATTTTGGCTGCGATCCTTTTGGCACCAGAATGGGATGTGTTTACCTCATAACCAAGCCAGGGCAGGATTTCCCAAAGGGAAAATAACACCAAAAAAACACCTGTGTGTTGTTGTGAATCACTACACAAGGACGATACAAACACTGTTCTCCTATTGAGACGCTAAACTGGACAAACAGGACCACAGCACTAAACGTAGGTGCTAAATGGGTACGGAAATCAGTTGTTTTTTGATAAGCCAATGGGCAGCTAAGATTTCAGCTCCTGTTTGCTTTTGAGAAGCCAAATGCCCAAATAATAGCACTTATTTGCTTTGGGACAGAAGATGAACAGAAAGAGTAAAGATACTTTTGGGAAACCTCTGTTCAGAACCACAGACAGAGACAGACTAACTACCATACAGAGACCGCCTTCGATAAACTCCAACCAGCTACTAAGCTAAACAAATAAGGAAAACACTTGATACATGATAGCGCTTGAAAAAGACTTTACAGGTCAAAAGTGAAGGGTGCAAGAGAATGTGAGATGCTCTCTAAACCATTCAAACCATCTTGTCTAATGCCTGATCTTGTTTTCCGAGCTGTCTGTCTGTTAATTCAATCTTTGGTCAATGTCACCCAAGGAGACCAATGCAACATGTTTTCCTCCGCCTGTAATGTGACATGCCCCGCAATCTGATGTACGGAGGATTTTGAGGGTGACATTACAGGTTTCAAATACACACGTGCGCACACAGTGACACAGACAAAGACACACGCGCACACACGCATTGCTCATCTCTTTCTTTTGATGCAAAATGCCAGCTCCCTTGAACCACAGACACAATTCTCCACGCTCCTTTGGGCTTCTGCTGTCAACTCTCCTGCCAGACGAGGCAACAGGCAACATCTATCATGAGCCACGAGATGACGTAATGTGGTTCATACCGCAGTAGGCGTTACAATAAGGTCAGAAGCAGTTTGCAGAAAATCAGAATCCCCTTTACTGTAAAATAAAAAAAAGACGATGTTTTCGATTTCCTTTCACATTTTAGTGTACATTGTGTGTAGCTGCCTTTAATGGCAAACATCTGTTAGAGCAACAAAACATCTTAATGTTCAAAGGAGCGCCAGCTGCCATTGAGCACAAATATAAAGACCAACTGGAGATACAGGATTTCTACAGGACATTATAATATACCGATCCTAAGCCTAGGAGATGACGTAATGTGTTTCTTGTAAAAGTAGTTAATGTCATCATGCTAGACCTACTTTCAATATTTCTTGTTATATATATTTTTTTGCAGAGCAACAGTGCCACTATGTGGACATTTAAGAATGCAGCAGGTTACATAAGACTTCAAAGGGCCATGCATTACATCATATATCTGTACGTCACTGAAAACTGTATTTAACCCTGTTTGTCCCTACTGACGTGTCATGGTGATTAATTACAGGAGAAGACAATTCAGACATGCAGACATTAAAAGGTCACGGAGAAGTTGCAGGATGTTGTGTGTAACATTGTACTTGAGAAGGAATACCTTTTGAACCGGGCTTTCATTTACTTAATTGCACATGCACATGGGACCACAAATGTATGCGTACACCCATCTGGATATTCACTTGATACTCTAAGAAAAAAACAATGATAACAGATAACTGTTTTACTTTTTAAACCTTTTTTTTCTTTAACGGTCTCTGGGTGCTGTTGAGCAGTATGTATCGTACGACATACTTAATGTATTATTCCAGGAGACCAAGGAAACCTGCAAATATTCCATTAGGGCAAATCAAGACTGGAATATTGCAATGCATTAATGTGCATTAGTGTTTATGAAAAGCATTACATTTCTGCAGTCAACAAATAAGTCATTCGGCTTCTCTAAACATTTTTTTTTCTTTTGTTTTTGAAACTGAATGATTTATGTATCACACTACAACCTATAGCACATCAAAGTATAGATAGGTTGATTTCTTTCTTGCTTTTACCTAAGCAAGTCTGTATTTGTCATTTTTCTTGTGCTTTTTCTTCTCTGCATAATTCAACAAATCTTTTATATTGAAACAGAACTCTTACATGAGCTATACTACTATGTCCTGACTTCTGTTTTTGAATGTGGTGTTGTGAACTCCAAAAGCCACAGGAGATTAGCAGCTACAAACATATTCCATGCCTATCCATACTGTTCTGTTTGTTTCTGCATTACCATTGTCAGAGATGTTGAGGGTCATGCTTTGTCCACTCCTCTTCTTCCTAAGGGTCATGAGTCTGGCCTGAGAGATCTCTCTAACAATGGAGGACAGGTGCTCCTTGTT
The DNA here is from genome assembly GCA_028641955.1 of Protonibea diacanthus. Lineage (NCBI taxonomy): Eukaryota > Metazoa > Chordata > Actinopteri > Sciaenidae > Protonibea > Protonibea diacanthus. Next base: position 10,636,753 of record CM053983.1, on the reverse strand, counting down.
GTTGTTGCCATTGTGGACCGGAGGAGAGGCTTTAGAGTCTCCATCTCCACTATCACTGCTACGGACCACAGACTTACTCTGGAGGACATTAGAGGAGAAGTTCAGTTAATGAGAAACATGCAGACTGGGTTTTAACATTTGATGACTGACTGATCCTCCAGATCTTTCATCCATCTTCCCAACCCTCATTAAGTTAACTCAAAGCAACTAAATTATACAGTAAATCAAATACTTTCCTCTATTCTGTGTATGTTCAATAATTCCGCCCTCCTTATTTCTATGCAAGTGAACACTGTACTACATGCAAGCTATGAACATGTTGAATTTTTTATTTCCAACTTTGGGATACTAAAATAAAATTAAATAATCTAAATAATTCATGCAAAAGGCACACGTGATTCTTACAGTTCCATTTTGCTTGGAGAATCTGTAGATAGGCGGTAGAGAATAAGCTTTCATTCTGCAAACAAAAAAAGACACAAGTGATCTTGTGAACATAAATAAATATGAAGTGCTTGCCTTACACCACTGATTAGCCACGTAAACCCCAATAGAACTCAAGTTCATCTACTGCTTTTATTCGTGTACGGCAAATTATGTAACATTAAAATAATATGTGGTTCCAAGGGATGTAGGTTTCAGGAGATCTGAAAGTAGATATTTGCCCTGGAGGAGTAATTAGTTTCCACAGTGGAGCACATACAAACACAAACTCAGCGGTATCCAAGAACCATCCCTGGTAGTCATAGTATTCCATTTATATATTTCCACAACTCTTCATGAATGACTTTGGAATCAACATACTGATGGATACTAATATTGTGTTTCATTGATCATTATTGTTATGATTGCTTTATGTTAAATTAATAACTTAAGATGCCTTACTCAGTATGAAATACTTATTGAACACCCAACCCACCCATCAAATCACAACACAAAGTTGCAGAAAAATTAATTTAAGTTTGCATTTGCTATCAAGTTACTAGCAGTCATGTTCCTCTTGTATATTTTCAATAGAGCAGTGTTTACCCATTGACTCTCCTTGTCCCTCTGGGTTTGGTGAAGAGTAGGTCACTATAGGCCAGCTTCTTAAATCTCTCTCTACCCACAGCCACATAAAGCTGACCGCTTTCCAGCTGATTCCCATCAGTCACCTGCTGACCTTCATAAGTGTAAAGACTAGAAAACAGACACGAGTGTCATGTGGTTATCTATTGAGAAAGTTTAAACATTAACACACATGTATTGTTTGTTGTGTCAGCATAATGTGTATACAGTATATTTATATATCACAAGAACCAAGATATTCAAAAAAAAAAAAAACATGTTAACAGTATTGTGAAGCAGGTTTTTTTTTTTTTTTATTTATATGCAAATTTATGCAGCAAGGTACTAGAAAATCTAATTAGATCATCTGCTATAATGGAAGAACATATGGTGTAAGTCTGCAATTCCTGTCATGTACTGCTCTTGAGTTTTTTTGTTAACAAGTAAAGAAAGAAATGATATTCTAATGTATGAAAACGAAAAAAAAAGAAGAAAGAAAACAGTCCATATGTGAAGTGTGAGCATTTTTTTCAATGTGTACCTTCGAACACCTCCCAAGACTTTCAAACCCATCTTCTCTGTGATCATCTCTAGTATTCTTTCAAACTGGCCCAGCATCCTCTGGTGGATCAACAGCCTCACGGCAGGGTTCAAGACATCGCCATTTGCTACCACACTAAGTAAAAAAAAAAACATACACATAGTAATGCAAACACTATGGCAGAACACTGACACAGACTGGTTTCCCTTAAAGAATATATATATATGTGTGTCTCCTACATACATTATAAATATTCAAATTAAGGTATATACAAAGATATATTTATAAAAGTGAATCTGAAAATTCTGCTGGAAAACTGAAAACAGTATAAAATCAGAGAAAACTCAACTTACAATATTGTACATGGCTCCTTGATGGGTTTGAGGAATCGAGCTGACACAATGATTCGATTTGGTGGCAGTGGTTTGGCCTGGAAAAGAGGGATGAAATCAGTTGATAAAAACAGATGTCATCGAGTACATCTATCTATCTATGGGTCCCGATGACAGGGGACCTTAAAATACTTGAAAAGCTTGCTAGAAGACCAGTGTGTATTTAAGGGAAGCTCGGGTTTCCCAGGGGAGACTCTGAACAACACACTACAAACTTTAGGGACTTTTGCCTTTGGGGACCAAGGAGTCCAGTTGGTAAGGACAACATATGAGTTAACTCCAGCTCCTAAATATAGTTGTGCTGTACAGGCTAATACTGCAGATCTTCAAGAGCCTCCTTGGAGATTCAGGACCACCAAGAATGACAACATGACGTAGCAGAATGTGTTTACTGTAGACAATGATGTGCTTATTCATTTAAAAATCCATCCACTTTTTAAACTGTTTAAATGTTTTTGCTGTGAGGAACTGAAGTAAACTGTCTAAAAGAACAAGATTGTTTTAAATCAAAAGCGTTAATCCCTAAAGGCAAAGAAAAAGAGCGATTGTGTGCACTAAAAGAATCTGTTTCTCATCTCTGTGACAACAAAAGAATGAGCTCTCTGTAATCCTTTGAGGTTGCGAGGGTGCAAAGAGTGAACACTGCAGGTCCTGTCCCATAACACCTGGAAACCCACTGTGACTCTAAGACTAAGATTTTGATCCTGTGAGAGAGGGAGCGAGAGATAAGGGAGGAGGTATATTAAAAGTCTTCTGGGGTCTGTGAGCGCACCCTGGCAACAGAGGTGTGAAGGTGAAAAGTAGAATTAAAAAAACATACTTCATAAACAAGCTTTGGGACATATACAGAGGTTCACCAGTAACAAGGCATGATGCCAGGCCAAATACTGACTGCATAAATAGCTCTTACAACACAGACAATAATTAAACCTTAAAATGCATTTTCGTTCACATGTTTTCTGGAAGATTCAAAATTCCTGCTGCAAATGCACTTCCATTTGAATCACTACCTCCTTATGTGTACTGCAGACCACAGAGACTAATACAGCCTGTAGCTAGTAACCAATGCAAGCAAGGAACAAACAGAAACAAGCAAGGTGAGTCATGGATCAGTCCCCGGTGAGCTAAAAATCCTACATTTCTTTCCTAGATCACCCTGTTTTTCTATTGATGCTCAGAACGTGACATTTGATCGTACAGCGGGAAAAAAAATTCCCACTGCACATCCATGAACATATATAGCTTGACAAACAACATTATTTTGTGATTGTTCTAAGCTTACATAGATTTAATAAGCATTAAGTGATGAAACCTACAGCAAAGCAGGTACTTTGAACAGGAAACCATGTACTTTAAATGCAGCTCATACGCTTTGCTACATTGCACACCCACTCTATTCTGTCTCGAGTGTACAGATATCAGAGGCAGCTAAGTCAATAACCAAATGCTAATTTGTGGCGTAAAGGTTTGGAGCATAACTGGTGGTGGAAATAACTATGATCAATATCCATCTCACGTAATCACTCCATAGATATACTAACATGACCGTTGATTAAAAGCAGCAGTTTTAATCACTGCTTAAAGTGGGTGCTATTAAGCTCACCCAATCAAACACAGATCAATAAATAAGCTAATTTATTGGTAAAAGGACATGCAATAACAATCTAGTATAAATATTAAAAAAAAAAACATTTCTTAATAGTCGAGACTATTGTCACAATATAGATCTTGAGCTGTGATCAGAATAAGCTGCATACTGGCTGGTACATGGGACATCTGAGTCAGTAACAGTAACCTGCGGTTAATCCTTCCTATGATGCTTTCAAAATCACGTAAAGACAAGAAGCAAATTTCCCAAGCATTCAGCCAGCTAAGAGTTCTCATTATTAATCGACACAATCAGGCAGGCAATCGATGTGAGATTGCTGTTCATTGACTACAGTTTAGCATTGCCCCCTCTAGGCTCATCACAAAGCTCAAGTACCTGGGATTAAACATGTCACTGCGCACGCGTATCCTTGATTTCCTGACGTCCTTAACACAGGTACACCTCAAGGCTGTGTTCCGAGTCCCCCACTATACTCCAAGTACATACATTACTGTTTAGCCAATTCGGACTCCAACACCATCGTCAAGCTTGCTGACTACATAGCTGCAGTGTGCCTGACCCCTGATAACAATGAAAAATATGTCTGAAGGAAGTAGTGAGTCTGGTCCACTGGTGTGAAGACAAGAACTTTCTCCTAAACACCAGCAAAACTAAGGAGCAAAGAGTGGTTCATTCAGCCTAACGTACAATAGATGATGCTCCGTCTTGCCTTAAAGACAGGGTAGGAGAATCATTAGGGACCTTTTCTCTCGCTGTATCCTACTGGATACACCGGACCAGTAAGAGGCACTGAAAGAGGTTCTACCCTTCTTTATTCCAAATTAATTTGACTTTTTTTTTACAAATTGTAGGAAATGCATTTCACTATGATTGTACCTGCATGATTATATGTGACAATTAAACTTGAACTTGAGGTTAAGTGAGGTGGTGATGGAGAAGCAGGGTGCTTATACACTAAATTGGCTCTTTTTATGCTCACCACGTAATCACAGCAGCAACCAACAAGCCCTTCAGGTTTTCGGTGATGAATACGCTTCTTGCTAGCGGGTGGTAAGACAGAATCAAGAACGCAAAGAGTAGCTCCTGATTCTTTTGGTATGATTAACATGTTACAGTGGACAGGCAGAGCACACATATCCAATTCTGAGGATCTGGCCAGGGGAGGTCAAAGACAAAGAAAAAAAAAAAAAGTGCTCCACTTTGCTCATACTACAGAATACCCTGATAAAGACATTGCCATTTTTTTGGATAAATTTAACATGTCAAATCTTTGCACCTGTTTTTGCATATTATGCCCATAAGAACATGAATGGATCAATATTGTCTGGATTTTAATGCTAGTACACATATGTGTGCCTTAACCATATTATGTTTTGTTATTACAAACATAACTCTTATTTGGAAAGAGGAGCTGCAGTTGACTATTAAAATAGATGAGCCTGTGTGCTACCTGACTTTAAGCTGCCCTTGTTTTGGCTGTGACTTCATAGCTGGTGATTAAAGATGCATTGAAAGGAGGGATGATTATGATCCATAAATCAATAATGCATGGCCATTGAGACGACAACAAAGTGATTCTTCACAGAGAACAATAGGGAGGAATGCTTAACATTACACCTTGCTTAAATGATCTTTCTAAAACCTTTACACTGTGTGCGGGGGCGTGAGTGTAGAGGTGATGTTCCCAAATCCTCATGTATCTTGCATTTAGTGGCCGTTTCAAATGTTGAAAAGTTAGATTGAGTCAGGATATTGTAACTGAAACTCTGCCTTGAAAACACAGCCTGTGAAGGGTTTCATTAATCTCTAAAACTAAATCTAAAATTCTTCAAAAGAACAAAAACAATAAAACAATAATAATAAAGAAATAAAAGTTCATCCTTGGCTACTACATAACTGAGCACACAGCTGGAAATTCAGAAAAAAAAAAAAAAAAAATCTCCATATGTGATTAGTTTTTTTTTGTGCCGTGTAAAGATTTAGATTTCTGTCATGGCCATATTAGCTCACTGTTAAGATGTCGTCCAGGCAACAGTGCATGAGAGGGTTTCCAAGTAACTGACAGAGTGATGGTACATCCCCACTGAATCAGGTGAGTCTGCCTATACTACTTCCTGTAAAACTAAAGGACCGTGAGGTGGAGTGGAACATAAGGCCATCATTTCATTCCAAGGGCATGCAAGTATGCACCACACCCAAAGGCTGTCTGGATGATTCACAAGACTATATAAATTATGTAAACGGGTTCCATCTCTGCAGATTATGTTAATATGATGTCAAAGATTGGAATTCCAAGCACGGTTATTGGCAGCTGTACCTTCATGAAGTACCACGGCACCATGGTACCTTTTTTTTTTTTTCTCGTCAAGCTGGGGTCAAGTCAAGTTTTAACAGAAATAGTCATGTATGACTATACTGCATTGCCCTACCTTACTACAGACATTTTACTGCATTCAGCATGTACTCAACTGTCTTGAGTAATTGATTGGACATAAGAACATTAAAGAGGCCTTGGTTATTTTAGCAACTTACCTGCATTGGAAGAGTCTGCAACATCCTCTTCCTTCTCGTGCCAATCATTTGGTAACTACAGACCAAACATAAAAAGAAGTAAGTCTACATTAAACATACACAGCACTCTGATTTTTCAGTCACAAACTAAGAGATATTACTATATTCATCAATTAAGGTTGTGAACGTGCTGGCACGTTCATTTATAATAAGAGATATTCATCATATTGTGTTTTCTTTGCTGCCGGCTGTGCTGCCATAACACAGTTGAAAGTAATATTATCTACCTCTACAAGTCAGTTAAAGCAGAATACCTGTGTACTGTAACTCCTCATTATGCATAATAAGTACAAACATATGTACTGTCGAAACATACATAAATAGTGAGTTCATAAATCTTTCATGTATTTATCATCTCTTGCATTAGAGCTGATTTTCCACACATCTCCTCTGGTTATTGAAGCAACAGTGTGCTATGCAGGATGATGACTGTGGAAGTGTATTATATATTCCATCAGTTGTGCAGCAGAGGATATATTGTATGCCATACCCAGATTCTCCCCTGGAAATATAAAAATACCTATATGTCAATAAGCAGTATACAAACTTCATGCCTCCAGAGCACCTTTCGACTCAACTGCTTCACCACTGCATTCTATGAATAACTTGCTGCACAAATCTCATTATCTGCGGTGTAAGTACACTTATTTTTAGGCCAGGCAGCGCACACTTCTCTAACAGCGCTGATCTCACCTGCCTCATGCTATGACTCAGCATTGGTGCAAAACTGTTGAGTCACTTAAACATAAACTTTAAGACCATGGCTCAGTGACTGCATTTATGCATGTAGACAATGCATGTCCCAGTCAGACAGTTTAATTATTTACTGTTAACAGTAATTATCGCTGGACAGCCTTCCTGCAGGCAACAGATGGGTCACAGCTATATGTCTGTAATACACCTGTATGTATGCATATATATATATATAATCTTTAGACTTAGTCACTGTCAGAAGATTTGAATATTATTTTGCCAAACGTTAGTTTAGTCTTACTCCAGCCTTTTGAATCTCTCCCTCCCAGCAGCGACGTACTGCTCCCCGCTCTGCAGACTCTCCAAGCAGTCCACCTTGTGACCTCCTCTCGGCGTGTAGATGTTTCTCACTGCTCCAAACGGGGCTTGTATCCCGCCGGTTACCTCTCTCAGCAAAGTCTCGAAGTTGGACACTCTCTTTTGGTTTATCACAATCCGGCGTGCCTCATAGTAAGGATCGCCGTTCCGGAACATGAAAATGTTCTTCACGACGGGCTGAGACAGAAAGTTTGGCTTTTCCGAGCTCATCGTTGTGCGTAAAAGCTGGCTGACGCGCGACGGAGAGATCTTGGTTATAATAAACTTGCAACAGGTTGATCCCAATTGCGAGACAAAAGCTTATAGGCCATTATAATTACATTAAAGCTGGTCCATCTTGGCCAAGCGTGTAGGGTTGAGTGGAGATCTTCGAGGATGTCAGCAGTTGGACGCAAAGTCGTGCAGGGCAAAAAGGCTGCTCACAGGTGGATGATGATGTTAGTGACTAAAAATATGACCACATGCATGGACGTGTTGATGTGCCCCCGGCGTTCTAAGTGACAACTATCCAGAAGTTCTGCAGAACAGCAATCCGCTACAGAGAAAACGGTACAGAGTCATCCGCTTCGTGTGCACCGCTACGCAGCAGGTGATGCTAGAAGCCAAGCGAGTTGATGTAGGCTGGGCATCATGGGAGCTCATCTGTTGGGATGTATCTATGGGAACACGCGGCTCTTCTCTCACCGATTACCAAGGACCTCACACAGCCGTAATCAACAGGTAGTCAATCATTAACTGGTGAGGGGGAAAAAAATAGACTTACTTAATAAAATGCGCTACCGGTGTGAATAAAACAGAGGTAAAGATGCACGACGATCTGCGCGGGCAGAGTAGACAAAATCGTAGACCAATGCGTAAAACTCAGGCGCTGTAAAACTCTCCAACAGCCATGTGAGAAAGTTAATTGGGTATCAAGAGACCAATTGGAAACCCGGTGACATCCCGAAAGTGGGACAAAAAACATGTTTGTTTTGTCTACTATATTTGCCCTGCACAACAACAGGGAGATCTCTATGTCCTTACATTATTATCATGTGGCACGTTTCCTGTTGCAGCACATACTGTAAAGCCAGAGGAATTCAATGTAGCTCAATTAGCCTAGTTAGATGGCAAGTGCATGTAAAAGTATATATACATATGTTTTTTTTATTTTTTTTTTATTTATTTATTATATTTATATTATATTTATATTACTTTTATTTTAAGCCTAAGTCTAAATAAAAATAAACAACGTATAGCATACGTTATGTATACATTTTAAACTATAATAAAAGTTATGATATCGCTACAGCAGCCACAAAGTTTAATTTCTGTGAATGTTTAAGCTTTGTCAGCTGCTGTACGGTGCCAGATGGCTAATCATGACCAAAACCTCTTCGCCTCCTCCTTCACCTTATTGTCGTCATAACCTCTTTCATCATCAACAGCAGCAATCAGCGGCGAGATTGCTAATCCATTGGGGCGTGCCGGGTGGGGGTGCAAGCAATGAGGTCGATCGGGGCCAAAAACCTCAAATGAACTTCAATACAGTAGATGATGAAAAAATATATATATATAATTTTTGATATATAGTAGTTATTGCTCTGGCTTGTTGTAACCGCACCTAAAGTGGAGAGCTGTATCCCCTGTGGTCCACCTATTACCTGATTGTGCTGTAGTTGGCTAAGTTTCTAGCATGTTATTTTAAAGTTCTGTTTTGTTGAATGTGGACTGGATGAAACAATGGGCCATACCTGATTGAAGCAGTGGTAATCCTAATAGTCTGAATGGTGTATCTGGTAATAATTAACTTCTCTTGGCAGGTGATGAAGTTTTGACATTTAATCTGGTTCCATCTCTCTGACAACATGATATGTCCGCATGATAGATTTCCATGATGAACTTTATGCACTCTAATCCAGTGACACTCAATTTAAGACCCACATGCCATAGTCATAGCATAGCAGGCCAGGTGGTCTGCTGACCTTAAAATTTGGATTAAAATTGGATTATTTTGTTTGTTTTATACCATACCTATAGTTTTAAAGTTCAGTAACGTTCCTTGACTGTGGAAGCTAGATATGAGCAGTGATCAACTCAGGTAATAATTGATTTATGTGAGAAGTTGAGCTGAGCTGCATGGGGGTTGCTGTGACTGGATTTGACTCTTGCCCAGACGAGTATAAGGACAGCATACATGGAAAGGTCGAGAACGAAAACAGGCAGTTTAATGACAAACTGACTAATAAATATCTCATACACCATCATGGGTCAAAACATGTTCAGCACACCAACTGCTAGTAACACAAGAAAACAATAATATATGTATTTTCAGAAGTAGGAGACGGTAAGCTCCTCAAACCAATCTCAGGCACCCAGTGAGTCTTGGAAGTGGATGAAGACCATGAGTATTTTAATGAAGATGAGAAATCAGTTTAACAGCAGGTGGCACAAGAGAGCTGGTGAATCTGAGGGTTTCCAGTTAAGCACTTTTTGGATTGCCCTGGTTTGAATTTATGTGAATTGCTTTGAATTTAAATGATTTACTTGGATGTGCATCGATTACAATTTAACTGAACTGAATTATTAACTTGAATTTGATTAGGGGACCGTGCTCAGGGAGTCTGAGAGTCATGTCCTTTTTGCTGCACAATGAATCAGGCACAGAGGGAGTGTGATCTGGGGGGGATAGCGTGAGCCTCAAATGTGTTAAGCTCTCCCAGTGAAGCAGAGAGAATTTTCCTTCTCTGTGCAGAGAAGGAAAATGATGACAACACCAGGTCAAGTTAATATGTCTATCGACACCAACCTTTGACCAGGAAGAGACCGCAGTGACAAGAACCTTGATTACACTGAGTAGAAAAAGAGGAGAGATGATTGTGGTGGTAAAAGACGTAATATTAGCAACACGTTATTAAAAAAAAAAAAAAAAAAAAGGTTGAATTCTCTCATGAAAAAGGTAAACATCAAGTTATCTGACTTCATTACTTAATTATTTAATAAAGCCTGGTTCTCTATTCATTTTCTATTCATCGGTTGGTTCACAAGTTATTTGAATTTTTTAGTCTCATTTCACACATCACAATTCATGTAGCAGATCAATAAACTTTCCCCCTGGTTTCAGATGTTTTTATCTTCAACTTCCCTTGTCTTCGTAGTCTTTTAGAGGAGAATAGAGGAAAGAAGAATAGAGGAGAATCTGATGCCCTGATGTTTTTAAACTTGAATCCCTTTTTATCTTTCAGGAAGATGAAAGGAGGTGGGGTGGAGAGGAGAGAAGAGGGGGTGATCAAGCAATGTACAGTACTATAAAAGATTTAATCTAAAATGCAAATATCAAGTCATTTAATATGTTTTCCGTAACACCACCATTTAATTGTCATGGTTTAACTTAGAAAACATAGCAGTAGTTAGTGAGGTATTACTTTACACTTCACTAACTTCACATGAACCACTGTAAGTGACGTACAAGCAGCAGGTCACTGTTCCATACCCCGACATCCTCAAATCCCTATACATACATGTCTATACTATCTTCATTATCATTATCTAGGACAGTGTTTGCAATAAGTGGAGAATTTATTTGGGGTGGTTGAGGCCTGGGAAATATCATGTGCATGTATTTGGAGTGATCTGTGGTGCATGTATTTTGCCAGCAGAGGGCAGTGTATGACAAAAAAGCCACAAACAAGCCACACAGTGGATCAACACACATACACACACACACACACACACACATTTCTGTCTTGGTGTGAAAAGTCATACTTGTTCTGTGCGAGGTCAAAACAAGTCTTGTTGGGTCAGTCAGGTCGTTGATTGCGTGCATCCTCTTTGACACAATGTTAAAATAAAGGCGATATGATATAGTGCAGTGAAACTCTAAATAAGAAAATCCAATTTTCATCCACCTGTCCTTGTGTATATCCTTTCAGTTTCACCGTCAGTGGCAAGACATGAAATTATACATAATTGTTGCTTTTTATTGGATGTGATAATGGCACCTTTTAAACCCTATCCTCGCACGGCCAAAATTGCTTTGCAATTGTCCTAGCTTGACAACATTTGGAGAACCGCGCAGCTAACATCTGTCACCGTGTCAACATATGGAAGAAAGGTGACATTAACAAACACACACATTTAGATTAATGCAGGTCTCCCCTCCATATAGTATAAAATGGAAAACCAATCACAGGTACTTGACAGTATGAGTGACACCAAAAGGTTTACAGTCACGTACCATCAGGGGAACAATTCTAAAGTGAATATTTCTATTTAAAAATCCTTTCCTTGAGAGGAAGACAATTAAAAATGATGTATTTGTTGCGGTAACAGTTCCTTCTTGCCAGTTGCAATCTGGGTACTGCAAGCATATCAAGGGAAACTTAGTCACACAGGCACATGTGGTGCAGGGATTTTGCGCTTGGTCAGGGATGAAATAGGGTGAAATGACAAAGATGACACATTTTATCTTCAAAGTATTTATTTCTGTCTACCCCCCTATTTATGGTCCAGTAAATAACCTATAGAAAGTAACTACTAAACAAGACTTTCAATACCGGACACCCACATGCACGACAGGAGGTTAGTCTGTCCTGCCCTGAATAAATATGACAGGTTCCTTTTGCGAATGGTCAATAGCATAAAGACGTTGCAAGAAAAACCTAACTCAAGAATTATGGACCCTTTCATTAGAACAGATGTCAATATATCCAAAACCTTTATAGACAGAAATCATTCCTAAATGTTGTCTGCTGTGGATATTGGGTCCTCTGTCTGTGTGGATTGTCCCTGAGACAATGTGTTTTGACTCTCTGGTTACTGTAATGAACACTGTTGATTCGGGGTCATGCTGACCAATCTTGAAAAAGCTCACAACAATTAGAGAGACTCTTCACCATGTCAGTATGTCTGCTTGAGTATGTCTTTATGTTTCCCCATTTGCACTTTACTGTTTTGACATGACATATAGATCTGACTGGAGTCTATATGGCCAGTGTCCCGTTTTACTGAACACAACATTATGATGGATCATTGATCTTATTCATTTCAAGCAGCACAAGAACTGAACAGGAATCCTGACACTTTTGCTACCAATGAACATTTTGAGACTTTGCCTTTATCTCTACAACTTTTAAAAGAAACCTCCTGAACTGCACATGTAGCATTAATTTTACAAATTTTATTACTTTTTGATTAATAGTGTAAGCCAAGTGGTAGAATAAACTAATATGTCTTCTAATTTCACAGTATTTGCGGGAAATCTTGTGTCAAATCTGAGATTTGTTTCAATTTTGCAAAAATAATGTTGTCATTATGTTATGTTAATATGAATGGGGGTGACATGTATTCTCCAGGAGAAAAAGTTAGTTAGTTTTGCCAAAATAACAAGGCTGCATGTCCCTGTCTGACCTTCTATAAAACAACTGCAGTGCTACAAGGACGAAATGTGAATCAAAGAAAAGAAAGAAAGAAAGGAAAAGGCAAAACGGAGAAGGACGCTTTTAAATGTAGTAATTTAATTAATTAGACTTTATTTGACAGTACAAAACAAAGTCATACAGTCAGAAACACCACAAGGCACAGTACAGCAGCACAGCCATACAATTTGGGACATAATTAACCCTTCAGTGTGTTACATGTACCACAAGGTGAAAACAAGTCATTGCTGACCAGTTTGAAAATGATGTATTCTGATAAAAACAGAAAGAGTTCATGAGAAGAAAGTTTCCATGTAATTCTCGTGAAGATCATTAAGGCTAATATGTATCAACTTCACAGTAACAAAGCAATAATCCATATATATACACATATATATGGTCTTGTTATTATATTATATAATACAGTACAATACAACAAGCTCCTCTACATTACATTTACTTACACAGATATATAACTTATATTACTTCATATATTACATTACGCACTATTTGTTTGCAGTTCAATAAAAAGCAGCTTTTTAAACAGTCTTCAAACATGGAATAAGATTCTGTAAACTGTGAAATTAAAGCTTTATGCTTTCTGGAAATGTGACAGTCATAGCTTTCAAATCACCACCTGAAACTTTGTGAAAAGAAAAAAAAACATACACAAATAAACAAAAACGAAGCAAGATCATTGGCACTAATTTGTTATATGTGGGCAGAGAGATCGACCTCGTACGATGAAGTTAACAATCAAGTGGTCTACTGATAAAAAGAAAGAAAATCCCTTGGCAAAAAAAATCTCACATGAGAAAGTGATATATGAATTTCTTAGTTCATTTTAGTCTTTGGTTGATTGCATCAGCTGTATAGCTGTTTTTGTCAGCGTGTCAGAGAATTGTTTGGAAGTTGACAAGTTTTGAATGAGTGCTTATTCAATAATTAGGCTGTATAAAGTCTGATTATAGACAGGTCCACGTTTAGCATTTTGATGTAATGACAGTGTTACAATTGAGAACACTACCTGCCTGTGCTAGTGGTCAGACTGTGTTTCTTTTGGTCCATGCAACATAACTAAAAACAGGAACACGTTAAGAGGAAGTGACTTCTATTCTGAGTCAGTCGATGCTATTGATTTGTAACTGATGAGTCCTTTTGGCATATGAAAAAAATAGACCCCGCCTAGTGAGAAAGCATAGGTGATGTTTATTGAGACATAGTTTTAGCTTATTCAAATGTTGTTTTAAAATCAGTTGGTGAAGCTCTCTTAGTTCTATCGGAAAATTGTTTTGATGTAAACAAAAGTAGACTTGTCTTGTTGAATGTATTGTAACAGTCATTAAGAAGAGCATGTAAATAAATAAATATTACAAACAAGACATGAACATGGACTGCGATATAATAAAAGCTGTGGTATTCATTACATGCCTCACCAATTAAAAAAAAAAAAAAAAGTTTTGATTTTTGATTTAGAATAATAATAATAATAATAATTGAAAAAAAAATCTACTTATTAAAGATAACTGACTGAGAAAATATAAAAACAAACAAACAAACAAATAATTTAAAAAGAAAAATCATATTTGTTAGTTACACAGCACTTTTACAGATGTTGTCTGGAAAAGTCCTCACCCCACATACATAAACAAAGTACTAATTTTTTTTATTGTATATTTTGCCTCAAAGAAATACCATGCCATAATGAGTTTTGCTTTTTTTTTTTTTTTAATTATGCGTCACTATGCACTTGACACAGTGTAAAATAAACAAATCCTTTCACCAGCTCACTACTCATTCTTATCTATGCAAGCATTCTAAGAACATTCCTCACACTGTAACAAGTGCAAAATAATAAACTAACAGGCTAGAACGTGCATGGTATTCCTTCAAGAAAAAGGTCGGCAGCCAGTGCAACACAATGGTGGAGAGGGTCAATGCACAGCTTCACACATCCACTGTTAAAATCAAAGAACACTACAATTTCTATAGTTTTTTTTTGTCGGCACTTTTAAACTGTTCCCATTACCACCACCACCACCGTATTCGATTAAAATGGCTATTTCTTTCTTCTTCTTCTTCTTCTTCTTCTTAGCTCTTTAGACCGTTGCTGTGCATCCATTCAACCACATGTCCAAATTCTCATTCTCTCACTCTCTATGTATTTTTCAGACCACCAACCAGTGATGCAGCTGTGGAAAACAAACAAACAAACAAACAATCAAACAAACAAAATAAAAAAAACAGAATATTCATGAAGTAAAACACGGTAAATCGGTAATATCATCAATATGAATATTTGTCTAAGAGCAGCAGATAAAAAATAAATGATCAGGACGTCAGCACTTACTGTGAACTGACGAACCTCCCCATTGTCTACCAAATGATGCTCTGTCTCTGGGGTGATGGCATAAGCCAGTCTCTGTTTCAGGAGAAAAGGCAAAGAACAAGTGAAATTAAGAACTTCTAAAATAAATATCTAAAACAGAATACTCAATCTTTTATTATTACTGAAGATGAAAGACTATCATTTATACTGGAAATTATAACAACTGATTTCCCCTCACTCCATTTTTGCCAAGATGTCAAAGCTCTGACTTACATCGCAAAATTTTCCAGGCAGCGTGCAGAGTTTGTAGATGGCGTAGAGAGGCACCATGGTCATTGAAGAAATGGCTAGACACCATCCTACCATGTTAGCCCATGGAGGAAACATATAGGAGCCATAGTTTGGAGGGTTAAATGTGGCGAAACTCACCACCACCATGAACTATGGAAGAAAATTAAACAAAAAAAGTTTGAAAATCAAATCAACATTTTCTTCAAAGGTTGAAGAAAACAATACCTTGATCATGTCTACGTGTCTTGAGAGGATAAGAACTGCTATCCTAAATGGAACTTTTGGCCAGAACCAAAGTAGTTCAGCCATTGTGTAAGAATGATCTTTACAATGTGTCCACCTTTATCCAAGAGATAGAGCTGTGGTGGCTTACAGTAAAAGCACTTAAGGAGACGCTGGAAAACATCTGGACTCGTCTGTTTGACTAATGATAACCACTGTACTGATGGATTGTTGGATACATTACATAGTGGAAAGTCATTACTTTTATCCTATGCTGAACATGTCATGATTAGAAGTAAAAAATAAATCTGTGCACAACTCACCAAGAGGAAGCAGGGGCTGACAAACTTCCAGCACAGCCTCCAGTACATTCCTGGTCGCTGGCCAATCATCTCTTCAATGTCATCACTAAATCGGTCCACTCCTGAAACACATGGAAGTACTTGTTGTTAAGTCCAATGGTTGAATGCAGACTTTAGATCAGGGGTGTCAAACTGTTCCATCCAAGCAGCAGCACACCAGAGTTGATTGGTCAAACTGTGTGCTCTTGGTTGGTTGGAACAAAAACCTGCAGCCACACTGGCCCTTTTGTGGAACAGTTTGACACCTGTGCTTTGGATAGTGGATATATTATAAGGTGTGCTTGTGCATTTGGTCCCTATGCATAAGTATAAATCAAAAGTTCATTCAAGAACCTTTATAGGTTGTAAAATCCACAGTTTGACCATTGTCACTAACTAAAGTCTCTCTGCAAACTCTGTCTTTCTTTCATAAACCTGGCTGTACATTTCCATTTCATGCTTTCTGCCTGCGAGGCATCTCTAACTGCAGAGAAATATATTCAGACTGACGACGAGATATTCAACCCAGCTAAATGTACTTATGTAGTGGACAGCAGAACGAAAGACCACAGTAGCCAGGGGTCAATGGTTCCTGTCAGCAGTTACGAGGATGGGAAAAAGCCCACTGAAGCCTTAGGCTTGATTTATTTGACTTGCCAAGGTCGGGACCCACCAAAATGGGTTAATAAGTTGACCCCACAGCCTGGGACCTGGTAAGTATTCAGACAAGTATGAGACAAGACTCAATATGGAAGTTCAGGTCAATCATTTCCCCTGACCTTTAGATTGTTTTCAGAATATTTTATGCCAGCTGGTGTTTCAGAAAGAGGATGAGTTTTTCACACTCTATGGAAAGTCAGATTTTCTTGTTTTCAGCTGGTGGTGCTGTAGGTAAAACACCCTGGAGACATATCATTCACTCCAGAAAACTCTCTTATCTCATACAGAGATTTACAGTTTACAGAGATTTGGTTTTGTCAGAGGGACTAAACCGAAAAACATATAGCATGTGTGCAATTTTGTAAAACTGCGTGTCAATAGAGTTTGGACATCTGGAGAGAAATTGACTTTGAGTCCCCCCCCCCCACTTGCCACCCACAACAATCGACAACCTAGCTATTAGACAGCTGATTCCTGTCCATGACAAATGGGAATTGCCTGTTCCCCAGCTGCAATTTTCTTTATGTGGTGGCTCACCACTGCTGAGTGAACACAGAGGTAACACTGGCAGCAGTCAAAACTCGGGTTATCTAACCTTACCAAGTGCCACAGCTACAGTACATCCTTGTACCTTAACAATACATACACAGAGACTGAAGAGGCCAAAACTATTAGTGGAAATAGACCCTCCTGTTGCAGTATCCTTACGTCTAATAGAAGTATGTTACATTGAGGCACATCACACTTACACCAGCAGATTTCTCATCAGACCCCTAATAAAGCATCAGCTTTGCTGACCATGAAAACATGAATCTTCTGTTTTCCTTTGTCTTTTCTTCTGTCCTTGTTTCTCACCATAAAACCACGCAATGCCGATGGCTTCAATAAGCACTCCAAAGAGAATCGATGTTCCTGCAGCAAAGTGGTCCAGCAGAGTGAACACATACATCCCACCCTGGAGAAATATAATGAATATATAAAAAACTGTGTTATTTAAAGTTTCAGCATATAGGTTACAGTGAGAATAAAAAAAGAACAAAACAACTCTGGTGAGTCAGGTCTGATTAATACTCTGAGTAGGACAGTGTTACAACCAGTATTTCTACACTGTAACTATAGTGCAAGCATGAATAGTAATTACCCTAACTGACACAAATAAGAGAAATATCCAACAACAGGCTGCCCAATATGAACCTTACATTTGTAACACAGAAGAGGGATATGAGGAAGGTGGCCACAACAATGAACAGGGTGAACAGCTCTCTGTGCTTGTGGAGAAACTTAAACTCATCAATCAGCCCCGTGATCACCGACTCCATCCCACCCATCTACGACAGAAGACACAAGAGTTAGAATATAACACGAGACACTGAGGCGCCAAAACATAATAATTGCAAAATGAATTGTTTGTTCCACATTTAGTTCAATGAGTGGAAGCAAGGAAATGAATGAAAAAAATAAACTAAAACAACCACAAACACCAGAAATATTGCAGGTGACAACAAAAAACAGGTGTCTATCTTAGTGTTTGTGTGGGTGGGTGCACACTCACGGCACTGTCAATGCCCAGTGTCAACAGCATGATGAAAAAGATAACCGCCCACACTGATGACCCAGGTAATGTGGCAATGGCTTCTGGGTAAATAACAAACACCAAACCAGCACCTGAAGAACAAGAAATTAACAATGAGGAAAGTGGAAAACAACAAAAAAGTCATATTAGCACAACCTCTAACATGCATTAAAACCATTACAGCGCAGACATGACGTGTGTTGTAACAAAAGAACTGGGGGAATGAAGCATGGTGGAGAAGAGTTTGTGCAACATGTTTGATTTTAATCGATTTGTAAGCAACCCTGTTCTGCTACCGCAGGGGTGGCATTTGAATTCAGTCATCAGGTTCATGTGGGTTTTATTCATTGATTACATCTTGGTAACTAAAGATAGCTCATCTTAAATGTCGTTAACTCTTGGAATAATTAAAGAATGCACATTATCCTGCTTCTACTCGGCTTTTTGCAGTGTCATTTAATAGCATCAGTCAAGAAATAAATAGCCTGCATTAATGACATATGAAGAGAAACTAAAACAGTAAGTTATGCTCATGAGGGAGAATACAAAGAACAATAACAAATTATATTGGATATGGCCTTTATAAATGTGCTCAAGGAAATTTGATATTTTCCTGCTAGTCCTTGTATTGATTGATCTCCAAATTTCTCCACATTTTCTCCAAATTCATGTGAGGACAAGAAGTACAGACAAATAATACCATACCGTCTCTGGCAACTTTGTCCAAGGCTACGTTGTGCTTGTGGGACATGTACCCAAGGAAGGAGAAGACGACAAAACCAGAGAAGAAACTGGTCAAAGAGTTGATGGAGCTGGTGATGATGGCGTCTCTGGATCAATAAAATCAAATAAGACAGAATAAACAGTCCAGAATGAGAATATAAAAAATTCATCGGCCATCGCACAGTCAATATCAGCGTAATTGACCAGCCAGTCAATTAAAGTATATGTCAGGGGCGGGTCAATGCCTATTTCCTCATGGCTTTTTTTTCCAGAAAAAATGGTAGCTTGTTGCTGATGCTGATGTCTGGGTTGCATGATAGAGACCGGTGACAAATTTTCCGGATTAGTCAGGTTGTCGGTGTTTTGACACAGTTATGTGAAAGGTAAATTGTTGGTAATCCTACTTCTCTCAGTTACAAAAATGATAAAGCAGGGACAAAATAACAAATGAATGAGTTGGTCAGTGTTGAATAAGGACAGAACACTGCTGTGGGTCAATGTGCTAAAGGGAAATAAGGTGACCAAATGGACACATGCAGTAACATCTACCTACAGAAAATCACGAGTCAGACTTTTGGCTTTTGGTTAAAATATATTTTCAGCGATTTGGTGTTACGCTCGAGGAGAAATCCTCAAGGTGGACACTGTCATGTGTCAGTTATCAAAAACATTTAAAAAAGGCAAAAGAGGAGATAAAAGCCTTCTGCAGGATGCTGATAATTTTCAAAGAGTGCGACAGTTTTGATTGGTGTCACGGCTGTCTGTTGCACAGCATGGTGTGAAAGACATAGCGGGTTTCAAGGAGCTTCAAAGGTTATTGTAATTCACCTGCTTATGTTGCGTGTGCGTGCTGAAGCTACTCCCCATCCCCAGTCCGCCTCTGTGTATCCCCTCCTGCCTCTCCTTGTGTGTCCTTACCTGTAACAGTTGTTGCTGAATTTGTTGTAGCTGGAAAAGGCAATTAGCACACCAAACCCCACTCCCAGAGAAAAACAGATCTGTGTCGCTGCCTCAATCCAGACCTGGGGAGCGACAGAACAAGCACACTTGTGTGAAGCGGCAAACAAAAGGCACAGGAGAGGAAAAAAGCCATTATTAGGGATAATTGCAGGAAACTCATTCAACGGCAGTAGATGAAAGACGCTAGTGAATACGGGGGGTAATTTTGCAAATTACTGCTCCATGCATCTATCTAATCTAATTCTCCAATTGCTGCCATGCATCTCTCTATCTCTCTCCTTCTTGCTTTCTCTCTCATTCTCCATAACTGAGTCCTAGGTGCTTACTTATTGAGCTCTCATTGCCTGCTATTAAGATATTGTTGTACGATGTGACAGGGGGTTTCACAGACAAGGGAAATATTAGAAACGGTTTACACAAACAGTTTTCTCATGTTTTTTTTTTAGGCCTTGAGGAAACACCTCTCTAATAATACTTAACATTGAAAACCACAGCATACAATAACAGGAAACAGTTAATATCTCTCAGTTCACAGGAATAGTTCCACATTCAGGCTTTCGTGAATTGATCCTATTGATCAAAATGGGAAATGTTTTGCAGTGTACGTTGTTGTGCGAGCGTGCATTCTCTACTTTTTTTGCACTCCTTTCCTGTCTACATTTCATTTTTCTCAACCCTTTATTCTGATCCTTTCCGTTTGTTCTGGGCTCACTGTTGGTGCAATTTGCTTGATATGGGATGCATATTTTCCTTGAGCATGTAATACTGAAACACTGTATAATCAAGATTGAATATACCAATATTGTCAATACTGCCTTTGTTCCACCAGTAACACCTTGTTGCCAACAAAGCCTTGACCAGAAATCGTTATTTCCCCACTTATACTTAAGTGTCTTTCAGCCAGAGTTTCCTCGCCATGTCTCCCTTTCTTCTTCTTCTGCAACCACACCACTCTCACCTCATTTGTGTCCCCCTCGCTCCCCTTGACACTCACCTTGGCGTCACAGAGTCTCAAGAAGTCCACAGAGAGGTAGGCCTTAATACCATCAATGGCTCCAGGCAGAGTGACTCCGCGGAGCAGCAACACAGTCAAGACCACATAGGGCATCGTGGCTGTGATCCACACAACCTGGAAGGGTCACACAAGGTACACACGCAAATAACAAATACAGAATATCCACAGGTTTACACAGAGAAAGAAGGGCACATGTGATCTTAAACTAATTAGCTGATTTAAACTGGACATGTAGCATTTCCTTATAGGCCAATCTATCTTTACTTGAGTTATGACTTACAGATTCTTTAGTAGGAGTTAAAGTACTTTTGTGGTTTTCACATTAAGAAACTTGGGCACTGTGTCATTTCCTACCTTGCCAGAGGTCTTGACTCCCTTCCACAGACTGAAGTAGAGCAGAACAATCACTACAGCAAGACAAGAAGTCAACTGCCAGCGTGGGCGGCCCAGATCATCGATACCATTACTGTCCTGGATGTGGAGCACCCCTCGTCTAAAGAAAGAGAATATTCTGGTAAGTACCATGACCACTCCTGAGTCACCATTTACAGTCTGTGTAATGTCTTATATTTTGTATATTTTAGTTTGCTGATTGATCATCTGATTGGTTGAAGTTCACTTTTGATAAAAGAGGTTCATCCAATCACCTGCCATGTATTTTATGAAAGTTCCTGCCCTTTTCCAAATAGTTTTCAATGATGACTTCCCAGATGGTTCTGGCACAATCGGGCACAGTAAATGCAACAGCTACAAATATTATCCTCACTGCTGAGGGCACCCCCTTGAAACAAGGTCTTTTGGCCACAGAAATAAGGCACACACATCTAAAGGTAAAGTAGCATCTCTGTTTTTTGACCAGAAACTATCCAAGCTATTCTTTTTTTCCAAGTGTAATTGCAGGCAATTAAACAGAACCTCTTGGACTTGAATCAAGACATGTTCTACTTGCCAGTCTGGGAAAATGTAGAATTCACTGATACAGAGACCAAGCCAGAGACAGTGCATTTTTGATGTAACTACAACCCATGGTCCTGTAGAGATGTACTTTGAGCTAACCTTACCAATGGCTTTTCTGGGTTACCCTGAATGAACTGATTCTGGAGTCTTAATGGGTCCATTCAGGATCAGTGTGTCTGGTTCTAGCAAACGACTGCCCTCTGTATGTTGGAGCTTACTTGGATGTCATCGTTTTTCATAACATCAGTCGAGCTACACACCTGGATCTTGATCATGCATAAAATTAGCTTGACAATCACCACCTGGCTTTGTTCTACCTGTAAGTTTATCAATGGCAAGAGATATGTAAGATTCCAGGAAAACTGACCACTTAAAAGCTGCAAGTGTTGGTACATCTCTGTGTTAAATAAATGATTATCCAATTGTCTCTAAGAACATTGCCACCTGGCAACTCTGCATTGACAAACTGACAAACTTGAAAAACTGCATTGACAGTGAAAAATAACAGATTTGAAAGTGTACTTTATAATTGCATTCTGTACAGTTGAATTACACGTGTCACCTGAAAGACTATAATATCGCTGAACATCGTTGATGCCTTGATTCAGCCCAACAGATGAGACAGTAAGAGATCAGCCGATGTTCAGCTGATGTAGTCAAATTGTCTGCAGGTGGTTCTGTGTAAATAGCATACTGCCATTTCAACTAGCATGGATGAAATGCCTCAGCTGTCACAACAGAACAACCCCTCACTTGCTGGAATAGAAAACACCTGGGCAGCTTCACAGGGAGGGAGCTATGGAGCCAGGCTGCGGATCCATTTTGAAGAAAACATACTGTACATTTAGATATTTAGAAGACATTACTTAATATGGAAAAGGGACTGATAGTAATTACAGAAACCTTAGTTATTCTGCATTGAGCCAACTGACTGCATTGCATTGAACTTTTTTTCTTGAGCACTTCCTGTAGTGGGTGATACTTCATAAAGCCTAAGGTCAGCCAAAGAAAATACAAATCTTTTTTTGTTGTTGGACATATAAAGTATGTTTGCCTTTAACTGCAGTGATTTTAAAACATCCATATTTGCCGTTAAAAAGACTGAGTAGTATTTAACTTGATTTTAGAATAGAATATTGTGTTATAGAGGAAATTGACTGTTAGAAGATATACACAGTCTATATCCTTATAATTACTACAATTAATACAATTCACAGGCAGTCATACTTATGGAAATAGCTATATAGATCCATCATGACAGGGTTTCTCAACCTTTCCTTTTTAATCACCCTACTTTCACATAACCCCCTACAATTAGCTGCTTTATTTGTTGTTGTTATGAGCTCGGTGAAGCTCTAAACTAATTATCAATCCATGTAATTATATATTTCAAAATAAAACTAACTTTATCCAAGAAATAGTCAATAAATGTTGTAGCCTTAGTTCAGGCCAACTTACTCAAAGTACTCCTGAGCAGGAGTGGCCTTGTAAATGTCACTGACTGAGCTGTTGTCAGCCCAGTCAGAGCAGTTAGGACTGTTCCAAGTGTTGTTGCAGTAGACCCACGGTAGCTCGCCAGTGAACGAGGAGAAGAGGTAGAACAGCGCCCAAGAGATGATGACATTATAGTAGAAACCAACATAGAGGGAAATGAGGATCACTGTGAAGCCTACACCTGTTAAGGGAATGCACAAATTAATAAACATATTAAATATTTATTGGCATTAAAGACGGAGATGAAAAACGGGAAAGCTGGCTATACCAGATTAGCACCTGAGATATTGAAAAGGGGTATCTCACATGCCAATCAGTGCTACATTGTGTACATTAAGTTACAGAGTCCTGCTTTTGAGGGCTGACATGAAAGTAACTGTGCTCACTCAAGTACTGTACTTCTTTACAGTGTTGAGGTACTTGAGTACATTTTTGCTCCCCTATACTTCTACTCCATTTCAGAGTTTTTCGCTTTAATTTTGTGAGTGGGGGTTCACAGGTGGCTCACAGGGGCCGTCATTCTTTAGAATAACTGCCTTCATTTTTGCTTTTTCGAAGACATTTAGCTGATAATATTTCTTCCATCGCTGAAGATGTCCAGGTGGGGGAATGCACACAAAAATACACAAAAAAGCGGAACAAATTTGTGAATGCTAGATGATCAGGAAATCGTGTATTGTCCCACCCGATGAACTAGAACTTTTACTTCTCTAGGATGGTGACCACAAACTCACCTTTTCACACTTTCAGCAGTTAAACCAAATGATACTCACACCCTCCACGTTGGTAGTGCTAGTGATTTTATTTATCTTTAAATTACAAGAATGTTCAAAGTTAATCAAGTTGAGCTTTATAGATATTTGGTTACATGGAAATATTTTAATAACAATTGCTTTACTGAACAGCGATTACATTCTGACAGATTCCTACATCAGTAAGCAAAATCTCGCTCAGCATGAGTACAGTAGCCTGTACGATACATGCCTGTGCTCTCACAAAAGCACCAGAACTTCTAAATACCATCTCTTCATGCCTTAATTATCAACACATCTACCCTTTCTATACATCTGAAACCACGTCCACTCCTTTAAGGCTGAATTTAATTGGTAACCTTTGCTAAGAGGCATGACCGCAACCGTGCCTTATTGATTTCTTTGTAATGCGGTGTGATATTTGTCCAGGGAGCGATGCCTCCGTTTAACGCCACATGCGGCCATGTTATCTTTCCATCTCTCTCCGTCCCACTTTTCTCGGGCGTTTTTTTTTTTCTTCAAATGCATTGATCCTGAGAGGAAACCAGCTTGTTGATCAGAATAATTACTGTCAATATGGGCATGTGTATGTGTGTATTTGAATAATTACTGTTATCCCCCCGCTGAGAGACAGAGAGAGAGTGAAGCGTGTGATTAGAACGTCAACCTACTCAGTGTGGTATCTGACAGACGGCGCATGTTCACACACTCAGAAGCACACACTCAGAGGCACACGCGCGTGCGCGCACACACACACACGCACGCACGAAGGAGAACGCACACACTTTGGGGCCACCTTCAGACCAGCAAGGACATGATGAAACAAAAGACAGCAGTACAGCGTCACACTGTGAAGCAACAGATGGTCCGCTGGTAATAATGGTATTTGAGGTTGAGATTTCTTTTGAAACTTTTCATAGTGAGGTGTTAAATATGGATTTAAGTCAAACTTCTTGTTAAATAATCATTACAAACAAAGCGACGTGCAAAGACAAGGATGGATAAACACACACAAGTCACAGCTTGTAAACTGCATAAAAAGTTGAACCAAGCAAAGTGTATTATTATATTTTCAGCCAATGACTTTGCTAAGAAACACGACTCGGCCTTCATGTTTGTGTCTCCATTAGTGCATGTTTGGATGGCATTCTCCTAAACTGCGCTTTGCTTATCGATGTGTTGAAAAGTACCCCTACAGAGTTTTGACAGAAGGATTTGGACAATCAGGACAGGAGTCTAAAAGCCCAATTTTCATTTGCTTTCCATCTGAGTGCCAACAGAACCTGATGTTCTGGGGAGGATAAACAATGCCTGTCGCTTCTCAAAGCAGAGACAAGCAGACAAAAGAGACTGACATGTGGACAGACAGGCATGTGGGCAGACACGCAGACAGAAAGACATGTAGATATTAGAGCTAGTATGTTATCAGACAGACAGGCACGTAGGCAGCTGGACATACCACCACAGACAGATTTACTATACATGTGCAAGCATTCTCCTGTGAACATGCAAGTGTCAGGAAAGGGTAATTTGCATGTGTACATCCCCCAGTGTGTGCATGTCTGTCTGCACACCTGAATATGTCCTGAGATGTGTCACTTCCTACCTTTAAATATGGGACAGATCTTCCAGACCCCGGCTGCGCCTTCTCTATTATACTGTCCTAAAGCCAACTCCATGTAGAACAGAGGCATACCTGCTATCACCATGAAGAACAGGTATGGCACCAGGAACGCACCTGTACACATGGAGACACATCATATCAAGTTCCCCGTATCAATTATTAAGTTATCATTTTATAACAGAATGACATTAGGCTGATGTTTGTTAGTTGAATGTGTAATTTTAAGCAATTTTAAGCCAAAAATATTACAGTACATTTTTCAGAGTAGAAGTAATTTTGTCAGTGGGGGTACACAGGTGGCGCACAGGGGCCATCATTCTTTAGAATAACTGCCTTCATTTTTGCTTTTTCGAAGACATTTAGCTGATAATATTTAACTAACCTACAACAACAACAACTGACTCAGTTGATGCCTCATCCAAATGATATGTTTTCACTGGTTCCAATCTCTTAACTCTGTTTTAAAACATCATCTTTGAAACTGGCCAGGTCGTTGCAAGGTTGACGGAGATATGATAATCTACCACAAATGATTGGATTATATGATATGATGATGATCTGATATGATGATGATTATATATATGTTAATTGCCTCATATATAAAACTCCCTTAAATACAGTTATGACAACATGCAGGATTTGGGGACATATAGTCAGCCTTGACTATGGCTACGGTGTCATTTACAGCTCTTAAACATAATGAGAGCTCTATGTTAAACAGCCATAATTAGTGACAGTGATTGTTAGAGCTAATCTATTCGGAGCAGCTGTGGTGGTTTTTCCCCTATTTTGATCTCTGTAAAGGGTTGAAACAAAATCTCGCACAAGGAAAAACACACACACACACACACACACACACACCTGCAAACGTGTCAGTACTCTGCATGCACTTGCATTTCAGTTTATTCTCTCCTTTTCTCTATGTTTTACTTTTTTCTTTTTCTTCTTCCACATACACTCATCCATCAATCCTTCAGTTCCCCCGCACAGGAGAGGGAGATGATCTTATTCCGTCACATCAAATACAGCCTAACTGCTGCCTTCACTCCTTTACTCCCCATTCTATCCACCCTCCGGTAGAGGAGCTACCCTCCCTCACTCATTTTTAATCCACCTCACCTCCTCCATTCTTATAGCAGAGGTAGGGAAATCTCCAGACATTGGCGAGGTCCACGGCAAATCCGATCACAGACAGGAGGAAGTCAATTTTCTTCCCCCAGGTCTCTCTCTCCTCCTCTCCACTGGCATTGGTCTGAGTAGGAGCTGGAGCCACTAAGGTGGTTGAGGTGAACTGAACACCATTCTGCTCCTTCACCAGGATCAGCTCCACCTAAAGAGTTAGTAGTCAAAGTGAATAATCAGTCGGATGCGGTAGGTGCTTAAAACATACTAGACTACACCTTGATTGTATATTAATCTCCTAAAGTTTACCCATAACAGTTTGTCACGTTAACTTCCATTTACTGAGTATTTTCTTTGTACAATCTGCACATAAGTCAAGACATGATGATGGTGAACCAGTCATGTTTAGTCACCAAAGTCTCACCCTCATGTTATTTTTCTCTCACTTCCCACACACGACAGACAGTTACAATCACCTTCATTTCATCAATGCTTTATGCACCAGTCGAGGTTTTGTAGATTGTCCTCTGAGTAAATAAGTGAATTGTAAATAATAAAACCAAATCCATTTTAGCTTAAAGAACATTTGGCTTCTGTTTATGCTTCTTTTTTCCCCTCCCGGCACTGCATAAAGTAAGCCAGGCCACATCAGAGAGAAATGCCCTTAATTAAGACACTTGCACCATGCAGCGATCCAGTCTTTTCTTAATAAGCCTGGATGACATCCCATTAATCTACTACAACTGTGTCAAATCTGCACTGACCTCTTTGGGACCCATGGTGTTGGAGGTGGCTTTTTCTGGGGCTACAACTGAGGACATCAGGCCGACAGGGACTCTCTCCGTCAGCATGGAGGGGTGCAGAGGTTTCTGGAGCGAAAATGCCGGCGGTTGTGGAAAAGGAATGGAGATAGGTGCAGTCGCAAGCGTCTTTGAACACAGAGTGGGGACAAAAAAAGAAAAAAAAACAAAAAGACAATAGGCAGAACTTTATCATTCCCAGTTTGGGAAACTGGGTTATCATTGCAAATGTAACACAACAGTGGGAGAAAAAAAATCTGCAATAAACAAACAATAACCTTTTAAACACAGCAGCAATACAGTATGAAAGAAGCATTTTGTACAATAAATGATAGAAAAAATACATAAAAAGTGTAGGTTGTTATGAAGCTTTAGAGTTGTCACATTAAAAACAGATGAGTAAAGGAGAGGGGAGAAAAGCAGCAGAGTGATGAGATTCAGGCTGTAGGTAAGAAGAGGGCGTGGGGCCATCACAGCATGCTCATTTCATTTCACACTTTACGCCATTTTGCTCGCAGACTTGGCCCGGTGTCTACTAAACCTGTCGCACCACAACATGTTGCCCAGCAGATTTAGGTCATTTTTTCATTAAGAACTTTTCACTGTAATGATCTTTATTAGAAAAAAGTACCAGTAGAATTACGCCATTAAGCCACATTTATGTCTTAACTATAAGAGTGATCATATTTTACATTTCTACAAGAGAGAAATGAAACAAGATTATTATTTTTTTTTTCATAAAATAGATTTGTTGATTTCACTTTTTGTGGTGAGTCTAAACGTTTCAAAGTGAATATCCATCTGCTCTTGTAAGGATCATGTGAACATTTTTAACATTAAACCATTGTAACAACCCGATCTCTCAAGCTGTAATGCCATGAAAACATTTAAACGTCACTAAATTCCTAAAAACAAACAAACAAACAAAAAATGTAAGATAACACCTTAGTTTACAGCCAATGTACAACAATTCACAATTAACATATGCAACATGTTACAAAACAAGAAAACATTTCTAGGAAATAAAACGCCTTTACCTTTTGCTCCTCCAGTTGTCAGTTTGGACAATTTAATTCCAGTTGGGCTGGTATTCTTCACTGCTCTGCAAACTGATGCTGACCATATTTAGGCAGACCGTCCTTGATAAGTTAGACTCAGATTAAATCAAAAATGTTTAAAGAAACAGAAAGAATAAAAGAGTGACAGTATGACAGGGGATGAGGATAAATGCTAAAGATGACAGAAACTGGCAGTCTATGAGTTGGAGAAAGCCCTCCCACCCTCTTTGGCTCCAGTGACAAACACACAGAGCCCAGAGCACCCTGTGGTCTGGTATGGAGATCCGTCTGCGATACCACTCTTGTATGAGAAACAATCAACAACACCCCCCAATCGCCATCACTCTCCTCCCTCCCTCCTCACCCGAGCTTTATCTGTTCCTCCTCCTCTCTCTTCCATCATTGCACATTTTCTCACCTGATTTAAGCCTTTTTTTCTGGATGATGAATGTAAATCTGTGGGGCAAGCACACACATAAACATAATAAAATACTTCAGCACACATAGACTGATTTTCTTCCTTGTAATATTTGAAATGTCTTTCTGTCATCAACCTTAGCATCACTATATGTGATAGTGATATTGCACTGGATTGCATTTTCCTACTATTACTAACAATAATATACCATTTGAAGGTTTTGACAAACTAATATGTTTGTGTATGATAATATGAACAATGCATGAGCAATTGTCTCATATTACAGTCTGTTCTTAACAGACTACTGTTATAGTCTATGGACTATAGTCTAAAACTACATTTTATGAATTTGATCAATTAAGTTTTGTTTAAAAGCAGATTAGCCAGATGACAATAGCACTGGTTTCTGTATTCAGAAAACTTTAACAGGTTTTATTTTCTTATAACGATAATAAAAATAAATAAATAAATAAAATAAGAAAAAAAAAAGATATTTTATTCATGCTTAACTCTGTATCCATTCTGCAGTTATTCCCGTGGGTGGTACAATGATGTGACAGATATGGCTAAAATCTTCTTGTTATTATGTTTAAGTGACTCAACTAATGTGTATAACTGTAACTCATATTTAGTCGTTTAAAGCCCCTTAAAACTTGATTTTGAATCACACTTTCTAATAAAAAAAAAAATAGTTATGACTAAACAAGAAGCCATTTCCTTAGGTGTTTTAACAGTATATTTAAAAAAAAAAAAAAAAAAAAATCTTTTTCAGAATTGTGTCTTGACAGTGCCTTGGTAGATTCTGATTCAAATATTGCTAAAACCAGATTGTTTTTTTGGAAGTTAGTGCTATCAACTTTTTTCCAACTCAGGCCCGCTCACCTTAAACACTTACAAAGAGAACAGACAAAAGCAAAAATGCAATAAAACTGAACATTTGGGTTCATGGAGGACCCCGTTCCTCGTAATAAGACACTGATTGAGAAAATATATTTAAGGGCCACTTCACTTCACAGGGTTCACAGTACACTGTAAAACATTAAAATACCTCCCTGCCACTCTCCATGAAACACGTTGCCCTTTTTCTTGTCCTCACTTCTTGCTCCACCCCTCAATAGACCCAAATGACCCCACCTAGGACACCATTGACAGGGTTTGGTACCCTGTCAATAAGCAGAAATCTCATTACCTGTAATGTCTGACAGGCCTAAATACAATCAGCTCTCACACCCAGACCTCTCCCATTTCAAACTCAACCAAAACAGAAGCATGGCATCAAATAACACAATCAGCCCGTTCCCCACGGACAGATTTATGACCCTCATGTCCAGAATGACAGCCTGTTGTTTGCAAGCCAATCACAATGATCAATCGGCCACTAATCCCTAACACCAACACTGCCGCCACCGCACACTTTTAAAGTGCAATCATCCATCAAACCTCAGGCCTCATATCAGAGATTGCTGGGTCGATGTAAGCCGTTGCTGGATGTATGAGGTTTCCGATGGAGTTCGGACAACGATGAGGTGAACATAATCGAGTGTCTTGTTTTCATAAATGCAACAGCTGAGGCCCAGAGGGAAGAAAGGTGAAGAGGAGGAGGAGGAGGAGGTGGAAAGTACAGGAGACGGGTGAGGCAGGGGAGGAAGAGGGAGAGGACTGAAGAATAGTGTAAGGGGAAATGAAGTGTAAAAATGTGATGAAAAATGTATATTGTACAAATTATGGAGTGTTGGACCTTTAAGAATCTTTCGGTTGTGCTCTGT
This sequence comes from Protonibea diacanthus, assembly GCA_028641955.1. NCBI lineage: Eukaryota > Metazoa > Chordata > Actinopteri > Sciaenidae > Protonibea > Protonibea diacanthus. The sequence continues at coordinate 10,606,021 of CM053983.1, read as the reverse complement.
TCAAGCTGTCAGATCTGGACCTTAAAAGGCAAAACATTTAAAACCACAATCTCTCCTTCCACCTGTCTTGGTTTGTCTGAGCGCTGTCTGCTTACTCCTGCAGGAAGAAAAAAAAATGTCATGACCATAACCACTGATTCCAGACAATTACAACTTTCCCCCCAGACACAGACTACCATTTCACCTGCTGAGCAACAGTGGGATTACTGATGAAGTCTCCTTTAGTAATAAATGCTGCATTATGTGAGAGAGAATAGTTTTGATGAAAAGAAAACATTTCATAAGGGACATCTCACTTTAAACATTATATTGTCTGCAGAGTTAATGAGAAAATACAACAAGCAGAGTTGATTTAAATCGACTATGAGTATACAGCCATGCTAGCAGCTCTGTGAGGTTGCATGCAGCAGTGCTTTGGGCTAAATGGTAACACTAGCATGGCAACATGCGCACTATGTGATTTAAAGATACAGTTTTTAGATGACTTATCTGTGATAATCACTATAATCATACATGCTTTCTTTTGCATTTTGTGTTTATACTAAAATCATCATAATTATTAACTAAGATATCATGTATGTATCATTTCTTAGTATATTTCTCTTGGTTCTGTGTGTCAACACAGACATATGCTCAATCCCTCTCCCTTTATTTGCATAGCAATGGTTGCCAAGTAGATCAGACATGCAGGGACTTCTCTGTGTGATTTCTGTCCATAGAAGGCTTTTATACCTATGCTGTCTAATGGCCGAGGTCATGTCAATTCACATAATAACAAATGCATAGATAATATGCACAATCTGTGTCATGGTCAGTCTACGAGAGTCCAGTCACGTCCGCCACAGACGTACACATTATCATGCGCGCTCACACATCTGCCCTACAGAAGCTGTAGGAACTCTTTCTCTCTGTACATGGTGTTTGTTATGTCCATACAACGCGACTCAAACCTGAACTAAAAGTCGTCATTGTCTGTTTGGCCGAATACACTATCTTTGTTATTTCAGAGATGCACAATGACTGAACTGTCTAAACTAATACTTGAGAAGTTCGTCCTAATTTGTGCTAATGATGACGCTTAAGAAAAAGTTACAGGATCAAAATTACTACAGTTCACCCCAAGACATGGGCATGTTTATGTGCATCCACTCATGGCAGTAGAGGAGAAGTCAGAGCATGGCCAAAGATGTCTAAAGGAAAGTGAAAACTGTGACCTGCTGGTGATACTACAGTAAAAGACATAAAATCACCAATGTCATTAGGGTTCATCCTCTGGGTACCATGAATGTTTGCACAAAATTGCATAACAAACTGCCTGATAGTAGTTGAAATATTTCAGTCTGGACCAAAGTAGATCATACCAAAAAGTCTGCCAATAAGTCAAACATGTAATGAAAGAAATTGCTAGTAGAAATCCTTCAATTACAATTATTAAAAACAAATCTACCCAATGGCCTTCTACAGGCCAGTGATGGAAATATCATCTGTATCAACATGCAATCAACAACAGCAAAGACGGGCCTAGTAAAAGACAGGTTTGATAATTAAATCAGCTGGCCTTTTAAGATCTGCATCATATATCGTAGACATTTTATTTAAAAGATATTGACCGTCATGTCCACCAGGACTGATGATATTACATATGAAGACCAACAAAACACTGCTATTTGAAGAACGTATGAAGAACATTCATACAGTATACCTGATGCAGTGGCACTGCACAGCCAACGTGTTACCTCCAGAGGGAGACATTTACACAGGTGAGGAAGGGAACCTGGTTACTGTAAACATGATTCGAGTATGGTACTCATGCAATACACTCACACAACACAACTCATTCTAGCTCTCCACCAAACACACGCACACACACACACACACACACACACACACACAGTATCATTTACTATTGCGACAGTGACACAACAATGTGTTAACGTTTCTTTTTTTTGTTTGTTTTTTTAATTCAATCCAAGAGTCACATTAACAAGTTATATCATAGCAGTCCTGAACAGACAAATTCAAAGTAGCTTGCAGTAATGACTCTTCATCATCAAAATGCATTAATAAAATAAAACCTGTTGAGTATAGAAAAAGACAGGAAGTAAAGCTACAGAAAAGACAGAGTTTAGTTTCTTGGTCCACACACAGTAAGCCATCAGAAAGACACTATCGCTCTGTCAGAGTACACAAGTCTTTCGTCTTAGGCTCGCTGCTGGACAAACTGTTGGTAAGCAGGCAGCAGTAGCATAAATACAAGTTCATCTCTTGCAGGTTTACATTTTCTCAGATGGACATAAAGTTAAAAAAAAAATGAAATAAAGGGAAGTGAAACAAGTGTGAAAATGAAATGGATCCAGTATTTTCATACAGTCCCAATATGGACAATTGTTCTGAATGCAAACATTGACTACATGTATGAATGACTTGCTGATGAACATCATCGTTTAAATGTTCAAATGGGAATTTCTGTTCAAAATAAATAAACAAAACTACTACTGTGGCTCAATGCATTTCGTCCTGGGTCAGGTCTCAAATATCAGTTCTGTGTTTCAGTTCACAATCAGATTCCTCATCTATGTACAAAAACAGCATGGTTTCCCCTCATACACACAGAGTGAATTATATAGTTAACCACCTGTTGTCAAATCACATCACTTAGGAGTACACTTAATACTTATCCATTCCACGGTGCAAACAGTTTTTAGTCATTCAAATCTGTATGTTGCTGCCAAGTCCTACAAAGTTTACAGTCAGTTCAAGCTACAAAATTTCCACAATCCTGAGACAAAGCAGAAAAGTAGGTCTAAAAAGTGGGTTCAAACTAATCAAACTCTTTCTTACAGTACAAAAACAAATGCAGGGCAAGGGACAGCTTCCTTTAACGTGAGATCCCTAATTTCCTCTGTGCTCCCATTATTGCAGCAAATATATGAATGCAAAAAAAAAAAAAAAATATTCATATTAACAAAATTGAGCTACAATAATGTAACCTACAAACTTAACATGCTTTACAGCAATGTGACATTTCTTTAAAAAAAAAAAAAAAGAATCTAAAGTGCAAGCACAAATACATATAATTTAAAAAGGGGGGATATACTAAAAGATTGCAATTTAACATGTTAGTTTATATATATGTGTGCGCGCACGTGTGTGTGTGCAGTCTGGAGTGTTTGTGCGGTTCGGCCCGTCATGTGGTGGAAGATCACCTCATCATCACCTCAAGGCCTGACACACTTACACTCTGCTCATTTCAACCCGCACACCTTGAACATAAAAAAAACCATTAAAGAGTCAATGTAGGGAGGGTTCAAACGGGATAAAAAGTGAACATTTGAAAACCATGATTTCTTCGGAAAATGTCCACTGGAGATCAGAGCTTTGAGTAGCTTCTGATCGTGACAAGATTGTCTATACATTCTCTTATTTTTCGCATAAAAATTCTATAGATTCAAGGCTATCGGTTTCCATATGAAATCTGCATTTAGTTTCTAAGCAGTCAACTCAGCAATAATAGTAATAATATAACAACGATAAAACTTTACACTGTGTAGGAGGAATACAGCACAAAACAATTGCAGTATTATACAAAAGGGGAAAACAAAAATGTGGCTCATTTGTCACCAGCAATACAATCTGAAGAGGAGAGAAGATCACAGATCTTTGTCATGGCAGTGAAAATAAAAATCATTCATATACGTATATCAAAAATTCACAAAATGTCCTGCATTCGGAATATTCAAAATACATATCAGAACTTTTCAAAAGCATACATCTTGAGAAGGCTGATGTGAAATATTGCTTCACTGAAAGCCATAACGGGATACATGTACAGTATGCATGGGTATGAATTATGATGGGAATGTCAGGCTCATTGGAACAATGGACTAGAATTACAGGAAAAAAAAAAAGTCATGCTGACAGAATGAAGCTGTGTATGCACAGATCAAAAGTACAAACGGATTGCAATGTGTTTCCGAGGTATTCCCTTTAACGATTGGTTGTCCTATAAAATGACATGATGAAAAGCACTGTGCATTTTGAGAGAAGTTGCAGCATAATCTAACTTTCATTTTGTGTGTGTGTGTGTGTGTGTGTGTGTAGTTTCAGGTTATTTTGTGTGCTTCCAGAGAAAAAAAAAACAATCAAAAAAAACAACAACAATATTTTAACAAGCCAATTCGTTGTCGGCAAATGATTGAAATAAGCAACATTTTGTGTGAAACGTTTTGTCAATATCTAAAAAAGTTGATTGTAATTTCCGATAAAGTTTCTTGAATTAAAATCAGACAAAAACAAAAGTTACAAAGTGAGTATTGTTAAGTCTTAAAATCAATAATTTAAAAAGGCCACTAAAGACTAATAAGATCCACTATTTGCCAATCTAGAATATTCATACATTGCTTCATTTTAATTCAAATTGAAAAGCATTGGCCCATCTGGCCTACGATTACAGACACTTTTTATGGCCTCAGGCTGCATGTCAGTGTAATTCAATCACATTCAGAGACAAATATTTCTGTGCCAATTAGAACTCTAAAACAAAAACATAAAAACAATTCCAGCCTGGTTCCTCAAATGAGATTTGAGATTTGCAAAAAGGTGCTTGGATCTCTTTCAAAACATGAACAGTGAATCAAAAAAAAAAAAAAAAAAACAGCACACAGTATTCTCCCATGCACATCCAAAATATAGCATGAAGGTCAAATTTGCATGTGACTGAGTGGCCAGTGTTGAATTATTTCATCTTCCAACACTTACTGGAAAACAGCAGGAATCTCAGACAGACCGAGGAATGATGTGCCGTGAAAAGGGCAGGAATGATTAAAAATGCAGCAGCGTAAGGCCGAAAGGGAAGTAGTATGACCTTGCCTTCAAAATACGCAACAAAACCACCGAACTGAATGTGCTTTCAATGGCCACACACATTGTAAATCTCCCCCTCCCTTTCCCTTACAGCCATGAACACCACTGACTGGAAATAAGAGTACAAATATGAAAGGTGACATAAATCACCCGATGTATTTTTGGTCCACGTTGTGTAATTTAAAAAAAAAAAAAAAAAAAAATCATGACTTTGCAAACCTGAAAGAAATAACATTGGTGAAGTTGTGAATGAGGAACGACTGGGCAGAAAAGTACTGATGTCCTAAGAAAATAAAGACATGCGCATAACCCAGTGAGCGTCAAAAATGATGACATCATACAAGTTAAATTTTTCATTTTTGTCACTGAACCCTGAGCTAAATCAAAGATATCATTGTGTGTGTGTGTGTGTGTGTATATATTTATATATGTAAATATATATACAGGCTCATAGCAATTATGACAGTCAACTCACAGAGACCTGAGGTCACCTCAAATGTGGCTATAGTAGTCACAACTGTCACCGGTCCCCTCAGGTCCTCCTTCTTCAGATGAATAAACCACAACACTGCTCAAAATAACATGAGCCCATGCATTCTGCACTTTCAGTTAAAAAGGCAGCTACAATTAAAGAGAGGAAATAGATAAAAGTTACAAATTAAAAAGAGAATCAAACACTGATTTCACTAAAAATTAGACTTCACTGTCCAGGGCTTGTGTTTTTTTTTTTTCTGGCTTCCCTCATGTTAAAAACATGCACAGTTAGTACTATGTTGGAGGGAAAAGAAAGAAAGAAACAAAGAAACAAAAAAAAAAAAAACAAAACAAACAAAAAAAAAAACATTTGCCCCATGATTTTTTATAAGTGCTTGCCCTTCAAGTATTCAAGCATTGTATCTCAAACAGCCACTGTTTGGCATTTAACTTGCTATGAAAAAGAAGAAAAAAAAAAAAATTATAACAAAAACAGTTACCAGGGTGAAAAATAACCTCAGAAATTTAATGGACACAATAAAAAGGGGTACGGTAAACTTCATTTTTGTAGTTGTGGTTAATGAAACATAGTCCCTTACTGTTCAAACAAGGTAACTAACTACTGTCTGCCCCCCACGCACACACACAGACCCTCTCACCAGGAGAGGTGTCAGTATTCTCCCACTACATTTTTTTTTTTTAACCCTTTTAGTTGTGTTTCTTGAGGTGTCCATCTATTGTGCCATGGTCATTGGGGCTGAAGTCGGGGCAGATACCGTTAGCTGTTTTGGTGGTGGCAGTGCCTTGCGGGTTCGAAGACAGTCTGGGCTTTGTTTGGTGACGGTGGCAGGGACCGCTTTGGAGGCCTGCGTTTTCTGTGTACAGGTAGTCCTCAGAAAAGTCTGGGTGTTGCTCCACAAAGTTTCTGAACTTGTCTGCGGAAAGACCACAAGAGGGTGCCAGAGACAAAGGCAAGATTAGACAGAGGCTTGAGAAATTCCCAGACAAAGTGGATGTTGAAAGTACCACTTCCTTATCAGACAGTCATGCGAGGGCCCGAAGAAGGCCAAGCTAAATTCAAAACAAAAATTCGCTTCAGAAATATGTAGGTCAACCAGGTTTATTTTATAGGGCCTCTTACCAAATGTGATCTTCCCTGTGTCTTCAGCATCGATGGCAGTAAACAGACGTGACACGCTGAGGTGAGTCACTCCTAAAGCTGTCTTCAGGATAACTGCCAACTCCATTTCTGTGATGGCACCGTCCTCCTCTGCCTCAAACATCTGGAGAAGACATATAATGGGAAGAAATGCAGAATTGTCATCGATTTCACTTTGCCTTTAGGGCATGCCACTCTGACAGGGTTGGCAGATTAGGAGCCAGTTAAACAGCTAAGTGGGTTCCCTTTCTCCGAAATAATCGGTGATATTATCAATAATAGATATGTACTGAATGGGTTTCAAGGGCCCTCAGGTCACAGAACTTGCTCAACTTTCAGAATTATGAGAAGCAATTCAAGTGAAAACATGAAGATGACTCAAATTTAAGTTATTTGGTTTCCATGCGGTCACAATGACAGATCGGTTCAAGTGATAACCCATGAAGGAATAATTCATCTGATGTTTTGGGACACAGATCTGAGCATGACCGTGGAGATAAAAGGCTATGTTAACAGTGTAAACATGGGTCATTCTGCTTCACACTAATGATTGGACTGTTTCGTCACTCTGCCGTACAAAATACAAGACGCTCTACAGTAAGTGGCATTTCAACATGGCAAATGTCACGCTGATCCTCGGCAGGCACAGGGAACACTACTCTGCCTGGTGTTTAGATAAGCGTTGAGCTCGAAACAGAACATACCTTGAAGGCCAATTTCATCGTTTCCAGAGTTTTGGCGGGTCTGCATACGACAGATAAGGCTATCACGTATTCTCTGATATCCATGCAGTTATCTTCATGCTGGAAAAGATTCGACAGAAAAAAAAAAAAAAACACGTAACGAAAGATGGAGAGAGAGAGAGAGAGAGAGAATGTGAACAAGACTACTTATTTATGTTCACAAGCAGCTGCGGGTGTTTGTGGTTTAGGTCACGAACACATTGCTGCAATATAGCCTTTATTGTTTGTTTGGGTATTATGCTGCAAATGTATTCCCGAATGATAAGCAAGCAAGGTGTTGTGATTAGTCTTTAAAAACTCTGGTATTCGATCCAGCTCCCAGCCTTTAACTGTGTTTTTAAATGGAGGCACTTTGTCAATTGACTCCCTTGGAGTTTATTCATGCTGAAGCCGAGATGAAGCACATACTGCTTACTACATACACATCACCTGGAGTTGTATGTTCTGACCACAGTGTTCTTTTACAGTTTGATATTTACACTGAATGCACGTATGAAATGTGAGAGTCATCGTAAATCAAGAGACACAACTCTAGTTATCAAGTAGTGACAACTGAGGACCAGTGTAGCACATCTCCGCATTCTTTACCTCGTCAAAAAGAGCGAACATGTCTCGCAGCATGTCTGAAACTGGCACGTCGAGGAACTGAGCAAAGTCGTCCAAGTCCAGCTTCTGTCCCTCCAGCTTCCTGGCTCTGTTCCCATACTCCTGCAGAACCTTCTCTGTGTTCTTGGGTTTCAGCCTGGAACAGCAAGGGGAAGAGACATTTATGTTAATTCATAACTCAGCCACAGGGTCAACAAGGACATTTAGTAAAGTCACATTCAAAAAGAAAAAAAAAAAAAAAAAAAAAATTAAAACAGTACAGTCTTTGTCACTGTTAAATGAAGAAGCGAGCAGACAGTTATGTGCCTCCTTGAATATACATGGTGTTGCCAGTTGCTTCTCCTCACCTGCCAGAGAGGTGTTTCACCAAGAAACCATACCATGTGTGCAGATCATACTATCCCCACCCCTTCCAGATCCCCTCCTGTGCAGGCACCTGACTAACCAGTGGGAGTTCACTAGCACAGCAACAAGGACACAATCCCCAACTGCCTTCCCACTCGTGCGCGCAACCAGTTGTGTTTTTTTTTGGAATACATGCCGAAGGTGCCACTGCCAGAAACTGAATCCGGGTCCCTGCGGTGTTTGGTGAGTGTTTTGCCCCTCTCTCACCCTTCTGCCTCTTCCCTGGCTCTGTTTGATGGCAGCACTGCATTAGAAGGTTAGAGTGACTCACCCCAGTCTCCTGACGAGCTTGGCATACTCCAGCAGACAGGTGTCGACTGGCAGTCTCAGCTGGCCTTCTGCCATGGCCAGCTGGCAGTCTTCAAATGAATAGTCTGTGATGGGTACCCCCAGGGCACTGAGCAGAGCAAAGAAAAGACGGAACATCGGTATGAGTAAATCAATACAAACTTTGCTTAAGGCTTAGGAGGCCAATGAAGTAGTCGATAGAGCTGCTGCTTGGATGCTGAGAACAATGTGTACAGTTTTTTTGTCCATCTGCAAAACCTTAGTTTCCCGTCCCAGGCTTCAAGTGGTGAAGCACAGTATGCAAACAGTGTGGGAGCGTATGAGTCGTCAGGTTTTAAATTATAGCCTGTGTAACCTGAGCACTGTATAAAAAAGCTAATATGGATCGTAACACTGGGTGGTACAGAATTTTAATAAAGGTTCAGGTGTCAAACTTCCACGATTAATACTCAGAGCACGCAGAGGAAATGACCAAGGATATTAAAAGGCTTCTAAAAAGTTTAAATATAAGTTATATTACTTTATTATTTATCCACAGTGAAGTGGAAAATGTATTAAATTGTCTATGCACGTTATGAGCTCTATCCCCCCCCCTCCCCAACTCCTGATGTTGGGTTTATTGTTCAGTGAATAACAACCGACATAAATGAATGAATAAGTCAACACAAGTCGACTTTGCTTTGCGACAGGATAAACTGCCACAGATATGAAGAATATTTTTAAACTTACTCTGCCATGACGCGCCTCACATTTATAGCAAAGAGAGCTGGGTTCCTTTTCTCCTCCTCTGAGGGCGTGTAGATGGGAAGGAACTACAGAGAGTGAAGAAGAATGCATGTTTCATATGCAAGAATGAGCAATTTAATGAACGTGTATTTGCACATATACATTATATATATTTCATTCAGTGTGGACACATATGTACTCCTTACATGAAAGTAAGAATTCTTTAGAGGTTTAGTATGTAAATTCATAACACACAGAAAGGACCTTTTTTTTTTAAATCTGTACTACTGAGATAAAACATACCTCTGTATGCAACATTTTCAGAAAATTAAATAATATGTAAGTGTCGTGATCATAATGACTCAATGTGGCATGGTTTAAAGTCACATGAATACATGCAGTATGGAGATAAGTCACTCTTACCTCGATCACAAACTCGTTGTGCAACTGGCAGAGTGTCAGCCACAAGATTTCAAACCTGGAAGGAAATATCACATTAGACCCTGTGTGCCTATGCTGGACATTGTGTATGTTTTTTTTCCAAGATGCAGTCAAATAGATTATAGTTCTGCTCAGCAGAGCTGGGATGCCTGGCCTGTTGCATTCAGAGATCCACCAGTAATAATGGAAGCTGAACCCAAACAGGACACAGTATTCCTGAGGACACGGCAGAGACAAATAATAAGGGCAGTCTTTCTCCTCCAGCCATAACTAATCTGCTTCCAGTCTATTTGAGATCTTATTGCGAAGATTCTGGTTCAGGCCAGAATGTTCATTTCCAAAATAGTAGCCTGCACGTGAATGTGATCAATAACCTTTACCGTTATACTTGATAGTGAGCGTAATTTAAGAATCATAAATTATGCTTTGGTTAAATGAATGAATGAAAATAGATATTCAACAGACACCGTCACAGAAATTCATAGATTTATATACAGTTTATATTTTAGTTCTTTGAGTTCTTCAAATCACAAAAATTCTCTTCTTAAACAGCATCAGAATGATTCATTACCATTTATTATTCATTATGTAATTATTTATCAATAAATCTGATGATGACCATTTTACTGCATCTTAAAAAGTAAGTAGCAGACCAGGCACACCATACATGAAATCAGGAAATTGTGTACTTACGCTCCAGGCCCTTGCCATGTCCATGTGATGGTGTCCTGTAAAAGAAAAACAAAAAAACACAAGTCATTATTAGACAGAGTGAAATAGAAATTAAAATACTTCCAGGAAAATCATGTTCTGCAGCTTCTCTTGCACTAATAGGAGGACACACCTAAAGCCACATCACTGTGTAATGTCTTAGACCGACTATACTCAAAAACACTGGCTTAACTGCAGTTTGGATAATCTGATTCCTCACCCATCTCCAACAAAGTGTTTCTAATTTATCGATTCTTAATACTTTAAACTAAAACAAACAAACAAACAAACAAACAACAATTTGTACAGTACAGCTGATGGTGAAACCAGGTTATTGCATCCAAGTTACATGTGTGATTTCTGCAATTGAGGAAGTATTGCAGAACTTCTAGGCACTACGTCATTCAGTAGAAGAAAGGACACATTTGTTGGATCTTCAAACAATCCCTTCTCACGATGTCCTCAGATTAAGTCGGTTTTCCATATCCTCACGCTAACAAGCCCAAACAATGCCTTGGACGTGCCTTCTGAGTCATATCGTGATTAGCCAGATTCCCAGTCAGGCCATCAGAAAGTTGCTCTGCATGCTTCACTGAAGTCTCCTCATAATCAGACTTCCACTAAAATCAGCCTCTGTGGCATGCCAGTAGGTGTCTCCTGATTTGTGAGTCCATCATTCTACACAAGATGTCAGGCACTAACGAGTTTGGTTGACAAACTCAGCTGAGCGGCGAGAATGTGTGGCCTGGAGGCTAGCACAAAGCTGCAGAAACAGTGCTGTATTAAAGCTGTATCTTCAGAGAATTACTGCCAAGGGTTCTTTTTTTAACAGCACAACGGGAAGTACATTTGATCCACAAATGAAATAAGCAGATGTAAATGATTGATTCATAAATAAAACAAAATAATACAGTCCCCCCAAAATACCACAAGCCCCATATGCCCACGGCATGTAGTATCTACGTAACTAGCACACTCAACTGGATTACAAAGACTTTCAAACAGACGACAGACCCACATAAAGTCCCCTATGTCAGTTTTTGAGTGTTGCCGTTTGGAATAGCTATAAACACATCTGATTTCCAACAAGGTCAGACGGCACACCATATGATCTATTTCTGTCCGAGCAAAAAGACACCCAACCCTAGCCAGCCCTCAAAACTTCAAAGTTTACACTATGTGACCACAGCACCAAGTGTCAACTCCAGGAAGTTCTCACAGTACCGTATGGGATTCTGCTGAGTTCGCAAAAAGCTTCTGCATTACTCAGAACATTTTCTCCTTCATGGATACTATATATATCTGCAATATCTTTCTTCCCGCCATGTGACCGGCAAGATCTTCACCTACCCACTGAGTGAGACTCTGGTAAGATGCCAAGCAGGCTACAGGGCATGCATAGTATATACATACAGACACACTGACACAAACAATGGAGTCCGTGTAAATGCCTCCAACAACTAACAGTGTGTGAGTGCTAACATTTTTGTGTTGCGGGCCCTTCATAAAAATGAATCCCCTGCCATTGCCACAATTAGATTTTGACTGTCTTATTCTTTTATGTCATGCACCTCTTGAATGTTGATGTAGTGAATATGTATGTACATGCTCTGAAGTGTTTCATTCGTGTTGTAATCTATCGGCAAAATGAAAGTGAGATCAGACTACAGAAGATTGATGACGGGGATCAGAGGGAGCGTTAGGTCACTGATTAATCTTTACAGACTGTTTGCAGATGTTTGTACTTTGTCCCACAGTTAACCTGTGAAGAAGATCGGTGTGGAGTCACTCCCATATCGGTTTGATATGAAATCGTTTTAATATCAGACAAATATTATTTAGTTGATTGTGTAAAAGAAATGTACAACAATGTGATTGGTGTTGTACTGAAGACAATTGTGCCATTAAGCTGTGTTACTAATACAGTCATGAACGAGCTTACCAGTTTATTAGGGTAACGAAACACCACAGGCTGAACTGGTACAGCTGGGATGAAGGCTCCTGCAAGGACAAAGAACACATGGATAAGTATTTCAGTTAGACTTCTCTGCATAGGCAATAAACTGGTTTGAGAACGAGGGCACACAAATCCTAATGCAAGGTTAAACTTCAAATTTTTGAACATTCATCTTAGATTTCAAACATTAGGAATGCCGACAATGGTTTTGGTTCTTATCCATCAATAATTAAGACCGCACCTTAAGCTAAACGGGACATTTTTTTCCAAAGTGTAATTTAATTTAGTCCGTCGATATGCCCACTAGGTCGAGTATGAAATATCAGTGCATGCTAAACAGCTGGCAGACTTCAAAAGAAGAAATGGAGAGTAAAGTTGAATGAAAAGAAAAAGTAATGATGGAACAAACTTTACCTGGCTTAAAGGTGATTAGGCAGGATCTATTGGTGCATGTTCCCTCTGGAAAAATCATGATCTGTAAGAAAAAAGGGATGGTATAAATATTACAGGATTGTAACTGCAAGTTCCTATAAGTCAGGTGTGCACTTAGTTGTTAACATTTGTCTGTGGTCTGTACCTTTGTCCTTTTCATGGATGGTCCTATGGCTGGGCAATATGACAAAATTTCTTTGTCAATATTGATTAGTATCAGTATTTAGAATTATATACAATTTGATAATGTCGCCAGTTCATCAGTGATTTGCCAGAGTATCCTGACAAATCACTGAAGTTCATCATTGTGATCGATATAAACTAATTTCCAACTGAGATTTTATCACCTAGCCCTAGATAGTCCAGTTAGTTTTCAAGCATTGGCTCTATATCTCACTCTGGGGTATGCTCCCCATACCTTAATCGTGATATGTGTGTTTTTGTTGTGTTCTTTTCATTTACAATTCATAAAAAACTAGATATGATGATGATCATTGCTTGATATTGTTGTCCTAGATGTAAAAAAAAATAAATAAATAAAGAGTCCCCAACCACATACACAAGTTTTTTGTAGGTGTGTACAAGAATTTCCATCCGTTTACCTGAGGCCATTCCCCTCCAGAGTGGGCTCTGCGTTTTATCTCCTCCACAGTCTTTTTTCTGGAGTCCTGGTCTGACCGTGATACAAACACTGGCCTGATGTACTTAATCAAAGCTAGAAGCAGAGAAAGAGTAGAGAACATGCAAATGAATACAGACACCATTATTTTTGTTTTTACTTTTTTGACAGCTAAGCAACTAAAGCTTCTCTGCATCTACTGCATTTAGCGGTTTAGTACAGTGGGAGGGGGAAACTCTGACTCAGACTTAAGCTGGTAACACAGATAGTGTCTGTATTGCCTCAAACAATACATACTTTTGCAGTGAGCAGTCTTATCATAACTTGAAAACAATCTGATACATTCAGTAGCACAAACACTTCACTGTACTGGCTAAGAAACGCTGGCCAGAGGAAAGAACCTCAACCACCCATTTAATGATGTCCTTATGAAACAAAGCAATTAAATGTGACAGTCATGTAAATGTAAAGAGCCTCTTATCTGAAAACATATCAGAACCTACTGCTAGTAAGGACAAGACATTAGCTGGGAAAATGCTGGAGTTTATAGGCTTTACCATCAGCAATTATATTTTTCACATAAAAAAACTGCAAGCTGGGGTTAACAGTCAATCTAAGCCCAATATGATGTGAACAATAAGTCATCAACAATATCTTATTTAGATGCTTTATCTTCTATATATATATATATATATATATATAAATAAATATAACACGTGGTCATGTGTTCCTTGATGCTGCTTGTTTGAGTCAGATGAGCCTCACATGTTGATCACAAATGCAAGAAAGCTCTGGCTTCCTTATTTGACCACAGGCTTGGAATAAGGTAGTTACAGCTACAATGTTGATAATCCAGGGATGATTATGGAGGTTTGAGAATTTCTTAATCTAATTTTATTGAATAAAACTATATAAAATCTTTTTTTGTATTTCCCTTAAAAAAGATCCAGATCAAACCATTTTACAACAAAACACATTCACAGCCATCTGATTTCCAAGTTAGAGTGTTACACACTACAACTTCCCAATATTTCTGAGAGCAGTGCAGCAACCTGACTTAAGCTCTCTCACTGGAGTAACACCACTACTGTTAATTTCACCTCCCATAGCAGAGCTACTTGGTTATGCCAGACCAAGAAAACCTTCTTAAAAAGGGCCAGACAGAGAGTAATATAATGAACACAAAGTTGAAGCACTACGAGAGGAGAACTCAGCTAAATGTCTAGCATTTCAGCCCTGTTAAGCATAACTGAGCGACAACACAAGCAAAAAGTAGAAGGAGATGAAAAAGGAACTGTGATCGGACAAAGACTGGGTTTAAATAATCTAGGTTAGAGTTATAGTGAAAGAGAAAGAGAATGAGACAACACATTAAGAAGAGTGGGGATAACAGGAGATGAGAACAGAAGAGACTGAGGCCATGAGAAGTAGGAATTGATTCCAACTGTGAGCTGTCCGCTGACAGGAAGGGATTAGGGCTCGAGCGAGCGCCCTGAGAGTCACTCCACATACGTCACTGTGGCTGATCAGGTCTTAATACTTATTCTGGATTCTGCCTGCTCGGCCAGACGTTGGTGTCTGGTTCCTACAGCAGGACCAACATGACTAGTCAGAAAAAAAATTGAGTTGAACAGTAGTACATCACCTTTGAACAAATCAGGACGGCAACATGTAAAAGGGCCTGGGAACACAATGCTAATAAGCTATAAGTGAAGAAAGTGCATAAATGTATCCAGTCTTTATGCTCCATCAGTTGCTTCAACACATCGTCATAGATGATTGCATGTATTTGACAATAATGACAAAGTAAATTGGCTGTCTTTACACAAGAGAGGCTAAAATAACACACACCTAGGCCTTTCAGTGTGTCCTGCAGCCAAGGACAGACAAGCAAATGCCTAAATTGGCATCTAGAAAGGTAACTGAACATGCAAGCTAGTTAATAGGATCTGCTGTTACATTCGCGTGTCTGTGTGCAACTGAGCAAGATCTACTTGACACGTGGCCTTGGGTGGTGAACTGACATAACGGTCTAAAGCAGTGGCAGTGATGGTGATACCACAATTGATAAAGTCACAACAAAGCCTTCCTTTAAAAGTTTAGTGGCGTCCACAACAGCAGCGAGTTGATGTCATTTGGGAGGACAGAGATGCAGGTGGAGACAAAATATGCAGAGATGGAGGTTCAGATAGCATTTCCGTCCCCACGTTCTCCACCTTACTGACATTAATGAAACTAACTTTATTTTCCCAGACATTTCTGATTCAGGTTCAAAATTGAAGCTGGTGGGCCAATACATAAGGATTTTGTGAGCTACTATCAAGTTATTTTCCTTCCTCAGTCTGAGTGTGATCATTTCTACAGAGGAGAACATTTGATTTTCGCCTCCTCGTGTATAGTTTTATAAGTTTAACGATGTCATAACCCTGCAGAACTGAAGAAAAATCTGAATGTTTCACTGAATTAACTTGCTGAGTCAGAGTTGAAAAATCAAAAGGTCTCTTGCTTTCACTACTGCAAGGCTTGTGTACTTTTTTTGTGTGTGGTTACACATTTCCTGGTATACCACTGCTGAGAAAATTAGCCAAGCTGTGCTTGGCTTCAATTCACGTAAAAGAATTTTGCAAAGTAGATTGGGCAATCCCCCTCTCTGATACAGCAGAAAAATTATAAACTGTTCTGACCTGCCCTTTACAAAGTAGCTCTGCCTGCCTCAGAGCACAGCACAACAAAAAGCACATGCTGTGTACATACTTCCCTTCCTTTCCCTGGTTCCATGAGGATGAACGAGCCTGGATAATAACTGCGCCTATGCATAGAGATTCTGCACTTCACTCAAATAGATGCTGTTAAAGAGGAATCGGATCACCTTATTTTAGATTGGAGTCCTCAGATTAACTGTTCTCTCCCTCACAATATAGGTCATAGTCATAGAGGTAACAATGACAGCTATACATTCTTGTTCAATACTTACTGCCCCAGAGAGGTATGTCCTTGCTCTCGGCCTTCATGACAATCGAGGCCATTGTCATCGTGACTGGGATGGCATCAAAGTACGAAGAGTGGGGTGCCAGGGTGAGGATGGGTGCTTCTGCGGGCAGAGCCCTTCGCCCTTTCACAGTCATCCAATGGAAACCTCCCGCAAACCACATGACCCGCATGATGATCTTTAGAATTATGTCCACCACTCTGGAAACAAGACGCAGGCACGTGTGAGGTGCACTTTTCATTAAAAAAAAAAACAAACAAAAAAAAAAACATCTCCAACATTGGATAATATGATGGAAGCAAAAAAATGTTTTTAATTTCACTCAATGTTGTTGAACAGTGGTTTTTGTTTCAACAGACTCTTCACTGGCCTCATGATTCGATTATCATTCACCCGTCAAGGATTTTAATGCACAGCGTTTTTCGGTATACCTTGATTCATCTTAATCTGGGTGGGAATGTAATTTAGAGATTAAAATTAGAAATTAAACTAGAGTCTCTGCATCTTTTCAACACTGTGTGTCTTTTAGAGTTCGGCAAAGTCAGGTGTCACTGTATTAATGCAGAATCTTACACATTTGCGCTGCAAAACTGATAAAGGTACAACATTTTTCATCTGCTTGTCCATTAACCTTTCAGGTACTACTTCAAGTTTTTCATTTGAAACAAGTATTCAAGAAGAGAAGACCTGTAGCTCCTGTGGGAGTCTCTTGGACAGACTATTACAGGGAGTGCAGAGCACAAAACTGCAACAAACAACTGTACTACCAAAGCTCAAGAATGACTAGCAGCATTTTTAAGCTGTGTGATTTTCAATTCATTCTGAAAGCAGCAGTGTTGATTGTATGGCTAACTGCCCATAGTATTCTACAGTTGGTATTTTCTCAGTGAAAGTTGAAACATTGCTTGTTTGTGAGAATTATGGTTCTTCAAACCGGCAGTCAGACATATGCATAGAAAAGCACACACCTCCTCCAGAGGCACTGGGGTTCAACGGTGGTCTCTGAGCGTCCTACTGAGGCCAGGAAGGCGAAAGGCCAAGCCAGCAGCATCATGAATGCAGCTATGAGTAGTCGGATGGGGAACAGTGTGACTGTCATTAATGCAATCTGTAAGAGATTGAGAAAAAAAGAGAGAAGGGAAAGCGTTAAATGCAATGCAAGAACATCTTTAACAAAGCAGAATAAAAGAAAAACAGTTGGAAAACAATTATGGTTTGTAATGAATGATATTAGCAACTGGTTTGAAAGGGGAAAAAACTGTTCATCTGGTTTAACTTCAGACATGTAATGTGGATGAGAGGCTTTTTTCCCCCTTATATACACCATAGCATGGCCTGTGATCATTGTGGTCACCTGAACACACAAAACGCAAGTCCAAAGAGCTGTGTGTACTTCATGTACAATTTAAATGAGATGGTGTATTTGCCCTCAGGGCACATATACATATGGCCTTTATGTATAGACATCCTATAGCTCAATAAACATTATCATGTGAACGTGGTAGCATGAACTTCTTCATTCTTGAAGACTCTGGCTCTTCAGTGTTTGGGTCCAATGGTAACTGTTTACTTTACAGCTCGTTATGACTCTACTGATGGCAGCTCTTATCTTCTGTCAATATTTGTCTTGATAGCAACCACTACCTGGGAGCATTAAGTCTATCTGCACTATCACTATCTTATCCAGGGAGAGCTCTTGTCTGATACTGTGGTCAATTTAAATAAATCAATTCAAAGCTTAGTTGTTAAACTACTGACAACCAAGCAGCCAACACACTCTGCAGACACTAACTCCTTTTACACATTTTTTTTTTCTTCTCCCAAAACATACCCGTAGTCTGAGAAATTCCATGTCTACATTATGAGGGTGTTACCTACATTATAGATGTGTTTTGTAAAGTATGGGGCAATTTTACCTTACACCTTTATCCTCCTATTGTTATTGCAGTGACATACCACCTTAGTTTTGTCTGTTTTCATAATCCTTCTGTTTACTTTCCCAAGATCTGAAAATACATGGATTAATTATACAAGTCCACCACACACAGTTCTCTTTTTATACAAATAAAGTACCATTTTGCACAAGAAAGAACAAACAACTGAGTAAGTACTGGTAGTTTTTTTCCTATCATAAAAGGGGCTTTGCCGCAAATGTTTTAGAGCTACTGTATAATGCATTTGTTAAAATATTTATTCAGACCAAAAGCATGAGAATGCAAGAATGTCACTAAGAATTAAAATAAATTCTACAAATGCAGAGAGATTAGTTAAGAGTTTTAGTCAACTCGGGCATTGTACTAAAAAAGCCATCTTTAAATTCAAGCATAAAGGCTTGTCACGGTCTTAAAAGCGAATGAGAAAACAAAAGAAACGGAACGATGCAACTTGGGAATTATGGCAGAGCTGCCAACATGGGGCATACATTGTAACAATACTGTAAATGTACAAAATGAACTTGGGCTTGTTGGTATCAAACGCACAGACAAAGCACGACTCTGTTGGTTTCCATTTTGTTAGTAATCCCAACAAATAACAATTACAGACAGTTGTGAACCAGATGTTCCCAATCTGTGGTTAATTATCTCTGCGCTGATGAAGAAGACCCCGTGAATTCAAAACTAGTCTATTCAGTCAGATTTTTTCAAGACATTAACACAAGATACCATCTATATATTTGAAAACATGAACAAAAAAAAGGAATAATGCAAAGAAAACAGTCTGCATTTTCAACCATTAAAATGCAACCAAACTGTAACTGTGTTATCAGATACAGGTTGATCCCTTATATGGTCACAAACCATGATTTCTCTATCTACGTCTCTTGACTAAAACCAAACTGAAACAGACAGCTTGGACGGTAACCTTTTTAGTGGTGGTAGACACACGTGTATGAACTTCCTGTTGCTGAGATGCAGATGTTTCAGTTTGTGCTTAAGGTCAGGGAAAAGCTGCAGCAGAGTGTTTCGTTTCCCTGATTCGCTGGTAAGGTTGTTCCGTGCGGTAGCATTTAAAACAAATTTACTACTACTATAATTACTCCTATTGGTATATTATCTTCATAGACCCGTGTCACGATACGCATTAAGTTCTCACACTGTGACCGCATGGAGGAAACTTGCTGTATTCAAACCACACCTTCAGGCATCAACAACCAATACTGTACCTTGGTAAATGTCACAATCTGGGAATTCAACCTAAAAGTCTAATATGTATAACACCTCTTTTGAAGAACCCATCACTTCTGCTGCCTATCCACACAAATACTGATCTCCATAGTGTGGGAATAAGCTATTGACTCATTGCTGCTTTAGAAGGATCAAAACAGATTTAGGTCTTTGTGGGGTTCCCCAATAAATCACACAAGGAATGTAAATTAGGCTTGTCAAAGCTATACTGGGAATTAAATTAACTTTAACATTAGCGCATTGCCCTCTGACACCTTAACGACAAGGCCAGATTAGGTCTGGGATGTTTGCTGATACACCTAAATCTGTAACAGAAACACATCATGTTCTCACATTAGGTATATGCCAATCAACTCTGGAGATCAATTAATTAGCTCATCAAGGTGCAGAACTGCAAGAGCATCTTTATGTGGACTGAAAGGTCAGGCTAATGAATTGCAGTGTAGCATACTAATAACTATCTCTACAGTTGGTGCAAGATCTGGGATAATTGATTAGCATGGCCATTAATAATACACATGCCTCTTCTGTCACTTATGTCACAAAAACCTAAAGGTCACAAGTTAGCAAAGAAGTGAAAGGTCTCCACTTCCTCTCAAGTGTATGGTCTACTGCACAGACTCCTGCACTGTGAGCAACAGTTCCAACTTTGTATGTATCAATAGGTTGGTTTTTAAGTCAACTCTCTTTAGCTCTCCTGCACTTACAGGCAGAAATGTAGCTTTATGATTAAACACCAAGAACCGAATGCTGGTAAAATGCGTGGTTGTGGCTGGGAGATTTCAGACAGAAAATAATGATTTGCTATTGGGTGCCTCGCTATTTTTAATGTTTATGTCCGCAGCTGGTAAGTGTTTATATTTCAAAAAAGTTAATTTTCCACCCTACTCTCATGGCTTGGTTAAAGAGAACAATCAATCAACAAACTTATCTGTTCTTAATACAACCTATTACCTCTAACCCCAACCCTGTCCTGGGCACTACAGAAGATCATACAAATATTAAGTTGGAGACAATCTTATCCATCTCAGGCCAACAATTGAAACAAATGAAAAGCCAAAACCTTTGCAGTGGTTTCATTACTGTTACTGGTGTTAAAAGTAATCTCATGCCATTTGGTTTCCTTAGCACTGTTCTTTTACAACTGACAAGGGTCACATATGACAATCAACCTATCTATCACAAAGTACAGCAAACAATATTTCCCAGTAACATATGGTAAATGGTAATTAAGATTGGTAAATAATTAAGATAGGTTTATTACTCAGTTAAAAACTTCCTTGACATTATTGTGTTGGCCTTAAAGGAGAAACCATCAAACCAACCAATTCCCCTGACTTTGGTCCAACTAACAATCTACCTTTTTTTCCCCCTCTCCGGCCTCTGTTCAAAGAGCCAGAAAAAAAGAAATGTGTGTGAACCTCCCTTAGTCACTTTTCTTGCTAGTAACAAGATACGCTCCTATACCCGCTATGCCAGTGCAGTGCCATTCATAAAACGGAGGCTCTCCCATTAGACTGAACTCTGTTGCTGAAAATACCTCACAGCTGTGTTCCAGTTCCACACTGTTTACTAATGCTTTACAGCATACCCTGTGTACTAATCTTTGTGGTAATCATGTTGGCAGTTAATATGAGAGAATAATGTGATTTACTGTTTTGTACTTACAAGAAATAATACAAGATAGGTGCTGCTGTACGTCAATCAAACTGCAACTTTTGGAAATCTGCTGCCAATTTCAAACTTGGAAGCACTTCACAAAGCGAAGGCAAAGTGGTTTTCCCAAGATATAACTTCTATTTAGTTGTTTATCTTAGAATGGCATAATTATAATGTGATGATCTTTTATCTAAATGTACATTCATTCATCATTCAATAGGAACACAGCTTCTGATGCCCATGGGGACGAAACAAAAATGGCAGTCGAACCTCTCGTCTGAAACCCAGTGTCAATGTACAAATGTATGTTTAATTAAACCAGGATCTAATCACTCAATGTACAAATGATGCTGCTAACTCATGGCTCAGGGTAGACGCGCAGGCACACACACACACACACACACAATTTAAGCTTTTTAGCGAGATCATATGAGGTGAGCTATAAAGGGCCCAAGTGTGTCTCCAAATTTATAAGCAGCCCTAGTTTGAAAGAACAAGCGAGCGCTCACACATATAGCTGATGAGCAGACATTTCCTGGATCTGTGCAGGACGCCACATGTTACAACACTTGAACCAAAGACACAGTTTTAACTGTTGTGTGTGCAATATCAATCAGATAAAGAAAGAAGCCTTTTAAATGAACGGTCTTGTAATGTCTCTGCAGGCTGCATCCCAATCCCAGTTTTTATAGTTTTTGGACAATGAAGCTTATATAAAAACCTGGAAGGTTGAGGTAGCCTGCAAGTTAACACTTTTTTTTTTTGCAGAGAAGCCTGAAAGCTCTAAATCTGATTATCAACAGCAATGACGGATAGCAGGGCTGCATATGCTGTAGAAGTGTAGTTAGTTACATCAGTCTATTGGCAAAAAAACAAAAACAAAAACAAAGTGTTATTTAACAGTTGGGGAGAATGTGTACAAAAAAAATGATCATGACTGTCAGTTCTCCACCCCCCACACATACACACGTGTTGGCTGCTGGTTGAGAGGGACGCACAGTGATAACCGACAATGCGAGAAAGAAAAAATGCCAAGGGAAGCAAGAAAACGGTGCAGCGTGTAAAATAATTTACACACCGAATTGTTCTATAAACGTGAAATCTTGGCCAAAGCCACCTATCCGCATGCTCGTCTCTGATAGCTGTGATAACAGTTTAAGAGCAACAAGCTAGGCCCATCCTGGACAGGCGGCCATGCTCAAATAGCTCTATTTCATTTTAGAGGATTGTTAGCAGATTCCTGTGTGAGGAGGGCTTCGTTTCGTTTGTTTTACACACTCCTGTGTGGAATACACGCAGTCACTGCAGCTCAAGAACCGCTATTATCGTTTTTTTCTTAAGGCTCAACCCTTCACAGCATCCTTAGAGCAAGGCAGCAAGCCAACAAGCCAGAAGAGGGGGGGAAAAAAAGCAACATGTATGTAGCCACTGTTAGCTGGCTAGCTAACACAGCTGACTGCATGCAATCAGGAGAAATTGCCAAGTTAAATGATGGTGACAGCCTCTCCACTGTGTCGCACTAAGGTGTTAATGTTCAACCAACTAGTGAATACGACACGTTACGGTATCAGTGCGAGGGTGAACCATATGCCTGCAAACATTCAATTACCTTTGCCTTTTCCAGAGGGGTAAATTTCAAGACGTGCACAAAAGGGTTTCTGAACGGAGGAGCTTGATCCATCTTCTTCCCATCTCCTTCCATCGCACATTGTCTGTTCGTCGGCAGCCTCATTCTCCCAAGAAGTAACGTTAGTCGAGGTTGCAGCTATTGCTTAATGTTCAAAACAGAAAACTGATTCTGCCCGAAAGGAAGACTCTTCACGCAAAACGCAGTTCCCCTTTTTCTGTCTTGCACGGTGGCTAATTGAGGTGGCAGTGCAGGGTTCTTACTGTTATCTTTCTTTCCCGAACAGCATGGAGGGATAATGGTTAGCTCAAGGATTAGCTGGGGATATTTGAAGTCGCCGATATCCTCCTGCCTACAGTGCGCAGGACGCCTTCCTCCACACCGTGTTACCCCCCCCAATCACTCCGCTAGCTCGCGATGCTAACAGAGCCACGATTCCCCTGCTTTGATAAGAGCGCATGCGCAGGACACATCCTTCGTATCCATACCACTTTTTGCGCCTTGCACGATGTGATGCTGCCTTCAGAACTCTCCAAAATATCGTAAATTGTATATTTGCGACATGTATTTATTTTTAGTACGTTTCTATTCTTGGCCGAGGGCATGGACAAAATACAAGCAACTCCTGTACAAATAAGTCTCACGTAAACCAACACATATATGTTTTACATGTTTCCAAACCATATATATATATATATATATAATGCATTTGTTGTCATGTTTACTTCATCTAGCATTGCTGCCGCTCTGCTGAATTTTGGAGACATTAAAGAGAGAAGAGTGCATGAGCTTAAAATAATAAAAAAATAGTAATACTAATAAATACTTGGGATTTTGCACATTTCTTTTTCTGTGTTTGAAATTCTCTACATTATTTATACATACTAATGAGGGGAATTATTAGCAGATATGTGATTAATCTCTTGCAATTGGACGATTTAATAACAGTCAGGCAGCTAGTGTTGCAAATACAATAGCCTGCAGCATGTGTAATTTAATGCAGGCTATCTCTGCCATTCACTTCACTTAGTCCATCTCTGGACAAAATATATTTATCTATATTTTGTATATTTTTGTACAACCTATCTATCTATCTATCTATCTATCTATCTATCTATCTATCTATCTATCTATCTATCTATCTATCTATCTATCTAAAGCACTCTGCTGTCCAAGGCTGGTAACAAGGGAGCAGTAGTACCACCTGCTTTAGACTAAAAGGAAAGGCTATACCTATTAATAGTGAGCTAGAATTGGTGTCCAACTCCTAATGCAGCAGAAGAGTGGGTGTCATAAATGTTGGTGTTTATTATTGGACACAAGGGTGGAAATGTACTGTAACGTCGATTGCATGGTCCACATGAGCTGTATCCGTCCTCTGTGTGTGCATGTATGTGCGCACATAAGTAACTGAGTGGGTGTAATGCTCAACTGTCTCAGCTGCAGTCAGCAGTTCTGTGACTCACAAGGCATACTCTATATATGTATAGGTATAGGCTTCCCACAATTACCTAATGCTGATATATATGTAAGTATAGATAGATGTGATGCCAGAGAAGAGACTGGCAGCTGGGTGACCTGATGGATTCCCTCAAACATGTATGCATTTGAAACTGTTCATGCATTTAGCACCATGATTTTCAACCTATAAGAGATTAATTAATCACTATACTACAAATAGGCAAACTATCAAATTTGCACTCATCTCATACAGTGGTACCTTTGGCATTACTACTGTGACTTGTTTTAGTGTGATGGCTCTTCATAACTGATTACATGCCTCCCTCTAGTGGTAGAAACCCTACATTACATTAAGGGGTGCTGTAAAAATATTGAACATCAACAATCATATATTGTATGCGCGCACGCACACACACACACACACACACACACACACACACACACACACACACACACACACACGCACACACACACACATACAGATACAGCTCTTGTGAACCATACAGTCCCCTTCAGAGTGAATTTTCACCCACCCTTATCCACAAAGAACCGAACACTAATTTTAGCCTGCTAATAATACTGGAAGAATACTTCCTTTTGTTCTCAGCAGGCAGTTCTACCAGCTTATTAGCAGCCATAGCCATTAGAGTATGAGCTCTTTGTTAGGATAGTTCTATATGTTTTATTCAAAAGATGAACAACTGAATTTAAAGCATCCAAATGGGGGGAAAAAAAATCTACAGCCTTTTCAAGTGGTCGGAATAATGACTCCTAACAGTGAAACAGCTTAGAGATGAAACTATAAGGTGTAGCATATGAAAGAGATGGCTTGCACACGCCTTGTTACTAAACTTGATTGATTTCCATCCTGAACACAAAAGAATTGTATTCAAAGTGGTTATTTGGAAAGATGGAAGGTGATATGTGCAAACAAAGGAAGTATAAATATGTGACTGTGAGTACAGAAATATAAATACTTGGAAAAAACAACTTGAATAAAATGTTTAAGATGGTATGTCATTAAAACTCTTGTTAATTTGCTAAAACACATGCCAGATCCATTTTGAATAGATCACAAAAGCCTGCTGTCCCCACAATTTATTTTGTTTTTAACTATTTCTCTGTTGTCCAAGTATGTGGTGAAATCTAAAATCAGCATTTGTCTTTACCACAGTGTTTTACTCTATTGCTTATAAACTGAATTGTGCGTACACTGCAGTTTCTAAAGTCTCTTTTGAGATGGAGTCCTCCATTCGCAAACCATATATTGATTGGACTGAGGCATTTATCACACTTGATTTCTCCTTGTGCTCTCAGCAAACATGTTCTTTTTTTTTTTTTTTTTTTGCTTACAGTTTTTGTAATTGCAAGTATGTCAAGATCAGCCAGTCAAACATACACATGTGCACAAGCATGCAGCATGCACACAAACACACACACACATACACACACTATTCAACTTCATATTTTAATTTGGGTGTAGAACATGTAGTCAAAGTGCCCTCTGGGCTGACCATATCAGGTCGTGACATTTGCATTTGACAGGAATCACATCAGACAGGGTTAATACTGGAGAAGATGGAGGGATAGAAAAGGGAAAAAAAAACAGTGGAAAAGGTTCCCCCCCATTCCTTCCACATCCTTTTCCCTCTCTTTTTCCCTCCTTCAATCCCATAGCTGAGGTGCTTAAATTAAAAAGGAAGAAATGCAATTTAAAGACATGGGGTAAACAATCACAAAACACTTGTTTCTGGAGGAGACACAATTTCCTGGTGCCTTGTCCAATTTCTTATGGCCCGGAGGGCTGCCGCATGCGTTTTAACACCTGGTTCTACACCGCTGATTAAAATTGTAATGCCATTGTTGAATCAATCCATATGACATTTTGGAAATACACAAGTATCAGGACATTTTATATATACAGCATTTTTTTCTATTGTTTTCATTCATTCAACAGAAAGGTGCAAGGTGGTGACTTGCACAGGGTGTCACTGCTATGCCTTCCAACTATTTGAAGAGAGAAAAAAAAGGAAGTTTCAATATCCTAAACAAGTATAAATGTGCCACTATCATTTCTGTATATAGTATTTACTCAAATGCCAAATGAACGTGTGCAAAACATAAAATGGGACAATTATTGATGGTAATTGTGATTTTGTCAATTGGTGGTCATTATTAAAAGTCCTAATTTATGGTTTTACGCAAAGTCAGGGGAGATTTTGGGGTACTTTCACCTCTCAGGTGGCTTGTGAATGAAGGCTAGTGTTTTGTGTTCCCGCCATCGCTACTAATGTGTCTTTTAACTCGGATATAAAACTGGAAGTGGAAAGATGAAAGATAATTTAAGGGGAAAAAAATATAAATAGGAACGTTAAAGGTGAGTGAAAGGGAATGGGAGGATAGAGAATGGGAACATGAGAGAGAATGTCCAGATTTTTGTACCATTATTATATCAGTATACCCCCCTCAGGCCAAACATCTGAGGCAGAGTGACAGACGGACTGTTGTTTGCTTCACACCACAGTAATGTTTTACCAGCCCCTGCGCCCATGTCAATCAATGGCCGGCATGTTCCAAAACATATTCAACAAACAAAGAGAACACTTTGGCTTGAGGAAATGGATTGTGCGTAAGATTGGCAGGGGACTCTCTGGATGTGTCAATCACCGAAGGCCTTTTGTTTTACCTCTGTCCCAAGCTTCAAGAACAAAAGACGTCCTTTTCTCTCATTTGTCTTTGTATGCGATTTAAACACATGAATTTTCTGTTTTACATTTGGCTGCAGGAGAAAACTTTTTTTTTTTTTTTTTTTCCCAAAGATAAAAAAAAGCTCAGCCAAAAGTATAATACTGTAGAGCCGACAGAGGGGATTTGTGTCCAACAGGTAAAAGTAGAATTCACAATACTCAGCTCTGTGCAGGATGCTTTTGTGAGAGCTCTAATCTACACATTTCATGATATGCTGATGATGAGCGCAGGACGAGGGGAGGAGTAGAGGTGGGTATGCAGTCAGATTGTTAGCGTTTGAAACCACAATTTCACACAACGGGCATTTGAAATCTGAGAGAGCTGCCAGTCTCTTCTCTGGCATCAAATCTAAGCAGCTTTTTTTTTTTTTTTTTCTTTCTCATCTCTCTCCTCTCTGGTCTCTTGTCCTTTCTTCCTGTCTGGCCTCTCCAGGTGCTGCACTATCTCACAGCTAACACAGGAATCCATGAGCCATGTACATCCACGGCCCTTTGAAAGAGGAAGCCACTTTGCCGCTCATCTTGGAAAGCACCTTCCATCGTCCTCTATGTTCCTCGGGGAGATGAAGGCGGCTCCTGCTAGAAGAGCGGGTTTTGTAACCAAAGCCACATGCTGGGCAGGACAGCCAGTTGTAAGACAAGAAAGATCTTTGTGGCGAACACAAGTGCTTGGCTGTCCTCTTGCATGCCTGTCTGTCAGCATCGCTTTGCTGGCTGGACACCTGTACAACTGTAATTTTACACAGGCAAAAACAAAGACACGCTACGCAGGGGGGGCGTGTAAAGAGGGATTATACAGGCGTGTGTTTGTGTGTGTGTGTGTGTTTTCTTTGTAAAAAAAAATCCAGTAAGTGGTGCCGAGTGCCCTCTTCTGAAGGGTAATGTTTGATGGGGAAAATCATCACCCTCCATCTCAAAAGAGTCAGCCGTTCAGGAGGTGAGACTGATATACTAAAGCACGCGATGATAACATTTTACACACGCAAAATGTTGCTGGAATATTCAAGAGATGGCTTTTGATTGAGAGACAGGGCTGTGACCGAGTGACTGAAGGACTGAGAATTTTGAATTTTCAACGTGCTTTTCATGTAAGAGTCACTTCCAGTGTTTCTAGAAGCATTTCAAAGTAAAAGAACGAAACACTAAAGCACTGAATAAACAGAGGAGTGATAGCAAATAGAGACTAAAGTAAATAAGCCTGTTTGGGAATGAAAGGGGGGGTCATGGCTTTGGAATGTGACTAGATGATAGAGAGCAGAAAGAGGAAACTAGATAAACTCTTGCATGCTGCCCTTGCACATACACACACACACATACACATACAAGCCCTAGTGTGCTATCGTCAAGGGTCGAGTGTTAGTTGACAGAAACCACTGATCTGCCTCAGTGCTAAAACCATGATAAAGCACTCGGACATCGGTGACCCGTGTCTGTGTGTTGCATTTGTGTGCATGCGTGCGTGTGTGTGTGTGTGTGAATGAAAGAGAAATGCACATAAACCCAACCACTTTGCCAAATACAGGGGATACAGACGATGATAAGTTACATAGCTTATTTCCTCTTATTATTATCTTTTTCATCTTATCAGTGATTTCTATGATAATTGGCTCACTAGATCCCGCACCAGACTGTAACAGCACACTGGTTAAGAACTAGACCTTTCAACAATCATGACTCTGGTTTCTGAAGAATAAAACAACACTGCCAACATCGTTGTGTGGCAGGTGTTATGCTTCATAATTTAGTAGGAGCAATCCATTATGTATATGATTTGGCTTAAATGATACTCTCTAAAAGGCACACCCATCACTTCAGTGGTCCACATCTCCCGTTATGTGTGAGGTACTTTCAGAGGAGGAACATAAGAGACTCTGCTTTGAAATGTGTCCTTCTAGTCTGCCCCACATTTGGCTTGTGTTTGCCAAATATTCATGTCTTTCATTTGCAAGTGAAAACATAGGGAAAACCCAGCGTTTAAAATGGAAGAGTGATTGTATATTTTATGGTAGATTTCATGTTTTGAAGCAGATAGAGGTGCTTCAGTACACAGTAGAGGATTATTTTATTCAGGACCAGTGAAGCAGTAGTATGACATATCAGAGTTGTAGGAATAGTTTGACATTTTTTGGAACTCCATACAAAAACTGAAGTGTAAAAATAGAAAAAAAAAAAAAAAATGTAGTGGTACAGTAGGGTATGTGCTGGACTATTTCTCGAGCAGATGTCGTGACTTCCTAGTCTTATCATTACCTGTGATAAGACTAGGAACCTGTGAGATTCCTAAGCAATCAGTGGAAATTCCAGGAGGTTACTAAACCTGGCCAATACAATGATATACGATAGCATGATCGTGGTATTAACCTTTTTATCTAACTCTTGGCAAGAAAAGGAATAAATATCAAATTACTAGGATGTTTTAAAGAAGCATCTAATACATACAAATGGTTGCACTAGTAGCACTGTCTACAATACTCGGTATATGGTTAATGGACTGAACCTATTTATCATCTCCATCTTAGCAGACAAAGCGCTTTACACTTTGCCTTTCATTTACCCATTCACACAAACACTCGCACTCTCATGGCAGTGAGGTTGCCATGCAAGACACGGGCCAGCCCATTGGGAGCAATTTTGGGTTCAGTGTCCTGCCAAAGTGTCCTTAAGCAAGTGTGTTGCAGAGCTTGCTCAAGGACACTTGAGACCCTCTCTCCTTCTATTCCAGACTCTCAGAGTAATATACATCACCACTTATTTGAAAGCAGCAACACAGGCAACACAATCAGCCTATCAAAAGAGAGCTTTGGCTCAATTACATGACACAGTAGAGGACCAACACAAACATTCTATGAACAGATAGGAGCAAATGTCAAGTAGACAAGGCTGGGCAGAGAAGGGGAGGGAGAATCTGAGAGAGAAACAGACGTTGAATTCTTTTCTTGGCGAGCAGATTGAAAAGATGGAGACAAAAACAAAATTACCCCCCTTTGATAGGAACAAGTGGTTAGGGAACGCAGGAATGGAAGAAGCGTGGGGGGCATGGGAGGATGAATGCACAGTCAGAATGGTGAAAGGCTGATGTCACATTTCTTGTGTTGAATGTTCTTGTTTTTTGGAGGGGTTTTTGGAGGGAAATGTCCTTCTGTGTCTCCACATCTGTCAACGGTGCAACAAATGGGTCATTTTTTTCCCCCTTCCTTTTTCTCTCTCAGTCTCTCTTGTCATGTCCTGTTCTGGAAGGCAGATAATGTTTAGTCTAATTGACCATCTATGGTGATGACAAAGATATCAAAGCAAGGGATTTTGATTTCACGCTCTCTTTTCCTGTTGGACTTTTCTGTCTCTTTCCCTTGGCCATTTCCTCATCTTCTCCAGGGCATCCAGTTCAAATCTCTATGGCGGTGGTGACAGCCCATGAGGTTAGAGATTAAGATTGTGGAGTAGCCAGTTCTAATCCTCAGACTTGGGAAAAAAATGAGTGTAGAATGTGGACGAGTGTCTCTTACTTAAGATAACTGGCACATTGTTGTTAAGCAAAGCCCATTACCACCAGTTAACTCAGTGGAGATACTTAGTATAATATCATTAGTAGTTCTGGAAAACATATTAATTTTTTGTGTATACAACAATGACCTTCATTAATGTTTATTTTACTGATCATCTCTGTCAAGTTTAGTTGATTTAATGCATCACCCAAAGATTACCTTTGAATTTATTGTTTAGTCACATCTTTATGTTTTGTATTTGCTTTTGCTTTGCATACACACTTGAGGTACATAGGGTATGACCTTGAATGGCATTTTTTTTTTTTTTATATAAGGTAGTTTAGGTCATTTGTCAACTACATACGGTAGATACATAACAGGCAAACTATGAAATAAACGTATGGTCGGTAATCTAAGTATATGTTAATAAATTATTGAACTGCTCATTTTGTTATTTGTATTTATGCTATTTTTATATATATATTTTTTTATTTGTTATTTATCAAAACTTTCTGTTCTGTATTTGTATCTAACTGACTTTGGTCCTGTTTTCTGGCCATGTGTAAATATGTTAAATGTAATCACTTATTTGGGTCTAACAACATTTTTATGGCCTGGAAGAGTGCTACTGTTTATGAAAAAACAAACAGTTGAAACATGCATGCTATATTTAACATATATTTTGTATGAGCTGTCTTTAAAGTTGGATATGTCATTGTTTTTCATTGTTGTTGCAGTACTAGCTGTGGGCAAATGGAGGAGCTCTAGTGATGTTCTTTTGACCACTTGGGAAGACCACTGGGAGGACTGCAAGACAAGCATCATGTCTGTGTATGTGTGAACATCTACATCTGCATGTATATGTGTATTAACTGCATGCATTACTACAGTATGTACAGGAAGTGCTTACACTCCTGCACAAAAACAAGCCACACTTGGCCTCCATGTCTCAGCATGGGGGCCATTTTATGTGCATGTCTATGCATGTATACTTATTATATGTGCACGTCCCTGACTGCATTTTTGTAAGTGTGGGTGATAATGTGACCTCTGGTACCTCAACTAAAAACAATTAATTCTATTATAAGCATGTCTTTTGACTTCAGTGCAAGAGAAGATCACTTAGGTAACAACAACTTAGCCACAAGCATCAAGTGGCAACAAGATAACATGGTCAAAAAACCATGGAAACTCTGGATTCTGTATATTGGTCTAGTTTCAACCTTAGACATTTGCACAAAAATACACAGAACCAAGTTTGAAATATACTAAAAAGCTTCCATGAACCTTAACAACATGATGAACAAGCATCCATATAAAAAGTCAAAATTTATATCAATCAAGTGTGGATTAGGATATCAAAATGCATTCAGGTACTGGTATGTAAGTAAATCTGAAAGTCAAGAAACTTGTTTTGTTTGAAGGCACCAGGATAAAGTGGGTTCTTCAACTTAAAAATAAAAGAATGGGAAGTTGGAGAAACATCACAAGTATCCCAGACTTACCTAACCTGTGCTAATAAGCCACACAACACAATCAACCTCAGACAATTTCACTTTTTTCCCCACACATTTTACTTTTTCACCTCAATAGAGATTTGGGACACCTTAGTTTATTATGTGAATTAAATCACATTCTAATTCACAATGGAGAGGAAAACTATGCGAGTTCTAACGCTGCCCCTTTGTACAGTGTGGCTGACAACATGCAACAATGAACAATTTTCTTTTACTGAGGTGGTAAACCATGTGAAAAGTTTGACAAAAACCTAATCATATAGTATATACCGAGCATGTCATTCCCTGCATCTCATAATTGACTCCCGATGAGATCAGAATTCAGTCAAACGAGGAACAGAGTTGAACTGTACAAACTACATGAGTTTTAATCTTGTATCTGTCGTAGTGTAGCTTATGTAATGTCTGTTTTACATATATATAAATGAGAGAAAAGGACATTTGCTCATCATAAAAAATGAAATGACAAAATTCAAAACAGATTAACAAAGACACAGTGCAGAGGAAAGTATATACATGAAGGTCAGTGTGCATTTGACTCTGGTGACATGGGGTGAGATGTTCCACAACTTATAATTATGAGAAAGAAAAGGATTATTCTTACAAAACTTTATGCATTTTCTTTTCTCAATTTTCCACTCTGGCCGCATACAATGACATTCAACAGCAGATAGATTATCAAGCAGAAACATCCTTTCTCTACATCTAAAACCCAGCTGTCTTGCAGCCGTTACATGGTGTTAAAACTGTCCCAGCACAATGGTTGACATTGGTCTTGCAGCAAAGAAAACAATGGCCCTACACGCTCCTATCAAACTCTTACTTAAATCCCCCCCTTTTACCCCGCTTTCATTCTGTGTCATTCTGCCTTGTATCTGGCCAGGACTTACAAGTCTCCGGCTGTGACATAAGGGATTCCATGTTGTCCACTCCTAACAGATTACACGAGGATGCAAGACAAAAGAACAGCAACACGGCCTGTGCATTTATTTGCCTTTGCTAAAGAGAGAGGGAGAGAAAGAAAGGAGGGAGTTATGAGGTTAATGGGGGAGGGAAAAAAGGAAAGAGTAAAGGGAGAAAAAGAGGGTGGAAGAAAAAAAAGAAAAACAAATGGTTATTTATGGATATAGATATTAATGGACTGGAGAATAGAGAGGGGGAAAAAACTAAAAGAAAAAGGAAGGAAAAGAGGGAGAAAAGGGGAAGCATTTCTTTTTACTTTCTCCGGTTATCGCTGGTCCAGGCCAGCATCTTTATTCTACCAGGAGAAAATGCTAATCATCAATCTCAGGCTGCATGCTACGTCTCTGTTTAATAGCTGATAGGGAGTCTCCACAGGCTGCTTTGCTGCTTTGTTTAAAATGACATATAATGGGACTGAGTCTTATCAGCGTCTCAATGCATTCTGTCTCTCTCTCCCAGCCTCTCTCTTTCCTTCTCTCTCTCTCTCTCTCTCTCTCTCCCTCTCGTTGGGATTGTGGTCCAGTGTAAAGGAATAAGGAAAAGCAAGCCACGATTGATTTTGAGCCAGGGATAACTTAATCCATCAATTTAACATGAAATGAATATGCAAAAGTGAAAGGGGTGTGTGTATGTGTGTGTGTGTGTGTGTGTAGGGGGGGGGGTCATTGTTGAAGAGCCAACCTCTTCAACAATGACAAAAAAGAGAGAGAGAAAGAGAGAGAGAGAGAGGGAGAGAGAGGGAGAGAGAGGGAGGGACATAATGGATGGGGATGGGTCTGATATTATTAGTTACTACCTCCAAAAACCATACTCTCATCTTCAAGGCAAATCCATCAAAAGATGTTTTGGTTTTAACCATATTTCAAAATAACAAATAGGATGTAGCAGAGCCAAATCACAATCACAACTCATTGCTGCACACAAGCATAAATCTACTGGTGAAAATGCATCACAATTGTAACATCATTTAAACAGACCTCACGCTGTCTCACTCACAATGTCTTGTATGTATGTAGGACTACCTCACTACCAGCTCCAGGGTCTGCTGGGAGATATGTTGGTGAAAGATTGTGGTATTGTGGTAAAAAACAGACAACGCTGACTTGACTTGCGTGGACCGGAGTATTGTTTTTTTTTTTACATGTGGATTCCTACTTTGTTTGCATTTGTGCAGGAGGACAAGGACACACACAGTGAATGGGATGTACATTTTTCCTGATAGGTTCACCCTATTCCACTCATCTACAGGTGGTGGTAATGTGCTATGCATCAGCATAAAGCTGCTAGCAAGTAAACATTGATTTAAACAATGCAGCTTTCAAGCTTTTAAGAAAAAAAATCAATTTTGCAAATGTTTTATGATGAAGGAAATGCATTCAGCACATTTGTTAGACCTCAAGGACACTCAGAATGCATTTTGTCGAGGAACACTGGATGTAAACAGAAACTGTGTCTATTTACAAGAGCATCTGCAGGGCATCTTCACAAGTCCAGTATATAAGACTTAAGGGGGCTCTATTTACAGAATATGTCAGAAATTCAATGTTATCTATCAGTCTTCCATTAGTGTATAACGATCACGCGTTACGGAAAGAGTGAGGCAGGGCAGTTGCAATCAACAACTACACCGCTAGATGCTAACTAAATCCTGCACACTGGTCCTTTAAGGTAGCCTAAAACATCATCATCTGTGCTATCACTGTACTGACAGACCTAAATAGCTGAATAATGTCAATATCTGTGTATTAAACACAAGACATAGCAGCCAGCTAATATTACTTACTAGTCCAATAGCAAGAAGCCCGGCTTAGCGCCTGTCTTTCAGCCTTTTGTTTCATTGTAGTTCTGAGCAGAAACAGGCTGTTTTAAAGCTAACAAAACATACACATGGTACTTTTAAATTACTTAAAGGTCCAGTGTGTAAGATTTCTGTTGAATCCACTCCTATTCAAAAGTACATTTATATACTTTAGCGTATAAACATCTGATAATTACCTTCAGCCCTTTGTATCTACAGAGGGAGTGGGTCCCCTTCCATAGTATCCACCATGTTTCTACAGTAGCTCAGAACAGACAGACCAAACAGTGACTCTAAATATGGTCTTTCACATTTTTGCATATTAAATTGGTTTCAATTTGCAACAATGCTATGAAATGCTAACAAATCGTACACACTGGACCTCTAATATTAATCCATAATTCATATACTGTACATATGTTTATTTTTTCCAGCTTATTTCAGAAATTCATTTCAGTACTAGGATTTGAAAAACTTTGCAAACTTGAGCGTTGACTCCGCCTAGATAATGACTTCAAATCAAAATCAAATGATCTAGTTCGGTATTTCCATTTCCTCACCGTCATGCACTTACAGGTTGCCACTGTTTATGGTGGTTTCGGGTCAGCTGCTTGTCTGTCACATGATCAGGGAGGAAGAAAAACATTAACATTGAACATGGGCTGGAGCAGATGAAAGCTCTTGGCCTGACTGTCAGCGCTCTGAGGTGATGAGAGATGTCATTACTTATTCATGAGTCCTAAATGCAGAGCAGAGGAGATGGGCATGGCTGACCCTGAAACATAGGGGGTGGGTTACGTGAATGTGTGTATGTGTGTGTGTGTGTGTGTGTGTGTGTTGTGTGGTGGGGGATATTAGATGAAAGCAGTGTGATTGAATCGAACTCAGTGCGCCAGCTGTGACGTTGACTTTATCTACAGGGCCATCAACGATAAACAAAGAGCATATATTCAATCTTTATTCAGAAAACATGTTCTTTGGTCATGCCCAAAAAACATTCCAAGTTTTTGACAAAAGGGGAAGAGGCAAAGGGAGTTTGGAGTGTGCGTTGCCTGTGGGGTTCTTTAAGGATATATTCAACTTTGATTAGTGATCTGGTCACAGTGGCAGACTCAGACTGTCTGAGGGACAGAAGCGAACAAACAACAAAAAGGGCACCAGCTGTATGTGGTGGGCCAACAGCATGCAGGCAATTGTGATGCATTTATTATGAAACAGTTCCAAAATCACGTTAAGATTAAAATCGTTGTATTATGTGATTCAGATGCAGGGACCATACATTGGCCTGTAGAAGAGCCTATAGCACTGCATCACATTTCCACCACTGGAGGGGCACAGGCACTTCTTGTCTTGCTCTTGCTCTTCTCAACATGTTACTGTTAGTGTATATAAACAAATAATGTGACAATGTGTTATACAATTAGAAAGGACCTAAAATAATGTTAATCCTCAAAAAAGATAAGTGAACTACCTCAAATTTTAAAGGTCCAGTGTGTAACATTTAGGAGGATTTATTGCCATTACTTGAGAATGAGCCCTTTATATCTACAGAGAGAGTGGGTCTGATGCATGACGACTTTCAAACTTTCAGACAAATCTGCTGAGCTCATGTTTCATTTGCTCTGGTAGATAATTTTTAATTTGTTAGTCTTACCCCAAAAACCTGTCTGGATTACATTTCTGTCACGTAGCAGGCGCGACACTGGTTTGGTCCATCTTCCACACAACTTCAAACTCCGTGTAGACTCTGTGTAGATTGACGTGGGTTGCTCACGGCACGTGTCAAAAATAGATCAGCCGAATTCTCTGTGGAGCTGAGCGAAGGGCAGCTTCTGGGAGGCTCCTGACATGGATCGTGGTGGTTCTTGTGGTGTTTGAAACATGACTAGAGTGGCCACAATTAGCTCCGGCACCTACGGTGCACGTGGAATGCATTGCATCCGTGTCTGGTGGAATTTGGCTTTTAGTCTGGCCCATAGCAAACAAAGAACATAATAATTATGTTATATACAGATGCAGTTGGATAAAAATATAATTTACTAAATACCTGTCATTAGTCACTTTAATTAAACTTCTATTATTGAAATGAAGAAAAACACTTTACACCTTATAAATACTATACAAACAGTTGAATAACTTGGAGGAGACTGAATATAGTTTTTCATTCTCTGTGCCCATGTGAACATGAAAAGACACCTGTTCATGTTTCCCTGACACTTTGTTTGAACTTTCCACTCCTCCTCCCTCCTATGCTGAGTTGAGTTACAGTTGGAATGCTTTGGACAGGATACTCTGAGTGAACGGCATCTTTTATAATCCATATCCAGTTATCCAGTGACTCAATTTCCTGCTGAATACAGCTCTTGTGTGATCAGAGACCTGTACACAGCTGAGGGTGCTACTGTTTCAAAGCAGCTGGAAATGACCTGTCATCAGAGGGTGTGGGATATGTGGGGGTGAGGCTAATGGATGGGTATTATGGGTTGTATCTGAAAGCTTAGGAACGTCAAACACATTTGCACATGTGCGCAGACATTCTGTGTGTTTAATTGTGATACCTGAGGAAGAAGATTTAGAAAATCAAGCCAGGCAGCTGAACTGCTACAATCTTACTTTGTTAGCACACCCCAAAAGAGAAACTGATAGAGTGAACTCAACATAATATCCATGAATAATAACTTGACTGTTGCTGCTGTGCCCATAGCCAGCCCTTGCAAGAGCAGTGAGCAGTTTACCGGATTTGATACGGCTGGCTGTGGATAAAAAAAATGTAAAAAGTCCTAGGCTTGTCCCTAGACAGATGATAGCAGGTAAAAAACAGTGTTGCCCCATGTTCCCAAGCTGATTTACAAACTCTGCGCTCTGTTTTCTATCTACCAGACTACCGAGCAACCAGGCCAAGAGGTTACACTACAGGAAATGAACTCAATACCATGTAACTATTTCTATTTGATAGAGGTGGGTGTAAAATATGCATGGCTGGACTTCGTCGGCCAACCCCGCCACAATATTATTGACTATTCATTTTTCCCTGTTTGTCATTGATGTATGTGGGGTAAGGAATAAGTAATGCATAACCTATAGCATATATACTCCTTTTTAAATATACATTGGCCAAGAGGTAAAAAGCTGCCCCAGTGATTTTTCCACAGTCCTTATCTGCATTTGCAGGTTGCCCAGATCCATCAATGTTTATGAAGCCAAGGCCAGTGTAATTCTAGCACATTTATCCACCTGGAACACACACATGCGTGTAGATGGCACATGGAAACATACAGACACAAGCACACACACTTAGAGGGGACTTTTCCATTAAGCCATGAATATCTCTGGCACGGCTGGCATGTTTTTTTTTTTCCTTTTCTTAATATCCAACCCAGACAAAAATCTTGAATTATTTTCAGAGAAAAAAATTCCCAAATATTTCATAGTAGATAAGGCGGCGATATGGTTGCAGGAGGCTCCTGGCTGGGCGTTACTGGAAGATAACTAGGTTTTATTAATGACCTGACAGTGGAACAGGCTAAAGTAATTAGGCTCTTCCCTCTCTCCTTCTCTTATGCCCTCCTTGGCTCTTTCCGCCTCGATAGATGGGCGAGCAAATTTTGGCGATAGTTTGATAACCAAAGGGACACCAGCATCTTGCGGACAACGCGACAAAAAAAAAAAAAAAAAAAAAAAAAGAGCAGAATGACTGAGTGCGGGAAAAAAAGAAGGATGCCATTGATGTTATCAAAGTTCATTCGATTTGCCGCAGAGAAAGCAAGGCTCCTATCGGTTACATTCACCTGTGAATGGTTAATTGTCCAGCACATGCATATAGGCGAGTCATTAATAACATTTGACTAATGGTTTAATGGTTTCTCTTTCTCTCTCTTTCTCCCTCCTCTTCATTTCCCCATTCTACAATAGATGATACAACACTACTGATGTTTTCATACTGTATGGATTTTCCTTAGCTGGTAATACAGCCCCAGCAAATCAGACTCACATTCACATGAACCTATAGCTTTTGATATATAACTCACTCATGCCCTCCTTTTGTCTTTATTGTTACGTATATTTGCATGAAGACTAAATAAAAGAAAAAAAAAAAAAATAATCTACTAAAAATATGAATCATTATGTTTTTGTTCAGAAACAGCAGGTTTCAGGAGTCCACCATGTTAAACCACCATGTTTCTACAGTAGCCCAGAATAGGCAAACTAAACACTGGCTCTCAGTTGGGCCTTATTCCGTTGGTTGATGCAGCCTCAATGCTAGACATCATTAAATCCTACCCCAGAATGTGTGTGTGTTTAATCTGATTCTGAGGGCTGATTGACTGTGATACATTTTCTTCTTTTAGTCTTTTAGAACTAGTGTAAAAAAATAGCATTTGTTAGTAACAATGTAAAATTGATGCCATCTTTCTTAGCTGTTCACGATGACAGCCACCGATGACAAAATCACTGGCTACAGAAAATCATAAAACATGTAGCATACAATGTGTGATACATTGCTTCGGATGCAGAATACATTCTCAGCTGAGCTAATAGAAAAAATAGCATATGATAAAATCACCAGACAAAGAATATGTCATATAATTATCTCCTGAAGACACACCACCCCTGTGGGGCAGCTATCCCTTTTAAAACCCCATTTGTCTTTTGATCCATTAGTAGAAACATCTGCAGTATCTGTCTATCTCTCACAGCAGCTGTAGGATGGAGAGAGGAAGAGTCTGTGATACATTAAGACAGCCAGTTGGTCTGTTAAGTGTTTAAATGTGATGCTATCCATCCCCTGGGTGCTCAACCAGACCCTCAGACTGTGTGTGTGTGTGTGTGTGTGTGTGTGAGGGAGAGAGAGAGAGAGAGAGAGAGAGAGACAGAGAGAGAAACTGTGTGTCTATGCAGAATACCTAATATGTGTATGTGATCTGATCAAGACCCTGACAATGTTTCTGAATATACATATGTGTGTGTGTGTGTGTGTGTGTGTGTGTGTGCATTTGTTTTTGTGTATGGTCAGACTTTGTGTGCATGACTGTGTGTGTGTGTGTCATGGCAATCAGGCAGACAGACAGAGAGCAGCAGTGAGTCACTTCAGATAGATCCAATGTCCACTTATCACAAAGGAGAGGATAAGGAGATTATCTCTAAATCAAAGGTTGCCAGTGCTATCTGAACTGGTACTTCTGTGAGCCGGATGGACAGGCTTGTCTCTTTTGTTTCTTCCACTTTATCTCTTCCTGGCTCCTCTATTTTCTCTTTCTTTCTCGCACATGTCTTTTCATCTCCTTGTCTCTTTACCTCTTAGTCTCACTTCAATTTTTTGTCTCTTTTTTTTTTTTTTTTTTTCAGTTTCTTCTGAATCATTTCAACAAAAATCTTATCCAGAATCCTGAAGTCTTTGAGGTGTCACCATGACTGGACTCTTTCCTCTTTGATGTAGCTTTTGTAAATGCGTCAAGCCAGTTCTACCTGTGAGTTAGTGGAAAGGTGGAATCACATCTGTTTGTCATGAAGGTATGAATGATGATAAAATGACAGTAATATTAAATAGTAAAGAAAGCGCATTCAGCGGAAAACACATCAAACACTTTGAGACTTCAAATTTCACTGGAAGTCAGTGGATGGATGGAATCAACAAGTAATCAGCTGATGGTATCACAAAGAGAGTTGAGAATTTTACCTTGCTCTCTTCTCTGAAGAGCCGTGGTGGCTTTAGCCATCGCCATCTTGGCAGCCTTGCCTCTGCAAGCCAGAAATAGGCAAAGAATGAAGCCTGAATGAAGCCTGGATGCTGAAACAAACCTTCTGTGACGGCACCTACCTGTCAATCAAAGCAGCCATGTTTTTAATTTTGCATAACTTTAAGCCTGAATATAATTTGAACAGGTCAGCCATATAAAAAAAAATGCCCTCAGTACAGTTATTATGAATGGAAATAAGAAAGAGAAACCAAAACCAGGCTGTAAATATGTTTATTTCTGCTGTGAAATTGGCCATTTTACAAGTGGGTACTGACTGATATTCATTTGTCTGGCATTGATACCATTAAGGGCTCTATTTGTGGGAGGAAAACACAAGAAAATGGCATATTAAATTTATATAACAGTCTTTCATTTATGTATATAAATTTGTACTAAAAGCAAGCGCAGCTGTGTTTAATGTATTTGTAGGTGTGCAAGGGCCAATCACGGGTCAGTCGGACTTATCAACATTGTCAGAAAACAGCTGAAGAGGTACTTTAGAGGCACACAGTCAGAACATATGCACATATCTATTTGTGCTATTTATGTCCTTGTAATTAAGTCACTGTGTAATGGCGTGTGTAGATGCATTATGTCCATGTAATGTAAGTCAATATTACAATTTCTTTAAGTGTATGTGCGTGTTTATGTGTAAAATCCATGAAGCCATAATTGCCTTCATTTGCAGTCTTAGGTTTGTAACAAGACAGCTAAGATGTTCTCCACTCGGCACAACGATGGACTCCTGATTTAAGATGTAGTAAAGCAGTTTAGCTCTCGTGTGTTTGTTAGACAGACAAGATGTTCTACAGCTCTTACAATGACAGATCTGCGGTCAGAGATGCACAGTGTGTGTGTTCCTGAGTGTGATAGATCAGCCCTGGGTTGACATGATGTCCAACAGTAGTGTAGTACAAGCTCCAAGAAACCGTGTTGCTTCTGGTCAACATGCTCTGCGCATTTGCTCAGTTAACTAGGTTTCCTCTTGTGGTAAGCAACTAGCACATTCCACCTCTGGGCAGCTTTCTTTCCTCTCTGGCATTCTTTTATCCTTTCTTAAGTCTTCACTTTGCCCTTTTTTTTTAAAAAAGAAAAAAGAAAGAAATCATGTTTTGCTTTAGTTTTAATCTTTAACTTTTGCCCTGCTTTCTGACAGTATACTATTTTTAGTGCCATGCATAACTAAATATAAGGCATGCACAAATTAGCAGAGCCATCTTAATGGCCTCAAAAATGACTATATATTTTTTGCCGACTCGTCTCAACAAACTTTTAGCACTGCAGCAGTTTTAAATTGCAGGGCTTGTTTGATCATCAGGGTAATTCCAGCACTTCGATTTTATTATATTATGCACCTCTGTAACCATATTTTATGGATCTATAAATGCAATAACCATATTTTAGCATGCTGACTACGTTTTAAAGGATTTTATGTGTGATTTTCTGTTTTATTTGTGATTTTTCTATGTGTATGTGTGTGTATTTGGGGGGTAATTAGGGCAGAAAAGTTTCTGGATGAAATATATTTTCCCTGTAGTGATCTGCTACAGCTGCCAGGCATCGCAGCTCAAATCCCCACAGAAAAGATGGTCTCTCGTCTACCTCAATTTATTTTGCCTACAAAGGCTGGGAAGTTCCAGCGGAGCATCACTACAATGCAGCACGCACACACACACACACTTAGACACACACAAAGGGCCATTATAAAATGGCAATTTATATTTCATATGTTCCTGTTTGAATCTGTTTGGGCCACACAGTAACAAATGGAGGCGACATGGTTAAAGTATTTATGCTATGCAACCCAACAGTCTATCTATTAGTAATATGGGGGAGTGAAGGGAAACATATTCTTTGTCTTATATCCCATTCGTTGTCAGGATGGATTCACTCATTCAACTAGAAGCCATACGGGGATAACCAGGGGATCATAAGGGGCAGAGGGAGGAGTGTTTACAAGGAGAACTTTACTTGTCTGTGTGAGTGTGTGAGTGTTGGATGATTGGAGGCAGGGCTGACGGAAAATGTATGTAATTGTTACGTTAAAATCAGTCTTTGATGTTCACCTGTCCGGTATCTCGACATGAGATGTAGAGGAGCTATTAGCTAAGTACCGTACACCAAATCATCTTTTATTCATACATGTTTGTATATGTTTGTCATTATTTATATATAGTTTGGCATTCATTGTTCTTGTACAAACATGATTAAAACATAAATGAAATGCTGTTGAACTACTGCGACTCCCTTGAAGGCCATTGAAATCATGGCACACAGATGAAATACCTGGAACCTGTGGCGTACACTGCAAAGAACTGCATCGTGCAGTCTGCAAAGGTACAGTGCATGCAGCAGAATGCATAGCATAAAAGTACAGGCAGTGCTTATGGGGGGGTCTCATTTACTCAGGAAAATCCTCAGTGCCACAGCAGGCAAAAAGACATGATTTACAAACAGATATATATCATTCTTAAAGTGAATTAACGAACACCAGTCTTGGATTGTACATAAAAAGATGATTTAGGAACATAAAAGAAATAGAAAAGAAAAAAAAATGCATCTGTTTTTACAAATAAATTTACTGTGACTATAATAAACTATTCAGAATATGAAACACAAGTCATTAATGTATAAGCAATAAATACCTTCCAATCCAGCAAAAAAACACACCACTGAAGTGTCCACAGCTCAAATAATTCCAATAATACCCTTCAGTTTTTTGGACTCATCTTTATTAGCAACTTTTACTTAATTGTTCCTCTGGTAAAGATGCTGACTCACGCTTGTACTATAGGTACTCCAGTAGCATCAAATCTATTTGTTGAATCACTTTAGGAAACAGATAAACTAATGTAACCACAGTGGTAGCAGTCAGGCTAACATCATGTAAACAAGGAGAACCGGATGCCGCATTAGGCCAAATGACAGTTAAGTCTAAGGCATGTGGTGCTGGTAGTGATATGCCAAGTAGCAGACAGCAAAACAAAAGGAGAGATGTTTACAATAGTGTGACAATGAGACAATGCTAGGGAGAAAGGTAAGAATTAATAGTTACAAAATGAAATCTTGCTTGGAATGCATGTCTACCTCTGGTCACATACATATTAGATGAGTGGGTGGAAGTTCAAAATAAAAACAAATAAAATTGAAAAGCAGGCTGAGGTGCACAGAGGCATATTGTAATCACAACATGCTGGAACATAAGTTAAAAGTCTTTCAGAATTTATATAACATGGAAGCAACATTATTT
The DNA here is from genome assembly GCA_028641955.1 of Protonibea diacanthus. Classification (NCBI taxonomy): domain Eukaryota; kingdom Metazoa; phylum Chordata; class Actinopteri; family Sciaenidae; genus Protonibea; species Protonibea diacanthus. The sequence continues at coordinate 10,562,181 of CM053983.1, read as the reverse complement.
TGCATGTAAGCAAGAAGAAGAATTTGCATGAGATATGAATTATTTATTAGGGCACAACACACATTTTTTAGTACTGTAGGCACCAATCACAATTAATTATTTCTATTGTTAATTTTTTATTGTCCCAACACACGACTGAGAAAATGCATTAGTCACTTAGCATCCATTTAATTTTTCATGGCAAGCTGCTTGGGAGAAAAAAACATAGTCACCAAAGAGAAAACAACAAAATGGAACCACATGATGCTGCTAGAGCTGTCACAGAGGGAGACAATATAGTAACATATTGGCACTGAAGTGCAGAAATTCTGTATGTAATGTGAGTTTTAGACCCAGATGAGTTTTTTTCATTTTCATTTTTGACTGAAATATATTGGAAAATGTGCAATGAGTTCAGGGAGACTGAATTAAAGATTTCATAATCGAGGTTTACTGCATTATTTTTTACTCTATTCAGTACAGCTTCTCAAAGCAGCTCTACATTGCATATGATGGTACAGATTAGGTTGCAAATCACTAATATAAAAACTATCCTTCCAAGGTCTTACAAATGTAGTTTGAACTTTTTGAACTATTATTTTTTGGAAGAAATACTTTATGAACTAATATAAACTATAAACTCTTCTTCAAATAACTAAAAGTTTGAAAATCCTGCCAAATGTATTATATGTCTCATCCCAATAAAAAATGTCTTTCCTCATTCAGCAGTATATGTTGTAGGACGAGGGACCTCACATGGTTCAAAGGCCTTTTTACTTTTCTACACCTCTCACAATCTTAATAACATTACCATGCTAACTGTGTGTGACAGGCCCCATGCATATTAAATACATTCGTTTTAGTGTCAAGCCATGATGATGATTTGTCTGAAAATATGCTCAATTAGGTATTAATCCTTTACCTCTGTGCAATTAGCATTCTGTATGGAGGAGGGGGAGGCGGGTGCCTGGTTATAACAGTTTGGTTCCAAAGGTACTGGAGGTTTTCAATCTGATCAATAATACAGGCCTTAATGAGGCACAACCTGCCCCCAACTGGGAAGATTTCATCCAAAATTCATTAATTTCCTGTTTTATTAATCTGGAACCACAAGCTGAGATGTTCAAAGCTGCAGGAAGGCCAGAACCTGTGGTGCAGAGAAAAGATGGCAAATAAGTGAAGGAGAAAGAGACAGAGGAATTATGTATGCATGTTCGCCAACACTTCATCAGGAGCCCCTACCATCCCGATCTTCAAAGTTATCTGGAAAGTCACTAAACTCTCAGGAACTGTAATCAGGCACACACAAAACTGCTTTTCATCTGTGTTTCAACTGGAAGGTGCAGGTTGGAAACTTCAGTCACATATTCCCTTTCTCATTTATGTGTCATAATAGTGTGATAATAGTCAGTTCTGCTTTACTGTATGTTAAAAGGGTATTAGTCAGAGAAGTTGACCCTGCAAATTAAAACTCAAGATGTTGCAGCAGCACATATAAATGGGATAGACACAATAACAGGAACACCTGCACAATCCATAAAATAGCTCTATGAAAAAAAACTTTCATCTCATTTGCGTCAGAGCTGGGTCGATTCATAAAATTTAAAATCACAGCAGTTCTGTTTTATAAGACAGCATACTGCATTTTGGACATACAAACATGAAGGTGTTTATTTTCCCATTAATTAAGTCAGTGAGTGAGTATATGCAGCATCTGTCTCTTTGCAGTCAAACAGACAAATATTTATTCATGTTTTAACTCATTATAAAGAACTGAGTCTGGAAAAGTGTGTGTGTGTATGTGTAGATACAGAGTAAGGATCTGTCACAGTGTACTGTCTTGCACTCCTATTGCATTGATTTTCGAGATCCAGCTTCCTCACGATGGAATGGTGCACAATTCATATACATTCATTCACATAATTTTTTCATGAGTGAAAACCAACCCACTCAGCCACGCATACACATGCATACATACACACACACACACGCAGTTGTGATGTATATTTATATATTAATTTATCTGGTCATGGGACCATGGGCATGGGGTGCTGTCTCAAGGTCATGGGGCATCATGTGTCTAAAGTGACAGGGTTTTTGCATTCACACTGTTGCGGAAGACGAAAATAGGAGGAGGATGGGAGATATATGAGGAGTTATAAGATATATGGGAGGAGTTATATGATATGATTTTGGACTCATGGTCAGTGGTGTCCACATATTGCAGTGACTCCTCTTCCTCCTCCTCCAATAACTGAATTTGATCCAAGGATCCAAGTATTAATTAAGTTTGAGTTTTAATTGTGTTCCCAAAACTCTAACAGGTAGGATGATCATTATTTAATCATGTGTGCCTGTTTTCATGATGATGCTCAGAGTCTGGTTCTGATTTTTTTAGCCAATTTATTTGTTCTCATTTTGAAGGAACGTACAAAGAAATGAAGGAAATAAAGCACATTAAAACACAACAAGAACTGTTTTATGTGTCATTATGCAAAAGACATATGAAGAGGCGACCAAACCAGTAAACAGGATTTAGAATACAGTTTGTTTTATGGCTACACCATAGCAAAATGGATTCTTCAGTTCCTCTGAAATGGTTTCTTTTCATGAAAGCGAAAACTCATTTATGTCTCTGAAAATGTTATGACTTTATACTTTTACATTTTAAACCCATTCATTTGTATCTAGTTAAGGGTTTGGCCCTCTGTGCTCTTTGAACACATCGTTTTTAAGTACACCCTTCTCCATGCTCCTGGACCTCCCATGGCTGCCCTCGCCTCCATTTGCATTCATTTTCATGATTGCTCCATGCCTGTCTCTCTCTCTCCCCACCTCTCCCTCCTATTACCTGCCTGTCCACTTGGCTTTGCGTCTGTCTACAGACAGAATTCACGATATTCGCCTCCTTTTCAAAACCACAGGCATGGTTGAGGGGAGCTGTAGTCGAAACCGTTCAAGTGTGCTCGTTCACTTTTTTTAGGGGCTTGTCAATTCACGATTCTACCTTTTCCGACGCTGCTGTCGGATAGAAGGGGATTAATAGGCATCACCTCAGTGCTCTTCAGACCTGATTTTCTTTGCCTTTGAAAATATTAATATAAATTCTTTTTTTTTTTTTTTTTTTTGCTGAATTTATGTATTTTAAAATATCTCTCCCGACTAAGAGCATAGCAATGACATTTAACAATCAAGGCAACGGAAGGTGTTTTCTAAGAGCTACACAGGTGAGATTCACACAAATGTTTTTTTTTGTTTTTTTTGTTTTTTTTCATTCAAACAAGTCTTGAAACTGACATAGAATAAAGCAATGGTTCTTTGAACTTAGATTCATTTTAATGATGTAACTATGCCATTTACAGACTCAGATATTGGCCTTCCAGTGTATTTTCAAATCGCAGCTATACTCCACTGAATTCTATTAAAGCCCATAGTATTAGCGTAATATGGACCCATGAGATGCTTACTAAACCCTCATAACTCCAAACATTTTATTGAATCAATAAAATGTTTGGAGTTAATCTATTTTTTTTTCTTAACACGAAGCACAGTTGAGATGGTTGCCTTTGTATTAGTTGAAGAGAGAAACAACAACTAACTTGTAAAAACACGGATTGCCATATTCATTGAATGAGTACAGGGACAAACTTTATTACCTTTATTACAAACGTCTCGGTTTCATTGTAACACAACACATATTTTTGCAGCCATGATTGCGATTCAGGCTGCAGGCACAGCTGTGCTTTGAGCTACTGTAAATACTAAGGTCAGCATCCTAATAACAATGCTAACATGCTGAGGTTTACCATTTTAGCTGCAACGGTTTTTGATTTTAACATTAGCATGCTAACGTTTGCTTATTAGAACTAAACACAAAGCTCAAAACTGATAGGAATGTCATTATTTTTGGAGATATTTGGTCATAAAGCAAAGTATTTGAAATACTTCATTGTTAGTCACAGGGGTACTACACAAAACATTTCATTTTCCCAACAAGGATATGGATAATATGAATCAACTTAATTCCAAAATCAATGTCAACTTACAACAACTTTACTTCTTACATACATCTAGCCATCTACGAATGCATGGATACTTACCCACAAGTAATGGAATGGATTACTATCTCTGCACAACCAGAAACAAGAGAGGAAAGTTTGGTGCTGACTGTGTTCTACCCTAAGCTCAGACTTCAATCACTCTTAGCCAAAAAGAGCCCTGATTTCAGCCACACCGGAATGTATGACCAGGAAGACATGAATGGTAATTGAAAAGAGAGCACACACTAACTTGCTGGCTAATTTACTGCACTACAGGAATACTGCGGACACCACTATGTACTGTAAACAAGTATGGGCACATGTGTTTTATTCCTGGACATGTTAAGGTCCAACACTGAAGTCTGAACTGATCCTCTCTGCACAACCTTCTTCTAAACTCTTAACTGTAGAAAGGTCCAACTGGCAACAATGTCCTCATTATGGTTATTTAGACAGCAGAAATAGAGGGACACACACATGCATATGTGTATAGTATCATACCACTCTCATGTCAGATATATTTTTAAGGCCTGGCCATATTGTGAAGTGCCAATTGTATAAAAAATAAAAATGCTGTCATTATAATATTCATGAGCTTTCACATCCTTCCCTTCCCCCTTTTCTGTTCTCTTCTTCTCTCCTTTCCTTATTCCCTTTCCTCTTTAATTCCCCTTCTACCTCTCTTCTCTCCTGAATGCCAAAGGTGACAGACGGAGACTTTCTTGTCTCTTCTCCGCAACTCTTAAATGCAGAAAAGGTTAATTCTGTCTGTGTGTACAGACCTCTTTTCAGCCACCAGGGTTATACCCCTGCCCCCTTCTTTTAAAGACATTGTTTAATTTTTTAAAACCTACATGTCCTAACCAATTTAACTCTAGCTGATCATTCTACAAAAGCACATGGTGCAATAAAAAATGCATCGCAACCAATCTTGGGGAAGTTTTTAATGGCTGGGATGGAGAAACAGAAACAAATGTACAAGTATCTAATTTTTAGGACTTCAATTTGGGGTTTGAGATTTGATCAAATTTAACCAAGATGTAAAGTAATATGACTGTGTTGTGTGTAGGAACTGGTGGGGCCGATGCAAACATGTAATTCATTCTAATTTAAGCAGACATGTAGCATGCCCTGCAATAGGATGTGGCTGTGATCCTGCCTTGATCCTCACAAATCAGGTTGAACTTGTGAAAATCATCTCTTCAAGCAACTTGCGGAGATGGGATGAGATACTACTGTCTGTGCTTTTTTTGTCAACAGCTTTTTGATCCATCATATGTGTGAAATCTGGTTTTACTGTTCTGTTAAATTAATTCTATTTAAGCTGTCTCCACTACCTCAATAAACTGACAAACGAATGCAATAGTCTTCCAAATTGAACAACAGAATATGTTGTTAGTCACTGCTCTCCAGAATGATGAGTGTTTTCTGACCTGACACCACCTTTGACAGGACAACGTCGCCATTTCAGCATATAAACCATTTTCTGATCTGACAGGTTTGGTTAGGTTTTTAGATTTAGGCTCCAAACAAACATTGAGCTTTAGGTTAGAGTAACTACTTTGTTATGAGTAGTTAATGAGTAGTTGTCAACGTGAAATGAACCACGATCACTGCATCCTCTCTTTGACAAGAGTCCAAGACTTCAGCTGCTAGAGGGCGTTTGACCTACTTGAACATGAACATAGAGGATGATGTTTTCGGAAACTTGCTGATGTGACTAATGCTGTGGATTTCATGGGAAGACAGTCTCTTTCTTGTAGACAGTTGTGTTTTAGAAAGTCAGCAAGCAGATGGGCAGTGTATACGGCAAGGCCCACCCTGTTGGCCGAGTAACTGTCTACATTACTACGTTGTAACTGTAACGTCACAGCCAAAGCCCATGCTGTATTTCATTGGGGGATGATACCTTTCCCAAATCCCTGCAAATGCTCATTAACATTAATTTAATTAAGGTTAAATGTCATCAAAATAATCATAAGAAGAGGCTGAAAGTTTGGGGAAATATGATTGCCGTTTTGTCTGACATGTATACAGTGTACTGTTTGGTACGCTTTGTACTTTAAACTCTTTACAAACTCACAATCTCTAACTCACATACTGTCTCACCCACTCGGTGTCTCTTTCTATCAAACACTCACGCATACGCAGGACCTATCTCAGTCTCTTTTGCTCACTTGGTCCCTCCTTATCTCCGGCTTTCTCACAAATAAGACAACAGCAGGCAGAAAAAGTCTGCTGGACGTACACAGACATGCACAGAAATGCCTTCACCCAGTTGCTCCTGTCGCAGCATCTCTGCACCGCAAACAAGCATCTGGTTGTTATCGCTCTTCGCCATGCTTGCTGAGCAAAGTTTAAGCTGATTCGGTGACAACCCAAACCGAGCCACCCCGGCATTTCCTTACAGCGAGGCCCCTAATCTGCTAGACTTGGGGGGGAGACAGAGAGTGGTCCGCTCTCTAATTCGACAGAGAAGCGAGGCTTGAAACAGCACAATTAAAAAGATACTGTTGTGTTTACACTCGCTGGCCTGTGTAACTGCTGAATGGGGGACATAAACAGCTTAGCTGCAGCCAGTGTAAGTGGCCAGCGTGGGCCTCTTCCTGCTGAATGCGAGAAGAGCTACTGTATTCTGTCACACCGCATTTGACAGGAATTTGAAATCTGCTGCATTATGCGCTACCCACAATAAACCTTGTGTTGTTTGAAAAGCCGGCATTAGACAGCAGAAAACTGGCATCAGAGAAGGGAAATAATTTGATCTTGTCTAATCTGGCTGAGGGGGGAAATATTGTAATCCCTTCCATGCTCTGCGATCGCATGTGTGCATGCGCCTGTTTCTGGCTTTTTGTCTGTGCAAGTTTGTGGACGTGTGCTTATGGAGGATTGTGCACATGCACTGGTTACCATCTGAGACAGAGGTTTTTGAAAGCATAATTCTGATATTAGGTCCTTTGTGAGGTTGTTGATATTGCCTTTTTTGTTGAGGTTCCCATAGGTGTTTCTCACACAGAAGATCATAACAGGAAACTGATTTGGATGCTGGAAATCCATTGTACACACACACACACACACACACACACACACACACACACAGTTATGCTCAGTCCTCGTGGGCCCATCAGAGCTCCATTGTAAAAGCTTCTGGTTTTATGAGGAGTGCAGATGTAAATCCTCACATTCTCTGTGATATCTCTTTGGCATCCTGTTGTCTCTATCTTTGATCACCTATCTTCTGGGAAGTGATGAGTGATGAGAGCCAGAAACTGCGAACAACAGACACATTAGGACTCTTGTATTCATGTGCGCCCGGCAAACAATGGACCTGTGTCAGGGCGATTGTTTCCCCCAGCGACTCTCGGGGAAGGCTTTGAAAATTGAAAAACAAAAAACTTTCTGTTTCACACAAGCCTGCTCCATCTTTCGCTGCCATTGTTGTTCTTCTTTGATAACGAGCTTGAACAAAGCCCGAAACTAATCTCACATGCTTTCATTCATTACAATCCTGGATCATAAAAAAATGGACATTTCTGAATTGTTGTTCAACCAAACTCTTTGTTGGGCTTTTCATGCCAGAATTTTCTGTCTTCTCATTGTTATTTGCTGTTTTGTTAAACGAAAGCTACTGTATAATGATGACTGCATAATAGGTAATCAGGTGTTGCGAGAAAGGGGCCTTCTCTCACTTTGTCCTTGTTGCTGGAGGGATCGGGGAAATGATTAGCAGGGCGCACTCACCCAGGGAGAGGAGACAATGAGCAGAGTAGATTGTCTTGTGTACGACGATAAACTAAGAGGCTCATTATTATCTGTACAGTGATAAACCACATGGATGGTTCAGATATAATGCTTATACAGCTGCTGTGTGGTTTGGGCTCATGCTTCAAACTGAACACATTCCACTGGATTAAAACATGAACTTTTGCTGGAATCACTGTAATAGTTTTTTCAATGCGTACAGCCAATCATACAAAGCAGCTGTAAGGATAATCGTGCGCCTGCGACTGTTTATGTCTTTGTTGCTAAGGCACAAGTAAAAATGTGTTTTAATTCTGATTGTCATATAAACTACTTGTATAACTGTTATTTCAGAAAGGTCCTTTTATTCCGAGCGCATCAAGTAGCATTTTACTGTTTGAAAACGACTCCATATTTTTAGAATTTAAATAGTTGGCTCTCAAAATAACCCCAAATAAGTTATCGCTACAGCCATGAAAAAATACAAAAACTCCCAAAATGACATCAAATTCCTTTTATCCGGCTATCTTACTAATCTTGCTTCTTGAAATACTCCAGCAGAATGGCACAACTCTTTGTGTGACTTATTTACCTGTCCAGCCTCTCTGTGTACAGCGTTGTCAACAAGATGTTAGCACTCAAAGGGGAAAATAACTGCAAATATAAACATGGTGAGGTACATCTCGAGCTGGAACAAACCTGCTTTTCTGACAGCTTGACAGTCACCTGAGGGTGAAACAGATTCCAAAATCACTGTCCAACCGGGCCACACATTGTCTTGCTTTGTCTAACTTATACACACACACACACACACACACACACACACATATAAAGAGACACACACACACACACATACACAGTGCGGTCCGCAGAGGGGCAAAGCAGGAAAAGAGGCTGTCTCTGGCTGGGCAGCTGTACGGTCAAGCAGAAATATCTGGATGTTTCCCCTCCAGCAAACTGCTAGTATCAGTGGTGACAGACAGACAGTCTGACAGTCAGACTCTCTCTCTCTCTCTCTCTCTCTCTCTCTCTCTCTCTCTCTCTTTTACACACACACAAGCACAAACACACACTGATCGACACAAAGATGGATAGACAAGACTGGCAGACAAAGACACATTCTGTACATTGCACTGTAGGCAGAGACACAAGAACATTCCTGTAAACAGACAGATTCCTTCTGTACACATGCAAAAAAAAAAAAAAAAAAAAAAAAAAAAAATCAAATTAAATCCTTAATTTCATTTTTTTATGACACAGATTTTGACATGCCCTTACTCCAGCCTGCCACTGCCTGACACAGTGCTACTCACTTGTTTTGAGTGTTGATATAAAGCAGATATCTATATTACATAATTAGAAGTAGATGTAATTTAATAAAAAAATAAATAAAAAAATGGGGCAATTTGACCAGCTCTGAAACCTGTTACTGGGCTTTAATTCAAGTCATCAAACCTCATGTTCTCCTCCAATTCTGTAGTTCCTTATTCAAACCATAGAGGTCACTGTTGCTTTACATACTACTTAAAACAGTTTGGCTCAATGTAAACCTTCCTTTGTTCCTCATAAAGTATCTTGATCCACACGTTTTCTATAGAAATGCCTTTATTTTCTCATGAAATGGTTTGTATGATATTATTTCCTAAACATGGTTTTCCTTCTTTTAACTCTCACTCCAGTTTAATCTGTTAGGGTAGTTCAAATTGGAGTGTTTATAACATTGTTAATCTATGTAAGTATACTTTTAAATGTTATTTAAGCTGCCACTGTGATGTAAAGGAAGGTAGATTTCTGCATGTGTTTTTTTCAGATTCTAGCCGGTGCGCACATGAGAGAGTGTCTATGGAAGCATAAGCACTTAAGTGCTTTGCAAAGTGTTTGGGGTTAGTTTGAGGTTACAGTTTAAGACTCACTTCATGTGGTTAAACTTACTACAAGGAACATACCTCAAGTTTTTTTTTCATCTGAAATTATAGAAACCCGTTTGAAATGCTGCACCTGTTTCGACCAAAAAAACCCAACAAAGGATAGTGTTACATACAACTGAGGACTAAGGACTGTGTGACCCACAAGGAAAGATAGAAAGCATCGCCCTAAAGTATAATAATTGACATTTTAATACTCCGTACTCCGTACACCACTTTTGTCTAGTCTAGACGTTGTCTAGTTTAAACAGTTACAGGTAACCTTTATCTTCAAACAAGGGAAAAAAACAGGACTACAAACACAAACACTATATCTTTAGCCAGGAGGAACTAAAGCAGCTGGCTAACAGAACAAAAATGCTGAGTTGAACACGATCCTGACTTTTGATGGGTTAGCATGAGTGTGTAAAGATATACTTTGTTTTACTACTCAACAGCATGCCTGAATCCTAAAATGACCTCCCCATGCACCAGCTCACCAACGTCATGGTTGAAAACACACCAACAGTGAGCTGGGAAGTTGTTTTTTTATTTATTTATTTATTTTTTATTTATTTGACCTGTCAGAACTGTCTAACTTCAACACAGAGACAGAAGACACAGAGAATCTGGTGGCAATCCACATGCCAAATACTGGATAGAATGACAAGCTGGACAAAATCACAAGCTGTTCTAAGGAATCCTTAAAGTCACTTCATGTTTTATGCAAAATTAGGCCCAGAAATGTAAATGCTAGTATAAAACCACAAGGAAATCCAATACAGTAAAGTAAACCAGCTGTTCCTAAAATGTGATGTCTGATACTGAGATATTTAAGCAAAGCTTAAAATGTGGCCCTATATGATTTAAAGACCAAAAAGATCTTGGGATTTATATCTTTGCTGCAGCTCTTGCTCTAGGCTCTAATCTTTGGTAGACTGTTCCTTGGAAACTCATGTCAGTACGACTACCTCCTTAAAAATAGCATGCTCACACTGGCTGCCATGAAACCTAATTTCAAACATAGTTATTATTATATTTGTTATCGTTTGTTGTTTTTTACTGCTTCATACAAACTCTAGTTTGTAATTTAAATGAAGAATTAAAAAAAAAAGTGATAATGACTTTGCAGTGAATTATGGTGTGATTTTGTCTTTTTCTTTTTTGTGTTTTCATCATCAACACCATTCTCTGTCTGTAAAAGACACACACGCCCACACACACACGCCCACTAACCCAGTCAGTCAGTACGTACTTAAACCCTGAAGCCATCAGACAGGCAAGTGTGTATCTGTGTGTGAGGCCTCTGTAACTCAGACATGCTGTGTAAAAGTATACAAAGTGTGCAAGTGTCCGTGGGACATGCTAGGCAAGTTCAACACACCTCTATACACGCTGACAACCATGCCCACATTTAACACATGAACTGCAAGTGCCAAGCGTTCAGGCTCTGCTGGCTTGTTCTGGGGGTGTGCGCCCACACACACACACACACACACACACACACAGTGCCTCATGGAAGAACTCACTAGAGACTTTGTGGCTTGGTATTTGGCCCATCAACATTCTATTTCCTCTCTGCCCCTCTTTCCTGAAGTCTCATTTCCATCGCCTGACAAACACAAAAGCAGGATCCTCCCTGCCCACTGAATCTGTTAAAATAAATAAATAAATCTCCACTCCACTGTACATCAGTTAATTATCTGTTTCACTGAGTGGCAGACTGTCTCCACCTTACTTTCTGCCTGCATGTTTCCACACATGCGCGCGTACGCGCACACACACACGCACAAAGAGAAATGGAGCGATATGGAGGGGAGGGGAGAGAAAGAGAGAAATGGCAGACTGCCACACTGGCTTTCATTGTGAACTTGTTTAGTCAAAATAACGAGTCGGAGGATTATGAAAGGCTGTAATTAGGTGTTGTCGAATGATTGTGCAAAAGAGTGAGTGACTGCATGGCGTACCCCTGACTTACCTTGTTAAAAAGTCCTTAAGGTGAGTTGGCATGTCATTCAGGCTGTAATGCCTTACACCTAGCGGGGGAGTTTTAAGTCATTTTGGCATGTAATTATCAAAGGAACACTTTGTGATAGATGGCAGAGTCAACGACGGAGAGATGAAGGGAGCAGGAGGAAAAAAAAAAAAAGAGAGCAGACACCCAGTCTGAACCTCATCATAATTAGAGGATTTTTCTGACTTTGATCCAGAGGATAAGAGTTTTCTCGTGAATTCTTTTTAAAGTTGAGGTATTAGACTTATAGGCTACCTGAGACACATCTCTGCACCTGTCAAACAAGCTATTCTAATTAGCTGTCAAAGGCAAAAGTTACTCAAATCTTAGTCTATTACCCAAATTCAGGCATTAGGTTCAGCAGGCCATAAAAAAAAAAAAACAAGAATGTTGCAGGACTGAAATGAAATGTAATCTTGAATGTTTGTATGCAGCCTTTGTACTTGGGGTCATGATCTATGATCTCCATAAATATTATTTCATTTATCTTGGGCCAACCTACTATAAAATTGTTTATTGTTAATGTAACTACTTTCAAGGGCTAGTTGGTGAACTACTGTTGCCAGAGAGCTAAGGCAATAACCAAAAGGGAATAGGCTAGAGCTGCTCAGTCACAATAGCTCTCTCAGTTTCTTTCTATTTTCCCTGTACTGGGCCATTTAGACCATCCTGGAAAGTGCTTGAATTTAGCCAAGTTCTTTTTCAGTCATTCTTTTTTTCTTTTTTTAAATGGGAGCAAGCAAGCCTACAGTCAATTAGTTTGTTAGCTGTGTTGCTTACACAGCTTATTCAAAATACTTATTTGTAGGACTGAATCTGTCTCCTATGATTACTTTTTGTGGAACGGTTCATACTACAGAACAGGTTAAATACAGTATTTAAATATATAGACAACTGATGAAAATACTTTTTGAAAATAGAACAACACTTTCACATTTGTCCTGTTGGGAAAGTTTCCCTGAGAGATTACTAATCCAAGGAGAGTCCTCATCCTTGAAGCCTTTCTTCTAACAAAAGTGAAACATGAAGTAATATTATGAGTAAAGATGCTGGGAGATATTTTAAACATGCTTTCATTCATCATGATTTTTTTTTCCTCCATAGCACAAAAAATGTTACACAGAAACAGAAAATGAAACATGCCGTCCATTCAAAAAGAATATCTGATGTTGTAAACACATAACTTTCTTTTCCTTGAATGTAAAACTTTTTCAGAAGTAATTCCAGAAGGCAAACCATCATTATATCAGTGCCAATACGGTAATAATGGAAGTTGCAGCACACACGATCCGATAAAAACTTAAACTGTCAAAGGTCAAAACTGTCGAGACTGTTCTGTGTTGGTCAGTGGTGCAAATTTGCGTGCCAAGTTCACCAAATTTGAACTTGGTGTAAACAGTTTGCGTGCGTATACTTCACCTCTGTGAGCAACAACAAGAGACAAATATTTAGAGCATGTTGATTCCCTGGAGTAAAATACTGAAGACTCTTTTATAGAATAAACTATAAACTACATTTCTATGCCATAATATGTTCATTCCCTCTCAGGGTTCAGAGCTATCATTGAACTGGTGCCATGCAGAGGAAAGGGCATAATGATTCAACTCAGAGATGCTAGCCAAATCTGTTCTGTACATATGCATGCCATTCCTGTTCAGAGGGTGTGTAAATATCGGACAGAGGTTAGTTCAAACACAGAGAACCTGTGCAACCTTTTACTCTCTACTCTGCAAAATTTGCATTACATGGAAAATTCGCAATTAGGACAAAAACCTGTTTACAGTATGTGTGGAACTATTTTAATGTGATGTCTTACAGTACTGTTTAGGTCATCCAAGACTAATGAAATTAAAGCCTCACCTACTATTCATCTTTTCAAGATGCATTTATTGAGATAAATCTATTATGTGACCAAAAAGAAATGTTTTCAATATTGCAGCATCAGAATGATTTCCTTTCCTTTCCTTTCCTTTCCTTTCCTTTCCTTTTCCTTTCCTTTCCTTTCCTTTCCTTTCCTTTCCTTTCCTTTCCTATCCTGTCCCGTCTGTTTTATCTTCAGACAGATTTCAATGTAAATCCTCTATTCTGTTAAAAGGAAATAGCCATTTATTGTCAGGATTTCCTAAAAAAATAAACACAACAAATACATTTCTGGGAACATTCCTTTAACAACGCAGGAGAAATGCCAGGCCACATATAAAACACAATACATTACACACTCTGAGAGAGACGTGCCAAGGGACAAACACTTTCTACTTTTTTCTTTATCCAAGTCATATTTATTTTATTAGGTGTATTCTCCATAGGCTTCATGGTAGCAGGATAGCCATGCGCTCAGACACGTACACACATACACACACACATACACACCCTCGACAGGACCCCAGATGTCCACTGGTGCATGTAGTGATTCTATGTTTTTTTCCTCTTGGAGTTTTTATTTTTTTCATTCATCCTGGGAGGATAACAAACACCAGCAGCCAGACATAATTAGTATTGGAGAAGACACAAAGAGTAGCTCCTAATGACTACAAACATCTATGTGGTTGACTTTTGTGTATGTAATTGAAAGGGGTTAGAAATCAATAGCATTCAATGAAAACTAATTGCAAGATGTGAGAGTGGGGAGCTGTTAGGTGTCTATTAGGCAACAGCAAACCACTATGGAGATTCTTCAGTCAGTTAGAAAAGCGCTCTGAGCGCAAATTTGTGTGAAACTGTGCGTGAAAAATGGCTGAATAAAATACCCATAATTCTTCTATTATTTAGTAACTTTCAGGCAACATGGAGTGATGGGAAGCACATGGAAAACAAGAGGGAAGAAAGAGGCATTGTCTCTGAATATTTGCTTGTTTTGCAGAATGTTTGATGAAAGAAAAGGTTCACTTTTCAATTTTTTTTAACCCTTAATTGCATGTTTTTGCTTTGCCAAAAAATCCTATGTACCATGAGATGTGAGTAACTGATTACTTACATAAAACACTGCAGATTAAAACATTAAACATAAACAATTACAATAAAAAAGTTATTTTTGCTACTGATTTCATCTTCCGTGAGTGATGTAACTGAAATTTGTTACTATCTTTCAATGTGGCCTAAAAAGCTGTTTTTATGTTGACTTCTTTGTTTATGTTTTTGACCAAAGATGAGGTCGGTGTCAATATGTATTCAGCTCTTAAAGTACTTTATTAAATGTAAAGAAAATAAGTTAAAGGAAAAAAAAAAACTTAAATTCTTTTATTGGTGCCTGACCTTTTTCACTTCACCTTGTTGTTTTCTATCTTTATACTTTTTTTTTTTTTTTTTCACTTTAATTTTGACACTGAGTATGGTAATATAATACATTTTTTAAAATGACTGTTTCTGAAAGGAGTTCTAACCTGCAAACCTATAAATCCTGAAAAATATCACACATTTACTGAAGTGATTATTCCTATGCAGACTGAATAAACAGGATATCAATGCCGTCAAAGTCAAACACACGGGCCATCAGGTGGATAGATACTGGCTATAGACATCTGCCAAGTTCACAGAGGTGCATGTTTACACTGGGAGCTGAAGCTTGGACTATCAAAGGGCAAGCACTGACAGGCGAAACAACATATTTCCATCATACCCATAATAAGCCATTAATTTATGGCACATAGTATCATTATGTGACTTAGAGCCCACACTAAACTTTACATTTTACATGCTTTTAGGGACACTCGATTGTCAGCACTTTGGTTTCCGAGGTACTGGCTCTGCTACACTTCAAACATCACCTGTGGTCCTGTACACACACACACACTGACGCACACACACACACTCACAATTACACAGAGATTATGGAGAGGCCACTGCACAATAACCACAGCCAGTTCACACACACACACACACATACACGTGTGCACATAAAATGTCAGTTGGCCGTGGTCGCTGGCAGTGGCCTTGCCATAATCTCTCTCTAATTATATACACAGCCAGGCTTACTGTTTCAATGCAGAGACCTGAGAAAATACAACCTACTAATCTTATTTGCACACAGAGGCAATAACCTGCTGGGTGAGGAGAGGAGAGGAGAGGAGAGGAGAGGAGAGCTATTACAGAAGAGAAGAAGGGGGTAGGATTGGCTTGACATACTGACTTTTTTTTATTTTATTACATTTGTAATCAGTAAGGTAAAAACAAAGAAAATAATACTTCTTCTGCTGCTGGTTATGAACAGTGTCAATGACAATATTTCCATTTTGACCCTCCTCACTCCAACAGTGTATATAGTTTATATGGGGAATGGCTGAGTCTTTGTTTCCGCTTGGATGCCCTGTGATAGAATATACGCCTTCGCCAAAGAAGGCGCGATGCAGACGGGGTTTCTTGCACAGACACACACACACACCCACACACACACACACACATACACACACACACAGCTATACACACTATGTAAATAATGTATGTGTCTTAAAGGGTTTCACTCCCCCCCACAGCTGGCCCACTTCAATTAGAACGCTTTGCACTCATCGTTTCCCTCTTTTCTCTCACACCCTTTCTCTCCATCCAGTATGTGTGACTGTCTACCATTTAAGAATTTCAACCACAGTAAAAATGAATTTTCTACATTTCTATATCTCTATATTCAATCTATATGAGTTATCCATTGTACAGATTATCAAAGATTTTTTTTTTCTTTTTTGCTGTAATATGTCACTTGAGCTGCATGATTCTAATAACATTCTGCCGTATAACCCTTGTCTCCCAAGTTTTCAACTTTATGCATGTGGCAAGCTAAGTACGAATAACAAACGCAAAAAAATGTACAAATAGAAAAACCTATAGACACTTCCAGCATTCTTCACAGTTATAATGTATCATTTTGTTTTCATTCAGTAAATAAAGGGAGTTCAGCTGTTCACAGAAACCATGGCAACACTTGTCTGATCTGCTGCGCAACCTGTTAAACTGTGTCACAGTGTCATTTCACTTCCAGTTGATCCTCAGTTCCATGAAAATACCGTTTCAATATCAAGTCCACGATATTCTCCTAAATCTCACCAATCTAAATAAAGTTTACGCCGTTTAAGTTTGCTTTATCTGCCTCTCTCTATTTCTGTCTCCTCATCCTGTAAATTTAGTAGAGGCCTCGTGTGACCTTTGCTCCTCCACCTTACCACTCTCTCTTTAACTGCCCCCCCTCCTTCCCTCTATACTTCCACTCACCATAAGTGGAGCCTCTGGCCTGGTCTAGTCTCCTCCAAACACATCTAATTACCCCAATGCCAAGCATTTCCCATCCATCACATTATCTTTCAGAGACGAGGTATTAGCGCTCCCTGTCCCGTCAGCCAATTACCTGCTGCCTTCTGCTTGAGTCACCTGCATTGCAAATGTGACCTTTACTTAGAGGGCTGATTGCATGTTTCCTAGAGTGTGTGAGAGAAAGCAGGGTTTTGAAGTCTATGTGTGTAAGTGTGTGTGTGTGAGAGAGAGAGAGAGAGAGAGAGAGAGAGAGAGAGCATGTGATCTCCAAAGTGGTGTGTTAAGAGAATGAAAATGTGTGTGTGCATGCAAGTGTTAATATTATCTAAGAGCATGCAAAAGCTGTAGGTGTGCGTCTTTAGGCGTGTTATGTTTGTGTATATGTGCATGTATGAAACACAGATCTAGTGTGTGTGTGTAGGTGGGTGTGTGTGTGTGTGTGTGTGTGTGTGTGTGTGTGTGTGTGTGACTGGGCTGGGGCAGTGAGCAAACCCTCTCAGACACCCTTCTCACCCCCCCTCGCCCTCCCCCATGTGACGGGCTGTCGTGAATGTTAATGTTCTGTGATGGCTGTGGAGCAAATAAGTGTTTCTGACACAGTACAGGCTCCCATTACAGGAGCAGGCCAAATGGGCTCGCTAGTGCCTTAATGAGCAGGCAGGTCAGTCAGCCGCAGCCACTGTACCAGTCCCACACACTGCTTATGCAGGGAAGAACCTCAACACCCCTCGACCAGACCCAGGAAAAAAAAAAACTGACTTCCGTCGCCGTCTCCTTACTTAAGTTTTACTGATTTTTTTTTTCTCTTTTCCTTAAAAGCGTGAGCTTACATAGAAGCCAGGAAAGTTTCCTGACTTACTGTCAAATGAAACCAATTCCAAATGATCAACATATAGAGGTTTGTTTTTCCGAATAAATTATATGCTGGGTTATGATAGATTTTGTACTATTACGAAAAAAAAATATATATATTTGAAATGTTTCATTTCCAGTAAGCAAGTTAGACTCTTGAACATTTGTTTCAGTACTGTGTTTCATACTGCACAGCCAAAAAAATTGTTGTTTTTTTATGCACCGGTATGAACAACAACATTGATACATGAAATATCTGCAGATTGCAACCCCCCTGTTTCACCCCTCTCTTTCAGGCACAAAGTAGAAACTACAGTGGCGAAGAAACGTGTTAAAATAGTAAAAGTGCCAGTGTTTGGTTTGTCCATTCAGGGCTACTGTAGAAACACGGCGCTTCAACATAGCAGACTCAGTGGAAGAGGACACTTGGCCTCTGTTGATATGAAAGACTCATTTAGAGGTAACAAAAACTATTGTTGTCATGGGATTATACACTAATGGAAACATAGTTGTGCATATTATAGATCATCTCCACCATATTCTGCAAATAGAACCCCTCGTTGTACTTTTAAATGAGTGTTAAGCCACAGTGTTTGCAATGATCATGTGGAATAGAAATTTATTTTCACATTCAAATCCATGCTGATTGGAGCCAATTTAAGTGGGTAAATGTCACCTGTCAAACGGGGTACAACAACAAAAATTGGGAGCGCAAAAATATTCCACTGCATGGGAAACCATGAGCTTTGTCCATCGTAAAGTCCCAGTTAGCCTGACAGCCTGTGGACACTGTAAACTCAGTCACAACCAGTCCAGTGCAGCTACAAGCTTGTGAACAAAGAATCTGTCTCTCGCTTCTCCCTCCGGATTGTCAAGAGAAAGTACAGCTTGTAGGTTGAGTCGAACAGTTATTCCTGAAAAAAGGTGGGAAACACATCGCTTGGCTGACTCATCATAATTTAAGGGGGGAAATGAATCCGCCTTCTTCCACCTGAGGAGAGGAGAGATGGAGAGAAAAGCTGAGAGGAAAGAGAGAGAAGGGTAACGATAGAGAAGCCAGGAAGCGGACATTAGGCTTGATTGAGACGCATGGCAGACGGAGAATCACCTAGCGCGTCAGAGCACATCCTCACAGTTGGCCAGGCTGTCTCTCAAAACTCTCCAAATAGTCTAAATTCGACCTGTTGGAGTTACTGAGTCGTCACACTACATGTTGTAGCCCAGGAGCAACGGGCCCACAAAGGTGTCTCTTTTCCTCTCTCTGTGGGACTTGTTAGAGGTGCTATTTTGGAACCTCTCTGCCTTCATTCTTGCTGCTGCAAAACACCTTTGGCTGTACCACATACTTTATAAAATTCCCGTTCCTGTTGAAAGGCAAAATTGTTAGATTTGAACTATAAAACTGCAAATGTTTTCACAGCAGCTAGAGCAACAACTAGTTTTCGTGCATGACCACAAAGGCACACTTGTTTTCATGCTCATGGTACAGAACACAGCCTTGGCGAGCTTTGACCTGTACATCAGATTCAATTCTGGATCAAATGCCTGGTTTCTCTAATACGTAAAATGATGTCGGGCATGTACTTATATGCAATTCTGCAGAAAAAACAAAAAAAACAAACAATGTTTATGCATATGTTCTGGTGATGTGGATATTTCATGTCCATACAGACATGCAACAAGATGCAAGTTGCTTTCTTTAAAAAGGAAGTTCAATCTTTAATATATTGTCATCTTATAATTGCAGTAGTAAATAGTTTATACTGACTTGGCTGTGTCTAAGTCATAAGGTAGAGTAACAAGAACAAGAGAAAGAAATTTGCTTTCTAAGATATTTGAGAAAGCGCTTTCACTGTTAACATTCTTCATTGGAAACAATGATTTCAGCATTGCACTGAGTCAGACGACACCAATACACCGTTTTCAGATAATGGGAGTGCCAATGCAGAAACTTTTCCCAATAATGAGACTCAAAAGGTCACAGCAACATTTAAAAGGAAAACAAGACGGATAAAAAAAAAACACAGATAATTTACTGAAAAACTAATTGGCAAAGAGTCTTACAAGAGGCCGCTTTGTTAGACAATAAAGCATGAAAAGAATTTAAATGTGAAAAAGCTTTGAGTTAGTCTGAGGAAAACGACGCACCAGATGAAAATGTCGATATTGGCAAAATTCTGAGTTATGTTCAGAGTCTTCTTTTTGTGTGTGTGTGTGTGTGTGTGTGTGTGTGTGTGTGTGAAAATAATGTTGCAGTTATGGCTAAGATTAGTGAAAGAGTGTGATTATGATGGGCAAACACTACCCCAATGTCCACACCATTACAGGTTGGCAATGGTCATAAATCTTAAGGTGCAGAATGTTATTCAATATGAATGTAATTCCAAGACTACTGGGTTAGACTATTGGCATGTGTTCATACTTAAGTCAACAATTATAGTACAGTGCCTGGTTCATATACCCATACTGCAGCCAATAATCAAGATGGGTTTTGGCTATAAATATGTGTTTTATGAGAACAGTCATGCTGAAACATAAAGGATGTCTGAATTTAATTTCAATTTGCATAAGGGCAAACTGTTAATCCACTTCCACCACTGCATACACGGGTTATATTTAGGTATGCAGTTTGGTTAAGGCTATGGACAGATTGCGTCTTTCTATAAGTGTGAATCAAACATTTTGTTTTTCGGTTTAAACTGCTCTATAGACTTTCTAATTTGTAGATGTGCAAAGCCCGAATGTGTGAGTGTCTGGAACAACAACAGCCCACCAAAATGGTCAAAAGTCTGCATCAGATTTCTCCTAAGTGATTTTTTTTAAAGGTGATTTATTGTACAAGAAAAGTATCCAATATGTTCCACAGTTAAACACCCACCAAGCACTTTAAGAAACCTCTCATATCCAGAGAAACCTGAGGGCCTCATTTGTATGTTTTGTTGGACCTCCTCAACACAATGGAAAATGGAAGCAAAGGTCAGTGTTAAGTCTCCCCTGGCTTTTGTTCTTTAAAACAACAATATTGTATTGATCTGCCCTGAATGATAAACACAAATGTGTTGGTAAAACACAGTCTCTTTTGACCTTTAGCAATTACTTCTACATGGCTTTAGCAGTACTCCGGATGAAAAAAAAAAAAACATTGTCCAACTCATTTTCCTCTCTTTTCCCCCTCTTTTATTTTGTGTGTAGACTCTACCTACACCGTCCTCAAGATTACCTAACCATAAAGTTTAGTTAAATTTCACAGATGCTGCACTTTACAATGTAATCACAGTAAACACATTATGACTACAAGATGCCGTGGCATTGCTATAGTAGACTTACATCTAATCCACAAGTAACTCTTAGGGCATCGAGATGTGACTCAGCATTATTGCTTCAACCAGATGGGAACACCATCACCAAAAAAAAAAAAAAAAAAAAAAAATTAACATGCTTTCGACATTTGATTACCCATTGGTGAATTTATATTGGATCTCATTTTTATATAAATATGTTTACTACAACTATAATGTGAAGTATGTTATGAACTGGGATTATAGCATGCTATAAATAAAAGTAATAAACATCTCAGACAGACAGTGAACATCTCTGCTAATAGCAGTTATCTGGTGGTGAACTTAACTGAGCCTAAGTTGTCTGACAGAGTTGAAGTGTGTTGTGATGACCCACGATTACACTCTCTTAACCTTTCCTCTGACCTTAAGTGAGTGTGTGACTACAATCCTGTGACTTTTTTGGGGGAGACTACAACGACTGTAAGGTAAGCAAGTAAGCCAAACTCTAATTTTGAAAATACCACAATACCTTCAATTCTGCTTGTTAAGAAGAACAAAAAACAAAATGAAACTTGCCATTTTCGTGAATGCTTTTAGAGGTATTTAAAATATATTGTGTTTATTCCCAATATAGGAAACAGCACTTGACATGGGTAGCATTTTTCTACACACTAAAAGTTCCCTGAGTCAGACTGAGACAGTTGAGATGGTGAAAAGTGATGCCCCTCAGGCTGAAACCTCTTGACCTGTAGAACCACTGCAAGGAGGTGATGATAGAGGCCTGATAGAGGCCAGTCACTGGGGCCTAAAGGCACATCCTGGACATGTCCTTTTGGCAGCAGGGTTCTGAACACAGCCACACATACACACACATGATCACACACACACATGATCACACACACACACACACACACAATGCATAGGCCATATCTCAGAGCAGTGGAGGAATAATAAGAGGAGGCACTTGAGATTTGAAAGTAGAAGGGTAAATATTCTACACCTCTACCTGACAGCTGTGGAAGGGCGTCCTGGTGGCTGGTGAATAATGACAAGAAAGATGCAATTCTCACTCACCGGAAACTGGAGCCACAAACTTCACTGTGTGCAAAATGTTCCAAAGTACTCGTCGCTTTTAACTCGTCTGGTGTATTACTCTGTATTATATCAATATATTCATTTGCTAAGATCACCCATGCCAAACAGTCACATCAACTGACATTTAGATGTAATTTAATCCTCTGGAAAAAAAACGGTGAGAAAAAACAGAAAATGTTTTGAAATGACATGATTACACACCTACGGGCTGTTTTGTTTATTGTGGATGTGAATTTATACTTCCTAATAATAATGCGCTTTATTTTAATTGGAACAAAAGGCCATTCCATTGATTCTTGAAAAAGGGGCATTGAGGCCATAACAGCATTGTACCTTCTGCTTCTGCTTCTGTGTGTGTGTGAGTGTGTGTGTGTGTGTGTGTGTGTGTGTGTGTGGTCCCTCTATGCTGCTCTTTGTGTGAGGTCATGCTTCATATTTTCATTTAAGCCTTGATCACATTATCGCTATTCTCACCATATTAATGTTAGTCAATGAATAGATTATATATTCAATTAAAGCCTGATGCGCGTGTGCGACAAAGCATGTGAATGGGATTCTGTGCAGGGTTGAATGTGTGTACGTTGATGTGTAATGATGTGTAAATATATTTATGGCTCAGGGTCACAGTGGTATTAACCTGACCCAGACACACACACTCTCTCTCTCTCTCTCTGGGGAAGCTTCATGCTGCTGATTGTTCTGTGTTTCAGCTTTAGTGGGCCTTCCAGTAGAAACAGAACATGCATGTTTGACAGGATGCCTGTTTGAAGAATGAATGAAAGGGTTTTGATAACTTTTAGGATATCATCGGAACCACTGTGAAAAAAAGAATAACTTTTCATGTTGTGCGCACGACTGCTGGTTTAGAAAGTGAGCTTAAGCTTTGTATGAATCCCTTGACTCAGCTACCTCACAGGAGGACTACATACTGCGCTCCCTTACGTGCCGTTTTTACCAAGTGGGGAAGGTATTCAGTTAAATGTCCCATCAGTCAGGCATATGCCAAAGGCCTACATCTTATTCAAGTTTTAAAGCTCTAATTGGTAACGTTTAAAAGGCGTTTAAGAGTGCCCTTTCTTCTCCCTTTTCTCATTTCCCATTTAATGTGTTGTGTCAAAGTCTATTACCTCAGTTGGACGTTTCTGTCCCTTAAGTTGAAAAAAAAAGGGAGGGAGGGGAGGGGGTGAGAGAGAGAGAGAGAGAGAGAGAGAGAGAGAGAGAGAGAGAGAGAGGCCATCAGCTGAGGTTTGCCAGGTCGATAAAGCTTTTAGATTTGGAGATGTTTGCAGGGGGAGCCCATTTCCTGCGGCTAAGAGTTGTTAATGGAGCTTAAGGAATTATCTTATGACTCTCGCTTTGAGAGCAGTTTATTTCAGCACGGACCCTGCTCCATGTGTCGGGAGTGGCTGAATATGCTGCTGTCAAGGCCGCTTAATGAAAAGTAACGCGTCGCTGATTACAGTTTTATTTGGTCTCTATGTAAAAAGCTCCTGTTAATTTACCATCTCGCTCCCCGTGTGTGTTCGTATTTGCCACGGCTGAATGATTTAGTTATAGCTGGCTTCTCTCTCTCTCTCTCTCACTCTCTCTCTCTCTCTCTCTCTCTCTCTCTCTCTCTCTCTCTCTCTCTGGCTTCGTGTCTCTTTCTCTCAAATAAAAAGCCACTTGTTTTCAGAGGTCTAATAAAAAAAAAAGTGCCTTCATGCTAAATTAATTAAACGTCGGAGCTGTATTGTCTTATCTGTGGTGACTTTTAACTCTGGCCTAATTTTTTTTTATCAGTAGCCATGAAACATTTAATTGTGCATGTAGGCTAATAAACATGCCTACATGTAGGAAGGGGAATGTGATTTGAAAAAGAGAAAAAAAAAAAAAAAAAAAAAAAACAAGCCTACAAAAATAAGTGCCTATTAACCCCTCATGCACCTGTCAGATATCTATCCCCTGACAACATTTATGTCTTTCCTTCTATTCATTTCGGGTCGGGTCAACTTAGCTTGAGAAACGCTGCAGGCGAGCTAAGAAAGCAAATAAAAACATACATCCTGACTCCGATTTATAGAAAATCCCTTTTGTCCACCATAGCACTTTCTTTCAAGAGGGAGGGGGGGCTTTGCCATTAAAATTCATCACTGAAGTCCCCTCCCTTTCTCCTTCCCTCCCCTTCTCCCCTCTCACAGGACAGACAGAGTCCCCCGAGAGCTCCACTTTCGCCATTACTGTCAAGTACCCTTGACTCCTTTCTTTTTGCCCTTTTATCTACAACAACTAATTCGAGTTCCTTTGCCCTTTTCACTTCTAGACGACGTGAGTGCCCCTCTCTCTCTCTCTCTCTCTCTCTCTCTCCAGTAAAGCCCTTTCACTTTTCAGAATCGGAATCAGCATCCGGGCTGTTTTCTGCAGAGCACCCATCTCGAGGAAAATTGAGGGGTTAGTGTCAAAACGAAAACTCTTCACTTCAAATGATTTCGCAGGGGCCTCTCGTTTTTTTTTTTTTTTTTTCAACCCCTTTAATAGACGTATGGCGAATAACTTACCCTTTTGACAGCTGCATCATGGACGATGTTGAGATGTTTCGATAATATTATCAGAGAGCAGAGAGGGGAAATCAATAGCCTGACATGAAATATGACTGCGAACATCCCAATTACAGCCTGTTTAGGGGGAATTAATGAGGCAGATCTTAGATACTGATATTGTTCTGTCTTGAGGGTTGAGCTGCCTCATTTTCTCGCTGTCACTAAATGAGGGTGGATGTTGTTTTCAAAAAGGAAAAAAATAATAATAATAATAATAACAACACATGGTGGGAGATGTTAGATTGAGCCTGTTTTAATGGGCCAAGAATGAATTGGAATTGAAGAACTGTTTTATTTAACAGTGGATTGCGTTTAAAAAGGTCCTCTCTGCTCAGCCGTGTAGGCCCCATACTGGCTATAAAGGATGGGGTTTAGTTTTATATGATTAAAAAAAAAAAAAAACACACGAAAAAAAACAGATCAAGGGAGAACAGCGAGGTCCAGGGTTGAATGGGAGACCCCAGGTTTCAGCACCATGGACAGCAACTCGTATTAACCAGCATCACAAGCCTCTTCAGAAACCGACTGCTTTTATTTTCAGTGAACAAAGTTGAAACGCTCTCACTCACCTCCCAGGAGAGCTGTGCATTTGTGAGACTTTTTTTTTTCTTTTAATAGTGATACTCAACTTCTGAGACCTAAATAATATTCAATTACATTTGCATGCGCATAGTAAAGAAAAAAATCAAAAGGAAAAAAAGGAAAAAAAACAATCATGTAAACCTTAGGCCTATTTGTTTCTTTTTTTTCCATGATGTAAACTTTTAGTTATACATTTCGATATGTTTTTGTGCGTGCGTTAAATCAAATAAGCCAAACCGATCCGGATAGTTCACCTGTGTAACGCCAATGTAACAGTATAGCTACCTTCGCTTTTAAAAACGGATGAAACATAATGAGGGAGTCATGGAGGCGAAATAGGCTTTTCCATCCGACTTTCAGTCAGTCACAAAAAGTCTCTCTCTCTCTCTTTCTCTCTCTCGTTCTCGCTTTTTGCAATAAAAGGGTCATTTTGGTTTTGTTAGGAGCAGAAAAGTTTGTTGATAGTTTTTGGGAAAGCCATGGCACTGTCTTTGGAGGAGTCGTGGTGCTGCTGCAAGGCCGCCGCGCTCCTCTCAGCCTCCAGAATGGCGCCTTTGGTGTTCGTGGTCCAAGAGACGGTGGTGTTGGTCAGAGCCTGGCTCAAAGTGCTGTGCCTGAACAAGGGGTCGTGGAAAACCCCGTCCACCCAGTTTCTCAGGGTTGTGACCGGCGAGTCCTGCCTGTTGTCCAGGCCGGTCACGGGTGAGGTAGCGGCGGGGGATGGACTGAGAGAGGAGGGCGGCGGCTGGCACCTCAGCATACAGGACGGGTACTCAGTCTGGTTCAGGGACGTCGCAGTTTGAGCCAAAGACCAGATCCGAGGTTTGCCGTCTAAAATCTGGGGCCCTTGCTGCTGCTGCTGTTGTTGCTGGTTATAGCATGCCTTTACCTGCTGTCTGCTGCCCGGTTGGAAATCCTCCGGGTTTGTTTTGAGACAACTTTTGCTCAAGTCCTGCTCCCCTCCCAGAGAAACAGGGATGGAGATTTTCAGAGACGTGTCTTTAATGAGGTGTTCGCCGGGGCAGTCGCTTGTCGTTGACATGTGTGTGTTCATGTGGTATCGGTGCTTCAGCTCACACTCGGAGCTCTCAGACTCCAGTGTATCAAAATCATCCAAGTCGCTCAACTGGAGGTCCTTATCAGGCCGACTTCTGGTTTCTGAGAAAAAAAGGGAGACAGCAGGCATGAAGATATGGTGTCACATGATATTGCTTCAGATCTGATAGTGGCATTCTGAACAATCAGTCTGGAGTCAAGTGTTGAACTTGCAATCACACACTGTAAAATCAAAGTTTTATCTGCATTTGTATGTATTTATTTAGACCCCCTTTATCTACTGTGGCACTCAGAACAGCCTGATGGTGGTAAATAGGTCCATCAGTTTGATGTACTTCAATGTATTAACTATTTTTAATTATTAATGTCAAGAAATGTGAAGGCATGATCAGCTCAAGCTGAAAAAAAAATCTGCCCATTAAAAAGGAATATAAACTTTTTATTTTATTTTATTTTATTTTAAATGAAACTACCTATGTGAGGCCTGTCTGATCGTTATCCAACCATCCATGGTAATCCTCATAGTTTGTTCTAATGAATTCAAGTCATGTGTTAACAGCTGATGCATTTGACAAGTTTATTTTAAAAAACCCACAAATAAAAAAGTTTTAGTTTTAGCATAGTGTGTATTTTAAATAAATTAAATTAATTTGAAGGTCTCCTACTTTGTTTCTTATCCATATTCTTCTTAAAATAAAAAAGGCCTATATTAAGAAAAAAAAAAAAGGAACAGAGAATCAAATGTTTTACCCTGATTTGTAGATTTTATCAAATCATAATGGACATTTCTGAACAAAAGAAGAAATGCCAGTATGGTAACATCATGACATTAAACAGTTTTTAATTGCTCTTTTTAAGTAGTTATCTCGATTTATCCTGATCCCTTCAAGTGACTGTGAGAGCAGCTGCAACAATACTTTGGTCAAGAATGTTTCCCTTCCAAAAAAACAAACAAACAAACAAAAAAACTTCACGATACTAATCACAATGACAACATTTTTTTAAACAATGTCATGAATACACTGTTTTTTAACTCTTTTAATTCAGCATAAAGCTTTAGATCAGCAAGACGCTGTGACACTAACCATCCTCATTGTTCTCGCTTTTTATCTGCTCCTCCTGAGACCCATCCTCATCCTCGTCATATCTCTTCTCCTCTGAGCCCTTGTTTCTGGGCGGCCATGTCATCTTGTTCTCCTTCTTGAGCCTCCTCCTGGCATTCGCGAACCAGGTGGACACCTGCGTCAGAGTCATCTTGGTAATGATGGCCAGCATGATCTTCTCCCCTTTGGTTGGATATGGGTTTTTCCTGTGCTCCTGCAGCCAGGCCTTCAGCGTGCTGGTCGTCTCACGCGTGGCATTCTTCCGCCTTGTTCCCCCGTCCATGGAACCATATCTGTTAATGACAAGAACACAACCACGATGGTAACGAGAGGGTAAACATAACCTGTGACGCTTGTTGCATGATCGTTTTCAATGCGTTGCCCTGGCAGTTTCTCTCCTGAAAACCATGACGGAGCCATCTGCTTCCTGGAATCTTCTTGAAATTATGCATAACGTGCTCTGTAAGCCTGACAAGTCCCACTCACAAACCGATCTGCTGCTGGAATTGTGTCAAGATATGCACATTAAAAGTAGACCTCACAAACACATGTCAGTAAAGAAACATGAGCACAGGGGCAGGTACGTAAATACTGGATCTGTGAAGATTGTGTGCAGTTTACTAACCAAGATGGAAGGCAGGGGTCATTTTGTTTGGACATAACTTCCCTAAGACTCCTGCAACAATCCCCCTGCAACACCTACCCTGATATCCAAAATAAATGAGTATCAGGAAATATGCACATTTATTCGACCAAGTAAAATGTTTTATCAGTCATAACACACAAAGTGTATTTGGACCACATTCATATATATTTTCCAGCATCAATGTATCAAAGCAATTCGAACACTGCGTACGACTCCTTCCCTATCCTCTCCAACCATCGGCCTACATTTAAAATGCACGGTGTTGATTTTCAGTCAGCAGTGAGCTGTAAAAGTCCTCTCAGGGGAGGCTTTTATGAGGCCTTTATTGCTCCGTATAGCTTAGTGCAGGTCAAGCACTGCTAAGGGAATCAAAAGGAGAGGAGCGTTGCACCTTTCCATAGCCCCGTGTTGTTCCCTCGCAGATAAAATAGACTGTAAAATTGCTTTATTGAGTGTAATGATAAGCCCTCAGGTGAAAGACAGACTTGTACTGCTGTAGGCCTGCTTGTTTTTTCTGAGTGCCGCAAATTCCGTTTTGCCTCAGACTTAGGCCTTTTGCTGGATGTGCACTTATTAGGATTCCTGCTGACACCTTTTGCACTTTATACTGAATTTAGACAGATTGGTAAAAGAAGTTGGGTTATGTGAGTACCTGTTTTCCTATAAAGCTAATCAATATGGCACTTTGCTGAGCACTTAACACACAACACAGTTTTCTGTGCCATCCCATGCAGTTTTCTGTTCGTGCCGGTGTTAAAGTTGCTGGTTCTGCTCAAACAGCACGCTGATGACAGTTAACAGAATCAGGTATCATTCACGCTCTACATTTTCACCACATCACAGACTTCGGTTTGTTGTCATCTCATTATCGGGAAGACCTTTCAGCATGGCAGGCCTGCTCTTCGCAGCACCGAGGAGGCTTCACATCTTTCTGAAAGTCTCACCTCATCAGGAAAGAAATGTGTCATGAGATGAAGGCGATCACCTGCCGTTGCTGAATGTCATGAGAGTGGCCCTGACCTCTCAGGGAATGATCGATTTAATGCTGGGAAAACTCACCCCGTACAAGTGTGTGATACTTTGAGAGTTGCAGTTTGTCTACATTTTGATCACATCATGTTTTTAGCCACTTAAAGCAGCTGACATAAGCCTTGACACCTGTGTGACAGTGGACTTAACCCTCACAGCTCAAAAAAAAAAAAGTTCTGTTGTAATTGTAAGTGGACACATCAGTTTTCAGTCACATTGTATTAAACACATACCTGTCATACTGATACTGTCCCAGGGTAGGATCATAAGGATAGTAGGCTGTTGCCTGGGTTATTCCCGCATGCGCAGAAGCTGTGGCATCTTTAGTATCGAACGTGCCCTGCAACACACAAAGACAAGAGTTTTAAACAGTGACACAAATGGTCAGACATCAGTTTCGAAACATTAAATAACCCGCCCATTGCAGAAAAATTTGACAAATAAAAAAAAAAAAAAAAAAAGATTTGTACTTGCTGGATTTAAAAGTTGCTTAGTAATGCATTAGTTGACTAGGGACAATTGAAATTGAACTGTCCTGCAAAATGAAATAGTGAAAAACGATACTGACTACGGTATGTATCAACGGTAACTTGTCTTTATAAGCGTCACATTCAAATATGTATAGTTATGTCATGACAAGACTTTCAAAATAGGCATTTATAAAAAGTAAACTCGAGAAACAGTAGATTTATAAGTTTGTTCATAGCAGGCGTCTGTGCAAATCCATCTGTGAGGGCTCCAGGAGGGTTTCCTGGTTTAATTATGAGACTTATCATCAATTACAAAAGTACATAATAATTGTTTTCACCACAATTTTAACAGAAATGTGAACACTTTAATGTATTTGACCACTAAACCAACTGAAACAAACAATATTCTTGGACATTATAGGCCCATGTATCATTCATTTCTAACAACATTGTAATTCTTTTATGAATACATATATATTCAAAGTTTGTGAGAATCAACTCGATGCATTTCAATGCAAACCAGCTTGTCTCAATATTAATTTGACTGATTTCTTCTGCTTTATTTCACTGAACTGATTTGGCTCAAGGCAAACTCTGACTCAGGAGACTGATCTTATCTCGCCTTGCTGAAAGTATTTTTCAGTTACTAAAGGAAACTTGGCTGTTAAGGGTGATCTAAGGATAAATCACGTACAGGAAAAAATACAGGCATTTCTCGGCGTGGAGCATAAAACCAAGAAGAGGTGCGCCTGGCTTGAGCCCCGGCACCCTGCGGCTCCATTAATCAATGCCAAGAGGAATCAGATGAAGTGGCTTACCAGCGAGTAGAAAGCCGAGGCGTCCGTGCCGTATGTAACGTAATTCCCATAGCCTTGTCCGCCGGTGTATGGGCTCCCGTACACGCCCAGCGCGGCGGCTGAGCTGAGTTCATGCCTTGCCGTGGCCAGCAACCGGCTCTCGTACACCGGACAGTAGACTGGTGTCTGCCCGGATGCCGCTACTCCGGAGTCGGCTATGGATCTGCCGGTGGACTCGCAGCAAGTGGTCAGAGAGTTGGTTGTCATCAGGAACTGGGTGGACATCGAGAGAGAATATCTTTATTAAAAAAAAAAGTTATTGGTATGCTTTATTTGATTCTGTATCGAAACAAATTCAGATGTTCATCTTTAACGCTCGAAGTTTGTTTAGAACTTTTAATACCTTTTTAAATACGAAACAAAAATCGTCTCGGTGAAATTGAAGTACGATTCTAACTGTTTCCAACAGTTTACTGTTGAAATTAAACATGCAAGTTTGTGACAATCAATTATTTCGCCTGCCGGAAAATGACTCAAGTAAACTCGATCTTACACGCACATAATTTTTTTCTGAATGTCATCCTTTAAAAAAAAACTAAAACACATCAAACGACTTGTAAAGTAAATCTGATGATGAATGATGCGTCATATTCTCGTGTTAATGTGCGCGTAAAACGTGTCCAAAACCAGCCGTCTGTTAGCTTTCCTCCAAATGAAACATGCGCGTCAAAACCGATACAGCTTGTTCTGCAAACATCGCCCTGTAATACCAAAAGTAATGCCCAAATGATTTTTTATGGCTCAAAGCCAAAACAAAACAGCAGCTGGGTTATGGCGCAAAACACACACACACACAGCGTGTGCAGAACAAGTTGGCATGCGTGTTCCAGCGCAGATAAACATATGGTGGACATTACACAGTGGCTATTATCTTGTAGAAATCAGTGAACGGCAGGTCGGAGGTCTCGCTGCCTTTTTTCTCCCCCTTTTTGGTTATCCTCTTCTTATCCCCTTTCTATCGCTGCAGGAACACAGGTATCATCACAGGTTGTAACGCAACACTTTCCCGAGACCCGAAAGGACTGACAGCTTCCCTGATTCTTGGCCAAAAATGCGTAAAGGGATCACGCTTAAATCGATGAGATAATCAATCGCCGCAACATCCAAATCAAAACAACATATTAAATGAACAAAGGTAGTTACATGAACTTACTTGTGGAGCAGACGAATAGGGATATCCAAATTGTGGATATGACATGGTAGAGAGGTCCCCCAATATCCAGAAATAAAGCGAGACTGAAGGTCTCCACTCTAACGCAGGCTGCGGCTCTGTTTGACTGTACCAATTGATTGGTAAGCACAGGCTCCTAGGATGCTTATAGGGCGAAGCAGAGTAGCATGTTTAATTTGTGTAAAATGCCCCCCACTCAAACGCCTTTCAACGAGGGGAGAAAAAAAATAAAAAAATAAAGGAAGAAAATCTTCTAGGGCTCCTTTTTTTTTTTCTTTTGAAAAAGTCTTAGAAATAGATAAATGAATTAAAGTGATGCAGGCTCTCTTTGTCGAGAATAATCACTTTGTTGTCAGATACATATTTTTGCCTTATAAAAAAGTAGTATAAAAGACGTCAGCAGCTGAGGCAGGTTGTTTTAAACGGCGGTGACTCTGACGTCAGAAGTTTCCCTACTCTAAAAATGACCAGACTGTAACTTTAATATGCATTTTCTTTTCCAGGATGACGACAAAAAAAACAAAAAAAAAAAAAGAAGAAACCAGCAAGAAAATCTACGAGGGGACAGAGAAGGGAAGACTTTTTTTTTTTCTTCTTAAGATAAAAAAAAAAAAGAAAAAAAAAGATGTCCTGGAGATTAATTTGCAGTCCTAATCAATCAATTAGGCCAATCAGTGTCTTGAATATGCAAACGTATGTATCAGTTTAAATGCATTAGGCTTAATTAAGCACATTCTTATCATTCCTCTGCAATGATGCTAATCACACAGGCAGCTAATTGATTTTAAATTAATTAGTAAAGGATATTTTCATAGTGAGCAGAGAAACAAATCGCAGCCAGCCAGCCAGCCAGCCAGCCAGTGGGTGCACAGAAATAAATACTTTTTCTAGTATAAATACTTGGTGTTTCTTTGCTAATTAGCTTCTTAAAACAGATCATCTTTTGGTTTCCTATTATGCTCCACTTCCACCTGGAGCAATGAGTCCCTAGAGAGAGAGAGAGAGAGAGAGAGAGAGAGAGAGAGAGAGAGAGTGTTGTAATTATCCCAGTGCTTCCCCAAAAGCGTTTAATAGGATGTAGTTTGAATGAACTTTGCACCTCTCCACATGAACTGCATACGATGTCTTTGCTGAGGTGTGATCATGAGGTGATCTATCTATCTATCTATCTATCTATCTATCTATCTATCTATCTATCTATCTATCTATCTATCTATCTATCTATCTATCTATCTATCTATCCATTTCTCTCTTCCGTGTGTGTTTTGCTCAGGTAAAAGCGTTAAACTGCTGTAATCAAAACAGCCAAAAGCACCAAACTCGTTCGCCACAGCGCCGGCGTCTCGAATGCGCGCTGCCTTGCTTGGAGAATCCCGGGTTGAGACATGTGGATAGCCCCGGGGGTCACTCCTCAAATTAATGATGATGTACCCCCCCCTCCTCCTCCTCCTCCTCCTCCTCCTCCTCCCTCCTTCTCCTCTCGCTGGATCTCTGCCTGCCGGTGACAGGTCGATTGAGAGTGATTGATGACTATCTGGGGACCGGGGCCAACGCAATAACAATTACCGGCACCTTGCAATAATTGCTCGCTTTCATTTACAGATGAAAGAAGTAATAAACAGCTATAAAGACGAGAAGGCTTCGGTTAAGTAACTTTTGTCTTGCTCTTTTTTTTTCTTTCTCGGTTATATTTTTGGGATGGAGGTGTGGTGGTGGTGGTGGTTGTGGGAGGGAGCGCGCTGTGGAGAAAATGTCTGTTCTCTCATTGTCATTTGACAAATTGAATTATAGGGGGTTAGTACCTCCAAGCAAATGGCCGCATTAACGCTCTGAACAGGGGAGGGGAGGAGGGGGGGGTCAAAAGAGATCAGCCAGCGCTTTTAATTTGCATTAACTCTAATGCCATAACATTAACAACCCGTCTGAACCGCTCAACCATACACTCACTCACACCTCGCACAATCACACACACACGCACAGTCATTTGTCTTATTAATTTAGACTTTTTCTTTGAAATTCATTGGGGTTAATGTGACACGCAGTGCATTAAGGCAAAGACAGGACCCAATTTATCTTCAACATCACACATCACACCCAGTGGAAGGAGGAGAAAGTGTTGACGTTGATTTTTGGGGACGGTAGAGCGCACCTGATACGCGCGCACACGCGCGGACACACACACGCACACGCAAGTTGTATGGGCCACTCAGCACTTTCTTTATTGCCTTTGCATATACCTCTACCTCTGTGTAGGCATGTATAGGAGTAGTGAGTTAATGGAAACATCTGATAGACACGTTCACTAAACTATACTTGCCCACATACCCTTCCCTCCCCTCCTCCCCTTGGTGTGTACCTTTTCGTATCCACTGCGTTACCCAGTGTCATTGAATGAAAACTATAATAAAATATTCAGGCGCACTAGTATATGCTCTTAGACGGAAAATGAAGAAGGCGACGGCAGGAGTTCATGCTTGTTTAGCGATTTAAAGATTAAAGAAAAGCTTCTTCTTCTTCTTCGTTTTTTTTTTTCTTGGACAGATGTGAAGCAAAGGATGCTGTGTGTTTTAAATTGGAGCAAGATTCCAGTTCAGCCCCCCCCCCCCCCCCACTCCCCAAGATGAATGAGAGATTTGAAGAAGAAGAAGAAGATGATGATGATGTATAGATTAGGACAGATAGCAGTGTTCAGCGGTGATCTAGTGTAGGAGCATCCATCATGTTGATGAGCAGCATAAATCAGCTGCTTCACCTGAATTAGACTAACTAATGGGGCAATTATGAATGTATCACAATTCAACTTTTCAGTCCCAAACGTAACCACGAAGAGCTTCTTTTGTATGTAAGGTATGAGGTGCGATGTTCATTCCATTTGATTTTTTTTTTTTTACCAGATGACATCAACCTCAGACTACTGTAATCTGAATAATAACTGTGTTGCAGTAAGCCTGCTAATTTGCATCCCCTTTCCAACTAAACTCATATTAAAAAGTTCCCCAGAAACATTGTAATCATGAAGGTGTCACTTTCCTGATAATCTGTCGTTGATTAATGAGCCACAAGGAAGGGAGTGTGTGTGTGTGTGTGTGTGTGTGTGTGTTTGTGTGTGTGTGTATGTGTGTGTGTGCGTCTGTGCTACTGTGTTTGTGAGAAACACACACTCACAGAGAGAGAGAAAGGTGATGGGAGGAGGCTAAAACACCTCCTTTTCCTCTTTTTTTTTTCTTTTTTTTTTAGTCAAGCTGAGTTTAAAGTGAGAGAGGCTACAAAATAAAGGTCAGCTGTGTTGATAAAGTACAGGGCTCAATCCTTCATGACAGTGTCAGTGATGTGAAATGTTGATAGATACCCTTGTGTATTATGCTGAACAACATTGTTTATTAAGTTATTGACAATAGGTTTTACTTTTTTCCCCCACAATAAACACCTTTAACTTGTCTCCCCATCCATCTTCTGTAACCTGTGAAGACCTCATGATATTTAAAATAACTTTTGCCACAACAGAACACAGTTAGTGACCCTTATATGAAATAGTGTGTCATAATATTCAGGTGACACAATGTTGTGGTGGAATGTCGTGTTCCTGACTGGAGTCACATCATAGATATCAAATTTTGTTTAAAAAACCTAAAACTCTGGGGGTGTCATTTAGCCCAGTTGGTAGAGCATCCGCCCCATGTACAAAGGCTCAGTCCTTGCCGCGGTGGCCCAGGTTTTTAATCCGACCTGCGGCTCTTTCACGCATATCGTTCCCCATCTCTCTCTCTCCCCACATTCCCGTCACTCGTCAGCTGTCTCTGTCAAATAAAGCTTAAAAAAGGCCCAAAAATATTGTTAAAAAAAACTCCAAATCAGCTATATCAATCTACTTTGCTTTTTATAATTAACTGAAAAGTTTACCAATTAACAAATTAACAAAATGGCCAAATATCTTCAGTTTATTGTTTTTTTTTTTCATCATCTTTGCCTGAGGTAAATATGTGCCTGAAGTTTTGAGTGAGCAGTTTATTTTCACAGAGTCAAATTGAAGTGGTTTAAGATCACAGACAAAATGTGTGAATTCTGCTCTGAGTTTTGGACAGTGCTGAGGGTTGAGTGAGCACTGAGACAGGGAACTTGCCTCAATCAAGTGCGGTTCAGTGACACTGCTTATGTTGACCTCTGCCATGTTCAGACTCCCAAATGTGGGTTAGCATCAGGTGAAAGAAGAACACAGTTTACTGACTTTTTTTTTTTTCAAAATGGACTTGTTCCTGTTTCACATCTTTTAATCAGTCGCGTGGTCAGTCGTTCTCGTCTCCTCTGCCACATTTATTACAATTTTATGTTTTGTCAACACTACTTCATAAAATATTACCTAAATTCTGTCCTATTCTCTTCTGTTCATCCTGTATGAGGATAATGTTCCAGTGCTCTGATGTCTTATGGTCCAGTGTCTCATGTTGTGTTCGTTGAGTCAACAGCGTAGAAACCCAACCTGACCTCAATAGTTGAAGACAGCTGCAAGGCCGACTTGCTCTGTGACATGAAGCCCCGAGCAGCTCCGAGGCTTTCCAAAAGCTACCGTGTTTCTCTTTCTGCAGTCATAGAAATAATGTCCAAGCATTTCTGCGCACACACGCACACACACAATGCTTATCCAGCAAAACATTAGCCTATCTATTGTCTAGTCTGGTCTTGGAGTCCAAATGGAATATTGATCTCCAACGATCTTCTCAATGTATTTCTTATTTCTTCTCTTGAACAACACAATGATTCCCACCCCCCCCCCTCTCTTTTGGCCCTAAAGCCCTTAATGGTTTTTGCATGAGTTGGACAGTAGGCTGGGCTGCTTCAGGCACTCTGTATAAAAATAGTGACTTTTGTTACTGGTGCTGAAAATTGTCTGGTGGTAATACATACTTTTATTTGGTGGATTGTGCAATCTTCTGTCAATGGAGTTTTAAGCTTGGGTTATATGTTTGTTATACTGTATGCACAACCGTCATATTGAAGCAGTGAAGAAATGAAATTCCTGTGCCTTTCAACAATGCTAAAAAAAACATATCCAAAATAAAATTACACAAGTAATATGAGAGAAAAAACAAATCAGCCAGAAGTGAAAATTTTTGAATTAATTGTACACAGTAGTATACAGTGGTGAGAAAATGAATAAATATGAATGAATAAATAATAAAACGTAAAAAGTAAAATTGTAATGTAGGTTGCGCAGTAGCTTCCTGGTGGTCGGTGATCAGTCATTTCTTACCACTTTATTGGGTCGGAAAAGGGGAAGAAGGGATGGTAGCAGCAAAACATTGCCGCAAACAAAGGTGGGTTTGAAAACACTGAACTTTGCATATGTTTTATGAGGACTTGACCCACAACACATCTGTTATACCTCAAGGATACGCAAAACTCTAAACTAGTTAGCAGCATTTGTCAGCTCTCCAGTTCAGTGCAGCTAAGTCTAATTAAGCGGCCTACCTCTGTCCATGTCGCAGAACTTTCCAAGGCAACTTTTCAATCTTTCAGACAACATGCAGTAGATAAAGTAGATTCCCTGCAATCTGCTGTAGACACATTATGAAGGTGGACATTTAAATGCATTATGCAAATCATGCAGCATTATCACCACCAACGATAGTATGTCCATTATCCGTCATGTATTATCCCAAGCAGAGTGCACAGCAGTGGCTGTGAAATCAAACGAAAGTGGACCTTCTACTTTTAAACAATACCACGATAATATGTCTGAGACGGGCCTACCCAACCCTGCCTTTCCTACTCTTCCTCTCACTCCAATCTCTCTTGCCGTTCTTCCTCTTCAGCCTCTCTAAGTGGTTTAACATGTCAAAGTTCTCTCGGCTCATCCATAATTGATCACCACAACGGGAGCATCTTCACTGCACTTAGTTAACTAGCTATCTGCAGGTGTTCCCTTAGCAACTGACCAGGGACTGAAACACTGAAATATTGTACATAGACTCCCAGGCCCCAAAAATGTGAACCCAATGTGTCTTGTAAATCTCGGTGCTGGCCCCTTGTTCACTGCTTGTGTTCTTGGATTCAGGATGTATGTCTGCTCGTTACACAGTCCAGAATATGGGTGAAAACAATCAAATATCTTGTACCATTGGCATGTGCACCTGCTCCTCTGTGGTCACCTCTGTGATTTCAATGCTGAGTGTATCTATTTTTTTTTTTTTTTTAATATAGTTACTCACAACTTATGCAACAATGACACTGATTATTTAGAATGTGAATGTTATTAGAAATATGCATACTTTTTATTAAACATTAAATAATGAAAGCCCATTAAGCAAATAATATATTTCCTAACAAACATAGAGGGGGAACTGTAAGAGGAGAATAAACAGCAACACGTGTATGTATCTGGACAAAACTAAATCAAGTCTACCACATTAAATAATGCTAGAGCTATTTTAAGGTACTTTAAATGTATTGGTTTTTGCTTTGTTTTTTTTGACAACAATTGATGCTCTTACCAGTACAGTGTAGCTGCTGAAATACATTCTTCCTCTTTTTCCTCTGTACATCATTCCACCTCATGGGTTTTTTTTTCTCATCCACAGTGTATACAATTGGAACAGTTTGCAGGTAATGGAAGCAACCAAGAAAGATTACTTTATTTCAAGGGCAAATCAACGAACCAAGCTCAAACATTTTTTTTTTATTTTGCTGATCTTCAGACACTCATAGAAGCATAGCTGGAACAGGGCGTTGTTGATTTTTACTACAAGCCTTTTGAAAATAATTTAGTTGCCAAGACTGTAAGCGACTTGTATGTGCATGAGCTAATCTTAGTCTCGGGAAACAGGTGTATGTACCACGGAGATTGCAATTTTTATGTATGTGATTACAATGTAGCTTTCTTTTCCCTGTTCTTCTTTTGGAAGGGAAATGCAAACAGGCTGACTGGCCAAACAATGAGACTTGTCAATCGCCTTTCTGCCTGAATGTGTCCCATCCTCTGTCTGTCTGTGTGTGTGTGTGCTTGCATGTGTCACCAACAGTGGACCCATCATGTCAGACACTGGAATGACACTGATCGCAGTGTGATGCGCGCACACACACACACACACACACACACAGGGGCCAGGTGGCTGCTCTCTCTGTCATGACAGACCCCAGACCAGACCACTGACTCCCTCCACTCCCTCAGCACCTGCGACCACCACCAATGCAGGCAACCCAGCTGCAGCCATGTGCAGCCACCAGTTATTGAATACATTTTCACCATCTAAAATTTGCAAGGAACATTTTGTTTTACATTAATATACAGACTGTTGTGTCAGCCTGTGTCGCTGTTTATTGTTGTTTTGATGGTTATAACATTGGTTTTAAATGAGTGGCTCTCACCCGTGTGCCATCACTGCACTAGTATGCCAATTTACATTCAAACTGATCACTACAACATGCCCTTAAAAACCAAGATGCTTTATAATCACCAATATTCAAAACATTATTGATCCATTGTGTTACATTTTAGGAAAAGTACCTGCATGTATAGAGGTGCTGTACATGCAGGGGGTAGTAATGGCAGGAGCAATGGACAAATGTAATATAAAGAGTGACAAAGTCCACATATGAAGAAACAGTTTGGGGTGGATGGATAGATGGGTCACACAAAGACAGCAGGTACACCCTTGAAGATTGTTCATGTCCTGCGTGAAACCAAAAGCCAATGTTGACTTATCTTAAAGGTCCAGTGTTCAGGTAACTGGACTTTATGATGGACAAGACTCTTGGCTTCGCATTTAGTCTAACATTTTGCAAGTGTTCCCCACAAGTGTTTTTGTAGTTTATACCAAAATGTATCAATTTAAGTGTGGAAGTAAATTTCAGTTCCATATGAATACTGCAAACAAATTTGACAAAGCACTTATGTAAAGGTCCAGTATGTGAGATTTAGGGGGAAGAAATGTAATGTAATATGCATAACTATGTTTTTATTGGTGTATGATCATCTGAAAAAAAAAAAAAAAAAAAGTCATGTTTTTGTTACCTGAGAATAAGTTTGAATGTTTACCGATGCCGTGCGTTCTCCGTTTCTGACCATCTAAACCTTGGCTCGAGATAGGTTCATGTGTTTCACGTCATCCTAGTATTGCCTTCACACGAAGAAAGAGTAGAGTACACACGTCCTCTAAATTATGTTCAGTAATTTCATTCACCTAAGATACTTAAACTGTCAGGCCTCAGATACACAACTTAGAGTAATATAATGTTAAATCCATGCTGCCCTGCAGATGAATCAATAGTGGAAGTGATTTTGCCTTACTTTCCGTGTATATCTGTGTATCTGACAGCACCTCACTATGATGTCCCCATCTTTCATGGACAAGTGTTTGAATGGGTTTGAGCAAATGCCAAATTCAGCCTTGAAAATAAGCTCTGAAAGTAGTGTTGGTACACCTTCAAAGACATGGTTGTAACCTGAGTGCCTCTGCGCTGCTGACTTTTACTTTTTTTTTTAATATACAATAAATTTGTCTTTTCTTTGCCCTCTTTGTCTCTTTGCCTAGAAATAACCACAGAAAGAAT
The DNA here is from genome assembly GCA_028641955.1 of Protonibea diacanthus. Taxonomy (NCBI): domain Eukaryota; kingdom Metazoa; phylum Chordata; class Actinopteri; family Sciaenidae; genus Protonibea; species Protonibea diacanthus. The sequence continues at coordinate 10,521,997 of CM053983.1, read as the reverse complement.
GACCAGAAATGACCTCTTTCCATGCTCTTCCACCATCATTTGTTTCTGCTACTGATGCACATGGATATTATAAAGTCATGATCCTCTTTCAATATTCACCTACATAATAGAAATCATACACCGAGCATAGCTGTGTTAAGGGGCAGAGAATGTGTTATAGGCGGTGATTATCTTTGTGAAGACGATGGAGCCGAGGCAGGCACTTACAATTATTTATTCATAATGCATCCACTGAAACACAAATGCACTTTATTGTCTCATTCTGCATCTTATTTTACCCATAAACCAGAAAATGGGCTGGGTTTCTAATGAAAGAGCCATGTTAATATCAAGGCAGATAAGGGCTGGCATGTGCAGATGGGAGCACAATGTGGAAACCCAATCACAAGTTCCTTCAATCACTCAAAACCAGAACAAGAGCAAGTGGATGCATTTGAATATTTCCCTCTACCTGAAGGTATTAAAACTATACAATTTTAATACCTATTTAACATGCAGTTGCTTTTTGTGCCTCTCTTTTTTTTCCACTTCTGCATAAAAAGCAGGCAGGTAATGCAAGAGTAACTGTGGCAGCTATGGGCATGACACGGTTTTTCAACCAGACTCGTCTGCAATCCTCCCCGGCTTTAATCGCTGCATTAAGATCTTACTCACTGAGTGGGCTGCGCACTCCCAGCAGTCTAATTCTGGCATTCTTCTTTATTCTGTTGTCTTTGTGCTGCTCCAAATGCCCGAGATTTGGACCACATAAAGAACTTTGTACTACATAATTCAATACTTTATTCCCTTTAGTTGAGCGCTTCTGTGCATATCAAAACACTGTTTATTTTAGTCTTAAACAATTGTGAATTCAGTCTGTAAAGAAAACATATATTCCCATGATATAACTCTCTTGTATCTATAGTATTAAAAACTGCCATGAAGAGTCAGGGCACGGTAAGACTGAGAGATGCATTCAGGAATGGCAATGTGAATGTTTGCACAAAATTCTACACCAAAATTTAAAGAAATGCAATGGACTCTGAGCTGAGCAGTGTTTTTGGTGCATGGTGGGCTCCTATCCACCTCTGGCCCCTTTCTGTGCATGAGACAAAACAAATTCCAAAATTTTATGTTCTGCTCACAACAAATGCCATCAATGAAAAGGTTTCTGTGCTTATAGGTTAAAGGTGGTTAATGTTTGGGTCTTGTCTATAGTTTTTTTTTCTTTTCAACCCAGTTTAGATGAAACCGTGCTCATTTCTGTATTACGAAACCCTAGGCATGTGATGTTGATGTTGATCAGGGTCACTGCTTCTCCAGAACTGCTCTTTGCTGCTGCATTGGAAGAGCAGGCTTTTACACTTTTTTACTTCATTTTGCCGGTGGTTTAAACTGAATTTCAGCAAATAAACCGCGGACTGCACAACCTGTTCAGTAGTCATCAGTAAAATGACTAACATGATGTGAAACTTCATTTTACTCTCTCCCTCATCACATTTTTGACCACATCTACAGCTGGAAAACACCAGCTGAACACCAGCTGATCGTCAAGCTCCAGAGCTTAATGTTGTTGTGGTCGCGAGTGGTCACAAGCAGATAAAAATGGCTGTCGATAATAAAGTTAAAGGTACTTCTCATATCTCGTCCATTAAAATCATTAGTTCCCTTAAAACATCTCACTGTGTGTTCCTCCTGTGTCAGGGTCACTTTGAAAAACAAAGTAAAAGAGAAAATGAGTGGCGATATGAAAATTATGAAGGAGTATGGAGAAGAGGGAAGTCATTCCACCCATCCACGTTCCTTTATTTTCCACTCCGCCGATCACATTTGAATATTTTGAAAGGAGTGCCTGTTTGCCTTATCATGCATTATTCTGAGGCATTACCTGGGCCTTAACACTGCAATAAAGATGGCTGGGAAGTCTCTCTCCCTTTTTTTCACAGAGATGCACAACAATAATAATATTCATACATTGCCTGTCTCAAGAAGAGGGGTCTTTCGTTTGACTTTATAATCCCTTTTAAAGATGTGCATGTTAGTAGCAGAGATTTATCCAGTGTGAATGATGCAGAGGCTGTTTTTTTATGCAGTGATACAAGGACAACTTTTTGAGGGAATGAAAAAGAGCCATATTCCCTTCAGTTGGAATGTGAAATGGTAAATTGTTGTGGAAATCCTATAATCACTGTGGATAACATAGTAGATTGTAGGGAATTAAATTATAGTGGAGGATATGGGGCAGCTTTGTGTGAAGGTAGCTGGAGTCTGATGGACATATTTTGAATAGTTATGATCAAATATATAACTAGTGGATGAAAAGCATTCCCAATGTCAATTGTGCTGGAACTAAACCAAAAAAAGGACTATCATTTATCATTGTTATTATTTCATCATGTGGTGAATGGTAAAGTTCTCCGAAAACATACGACAAAACTTTTTACAGTAACTTTGATGTTTGCAACAAATGACACAGTTAAAATGACACCACATTATTTGATAATGGAAAACTGGAATGTACAGTATAGCTGTGTTACATTAATTAATTTTAGAACTCATCTTTACTTCTTCTACCTTCATAGATCACCTCCATGACTCCACACTTCCCGCACGGGCAGACTTAACACACATACACGGCAGGTTAGACAGGATGTCACATCATTCCCTTATCATTCATGTCTTTAATTAGGGTATACAATGTACTCAACGTGTGTTTTCACCAAATGATAAAAGAGGACATTGTTCTCCACACAGGCCTGCCATAGCAACACTGTGAAACACGACAACTGGAATGCGATATTGCACTGTTTTAGTCTATGCACACATACACAGCCACTTAAAGAGTTGTGCACTAGTGAACTCTGTCAGTCAAAGGACTTCTGGGAAGAGAGGAAACATTTAAATTAATACTTCCTATCCAAAACCACAAATACAAGCTTTTTCTGATGCAACTAAATGATACCTAAGTAGGAATGCAGACTTATTTTCGGATATTTGCATGTTGGCAGTGTGACATAAATATGTTTTTTTGTTTTGTTTTTTGTTTTTTTCAGTTGTTATATGCTCCACAAAGTATGCCATTGCTTCTTCTGTTATTTTTTGCCCCAGTGCCCACAGACAAATAATATGTGTTGGCCTTTCGCCCTACGTGTCAGAAAAGTTTGAGCTGATCTGAGAAACAATCACATTTCTGTGGAGATAGTTGAGGGAAATGAGAGGGTCTCCTGCCTCGGTGATGGAGATTTGTTGCTTGGGGGTTTACACCTTTCTTGTGACATTCGTCTTTGAACAAGTCCAGTGCCCTGAAAGCATGAATAGAAATACATTTCCTTGCTTCCACCCTGACCCTGAGCCCTATAGCCCACGGCCATTACTGTCACACAACCACAAAGGGTCAACTCTCCAAACCCCTGAATAAAACCTTTTCTACCTTTCAGAGACGGAGAGGTGGTGGGGCGGTACAGACAGAAAGGCAGAACGAGAGAACCATTCGAGTGTCCGATGTGCTGTTGTTTGTCTCCTTGAGGTCGCCGGCAGCCTGATGCTTTTTGTCTTGCCCGTGGACCTATTTTACTCCCCTCTCTCCTTCTTTCGCACTTTTGCTCCATCTCCTTCCCCTCGTTCACCCCGTCGCTCTACCTCCATCTGTGTTTCTCTGCCTCTCTCACTGTATCTCTCTTTCTATCCACTTTTCCTTCTGAAGGATTCCTGCGGCTCCTCCGAGAGAAGTGTGTGAAAATGCACAATGCAGGTCCCTTGGCGTGCCCACCCCCGGCACAGAGTGTGAGAAGAGGGCCCTGCATTTGATGCCTGACTGACCAAATCTTCTGCCAGATAGCTGGGCCTTTCTATTCCCAGCGGCGCGGCGAGAGCGTGGCCAGAAGTGGTGCGGAAGGAGAGGGGAAGGCACAGTAATTGTATCAAGGTCTGTAGAGATTCGCCACCCACCCTCCCCCTCCTCTCCTAAACCGCTCCTCAACCGCTTCTCAGTTAAAAGGAAAAGTGTCCCTGGGCAGCAAGAAGCAACTTCTCTCCAGAATAACCAAAAAACAGTGTGCACTCATATATGAATAACGTTCAATTTATCACATGAAAGCCCATATATTGAATACAACACCTTGCACTGTCCCCAATTCCATCTATTTTTCAACACTCACGATGAAAAAAAAAAAAAAAAGAAAGAAATAAAAGCTGAGTTCAATTCCCAAAGTCGCTTTTGGATTGTATTCTGCTAAGGAAATCCATGCTGTAAACAGAGATTTTTTTTTTTGTCAACAAAATTGTCATTACAAGAACAACCTTTACATATTTGCAGCTGAGAGCAAGATTTTTACACATCTTGCACTTGAGCACGTGCCCTCGGCTCCTTAAAAACATTGCTACATTGTTGCTTATATTGCCATGCACTGGAAATATCCAAAGGGCATAACAATCACTGATTCATCCAGCAGTGACAACAAGAAATGATCATGTTAACAAAAATAACCTTGACAACAATTATTCAAAGTATCACTGATTGACATCAGAAACATGCTATTGCGATGCAGGAACAGAACAATGGATCCAAGTCAGTGACACCCTCCTCCCTTAAAGAGTCTGCTATTGTAATGCTAAATATTTCATCAGTTGACTGAGAGAGAAGTTCAGAGGGCCTCGGGAGAGAATGCCATCCACAACAAGTACTTGTCAGACCTGTGCGCTCCATGAAATTTTAGGATATGGCAATCCTTTTTCAGCAGCTCAGGAGAAGGAGTAAAAAGAGATGGTTCTTATCCTCATTATATGATGTAAGAATAGACAGAAACATCTATAAATTACCATCTTTAAGACGGACGTAGAAGCAGAGAATTGTATTACTGCTCTGTGAAAGAAGTCCATGCGATCGTTTAGATTTTGATAACCAAGATGTATTGCTTTTGCCATGCTTGGAGGTTTTCGGGAGAAGTTTTTGCAACTGTCAATGGAGCATGCTGAAGGTTAGGCAACACTCATTTAATGGGTATGGGAAGGCGACATTACAAAATATGCAACACTACCACAACAATGGCAGTAGTCGATGCGGTGAGAAGTCCACTGAACCAACTCAGCCTTGTAGGTTATCTGCGTACAAGGATGACAAAGGATTGCAAAAGATGCTACTGTTTCTCAAATTTGGCCTAGAGGCACCACATTTCACAAGCCAGTCTCTTAGGCATGGGCCCAAGACAGCATGTGGACTGAGTACTACAACGAGCTGATGGAGAATCAGGAAATGGCCAAAATCCGTCTTCACAGAGCCTGAAATAAGTAGGGATCTCACCTTTACATGGTCCAAACATAGGAAGCAAATGAACAAAGTGAAGAGCAACATATCACAGCACAGTATAGTAGCCGTGTTTTCATGAACTGATTTTGATGACACATGACACATATTTAAGTATTGCATTAGAAAATTCCACATCATTGATGCAGATTGTAATGTGTTATCTTCTGTTATAGGGTATCTTTACCAATGTTGAACCGCACAATGGTGATGTGAGACTTTCCTGCTTGTCTTTCTTGTTCTTCTTCTTGTTCTTTTTCCAAAATTTGAGACACATTTGGACACAATAAACAGCTGCTGCTGAGAGTCACAACAATGCTGTCACTTTGCAAAAGTCACCAAGTTAACAGTACTGGCTCCAGATAGGAAAGCAGTCTGTAAACAGGAAGCTCCCACCATGGGACAGATGGCTGTACTGTCAGCCTCTTTCACCTCACTCCTTCCAGAAAAGGTTAAGCCCAATAATGTGCCGCTGCTTAATAGTGACATAAAACTATGAACATATCCAACAAGGCCCTATCCAGTACAGAAAGTCTGAACATCAGAATCAGCTGGAGAGTCATCTCTCTTGGATGAAGATGCTTCAAAGGGCATCTGAGCGGTATTTTCTACAAACTCCCCATCCATTTCAAAGGGCCATGCTCAGCACTGCACATTTCCTGCATCCCTTCCAATTCATTACCTCCTCGCCCACATGTATTATTCTGCCCGCTACGCATTCCCTCTTGTCTCTGGGGGCAAATTTATTGGTTGAGGCATTTTGACTCCATTTACCTTTTAAAAGCTACCGTTTAAAGCTCGATATTTTTTCTCTCAACTCTGTTCCTCGATAGCCTGGGATCTATGAGACTGCCTTCCTTCTGCTTTGATGAGCAGTGTAGCTTAATATAGTTTCCCATTATTAGAACCACTGGAAATGAGTTTGGTTTGCTGATATTTATGATGTTAAAGATTATGCAATATATACACAGTTGCTCATTTTATTAAAGGGTGTACATTATATTTTGGTATTTCTTGGTTGAATGTGACCTGTTTTAACCTGTCAAGAGAGCTTGATTGAGGTTAGCCCATCTTTATCATCTTCTTAAATGGTGGTTCAACTGGAATAAGAGTTTCCTAGGCATAAATGATTTTGCTACAATGACAACACATGTCATTAATTTTCTTTTTTGTACATAATATGGAGAAAATATAAAATTACAGTACATTACAGTCAACACTGTATGTGAGCGTAAATGGCACGGTATTATATAGGACTTCTCTCACTTCTCACTGTAGGAGAGACAGGGAACATTATGCATATTTCAGATGGATTTAAGCAGCGTCCTGTGGGTCCTTTAAGAGCCCATCATATTTATGAGGACGGCATATTATCGCCATCAGGAGAGTGTCACAGAAGCTTGCGGAGGACATGACTCTAATTGTTGCTGGCATTTGGAGAACACACTATGGTGGCCTCTGTTTTTTCCCTTCTACCAAAGAGGATGGAAATCAACACAGATTGCAGGGAAAGGTGGCAATTTAACACCCAACTCCAACAATATGAGCTCATTTTAGCGCTCCGTGTACTATTCATTTCTTCAAATCATTGTCCACTTTCTCTTGAAGTGCAAAAAGCTGATATTTTTGCAATTGCTGATAGCTGAACAAAAACTGAGCAGTTTGTGTCATAGTTACTTTGACTCACTATAAAGGAACCACGCTAATTAAGCTTGCCATATTGAGAAAAAAAAAAAAAAAAAAATCTATGATTTTTCTGGCCAGGGAGTAAAATGTCCCAATAGGAGAAGTACATTGTTAGTCAGACCACAGAGTTCATTGTTAGCCAATTGAAAAGTTTGACTGTCCCAATATGGGACCCCCTGTATTGTTACAAGCATTCACCTACCCCATATACATTCATTCTCTCACACACCCAGAAGCATAAACTACATAGGAGGAGACAGTAGTATTGTAAGTGAGGGCCACAGTGGTTCATCGGCAGGACAGAGACATAAATCTTGGTGCCCCGAGGACAGGTGTGGGAACCAGGGAGGGAGAGGTTTAAAGGGCCCCACACAGTGGCTTTGATTCACTGTAATTGTCACCGTACAGTAGAGAACAGCACAGCTACCTCTCCACTGAGACCACCCCCTGTCCAAGCTTAAAATAGAATTTGCTCAGTGGAATTAAGTTGCAATTAGTGAGAATCAAATCTCTGAATACCAGACTTCCTCCCAATGGTTATATGATTAGAAGTAAGGTATGGTAAATAGATTCTGGTTTGATGTTTTCTATTTGGGTTGACTTATTTATAATTCACTTCATCAACTTCTCTCTGTAATTGTCAGTGTAGTGCAGAAGCCAAACCAATACAAGCACACGACTACATAAAGGGCCAAAACACCGTGCACCCAAAAGGATTACAGTTGCAGCCATTATAGAAGTCCCCAGTTGTGTGTCTGAAGTGAATCTAAAAAAATCAATCAAGTAATATAAAAGTATCCACAATAGTTGCATCTGCCATGGATTTAACTGTGACCCATGATAAACAAAATAGTCATGTGGCCATTACACTCACCACTCTGCAACTTTATTCATTTATTTGCTTTTGTTTGAGGCACTAGGAAAGCAAGTCCATACTGTATGTGGAGTACATTTTCTATACAGCAACTGGGAGGTAATGTATACACATACATCACTTCATCAATTAACATCATCATTCATCTTTGGTGCTTTGGTGATGAGTTATATCCTGGAGATTTATAACATGATTGACAAGTAGGAATGTTGGTGCACGCTGCTGCGTTTGTCCAAGCAGGCCCCGATTGCATCAGTCACACCTGGCGACTGCCTTGGGCTTACCAGCCTGTAATTTCATGGCTCAAAAGTACAATGTCTCATTCTGTCAACATTCACTCCTGATGGAGGCTCGCTCATTTACTGCGGTATCCGGCATGCATCCTTTTTTTTTTTTTTTTTTTTTTTTTTGGGGCGGGGAGGGGGTGTTATTGTGAGGATGTTGCACAATACATTTACAAGATCTTAATTTTGCATAATTTTTAATCCTCTATGTTGGTGGCAGAAAAAAAAAGAGTTTTAACAGATCAGAATGAGATTGACAGCTGCTTTATATCACTTTTTGGCCCCATCTGAGACACTTTTCCACGATGGTGGTCCACAATACTTTGATGGATTATGTTACTGTAAGTTAGGAATGCAGTCTCTCCCTCTCTCTCTCTCTCTCTCTGTGTGTGTGTGTGTCTCTCTTTCTCTCTCTGTTTATTGCCCTGTATGTACAAACCACAAATGACAAATCACCTGCAAGGACTCTCTGAGTACACACCGTTTCATGCATCATAAACAATATATATTTATCCCTTTGTTCCCCCCCCCTTGTGTAATCATTAAGCTCAAGCACTTTAAAGTCTGTCCCTGCCTACTATCTTAAGTCTCACAAATAATTAACAATAAGATATGCCAGTGCTCGTTCAATCATTGTGATAATGCTTTTCAGATAATCAATATGCATATTGTTGTACATTTAAATTAGGATCGATATGCTTTGCTTAAGTAATACCTTATGCTGACAAGACACGTCGTTAGTTGATTTGGGAGCAGTGTTTAAGTATCCAGATGACTTTGGTGTAAGGGCTTGAGAGTGGTAGTGCCGAAGGAATTCATATGAGACAGTGGTGTTAAAGGTTGTTAATAACTCATAACTATGGAGAGTGTGTGGAAAAATCTTTTCTGAAAAAACTATTTGGTTTAATATACTCTTAAGATTATATGAAACAAACATGTTGAAAAAACAAAATGTACCAGTACTTAACATGGTTCATTCTGGTTCACTGTAAGCAATAGCGATTCTTTAATTTTTTATTAACGACTGCATTTATTCCCATGGGGTTTGAAGACGGAGCAACCTTTTAATTGTATTCAAAGCAGGCGAGCACTTAAACATGTCTGAATGTCATGTTGAACTTTACCATTTACCATGGCTGCCAAAGAGCCAGGGGCAAGAGTGGCAAGAGTTCAAAGGTTAGGTGAAGTGCAATACTTTATTACTGGTAGAAAAAAAAAAGTAATTTTCTATCAATCGATTTCAAATGATCATAAGCCCTGAAGGGCATCAATGCTTTATTATTGTCTCATTCAAACCAATCTAAGAACAAAGGTAGGGAGGAAAATAGATAGATTTTTAATCTAGGTATGGATTAACATACCAAACACACACACACACACCATTTAATTGCTATGATGGTGAGTAAAATATTAATTTCAAATGATCAAAATATATAAATCATTATAGAAACGTTGTGAAAAAAAAAGAAAAAAAAAAACAACAACTAATAAAAGTAAAGGAGGGTGATGTTGTCTAAATCATTCAAAGTAAATTCAAAATAGCTTCTCTATACCAACTGGATGTACCCACTATCACAATTCTGATGCATTTACAGAATAAAAAAAATATATAATTTGATATAGTTGAATGTAAATATTCTATCAGGCCGAAATGAAACATGTAGATGGGTGCATGGTGCATGCATGCGTGTGCTCATATATGTGCTCATTCATGAATATGCGTATCCTTGTGTGTGACACAATGGAGCCCTCCTTAGATTTGCCGCTGATGGCGTGTCACGCTGAAATAGATCCCCCTCAGCACTGACACCAGAAGTCAGGCTGTTTGATGGTTCCCAACTTGGGTCGCCTCTCTGTGATTGACAGTTGGTAGATTGCCTGCCGACCAAACACGAGTGCGAGGGAGACATAGCCTAGTCAATATCCCCCCGCCTCCTGATGTGTTTTAATGCCTGTGCTTGCATAGAGAGGAGAGCCAACACCTGCACACACAAACACACACAAACACACACAAACACACACACACACACACACACACAAACACAATGCTGTTAACAAAGTTTACTTTGTTCTGCGGGAGTTTGTTGTAGCTGATTTATATCCATGTATTTATTTAATAATATGTTGAATCGTAGTTGAATATGTGTATATAACATACGTGCACACGTGAAGGGGGTGTGTAGTGAGAAGATGTGTGTAGCATGAAGGCTGCATCTTTTAACGTTTACTGTAGCAGGAGGTGGAGAGTTTAGTTTACTTTTCATGAGACCAAGAAACAGAGACAGAGACAAGACAATGACCTGTGTGTATCCACAGTGCATCCAAAGAAAGTTTAATAAATGTGTCAAAAAGGGCCAAACAATGTGAACTAGAATTAAATGAAGATGGAAACCAGAAGTATTGACTGACAAAAGAAAAAGAACTAGAGTGAAGAGGAAAGAGCAAGAGAAACTGAAAAAAAAAGATTGAAACAGTGAGAATAAAAAACTGAAAACGCACAATTCATAATATAATTACTATAATACATATACAAACTATAAGAGACAGTGAATATAGATTAAAAAAAAGGCAGAGAAATACACTAATTGAGTAAAATAAGGACACACTACTTTATGTTTATATCTTCTATATGAAAATACCTTTGTTGGATTGATTCCTTTTATATAACAGTATCTCAATTAGAGTTGTTTATTTGTTTGTTTGTTTTTTTTAACCTTATAATTGACACACAAATAGATACATTTATACAGTGGATGGGTTTTGATATAGAAATTAAATAAATACACACATACAGTGCAGACACACACACACACACACACACACACACACACAGAGGCCGGTGAACTGAGGCCATCATCAAATCACGCTGAGCATTGTTACATTTGAACAGGAGAGGCAGTGGGCCGGAAAGACCCTGTGTTAGTCTGAGAGAGGGTAAGAGAGGGAACAGTGCTGTGTGTGTGTGTGTGTGTGTGTGTGTGCGTGTGTGTTTGTGTGGAAGGACTGAAGTAAGAGGGAAGAGAAAGGCCAGATGGGGAGAAAGGGAAATGAAAGAAATGGCCTCTAGACGCAGAAGAGGGGAAAGCTAGAAGGAAAGCAAAAGTGGCGAAAAAACTAAAGAAAAGACAAGAAGGCTACAGAGGGACAGAGAGAGGGGAGATGCAGAGCAAAGTGAAGTGAAGAGGAGAGGAAGGGAGAAAGAAAAAAAAAAGAAGAAGTGGTAGATCGGAGTGAAAAAAGAGAAGGGGGAGGAGGGCAGAGTATATGGAATGGCAAGGAGGCACCCAGGGGAAGATAGAGGGAAAGGGTTGAAAAGGTGGGAGGAGAGGAGAAGTGTGGAAAGGAGAGGGTGAAGTCACAGGGGAATAGCTCCTGTTGCCCATCCACGCTACTTCTGCAGGTCAGCGATGAATTCCTCCTGTTTGGCTTTCCAGATGCACACTCTTCTGCTTCTGTTTCTAAACCCTCTAATGTTTCTTTCAGGAGGATTACCCTCCATTCCTGTATGGATAGAGGGGATTGGAGGGTGAAGAAAGAAAGAAAAAAAAAAAAAACAACAACAACATTGAAGTGTGTATATTTATTTGAAGATGGATTGTCAGTGTTTAAATCACACGTGGGAAAAAAAAGAAAGAAGTGAGGGAGAGGGAGAGAAAGACAGAAAGAAAAGGTCATTCTGTTGGTAGTGACCAGAGGGGGTATTTCGTGCAGGGAAATTGCAGTGTATTGCTTTTGTGACAGAGGAAATGTAAACTGGCCGTGTGGGTGTGTGACCTCTTAGAGAGGAAGAAGGGGGGACTAAATGGACACAAAACACCCCCTGGGAACGTTCTCAATTCCTAATGTAACTAAAACAGGTATATGGACGCGGCAAGAGAGCTGATTGCCCCTTTGTGTGCCTGAGAGTCAGTCACTGCAGAACATTTCAGAATATGATGATACTGGGTTTGAAAGTAAGGTCAGTTATAAAAAATGCATTATGTTTTGTGCTGGAAATAAAATATTAAATAATTGAAATGGAATTAATGACAGTTAACATAAATTCAAATGAAGTAACTGATTGCCTTTTTTTTCAGTTAAGCTTCAGTACAAATCAATGCAGGTTAGTAAAACAACAAATAACAATTAATCTTAAAATAAAAAAATAAAAATGTGATAATAATAATAATGCAATGCTGCTGTGATGTGATGCTCTAAGCTTCCTTGGTAGTGGGGTCAGGAGATTGTGGAAACAGTATAAGAGCTGCCACCTCCTGGTATCATGAAGTATTGCAACTGTGCTGCTCAAAATCAAGAAATAAAAGAGCCAGACATATCATGGGTTGGAGGACTACAGAAGCCCAGCAAACAAACATATGCACAAGCATAATGTAACCATGAATGTCACATGTGTGGAGCTCAAATGATCAATTAATGCCAATGGATATGAAAAATATTATTACAAGGTAAATCACTTACACTATTAAATATTACAGTTTAATTAGCCAAGGTAATTCTGAACAGGATATGTATTACCTGAATTATCTCTCAAACTGTCATAAAATGATTGTATAGAAACAAATACATTACACAACATGCAATATTTCATATTTCAGTATATTTCTAATCATTTCTATAGAGAAAAAAAATAATGAATGAATATATATAAAACATGTCCTAGTTGAGGTATACATTGACTGATGTAAATGTAACATTCTCTTGTGCAGCAGCCCATTAACGCAGAACTAAACAGTCCATAATGCGACATCAAAACCTTAACACTTGACTGGGCCCAGTCACACCTTATCAATGCTGCGACATTTAAACGCGAGCCTGGACATCACATCTGCACCATGCAAAACTAAATGTGATTTAATACCACTTACGCATCCGATTCAACATACATGCTCGCACCTGCATGTACGCTCATAGAAATCAATCCACGCGCATTCACATTGTTTTCCTCACTTCCATTCACACAACACGTGGTTTTGCAAATTTAAAGCATGGGAAGATGTGATTTTCATTTTGACTGTAACGGAATAGAAACCCACCGTGCACACACAGAGGGTGTAACATTATTGTATGAAAACTTTAGCATGATGTGTGTGTGTGTGTGTGTGTGTGTGTGTGTGTGTGTGTGTAGGTCTGTGTGTGTGAGTGGTGAGGTAAAAGTGTCTGGCTCTTTTCCATTACTGTTGATTAGTTAACCTTTAAGACACCAGACACTGGTCTTTAATAGGTCGCATGCTCCCCTCTCATTCTGCTGTCAGGAAATCAATAGAGTGACAGAAGAGAGAGAAGAGCGAGGTGAAGTTTGAAAATAATCTTCCTCTCTTGTCTGATTAAGTGTGTGAGTTTTATGTGTGTGTGTGCACTTTAATACGTGTGTTTATTTTTATGAATTACAGCGCTTCTTTTTTCTTCTTTTTTTCTTTGCTCTGGCACATAATAGCTTTAATAGGAGGTTCCACACAGCTCCTCACTGCTCTGCCTGAATTTAAGGACTATGTATATACAGTCCTACTCTGTCACCCAGTATGGCTGTAAACACGGGAGTCAACAAAGATAAAAGTCAGCACTTCAACCTCACTGCTTAATTTCAAACGGACAGAAACAATACAAAGGACTGTGTGACTGCCTGATTATTTGCAAAATGAGTTTACTTTTTCTTCCAATAGAGGACAACGTGTTGAACTGGAAATATGTGATTTACGTGAAATAGAACTGACTGTTATTTAAACTCAACTCAGAAAGTCAGTGGCAAGTTTTACACGCAAAAAAAAGTTTGGATTCCTGTTGCTAATACATTTCTGTAGATACGCCAGTAGTCATTCTTTTTTCTTTTATTTGTAATCAAATATGTAACTGGAATGTGACTCAGTAACTTAATCTGGTGTATTTTATTATTATGTAGGGAGAAAAATGATTGTCAGAATGGCCTACATGAAAAAGCATGTGTTTCTTTTATGAATAAATATGGTTCATCTAGCCACCACCAAAATGAGTTCACATCATAAACTGTTTCTGGAAAAAAATAAATAAATAAATACAATAGATATTGATGGCTTGTAAAGACATACACTTCAGGGTTTTGTTCAGTTGTACTAACTGTGCTAACTAATTTGGAAAACTGAGCTAACCCCTGAAGAAGCGCCGTGGCATTTTGAAAGAAGAACAGGAGCAACATACCGATGATGTCAGAGCGCTGTGATTCGTTGATTGCGGTGTTGTTCCAGGAACGGAGGAATGTCGGATGTTGATCCTTCGAATTTGCCCTGCATCATGCGTATAATTTTGTGCACTGCTTTGCTAAATAACTGTCGGCACAAGTCAGAGGTAAGTTTTATATGAAGTGAAAATGTGAGTCTTTTCAGTTTTTTCAGTTTTTATGTTTGTACATGACTATTTTGCATATTACATTGTGCAGCAAAAAAGGAGGAAAAATCTTTCAACTTGGGCAAGCTGGATTACTCTGCACAACCTCATAGTAATAATCAGCTTTATTGTTTAACCATGAAGCATAGTTCTAGCTGGAGAGAAGACAGCCAGCCTGAACTGAGAGAGGGGCATGGATGTACCACTGTCCCTGAAAAAGATATAAACAACATTGTAAAGTAACAACAGCGACTACAACACCACACACACCAGGACAATGACTTCATATACAACCATAGTGGAGACATAGTGTGGTGGATGGGGGACCTGTGTTTTGGTGTTGAATTGATTTTCTCTTCAAATAGAATTATGTGGCTGCTCTTGTTTCCCATCCAAAGCGTTACTATTTCATTTGTTCAGGATCAGGTCACTGGGACACTCCCGATGTCCAGAGATACTCGGCTACTCTCTGAAATACAGAGAAGACACACACACACACGCACACACACATTCTTATCACTCTCACTCTCAAACAAAAATCTACAGTGTGTATAGAGTGCACAAACAGACGTTTGCACAGAAAACACACACACACAAAATGTCAATTATGATGTGCCGAATATCAAGTTAATTAAACCTAAATCAGTTTGGTTATTAGAAATAATGGTTGCTTGTACACAGAAGGTCACAAAGAGAGAAAGGGAGAGAGAGAAAGACAGAAAGAGGACAGTCGTGAATGGACATTTAAGGGGCAATCCACTAATTTTTAGATCACTCAACCCGGAAAGTGCTACTGAGCCTGTAAAACCAGCTGTATATTGACTGGCTGTCAAAGTTTGAGAAATTGTCCCTTACAAACCTTTGAGAAATAGAACAAATTGCAAAGCAGTCTAAAGAAAGCAAACGTAACTCCTAAAAATACATATACACATGTATTAAATTGTTTTACCAATGACATGGTGACATTAATGCTGTCTAGATTATGTTAAAATGCAATATTGGAGTGCACAAAGGGCTGCCTTTTTTGATCAACACCTAGAGGTTACCAGGGCAGATGCTGAGAGTACAGTTCAGTCAGTTCAGCTTTGGTTATCTCTAGGTAAGACTGTGATTTTGTCTGAAGTCAATTTGGATTCCTTGTGGAAGTGCAATGCTAAATCATTGGACTGTCCTTAAAATAAATAAATATATAAATAAAAAGACATTTCATAAATTCATAGCAAAGAGAGGAGAGATGAGTTTTGGCAGCTTTAACCAGGCCAGTGGAAACTTAAACTGCCTGGTTGACATCTGGTGCCTCTGGTGAGCTCAGCTCAGAATCAATAATGGAAGGCGTAGAGCACACTGTTACTCCCTCTCCTCTGTCTACTCCATCCTCATTTTCCGTCTTTCTGTTGTCCATTAATTCATCTACTGACTAGCCAAGAACCTTCTTTTCGAGGAAACAGTTCCAACCACTGAGTGGTTCATTGTCATTCAGCAAACCATATATAGGGAATGAAAAAAAAGTTTGACAATGCCACCTCGTCTGGTCAAATCTGACCTCTCTGCATCTTTTGCTTGCTTTGGTTATAAAGCTGGACTGCTCAAAGCCAAGAGAACACATTGTCGCCATAACATTTTATATTTCTGTCCTCTCACTACTCCAAATTTCTGACTTTGGAGATCACCATCATAACCTTCTCCCGCTCGCACTTCTCCCTAAAAGTCATTCTCTCTCCACCCACAGGCCTTCCAAGACCACCCACAACAAACTAGTATCTAGTGTTGGATTACTTGTCTGATTACTTGTTACACATCCTCTCCTCTATGCAATATCCCAGTACCCTTTCTTTCTCCTCTCCCTCTCCTCCATCTCTATGTCTCCCCTTCTCAGTAAGACCCCCCACACAAGTAGCAGATTGCCATGCTATCCTTTCCTCTTCTCTCCAATCCCCTGGTCACTCTTTAGGTTTCAAACTCCATTTAGCTGATCTATAGGTCTCCCCTTGGCAAGTGACTCTGAAGTGGTTTGGACAGTTGTAGACAGCTTGTTGGAAGGCCAGCTGCCACATATACCACTTATTTATTCATCTCTACATTGATTAATGGAGAGAGGGGTCACAGGTCAAGCTTTTATTGTGGAAGAAGCTTGACCTGAAAACAAATAAATATGCTGTTTTTGGGGGGGCGTGATACCTGACCCTTTTGTTTTGATCATACTGTCAATAGTTGAGGGGAAAATAGGATCATCTACTTCTGGAACAGTTGGTTGAGACGTTATTGGCTGAGATGGTTAAATATTAGATGAACAGTCATTTGAGAATGTCAAAAAAAATATATGTATAATAATGTTTGGCTTGTAAAATACAGAAAGAAACATCTTGGACAGGATGGTTTTGCTTTGAATCCACATGTTCTGACAGTGTCTTCATGTGTTTTGTGTATCGTGTTTCTCTCTAACATAACTCCATGAGCCTTAGAGACCACTTTTACATGCATGACAGCAAAACACGCTCTGTCTTCATGCATTCATTGTAGTTTTACTAAATGTTTATAAGAAATGAATGGTTATTTCATGGTAATACCGCTGCGAGTGGAGAGTGATTGACGAAGTCTGCACTTTGAAAGAAATAAAAACATTCTTGATTCCAGCCTCACTGTTGAACTGAAACAAGTTTGTAAGACTCTGCTATTTTCTGCGATTTTCATACCATACAAAAATGGATGGAGAGCACTGGGCACCTAGAGAGAAGGAAAACATTAAAAGTCAGTAAGTATAGGTTAAATCATTTGTAGTGTCTGACGCTATGAATCCAAAACTTGGGTTTAATACTTAGTGCAAATGTATCATAGGGTCATTCCCTGTTTCCATCTCAATATATCACAACATTTAACCACATTTCCGAGCAAACTGGCAAAAGAAAATGAATGAATGAATGTCTGTTTCCATCCACTGCCATTATGCGATTATTAGGAGATTGAGACGGCAATTCTCCTGTCAGAAAACTATTGTGCCACTGCAAAAGATGAAAACACAATGACATAATTAAAAGCTAAATTTGAAAATATCAGCAGGGAAAAACAGTTCAGAAAGCATAATGGAAACATGACATTTCTGTTTGTTTCATGCATTAATGTGAGGAAGGCCACAGTAAGTCAGTGTAGAGCGATCAAGGATGTATTTTAGAGTCATACATTCTAGATTTCAGAAACAGCTGATCGTTCATGCAGGTTAAATGTTTGCTATATCAAAACTTCATCAAAAAAATGTTTCACATTTAAAACATTAACTCTTTTTCAAAAAGGCTAAATCCTTCTGAGGAGACTGCAAAATCAGGTTAAGTTTCAAATTTTTCCATTTTGAATAGATATAAGAATAAAAAGAACTAGCTAACACACCTTGCAATTGTTCTGTTATGTCTAGTTGTTGTATCTCCTTGTGGCCACTCCAGGAATTGCAGGATGTTGGTTGCGGGTAGAGTCATGTGACCCATAAGCAGGGAGTATGTGAGCCTAGTTCTCTGAGCTGTAGTTTTACTTTATCTGAGCTGATCCAGCGACATCCTGCATACATCCTTTACCTGTGGTTGCATTGGGGGTATGTATTGATTTGTTGTATTGTTATCTATGATTGCAGATGATTATTTCTTGGATAAATCATATTTTGTGAACTTTTATGTTTAAGTTTACTGTGCAACTAAATACAAATGACTGCATTGCTCCTAGGCCATTTAAAGTTCACATGTTAAAATACAAACGGATAAATAAATAGATAATTGATGGGTTAAAATATTTACGTGTAGATAGAAATAAATGTGTAAAACCTGTAAGCAGTAAAATACAGTAAAAGCAATGACATTTAAGATTATTTTAATCAGTCGTTCTGCTCTTTGACCCAAATGTTAACCGTCTTTCAAAACTACACTAAATATGTACGCACAAGCTAGTCAATTATGTATGTATACAGAACAGATATGCTACTTTATAAACAATGTTTTATATATTTTGCACATTTTGAATGCATTTTCATGTTGAAGTGCAAACCGACTGAGAACACCCTGCATGTGACTGGCATATAGGAAAAAAAACGTGCTGGTCGTGACACATTATATCATGTCTAACCATGTTGATTGTGGACATAAACTGCAGACACAGACTTGTAAACATTTTTATTTGGGTTTAGAATGTGCAGTCTGTCAACAGTAAGGGAAAGAATCCACAACCTGTGTGACCCCGACGCTCAGCTTCTTGCTCTGTGGATTGGCAGTAATGCTATTTAATCAAATGTCAAACAGCACAGGTTTATGATACATAGGCCAACCTTTGAATCGCTGCTTCAAGTGAATGGAATTTGTGTGCACACGCAAACACAAAACATACTGAAACGCACACACGCAGAGGCTTAAGCACGCACACATGCTGAATGCTTTCACTGAACAGTTGGAGCTTTTGAGTCAATAATTTTGATATCAGAAACACTATTCTGTCCATTGTGTGTGTGTGTGTGTGTGTGTGTGAGGGGAAAAGGAAGGGGGGGAAAAAAGTCATCACTTGAACGTCTTGTTTATGTGCTTGTCATTTATTTGCTGTCTGCGGTATATATCCAGGGAAACATTCTCACATTTCAAAAACTCCCCTGCCATTTCAGAAATAATTGGCCAGTTCCGTGTGCTGAGCCGACTTCACGTCCAGTAGAGGTTTTTTTTTTTTTTTTTTTTCCACACGTAACAGAGCTGCCAAAGCGCTTGCTCTTTCTCTGTCTCTCCCTCTCTCTCCCTCTCTCTCTCTTTTCCTGCTGACAATGTGTCAACATGTAGATGTCAGCAACAATAACAATAACACTGCTCTGTGTGAATGATTGAGATCTCACTTTGGTCTAGTGCCATACAAAATACATTACAATGAAATACAACTGGGTACACAGTGCAGCTTTGTGCAATGCAATCTATTATGGGGAGCTTGCAGCACCAACTTGTGGGTTATTACACTGAATGGAATTGTTATAATCAAATGTGTATCGCGTTATACCGGTTTTCATGAGACGTATTTATTCTGTAAAATACTTACCCTTACCTCGGGTACTATTCTTTTTGCAATATCAACAATTAATAAAGGCTTAAGAGCTTAAAATGTGTGTGTGTGTGTGTGTGTGTGTGTGTGTGTGTGTGTGTGCACGCACAGCAGTGTGTACTCCAGCTTACCTGCAGAGCATGTGTTTCAATTCATGTGCATGCCTCCGTGTGTACTTGTGCTTATTACAGTAAAAATCCCTGCATTTTGACGTTTATCCTCATGTTGAATCAAGTCAAACTCACATGCCAAGAAGTGCTGAGCTAAGGAGAAATTAGAACAAACTCATTGACTCTGTTTTGGTTTTCTCCCCAGGCTCACTTCTTTCATTATCTCCTCATTTGTTCCTGTCCCCAAAGTGGCTCGCAGTACTACACACCCACTTTCAATCTCACTAGCTGTCATAGAAAAATTAATGAAAGAATAAAAATAAAATAAAGTCTGCGCAGGCACCATGGCTTTCACTTCAGAAGAAGAAAACGGGCAGTGAAGTAAAACAGCGGGTTGTGGGAAGCAACATCCCGTTTGAAATCTCGAAGAATGAGGCAACCGTATTTGTTCACAACGACAGTGTGGCGCTTGCTAACCTTTTGCTAACTAGCTACGTGATTACATGGCTGTACATACACATTCTTCATAGGAAGATCATATATTTTAAATGCCTTTAAAAGTATAACTTAGCTGATTTGGTATATATATATGCTGTAACTAAGTGAGGTGTAATGTCCTTGGATGACCCTCTGTACTGTCTTTCTATGAGCAGGCCTTCAGCTAAGCACATGCTGAATACCACTGGAAGAAGAGCTGATACTCAGGAGTATCTAATAATTGGAAGGTGCTTCAACCCAGAATTATTCCATGACTCATCTACTCTTCTGTCATGCAATCATGCCTATAGGGTATGGAATAACCATGATAGAAAAAGAGAGAAGCGGTGAGGTGAAGTACCCCATATCACAGCAAAAGAGAGGCCCTGTGAGCTATTGGGCTGCGATGGAGAGCTACGGATGAATCTTATCTATGCAGAGTTATGAGCAGTAGGATTTGAGCCTCCTTGACATTTACCTGGAGAGCTTTTCCCGACATCTTTCTGCTCACCTTTCATTTATCGGCCTCAGCTGTTGCAAATTCCTCCCTCTAGTACGACTGCAGACATTTACTGCGGAACACAAAAGGTACAGTAGTTTACATTAGTTCCAGCGCACACAAACATGCAAAACTGGCCAGTGACATTTTGGAACCATCTGCAGATACTGTGAGAGTGGAGATTAGTGATTTCTTTGCACTTGGAAATGGAATATATGGGCAGTACTGGGATTGTGATGCAAATGTATAGCTGCTTTAGTTGATTGAGCTTCATGAACACAACAGGACTCTATTTTACTTTACTGTTTCCTCCATTTTATTCGAGGGGAGACTAAATTGTACTATATAGAGTGTCAGCTATGTGTCTGCTTGCTTAAACAGTAAACGGCCGACATATTTGGTAGCACGTGGTTGGAATACAAAGCAAATGTGGACAGACATTAGAGGAGTGGATTAGACTGTAGTCGTGTTTCAAGAATGAACATTTCCAAACTTGTTCACAATGGCTCAGCATCAAGCTGACTACAGCTGCTCTGCTTAACAAATGAGAAAGCAACAAACTTCCCATAATCCTTATGGGATTGTTTGATGGAATTCCTTTGACATGTCGAACCGATAGCCAAAGAGAGAAAAGTTTTCATTCAATCATTTAAACTAATTGTTAAAAAACACAACACACTGTGTCAGGCAGAGAACATAATAGATGCAAGTTCGAGCAGCCCTTGAAATTGAATGGTCCAATTTATCAATCCACAGACTAATAAACAAATTAAGCCAAATGAAGAAAAAAAAGTGTCTTTTCAGCAGCCAGGCTAAACGCGGTAATAATTCCATTTGATAGTTCTCTGGGGAACAACTTTCCTTCCAATCTGTGTCCAGTCCTATATCCATTCACATACACACCCACACGTACGCACACACTCGCACGCAGATGATCCCGCTCCATCATGACTAAAAATGAAGAGCTGCTTAAACGGCTGCGTCAGTCCCCCCACAACCAGCCGTAACAAAATATCTCCAGTGTGCATTCTGATCAATGGAGGAGAGGAGAGACACAAGCTGGCAGGGTTAATGGGCCCCACTCCACTTAAATACCATATGAGTGACTCTGGGGAAACATAGACGGAGGGAGAGCGGGAGGGAGAGATGGGGTGGGGAGAGGGGTTAGACTGGAAGATGGAAAAAAAAAGAAAACAGAGGAGAAGAAGTGAAGAGAACAAGTGATGTAGGGAGAAAAAGGAAAATACAAAGAAATATTAGAGAAAGAAGGAGTGTGGAAGGAAAGGTGGGTCTCATGGAAAGGGATGAGGAAGGATAAATAATTGAGGCAGGGTAAAGAGGAGGGGTGGGTTGTGGATAGTTGCCAGTGTAAATGATAGAGGTGGATGGGAGGAAAAGGAGAGTGAGGAGGAGAGGAAAGGAGGAGGAGAAAACATGGAGAAAAGCACGGACAACAAAAAATTTACAGATTTACATTTTGGTTTTAGACTTGAGATTTTATATTTCAAGCAAAGCAACGAAATGGAACAGGGCAGTCATTTAGGGAAGCTGTTCCTGTCTCTGTGTTCAATATGTACATGCATGTATGTAAAGCCTTTACACAGGTTAACTGTCCAGTGGAGTAGGCCATGTGTTCTTAAGCTGTTGCTCAGGAAGAGACTGAGTGTCGCTCGAAGGGATTTACTCTCGTCTGCCTGCCAATAACATTCACAGTGTGAGCGGCAGGTGATTATTGGCTGAATTTGGTGGCTATGCTGCCACATAACAATGTCCAAACATTTCCCAGCATGTATTCTACATAACACAACACATATATTACACCCATGGAGAATATATGACATGCTTAAAGCTTAATGATGTAATATTAGTTGTAATATTAAAAGGCCAGTATGTGCTGTTTAGTGGCATCTAGCTGTGTAGTTGCTGATTGCAACCCCTTAGTTTCACCTTATCCTCCCTAGCATTAGAATGAAAGTATGGTAGCCCCTGAAAGACACAAAAAGGCTCTATCTAGTTAGTTTGTCTGTTCTGGGCTACTGTAGAAATATGACTGTTCAGGCTGGTGGACTCATAGGGTCTGTTGATATAAAAGGCTCATTATAAGGTGACAAAAACAGCTCTTTCTCTATGCATATTATATTTAATTTCTGCCATATTATGTGAATAGAGCCCCCTAAATTTGACACACTGGACCTTTAAAAGACCTCTCGATACCAACGACTGAGTTTTTACACATACTAAGCAAGTATTTAAACACACACATATACTCACACACTACCCCTGAATCGCTGTCTGTATGGGTTGAAGTAGCTGCATCTGTGAACACTGATACCAGCATTGATCCAACCTGGGTCTTTGTAATGGACTCCAATAACAACTCCATTACTGCTGGCGCACTGATTAGTGTGTGGGGCCGACTATAAAATTAGCTGCAAAGGAGCCCTCCAGGATACAAACACACACACACACGCACGCACACACACACGCACACATACACACACACACACGTACACACAGACGTGCTTTCAGATACAACTCACATACTGCCCAATCAGGTACTGAGGAAAATATATGCATGGACAACACAGACGTTACAAATTCAAACAGACAAGCACACACACACACACACACACACACACACACACACACACTCATGCTGCGTCAATAGTCATTCAGCATGCAGGCAGAGATTAGCTGGCTACAGGAGAACAAAGGTGTCCCCTCCATTGGCAGTCCGACATCCTCCTCGTCAAATTTAAGCCCAGATATTGATTTCCCTTAACTCCTCTCTCTCACACTCTATCGCTCCTCTTCACTCGTATTCCACAGAAGGATATGAGGTGTGGTGGAAGTACACATGCAGTGAGGAAGAGCAGGGGAGTGCGTGGGGACATGGCAACAACTGCGTGCGCACAAACACCCCATGACCACTCTCTTTGAACTCAAGTTCAATGAGGGATATGTGTATCTGTCGCCTCTTTTTCTATAGGCACAAAGTGGGGCCCCGGTTGCATCGGGGGTAAAACCACAAGGCAAATTAAATCAATGGGCTTCCCACTGGCAGATGGCTCACTTTAACACTCAGTTAGCCTTTAGATAATTGAGGCGTTGACTCTGCGGCGGTCGTAAAAAAACGGATGGCTTGTTTATACGTTTCACTGGAATAGATCAGCAGAGGTTAAATAAATGAAATCCCATTTGTCAGGGAGAGGAACCCTGGTAATAATAAATGCCCCCCTCCACGCCCACCCCCCCACTCCTCCTCCTCCGCAAACACCTCCACTGTTTGGCCTCATAAATAGAGAAGGAGAGGGGAAGATGTTACCCATTCGCCCCAGCCATCCGCGCAGCCTGGTCACGACGCCATTTTGCCATTGATAGGGTAGCCCTGCTTAATGAAACGGTCCTTCCTTTCCCTCTTCTCTGCTTGTTTTTTGTCCCTCCTCCCTCCTGCACGCAGTGTGATAAGTAGCGAACCAGCGAAGCCTGTAATTACAATCTTACCGAGGAACCCTGGCCCAATCTGTGTATAAATCTCGCCATCCAATTACAAGATGTAATAATTTTGCAGTCAAGCTGGTAATGAGGTCTAATACTCATGCATGTGATAATCCCCCCTGGATGCTGACTCTATCAGATGTTAGCTTTGTAATTATACTGGCAGAAAATCATTATTTCATGTTCAGCAGAAAAATGAGCTTGGTGGGGGGAAGTTAATTTTCTCTATGCTCTGTGAAGCATAGACTAAATTTTAATGATCTAATCATTACCCCCGACTATCCCCGGCTGCAATTGACCCATGTTACTTGTGTGAGGCAACATTTTGCTCGTTTAAGAGTCCCTGATACGCAGTAAGGTTTGCCAGGTAGGAGCCTTTTTATTTAGTAATTATACCACAATAAAACTATTATGCTAATGATATGGAAATCGATATCGTTGGGACGCAGTGTCATTTAACAGCTGCACGGAACATAAATCACATTTTTAATTGTAAGCTGTTAACATTTCCACATTATTGCTGCTGTGTTTTTTTTTTTTTTTTCCCTCCAAGCGTGTGTGTGTGTGTGTGTTGATACCAACAGAGAGAGAAAAGGTCAACCGCCGGTGTCTGTGAGCAGAGAACATCTCTGTTTCATCCTTTCTTGCTGTCTCTCTCTCTCTCTTTCTGGTGTGGACAGATGTAAATATCTCCAACATGACACCAGCCTGAGTAATGCACTGAGTATGTGCACTGATATTGACTGTGCTCTATACAGTGCACTACCGAAGACATAAGACAGATAGTGTACAATTTATTATCTCAGCACAATAAAGATGTAAGTCAATCATTTGGCAGTGTATGGGAAAAAAAAAAAAAAAGCTCAAGGGAAGTGCCTTAAAGTGTGTTTGTCTGTTTGTCTTGTGTCTTAGTACTTGTAATGTACATGCGGTTACACAATGTCATTACATAAATACAACAATTAACACTTGGGTCACATGAACATCTAATTAGTTTTTGCTCTTGTACTGTGATTATGGTGTTTTGAATGTATGTAAACAACTACAAGTTTGCAACACGAAGCACATGAGAGTTTTCAGTCAAGTAAACAAGACTGCAGAGAGGAGAGAGTTTTTTTTTTTTTTTGCCTGCCTTCATGCTGATGTATAGATCTGGGAATTAAAATCTGAAAACAGGAATATGTAGTATGGAACAGATTTTCTACTATTTGGAAGAATATGATGATAATGATTCTTTATATATATAATTACAATTCAATTTGTGTAAAACATCTCTTTAACTATTAAATAAGCATGACGGTAAGTAAAACAAACAAACAAAAATCTTCCTCTTAAAAATGCCCCAATACAATTAAGTATACAAAGTACAGTGTCATTTTCTTTTCATTTTTAGATTGATACTGATGTAAGGTATACCGTGTTTTGGAACACAGTATCGTGGACTTACATTGATTGAACATTGGTAACTAAAGTTTATATATTGTCGCCTGGGGATGAAGTGATTGCCTCTGTTTTCAGCTATCTGTATGGAGTTCAGGTGTCTGGGATGTTTCAGGTTATTCAGGTTACCACAGGGCCACGACGAGCAATAGTAGCAGCCCGATAAAAGAACCACAAGACAACAGGATGCTTCTAACGCCACATGAGCAGACAGCAGTGCGAGGTGTAAAGCAACACAGGGGTGTCAGGGAAAGTAAAACGTGGCATGCATGCGGTGATAAAATCTGAGCTCAGCTGTCCAGGGGGTCATGGCTCGCGGAGCATGAGATATGGTAGTTAATAGAAATGATTGATTATAGTGGGGCGACCCAATAGCAGTGTGAAACATGAGAAATTATTAAACACATGATCTGCTTCTTTCACAAAAGCTGTTTTTTTTTTTTTTGTTTTTTTCCAGATGTGATAGAGTCAGATGCAAAGGTTTAATATGCAGATAATACACAGACAAGGAAGGACAAAGGTTAGGCTTTCTGACAAATGTTGGCCTAATCTGAATGTCAGTAAATGTCAAAGATTACACAGTGTTTTGTGTCCCATGTAAAGTTCACTGTGGAAACTGTTTGCAGTTTTATGCTTTATGCCAAAACAGATCAGTTTATAGGAAGATCTCATATTTATGCAGCTGGATTTCATGATAGCAACATATGCTTTTGAAGTTATCTTAGTATAGTCTATTGTGGCTTTTTAATGCTGATACATATTGCTGTTTTCAGTGAACAATATAAACTAACTATTGTTGCCTTTTGTCACTGTTGGGCTGCACTCTGTATGGCACGTTTATCAGAAAAGTTTGCAGCCACACATGACAGTTATCAATATGCACATAGAAGGTGCATGCATTATGACGTGCATGCATTTTATCTGGTACTTAGAACAGATCATACGTGATACATTGTCATAATTTTTTTAACTCTACCGTAGTGATTATCCCAAAGGTGCAATAAAACTCCACCTAGCAGTGATCTGATACTGATATTTACCTAAACATGGCCTCTTATCACAGATTTGATATGCAAAAAATGTAAACACGTTTGAGACCTTGCCTGTGCCCTTGACATAGTTATTGTTGTATGAGGGGCATCACAATCTAAGCAGATTATGTTTTCATATGTGGTCCCTCAAGGAGCGATATTGAAATCAGCATGCATTGCGCACTGGAGCGTACCTACACCTTTTTCTCAGCATGATGGATGTGCATCCTACACCAAAGTGATAAGAGTCATTATTTGATGATCAACCATCCATTGTATAGCATACATTTAGTACTCATAAATAAGATTCAGTAAATCACGTGTATGAACTAATGCTGTACGATGTCTGACACTCATGATTTGGGTCTGATTTCAGGCTTGTCATGTTTTTATTCTGACTAAATTACTGAAAACAGTGTATTCGTTTTTTTTTTTTTTTCTTTTTCTTTCTGTCGCATGGCCTGTATTAGCCTCAGTACTGTTCAATTCGGTACTATTTTAAATTCTTAGAAGAGTCTGTTGGAGATGGGAACACTTACTCTTACTTCCTATTAGATGTTATTTAAATGTTATTCGAGGCCCCCTGTGCATCTGGCATCTGTGCCTTGTGAAATTTATTTATTGAAAGTTTTGGTCACACATGGAAAGTTAAGCAGATGGTGCATCTACAGCACTCTTGTGCACACACGCACACACACACACCACATAAGCACATGCACACAACACAACACCATCAAGAGAGCCAGAGAGCGTGGGGCCCCTTTGTATCCTCCTTTCCCCCCTCTCCTCCGCTGCTCTCTATTCATCCCCCCTTCTCCTGATGCCGTTATATGTATTATCTTTATGCCTGCCCATCTCTGGACACGGACGCCTCTTGTTTCGCCATTTTAAACAGATCTAATCAGCAGTGTGTTAAACAAGAGTGGATCTTTTATGCATTGGGTGTTAGGACAAGCAAATCACCGCTGTAGATCAACCGAATAAACAACTCCACCCTGATTCAATTACAACAGCTGGGGTCTGTGCTTTTATCTGGCGTGGACATCATTTCAATCAAAATGTAAAATAATCCAATCCAATAGCCGAGATAGGATACAGACTGCTGAGCTTAGTTGTTTTATTAAAAAAAAAAGAAAGAAATACAAGGCATTCTCCGCCCGCTCTCTTTCTTTCTGACAGCTATCAAGAAGTTCCCATTCCCAAACTCCATTACCTTGTGTAATAGCATTCAAAACTGAAATGAAAGGAAGGAGAGCAAGAGATTGTTGGCTATATTTTTATTACTCAAAGCTGTTTTCCAAGACACAGCCTGGTGCACTTTTATTCATTTAATTAACAGTAGCATCAAATTTTTCTTGCCTGCCCCCCCCCCCCCCCCTTCATGGACTTCCTCAGCTTTTTGTCTTACAGGCAACAGCAATTATTGTGTAAGATCATACTTAGCGGGAATTGAAAAGTCGGCATGGGCGGTATTAATGGCAAGTTAATGTAAATGTTTTCTCTCTAAGTTATGGATTTGATGGCAATAGGATACAGGCCACTGCACTTTAGCCCCCTTTAATTAACTGAGCAGAATGCACCATGACAGAAATTTGGAACAATCTCGAGAAGGAAGAAAGAGAGAGACAGCACGAGAAGGAGAGAGTGATTTCTCGCAATAATAATGTTCAAGGAAATTGAATGTAGGAGAATGTACAACAATGTTAATAATATGGCTTGGTCTATCTACAATAATGTAATCTAATAGAAAGCAATTAATTTAGGACACAGGCCACTGCACTTTTTACTCATTTAATTAACACATGGGATATTTGCAAGGAGTTGGAATATAAAGCTTTATAAAGTATTACACCTCCCCTGTCACACCATGAGATGTGGTGGCTAAACTCTAAATTATACACAGTGTAAGCTGTAATTGAACTTGTTAACTAATTTTTTCATATATGTAATAAACGATAGTGTATGCATTGTATATATTTAGTTAAGTATAGTATATAGATTTTTTAAGAGATCGAAACTGAACCAGTAACCACTGTCTTGCACATTTTATTCCAAAATGTCTTTAAGGTCAGCACTCAAAGGTCGTTCCATGCTGAGCACTGTGATGAACCATGCTTCCCATTCCTGAGTCATTTGATGGTTTGCCAAATCCTTCACCGCAGTCTTCCTCAACTCCTTCCTCACCTGGGGCACCTGGGGTCCAGTCTGCGGGTTCACATGTTCCCTCACCCAACCCAGCCTGCAAGTGTAAACTACCAAAGTTTAGTTTTACCAGGTCTGCCAACTTCTCCTGCTTCCAACAGTAACAAAAAGCAAGGGTTCTTCACATTTTGGGACAATTCTGCACAATATGGAGTTTCAACAATATTTTCCTTTATTTAATTTATGTAAAAAAAAAAGTTTATTCATTTAACTTGACTTCAAAAGCGGGCTTGTTTTCTTACCTTAGCTCACTAAAGAACGTGTCTGACATTGTGACAGCATCAGAAGCAGGGGAGGACAGAGATTAAGAGAAATATGCAGAGTGCACATATACGGACAAACAGAGATTAAAATGTATAGAAAAAATTCAAAAAAGGCTGCAAAACAAATGCACATTTATGTCCACAGTCACTCCTAATCACCTGGCCTTTACTGTTACTGGCACTGACAGGCTGGTGGCAGTAGATGGATGAGTGGTTCTGCTCATACCGGTACAAAGCCTGGGATATTAAAAATCACTTACATTACATACAGTATACTCGTGTTATTCTGAGAAAACTCCTCCTCATGATGCACTACCCCAGATGAGAGTTCCCAAGAGCCAGTCTTCATAACCAGAGGTCAGCTCACCTTCGACTGCCATCCGATGCGCACCAGACGCCTACACCTTGGCGAACAGGTGGTGGGCCCACATGGTGGAGGGCCATTCTGCTTGTTCTGGCTTCATGGGTACAGGCACTTCTCTGTGCCAGAGAGGGTATCCCAGTGATTTTGGTTTATTTTGGCTTGTTTTTACCTCAGTTCTGGTGTGAGGTTTCATCCTGAGAAATGTTTTAAAGCACTAATGCAGAGAGAAAAAATGTATATAATATCCTTGTATTCTTCAGTTGAGGGGTATTTTAAAGAATAATAACTAAGCTTGGAAGTGAGTCTGTACTGACAATATCCACAATCCTCAAAGTTTGACGAATATCTTTCTATGTTGTGAACAATTTGTTGATTACTGAAGATCCAAGGACAGGCAGTGCACCTTCCTCCTGCTGCCTCCATTCACTTCTCCTATAACTTGTGACTAATGGCATAGGCAATAACATGCATAAAACTCCCTTTTTTTAATAAACTGCTCCAACATTTATTTTCTCCTCCTCTTATTTTATTTATTTATTTATTTTAAAAACACAGGCATAGTAAAGGTTATATAAGTGAGGAGAAGGAGGGTGCCACTTCTGCAGCTCTCTCACACCCAAACAAGCATTTTATAATTCATCACCAGGCCATGACAGATGAGTCCTGCTGGAGAATATTAGAAAATGTCTCAAATCTCATATATATGCTAATGGTATGCTGAGACCGGTTGGGTAGTGTGGCAGACTTTTTAATCTGCTCTTGCTACTACTAGGACCACTGAGTGAAAGTGGAGGAGACAAGTCATTGCACTTCAACAATTTATGATCAAACAACTTTGGTTTCAGAAGCACGACGAGAGACGGAGAGCGATAGAGAGCAAGAGAGGGACAGAGATATTATAGAGAGGATGAAGTAAGACAAAAGGGGGCAGGGCTTGTTCTTGTAATTTAGTAAATGTGTAATGCCGAATAACAGAAACTCAAGCCTTTGACTATAAAGGATGTTGAATTAGTCTTGTCACTGCTGCTTAGTCACTGTGCTGCATTGTGATCCATTTCATTTTGATTTATGGCATTTTGTGTTCTGCGTGGATGCATTATGCATTCCCGTTGAGCGCCTTGTAATAGAGATATTACTGTGATAAACATTATGTATATGCGATGCAGTTATCTGTCGTGCTGAAAAAAAAAAAGTCATAATACAGTTTTCTTTTCATGCCTTGCAATGTATTAATGATGATTTGATGCTAACTCTAAGTGTAGTACATAGTACAGTCCAGCAAAAAGAAAGATGAAAAGAGAGAGAGAGACAGAGAGAGAGAGAGAGAAAGATGAGGCGTACAATTTGCATTACACTGATTGTTGGTGACATTATTAAACTGCACCACATGTTCTCACTGATAAACTGAGTTGAATAATTGAAATGGACTCCCCCTCCCCATCTATCCAAATTTCAAATAAGTTGCCTCCCCCCTATTAGGGGTTTAAAAAAATACAATTACTTCAATATACTATTTGTCAACTATGTTCATTATCCTAAGCCTTCAAAAAAATAAATAGAATACAGACCAATTGCAAATACATACATCATTTTATATGTATATAAACCATTTAAATACGGTTTGCCTACTTGTATGTATTGCAGCCATATATTGTGAGATACTGTTTAACATTTGCAAAGTCTACCTTCCCTTTCCTCTCAGTCTCCCCCTTCGAAATCTGTGCACGTCTATGCAAAACATACACTAAAAGTGATAACATAATCACTCAAAGCCCACGACTCCCTGCTCTATTGGAGCTTGTGATGAGGCATTAATAACAGTGAGGCTAGTGCTTTATTTTTCATAAATTACATATGTCAAAGATAAAACTTCTTTGTTGAATGCCCATAGGTTGGGTTGGGCACCGGGATAATAAAGCTTCATAATTCTGAGGACATCCTTTTTTTCTGCATTTTAAATGTAAAGAAAGTGCATCGCTGAGTTAGAAACTGACACATTCCCTAGATTTTAACCTTTTATAATTTATATATTGTAAACATACAAAACTAAATGAAAGGTAAAACAGTCAAACTATAATTTCCTTTGACTTTTAACAGACTTTTTTTTTTTTGTTGTGTACCCTGAGATGATTAAAGGTAATGTACAAATATCCACTTTAATAATGTGAACAGAAAAATATACAAACAATGCTACACCACATTTACCGCCTGATAGTTACACTGTTCTAAAGTGAACCTTCCACTCCACACACATTACTTATTAGTAAGACCACAAATATCTTATATATGTGTATCATGCACGTCAAACTCTTTAAACACAAGAACTGCACTGCACTGCCTTCTCGTGGAAATTACAATGAAACTGATAATAGAGTACAATGGAATACAGCTACACCATTTCTTTTATGGGGACAGATAGCAAGAAATATTTTCTTGGTAGTGTGGATTAAAGCCGCTGAAGGCAAACTTGGATTGGCTTATGGGGGGATTAAGTGCCAGAGTTATTTTCAACAAGGGTCATTTCCAGTTTATTTGAAACCCTATTAACTGCTTACTGTGGCAGTCACCAGGGAACTTGACCTCGTTTCTTTGAGACGATTAATGAAAAAGCAAATGTGTGATACAATACATTCTGATTTGGGCTCACGACTGTAATCTAACTCCGGCACCTGTATTCTCCGATATCATTTACTACTGCTTTGATATACCAGTAATTGATTTGATTGTAGCTGCCGCTTCCCACATTACACAAGATGTCCCCTCTCATTTGTTTGGATTGCATCCAACTTCCTGTTTTTTTTTTCCGTCTCTATAGCCCTCCCCCTGCTGAAAAGACCTGCCTCGCCTACTAACTGACAACAGTGACAGAAAATTATTACACGTCATTACACTTCTTAAATCACAATTTACCCAGCCTCAGCAAATTATTCTCCGGTGGGTGCCAGGGGTAATGGAAACTGTCTTCTCCACTTTACGTCCAGCCTCTCCTGCTCTGTCAAAACCACACCAAGTGTCTGTCTCTAGAAGTGGTGAAGAAGAACCAATTCCTTTCCTCGTTCCTTCTCCACATTCTTCCTTTCTCCTTCCCTGCATCCTCCCTCTCATCCTTCTTTCCTTGCTATTTTCCTCCCTGCCTTTTGCCCTTCATTCTCTCCTCTGGTTTCAAATCAAAAGGACTCCAGTGTGTCTCCTCAGGCTGACATTGTTTGTCGCTAAATTAGACATTATACAGGTAACCGAAGGTGCAGCACTCTGGCGTCTATTAGATTTGTTTCCAGATAGAGCAGTGCTGACAGGATGTTGTCTTTCTCAATTTATTTAACTGACTGAGCAATGACATTCTTCTTTTTATTCCGGGGTGACTTACTGTGATTTTCATGGAGTTTTCTAAGAATCAAAAAGCAAATCAGTTTATAGCCTCGTGCTGTAAGCCATGATATTGCCAATTAGTTCAGCTCAAAAGACACATGAAAGGAAAGTATTTTGTCCACCTAACCATACAGTGTTAGACCGTCTTTGCCCAGCACATTTCTTCCTCACTTTGGACAAGACTGTTCATGTCCTTTTAGCTTGACTTATGGGCTCCATTCTGTGCTGGCAGTGTTCAGAAGGGGAAAGACTAGCCTGGGGCGATTTGCCTCCGGCCCTGTAGTTAAGGGCTCTTTCTTTTTCTTTTCTGTCTATACATTTGTCTTTGTGACTTCATTTGTGATCTGCAAAAAAAAAAAAAAAAAAACCCACTTTCTCACTTTCTCCCTACTGACCTCTTCTCAGTCTTCCTGGTTTTGCGAACCCTATCCTTTCATGCCTTGTGTTGTCCCTCTCCTTGTTTTTCTCTCTTCTCCCTCTTTCCTGCATTCTATTCTTCTAAGCAGCTGCCATTGTCCTCCCTTTCCTGGTTCTGTCAAACCAGACAGAGACCAAAGGTGCTGTCTTTTGAAGGCCCACAGAGCTCCCATATTCAGAACAGTAACTACATCTTCCAGACATTTGTCTCAGCTTTGTCAGAAATATATATATATATATATTTTGGGAGGGGCTGGTAGACCAGGATGAATGGGCCTGGCTGGCGTTAAGTGCCCCCAAAGTGTCCAGGGACTTGAGCAGAGAGGGAGAGAGGGCGAAAGCTGACTGAGTGGAGGGGGGAAAGAAGAATAGAGAGACAGTGGTAGGAGAGAGGGGTAGAGAATGAGACACTTTATTCCTCAATCTTTCCCCCTTCACTCCCCTTATACCCTTTCTCTCATCTTCTATACCTTTGCTTAACATGCAGTCCTCCCTCCCTGCCTCTTCCATTACGCCTCAGTGGGAGAATGATGATGAATCGCCTGGCCGCAAGGAAGCAAAATATATCAAGTCCGGGTGGGTTTGGGAATTGGTTAAGTACTTCTGCAGAGCCCTGACCTCATAATCGCTTTGAGCCTGCAAGGACCTCCTGATTTATAAAGTAGTCGTTGATTAATGCCCTTTTAAGTGGACAAGGCAGGCCAAAGACGCAGAGGCCCAACCACTCAAACATGAACAGCACTTGTAAAAAAGAGAAAAGAGTCTGTGTGTGTATGTGTGTGTGTGTCAGTGTGTGTATACAAGGCAGTGGCTGTGGCAGCAACCGATGGAATAACATGCAGTCAGTGTGTGAGTTTAGCAGTAAAGGTAATCGTGGCAGCAGCAGCTTCTCGCCAGTCAAATCTTCCTAGCTATAAATCATTGCCGTTTGGCCTCTCTTTGACACCAATTGCTGCCTGTCCCCAAAGCCTGCCTAAAGCCTCTGTAGGTCAGAAGCAAGCTCTTTAAATACGTCTTGTCAGACAGACAGGTTGGTCGGATAGCTGCTTCTGCTGCAGTGGGAAAAGTGATGCTACAAATACAACCGTGTACGATCTGTTTGTGTGACATTTACAACATCTTGCATAATGAGCAAAGACTAATGAAAAATTTAAAACATATCTTTGTCATACAAAGCCAAAACACGGTCACTACATTATTTGCATCATTTTACAATATACAAAACATTATGCTATCGAAATGTATACTTACAAATGTTAAAGTAGCAGTGAAATCAGTAGATTGGCAGTAACTTCCTTAACAATACTAATCTCTGTTGAGCTGCTGTCACACTTGCAACATTTTATGTCACAGAGAAAATATGAGAACATTTAAAGCATAAAAAACTATCAAGCTGCAGTAGTTGGCCACTTAGCTAAAGCTAAAAAGCTAAATCTAGCTAAGCTGTGTATTGCTTTTCCCTTGCTGTAACCCAATGATAAACTTTTGATAAACCAGTTAAATTCATCTAGCTCTTCTATGTAAGAAAATGAGACATCAATACGTTCCACACGATGAAGAATAAAAGTCTTGCACAAGCTATCTAGCAGTGTAGTGCTAACCCGTGTTGCCAACTTCGGAACTTTCTCGTTAGATTTAATGACTTTTAGGACATTTACGTGAGAGCCTAATAAAACATTTGGCAAATATTTGGCCAGAAATTTAACTTAATTTAGCTACTCTCCCTTGAAAAGAGTTACAAATATTTCTCAGTGAAAGTGATCTTGCATGTCTGTGGACAGTGAGTGGGGGGCAACAGTACATTCAGTCAACAGCCAGTTGTAAATGTGAACGTGCATGCCTAAAGAGGGATCTCTTCTCCCTTGTTTGTATTCTAAATTATTTCAGTTGAGTTTTCTCTAAGAGTGAGTTCATTTCAGGTTGTGGATTTTCTCTTTTCAATGCACTGCAGTTTCACGTTTTACGATTTGGATGCACGTTGGCATGTAGTGTCAATGACTATTGAAGCAGGCTTTCCATTAAAGAACAAGTTGTCACTGGGTGTTGTGTAGGCCTTCTGTAAATCTAATGAAGTTGCAAATTATTTTATTGATTTCAATAAAAAAATATGAATAGACAGCTAAAAAAACAGAGATACATATAATCCTCAAAATACAGCAACAGCTGATAGCACAAGCATGTATATGTCATAAAATCATATGCTGGATCTTTTTTGAAGCTGCCTTAATCATATTTTTATTCAGGATCGGTGATTTTATTTAATGGCCAGATTTATCATGGACTAAGCTGACACGGGGCACTTTCTTGCAAGTCTATAGGTCAGGTCATAAGCCACCGTTAGGGGGTCAGAGAGGCAAACCAGTGCCTATTCTACTACAACTCTCTGGACAAAGACACCTTCTGCTCTCATTAGGTTACTCCAATTAGACAGTGTCACTTTCCATTTCAGAGTCAGTGTCTCAGTCAGTAATTCTGCTCAACTCTGTCTCCTTCTTTTATTGCAGTGTGAGACTGGAGACTGTCTGAGTTATAATTGAATGAAGGCTGATTAATTTATAGGGTGTTAATTGGTGAAACTGGTGGTGGGACGTGACAGACACATAGAGTGTACCATTTCAGATGTGGTGGGAAGCAGGTTTAAAGGAATTTAGATTTTTTTTTTTTCATGAACAATAATCAGTGACTGTAAAATCGGCGTTTAAAAGCGTGGCATTACATTAACTATAAGAGCATGCATAGCAGTTGAGATTCTTTGTTATTGTCTGTGCAGGCAAAGCTGAATAAAACAGGTATGTTATTCATACATATAGATACACAATGTTGACCATGTTCCACTTCATTGGAGTATGGTGCACCACGCCGATGAGGTGACATTTTGAAACCTATTTTTCTCAACGTAAAACTTTCCCCTCCTTGTCTCTTTCACAGCGCTGTGCTCTGAGATTGACAGCTCGCTCTCCGGGTTCTAGAGGAGGGTTTGAAAGGAAATTTGCTCTGGCGAGTTCTTTCCTCCCCTCTCTTCACCTGCGGCAAGCGAGATGGCCTGGCATGTGGGAGAGACGTGGCGATGGGGGGACGAGACTTCGCCATGCAGTGGAAATGGCAGTGTCAATTAAATATCACTTTCAATTTCCTTGTTTTATGATCCCCGGGCTACTAAGCACCAATAATCCCCCCTCGGCAGGCCCTCCTACCTTGTCTTGAGGAAGATTGATTACACTTGTCACCTCCTATAAAAAAGACATTTACATGAAAATAAGAAAACAACTTCTTTGTTTGCATGGAAGTGAATCAAGGAAAAAAGCAATTCCCAATTTGATTTTCATACAAAGGCGAGGCAAGATAACAATCTCATGGCGTCTCATCTGAGTGAGTTTTGGAGGTAGAGCAAAGAGGGGGGGGTGCGAAAGACGTATGTAGATTGAATAAAGCTGGCAAATTATTTTCATGCAACATTGATGGATGTTGTCTTCACTCACACAATGAAGATGTCTCAGATTCTGCGGCAGAGATTGCTTTCGACATGTCTGTTACATGCAGCGTATTCCATATATTTCTGCCCTGAAGATTAATCGCATATAAGACACAAAATAAAAAAGTTTGACTGGAAACATTTCAGTAATATCATTACACTCCACGGAAATGATTTTATAACATTTGTTTCTTTTTTTTTTTGTCAACAGATGAAATTATATTTAGACATACTGAATAGTTAGGAGTTCTTGTGTTTGAAAGAGAAGCGGTTTCATTTTTGCATCTTGGATTTTGTATTATACCGCATCATGCATCACCATGTTTCATTTATATTTTGATATTTTCTGTATCTATTGTTGCATTATAAAGATAAACACTGTAAAGATCCTCAGTGCATGGGTTATTATGGCTTTTGTTTGGATGTTTGTCATAGTCTATTGAATAACTTTCATTTAACAATTCACAGCCGTGTACTTGTGAAGGGCTGCTGTGTTATAGAGCCAAAGGAAAAGTGAAAATATAGCATTAAAAAACAACATGCTAGGTGTCGTTTAGCTCAGTCGGTAGAGCATCCGCCCCATGTACAAAGGCTCAGTCCTTGCCACAGCAGCCCTGGGTTCGAATCCGACCTGTGGCTCTTTCCTGCATGTCATTCCCCCACATTTGTCACTCTTCAAGCTCAAAAAGACAAAAAAAAGAATCTTAAAAAAAAAAAAAATGCTTTGGTGAATCTTGATTGTCCAAATATTCAGGAAATCTCTGTTTTTGTTTTGTTATTTGGTAAATTGTTATGAAAAATATATATCCATGAACTTTGACAAATTAATACAAATTACAAAAGTGAAAATATGGCTGAAAAATGAGTATCGTTTGTGCCTCAGATATATTTCTCTGTCTATTTTGTCTTGTGTGTTCGTGTCTGTGTTTATGTTATTAGCACTGTCCCTACATTATAATACAAGCCATAGCAATATTCATCCTCTTCTATTTATTTATATAGTAAATTTCCTCCAGGAAGGCAATTCAAAGCGGTATACATAATGCATTCCTGTAGCTGTAGTTTAGTCAGCATGAAAATCAGCTTGGAGATGCTTGAAACTTTCACCTGTGTACAATCTTTAATTTCAAGTTCTCTATCTACTCCATTGCAGGGTTTTTATTTTCAGTACTATTAATATGTGAGTATTATTATTATTATTATTTTTTTTTTTTTATCTAGCATTTTGCTTCATATATTGAGAGACATAAAAGTCAGGGGAGGAGGCGAGGTAACATGCAGCCAGGGGTCTGTGGTTGGACTCTAACCCAGTCTCGACCTTGACACAGTACATGCTCTGCTCTGTGAGTTATTGGATGTTGAAAAGACACATTTCACCTGTATGTGCATGCCAATATATACAATGATATCTTGGTCTAGGAATCTCATCTCTAAGACCTTTTGACTGCATAACATCTCAAACTAGAGACTTCTACAAACTTCAGACAAACTACTCTGTACAAAGTATCACTCAGAATTCACGTGGCTCTTTCCCAAACTAGCAAAACTCATATGTAGAATAAAAAAGCTGTCCGTCATGTAGAGAAGGTGGCCTGTAAACCATAAGCATACACAAGAGATCAATCATTTGGCGACGGTAGTCATATGAGAAAGTGAGTAAAATGACTATATAATAATGACGGCTGCTCCAAACAAACCTGCTTGTGCCACAGTGGGTAAAGTGGTGCAGGTAGGTTGTGTCTCTGGAGAACAGGTGGCGCTTTTTTTTTTTTTTAGTTGAGATTTGAATGCATATCACAATACAAATTTTAATGCAATTAAGGCCAAATCATAGATTTGTAGGTAAATCTTACAGGTGAATCAGTGACCAGGACTTTCTGCTCCATTTCACTATATATGTATCTAAGGCAATGAGAGGATCTGATGTAATTGGGTATTAGTGAAACACACCAGAATCCACTGTTGATACTGTGACTGGGATTTTTTTTTTTTTTTTATCATATCAGTTGCAGAACATAATCGTGTTTGAATGCAGAACTGGTCTGAGGCATTCTGCAAACTTAACGCTCAGAACACACGCACAATCCAGCTTCATGTCCTGCTAACGGATACCGACTATAGTACTACTGACAAGAAAATGAATAAGTAAAGCAGAAGAAAGCACCTCTCTCGCACGGGCACAAGCTGAATGATATGTCAGAG
The DNA here is from genome assembly GCA_028641955.1 of Protonibea diacanthus. NCBI lineage: Eukaryota > Metazoa > Chordata > Actinopteri > Sciaenidae > Protonibea > Protonibea diacanthus. The sequence continues at coordinate 10,483,119 of CM053983.1, read as the reverse complement.
GAAAGAAAATGATCTTACAGCCAGATAAAGACATGTTGGTGAGAACTGTATAATTAACAATGGGATCGGTAAAGTGGATAAAAACTGCACTGTATTGTATTATATTTCACTTTGCCTATAGTGACAGATTAAGGAAATGATGTTTGGATGCAGAAAGGAAGAAATAAAATGAAATCAGAGAGAAACATGGAGAGGAGGTCATATATGGAAAAAAAAAGGGGGGGACAGAAAAGTAGACAGGTGGCAAAGTAGAGACTGAGTTAAGAGGGGTGGGTTGGTGGGGGTCAAACAGAGAAAAAGGGATTACACTTGCTATTATCAGATATAGCAACCATAGGTATTTCTCAAACAATGGCAGCAGCAGCTGATATGTCCATGCATATATGGTAAACAGTGAAGAGAGATTAGTTTAAACCAAATCTCCTCTGTGCACCTTTAAGTCTTTTGTCAGTGCCACAGAGGCTGTGTAGCAACCGGGTGTGTTGAGCATGTTTACACAAAGCATAAGAGCATCGGTGTCCAATAATTCGTGTCTCACATGGTCTTTCACTACTTAAACAAGGTCAGAGCTGCGACATGAACAACTGAGCTTCCACGCACACACACACACACACGGTCATATCTGGGCTTTGAACAGTGCCGTATTGTGCCACTCTGTGTGTGTGCCGAGATAAGCTAGGCCGCTAATGCCGTGCGTAAGACACTAATAAACAAACAGTGTTTAAATTGGCCTGAAAGGATTCAGTGATGCGTAGGAGGCACCCCTGGCGCTTCAATGGCTTAATCTGCCTCCTTCTTACTCTACTTTTTCACATTTCTCACAACAGATTAGGTTGTAAATGGACGGAGAAGAAGGAATCGGGATCTCCCCGGCACTAGAAGTTTCCGCCCTTACATGATTTTGTGTAATTTTAATGATCATCTGTTGTACAGTCTGTACAGGTTTGATTAGACTTCTCTGTGAACAATTCAGCACTGTGTGAAATTTCTCAGTGTGTTTGACCCGTGTGTCTGATTTCAGTCTGAATTATTTAGGTTAAAATAATGACAAACTTTTCCAAGGCAGAAAGTCTCACTGGAAACTTTGTGGGATAAAACAATGTGAATCCCAACGTGGGACACAAAATTGCTGATCTGTGAACTTTCTAATGTTTTGTTGAGCATCCTTTTATATATTCAGCCTTTTGCTCAAATTTGATCAAATTATGATATGATTTAAGTAAATAATATCTTACACTGGGACCCAGTGCTGCTCATTTGGTCTTGTTTCATCATTTGAAGACGCTTCTGAAAGTGTCCAAAACCAAAACAACCAACATAAATAAATAAATAAATGAATACATTTGTGTCACCTAAGATAATTGGAAATTCAAAGAACCAAATGATTTTTTGGAGAATTCCAGTGGAGTTGCTATGGGTCCATACTACTATGCAATCAATACTGGCTGTAAATGTCATCTTATCAATACATAATAAACGTAATATATCATTTCCAATGCTGTGGGACACTGGACGGCATGGAGAGAAATGTAAACTAAAGGTGTGTGCTGTGTGAGGCATACAGCAGTGTCACTGACTTAGTGGCAACTAGAGGGCAGGCATGACTATTTGTCCTCACTGTAAACTCTACAGATGTGCTTGTGTGTCAGCATGCGCATGCGTATGTGTCAATACATCGCTGTGTTTCTGCTGCGTGCACCTACTTTACGATAACTGTACATTCCTGTTTATTAACAGATTTATAGAAATGATCTGAATGAAGTTCTCTGGTCTGATAATGCATATTCCTCATCGGTTTTACTAAGACATAATAGAGTGTTTGCATAGATTATCATTTCTGTTGAAAAAAGGAGGTTCAAGAGCATGATTTTTATTATCTGATGAATCATACTTATTTTTGATGAACACACAAACCAAAAGCATACGGTGTACATATATACCATTTATCCCTTCAAACAAAGTCACAGAGTTATCATTTTTTCCCCTGGTGTAGTACCAGCATTCCAGCAGGGCATTACAACAGTGTGGAACCCTTAGAGTCATGTGTTGAAATGTATTAGTCATTGTGCTATTGGAGAACGCGCAGGGGGGAAAAAAACACGGTCCTTCCGGAGAGCGATTCATCAGGTTTTTCCCAGAGCCCTCCCGGGTCAAGGTTTTATGGTGCCTGTTTGGTTTCCAAATGCTCTTTTCTCTCACCCCCTCTCAGCCACGCTATAGTGTCCAAACTTGTCTACATTTGCTTCTCGTGTTTTTGTGCATGGTAGATGTCCTTTTAAAAAGACCAATCTCAAATAAGTCTTTATTCTTGTTTTGTTGGCTCATATTCTCTGTTTTCATGAACTCTGGCCTCAGCCATGGCAACAGCTAGAAAAATGTTAACATTGATTGACAGGATTAAAAAAGGCCCCCTTCCCCGGTACGCATTTCAAACACTTTGGGAACAATGGTGCTTGGTGTGATTGAATTAATGAGGTATCGCCGACTGTCAAAAGAGCACACATACTTTACATAAACCTGATTATCTTTGCATGGCAGAAATAGAAGAAAAGGGGAAGCGAGGGAACTGAAGGAGGAGGATGGAGGGAGAAGGGAGGAAAGGGAAGAGAGGGGGAGAGAGATTTGGATTTCAGTGGGCATCACCCAAAAAAAAAAAAAAAAGAAGCATCAAAGTGTGCGCTGCATGGTGGGGGTGGACGTGGTGCTCACAAAGTAGTGATGTTCTGGCTTGGGCTTGACTTGGCCTCTCCCTCATGCCTGTGCTCTGTTTAGCATAAACCAACCATAGGGGCTTTAACAAATCTATTCAAGGAGCATGGGGCCCCAGAACAACATAGTTTTTCACAAGCCACCACCCCCAAGCAAGACGTTTTCTGCACGGCAGCCATTGTTCCGCTTGAACCGCACAGAGATTTCATCGTCTCCCCGACCCCGAGCCTGAGGAAAAGGAGCAGCGGTGCCCTTAGTGAACCCATGAAGTGACACCCGGAGTGGCTGCCAAGAGTCTCACTAATTCTACCAACCTATTGAGACAGGAAAATAGAGTGGAGGAGTGGAGGGTGGGATGGATTGTGGGAGGGAGGGAGAGTGAAGGGATGGATAGAGGTTCTCTGACTGAAATGCTCACCAGATCAGCAAAGTGAACCCTCTGAAACGTGAGCTAATTCTCTATTTAATCCTTTTAGCTGCTTTTTCTCTCCCTTTCTGTCTATGTCACTTCTGTCCTCACTCAACCCCCCCCCCCTCCCCTACATCCCTCATCCCTCTCTCTCTCTTTACTCTTTCTCCCTCCTGTCCTCTTTTTTTTTACCCTCTTTTCGGAGGAAAGTGTCAGCAAAAGTTCTTGTTGAGCAGCAGAAGGAGGCAGGGCGAGGACGAGGCTTCTAGGAATCGTTCGGTGTGTGTGGTGTGTGTGTGTGTTTGTGTGTGTAAGCGTTGGCTAAGTGAAGAGGGTAAGTGTGAAGAGAGCTGACTGTGTAGGCTGCTCCAATTCCTCTGTTTTTTTCTTCAAGAAAAGCTCTGACAGCTGCGGTTTGATTTCTCGGGTTGTCAAAAGTCATCTTTGTTAGTCCTCTCTCCCAATGAATGGCAGCGGATTAGAAAAAGAGGCGTGTTCGCACATTGAGCTGTAGGTGGGCTTTGCCTCGAGTGGTTTCCATAAAGAAAAAGGAAAATCACACAACATTACTCCAGGGGCCTCTGAAAGGGAAAAAAAAGAAAATCGCACATTACTTCAGAGGCCCCCATTGTCTTACCTACTAAACCCAAGCATATCAGATGCCTACAGATCCCCCCCCCCCTCCTACCTCTAAACATATAGCTGAGAGCCTGCATAGAAAGATACAAATTGTCTCTCGTGCTGTGAGGTTGCTGGAACATAAATTGAGGGGAGAGGCATTGTTGTCAGTGAGTAATATACTTAGCATTATTCATAAAGAAAAGGAGAAGATTAAAAGGTGTTGGCTGGTGTTGAAAAAAGGTACTTGACTGTGTAGCTGACACAGCAGTTACATATGGCCTAATGTGTTTTTTTTTTTGTTTTTTTTTTATCTACTGCAGTTGTCAGAAATATATATCCCTGGGGTTGTATCCACTGTGCATGTCATTGTACTGATATGAACAAAACAAATGACAGGCATAATAATGCATCACTATCAGATTTGTTGCCAGCTAGTGCAAATTACAGTGCTTACTTATTACTGTTTTGTGTGTGAGTGTGTGATTAAAATAGTATGATTTTGTCATGTTATGCCCCTGTTGTGCTATGCTCTCTTTTTATTTCTTCTTCTTGTTTTGTTGTTGTGCATGCACCATCTAACAGTTTTGTCTGATCTGGTCCCTCTTGACAATGAGATTGCATGTGGGGCCTTTAAACATTGGTCAAGGTACATTTTTGTTTTGGTTAAATTGACCAAATTAAATAATTTTTAAAGTTTTCATAGCTAACAGGGGCTAAATGTGAATCTTCTTTCGAAACTGGATTCAAAAGCCCTTGAAACAAGGCAATTTCTGGTCTGCTCCTTAGAGTTTAATTTCTTCTCTCTTTATGAATAAGTTAATAAACTGGTTGTCCACCAGTTTTGTTAGGCAAAACGCTCCTCTGTGCAAACATGTGTCTAAGATATGGTTTGCAGTCACAGTCAGCTGTTTGCTTGAAAGCAGCACCACTCAGAAAAGGTTTGAAAGGCTAATCTTGTTTTTGGCACGTCTCTTCTTTTTTCATCTCTCTTTGCCTCGTCTCCACACTCCTTGAGCTCCTCTGTGTTCTTTCTATAAGCCCCGAGGAATGGAGAAAACACTTGCTGGCTCTAAAAATTGGTTAATTTCACAATTCTTTATTAGCGAGGCTCTGCTCGACAGTAAAAGCTCAACCATGAGTAACAACTCATTGAACACTTTTTATGTGAGTGATCCTAAAATATTAGCTAAGTGTTAGCCATAAAAGCTTAATGTGGCTCTTGAAGCTTGCTTCTATTATATCAACACTCTCAATGACTTGAACATCTCACCCTCAACTAACCAGAGCCTTTTCTTTGGGCTGTCATCGGAGTCAGTGGTAAATTAAGCAGAGGGCTGGGCAACAACCCCTTGACTTTTATTGAGGCCAGGGTCTAATTATAATTCACCGGTCCAGACCTTTTGTGTCACTGAGTGCTTCATTTGCAGTTTGCAGTTTGCATGAACCCGGGAGACATTAACTCCGTCCCCTTCTCCATTCATTACAATGCTATTAGTCTCTGCGAATTGATCAATATATCATGTATAGAACATCTTGAATGTGGACGTCTGGCTCCTTTGTGAGCCCAGAGATAATGGTTTCCCCATTCAAGCCGGCTTGTAGGAACATGGAGATAAAGCAAGGCAGGGAAGAGTTATACCGCTTACAGCTATGGAAAAGGGAGCTATCTCATCCAGATTATAAGTGGGTGAACTAAAAACGCATAAAAAGGGACAGTTTATTGTGAGGAGGAGAGCAGCACACTGGAGGAGGGTGTAAAGATCTGAAAGACTCAGACTGGCACCTTTAATTCTCCTCAGGTGTCCGGGAGGGAAGAAATCACCCGTCCATTCTCCTCAGCCCAGCCTGATAGAGCTGTGATGCAATGCCAGCACTGCTGAAAGAACAGAGTCAACGGTGTAAGGGTCTTTTTATTTTTGAAATTTTATTTTATATATATATATATATATATAACTTTTTGTAAGATATCATCTTATTTTAGTGATATTTACTTAGTTTATTTCTTCTGATCCTGCCTAAGTCGTCTTCTAATCTTCACATTTTGATCCTTGTCTGTTTCTATGCCATCGCTTCCTGTTGCACCGCACTCTAAAGTAATATAATACTGGTAAATACCAATGTAGTAGCCATCTGTCAGCAACAGCTACGATTCTCAAGTGGGCAGCAGTCTACATGTGTTAACTTGTCAAAAATAAACCTACACGCACATGCAAACACACACAGAGTATAAGAATCTCATCGTATTTGCCTTGAAGTACATCCTCTCTCTTTACGCTCCGGTGTCCGGCCTTACAGATAGTCTGTGTATTGTGGCACCCCCAGAGAAAGCAGACACAGAAGAAGGCCCTTGATAACATTTGTTGTTGGGGAATGAGATTTGGTGCCTTTACAGAATCCCTAGAGGGCAGTAGTACAAATGTTTTATATTCAGAGAAGTCTTGCCTCTGCCTGTGATAAGCAGCAGTGATCCAATTGGCTTGTGGGAGAGTGGCAAGGGTTTTAAAAAGAAGGAGAGGCTGCTCAGACAAACTGCCGTAGAGGCCTCCCTCTCAGACGCTCATGGCTGAAAAAAAAAAAAAAAAAAAAGAACTTCTTTGTGTGCACAAGATGAAGGGACCACAGTCACACTAAATGCCCCACTGCTAGTTCAGATTAATGGGACATTAACATGAGCTAAATGCGTGCTAACATCCCCGTGTAGAAGTCAAGAAGGTTTGAGGGGTTTAACCCTTCACTACTTCGCCATGACATGGAGCAAACAAGTGGATTTGGAACTGTTTACACTGTACTTTAACAAATTAGTGGGGCCATGTAGCTTTCCATTTGATTTCTAGCATAATGGTGAAACCTAAAACAAATTAAAATAAACATTGATGGATATTCATTTCAGGACATGCTGTGATCACTGCTATCAAGTCAAGGACAAATGATTTTCTGCTCATATTTTGTCATTCCTATTTATTCTGTAACCTCACTCTGATTAATGATAAAGTATCTGGAAAACAGAAAGCTACTTTTACTCCGCTGAGGTAACAGATGCAGTAAAATCACAGGAGCAATGTCACACTCCCTTCCCTTGTGTTGTTACTTGATATTTACAGCGGTACTTGGACCTAATCGATGATGTAAATGCATCTCTCTTGGCAAAACTCTTCTTCCTGCGGAAGCTAACCAATGCACAGAGCTGTCAAACAAACAGGACAGACTCCAGCTCATGTTAGCTGTCCTTTCTCTACATTTCCTTGCAGAGTTTTGACCTTTAAAAGATGTCAGTGTGAGAAAAAAAAAGAAAAAAAAAAAAAAAAAACGGCATTCATTCCCACAGCCGTATGGCTCCCCATGCGGGCAGATGCATGTGAGGAGGGCAGGGGGAGACAAACTCAGTCTGATCTACACACACACACACACACACACACACACGGGCGTGCACACACACATATACACACATCCCTGGCTAACAGCCGTGGAGCCTGGGTTTGAATTCACTCTACGGTGGACCGTTTAAATGAGCTTTAATTTAGCATCCTGCTGGCTCAATTGGGATTGTAATAGAACACATTACACCTTGTCCTGCTACAGAAGCTCTCTCTCTCTCTCTCTCTCTCTCTCTCTCCCTCAGTCCTGAGAGAATTGATTTTTTTTTTTTTTTTCCAAATGCAGGGGAACAAATCAAAGGACAGAATGATTGTGTTGCAAAGAGAAATGGTAGACATGGCATTGTAATCAATTTGACTATTAACTCACCAATGTTTCCCTTTACTCTACACGAATTTTTTAGACTATTATGTAATGAGTTAGCAACAAATTACTCTGTAGTAATTACAAACTTGATAAACAAAACCAGGGACACTGAGTTGGCGGAGCCTTTAAAAATTGTCAAGAGGTGAATTGTGGAACACGCGTCGGCGTGGAGGTAATCAAGACCAAATGTAATTGGATGCAAAGGCATTTGTGCAATCACAGCCAGCAGCTCTTGTTCTGCACCGAGTCAAGACTACTGTACTTACCACCTGTAAAAGTCATTTAGAGGGCTCGCTTCTCTCTCACTTCCAATGTCTCTCTTCCCCCATCAGCAACAATTAATTACAATCAGAACATTTCTGTGACCTTCCTGCCCTGACTTTTCCCGAGTTGCGCAGACACGGTGAAGACAGGTGGCTTTGGTGACTGCAGCATCATAACCGAAAAGAAATTGACTTGTAGTTCAAACCGAAGCGACAGATATAGCTGAACTTGTTTTCTGCCAGTTCCTCTCCCAAACAAAAAAGTAACTCCTCCCTCCTATTTTACTTCCGTCTCACAATATATCCATCCTCTCCCGTCGAAGGAGCTCACCTTGACAGCTCCTCCAGTCACCCTGTTCTAAGTGGATGATTAAAAAGAGATGGAGGGGTTTTACTGTGGGCTGGTATGCGTGGCATCCCAAGAGCCCCCGCTCCGAGCTAGCCAAGCGGAGCGAGCTACAGCTGTCCTCCAAACAAGCCCGCCATCCTTTATTTATTTCTGCTGAAATATTGATGCATGTTATGAAAGGTTTAAAATAATGTGTCTGCCTTTTCCTTTGCCCAAGCACACTGTTTTCTAATACATAAATAATTCTTCCCCCGGACGCTGCGTGGACACTGGGTCCAGCACATTAGGTTGGGTGTATCCGCTGTATCACATTCTTTCTGCCTGAGAGAAAATACCCATCCCTTGTAATTTCCTACGCTTATACAATCGGCATTGACAGTAAATAATTGATGTATGAATTTAGGGCTAAAACTCCAACACAATATGACTTCATGTCAAGGGTTAGTCCCTGCAGATTTGAAGCCAAATCATCTCGCAAAATGGATTCTTCCTCTCCACAAAAGAGGTATCCTTCCCGAGTCCCTTCCTTTTATTCATTCCAATGCAGCCCCCCTCGTTCCCATCTGCCCTCTTTTCCAATAGAGAGAGGAGATCCAGGACTAGCAGCCCTCTTGATGAGGTCTTGCTTTGCATGGCTGGTGATAACTGAGTGATTTAGCCCATTATTAGTCGAGGATGTGTTTTGTTTTTGAACACAAATGGGTTTTTCACACTGACATGAACCCGTTTTTGATTGTGCCGGCGGAGGAGTGTGAGCCAAGCACAGTGTGGGGAGCGCCCTCTCACTTCTCATCTCCGTATCTGCGTTGTTGATGTACAATTACCCCTTTAAAATTTGCTGGCCAGATCCATTTGTGAGATAAGAAAGCAGGGAGATGAGATGAAAGGTGAATGGGGTAAGAATTGTAATATCACTCTCTATGCTTCAATTAACACGCTGCGGCGAGTACAGCTGCTTTCTGCGCTGAACAGTCAAATGTCTCTCCTGTGGAACTGTGGCATGACATGAGGCACGCGAGAGACTTGCAACAAAAGTCAAGCTTTTAGCTTGATTATTAGAGACTTTAACTTACAGCAGGGTATGTGATACAACTACTGGCCATTATTATTATTGTTAGACTACTGAATATTCAGGGCTCGGCACAGAGGCAGTAACTGAATGGCTATGGAGTGAACCATTCATATTTTGAATGTGTCAGTAGGAAAATGCTTCAGTGTGGTTGGCATTTGCATGGACATTACATGAAAAATATTTTGAGCATCAGTTGCTACAAAACTATAATATCAAGTTGTAGCATGGTGCGTCTCTCGCTCCGTCCCCTTCTACGCAGTTAAGGTTGCACAAGAGATGAGAAGCATCTTCTAATCTGCCAAAGGTTAAGTCAAGACAACTAAAACTTCCTGGTTAAGATCAAGGAAATGTCCTGTCTGCCAAAGGAGTCAGGATGTGAACCAGGTGCTCTGCTGTTAAACATCACACACATTCTCACACATTGTTCATCCTGATCTGCTCTAGACTTTTTGCAATGGAATCACAACGTGAGAGAACATTCGGTATCTGCCTAACCACAAGAAGTAACTTCTTGGGATAACATTAAATAAAATCCTAAATAAAATCATTAAAATCCTCATTTAGTCAAAGGAACTGTACCTGACTCAACAAACTTTCATTTGCTGGATAAAATAGTTAAAACAAAATACATTAATATTAGTTTGCATCATTATCTGACTGATCTCTGACTGCAGTTTTTGTGTCCACAATCCATTTAGGTCAAGTCACAGTTAAAAAAAGTTGACAAGGATTTACTTTTAGGAGGTTATCCATCTCCACAAACATGCAAAAAGTTCCTTCTGTTTAAAGACACTTTTAATGAAATGAAATTAGTTTGTTAACATCAACACAATCTTTCTAAAATCACCTTTGGTATGTCAAGGTTTTATATCATTTTCCAGAGACACGCTTGTCACTGGTGATTTGGCGACTGTTTATGTAAACTTTAATAACATGGGTTCTCGTGCTTCTTGTTTAGAAGCATGCAATACTGTGAGGATGAGACTCACTCTCATGAGATAAGTGTTTTCCATAGTTTTTCAGCTGAAGACTCTGCAGTAATATCCATAGATACATGTTCAGAGGTATGTTTCTTTCATCATCTGCTAATAATGGAGTGACACTGATATGCTCCACTCACATTCTGTAGGCAAAACAACAGACAAATCCGCTTGAGATTGTTATTAGGGGGGGGGGGGGGGGGTTATGAGCGAGTGAGAGAGACAGATATTGTTTTGATACGAGCTGGTCAGTCGCCACAGCCTCAGGGGTATTCTCCAGACATTTATCATGAACAGAAATGACCCCAGGACCTCCCCTGACCTCTGTGAAGCCGTTGGATCAATGACATCTTTGCCTTTCCCCCTCTTTCTCCATTCTGTTGCAGTGGGTTTGGAAACAAGAAGTGCTTGGGGCTACACACAAGCTGCCCGCCACCCACTCTTTAGATTGTGTTGATGTCTGTGTGTGTGTGTGTCCAGGCCCCTTAGTGTACCCTTGACCACCTTGCACTGTAATCACCACACACAGCTGCCACCTGCCTCTCTCTCTTTCTCTCATTTGGTCCTGCCTTCTATCCCCCACCCCCCCACCCGCCTCCTCTACTATAACTGGTATGATCTCAACAGTGGATCCTAATGTCTCTAGCCATGATTAATCTGATAAATAATAAATATATCAATCTAGCCTCTCGACAAGGACTAATTCTAACCAGCGGGAAGGCACAAGCCCCCTTTAACTGCTGCCTGTAGCTGCCAAATTAATTATTTAATGATTAATTCTTTAGGAAATGGGAAAGTTTTGATTAATACTGTCCAGGCATCTGTCTTCAGTTGTTTGATGTATGTCAGAGAATTCAACCCTCACTGTATCTCTGTCTGACCTTTACGCACTCACACGGGAAAATACACACACGCTCACAATCACGCATCAACGGGCTTACACACACACACACACACACACACACACAGGCACACAGGGTGAGAAGAGAGACATTTTAGCTCTTATGAACGAAGCCAGAGGCTACTGTCACTGAGATCAGATGCTGAATATCTCACAATAAATTACAGCTGGATCTCAGAGGCCCTCATCCTTGAACCTTGAACATGTCAGCTGTGTGTGTGTGTGCGTTTGTGTATGTGCACATTGAGTGAGTTTTTGACCCTATTTACTAATGGAAGCCTCCAAGGCCCCTGAGTCGCTATGCATTTTTAATGATGTCAAATTGTCATTTCACTCTGCTGTTTGTGTTCAAAGGAAAACGAATGTTGTATCAAGCACAAATAAGTAAGTAAAAAGTCATAAATTGTATGTAGATACAACAAAGAACTATGGCTGTCCGACATTGAGATTCTTGAGATTGAATCTTGGACACACCTGATGGAGACAGGGTAACTGTTTACACAATTTGAAGTAACATATATATATATATATATATATATATATACACATATTTTATTATTATTTTTTTTTTTTACTGCAGTTGAGGATATTATTTGTCAAAATTAATTGTGAAAGCATGACAACAAGTCGATAATTTTAAATAAGTAAAATTAGATGCCAGACCTATGCTGTGTTATGGATTGGATATAATGTTAACACAAAAAAAGTGACAATGTAAGCGGGATGTAAACAAGAGCAAATTGTCGCTGTCCTGCCTGTGAAAAACATGCATCTCCAAAACATTTTCACAATATAAGAAAAAAACCTGCCCTGCTTTCAGTATTGTGATCAACATTGTGACAATACAAATCCATCTCACAGCCAGATGGGTTTGTAAACAGTCTTGTTTAATGTCAGTGGAATTACATAATTATTTTATTTTCTTTCTTTTTTTTCTTCTGAAAAAATCAACATCAACTTTGGAGATACATGATTTTAATTGGACAGCACAAAAGTAAAGCTACAAGACCTTTATGATATAGGAGCGTTTGAGTCCATGCAATGTACAGTAGTGTGCAATGTACTAACAAATGAGGACACATAATATACAAATTCTTACATTATGATATTAGAAAAAAATGCTTTATTTATTGTCCATGCAGATTCTCCCTGGCCATCGTCTGTGGTAATGTTTACAGGGAATTGGAAACTTTTTAATTGCGTCTGCGTCTGCTACAAGTACGGATGCATCACCAAAGCAGCAACCTATTGGTGCTGGGAGTTCTGTATTGTGCTGTGCAGTAGTAGAGACAGCTCATTATCGTCCTGCTTCCAAGTTACTTACTTTGCTGGAGAAACCAATGACACTTGTTGCCACACAATAGTTTCAAAATGACAACCGCTGTATCTTACACGATTTAAGTCAACACTGGCTGTATCCGATTCAGGACAACATTGCACAGCTACGGTGCAACCAGTCTTTCTTTTTTTTTTTTTTCTTGTTTTTTTTTTTTCTTTTTTTTAACCAGTGTAATAACTCCCCCTAAAGTGCACCTTCAGTTGTTCACCACATGGAAAGTTACAGGAGGTAGAGTGTGCTGCATTTGTTACAACAAACGCATTGCAAATGTTCTCCCTAGTTGGATACATCCTGTTTTGTGTTTGACCTGGAAACAGAACATTAATGTGCATTGGGAAGTTTATCCTGCCCTGTGAGTCAAACATCATTTCATTGTTCGGTCATTGTTTCTTTGACAGCTGCCATGTTTTAAATTTCCTCTTTGGCTTGTTTTAACGATTAAATTGAAATTCCTTAGTCCAAAATAAAATAAAAATCTAGAAATGGGAACATTTAAAATAAATCTGAAATTCTATGATGAACGAATGTCAGTTTTGCTTCATTCATTGTTGCTTTGTTTTTAATCATGATATGGCTCCCTACACTCTCACACCCTTTGTGAAAAAAAAAACCAACTTGCCCTCAGGGTGAGGAGAGGAGACCTGCCTTTAATAGGGCCAACAACCTGACAAATCTCGCTCTGTCCTCAACAATATATTTTCACACTCACACACACACACACACGCAGATATACACATATATCACACATATGTTCCCTATACACATGCACAACCACACTCGCAGGCACACACACACACAAACACACTTGCAGGCACACACACACACACACAACACTAAAAATGAGTGTTTCTGTTGGCGAGAAAGACAGGAGGCCGGCAACTCACCATCAGAGTGACAGACTGCATTGTCCGAGCGAGCTTTGGTGGTTGTAACAAGCATCGGGACATTTGAGCAAACAAAAGCAGGATTGGGAGTGTCATCAATCAATCCGCTGACAGTTGACTCAAGTTTGTTTGTCCCACACTCTGCATAATAAGTGATTGGATCTCAGCTAATTAGATATTGGGTAATCAATCATTGCCAACAAGGCACTTTGGCTGGCTGAGGGGACTCTCCCTTTGCGTGTGCCCGTTGTCATGAAATAAATTAGAAATAAAAATTATTTAGTGCCAGCCAAAAGGTAATTCCCACCAGTGAGCTGTCCAACCGCTGCCTTTGTGCAAAAGAGACACATGGAGCGAGGGAGGGGGAGGAGGAGTGGGGGTCTCATGTCCTAACCAATTACTGAAATATTCAGTTGAGGAATTTACATAATAAATGAAGCAATGAAATATTGATATATTTGCTTTGAACGATGTTTTACCCTCCACAAACATGTATCTAACAATATGTCCACGTGGAAGCAAGTGTTTTTTTATATCTACGGAACAACACTAAGTCACATAATTTACAGATTTTCATTCTTGGAGGCTGATGTCACTTTTATGAATGAATAAATGGGAGAAAAAAAATCTTGGTGGGGCAAATTGAAATGTTAGCTTAGCAATAGCAATTCCTATATAATATTGGCAATAATATGAACAGGTATTTAAATGAAAAAGAAATGTTTAGTTACATTCATTTTAAAACTATGTTAATTAACTCAGTTCAATTATAACTAAGTTACAACAAAAGTGGCTAACTTGCTATTTTGGTGATAACTCAACCAGACTGGCGCAGGTGGCATCATATCAGGTAGCCATCTCAGTCCCTCATGCCTTCTAAATCACATTTGAAACTCTGCTGAGAGCGAACTGCCGCCAATGAAACACACACACACACACACACACACAGTATTTGTAGTGTCACAGTTTGTTCCCACCTTCTCTCTTCACACTGTCAAAACGTCTCCCCCAACGCCTTCTCTTTTTGAGCCCAGCCAAGACTCTAGAGGTACAATGTTTGCTCCTCGTACTTTTCTTTCTTTCTTTTTTTTTTTTCACCCTCAGGTAGCCGCTGTAAGATGCACAATGTGTGTCTCCGCTAACACTGCAAGGACACGAAACATGCAGTTTGGGAAATCATAAGACACGACAGAGGAAGAGGAGAAAGGAGGGAGGAGGAAAGAGGGAAGGAGTGAGAGCGAAAACAAGAATGTGACAGAAAAGTACAAGCAAAAGAGTAAGGGAGAGGAGCACGAAGTTAAGAACAAATGAGGGTGAAAGAGAGAAAGAGACCACGGCTTGCGGTGGAGGAAACACTCCTTTATTTATTTATTTTTACACAAAGCCTGAATGTAAGTAAGTAAAGCAGCCAGCTGGGCCTCAGTCTCTCAGCAGTGTGTCGGAGCCTGTCACCGCCACCGCCACCGAGACAGCTACAAGTTTACAACAGCTGCCGACTAATGTTTGATCAGTGATAAAATATGCCGGGGTGACAACATCATGCTGCCCATGCATTTGTGGGGGCCTTGCGCATTAAAAATTCAGTGCCTGGCAAGTATGGAGGGCCCTGATGGCCTCAGTGCTGCTGCTGCAGCTCCCCACCCGCTCTCCCCTCCCCAAAGGTACACCCAGGGATGGAGACAACTTCACAAGATGTCACAAACCATCTCTGTTTTGTGTTCACCGGGTGAGCCTTCCTCTGAGTAAACCCGCCCTCACGTCAGCTTTTGTACCAGAGGACCGCCGCTGAGGCCTCCGGTGCCACACAGGCAGAGAGGAAGAAGTCAACAGAAAGACAGTGACGGTGGACAAATTGGGCAAATGTGGATGACATGTTCCACATATTACGGTGAGCACTGTGGAAAAAGATGACAAACAATGAAGGAGATACGAGTCAAGTAAAACAACTATGAAGATGTGTTTTTTACTTATTTTCCAGTGTTTGCTTATGATCATTAATCACTTATTGTGTGATAACAGCATTTTTTTTTTTTCAAAATAATCTTTTTAAGATCTCAGAAGAGAAAGTCTCCTTGTCATGTCCTTTTCTGGCTTTCCGTACACTTTGATTTACTAAAATAAATCGTTTAGATGTTAGAAAACTCCATCTGTACGATGTGCTTCATAAAGGTATTTAGACAGTATATAAGGTTATTAAGAGATGCAATTTCGTCCTGTCTTTTCGGAGGCATTTCCAGCCGTCTGCTTGTCTGTTTGTTTGCGGTGAAGCCAACATCATGGGCATGCCAAGGAGAGTCTCCTGGTAAATGTCAACTGTCAGAGAATTGAGGCCTCCTCATCAATCGCCCTGCCATGGAGCTCTGGGCAATGAAACCCCTCCGAGGAACACTGGAGAGATAGAGAGCGGAAAAGAGAGGGAACACAATGGCACTGAATAACTGAAGGAAGTCATGGTCAAAAAAAAGAGAGAGGGAGAGAGGAGAGAATGTGAGCAATTCAGATTTCCTTTCCCCTGTGACAAGGTCCTCTGACAGTTTTGTTGCCAGCAGTCTGAGCAGTAGGCTATGATTGCCAGAGTGCATTAGAGGCCCTGTGTGTAATTTGACATCTCAATATTGAAATAGTAATGCATCCTCACACAGCATAAATTGCTGCCTAGTAATTGGATTCCAGACATGCGGTACAGGGAACCGAGATGTCCTTGCAAGCTTGATAATGCTGTGTCATGGTAGCTGGAGAGAGAGAGAGAGAAGAGCTAAATGATGTTAAAATGAAGAAAAATTATTAAAAAATAAATTTGATGTTTCACAATTTGAAAACGTTTTACCCATCCATAGATTGTAGACATTTTCTTCTGTGATATGGGGCCATATTAGATTTTTATTTTTAAAGTCTGGTAAGCACTTTTACAGTACACGTCAAACCACATTCAACATGTACTGTAACCCCCCCTTCATGGACACACACCTGTGCAGTGCGCACAGCACATCCTTTGCTCTTTTGTTCCTACTTGTTCAGTTGCGGCTTCTTGCCCACCTAAATAATTCAGTCCAAGTGAGAATCAGCATATCTTACAGCATACTTAACATGCCAAAAAGAGCAACAGACAAGGGACAGGAGGCCCAGCTTCAATTAGGTCTTTTGTTACAAACAATAGGCCGACAAATTCATTTTGTTACAATGCCCGCTGAATTGTGAGCCATCAATTTTGTACCTGGCTCTTTCCTCCACCCCCTCTCCCCTCCTCTCGTGTTTTTTTGTTTTGCTAATGCTGTTGACGTCCGTGCCCACTCCCTTTCCCTGCCTCGTTTTATCATTACACCATGAGCCCCGGGTATCAGGTGTTTGTGTGTGCGTGTGTAGACATACATGTGTGTGTGGGTGTACGTGCATGTCCACGGTCCTGGGTATTGTGTTACCTGGGATCAAGTGACGGTGGAGCCTCGAAAAGAGTCGGCTATTCTTCAGGGTCGCTGAGATACTGCTGACTAATTGGATGAGGTGTAAGTCAAGCCAACAGGCCTCAGACTTTGATGTGACACACAGCAGCGAGAGCGAGACAGAGAGAGAGGGAGGAAGACAGAAAGGTGCCGCACGCACGTCACTGTTTGTTCCAAACACACACCCTTTCGTACCCCACCTCCACCTGTTCACAGACACATACACACGCACGTGGCGCCATGCAAATGGTTACGATCCACTTCGTTTATGGCGGTTCATTAATCTTTTAACCACTTCTTTGGTTTCCTTATGTTTAGCTACTTGCTTTTCATTTGCTCCTCCTTGTTTGTTTGCTGTTGTCATTGTATGCAGGAAATGTAGAAGGTAATTGACCAATGCCGATTAAATTTTTGCCTTCACGATGGTAAAAAAAAAACAAAACAAATGCAGTAGATTTAGAGTAAAACAATAAGCAGATCTGTGAAGTAGTGATGGTATTTTTGTTATTTAACTGATCTGCACTGGGAGTAGGAATTGAAACTGCTTCGTATTAATCTTGATGACATTGTACCGAGATAACCTCATATTTTATGATTTTATGAACATGAAGTGTGTAAGAGCAATGGCACAGGAAAATAATTTTAAAAAAAGTATTCCTCTCTCTATTTTATTCTTTTTTGGAATATTTTTGTCACCTCTGAAAAGAGAGCAGAGTGGAAGTTTAATAAGATGATAAAATAACGTAAGTATATAATGAAATGTTTGTGTTTCATTAGTTATTAATTAAACAAAAAAAAAAAACAGCTTTAATAAGTTATGAAAAGAGCACTTTGATCAGGTTTTAAACATTATGATACGATTATATATTACATGAAATTACATGGAAATTTAAATAAGAAAAAAATGGGACATTGCATCATAATAATACAGTAATATAAAGCATACAGTAATAAAGATTCAAGTACTGACAGGATATAAAAAATAAACGACATGTAGAGATTTGTGTGTTGTTGTTAAAAATACATATATATATATTTAAGTATTTAAGTAATCAAAATGTGACAATGGTTGATATGTTACTGATTAGAGGTATAGTGCTATATAATACTCCAGATGTGTTCACTTTACTGTACTTTGGTAGAAATTTAGATAACGGCTTACCGATGCAATCTGGTAGCGGCACACGCAGACTGAAAGCTATTCATCAAAAATGTCATATGAGCATGAGTAGAAAATACTAATGACAAATTAGCATAATCAACAGCAACTTAGAAACTGGTCTCAGGTCCTGAGGTTTTGAAAACAGACAGCATTGAATAGTTAGCTGACAGTGGTCATACAGAACAGGTGATGAGGGTTCAGGATACTGCAGCTTCATCAGCTCACTATCATAAGTTGTGTCCGCTCTGGAGCTGTCTCCAGCTTGTCAAGGCTGACTTCTAGAACAGAACCGGCCTTTATCACCAATTTGTTAATCCTGTCATAGCGCTGCCTTTCTAAAAAAATGTCACTGATCAGGACAGCGTAGTGGCAGCAACGGATTATGCGGAAAAGAAAAAGAAATACTCTGCTAGATGTGCTGAAATACTTCTGCTTTTGTGTTGTGATACCATCAGATATTTAAAAGGTGGAGCTTGTCACAAGCTCTCGCTACTCCTGGCCTAAAGAGTTAGAAAAAAAGAGGCAGTGAAAAAAAAAAAAAAGAAGAAAATGGGGTGGAGGGGAGCTGGGGTGTGTGGGGTGAAGTTACAGCAACAGCTGGTGTATCCTGGGATGCTGGCCAGGATGTTGACTCTCTCTTTCACTTCCCATCTGCTTTCATATTACCTACAATCCCTTGTCTACATTCCCTCCTGCTCGAACTCTCTGCCCTTACCTACTGTATATTTCCACGTCTTGACCTGTATCTGCCTTACTTCTTTTTATTTTGTGTGTGTTTGTCTCTTTTTTTTCTTCATAATGTGAGTCAAGGATACCCCAGGAGAAGATAAGACGGGACACCTACCATACTGTGCTGTATTGAAGGGTCCAACTGTGGAAGCCATCAGGGCCCACTTCCTCAGACAGTGTAATCAATTTCTGTAATGAATGAAGATGATTCACAAACAAACACCGCTGACACAGAATCAACCCCATGAAGTTTAGCCTCATTTCAATAACCTTTAAAAGACAATGTTCCTCTCTTTGTTTTTTTTTTTAAGGAGTGGTAAAGTAAGCTGGGAGAGAGCAGCTGCTATGGCATGCCGCAATCACAGATATTAACCTTTAAAATGTTGTGAGGAATTATTAAAGCAGCTGCACCCAGACACATACTGTACATACACACACGGAGGGATTTGAGTGCGCTCCACAACTTAATGCCACATTGTTGCCTCCCTTTTTAAATGTCACGACAGGACATGCCATATTGAATGTAATTATGATATGAACACATTGTGGTGCCTAATGTTGTGTGCTCCATTCACCGCGTTCAATTGTCTGACGCTTTTGGGTTTTTTTTTTTTTTTTTCAAATGGTAAAATCACAGAGAGGCCATTGTACATCTTCGAAGAGACTGACATGTTCCACATTGTTAAAATAATCCCTTTAAAATGTGTGAAATAATTTTGTTTCCATAATCCCTAAAATCCCCAGTAAGTATTACAGGGCAAGGAATGGTTGGGAAATGACTATTTACACAAGAAAAGAGGGACTCATTAAGGGTATTTCACTGCAAGGGTAATTTGACATGCAATTTGCAGTAAAATGCTTAAAAAAGAAAGAAAGAAAAAAAAAAGAGTCGGCTCCATAGGCTTCTCATCTGCCTTTAACTAACTCATCGCGCCACCCTACGTTGTTAGAAGTGCTACTTGCCCTCTCTATTCACAGTGGGCTTTAATCTTAAGCAGGTAGCGCAATCATTGGAGTGTCTGTACAACTGCCGGGACTTTTTTTTTTTTGATTCAGAGTGCTGTTTATTAGCTTGAAGCATCTGGGCAAGGATCTTGTGATTAATTGGGGTGAGCCGCCCCTGATATAACAAGGTCAGCCCTCGCCAAGCCTTCTCCACTCTTTCCATTTACATCAATTAGAACTAAGAGGGATAGAGCTGTGCCTTGGGCCGACACACACACACATACACACACAGACGTATGTGTGAGACAGGGAACACAGAGAGACAATGTGTGTGAGAAGGATAATTGTATGGTGAAAATGTGTATGTGTGTGAGAGAGAGAGAGAGAGAGAGAGAAATCATATACGTTGCTCCAGTCAATCTTAGTTTAAATATAGCTCAGCGAATGGCCTTTAATTAATTTAATGCAAATGAGACTTTTTGCTATATGTTTCTGTACTGCTATAGTCAGTTTGCTACTACCACTGTACCACATCAGCCAATTAGAGAGCCAGGGTGTTACTGCTGAAGGAGAAAGAATGTGATTAATCTAATAACAATGTAGAAATTGATGCAACGCGGTGAAAAAAAACAAAACAAACAAACAAACTACAACAACAACAACAACAAAAAAAAAAAAAAAAAAATATATATATATATATGTAAGAAAGCAGATTCATATAATTGTTTCTTTTGGGCATCCTTTTATGTCTTCAGTTCTTTGTTTTCATTGTGTTTTTATTATGCATTTAACATTTTTTTATAGCGGTGGTGAGAGGGTATCGATTCCTTGGATCCATTATATAAGCTGCTGTCTGGCCCACACTCTTTAGACTGTGTTGCAAATTGGTAGTGTCAAAGCATCCTCTGGCTTTGTTTCTTGGTCCCTGATTAACTTTATATTCATTAGTAAATCATATTAGTGATTATATGCTCATCAACTCGGGATCCCCCTTCTGTGGCAGTGGCAGCCCACCCACTCACTGAAATTATGAATGCTATTATGGAGGCACACACACACACACACACACACACACAGTCTGAAAACCATCCAAATACAGCATGTACAGTAGAGGGCGTTTTCTATTACTTCAGACAGAGGGCGGCCTTGTGTCAGCTACCTCTCTCTCTCTCTCTCTCTCTCTCTCTCTCTCTCTCTCTCTGATCTGCCAGTCATATGGAGGAACACAGCAGTGCAAAGACACATATTGAGAAGAAAGACCATTATATAGCATATCTCTAAAATGTGACAGTTCAATATTTATTGCGGTTATTTTACAGCTTTTTTTTGTGATCATGCAGGATTGTTTTGCACTGTGACACAAGTGGAAATAAACAGTAGAGACAGACACGGTTTAATTAATTCAATGACTGTGTTCCCTTTGTATAAACACTCTGGTTGGTGTTGCGTTCAAAGAACACTCAGGGGAGTTACAATGCGTAAATCAAATGTATTAACTATTTTGCATCTGTTTTAACTTGAAATAGATTTCAGTGAGTTTCTAAAGAGCGATCTTACAATCATTAAAGTCTCACTTTGTACAGAAGTAAAGCTGTATTACTCTAACTTAGACAACACTTGTTTAACTTGACATGGATTCTATGTGGCTTATATTATGCCCACATTTAATCATCTCATCGAGTGGACATTGTAACAGCGTTTTAGAACAGATGTAAGCAATATCACCATGACTGCCATAATTGGCCCTGATTGGTCATAATGTGTGGGAGAGAAAAGGAAGAAAAACAATAGACAGTAAAAAAAAAAAAAAAAGATGGCTGACCACAACGTTTTCTTCACCATCAGATAAGGAGACAATACGTGGATGAACATATGTTTTCGACTGTAGATTATGACAGAGCACTGTTATTTCCTGTACGAATACACTTTCAATTTCCTGCCCGGCACTTTAGTTTTATTACATTGATAACACGATACCATCGGCCGTAGCCATGGGGACGAACCGACAGTGCTTACAATAGAAGAGAGTGATAAGAGAAATGATGTGAAAGACAGAATAAAAGAGAGGCTAGGATAGGGCCGAGAATAATCAGTCCCTGACAGAAGTCTGGTTGCAGCCAGCAGGACGATCATAATTACTATTATCTAGCTATTAGTTACAGAATGTTATAAAGAACACCATTCTTCCAATTATGGCTCTGGAGTCCTTTTCGAGACATTTTGACTGGGTTTCTTTGTAGACTCTTCAGTGCAACTCAGTGTGCAGACAGTGAGCTATAGCGCTGTGTTAAAAGACTGATATCACATCCATTTGTTCATTTGATGGAGAGTGTGAAAGAGATTTCATAAACTGTTCACTTTAAAGTCATGGCTGCTCGTAGCAAAATCCGTGTTTGGAAATGACTGTACTGATGAGATGGATTCAACTATTCAAGACAGATGAAAAGTGTTTCTGTAGGAGAACGGAAAATGTGTGTGAAAATGCCTGTTTATGTGCCTGAGTGTATATCTGTGCAGAGATACAAGCACATATCTATATGTTTATTTCTCTCTGTCCTCTCTCCTGTCCATGTGTCCCCTTGGGCATTCAGTCAATGACCCCTTGTTTCCACAAAGGTCCACAAAACGATTTCCTAGCTGCTCCGCAAATTTCCAGCCAGGTCCTGATCCCCACTTAGACCAATTGGAGTCAATTTGTTATTGCAAATATAAATTTGGTAACTTGTAATATCCAGTGAGCCAGGCAGGGGAGGGCACTGGCAAAGGCCAATGCTATTTTCACTTCTGACCCCTCATTGAGGCGAGCCTTTGTTAGCTTAGGCATTCAGCTGCCAATCACAGCAGAGTTTTTCATTAAATTCACTTGAGAAACTCCCCAGGTCCCAACTGGGCAGCTACCACAAGAATTCATGGGATGGGGGGATTCTTTTGAAAATAACTACGGAAGAATTGCTGACCTGGTTCTCATTGCTGTGTTTAAATATGTCCATAAACAGCAAGGGGAAATATGCTCCTACCTATTTTAATTCAGCAGCTTTTAAGACTGGCATTGAGAATTTAAATAAATAAATATAATTTAAATAGGACTGTCATAGGGAAGGTATGGAGCTAAATGAGACAACCACTATTTTATTAATTCAAGCCATAATGTTTGATTGAAAGTGTCTTTAAACATTACTATGAAAACACTTTAATATACTATCAATTACTAAGACTTACTATCTGACTTTAAAATATATATATAAAAAAATAAATGCATAGAAAATCAGACTTTGTCGTAATGCACAAGTCACAAGTAATTGTGTAATTAGTGTATATGTGGTGTGGGTGTGTTTCTGCTATGTGGGGTTAAGGGGCCAAGAGTGGGCAGTGCGAGTGTGAATACTTGCTTGACTCTTTGGCCTGAGGCAACATAGAGACACATGCACTCTTTCGGCCCAGTCCGATTCCCCCTGAAGCGGTTGACATTTCCCCCAGAAGGATAATTGAGGAATAACATTTGCGTTACAATTTAACATGACCCCTGCCTTTGGAAGCCCTTTCATATTACCTAACTGAAGATGGCTGCTGACACCCACTTAGGCAGGGGAGATGATGTGTGTGTGTGTGTGTGTGTGTGTGTGTGTGTGTGTGTGTGTGCATCTGTGTCCATTTTTGTCTGTGTTTCCACTCTGTGTTCACCTTCTTGTGTGTGTGTGTGTGAATGCTTGTGTTCTTTTGCATGTAGGTGTATTTGTGCGTGTGTGGGTGTCCGTAGCCATCCAACATATGGGAGGTGGATGGATGGCTTCAGGCTCAGTGATAGGGTATTGTTGATGTTAGAGGAAAGAAAGGGAAAAGAGCTTATTATTACAATGGCAGAGTCAATGTCAAGAGGAGCTGTGCTGACCTTTTCAAGTCTTTGCCTAGCAACTATTAAAAAAATGTATTAGGGCGGGGGATGGTGTGCATGTGTGTGTGTGTGTGTGTTTGTGTCCACGTGGCAGTGTGCACTTTGTACATGTGTGCAAGACTCAGAGGTAGTGACATGAAGCAGCCGCTAAAAGCTAAGGTTAATGGATTGACTGTTACCTGTTCTCGAGGCTTAACATTGGCCCATACACAAGGGGAATCATCCACGGCTGCTTCAACAGCCTCAGTGCTTCTGCTGGAAGGCTAAATTAACAGAGCTGTGGCTTGTTTGTTTTAGGAATTTTGGAGGGTTTATCTCAGTCAAGGATACAAGGTCGAGACACAGTCTTTAATCACTGTACCTCACAGTGATGGCTTTATCCTGAGGTAGTGGGTGGTGCTTTCACTTTATGCTGTGTACACAGTGGACACAATCCTAGGAAACGTTTCGGTGCGACACTGACATCAGCTTTACTTCATGGTGAGTGTGTTCAGGCTGAAGGCTTTAACTCTGCATACATTCAAATGGAATAAATTGGATACAAATTCAAAAGAAACTATTCTAAATATGTGTGATTTTGAGGAAACTTTAAATACAATAAGATTATGGGGCAAGGTTTCCCTGAAGATGAGTGAGGACAAAGTTGACCATCCTGATATCCAAAGGGAAGAATCTTTTTCTTTACCATGTCTGTGTTGAACTATGTTTTCTTAGAAGCTGGAACAGCTGGATTTGTGAGGATACTGAATTAAAAACCACTGTTGTTTCTTCCATTGATCTTATAAATGAAGGTTTATGAGACTTTATTGACTGAATATGAGAGGGAAAAAAAAAAAATCCTTGACCTTAATCCTTAGAATTTCAGTCCTGGTTGAGTTAGCAACACCTGTAGTTACTGGTGGTAACTACAGCAAAGACTCCTTGAACAACTGCTTTGCTTTTTAGAAATACAACAGAAGGGCCATTGGTGTAGCTGTATACAGTGCAACCAAACAAATTCAAGTCATGGTAAAAATGAGAAACTCATGCGTGCATGAGAAGGCAATGTGGATCCAAAGTGGGAATTCTTGAACTGATTTCTTGAAAATATAGGAAGTATAATTGTATAACTAGCTTTCAATAAAAAATAAATAAAATAAATATCATGTGATTCTTAAATATGTCATGAAATGAACCTAATCTACTAGCTTCACTGTGAATCATGACATCCGATATGATATGATTTGCAGTGGACCATGTTTATGTCACACTGACAAGAGGGATATTCCACAATTACCATTTTTTTTAGGGAAATTACGTAAGTATTCTGTAATACTGATTTTGTGTCTGGTCACTATGTTACTTCTTAGTGCTGCAGTATTGAAGGTTGCGTTATAAAGTAGCCCTTCTACATTAACTATATCGTTACTCTGCAATGCTATTCCCATTCCTCATCATCAGAGCAGCCAGGCACACCGTTTCACACCAGCTCGCTCCATACCAACTGCCTTCCACTGATAAATGAGAGGATTAGTGACTGGTACACTTTATTAAAAAGTAATAACAATTTTTGTTGGCATCCTTCACGTGGTAAGGAGTGCCATGAATCACAGGATATTGGCTGTCTGTATCTGATGAATGCATCGTTTACCAGCCGAGGAGTTATTTAGTAGCGGCTATTAATTTAAATCACATTTATCTCCCCCCTCTAGCTCGGGATGGGGGAAACACAAGCTCTGCAGTGGAAGGAAAGCTGAGAGCAAAGACTTCACAGAATGGATATCAAGCTATTATATCAAGGCATTTTTCCTCCATATGGCTAAAATGACAACTCTGGATTTTGATACTGATACTTGATAGTTTTGCTGTTGCGTAAAGCTTTAATGCCTGACATATAATGTTGACTCGGATACTGAGTAGCTGCAACTCTCTAGGATGCTCAGCAAAAGTATAGTTGTCCATATCTAAGGTAGCCATTTTACCACGTGTGCACCAAACCCACACTTATCTTATGATATCAGTATGAAACAATGTGTGGCAACAAGCAACTGCATTTCAAAAATGAGAAGGCAAATCACAAGTCCGTCTGGCAATAAAAATCCTTGGTATATTAACAACATCAGAGACATTATAAGTTGCTTTACTTGCAATAAATCTGTTTCTCTTACGCTTAATATTCTACTAATTGGTGATATTTCTGAAGAGTCGTACAACCCATAAAAGCCTAATAGGCTGAAATGCCACACATACTTTCATATGTCATGTTTGGAAGCTATAGTCAGTCTTTGACATCTCTCACCCACAAGGCCATGTGATGAAACGTTGGTGGTCCTTCATTTCCTTTTTCCTGTAAAAGAGTTTCAAGGCTATCCAAACATAAAATGCAGGGCTCATGTAAACACATAACATCCTCAGCCAGACACATCATCAATTATTCAAAGCAATAACAATGTCTCAAGACATGCATGTGGCCTGTGCATTTGGGATTTTGAGGCAGGCACACCTGACCAGTTTGTCGACTGAAGATTAGTTTTTATGTTCCTTTCACAGGACAATAGACTTTATAAGATCATCCACTGTTTACTAAACACATGCTGACTCTGACTTTTCATATGTGCATTTGATTCTTCTTTGGGTTTTAATTCTCTTAACACAGTAACTTAACCGATTACTTTCACTTCACTACTTACAAGAAAAAAAAAAAAAAAATCTCTGAACAATAAATTATTTCCCCTTTTTTTGGTTTGCACAATAGAACGTTTGAGCAAAGTTGACATTTACAGCTGTGATAATAAGAAAATATAGGCAGCGATGTATGGGTGTAAAACTGTAATGAAGTCGACTATTAGTGAAAATAACTTCTGGGTGACCTTAAAGCTTAGGAGCCACAGTCCAATTTACCAGGTTCCTCATAAACAAGCCCAGACTCATATTTAGTCTGGGCTTAAACTTAATTAAATAGGCAGATAGGAGCATTTACACTGGAAATGTGTGCACCTACAGCCTAAGTATATATGCTACGTCATATTTGCTTAACCTTCCTGTGGACTCCAAAGGTGCGTCTGGTAATTGAAACATAACAGAATTAGGTTACAAATGTCTAACAGAGCTCTGTGTGTACAGTAGAAGCCCATACACCGCTGAGCTTAGCACATGTTTTCATTTAATTAGTTTTTCATTTGGCCATGAATGCCTTGTGTCAATACGGGCAAACAAGTTGCTGTAGAGGATTTTCTGTGTGCATGAGTTATACCCAAATATATGTGTTCATTTTGATTTTCTGCTACCCTCACTTGGCAAAATATTGACAAGCAAGATATTCATGAGTGCTAAACTGGGGTTGTAGTTGGCCCTGTCACATATCGCTACGTTAACCTGGCACAGAAATCAACAGCTGATTTTTAAAATATCATCTACTTTTTATGTATTGATTAAAATTGCGCAGACATCTTGAATCTGTTGCTTCCATCTATATGATCTTGACAGTGAAACACTGTTTTGATTTTTTTTTTTTACCGCCCCCCCTTCTCTTCTCACACAGGCACCTGAGTAAGTGTGTCAAAAGTGAAGCTCAAAGAAGTCTGAAACGCTAAAAGCTAAGGTACGGCTGACTGCGAAGTGCTATTGATCTTTTTTTATCTTTGGTGTTAAGGAGGAATGCATCTCCCCTGTCAACTCCTTTTGCCTTGAATCTTCACTGCACCCGAGCACACGAGCAGCTCCCTGAGCAGAGGCTTCACAAAGACACTTTCGGGGATTTACATTTGTTGTTAAAACCGACAAAGCTGCACGCATCAATTTTTATTGTTCAGGCTTCATATGCAACATGAGTACGATGACAAAGAATGAAATGTTGATCAACAACTGACTGCATTATTTAAATGATGTTAGGTCTGCATATTTGTCTGTTTGTAGTTGAGTGTTATGTTTCTGCATGACTGCCTGCATTTTGTGTGTTTTTTTGTTTGTTTGTTTGTTTGTTTGTTTTGTTTTGTTTTTTTTATATGTTCTGCAGAGTCATACCCGCAAATCAGATAAATCAGAAAAGGTGTGAGGATAACTAGCAAAGGTTACCTTATTTTCACTTTAGAAAAGTTGACTTTTTGATACTGTGGGAGGGTTTTGTGGCACATTGGTGATATCTATCTATATTCTCACTGAACTGTCACTCTGTCCTGATGATTAATGTAAAAGAGTTTGACAGAATTCCAGACCTCATGTCCCTCCTGGGCGACGAGTGATAATCTGCCTGCTCAAGGCAGCTCTCGAGTGGGAAGGGAAGCAGCATAGGGCCTCCTGTCCCAGGTGAAGAGCCCCAGGGGCTGGGGTGTAAAGCCTGGAGGCTGCCCAGGTGTTCACAGTTATTACTGACTGTCTGTCCCGGCTGGGGAGAGAACAGCACAAATATCAGTGAATGTAACATTTGTGATCACTGTCAGGTTGTTCTGACTGACTTTCTGCCTCTTGCTCTTGTCCTTTCTGACCTTTCACACGCACACAGACAGACACTTTGCTTTGAAATGTTTAACTGCTGTTCACTGCTGAGAATCATTACTGGAATTACCTTTTAAACCATTTAAGGACTTCCTGTGTAAATCATATCTGCTTGAGTATATATATATATATATATATATATATATATATATATATATATATATATATGTTGTGAAAATTGCTCACCATTATTATTAACTGACTTCATTTTTCAACCTAGTTTAAAATTAAATTTGAACACAGTGCTCCTGTATCTCGACTGTGGAGGAATGAAAGCTGGCAGAGAGGCAGTATAATTTCTAGGGCGCAAAGCCAACACTAGATGGCTGCAGATAATGCAGAAAAGGAGCTAATGATACACACTTACTGTAGGCAGGGTGACAGAGAGAGAGAGAGAGAGAGAGAGAGAGAGAGAGAGAGAGAGAGGGTGGTTGGGGTTGGGGGGAGATGTGAGAGTGGAGGGGAGAGTGAATAAAGCAAGGGAAGTCTGGAGTGAAGGGAGACATTAAAAGAGAAGGAAGAGCAATGAATGGGATTTTTTTTCAGAGACAGTTATACATTGATATTAGCATAGATCTATTCACATGTCTGTTCACATTTTTTTAAGATACAATAGATGACATTTCTGTCTCATATTCAAACATATGATTATTACCCCTATAACCAGTCTGAGATTTGTTGAATTTCAGGCTTGGGAGTAACCCATAACCAAAATCGACAGATGTCACTTCGTCTGAATCTAATGGTGCCACAAATCAAATATGTGTCAGCTGTTGTGACTGGAGCATTCAGATTTGTAATGATCAAACAAACAATAACGCTGGTTTTGCCCTAGTTTTAAGACAAAAAAATGATAGGACTGATTTGTCTTAAGGACAATTTCAATTTATTTAGTGTGATGACAATGTATAGTTTGATAGTCTGATAGAGTGCAATCCACCAATAGATATTACATTTCAAATGAGAACATAGATTGTTCCTGGGCCAAAATAGGTGGTATACATCTCTTTGTCTATGAAAAGATTAAGCTATTTCACAATCAATAGAGCAGTCAGAATACATTTTTATTGGGGGCATTACACCGCAAATGAATTGTAGAGCTTGGTAAAAGCCAATTGGATAGTTGATGGAATATCTGTGAGCGTCTGTCTGACAATTGGTTATATTTCCAGAACATGTAGATTAATGGTGTTCACAGCGTGCCACATCTTGGGCATTCATTACACACACACACACACACACACACACACACACACACACACACACACACACACACTCACTTGCACTTCATTTCATACCACTCAGTGCCCAAAAGAAGGTGTAGCGAGAGGAATAACAAGAGTCATTGATTCTCTCTAAAAGGTGAGAGGAGGATCATAATCTCACAGGAGGGGGAAGTCTTGAATGTAGTTTAAATATGTTCTCAGCGCCTCTGAAAAATGTATCACTTTCAAAATGCAATTGGCGCATTTGCTTGGACTTTATAGCATTTTCGTCTACAGCTGCTAAGGGAATAAATTGGAATGGGGGGGAATATAAAGGAAAGGTCTTTATCAGGATTGGCTCAGACAGACTTATTAAGCTCTGCTACGGTATGTACAGTAGTGGAGACCCTTGTCTGAGGCGCAGATCACAGCATGAACATCAGTAGAGAGATTGGCCTTATAAAC
The DNA here is from genome assembly GCA_028641955.1 of Protonibea diacanthus. Taxonomy (NCBI): domain Eukaryota; kingdom Metazoa; phylum Chordata; class Actinopteri; family Sciaenidae; genus Protonibea; species Protonibea diacanthus. The sequence goes on along the minus strand of CM053983.1, from coordinate 10,453,540 downwards.
TGTGGGGTATAAGTAATGTAATAGATGTCCACGGTTTTGGGACTTCTGTGTTATTTATGCTTTGTGATTTCAGGGCGACTATCTCCATTATTGAGATAAAGAGGCTGGTTAAAGTATAGGTATGATCTACAGAAAGCGTGCATTGTTTCTCTACCCTTCATACATTTGTAAGAAAAGAGAAAAATGTAACCAAGCAATCAGCCAGCACAAGTCATTTCAGATTATTATTTAGATTGATTGGGTGTGAACTCACATCCTACAGTAATAGTCTTTCTGTTGGAGAGCTAAGGAGTCCGACAGGTATAAACGTCATGAAGATTTGTCACTGGGATGTCACACCAACTTTGAAGCTGATCATGAACTCACACCTTTGGAAATCAAGGGAATTAAACGCGACAATCTTACACATGTTTTAATGATTTATACCTCTTCTTGAAATTCATTCAATTTCAAACCAAAACACTATCAATATGTGCAGCTGGCACCTTCAGTCACAACAACACAAGCAAGATGTTTGGAAAGCTGTAATTGAAATTATCCAGCCAGATGAGTGGAGCTACCTGACTGACAGAATGAGGAAGGAAACTCATTTTAAGGTATGTGGTCACACTCGCTGGTGAATATTTTGCTTCCTTTTGTGAATGGGAAACGGATGCCCATGATGACAGCTGAGTAACAAATCTGAAAGTAGGCGCACTGAAAAATAAATCAACTTTCTGATTTCACAAGGCCTGTTCGATGAGTTGTGAGGAACTTCATCTTAGATATTGGGCTGAGGGCACCTACACACACACACACACTTGTGCATGAATATATCCATTTGTTCACGTACAAACACACATGCACGCACAAGTTGATTATATATACAGTATATATACATATGTATTTCCTCTCCTGGTAATTGGATTTGAAACAGACTGCAAAATAATGCAATTCAATTTGGATTCTTTCCAAATTGGGACAGAGATTCAAACGCCTGTGACAGCAAACATATCTTTTATTAGAATATCTGATTCATCAGCTAGAGAGCAGTAAACAGGGACAGATAAAAGTTCCTTTAAACATCCATTAACATTTCTTTTACACCGAGCTGCAAATTACATTCAATATTTGCTTTTTAACACTGCATGAATGCCAGCTTCCTACAGAACAAAAGAACAGTATTTCTCTGGTCCATGATCAAATATCACAGTAGAAGCAGTGTGCAGTCAGATTGGCTGACACACATGCTCTTTGAGGGCAGCCTAACAATCTACATACAATAGCTCTCCGTGAGTTAAATTAGACTCTCCCTAAAAGGGAATTTGATTCTTATTTCAGAACTTCAGAGGCATGTTCATTACATCGGCAAACAACATCCAGCAATGAGTGATCTGACATCGACAGGCTTTGTTGTTACAAAAATGCAAATACCCACGATGCAGGATGGGTGCAAATATGGAGGCAACACACATTCTCCCTTTCAGTTCAAATTAAGAAGAAGGCAAAGAAAAGTGGTTCCATCGGGACGTGTTATCCTCTTCTCTGAGTTTATCTGGGTAAAGAAATTATTGGAGCAGCTGCTTTTAGACGGAAATAAACAGAATTATAAAGAGATTGTGATAAAATTGTATTTGGGTGATACATCAATGCATCATTAAGCTTCAAAAACAAAGTTTTGGTCGTTAATTACTGGAGTTCACTCTCTATGAATTGTTTTAGCGATATTGAGGGTCTCTCCCAAACAAACATTCATTCCATGAAGAACAACAATCTTCAGCTGCAGCATGGACTGTAGAAGCCAGAATAAAGTGACAACTTCCTGTGACCTGGAAATATTTTTTCTTGACTTAACATGTTGCTCATGTTTGCCATCAGCCTTACACAGATCTGGGCTTATGTGTGGCCCCATAAACTGTCCATCAATATTTGACTGATTAGTCATGAAATATTTAAAGATTATTAAGTGCACTAGTACACATGGATATTTTATGTGCAGCATATTATTCTTAGGAATATTTGATTTGACTGATGTTTTAATTCAATATAATTACATGATTTCTTCAACATCTTTAGATGTTCAAGGTCCATATCGTTTGCATTGTAGGGGGATAGTCAAGTTTTGACTATCTTTATAAGTTACTTTCATCACTGGAGTACAGACCATTTTGTATTTGTTCTGTATTCAGGCAGAAATAATACTACAGGGAACAATGTATTTATCTCCTGATGTTGGAAGCAGGGCTCCTCGAGGGTTGGCCTGGGGCCTGAGTACCAGAGAACAGGACAGGGAGTCCCTTGTTACAATGCGGGTAGCATATTCAGGGGGCAAACAAGTCACAGAAGAGCGGTTATTTGTGGATGTAGCAGAACTTCCTCCAGCATTCAGAACTTTCTTTACTTTACACATCGTTGGGATATTAAGTTAGTCAGATCATTTCCCTCATAATGATTGGAGATAATTCTGCATATTTCAAATCAAATGTGGGATTTGTTAATCTCAGTTCACATTTTGGCTCTTACTATAAATGTTTCCTCACACAATTTAAATTGCTTGCCAACAGAAATGTTTCAATTACATGTGGCCAGAGTATAGGTTAATCAAACAATCCGTTCATATTTTCTTTTTTTTCCCCCAATCATTCATGTGATTATTTTGTTAATGGTCCAAATGGCTGTCATAGACACACACAAACCTTTCCTGCTTCACACTTGGCTGCCCAGAGAGATAGAGTAACTGCCTTAATTCATCATCATGGGACTCCTATCATGCCCCGCGGCATAATAATATAGTATGCATATGACCTTTGTTAATTAATGATATATTCTTTAATATTAACACGCTATGGTCAAGGTAAACGGGGATCGGAGTTAATTTAATTAAGTGCATGGCTTCACGATCCTGTGGTTATGTTTCAGTGGTTTCATTGAATTCTGGGTTACTCATCACCCTTGTTTCACACCACCTCTGTGTTCGGTCATCATCACTTAGAAAAAAAAAGATAATTAGCATATATACATCTAGCAGAAGGAGTTTCGGGAACACTTTACCCAATGAAACCATTACCTCAAGGAGTAGTATCCATAATTTACCTACATTCTACCTACGCCTTGGTTTTGTAGTTGAAGATAACACACATGATGAAAACTCGCTGTGTGTCTTTAATACATGTTAAGATAAGACATGGTTGTTTGTTTTCATAATGAAAACAATGCCAACCATAATTAAAGCTAGTATCAAATTCAGTCCCTACCCCCATACGCTTAAAATTTAAAAAGGTCACTGGGAGCAGCCTTGCATGTTGTCTTTGTACTAACTCTGATACAAAGTGTGTCGAACTGGAGCAGCTGCAGCTGTAAGGTCTTCATGTCGAATCAAGAAGTGATTCTTCAAACTGACACAGTGATGGTCTATAATGTTTGTCAATGTGACTCGGCAGTTGTTGATTCAACCTAATATCTGAAGGTTTTTTTGTGAAGTTTCATTAAGATGAACTCCATTGGTTTTATGTTTTCAAAAGATCACTTTGAACCAATTCAACCTAGAGAACGGATCATTCAACCTAAGTTCAGTTTACTCATTTTTTGGCAGCACGGCTATTTGCGTTTCTTCACTTGAACCAACTTAAAATGGTTTACAGTGCGTAGAAGAACTAACTGATAAGCCCTGTGTCTTTTTCTCCTGAGGCGTTTCCTCAAGCAATTCCAGCCAACAACCCTCATAGCACCAATCTAGACTCAGTCTTCAGCTTGGTTTTACACTACACTTCTCCAAAACAAGATCCTGTACATGACTTAAATTTGTTTTTGTCTAGTGTATAAAACCATCACCATCAGAATAATCCTTTCTGAAACAGATGACCTGCTTTTGCTTCAGAAACATTTTCAAATTTGGGGTAGAAACAAGACCCCTTTACCACAGTCCAAGATGATTGAAGACAGGGGCATCAAGCCTCTCTTTCTCTCTTTCACTTCTTTCCACTGTGATGTTTGAGACGAGGAGGACGGCTAATTCCTATTAGTCATGAGAGGTTACATGAATGATCCTTTAAGCCAGGTGAGGAGAGAGAAGGACAACGGTGATATTCCGACACAGGTTTTAGTTTCCAGAGCATCTCATGTTTTCTCTACGTCATGTTAACACTGCTATTTGATACGTCGGGCAAAGTAGACATATTCATTACAAACAACTAGTACAGCTTCTAACACCCCTAGCTAAGATCCAGGCCCAGGTAATGGAGCAGGGAGAGGCAGAGGATGTCTTGTTGTTGTCTAAGCACTGTCATTATAACATTTAAAGGACAAAATAGGATTGCATGACTTGGTTGGGCATGGTTACAGTGTTGGCCGTCTTACATAGAATACCTGTAGAAGACTTATAATTCAAGGCCACAGGGATCAAGTTTCATATTCTATCAAAAGCTATATAGGACATGTGACCAAGAAAGTCTAAATTGTATTTATTTATTATTATTATTATTTTTTTTAATATCAGAGCAAAATAGGCCATCAGTTGCTAGCACTTCCTCTGATATCAATTTCATTTATTTTCCACAATCATTTTATTCTATCCAGGGTCACATGGGAACCAAGGCCAAGCCAGCATGTGTACTCAGGCCAAGGGAGGAATAGAAAAAAAAACAAACAAAAACAAAACAAAGATTTTCAGGAAAGAATGCATTTATATTTTTTCTACAATCTTACCATTAAAATGTTCAGTTTGCCTTTGTTGTATTTAACAGTAATTTATTGGATTTTCCCACCTGCTTTGTTCTTTTCTAACACACTACTAAGAATCAAGACCTAAACAAGTTAAAACAATTACTCATGCTCATTGAAAGGGGTGATATAGCAGCATATTTTCCCTCTCCTTCGCTTCCTCAGTGAAAACTGCATTTGTGCATATCTATGCATGGTTGGTCAGCCATATAGATGCTCATCTGTGTCTTTCATCAACTTGACAGCTTTTTTCTCCTCAGAAAGATAACATTTATTATAAGCGTAAGCAATACATATTGGCCCGGAGTAAGTTTGTGGCACATTCCCGCACCTCATAATCACGGCTGTCTGCAGTTAAGTATCCCCCATGATCTATTGACTCCATTTTTATTCACTGCATTGCTACCCTGGTAGGTAGAGGGAGTCAGTTAGGCACAGGATGCAGAGCAGCCATAATTCATAAAATAGCAGGGAATTAAATAATAAGACATGTCCAAATTGCCAAGTACTCTGTGATTAATCAGATTTGGTTGACATAGTTAGACATATGAATATACATATTCAGAAATCACTAAATCTAATTATGTCACAAGCTAGAAAAAAAACCAAAAAAAAAAAACCAAAAACAATATTAACCTAATATAGCTCTTATAATTCAATGACCAGAAAAAAAAAAAACATATCTAAGAATACTAATTATTTTAAACCTAAACTCAAATGAAATGTATAACATATGGTTCATGCCAGTGATCTGACGTAACTTGACTCTTCAGTGTGGCTCTCACTGTACTCCAGCTGAGTTAACCTTCATTACAATCATAAGTGATTGTTCCTTTGTGTTTGTGGAATATGCAAATCACGCCTTAAGAGAATTGAACCTACAGCGAAGAAGAAGAAAGAAAAAAGGGGAAGAAAAATATACAACAGAATTCACCAGGAAATTAATGTTTTATTAATTATGTTTAAGACAATGTATGATATGGCTAATTTTACTCCTTTTTCATAAAATAAATACAACAAGGGAATGATATCCCACGAGAGAAACCACAACGTTCTTTAATTTATCATGAAATTAGCTTTCCTACGCTAACTGCTGCCATGCCATGGGACTTCACATTGTGTTGTGTTGTGTTCTGTTCTCATATTTTAATCACTCTATGGGAAAAGCACTCTCTTGCCCCCCAGCATTATGCTAATATTTATTTTGGTTTGTATTACCCTTGTGTTTACAGCAAATACGCTGGGGTCAAATGAGAGTCAGTATTACTAATGTGATTGAGTTTCATATAATTTTCTTCTTCTTTTTCTGTTTATTTACAGTAAACTGTACCCTTAAATAACATTCAGGATCTTGTGCGTGCTGTGACATTTATGCACATTCCAGGTTGAGATCATTTCTTGAAGGCGGGCTTCTGCAGGATTACAAGAAGCAGAAAACAAAGAACTGACAATCCACAGTATAAACCGAAATGATGATGAAATCCTCCTGTGGTGTTTTTTTTTACCAAAAAAAAAAAAAAAAGAAAAGGTTTGGATATAGAGAGGCGAGTTGCCAGTTTTGCCAAGCCAGTATGCCATATGGCTTGTGCTGGTACGTCTCACAAGTGCCCCTTGTCGTCCCAGCCTAGCGGCTTTCGATTACCTAGCTGTGGCAGTTCCTTTCCCAAGCTGCCACTACTTCTGGCAGATTATAATAAAGATGACTCTTTCACAGTGTGAACTGCTCTCTCATGGCCAGGAAACCAGACGCACATGCACACACATGGTGAGCCCAGGCGCAGCACACACAATACACACAACTGTATCCTCCTCATGCAAAATACACACGGACATCACACCGTGTTAACAGCAGGCTGAGGCTGAGCTGGGCTGTGTGATGACTGACTGGATGAAATGTGAGGATTAATGGATATTTATATTTCATTATGTTTTTATACTGCCCACAGAATAATGTATCACTCTCCGGGAGATACTGAAACATATGTCAACCCCTATCCACTTACGGATATGATTCAATTTGACTTTAAACGCGCTGATCAAATTTTATTAACGTCCAATACATCTTCCAAAAAGACACACAAATGCAATACAACTGTCCCAGATAGAGGGGCACGTGTAGGGTTGTAATCCATTTTGAGGGTATTTTGGTTTTGTTAAATGACAAACTGAAAGTGATTGGACGTTTTTTTTTTTTTTGTTTTTTTTTCACAAAATTGAAGGAATCAACCATTGCATTGAATGTGCAAAATATTGATTTAAGGTTATATGAAGCAAGTAAATGTAAGTTTCATCACTGATTAGCCTAGTTATTTTCTTGAGTTATTAAAGTATTTATTTATAGGGCAGAAAATTGTAAAAATTGACGATCACAAAAAAAAGAAAAAAAAAACTATACGGACCACAAAACCCAAAGATATTCAGTCCAGTATCACAGATGAGCAAAAAAAAAAAAAAAAAAGAAAAAATGACTTAAATTGCTTCATTGTTATTATTTTTTTGTTTATTTGTTTTTTTGGCGGTGGGGGGTGGAAATCCATTTACGTTTTTTGGGGATGATATGAGCCCTAGCCATGCATCAGGAGGACCTGCTTTGTATTCCATCACTGTTAGGTCCCGGCAGTGTGTCTTTCACTGTATTTTTTTTTTACTTGATGGAACAACTTGCAGCTAATTGTCAGAAACCAGAAACAACTGCACAAACCTCTTCTCCTCCACCCACCTATTAGCAACAATAGGCTCCAATCAGTTACCTAACGACAAACAATAACAGTGCGTTAGCTCGCCATCAACTTCCTGACTAAGGTAACCTGTCACCCACCTCAGCCAAATGACTCACCTCAGTAAAAGAGCATCACAACAGCTAGGATAATATGCTTCAAAGGCAATGACAATGGCTATTCTATGGTCATAGCCTGTGTGTGTGTAGGTGTGTGTTTGAGTGTGCGCTCTGGAGGTTTTGTTCAACCCGTCACACTACACTTGGCTCCCTGGTGTTGTCAGTAATCAATACAGGCCTGAAATCACCTACTGTTACCCGCCTCCCATACTGCCTGTTTTGTCCCTGACTTAATAATGAATTAGATCCCCCTTCAAATGCAATGGTGACTCTCTTTGTAGCCTCTCATGACACACACACGAACAGGCACACTCGTGTAAATGCATACAATATGCAAACACATATGAACTTATACAGCCTCTGTAAGTCAAAAAATAAACATAGCTGCGCACGTGTTCTGAGCGTTTATATAAACACGTGCATGAACGCGCACTTTTGAGCGGTTGACCAATGGTAGGAGCGCGGTAACACGCACACACACACATGCAGACACACTGCTCAGCCAGCTAACATCAAGGGTAACATTTCTATTGCATTTGCTAATCACTGATCAATAATTCAGTAGCCCCTCTCATCTTGAAGGGTCCCTGGCTTCCTCAAACATATGGCAGCTGTATGTGTTTGGATGTGTGTGTGCACACCCTTGTCTGACATCTTTTTATCTGCTGTTCAGGTTACTGGCTCCTTATCATGGCGGCCTCTCTTCTATGATGGCCAAACAGCAAAAGGAAACAACTTAGTTGGAGTTGTTTTTTTCAGAACATGACTTTTGTTCCTTCCCTCCCCCGACCATGTAACATCTAACGACGGAGCGTCTAATGCCAGTTATAACAGCCAGCACAGTAATTTGCTGTGTAAGTCGACACGATGGTTATCTGTGTACAGGGCACCTTTCATTTCCTCCAAGCCAGGCTTTGCTTCGAATCATGCTGTCGTTATCTTTCTCACTAAGGTCTTTTGGTAATTTGTCCAGCATGGGTTGACTCACTAAAGGTCCCCTGTTCTACCATCACCACCCACCCCCACCCCCACCCCTCATTTCGTTATCTGAAGTAAAATTCTGATTAAATGGCTTTTTATCTTTTATATCATTGACTTAAGAAGCTGATAAGTGCATAAATAATGTCAGAGAAGTAACAACTTTCACATTTAAAAACTTTTTTTTTGTGTGTGTGTGTGTGTGTGTGTAACTTTATCTTTTTGTAGTACAAAATGCTAAATCAAAAGAATAAACTCGATCAGTGGACTCCAGCGTGTTCCTTTATTCTTCATTCCTTTGTTGGTGTATTCATTCTTCCTTGCTTTAGTCTCACACTATCTGTCCTCTCATTTGCCATGTGCTTCTTCATCAAAATGAGGCATCATCTTGGCTGACTAAGGACTTATGTTGATTAACAGCGGGTTTACTTATTTGAAACTTTCATTGTCCACTTTTTCTCCTATACCTGTTCTAGTCCTCATTTCTTGTGTCAGCGGTTTTAACAAGTGGTTAAATGCAGACTTTAGTGGCAATCGAGCTCGCTACCTCAAAGGCCAAAAACAGCGGCTAAAGTCACAGACACCTGAGGAAGTTTTTAGAAAAGCCTTTCGATTCCTCATGCCCAACTGTAGACGAAACACTTGTCTGGAGCAGTTTTGGCAGACACTGTTTTGTTGTGTCGTATGCATGTGCTCGCCTATTGAAGGATGGCTCTTCTCAGGCTTGCCTAGATCATGCTGTGCGCATGATAAATAGAGAGAGATGATCTTAGTGGTTCATAGGAGGTCCAACCGTGACCCTGCAGCTCCCCTGTGGTACTACAGTACTGGGCTTTGTCCCGGAACAAACAACCACAAACAATGTGCAAAAAAGCTAAGCATGAGAAGCTTGATGAGAGGGGGCTTCAGGCAGATGAAGAGATTCTTCTGCATTTGAACAGAAAAACACAGGCGATGGTGGATCCAACCTTTAAAAAAAAAAAAAAATCCCAGTGAACCACTTGAAATAGTTAAAATTGACCAATGAGAAGTAAAAGGGGGGGGGAGTACTTTTCACTATCAGATATATGATCAGGGTGTATCCAACACTTTCTTTGTAACACGTGAGCGGTCGCAAATAATTAGTGTTGATAAACCTATGAGGGGATAATCACCAACCTCCTAATGTGATCTCCTTGGATCACTGCTTAAATCACCCCACAGGAGAGAAAGAGAGGAAGGGAAGAAAGAAGAGGAAGGAGAGAGAGGCGTACAAGAACAGCGTTATGAAACTGAATGTGATCCCTTATTTATTTATTTCCCTCCCTGCTTCTCCCTCTCTTCGTGAGCTAATTCTAATGAAGAGGCCTCAAATGACTTCATTTAGAGTGAAGTTAATTGGGTTTGGTCTTACACGACTGCACTTCCTGCCTGGATACTTCCCTGTGTTTCCCTCTTGATATATACACAGGGAGGAGAGGAGGGAGGGTTGCAGAATATGTAAAAAAACACATAGCGATTGAGAAGATAAGAAATAGCAGAAAGACGGAGAGTGAGATGAGAAAATTAAAGTGAACAAGAGAAAATGAGAGGAAGTGACAAACACAGAGAAATAGAGATGAGTAAGGGGCTGGGGTCCCTCATATCAGGCGCGTCCCCCCTGTTAGTCCAGGACTGTAATTAGATCTGGCAGCCACCCCATAATGATAAATGCTGGGATGATGAATGGAAATGCAAATGTGTGTGAAGTAGCCCAAGCCATCAAAGGGGGAATATCATTAACACTTTCCTCTTGTCAAATCCATCATTGTCAGTGGTGGCTCCCTGCGTCCCCCCATGTCCCACCAGCTACACAGGAGCAGCTTAGGAGTTAAGGAGGAGGCAGTGGTGAAGGCAGCAATGAAGTGAAAGAGGAAGAGTCGGGGTACTGGTATGGTTTTGTGCTTGTGTGCTTACCCACGACTGGACACACACGTTACACGGAGCATGAATGTTCCGAGCAATTAGTGGTCACTGTGTGTTATTTCAGTATAAGTGTGTGGCATATCTTATTTTTATAGGACCGGATCATATTTCACACAGGGGAGGGGAGCGAGCACAGATATTACTATGCCACAGTGTATGATTAGGGTTATACTGCTCAGAAATAAAGAAGAAATGCTGCTGATGGAATAAAATGACTGTATAAAATAGACTACTGCTACGCAAAGGCATTGCAATGTTGTGGGTGCAGGAGTGCTTTTTGCTCCATGCTAATGACAGCATGCTAACCTGCTGATAGAGACAGGGTTAATTTTCCAAACGACATTGGCGTATGGGCAGGCTAATATTTGCGAATTAGCGGTATAACATACAGTACAGGTGGAGCTGGGGATGCCATTGTTCAGATATTTCAGTCCGGATCAAAGGGGCAGCTCATCTGACCCACCGAACATCCCTAGAATTACAACACTAGCAACTATGTAATGTAAGACAACTGGGGTCTTATTTTTACACTCAGTTGACCAACATTAATAACAGTGATGCTAACATTGCACTTAGCAAGTTAAATGTGGAAATCTGGGAATGCTGCAACCTTGCTAATAGGTTTGATGTAGCAAAAAACATGAGAAGTCAGGTGTTCATTAAGGTTTAAAACAAACTAACATGCTACCAACTTATTTGGCAGAGATAACAAAGACGAACAGTACAATTATTACATGAATTATGGTAAATAGACTGAACTTATATCATGCATTTTATGGTCTTCTGACCATTTAAAGGAATTTATGCTACATGTTACATTCATCCATAAAGACACATTTTACACATTGATGACAGAGGCTGTCTGTGCAGGGTGCCAACTGCTCATCAGAAATTAACTAATCTCATTCACACGCTAACACACTAATGACACAACCATCAGGATCATTGTTGGGTTCAGTGTCTTGCCCAAGGACTCAACAGCCAATCCTCTGATTACTGGAGTTGTCAGCTCTTAAAGTTTACAGTCTGATTTTCTTGCCCAACTTCGACCTACTGTACTGCTGTTATGAGTCCACACAGTTTTCCTGTACAGTGAGTGCTTGTTGTTATTTTGGATGCTTTCGGTTTTACCAGTGTTGCCAAGTTTCTATAAAAATGGTTCATAGAAACTTTGATAGAAACTTGTTAAGCCTTTGTTTTTTTTATCAATCTGTCACCTTATTGTGTTGTCTGTTGTTTTTGGCCCAGTGGACTTTCTATTTCATAGAAATCAACAGAGCAACTGGTCAGCAAATGCTTTGGTTGATTGCAATAATATCATGAACAGTAGGAATGAAAAAAAAAAAAAAAAAACTTGTCAAAATGAAAAGTCAATTTCACAATATTTTTCAAACTTTTAACATCATGATTATAGCATTTAAAGTATTCATAGAATGCAACTGAGAAACGCTGATAACACACAAGCCTTTGAAAAACCAATGTCCATTTTCAACAGGCTATAACTGTTAGCAGAGACTGGCAGGTGACAGGAGCAATGCAAATAACCATGGAAGAAACAACAGATGTTTTTCTTCCTGTCTCTGTCTCTCTTTCTCTGAGCTCCTCTCTCTCTCTCTCTCCTTCAGACACCTGCTACATCACTTGAGCATCTTGTTCTGTGTCCTTGCCAAATTCCAACACTGTGCCAAAAAAAAAAAAGAAAAAAGCCAACACTTCTGTATTCAGGGCGGCAAGGTCTGTACTCACATTGTACTGTATTTGATTACAGTGTATGTGCATTTGTGTTCGCAAACAATATAGCCCCTACGCTTATAGCCCCTGTCAGCTTTTGCTAAGCTAACCATGTGTGTTTATGTGCTCACATGTGTACCTGCTGCCCTTTCGGTGTCTTCTTGTCTGACCTGCTGTCTCGCTGTCTTTATGCTTGTCTGTCTGTACACACGCCTATTATTCAGTGAGGGGCTGTTGCAAATGACGCCCGTCTGCCTGCCTGTTTTTTTGTTTTTTTTTTCCTTTACCTAAATGCAATAACTGGATTGACCTCTGAGTCACAGACGTGATCCAATTACCTGCTCAAGGACGAGTGTGTAAGTTATACATGAGTAAATCTCACACCATTAGTCACAGAAACAACCAAAAGAAGAAGAAGAAGAAAAAGTCAGGGACACATGCTGTTCAGAAAGTGGTATGTATCGTCATCATATTGCAGTCAATGAAATACCTAGAAGAGTTTCTGTGCTGTGAGTGAGTATTGCGCATCCAGACAGACTTTCTGTTCAAATGTAATAAACAACATGTATACACACCATACAAAAGATTGTAATAAAGAAGACTAAACTGGTCAATTTAGAACATGGTACACACTCTTGCATACTTTTACTTACAAAATACTTCTGTATAAGGATGTTATTCTACAACAACAACAAAAAAAGGTTGACAATTAACTTTGAATTTTTCTCTGAGGGGTATGCAGATGGCTAAAATGTGAAGTGAGCAGCCCTTACTTCTATTTCCACTTCTGTTTTGTCTGCATTCATTTGCCTCTAAACACTTAGACAAATGTTTAATTGCGACAAGGAGGAAGTGGGGGGTAGAGATGTAAATCAGCGAAGCAAGCGGTGGTGTCTTTTACAGGGGTTGTATGAGCCAGGGCAGCTTTGTCTGACACCTTGCACTGAATTATTGAGTGGAGGGGGGAAAGAACCAGAGAGAAGGACGCCGTGACATTAGTGCTTGTTGTTGTGGCTGCTGCTCAGCCTAGCTTATAGCTGGACTGAGATGTCCGTGTGTGTGTGTGTGTGTGTGTGTGTGTGTGTGTGCTCGCATGACAATTATATAGTCAGTGACAGAGGTACTGTCAGGTGAATGCAGGTGAATTGGATACCTTGCCTGTACAGGATCCATTTAAAAGTGAAAAAAAAAGTGTTACGCATGAGAAACTACAGTAATATGTCAAACTGCTAAAACTTTCTACATACTATCATATCATTTTAATGCCATGTCGTACCGTACATTAAAGATTTTCAAAAGTTGCAGGCAGATCAGTGTGAGAAAAGCGCAGAACTTTCCTCAACAACAGAGTGATCCCGCTTTAAAATGTGTCGCTTCGTCAGACACCCTGCTATCCTCTTCCTTCTTTGACCCAGACACTGATCTCATCATCATCTGCAGTCATAAGCAGGGCCTCTTGGTCCTAATCAAATCACTCATTAACTATTTAGTAGATCAAAAGTTCAGTGGACTATTCTTGCTGCATCAAGCATCCATGGCAGCTAAACCACTTGAATTAAATACGCACACGCATACATGATAACACCAGCAGGAGCAAGCAAATGCATGTACACTCGAGCCGCAGATGCGTGTGTACGTGTATATGCACTCACTCGCACAGAAAAGGCACACAGTCTTTGATGAAGCCAAATTAGACTACATGGGTGGGGGTGGTTGGCTGGTGTGCAGCTTATAAATAATTTGGTATTTGAGCGACTCTGCTTACCGCCGTCTGTCGGCGACTAAGAGGTCATCTGGGCAACTAGCAGGAGAGCAGATCAACGTCACTCAACCTAAACCTAGACCATAACACGGTTAGAACTTTTTTTTTTTTCATTATAATTTTCTATTTATTATTCGGTATGCAGCCATGATATTTCATCCTATAAATTAACTTTTACATAGCAAACAATTATAAATAGAAAGCTACGTTTCATGCTACACTTTGCATTAACATTTTTTTTAACTTGCACATTTGGTTTCCTCTGGTTATTTTTACTCTAATACATATCTTTACACTGGTTTGCTTTGGCTCTATTGTCAGCAAACATTTTCTACATGGAAGAAATACGATCAGCTGTCAAGGATGGCACCTGTCAAAGTCAGAAAGCAGAGGCTGGCTGCAGACACATAAAGCCATGTCCTTTGCGCTGCCTCTGTTAGAGGGTAAGGGATTGTCTCTGGACACTGCACTGTATATATCTCACTGTCAGGTATAATTTGAACTGAACTGACAGGGCCTATAGTACGGTCTCTTCATTCACCTGCCAGTTTAATGTGTTTCTCGGGTGTATACATGTGTGTGTTCTTTGTACAAGGTGAAACATTTCTGACACAGCAGAGGGAAAAGAGATGCACACAACATATGCTCAGACACTGCACTCCCTACACACCCTGTTTTGTTTGTGCTCCAGAACAGGACATCTTGAGAGGACTTTCTGATGGACCTATCCTCTGTTTAAATCTTTCATGGACAGACGTCCGCTGAGGTTTGCTGCATCGTGTCCTCAGGACATAGGCTGAAGCTAAATACTCTTTTACTGTAGGTGGTCACTGCCGTCTTACAATGCTTTTTCTTGTCCGTCAGCCCCTTCTCATCCCCAGAAGAATGCTCTGTAATGGAAGGGACTCGCACCTGACAGGTCCAAGAGTAAATGTGAGCTAACAGCGGAGGAAGTTAAACAGACATGAAAGACCATTTGTCATTTCCAATAACAGACCATGTAACAACCACAATGACCAGTGTTCTTTGTTTCTGAGCATGACTTATTTAGAGTTGTTGCCATGCGTCTGTGACCCCAGAGTAAAGTTTTCTTTTAAGGCGCATGGCAAGTGTGTTTGCCGAAGCATTATAAACAGATCAAGCGGTATATTTGCTCACACCTCTTCTCCTGTTTGAATTGTATTCCCGTTCCATAAGGTCAGACCAGAAGAATAAACACAAGAAAATTGTGCACCTATACACAATGTAATGCAATGCAATGCGAAAGCCCTGCATTGCAAAAGAAACCCAAAACCTGATTAAATGTGTTTTGTAGGTCACTAATTTGTTGTGTTCAACTGACAACAGGGAAATTTTGATTTTCTTTTTTGAATCTATCTATCTTAACTGTATATGGCAGAGCATTTAGATTATGTTTATTACATTCCTGATGATAAGATCAACCCTAACCCTAATTGCAAAGCTATGAGTAGGCCCACTAATGTCTTTTCTGGTTATGTGGTCACAGAAAAACCTGGTTTCTTATGAGCGCTTCTATTCGAGTCTGGTTTGATGATTTCACTTGATGTATAATGATGTATGATGTAGAGGGCGGTACATGATGTATAACTGCTTGTATGTTTTTGCTTCTTGGTCAAACTTACACTTCCAAATCTTAAGACACTATCTTAGAAAATGTGGGAACTACTGGTCTATATGAAATATATCAAAGAGACTTTTGGTACGAGATATGTGATTGATGTGTGATATGATTTACGACTTAGATGTAATTAGTCAACTTTTCCATTTATTAGGATGCCCTCGGGATATTTAAGATGTGACATCTGCCAATGAAATGAATAAAAAAGACACTGATGTCAGACTCATCTGTACTTTACTGCTTAGCAACACCTCACACCTCAAAATAAATACAAACAAATAGACTTAGACTCACACATAGAATGCACACACACACACACACACACACACACACACAATGTGCACTCCCTTTTTCCCCAGGGTTTAAGCTTTGATGTGACGCAGTCCTGAGCCTGCCAAGGAGACTGTATCAGGGTCTCAGCCAAGACTCTTCACCTGCAGCTACAGACATCTTGTCAGGCCCAAAAGACACACACACACACACACACACACAAAGCCACTCTATGTCTATCTGTCTCACACACAAACAGTCATTAAAACAGTCATGCCTTAGATCGC
This sequence comes from Protonibea diacanthus, assembly GCA_028641955.1. Classification (NCBI taxonomy): domain Eukaryota; kingdom Metazoa; phylum Chordata; class Actinopteri; family Sciaenidae; genus Protonibea; species Protonibea diacanthus. Next base: position 10,437,395 of record CM053983.1, on the reverse strand, counting down.
TTACACTGTGTCAGCTCACTGATAAACTATCTGAAGCAGTGCGTGTGAGAGAGACAGAAAGGGCAAATGAGAGAAAAGAGAGAAGTAAAAATTGTGACATCAGGGTCCTAAAACCCATGTTTATCTACCTCTACACACACACACACACACACACACACACTCCAACATTTTAGATATTCACCTCTGGTCCTTTGAATTTAGGTTCCTTTAAAGCTTCAGACACATACACACTCACCTGCACATATTCTATATGGGGTTCTGCTGTATATCCCCTTTTCCAGGTGTATGGATCTGATATATAAAGCACAGTGTGTAGCCCTGAGGACAGGATCGGACAGTGAGAGCAACACAGCTCAGCATGTTTGCTGCAAATCCAATTATTACTCCCCACCTTTGAATTCAGGAGCGGATCCACAGAGTCCTAAAGCAATTATGAGACTTGGTAAGGGAAGGAGAGAGTCACACACAGAGAACGAGCAAGCAAGAAAGAGAGAAACTGGCCAACAGGTTAACTTTGTATTGTTTTTGGTTCATGCCACCATCTTGGTGTCACTGGTACTGAGTTATGTGGTATTAAGATCATGTCATTCATATACCCCATTAATCCAAAAACTGACAGCACTTTGAAACCCTCAAAATGTGAAATGTGAAAAATAACTTGAAACGTACTGAATTTTAAAATTATACTATACACAGTAAATTACTACACTGTAGAGTGATATACTAAAAATCCTAAATACATTTAATCCATTAAAAAAAAAAAAATGTCATTTTCTGAACTCATCTGACACGTTTCAGTCACTTCAAAATGGCTGCTTGACTGCTCTCAAGAGTGGGCGTGGCTTCAGCAAATTCAGCGGACACACCCTCACAGTCCTGGAGCTGAGAGTACTCATTTTTACCCGATTTTGACGCCTAATTTCATAAACTTGTCAATATTTTTAATGATTCAAATTTGGCTGGGTGGATAATAACATTTTCTTCTTTGGTCTGACAAACACAGAGCACATTTCTGATGAATGACTGATGACCAAAACCACAAACATGATTCATGTAATATCTCATTTTCCATAATTCTAGACGTTAAAAAGTCCAGAAATTCTTAACATTGTCATACAGAACCTATGTTAGGGGAATTATTTTCCTTTGCGATGTACAGTATACTCTTTGACACAAAGTTAGTCATCTGACTCACCGTAAAGCTGAATTTTATTGTAATGAAGGTACAAATGTGGATTGTTAAAACTGGAATGTGTTTTTGTTTGGATGGATCTCTAAGTTACTACACTCGCCTTAAGCTCTGTCTGTCTGTTACCTGACAAAGTGCTTTCATCAGGAAATACTACACCAGCGTGCCAGGCTTACAATTCAGACCACAGGACGTTTGATTGAAAAGGTTCATTTAAACATACATTTTTGTCACATTTGACTGATGAGACAGAGTTCTTCATCAGTCCTTGTCTCGGTGTGTTAAAAGAGTATTCAAATATGAATTTTAGTACATGGAAATTAGAATCCCAGTATTGTGGAACAAGAGGCACTCGGGTGAGACATTTTTGTTGTCTTGGCATTGAACAAAATAAATATGAAGCTAGGCTCAGTCCTGTCTGGGTGGGGTTTTAAGGAATCGTCTTGTTAAACAGACTAAGTACATAACAATGCCATTGTTGATTTAACGATGATTTTCTGTTAAGCCAGTGCCAAAGCAAATTCCTCCATATAGACTCTATGATCATGAGACGCCATGATCCCCATTCAAACATGTAATACGATAGGGACATAAAAGGTGGGTAGGCCTCATACAATCAAAACTAACAACAATGGCACAACATATTGCTTGTGCGCCATAATCCTGACAAGCAGCCTTTTGATGATGAAGAGGCGATCATTGCTGTACAACCCTGAGATGCTGATGCCTCGACTCAAAATATTTGACTTGGCACCCTCTTCTCTTTGTGACTCGTTGCTGTATTTGCATATCAGTTGGGTGGTGGTAAGAAGAAAAAACAAAAAAGAGAAGAGTATTTCACAGAGTTTAGCAGCACAGGTACATCAGACAATCAATCACATTGACAGAGCTGAAATAAACCGAATGGAATGAAGATGTGGCGGCCTGTTTGAGAGCCCAGGTGTTTCTCTCCCTGATGCTTATCACTTCTGTTTTATCTGTCACTGTTTTTCTTTTCTTTGTTTTTTTCTTCTCTCCTTCTCTTTCACTCCTTTACTTTGTCTCCTTCACTGTATCTGCTATATACAAAATGTTTAACAGTCTAAATTCATTATTATTATTCTTAAAGCAGTTCAAGCTGAACGGCCAGCATTAAATGCCAAGTTTTGTGCAAGGACAGCAAAAGTCTGGGCTGTTTTCTTCAAGAAGAACCAATGTGTTTTCAATTGTTATTGACTGATTAATTCTTTTACTCCTTTCTCGTTTTGTTTAGCAAAACTAACTCTTAATAGGCGAAGAGCTGAAATTCTTTGTGCGGGAAAGGACTCTGGGCAACCTACCAGGAACTAGTTGCTGGGTTAGGTGTGTACTTGCTCAACTAAGCTGCAGATGTTTTGTAGAGTTGTCCCCTGACAAAGCAGAAAAAAAACCTTCCAAATCAACTGACTGCATAAAAAAAAAGTAGCAGCAGTTCTAAGAGAAAAAACAAAATCACAAAAAAACAATCTGGCTACCTGTGTTGGAAGTCTGATGCAGCTTTCATTGGTAAAAAAAAAAAATGCTATATCGAGAGTTAGCACTTGCTAGTTTGAGAGGCTTATTTCACAGACAATCCCAGATAATTTTCAATTCATATCAAAGGTTTTGTTCTTGCAGATGAGCAGACACATTAAGAAATATCACATTAAATACAGTCATACAGTCATTAAATACAGGCATACAGTCTCTGTGCCAGAGAACTTCTGATGATATTTGAAGAACTCCTCAACAAACACGTGTAACTGAAAAAACTGCACGCATCATTTTGCAGGGTTTACAGGGTGCAACATAATATTATAAAATTATACAAGTCAAATAACGTAAGATCAAAGATGTAGCTGAATATTAATAGAAAGATTAACCAAGACTAGGTTAACTGGTCTATTTTTATGTATTTATTTATTTTTTTACTTCATGGTCACATGTCAAGTTGGTCAAGTCACTTTCCAACACAGGTCATTACAAAGGCAGGGCTGCTCACTCCATGCATACCACTGACCACAGGGAGCACTGGTGTGTGTGCATGCATATGTGCGTACAGGCTGATGTTTGGCAGCATCAAAAAAGCTGTGAATGCACATACAGTACATTTGTGTTTTGTGTGTGTGTGTGTGAGAGAGAGAGACAGAGAGACAGAAAGAGAGAGAGAGAGCAGCGCTGGGCTGGGCTGGCTGACTGCTGGGAGTCTCATAAAGCTCTCAGTTTGATGACCAACTGAGCAGTAAATTAATTAATCATCATTTTATGCCTCATCAAGCGCTTTGCCCGCACCTCGCCACGGGAGCCCGTCCCAATTAGCCAACAGCGGAGCCAATTGTTTTGTTTAGCTTAGGTATAAGAGACAGAGAGAGGGAGATAAAGACAGAAAACAGAAAGTGCAGAAAGAGAAGTGCAGAAAGAGAAGACAGAGAAAGGGAGTGTGGGAATAAGTCAAGGGTGTAGGTTGTAAAGTTGGCACAATGGCAAAATAGCAGTGAGTGTATTTATGTGCGTGCGTGTGTGTATTCAAGAGCCTGCCGTGCATGTCTGTACATTAGTTATTGCCCTCACATACCCCCTCACCCCACCCCCCAACCTCTGTGTGCATGTTTGTGTGTGTGTGTGTGTGTGTGTGTGCATGTTTGCATGTGCATGTGCATGTGTGTGTGGGGGAGTAAAACTAGCATGTGTGTGAACAAGGGGGAGGGCAGAGGAGGATCTGACAAGCTAATAAATATGTCATCTGTCTGTGTCAAGAGACTGCAGACCTGCAGACCTGTAAGTAACAGAGACCCTCTGGCCAAGACAGGTACAGAGAGAGAGAGAGCGAGACAGAGAGAGAGAGAGAATGTGCTTCTACAGCAACATCCACAGTGACCTGCCCCCTATAGCTACAGTAGTTTATTTAGAGCCAAGTTAGACACAGAAATGATGAGGCAGAGGGCGGTACAGTATGTGCGCGCAGGTGTGTATAGGAATGCGAGGTGAAGGCCGGGTTCAATTCATGAACATACAGTTTGTTAATTTAATGATTAGAGGTTGGAGGTGAATGTAATAAAAATGAAATACACATGGTATGCATGTGTAATTTGAGGGTTACTGATAACGTAGCATTACCACAAGCAAATTCATCACGTGGGAGTTAAGTACCTGTGAATGTGTGGATTTTGACAGGTTCTGGCTTATTGATCATCGTCATACAGGAAACAGATTTCAAAACAATGGTTTCAAGCTGACCTTATTGTAATTATTAACTAAAAACAGCTTTGAGCTACTCAGAAATACTACATGTACATTTGGAAATATCATTCGAAAAAAGCTTGTTTTAACTACACTAGTTTTATTTATTGACCATCATTACACAGGAAACTGCACTCTAAACAGTTTTCTCTCTCCCCTGTGTTCATTTTATCGACATATGTACATCTGACATGTTAAGGAAGATTTTTTGTCCCTTTTAATTCCTTCAGATTACTAATAAAAAAAAAGATTAGCTTAAGAAATAAGTGTTAAAATGATAAAAACATTTAGCCTTCCTTAGGGCAGTAGTAGAAGGAAAAAAAGCATGTTTTACAAGGCTATTCAAGATGGTGGACAACAAGGACAGATGTCCCACAGACTGCTGGGACCCAAAGCGGTCAATACCAGGTAATCAATTATATTTTCACAGTAAAAAAGTAGGACCCATCATGTAAAGTCTTGTCCTGAACCATGGGAATACCCCCAGAAGGCCTGCAAGAAGACACCTCATCATTTTATCAGGCCTCTGTGTAGGCTGGAATGACTGGTCCCAGTTTGACGTGAAGGATGCAGCCTGTGTAAAAAAAAAAAAAAAGCCTGATTGTCACTACACATTTCAGTAATGGGTGACAGAAAGGCAGACAAGATGACATTGTGGCAGTGCAGCCAGGAGGAAGCCAGCAGCCACGCCAGGGGCAGGGACGGAGGGATGGATAAGCAGATGTTGTTCATCACCCAGGGGTGGTGGGGGTTGACTGTGTGCGGGCTTGTGTGAGTATATGTGTGTGTGTGTGTGTGTGTGTTTGAGGAGTCAAAGGGTTGAGGTGGTACATGAGTGTGTATGAGTGAGCATACATGTATGCAACTGTGTGTTTGCGTGCATGTGAAAATGCGGGTGTACCAGCAAGTGAGTGCATGCAACGCTATACATGTCTGTGTGCATGTGCAAGTGTGTATTCCAGCATCCACAAAGTGCTTGAGGGAGAGGCACCTACAAAAGGCATCTGGCAAGGAGAGCCAAAACAACAAAGGTAACCTTGCCTCTAGTGATGTACTCTGTGTTCAGCCACTGTAGTGGAGGGAAGTGTAATGTGCTGTGTGTTGACCTGTGTGTGTGTGTGTGTGTGTGTGAGTTTTCATGGTGTTTATGTCCATCGAGTACTTTCTGTGTCTCTGTCTGCAACTTTTAAAGTGATGCACAGATGTACATAAAGATGTAAGATCCTATAAGTATTCTAAATAATGAAAATGCTCACTATCCCTGTAATCTATATCTAATAATCCAGATTTCCTAAACCAGTCTGTACTTTTTAAAACAATATTCAAGTCATCTACACTTAAAATGCTTGATTTATTGTGAAAACATTATAAATGTAATTTGCATTTTTTCTTTTTTTTTTTTCTAAAAGGAGGAGTTTGCATTAAGGACTTGAAGATTGGCAAGAAATGGTAACTGGTATTGGTATTGGTACCTGGTATTGTCACCACTAAGGACATAGTTCATGTTTTCATGGTGTCCCAATTACCCCTGACATTGCATGCAACCAGTGTGTAGATTTCTACCATGAGACGGAAAAGCATGTTAATACACGGTGGCTAATTCATTGTGAGAATGGGAATGGCATCAAACTTGAAAGGTCACCAAGCTCCACTTCTTCTTGCTAGTTTAAGCAGCTGTGCTGCAAAAGCTTCAAGCAGTAGCATAAGCTACTGTTTGCCTAGATTGTTGAATATTGCTCAGTCACCGTGCCTATGTTAACAATTGGGACTTGCCAAGAGACAGCAGATGCTATTTGCTTTAAACTCACAGTGGTACAGTACACCAAATGATAATATGAAAAAGATAAACAAAGTAATACGTAACAGATTTTTTTTTTTTTTTTTTTTTTTTTAAAGAGAGTTTCACTTAGATGGGTGCAAGTCGGGGCATGATCAAAGTAAGTGGCCATCACACAGCCAGTTTAAGATAAAGTCAGATTAGATCAATGCAGTATTATGTTAGATACTTCTGTGGTGTATGAATGTGTGTATACATGCACATAAATCTGTGGTTTAGAAGCAAAACTGTGAGTGTCTGCCCCTTTGATTGATCTTATATTTGACCCAGGTGTATTTGCAGGGTCAGGAAGCATATTGGTCAATCAAAGATCTCACACTCTGCCACCTTTGCATTTTGGAGCCTCTGGCAAGATGTGAAGGGACAAATGCTCCCCGAGGCTTCTGATCAATATCACAGAGACCGTAGTGGCCCTGTGAAAAGGATACAGTACACCACACACAAATAGAGAAACTGTTCTGTAATCACAAACTGGTGATTCCAGTTATGTGGTTATATGCTATGGGTTTGTTTTATTTGTCTTCTTGGTCATGTTTTTTTTTTTTGTTTTTTTTTTACTTTAGTCATCCATGTTCTTTGGCATGAATTCAGGCAAACAGTTACTTTTTTGGCATCTTTCTCTTGCTGACAGAGCTGAAACCTATACTTGTTTGATAATGTGTTTTTATTAAGGCCTTGGTTTGGGGTGATAACTTCAAATGCTTTTGGATGGCGATCAGAGTAAATTCAGTGTATGATGTGAGGTTTGTGATCATCTTAAGTGCATCAGAGTAAGTTTAAAATGCCGCAATTAACTTCAGACTCCTTCCTGTCAGGCTCATTTTTTCTCCATCATCATGAGTGAATTCTTGATTTCAGAGAAGTGCGGGTTTGACCCTCATCAAAAATCCTGAACATCACTGAAGTGCTCCAGAAACAGATCTGCTGAAGATCACATGGTATCGAAAAATCATTTAAGAAATATGGTAAAAGAAAACGACACCTGACAGTTCTCTAATTGGCCATTTCTGATTTCAAAGAGCCCCACTCGATCTTCCCCTCACGAAGATTCTGATTGACAGCCGGTTCACGATGGAAGTGTGGGAACTGCTCCTCCTACATCCTTTTCATGTCTCTGTTATCGCCTTGAGAATTTTCTCCTGCTAGAGATAAATTTACTGCGGAAAAAAAAAAAAAAATGTATCTTCGCCATCTGAGCTTATCTTTCCATCAAATATCCTGCTGGAGAAGTGTTGGTGGTAGAGCGCGTGCAGGTGGGGAGGTTATCAAACTCTGGGTGTGAGGCAATGTTCGACACAGTCAAACTACCCTGATGCCCTGCGTAGTGATTTGTCAAAATGAATTGTAGTCAGGAATCTTATTAATAACTTTACAGGGGGAAAAGAAGTCACCACTCTCTCATGTCTCCGCTTGTTTCACTCATCTCTCATCTGTTGTTCTCCTTCCATGACTAAATGAGATTTCAAAGGGTGAAAGCTTTGACGTACCTCCATCGTTCATTGTGCTGCCTCTAAAATCTGTGTTCCTGTGTGTTTTACAGTACTTTAAGTCCATTAAAAATGTGCAGTACTTTAGTCCATCCTTTATTTTACAACAAATCAAATCAATAAATCTCCCCCCTTACTTTCTTTCTTTTTACTTTCTTGTCTTTCTTCTCTCACCAGACCTCTGTGGTGGGTTTGAAGTGCTTCTCAATGAAATGCGTTGAATTCCCTCGCAGGCAAAAAGCCCCATCTCAGCTGCAGGGCTTTGATAAATCGCCGGCCAGGTGCTGCTCCAATTTGTCTTCATCATTAATTTTTACTGGGCTGTAACCTATCTGTCATTGAGCAGAACCCCTAAGCAGAGGTTTTGATGTGTTCACGTGTGTGCGCACTTGCTTAAACCCTCCATTAATTGAATGGGCCTGAGGCAGTTGGAAGAAAAGTGAACAAGAAACACGTTTTTTTTTTTTTTTTTTCCTTTCCTATTTTATTTCTCTTGTGTGTGTATTTTCAGTGTAGATTCGCAAGGATGGCAACCGACATCATACAGTCAGATCTGTATTATTGTGACGCTTGATCAACAGTGACGGAACTTCCCAGCGTTGTCTTGTCGGCTTGTTGTTTGCTAGTCCATCACAAACTTTGGACAGTTATCACATCGTAGCTGTTCACAAGATACCGGCGTGTATTGTCCTGCGTATGTGAGAAAGTGCATGCTGTACTCTCTGTGTGTGTCTTTCAAACCTGACTTGCAGGATCTCCAGATCTCCAGATGTCCTGTTGGCAGGCATCTCAACTTTGAGAGAAGTAATTCAGACAATTTGTGCTTAGAGGTAGGTGATCCATTGCTCAGTCAATAAGAAGGTGTTTGCGGTGGGTGGAGGAATGCATGTCCTATGGGTTGAATTAAGGCTATGTCATTTCAGGTGCTTATTGTGGAGCTGATATAATATTGCGTGATCTCACATTGCTGATGTACGTGTGTCACACCAGGTGAGAGTTTGGGCGTGTGTGTTTGTATATCACATGAAAGACGTGGTTTGTGAGGAGGAGATAGAGATGAAGGAGGACAATGGGATGGTAAACAATTAGTGTCTCTCTAACACACACGCACACACACACACAGACTTCTTAATTCATGCCTGCAGACGCACTTCTGGGTAGCTAGGACTCCATGTTATCTGCCACAGCCTGCAGATTCTTAGAAAAACCTGGTTCCCCAGGTTGTGTGTGTGCTTATGTGCGTCAAGAAAAAGGAGGAGAGGATTTTAACAGTGTCCTGCACCCATCTGACCATCTACATTGCAAAGCAAACATGAGGCAATCGACAGTGGAGAACGTCAGAGAAGGGTGAAGGGGGCTTGGGACATGGGACAGTGGATGGATACTTCCTCAAGCTGGATGGTTTGTGTGTGAAGAAATGAAGAACACAGCTATTCCCAGGGCCTATAACAGATACATGACAGTACATAAAGTCAGTGAGGCCTTGGTTGAGTCTAAAAAAAAAACATTTATCTTGGTCGGGTAAAACATATATGCATGTACATGATAGTTTTCTGTTTATTTTTACACACCTTTGTTGTCCTTGGTTTTAGTTGTGTTGATGACTATCCATCTTTCTGTTAACTGTTCTTGAAATTGTGCGTAAGACCATAGAGCAATGTCAAACTAGACTCAAATTCCTTGTATGTGTACATTTGTTTATATATTTAGCCAGTGAAGCTGCTTTTGGTTCTTACTGTGAGGATCTAATTGAACAGGTACGTGGCAGTTTCAATGTCCCTGGGTTCCCTTTTCACCTCACTTCACATACTGCTTCTTTGTACCTACATGTATGTGTGAGTATATAATATACTGGTACACTGTTAGTACAAAACATTACACTGTAGAGTGGGGAAAATTACTCTGTACATTGTGGGCTGTAATTTGAATATATTGTATAAATGCATCATGTTCTGGGTTGATGCAAGTTGCCTGATCAGTTTTCATATGAATATTACATTACATGCTATTGTATACAGTACATCATATTGTTAATGAAGCCCACATATAACAAAACTATTACATTTTGAATTATTAAATTTGGAGTTTTTGAATTGGTGGAGAGGGTTAGACATTATATGATAGACGTTATTATTGCATTAAATGGCCTTAATGACTTTAATGTTTAAAATGATTGTTTAAATTATTTTCCACAATGTTTTCAGATCTTTGTCAGCATTCCAAGTGATACATCACGACATGTTAAAGCTGGAGGGGAACAATGGGTTCAGTTTGAACTTTGGCCTGTTTAACCCCATCCCTATGAATATTCCATAAATATTCAAAATGAAGAACACAGCAGCACAGTGTGGTTTGATGATCAAAGCTGAATGCAGAAGACATACAGGAACATCAATTATATATTATACATTCAAACATTATCAAAGAGGCAGCGTGGCAATCGACAGTGAATTTAAACAAAGGCGTTCTTCCACCATCCTGTTAATAGGCGCTGACGGTTAATGAAGTTTTAATTTACACCTAATCAGATCGTGTAAGCCATGCCCAGTCGCCTCGGACTGTATAGGGAGGCAGAGGGACCAAAAGACTGGTTCCTCAGAGACCACCACTCCACTCCTATTAATGTTCAGAGGTCTCTGCTCCTCCTTGTTGGCATAGGACTCTTCAAATGTATGCTTTGAATAAATCAGCCTGTAATTTAAATGTTATTTTTATGTCAGATCCTCTTTGTTACATGATTAACAAATGAGACTGATAGGTAAAATGGGAAAAAAGACATAGGCTATACATGTGTAAGGCCACCAGCTGAATTTGAAACGTCACGTTTGCACTGAACCCAGATGGGATACCAATAATTTATAGGTCTTCACTTTGCACACATTATTTTCCTGATGTTTGACAGTTGTGCCAAGACAGGAATGCCAAAAGACACAAGGGCAGTTGATTTAGACAAAAAAAAGGGAGAAGTAGAAGCTTCCAGTTATGTAAATTATCTTTAACAACAATAACGAAGACTCTTCTTTTTGCAGTGTGTTCAAAAGTTTACTCATACTCATATACTCAACTTTCCAATCTCTCATAAGATCTCTCATAAGAATAATGTCAAGTGGTTGCAATATGACCACAGGATTATTCACGTGTATTTGTTTGTGTATTTGTATGACTAACTATGAACCACCCAAAATTATAAAAAAAAAAAAAAAAACTGTGTTTTTATTACCATAAAGTTCAAAAGGATGCAGAAATAATTACATCATGACGGTGATTTGTAAAATCACGACAAGCAAACAAGTTTTGAAATGCTCGTTACAGAGTTTGGATGCATGAGGGCTATGCTAACTTATTTTATAGTAAAGCAAACACAACATGTGTTTATAACATAACAAACATATTTTCATCCTCACATATTTTCCTTACTGGGTAGTCCAACTTTTTCTGCTTTCATTTTTACAAACAATCTCCTTTTTTTTGTCCAGTCTCTATAGCCTGTGTAAATATGAGTATCATAGATCTTTTGGTGCCTCCACCAAGGGTGAAGATAAATCCAATTTTTAATACCCAACGTTTCAAAAATAAAATTTGAACTCTCCTCCCTCCCACTGGTAAACGGCTCCAGATCAGAGCAGAATCTGGGTGTTTATTCCTAAAGAATCTCTGGCTCTGCCCCTGACATGTCTTTCTCAAGCCCTCCAAGCCTTCAGCAGCTGTCAGTCGGCTGGCAGAAGCTCCAGCCTTCAACTCCACCGGAGTCTACTTCTTTGCCTTCATGTTGGACTGAGAGCAGAGAGATCGTGCCAGTGACTCACTATTGCCTCTGGAGGCATAAGTGGTATTACAAGAAAGTAGCAGAAGCTCTGTGGTTAGCATGCTAATTTCAGTAGATATCTCTGCAGCATAATACTTGTCTTACTACTTACTTACTTACATACTTATGTCTTTGACATAATGTCCTAGCAATTCTGTTCTGTTGATGATACTTCAACAAAATATACAAACATGCATACATATGACCCATATTCATTAATTAATATGTTTTTTTAAGATATTTTTTTGGGGCTTTTTTGAGCTTTATTTGATAGAGACAGCTGAAGAGTGACAGGAAATGTGGGGAGAGAGAGACCGGGAACAACATGCGGGAAAGAGCAACATTTCAGATTCAAACCCTGGGACACCGTGGAAACGACTGAGCTTTTGTACACGGGGCGGATGCTCTACCAACTGAGCTAAACGCCACCCCAATTAATTAATAAGGCAAAATGGAGATTTGTGAACTGTATTGCATTGTTTCAAAACCATGTACAAATTACTGAAACTGAAATACAAAATTTTCTGCTCAGCCATGATATGCGAAACTTTACCCGAAATGTTTCTTTTAGCTACTTTCCACAGTTCTAACAGTGTACAAAACAGTGTGTTACTGAATGTTATGGACTCCTCGAAATAACTTGTCAGCTGTAACAATATGTGTGTCACATGATCCATATTCCAAGACTGAAAATGCTTTCAATTCTTTGAAGTGAAAATCTTTATTTTTATACACTCTGTTTCAGACTTCTAAAGCTTTGGTGACACACATGGTGAAGAAAGGCATTTCTTTTCAATCACGTGCTGTGCCCGCCTGAAACAAGTGGGTGTGTGTAGCGAGCAGACACTCATTTTCTTCTTCCCATTTTCCCCTCCTGAAATTCTTGTTTTATCTTCTTAATCTTTCTCTCTTTCGCAAACACACACAAGTACACTCAACCATATCCCACACATTAATTATCACACCTAGATCGACTTCTATGAACATTACCGCTGACACCTCATTTGCTGGGGAAAATAAATAGTAGCCTGTTGGAGACATTTCTTCCCGGCCGACGACAAAGCGAGCCTGAGTTTGAGTTGTTTTCATTTGGCGCAGTAAACACTTATGAGTGTGGTACTATCAACCTGGCAGCCAAATAACAAAGATGGGCTAAAAAGATTGAAGTCAGGTGAAGGCATTTCACTTGAGGTTGCACTGACATGCTTTTAATTAAAGCTTTCCCACACATCTCTGTTCCAAAGACCCGCAAGGCAAAATGAATCATTATGTGCTGTGTGTATAAATGTGTAAATGTTGGACTGAAAGTCAAGGAAGGTTTTATTTTTCAGAGTTTTGACAGTAATGCAGAGTTTTTTATACAACCAGGTAGTACTGGAAGAAGGATAAACCATTAATGATGCTTTATAAAATGCTGAAACCACAGTTGGTTGCAAAAAATAGAAGAAATTAATGAATAATTAGTCCCAAAATATCAATTGTTTATTTGTTTATTCTTTACACAATTTAATAAGAGTTTATTAGTCAAGTCAATGGTTTTATTGATCTGATATTTAAAAAAATATATATACTAAAACAAAATTTGCCATACTCATACTTTTACTCATACTTTTTTTTTCCATGGTGGGGTGGATATGTGAGCACCAGAGATTTTTTATAACCAAACTTTTCACAGTTCCTGCTAAAAAAGAAAAAAAAAAAAAAGAAAAAGGAAGCTGGGTGATGTATATGAATGGCAAAGTCTGAATGTCAAGCCTAACCTTTAACAGTGGTCATATGCAAGAGTAAAGTATGCAGTATGTTGTGGCTATCACTTTTAAAAAACATAGTGTTCTATAGTGTGTTCTGGAAACTGATTTAAAAATAGAAATCCCTCTCGTCCTCCGTAAGGGTGCATTCTGACCTATAAAACAACCCCATCTCTCATCCCAGTCACCTATGCTTGAATAACAGTGTACGTTTCCTTGATATTTGATCTGCTCTGTGGGCTCTCTTGCTGATTTTTGGTCTCCTCTCAGATGTGATTCAGAGGCTCATATAAGTCATACCCCTCATAGGCCAAATGTCCTAACTGCATACTTTCTCATGAGATGGAGAACTCAATATGTGTGTAGTGTGAAATCTACGATATGTCTTAGCAGCCCCATCAGCTGTGCTGCTCATTCACATACTGTATTGTTGACTCAAAATAAAGATGGTTTGGTTTCGCTCTTCGTAAAGACAAGGAGAGAGATGCTAGATCAGATTCCAGTTAAGACACTGTCAACTGCAAAGTGTATTCTCCAAGGAACATCACATTTGGGATCTTTGAGATGTGTGCCGGTGGAGAATGGTCATCGCATGAAATAGAATATCATTTGGTTTCTTGGAGATGGACTGAGATGGGAAAATGTGTAACCTCCCAGTGTGGTCGAACTTTGTTTTACAACCAGTACTTTCCCCAGTGTCTGCTACTGTGAAAGTTTATAATCCTCTACCATGATGTGACATCTGTTGTTAAATCTTTTCCTCATCTCGTACAAAACTTGACTCTTTGAGTGTACTTGCTGCACAGCTGCATACCAATCTGAGATTTGCCCCGGACTTACTATAACTCCGTTTACTGACACAGTACCTCGGAGTTAACACTGCCACGAGGTCAAGAACAGTTCCTCATTAAAGTCGTATGTTTTAAAGTAGAGTGCTTGTTCTGCTGGTGTCGCGTGTATGGCATATATGAATACAAGAGCGATGCAGTGTAACTGCTACATTTAAATGTTGCTGCATGTGAAGTTTCTGTAGGAAACCAAGCAATATCAACGGCATTGCCTTGCCTTTTAGTGGAAGAATGTTTCTGAGAATAAAATATCTGATTAAAAAATTAAGGCACCTAGCTGACACCGTACACTGACTAACCATGTAAACAGTCCATCACCAAGAAATGAGACATTATTAAGGTGTGTAGGGTTGGGGGATTTTAGCTTTCAGTCCTTTAGCAGCATAAGATTTATAAAAATGCTGCACCATGCTTAGTCTGGCATATTAAAAGCACTTTGGGATTAAGCATTTAGCAAAGCATAAAGCATAGCTTCATAACAGTTGAGTGAGGCATCTCTCTTTCTCTCTCTCCCTCTCTCGACTTCTGCTCGTTCAAACAGAAGTAACAGCAACTGCCAGCAACACATTTTGACATCTGCTGTTGGTGGCAGTATTTCATGACAAACATCCACACTGCCTGTCTACATCCACATTTGACACGAATGTGTAGCCGTCATCACCGCTTCCACAAAACAGCTACAGGCTGGTAAGCCGCATATCCTATTTTTGACCGCAGCTGATAATTCTTGCAAAAACCAGAGAGTCAATATTTTATCACAGGGGTACAGCAAACACATGCAGATGCATTGTTGGTATGTTTTCCTCTTAAATATTGATTCCTAAGCCACTCTGCAGCCATCTGGTCTGTGGAGTATATTCTGCATAAAACACACACTCACACACACTCTCGCACTTGCACACACAGGTGCACGCCAACGCGTGCACACACATGTGCAAATGCACACACACGAAATGTGCACACGGACACGAGTCTTTCTTGCCAGCATGCACACACAAAGACACACAAGGACACACACTTACACTCTCCTGACACAAGTCCTTGCTCAGAGGGAAGCCTCCTTTCCAAAGATGAGCAGCAAAGCACACGAAAGGAAGTCCAAATTTGTTTTTGTCCTGGACTCCAAATGTCATTTTTACATGTCCACCCTAAACTGCAGCCATGTTGCCTGCAACAATCGCCTTGTTACACTCATTTCCCTCTTTGTCTATATGTCACCGCTGAAGTGCCTTTGGACAGCTTTGAGCTGCAGATGTTGTTGCAGCACCTCCTTCCTCCTATACAAGCACTTTTTTTTTTCTTTTTTTCCCGTCAGTGTAATTGTATTAGAATGCACCTCCAATCCTCTGTAACAGAAAGATGTAAGCCGCTTCGCTTGCTTGTGGAGGGATCAACAGTCTCTCCTTTAAAAGCCTTGCAAAGCTGTGTGTGTGTGTGTGTGTGTGCAAGTGTGTGTGTGTGTGTGTGTGTGTGTGTGTGTGTGTGTGTGTGTGTGTGTACATATAAATGCACAGTTGCATGTGTACACAGAATGTGCACTCTGTAACACACATTCCTTCACCCCAAACACAAACACACACGCACACAATCACAGAGTTTAAGCAGAACCACCTCTGTGTGGTGTGATTAGGTATAGCTGTTGCTGAATTGTGCTGAGCACAGCCAGGGCATTTCTGAGGATTGGGTTGCCCTGTCTCCACACAGAGAGAACACACACACACACACACACACACACACACACACACAGAGCCTGTCTGTCTCCACCTTGTCTTTAGACAGTCGCCAGGAAGCAGCTGGCCTGAATATCTGAGTGCCTTTAATGAATTGAAATCTTTTGGGTGCTAGGATTCAGTGATTAAATGCAATAAGACTAATATTCCTGGGTGGGTTGGGAGTCGAAAGAGGATTGTCCTCGGAGAGGGAGAGAGGAAGACAGAGGAGTGTGCTTGGCAAAGTGCAGTCCCACAACCCCCAGCCTCCCACCTCTTGGGGAATAACCCTTTTCGGGGCAGAGGGAGAGTACAATTGGAGCTTTCGAAGAGGAAGAGGAGGGAGGGGGGAACGTTTGTCGGTGCATGGAGGCGATAGGGCAGCTGTGACTTTGTGCCATGAAGATGTTGTGATGAAGACACAATAAGGAACACTGTAGTGAGGTGATGATTTAAAACCCTTTAAATTGCCTTGTTTTTTCAAAGATGCTATACAAAAATGATCTTGCGTTGTTTTACCTGATGCCGTGTGGCCCACTGCACTATAAAATCCATCATCTCCAATGGCTTGGACCACATCACGATTTTTCACTGCATCAAGAAAAGCACGGCACCCATGTCAGCACGCCATCCGCACACTTGAACCCAAAGTTCAACCAGGTAGAACTTTGGCCATGGAGTGGGGCGAACCTCACGGCGAGCACCGTGCCAATCGCATTGTGTCTGAAAGGGCCATTAGTCTTGCTCAAATATCACCTTGACTGGCATCCGGGGTGCACACAAGTAAAACACTCCACATCCAACCACCATCACATACCTGCCATTTTGTTCATTGTGGGAAGCCATTGAGGGATTACCTGTTGGCCAGAGTGCCTGTACACACATTGTGTGGAGGTTTGGAGGGAAAGCTTGAACTGGCAGAACAGGGGAAAAGACAAGTTTAATTATACAGAGTCAGAGATAGTTTATGGCAAACATTAGATTTTTCCAAGGAGTTTTGTCATTGAAGTTAAAATGATCCATTTGCATTTTTTTTCTAAAACTTTATTAAATTACTTTATTAAATCTGTCATTTGCTAAAGTTTCTGCACCTCACCAGTTATGACTGGCACCAATTCAGGAAGTATTGCGGTCTTTAGGTAGAAAATGGTTTGGTGGTGGGGGTGTTGATTGGGCATATAGCATGTCAGACTTTCGTGCAGGACACTAGATTTGTCCTCCATGACAGTGTTTTATTATTATTATTATTCGGCACAAATGACATCCATGTTCTTCTCAGTTCTAAAATATTTCTTTGTTGTGTAACCTTAACTATACCCTGCTCATGACCAAATGTTTTAGTCAAACTAAATTAAACCGTACTGTAATCATATTTTATTTATATTAACAATACTTCTCTAACTTGGTAGATTTTAAAATCCTCGACATTGAACTGATCCAGGGTTTTGAAGAATCATTAGTATTGATGTTCCTGACTTGCAATAGGGTTGTTCTGAAAGCACTTGCATGGAAATTAATATGATAATCATGTTAATATTTGGATTTGCAGTCAAGGAAATGCATCCTCCTTGTCTGTTTATCCAGGTCATAGCTTCGAAGCCGTCAAAGTAACTGGACTTGCTCTTTGGTCTTAACAATTTTACCAACTCAAGAGCCTTCTTCAGCTGTCTTTGATTTATTACATTTAGATATAATTTGAAGTGATGCAACATGTTTAAAGAGTATTCCTAAAGTGAACATTTTGGCAGATGATAAATAGTGCCTCGAACTGTGCTTCAAGGCATATCTTCCAGGTTTTTTTCATTAAACGAGCATCTTGGGACACAGTTTTTCTTCAATACATTTACATTTAATGCTGTTTGATTTGCACGCTATCCTATTACTCGGTGAAAGTAGTTGAGGTTAAAAGCTGTAAAATCAAGTGAAAAGTCATGACACTAAAGTGTACGCTTAAAGCAAAGCTTCATTTAATTAGCCGACAAGTCTGACAGATACTATTTAACATGAATCACTTCCCTGATATGTCTCGCAGAGTACGTGATGGGAAAAAAGGTTCTGTACAGACATGTTGAGCTCATTTATAAAACACTCCAGACAGACAGGAGGAGAAAACGTGGTTTTCTCATGTCTGCCTCATCCACTTGTTGGACTCACTGATCTCAAAAGCTGACAGTTCGCAATTCAGGATGGAGGTTTAACTGAGTGTTAACTGCACTTAGACGCACATCACAGCGTGTCGAGAAGCAGTCGGATACTTTGGATATACGGAACACATGGAAACACAAACACCTTCACACACACACGTTGCCCAAACAGAAAAAAAAAAAAAAAAATGTTGTCACTTGAGATTAAATCACATCCGGGGGGCTTAAATAAATCATGCACAAGTGCAGCAATAAAATAAATCTTGAAAGTTTTGTATTGTGCAAGGTTTTCTGTATGTTGTGACTTTCTTTTTAAAAAAAAAAAAAAAATCATTGACATGTCAGAGACATGGTAGTTTCTACATTAAAACACTATAATTGTGTGGGTATTTATTTACTGCGGGAGGAGAAATAAGTCAAACCAGATTTGCTGGATTTAACTTCCCTGTCACGTTGTCCTCTCTTTATTTTCATAGGCCCACAAAAAAGTGTGGTTAAACACTATATTATTATTATTGATGGGCTGTAGTGTCACTCTTGACTAGGTCTTATACTAACATGACACAATGCCCAGAGTGTTCTGTCTTTGTTAGTGTGTGCGTGTGTGTGTGTGTGTGTGCCTTTAGCACACTGCTTGTATTTTATGTATGTATAAATCTTGAATGTACATTTAAAATGTCCAAATAAACACAGAGCGAGTGTTTACAGTTTGTATGTGTGACAAAATAATAAAAAGACGTCCAATGGTAACCACAGCATCCTTCTACTGTTCTTAACCTGTCACCACTCTGTCATTCATACCGTTTCCTACTTTGAAGCCAGTCCAACAATGTGTGTTTATGAATGAAATTTCAAATAAAATACAGATGTAAACATCCTTATATTGATAGTCTAACTGATCTAAATACCTTCTGATCATGAAATTATCTTTCTGTCTGTCTGCCTGTCTTGTTTTCCATTTGTAAACACACATTGATATATCTTTTTTTTTTTTTTTTTTGGTCTTTTTGATGACATTAAAACACTTACCAACAACATGTGAATTACTGACATCTGAGAGGGGCACTGTATCATATTTATTTATGTGTTAATCATGGGCAATAGTGAAATGTAAGATGGCAAAATGATTGTGTGCAATAACAAGTCGTATTGTAAGTCCTGTTATTACACCGGGACCTACTGTATAGGACAAAAATAAGAAGATGAGAACATTAACAAAAGCATCTATGTTGTTTTATGTATTTGCATATGTGCACAAACCACTGTAGACATACACGCACACTCACAAAGTCACACATGTCTTCCACGTCTCACCTTTTACAGTCACCTCTACAGGAGTTTGCAGGGCTGCCTCCAATGCGGCCTTCCAGTTTTTGCCTGATTTATAGCCCAAAGGTGCAGTCCACTACTCTGAAGTGTTTACTCACCACAGGCATTAAACATAACTGTCAATTAGGAGTGGAAGTCAGGGCTCCTAATGGCCTTGTTTAGACTGTCGTGTGTACAAGCATTAGCGTCTCTCAGTCTGAGGGAGTGTGTGTGTGTGTAGAGTGTGTGTGTGTGTGTGTGTGTGTGTGTGTGTGTGTGTGTGTGTGTGTGCGTGCGATAGAGTCGGGAGGGAGAAGCATGCGAGGATAAGCGTGTATATGTACCTTTGTGTGTGTGCACGAGTGTGTCAAAATTTTGCACAGCTTACTCCCCTTGATCATCCAGAGTAGTGAACATTTCACCTGACACCTTTATGAGAGGACAGGACCCCGGACTCATTTTTAAAGTCCCCTGTCCACTTTGATGTGCGTTATTAAACACACCTGCACCTGATTTGTACGCCGCTCTCTTTCGTCTCTCACTCTCCCCTGGATATTAGTGCTACTTACGCTTAAGTCTGAACATCAGCAGTATTTACGGTTGGGTCTTAATGGGTGGATTTACCATGAAAGATATAGGAGTGTCAGACAGGGTGGAATTAAAGAAAGGTTCAATCAAAGGGTAACAATTCTGCTTCAGACTGTTTTGCTCACATTCTTTTTTTTCATCTAATAAAGGACTACAAATGTGACTTTGATAATTACAATTGTTGCTGAGCGCTGTTTACACATTTCAATTTCAACAGGATAACATACATTTCTGGTGGATCATCTCCAGGAAACATGTTCTTTTTGTAATTTTCTCTCAATGGATTGTCTATGGAGGTAACTGTATTAATGGCTAATTCTTCTAGCTTGTGTCTGCCCATGAGATGTACAGTAAGTGGAAGTCTACCGTCAAGTGATATGCAAGTTGGATTTCAGTGTAGCTAACTGATCAGTTCCTACAGGTCTTACTCCACACACCACTCCATTAGCGACTTCACTTGCTGCTGTGAAACATAATAAACCATCACTTGTGATAATAAAACTTTAGCCGCATTAACTTTCTGTTGGGGAAGCACGCAGGTGTGCGTCAGAGATTAATGTCTGAAGCATTTTGGAGGAGAAAGGGTTGATGGGAGGATAAAGGATACAAAGAGCTCATGAATTATCTGCATATACGAGCTGCTTATTTGATCAGCGATAAGGGGGAATGAGTCCACTTGCTCTCCAGTCTGCGCTCACATGAAGCCTATGAGCCTTGCGATACCATCAATTTAGCTTTCAATGACAACTAGTCCTTAGCATGGATGAACACACCCTCTTTGGTAAGCTATATGATAGGATTAGGACTGTGTTTCATATGCAATGCATGGAATTAAAGAATATCTAGATAAGTTTAAATTGTTCCCTCGCTCTGAAGCACAGGCTTATAGGCCTTATACTCCACAGTAGACTCTGCAATACAGTAAATTGTCTGTTTTGCCCTTGAGGATCAATATCTAGGCTGTCAAGGGTACCATAGTTTCTTCTGCTAATGGTTCAACAGAGCAGGTTCTTCAAAAGGGACGGAAACGCCTCTGTACAATTGTGACTAATTGTGGCATAAATTCACAATCGTTTCATAACGGGCTTCACAGCTTGAGGTTTGTCATGTGCAATGGACGCCTTGCTCCCATTTTCACCTGCCATTGCTTTCAATCAAACAAAGAGGAGGGGTGGAAGTTTCTTTTCATGTGTTCAAAGGCGACCGGTTGCTGAGCAATTTTTTTTTTTTTTCTTAACAGAAACAATAACTCTCTTTATTGAGAACAAATGTTGACATTTGGAGGGTGCAGCAGCGGGTGAGAGGAAGGGAGGGAGAGAGAGAGGCAGGGCCCCTGTGTGCTTTGGAGAGTGCCTCTGGTGCTATTTGACAACAGTGCTGAGTCCTCGGGGAGCCCACCTGAGAATAAAGCATGCATTTCAATAAATCAACTCCTAATGAAAGCAGTTTGGGCTGAAGAAGAAGAAACTGGCCAGGGGCTTATAACATGCATGACTTCTATATTGGCTGCCAGTGAAGTCATGGTAAATACAAAGGTGAGCAAAGTATATCAGTGTCAGGCAGTGCTGATCAAAACAGGAGACCTGCCAATTCAAACAGAAATTCATATCATCTCTGAATGTTTGTCTTTTTCCTTGAAAGACCTCACTTTCATCACATTCCTGACAGTGTGATGCTGTTCACTCTAAACTACACAATGATTTTTTTTGTTGTAAAAGACTTCTGTCAGCCTAAAAAGGTGCGTTAACTGAGTTTAGGTGAGTTTTCCCTCCACTGCATCCCTGGTGGCAACCAAATATTACTTCCCTGGATGAGGCAGGGCGAGGAGGGGGAAGAGAAGGAGGAGGAAAACCAAGGTGAAAGGGAGTCCCTTGAGATTTGAACAACACTCAAGCTCAAATTCAACTGGAAAATGAAGGATTAGCTTTTAGTCTGGCTGGAAGCGATGATGGAGGCCTCCTCTTGGAGGATGGGAATATTATATATTTGATCTTTGAGTATTTCACACTGGAAGAGGCCACAACTGTGGGCGGCCATAAATATTAGAATTCATTCTCTAAATCATAACAGATGAATAAAAATTATATTTTAAATGGTGCATAATAATAATAATAATAATAATAATAATAATTTATTTTATTGGACCTGGGTTTCCCCCCTCCCCCCTAAATTGTTTAATTAGCTGTGTCCTAAAGCCGCTGCAATAACCAAGCCATGATGAAAAGCAGAGGAAAGCCTGTCCGATTAGGGCCCATCACACAGCCCATTGGAGCTGGCAGATGCTTAGATAGACTTTTATGGATTGCTCAATGCCGTGCCGTAATGAAGCAGGCAGGGCTGACCCATCCTGAACCAGGCTAAAAAGCTCCAGGGACGGGCCCCGCTGGGAGCCCATAATGCCCGATGCGTCCCACGGCTGTATTAATCACACTGAAAAATAAATGTGTGGCATGGTGAAGGGAGAGAGAGGGGGGGAAACGGGAGGAAAAAAATGAAATAAGTATGTCGTTTATCCCAATCAAGGTCGTGAATATGTGGCCGAGGGAGATTCCCTGACCAGAATGAGGCCCTAAAAGAAAATGATGGTCCATTTAGAAAGAATGGATTGTGCAATCTGTGAAAACTCATAATGTTTATGAAAAGCGAGATTCATCAAACATTTCCCATCTGCGTTTGAGTGACAAAATAAAAGAACAATGAGCAGAGTGAATAAAAAATGCCCCAGTGTTAAATACAGGTCTGGTATGAATAAAAGAATGACTCCCCAAGATTGATGTAATAGTTGGGAAAACAGTTTAATATTTTCTCCTTTGAATAATGAATATCATACCCCGCCAGTACATCAATACCGGCGCGTTTTATTTTATTTACATTCAAAGATATAAATTAGTAAAAGTTCTCCTGATAACAAGATTGTGTAGCTTTTTTTTTCCCCAAATGCGTCTCAAATAAAAACCGTCCATAATATATATATTTACAAAACAAACAGACGATGTCAGTTTCCCATTTTTTGCAATACAACTTGCATAAATTATAGGCATCATTTCGCCATCATTTAAAAAAATAAATATCAAATGTAGGCTATTCCACTTTGAAGTCCTCAACTTCACTTCAGTTCCGTCCGCTTTGCGTCCCAGGACACCTCCTTTTACAAATACAATTTCACAGAAAGGCCAAATTATGTTTTCCACACGTAAATATATACTAAAATAATATACCGTGGCAAATAAGCAAACTATAGGAACCTGAGAAATAACATGTAAAATCACATATAATGGGAGATCTTTTTTCAAACCAGCATATGAAATTATTACGCACAATGCATCAAAACAAAACAACTGAAACAGTAATAATGTGACAAACGTGTGTGTGTGTGTGTGTGTGTGTGTGTGTGTGTGTGTGTGCTGTTAAGAAGGGTGTCTCAGCTCGGTGTGGAGCTGAGGAAGCGGTAGCAGCTTTCATTCCGACTATATGGTGGCACTAGATCCGGTTTGAAGTAAAGGTTATGGAGGTTAAAACGTGGGGCTAAAAGGTGGCGGCCTTACTCGCTTTATACTCAAAGCAATTGTGACACCTACCTGCAGAGCATGGAAATAAAAATAATAATAAAAAAAAAATCCCACTCGATCAAATGATCAACTCTCTCCACGTGAGTAGAAAACATCAAGTTTTCTCAGGCTCGCAATACCCCCCCCCAAAAAAACAACATTATACTGCAAGTGCTTATGAAAAATCCCCACTGCCTAATTACCGGTAAAAACAATGATAAAAAAACAGACTATCCAGCGGCGTGAATGTGTGCAAGGAAAGAACCACAACCACCTAAGTGACATTTGAAGATGTGAAGTTGCACGATGAGTGCACAGAGCAAACTAAGTGATTTGTTTGCTTTTGGCTGACCCTGTGTAATTATAATTATCCTACGCTGAAAGATAAGGGCTGAGGCTCACTGTGCACACACACACACACACACACACACACACAGATATCAGAGGAAACATTAAAAATAGAATTCCTGCTCAAAGCTATGGCAACATGTCTCTGCTTTAGGCTGCCCACTGTGTGTTTGCGTGTGTGTGTGTGTGTGTGTGTGTGTGTGTGTGCGCGCGCGCGTCTCTGTGTGTGAATGCGCGGTGGTTTAGGCTGATTCGAGGCCAGTCCTTAATGGGCTTATTTTAATGTCTCTATCTGGTGAGGTGTACTCTAAGCACGTTTGTTTGCAATACGCTTTTTTTTTTCTTATTATTATAGCCCTACTGTTTTCTAATGTTGCAAATGAAAATATCTACTTAATGATTCAATGTCAGAAAATATTGTTCAACTAATGATTATTGAGAATTGATTATTTCAGAAAAAATTCACTGCGCTGAAAACGAATTATAGCCCATAATACACGTTCATTTTCTTTAAAAAAAAATGTCCGTCTTAATGAGTCATTTAGTCTCATATTCAGTCCTAAAATCGTATTTGTCTTAAAACCAGTGGAAATCTGCCAACAGTGTCAGATAACGCCACTTGTTTCTAATGCAAGCTCGCAGAAAAGTGGCAGAAAACCAGCCAGATCATCCCATGGTGTGACTGCAATGACACATTAAAAGTGACACAAAGGAAAGCCGCTGATTTGCATTGGAAACAAGTGAACACCGGGGCGATTTCCCTCCTGCGTTTAAGAATAGAAAATACAACCTCAAGATTCAACACCAGATTAAATTAAGCTAAAAAAAAAATCATCTCGTCAACGCTGCGCCGGCGTCACGTCATTACGTACCTTTCTTTGCTTCTAAATTTGCGGGTCTGAAATGCTGCTGTTGTTGTTGCTGCTGCTGCTGCTCGACAACAACAATCTGGTTTGGGTTATTTTTAACGAGGGGGGAGTCTGGCCTGTGTTTGGGGTTTGTGCTCGCCTCCAGAGCCTGGTGAGAGGAGCTCAGACCCTCGTTTGCTGCAGCAGCGGCGGCGGCGGCAGCGGCGGCGGCAGCAGCCAGACTCACTCCAGATGAATTAGTATACCGCAGGATCCCTTGGCCCTGCAGGGGGCTGAAGTTGCCATAGTTTGTGTAATTGCTATAAAAGGGAGAAGTGTAATAAATAGGTCTTCCAAGGATGGAGGGGGTCGGGTAGAGGGAGGGGGAACTGGCAGTCGGGGAGGTGGTGGAAGGCGTAGAGGGGGTAAGGAGGCCACCGCTGGAGGAGGGGCAATTTGGTTGCCCAGGCTGCCCCAGTTGCTGATGTTGCTGCTTTTGGTCCGAGGTAGCAATCTCCGCCAGCGACCACAATTTGGGCTTGACTGTAGGGTTCTGAGGCGGCCCCGAAGAAGGTCTGCTGTCAAGGCATGAAGACGATTTATTGGTGCTAATATTGTTGCTATTGACGAGGCTCCGGGCCAAATCCTCGCGCTGGCTGTGGAGATGGTGGAGTTGATGGAGGTGGTGGTGGTGGTGGTGTTGGTGATGGCTGAGAACCGGAGCCTCTACTCCCGTTAGGGGCGACGATGTGACGGGTTTGGGCGAGAGTTGTGGCCGTGGGTCGTGGTCCTGATCATCGCCGTCCTCGTCGCATTTATCGCCGGCCCGGTCGGAGCCCAGCTCTCCCACGCGACAGCTGACCTTCTCCCCGTCAGACTCTGCAGAGCAGGAGTGGTCCGTCAGGGTGTCGACGTGCAAGCTGATACCTAAAACAAGAGGAGTACATTTTAAAAAGACAAATAGATAAAAAAATATATATATAGTTACATAAAAAAGAAAAAAAAGGAAGAAAAAAGAAAGTAGAGAAGATATAACCAAGAAAGAAGGAGAAAAAAGAAAGAAAATAAAAACTGGGGAAAAAAAGTAGACAAATCCTATTAAATATGAATGAGCAGTATTATTCTAAAGAGGGAGATGATAATCTTTTTCAAAATAAATAAATAAATAGAAGAACTACCGGAAAACTTATCCCAGTCAAAGAATATTCCATGTCCATGTGTGTTCAAAGCAACCACTAATACGTACCAGGCTGGAATAAGTAACATATTAATTATGTATATGAGTTTAAACAGAAGCCAGTGCTGCAATTAAAAGCCTGCTTTGTATGGTAAAAATAATGCTTTTTTTTTCATAATTATATCAAAATGTTATGAAGACAATTACATTAGCAGTCTAATTTTATTCAGGGCACTCATGCACACGCGTGGATCACTGTGTTACGTGTCTACTCTGCCAGTGACCTGCCATTAATCATGCTAAAGAAAAGAAAATGTTCAGTGTAACAGGTCCAGTGTTGACTCTCAGGACCTTCTTTTTCATTTAAGAAAATCAGTCATAATTGTTCTTCTGTTGTTATATGAACCCAGTTCTCTTTGCATAAAAACATAACACATATTCAAACCAGATTATTTGTTTCATATCCTTCATATATATATATATCTATATATATATATTATTTTTTTACTCAAAATATCATCGCAATAAATAACTTGAGCAGTAAATAAAGGGCATCTCACCCCTGTCCTGGAATTGTTATACTGATCATTGACTCGGTCGCCAGATTATACCCCACCTTCATCCTCCGCTGAAGCCTCGCAGCGTCCAGGGTCGTGGTCAGAGCTACCCCCCTTTCCTCTCCCCGTCTCCGTCCTCCTCGTCCTCGTCTTCGCTCTTATTCCTGGGCGCCCAGGTCATCTTGTTCTCCTTCTGAGCCTCCGCCTGGCGTTGGCGAACCATGTGGAGACCTGCGTCAGGGTCATCTTAGTAATGATGGCCAGCATGATCTTCTCTCCTTTTGTCGGGTACGGGTTCTTCCTGTGCTCCCCGCAGCCAGGCCTTCAGGGTGGCCGTGGCGTCCCTGGTGGCGTTTTTGCGGTAAGCTGGTCGTTGAGTTGCAGTACCCGACCCCGTATGGGTAATCAATGCCCCGGCCATGCCCGTCGTATGCGCGCCATGGAGAGCTCTGGAGGAAAGTTGAAAAAAAGTCAAGAGTCTGCGACGTGTTTTCTACCGCCGGTTTTTTTCTTCTTAAATATGATATAAATGTGGGTTATGCCTAATTCGTATAGCTTAATTATTTTTAAAGCACACACGTATATCTTACAATTACATAACATATATTATACGGCGTGTAACGTTATAGCCATTTGTTTTTAGAAACTTAAATCATAATAAATATCCTGGGCTTAAATGGTTTATTCTTAGAAAATAAATAAGCATCAAAACATCATGATGTATATAGTTTTGATTATTCGTCAACCAAACTAAACAAAAATAAATAAATAAACAAAATAAAAAATCACTGTAATTGCAAGCAGGGGTGGAGCAGCACAACGTGCGTATAAAAGCAGGGGCCTCAGAAAGGCAAGGAACTAATGGTTAACTGATGGCTCTGTGGATCATTATCTGATTAACTAATAACAGGGCCCTCTTAATAAGCCATAAAGATAATAAAAAGGAAATTTCAATTTTCTCTGTAATCACCTATTAACTTCCTCATTTTCTTCCAGTGACTGCTTTTTTGTTTTGTTGTGCAGCCCCAATGTGTTAAATAACATATCTCCTTTGCAGCATTACAAATCCCATTAGCAAATCACTTTGATATGCACCTTCCTAAAACGCTTAGTGCCCTGTGACATTAGCATTTGAGTCAAGTGCTTTCATGTTAAAATTCCGTTTATTCAACTCAGAATAAAGTCAGCTGTGATCATCCCCGGTGATTTTAATGACTGCTGAGGAAGAAAGAGTTATAGCTTGTGTTATATTAATATTCTACGACACGTACGTTAACTGCTTGGAGGCTAAAGCCTCAAATAAAAATCTTAGTTGGCGTTCTGTTTTACATAATTAGCTGCGCAGTGAGTGTTAAGCGTTGGTCAAGCCATTGCAGTTTGCAGCTCATGCTTAAAAATCCCCATTAAGCCAAAGGGGGCCAAGGATTTTACAGTAAGAACTCGACGAGAGTGGCATTAGATATGAATGGTCGCAACACTCAAAAAAAGAAAAAGTTCCTGCAAGCACTTACGATTAGTGATCGTAGCAAATCACGCTCTAACAACATTTTCAGACTTTAACACGCTGAAACATCTACCTGCTTCGAGCCTCATATGATACGGAATCACACATGGATATATGAGATCTTTTACCATGTACGATGGGAATCCCGTCGTGGGATCTGTGGAGTATGACAGCGGACTGGAGAAGCCCGTCAGCCGAGGCGGAGAAAGCAGCTGATCCAGGGTAAGGACTGAAGGTTGAGCTTGCATTATCGATCTCGCCGTCTTCTAGCCCGCGGCAGCCAGAGCCGAGGCCCCGTAAGCCGGACACGAATAAAGAGCCAGAGAGCCCGGGGGCTGGTAGAGGTAACCCTGAGGATAGGACATTGGTGAGCGCGGGATGGGTCGCCGATTCCAAAAAGGGAGGAAAAAAACGCGCAGGGCGTCGGGGCAACAACAGCCAAAATAATAAACAATCAATCAATAATCAGCCGTGCAAATAGTCGTCAGACAATGGAAATAAAAAGTCCTCCCTCCACAGCCCCTTACTGGGAAAACCCCTGCATCTTGTTAAAGTGCCCCATAGAGGCAATGTGGCATGCGTCTTGATCCTCTAGCGTCCGATGTTTTAGTACGCAGCACTAAGGAAGTGAGGAGTTAGGAGGAAGGACAGTGGAGTTTGTGACACAGAGCATTGGGGAAACTAGAGCTGTCACCTGGCTCATCTGAATATCCCATCCCCGCCCCCTTTCTGCCTCATAGAAATGGAGCCTCGGAACAAAACCAAGACTCCACACTGCAAAAAGTAGGCTCTGTCCAGAAGTTGTTTAGTTTAACGTGGGGTGTAAAAACGCAATTTACTTTACAAAGTCAGACAAATACACCAAATGAATGCGGTAATAATGCAACTGTTGATAATGCAAATTAATCCCCAGCTATGATCTGCCTTTGTTTGTCACTTGTCTCGGGAAATTCAGACACACAGGTGATCATCAGAATTTAATTTCACTTCAGTTATGCTTAAAACACTCTATAGCGCAATAGCTGACTCGTTACGACAGGTACTCAGTATAATACTTTAAAATTCAATTTTATTTATTAGTTTTACTTTGTTCACCATATGCTTTCTGTGCCGTTTGGTTATTTATTTGGTTTGCTCTGAGGTCAGGTTGATTGTGGCACGCAGCGTCTGTCTGATCAAACTTGCGCACTCCTATAACAACTAAAGAGAGAGAGAGAGAGAGAGAGAGAGAGAGAGAGAGAGAGAGAGAGAGAGAGGGAGAGAGAGAGAGAGCAAATGGTCAAAGTTTCCACTTGCAGCTGGTTATTTCGTCAGTCCAGCTAAACGCGGACATTTATGTACGCGAGGTACAAGCGTGCGCGCCTCACGCAGTGCGCGCTCTGGCCTGCGGAGGTGTAACGGCTCCTTCATTTACACCATTTAGCGCATCCCAAACACTCTCATTCCTTCTTATTACAGTTACTGAAACAGTAATAATGACGCTTATGCTTGCGCTCCATGAGGGGTAGTCTCTCCTCTAGATGCCAAGCTAACCACCAGCACTGCCCAAGTGTGTGTGATCGTGTGTGTGTGCGCGCAAAGCATTCGGTGGGTTTGACAGTTTCTGGTCACGCACTTTTCCCGTTATGTTTAGGCACCCACTGGTCTACGCTCTTGCGTATCTTTGTGTGTGAATCTGGACTTGTGTCCACGCAAAACAGGGCATAGCCTTGTCCTTATTATTGTGGATTACAGAGATATAATCCTCTGTTGGAGACAAGCGATACAGCACAGCATGGTTGGAAACCTGAAACTGTGACAGAGGTTTTGGAACGGGCAGTCATGTGGCAACTATTGGGAAGAAGCATGGCCTTTGCAGTCTTCCTCATCAGTATTCATCGGAATGAATGTATTCATCCATCAGGTGCTTGTTCCGGCCACTGCAGTTTGTCCTCGGCAGCGCAAACAGTAACAGCGCACTTAAATAGGCGCACACAGCTTGCCTGGTTAGCAGGAATGACTAATTTATTTATAACACCTAAATGCATGCATGCATTATGATGCACAAAGAGGCTCGCAGTAATCTTTATTCACTGTACTTGTTCTCTTAATAAACACAGATCACGTCCTGTATTTAAATCTTCACTTAAACACAGCCATAATGGAGGAATTTTTCAATTTGGGCCACTTTAAGAGGAAGTATGATAATGTTACGGCTACTATATGATATGTTATAACAGCATATTAAATGCATGCATGGCTATACAGTGTTATCATGAAAGTCTTATGCAGTGTTCTTTTTAAGCACTCACCTAAAAACTAAAATAAATCCTGTTTTCCTAATGTGTTGATCATGTTTCTTTCTACACTCTGCTTGCAGAATAATCCATCACTCGCATGTCACATTAACTGCATCAGAATTTGAAAACACCGACGTCACACCCAATACATTTTCATGATGTGTGATCGTATGTCTAAAATCATGGCCTGATAAACAGTAACGTCACTACAGTGCATGGCTATGATATGACTGACATTAAAGGAAATGAACTCTTGTTGCATATATATATATGGGAGCAATAAATCCGTTGTTTGAAGGCTGACCTTGATAACACTTTGAGTTAGAAAATGTGTTTAAGCGTATTTTGGGATTGGGCAGTGTACTCAGTGTCAGCCTTTTTACTCTAATGAACACCAGCATCACAGCGAAACATCAAATTCGATCTGCATGGTTATTTACTATTGTTCATTGTTTAATAAAGTTTACATGTTTTTTTTTTTTTTTTTTTGGAGATGTGGTGCATTTATTGCATCCCGAGTTATTTTGAATATAGTCTGTCTGCCAAGAAAGGGCTTGTACATGTTAAGTAAGCCTGTTTAAGGCAGGACTAATCAATCCCAGAAGAGTAAATGAGTTCTTTCATTATAGATTGGGTCAAGATATGGCTGACTGGGAGTACTGTTTGGTCCACACCAGGGGGTACTGTCTCCTCTACACACAAATTATAGGCTAAACTATCAGTACTGTACAATTCTTGAATGTGTGTGTGTGTTTGTGTATGGTCTGCAAGGGAGTTTTTTTTTTTTTTTTTTTTTTTGTATTTCACTTGTGTATAAGTGTATATAATGGTGGGTGTATATGTGTGTGCATGTTAATGTCTGTGTGTGTACATATATAAGTGTCTGTGTAAAATGCACCTGTCGGCCTGTTAAGGTGTATAACTATGTGTGTGTTTCTATGTGTGTGTGTGTTGAACTCTGCAGTAGTACATTCCAGGTCTCAGTTTGGACAGGCTGGAGTCTTAAGATATTTTAGTCCCAGCCTGATGGAGATATAGGAGAGATCTGAGAGAGGAGATTGACAGACAGACAGGCAGAAAGAAAGACAAGGCAGACAGAGAGACAGACAGACAGATAAAGACAGTATAGAGTATAGAGACAGCAAGCCAGGCAGATGAAGACATCAGGTCAGACAGACAGAGAGGCAGACAAGCAAAAGATGTAGAGTCAGGCAAACACTGATCTGCATGACCCTGTCATTAGCTATAGTGACTTTGAACACTGTGTATAAATATGGTATTCATTGTATTTGTTAATGATGTTGAGATGAGAGATAATTAATAACTTTTAATTCATGGATGTGATATTTAAAATTAACTTGAATATCTATGGGCAAATACAGTTTGTATTGATGCACGCGCTTTAATACAAGTATGATGTTAAAAAGAAATAAATAAAAAAAATACATACTCTTCCAATTAATTGGGTTTTTAATTTTCAAGACTTTCCAGGCCCTCCTGTGAATACACTCGCACTAACAAAACACACAAATAAAACATGTTTGGCCGCAGCTTAACACTTACATGGAATTTCCCCACACTAGCTTTTTAATATTTGCTAAGAAGAGAAGAAAAAGAAAAAGGACTCACTTGTAACTAATTGCTGTCATATATATAAGACCATTGCTTTGTGGATAAAAGCAAATTCTCTGCCTCTACTCCCTCCAAATAATCCCATAGCAGATCCAGTCGCTTTATGAAAATGTCATCCTCCATGAATGAAGGAAACAGCTATTGATTTCTCATCTATTTTCTCCCAACAGAATTTAGCAGTGAATAATGTAGAACTGGCAGAGTTGCTTGTATTGTATTGGCTGATGATTTCAACTGCTGACCCTTTTTCAGAGAGTAAATTGCCCAGGGTTGAATTGAATAGCAAAGGATACGCTTTGATGTCATGCCCTTGTTTGTCATAATACATGACTAAAATAAATATTGATTTCTGATTTCTCATACTCTTTTCAACCTCTGCAGTGCAGCTGTTTTGGAGCTTTTGCATTTTTTATATATATGACTTGCATTGTAATGGAGTATTAGGGGTTATGCGTTAACCATGTGGGTGCATCCAGGGCATCATGGATGGGGTCTTGGCAAATGTGTGTAAATGTACGCGTGTAAGTCTGTTCATCACTCTAACTATGCATGGCTATAGGCATGACTAACGGTGCAGTGGTGTGAGAAATGGACCAGTTATGTAGTCATATTGAGCTTGTCTTTGAAATCAATACGGTCTGGCATATAGAAGTATGATTAAAGCCTGAGCCTGGCTATTGTTCACAGTAACCATTACTCCACATGACTGTGACTTATTAGGAACAATTTTTCCACCTTGAAAAGCAGTTTTTTTATGTTTGTTTTCTAGTCTTGTCTCCTTGTACGTTTGGACTCATCATTGTTTTTTTTTGTTTTTTGTTTTTTTATCAAGTGAGGTGCTGTGCTCACCTTTGCTGGACAAAGTCCTGATTTTGGATCCTTTGAGGGACAGAGTGCATTTATGCTCCATACACACATATAGTATTCACTCTGAATTCGAAACAAACCCAAAAGCACAAAATGTTTATCCTCTGTGGGCTGGTGAAGGGGAATGTTCAGCATCCCAAACTCAGCACAGTATGTGTGTTTGGGTGCTCATGTTTGTAAAAGGGTATGCAGAGAAAGAAGAAGAGGAAGAAAAACTGCACCAGGATCTTTCATTGTGCAACTTAGTTAGCTAGGCAGACTTATTGTCAGTATGATCAAAACAACTCTTGAGACCGGTTAAAAAAAACAACAACACAACGTTGCAGTATGTCTTTTGCGGATCTATCAATACAACATTGTCATATTTGCTGCATTTTGATACAAAGTGCTCCTACAATTCATCCCCCTCCCCCGTTAGGGCTTGTCGTGGAAATGTCTTTGGTCTTTTTTTTTTTTTTTTTTTTTTTGTACAGTGGCAGCCCAGGTCAGTAGGGGAGGGGGCAACTGGGGGCGATGAGGGGTTGGGTGGCAGACTGGCGACAGGCCGTCATCTCTCTCCCCGCCTGGCATCTGCCCACTGCTGCCAACCCTCTTCTAATCAGCAGCCGTCCATGTGCTTGGCAGCAGAGGGGGTTTCAAATCAGCTTCTCGCCCCGAGTTAAAAACCCTAAGCCCTATCACTTTGTAAACGGGTACCTTTAGGGCAACTGAAGCAGGGACGCCTCTGATGTGCTGAAGTGGAGAACATCAGTTGCCACGTTGCCTCGAACACGTTATGCTGCTAGCACTGTTCTTGCTGTTGTTCTTGTTTATCATAGTTTTTTTTTTTTGTTTCTTTGCTCCTTTTTTTTTTTTTTTTAAACCAAAATCACAAGACAGTTCTGTCTTTTGGTTTGATTTGTTTAACATGCTGCTAACTGACATGGATGTTGGGAAAACAGTTCTCGGGGAGGAAAGTGAAGCAGCAAACTGATGGGCCTGAAGTGTAATTCCTCTTGAAAAACAGAAGGGAAATAACAGCCACACTTGTAGTCTTTATTTTGCTGTATTCTGACGTGTTGTGTGAATTGGTAAGACAAGGCGAACGATGTTACTGCTCCCTAATTCACGGCTGAAAAACTCTCACAAGTACCGTCTTGCAAACTACAAACATTCCATTCTATAACAAAATACTTTTCTCACAGTTTATGGCACAAAGCATTACGTCAAGTTCAAAGCTGGTGACACCGGCTCTGATTACTGTTATAATTTTACAAATGTTCACTTGAGAACAAATAATGCGGCATATAGCGTAAAGCTACAGGGCTCATTCATCTGCAGGGTGGATGGTGGAGGGATTAAGGTGGGA
The DNA here is from genome assembly GCA_028641955.1 of Protonibea diacanthus. NCBI lineage: Eukaryota > Metazoa > Chordata > Actinopteri > Sciaenidae > Protonibea > Protonibea diacanthus. Next base: position 10,403,387 of record CM053983.1, on the reverse strand, counting down.
TGGCTGTTGGCTTCAGAAGTAACAAGCACAAAGAATGGGCTATGTGGAAGGGGAAGAAGAAGAAGAGGGGAAAAAAACTCCACAAATTATAGGAATTATGTGCAGCATGGGTTTCAAACACACACACATCCAGACAGACTGATTGATGAACCAAACGAGTCGCCGAAAATCAAAGGGGGGAAATAAAGGGAGACACAAAGGAGGAACAATTTGAAATGGACTAACCCTCTCCGGTGGCTCTGTAGCCAAGGGTCGGACAGATAGGGTTGCCTAGAAAGAGTCTGCTGACAGCCAGTGTCACTGGGCTTTGTAATCATTGTGCTGGACCTGATAGGGTTACTAGCGGCTAATCCAGGCTGACCTTGGTTAGGTGCCCTGAATGAGGATGGCTTTGTACAGTTGGGACAAGCTAACAGTATGACGGTGATGCTGACATATAATGTCTGCGTGGGGACTTGCCACCACAGCTCTTTTGTTGTGCTATCGAGTTGCAAGTCCCAGGCACACACACACACACACACACACATACACTCACACACACACACAAAAAATGTTTTTCTCTGTCTCCCTGTGTAGAAGAAAGGTGGCATTTAAATTGTCACTGGGGAGAAGGTAAGGTTGTATCTCAAGGTTCAAGAGGTCAGCTCTTGTGTTGGATGGTGTTCGAATGACTTCAAAACAAATCCTATCGTGATGAAATTTCATGTTGTTGCCACGCAATGGCCCGTGTGAGTGTCTGCGCTAGATATGAAATGCCACCACACATCTACAACATGTCCATACAATAGTATCTCTAAGTCAAGGCTAAGTGATACCACAGCATTTTTCTTTCTCCAACACAGAAAAAGCAAAGCAATGTACACGAGAGGAAACATACATTTCTCAGCACTAAAAAGAGAGGGAATGAAGAAAATAAGAGATTGCATGTCCGGTTTTACAACCTCAACAATGCAAATAACTGATAGCAAAGACATTTTTTTGTATATCTTCAAATTAGAGGACCCAATATGCAGCACTCATTTTAAAATGCACATAAGTTTAGAGACATAAGAACATTTGTGACCTCCAGTACCAGAGGTAATACAACTAACCAGAAAACCCAGTGAATTCATGCAGACAGTGTATGACCAATATAAGAGTGGGAGATAGGGAGAAAGTTGAATTTGCGTTAGATATCATACATGCAATGCACACTCAACAGCATCCATTCGACATCCACATATACACACCATCCCGACAACAAACAAACACACACCCCTCCAGGCTCCAACCGGTGTGAAGGCAGTAGAGAGAAGGCATCCTTGCCTTTCTTCCTGCCAGGGAGAGCTGTAAACGGGAATGGGATTCCCATCCCCTGGAGCCTGCTACTAATCCACAACAGGCCCACTGCTGGATTACTGGGGACATCAGCTGACATGCCAGCTAGTGCACACACACATACTACTGCACACAGCACACACACACATACACACACACACACACACACAGGGACCGCAAACACATGTGCACACTCACCTACGCACACACATGATCTGAAACACACATCAGTGCATGCCCACACATATGCCAGCCACGCAATATGTGAAGCATGCACATCAGTGGTCAAGCGTGCAAGCACGGATGGAGGCATAGACACACAAACACAAAAAAAAAACATGCAAATCACACACATAATCAAGACCTGGAATGCAGCACATGGCTTTAATACATTGGCAGGACAATATAGAGACTGCCATATTTCTACAGTCAGGAGTTGGCAGTAATGGCTAAGTCTGTCCTCTATTGTCCCTGCTGGTCTAGATGCAAGTTGATGTACACCGCTTTGTGGAGTCCCTCATCATGCAATTATATGGAATTTCCTGCATTATGTATGATAATGTGCTTGTGATCCATGTGATTATTTTCTTTGAACTAAAACAGAACATTCAGCGTAGTTACTGAACGTGCTGAAGTGTCAACTGTCCACACAGCAGGAAATTTGAAATGTCTGAACATCTACATCTTGAGCTGACATATGTGCACAGTGGACAAACTGTTTCATAGTTTTATAATAATAATGCATTTTACACAATTGTCTTACAATTTTGTATTTTTTTTTAGCCCTAGAAATGTGATTTGTCACACTGGTGCCAACACAAAACTCTGATACCTGAGTATTGTTTGTAAATGCATCTGATTTAATGTAGACTACTTTCTACCATGATAGAATGTGAGCTGATTAGAAGCTGCTGAAAAAAACAAAAAAAAAGACATTTACCTTATCCTGCCATATGCTACTATATGTTAAACAAATGCAGATGACACAAGTAAACATGGATGTCATGAAAGGGATAATGCGATTTTGACAGCTCCGGTTTGTGATGTGAAAAGAAAAAACTACAACGAACAAATACTGACACAGAACAGATCAACCAAAATTCAGGCAACAGCTATGCATATATTATTTGCTGATGTCATTATTCACGATCATATACCATATGAATGAATGTATTGGTTTGTATTTCACCGTTCATCAAAGTTACAAACAGTAACAGGGCACATATCATTATCTGGCAGTTATTTGGAGGATCGTATGCAACACTAAGTCACCAATGTGCTGATTGCGAGAAAATGTCAGCTTCAACACACAAATCAGCTGTAACACATTTCTAATGCAGTCAGGTAAATCTCAACCCATGATTAGGTCAAGCGTGGTGGCAGTATTTGTGGTAAACACTGTTCCGCTCTGGGGGCTAAACGTTTGTGTCAGTAAAGAATAATTACACCCTTCGACGTTGTATCTATCGTGTTAATCTCAGTCCACAGCAGCCACTTTATTCTCTCGTTTGTTTAATAGCTCACTAGCAGCTTTATTGTTTCAAAGTGCTCGATAGCAAACCTGTAAATTCTCTGTTCAACATTTGCCCCCGTGGCGTTGTGGTTCACCAGCGCTGAATGTTGAAATAAAGCAAACAGTCATTGATCTGCAATCAAAGATCCAGGACAGGAGGTCATTTACATGTAGTGAAGAGAACCATTAGGAACCGTGCTGGAAGGCATGTGTGGAGTTAAATTCATTTAGCAGTGGTTCACTGGCACTATTGACTTACCTATGCTAGGTAAATGTTTAAAAAAAAAAAGGGAAAAGAAACACTAAGCTATTCTAAAATATTCTGTGTAGTAGTAGTAGATGCTGTCTGTTACTAATTAGAAATGAATGTGCATGTGTGCTTTACAGAACAAAGCCAAGCCAATTATCTAGGGACCAAGGCAGAGAGATGGGCTTTATACTGTGGGCCTTGATATAAAGCAAAGGAATCAGATAGGAGGCAAATGGCTCTTGAAAATTAGGCAAAACCACTTATTGGCAGTTGGTCAAGTTTGCAACTGTCCCAGGAGCCCTGAGTGCTTATGCAATGTGTTGCAGCTTCTGTTAAAATTTGATGATTAAATGGGCAAATACTTCCTAGATTTGTAGACTGAGAGCAGCGCCTGTTTATTTTATTTATTCATAGCGTGAATATGAATAATTTACCGGTCAGCAGTTTTTGTCAGAAGAGAATCATTATTGTATGTGGCAGGCTAAAGGTTTGTGATTTTTTTTTTTTTTTGCATTTGGCACTTCTCCTCTGTATTGACAGCCGCAAGCTTCTGTCAGGGTCATCTCTGCCTGTGTGCTCAGAAAGCGGTCAGGCACTTCTGAAGGTGGTTTAACAGGTTGTCACACACTTATGCTTGATACAAAGATCTCCTTTGTTGTTCTTATTCTGTCTACATGTTTTCAACCTGTTTGGATCACTAGTATTATGTTGTTGTTGTTGTTTTTTTTTTTGTTTGTTTTTTAAACAATGGTGCCAAAACACAGGCAGAGTTCTTCACTGGCTAAATGTTAACTAGATAACTTATTTCAGCTCAGGTGGCTATAGCGAGTTAATTTGGAACGGAGATCTGATATTTCACAATGCCCACCTTGAGTTTAGTGTGCAGTTTAAGACAGATGTTGTTGTTGTTGTTATTGTATTTACAAGAAATGTCATTTTTGTGATGATATGAATGTTTGGTGGGGTCGAAACGTTGTGTGGGGGAGACGATATCTTTTAAAAGTTGTAAAAACAAATGTGTCTCTGAGATACTGTAGCCTCTGTGCTAAAATGTTGTAGTACAGAAGCTACATTATCTCTTGAAAAAGACTTAATCAAAACATCTGGCATCGATATTGCATATGTATCAGATACACAATAAATAATTTTATCAGCACCTATACATATTAATTAATATACATAGTATATTTTACTACTACTACTATACTATAAATTCTCATGCATTTTTAGTGATTCCTAGTCATTGTCACATGAGGCAAACTCAAGGTCTCACCTTTGTCCAGTTTAAAGGTTTATATATTCTATATATTTGACAATGCGTGTTTGGACAGTGGACAAACTGGAGCACACAGAGGAAACCTGCCAGTTGGATCTGTGGTGCGTCAGTTGTTGGTTCCATCCCGTGCACCACCTCTTGCATACAGTATATTCTTTGTACAGTGAAACCACGACGCAAGAAATATGTGAAACACACATTTTTAAACATGTCACTGCCTCACCTTATATGACCTCATGATACTGTCCTCACAAGGAGAATGGCATAGAAACCACAACAAAACAGACTTAAACACAGAAGACCATTGTTCATTTCCTACTGACAGTCATGATCACAGTCAGCCGATAACCTTAACTATGTGTTTAGTAACAATGATGAAAGAATGAAAGGTAGTAGATATTTTTAGCCCAAACACGTTCCCCCAACCTTAACAAAGTGCATATCTTAACCCAAACTATGATCTTTCCCCAGACCTATGTCATTTTTGTGTCTAAACATCATAAAACTGATTTATTTTTCAGCAGTGATTTAGAACATTTTGGACAGACAACGGTGTCAGATAAGATCAGAAAACATGTCTGTGTTTTATAGCTTAAATTTGAGAAAAGAGTAGGGATAGACAGTCAGAGAGACGGCCTCTTTTACCCTCTTTTCCTCAGTACTACAAGTGTCTACTCTCCTAGACTCAGTCAAGGTCAATTGAGTTCTCCAGTCTGTTATCGGTGTGGTTTTTGATGGAATAGAGCAGATAACGGAGTACTCAGAAAAGATGGAAGGAAACGGGAGATCAAGAACTGCTCCTTCTCAAATAATTATTGCACCTTCTCCACATAGCTACAGATTTATTTCTAACCTTTAACATACAATATAGCTTTCAACACACTCAGTCACACTCAAAGCCTTCAGCAGTAGGGTGGATTTATTGAACTATTGGTTTGGAAATAGCTTGAAGTGTTTAACTGATTTTACAGAAAAGTAAATATAGATTTGGAACGTCTGTTGTCCTTTCCTCCTTTGATTTTGCTCAGAGGATTGTAATTCATTGACTAAGACAAAAAAAAAAAAAAAAAAAAAAAGGTAAGTTTGAAGTCAGATCAGTATATCTTGGAAGCTGGAGCTGTTCTAGCCCCAGAGCCTCATCATAAGGTTTGACATTGGCTACCTCTGAAAGAATTCCTGATAGCTGTCCTCAAGATGTAGTTTCTTGTTGCCAGCATCACAGAGGAGAATTGACTGGTGCCCAACTGGCAGACTGTGCTTGTTGTAAGGCCTAGACTGAATTGAATAAGGAGATGTCAGATGGCAATCTTCTTATATCAGAGCCTTAGCCATGTATGTTTCATCATCTCTAACGGCAGCAGTCAAAAAGATTCTCGTGTTATTCAATACGTGCTACATTTATTAACATTTTTAAATTCAAGTTTGGAATAGATAACAAAGGCATGAATGCTATTCTTCCCAACCCTGTAACGCACAGCCTTCATTTTTTTATGGCATAGTGTAATACATATTTTTGGAGCATTTGTATCTTGTAACAAAAAAAACAAACAATAGTAAGGTTGGTGTTTTACAGCCACCACAATACACAAAGACACACACACACACACCTACACACACTGTAATCTGGACTTTCCCCAGTTGATGTGATCATCACTAAAAAGTACTGACAACACTTTGACGAACCTCGATCTAACCAGGCCTTTTCCCATCAAGGCACGATTATGTGACTAGCCCCGAGTTACTAGCAATAAAAGAAATGTCTCTCTTTTTTATTACATCTCCCAATCGTGAACAATGGAACGTTTGCCTCTGAGCCATTTATTCAGCTCTGATGTATGATTAGCACAGGGCAAATCAATACCATGTTGGATGATCTTAACGGAAAAGTACTGTGATTTCCCCTCCGTCACAGGGCCAAGCGCTGATATTTGTCTGTCAGCAGTGACATGCTATCTCTAGCAGGGGCACTGGGGCCAAAACACAGGTATTGATCCTGTCAACATTGATGGTATGGAGGATGAGGGAAACTGCCTGCCACTGGAAATGTAATGCACTATATGGAACAACCTCCTGGACCGATGGAAGGAACATGATGTTTATCTGTTTTTATTGTGAATTATACTGTGCAAACAGAAAGTGAATACACTAACAAGAATAAACTTTATGAGAGGACCTTTGAATGTGAATGTGCAGCTCTCTTTGCTTGTGGTTTGCTGGACCGTGCATAAAAAAAAACCACTTGATTTAGGTCCCGATATCCACCATTCATTCATCACTGAAGAAGTTAAAGTTAGTTTTTGTGTGTTTTTTTCTTCCATGCTACCTCATCTGTTTTCCGGGCAACATAAAGGCACCACCGCCACTTCTGAAGAATAAGAAAATCTCATGAATATGTCTCTATGTTTATGTTTGTCTACTGGGACCAATGCACACAGTACATGCTTTCAGTTACATATGTTGAGCGTAAAGCTGAGCAATGTACTTCTGTGATTGTGATGTGATTTACATGCATTTTTGTATTCCAGTAACAATCACATCACATGCATGGTCATTGTATTGCATGAAATCGTCAGTGTGATTCTGCTTATGACGGGAAAAAAAAAAGCAAAAGAAAAGCACTGTTCGGCGTTAACCAGAAATAAATGGTTAAATATAATTAAAATATTGTGTTGGGCTTCTTTTCTGCACTGTACACCATGTGCTGTTGGGTTCTCAAGACACCAAATGTAAATGAGAAGTATCAGAGATCTACTCAGGAGTGTCTATAGACTCCTCTGTGTGTTTTGTATGCTTGTATGCATATTGATTTTCTGCAGCTTTAATATGAATCCGCGAGGACTTTAAAGAGATGTAAAAAAAAAAAAAAAAACAAGCAACTTTTATCAAAAAGCCAGCAGCTGCACTCCAGAACCATGTTGTACACCCTGTACACACACATCTTACATTTATTATTGAATAGCATGATAAAACGTCTGGCTAAGCAGTTAATCCACTAGCTTGGCGGAAGTTGGAAGAAAAATATGAAAAAAAGGGGGGGGGTTTAATGAACACGACCTGCCCTCAGGAGCAAATGTCTTTCGTCTGAAGAATCAAAACTCAACATAGGAGCCTCTGAAAACAGTTGGCGTGCTGACCATTCATGTTCCAGTGTGTGCATGTGTGTGTGTGTGTGTAATGGTAACAGGCAAAAACACACAGTATAGACATATTTCTTTGCATATGTCTATGTGTGGATTAGTTTGTATGTGAGTGTGTGTGTGTATATCCGGTGCCCCTGGCTAAGTCTCTTCAGATCTTTTCTTGTTTGTATATTTCCCTTCCTAGACTGCAGGCCCCAGGAATATGCTGTGGGCTATACAGATTCAGAGGAGTAGGAGGAACACTTTATTTATTTATTGTCAAGAATTATCACTCAGCATAAATATCAATCCAGTCAAAGGACGGTGAAGGTTGGTGTTCTAATAGCATGGAAAATGATGAAGAATTGTAATTTGCATTTGGAATGTAGAGGTTTTGATCAGCTATCTTTAGGTGATAAGGATAGGTATCAATGATTTATTTTTTTTTTTTTCATGACCATGAAGGTAGAAAGTTCAAGTCTGTTAAAAATTAAGTCTGAATCTAGTGAATTTGAACATGGAAAGACATCATTAAACACCATTTGGATCCTCCTTAGTTTTATGTTGTATGCCTGTCATCATTTCAGTCAGCTCCAACCACATGTCAAAATAAACTCAAAATTATTACCATACCAAGCACATTACACATTTCTGTGACTCATATTCTTGTTAGTCATCACACCTGTTATTCCTGCTCCTCAGGTTTTCAAGGAAAAAGGCATCATTGAGGTTAAGCTACAGTACATAACGCAGAGCACAATGCCATCAGATAACTTGTCAGTCACGGACAGCTGAAAAAAGGCACATACACACAAACGCTCACACTAAGATGTGCCAACACATACTCTGAGTGCTTCTGGATAGAAACAGAGAGTGACAGTGATAGAATTTACTGTGATGGTATCAGCAAAGCAGCCATCACAGCTTTGGCAGATTGGAAGGCCATCAGGACCCATCTCCCTGGCTCTGATCAGTGTTCACATCCTGACATCAGCCTGCGATGTTAACTCCAGGCCCTGAAAGGGGGCTATGAACCATGATCAGCGATATCAAGCCACCAGAAATAGAAATCCATTTTCCTGCCTCGAGGAGAAGGGGGGGGGGGGGGTGTGAATGAATATCAGTGGCCTCCTGGTCTGGTCTGGTCAGGTCTTAGTTGGGTGTCTGTCTCTCTCCCTCTGCTTCACCGTGTGGGGCCCTTCAGCTGTTTTTCCCTCTCCTCTTGTTCTGAAGGTTAAAGGATTAGGAGCTGTGTTTTCAGACTGGATTGCTGTCCTGGCATGGATTTAGATTTTGGCCACACACACTAGAAACTAGAGCCTGAGCACACGCACAGGTGCACATATGTACATGAAAAACACACACACACACGCAGACCACCAACACCACCGCTGAGCAGGAGGTTGTGAGGATTAGCAGGAAATACCACAAGATGGTGGCCAAAGCATTTTTTTTTTCTTTCTTTATGGAGCTAGATAACAAAATGAGAACAAACCAAAGGTGCTTGTACGAAGTTGTTTTTCAGTCTCACCCCCTCCCTCCACCAGCGTTCCATCCGCCTTCCTTCCTCTGGTCCTGTCTAAACATGCTGACCAAGTGCGTCGTGGCATTTCCAAAAGCAAAAAGCCATTAAATATAAACATGGGTGCGTGTGTGTTTCTCTCTTTTTTTTTTCCTGATCTTTCTGCTTTCATTTGATTCTTTTTTTCTGTTTTGCTTAGAAACTTATTGAGATGGCTGTATAGCCAAGCAAAGTTGTGATGAATTATTGATCGATGACAGCTTCATCAAAGGACCGTGTTGTACACGTACTTGGCATTTCTTAACACTGAATTTACAGAGAACCGACACTAATGCGCTCATGTCGTTCAAACTTGTTTACAAATTGGTGCGAGACGGTAGACCTCTTGCTTTAAAAAAAAAAAAAAAAGAAGGAAAAGAAGAAGAAGAAGAAGGAAAAAAAAAAAAAAAAAACCTGACGTCCAGGTACTGACAGGCGTGGCCTGAAAGCATCAATGAGAGCAGAGGAGAAAGTGCTTCTGTGTGTATGACTGTGTGTTTGGGTTTGCATGAGGGAACATACACCAGACTTTAAAAAATGTATGAAGAACACAGCCTTTTTCTTTCTCGACACAGAGAAAGAGAGCAAACGGTTCCCAGAATGCCAGGGGAAAACACAGTTCAAATAGTGTGAGGGCGAAAGGCGCAGATCAGAGAGAAAGCTGTTTGCAGTTCAGGCCTACAAGGCAATTCTTCCCCCGACTCCCAGGTGAGAGAGCTCAAAGAGAAATAAACCTGAGGTACCAATTTGCTGAGTTTTGTTCAATAGATGGGTGAGTGCCTAGAGATTTTACCCCAAGTGCACAGGAGCCAGGGCTAGTAAACAAAATTACTTAAGGATGGTTACATATTCTCTCTCTCTCTGTCTTCCTTCATGCTTGAAGGAGACAAGCTCTTTGTCTTTGCTCTGCCCAACTTGTGTTTCATGTGAGTGCAGATAGATAGAGCACTGGCGACATGTACTCTATCGTCTCAATCTTGACAACTTCTGGGCTGTTTTCCTTGTCTCTTTTACAAATCTGTTTTTTTTTTCACTCACATGTAGTGTGGAAGCTAGTGTCGAAAGCTCCATGGGAAACTTTATCAAAGCAGATATAACTTTGGAGGCCTGTGAAACTGCAGGATTTATATACAGTAGTGGTTGGAATTCTTTACTGCTTTGCAGGTAGCGTTTCTTATCAACCGTGAGGTTTTATGTAGCTGTGTGTTGATTTTCATAATGTGATGCTGATTTATGTACAGACAATTGCGAATAACTTTTCATACGCCATATCTTCTTTTTGGTACACATAAATGCAGACAGGAGCTCTGCAGGTTTGAATAATTGCAGCAATGAATATTCCACAGCAAAGATAACACGAGGTGTTATTTCAAACCCCACAGACACGCAAGTTTCATCATAATGCTCATGATAAAACTGACTGTGACATACATCGCGGGACACCTCTCGCCCATTTTACAATATGCCCTTCCGTGCTAAACAGTGAAATGAATTCCCACACATCACCATCGCTAAACCTAGAACCCCCCCCCTCTATTCGCATTGGGTCTCTTGGAACAATCCATTAATTCACCCAGATCACAATCTGCACAGATTCAATTATTCCTGAAACCATAACCATAATACAGAGCAATGACAGGACCATATATTCAAACCAATATTTATTTGTAATAATGCCAGCACTCTCTCTGTCAAAGCCTCAGCAGACAGGTGGAAAAGGCACTGAGCGGAAACAGGACATAGTCTATTGAAAGGCCCTGCTGATTTATTAATGCTCACCCATTTAAAAGTCACTTCATTTTTCCATGCCTTCAGTCTACGCAACCCTATATGTGTGTATGTTTGTGTCCATGAATCAGTGTTGATGAAATACACAGTACATTCCTCTGGTGGTATGCAAAGGCTGTATCATTTCAACACACTCCAAGTAAAAGTTAACACAGGACTCAGGACATGAGGTTTATTTTGCTTATGTTTAAATATTTTGATGAAGCCTCCCGCGCATTGGTGATGCTTGAGAGGCCAGCTCAGGGTTTGGCATATTTTTTTTTTTTTTTTTATGATTGACTGCGAAGGGGGGGAAAAAAAGAAGAAAAAAAAGAAAAGAAAAGATAAATGGTTGTGAATTAGAGAGAATGTGAGTGAATGCCTCAGAGGCTCGAGATGGAGAATTCAGATGTATGGTAACAGATGGCAAACCATGCAGAAATCAAAAAGTACTTTTCATTTTTCTTTGATTTTGCAGTGGTAATATTAGATGCAAATGCAACCCATACTACAGAATGGATGGTCTCAGAAACAAAGACAAACATCGCTTGAAGTTTGCTTTTCCCAGTGCCACTTTTTTTTTTCCGTCTTTTTTTTTTTGTGAAAATGAGTATTGCAGATTGCTTCACCTGTTTGTGTTCAGCACATTCATTTCTGGGAGCCAGAAAGTACAGAGAAGCAGACTCCAAACAATCATCTGTCAAATGTAGAGAAGGTCTAAAAAAAAAAAAAAAAAAGGCATCATTGTTTACACTTACACCAACATGACTAAAGCCACACGTAGAACAAACAAAGTAAAGCAAAAAAAAAAAACCCACATACACGTGAGCACATAAAGTGCTATTACTTCAGCATATATAACTCCTCTACGAGTTATTTCATCCTAATTGCAATATGTCTCGAGAGCCAGGTCCCAGTACCACGTAGTTGTTTTCAGAGTGAGAGAAATTAATTCTCATTGTGTGGCTGTTGTAATGTCACAGATGAGGACCGCCCTGACCTGGGCTTGAACTCATCAGTTGAAATGAAGTTGTTCACTCAGCTGTAGAAGACAAACCATAGTTGCTGCGGATTAATCAACCCCATCAGGCCCACGTGTGGTATAGGGCTCTTGCTGGAAATGGCTTCCACCCACTTCCACTTTGACCCCAGGAAATGTTGGATTAGAGGGAGTGTGCATGAGTAAGGAGCAAGACCCTGACATATGTATGATATACTAAATTATACTGAGACTTAAATTAGATGTCTAACCTAATATGTGGTTGTGGATTGTGTGTATGAGTGTGCTTTATGAAGTACAGTTCCAGTCTGCCATCATTTCTTTTGGTTATTTCGTCATTGTGTGTGTGTGTGTGTTGGGAGGGGGGCAGTGGGGGGGGCGGCATTTTTACAATGCAATTACAGCACCGGGCATGTTATGATTTCCGTATGATTTCTATGCTGTGCCATATGCGGCACAGCTGTCGAAAAGTGCAACCACGCAAAGAAACTGTAACATTTTCTACGGTGCAGCTTTCCAGATGTCCTTGAAAACACACTTCAGACAAAAAAAAAAAAAAGTCTAAAAAAAAAAAAGAGGGAGAGGAGACAAGTTGGTTTTGGAAGGAGTTGTCATTTCTGGTGAAGCTGGAGTTGGAGTCTGTCTGGCTATTTATCAGTCAGCAGGAAGCGACTCTGCTGAATGTGACTGCTGACTTTAAAGCCAAACGCTTGTATTTTAGATGGAGATATGAGGACAGAATTGTAAACATGTCCCTCACGGACGAGTTTTTGACAAGACAGACAATGCACGGGCTTCATCAAAAGCATACGCTGTGATGTTTCGCATTCTCAAATGACACAATTCTGAATTTTCATGAGGCTGTTTTCTACATTCATTACTTTGTAAACCAAAATTAAAAAAATAAATCTTTGGTTGTGAAATCTACCAAGTCCATCAAGGCTTGCAAAGCAGATGTCCTTTGCCTAACTTGTGTTTTCAAGTACTTTTTCACACACACTGTAAACTAAATTCTAATCCTTCGTCTTCTTCTCAATGTCGTTGGCAGTTTATGTAGGTAAGTCAATGTAGCTATCATGGGCTGTGATGGTGCTTCACAGGCTAGATACTAAAAGCCACACATTATGTAGTTGTCAAGGGATGTTGATTTGTCAGACTCTTTAGAATTTCCTGGGTATTGAAACTAGAAGCTTTTTTGCTTTTGTATGAAACTTTGATAGGCAGAAGAGAGTGGAATATGATCCCATTATTTTCTGGCTTTGCTCAAGCCTGACCATATGATTTACTCACCGCCTTCTAAACACAGAAAGAGGAAGCACGAGGGAAAGAAAGGAAACGAGAGAGAGAGAGAGAGAGAGAGAGAGGGAGCCTGCTTGAGTCATTGCATTTGCACGCATTAGAGTTTGCAAGACTAATGTTTTGGAAAACAAGAATAGGGAAAAGTAGAATGCTGCAAATGGCTCTGCGTGACTGGATTTGCTTTGAAAAGGATATGTACGCTTCTGAAGAAAGGTTCCCAGCGATATATCCAACTGGAAATTTTTAATCTCACAGCTGAAAACTTTAAATACAAAAGCCACTCTTCAGGTTCACTCACTCTGCCTGTATTCACAATTGCCACAGCTTACAGTCTAAAAACTGATTACTCCTCTGAGCTAGACAACTTATACCAGGGTTTGTGTGTAAACTCAGGCAACATGCTGCAATTGTCTTAATATGCTTGGCTTTTAACCAAATTAATCAAATATCAAAAGAAAGAAAAAAGGCAGCACGGAATAATTTGTTTCAGTGGATTTATTCATTTGCACCATCAGTTAAAAACTAACTGTAACCATGAGCTAGTATTTTCCCCATTACACGAAACAATCAGTAAACATTGGCTAGGGATAAGTGCAGTTAGATTGTTGTTTTCCAAAGCTGCTGGGCGATGTTACAGCACAGGGAGCACTTCACGTTTCCATCCAGCACCAAATCTCTTCCAGTGTTTGTCATACACACCATTGTTGAAGTACTTACAAAGATTGAAGATTATCTCCCCCTCGCTGGGCAACGCATGTTTGCAGCAGAGTCTCACATTTATAATTCATTGGGAAAATAAATTGTCAAGACTTTAAAGAACACAATGCATTTTGTACTGGGCAACACTTTGCTTTTTACCCTCCAAATTATTTATTGTTTCCTCCACTCCCTCGGGCCTTGGCCTGACCTTAAGTAACTTCTAATTGGCTCCGCTGCCACACTGCTCACTGTGTTTACCCACCCCTCTGGTGTTTAGTGGGACACAGTCCAACAAAAGTGGTGCAGCAATGTCTTTAAATGCTGGAGTGTATTCCACCAAACAAATAAACACTTGCTATTAACTGATATGTTGGTGCTTATTGTTTAAAGGCAGTCAGATGCATTATGCACATGGCTCATTTATACGTGAAAATCTGTCTCTCTTGAAAGGTTGTTCGGATAAAAACAATGCTGACCTGTCTCTTTTGAGGAAGAACAAATACATAATTATCTGTAAAAGGCATCAATAAAAATCATTACACTAGAAATATCCTGCGAGGTAATAACCACTGATGCTAAAACAAAGTGATCATATGAGCACATAGGTCAATAGAATGCAGACAAATGCAGACGTGATGTTGTATTGCTATTATTGTGTAGTTTATCATAAAACTGAAACAATTACTCCATTAATGGATTAGTCGTTCACCATAAAATCAATCATCAGCTTTATTCATAATTGATTAATCTTTTAAAGGGATAGTTTGGATTATATTCACTTCTGGTCGTATGAGGTACTTATCCATAATCTTATATTAGAATCCCAACATAGAACAACAGTAAAGCACTGATATGGACGGGGGCATAGAACAGAAAAATGCATTTTAGCAACCTAATAAAGTCCCATCTCAAAAAAAAAAAAAAAAAAAAAAAAAATCAATAACCTTGGTGTCTTAACAAGTGAAGTAAATTTACTGTCTTTTTCAAAGGCTGTCTTTGTCTTGTTGGCAAAGTAAAATAAATGGAAAATATAAATATTTTTTACAGCTGGCAAACTGTGATTGATTAGCTGATTAGCTAACATACATTTTGTTGCTGTGACCATTCACTGAATTGCATTGGTTAGCTTAGCTTCCAGCACTCCTTTCTGCTTCTCCAAACTCAATGTTTACTTGAGGTTATTATACAGCCACACATAAGGTTAGACATACATTATGGATAAGTAAATCATACAAAGTCACAACAACAAATCTGCACTAACCCCCAATGACATGGACATGGACTGAATTTGAGCATTAGCTGCTTTTCTTTGTATTCTGGGATAGAAATAGCTACTGACTGTTGGACAAAACAACCCCAAAAGAAGCAAAAAATAATCATCAAATTCATTTAGAATGTTGGATTCATATAGAGGGTTCCCTAGTTTGTAACAAACAGGTTACTCAGGTTCATGTTCAACTGTTTCCAAGCAGGTGGGTGTGCCAGGATGTGGTTGACCTCACACACTAAGACACAGTGATAATTGGGAAGTGAATAGCACTATTTTTTATAGAGATAAAACTATTGTGGTATTGTCATATTTGTAAAAGAAATGTATTTCCTTGATTGCCCCAAAAGTAGGCTGAAACTGTCTGTATTTTCTTGTCTTTAGTCAAAAAGCAGCACAATGTTATGTTGTCCCAGACATGGATGGATTATTTTTTGAGTGCAAGAGAATAAAATATATAAATGGAAATGCTTCACACGTGTCCCCAAACAACCAAATGAGAAAACTTTATAGGCTAATAGAATTATCTGCGGTCTTCTCTATCTATTGTTTAATGCAGCCACTCATCAGTCATGCTGCCTTTATACTATTATACACACACAAAAAGAGCAGGGGGGGGGGGGGGATAGGATGGCTGTTGCTGCAGCATCTCACACAGTGTAATTACATAAACAATAATATGTGATATGTTATTAGGAGTGGAGAGGGGAGTTTGTGGAAAGGGAGGAGGTAGACTCCTCTGAGGTCTTTGTAATTCCCTATTTGATAACAAGGCTTACAGCAATTAAGATGTTTAATTTAAGGATTTAAGCACTAAAGATTCTGACAAGAAGAGAGAAAAAAAATATAATAATAATCATGGGTGGTGGCTGAAGTTTGGGGTGGATCTGACTACATTTGAATGTTGATTATTCTCTTTCTCCCTCTTCATCTCCCTCTCTCATTCTGTTAACCCCCCTATCATCGTCTCTTTCTCTCTCTCTCTCTCTCTCTCCCCCAGTCCCACTTCAAGTCTCCAAGGGAATGAGAGGATGTGAGGAGAGTTGATCATTGCATTGCACTGATAAGCAAAAATGTTTCCAGAGCGTAAAAGAACTCTGTGGTGTGTGAGAGGGATAAACTATAATCTGCAACCACACACTGAACTTGACTGCTAATATTTGCATTGGAAATCAGACGGAAGTTATGCTAAGCTTTCCCCCATTATAGCCCGGCGTGGTGTGAAAGGTCTTCCCCTACTTCATTTGAATATGGCCTCCCATGCATTAAAAAAAAAATACACATTTGGACGAGTGGAGGATGGGATGACAATTTATGAGGATGCACTTTTGAAAATGATCTCTTAGCGAGGTGGACCCCCACCCCACCTCGATATTGCTTTTGCTCACTCTGACTCCATATAGTGTATATGAACCTATTTAAAAAGCTAAGTGAAATGTATTATTAGGGTTGAAGTGACTAAAATTCTTAATTGTTTTCCTTCCTTCTCTCTTGAGCAAATAAATAAATAAATAATCCTTTCACTCTTAATATATATATATATATATATATATATATATATATATATATACATTTAAAATGTCTGTATTTTGTTATTTTTATTTGCTTTATTTTCTCTTTCATTTCCCTCTTAACTTTTATATTTCCTTTAACTGTATTTTTCTTTTTTTTTTCCTCCCAAGACCCACCACAGGAAATGTGTTCGTTTGATCTACCCTGTGTTGCACAGGATTGATAAGATTAGCAATCAAAAGCATTAGTGATTCAAAGCATTACAATTAATGTTCTCATTATTAAAAACCAGTGAATTAAAGGCAGTGTTTCTAGAGGGGAAATCACACTGCCGCCGTCACGCATATCTGTTAACATGAAGAAGCACACAGCAGAGGGGTGAAGCTGAAGGGGAATACTTCACTGTGGAAACTCTGTGATATGGGAGCTATTTTGTTAATGATATAAACCATTTTTTCTCTTTAAGTTATATAACCCTACACCAATTCTCCCACTTCACTACCTTGATTTAGAAGTAAAGGACACATGCACCTGCCTCTAATCACTGTTTATACACAGTCTGCGCACTGTCATTGTACTTTTTTTGTCACTGGCTCTAATGGCGACATTTGAATCAGCATGTTTGGACCACACAGGCAGCTTCCTATATGCTACAGTAATTTTCTCACCAATTTCCTTTAATCATTGTTTTTAGTGTTCTGCCCACAGGCTGCCTGTAATGTATATGTATAATATATGATGTACAGTGAGATTAACTGTACAATTTGGCCACCTTTCACACCTGAATGTAAATGTGTATCAGCAACATTGCTGTATTTGCTGCATTGCAACAGACAACATCCAGTGTGTATCATTTGTCAGAGATGGTAGTTGCGAGTGTGTCACAAAACCATGATCAATTCTCCAATATCCCAGCTGACTTATCTATGTGCCCAGCTCATCACAGGGCACATAGAGACAAACAACCATTCACACTCACATTCACACCTACGGACAATTTAGAGTCACCAACATGCAAACTCCATACAGAAGGTTCAAACCAAAAACCTTCTTGCTGTGAGGCGACAGTGCTAACCACTGCACCATTTACTCCATGCATTCATGCTACCAATTAATTGGTAATACTGCTTGCATGCTTCCATATCTTCAATGAGCTCACTGCGGTAATACACTGGGGCATCACATAGTTATGTGCAGTTGAGTTGACCGGCATTTAGCGCATTTCCACATGACCAAACATTAAGAGAAATACCGTCTGAGCAGCTCTGCACAGGGCTTGGTTTTAAAGTGATTAAAAATATTTTTTTTTTATAATGTAATGTCATTTAGAATCACACAAGGAAAAAAAAAAAAACTGTGTGAAATTGTGCAGATAATCGGCTAAATCTCTCAACATGAAAAGATAATTGCTCCAGAAATTAGCTGTACCTGAGGTCCATTTTTTTGGTCATGGCTAGTTTCATATATGGCAATGATCGGATATTAGCACTAATGAGAGCTGGGTCAGAGTTCTTGAAGGTCGGACATTAATGTGTAGGATCATTGAAATGCTAATTATAAACAGATTAGAAAGTTACGGTGCTTTATGGAAAGCTATTTGGTAATTTGAGCACTGGTTTTTGTGTAATAAAAGGTTATCCATTAGCAGACTAAGCCAGGCTTTCCCTTTTTTAAACATTTAATTGATTTATCTCTTTCTGTAAAACTGTATCACCATTATTATTCAAGTAGTGAATATTCCACAAAAGTCAGCACAATAAAGACATTACACTATGGTAGGCACTTGGCCCTTTTGGTATAAATACATGTTTTATTCATCAATAATGTACAGGTCACTTGTTTCCATAATTGAAAATCATCCTTTGGTTGAACAATTATGTACAGCAAAAAAAAAACAATCAAAAATCTGTATTGTTTTCCATACTTATCTGCATCTTGAAAATGCCGTTCTGACCTGATTTTGGATGTCGGTGGTGATGTTTCTTGTAATAGCAACACTGGTATTACTCAACTGTCAGCTTGGTCTAAACCCACAGTGGCCCCACCAACTTAATCTCACCTGCCCTCTTCCTCAGCACTCTAGTTCTTATCAGTAAAGGAACTTTCCATCTAGGCCTAACTGAAAACCGTTTATTCACTGCTTCGCGCAAACCCTTGCTTTTTACAGCAAAGGAAACCACACTGTCTGCGCTCCTTTGTCTAGTGTGCACTTCCACATGCTCAGCCACACAAACACACATGACGTAAAATGCACTGAGGGTTTCTTTTCAATCATCTGAGGACACTCCTTTAAACAGCTTCTGACCTCAATTTTAAAAGTATATTTACTTTATTTTCTTTATGCTTTTTTTTTTTTTTTTTTTACCTAATAATAACAGGAAGTTTTGCAACTGGAGTCCCAAGTTTCAAATACACAGTGAAAATGAGTACAGACTGTATTTGTGCTGTATACATATGACAGAGTATATGACTTTGGAAACATCCCAGACCTTGATATTTTATTTTATCCATTTTAGATAACTGCAAGTTTGTTTTGAAAAAAAAAAAAAAATTACAAGTTGATGCAAGCATAAAATGTGCTTATCTGTAGTTCATGAAGTTGGACATTTTTTATGCTTTGCACCAACACAAACACAACATGTCAAAACAAAAAATAATAATAAAAAAAAAAATTCCACATATGATGATGATGATGTACTGTACTGATCCACTGAAGTTATTGTGGTGCTCGTGCTAACAATGCAGTAGAACCAGATATAGCATCATCATTTTTGTTATATGCATTATTTTCTCTGTCAAAACATTACCAACAATGCAACTTGGCCGCTTTGGTCAGCACATTTGTTGCTTTATGCTAGTAGCTAGCACAGACGAATAAAGGGCTATAGAGGTCTAGTAAGCTTACTTCTTTCTAACTCCTCACCACAAGATTGGTATTTTCAAACTTGTAGCGTTCAGATCCAATGGATACTGACTGAAGTGACATCACTTGAGAAAATGCTGTATACAACTTTTTTTTTTTTTTTTCAAATATGCAGTAGTACTCATAATGTCTTTAATACCGGTATAGACTGTTCTCCACTACACAACTTGACAAGTGAAAAGCAAAACTAACTGGACAAATTCAAAATGTCAAGGAACGGCTTTACAATACACAATGAATCCAGTGTCAGGTCAGTGGCCCTCATTCTTCTCCTTGCCAACCAAGTGATTTCTTACTGGTGTGACTACAAAGGTCTGTGGATTGGCCCCAGACAGTATCTTTCTTGCAACACCCTCTCCCTCTCTCTCTCTCTCTCTCTCTCTGTCTCTCTCTCCCATCATATTCCCCCCGTCTGCACTCTTTCTCCCTCTGATATCTTGTAACAGAGAGGCAAGAAGTCTTAAGGGGCTTGGGCTGACTCAGCAGGTCAGAAGAGAGAAAAGCGCTGCTGGTAGCTGGGAGGCTGTCTGCGTACCTGTGTGTAAATGTGTGTGTGTGTGTGTGTGTGTGCGTGTAGGGTGGCAGCATGTCGTTTTTTTTTTTTCTTTTGCACATGACTGTGCGCTTGTAGCCAGGAGGTTTGAACCATGCTGCCTCTCCCTCCTTCTCGATGAAATTGTCATCAGAACATGAAAGCATCAAAACATCAAACAGGACCTTTAATTGTGCTTGTGTGTGTGTGTGTATATCAGTGTGTGTGTGTGCCTGGAGAGGTGGTGTTTGGTATCATGTCAACATGCTCGTCTGCAGGCCTGTGATTTTTGGTGCATCCTCAGGCAGGTGTACATTTATGTGCATCCACATGTAATTTCATGTGTTTTGTGCATGTGATAAATTGTTCAGGTATGAGTCTTTTGTGTGGAGTTCTGTGACAAATATATAGGCAAATTTTGGGGTGTTTTCAGTAAAGAGACTCAAACACAACCTGGGAATGTCACAGGCATCAGATGCAGTTTACAACTTCATGACACTGAACAAGCATATGAATCTGCATAAAAGCATAATCACGTCTGTGTGAAAACATTTCCTTTAAAACAGACATTTGGTGACAAGTTTGCAACCATTTTGTCTCTTTCTTTGTGTCTGTCAGTCCTTGCCAGCTTGCCTATGTTTCTGGCTGCTTGTCTTCTTCAGTCCCTACTCTGCCTATCATTTGGTCCGTCTGTCCCTCCATCAGCCTGCCTGCGCGTCCGTACGTCTGCCCGTCGGCCTGTCCGTCCACGACAAAGGCAGACAAGTCTGCGCATCTCTGATCACACCCCTTCCACGCACACCCCCACCCCCTTACCCCAACCCACCCACCCACCCACTAGTTCTGCCGAGGCGAGATTAAACAACAAAGTGGCTCGATTAATCCATTTGAAGTGATGTGGCATTAGGGCTTGGAAGGAGATGGGCTAACAAACACACTGCGCCGCAGCTGTGTGGGCTGCAGATAGAGAGAGGGGGGGAGTGAAATTAATTGACCTCCACGCTAGCAATTAAAAACAAAGAGGGGAGAAAACAAAACAAAACATGGACTTGTGCCTGTGAAACAACATGCTACTGCTTGGATGAAGAGATGGAAGAGAAATGGGAATGAGTCTGAAGTGTGGTTGATTGGTTGTGTGTGTGTGTGTGTGTGTGTAGGGGGGGCAGGCACGTGTGGCTATGGACATCCAAATGCACATTAGAGTAAACGATAAACACACACTACAGAGGCTTACACTTATTATAACAGGGGGGAAAACATCATTTTTTTTTGTTTTCCTGACACCTCCAGAATCACATTTCAATCACTTTCGGCCTTTGCTAGACTGACTTGAACAAGGGATTGCCAACTCGCTGGAAATGTTTGAACAGAAAAGGGATTTAATCCTTTATAATAATGAGGCGACTTTAAGTTACTATCAGCTTCTGCTTCTACTATACAACAGCTTCTGCACTCGAAAAATGTCTCGACGCCATACCTTGTTCGTACCTTCACATCTCGGCAGGCTTTTATGAATCCAAGTTGAAATGTGCTCTTTTGACTGCTTTGTCTGCATCTCTTCAGACCTTTTCACTCCAAGCATCTCCCTCTGACTGAGCATTCAAATTGAAATACAGACGGCCTCCCACATATCCAGCTTGTTGTTTCTTGTGTAAATGATGTTGTGTGTTCAAGAATTCGTTTATTCTTAATCCTTACTTTATCCTCCCTGATATAAACCCAGTGTTTTTCTGGCAGCAGGGCCGGCAGCACAGCAGAGGCATGCCAGTGGCAGAGGCTGCCTTTGATCCTTCATCTCAACCACACACCTGAGTGATGATGGCTCTGCTTGTAGCGTTATCCCTCTGTACTCCAAGTCTTTCATTACATACCCCTCCCATGAATGCTGTCATTGATGGGCAGTGGAGACACCCATGTTTAATGTGCTTAAAGGCATTTAGAGGAGATCATTTCTGGAGCTGATGTTTTGTCTTGCAAAGTTGAGCAGTGATGGGGGCTCCGGGGGTTTTTCAAACTCTTAATAGCCTCTGTTTGGTAAACAGGCACCCTGTTTGCAGAGTACATATGAATACATACGATATATTTATAGTTCAACTCTATAATATGTCTCATTGCTCATACCCACCCTGAATGTACACTGTACTTACACGCTATCTGTCTGCCTATCTGTCTGTCTGGATTTTTCACAAACAGATAGACAGCATGTGCAGGCAATAACAACAACAATAGATATATATAGTAGCAACCTGTCCTTTTTTAAAAATTGACATATGTTTATGAGCATGGTGTGCATGGAACCAGCCAGTTAGCCTCTAGACATCATGTAGCACATGTCAGCATGTTACATCATTAGTTGCACAGATATTTTAAAGCTGCAGTAATCAATATTTTCACATTAACAAGGGGTCAAATGATTATGTGTTATATGCAGGGCATTGCTTGTTGTGACACACAGAGAAAAAAAAAAAAAAAACAGCCTCCTCAGCTCTTTGAAGCATTTTAGCATCCTTCAGTTCATTGTTTTGGTTTTCAGGCCATCAGTGTTACTGTTTTGACGTCTATTAAGCCAGATATTTCTCTCAGGAGTGGGTGGAGAAGCATAGAGGAGGTGACCAGAAACATGTAAATACATGCTAATGTTGCTCTGTGTCTGGACGTGTAAAGAGGCAACTGTTTGCTAACGTTACATTCATTTCTACGGTAATAATAACCACACTTGGCCAAACAAAAAGAGGAATAAGAATGATGCCGTAGTGTTTGCACTGTCAAAACAGGTTGCTGGCTGACTATTCCAGAAGCTGATACCAGATGTGGCAAACCGGGAAAGCCACAGCAGAAGAGATGAGCTTGGAGAAGGTTTGTACATAGAATTATTAAAAGAACTCAAATTTATTAAAGAGCAAGAATATGTTTGGTTTTAACAGACTGAAAAGATGAATATTGAAGTTTGACCTCTACTCCACAACTGTACATCCATACAGGGTGTAAAGCCAATTTTTTACAGTATAGTAGCGGACCAGTCACGCTAATGCTCTCATTTTTTAAATTCCTGCTGTTTAGAAAGCGGTCTACCCAGACAACACACAGCTCAAACAGGACATGACATTCTACTTCAGGAAAATAAAAGTTGCTAACCCATTCCGTGTTCACGCGTCAACAACGAGGTGCTTTAAAATAAACCAATAATAAATTGCGTTTCTGGTGGTTCTATATGGTCTTGGTGTATCTTTTCAAAGGTTTAATATCACCGTTTGCCAGGAAAGTTCACATTCTGACGTAAAAACCAGAGCAACATCTGGGTTTTATTCACATTCTTAATACAGTTAAGCCAGCTTTATATTACAGCTCTTGACTTCTCAGCTGACTCAAATGAGAAATATGTACTGAGCTTTCACTTCTGTTTCCTCCCATTTAAGATTATGTCATTTTGATATACGCACAGTGAAATATGGAAAATATCAGCTCTCTCCCTGAACAATTTAAACATTTTTCATTTCTTATGGCCCCTAATCCATCTCTATTGGAGCATCAGGTTATTGTATTACAGACATATGTCTTTAGTCTACCCTCTGCTGAGAGGGGGAAATTGGATTTATGACGGACAAAATACTGCTGGGAATTAAATGTTCACCAGAAACTTGTATAGATTTGTTCACTTGTTACTGCGTGTCATACAGTGAGTGTTTCATCAAGTACAGCGTGGTGTCTAAGGAGTACCACATTTCTGTGGTACTTGTGTTTCTGAAACACATTTTAAGTGGTCAGACAAGGGTTGAACATTGTAAAGAAAAGGTCCCGGGATAAAGTGGGTATGTTACTTTCCTGCATTCCTCAGGGTACAACTTTGCCACAGTGAACACGGGGGAGAAAAGAGGAAAGTTTGGCAGGTAAGAGTCCATAAACAGCTGATTATACAGTCATACTGGAATTGAGCTTAAATAATATAGACTTTATGTGGGTTTATGCTTACTCTTAACCATACTGACACAAAAGAATGAGTGGAAAATGGCTGAATGACTGGATTGTAGATTCTCAGTGATATCGGCCCAGATTGGAACAGATAGACTCCTATTTCAACCAGTCCAGCTGTTTCACTCAGGCTATATAAATGTATATATATGTTAACAGGATCCAAGTCTATTTTATTCCATTTTCCATAACAGGGGTTGAGTGTTGAGTACTGAGTGCTACCAAAACACAGGTGGCCTACACTAAGTAGTGTACCTGAACGCATCCTGTGCAGACACACACAGAGGACTGAACTTCTGCTAAGTTGCTGCTCATGCTACGCCTCCTGTGTAGGACCCAGTGTTAATTCTCGAAACACATATTTTTGTACACTGCTGTAAAGAGGAGAGTCGCACAGTATGACACACATCACATCTGGATTCTATCAGACTGTGTCAACTTGCATTCTTGTCCATTTAAGTGGATTTTCTTGTCAATCTTAATTCTGAGCAGATCATGTTTTCTTTCTTTCTTTCTTTTTTTTTTTTTTTAATCTGAACATTTATAATCTTCCACCATTGACAAAAAGCATGTTTGAGGTTTTGCTCAGTGAAGTTCACAGGACTCTTAAGCTTTCATCTAAACACGTACTTCTGTTACCAAATAGCAAATGGTGTGTGCAAGCATTTATTATTTCAACACTTAATAACAGACAACCCTAATAGGTCCCTGATGAATGCTATGTCTGTGTGTGTGTGCATGTGTGCAAGTGGGTGGGTGGGGATATGGAATGGGTAACCGGCAACAGTAAAAGAGGGGGGGAAAAAAATGAAAAAGGGTTAATTTGGTTTGGCTCAGGTGAGGTAATTATTCCTTTCCCCCACTTCACTGCACACCCATAATGATTATTAACAAGCTTAAAGTACTTGAGGAGCACTGGGAGCTGGTGGCTAACAACACAAGGCCCAGGAAAGGAGGGAGGGAAGGAGGAATGGATGGCAGGATGGAGGAAAAGAATAGGGAGGATGGGAAATCATTATGCTAATGAGGCTGGCCTTAATCACACAGTGCCCATGATAATCTGCTGGGAGGAACCCAGGTTACTTGGGTCACTGGTTTGTTCCACGGCAGGCGCTCATTTTTTTTTGTTTTCTCTCTCTCTCTCACTCATTTCTCACTCGTCTTCCCTTTTCCCTATTCTGCAATTTTCTCACTTATCCTCTCCTCTCTCCCCTCTTAAATATCTACTCTTGTGTGTACGTGATTTTGGATTTGGGGTCACAGAGGTGGATATTGCAAGTGCATTCACGCATGGACCTGCAGTGTGCACGTATTCAAAAATGTGGATAATAGCAGTTTGGCCATTTAGTTTCAGGATCACAGCACACAATATATTATTGGCACTGAACCTATTTTAGCACAACACACAGGTACCGTTGGACCAATATGAAGTATGTGGTAAAGAGGAGTCACCTACAAGAAAAAAGAAGAGAAACAAACAAACAAGGAATGCTGAAAAGGATGGAAATATCTTAAGAAACAAAAAACGAACGCTCACAATGGTCTGTCTTTGAAGCTCGTGGATAAAACAGCTTTAAGTGTCCCTCGTAACATTTAAACAGTAGCCAGCTTAAACTAACACTGCTCTGTGCAGTAGTCTGATTAAGGGAAGGTGGGAGTGTTTGTAATGCAGCCATTCATTTCTTTCTTAGTAGACTAAAACTTCAACTAGCCTACATTTTTTTTTTCTGAATAGTGTTAAACTGAAAACAAGAGAGCAGTGTAGATAAAATGAAAGTTTAAAAAAAAAAAAAAAAAAAAAAAAGCAACGTTAAGTTGACCGCATCTAAACAGCCCACTGGCAGAGCTATCATGCAAGGCACTGGCCTTATCCTGGGGTACAATGTGTTGCTCAATGACACATTAAAGTGGAGACAGAAGGAGCCGGGGATCAAACTGCCGACCCTGCGATTAACAGACAAGCCACTCGACCTCCTGAGCCACAGGCTTTCACAGGTTAGGTACTCAAAGTTGATAATTCCCAGTGTGCACTACCTTGCTGCCCCCTTGCTGTCAGCCACTCTGCTGGCCTGCTGGGTGGGTGTAGACAACCAGTGATATATGTGGAGTTGTGGTGAGTGTAATGGCTGTCATACTGTATATTATACTCAAAGAGAGCAAGGTTGCATTGGAATGTGTTTGTGCGCTTTATATAACAAATTTAAAATATATACATATATATATAAATATATATATATATAAATTCACTCCGGCTGTCAAACCAAGCTTGTTAAAACGTGGACATTGATGGATGGCAAATAAGAGCACACAGTGAGACAGTCACTACATGTGGAAAGAAGACGAAAAGTGTAATTTTGTTTTGCTGTTGCGTTTCGCAAAGTTACAAAAAAAATGTTGATAGGATGTCAGCCTGCCCTGGTCAGACAAGCTTTCATATTATGTGATCAGCATTTGGTAAAATCTGTATGAAGCTTCACGCAGTTTCCCTGCAGTTATTAAGCCCACTGCTGAGTGGGTGCCCTAACCAAACCGATATTAGTAACCACTGCACCAACAGGGACATGATCCCTCCCATGAATTATACCCACTGTTTTCCTTGGAGCTGCCACTCATACCAGATTTAATGCTGAAGAAACAGAACTTATGCAGTGGTGGGCATATTCCGATACAAATGTCCCATTTTTTTTTTGTTTATTTACATTTTGATCTGTACTTATTGCCCATTACCTATGTAGTGCTTTGAAAAACTGCAGTTCAATCACAGAGGTAGACTACAGAGGTAAAGAGTCAAGAGCAACTTTTTGATTTTAACCTTTGTTATTTAAGACTTCATATGTGAAAAAATAATAATAATCCCAAATGTTGTAGGAACACAAAAACCATAAGCTTAGCAACACAGGTTTTCAAATCTCTGAATGGAATCCCACATTTCCAGACGGCACCGGCAGATCCTACGGTTCACCTAATCTGCCTCCATGTGCTTCCTCTCTCTTTCTCTTCTTCTCTCTCTCTCTCTCACTCCTTTTCTCTCACTGGGCTGGTATTTCTTGGACATCTGTTCTTGGCAAGCACAGCAGCAGCACTCGTACTGCACCCGCTCCCTGGAGGACAAGGAGGGATGTAGGCATGGAGGTTGGAGGGAACGGGAGGGAGGGGAGGAAGGACTGAGGGAGAACAGAAAACAAGAGAGTGAAAAGGATAGAGGAAGAGGGGAAAAAAAACACACCACACACCGAACCACACAGCAGTGAAAACAGTGAAAGACAGCAATATGGAAGTGGTGAGGCAGGTTTTGAGTAAGTCTGTAAGCGGTAATTGGGAGAAGGGGGACCACCACTGGGGACCAGCCCTCCGGGTCACACAACAGCACTGGGCAGGCTGTCGGGGCCCAGTTACAGAAACTGGGATGACTGAGATTTGTGCAGTTTGCCAAAAAAAAAAAAAAAAAAGGGTGGAGAGGAAATTAACATTTAAAGCATTTGACACAAAAACTCACCTCCAAAACCAGCACGGCACAAACTGTATTCATAAAACCGCTCTATGTTTGTCTAAATACAGTTACAGAGATTAACATTTGGAATATTGTCTTTATACAAGATTTGATCCAATTGTTTCTGTTTGGTACGTATGACCATGCAGCCTACTAATTCCCAATAATAACAAGACATTTTTTGGGTCGAAATGAAATGATTTCCTTCACACGCACTCCCTTAGAAGCAATCTGAAGCTCAGTAAAACAGTCAGAAATCAAGAATGTTGAACTGTGGAAGGTTCAAAGTAACATTTTTAAACAATTACAGATGGCAGTTTGGAGAGAGTGAGAGAGGCCGAAAGATGGACTGAAAGGTTGTCGAATTGTCTGGACATATAATTGACAGGGAAATCAGCAAAGGGAGGGAGACAGAGTGAGCGGTATCTTGACAGGCTTCAAGTTAAAATGATTAATTACCTCCAAGGCTTCTGTGGGCCTGGCAACTTCCTCTGGTTTCTGCTGCGTTGTGTGCTGCAGGGCCCGGGGCCCAGGGCCTAAGGTGATTCTGTCACAGTTTCCAATCATAGTGCAAAATCTGTCTTTATTTGCTTTTTTTCTCCTCCCCCACCTTACTGTATTTTACACTTTTCTATCTCAGTTTTTAGTGCAGCATGAAAGGTAAATCCAGTACAACAGGGTCACCACCTTCAGGCCCTGGCAAACATGAATAGAGTGACTAACACACCAAGTTGCACAACACTTTCCTCTTATTTTTTGTTTGTCAGTTTTAACTAAACGTCTCGATCCTTCTCTGGGTGAGGAAGGTGTGTGTGATTTCATCAGATTTTCTGAAATAAAAACAAATTATTTCACCCATATATATGTGTGTGTGTGTGTGTGTGAGTGTGTGCGTGTGTGTGTACGTGTGTGTATTTTGTGTCCTTGCATAGACCTACAGTTCACATCCTATTCTCAAAATACATTGCAAAGTTAACAGGACACTTACGGGAACTGGTACCTTTCAATACCCATGTATGAGCTCTGAGACTGGTTCGCCTTTCAGCCGCCTTTAATAACAACAAAGGCTAGAAAACGCATAGCGAATAAGGCATCTAAATTCCTGGACCTCAGACTAAATATCACCTTCTCAGAAGAGCCAAAAGTAGGTTCTACGCCCAGAACCATGTCATCGCTTGTGGAAGAAATTCAGAACCCACAAGCTTGGTTTCACAGCACAACATGGAGCAAATAAATGGACCTATTGTATTTCACATCTGTGCCAGCTTTGAACAAAGAGCAGGGAACATTCTTGATAGAAACAAGAAAAGCAAAGGCAGGGTGACTGAAGGCAAGGAGGGCAGAGCGAAAGGAAGAAGAGAAAGAAATTGGGAGGGAAAGAATGCTAAATGAAGTCTTTTTCTGTTATGCCAATACTTTTGTCATTTTTTTAATTGTTACCTTCTGTGTCTTTATTCATTTTTTTTTAAAACTTATTTAACCATGTTTTAACAACAGGGTCTTTCTCCCCCTCTCTCTATCTTTCTCTATCTCCCCCTACACCCCTCTTTTATCACCCTCAAGCCCCCTCTCTCTCACAGTCTCCCTCTCTCTCTAAGGCTTTTCTCATGTACCCTCACACCTCCCTTCTATTTTTTTCCCAGAAGAATTTTAGGTTTGTAATTTATTATTTGCAAGAGAAACTGTTATCAGAGTCAGTTTGCTATCGTGGGCCACTTCATTAATCACCTAGCCCTCTCTCTTCATTTGTTCCCAGATAGGCTGTGGTTCACTGGGTTCCAGGCACTGATATAAATATGGAGGTAAGAACACTCCCCTCCTCTGTTTATCACCAAATAGAAGAAAAAAAAAAAAACAGAAAGTTCAGAGATATGTACAGAAGAAAAGTACTTATTTTCTTTTTTTGCCACAAACCAAGAAACACATTGTCCCATAATGCAATTTTTGTTAAAGTGTCGACAAAATTGAATTTGTGTTTTAGACTTTGTTTTCATTTCCCAGAAGACATTTTGTTTAAAAAACCTGGTAACAGGAATACATTGGGGGGTACAGCGTGTTTAAGTGTGACCCCAGCATATGGGACTGATCAGGATCCTGAGGGCTGTTCACAAAGAAGTACGACAGATAGAACAGAGATCCCATTTCGAGCCTTTTTGAGTGGCGTCCAGAACAAAACAGAATGTTATAAAACAAACGTCATAAAAATGAGGTTTTGTTTCAAGGAAAAATGACCCTACTCCTCAATATTTTTCCACAAGCATAATTCTGTGATTTAGATGTATGAAGCGTTACTCACTACAGTCGATTGATCAGATATCTTGAAAAATGGAAGCTAACCACATGTTGTAAACAGAGGGGTTACTGAATTTCAGCACGTATTGCTGTAGATTTTATTTCAACAAACTGTTGCAAGCCTTTCTAGTTCCAGAAATCATATGTGCTAAGAAGAATTTGTTAATAGGGTCTCAATCTATCCCTCCTAATTCTATGTTTGTGTGTATCCAGTGACCCACAAGGGATTATGGGAGACTGAGTGAAAGGTGGCCTTGAACTGTAAGGGGATAATCCTATTTTGATACCTCACAAAGAACCCAAACCCAATTTACCATCCCAACAACTACCAGCCTGGCTCTTTAGTTCTTGGGTAGGTGAACTTGTATTGTGGGTTCTTTCTCTCTCTCTGTGTTTGTGTAACTCTCTTTGTTGTCTGTTTTCTGTGCTGTTTTGTTTTTGTCCTTTCCTTCTTGCTCTTGTTTTCTCACGTGTGGATGTCTTTGTTTCTCCCTAGCGTCTCGTTGTTCTGTGTTTGCGCGATGTGACCACGAGGTATCTTAGCGACGGTAAGTCGACTGAAAGATGTGGCTTCCAACTTTATTCCTGAAAAATTAACTTGAAATGATGAGAATGCTTTCCATCCAACGATCATAATGTACGTTGAGGGAGCAGGCTACAGGCTGAAACGCTTCACTTATTTAATATTCTGCAGATTCCAAAAAAAGCATCATTTCCATACACTAGCCTGAAATGTTTTTACAGATATAACAGCTGTGACAACTTTCCGGACATCTTAACAGTGCAAAATAGTAATAATAATAAAAAATAATACATTTTTTAAAAAGATATAAACACAGGGGGAGACTAATGACAAACAAATCGAATCACCTCTTCTTTGATTCCTGCACAGGGACTACGTGTGCTCTCTCAGCCCGCAGCATAGTTGTCAACTCCATGCTGTTCAGTTCAAGTAAAGCTGCGGCATGTCACACATGGGGTCTGATAGTAAACATGGTTTAGTGATAAGATTAAATATGATGTTAATGTCACTCTCATGTTTGTTTTTTCTCCCTTTGTGTGAGGGCTTAAACTCTGACTGGGAGTTCGGGAGGCTCAGTTTGTTTTTCATCAAGGGCTTTTGACTTCAATGCTTTTGCAATATGGCGTCGTCCCTTTGAAGGCGGCATTTTGAGTGTGCTGATTAATAATGGGAACTACCTCTTTTTTTTTTCCCTGCATGGGAAATCATTATATCTATTCAACCCTCTGACCTATTTAATGGTTTAAAAAATCCCTACTTGATTATGAGAACTACAATGCTATTTATACAAGCAACTCACTCTTGTATGTAAATTTGAACTGTGGGTTACAAACCCTCCCCCAAAACATACACATGAGCGCATGCACACATGCACGCTGTCACTACCACCTCCAGCAGCCGCTCAGAATATCAGCAAGAATACCATTTCTCAAATCCTTTTATTCTCTGGCTGTATCAGCCATGAGCTTTGGTAATGATTGGTTTCCTCTGGGTATTAGCGCTCATGGTGAAAAGACGTTGTTGTTTTTCAACACGTCTTTTTTTTTTCTTTTTCAAAATGCACTAATTTACTTAGCGTCAACACTGGCTTTGAATATGAACAGCAGCATTGTTGTATTATGGTGCAGAGAGGAGAATTTAAGGGGAGGGGGTGTGGGTTGATGATGGGGGAAGCAGGGGGGAAGGATTCCCCAGATGTGAGTTCAAGCGCACACTTAGACACAGATAGACTTGCTCCCTTGGGGGAAATGCAGATGAGATTGACAGTCTGAGGTTTATAGGAAATGAACATTGTTAAAAAAAATAAAAATAAAACAAAGAACAAACTCAGAGGGGGGGCTGAGTAAGACAGTGAGGCAAGATCATTAAATAAATTTAAGAAGGTGATATTTTTACATGCTGGTAATAAGACATGACAGGTTAGTAAAGCTTGCCACTTGTTGTTGAAGGGGCTGTAAATTGACTCCAGTGCTGAGAAACGCGAGGCATGTTTTACTTTAAGCGACCGTTCTAATGACAGGGATTATTGTGCTGCTGGAATGGAAATAAAACTTAAGTTCCTCCGGCTAAGCTAATCTGTATGCTTCGTTGTGCACACTCGTTAAAAAAAAAAAAAGAAAAAAAGAAGGATGACAGTGGATAGAAGGAAAGAAGGAGGGTTGGGGGACAGAGTGTTGCATGGTGGTGGAGTTGAGGTGTGGGGGTAGGGGTGTTCATAACGATTCCCAGGGCACTCAGCGGCTGCGATTATATGGTGAAAAAAAAAAAAATCTCTGTTGCTTTCAGTTTGCAAAGGTAATGAGAATCTAATGAGGCTTGACTTTTCTTTTTTTTTTTTTTTTTTCCTCTCAGCATCCGCAGCCATTCGACTCTCCGCTCCACAACAGGTTCCCCGAGGAGAGGAACGCAGGATTGGCAGAAATGGTGAGGCCTTTCTGCACAGGATGTGCTGATGGATAGGTAGAAAGATGAATGGGGGGAGGAGGAGAGGGAAAGGAGAGAAGGGATGTCAGGTCAAGGTATGAGGGCAGGAGGGAGGGAAGGGAATGAAGGAAAAGAAAGATTGAGGGACAGGGGGGAAGAGATGGTGGGAAGGAAGGGTACGGTTAGAGGACTGAGGGAGAGACTGGCGGGAGGGCTGTGAAGTTTAGCTAGACCAGGTGAATGTGAGGAAAGGAAGTGGGTGGAGGGACAGAATTTAACAATTATATTTACAAATAACAATGATTTTCTATCACATTCTTAAGCTGGTCAAATTCTTGTCCCATCACTTGCCCTACTATGTCATCATATATCATCATTATACTGATGTTGTTATTTTAAAGCCCCATTGTGTAACTTTTCTAACATAAAACAACAGATTTCAAATCGTGACGAATGATGCCTCTGTGTGTGCACCATGTAACTTCATACTGCAAGTATGTGATGCTTTAAGTCATACACCACTTTATTTTGGTCAAGCTAGATAATATCCACCTCCACTCTTTGTGATTCAAAAGGTTTCCTGATGGACAGTAAACTGCTGCAAACTAAAGCTGCTGTTAGTTAATATTAGCTAAGTCTGTCAGCTGTGCTGTAAGAGCACGTGTGTTTTGGACAACCAGGAATAGAAAATTTTGAAAAAAAAAAACAAAAAAAAAAAACAGTTTCTACATAATGTCACTTTAAGATGACAAACTTCCATCAAGAGAAACAAAGAGATTTTTATTACAGAATTAAGTCATGTAAAAGTGCGGCCACCTACAGAGACAGATTGACAATGTGTATTACTGTAAATTATATGCATAGTCTGCAATTTATGGCAGTTTATTGTTGTTTTGATGAAAAACAAAACAATGTCAGCGTAATGATTTGTAGCTCAAACACTGAAGGTGTGAACAAGGCAGAATACCTCCTGCCTGTAAAAAGTACCTAAGACTACTACACATTCTTAAATATTTTGAAGTCTTGAGAGCACTTTGAACCCTCAACTTATTTTGGAGAGCTTAAGAAGTTTGCAAAGTTGGTTATGAGTTGAAAGCATTACCCACATGGGGGTGTGAAGTGAGAACTTTTTTTCTTTTTCCCTTTTTAACTTAATGAGGATGCATAGCTCATAAAGCATTTTGGTATTTTGTCAGAGTTTGTGAGAAATGCCATCACATCACATGCAATGCGGAATTTGTCCCTCAATGCTGAGAGGTAGCGTGTACTGGCACTGCATTTTCCACTAACTGGCGAATCATAACAGTGTAAGTAATGACTTGGGTCATACTGCAATGCCTATTCAGCTACTGAAGCATCATTATAGTGCATCATTTGACATATTTTTTCCTACTTTTGTGACAAATATACGAGTGTCTTTGAAACATATCTGTGGCTTTTTTTTTCTTTTTTTCTCTCGTCTTGTTTGCTTTCTTGAAAAGTTGTTTGATTACCACACACCAACGTCTAATGACTCAGGCCAGTTTGGGGTCATTAAGATATTAATGGCATGATGCATGAACTTAACACCTGATTGGCTCGCAGCGCTGCTGGCCATACCCATTCTTTGACAGACACAATGGATGCTCAGGCAGAGGCCTGATAATATTCAGTGGTATCCAAACTTAAATTTGATTCTGAATAATAAGATTCTGACAGAATCTGAACATTTTTGGTACAGATAGACACTTCAGCAGAATGGCTTGTTTACATGGTACAACAGAATGCTGTCAACTCTATATGGTCTGATTATCTTAGATATCATTACCAGCTCAAAGAAAAAAATATATAATATAATGTAATATATCTGGGGCCTTAATCACCCTGGTCACAATCACCTATGATAAGGTATTTGTAGTAGAGCAGATAAATACAAAGAAACAGCCAAAGTTAACAACTGTCGGGTGTTTTACACCAATTTTTCACATCTTGGTTGGCTTGTATCTCACCATGACACCTTCATCTCAGCAGTGGAAACTGTATCAGCAATCAAACACTCCCACCAACATTTATTTACTACCACTGGCTGGACATGGACCAGCTTGACCACGACTCCGATGAAGTTAAGGTGAGTTACTTATGATTGAATTTTGTGACATGTATTTGTTTGTTTGTTTGTTATATTGTGTGTTTCCAGTCCAAGGCTGATGAACATCTTTAAGAAGTTGTAGTGTGTAAAATTCAGGAGGATCTATTGGCAGAAATGGAATATGATATTTATAAATATGTTTCCATTAGTGGATAATCACCTGAAAATATGAACTGTTGTATTTTTGTTGCCTGACAATGAACACTTGTTATCTACAGAAGGAGCAGGTCCTCTTCGACACTTGCAACTTAACTTTACTGCAGACTTACAGTACAAATTTGGACTTAAGTGTATCAAACTTAAAGTGTTACTTTCAATCTAGTTCTATTCAAACAAGTTTATCTGTGATCGATTAATGTCTACTTCTCCGGGTTAACAGTGTATATCACCAACTTTCCGCTCTCCTTTAAACGCGGCTGATCATGTCTGACTTTATCTGGAAAATTAGTCTGTTGAAATGATCCGAGACGGACTATTCCTGTCGTTGACCTTGTGTTACACTGCCAGGCCAGGATGACTCTTCATCCCTTATTTCCCCCCACCACCTGCTCCTCCTTCACTTTGACTTTTAAAGTCAGAGGTACACTCATGCTTTCAGGCTGCCTTAATGAGGCCCTGTGTAGTCCACTGGTGATAGGACTGTTAATGAGAGAGACATCTGAAAGAGAGGAGACGTTCGCTGGTGGTAGTGGAACGAGGGAAGGTTGGTTGTAAAGGGGAGGGATGAGGGAGGAGGAGAAAAAAACAAAGAGTCAAAGGCTTCACCAGGTAAGCCTGGACATTGTTTTAGATCCTGAGTGTAATTTAAGTAAAGG
Source organism: Protonibea diacanthus (assembly GCA_028641955.1). NCBI lineage: Eukaryota > Metazoa > Chordata > Actinopteri > Sciaenidae > Protonibea > Protonibea diacanthus. The sequence goes on along the minus strand of CM053983.1, from coordinate 10,368,212 downwards.
ATTCTTTTCCACAAATTGTTTGGGCTGTTGGGTTGGGGTGTGTGTGCGTGTGTGTGTGTAAGAGACCTTGGGCCCTTTTAAGAGCATTTTGCTGGCGTCCTCGTTGAGAATTGATTGTCTTTGTTGTGGTAATCTGAAATTAATTTGCACTTGAACCCATCTTTCTTCTGGGCTCAATTTTAAAACGCTGTTATAATTACGTGCCCCCCACATGAAAACCAAGAACTAAGACACTGATATGATGAGCCGGAATATTTTAATTCCCCAGGTACTGAAGAGCCCCCTTTCTCTCTCTTTTTTCCCTCTCTCTCTCTCTCTCTCTCCCCACCCCTCCCTCTGTCTTCACTCACGACTTATCTTGCAAGGTAATAAAACAAAATGTTCCCATGCGTGGGGCTTAAGCAAAAGGTATTTGCCTGAGGGGGAACAGTAATAAGTGCTGTATTGCTACACATTTACTCATGTACTTTCTCAGTAGGTCATCTCGTGCTCTTGAATGATGTTAAACTTTGGTTAATGCAAGCTGATGCCCGGGTAAGCGCTGTCAATGAAAAGCTGCTCTGTGATGATGAGCAGAGGAGAACAGGCGCACTATACATTACAGTACGTACAGTAAACACATGTGCAAACACAAGGATATTGAGTGACTTCAGCAGTCAGTCAACTTCTTTCATTTTAAAGTCTTTAATTTATTGCGGTTGTGCACGGCGCAGTATCAAGTTTCGCCAAATTTCCCAGTAGGGACTAAAACACATGCAAGCGCACACACATATTGGGGTTGTTAACAAGATTTGTTTTGCATTAGTCCGTTCTGACAGGGGGTATTTGTAATTTAAAACTATTTAAGACTACCTGCTAACATCTGCTATTGATCTTAGCTGTGTGCCTCCCCCTTTGTTCACAGCGTGAGCTGCTAATAACCTTATCAGACATCTTTTAGTTTTAGCTCAGTCTGCTGTTTGTTGTTAGGGGCTTTTTTCTTTAATGGGGGGGGGGGGGTATTATCTCGCTAAATGCTGCAGGAACCATCTTCAGTGATTTCCTGTGGTGTTGCCTTGTGCTAAAAGGCCCTCCGAGGTCACTGGCCCTGGGCAGAAATTCTTTCAGTGTGACACCTCATGTGGTACTTGTAGAGATAAGCAAACACAGAGCTAGACCCACTGCTGAACATAATTAGTAAAAGCAAACATTTCTCAAACAGCTATATTATTGTCTGTACTGATTTGGAAGAATGGGATAAATTGGCTTTGAGTGTTGATATAATTGTCTCATGTGACTGTGTAAATTTGCTCAGTTTATGTAATTTATATATTGTAACATGACAGGCTTAAAGTGCAGAACAAGAAACACTGGGAATACACCTTTAAATTTTAGATTATTTCACTAATGCTGTTGTATTTTTTCTGTCTTACATTGTTTTGTTTTTTTTACACTACTGTGAAAATGCATTGCTTGTCTAACTGCTTCAGTTAAGCCATACATGCAAAACTGTATGTCCATATTGTTTGACCATACTTTGCTCTGCCTTTTTATTCATCATTATTGTTGAGATGCAGGATTTTTCTTTTTTTTTTTTTTTTTTTTTGCAAAATACTCACTTTATTTTATTTTTAAGCATGCTCATTATTGCCTGTCATGAGTCATCTCCCCTCTCATTGTTTCTCACTCTTTCACCCGTCACCTGTAAACAACGTAATGAAGCAAAACTGCCATGCAAAATATGGAAAACTCTGCTAATTGTCTGTCTTCCCATTGATTGAAGGCTAAGTGTGTGTGTGTGTGTGTGTGTGTATGGAGTATCCCCTACAGCGAGAGCTGCTGTCTACTGACAGACATGGCCTGCTGCTAAAGCCATTGCAATAATCATAAAGATTAGGTTAACAGTGGGAAACGGCCGGGGAAGACAAGTGTTCACAGTGGGCTGTTATTTTTGCAATGGTACTTAAAAAAAAAATAAAAAAAATAAAAATAACAACCTGCAACTGTAGGCCTGCATGTTGTTTTAGGCATCTGTACGTGAGCATTTGCACAATTTAGATCTATCTGGAGGACAATGTATATATTTTATTATTTGTAAGTGTAAATACATTCATGCAATACGTTCATGTAGTATTTTAAGGTTTTTAACCTGAAATCTAAAATTAGTGTCACCCAAATTAACAGATTATGTACATCAATATGAGTTTTCTATTACTCAGGTCTGAATAATGATATAGTAAGATGAAATTTGAAATTTGAAAAAAAAAAAAAAGTAATAGATTACACTATGTTTGCAAGGTTGTGATCCATTTTCAGAGAATATGCTACATCTTTTACACTGCGCATACACCCACAGTTACAGCACAAACCGCGGCAGACTCTACACAATCAAAGGACGACTGTATACTGTTGCAGCTAACTGCTCTCAAAGCACTACACTGGGAAACTTGTCATGCAAATGTGTGTGACAGATCTCTTCATAGAGAGAGAAGAACAAAGTAACAAACAAAACAATGCTTACCAGAAACAAAACTTGTGAAGATGACATCCCGTCACTAATTGAATCTGATGGCAGGACAGAAATAGAGAAATGTTGTTCATTTGTTATACAAAAACAAATTTTATTATACATAATTCACTTTATGCACATTTTGCTATTGCAATTCACACCGCATTACTCTCTGAATTATCATTCTGAATATGCAAGAGCTTTTAATAATTTAACATGTCAGTGTTTATTTTCAACACGCCATAGTTGGAATGAATTTGTTTGAATTTTGTCTCAGTTTTGTTTATTTCCTCTTTTGATATTGCATGTTTTCTTCCCCTTCTAGAAAGTGTGTCATTCGAAGAAACAGTTTTCCGAGCCTCAAATAGTTCAGCATTCCTCTTGAGTTAGAATCAGACCACATTTGGCTCCCAAATGTTAAGAATCTCGGCTCATTATTAACAAATGCATTTTGCCGCCTTCAAAGCTTTACATTAGCCCGCTGAATCCCCTTCAACGTGGTGTTGCCTCATCTAAAGACTCACTAATATCTCTTCAATCACTCTCCACATTTTTTCTGGAAACTTTATCTCTTGATCCCTGCCTGTTATGTACTTTAGGTCCAGCATGTGGCTAGCAGCTTTTTTGACTGTTATGTATCTGACATACACCTCAGCGAGTCACCAACCAACAGAAGCCATATTATTCTTCCACTTTATACTGCCTGCTTTTGGTGATAACATCTAGCGCTCATAGCGTTTGACTTGTACGTTACCGACACCAACCTCAAAAGGGGGCTTGCCACACTTTGCGCACACATACATACTGTAGTCTCTCCTTTCTATCACTCTCGTTCTCTTTGAAATGAAAAAAAAAAAAAAAAAAAGCAGACACACACTTGATAGCATCTCCCAGCCACACTGGGCTTTGCTCGTGTTAGCAATAGGCCACATTTGTTTCCTGAGAAGTCTGAAGCAGAGAACAGGAGGCACCACAATGCTGATGCTTGGACTGTGCGAGTGTGTGTTCGTTGCCTGTGTGTGAAAGCATGTGCGAGTGTGTACATTATGTTCATGTTTGTACAGTACTATATGTGTCTGTGTGCGCTCTACTGATAGACCAGGGTGGGCTTTTTCTTTAAAGCAAAATGAAGCAAAACAAAGCAGCAACGTGCTTAATCTTCTCTCTTATCTCCGTTCATGAAGCCTTCCAGGCAATTTTCTATTCCAGCTATTGATCTTTATCAGCCACTAACCCGACATAACTGTTTATTTCCCCCAAAAATAAAGATACTTGTTCCTTCCCACAGCATTTACAATGGTATGAAGTAAGCATAAACCAAATATATCCATATTCAAATCAAATTCAAACTGATATAGCCAAACACATTATGAGTATTGAAAGGTTTTTCCAGAGCTGAACAGTCTGTCTAGTATAATTTGTATTTCACCTTTTCTCCCTCTATCTGACCATATGGTGTTACACATGTTTATTTATGTGAGGAAATTACAGAGAGATTAATGGAGCCGATATTTTCGGTTTGACTTCATCATGGGCAAGTAAACAGAAATTAAAACTCCTCTCCCTGATAAAATGAATAAATAAAATAAACAAACAACAACAATAACAATACTACTACTACTACTACTAATAATAATAATACATGAAAATACATTATTTTTATTTGTTTTGCTCCGTAATTTGGAGGCAAGAGGTATGAGGATCACTTCAAGGTTTATTAGACAAGAAAAATCATTTTAAGTAATGTTAAAGTCATGGTGGGTAATTTTGAAAAATAAACTTACCACTATAAAACTATATATAGACATACATTTTAAACAATAGCACGCTTGTTAACTTTTAAACACTCTTTGCTGCACACAAATCAGTTAAAACATAAGGGTTTGCAGCCTTATGTTATGCATTATTTAAACTGATTATTCTCTTATTTCATAATTACCAAAAGAATCCACATTTTGGGAGAAGAGGCAGCCACACTCCCATGACAGCGAGACATTCTGACTCTATAATACAGCGGGGGACAGACGCACTACTCTTTTACACCTGCCATGTTATTGAAGGCCATGGAACTACAGTGTGGTGAAATGGTCGTGATGGTAGATTGTGAGAGTTAGTATGGATTTGCTGTCAGTTGGTCATGCACTTCTCCTGGCTGTGACTGACTGCTGGGTAGAGGCCTCAGGTAGGACGACAGGATGGAGTTAAGCGCCACTTATTGTCTACTGGCTTCCTGGGTATCTCTCTCTCTCTCTCTCTGTCTGTCTGTCCGCATGCACATACACCCACCCAAACCACCACCACGTACTGTGTACGTGCAGATGGATGGACACACATAAGTAACTGTGCACATGCGCACATGAGAAGAAAAAAAAAAAAAAAAAACACATGCATGCCACAGAACCAAGTGCAAACACACACACACACACACACAGTGGCATAGACACACACACACAGGCGCTTCAGCGGGGGCTGATGACATGATGGATTGCTTGTGTCAGTGTCAGAACAGTCAGAATCAGCCTGGTGCTGATAAGGTGCACTAGACCAGACCTACCCCACCCACTACCAATCCAGCCTAATAGCTCTCTTCCTTTTCATGCTGCACACAACCCGTGTGCAAGAAAGTGTGTGTTAGGCTGTGTTTTTTTTTTATATTTATTTGTGCCTATATGTGTCTGGATCTGTCTGAAAGTGGGTGGGGAGTGCACAGCGGTGTGAGTGCGCGTGGTGGGTTCTTTGTATGTGACTGTGTGTGCATGTTGCCGCATGTAAAGTGAATTTTGCGTGTGCGTGTATGCATGCGTGTGCCCGCATGACTTATTGAAACCGAGCGGTTTGTTGCAACAGCAGGCTGAATTGAGTACCTGCAGCAGCTTGCCACCTGTCGTTTGTTATCCATCACACGAAGCGACACCCCAGCTTCAGTTATTGATGATGTGTATGGTAATTTCACTTCTATCACTTCAGCGATAGGAAGCTGATACTGCCGAATGAGAAAATGCGGATGCCGTCAAATCTACTCAATTACTTTTATGAATAGTTTCTTCAAACTATCCTGAATTGACCATCGATCTTTCCTGATGGGCTTGACAAAGTAGTCATATCACATTGATAGCGATATAGTCCCCCACAGCATTTTAAAATCATTATGTAGGTGTAGGTTATATATGAGCAGTGCTAGACCACTGGATAGTTAAATACAATTAGTTCATAGTGTATTGTTCTTTGGGCTTTAGCCTTGCCATTAGAGTTCAAATGGGGACACCTCTGTAAACAAAGTAAGTGAGCTTGTTTGGTATTGTGTTCTCATTTGCCCAATTAGACCAGCAACACTGTGCTCTCCCTAGGTGCTAACTCGCTAAATGGGAAATTACACCATAAAGATAAGGGAGTGTCGGAGAATGTTTAGGGTCTCAGAGTAGTGCTTTCAGCACGACTGCTCAACACAGCCTGAGTAGAATTAATGAACCCTCTGTGGCGGGTTCCTGATGCATTTTTAAACAGCTCCTTTTCATTCTTGCAATGACATTTTGATTGCATTTGTTTCAGCAATAACTGTATGAGAGCGAGTGAGGAAGACAGACAGACCGAGGGAGAAAGAGAGAGAGAGCACATCCCCTAAAAATAAATACATCACTGTTCCGCCAAAGTGACTCTGACATGGGTTGTACAGACAGATATCACATTTAATATGAGGACAGAAATAATGGGTTTTGCAGCAAACTGTAATTTGATAGCAACTGATTCTTAATACTGCGAGCGTGGTGCTGTGAATTTTGAGAGCTGGTGCACATATAGCATCTTCCTGCCTCAAAATTAGCTAGTCCTTTCATTCATAGGAAGTATAATGCAAACATATGATGTGAAGATTAAACTGCTGGGTTTTGTGTGTGTGTGTGTGTGTGTGTGTGTGTGTGTGTTTGGGAAGGGTTGCCAGGATCAATTTAACAGTGTGTATGAACTGATGTGTCACAGTTCTTTTTATATCTCCGGGGATGTAGTCATAATATAGGGATGATTTGGAGCACATTTGAGGAGCAGGACAACTCAACAGTTTAATGACTTATACAATTAGTAGCTGCAGTGAAAGTACATTTCCAGAATAATATCGCAAAGCCTGTGAAAGGGTTACCCTGATATTTTAATAGGTAAGTGCCCTGAGAGAGATGGAGAGAGAGCGAGGCACCATAGGATAATAAGCACCGCAATCTCTGGTTACACATTGTTTTTAAATTCTTTTAATTGCATCTTCCTGGCTCTCATCAGGGGTGGCGACCCTAGAAGTGGGGTGCGAGGTCATTCTCGAGCAGCAGCCTTTGAAGCCCAGGCGCCTACCTCTCTCTCCCTCTCCTCACTACTCTGTGTGGCCTTGAATTGCAAATTGTTTTAAAATACGCATAATGAGCACAGTGGCAAAATGTTGAGGCTCTTTGTCTTTCCCTCACTCAGCCTTTAGCACAACTACAGTTAAATGAGTTAAGATTGCTCTATTGAATTACAAATGATTATTTTACTTACTCCTACCCGGCGCATGCATAATGAAAGAGAGAAGAAGATGGAGCAGAAGCTCCAGTGATTGTGACTGTGTGGACTGTGAACAAGAGGCATGTTCATCTAGATACAAATGATGATTTTAATGATGTTACCTGAGGTTATTGTTAAGTAAACTGTCAGGGAGTGTGTGTAATTATACGCAAGAGGAAAGTTTTCATATTGGCAGATGATAACCACCTATCCCTTTGATAGTCAGCTCCCATGCAAACAGATCCTACGTCTTTGTTCTTAAAATACAGCCAGACAGATTGACTATCTCTGGTTTTGCGGCATATTGAGAAACAATATGTTTTACAAGCATATTAAGCTTGTTTAGACTAAACAGCTCATATGTTCAGGGTGTAATCATATCCCACCAAAACAATAACATGTCTTAGTTATGGACTAAATGATATAGTGCCATCAAATGATTTGCTCCTCCGAGCATGTGTTTACAGGCTTGCATTGTTAACATGTTTGAGCAATTAGTTGATCACCACAACCATTATAATTGCAGCTAAACAGAAATAAATTAGGTGTGGTGGCTCAACAGGTCATGAGGCATACCATGCAACACTGCAGGCAGGAAGTCCAGCCCACCGACTTTGATCTTTTCTTCCTCTCTCCTGTCTATATCCCAAATTTATTTCCACATAGATGCACAAACAAAAGCAGAACTGCCTGAAAGCTGAATAACCCGTATCTGGAGGGGTTCCATACCAGAAAAAATAATTTAAAGGTTGACTGATGGACTAATTGTAGGCTATCAAGCTGTTAGTCACCACCTAAATTCAAGTAGTTGCTTGCAGCATCAGTGGTTGCTGTAAGGGAAGGTGTTGTGCAATATTAGTAAGGATAACACTGAGTCATTTGTTCTTAATTCTGAGAAGGAAGCAGAGCAACATAGGCTCTGATCTCATTTAATAGGTAATTTATATGTCGTTAGTCATAAGATTGTTGTTTCTTCTAAGATGGAGTGCCACAAGGCAGAGGTCTGCGCAGGACAGAATTTTCAGTCCCGCTCCCGCGTTGTGCAGTTCCGCTCCCGCAAAGAATTATGATTTTCAGTCCCGCTCCCGCCCACGCCTGCCATATTTTCTCCTGCTCCCGCCCACAAATCCCACAAGATGCGGACGTTATTTCTCACGAAAGTTCTTTTCATAGGCTTGGGAAATTAAACACGCTGAGCTTAGCTGAGCTCTCTACAGACCGATCCTTCACCTAGCGCACGTAGCAAGGGTGCACCGTCCCAGGCGTTTCTGCCATGATCGGAAATCTCAAACATGGAAGAGCGGAAACGAATTGTCTGAAATGTACATGAGATTAGACCACATCCGCAAAGTTAGGCATCTTAAAATGTTTTCATTAATGCCAAATAAAATATCCAGCACAAATTATATATGATAGACATAAATTATTCATTTATACATTTTATTTTATGAGCTTTCAAAATTCGTCCCGCACAGCACTGCTTTGCTACAGGTCCCGCGAGCAAGGCTCTACTACAAGGCTTGCAAACACTTATAAAAATTAAAATATAATGTGATATACTTATGTCTCAGCAAACATAATGGGACAGTCAAAATACTTCAAATCTTTTGTTGAAGGCACTCCCGCTGAAACGTGGTGCTCTGCCCCGGATATATTTTTTCTCCATGATCACTTTATCAGGGTATCTGGAAAATGTGTATACCAGCTGCCCCGCTGTGCGGTATGAAAATTCAATAAGAGATGCCTTCAGTGCTAAACCAAACATTTCAATTCACCCAAACAGAATCACTCAAGTAATCACTCATTCACGAAGCTTGCAGATTTATCAATAACAGCTTAATACTGCAACACAAGCCAAGAGGTCAAACCTCTGTCACTGCAAGCTTATTGTCTCCTCTGAGATTTTTTTTCTTTTTTTTTTTAATCTAGAGTCATATTGTCCCGCCGTTATCAATAACTGACTCGACACTCCCTTTGACACCTACACAGTGGACAAGATGGCTACATGCCTTTCTGAGAAGCGATTAAGCTAGTCTTTGGGAGAGCGACGGTGACATCATTGGTGGTTCAAAAGCCGCCTCTAAACTCAAAAAGAGCATTAGAATGCATTTCATGCTTGGCTCACTGAAAAGTGCAGAGCTGAAATTTACACCTTATTTGATGTCCGTCTCCCTGCTGTTAATTGGTAAAAGGATCCCTGACCCTTTTGATCTCCTCCACAATCCCCTAAATGCCCAAGTCTGCTAAACTGTTCGGCAGGAGATATACCCTGCAGTTGCCCAGCAATGTAAAGACTCTCTCTCTCACTCTTTCACTGTCCCCCCCACCTCCTTGCTTTTTTTTTTTTCTTACTCCATCCTTTTCGGCTTTCTTGCCTTTGGTTTACGTCCAGGCTGTGGAGAAATAAGAGATGACAGTTGTTACAGATATGCCAGTTTAATTACTTGTCAGCTTATAGCCCATATCTCTGCTGCCCAACGCTGAAGCTTAACTTTTTCTAGTAGCTTAAAGCATGACCAGCCTCCAGTGCTTTAGTATTTAGCCATAAAACCCAGGAAATCTGAAAGATAAAAAAAAAAAACCACGAACAGCTTTTCTAATTTTATGGGGGAAGAGTGGGCAGTTTTCTGTCACTGTTGGAATTGGCTTTCTCTCTCTGTTCCCCTCTGTGCAGTAGTGACAGAAGAAGAGGGGCAAAAAGAGAGAATCTTGTAGAGAATGAAATTACATCACATGAAGGGGTGCATTGGTGTAGGATAAGCAGAACGTTTCTTATGGCTTGTGTGCCACTGTTGACACTTTTAAGTCGGTTTGCAAATTGATAGATGTGCTCAAGCGTTTTTTTTTTCCTCTCTCTCTCTCTCTCTTCTTTTGGAGGAGGGCCATCCCAGACTCTCAAATCCAGTTAAGGATAGTTGGAAAACACAGCTGCTTACTTTGCAAGCTTCCAGACTTAGGCCATAGTGTTTGTAGGTGGCTGGTATCTGCAGGTGTATACGTAGCGTACTTATGAAATTTAACACCTCATGGGTTATTGAATTTGGGGATTTGAACATGTTACAATAACACAGATAGATTTGACAACCCAACAAAAAGGTGTTTAAACTGCATATAGATGTGCTGGCATAAATATAGAGGAATCAAAAGGTGAATTATGACGGATAATTTTATTATTAATAGACGCTTTGTCGTTGGTATATACATAATGAAAATTCTAGCTGTCATATTTAATTACCTTATTAATGACACCAATGCAGTGATTGAAACATAGATGAAATTATGATACACGTGCTGGGTAGCAAAGCCAATTGATCGTGGAAGCAATCAGCAGCTCGCTTGAAAGCCATTTTCACGTGTGGAGCTTTATTATTCATTTCCAGACCTCAGGAAGCAGCTTGTTTTCTTGACTTATTCATCACATATTCAACATACCTAAGCAGTTAATCCTTTTAGTGTATCATATTTTCGGTTTCTCCCTGACTTTGCAGCAACTGTGCCATGCCTCAAACCATATTAGAAAATAAATACTCATTACGAAGCTAAAGCCACTTTGTATTTAAATAAATATAATACAATGTAAGCAATCTGACACGTGAATCTGTATATATTAAATGGATAAGAAAGGCAATGCTGTTATGCATTTACTTTGGATGTCTGTCATTTTGTTACACAAAGCTGCTACAGTCACCAGTTGGAGGGAATTTTTTTTGTAGGAAATGGAATACAATTTTACAGAGCCACACTGGGACAGGGATGGATGGCAGTGAGCAAAAAGAGCAGCAGAGTTTTGGACACACGCCTGCTTAGGGCCCATTGTTCAGGATTCCCTCGATGTTTATCCCTGGCTTTGTCTCCCACCATGATACATACTTTTCATTGAAGCAAAACAGATTATTTGTTACCATAGTTTCACCATTGCTTAGTTTTACAGCAAAGCATAATAGGTATAGAAAGAAGAAAAAGAAAAGCCTGGTTTGCCTGGTCTGGATAGACAAAAAAAATTAAATAAAATAAAAGATTACCTGTTCTTTTCATCACTGATGATCACATTGTTACCTGGCAAAAGCTTTGTGTCTCTACATAGTCAGTGTCTGAGTGTTATTTCCCCATTGTGTCTATGCCATGCTTTTAGAATCCACACACATGGTGTAAATTTGTTGCAGGGTGTGAAAAAAAGGTTTATGTTGGAGGCAGAGCATGTGTTTGGGGAGTGCACCAACACACTACTTGTGTGAATTGTGTAATATTTTACATGAGACTTGGGTTCGTTGTTATGGTCATGTCATTGCAATTTCACAGTACATGTGACTTCAACATATGCGTCAAATATATATATATATATATATATATATATATATATATATATATATATATTTTTTTTTTTTTTTTTTTTTTTTTCATACAGCTGCACTTTTATAGCTGCAAACAACAGAGAGTTGGAATTAGCATGTAGGAAAATGCCGCAATGAACATTTGTTTGAAATGAAATATCTGAGTAAAGGAGAACTGCTCATTGGATTGAATTTCCTGACCAGAATCTAGAGAAAAAATCTCTTCCACTGTCCTACAAACACCCCTGTCACACTGTATGTATTACATTGTCACATAAAAGTGTATTGTCACATTACCCTCATGCTTCATTCTACCTTCACCGTGCCACAGCTACTTCAGCGTTAGCCTACAAATCGTGCTGATGATCATCCTGCATCGCTGAGCAGTAAGGTTTTTATACATAGTCGTAATGGCATTATTTTATGGCCATCATTTCAATGGGTTTTAGAATGGATCATAAAGCAAAACAGTTTGCAGTTCTTCCACAGACCCTCCACCTAATAATGAAAAGCCAAGATCAGCTGACTGCTAACTCTATTTACAAGCTCACATAATTCCATTGTGGCAGCGCTATCAGAGTAAATACGCCTAGACCAGTGATGCATACCTCCGTAGAAAATGAAAGCAAGATGAGATAGAGGTCACATGACTGCAGAAACACCTTTTAAAACACTTAATGTGCCTTAGCTGATGTCCGAAGCATGTAGGTTATTACCACAGTTGTGTGAAAGCTAATTAATGGATAATTTGAATGATATCCAAGATGCCTCGCTCACACAGTTGGTGGCTTTGACCTTCGTAAACCTGATCATTTCTCACCCCCCCCCCACACCCCTTTTTTTTTTTTTTTTTTTTTTTTTTGCCAAGGTAAGCCATCATCAGTATGATGTCTGCTTATTTTGTGTGATCGGACTTAAATTGAAATTCTGCCTTGAAGGGCAGTATTAAAAGGGGCAGTCATCTGTGAAGATTGGTAAACTATAAGTCTGATATTACAATTGAATGTTAAGGCTTCGTCATCCCTCACATATTTTCATAAAAATGAAGATGTTTGAAGAAGAAAATGAAAAAAAAAAAAAAAAAATGAAAGAGCACAAACCGGATGATTACCCTTAAATACCGACAACTGAATTCGGCCATTGCATTAATTGAATTATACGGTACATGTAGGAGGTACAGACTTCTTTTTTTTTTTTTTTTAAATGTAATTTCTGAGGTGGTGTGATGTGATGTGGTACTGCATCTGACGAACATCAGGGCAAAGTAGAGCGCGTGCTAATAAATCTGATGCAGATAAGAACGACCGTACGCAATAAATTAAGTCTAGACCACACATTTCACAGATTTTCTTTCTCTTTCCAGTGAGTGAGTGAGTGAGTGAGTGAGTGAGTGAGGGGACCAGCGAGAGAATATCTTTTCTAATATCGCTTCAAGCAAAGATATCCCATTTAGACATCGTTCAAACAGTTATTAACAGTATTGATTTATGTTTGAGTGATTGGAAGCCAGGGGAGGGAGATGAAGTCAACCGTCATGACCTCTTGCCTGGGGACGGAAACTGCCTGACAGAGATCACGGCTGTCTCACATGTGAAACTGCTCCTGCCTGTGACATCTTAGATTACTGGATACAGGCTACACTGTGTGATAACTCTTTGTATGATATTGAACTCGTCTTTACACTGCCTTTCTTCCAAAACACATTGCTCTTTGTTGAAATATATTCGCTGTCACCCAGGCATTTTGAGACAAAGAAGATGGATGTTTTGTTTGTTTTTCCTTCTTCTGACAATTATAATGAGAACAATGAGGACATATTCTGAATGCTTTTGTTTCCATTTGTCTATTATGTTTTATGATTCATGCTGTGAGCGCAATTCTTCATTTTAATCCCCTTGCAAAGTTGGATACGTCAGATTTGAAGTTGACATTGGTAGAATAATTGGTACAGTCCATAAAGAGTTGTCTCTGTATAACAATATGCATGTTGCTGTTTAAAAAACTGTATGAGCTGATGATGGTAATCTTCTCTAATGTATATGTAGATAGGGATGACAACATGTATATGCAATGCTGTAAGCAGTTATGATGAGATGAATTAATTGAACATCAGCTCATTGTTTTCTCTTTACTTAAATAGCTGAAAAAGGCAGCTGACACTGCGCCTATTAAACAGCAAATTCAATATATTTTTGGCATTTTCCCCATCTCTCCTTTTTGGTCTATATCCCATTAACTCAACTGGAGGAGCTTAGCATACCAAATCTGTTCTTAATTATTTCTTATAAATTCCTCAGAACCTCCCCCGGATTTGTCATCTTGCCCACCCAAAATATGTGTGGAGTTGGCTAAAAACAGCACAATAGAAGATCATCTATATTTCAAAGGCGGAACTGAGCTGTTAGAGATCATAAAACATTAGTGTGGCATGTCATTAGGTTATTACGGGCTTATCCAGTAATTATATTAAGTACATTACCATGCAACCATTTAAAGAAAGCACCAGTTTCCAGAAATAGGATTTCACAGCCCTCTCATGACTTGCCCTTAGCAACCAGCCACAGGACAAAATGTCAATTAAGTGGCTGCTGAACTCGATGGAGTTTGTGACCAAAGAATAAGAAAGGGTTTCCTTGTCTTAGAACAGGAGCCTGTGGAATATATGGACCTCACTGTGTACTCCTAATAGGTTGTCTTTTTTTTTTTTTTCATCTGTTAGCTATCCAAAATCCATTCTGCTGTTTTAACAAAACCCCGGTGCTGTTAAGCCAGACATGTTTGTTTGCATGGATTTAAAGGGGACTATAGGACTATAATCACTTGTTTTGGTATATGAATTAAAAAAATCCACCCAGGACTGCCACTTTGAATTCATTGTCTTTCAGTGCCACAAACACGAGACAATTTTGCACCCCTTACCTGAGTTGGCAGAACGGTAAAAATTAACCGATGTCGTTTACATCTCTTAAAGCAATTCACGTGCAGTAGGACTAATTGGAAGTTGTTGTTTCAGACTGGAATGGCTTGTTCCTTTCTCTTAGTGGCATTTCAGGCAGCAGACTGCGCCCTCCACAAGTTATTGAGCTCGCTGATTGAAAAAAAGTTTCTTTTAAGAAATCAAACCCAGCGACAGAATTCTCCACGGTCAAAAGGTTAAGCTTTTGATCCGAGCACAGAGATGCTTTGAGAGGGGAGAAAAAAAAAAATATTGTTAAATGAATACATGTTTGCATTCAACCTTACCTTTCTGCCGAGCACACACCCTTTGAAGTCTTGTTTGTTCGGAAACACTCCCATCTCATTGAGTCCAGGAAATTCCCCCACCGTACTAGTGCCTAGATTAGAGGTAGTAATCCAAACTAACCCCAGAAATTCAAAGAACAGGCTCAAAACTAATATTTGAGCTCATGTCTCACAAGTGAGCCTATTGTTAGTCTGTGACTCATAAAACGTGTGCTGTCATTTTGAATCTGCTTATGATAGATAGAGCGATTTAAGCATAACTGCCGATCTTTTACAAACATGGCAAACGTTGCCTCAAAGAAGTCTCATATAATGCTCAACATGACTGCGGCTGTGTGTTTTGGCTGGTGGTGATGCTTGCTGCACGTTTTAATCACATGCTTATTTATATGTTTAACTACACATGAACAATACACACACACACACACACACACACAGATTCAGTACATGCAGACCACACAGTTCTTCCTCTGTGTGTGTGTGTGTGTGTGTGTGTCAAATGGCTGGCCTCTGTTTCGGGGTCGAGAAAGAGAGCAGAGAGGGAGCTCACATTCGCCGGAGCCCACAGAAGATGATTCCAGATGATTCCTCGGCACGCCGCTGTCAGAGGAGGCCATGATGAATGAAAGGGCTCCGGTGGGCCTCACTGTTTATTTAGACCTCTTGTTTCTGACACAGTTCCCGCACAAAGAACCAGCACTGAAGTGTCTCAGTATTAAAACATAACCTTACCAGACTACAATCAGCCACCAGGGGCTTTCAGTTCCCCCCACCCCCCCCTCACACTTTTTCCTAATCCAACAGAAAAGCCTGATTGTTCTCCATTGTGGAATCTGGGACTGAGACCTGTTCAGGACCAGCAGTGAGGGGCAGCCGACTGTGGAAGGCTTTCCAGTACATTAGGAGTATATGAAAGAGCAACTGACCAGGCTTAGATTGATATGGCTGTGTCTGCACAGGACAACATATGGGAAAGCAGTAATCCTCTCTCTGTGCTGGAACTGTGGGTATTTTTCTTGGGGATTTGAGTATAGGAGAGACATGTATGGATGGCCCTGCAGTTCTGGAAATGGTGCAGACAGCTGCTGGTACTTTGTGGATGTGTGTCCTGATAAATAATTCTTTCCTATCTGTCATAGTCTCTTTTCACATCCTCGCTGGCTGAGAAATGTACGAAAAATTCTCTCTTTCAAATTATAGCACACGTGTAACACTTTTGCTCTGTATGTATCACGCATGTAAAACATTGCTTCTATTCCTTATAGGTATAATGTTTTGTTCTTCCCTCTTTGTAAACAGCATGGGCATTTTATATTTCAAGCGCAGCATTTCAGGTTCATCTTGTCATGGCTTCTTCCAAGCATATGTCGAAGCTTCGGCATTGCATTGTCTGCCGAGATCATGACAAATCAACATTTCGGAGTCGCACTGGCATCGTGCACAAAGTAAACAACGTGTCTATTTAAGATCAGCACCATGCTAAACCCGACTTAACGTGAGATGCACATACAGCGCCTTAAGATATTGAGTTGGTGCTTTGTTTTCACTCCAAAATCACAAATGTGATGCAGATAGATGGAAGAACTGTCTGCACGAAAACAACTGAATAGGACTTGCAACACCGTGCGTTTTAAAACGCTTCAAAGACGCCTTTCATTGGAAAAGGTTTTGTTGACAAGCTCCATTTCCTTGCAGAATAAATGATGAGGAATAGAGTATGGCAAAAAAAAAAAAAAAAAAATGTGATCAACTAACTATGAATATGCATATTCAAAACAAGCAGAACTGACTCCAAATCTCTCTTTCATGGGGGAGCATGTGCACATTTTTCTCCCATTTATTAATTCCAAATCCTATTCATGGCAAAAGAATGGAGGTGAGTATAATTGTGTATTTTGTCAAATGTGATCAAATTAAACTGGAAGCGGAATGAATTCTGTGTATTTGTATGCTAGTTTTTCAGAAGTGGTGTCCCGGTTTTAAATCCCCAAGTCTCAAGTGGGCACATCACAAAACCAACACAGTTTGGCAGCAAGCTGGCAGTCTTTGCTCGTATGAGGCCCAGAATTTAATGAGCATGAATAATGAATACTACTCAACATGCTGGTGACTGAGTAGGCTGCCAGTTATTAGGTCAATGAAGGCGTTGTTTAGCAGGGAACACTCACTGTCTAACTGAATGATGGACTCCCACCATCCGCCGATCCTACACACTGGAAATAACTTTTCTAATGCGGCAAATCAGCAGATGGCGACAGACACATCGCATCACATTTCAACTGAATCCTCTCCATGATGTCTGTTAAGACATTATGGTCCTAATGGTATGCGCTGTGGACTGATAGCGTTTGAACTCAAATTCTCGTAACATTTTTAAGTATGTAACAAGCTGAATTAAATCAGGAACTATCCACTAACAAGCTGTACGGATGCCTACACTTGACATTACTCCTCTTAAACTCAACTGGCAATTTTCCAGCTCTGCTATTTAAATGATCGTCTCATTCTGCTCATTTCCATGGATCACACTGTTGGATTTTCGCAGGAAAACACAATTTATTATTAAGCACTGTTCCAAATATACTGTGTCTTGTCCCACTCGAAAAACATTAGTTCATTCTCTGTCTGCTACGACAGTGATCGGTTCATTATATAAGTTGTTAAGTACACGTTGCCTAGAACAATCCGGTAAATACCAAATTCCAATGCAGGGAGGTGCTTTTCTTGCCCTGCAGGTACGACTCCCTTGCAATAGATGCTATGCTACTTGCAGAGGATTTAAAGGATGAAAAGAATTGGGCGAGAGCAAGAGAGAAATGCATTCGAGAGAGCATCCAGCAGTTCCAGACTGGCAAGAGCCATAGCATGCAGATCAAAAGCTCCAAATCTGTCAATCAAAACAGCTGTCATTTCAACAACCACAGCATCGAACAACCTGATGATTAATTATTGACAATCTCCGTCTTTGTTGCTTTCTCACACCTTCTCTCTCTCTCTCTCTCTCTCTCTGTCTCGGTGTCTCTCCCTTCCCTCACTTCTTTTTTTCCCCCAAAGATTAGACACAGGCTCCAACATGAAAGCTGCCGACCTGTGTTTGGGTCTGTCACAAGTGATTTCGTTGCTGGTGCCATGCACCCCCCCCTCCCCCCACCCCCACCCCCTTTAACGGGATATCCTCTCTCTCTGTGTCTCTGTCTCTCTCTCTCTAACCCTCTCTCTTGCTCTCTCTCTCTCTCTCTCTCTGTCTGTCCTTCCTATCTTCCCACCCTCTGTTGCTATGGCACCTGCCAGGTCGCCACAGGGACCCTCATATCTCCACTCATCCGCCTGCTCAACCCCGGTGTCGATTCTATCCAACCCAGCTTCATGTCAGAGAAAAGCAGGAGTAAGACCCCTCGCTGTTTAACACTCCAGAAGTTAACCGGGGTCTCTCTCTCTCTCTCTCTCTCTCTCTCTCTCTCTCTCTCTCTCCCTCCTCACCTCCACCAGAAAGACACCTTATTTTCTACAGTGAAAATAAAAGGCCATTTTTAACCCATCAAAATAAAGGTAGATTTTATTTTTTTTTACTACAAGAAATATGGACTCCCTTTCCGTTCCTCGCTTCTGAAGGCGGCAACAAAAAGTCACATTCTGCGTGTTAACACATAATGTTGCATTGTTTTTGAAGCCACATAAAGTAATAACAATTTTTGAAACATGACTTTTGCATAACTTGCTAGATTAATTATAAGTAGATTTATAGTGGATCTACTAATTCATATGTATAGTATGTAGTTCTGAGTTTAAAAGTGGATTTGAATGTGTGCATATGCTGCCGCTGCAAAAAGTTTTAACTTAAAGGAACAGAACACAAGTATGGCATCAGTTCTAAAGTAACAAAGATGATTCCACCCATTAAAGTTTAACGTCTATCAATATTGGGAGAATTCTGATGTTACCAGATCGATCTACCCTATATCCACCCTATACACAGACGTAACACAGCTCCAGTCCAATATGACTAAGCATGCACTGTACATACTGTGCTGAAGCATGATCTGAACACTTTTTTCCACCCATGGTCAACTCATGATGACCCAGTGCTACTATAGTCATGAAAACATAAAACAGCCTATCATTCTTCCTGATGTCATTTAAATCATTTCTGGAAATGAAATGAATAAGAGGGAATTTTGCCTAGCTAGAGGCGATTAAAAACAGGATTGTCGGAAAAAAAAAGAAAAAAAAAAAGTCATCTGCATTGGCAGGGCTGCCATGTCTCTCACTGTCAAGCGACATCCTGTCACAAACACGACGCTGTGGGGCCTGGCGGAACCGCATCCCATCCAGGTATCAACCCCTTTTCCTGTCTCAGGCCATATGTTTCTGCTATTTCTGTCAGTAAAAACCCATTTACAACAACCACTGCTGGTTGTTTACAGAAGTTTTAACCTCCTCTGATACATTCCTGCTTATGTTTGCATGCTTTTTAGCCCCATAGATAATACATGAGCTTGCTCGCTTTTTTTTTTTTTTTTTTTTTAACGAAGGGGAGATGCTGCCATATGCATAGAAGAATAAACGAAGACCTAAACTGACAGCACCATCTGCCAAACACAGTTGACGTCAAGAGAATGGCCCCTGCTCAACATTTTGCCCGGCTCTCAGGAGGATGCCACATTGTCATCAGTGCTAATACTAAATATTAATAATTTGTTGACCCCAAAGTGTTTAGAAATCACTGATGCAGACACATATTGCCCTTCTGAATGGCATATGCAGATGTCAGGTGAGCACCACCGGACTGTGCTGCTCAGTGTGTGTAACGTGTGTGTGTGCGTGTGTGAGTGCATGGTGTTTTCCAGGAGCTCGGAGACTAGACAACTTCCACCAGAACTGTCATGAATATTACATCGTTCCACATACCCACATAGCTCCTCCTCTCTCTTTCTCTCTCTCTCTCTCTCTCTCTCTCTCCCTTTTTCTCTCTTTCACACACACACACACACACCCACACATACACATACACACCCATTGACGAGACAAGCTTAAGGTGTTGCAGTAAACCATTTATTGTAGCTAAATGAGTCACTCACGACAAGCATGCCATTAAATGTTAGCAAGCAAGTTTACATAAGCATTCACACATCACATTATTGTTGATTATGATTCAGTGCTTCTCAGTGGAATCGATGGATTTTACATTGTTAAGCAAAACTGAAAATATGATTAAATGCCTTTCTTTCAATCACAGAATTTCACTAGATTTGCGTAAGAGGAAAGTATAATAGACAGTGAACAGATTAATGTTACTCTAGGTGAGCTGTGGACCAAATAAAGTCAAATTAATGTCTTCCCAATGGATAATAACCCTGTGACCACTCTTATGAGAGAAATCCACTCCAAAATACTTTCCTTTGTCTGCAGTAAACTGAGGTTGTTTGTAATGTTGTTGCACCTGCACTTCAATCATCTGGTAAAGTAAATTCTTTAAATTCAAATGGGTATCTGACACGTTGCAAATGAAAATGCCTCTATGCTGCATCAGCCCCAGATTTAAAAAAAGCAGTGACATCGGTAATCATTCCTGATGGACTTCTCAGACCTGACATATCTCTCCAGACACTAGATGCATTTCACCTTGGCATCTGCTGTGATCGCTTCTGTTTTCCTCCCATACGTCTTTATTAGTTCATAACTGATGGGGACACCGCGGGATGTCACTTGATGAGAGGCACCATGTCAGTGAGACTGATTTATTCCCAGCATTTGCTCTGCGGCCGTGCCAACTGACCCAGTCCAACCCACTCCCCACGCCAGCCCTCCACATGCACAGACCCTAACATCTTGGAGAGCTCTCCTTACCCTCAGAATAGGACCCAGCCCACCAAGGTGTAGTAACTGTATATGTAAAACATTCTCCGAGTCATTTCACAGATATCCGATTGAATTTCGCCTGAGATGCGGGTTGATGATGCAATGAGTGATTCCGCATGCCGTCAGCATAAGGCAGTTTCTGCTGACGTTTTGACCATGAGTTATAGAGGTACGAACAACCAGACACTTTTGCATAATCCTCAGATCACAAGACGGTTAACACGGACAGCGAGTTTCAGATGTTTGACAGAATATAGTGGATAGCTAGGCTACCTTCTCAGGGATAACATGGAGTGGACGGCTAGCATCGAGCTTAGATCATGTTGCTTAAATCTGTTGAGTGCTTTTTTCGTCTGTCATCTCTCAGCGGCAACTAACCGCAGTATAACAGCAAACACGATATTATTTTTAATTGGAAGAAGACGCTGGAGTCTGATTTATAATTTATTTTATATTTATTTTGTGCGTTTTTTTAACATTATTATTTGATTTAGTTTCAAAACTATCATATATTATATTGGAACTCTGCACTTCCTAATAGTCACCCACCACCCAGGTGCCACTATGATTGTTATGTCATTTCTTAAGAATTGACAATTCATGCATTCATAGTCAATTCATGCATTATAGTTTGAAGCCTGTTAAGTCATGCCATCAAATGTTACTGACCAGGATTATGTTTTGCTATACCATAAGTTTTAGGAGTCTTAAAAATGATCAGAAATGTCAGTGTAACACAACTATAATCATTCAGGACAGGTGCTGCTGGAAATCCTGCGTTACTGTATGTCTTATTTCAAGTCAACCAATTGATGTGATGTTTTTCACTTCAGGTTCATTCCGATGAGGATATCAGTGGCATGAAAGTATTGGTAGATGAGTTCAGTTTGGCAGGAAATCTTGGCTGTCACTGCTCAGAAAGCAACAGCTCTATTACCCTGCAAACACAACAGTTCTGGGCGTTTATACAGTCCCCCCATTGATTGCAGTGAGTCACAGGGCTGAAATGCATTTGTTGGCAGGCAGCAGTGGCAGACACACAAAAGCATGGGTGGGTGTCAGCTTTTAATTGTAACTGTCTTGCAGAATGGGTGTTGTTTTAATATCCTGTATAGATTTTTATGTAATACACTTACTTGTGCAAGGCAGCCCCGAGCAAGAATCAATTCAGCCCAAAGGATCCCGTCCTCCTCCCCTTTTGTTAAAAGCTAATCTTGTTTTAATGATGCATGAAGAAATATTCAAGCATTGACATTTCACTGTCAGGTTTCTTTAGAAAAATCAATTAAGATAATATAGCTTTGACCCAGTTATCCAGTTAATGCTTATTAGGGATGTAATATGATTTACTGTCAGCATTTATAATTCTTTGCATCTCATCCCATTAGCCCTGTGACTGTTTCATAGAGCGCCGTACAACGGTCACTTCTAGGAAACTACAGTTGCTAGGAGCTGATAAAATGGAGTGGAAAGGAGTAATGACATTGATTGCGATTGGTGGGCAGGTTAAATGCAAGCCCCTGAGGCTCTCTTTCTCTCTCTCTCTCTCTAGCTTTCACTCTGTCTATTCTTTCTTCCACCAACCATAACGTGATGGAGTGCCGAATACTGCCCAGCTGCAAAATTACACATTTGTCAGTATCATAGGAATCCAACAGGGACATTTATTGTCATTTATCTGAGTTACCTTAATTATGTATGTTGGCTACCTGGCATGCCAAGATATTTAACTCTGGGAATTTATTACATTCAGTACATCTTTCCCCACTGTCCTATAAGCCAAGGAGCCAATTGCACTGATTGTAAAAGTCACGCAAGTTTAAATGTAGGGTTTTGTCTACCTTATATTATTTATCTTGATCTTGAAGAGTAACATTCAGCTCCAGCTTAAATAGCCACAAATCTCTGTGAGGATGTGCACATTTACTATACTTCAGATATTAAATTCCACATGCAAATACTTTATGTCAAACTGAAACAGGATATGAATAAAATCATCCACCAGCTGTACAAAAATGTCCATCCAAACATGAAATTATGCCTGCAAAAGAAATAAAAAAGTGAAATAAATATCCTGCTAAATTAGTACTGCTGTGCGCAGCAGGAACAAAAAGCACCCTGTCCCGAGGGGCACTGTCGAAGATCACTGATGTCTCCATAACAGAAAATGTTAAACCTGTTTTACATTGTTAAATGCTTTTTCTCCTCGCTTCAAGTGCTGACATTCTATGTTGTAAGAACTAATTGTCGTGCTGGAAGGAGAAAGTCAGGCTTTGAGTCACTGTTTGTGAACCTTGTTCAACTTTATGGCATTTCAAAGCTGTCAACGGTGAACCGAGAGTGCTGCAACGTCACTGCTCTCAGCATTAAAGGAATGGCATTGCTCTGACATCTGGGGCTGCTGGAACAGGAAATGTTTAAAGACTGCTGAAATTCATTCGCAACGTTTTTCTGTCTTTACTGCTTACTATGATGCTTACTATTTTCTTTTTTTTTTCACATTTTGAAAATGAATATTATTGTATATAAATATTTTTGCATGGTGCAGCATCTTTGTATGCATTCTGAGTATTTGTCTTGATCTACTTGCACAAGGATTTGCGCATGGCAAAGTGTATGCATCGACTGTAAGTGTTCTAGCGTCCACAATGTGAGTATTCTTTAATGCGGTGCTGCTAATGCCTTGACTGCCTGGTGCCTGCTATCATCTTTCTTCAGGTCAGGGGTTAAGTGTCAGAAAAAGTGACACTGTCTTACTCTGCCCTTTAAAATATTTTGAGCAAGGAGGAAACACCAAATGAGGGCTGATTCCTGTCAGCATAAAATTAAAATGTCCCTGAGAGGAATTTTAATTTAATCCAATTTTGTGAAGGAGATGGCACAATCAAAATGAATGAACCCAGTGTTTGCCTTCCTTAATGTGTCGAAACCTTTATAATACAATCACTATAAAGCAATTCATTTTGTAAATACGAAAGACGTATATAAAGGAGAGGATTGTATATCTTACAAAAGCTGCTGCTAATTATGGTGTTTTAGAGACAAAACAAAACCAAAAAAAAATCTGTGGCAAAGTGTACAAAGGGTGCCTGTTGTTTTCATTTAAGATACACAAACTCAATTACAATGCTTACAACCAAGGAATATAAAACTTGCATATTTTACCCAACCTGTGTGAGTGAATCCCTGAACACACTCTGCTTTAAACTAACTCCTGTTTCAGTGCCGCTTTGTCTTTTGCGTTACTTCTGCAGTCATAAGCCAAAAAAAAAAAAAAAAAAAAAAGCCCACATCCCTCCCTACCTACCTAAATGCATATCGGCAATCCACTGACACAAAGGCATCATCTGCCTGTGTGTACAGAGCAGCAGCAGCCACTTTGGATCCTGAATCTCAATGGGCTCATAGTGCCTCCGACGCCCATCTGTTCCAAGGCAGCCAGCGAGCCACTAGGCAGCAAACTTTGATCCCCATGTAGATTTTTTTTTTCCAAACCCATCCGGATTTGCCTGCCCCTTAAGAGCCATTGTGAAGCTGCCCTGGAGTACAAATTCTAGATTCATTATGAGCGTGGGCGGCAACCTTTGTATTCCCCAAAGCACAGATGTATGCAGACAACATATTGCTATTTGGTAGCATAAAAGCCTAAGCCTATTGTTCATTGTTGGTTCATATATCACAAGTAGCTCTCTAATACAGAAAGAGTCAAGCACTCGTGAAATACTTGTGGTTGACATTAACCATTAAAGGTGTACTTTTTTTTTCCTCCCCGGCATCACTCATACTTGACCTTAACACGATTGTTTTATCTTTTCATGTTGGTTTATTGGAAAGTGCTTCAATTAGACAGACTACATGTGTACAGCACATTTTACATTTGATCTTCAATTGTTATTTACCGTGCATGCTTGTATTTTTATAGACCCCATTGCGATGTGCAGGTTTTAAATGTATTCACAAACTACTGCTAAATATTATTTCCATTTATTATTATTATTATAAATATTATTAATTAAACAGACAATTTTCTAAATGCTGAAAACATCGTTATGCATAAAAATGTTTAATTCAGTGATAACTACAAAAACAAACATGCCCGCCTGTGGCTTTATTCAGAATGCAATAATGTAAAGGATCTTAGAGTTCAAATATTATTATGATTATTTTTTTTTTTTTCGTTTTAGTTGGTATGTCAAAATTATCATATAGAAAATGTGGGTGGCCGATGGGTGACAGACAGGCATTAATTCTAAAAACACATAATTATGTAGGAAAATGTTGACTGATGAAGAAGAAAAAAGGAAAAAAAAAAAAACTTGCGTAGTGACACCTCCACATTTTTTTTTTTTTTTTTTCCGTTTTTATAGACATGGCAGCGACATTAGCATTGGTCATTAGTGGCAGACACATCCGTGGAGTGTCGAATACAGAGGCTCATACGCAGACCCTATTTGGTTACCTGTGTGACAGGCTTGTTCAGGACACCAGAAACAGCTGTCCTGGCCTGTGTGAGCCAAAATAATTAGGCCTGTCATCTCAGTGCTCTGATTTCCCCTTCAGCCCGCTCCACAAAATGCTAATATTTTGCTTTCATTGTCACATTCACCTTGACACGGATATTGCCTTGGCGCATAACTGGATGAGATGACTCTAAATTTGCATTGTTCGTTCTAATAAATTTGCTTCCTCTGTACCTCATGGCAGGACCCATCAGATAAAGTCTCCCGGAGTGTCATCAATCATGGCCCTGGCTGACAGACGGCTTTCGCCTTCATTTGTTACATAGAGGAACATGCTTAATTATTTGTACTGTAATTAGTTGGGAAAATGTCAGGAAATGTCAACTCTCTGTTCGCTGTGGAAGGGCTCTGCTTGAAAGCCACAATGACTGAAGTGTCATTAATGCCACGTAACAAGACGAGGATCAGCTGGGGGAAGAGAGAAGGGGGGGAGGCTTCTTAGAATGTAATCATGGAGAGAGTTAGAGGGAGACACAAATCAGCGCTGCTAGCTAGCATGATGGGCATCTTATTAGCCAAGCAGCCAGCCAGCTGCATTTTTCAACCACATCTTGTTTCCCTCCGCTTTTCTCACACTGGCACGAAATAAAGGCAGCAAGTGGGGAAAAGAAATGAAGTCAAGTAAACAATTCCGGCTTCCCACTCGCTGTCAAACCGGCCGTACTTTGCTATGTTATATTGCCTGTCATAAACAGGCATTATGCCAAATACAAAAACAATGGAGAGGCTTCTCGCTTGAGCCCTCCTTGCTTAAGCAGAACTTTTACAATGCAATTAATAGCAAGTCAAACTGTACCCACAGAAATGTTATCACTTAAGTAGTTAACAGGGTGATTATCTGTCAACACAATAGCGGCTTTGGTCTTTTCCCCTGAAGCCAAGCCCATAATTTCATCACATTTCCTTCCTTTAATTATACAAAATAATTATTTACTGCAAAATTAGAGGACAAAGTCATTAAATAACCTTCACAGCATATTATATCACTGCTAATTATTGCATTCAGCTGCTAGCATCTGTGAAATACATATTTTAGTGCCTTTGTTTTAGCGACAATTGGCTAATGTGTGTGGACAGGCCAGTTGAATACTTATCCAAAAGGCAAGGTAATTTACACTTGTTTGAAAAGATGGAGGGGGGGGGTGGAGGGGACAAAGGGAAAAGGGAAATAGGAATCCCATAAGGGACATCTTTTGTTTTGGAGGAAAATATGTAGTATTATGAGGTCCCAGGGGGGTTTCAGTGGCCATTCGTCTTTTCAAGGCCTCGCAGTGGGAGTGTGGCGGAGCAAGGCTCAGCCCGCTACCTTGCCCACCGACAGGCACTGATGGTCATCCAAGAAGCTCCTTAATTAGCCTGCAATCTGGCAACGACCCGTGTTCCTGAGATGTGGCAGCCCTGTTTAAATATGATGCCAGATGCAGTCCCACCTTCAGCATGTCATCTCATTGTCCTAGGAAGCCAGAGGGAGAGAGAAAAGGAAAGAGAGCACAACATCCCACAACGCAGCATGTGTTGTGGGATATTGTGCTTATTGTATTGTGCTTATTCTCCCTTTTCTTCGTTGGTATTTTGCTCCCTGTTTTTCGGTTTGAGGACTCTTCCTCTTGGTCTGGCAGCGCCAAACGGAGAGGGAGGAGGATCGCAGGAGACCTGTGGTGACCTTCGACCTTGAAAAATGATGCAATTTAGGTTCAAATATGTAACACCAAAGTATTCCACAGTCTTATTAGCAGATGTTCCATTTAGTTTTGTTGCGTGATGAATCGCATTAAACACATACATTATATCTACATTACATACTTCTAATTGTGTTCTACCACATCATGGATGAAGTTCCAAAGCTTCTGTAACATTACTTGACAAGCTTAGGATGATACATGCTTGTATGTGAGAGGTTTATATACCACCCTCAGTAGATCTAACGCTATAGCTGAGGCCCATTTCTCCATCTCAGATCACTTTGTAGGGCTAACGGCAATGAAATAAAAAAATCTAAAACTGGAATAGCATACTCAGAAAACCCATTAAATCCATCTGAGTTTGACCTCCTTTTATACAGACACATTGTAATACTTGATATTAGACTAATCTGCGATTCAATATGTAGAGCAAGAGCAGGCATTATCTAAAATGGTGTAAACATGTCCCAGAGCCGTCTAAGATTCCCTTCTTATAATAGTTTTATTTCAGAACATATAAATACTGGATATGCTGTAATACTAACAGCAGCCTCTGTTCAGCTTGTTTGCTCATGTGCTTCCTCTAGGGTTTAGGCCGTCACAGCACACAACTTTGTGTTGCTGCGCTCATAGTAAATGTGGATAAGCTCAGAGGACCGAGGACTTTTTATAGACCAGTCAGTGCAGCTCTTTCATGCCGTATCTACAGCTTTTCCTCAGATACAGTCCACTCACACTGCTTTACAGTTTGTGATTTAACAAATAATTCCGCTTTAGAGATTAACTGACGATGCAGTTGTAGAACAGAAAATTGAGTATGGGTAATTAATCAGCTTTACAGTGAAAATTCAGCTTCAGTTGTGACATTTTAGGTAGCCAGCAGCTTCGGTTTAGAAGCATTTTTGGTTTTGCTAATGACTAGAGCCAAAAGAATCTTAATAACACATGCTGTACTCTGTTATATGCTGAGTATTTTACAGATGTCCATGTAAACTGTAGATACATCACCAAAGTTCAACTTGAATGCAAAGTTTGTATCTTGAAGCTTCATTCATTTGTTGCTGCCTGTGTGGAGAGGGGAGATAATCTAATCAATTTTCTGAGAAAAGCAAACAAAAAGAAAAAAAAAAGGCAGAGGATCGAATATAACATTAAGGAACATTGAGAAATATCCAATTGTCTGAGCAAATGTAAAATGCCAAAGCCTCTTAGAACATTGTAAGTCTTTATTCAGTAATACATTATCATGCATATTTCATACAGGGAGATTACTGAAACGGAATTGTGTGTCTTTCTGTTGTATGTCTTTATAATTACACCTTGAAGCCATAGCTGATTTTTTTTTTCTCTCTTTTTCCTCCATATTCATGAAAAGCAGACTTGTAATTTGATAAAGAGAAGCTTGTGTTCTCAACTTCATTCAAACGGCATCATGGCGCTGTATTAAAGTGGGCATCTGTGTTCTCGCGGCATTAATCTCTTCAAGCACATTCCAGCTGCTGTGATGTGCGAGAGGGAGATAAGTCTTAAACAGTCTAAAGCTAAGCAAACCAGACAACTCTATTATTGGCTTCATAATTGCTTAATTAAACTTTTGTCACTAATCATTATGAGGGCAATAGAGCTGTTATACAGGCTTTCTGTCGAGCAGGAAAAAAAAAAAATCAATAAACTGTGTTGGGGAGCTGATCCCCCTACGTCTCTCTCTCTCTCTCTCTCTCTCTTTCTCTCTCTCTCTCTCCCCCCTCCCTCACTCTTTTTGTCCTCCGTAAATGAAATTCATTGCTGCCGGTTAGTGATCTGTAGGTCTGGAGCTCGACTGATATGAGCTGCCATCACCATTTGAATTGAGGGGTATTCAGTAGCACATGAATATGAACAAATGGCAAACATAAATCTCTTGCATGAAGTACACCTTCTATCCCTTTATTATGGAACAATTGACCCATCTAAAATGAATTCTAATGCCAGGGAAAGCATTTAGATTTAAATTACACCGTGGGTCCCCTGGACCTGAGAGATGACGGCATAAAAAAGATTAATATGCTAATTATTTTTTCCTCCCCTCTCTTTATTCCTCTTTTCGACATTTGCGTAGGGTTATTGTGATCCTTGTAAATAAGATGACTGTTTTGTCAAGGAATGACGGTGAGGTTCCTTCCCGTAAAGTATGCTTTAGATCACTGACATGCATCTAGCCATGGCATTATCTTTATTGTTTTTTTATTAGCTAGCTTTTTTTTTTTTTTTTTTACCTTCTTGAAGCACTCCATAAAATGTGTGTTCTGATGTGTGTACTCAATATGCAAATAATTATTTTCTCACTGCTGACCCAGAAAGTCCATGAGATACAAACAGAACATGATGCAGATTGCAGGTTCTCCCCACCACCACCACCGCCACCACCTCTCTCTCTCTCTCTCTCTCTCTCTCTCTCTCTCTCCTGGAAATGTTTAGTGTCCCTCCAGAGCAGTCAGAAGCACCCTTAGATGGGCCATTACAGGGGCCACTGTTCATTCCAAGGTTCTGCCAAATGATCACAGTTTAAATTATGTTTTTTTTTCATATCCTTTAATTGGCCTGGCTTTGAAAAACCAACTTTTAGCTTTGAATGTGTTGCCATAGGCAGCCAATTGGCAAGAGCGCAATGGGGGCAAAAGCCTCATTTCATAATTTGTAGGCACTTTAAAGTTGGCTAAGCCTCTGCGGCAAATTGAAAAGTGTCCAAAATGTAAGAAAGGAAAAAGGCTTTTTGACTGTGCATCACCATGAGAATACTTGACGACATGGTGCAATATGTGCCTTATCTTGCAATGATTGCAAGCATTATGTATTGGGAAACCTCAAGTGACTTATAAGCCTTTTTCTGTGATTTTATATGACTCAAGGACTGTATTGAACCAACTTGTAATTTTACACAGATGAGTCAAACAAAGTTACACCATAGGTCTTTTATTAGTGGTGGAGACAGCAGCAGTCCCTTGTCTACTCATGTAAACTTCACAACACTCCAGCTGTAATTAATTCAGTCATTGCCTCTAGAATGTGATGTTTTAGCAAAAATTGGACTTATATTGGCAAGCAGAGCAAGTTAGCTTTTCTAAATATCTGAGAATAACAAGTGAAATTCTTCACAAGAAGCGAGGAAAATAAGTCGAAATAAACAAAGCATGTAAGAGAGATCTTATGGCACTTCATGAAAAATGTTTTCTTTGGGAAAGACACCCGATCACCTTTTTCTTTTTTTTTTTTTCATCCAAGAATCGCGAGTGTGCAAGCTATTCTC
Organism: Protonibea diacanthus; assembly: GCA_028641955.1. NCBI lineage: Eukaryota > Metazoa > Chordata > Actinopteri > Sciaenidae > Protonibea > Protonibea diacanthus. Next base: position 10,338,279 of record CM053983.1, on the reverse strand, counting down.
TTGGCACCCGTCTAAATTCAAACATGATCCATTTCACATGGTACAAGAAGAAGTACTCTTCCACTCAGGCAAGCAGACAGCAGAGGCCAGACTGCCATCTACAGTTATAGCCTTCATTGAAGACCCAGATTTACACTTCAGCTGTACAGCCTTCACACTGTTGCTCCACCTCCAGCATGAGTTACTACTGTACAGTTTTATTAGATACGATGGACGACAACATATTTACAACTTGACATGTGGTCCTTTAATATCTGCAAAAAAATTATATAGAAAGTCTCTTTTTTTTTTTTTTAAGATTAGAAAATTGACCTTGTATCCAAAATACAAAACAATCAGACTAACTGCATCAAAAAAAAAAAATCATGTAGCTTTTAATGACTTTAATCTGGAACACCAATTATTGTATTGCAAAACTCATAATGAGAAATATTAATTATAACAAACTGGAGGGAAAAAGTTATCCTTGGTTAGTCAAAAAACTTAAAAATATCATTTAATAATTCAACTTCCGTCGCGTAATGAATGGCATTACTTTCTGCATCTCAGCTGAGAGTGAGAGACTGTGTTAATGAATTGCTTCGAAAGCATCTGAAGACAGACTTAATTACAGAGCCCACAGTTCTTGCATTATTATGCCATATATCCCCAGCTGAATACAATTCAGCAGCTAGATAAACAAATTTCATGGCAGCCTTTATGGCACTACTTTCTGGCCAACCATTGATACCAGTGTTTATTCGCAGGGCTGCGTGAAGCGTGGCAGGCATGAAAATGTGGCATTAAAAGTGAAATCCTTCATTTTCATCTCATTAAAAAAAAGGAGAGAGAAAAAAAAAAAGGGGAGTAGAATGCAAATACAAAACCATGAGCGTGTACAATACTTACAAGTCTTCCATATTCCCACCACTGGTTCATTATGTGGTGACGCCAACTAATGAGGAAAGACAGAAGTGGTTTAAATAGTTGGTTTCTAGAGTCAATGGACCAGAAAATACACAGTTGCCACATGACGTTAAGACACAACTTTGGATAAGATTCAGTTCCATGAAGCATATTACTCCCAGTTACAACATTTGCCCTTATTAAAACCTCACTCTAACACTTTTTTTTTTCTTTGTTTGTTTGTTTGTTTGTTTGTTGTTTTACAAAGTAAAAGTACAGGTAGTTTTCAGATACTTACAGTAACATGTAACTATCATTTTGGTTCAATGAACTTTTCTTGCTGCCTCATTCCCTGTCCGAACAACTTAGGCATTGTGTGTTACAAATGTGTGTCTGTCTGTTTGCAGTTACAATCCTTTGTGCACAGTGTGCTATCCTCTGCAGCCACACACATAAACATATACACACGACGACACTTCCTTTCCATTTTGTGTGTTTATGTGTACCATGGTTAACACTGAGAACACTGGCGACAGTGCCCACGCCCTAGGGCCCCGCCATGCCTTCTTACACCTCTCATTTTCAGTCTGGGGACTTCAGCCTTCTTGCAAATATCTGTTTTTGACTCAAATAATACAACGAGTCTGAGGACAGCTGTATTTTACACAAATCCTATTAAATTACAGGGGAATAAAGGTCCAGAGGAAGGACGGAAGTCTATGTTTCTTTTTCTCTTACTTAAGGTCCTGAACTGCATATCATCCTGCAACAGTTTTTCTCTCCCAATTTATTTATTAATACATTTGTTTTGTAAAGCTTTTTTCAACCTATATTTTATATTGCATATACACACTATGACACTACACACACACAGTCGTTATCTTAATGTAATTCATCTAAAAATATACTGTATGTACATTAATTTATATATGTTATTTAGCACATAGCAATTATAATAGTCAGATTATGTTTTATTTAGCTCTACCTGAAATGTCACTTTTTTGTTACAGGACATTAATTTGAAGTCAAACAGTGAGTTGCCTTTAAATGTAAAGGAAAGCAGTAAAGTGCCTCTTTAGAGCACAATACTCACAAGCGGAAATCGTTTAATAGCACGTTTGTTTCTGCCCTAATCCTTAAGCATTCTTGGAAAAAAAAAATGCTCACTCCGTAGTGAAACATATAATTGCTAGCTTTCCAGCTCACAAAGGTATAACCGGCTTGATAGAAGTAGCCCGGTCAATTAAAATAATTATAGTATTTCTGTGATAACTGCAAGGTCTGGGTATTTTAGAACATTTAGGGATTTGCAGTTGCACATAATTGGAGCTGTGAAGTCCAACTCCTACTTTTCTTATAAAGCAACTGATTATATGGAAGAGCACACAGTCATTTGGTGAGGGTTAGCTTTAATGCAGTGCTTCTTAGTCTGTGGGTGGGGACCAAACATGGATCACAGGTCTGCGTGTGGTGGTCCTTACGAGTCACGTGGATGTGTTTCAGGATGACATTGCATTTAGGTAGCTTAAAAGTTTGAAGTCACTGTACGATAATTTAAAAAATAATAATAATAAATATGTAAAGAAAAAATATTTTAGAGAGATAAAAATAGAGATAGAAATGTTCACAGTTGGTTTAAAGAATCAGGGCTGAGTTTTCATGTGTCCATGACAACAGTTATGTACAATATGTCTTGTGACCTATCCTGAAATATTAAATGGATATCGTCATCATTAAATCCATTACCACCACCACTGTGATTCTCATCAGCTGCCATCTTGTTTATGTTAATGATCACAAACCGTGCAGACTTGTACTTGCCTCAGCTTTTGTGACTTCACATTCCTCGACAACCAATACAAGCCCCATCACAACCAGCCTGGTCCAAGGCCTGGCTCACTGTTGAGCTATTAGCGCCAGTGGCAAGCCAACCATAACACTAGCCATAGTTGGAGCGATAGCCCCATTTCAGTGTGGGGTCAGCGACTCAGCCATATTGTTAAGATGATTGTTCTGCCAGCCTTCTGTCATGGCTGATGTGGCTGGAGCGCTTGGCTTGGTAGCGGCTGCCTGGCTCCTCGCTGCCTGGAAAGCGGCTTTGCTGTAGGCAGCTCCGAGGCTTTAAAACCCTTATTGTCTATCTTTCCCCCGGCTAGCCCTTTTCTCCCTCTGCTCCCTCTGTAGGATGGTCTGGAGTCAGAGGGAGAAAGAGAGAGGGAGGGAAGGAAGGAGGAAGGAGCCAAGCACATTCAAGGGCCTGGTCCAAAGTATCATGATCAGCATAGGCTTTCACGGCAGCTATTGCCTGCATCCCGCAGCATTATTCAGCCCCCTTTCTCCCTGGCAGCACTTTCGTTTGAACAGAATTTTGACACTGCAGTGGGGAATTCTGCAGATTAAAGGGGACATATTTGGTACACTTCCTTCTTGGCACTTTATAGCGTTGGGGGAAGGTGCAAATTTTTAATCAAGGTATTAAGGAGGAATGGGCAGCGGGGACGTTATTTTTCTTGCGTTTATTCTTTGATTTAAAGTATAGCCCTCATCACACAAATGATTTAACTACGCACCCATCAATATATTTATTAATGTATCTGTACATTTATGCCAGAATAGGAGCTCCTAAGCTAAATAAACATCTCCTTTATGTCTCTCTGTAAAGTACGTCTTATTAAATAATGGTAGCATGCGCGCACTCGCACCATGCAGCTATGGTGCTGAACCTCTTTCTCGCAGATACGACAATTAAGGAGAGAATGACACCATTAGCCGAGTTACAGCAGCAGGACTTTGTATGAGCAGCTTGTTTCATTATATCATCTGAGTAACATGCCTATTGTTCAACTCCCACCCCCCTCTCCCCTCACTCTCTCTCCACCCTCTTCTGTCCTTGCCCTCGGTACGAAAACACACCTTCCTCTCTGTCAGAGCATCGTTCTCATCCAGGTGTAGTTAACCCTTTCACATTCTTCACAGATTGAGCACACCCCTGATACCTCCTCTTTGTGCTCAATGGAACAGCCAGCCTAGCAACTAGGCTCAAAAGGTTTTTATTGCCCAAATATTTGTGTGCCACCGTTTGTCTGTGTGTGTGTGTGTGTGTGTGTGTGCGTGCGCGCACAAATGCTTAGATTCTTGGAGAGAGTGATTCATTTAGGGGCCCCTCTCCTCTCCTCAGCTGCTCCCTGCCTTCCCCAGTAATTAGCCTAGTGTGGCAGCCACCTCTCGCTGCTCAGTCTGGGAGAGACACTTGACACGGCAGACATCAGAGAGATTTTTCAGGAGGCTCTCCCGGCGCCCCAACAGCTCTTAATTAACCACTTAGGTATCCCCACTCGTTCCCCCGGCCGGCACTATCCAAATGGTAAGGAGGTTCTGTGCCACGGATCTAAACACCGGGGGAAGCGTGCTATCAAAAGATCTGGGTAAATGAAGGCTTGTGTAAATTATTTTTAATGATTCCCTCCTGGCACATCATTATGTTTGTAGTTACACACAGGCACTTCTGAGACGGCTCATCTTCGCTAAGGTCATCAGCAGGACCAACTGTAACTAGCTGCTAGTCTGTAAATGGCTTATTAATTAGTGCTGTGGTTTTACATAGCTGTGAGCTCTGATATATAGTGCAGGGATCGTAATTGTGCGGAATCGAAAATGATGATGATGATGACGACGATAACCCATCTCCAGGCTATTTATGCAAATTGCCTCCTCATATTAGAAAATCATTACCTATCCAAACACTGCAACACTCAGCCTGTGTGAATTACAATGATGGATTTTATGATAATTGCGATTTAATTTTCTCCCTCTCCCTCTCTCTCTTTTGTCTGTCTGGAGTTTGAAAATAATTTGGTCATTGTGAGTGCTATTAATTCTGTATTAGTTAAAGCTGAATGGATGGGTTTATTCAATTTCCTCTGAATTGAGATTTGTAAATCATCATTTTGTGAAACAAAATCACTTGTTACTTTTCTTTCTTTCTTTTTTTTCTTTAATTCGGGAACATTTAAATAGACTATCGCACCATTAGGAGAGTCTGATGTCCTTTCGTGATGACTACTTTTGCCCGCAAGTTAGAAATCTCTGGTAGTTATTAAAATCTGTACCAACACCTAATTGCAACATGCATGTGACTACAAATATGTGTACACATTTTAAAAGTATAAACAAGATGGATAACAGAAAAGTCCTATTATGTTTAATAGTAAACGCCCCACAAAAATTTCCATTTTTGTTATAAATCACTATGCACAAAAATATGAATAAATATTAAAATCTAAACAGAGCTATTCTACTCCAATGTACCAATGTTTCTTTCGACTCTTAGAAACACAGCAGAACAGGAAAAAAAACAACACAACAACACAACAGAGAGACGTAACAATGAGAGTGATCAACAAGTTCTGGAAGCAGGCAATTAATTTTAGGAAATTTCAGCTTCCCTGTCCAGCACTGAGAGATACTGGGAGGATTGAATATAATTATCTGCCAAGCTCTGCTCTAACAAGTGCTTTGTAGTTCAGCATTCAAATCTCACTGAAAGTCTTCAGAGAGGCAAAACCAACTTTGCATTCATGAGGGGAGCAAATACTACAGCAGCCCTCCATAACCTTGATGAAATGTGCATTTCACCTTAGGCTATGAGAGGAGAACATAAAAACCCTGAATCAGTACATTAAAACAAGTTCCCTCCCTGACAACTCTGAAACAGCACCATGGCAGATCAAAACCGGTTGACTCTTCAGTGGGTTTTTTAATCTTTTTTTATGAAAGTTCGAGGTTTATACGGACAGGTCAGTCTACAGCAGGCAAAGGGTATCGCGGGACAAACTAAAGAAGGCGATTTATGGAACATAAAATGCAGGCAGATCTGTGGTTGTGCTTTTACACATGCCTTAAGCACGGGGTCTCCCTGGCTCCATGTATCAGTTCACCCCATCCAGCCAAGCCTCCTGCCCGTGTCTCTCTGAGAGCCTGTTGGTATGCGGGCAGTATCCAGGCTGCAATCAACATCTGCTAATTTCTGTCTATTAACCGTATTGTCGTAACACACGATCATGATGTTTTGTTTGTACGGCTGAACTGAGACTTATGACCCTAATCCATCATCTGCTTGTCATATTTTTATGTGTTGTCTGTGCAGTTCCCTGCAGCCCAAAGCAAGCATATTACAAGGCCCTGTTTAAGTTATTGGCCAGCTGCTAGATCCGTGCCCAGCTGAAGAGGTCATTGTGTTTCTCTCTCTCTCTCTCTCTTTTTTTTTTTTTTCTCTTGCTCCACTTTCCTCTCAGAATATCACACTGTTGCACACTCAATGCCAAGCATAATACAAACCGTATGTCCTGAGAAGCTATCGTTTGCATCCACTGCGCCTGAATATTTTAGCAGGCCCCACGTCTTCCTCACACACATGGAAAGACACAATGGTGGACACAATGAGGACATTTTGACTCTTTTTTTTTTTTCCCTTCAAATCAATGCGATGTATGTGAAAACTATGTGTGATCATAACACAGCAATTTCACAGCTTTGCTCGCGGCATTCGCCGCACAGGCATTACGTATTCACGGGCAATAAGCTGACCAACTTTAAACAGCATGAAACCAGTGGAAACACAGAGGGCAAATGTTCAGACCTATAATTTGAGATGATTTATGTTATGCAGCTGCTTGAATTTTAACGTCATAGATGCTTCTCAATAAACATATCTTTATTAGAATCTAAATGTTCTGCTTGTCATGATGCAATGTCACGCACTCCATGGCAACAGTCGGGGAACAACTGCCGTGATACGGACAGTGATAGCTTATGATTTAATACTGCATCATATTTGGAGCAAGCTACTGGGTTAACCTTTTTAGCTATAACTGGCTGTAAAAAGAAGTGACACAATCGTGTTTAGTTGTCGTTTCTTGAATAAGTAGCTCAATAGGAGTGTCACTTTACAACATAAGAAAGCAGTAAATTGTCCAAAGTTTACAAATGCATACTATTTCCTTTTACTGTCTTATGTGTCATTATATCTGCCCTTTCATTTATTGTTTTATTTGTCATGCGCAATCATCTTCCAAGTCTTCCACAAGGGCATATTGCCCAATATGAAACCCTATGTATGGTGAAATTGTGAATGTATTAGTGGAAGCCACAGTTTACCATTCATGATAAATGTTATTGTTACGGGGATTCTGCCCATTGCCTGATGCACAGTCTTAGAGCCTTCGCCCATTGTGAAATGAATGGCTTTAGAGAAAATGTCCTCTTGAGGACAGTCGATGCATATCACCGCAGACTGGAGAGCCTTTTCTTTTTTCCCTGCTCGACACTGTGTTGATAGACACGGGCAGTATTTTTCCTTGTTAAGAAAGGGTCTTGTTTATTCTGCAGGTAACGATCCAAATCCAGCAGACATTTGCCCCACAGGAAGGGGTGCGCTCACTCAAGTTTGTCGTTTCTTTTCTACTGTGAAATCCATTAAGTCCACACACTGAGGGTCTCTTTTTTCATGCTTGTACAGTATTTTTTTTTTTTTTTTTTCTTTTGGATGAGCCGTAAGTAGGATCTTCTTCCAAGAACTAAAGTTTACACAAGTGCTTAAATGCATTTTAAAATCACTTGATGAGGTAATCCAAAAAAAGGTTGACATGTTCTCTCTGCCTCTCTTGTTTCAGCAATGTACAGTACAGTACAGTAGAGACGTGTATACGACATGGCAGTGTGTATGCACTGGACACTGTTGATGCCATATCCACAAGTATTTCTCTTGATAGCATTCGTTTCTCTGAGTAGGAAAGGGAGCTAGATTTCCTCCCAGTTGGATTGTTGTTGTTTTTTTTTTTGTTTGTTTTGTGCCTGTTACCCCTCTCCAGCAGATTTCTGGTCAGCCATGTGAAATTAATCTGAGAGAAAATAAACAGCAGAGCCCAACAACTAATACAGTTAATTGTCTTAGTGCTTTTCTGGCTGGCCGCTTGCTAACAGCTGGTCGTACTGGCTCATGGCACCACTTCAGCCAGCCTTTGAGATAATAACTTTTGCATCTGCCAAAGAAGTGGCTGTTACTGCCCACAGAATTTACAACTCACAAGTGGAAACACAGACTCCGACAGAATTTTCTATGCACGGGTCTTTGAATTTTATTAATGTAATGCAAACACAGTCCTTCCAACACATTAAATTGTTGATGTTATGCGAATACACTCTGGAATTGCAGATCCTCATTAACATTATTTGCATGTTAATCTGCATCTTTTTAATTAGTGATATTATTTATGCACATAATTTTCGCCCGGTGATGCCAAGTCGCAGGCACATTAATTAATCTACAGAGATGCCAAACTGTTTTTCCTCCACTTTTATTTGTTTACACCGTGTTCTGGATTCAGGGGGAAGTTAGAGGGGAAAAAGCAAAAGAAAAAAAATATACAAAACAAAACAAAAATGCTTAAAGATGAATAAAAGTAGAAAGACAAGATTAACTAAAACTCCTTTTTGTTTTCATAATTCATATTGTAATATTAGCCGAATGTCACGTGTGTATTTTTCTCCCCTCTTCCTCTCCTCTTCCCTCTGAGATCGGTTATTCAGTTACACTACCTTGATGTATTATTAAAATCCATAATGGACTCCTGAGGCTTCCCTTGCTTCTCTTCTTCATTTACAGAATATAGTCAATGTTATTCTAATCTCCCTACAACACCGTCATGCATAGGCAATGAGCCCCCAGCCCCAACCCCACCACCTACCCGGCAGCCCCCGTGAGATCATCTACCTCTACACACAGCCACCAGATAAACACTCCAGCATGGCTCACAAAAAAAGTCTTAAGATGAGACCTCTGTGATGATACTTTATGCAAAGCAGAGACAACAGCAGTCACTGTTACCGCTCCGTTAGTACACTGTGGACTGTTTTATCACTGAATCAAAATTATCTTGAGATTTGCAAACTACCTATTTGAACAGAGAAGCACCATAAATGTGCTGTAATTTAAACTACATTCACTGTGTTCAATCTTTGGTTGCACGTGTTTGTAAATGTTAGCTGAGATGGATTGCAAAAAAAAAAACAAAAAACTTTCAAATGCAAATGTGCACACTGCACTTTCCTCTTGTTTGAGACATGCGTGCAGTTTTGTTCAGTTTTTGTTCTCTTTTTTTTTTTTAAACCTTTGACTGGGCTGATTCAAGCAAAAGTCTCTTAGAGTAGCTTGGATCTTTGGGGTAAAACAGTCATTATAAGACAATAGAAGGTCATATGTTATAACAGCGTCTGATGCAATGTGCTGCCAACAGTGGAGCTGGGTGGTACCATAAATTATAGCTTCATACCACACACCTAAAAACAGAGAGCGCAGAATGCTACAATGCAACCTTGCTGTAATTACTAACATGCTGCTCTCTCTATTAAACATCTGTTCATACAGTATGTGGTGACACAACGCTACGCTATAGCCATACATTTTTCTTCTAAATATTTATTAAAGTGAATGAGGGTAATGTCACAATGTGTCATTATTGTGCTTGAGATGGGGGTGAGCTTTAATATTCTACCTTTATCTTGTCATCGGCCATGGTTTTATCGTTTTTACTCAAATGGTTTATTTTCTGGTCCCCTTTTTTTTGCAACCTCTAAATGTGCAACGTGTGTATTTTATGTTAGACTTAGTTTTGATGCAATGCAGATCTATGAGGATCACAGGGAAAGTAGTTCATATCAACGTCCAACATCCAGTTTATCTTTAACTTTCTGCTTTTCCAACATGTGTGAAAGCACAGACGTCATTAGTGTCAAAGTAGATAGTGACAAAATGTGTGCAGCTACAACGTAAGGCGTAAGTAAATATGCAAATGATATTTAGCAGTTACTGCTCAGTATTTGTATGAAAATACTATAGTATTCACACTGACCTATGGTAATGTCTATTAGAAATAGAGGCTAATTAAAACTTAATTTCCTTAAGTGTTTCAGCATGGGAGTTGTGTTAAGCAGCTTTGTATACTGATATTGTAAAGGATATTAGCCTCATCCATTGCTGAATAGTAACACAAGGGTGCAATTACATAATGTAGACCCCCAGTCTTCTGCTTTGTTAGCATGTTATTGGAGACTATCCAAAAAAAAAAAAAAAAGCACAATGCATCCAACCCTAATAAACTAGAAGCACAACCACTTTAATGAGATAACCAACAAAGACAATTCCTTAAGGAAAATAAAGTACCATTGTCACTAAGCACAGTGGTTTAGCTACATAATTTAACATAACTATATTAACAAACTGAAGGAGTTCTTATACTCTAACCAGAAAAACACATTTGATTTTAGGGTTTTAGCATTTTCTTTGCTGAAACGATGATTTATCGTCCATTTTTCAGCACAAATCTGGTGACAGCCACAATAGCCCAAGTAAAAGTTTCCCATCCCACAACTATTTGGCACTCTATAAATACTGAGTATTATTTCCCCAATGTTATAGTGGTCATTTATTTTCAGGCCATTTTTTTTTCACTCACTGACCAGCAAAACTGAACTTCTCCAAACAATTACCTTTGGGTAATGCTGAAATGTGCAGGACTTTGCAGTGCAGACTTCCACAGTGGCTGTTTGGGAATGGGCTACAAAGGGTGCAGTAAGCTGGCTCCTAATGTATGATGTCCTGGAACAATGATTCATAGGTTGTGTAGCATCTGTGAGTTGAGATACTGTAGCACAGGATGTCAGAACATGATATCCACAGTTGGATCGGTTACACGATGACCACTAAGTTGCATAGATGCATGGGTTTAACATTGAAATGTAGTGTTTTATGTCTGAGGTATCTGTGATGTTAACATGCTATTTTACTGTCATGAGCTACTGTATTGATGGTCTAAGAAACATGAAAATGTTAACCTTTGTAAAAGCCTAATAAAATGACAGGTTTTGGTCTCAGACATGAATAATTACCCTGATCAAATCTCATCTGAGTCGTTCAATTTGTAACAGCTCCTCATCTTGCCAGTGCACGCAGTTATTCTGTTATGATAATGCCAGCCCTAAGCTCTCAACTTCAGAAGGCGTCTCTTTTGTACCGCCACTTTCCAAAGACAATGAAGTTAGTGACAGCGGTGAGGCAAATCCTTCTGAGGGGTTTGTGTGGAATTTACAAGCTTACAATGCATTGCCAGTGGCACAACTGATACCGCAGGTAATTTGGCATATCATGTCCAGGAACCAGATCCTGAAGAGGGAATGACGAACAAATTAAAAAAAAGACAGAGAGAAAGAAAGAAATCTGGTGGGAAAACGGCAGACTAAAATCTTGGCATTCCAGTGGCCATTCACATGAAACCGATAAGTCTGAAAAGCCAAAAGACTCCCATTTTTCTTCCCTGTGTCTCCACCTCTGAGAGGCTGATGAAAGTGCCTTTTGTTTCTCAAACGTCTGTCTGTTGTGTTAAATTGTGGAATAATTGATATGTGACGAGGATGTCTCCTACTTAACGATGATCTGAACAAAGATGAAACGTCAACACGGGAGTTGTGAGAAAACCATGCACAGGTGCATGACTCCCACACTGTAGGCATGCAACATATGTGTGGGAAAAAGCAAATGTGTTGCATCTCAAATTTTGCATCTCAACATCATTTAATCATCAAGCTCTGAAAATTAAAAAAAAAACAAAAAAAAACTTTCAAGCATAAGTGCTACAAAGGGAACACGGCCTCGCTGTGTCCAGTCACCTAGTGTGTCTCAAAAGACAATTTGTAATTATTGCAGGCTATTTTGTGAGGAAGTGATATCTCCCCCTTTGAGCAAAGCAGGGTGGTTTAAGATTTCTGCGCCCAGTCTTGTTGCAGTCATTATGGCAGTGCACATCAAGATGTCCCCTTGACCTCACTTGACAGACTGAGGAGTAGCCCCCACATTATAATCTACAGGCTTGATTTCCCATGTCAGGGGAGGACCCTAAATGGATTTTTAATCCTAAACTAACCATGCTGCACATTGCATATAGTGTTCAGGTGAAAAGTTCTTTCCACCACTCTATTATACTGGGGCAAGTTGGGTTTGTAACCTGAATCACTGGAAAAATAATGCGCTAAGCCCCCAGTACTGTATAGGCGTTACACCACAACAATGTGTTTCTTTCTTTCTGTTGATGCCACGGACTCCTCTTTGATGCGGCTCTGAAATGACTGAGCGCCATAGGCTATTTTCTCCCTGTTCAGGCAACTCAATAGCCAGTCTGTCTGGCCTGTTTGTTTTCGGCTAATTGCCTCAAGATCTAATAAGTTAGTGATGATGTACGTCGAGTCACCCGTGACCCCTGCCAAAAGAAATATTATGTCGCACTAAAACTCGCCCAGGGAATGAGTAGGGTCCCTCTTTATCAGTCTAAATATTTCTAGCCTCCCAAGCTCCCGGTTTCAAATGTTTGGGTCAGTACGTGCTAAAGTAAGGTCACGAGAGCCCTGTAATTATGATATTATGCAAGGCATTTAGGACAAGAATAGAGGAACTCAAGACTCAGGACAGAGGCGGGACAAGAGTGCAGTTTGCAGTTCAGCAGACGCTCCAAAGAATAGAAAGACAGCGATCTGTGTCTTATTATTACTTCCATTGTAATGTGGACACTTGTTCCTCGTGTTGATGTCTTTGGCTTTAAATACATTTTCTTTTTGTATGTCTAGACCTGTGCCTTTTTGAGTTTTGTCTATCACTTTGAAGACTTTTCTCATTCTTCTTCTCTCACCTTCTTTCCTGTATAACCATCTCCTGTTGGTTTGTTGCTTGTAGTTTTATGAATCAAGCAGCTGAGGTCTGTGTTAGTGATAGATTACAGCAGCTGTGAACACCGAGGCAAAGCCCTGACAGATCTTGACACATTCAGTTTCAACAATAACCCTTCAAACAATCGCTTGTTAGTAAAATGATCAATGAGTGGAGGTAACAATGCTTGGTGGAGCCCCAATCATTACAGGTCTTTTGCCAGTGATATGGCTAAGTCCATGGTTTTGTTTGTGCGTTCAGTAAAATGCTAGACAGATCATCTATATGGACCCTGTGCTATCATACCTAAACATTATTTATTTATTCCAAATTTGTGGCATTAGATATGTATAGAGTATGCAGTAAATCCATGCTTTAACCTAAAAGTTAAAATGACTGTATTAGCTATTGTCTATGAGAAGGGAAAATACAAGTCAAGATATCACTAAGGTTGCTGCACTGACCATGCGTGGCTCATGCATTTTGATTGCATATATTTCCATGTGGGTATTTATTTTTTTTTCCCCGGTGAAGTATCTATGATACCCCTCCTCCTCCTCTTTTATTTTCTGAACGACAGACAGCAGTCCAAGCCAAAAAGCCATTTCACCTGCATTAATACACAATGAATAATTTATAAATCCCAATTATTTGGTATCATTTATGCAAAGAGTGTCACACAAGGCATACATAAAGCATTTAGGATGGTTAACCCATAAAGGAATGGGAGACTAGGAGAAGAGTGGAAGGTCACACCTGAAAGTCAGGTTGCTTTTTTGTTTTGTTTTTTTTTTTTCTCCCCATCCAGTATCTCACTCACTGTCTCCGTTCATGTTTTTTTCACACAACGAAAACTAGCTCACTGACCTGCACATGTTATTTTCCACAATACATGATATATCCAGTATGGGCATAAAATCAGAGTTAATTCATTTCTGCACGATGTGACTGAATCAGTATTTTGTATGATACAGCTTACATGGAATAAATGCACATGGCTTTCAATGGCTAAAGAAAAACAGAAGAAAATGACGGTCAAGCTACAAGAGACGAACAGCACAATAACATGTCAAACATCTTGTTTATAGACATCTGCTTTCTACATATCGTGGTGAAACGTATTCAAAATCACATTGCATTGGTGGACTAACATAGCACTTGATTTTGCTGTGATCTCCTTATCTAAACAAATGCAATTACGGCTGGGTTAGCGGTGCTGCTTCCCAGGAGATGGACCGTCCCCCCTTGTCACTGACTATCTTCCCCACTAATCCTGTCTTAGAAGGGTCTCTGTTAACAGGGATAAGGCATTGGCCTGGTATCCTAGGCTAGTAAGCTAAAGCTTATGTACAAAATGCTATTCAAGAGGCGCTGCCTGCAGCTATTGGAACTGCGTAGATGTCCATATCATTCAGCCAGCCTAAATACGGAGGAATTTAGCCGTGGCTAAATCTTGGAGACTGACGTGGACATGCTCGCTGATAAGGAACGGGGGGCCTATGCGGGAGTCTTATTTGGAATCAAATTGATGTGTTATAGAGTCTGGTACATGGAGATCTGGTCTTTTCCTATGACAAATCCATAAACTCTCCAGCAAACATGCCCTTACTGTTGAAATCCCAGCTGCGTTGCCCATGCTTTACTGTGCTACCAACCATGATGCTTATTCAAGCTATGGAAGCTGAAACTGTATCAACTGAGCTTACAGCAGTAATTCTACAGTATGTTCAAAACAGTTTTCTCAGATGGTCAAGTGCCGTTTCAGTTTTAGCGTCTGTCGTGCATATAGCAATGGAACAGTGTTCAGTGTTTACAGCATCATGGGGTAGTCTAATACATCAGTTCAGGGGGGTTACATCATATGTGAGCCTCTCTTAAAACAGTTGGCTGAAAGTTAAATCATTATGAAGGGTCAGGTTATTGATCCCAACCTCTTATGGCAAAGCAAAGTGCTTGACACCAAACCTCAGTCAATTTACTCCTTCTGGTGTGAACAAAATACTTCTCAGTTTCACACATTTGGATGGATTAAGCTTTTAACACTTGGTGAAATCCAGCACTTATCCTACAAACACTTGTGAAGTGTATGTGACAGTGGATCTATATTAAGTGTGACTGGGCAAGCTCCACAAGACCGGAAAAGGCAGCACATCTGTTGCCTAGCGTGATAACTTTGAACAATACTCACACACTCTGACTTTCAATGACAAATGGCCGGTAAACGACCAGTTTCAAATTTAAAGAGTGGTTTCCTGCAACAGTCCTAACAGAAGTGCATTTGCGGCAGAGCAGTAAATCAGCATATTACTTAAAGCTGAGTGTTGAGAATTTAGCTCGTCACTAATGTAATCCCGCAGACTACTTATTTGTTCAAAGTCATGTAAACTGATATTCTGAGCTCACTTCCCGTGTTGAAAGCGGTTTTAATGTACCACGACAATCAGGGCAGCTTTGTATGTTTGTCACTCATATTCCTGCATATTTTAATCATGCGCCCTGAGCCGCGTTGATATCACACTCCCTTTGATGAGGGATGATGCACAAACATTAGTGATACAGAGCGATATGGCGCATATGACATGCAGGCTGCATTTGTAGATATGTGACCTTCATTTGGGGTTTCAGAAGGTTTGGTAAATAATAACAACCAAGGGTTAATGGATTTCATATGCTCCTCAGTCTCACTGCTGCAGTCACCTGATGCAACAGTACATGCAACCTTGCCCTCGAGGAAATGAGAGAAGCCTGTCAATCACCCAATGCTTCCTGCTGCTAGGTCCAGATACATATAGACGCATGGATGCATGAGTACACACATTTAAATATACTGCTGCCCTCCTCCATGCCAGACAACCAGAACTTTCAGACATGTTCTTGATTGATTTGATGAAGATGCTTCAGATGTTCTTCAAAGTTCATCACTGCAGATTTTGTCACTGAGACTGTTCTTTGAAATCTTCCACCAAGCCCTCTAATTGAATAAACACTCACTGGGGGCTAATTTCATTACAGGTTGTTACATTAGGGCCTACCAGTAGTTTTAGTGCTGTTCAGTATTTATTGTTTGTTACGCGAGGTAGACTATTAGTGTGGCTCACAGCCTTGCACTCCTTGCTACTGGCTGCATGTTGCATTAGTAATTTATGAATTGACAATTACTTAGTGCTGTACAGTTTAGTCACCGATGATAATGAAGATCTATTGTACTAATGACTCATAGCCTGCTGGAAAGTTAATTTTATTTTAATTTTGCCACTGCACACAAGCCATATCCTGATGACTAGCATATCAAAAGACAACATTAGTATTAGTCAGTAGTCATAGAAGTAGTTGTTATTTAATTTCTTTATTGAAGCCTCACACACATACTTAGTTTGATTAACTGGCATTTAATACCTTAATTTAATTAGGCATTACTATGGCAGAAATGGAATATAATGTGCGTACTATGTTTTCATGACTGTACAAACAGTTGACAATTAGATTTCTTCTGCAGATGCTGTAGGTCTGCTTCCATAAAGCCTGAACAGACTAATTTTCCCTTCATGGTAAGAACGAGAAGGTGAAACAAGAAACTTGCAATCCGAAACTAATCGCTTAGATGCAAGTAAATCCTACACACAAATTTCTTTTAATTTTCATAAATCGTGTAACAAATCCCTGTTAATAATTTGACACACAAGTGGCAACTGTAGTTTGAGTTTTAAAGCATCATCAACTATAAATGTTGCACAATTTGCTGCTTCTTACCTATTTAGCTAAATAAATGGTTGACAGCTGTATGTATTGAACGTGAATAGACAATTGCATGAGTGCATATAAATGTAATGTATGTGCTTGCCTTGGGTATTCAGTAGTTCTATACGGTAGTGCATACAAATGCATAAAGAGCATTCTGTATGCAGATGAAGAAATACATGTAATACATTATTTAGTTGAGGAGGACAAAGTAGCTCTGCATCTTCATCCAAAAATATGAGAGTTTCCAAAGCTGAATGCATTCTCTACTTCACAATTGGGTTCTCAAAAAGTGTGAAAACACATTGTGGGCAGACCGGTCACAGAAGGGTGCTCTGTTATCGCAGTAAAGCAAGGACCATGTTCAAATGACCCGACATGACATCAGTTTATCAGAACTGACAGGAAGGAGTCAAAGTGTGAACACAAACTTTGAGACAGATTTAAAGATGGAGACTGAAAATAAAACTGAACTGATTTCTCAGCACTTTTTTTTTTTTTTTTTTTTTTAATACAAAGACCAAACTACATTCTCATATGGGCATCAGCCCAAAGGTTTTCTGCCAAAACACAGAAACACTCCAGTACTTTCCATGCTCTATTAGAAAGTCCCCAATCCATATTTCCAAGCATCCTTGCCACTAAACCATACGTATAATCTCAATCTCATATGCTATGACATGAGGGTTCAACGATCATATACATTATTTCCAACGGTTCTTCAAGACAAACAGAGGTTCAGGAAGCCATCCACTCTAAGCAATTTAATTCACAGAGTCACTGAGGACTACAATTTGTCTCTTATTGGATAACCGGTCCAGATTGCTGTGCCAGGCTGAAAGGCTTTAGCCTTTGTATGGCCTCCTCACATCTCTCTCTCCCTCTCCATCTCTTGCTGTCTCTCTCCACTGTGCTGTAAGTGTGTTCCACATCTGACTGAATTATTGCCTAGCTGTTAGTCTTTTGGCCGCCGTTCCTATTTGTGCTACAAAAAGACATGAGATTTGCATTACACTCATTTCAGGCGCTTGCCAAAATATTTCACATTAGTTTCAGCTGGATGTGTGAATTATTGTTCAAATTTGATGAGCTTAGTAATGCAAATAAAGG
The DNA here is from genome assembly GCA_028641955.1 of Protonibea diacanthus. Lineage (NCBI taxonomy): Eukaryota > Metazoa > Chordata > Actinopteri > Sciaenidae > Protonibea > Protonibea diacanthus. Next base: position 10,320,794 of record CM053983.1, on the reverse strand, counting down.
TCACATCAGAATTTCCAGATGTGCTTGTGTCAATGGACGTGAGCGCATTTGGAAAACAAGGATACCATTCAAACGGCAATGTGTTATGATTCTGTCATACTAAACTCATCCGTCAAAGCGCATGTTTTTAAATGGCCAGCGAGAGACAGCGGGATTTGAATTGGAATAGCCTCTGTCAAACCGCGGTTTATCCCTTGTGTTTACAACCCACAAAAAAAAGGTCATTGATATAAAAAAGCAAAACACTCGAACCTGCTCAGAGCGGGGCCTTTTCTTTATCTCACCCCAGCATTCCAGCAGCGCTTGAGGGGTGTAGCAGACAGCAAACTAGCGAGCAAGACACAGAGAGGAAGAGAGGGAGGCAGGCATAAAATCTGCATGCTGGAAGAAACAAGATGGACATAAAAGATGGACTAAATTGCAGAGAGGACTTTTCTTGTCAAAGGCTAATGGAAACATTTCCACACAACACAGAGAGGGGAATGGAGGCTCCATTATCACAGCCGAGCAGACGGAGCTGGCAGCCATTCCAGAGAAGCGCTGAGATGTGCACACTGGCCCAGCTTAGCGCCCTCAGCCAACCCCTCAGGCCTCCACCTGAATAATCTGTGTCAACAGGTTCCAAAATGCCCAGAAGAATCACATAAACAGAGACGGAGCAAAACACTTACAAAATAATTGTGCCTTTGTTTTGTTTTTGTCTTCCCCTTATTTTTTTGTTTTCACTTGAACCTTCTAATTAAGTAACGGCAGCCCCCCCAAACCCTAAGATTTCTGTTGTACCTTGAGCATTTAGGACTTATGTGTTGTTTGTTTGCTTGGGGAGTCTGTAGGAACTTTCTATTGTAAAACGACCCTTTTTGGAGTGCACCACAAAGACGAAACACTGAAGACAGGGGGAGAACTAGAAGCAAAGCTGTCTGATTTATGGTGTAAAATATCAAAAACAAATGCCGTGACAATAGTCGTGCAGAACAGTGCTTCTTTCAAAACTAATTCCGGGGGATTTAAGGATCTGTCATCATGTTCCATTATTGTTTTGGTTGATAATACTGTTTGTTTTGTCAACTTACAATTGCCCAACCTGCGCCAAAACCGAGTCAGAATTGTCTTGTGTTGTATATTTCTCCCCGTGTTTATTCTCACACCTAAACCCATGTCTCGTAAGGTCCATGAGAGATTGATTTGGTGGTAGCATTTTCACTGACAATTCCTCAAGGCAGGGGGGCATTTGCGTGCTCTCTGACACCCTACATGCCCCAAGGACAGTACCAAGCCTCACAGTCAGTTTGGGCCAAATCTGGATTTGTCGGTTACTGATAAGTAAACACACACACACACAGAAAAATGGAGATAAAAGCAGACGATGAAGGACAGGATGACTTTTCAAATCTCTGACTGCCATTTTATGATGTCAGAAAACACCACAGAGTACTCACCGACTGAACTGGCTGCAGTTTAATGAAACAAAAAAAAACCCCAGCAGATTATAGGACTCCATAATCAAAAACAATCTGCATGCAAAATGGTAAACAACCAAGTTGAATAAGAGAGATGGAGAAGAAGCCAATCTGATGACTTGTTCATCTCATCTGCCTGTCTTCCACTGGAAGTCATCCATTTATAATAAGCCTAGCTGATAAATGTTTTAATAAACTTATTGCATAATTCATTTTTGGCAGGCCTAGTTTTAATTGACTTATCGCAGAATTGTACTGAAGATCAAAAGCCTGATTAAAGCAACGTATATATTAGTGCCCCATGGTTTTCCCCCAATGCCATGTTTCAAAAAACATCAGAGAAGAAGTGTGTTCTGAAATGTGATCAATTATTTACCAAAATAATTAATTAAGTGATTGATTAGTGGATTACTTTTGACAATGTTGATGTCAGAAATATTTCACGTTGACTGATGATACACAGTAGAAAACCTGAAGGCCAAGAAGACTGTGATGCAGTACTGAGCAGCATTTAACACAAACCGCTGTTAGCTTTCACAAAACCTTTATCACATTTGTTAGTTTAAGCTTTTTATTAGAGCTACGGGTGGTTTCTGAATGATTTGTCTCCCAAAAATATAATTCCCTTATTCTTTCAAGAAGCTGCAAAGTTGACAGATAAGACAGCATTCACACATCACGGCTATTTGACACCTAATTACACAGCTCTTAATAAGAGGTTCTCTCTGTGTGTGCCCTGAGTTCACACTGTCTCACAGCTATAATTATCTTGTCTCAGTATTTGACAGTGTATTGTTTAACCTACATACAGTGGGGATTCCACGTGCCTTCCACCAGTTTACATAGGAACTGCTAGCTGGGATTTTCTTATTAATTTTACAAAAAGGCCTGACATTACCTCATAGGTTCAGGATTAACAGGTTTTGTTTATGTCTAACATGCCCTTTTGTCTTCAACCCATTTGGAACTGTTCATGAGTGTTTGCATAGCCGAGGGCTATGGAGTGTATTGCAGAGATTTGTTGGGGGATAATTTTTAGGTGAAGGAATGTGTATGGCAAAAAAGAAAAAAAAAAAAAAAAAAAAAGAAAATGATTTTTTTTTTCTACTGTTTTATTACCCACTCTCAAAAGTGATCAGTGTTAGTGGATATAAGGCATCGTGGATGCTAAAAGATATTGGTGATACGCAGAACCCAGAATGTTTCAAGATCATCATGGACACTGATCTGTTTTCTTTATTTTCTTGCAAAGTGATGAGATGAGTTTAGGCAAAAACCACAAATGCCGAATGATTCCTGATATTGAATCGATACCAATTACAGAAACTGACAGCAGCGGCTCAGCTTCAGAACATAATGACTGGTCAGGAAAAAAAATCTAATGATCTCATCCATTTGTGATATAGTAATAGTAAATGCAAAGAGCATATTGCACAGTGTTGATCAGTAACACATAAATCAGATGGATCTCTATGGACGGCAGTAGCCCAGTCCATAGAGATTTGACTTGGGAACCAGAGGGTGACCGGCTCCAGTCCAGCATGGACCAAAAGTATGTAAGGTGGACTGGTAGCTGGAGAGGTGCCAGTTCACCTCCTGGGCACTGCTGAGGTGCCCTTGAGCAAGGTACCGAACCCCCTAAACCCCCTTGCAGGGTGCTCCTTTGGGTGGCTTCCCATCACTCCACCTCTCTCCACATGTCTTACACGGGCTATGAGCCCTTGTATGTGTGTGGTTGTATTCTGGGGTTAAAATGCATGTCAATAATAAAGTATTTAATAAAGTGTTTAATAAAGTATCTCTTCTTCTTCTTTTAGTGATATGATCACTTTTCTCGGGAATGAATAGTGTACTCAAGGCATGATCATTTAAAATTCAGTAATTACAATTAGCTAATCTGGTTTAATAATTTTTCACCTCAGTGGTCGGTGAAGGTCCCAGTCTAGGATTTGTTTGCATGTAGTTAGCTGGTTATATTCAGAAACCCCATGTTATTATAAGAGGCTTCATGTCTGGAGTGCTGTGTGCAGTCACCCGGGGTAAGCTAGCTGTTTATGGTCAGTTAATATCTCCAAACTGAAGGCTGCTTATCCAACCACAATGTCTCGTTCTCTATTCCTCCATGTTGAATTTAATGTGTGGGTATGGAGGCTTCTGAGCTGGTCTCAGTCATAGAACATAATGTAACAAATTAAGGATAATTTACAGATGTGATGAGTTTTGTTGAGTCATGTTAGGTTTTACATAGCAAATTAGCAAATACCACAAAATCTCACTTAAGTAAAAGTACAAAAGTATTATCATAACATATTCAGACTATGTAAAATAAATCTTTATATACTCTATATACTGCCGGGTAGCTTTTTGGCATAATAAAATACAAATATTAGAATATTTTATTCTGAAATAATGGAGTAGAAGTATATAATAGCAGAAATTGGAAAACTTAAGTGCAATATAATCTAATCATTCAAAATTAAGTAGATCTTTCTTAGTATTTTGCACACACATGACATTAAAGAAAGCTGACAATGAAATATATGAATCATAACATGGGCACACAAACCAGGCCTTCTGCAGAATGAGATTAGTTTTCAACTGCTAAACACACTGGTGAGCCATGCCTGATAACTGCATTAGAAAAAATACAGAATGTACACTGGCTTTCCTTCTGTACACCTGCATGCAACATGCCACATACAGCATGACACATCAAAGTGCGGGTTTCACCATCAAAGAGCAGCGAGAGTGCCACTTCTCCGTGTCACTGTTTAAGCAGCTATTATACAACTTGTGTTTATCATTGAGTTATAGCATGAATGTAAAACATAATAACAAGTGTATCAGATCTGAACACTCACTCCTGTCTTATCCCGACACTCCCTGCTTATCTTTAATAAATATCGGAGAGAGGTCATTCCTCGGCCACCCTGCTGCAGCTCAAAGCTTGTTGACAGAGCTGTAGACCTGTGCTGGGCCATATTTTTAAAATGGAGAAAAAATGAACTATTATTCACTATTACAATACTGGCAGGCTGTCTGATGATGGGCTAATAATGGTTAATAATAGTATTTTTTTTCTCTCTTTTTTTTTTTTTTTAACTGACATAACAGAGTCAAGTGAGGTCAACTTTACACAAATCACAAATTTGCTTCAAAGGGCTTTACAATCTGTAAATCTGGAATAACGGCCATAGAGTAGCAGAAGCTGGAATGATTGGAGTCTGATGGCCTGGACAAAGTAATTTAGTTTACACAGATGGTTTAAATAGAAGAGATGAACTGTTACAACCAACAGATGACGCACAGACTCTCTACATAAGACGCCCTATCTGCAATGGTGGAAGAGTTAACGCAAACCATTGTAATGCACTGTACTTAGTAGCAGGGTAGGGTTAGCTGATTGTGACTAAAGGCTCAGACTAGGTTAGGCCAATGTCATGAAAATCGCATTAAGGGAAGAAAACTAAATGTTTGCTTTTCCTCTTCTGGTCATTATGAAATGAAAACATTAAATCTGAATCTAATCTGCCACATTCTTGGAAGTTCAGCCTTTTCTTGTCATGCACTGTAGCTTGCATTTTACAACAGTGCTGTTTTTGCCAATAAATAAAGCCCCTGGTGCTTCAGCATAGTGACACAAGGCTTGTTTAATTTGAAATAATGGTTTGACCTTCCTCCAACAAAAGACACAAATATGTGCTCAGAAGTGAATGGCTAAATAGTGAGGAGAGAGTGAAATTTCCTGTTTTGTCACTTGCAGCTAGTAATTGCCATGTAATGAAGCTAATGTTTTGTGGAATTTACAACCTTGTATTTATGGTCATGGTCTCTCTTTTTGTTATTTCTGTTTCCTCCTCTTCTGTTTTCATCTCTTTCCCCTTGTACGTTGCATCTTAACTTGGCATTCTTTTGTTCTCCCAAAGCACAAAGGAGACAATATATGAGGGGTCATTAATTTCCTTTCTCTTTGTCTTTGTCTGTTTGTCTGCTTTTCACCTTCTTTTCCATTTTACATCTTTGTCCTCACTCTCTCTTAAAGCAGCAGTAAACCAGAAACAAAACTGTAATAGCACACAAATACTGCAGACTTTATACTTATACTGACTTGAGGTCTATTCAGTTGATGACTGTCGACAGCAGATGAATTAGCCCAGCACAGATAAACTGCAGATAAATAGTCGTTTTAGTTTTTTCCATCCCTGCTTACAGACTTGTCAACTGAAGTCAACTGAACTACTTTTGAAACTGTGCAGAAGAAAGAGGAAACATGATGTAAACTATAAAATAAACCACGCAGTCATGGCCCAAAGTGCAAGATGATAAATGCAACTATCCGTGTGACACTCTAGCAGCGTCTGATGCCAAATAAGACATTGTCTTCTTAAATTTCACGCGCCTCTTTCCTTTCGTGTCTCCTTCTCTCTCCACTCCGTGATCACGCCTTCTCGTTCCTTTCCTCACTCCTTTCTTTAGCCAAGAACTTTTCCTCGGTGGTAAAATGAGAGTGTCAACTTTAAGCCCTAACCATAAACCCACCAGCGCCAAGGAAATTGAGAGTAGCAACCGCTGCAACAACAAACAAACTATGACTCAGCCCATACCACTTGCAGGGCACGAGAACATACTGACATCTCCACCTACACGTACACATAAATACAAACTCGCAAATCACTTCATCAAGGTGGCATCCTCTGCATGTCGCGATGGATAAACTTTAAATGTAAATCAAAGGGGCTTTTTCTCCCGTTTTGTAGTTTTCTGTATTAGTGGTGGTAGAGGCATTCATTTATTACTTTCTGTGCTGTGTCTAAGTGATATAAACGACTGCCTTGGCTTCCTGTTTCATACAAACGCACTAAAAATCCATATTTCTTTTTAAAAATACAAGAAACAAGAAATATGAGTATTTTAGTTCATCAATTGCTGGAATAAAGATAAATCAGATATAAATATTCAGGTCTTTGTGTGCACTTTTGGTTGATAACCTCTCCTTCACACACACATACATTCAGAGAAAGTCTCCCCGTGTATTGTTCTGACCTCAGGCCATCCTTCTTACACTGCGACTGACCTTTCAGTGCTGAAAGGAAAAACGGCCTATGTAGTTCACACTACAATCTGCACAGCACACACACACACACACATTTGCACACAATTGCATACACACCTTTCCTATGCTCCAATTTCTAAACACACTCCGGCATATGGTACATGTACACACACACACGCACAAACACGGACTAAAAGGCTACCGCTGGGTGCAAGAGGTCACGAGGGGTGAAATCGATGGCTGTAAAACCAAAGGTGATAAATTACTGAGTCTGAGGCCCGCAGACAAATTGCAAGACAGAAAAAATAGAAAGGAACAAAACAAGTTTTATCCATCTCCCCTGTGCTCTGTCTTTTGTTTTCTTATCGTAAATCTTAATACAGTTTCATTTGTGCACGCAGTAACTGGAGTTACTGCAAGATACCAAAGTGTCTGTTAAGTGGAGCGGCAAATTCCATCCAAACTTTAATAGCTGTCCTTGTTTTGTTTTTTTTGTTTTTTTCCCCATCTCTGATGAGAATACAATAGATTAGATGAACTCTGCGCTTTTATGCCAGGTGTTGTTATTGTTCAGACGCAATTAAGATGATAATCACTAATCAATTTGTGCGATTTGAGAAGGTAAACTTTCCACATTGGCTTCCGAGGAAACTGTAGATCCCCTTTGTCTCTCTCTCAGTGTGTGTGTGTGTGTGTGTGTGCAATCTTGTCTCCCTGTGTGTGTGTACATATAGATCTCTATGAGCCATGGGTGAGCTTAGCTGTGGTCAGTGACTGATCCCATAATGAAGACTGGCTTTACTGTATGTCCAAACCTTTCACCTACCCTCAGACATGTGCACAACTCTATCTCTCCGTCTTCCTGTCTGACTTCCTCATACTCTGACTCTCTACTTGTGTTTTCCTGTTTTTTTTTTTTCCCCCTTTCTTTTCTTTTTCTCATTCTATAAAAAAGCCATCTATGTCTCTCTGTTTTCCACAGCAGATAACTAACTGGCTTCCTCACTCAAACTAACTGCTTGATAATGGAATCATCTCTATTCAATTAGTGGTCTAACAGTCTTCTGTCTCGGCAGCCCAAAACACACACACACACACACACACATTTATACACACACACACACACACACACGCGCTCCCCAGTCTTTTCTCTCTCCCAGCTCTAATGCAGCCAGACACCAGTAATGTTGATGATGGCAGTAGATGCTGATTGCTCCTCTTTCCCTTCCTCTTATTCTCTCTCTGCCATTAATCAGTGGTGAAGGAGAGAGAGAGGGAGTGGGACAGACAGAGAGAGAGAGATTTAGCAATGCAGAGAGAGAGAGATAGATAGAGAGAGAGAGAGAGAGAGAGAGAGAGAGCTGCAGAGTTTGGTCGGTCAGCCGCACCGGAGTGAGTAATTAACTGGCATTAACTCATTAAACTGTCCCAGATGTGGCCATGAATATCTGAGTGGTGGGGAGATACAGAAGAGAAGAGAGAGATAAAGCGAGAGAGAGGGAGAGAGAGAGTGAGAGAGAGAGAGAGAGAGAGAGAGCAGGCCTCCCTGCATCCTGCTGACAGCAGAAGACAGAAGACAGAGACTGTGAAAGAAAGAGAACATATGAGTGGTGGAGGAGTGTGTATGCATATCTGTATACTGTATATGTTGTGTTCTTAGTTGTGCACATATTTGCATCAAAGTCTGTGTATGTGTAAGGAAAAATAGGATGTCTGTGTGTGTGTGTGTGTGTGTGTGTGTGTGTGTGTGTGTGTGCTTCATAGGAAACCTCGGCCTCACAGTGTGGATCACCCCAACTTATCCTGGGTGATTTATATGCTATTTCAAGTTGATTAAGATTCATTATAAACATGCCAGAGTTTAATCACTCAGTGCCATCCTAATGAAAACAAAATACTGTCAGACATTTTAGCTTCATTGTGATTTTTGAGTCAAATGACAGTGCAGTTTATCTTATTTTACTGAGCTTCATTCATTTTTGTACCTTTAAATGCCTTATTCGGCCTCCACTTGTAGTCCCAAATGTATCCACATGAAGAGGTCCTTCAGAGGCGTTAATTCATTGTTAAACATGCTGAATGAATAAAAGAAATATATAAAAATAAAAATATATGTTTTTATTTATATATACTTGTTATTATTATTATTATTATTATTATTATTATTATTGAACTATGGCGGCACCAAACGTGTGAAAAACACAAAAGGTCAGCGTTCAGTTTGTCCCTCCTGGGCTATGTAGAAACATGGCGGTTCAACATGGCAGACCACGTGGAAGAGGACCTGCAGCCTCTCTAGATAGAAAAGGCTCGTTCTGACGTAACATAAACATAATGATTTTTAATTTCAGGTGTTTATACATTAATGAAAACACAGCTATGAAAACTATAATTGGTGAATAGCGCCCCCCCCTTAAATCCTACACACTGGACCTTAAACAGATAACCTCCCTTTTTTTTTTTTGAGTGGCAGAACACAGAGTTACAGAAAACTGAAAAACAGAAAACACTCTGCGTGTAACAGGGATTCACACTGAAGGACAGGATAAATGCTTGTTGTCACAAGTAACGACACAATAAGCCTGGGTGTTATAGCTGAAGGAATGCCTCCCTATTATCACTACACCACCCTGCTGACGAAAAAAAAAAGAAAAAGAAAAAAGACAACCAGGTTGATTACAAGACCTGATTACACTGATTATCTGTTGGGTGAAACAGAAGTTTGGATTTTGGGAATGGTTATTTGCTTTCCTTACTGTTTGAAGCTTTAGGCTGAGTCAGACTTCTTTAAACAGGTGTTTATACTGAACAAAAAAGCTTCATCATGATAAACTGTGGGTTTTAGATTAGGTTTGATGACTCACTGATTTATGGCATTGTAGATGCCAGCTGCAAGAAGAAAAAAAAATCTTAAATCATACCATTAGCCTGACTTTCTTTCGCATGTGTTTGTGTATTATTTTAGTCATTAGCATGTTTTCATTTGATCTGTTTCGGTGTGTCTATCCCTCTGGGGCAAATATTTGAACTTCTTGAGGTTGAACTGATTTCACTTGCTTGGAGTCTTACTGAAGCATAGAAAGTGGACACACGGCTTGCATGATAAGATAAGAAAGTTCTTGTATTTTTTGCCGGCATAAGAAACTTTCATGTACTCCTTTGCTCGGGTGTTCTGTTCCTAAGTTTTTACTCGGTCATGATAAAATATTCACTTCAACACGCAGGAAATGTGGCGCTTATTTTGAACCGCTTTGGCACTGTCAACTATGCTATGTGTAAAAGTGATTGAATTGAAATGACTCCCATTAACATTACAAATCTAACAACTGGTTGTTAGGCAAGGTAAAATATGTAAAACATGTGCTAGTGTAGGCGAAGGAACACCTTTGAAATCTGTGATGGCTGCTTGATAAATTGTCCTTCACAGTAATTGCTTGGGAGGGTTTTTTTTTTTCCCCAGTTAAAGTTTTTTTTTGTTTGTTTTCTGGTTTTTTTTCTTTTGTTTACCAAGGTTCAGTGCAGCCTATTGGCTGTTATCTGTGCGACTTTTAAGCATAAAATTAAAAGCGTTCAGCAAATGCATCCCTTGGTAGTTACATCTAGCACTATGTTTACTCTCAGCTGCAAAAACAGGACCAATAAGTACAAACTAAGAACTGACTCAAGTGATTAATATGACTATGTCCTCACGCTTGTTGAAGACTGCAGATGACCTCTGCTACTCGAAAGAGGTTAAAAGAGGTTAAGCAGGGCAAGTAACAACTACTTAATCAAGGTAGGCAAACACGCGTACATGGTTGAAACTCTCTAGTTGTAGGCCGGTGTCTAAAAAAACGCAAGAAAAACAAAGAGGCATTATTCATTTTGTTGCATGAGATCTGCTCCACAACTACTTCATTTGCATTTATCCAGTGTCAGGCAGTAAGAGAGAGGAGGAGGGTGTGTGTACGTGTGTGTCTGTGTGTGTGTATGTGTGTGTGTGGGGTGGGGGGGGATTCATCTGAAATGATGCATGGCTGACACACTGTGAGTGATAAAAGTAATCACTCTAGATGCCATCTTTGGAGTGTGTGTTTATGTGTGTGCAACCATGCATGCAAGAGTGCATAAAGCACACATGCCTCGGCTGCAAGTTTGTTCGCTTTCGTGCGCGTAGTACTGCGCACACGCATTATTGTGTGTGCATACTTAAATGTGCATGAATGCGACGTGGCGACCAAGTGAGCCTGCATGAGCGTGTGTCTGCATGTGCGCCTGTACCTTTTGTGTGTTTGACGCCGTCTTATTAAAGTGTCATTTAGACAGACACTTCTCAGAGTCTGGCCCCAGGCAGCCTGATAGATTGTAATCATGGACTAAATTACTACTTTCCCAAGCTGTAATCACAGACTCTGTGTGTGTGTTTGTGTGTGTGTGTGTGTGTGTGCTTATGTGTGAGACAGAAAGAGAATCTCATCATTGTTTGGCATGTGTCTGTTATGATTCAAGTGAATGTAACAATCTGCCTGATTGATTTACCACTCACTTTGTAACTCATCTGTGCCCCCACGCAAGCCTTCACTTTCACAGGATTATACTATACATCTTACACGGGTCTGTCCATTTACAGGTTGGTAGAAGTGTCGGAAAGTATTTAACTTATTGCCTCAGCCTTTCTAAAAGAAAATGTTTGTTTTGTCTTTAAGTCAGTAGTTCTTTGTATGGGTAATAATGAGAATCATAAGCTACCTGGATGATGCCAAAAGGGCAATTTTAATGCTTTCTTTTTTTTCTTTGCCACACCTGAGATCAAACTTTGTCAAAGACCACACTCAAGAGAACACATCCCAATGTTTGGATTTGCACTGGTGTTGAGTTTACATTAGGTGCGTAATTCTTATAGTTATCACAGGGTTTATCATACAAGATTCATCAAACAGGGCAAAGAGCAGTGACTGCTTTTTTTAAAAAAAAAAAAAAACTCCTCATTCCTTTGATGTGAAAGTGATGACGGCACTGTCTGGAGACACTCAGCCATGTTGAAGTGTGACTTCAGACTGCTCAAAGTCTCTATCTTTGCAAAGCTTCCATCACTTGACTATTTTAAGATACCAAGAAGGGAAGGGGACGCACACATACTGTACATGCACAAGCAAGGCAATTACGTTTATGCAAGCACTCGTCCTCCACCTAAAAGCGCATGCACACGAACGCACAGGGCTTCCCACACCTCACTTGCACTTTAGCAAAGAACACGTTGCCAAGAACTATCATTCCTTTTAACCTCCTCGCCCCTCTCTTATATGGTTATCACTTCCCTCTCAGACTTCGCCGAAATGATGTCTCTTCACAGCTTGGCCGCTCTTAGCGGGATGTCGGCTAAAGGACAGGAACTAAATGAACCAACAGGAGATGTCATGTTGTATTTTTGAGTTGTGACTCATGGCAATTAAGATCACAGGCTTGAGGAATGAGTTAAGGAAATAAAATGGGACATTAAAAGGGTGCAGATGCCTGCTATTAGTAATCTGATAGTTTTATATTACACTGAACACTTTTGGATTTATTACTCTTGCCTGTAATGTAGCCTACTGTTGAGCTGTGATGCTTGAGGATGACATTGTACCTTATTTGAAGTATCGCTGATGAGCAAACACATTAACACATGCACACATTCCCCGCTCCAGCCCCTGCTTTAAAACCTACAGTATTTAATTTCCTCTGGCCTTGTCTATTTGGCCAGCAAGGTGGTAACTTGATTGGTCAGCTGTGTGCCTTTCCTGTCTGATGATTGGATTTGGTTCTCATGTGTCCAGAGCACATCCCGGCACACCGGGATGAAGCAGATTAACTAGATTTTCTGTTTTTCTATGCTCTCCCTTTCTCTCTCCATCCCTGGCACTGTTATTGGAAGAAAGTGATAATTCCCCGGCACTTCAAACACAGCCCCCTAACTAAGACTCTGCTTAAGTCTCCTCCAAGGAAAAGCTGCCTGCCTGCGCACAGATGTCTCTGATTAAATTGTATCTCAGAGAGAGAAAAAGAGAGAGTCCTCCTCACAGCTCTTTCCCTTCCTTCATGCTCCCTCTCTCTCTCTCTCTCTCACCCCTCCTCATGTCTCTCTATCTGTCTCTCCGTTAGCTTGCTCAACTGGCTGTTGCCAAAAGAGCCTTGGGCGACGAATAAATTGCTTTGGTTTCAGCAGACAGAGAAGTTGGCCGAGACAAGCTGAATCAGTGCATTAGATGCGAAGGCCCCCTCATAGACTGGAAGTTAGCCTTTAGCGCAATCATTGACCGTGAGTGATGATTATGTCTAATTGAAGGAGACTTTCGCTACCTGTAACACAGCTGGGGGGCCTTGAGCATATTGGACAGAGGAAAACAGGCAGGGAGAAAAGAACAGTGCGTGTTACAGGAGATGGTGGAGGGAAGGAGATAAGTTACAGAGGGATGGAAGAAGATAGACGTGGGAAGTAGAGGGATGAAGGAAAGGTGGATGGATAGATTAAAAGACAAAGAAGTGGTTAGGACAGAGAAAAATAGAGACATTGTCTTATGCTAGAATCTGTAGATGGTTAATAAATGGGAATTAAGTAACGGTGGCCCACTAATGAAGCTCTTTCATGCAGAGCCTGTGGTTGTTTAGCTTTCAGGATGTGGGTAGTTGAACAAATCTGGTTTCTAAATATACATCCGCTTCAAATTTGCTTTTAACAAGGAAAATGCATGCAGAAATTAGCACTAACAAAGGATTTCCAGCCTATCTTGTCGCCTTTCAAATCTCTCCCAAAACCCATAAAAACAGTACATTTCAATGTGGACTGGACCAGCACTCAGTATACAATATGCAAAAGCTTCCAAGCAATTCAGAGGAAAAAAAATCAATATGTTCATTGTGAGCAAAAAAAAAAACACATTCTCTCCAAATTTGAACGCTGGAAATAATAGGATATCGTGCCATTTTCTTCAGGCTTCATTACAGCTAGTGTAAGCAGCATTTGGAAGTGTGTGCATGCGGATTTGCATGAGAGTTTGCGTACATGAAATTGTCCCCTTTTGTTGGTGTTTGTTTGATGCATGAGTGTGTGTTGGCGAGTGTGCATACGTGCATTTGCTTGTAGGCCTATTTGTGTGTGTGTGCAGGAATGAACGCTTGAGCTAAGCAGACGGGTGCCAAAGACAAAAACAGCCACAGCTCCCCCTCCTCTCCCTCCGTCCCCCCCTTTCCCTCCATTTCCACATGGCACTGGCTTCCCTGGCATGAACGGTGGCCACGGGAGTCGCTTCAGATCATCTAGGAGGGTATTGGATGGCCGTGGTTGCCTTTTGCAATAACCTGGCAAGGTCCAAATTCATTAGGGTAAAATTTGGCCCTGGCTGCAGCACTGTAGTGCCCACAGCATTTGGCCCTGCTGCCCTGTGCTGCGCTAGGCCGAGCTGCGAAGCGTTTTTGCTGGATCCGGAGAGAGCCATTAGCGGCTGCTTGTGATGATGGTTATGCTCCCCAGTGTCACACACAGATAGTTGCCTTTGAATGATTTGAGCGATTACCCTTTTCACACACACTATGGAATAATGGGTTAGGTGAGGGAGCGGAGACTAAAGCGAGGGGGCGGTGGGAGGGTAGAAAAGAGAGACATGCAGGGAAGAGAGAGAGAGAGAGAGAGAAACTGAGAGGACAGATTCAGATGAAAAGAGGTTCGTGTGTCTTTTTTTTTAATTCAGAGAGTAATCATTGTTTGAAGTTCTGCTAAGTAAATATATTTCTGTGTTTATTTGTGGCCTGTGAGCTTGACAGAAAATAGAGTCAAATACTGGCTTCTGAACACACTGAACTTAATGTACAAAAACATCTTAATAATCTCAAAGTTCAGTACAAACTTACATATTGAAATTTTTAGATCATTAACCAGTAATATAGCATCACATTTGGCATATATATATATATATATATATATAGAAAACACTTGACACGAGACACACTAGACCCTGTTGAGTGTCTAGTGTGTTCTCTGTGTTAATCAAAAATATTTTTTAGGAGGTAGACTGTGGTGGAATAACAACATATAATATATTAATGTGTGTACAGTTTCAGAACTGCCTAATACAGTTATATAAAAGTGCATATACATTAATGTTTAACTCATCCAATTGTTGAAATAATTGCTTTACCTCATTTCACCCGACCACTCACTCAGCTTTCCAGTGTAAGCACCCTATACTGTCTGTGCCTGTGTCTGATCACTGACTTCAGAGAGCCAAGCTGAATCAATACTTTGCCAGAGAAAGCAAACAGAACTGAGGTGCTGACGAGAAACCTGCCCTCCGATCAGAATTCATACTGTGAAGTTTTCATGCTTCTTTCAGATTTCGTTCCTATGGGGTCAGTTGCTCGGTTGAAGTTAACATTGATGTAATCTGAAACCTACAGACTTTGCTTTAATCTCTCTGTCTGGCTTCAATGTGAAATACAGTTTTAGTTTATGTTGTTGTTGTTTTTGTCTTTGTTTCACACCTGAGACCTTTGCTTTTTTTTTTCTCTGATGGTTTTACTTACATATTGCTTGTTGCTAAGACATCTGTCTACACTTTCTCAGAGTGACATTTTTATAGCTTCACGGCTTTTGTACCCTAAGTCTGGCACAGATTCAGCTTCTAAGCTGCAGAATTAAAGTGTTCTTGTTCTAACTTGCAAGTATCCTGTTGAAATTCTGGGGCATCCCGGTAGCTCACTTTGCAGCGTGTGCATGCTATATACCAAAAGGCTGAGTCCATACCGCTGCAGTCCTTTGCTATATGGCACCCCCTCTCTCTTTACCCGCTCAAATGAAGGCATAAAGCCCAAAGAAAAAAAAATAATAAAATAAAATAAAAAATTCTCTCCATGAGTTTTGAGAATGCATACTTGAATCATTTGTTGTATACATGTATTTAAGTAAATTTAAACTAGTTTTCCTGAGAAAATAATAAATTATAATCCATTTTGCGTCATTCAGTTGTGTTTGCTATATTATCTGTATTATATTTGCTATAATATTGCTCCATTCTAAAAACAGGAGAAAACTTCTGTTATATAATGCACAAGACACACAGTAGTGCTTTAATTCTGTACACTTTTTTTTTCTCAATTGGATTTTGTATTTATGTGTATTTAAATAAATCTTCTGTTTGAGCTGTATTGTTTTTGTATCCTGTATTTCCTGATAAAACAGCCTAATTTTCTCCACGGGAATCATTAAAGTTTCATGTCATCTATTTTACATCGGAGTTTACAATCAGAACAGTGTGTGTGGCATTAGTGCACAATTGTAGGTAATAAGATAGCAGGTTAGACGTGAAAACAAAAGCATACACGTGCAGACACACACACACACACACACACGACTTCAAATGACTTAACATGTGTCTGTGCTCTGAACGCCAACAAACACATGCCACTCTCCCATCACACACATACAGTACACACACAAACATTCACATTGAATGCACAAGTCCTCAAACAAACAGCTGGCGCAGAGCTCCAGATGGACAACAGCTCACCGTGTTAACTGAATTATAGATTCCATAACGCAGGACGCCTATACAACTATACCAGAGTAAGATGAGCTGATCAAGTCAAGCATGTACAACAGTACGTGTCAGTATGTGGCAGCCACATACTGTATGTATCTCGTATGTGTGCACAGGCTTGTGTAGAAAAAAAAGCGTGTTAGTTCACATGCATCTGTGTGTACTTGCATTTATGTGTGTGCACGCGCTAACACAGTCCCATTCTGCTGTACAGTGGAGCAGCACCATAAACAGGGGGCACCTCTCCTATTTGATAACAGATAGGCTCCCATAGGATCAGCCATTATTCCTTTGCATTTCGCCGAGCAAATGAACTTGACAGATGGCTGTGTCACCCAAACCCTTGACTACCAACCTGATTATGCAGAAAACAATACAATAGAATAGAGCAGGGGAATCATTACCGGAGGTATAGGGACTGTGAGTTCGAGAGCACACCCCAACACCTCACCCACAGTCGAGGACAATGCAGCACAGCCCAACAAAATTACACTTGTGAAATTGAACAGCAAGAATGAGTTTAACATAAACTGGGTTACGGTCAGGCAATCTGTCATCAGACTAAAGCCATTGTCTAGGGCTGCTTGCATGGCATATGAACTCATCCGTCATCTCCGGCTCTATTAATGGCTGCAGCTCAGGTTTTAAACTGTAGAGGTTTACTGACTGGGGCAAGGCTCCCCCGCTGCCTGTATATGCTTTATGAGGAATGTGTCATTTTGTGTATTGGATGTGTATGTGTGCCGGGAAGTGAGTAAGTGATATTGGTGCTTGGCGAGGCCTATGTTTAGGGAAATGTGACTGTGTGCCTTGCTGTCTGTAAAAAAAAAAAAAAAAAAAGAACTGCATAGGTCTTAATTGTTTAAAAAGTACTATTTGGCCTTTTTTTGACCATAAACACCATGACTTGTATACAGCATCTAATTTTATCGGCAGAAAACATGTAGGAATGGGTTGGTTTATATCATAACACACAAAACGTACAAGAATTACTGACTTTGAATCTGACTCCTGTAGGGTGTCCCGGTAGCTCACCAGGTAGAGTGTGTACCATGTGGCAAGGCCAAGATTTCCAACCCAAGGCGTGGTCAAGGATAAGCTCTTGCAGCAACCTGGAGGAGGACAGGCCCAACTGAACTCCACAGTCTCTCCTGACTCTCTTTATTGTCTCTCTTTAATTAATTAATTAGTTGTATCCTACCAAGTACCAGTGTGGACAGTGCATGAGCCCATATGCATCTCATTTTGAAGGTCCGGAATCAGGAATCAGCCATGTTTTTTTCTCCATCTTGTCAACACACTGCATAACCCACAATGAATTGTACTCAAAAAGATGCTAAATTCACCTCAGCCGAGCCAACACGCACCCTTACTCGGGTAGTTGGACACCGTTCACTCAGGGACAGTGTATGCTACAAAACATATGGCACTGGTGCCGCCGCTGGACTTCTGAGAATAGCCACTACAAAGATGCTTTCCACTTCACCCCAACATCATGAGTCACATCTGGAAGTGGATCTTTTCACATTAACACTGCCCACATCCCCTGTCCACTGAGGTCCTTTCTACTGCTACATCTGTTCTACATTCTGTATCAATTTACACCGGTCACTGTTACACATTTTAACATCATGTTGTCATGCCATTATCATGGAAATTAGAGTTATTACACATGACAGTTGTGCGTCTAATTCTACAGGTGCAAGGCTCACAACAAGAAGTCACCCTGCTGTTTAATTTGGCACTAAAACGCGTGTCCATAACTTTATAGCAATGACTGGCTATGTCTGTATGGAGGGCTTTGAATGTCAACTTTTTTTTTTCTTTTTCTTTTTTTTTTTATTAATTAATTACTTAGTTACTTGTTGATTAAAGTAAACAGATTTCACAGGAATCTTGATCACTGTATTCACTTCAAAACATAACTGAACATGGTCAGTCATGGCTGTTGAAATGTAAACATATATCTAAGAAGCTGCATTATTTTCTCAACCAACACACATGTTGTGTTGCAAATGAAAAAAAAAAAAAAACACGCTACCTGCTGTCCAACGAGCTTCGGCCTCTACCCTGAGGCTCTTTTGACCTCATCTCCACCACTTACATAAACACAGAGCCCAAACGAGCCCGCATTGCGCACATTCTCTCAGTTCAGGGTGAGTGAGTTTCATTAAGTCCATGTTTGAATAGGCAAAATAGACTTCTTCCATCACTCAAAACATTAAGCTGCTAAGATAACAAAATGGGGTGAATGTACCTCTTCTTTCTCACTGGTAACATGAACGTTGCCAGTTTAGTGGCAAGCGTGTGCTTTACTACTTCAAACTCATATCCTGAAGTTGGCAGTTAGGTCAAAGTATTTGTAAAGCACACAGTGTAAACAAAGCTTAAAAGGCTTTGGATGTCATAAATAAGAAGTCTCGAGTCTGGTATAAAGTTTGTTCAACCTGTATCGCCCCCCCATCCCTTCAGCAACGCTGTGTTTCCTTCACCATGCTGTTGACAGTGTGTCACGCGCCGTTGCCAACTCTTAAAGCAAACCAACAGTGGCCTTGCATCAGTTTAGCACCCTGGTGTTAGGTATGTACACACAGCGAGTCAAATCAAAGACCTTGTTTGTGCTTCAGCACAGTGCAGGTTTTCAGTGGGGAGGAATAAACCTTAAATAGGAAATCTCACACTGTCTTGTAAGTGGGCTAAAGGAGGCCCAGCCAGAGAGGAGGTGAGCAAGAAAAAAAAAAAAAAAAAAAAAAAAAACAGTCTTTAAATGACTTCGATCTCTGGTGTGATGAATCACAGAGTTGCAAATCCCTTTTTAGCTAATTGCTACCAGCATGTGAGATTTCTCCCCTACTCCTCCTCCATGTTCAATATCAATTTTCAGGGCCGGCAGAGAGAGATAGCCCTGGTCTGTTCCCCTGAGCCTCGCCAGTGGCCTCGCTGATAAAAACTGCACTAACAGCACTTAGCCATTTCAGAGACTGGGGAAACACAGACATACACACACACACACACACACACAGACTCTCTTATTCACAGCTGTGTGCGGTAATGAAGGAGAAAAGATGGGCCAATCGAAGTGAAACAGGGAACAGGCTGGTGTCATCTGCTCTGTGACCTTCTGAGAAGACAGTGTGTGTACGTGTGTATGTGTGTGTGCTCTCCTCAAGAAGTCTGGAGGTCAGACCTGTGCTCACTGAAGGGAATTAACATTTGTCTGCTTCGCTAAGGACAGCCTGTCCCCCATGGAGAATGCAGGAACTGTGTGCAGATTGGTGAGGTTAACCCGTTTTCATTTCTGTGTAGTTAATGGTCATGCAGTACCATGTTGTGCTATGCAGTTAGTTTAAACATACTGCGAGTTTTGTCTGAATGGAAACTGTGGACAGATACTGGGCGAACTGTCTATGGAAAAGAGATGCTCAATCTCAAGGGGGTTTATCGTAATTTTGAACATTTAAGGGAAATAAAGTGGTTGAAAAACCGAGGAAGTAGCATGCAAAAATATTAATTTGTCACAATTAACCGAAACTGTCTAAAACTAATATGTGTAAAAGTGATAATATACATAGAATTAATGTATGTGTGTTTATATATATGTGTCTATGTGCGTGAGGTTCCAGCATCAGCTTGCCCTTGACCATTCTCAAGAGGAGAGGCGACACAGCAGAACTCCCCTGACACCTTCTGCTCCACTTGGGCAGCTGCCTTCACAATTAAAGGACCACCTCCACCTCAGAATCCATCATGAAAAAGTGTGAATCCAATGTACTCCAGTCAATAACAATAGCCATGCACTTTACAAGAATGTGTGTGTATGTGTGTGCGTGTGAGTGTGCATGTGTGTGTGTGTGTGTGTGTCTGTGTAGTGTAAACTAGCAAGCTTAAAAATGGTCAGAGCAAGGTGAGTTAGTGCCCTGCAGTGGCCAATGAAAAAAGCAATGGACAATATAGAAGTGAAGGTATTTCTTTATTTGAGGCTACAACTTACCTGTATTTAATCTGGATTTCAAGTATTCCAATGAAGTTGTCTTTCCTTGCTTGAAGGTGTATTATGAGCCAGTTTGTCTCGGAATGCTCAAGTCTTTAATTTATACATTCTTTGTATTGTGGATAAAACAGAAGCCACATATTACCCTGACACACATTACTACCATGACAACTTCCACTGGTCAGTTCTGCTTGTGTACTGAAGATTACACCATATCAGGGTGGCGTTTAGCTCAGTTGGTAGAGCAGCTGCCCCATGTGTGAAGGCCCTTGCTGCGGAAGCCCAGGGTTCAAGTCCGACCTGTGGCTCTTTCCCCTGTCGTTCCCTGTCTCTGTCACTCTTCAGCTGTCTCTATCAGAAATAAAAGCTTGAAAAGGCCCAAAAAAAAAATCATCTTTAAAGATTACGCTATATTTGAATGAGTCACTAGGTAGGTTCAAATGATAAATTAACATTATTGTCAAGCTGAAAGCCATCAAAGGCATTTCCCTTCACTTTACCTATCTCTCAACTCCTTGATGTTTTTGTTTCTTTTGCAGCGAAGAGGCTTTTGGGGGGCTAAAGTCACCTACTCCCCTCCCTGATTATGCAAAAAGCTTTTAAAAGAGGCAAGGTGGAGGGAGGTTTGGGAGATCTGTGGCCTTCGCACCCTCCTTCCTCTCACTATGTCCTCTCTTCTTTACTCTAATCTGATTTCTAGCAGGCATCTTTGATCTAGGCCTGTGCCAGAGGAAAGCAAGCTGCTGGGGCCTTGCCTCTACATATGAAGTGAGTATGGAGATTAGCAGCCTTCCCTTACAGCTTTAGTGGCTAATACCTGATTAGGGCCCCGAGTCAGCCAATTGTCTCAGTGCTGGCTATCAATGCTAGCACTGGCTCTAGAGGGAGGATGGGGGGGTGGGTGGATGGAGGCGAGTAGAGGAAAGAGGGATGGAGTAGTAGTGGTGGTAATATGGGGTAGAGAGGGTTGGGATGAAGGTTGATTCCGTAATGGATACTCATTTTATCCCACCCCACTAAGAAGATTAGGCCTTGGGGTGTCATATTAGCTGTGCTCTCTGGGCCTTTGGTGGTCCATGCAGCTTTCTAATGGTGCTTGCTTGTCTATGTTGCTGCTGGTTCTTTTCTTTCTTTTCTTTTATTTTGCTTTCTTTTCTCTTCTCTTTCCCATATTGTGGAATACTGTCTTGCATTACACTGCACAACTGGATTAGAAAGGCTCCGAGTGTTAGATTCCTTTTTTTTTTTTTTTTAAAGAAGCAAGGTATGATCTCTGATGCGTAACATCTGTTTCAAGTTAGAGGAGAAATCCTCTCATCTTTCAAGGAGTAAGCTGCAGCATGAATGCTTTTTAATAAGATATTGCAAGACTAATTTGATGTATGAAGTGAGATGCATTGCAAGTGCATTTTGAACAAAAATTCCACTTCAACTCTGATGATGCCTGCCAACAAATGACACTTAGTTTATTTTCCAGGTCCTACTTGCTTGCTTTTCTTCTCAGATGTACATGTTTAGGGACTGTTGTGTCTTAATTAATTAATGTCATATTATTTATTCAAGACCGACACAATCTTGAGTGTTCTCTTACGTTGACAGTAGAGTGCTCCGAGACATAGCTGGCAAAGAGGCCAAACAGGAGGCCATGAAAGTTTAAAAAATGTGTTGAGATAGACTGCAGACATCTCGTTCCAGTGGAGGGCTGTTGCTCTTTCTCCATCTTGCTCTCTTAGACTCTCTATCTCTGTAAATCTGTCAGTTTAACAAAGACAGAGCGGACCTCGAAGAACGACAAGCTTAGCCAATTAGAGCACTTGAGACAGGCAAATGCCTCTCTCCGTTATAGCTTGGCTTTACAGTTATGGTACAACTGGTGCAATAATTGGTTATTAATACAATGGACAACTACCAAGGACAGATTTGTAAGTATTTAAGCACGTATGAGAATCTGTCTAATTTGCTGCTGGCTATAAGCACTATATGCTACAGTGGGGAGTTGAGAGTTTCAAGTGTCAATCAGCAAGAGGTCAAATTCTGCTGCTCAACCTACAGCAGTTAGAAAGCAATTAAAATGTTTTCTATGACTCTCTCTATGAAAATTTTTTGTGCTCACCATTTATAGCAAAGCAAAGAAACCTATACAACCATATATACACACTGTTTGCACAAATATGATATTTCTTTACAGCTTATAGCACTATAGACGAAAACAGGGCTGGCGGTGGAGGGGGGCAGGGAGAGAGACACGCAAATCAGTAGAGAGGTGAAGAAAGAGGATGAGGAGTGAGGAGAAGCTCCCTCAGAGAAGCCTCAAATGCCTCATTATCCTAAGAGCTGCATCTCCTTATGAGTACAGTCTTTATCTACTTACAATCTCTTCCTCTTTGTTCTGCAGTCCATGGCTCATAACACCTTTTAATCTCCATGTGTGTGAAAGGAGGGGGCTAGAATGCGTGCTTGCATGGCTGTGTGAGTATGCCTTATTAGTGGCGTGCTGAACCTTTGGATGGGAAATTAATAAATAAAAGGTGGAGATTAGTTCCATGTGTACGGTATTTTGTTTTTAGGGAAATTAGGCCTGGTGGACTTAACTGATGCAGATGATTAGTCCCTCATTATCTGAACACTTTATATCCACCTTGGTAGTCAAAGCAGCCTATTTGTCTACTAACATTTTATAGCTACCTGGTAGTTTAATGACAGGGTGTATGAGATTAATTAACTAAAGAGTGTAATCTCGTTTACTGAACTGCTATGATGTCTTGTTCTAAAAAAGGTCTGCTTGCTGTGTTTTTTTTTTCATTATATGAGTGTGTGTGTGCACTAATGTGTGCTCTTGAGTCCGTGTTAATTTGCATAACTGCAGTGTTTGTTTCGTGTATCACCACTTTGTCTCTCTGGTCATTTTGCATGAGGTACTTAGCAGAGCAGCTGGTGACGAAGAAAAACAAAGTTAGCTTAACTCAATATTGGACCCAGTTTTGCGGTTGTGAACTTCCCCCACATCAGCCATGGCCCTAGACCCTTTCAGAGTCCCAAAGGAGAAGCCAAGTTAACGCCTCCGCTCCCCCATGGTCAGCTAATGAGAAGGGGCATGCATTGCCACAATTCTCCTTTCTCTCTCCCTCGCTCAGCCCTCTCAGAGTGGAATCGATCCTCGATGTCAAAGGCCTAACATTTCTGGCCTACTCAGCCAGGAGTCCCACACCAGCTCCCCCGCCACCCCTATTAGCAGACCCTCAACACATCAGAGCCTGAATTAGATAAAGATTATTCTAAGGCCATTTTTTCTCTGCTTTAACTCTTGTATTTTTTTTGTTAGGCCGCCTATTTACAAGCTTCTAAAGGACTATGACTAACTCCAAGGAATACTTGATATTGAACCCATGGCGTACAGCAAGGAACCATTCTGTGCCATTTAGCGACCGGGTGCCATTGATACCATGGCACAGGATGCAGCTGACACAGCCTTTGTTATTTTCAAACTCCATTAATAATCTATGATCTCCTTGTGCTCCTCGCCCCTAGAATGGTTGCAGGCTGTTTACATAAATTGACAAGGACGCCAAAAGGCATGCTGCGATTTTTCAAAAGTATTTTAGCCCCCAGAAGACACGATAAAAATGGTATTTATTAATTGGATGGTATCCGGGCTCTGTTTACGTATTTCATATTCATTTATTATGTTTTCTTTGCCCAGCTATGGAAAGGCATTTGACTGACACAAATACATTATTCTATTTGTGTGTTATGTCCCATGGGGCTGTTAATTATTTGTTTTTCTTGAGTGGGGAAACTTAAAGGAAATACATCACAAGTCTGACACCCGAGGATGATGTCTGTTTTCTTTTTTTTTTCTTTTTTTTATTTCTTTTTGGGAGGGGGTTGGGTTGCCTCCCTTTATGCTTCCCTTTCCTTATGTGTCTCATGTTTCCATGTGCTCAAAGGAAATCAAACCATGATGCAGTTGAATGCATTAATTAAACACAAAGTTGATAAACAGGGCTTATAACAGAAAAGAGCATTCAGTTTATCCTTTTAGGTCAGGCTACACTATAATCATTTGTTGACAACGAGAACTATGAGTCTTGTCAACAGCCTTCATGTTGAAATCCATCATTTTGAGGACAAAATATGGAGCAAAGAAATGCAAAGATTAAACAATCTATTTTGCCATTTATTATTCTGAAGTAATGAGTTCTCTGCAGGAAAATTGAGATCTGTATTTAGCTGTCAGGACCATTTTGTGTGAGGGATGATTGACATTTTGCTATGGTTGACAAGCACTGATTTGACTAGTCATATTTACTCTATCACTTGACAGAGTCTGGACGGGATTCTGCTTTGTGTGGAATATGCAAATGTACTCTTTAGCTAGAAAGAAGACAAGGTCTGCCAAAGAGTCATTTTCACCTTTACTTTGTACAACACAGATTTTTCTCTCATAATATGGAAGAAAGAACTTATCACAACTGGGCGATTTTTGAAACATGAAACTCCCAATACACATACATGAACACAGACACACCTTTTGTACTATATCTCCAGTGAGGTTGTTGCAAATAGTATTAGGTACAGCAATTTCGGAGCTGCGAGAGCCTCTGTTAACACATTGCTCGTTTCATCCGCCAAGGTTGGAGTAAAAAAAAAAAAGTGAGGAAAAGAATCTTCAATTTAGTGTGCACAACCTGAGTCATTATTAGAAATGACAGTTGAACCTGATGAAATTGTATTCCCAATTGGAAAACCAAATTGCTATCAGACCGACATGATTTCCTTGTGCTCGGACCATGCTAATTCTGCGTCAAAACATCGGTAAATGTATTTAAAAGCCATAATAGCATATTACCATGCAGTCTTCCTTCGCCCTCCTACGTGGACCCTATTAATCTGGAACTTCGATTTGCATGTAAATGTGGTCAACTTTCATATCATCAAAATACATGAGTCCTACACCATCAGCAGGCCAGCAAGCCATGTTTGGATGTGTGTGTGTGTGTGTGTGTGTATACATGAAAACACAGTCTGCTCGCTTGTGTGTGAATGTATGCATGTGGGCTTGTATATGCACATGCAATTACGGATTCATGCGTTTGCATGTGAGAATACACTGTATGTAAATGCATTTGCGCAGGTATATGTGTGTGTACGTGTGAGAGTGTGTGTTGGATAGGGGAGAGTTTGGGATTGAAATAATGCATTGAGGTTTGATGTGCAATTACTGGCATATATTTAGGGATTTCAGAGAGGTCAAACTAGCATGGCAGAAAGGGTGACGAGGTATGAGTAGATAAACAGGAAAGACATATCAATATTGCAAGTCCGTGTGTGTGTGTGTGTGTTTGAAGATGAATAGCTTGGCTGAGATGCTGGAATAGCCAGACAATGCTGTTTAAGGGCAAGGCTTCATTAAGATCCATGATTTATTTAATCCGATTAACATAATCATCATAATGGTTGGTGGTAAGACAGCATTCTGTAATGTTTGCTGACGTGTCATACTTTTAGAAAGTGTCGCTAAGTGTGTATTAGCTGTCGGAAAATCGTTTCAGCTCAGATTTTGCCTCATAAATGTGGAGCCAGTGAATAGAAGGAGGTTATAGACATGCCTGAGTTAAATCAATTTTCATGGAGGCCTTTGTAAAGTTCACCTGTTGCTGGGATAGAGCATCCTGATGCTAACAACTAGCATCACTTTTGGTACCTGCAGCACATTTGACATACCAAATATTTGTCTTATTTAGGGTATTATTCTGGGATATCTCTTTGTTTTTCTCACAGCTTGAATATGTACAGGCATGTGTAATGTAAAATTACATGTTGAGCTACTGTATGATACAGGGAATGGTGGCCACATAGCTATTTCTCCATCCTGGTCTTTTGTAAACCTCTAATGTCAGTGCCCCCTTTGAAACCTTCCATCCAAGCTCTTACTTTCTCTTCCACATTCTATCTGACACATTACACTATCCTTTATGTGGTAGCATAACAAACCTGTTACTTGCTCAGGTTCCCACATTACCTGCTGTGAAGTCTCTATCCAGAGGGAATCAATCACAGCAAGCGACGCAGCCAGCCAAAGCGCTGTCTGTCTTTGAGAGGATGTAAGGTGGAATACGTGGATGAATGAATGGAATGGGGGAGAGGGTTAAGAGGAAAAGTGGAATTAGGAGGCATGGGGTGGGGCGGAAGAGAGGATCAAGGGATGGTGAAAGGTATGACAAGAGAGGATGAGAGGAAGGAGAAAAAGTGAGGGAGAGATGGCGAGAGGGGTCGGGAGGGGGAGACAGAGGGAGAGATGGGAGAGATGGTGCAGGAAGCTTTAATTGGTCCCTCTATCCTTAGATTCATCACTATTTCATGTGCTGTTTAACCTCTGTGAGGCTAACTTACTGCAGGCTTCTACAGCTGTTTGATACAGCAAAGGACAGAGTGATTCATTTCATAGTTATTTTACTGCCTGATCTCTGCACACAGACGAACGTGTCTGGTAAACAGTATGACACACAAGTGATTTAATCGTGATCCAACATACACCCACTTAATGAAAACATTTGTTTAATGATTAGTTGAAAAGAAAACTACAGGAGGAGGCTGGTATGGGCATTGATAACCAGCATAGTTAAACAAACAAAGGACACACAGCTTTAACGAAACTGAGAAATTGGACTTAAGAGGCGTTCACCAAAAACATCACTGTGGTAAAAAAATAAATAAATAAATGGGGAAACTTTTCCAAAGATTAAATATGACACAGGACAGCTGTTTGAGTAATAGAGTCGTGAGTCTGAAGGCTTAGTAAAATGATGCACAAAGGTTTGTGCAATGAGGGAAGATTTCTCTCCGGAAAGTCATCACAGAGACAAGGATTGGCAGGTAACAGCAGAATTACAGTGTTCACATTACACACTTACAGTTTTGATTGGCCAAATATGTGGCCAGCGCTTTGACCAACACTTGAACCAGTTGTAACTTTTAACTTTTTTTTGCGTCTTTTCTTTTTCTTTTTTTCTTTTTTTTTGTTACAAACCTCTGCGTCAGCACCCTCCCCGAATATAACCTCATTGAAATGAATGACAGAGCTGCATTGTTTTAGACCCCGGATATCCGTCTGAACATGGCCGTGAAAGGAAAGTACTAGCAACAAAGTTTGACTGACAAGTGATCTCTGAGAAGTGCTGCAATAACCAGTCTTGTTAACATAGATGTTACCAAAATAAAAATAAAAATAAATAAATAAAAACAAACAAACAAGAGACAGTCTTGAGAGAGAGTCTGATGCACTTCCTCTTGAAACAGTTGGTATGGTGGTATGAATATAATGTAAATCTCACTATAGATAATACTCCATACCTGTAGCATAGTCTATGAACAGTGTTGATTGCTTTAAGGATGTCATCCTTACCATTGCATTCTTGTTAAATCCCACAGCACAGGAGACAGGTCGGGCAGGAAGAGGGTGAGGGAAAAGATAGGGACAGAGAGAAGAAAAAGGGAAAGGGGAGAGAGAGAGAGAGAGAGAGAGAGAGAGAGAGAGAGGGCACTCACTAAGGAGGCAAACCTACTTTCCATCATTATTCTGTAAAATATCATTTGATTGGCTGCTCAGTGGCAGGGGCCCCTGGTGGCTGCAGCTCTGTCGTCGGGCTAAGGAGGGAAACACACAGCTTTTCACTTTTTCTGTCAAAACTAGCTTTGCCCAAATGGTATCATTTTAAATGCCATGACAGTGGAAGGTGGAAGGGAGTGTGATGGGCCTAAGGGTATACATAGACCCCATATGCTAGTGACACTGATACAAGTGTAATTCTAGACTATTAGAGTGACACGGGAGATCCTCCCAACCCCTAGCCACACACACACACACACACACACACATACACACACACACTCAACACACAACCCAGTACAGCAGCTGAAGAGGGGGTGGGGGGGCGTATGTGGAACAGGCTGTCATGCCATGAAAATTTAAGAAATTCTTTAACCTGGCCTTGCCTGATCCCCCCCCCCCCCCCCCCCCCCCCACCCCCCCCCCCACCCCCACCCCTCCTTTGAATATTTTATAATGCCAAAATGATTTATTAACTTGAGACAGGTACAGCTCAGTAGGGCCAGGTAGAGCCACAGGGACAACAGCGGGGTAAGACCCACAGGGTGCCGCATCGATCAAAAGACACGGAAAAGAATGATTTCTACCTTATTTTACAGTGGATATATTTTTTTTTCAATAATGCTTCCTTTTTTTTTTCTCTAATGGAAGTTGAGTTAAGGGAAAAGAACCATTTCTGTTTAAATGTTCCCTCCTCAATAAAAACTATGGGTGGGCGGGGTGGAGGGGGGTTATTCAAGTACCTGCCTCCGTTTCTCCACTCATTTCATTCCACAAGATTTTTTTTAACTTTTGTTTCTTACAAAACACACCTATTCCTACTTTTCCACTGTTCTGTTTCTAAATCCGTGCTATATTCATGCTGATATGGTAGCTTGCATAATTTAAAACAATTTTCATGATGGGCTAAGGAGGACTTGATAGAGTACAAGGATACACTTATCACGCACAGGACAAAATTTAAGAAGATATTAAGGATATTGTTAAAGTGATATGAATAATATATAATTCATAATATGAAAAACATAACACAAGAAATTATGCGCACAAACAAACACACACACACACACACACACACAGTATGTTAACTTAATTTGTAGCCTGCTGTTTACTGTTTGCCATTTAGACTGATAGCTAATGTTTATGACACAATATATCAAAATTTGTCTGGGAATATTTACCTATAATTCCCTCTCTTTTATGGCACATGATTGCCAGAGACAGCGTTTGGCCAACAATGTCACAAAGGTCACAGAGGCTGGGTGGGGCTGGGAAGAGAAATATGGCAAGCAGACACTCAATACCTCAAAGAATCTATGGCGGGGAGAGACACAGGAGTATGAAGTAAAGGTACAAAGAAAGACAACAGGAAGAGAGGGGTACAGAATGAAACAAAAGAAATGACACAAGCAGAGAGAGATAGAGAACCATGAACAAATAAATGAGACAGAAAGTGAGAACCATTGAAATGGAGCGAGAGTGAGGGAGCAGTGAAGCAGATAGGGCCCATGGGAGCCAGCGAGAGAACAAAAGCGGCCCTTCTGCTAATTGACTGCAGAATTAGCCCCATCTCCCCAGTGGGACTGTGGTGAGGCAGTGGCAGATGGAGGCAGACTGGACACCAGAGCAGAAAAAAGGCCTGCAAAACCTGCCGTGAAGCTGCCCACAATTGTGGGTCACAACACCGCAACACGTTCCTTGTTTAACAGGACATGGCCAAGCACAGAGAAAGGAGTGAGAGGGCTGGGGGGAGATTAAAACAGGTCAAAAGAGGAGGATGGGACTTCTGGATGAGGGGTTAGCGGGGGGGAGAGGAGAAGAGAGGATGGGGAGTGCAGAGTCAGGGGAGCTTTGTTTATTTTTTATTGTTAAGGGTAATATTGCACCCTAGAAGTCTGAATTTTCAACACATTTCATTCAACATAATGGCTTAAATATGTAGTGGCATATAGACATCAGGTATTTCAGGATATGATCAAAAATATCAAACGAACAAACGTTACGGACATAGACATAGACAGACAACACATCAACAACTGAACTGAAACTTACTAATGAATCCATTTTTCAACTAGGGCTAGAGTTTACCAAAAAACTTCTTATTAGCACATACCACATTAAATGTGAGTTAAAACTAGGTGAAGCCTTTACCGAAACTTTAAATAATTGTCATTTGTTCTAACTGAACTAAAGTAATCAGATTTAATATCTAACAAAACTGTTGAACCTATGCCAGGGTGCTCAGGGATATGTACGATTTGTAAAGTTCCTAACAAGCTGCTACTGGTAACCGTTCTTCCAGCAAAGTATCCATGTAACAAACTCTCTATATGTTTTTGCTTTAATGTACATATAAATATACATGAATACATGCATTAATACTGAATTCTCTTGGATCATGGTCTGTGATTTACAACCATCTCAAAAGTCAATAAATGAGAAAATAAACTATTACATTGTCACAAATTATTTATAAATTCACCATTTTCTCATGTCAAGATTCAGAGCTTAAATAAGTTATTAAAATCTGAATCAATAACTCCCCAGATGCCAGGTTCCAAAAACCTGATAAAAGGATGGATGACAGCAGTACACACACACACACACACACACACACACACACACACACAGACACACACATACACACACACCATACCACCCTGCATAACCAAGTAGCCACTGTTACTATGAAGTTGAATTACATTGCTCAAAGCACTTTTTTAAAGTGCCAAAAGCAGCCATTCCTCTTTCTAGGGATTACTCTGAGGAATGTATTTACAGTTTCTTTCTCTCATATAAAGGCTGTATGGAAATCAGAGGACTACAGACACCACTCATAGGCTGTTTTGAAATTCAAAGAAGGTGGAGAGTAAAACTATATTGTCCTTTTGAGGATGCAGGAGGATGCTTTCCATTCTGC
Source organism: Protonibea diacanthus (assembly GCA_028641955.1). Lineage (NCBI taxonomy): Eukaryota > Metazoa > Chordata > Actinopteri > Sciaenidae > Protonibea > Protonibea diacanthus. The sequence goes on along the minus strand of CM053983.1, from coordinate 10,290,210 downwards.
GCTGCACCATGACTGTCATAGTAATCTGATATGACAAATTCACATACAGTGGATTAGCTGCCGGTGGTGAAAGCCAGAGCGGTTAATATTTGTTGATGTTGCTTTTATCCAGCAGGTCTAGTGTCCCTGGGCTGTGGTTACCCTGACGATGAGGAGAGGAAAGTGAGAGGGAAAGGGAAAGAGAAAGGAAAGGAAAGGAAAGGACAGGACAGGACAGGACAGGAAAGGAAAGGAAAGGAAAATGGAAAATGGAAAATGGAAAAGGAAATGGAAATGAAAAAAAGAACAAAAAAGGAAAAGGAAATGGAAAAGGAAAAGAATGAAAAAGGAAAAGGAGAGGAACCAAAGGGAAAGGAAGGAAAAGGAAAATAAAAAGAAACCAAAAGGAAAGGAACCTTATTTTCTGGGTACCAAGAGTTAAAAAAAAAAAAAAAAAATCTCAGGGCCACTGGGCCTGCTCATCACTTTGTATGCTGTCAAAATCTTTGATGTTCCCCGACTCTTGATGTCGGGGGCTATGAAAAATGCTTAGCTCAATTTAAGCCTCTCGCAAAAAAGGGCTAACAACTGTAATTAAATCATTAAATTCTTGTCTACGCTTCACAGAGCATAGAGAAAATTAACTTCCCACCAACCTCATTTTCTACTTGAACATGAAATAATGATTTTTTTTTTTTCTCAAGCTCATATAATTACAAAGCTAACATCTGATAGAGTCAGCATCCAGGGGGGATTATCACATGCATGAGTATTAGACCTCATTACCAGCTTGACTGCAAAATTATTACATCTTGTAATTGGATGGTGAGATTTATACACAGATTGGCCGGGTTTCTGTAAGATTGTAATTACAAGCTTCATTGGTTTGCTACTTATCGGAACTTCACAGAGAAAACAACTGGTAAAATGAAATGAGCATTTCATTAACCTATCGCCTTATCAGGGGAAAAACCTGTGTAACGTTCATGTATGCATTAACATAAATAGGATCATTCATTCTGCCGCCAGATAGCCTGGGCTGGAGGTTTTTTTTTTTTTTTCTTTTTCTTTTTTCCAAGCAATGAGGGTGGAGGGTAGAGAGGAACGTGGTGGTGGTGGTGGTGTGGGTTTGATTGCAGATGGGGTAGGAGGGGAGGAGGAGGTTGGTGGCAATACTCATTCATTTTCACAGAGTTTATTTAACCTTCATAATCCTGTGTTGATGGGGAACGGAGGGAAAAGGGACACAGGGAAAGAGGGGGAAGAGATGGAAGGGGACAAGGAAGAGGGGAGGGCTGCAAAGGGTGAGGGGGAAAGGAAAAAATAATAATAAATTAGTTGTCTAACGTTACAAGGGATGAACTCAATATATCTATTACTTAAAGACTAACTGACTGTGAAAGTGCTCATTTCACGAGAGACGAGGCAGTGAGCTGGCGGGTACTCATGGGGCTCCGAGGTGGCTGCTCTGCCCCCCCCCCCCTCTCTCTCTCTCTGTTTTTTTTTCTCTCTCTCTCTCTCTCTCTCTCGCTCTCTCTCCCCCCCTCAGCTTTGATGTTTCCCCTTTCACTGTTAACAAACTCTGGCCGTGTTCCCCTCTTGCTCAAACACAACGGCAGGTGCAGATTGGATGCCCACATAAATAACCTCCTCACACAATGACACCAGGGGATCGATCCAGATTTTGATGGGTGCTGCTGCTCATACAAAAGGAGTGTGTGTCTGACTCTTGTGTGAGTGTGTGTGTGTGTGTGTGTGTGTGTGTGTGTGTTAAGATGGGGCGAGCGGAAAACAAATAGGGACGAGCAGGATGGGACAGAAGGAAAGAAGGTGGAAAAAGGGGGTAACAAGAGTGATTGAGGGGCAGGGAGAAGGGGGGGGGGGGGGGGGGGGGGGGTATAAAATGGTTCAATTACAAGCCGAACACTATTTCTCTCTTCTTAACAAGAGATTTCATGGTGTGGGCCTGTGTTTGGCAGAAACAGCTGAGTGCCACTAATGCTAAAGCATTACACTGCGCCAGATCAGCTGGCCCCTTTTGAGATGGGAGACAGTTGTTATTGAACTTCATTGTCCAGATTGGTTTCTTTTTCAGCTGGGATCAATGATGCTTCAACATGGGCGTGATGTAAAAAGCTGCGCTGCAACCTGCCACCCACTCCGAGTAACACCATCACTGCACTTGAAATAGAAGAGTGCACCCTTGTTCCTTTAAGGGCTTTTTGATTTGTCCTTGTGGAGGTGAACTTTTCCACATTTTTTTTTTTTTTTTTTCCTGTTGGTAGCATCACCCAGTCTTGGAAGCGTAATATCTCATAAAAAGAAGATAAAATAAACAGAACATTTGAATGGCTGTCAAACATACTTCACTTCGAATTTGACATATGATCTATTTTGCAGGAACCCAGTACTGCTATCCACTTACACCAACGCTTTGGTGCATTTTCCCAATTGAATAGAATATAGCTGTGTTGGTTAAGGGTGATACGGTAAACTGAGGAATGCAACATGATTCACGTCTACAATCAAGTTGTATGAACCAATTTGATCCATGTATATCATGTTATATTAATGGTGGCTGGTGAATCTGCACACTAACAACAATGACACGAAACACTGCAATCACATAATCTGTTATCTGTAATCTGTTTTGAATGTGCATACTCCATCTCACAGTATTCAATACTTTTTGGTAGTTGTTGTGGAGAGTGACAATAAAAAATATATAAAATAAAATAAAAGGAAAAAGTGCCTGCATATGAAATGTGATACCAACCATTGCTGGTGATTTCCATACACAATAAGATTCTGTAAATGGGACTTTGCTGGCATTATCAACAAGAGTTCACTAAACCAACCAACACTGGAGACAGAGAATTTGTCTCATTTTAGTTATTTCTGATTTGAGGCTCCCGGACACAAAACCCTTTGGTGAGGCATAGATCGACGTTTCAGCATCTTTGTAATATGACTGCAGTGTGACAATTAGACATTCGATTGTTCAGTGAATGGGTCAATATGGTTCCTGTTCATCTTTTTTTTCTCCTGACGAACTTACCTGAGCTCCAAAAATTCTCCAAGCTAAAGCTGTGTCTTTAGCGTCACCAAATGACATATCTATCTAAGGTTGTGTACTCTGGGGCACACAACCTGATTCTTTTTTCAGCTCATATCGAGGTTTGTCATGGTTGTCTAAACAGAGAAAAAGAAGATTCCATGTAGTTTCTCCCAGCTCAGCTGCAATGGAAAGATCTAATCTGTGCTACAAAGAGCTAATCTAATACATCAATAGCCTGTAAACCCCTTTGGAACACTGTGTTTTTTTTAGGCTGTTTGTCCCCCTCCCCTTTCCCAGATCACTGTGTCTATAACTCATTACTGCATAAGTGAATTTGACAGACTGCTGTTTTCATCTGTGACCCCATAACACCCATGGCTAGAGGGTGGGACCAGTAGTTACCCTGCTCAGAAGCCATGCTGACATCAATAATTTGAATTCAAATTCTAGTTTATGGTCCCACAGATGTCAAGAACAATATCCTGTGACAGAAATTTAGTAATGCTAAATATATCCATACACTTTTCATAAAATGACCAAAAGGAAAAGGTATTTCAGCCAAACCTTCCCATGATAGCAAAATTTGAAAAGTCAAGCCGTTTTTCCTCTACATATTTAAGGTTGCGTATAAAACCAATTAAACACTGCAGGAAGTTAAACCCCAAAACAGCTTAAACTGAGTCAGTCTGATCAGTGATCAAGGCGATAGCAGTAATGTTAAGAGTGAGAGGCCGAGGCATCCTGGGGAGGCATGTCCAGTGACATAAAAACAGCAGGTTTCAACTACTATATAGTACAAAGACACACCAAAGCAAAAAAAAAAAAAAAAGCAGCACAACATGATAACAGATGAAAGAAACTGCCTCATTAAAATTCCATTTGTCATGCTTTCTGTTGATCACTTTATCTATAAGTCTATCCTTTACACCACTATCAAAGGGTGTCATTTCAAAAGAATACTTCAGTGTACAAAAATCTTTTTCCCTCAAGAAGACCCTTCCTTAAAATTCAATTAACTTGATAAATAAACGTGGGAATTGTATCATCTGAAAGCAGATTTGCATGCTCCCATTTTTTGCACCATTTCCGAGGCAGCAAATAAACATCTGAAATGGGAGACTAACTCCTATGAATATTTCTAAGCTAGTGTTTCAAACCAATTTTTGAGTCTCCCTCATTGAGATTTAGCATAAAATTATATGAGGGACAAAAAGAAGACTTTGATATCGTTCTCTTTGTCTAAAGTCTTTTTTCGTACGTCTCACACGTTTACTGTACTTTGCATACATCTGCAACTGAATTGTGCAGATGTGCACATACAGTATAGACCAGGAGTCTGTGGCTCGCAGCCTGCTGGCTCCATCGAATTCAGCTGATTATTCACAGAGAAGTTAAATACCAAGTAATAGAATTAGTTTGTGAATTGCCAAAATGGTTAATTAGTTTCTGCAGTAATAACCGCTGTGATCAAATGCATGCTGACTTGTGCAATCTATATTCAACAGGTTTTACAGTAGAAAGTGTTTGGATTCAGTGGAGGTAAATTAAAATCACAATGTTACTTTAAGTAAGATTGGGAAATGTTTTCTTCTCCAAACTCATGGTTGAAGTTGTTCTTTAGGTCAGTCACTGTAATAGCTGTGCTTACAATTTTAGAAATCTGGTTTGGAAAAACAAAACAACAATGTATATATATATATATATATATATATATATATATATATATTCATGAGTTCTTAATGTTAATCCCCTTAGGTCAATACTGCAATGAAACACTCAGCTGAATGCAGTTAAAACCTTTTAAAGGCCAGTAAATGTAACTTCCTTTTTTTTCTCCTTCCCTCACACTTCATCTCTCTCTCTCTCTCTCTCTCTCTCTCTCTCTCTCCTTGGCTAGCTATAGCTATTCATTAGCTCCAGCCCCTATGGCAATGAGAGTCTTTAACCTCCATTAGATCTAATGTTGATATGTTTCCCCAGCAAAGAGCCAAAACAATTAACACCCCTTCTCACATTTCTCTCCCCTTGGCCCCTAACCACATCAAAATCTGGGCCCACCCGTTCATTACCCACCCCTGAGAATGCCCTTGGGGAGGAAAAAAGTCAGATCCTTGGCTGTTGTCTTTTGTATGGTATGCAGTTGGAAGCCAAAATGAGTTAAAAGAAACTTGTCAACATTAATGAAGTGCTGTGTTTCCCCTACAACTTTGCCTCAATGTGGTAGCAAGCAGTACTTATTTGGAGGAGCTTCTTAATCGTGATAATACTTAATCATGGTGAGGTAAGACCCTCTGTGCTTAGTGCGATTGTTTTTATATTCATTATAGCCTCAGTAACAGTGCTGGTAGTGGTGCTCTTGCCGCAGTAGTCAATCATAATTAAATTACAGTGCAGGACAATGCACTCTGCTGAGTGTGAGTTACCTTAAATGCACCTACTTGGACCTTTTTCAACCCTTGTTCCTTGAAATAGCATTTACACCACACTGATTTTCAACAGAAAATGCACTGAGCAAAATGTAATGTATCCTAGATGACTTTTTCTTTTTTACCAACATAATGAGATCACGTTGTTAATAAACATGTCCGCCAAGTCAGAACAGGTTGATCGTGCATGTATCTGCAAAATGTTTACTGACAACATACTTTATTTGTTTTTGCTCTACAATATCTGCAGCAAATAAAACATGACTTAACATTTTTTACGGTTATGGTTTGGCACTTGGCTAAAGGTTACGGACAGATTGTTGTCTTGATTTAATAATGAAAAAGACAGCAGTGACATGAAGCACAAGACAGAACGTGTTCACCTTAAGAACATTTAGCTGAAACCACAATCTTTCCCCAACTTTAACCAAAGAGCTTTTGTTGCCCGAGTCTAAACACGTGGGATTTATGATGCAAACCCCAGTCTCCAGTGTCAAAGTCCTGCACTTTGTGTGTTTCTTGTAAAAACATAATTGGCAAAACAAATTAGAAGTATACAAATGTAATTCCAGGAACACGGTTGCCTATTCGTATGATTGGAAGATTGAAACAAGGGATTAAAAAACAAGTGCTGCAAAACAACAAAACACTCAGTGTGTATTTATGACCAAGGCAACCATTTAGAAAGTCGTACTACTTTAGTAGCACAACACACATGGTCGTCTTGGATTAACGGAGTTAATTTTGGGCAAACAAAATCCATGTGAGGCTTTGACCATTTAAATATGTAAAAACAAATGAAGACGTGTACAGACATACATGATAGAAGGCTTACAGACGCATTTATAAAAGGGGGAAAAAAAAGTGCATGCATTTAAATGTATATCTATTTGAAGATTCAAGCACCTTAATATCCTCTCTGAGACCAAGCAGCTCTGCTATTTTATTACTATAAATGGGAGGATCTGAGCTCAAACTATTTATTGCCTTCTACCTGTTGCAGGACTAAACATGTACAGTACTGGAGAAACTGTACTGCATATCCAGCTGTTGCAAAGCAGCTTTAAATTTAGCAACAATTTGAGCTCTGGAGCGCTTTGTCACATCAGAACTGGGGACCACCACTCTGTCGCCCCTCCAAGTGTTTAGCTGTCAATTGCAAAATTTCTTGACCTTCTAATACCCAGAATAGACCTATTTTATTATCCAGGAAATTCCTAGTTTCCTTACCTATAGGTGTGGTGCAGTTGTCGTTGTATCAAATGTCTCACAGTAACACCAGTGGTCCTCCGACTCTAACCCACAGCTAAATAGTTTAGTTGCTCTGACGCAGTTCAGGGAGTACGCTGGAGCCGTGCGTGAGTGTACATGTTTGTGTGCAATGTTGAAGGGAAGAGGTCTAACAGTTGTGATGGTCCATTGATATCACTGATATTCATCTAATCTCCTTTCTTCGGGGGGAAAAGGA